>OY282473.1:10000000-12779288 GCA_958295575.1 Leucania comma
AGTATTTCATTTTTACGAAATAGAATCTGAATTGAAACGTTGCCCGTTGAAAATTAAACCCATTTGTAATGAAAAAAATCCGCTGGTAACACCGCAAAGGTTCATAGCTCATCCATAATAAATTTCTCCATTTACTCCTATATTAATATTGTACATTTGAAGATTTATCCAGGGACTGCTGGCAGATTTGAGTTGTTGCCAGTTCTTTTATGGAATATGCAATGTAATACCGCAATTGTGAGCGCATATGCTACGAATGTATTTATTGGATGTATCGAGTAGTAATATTATTTTATTTACTTTATCTCTGGCCAGTAATAGTACATACGTGAGTGAGGATTGTAGTTACTTAGCAAATATAAAGTTAATAGATAGATAGATATACAATTTAATAAAATAATTGTTGATATAGCGGTCCCTCATGGCGAGAACCTCGTGAAAGCTGAGAAGGACAAACAAACTAAGTATCTTGAATTTGCTCGCGAGGTTGTCGACATGTGGGAAGTGGACAAAGCAGTCATTGTGCTGATAGTCGTGACGGCCTATGGCTTAATAGTCAAGAGCCTCGATCGACATCTGAGTAGGCTCTCGTCAGGCAGTTGGATCAAGGGTCTAAGTAGTGTCTTCAGAAGGGTACTGCCTTCTGAATCAGACCCTTGATCCAACTGGACACGGTGCGTATTGTCTGGAGGTTCCTCTCTCAGGAGCCCTGACCATCGGCAGCTTGGATCCTGTTCCCGATGCCGGTGGGCTACTATTTTTTATAAATATATATTTCTTTTATATATAAAGGACAATGGGCTAATTGGTACACCCCTCCAATAGCAATGAGATATATATCGTTAGATAGGTCTTTTTAACTGGATCAACATTTACTATGACAGCTTTTTTGAAATGTTTGTCCGTTCTGAGTTTTAGGTTAAAAACAAAAGTTAGGTTAGGTTAGGTACTAATTGGTACACCCAACCAATAGCAAAGACATATATGTCGTTGGATAGGTCTTTTTAACTGGAACAACATTTACTATGACAGCTTTGTTGAAATGTTTGTCCCTTCTGAGTTTTAGGTTAAAAACAAAAGTTAGGTTAGGTTAGGTACTAATTGGTACACCCCACCAATAGCAAAGATATATATGTCGTTGGATAGGTCTTTTTAACTGGAACAACATTTACTATGACAGCTTTGTTGAAATGTTTGTCCGTTCTGAGTTTTAGGTTAAAAACAAAAGTTAGGTTAGGTTATGTACTAATTGGTACACCCCACCAATAGCAAAGACATATATGTCGTTGGATAGGTCTTTTTAACTGGAACAACATTTACTATGACAACTTTGTTGAAATGTTTGTCCGTTCTGAGTTTTAGGTTAAAAACAGAAGTTAGATTAGGTGTAAAAAACAAGATAATTGGTACATGCCACCAATAGCTAAGACATATATGTCGATGGATAGGTCTTTTTAACTGGATCAACATTTACTATGACAGCTTTTTTGAAATGTTTGTCCGTTCTGAGTTTTAGGTTAAAAACAAAAGTTAGGTTAGGTTAGGTACTAATTGGTACACCCAACCAATAGCAAAGACATATATGTCGTTGGATAGGTCTTTTTAACTGGAACAACATTTACTATGACAGCTTTGTTGAAATGTTTGTCCGTTCTGAGTTTTAGGTTAAAAACAAAAGTTAGGTTAGGTTAGGTACTAATTGGTACACCCCACCAATAGCAAAGACATATATGTCGTTGGATAGGTCTTTTTAACTGGAACAACATTTACTATGACAGCTTTGTTGAAATGTTTGTCCGTTCTGAGTTTTAGGTTAAAAACAAAAGTTAGGTTAGGTTATGTAATAATTGGTACACCCCACCAATAGCAAAGACATATATGTCGTTGGATAGGTCTTTTTAACTGGAACAACATTTACTATGACAACTTTGTTGAAATGTTTGTCCGTTCTGAGTTTTAGGTTAAAAACAGAAGTTAGATTAGGTGTAAAAAACAAGATAATTGGTACATGCCACCAATAGCTAAGACATATATGTCGATGGATAGGTCTTTATAACAGGAACAACATTTACTATGACAGCTTTGTTGAAATGTTTGTCCGTTCTGAGTTTTAGGTTAAAAATAAGTTAGATTAGGTTAGGTGCTAATTGGTACACCCCACCAATAGCAAAGACATATATGTCGTTGGATAGGTCTTTTTAACAGAAACAACATTTACTATGACAGCTTTGTTGAAATGTTTGTCCGTTCTGAGTTTTAGGTTAAAAACAAAGGTTAGGTTAGGTTAGGTGCTAATTGGTACACTCCACTAATAGCAAAGACATATATGTCGTTGGATAGATCCCTATAACAAGAACAACATTTACTATTACAGCTTTGTTGAAATGTTTGTCCGTTCTGAGTTTTAGGTTAAAAACAAAGGTTAGGTTAGGTGTTAAAAACAAAGTAGTTGGTACACCCCACCAACAGCAAAGACATAATATGTCGTTGGATAGGTCTTTTTAACTGGAACAACATTTACTATGACAATGGTTTACTTTTACTGACTAAAAACCTACCTTTCCATTCCTTGCCTTTATCCCGGGGCCCGTGGTGACAGTCTCACATAACCTTTGGCCCCAGTAGGCTTCGGCCCTGCTGGACCCCTACAGTTTGCTGACAACTCCTTGAGGCGCGCGGGAACGGTGCGCGCCGTAGACGACCTGAGCTCGGACCGGTCTATTACCGGACGGACGGACAGCGAGCTACCCATTGCCCACCGTCCGCGAGCCCGCGCCTACGGTGGCCGGAAATCGGGATCGGAAACCCGGCGGCGGCGTGTGCGCCTTTGCCTAATGCGGTCGGCCTCCTCCTTTGCTAGCATTACTGCTTCGCAAAAGGAGACGACCGCCTGCAACTCTTCCTCGCTCCGGAGCATGGCTTGAACCAAGCCCCGGCGCGAGAGATCACCGCCGATCGCCCCCACGAGGACACGGCGATGCTCTTCCCAAGCGGGGCACACCTCGACTGTGTTACTATGACAATGGTGGGGTGTACCAATTAGCACCTAACCTAACCTAACTTTTATTTTTAACCTGAAACTCAGAACGGATAAACCTTTCAACAAACCTGTCATATTAAATGTTGTTCCAGTTAAAAAGACCTATCCAACGACATATTATATGCCTTTGCTATTGGTGGGGTGTACCAATTAGTACCTAACCTAACCTAACTTTTTTTTAACCTAAAACTCAGAACGGACAAAACTTTCAACAAAGCTGTTTTAGTAAATGTTGTTCCAGTTAAAAAGACCTATCCATCGACATATATGTCTTAGCTAATGGTGGGGTGTACCAATTACCTTGTTTTTAACACCTAACCTAACCTAACCTTTGTTTTTCACCTAAAACTCGGAACGGATAAATCTTTCAACGAACCTGTCATAGTAATTGTTGTTCCAGTTAAAAAGACCTATCCAACGACATATATGTCTTTGCTATTGGCGGGGTGTACCAATTAGTACCTAACCTAACCTAACTTTTGTTTTTAACCTAAAACTCAGTTCGGACAAACATTTCAACAAAGCTGTCATAGTCAAAGTTGTTCCAGTTAAAAAGACCTATCCATCGGTATATATCTCATTGCTATTGGTTGGGTGTACCAGCTTCCATACATTTTTGCCCATTGTCCTTTGTTAAATATTGTTAAATATTTAAAAATGTAATTAATATGTATTTAAAATAAACAATTGAAAGTTCATACACGTAGTTCAATCAGAGTTATTAAGCTAGAAAGACTTTAGCAGTTTGTCAAAGAAATGCACGTTATTGATAAACATTATTCATGAGTTTATTAAGAATTTAACCGAAGAATGTGCGACATAAAGTTTTCGTGATACTGTGAGATTAGATTCTTGTCTGCTGAAATATTCTATCGGACTTATCCTAAATTCTGTACGTGACCGCGCTATATCAGAATTTCATAGTGAATTCCCAATACTAAAATCGTGTACCACATACTTCTAGAAACAATTTACTTCAAACAGAGTGGCCAAGTTTCAACACCAGATTTAAACACTTTTAGTCCTCTAGTCGACGGTATGAACGCGATGAAGCATGTTTAAAATGTATGTTATAATCTTATCCATGAAATTACAAAAGCTATATCTGCTGTGATACTCGTAAGTAATAAGAAGCTATGAAGTAAATTAACTAAAAAATGTGTAAAATTTTATGAATAGATCTCAAAGCATGCATGTTATAATAAATCTGTTAAAAGAATGTACTTATATCAGTACAAAATGAACTTATTTAAATAGGACAAATAAAAATAATCATTATCTGTAAGGAAACTATTTCGCCTAAACTATTACTTTATAACTTTTAAATTAACTTTTTTTTTTACTATTTTGAGATGATAGCTAATGACGGAACGAATTGATTTAATTTTCTATTTCTTTGATGGCTCAGTACTTAAGCCACCGCCTTTAATACATGTAGTTTCGAGTGCAAAACCGGCAAGTACCAATGTGAACTACAACATTAATGACACACCGTGCTTCGGGATGCACGTAAAGCCGTTGATCCCGGTTATCATTCGTAGACCTTTGAAAGTCGTTACATGCCTGACGTGTCTGACCATCAGTCTATCCAAGGAGTATAGAGTCGGTCAGTAGTTGGGTGGTGGAGGACTGATAGACAGTCGCTCCATGTAAAAATATTGGCATTCATCCGTATCCGATTAGGCTGGAAGCCGACGCCAGGCTAGTTGTTAAAACGCTAAGGAGTTGACGATGATGTTGAAATCACACCATAAAATATTGAGGCAATTGCTATACTATAATTTTTTTTTATTGTTTATAGGTTCGCGCTTAACCGCTATCTCACCTGATGGAAAGCGACGATACGGTCGACGATGGAACGCGCTTACATAGAAGTAACCTATTCCTATTTATTATGGAAGAACGTCTGACTAATATTCTTAACTTCACAATATTCTCTCTTTTCAGAGGATTACCCAATATACCTACTAACAAGGTTCTACATAAACTGACACAATGTTTGTGACAAATACTGTAAGCTTCTAACTTACATTTATTTCTGAAAAAGAAAACCTTGTACAATCTGCATTCAAATATCTACCTTTCGGATGTTTTTCCGACAGTCCCACTGTACTTGCAAGGAAACGAGTAGTTTGTAGTGCGAACTACCCTCTTTCTGATGCAAATAATTTGGGCGAGCCGGAACTTTCTTCTTTGATACTGTTCGTGAATAATAAAATGTTTTTGTAGTGTCATTACCATCTGGGTTATACTTAGACCTATTTTTATTTTATTTACGTGTTTGTGTAGTCTCTGTTTCTTTGTTTACTCTGTGTTATTTATTACAGGTTACATGTTAGTGACGTCGCGACAGTATTTGTTTTGTTTTTTATTGGTTTCATGTAGGAAATTGATATGAATAGCAATTTCTTGTTTGTTAAAAACGTCCTACTACGGGTTTGATGTTTACTGTATGATATTCATGTTTTTTTTATTTGCCTCATTAATTTGATACGACCAACCTACATATCAAGCTCGTGTACGATGTTTATTATTGTAACCTACCTAATCTTGGTTTATTCAAGTTGAATATGAATTACGTGTTTATTTCTTTCTCAGTACTGTAAATATCTACTAAGCTTCTTAATACATTCCATGTGTGTGACAAATAAAACGGACGCAGAGACAAAAACAAACACCCACTCGAGAATAAAACATATATAATATATCATCCTTCTTTTTATAAAGGAAGATTTAGGCGCCTGGCAATATTGCAGCAATTTTCACGGCAGTAACAAACTCTAGGTCATCAAGATTACCATAACAAGAATGGGGCTGTGGTAATAAAATTACAAATGTGACCATCGGATGTCATTACGTATTCGCTCCCACGTCCGGTACGACCGCGCGACCGCGTCCGTGCTACGACGGAATTACGACTATTGTCGACCGCTGGAATTTCTATACCGTCATACATCTATGTTCGGCGACGCCGTCGGAATATAGTATTAAGGGCAGAAAATTAACGAGTGTTTGTTAGTAATTAAAAGCTTTTAGTCGTTTTCAGTTCATTGTTTTTGTTTGAACTTTTCACGGTTCTTATGTAACTTTTGTATAGTAAAACATCTTTATTGGTTACTTAAATGCATTCAGAGCAAACAATCCAGAAATTATTTGTGTACGACAGAATTACGATTATTGTTGACCGCTGTGATTTCTATATTATTATTATAGACCTTTTTATACATAAATATATTTCAATATCGGAACAATTTAGTTACAATATCGGAGTATGGTAGTAAGCTTGCGGACAATTAACGAGTGTTTACGATTAAATTAAAAGCTATGCTTCGTTTTAGTTCATTGCATTGAGAAAGGAGCTTGTGATGATTTTTATGTATTTTTTTTGTGTTCTTGATTTAATATTCAAACCTTGATTTCGTTTCAAAAAATTCTTCGCAAACACTTAAAATAATATTACTGAACAAGTCTGTGCTTTAAGTTCAATAGCACTCTTACACGTACTCATAGGTAAATCACTTGGGCTCATGCATTACTATACTTGATAAATAAAATACGTACAGTGCCACAATCTGGACTATAAAAAATGGACTATGTGGACGTAAAAAATGAGTATCTTTTAAAGAAGGAATGTCATTTGAAAGTGACAGTTCTTACTTATTTGATTGCATTTCAAATCCTAACAACTTTACCTATTTTAAACAGAATATCTTCATTAAAGCTTGAGTGTTCGAAGAGCACTAAGCTCTATAACGACACCTCATTCAATGTCTAGTCCTGATTAGGGGTGACTCAGACGGCCCGTCATGCCGTTCACGCTGACCGCTCATTCTGTCCGTTTCACAGACAACGTAGTGACGTGCTAACGTCAACTAGCGAAATTATGTCGTAATGTGGTTTAAAATGGTAACTAGAGTAAAAGACTTTAAAAGAAGGATTTAACCTTAATTTCATCCAAATTATGAAGAATTTCATTTAATTAACAACACTATAAAAAAAAAAAAAAATATAGGTGAAAGTTTGAGAGTATGTATGTTTGTAACTTCTTCACGGTCGAGCGGCTGAATGGATTTTTTAAAACTTGGCTCAAGGATAAAATGTCTATACAGACATAAGATACTTATTATCCCAGGAGTTTGTTCCCCATTGTTCACAGTTATCTACTTCCACGCGGTTGAAGCCACTGGCAACAGCTGGTAGTTTATACATTTTTTACTTTGTTTTCTAAGAAACAACAAAACTATCATCATCTTCCTGCCCTTATCCCTGTTATTTGGGATCGTTACAACGCCGCCCACGGAATCGCGAACAGTCAAGCTACCGTGTGCGGGTGTCTCCGTCGGCTTCTTATTGTCGCTACCGGCCTCTGCCGGCCGCTGTTATTCCGGTGTGAATCCGACATTCGGCATCAAAGTACTCCTTCACATCGCTGCCAACTGGACACGCCGCAAACATGCCCAAAAGACTGAAAGGATTATGACGATGAATAACGCTGAATGCTGGAAATTTGTAAGGGAAAGAACGAGCCTCAGGCAGGTAAGGCAATGTCATTGAGATGGAGAGAAATATATTTGAAAAGATGACTATATTTATAAATATATTTGTTTGTTTTACAACGTTTTCGCTGATAGAAAAATACAGTATTACTAATTTTACCGGCGTATCGTCCATCTGAATCATTTGTTTCCTATGGGTTCGTCCATGAGAGCAAAGCCACGCTTCTAAAAAGTATTTCAGAAGACATTTTATAAATACTACTGTATATTTTTGTTACAAAATCCTGGAACCAATACGCTCAAACATCAGCAACGTCAATATGACCACCGTCATAACCATCCCAAATAAATACATAAATCAACCAAAAATATTGTTCCAGCAAATATTTTTGAATTCCACGAAAGCTGAAACATGCGATAGAGATGTTGGTCACGTAAAATAAAATATTCATTGTACAGTGCATAAAGTCGAAACCCAAACATAGTAAACTATCGTATGAAGGGATATTCCTTTGTTTGGCTTCGCTACAGTTGAACACCGGACGTGAGGCGTTGTTTCATATAAAAACATGTAAATTATTATAGCTGGATGGGAAAGTTCAATTCCTTCATATCGGGGCATGTTTGCCCAAGAATGTTTATAGCTGCCCTCAGCGCTACGAGATTTGCTTATAAGTTAGTCTTTTGTCGTTTTCTTTTACGAAGATTGTTTCTAGAGATAGCTGGTATGTACATTGCTTTGATTTAAGTTGTATTAAACCTGTTTGGGCCTGTTTTGTGATAAGGGTGCGTGCGGGCGTGAGTGGGTGTCAACGATGTACCTAACACGTGACTTATAAAGCTAGGCTCTAAAATTACTGCTTTAGAATTTGGTAAACAAACTAAACAACAAACGTCTGTGAGAAAGTTGTGACATTTTTCATGATAATCTTTAGAAAAGTAACTTTATTTAATTCTGTTCATTCATATTTTACTTTTTCTTTTACGTGTGCTTAGTAAGTTAAATTAAGAGTACTATTAACCACAGATCGTCTTAATAAGCTAGAGGATTACCTCTTGTTTCTACTTAAATCAACACGGCACATCTGCTTTCAAAGAAATCTGTTATAAATTATTCAGCTACCGACTTCTTCTTTTTCCTTAACGTGAATTGTAAAGGGCCATCATTCGTTGAACAAATACTTCAATCCTCTGGCGTAGACGCACTCAGGTGAAACATTACGCCCATTAGCCGAATGAGATCTTCCCGAATTAGGCCGATCGAATGGCCTACGAGACGAATTATCCGCAGACTCGATTCACCGGTTTGTCGGAATCCGACGGCAGAATAATGTAGATACGAAAGAATTCCGCAAACATTTCCGTGTTACTAAACTAAGACTGATGTAATTTGTACGCGCCAACTAAGTTAACTTCTGCCCCGAATTAATGGCTCGACAGCGTCTAATGTTGCCAGAATTCAACGGTTCTTCTTTTTTTTGAAAGGTCGTAGAAAGCCCATTATTCGGGCAAAGGAGAAGTTTGGAAATTTTAAAACATGTTCCGAATAATGAGCAGGTCTTGCGTAAGTAATAGAATAAGTTTTATATCTCACCGGAACTTTGTTTTATAATAAAATTATTTTCAATTAAAATGAGTGGGAAGGTACTCAGACCTTTCTGTATACCTATGTATATGCATGAAATATGTAGATGAATTCACTTTTCAGTTTCCTGCAATACGAAGAAGGGAAATGAAAACACGCAAGAAAAACTTCAGGATTCTTTTTCCGAAAATTATTTAATACTGGTTTATATTTTATGAGTTTATTAGTCGTGAAATTCAATTTCCTTCGCTTGACGATTTCAATGCTTTTAAAGTAAAAGCAAGTGAATCGCATTACTGAAATGCTCGTTATGAAAATTTTCTGAGAAACTAAGTGACGCGGAAGTACAGTGTGCTTTAAAGACGAAAACGGATATCGGGTTAAGGGGAACAAAGAGCTCTTCCGTTACATCGCAAACAAAGTTTTCACTTTGTATGTATTCCAATAATCGCGGTGTGATATCGCGTTACGGCTCTCTGGATCCAGAAATGTAAAAAGAAATACGAGATTAAAAGCCTTTTTTTGTTTGTGGTTATGTAGGTTTTGTTTTTGTTCGCACATGAAAGTATTTTTGCAATAGCGTTTTAAATCTACAAGGTGCAGTTTTTAATGTACACAAAATTTCAGGAGGTTGTTATAAAACTCATAAATCACGATATCTGGTCAATAAGCTAAGGTTAAAATACTTATCAATTTAGTTTTCTTTAATTTTGTTTTTTTTTTTTTATGGTAGGTTAAATCATCCAATGACAAATCCCGCTATTGGGCGGAGCGGGAAGTAGTGTTATACTCTTACTGACTAAAAACCTACCCCGTTCCTTCGTTTGCCTATAGTGCCGAGGCCGGGTATTCCTTTCGAAATCTGACCCATGACCCCAGCAGGCTTCGACCCTGCCTACCTGCAGCTAGCAGGCTGGGCCTCTACGGTTTGCTGACAGCTCCTTGAGGCGCGCGGGAACAGTTCGCGTCGTCGACGACTTGGGCTCGGTCCGGTCGGTTACCGGACGATCGGACAGCGTGCTACTCATTGCACGCCGTCCGCAAGCCTGCACCTACGGTGGCCGGAAATCGGGATCGGAATCCAGGCGGCGGCTGGGGCGAGCGCACCGTTGCCTCTGCCTGATGCGGTCGGCCTCCTCCTTTGCTTGCATTATTGCTTCGCAGAAGGAGCCGACCGCCTGCCATCTCTCCTCACTACGGACCATGGCCTGAACCAAGGCCCGGCGAAAGAGATCGCTACCATCGATCGCCCCCATGAGGACACGGCGATGCTACGCCCAGGCGGGGCACATCTCTACAGTATGTTCCATCCTGTCCTCCGGGTATTTCGCACCGTGGCGACAACCGGGCGAATCCTGCGCACGAATCCGGAACAGGAACTTAGCGAACTTGCCGTGTTCGGTAAAAACCTGCATCGTGCAGAAGTTTAGAACGCTGTGAGGCTGGTCTTCCCAGCCACTCCTCAAGGATGGGCCTTATCGCCTCGATTGTGGCGCGCCCCGAACGAGGTTGCGATAGTCGCTGACGCTATTTTACTATGAGATCCCCCCGGAGCTCTGTCCGCCATGCCTCGACTTGTCGCGGCAGCGGAATTTCGCCCCAGTGTTGCATCTCCATGCGCTTATCGTGCATGTGTGCAAAGACTGTTGCCTCCAGATCCCAGGGCGGTTGGCCAGCAAGGAGGGTCGCCGCCTTGCGGGAAATCATTCGGTACCCTCGCACCATGCGTATTGCCATGACCCTCTGGCACGCATTCAGCTGGGCCGTTGGTTGCTGTTGCAACGTTGGTGCCCACACCGGAGCCCCGTAGAGGGCCATGGACCAAACGGGCCACGGACCGAACAAATTTAGTTTTCTTTCATTGAGTTTTATTCAGAATAACTCTTTTAATAAACCTTTAAATAAAAAAATCACCCATTGAAATTTATCGCACGTTATGTCACTGTGTGTGTGTGTGATCAGTGGTGGACGAGTGGTAATACGAGTTGTAGGTCGCAGGTTCAAACCCAGCCAAGCACATTATTTTGTGTAATTTATTTCATCACCACTGCTCTCAAAACGGTGAAGAAAAACACCTTAAGGAACATCCATCAATCCACACTGGGCCCGCGTGGTCGATTACGGCCCATTCGCTCTCTTAGAGAGGAGGCCAGAGTCCCAGCAGTGGGAACATTATAAGGATGACGCAATGCTATATAACTGTGTGTATGAGTGCAACAACCTGTACAAGGCTCTGCTTACTTACTCTACGAAACGCTTTGACGGATTTCCGTAGTACCCTTATCCATATTATGTTGCTTCAATTCAGGTCAAGAATCACTAACATAATAGCCTTCTGATTTTTTTTTTGCAATATAAAACCGGTCATTATTATATGAACGGAATTCTTTTAAAAATCGAAGAGTCCATTAAGAAAATGTTACTTGATTTAAAAACATTAATACTCTCTTCTTTGTATGTGATTTCTGCAAATGAAATTATCTTTATATATTTATTCAACAATAATGTACATACACATTTCTCTCTCGGGTCTGGATGTCTTGCAAATGTGAGTTAATATGTTTGAAAGTGAAGTACCTAAAGGTGCATTTTTGCTAAATCGGGGAGAGAGTGAAGCGGAGAAGAGCAGTGAAAATTAGCAAGTGTTTCGATTGATGCGTAGCGGGCTGGAGTGGAGTTGGGCTAACCTCCACTTCGTGCTCCCCGCTCGACATCACAGCCTGCTCAATTCCGTACTGTCGGACTCAGGGCCGCGTGTTCATTTGTTTTATTTGAAAGTCCGCTCAGCTCCACTTCACACCCACACTTTGTTTCCACAAATACGGAGTGTAGACTTCAAGCACAGTGATTGGACCATTAACAGTTTTTTTTTTCAACACTCCGCTTAGCTCCACGTCAGTGGAAATGCACCTCATCCCTAGTGTGGGGCAAAGTTTTATTTAAAAAAAGTGTACTGAACCGACAAAATGAAAGAAAGAAAAATCAGGTATAAATATGATATTAGTTTCTATTTAAATAGTCCCTCATAATAACAATATTTCAACGAACTTTATTTTTTCTTTATATCGACTCCACAGTAAAACTAGAACGTTCGAAAAACCTTCTAAATGTACCTAGAACCACTTTGTTTTCATAAATTTTATACTCTTGATTACATAATTCTTTTAGAAAAGACAATTAGTGGCCTTTAAGGCAGTTGAGAGCTCACAAATTGTCGTTTAAATTTCACTGTAAAGAGTGTTATTAAATCTGAGTGACTTTTCGGGTACGTGATGAGCTTTAATAAAAAGGTTTAAATGAATATTTAAATATGGTCGGGATAATTCTTCTTCTTTTTGCGTGGATAGACTCAAATGGTTGATGTTTAGGATGGGCAACATAATAGGTGACGCATGTCCTATGCAGCGGCTCCACATTGGCATTGTGTTAGAGTTGGATCGAGGAAACCCCATTTGGCCAGATTGCTTTTGAAGCTTAACTAAATTTCTGCTTTTTTTTTTTAATTATTTAATTTTCATTCTGCACAAATTTTTTTCATTCTGCGACAAGAAATATGTCACCAAGATTTATGTAACTCATAATAATTTGATTTAAAAAGAGTGTCCGTAGAGTTTCTTGCACTTTCTACTCCATAGAGATCTATGCTTTGGAACGTGCAATTTAGTTTCACTTTTTTTTGACTGACCATTTTGACAGTTCAAAAGTGCCTGTAATTGATCTATTTCAAATAAGTGATTCTGATTTCTGAGCGACCAACTTCAATCCACAGTTGGTTAAGATTTCCAGATAGGCCACTGCAGTTCACATTCAATCCTGTACTTCTACCCATGAGTTTTAAGCAATAGTATTCGTCGCTACTCGATATCGACGCCGTAAATATTTTGTATGGCAAATTTTGCAGCGCCTCTAGCGGTCACTTGCAGATAGATAGATAGATGTATTCTTTATTGTACACCAAAAAGTAAAATTACATTAAGAGCTTAAAATTAATAACCAAAACCAAAATTTGCCATACAAAATATTTACGGCGTCGATATCGAGTAGTGACGAATACTATTGCTTAAAACTCATGGTAGAGGTAATGATGGGGTTACGAAGTGTGGAGGAGTTTAGTGTTCTGCTCGCATCTTTCATCCTCTGCACTGTCTTTTGAAGAGGTCGTTATCGCATAAAACTTTTACGGCTCTTTAGACGTGCAGGTAGATTGATGTATATGCAGGGGGTGGCTCAAACTGGATAATAATATTTTTTAACGGTCGGTACAGCTTTAAAACATTTTTTGCGAGTTGTTTTCTCTGTTACTATTCAAGCGGAAGATGGACAAGTCACCCTTGGGGATTTATCAGTTCAAAATATCGCTTCGCGTCCATGTTTTGGACGTAACCATTGTTTTATGACGGAGCGCGTTCTTTGACATGACTGTCGATATTGGAAATTGATTTTGACGCTTTTAGAATGAATAATGAAATGCGTTGTTTTTGTTCGTATATATTTGTGTTGTGAAGGTATTAAGATTGAGTAGGCATGATATCATCCTATTGATACTAATATTATAAGGAAAAAGATTTATCTTTTTATTGTTTCAATTAATTCCAAAACTAATAGACTGATTTTAAAATTCTTTCACCACTGAAGTGTCTAATCGACCAATGATTCCTCCTAAGGTTCGTACAGATATTTTTTTAATGTATTACTACGTAAAAATCTCTAAGTCCAGTCTCCCCTACCAATCATTAAATAGATTCATAGCAACTTCCTCTCCGCTAATAGCAAACACAGCTCGCTAATCCGGGATAATTACGGAATTTTCCTTATGCTATCCATTTCATCTCTAATTGTATCAGTAACCAGATGGCCTTCTATCAGTATTGACATTGACAAGCTGATATGCTAATGACTTTTGATTCAATACTTTTTCAAACTGAAACGTTCTTGCATGTTTTTCACAACCTCGTTAAAGGTGATTTTTGCTGGTTTCCTGCGATTTTTACACAAGTTCACTTTTATAATTCGTATGACGCAACATCCATTAATGATTTTTGCAGCTTTACTGCGTTCTCTTTAACTGCGTTTATAAAAAAATACATGTCCTGTCCAGTCACAGTAAGACTGCCAACTTTCCGTCGCCATTGTAGAATTTTCGAATAAAACAAATATTTCTCTCGGAAGGCATTTGTTGAATTAGTTTAATTGAATTTGTTAAATAATTGCTCAACCATTGAAATTTAAATTGTTGAGAATTTAGAATGGCGAAACATAATTTAGACGAAACCTTACATTATACAAACCACCCAATAAAAGCCTAACGTACTCTGGTAGGGTTGACAAAAGTTTTCACAGTTACATAATCTGCAAACTGAATAATTGGTTACTTCAGATTCAATTTCCAATTACGGAGAACTTTACGGCTTGGTTGCATAAGTCTAAGACCATGATCGATTATCTTAATTTTGCTAAAACTGACAGTTCCGTAGCGACTGAAATCACTAATAAAGTCGCTTTCCGCTGTCTGTCCCTATGTATGTTTAGATCTTTAAAACTACGCAACGGATTTTGATGCGGGTTTTTTTAATAGATAGAGTGATTCTAGAGGAAGGTGTATACGTGTATAATACATGCATAAATTATTCTAATATCACCATTGAACCCATGCGAATGGGGTGGGTCGCTAGTAATTAATATTATTCAATAGTAATTAATATTAATTTATTTCTTACTTAGCTATAATAACACACTATAAATAAAATACAAGCCCACGAAAACTAAATAGAAGTAATCTAAGTTATGGCGTCGAAAAACTCCTCCGTAAGTTAGTTTTTAATTATTATTAAGAAATAATATTAGTTATTTATATATTAAAGCTTAATAGGAACCTTTGACTACTTAATTAATGAGCCACAACTTAATATATTTTCTTATTGTGCTACACTTGAAGGTGTAATGTATATAAAGAAGTTTATAACTAATGTGATGAAGTACTTACATCAAATATTGTTGATATGCTCAACGATATGTCGGCAAAACCGAAGGGGCCCAATGGGTTTTTGGGGGATTGTTGAAAAGATGACATTAGCGTGCAAAAGGCAATTGAAGGGTCACAGGTGGACTTTCGTCTGTAAATGTTTGATACGTCGTCCCGCACGAAACGTCTATCTCTATGTATGCTTAGATCTTTATTAATAATAATAATAATAATCATTTATTTCGGACCATTACTGTCCATAGAACAAATCAACACAAAACGATAACAATACACATACATAAACAAATTACACATACCAAAACAAAAACAAATTACAATACAGAAAACAAATCACAATACAAACATATTACACATACACAAACAAATTACACAATACAAAATTTCAACGAAAAAAACTATTTTAAATATTTAAATGACGCACGATGAGTCGTCATCCAGTGCCACATCATCGGGCTGTCCATCCTGTCGGCCACAACAGCTATTAGGGTGTTGGAGCTATCGCGCACGCGCCGCATCAGAGATGCTATGCTGATGCTATGTGATGCTATGATGCTATGATGCTTTAAAACTACGCAACGGATTTTGATGCGGTTTTATTTAAACTGTGAAGCCCCAAGAGGACATGTCCACCACCTATTGTCTTTCTATTGTGTCTCTAATTACGGTATTCAAAAGGTTAATAGATAGAGTGATTCAAGAAGAAGGTTTATATATGTATAATACATGCATAATATATTTAATATCACCATGGCACTTGTGGGAAGCTGTGGTGGGTCGCTATTATATCATAAATGCTATCTATCGCGTTTACAAATTTTTAATGCATCTAAGAATTCTTAACATCTTACTTAACGCTACGAAAGTTTATTTAGCTTTGAGCAGTAGCTCTAGCAAAAAGATTGAGCATACAAAAAAAAAACCTCAGAGAATTCTTACGTTTCTTGCACCGTGCACTTTGAGTTCATCTTTAATTACAATTACGTCGAAATGCGAACACAATTAGTATGCATCAAAGAGTTGCTAATGACTCGTTACCCAAGTCAAGGTGAAATTTTAATGTTTCAGTGAGAAGGGGACTGTAATTACCACCTTTCTCACTCGCTCCTCGTTACAGCCTCAGAAGACTTAATTAGTGTTGAATTATATGGAAAGTGTCTGAGAATGGTCTTGGTCTTGCAGTACGCCTGTATTGCGTTCTGTGTTGCGTTCCATCTGGTCATCGCTTAATAGATAAACAAGTCATTGTTTAGATAACAAGGGCAGTGCATTTTAATGACAAAGTTTATTTTTTTTAAATAAAATCGTTGACACACACCGCATGGATTTTTTTGAAAAGGAAGCCGGTCTTAGAACGCAAAGGGGAACTGAAGGACATATATGTGGTTTTAGTAAATAAAAATTTGACACGCCTTATACTATAGCTATCCTTTTCTCCTGCTCTACACTAAAGCGGGAGAAGTCATTGTATGATTTCAAAACTAAAAAAGGAATAACATGTCATGTGTAGACATCATTTGTAATAAATAAAGCACAGTTGGTTGTAAAACGTAATTCGGTATTTACTCACAGAATAGGTAACAAATATAAGTACAAATAAGAAATGGTAATTTAAAAAACATTACATCATAGATCTACTGACTAGACGGCTGACTTTCTAGAATGGGTCCCGACTGCTACAACGACTTTCTTGTTTTAGGGCTTTTTCATGAATACTCAGAAAAGCAGTCGGATTTTTAGTTTTTTAAATTACCATTTTTTATTTTTTTAGTTTAATTTTATTACGATATCACTTTTACAGTAAATACGAATCTAACGACACCTCTCAAGCTAAAATCCATCGAGCCGTTCAGGCTGCAGAGCGTGCCAAACAATTATACATACATACATACATACTCTCGAAAAACATAACCCTCCTTCTGGCGCAGTCGGGTAAAAAGAAAAACTTTTCTATCGTGGCTGTGTTCAAAAACATTAAATTTTACATACACAATACACCCAGATCCGAATCAAACTCGCGATACGCAACGCAGCAGACAACCGCTCAACCACTGCGTCAACCGTGAGGTCGTCTTTTCTGGTTGATTGACAGCTCTACTGACAAATTCCAAGTTCAAATAATGGATCATAGACAAATAAAATAGCAATAATTTAAATTGTTATGGCAAGAATTTAGTAAAAAGTAAAACCTCAACAAACAGTAAATTTGAAATATAAATTCCGTATTCCGTAATGGAAACACCAAATATTTCACAGATTATACAATCGTTAAGTATTGTTTATTAAATGTATATCGAGCTCTGTGCTTATCGCAGAGAACAGTCGGAACCATTCGCGACTGCGTGCAAAACGGACAGCCGATGTATTTAAATAAAGTCAGACGAGTGTAATATCATGAGCTTGATGATATGCATTTTTAATGCACGGACGGGTAGAGCAAATAAATGGTAAAATATTTAACTTTGTGAAAGTTTTTTTTTTTTTTTGATAGTTGTAAAATCAAAATGACGTGAGGTTTGAAACCTCCAGTGATTTTCATCTCAATGATTTTTATGGTGTTTTTTCATCAGAGCATGGATACAGCTATGCTTCAGTAATGGAAAAGCTAAGTGACCGTTTCCACTGATGCTAAGTTATGTAGCGGGGCGAATTAGATGTGCTATGAAGATGCGCCACCGTGAGGTTTTTTTTTTATGCTAGGTAAAATCATCCAATGACATATCCCGTCCTTGGGCGGAGCGGGAAATAGTGTCAGACTCTTACAGACTAAGTTGTGTGAGGAAGATCGATGCAACAAGCAAAGGCTCGAGGAGCATGCGTGTACTCTCACGACCATTTATATTACGCATGCATAGCACGCATCCTTCCATATAAAAAATATAGCTTAGTTGAACCCGTTTCTTCCAGTGATAAGCTATACAGACCAATTAGTGTGATTTATGTATGTCAAAAATATCCACAGCATCGTAGTATAGCGTGGTGGAAAAGTACCCATAATCAGGAGAGCATACGTTGTCAGAATTTAGTTATTTTATTCATATTCAGAAACTGTATACTCTTATTTCTCTTTCAAAAGTGCCTGCAAATGGTTTATTTGAAATAAATGCTTTTGAATCTTTTGAATCTTTATTGTGTTGTATTCTGCATTGCTCATACTTATAGTCTGTATGTAGGTACAAACTATAATATAAGTAAGAGCACGTAAGTCGGGAAGTCCGTGGCTACTACGTAAACCGGTGCTGACAAGGAACCGGTTTAACTCCTTGTCATCAGATATGTTGAAAGCGTATAAACACTTATATACCTAATGGTAAAATATAATGCCAACTAACAGCATTCACAGGACCCTAATCAATTGTCACACAGCATTAAATAGTATTTGCTGTATTGACTTAAAATAATAAAACAGGACTTCAGCAAAGTGTTCCTTAGTATTTTGCTTCTCTATAATATTTTTTAACAAATCGTAAACGATATAGACATATATATCCCGTGATAACGTTGTCTCGTATCTGTGAAATCAAATCATTTCAAGCTTCACTTCATCGATACAATCCGACGTCTTGACATCGTGTCTACGTACGTTAATAAAATGTTGACATGACGTCAACGATTATCGATGCGCAGTCGAATACTAATGGTTTCAGATAATGTTGTAGCAAAACTTCTTCTTTACCTTCGCAAGTTATAAGCGGAGATGTTATGAGGTCTGCTAAGCAAAGACCTTATCCTCTGCATCTGCGGATGTCAACTAAATCTGGATAAAATGATTTCTGGTAGGCTGCGGTAGTAACCTCACTAATAAAGGCCTAAAGAACGAATCATTAATCATTCTAACAAGCTAGCAGTAAACCTGATGATCACCCAAACAGACGCTAGAAGACTAAAAAGAAGTTCATCTGCTTCCATTAAGTGGCCTTCGTTATATCCCCAGATTTTAGAGGCAGCCTGCGCCTGGTGGCGGGGACCATCACTGGTCACTGTACACTGAATAAGCACCTTCACACAATAGGCAGCACAGATAGTCCCTGTGCAGAGCGTGCTTGGAGGGGGAGGAGACAGTTTCGCATGTGCTCCTGGACTGCACAGGGATCACTGATACACGCACACGGACCTTAGGAACTCCGAAATCCCTTATTGACACCCTGAAAAACCTGGAATAAGCCCACTTAAGATTATGGGCGCCATGGCCCACGTACAATGGTCCGAAGAGGACTGAGTGCGGAAACCATACTCAGAAGATAGATAGATAGATAGATACAACGCCAGATTTTTTTTTATAAATTTGCTGGCCCCATCATCATTTCAGCCGAAAAACGTCCACTGCTGGACTTGGGCGTCCGCTAAGTTTCGCCACAGCAACCAGTCCTGTGCGCCTCACACTCAGCAGATCCCCGCGTCCCTGACCGGTTTATCAGCCTTGCTCATCACTCATGACCATCGATCATCTGACCCCAGAGTCCGTTTATTGTAATAGCACTTCACATTTTATATAATAAACAATATAGTACACGAAACAAAGATACATTCGTTTGTTATGAATGACATTCTTTATGTTCGCGTGTGGGGTTATACGTTATGATTTCTGCCCCGGCTAACGTGAGTGGATGAGGCTTATGCTCCTGTTCAGCTATGAAATATGTACCTTTTGGTACAATTCTCTCTAGTACAGGGATGGCAAACTTTTATCACAAAATGTGACGGTAAATAAAATATAGGGAGATCCGTTTATAGGGGTCCATTTTTTTTTTTACTAGAGTTTATCGTAAGTGATTGGTTAAAAAAATAATTCTACTCTAATCTATAAGTATGATGAGTATGACCCGCCTTAGCTTTGCATGGGTTGATTTTTTAAGTTGATAAAATCATACAAAATGACATCTCCCGCCCTTGGGAGCTCCTCCCAAGGGCGGGAGATGTCATTGTATAAGACTTTTACTGAATAAAAACCCACTCATGTTTCTTTTCTGCCTTCGTTCCAGGGCCCCGAGATTCACTTTCACATAACATATGGAGTTTGGCATGGGTGTTAGAAATCTTCGACATTCTCGGCTTTTCTCTACTATATATTATGTTCGAGTATGTATTATATTTTTAAGCCTTCCTCATGAATGATTATGTGTTTAAGTAAAAACCGCATGTATCTAAATACATTCAGTAGTTTTTGAGTTTATCGCAAATAGATAGGCAGACGCGATGTGTGACTTTGTTTTATAATATGTAAGTTGGTTGCGCCAATTTGCTATGTTCCGCGATTTTGTTTTTTGTAATTTATTTTTTTGGCCTAGCAATCCTATCCCTTCCGTTTATTTCCCCGCACGACCTCAAGAAAGGATTTGACATTTTGACGTTTGTGCATCGATTGTGAATGTGACCGCACCGCTAACACGCCCGCTCGAAATTACAAGAAAATTGGCTATTTCGTGATCCAACCATTCAAAAACTCAACAATAGTACAGTGTAGTGCAATACAGAAACTGGCAGTGCTTGAAAGTACGAAGTTCGGGATTCGCCGGCCGGCGCCATGTGGAACTTTCGAGGTTAAAGGTCAGTGTTCCTTCTAATACATTTATCCCATTAATAAACGCTAGACGCAGTACCTGCATATTGTTAACAAACCTTAGATCGCCTTTTAAATCTACAGTCCACACAGCAAATTCGCGCAACCATTACTTTTTGGTCCTTCGAGCCGGATCGTGAATCATTTTCTTGTAATTTCGCAATATAGTATTTGTTCCATAGGGAATAAACGCAACGCGCCTGTTTACCTAGATATAATAGTAGAAAACCCGCATCTAGGCATTTAGGCAACTATACGTTATTTCGCTCGTATAGTTAAAGAGCCATTGTTAATTACGGTACCTACGCCGTCAACCGCACCGCATAATTATAGTTAGCTACGTAAATATCAGCGTAGATATAAATCGATCGCATTCTTTTTCTTGACAAAATTCATTCGGAGGTCCTACAAATTACATGTAGGTAGAAGCATTTCAAAAATACCCGTTCATTGTTGAGTGAATATTTGTAGGAAACGGATAAACCATAGATTATATACGCATATGAACATGATTCAGGTTATTCCGTTCGTTCGCCGTTCACTTTGTTGTTTACAATATTACCATATTGTTATCTGATAATTATCGCTTACTTAATAATTCGTTAAGTGTTTGTTTGAGTGTATAGTGTGAATATATCAAAACAAGATGTCTCTTAAGGGAACCAAGGTTAGTACTGATTTAAAGGTTCAGTTAAAGCTTTTATACGCTAAAAGGGACTCACAGTTTTCACGTGTTCAATCAATTTGTGATAAATCTTTGCAAACCTCGGATCTGGCGATTAGAGATGCTTTCTTGTGTTCGTTGGAAACTTTAGATAGTTTGCGCGCGGATTTTGAATCTACAATTAATAATATAAACATTTTAGAGTTGGAGTTAAATCCTGATTACTGTGTGAGTTATCAGGCATTGTCGTCCTTTGATGACTTGTATTGTCGTATCAAACGTATTGCTAGGAGTTTAGAGACTCCCCCCCCCGCGAGTGGTTTATCCAACCCTCCTCGCGAACGCCCACGATTGCCGCCAATTCAAATACCTGAATTTAATGGTGACATTCGAAATTGGAATTTATTTATAGATAGTTTCGAAAATATAATACATAGGAACACATCGCTGACAGATCACGAGAGATTGCATTATCTCGTAGAAAAATTGACCGGTAAGGCAAAGGCTGTCTGTGCTTTTTTTTTTTTTTTTTTTTTTTTTTTTTTTTTTTTTTTTTTTAGTGGTAGGTAAAAATCATCCAATGACGAATCCCGCCCTTGGGTGGGGCGGGAAACAGTGTCAGACTTTTACTGACTAAAAAACCTACCTTTCCATTCCTTGCCTTTATCCTGGGGCCTTTGGTGACAGTCTCACATAACCTTTGGCCCCAGTAGGCTTCGGCCCTGCTGGACCCCTACAGTTTGCTGACAACTCCTTGAGGCGCGCGGTAACGGTGCGCGCCGTAGACGACCTGAGCTCGGACCGGTCTGTTACCGGACGGACGGACGGCGAGCTACCCATTGCCCACCGTCCTCGAGCCCGCGCCTACGGTGGCCGGAAATTGGGGTCGGAAACCCGGCGGCGGCGGCGGCGTGTGCGCCTTTGCCTAAGGCGGTCGGCCTCCTCCTTTACTAGCATTACTGCTTCGCAGAAGGAGGCGACCGCCTGCCACTCCTCCTCGCTCCGGAGCATGGCTTGAACCAAGCCCCGGCGCGAGAGATCGCCGCCGATCGCCCCCACGAGGACACGGCGCTGCTCTTCCCAAGCGGGGCACACCTCGACTGTGTGCTCCACCGTGTCCACCGGGCGGTCCGCACAGTGGCGACACCCGGGCGTCGTCTCCGCACGAATCTTGTACAGGTACGGACCGAACTTGCCGTGTTCGGTCAGCACCTGCGCCAAACGGAAGGTGACGACGCCGTGGGGCCTTTCCAGCCACGCCTCAAAGAGGGGCCTTACCGCCTCGATCGTGGCGTGCCCAGCACGAGGTTGCGACAATCGCTCTCGCCATTTCACCATGAGATCCCGCCGGAGCTCTGTCCGCCATGCCGCGACTTGTCGCGGCAGCGGAGTTTCGCCCCGACGTTGCATCTCCACGCGTAAGTCATGCATGTGTGCAAGGACTGTTGCCTCCAAATCCCACGGTGGTAGGCCAGCAAGGAGGCTCGCCGCTTCGCAGGACACCGTACGGTATCCGCGGATCATCCGGATGGCCATGACCCTCTGGCAGGCGGTTAGCCGGGCCGCCACTCGCTTCCGTAGCGATGGCGCCCACACCGGCGCACCGTAAAGGGCCATGGACCGAACGATGCCTGCGTAGAGCCTCCGGCAGGAGGCGTCTGGACCCCCTAGGTTCGGCAGGAGCCGCTTGAGCGCAGCCCCAGTCGCATTCAACCTGGGAGCCAGACGTCGGAAGTGCTCCTTGAAGTTCCACCGGCTGTCGAGGACGAGTCCCAGGTACTTCATCGTCGACCCGACGCCGATGTGAACTCCTCCTACCGTTAATTGGGAGCCCGGAGGTGGCGCGCTCCGAGGGCCGTGAAAACACATGGCCTCGGACTTGTGCAATGCCACCTCGAGTCCCAACTGCTGTATCCTCTCCACGACTGTCGCAACCCCGCGCGTCGCTAGTTCGACCGCCGCCTGGTACGACCGTCCCCGCGCCAGGACCAGCGTGTCGTCTGCGTAACAGACCACGCTGACCCCGTCGGGGAGGTCGGCGCGCAGCACGTAGTCGTACCCGATGTTCCACAAGGGCGGCCCTAGTACCGATCCCTGCGGAACACCGCACGACATCTCTCGCCGTTTCAACTCCCCCTGATGACCGGGGTAGATGATGAACCTGTCCGACAGGTAGGCCTCGATCACCCGACAGAGGTAGTCGGGCACCCGGTGGTACCGGAGTGCCCTACCAATGCAACTCCAGGGCAGGGAGTTGAAGGCGTTGGCGATGTCCAGAGACACCGCCAAGACACACCTGCCCCGGGACACCGCATCCCCCGTCGTGAGGGCTCGCACGCGCATGATGGCGTCCACAGTGGAGCGCCTCCTGCGAAATCCGAACTGGCCGTCCGCAAGATCCGGCCCCTTCCGTGCCAGATGCACGACGAGGCGGTCTGCAATTACTCTTTCAAAGAGCTTGCCCACCTCGTCGAGCAGCACAATGGGCCGATACGCGAACGGAGAGTCCGCGGGGCGCCCCGGCTTCGCGATAAGGACCAGTTTCCCCGTCTTCCAGCGAAGCGGGAACTGGCCCCTCTCCATGCATGCGCTGAAGAGCCCTCTCAGTCGAGACCCGAGTTCCTCCATGGCCAGGACCCAGGCTTTTCCAGGCAAGCCATCGGGTCCTGGGGCGGTGTTCTTGGCACTCAGCCTTCGCACCGCCACTCTCATCTCCACCTCGGTCACCTCTGGAGCATTGTTGCCGTCGTTGCCGTCGTGGTCCGCATCGGACACCGCCGCTGGTGGCGGAGCCATAGGCGGGGGAGTATGCTCCCCTCGCGTAGGGAACAGAGCGCTCACCACACCCTCCACGAGCTGGGGCCGGAGACTCTGAGTCAGCGGGGGAGCCCATGGCCGGAGTTTCTCCATGACCATTTTGTATGGGCGTCCCCACGGATCGACGTTCAGAGACTCCAGCCACACGTTGCGGGCCTCGAGTTTGGCCCGCTTTATCTCCGCTCGGAGGGTGCGCTTTGCCGCCCTGTATCCCTCGTACAGCTCCGCCTCCATGGCCTCCGCACCCGGTGGACGGGTGCGGCGCCTGCGGTGTCTAGTATACCGGCGTCGCGCAGCATTGCACGCATCGCGCAGTGCCGCAATCTCTGGCGACCACCAGTGTACTTGGCGCCGGGCACGTCCTGGCCGGACTCGGGGCATGGCCACATCGCAGATTTGCGACATGGCCGCCTGGAACCAGTCCGCCTCGACGTCGATGTCGACAGGCCTGTCCGGTGCTTGCACCCAGGCCTGTACTATCGCGGCTTCCTGGAGCAGGTCCCTGTCCAGCTGCCTCAGCGCCCAACGCGGACCACACGGGGTCTGTCGGACCGGCACGGTCGAGGTCTGGGCGGAGACGTCAAACCGGATGTACCGGTGGTCGGAGAACGTCTCCACCTCCTCTATAACGCGCCAGTCGACGACGCGCGGTGCCAGTGCAGGGCTGGCGAACGTAACGTCCACCACCGACTCGCCCTGCATCCGCACACACGTGGGGACAGAACCCCGGTTTTGTACGACTAGGCCCTGTCCTAGGGCCCATTCCTCCACCCTTCGACCTCGTTGGTTCGTGAACCGGGAACCCCAAGCCTCGTTCCAGGCGTTGAAGTCCCCGCAAACGACCACGGGGAGGCTGGAGTCAAACCCAGCAACGACGGCATCCAGCTCCAAAAGGGAGTTGTCTAGTTCGGCGAGAGATCTGTTCGGGGACAGGTAGACGCCTACCACCACTATGTCCCCGAACCGTGCTGCCACGCAACCCCGGCCTTTCTTGACGGCCTCGAGTGCCGGGGTACCGGCGGCGGCCGACGAAATGAGTGTCACCGAGCCGCTCAGGTCCTGAACCCAGTCGGCTCTGGGCAGGACAAAGTGCGGCTCGGAGACAACGGCGATATTGATCGACCACTGCGCCATGCTCTGGAGCAACAGATCCTGAGCGGGGGCGCAGTGGTTGATATTCGCCTGGAGGAGACGTAATGGAGCCGTTATTGGCAGTCCATTACAGTCTCCTCCCGGGCCCTCCGTGAGGGTCCTGCCGCGGTGTTAGCGGCGGCGGCGTCTGCGGAGGCGATGGCGGCGGCAGCCAACGGGGCAGCCGCGGCGGTGAGCACCTTCGCGGGGATGGGCCTTGGGACCTTGCCCTTGGCCTTGGCGGGGGGATCGCAGGTCCTGCTCCCAGCCCGGTGGTCGGCCGACTTGCCTGCCGCCGCACATGCGTAGCAGTGCGGCGCTGCACTGCAGGTATCGGCCTTGTGGCCGGGCTGACCGCACTGGAAGCAGCGGTCGCTGCGATCTTCCTCCGCTGCGCAACAGACCCCCACGTGGTGGCCCACGTGGCAGCGATAGCAGCGCAGCGGTCTGGGCTCCAGCAGCTTAACCCGCGCGGAGACCCAGCCCACCAGGAGTCGCTTACCCTCCCCGGTGATGCTCCTGGCCGCTGACAGGGGGCAGTTCACTGTAACCGCCCCCATGCCAGTGCCGTCAACACGGATGGTGCCTGCCCGGACCTGATCGGCAGGGCACCCACCCGTCCTGGCGACAGCGGCCACGACCTCCTCGACCTCGACGGAATCGTCCAGGCCCATAATGCGCATGTCGACGCATCTTGTGGGCCTGGACACCCGGGCCTCCTCCGCGTCCAAGATCGCCCTGATCTTGTCAGCCAGGGCGTCTGCGGTGGGGCCGCTGTTGGCTCCGGGGACCTCCAACATCAGGGCACCAGTTGCGGTATGCCGCATCTGGAAGCCCCCGGTGATCCCAAGGTCGGTGAGGTTCACCTCCTGCTTCGCCTTACGGAGGACCTCGCCATAGGTCGCACCCTTTTTCAACGCTTCCGGCTGCAGCGTAATTACTACAGCCGTAGAGCGCGGGGTGCGAATCCTGGCCGCGAGGGCCGTCCGTTTCCGCAGCTTTTGCCGCTCACGCCTCCTGGCAGCCCGAGCCGCCTTGCCAGCCTGTTTTTTGGCTCCGGCCACTTGCCATCCGGCTTCGGCCGGAGGATCTGCAGGTTGGGGGGGCGGCCTCGGCCGCCTGCTTGCCGCCACAGCAGCAGCAGGGGCTCCCGCCGCCTTAGGGGCCGGTGCCGCCTTGCCCTTCTTGGGGGGAGCCGCAGGGGTTGGCTTCCCCTGCTGCTGTTTTCTGCCCTGCGGGGCCGCTCCGGCGGGGTTCGCAGCCGTGGCCACGCGCCTGGTCAGCCCTGACGGGCCCGCCATGGGCGCAGCCGCCGAGGCCGCGGCGGCAGCGTAGGACGCCACCCTTCGCTGGCCGGAGGCCGCTAGTGGGGGGCGCAATACGATGCCCTCCAGCAGGGACAGCTGCTGCTGGATCCGCAGCTGGAACTGCTGCTGCTGTTCCTGCAGCTGCTTCTGCAGCTGCTGCTGGAAAGCAGCCAGCTCCCGCTGCACCAGTGTCAGCAGCTGGCTTCCTGACTCGGCCTGGGGCTGGGGCTGGGGCCGAGGCTGGGGCTGAGGCTGGGGCTGGGGCCTACTCTGCCCCTGCTCTTGCCTGCACCCACCTTCCACGGGCCTCCGGCTGCTGGCTCCATGGACCGCAGCGAGCTCGGCCTGAAGCTCGGCCCGGAGCCCGGATCGGAGCTCGGTCTGGAGCTTTGCCACGCTCTTCCGGAGGGCGACGTCGAAGGCCTCCTGCATAGAGGCGGCATGGCGGAGAACCGTCCTCTCCTTCGACGTCCTTTCTCGCTTGCGGCCCATATCCCGCAACGCGGCGACGACGAGCTCGCCGAAGGACCGTCGCGACTCCTCGGCGGAGTCCTCCTTCTCGCTGCCAGATGGCCCCGAGGGGTCCAACGCAGCAGGGTGGCGCCCTTCCGCGGCGAGCCTCTCGGCTCGCTCGGCCGCCTCCTGGGAGGTAACTCCCCGTCCTCTTCCCGGTGCTCGGCCCGCTCCCCGCCCACTGGTGGGGATTTTTCGGGCCGAGCCCTTTTCTGCGTCGGAGGACGATTTGTCCCTCGACAAGGAGCGTTTCCGGAAGAAACTCGCGTTACTTCCGGTGTCGCCTCCCGCCTCCGCCACATCTTCCTCCTCCGAGCCTGAGCTCCTTCTGGATGCCGCGTCGGACTCCGACCGCGCATCACTCTCCAGGGGGTGTTTGAAAAATTTATTCCTTTTATGTTCCATGCTTGTTCCCACGAGTATAAACTTCGGGTACTTGCTCAAAATTCGTGGTCCGCACTAGGGACTAATTTAGCTACCCATTAGTCAAGCTAACAACCTCCCTCACGGTGCGCCGCCGCTTGGAGGTTTGGGGTAATTTTTTATAGAGGTTGTCTTCCTCGCGGCCCGGGCGGTTAAGCCAAGACCCTCGACCCCCATCAAAAGTCAGAAACATGACCTTGGACAATCTCTGGGGCTACGAGAACAACGGTGGCAGAAGGAGGAGAAAGCCTTCCTCCTGCCTGCCCGGTGGCAGGGTGAGTGCACGCCGAGCCCGCTCTTGCTTCGCCACTGTGCCCTCTGCTAAAGCAGAGGGACACGCGTTGAAGCGTACTCCCGACAGAACATTCGCAGACGGCCATCGAGGCCCCTTAGGCAGGAGTGCCCAAGGGGGTTGTTGGCCGCCTCCCAGGGTGCACCGTCCCGCAGACTAGCCTTCGCTCTGGACGTATCCGCAAGAGAACTATAGCCTGCGGGCACTCGTGGAGGTTTTCTGTCATGGCACCCCAAGGCTGTCTGTGCTGGAATTACGTTTAGCGCTGAAAATTACACTTTAGTTTTGGACACTTTAAAAACAAAATACGAAGATAAGCGATTAGTAGCCACCGCATATTTAGATCAATTATTCGATTTGAAAAGTTTTTCCGTTTGTAACGATCATAATTTAGAGAAGTTTTTAAATATTTTCGCATCATCTGTTCGTGCAGTAAAGAACCTAAAGGCCAATGACCTCTGTGACTTTTTGTTTTTGTATATCGGTTTAAAGAAATTAGATCCTGAAACTGTTCGTCTGTTTGAAACGACTCAGCGCGGTAAAGAAATACCTAAGTTCGAAGATTTAGAATCTTTTATTCGCGACCATATTAAGGTGTTGCAGCGCACGTCGGCACGTCATGAAGCCACGAATAGGACAGGTTCCGATCGCCGTATAGACGCGTCATCGAAGTCAGTCAAGACTGCACATACGCTAGTTAATACCGCCTCAACACCTGACTGTTCTCTGTGTAAGGGTAGCCATACACAGCTGTACAAGTGTTCGGAATTTCAGAGATTATCGCCTAGTGATCGTTACAAGTTTGTCCGCACTAATAATTTGTGTTTTAATTGTCTAAGTGACAAACATCTGGTTACGTCATGTAACAGTGGTGGTAGCTGTCGTAAATGTCTAGCTAGACATCATACCTTCTTACATTTTGAGAGTAGTAAGCTGCCATCGCAGCAGCAGCCTGCGCAGACGCGCGACGCTTGTGACGCGCGGCCTGCTGCAAGTGCAAACGACGTAACATTGTGTTCGCTTTCCGCCGCTGGTACTCAAGTCACTACCGTTTTACTTGCGACCGCGCAAGTTGTCATTGTAGATGCCTTTGGCAAACCGCACACCGTTCGAGCGCTACTAGATGGCGCTTCCCAGAGTAATTTTATTACTCGGGATTGTTGTCAACGCCTTGGTTTTAGTTTTAATAATTGGTCATCCCGCTCAGAAGTGAAAGGTTTTGGAGGTTTAAAGGCAACCATTCACGGTTCCATTAAAATAATATTTAGTTCACGTTTTAATCGTAATATTTCGTTTGAAATGGATTCGCTAGTCGCAGATAAGATTACGGAACGGTTGCCCACGGTACCGGTTGACACGTCTATGCTGACGGAGTTTAAGAACTTGCAGTTAGCCGACGGAAATTACGCTTTCCCTGGAGATATCGATCTATTGATCGGTGCTTCGATTCTCCCGCATCTCCAGTTATCACGTAAAATTCAAGGTCTTCCGATGTACCCCGCTCCGCACGCACTGGAAACAGTTCTCGGGTTTGTTATAGTTGGCTCCGCACCCGCTTATTTAAATAGTTACTCGACTGTGTCGCACTGTTGCACCGTCGAGCCGCCGCTTGAGTCTACCATCCGCAAGTTCTGGGAGATTGAAGAGGTCAATGTCCCACCTATTCTCAGCCCTGAGGATCAGGTCACTGAGGAGATTTATACCCGCACGACTACTCGTGATAAAGATGGTCGTTATGTTGTCGCGCTCCCTTTCAAGGGTGATATTTTTTCGCTCGGTGGCTCCCGTGCCTCCGCAGAAAAACGCTTTCTATGCTTGGAACGTAAGATGCAGGCGTCTCCTAAGTTGAAGCAAGCCTATGATGATGTGCTGATCGAATATTTAGATAAAGGTTATATCTCATCAGCGCCTGCCGAGACTGAGGAGACACGTGATTACCCGTTTTACATCATCCCGCACCATGGAGTTGTTAGAGAAGACAAACTTACAACTAAACTGCGTGTGGTTATGGATGGTAGCGCTAAGACTAGTACTGGCATATCGCTTAACGATATCTTGTATTGTGGTCAGAACCTCCAGGGTAACTTATTTGAAATAATAGTAAATTTTCGCTTGTTTGCTATTGCGCTCTCTGCCGATATTCGGCAAATGTTTCTTAGTATTGGAATCAGAGAATGTGACCGTAGATTCCAACGCTTCTTGTATAGATTTTCTCCGCAGGAACCTTTGAAGGTTTACGAATTCAATCGTGTTTGTTTTGGGCTTAAGTCTAGTCCCTTTCACGCTCTTCGCACTATCAAGCAGTTGGCCGCTGACGAGGGTGATACATACCCGAAAGCAAGGGCCACTATTGAAACCGGATTGTACATGGACGATTTTGTGTACAGTGTACCTAGTGAAGCAGAGGCTATAGAGACCGCTGCTCAAGTAATCAGCCTCATGAAGTCCGGTCAATTTGATCTGGTGAAATGGACAAGCAACTCGCAAGCTACATTAGAGTCGATTCCACCGTCACACCGGTTGACTTCGGTAAAGGAATTCGATGATAGTGATTCGCATAAGATCCTTGGTTTAAGTTGGTCACCCGCAACTGATATGTTCAGTCTTAAAATTAGCTCGACTCCGCCAACTTGTACCAAACGCGTTATCCTAGCATGTGTAGCTCGGATATGGGATATAATGGGTTTTGTAGCTCCTGTCGTTTTATATGCAAAGCTGCTTATAAAAGAGCTTTGGCTTTCCAACTGTGATTGGGACGACACCGCTCCTGAAAGTGTTGCCAAGTTGTGGGCTCGCTATAGGAAAGAGCTTCCAATGCTCGATCAGATACAGATTCCTCGCCATGTTGGTATAGTACCAGACACTGTTGTTAATGTGGTAGGTTTCGCAGACGCCAGTGAGAGGGCTTACGGGGGAGTGGTTTACTTTCAGGTCCAAAATGGCGATAACATTTCAGTTTTCCTCATTAGCGCAAAATCAAAGGTATCTCCTCGTAAGGTTGTCTCTCTTGCTCGTCTCGAACTCTGCGCTATTCTTATGTTGGTTCAATTGATTACATCTATAGTCAAAACTTGTCGTCCTCGCATTAATATAGAGAGAATTGTAGCGTTTTCAGACTCAACCGTTGCCCTATGTTGGGCCCACTCTTCACCCCATCGATGGGGCACGTTTGTCGCAAATAGGGTGGCTAAGATTCAAGCTGAATTGTCACCGGAAAATATGTTCCATGTCGCTGGAACAGAAAACCCAGCTGATTGTCTCTCACGTGGTTTGCTTCCCGCGCAAATTTTAAATCATCCGCTTTGGTTTTGTGGCCCTCCCTGGCTGCATACCACTCCTAACGAGTGGCCAAATGCTCCGTTTAACCCCGCTACTGTTTCAGAACCACCCGAGGAGAAGAAACATACGCTTGTAGTATCAGTTCCGCGTGAAGAGTCAGTTGTTTTGTTGTTGTCTAATCGAGTCTCGTCTTGGTCGAGACTATTACGCTGTGTAGTTTACGTCCTAAGATTTTTGAGATTATTACCATCGCGTGGTTCTATAATCGCAGCTGATTTGGATAGAGCTGAATCAGTTGTACTTCGAGAGTTGCAGAAATTTTATTTTTCAATAGAATTTCGTAGTTTAGAATCACATAAACCTTGTAGTCCCGCACTTCAACATTTGAAACCATTTTTGCAAGACGGACTCATTCGTGTCGGTGGCCGTCTGCGAAATGCTAAGTTAGAGTTTGAACAAATGCATCCAGTAGTTCTACCGCGCAGGGATCACGTTTTGGATTTGTTGGTGGACTATCACCATAAGGTGAATTGTCACGCTGGTCCCGATTTATTAATGTCCATTCTTCGACAGAAGTACTGGATACTTTCCGCTCGCAATTTGATACGCGCTAGAGTGCACAGATGTGTGCCCTGCTTTAAGCTCCGCCCGCGTTTCAACGCGCCGGAAATGGCCGACCATCGTTCTTGTCGTGTTGTACAGACGGTGAAACCTTTCATACATACTGGGACGGACTATGCTGGACCGTTTAAAGTCACTATTGCCCGTGCACGACCACGGGCAATAGTGACTTTAAACGGTCCATACGTTCCACAAAGGCATACATTTGCCTATTCGTTTGTATGACAACTCGTGCGGTTCACATAGAGTTAACCAGTGATTTGAGTACGCAGGGTTTTATGTCTGCATTTAAACGATTTTTATCTCGCCGTGGTCCCGTTAAGCGCTTATACTCTGACAACGGCACAAATTATGTTGGAGCGCGACGCAATATTTCGGAATTACATACATTCTTACGCTCCAAGTACTACCAAAGTGAATTCGCCCATGTCTTAGCTGAGAATCGCATTGATTGGTGTTTTAATACGCCAGCGGCTAGTCATTTTGGTGGCAATTGGGAGGCGAATATTAAAAGCCTTAAGTCGCACCTGTTTCGGGTCATAGGCGAACAGATTCTCTCGTACGAGGAGTTGAGCACCGTACTCGCTCAGGTAGAGGCGTTGATGAATACGCGTCCGTTGTGTCGGACTTTGTCTAGTGATCCATCGGAGCCACTAGCGTTGACGCCGGCTCACTTCTTGACGACGACTCCTCTTAAATATTTGCCCGCTTTAGATGTCGAGACTGACAAACTGCAGCTTCACCCGCGTCACGCTCTGCTAGATAGCTTAGTTCAGTCCTTTTGGAAGCGATGGAGGACAGATTATCTGCATACGCTGCAGTCGCGTCAAAAGTGGAACACTCCTTCAGATCCAGTCACAGTCGGTACTGTGGTGATACTGAAGACTGAGAGTGCGCCTCCTCTGCACTGGCCTCTTGGTGTAGTGGAAGAAGTTTTTCCGGGTTCGAACGGAATAACGCGAGTCGTAAAAGTTAAAACCGCAACTGGATCGTACCTGCGTCCGGTTATTCGCCTCTGCCCTCTGCCTAATCAGTAGTAGTGGCATAGTTAGTTATAAGTTGTTTCGCTACCTAGTATTGATAGTTTAGATTAGTAATAGGGTTTAGTTTCGCTTTTGTTTTTTTTCTTTTCTTTGAAGGTAACCCTTCAAACCCGGGGGGAATGGTTGCGCCAATTTGCTATGTTCCGCGATTTTGTTTTTTGTAATTTATTTTTTTGGCCTAGCAATCCTATCCCTTCCGTTTATTTCCCCGCACGACCTCAAGAAAGGATTTGACATTTTGACGTTTGTGCATCGATTGTGAATGTGACCGCACCGCTAACACGCCCGCTCGAAATTACAAGAAAATTGGCTATTTCGTGATCCAACCATTCAAAAACTCAACAATAGTACAGTGTAGTGCAATACAGAAACTGGCAGTGCTTGAAAGTACGAAGTTCGGGATTCGCCGGCCGGCGCCATGTGGAACTTTCGAGGTTAAAGGTCAGTGTTCCTTCTAATACATTTATCCCATTAATAAACGCTAGACGCAGTACCTGCATATTGTTAACAAACCTTAGATCGCCTTTTAAATCTACAGTCCACACAGCAAATTCGCGCAACCATAAGTAAAACAAGTAAAAAGACAGATGTGATTTGATTTCCACTATTGTAAAATTACCTAGATGCTAAAAATCTTATAATGGCGGGTCCGACTCATTTTACCGCGGTTACAGGTTTACCAGCCCTGCTCTAGCAGATTGAGGTCATCTATTTGTAATTTCATGATTTCTAAATATGTACGAAAGTTTTGTTCTTTTACATATTGCTTACCGCAATGCTGGTTTTTATTTATCATCTTAAAAGTTTTCTAAGTTAATGTAAATCGTTTTGATTTTCTTGTTCTGTTCTTTAACCTCGCTTTATTGACAAACAAAAAATAAAATCTGTCTTATCTTTACTTACTTTTTTATTTGTAAAAACGATGCAACAGTGCGTTTCCCATTTCAAACTTTCCTTTAAATCAATAAATTCACTGCCTCTTATAATCTTAACAACGACTGCGCGCCGTTGTAGGGGCCCAGCAGGGTACACGCCTACTGGGGCCTAGGGTTAGGCGAAAGTGAACCCCGGGGCCCTGGAATGAAGGAGCAGGGTAGGTTTTTAGTCAGTATGAGTCTGACACTATCTCCCGCTCCATCCAAGGGCGGGATTTGTCATGATGATTATACCTACCATAAAAAAAAATGCGCTCTGTGTCACAATTTATTTCATATTTAAATAAACCATACTTTTATGACCACGAAACAAATGACGATGCTCCAATGATGGCTTGCTCCAGTTAAAAACCTAGCCTGTGTGCACGATGGATCCTATGTATGAGGTCCAATGTGCATATTGACAACTTTTTGATAGAAGCCTCTATTGAAAAGTTGTTATGACACATATTTTAGTTATTCTAGCTACACTGATTTATTTGTATTTCTATTTTTTTAAATTAATGTAGATATAAGCGTATAATATAAGTATATTAGGGGAAGTTTGAAAGTGGCGCCAGTGACTGAAAAGTTGAAAGGAAATCGTTTGTCTTGGTATGGTCATGTGAAGAGGAGGGATGAAACGCATGTTACTAAAAGAGTTATGAGTTTACATGTGGATGGATGGAGAGGGAGAGGGAGGCCAAAGAAGAGATGGATGTATTGTGTGAGGAGTGATATGAAAGAAAAGGGAGTTAGTGATAGCGTGACGAGTGACAGGAGAGAATGGAAGAAAAAAACGTGTTGCGATGACCCCAAATAAAACGGGATAAGGGCAGGAAGATGATGATGATGATAAGCGTATAATATAATAATTAAAAAAATAATTGAGATGCAAATAAACCAATGTAGATTTATAACGGAAATATGTGTCATAACAACTTTTCAATACAGGCATCTATTGAAAAGTTTTCAATTTGCATATTGGCCCATAAAACATAGGACCCAACGATATGTAGGTATATGCAAGCACACAAGTAATATATTAACATTAAACCAACATGCCCGCCACTTATGCTATGTCATCTACAGAATCAACATTGTATGTACTAATAGCTGTCCGTCTAACTGACCTTTGAAGTGTTGAGGAGTCAAATGACAGAATATTATGGAAAGCAGTAACATAATATTAGTTAGGTTAGTTACAGCTGTAATATATTATTATTGCTATATTTATAATAAATTTTATATCAAATCTATGAAAACTTGGGTTATTAGGGTTACCCTACAACAAAGTTTGGTGATTCGAACCAGTAGCTCTTGAGTTTAGTGCATTTATTTATTTATTTATACACCAAAGAGTTATTTACCTTAGCCTCACACACACCGCACAACTACTACAACAATATACAACTCAACTCTACCTGTTTAATACATTATAAAGATTTTGTGCTGCACAGCACTTGCATAGTTAATTACAAAAAAAAAGAAAAATAAATTACATTAGAATAAATTGCAAATTAAGTTGAACTGCCAATGAGTTAAATTCAAATACAATATATTGAGATCAATACAGTTTATCTATATAAACAAACCAACCCATCCACTCTATATATACCTATATAGGTAGTACGCAAAGTCGTGGCTTTAGTCGTGGAGTTGCGGACACCAGCCCGAAATACCAAATCTATTCTATACTTATAATAAATCTGTAGAAGTAAAAATTCTGTACATTGAAAATATCAAAAAAATAAATGGCAGGGTGTGTTACTAGACCGACACCGAACCCAAAAATGTGATTAAAAAAATTTTAGTCTGTCTGTCTGTCTGTTTGTTTGTTCAGGCATCACGCAAAAACTACCGGTTCGATTACGATGAAACTTGGTATAATTATTCTTTAATATCCTGGGCACCACACTGGGTACTTTTTATCCCAGAAAAGTATAGACAATAAAAAACAAACTTAATTTTGCGGTTCGATCCCTGGACCCGATTACTGTATCAACCGCAAATAATAAGTTTGTCGTAGGTTACGTCACCCGTTCCTATTGTAATTAGTCACAAAGGGCCCGCGCCGGGGCAGAAGTATTAATACCGGTATGCTCGATACATAACGTTCTAAACAAATAGCACTTTACACAAAAAAACTCATTGATAAGTTTCGTCGTTCACGCGAACGAAGTTGCGGATACAGCTAGTACCATAATATAATATGTAATGTACTTCCGCGCTCGCTTCACAGATTAATAACTGATATGATTAAAGCACTACTACCCACACAATCAACATTCAGTGAATTCGATAAATCATTTAACTGCAATATTATTTGACAGAAAAGGCTTGAGTCAGCTGTTTTCCATCGGTATCGAATATCGCTAGCTATGTGTTAATTGGCTTAATTTTCGATGCGAGTTAATTTTAATTGGTATTTGTATAATATATCCGCTTAAATCTTTCTGGTCGTTATTGGAATGACAAAGGAATGCAAGTGTATGTTTTTTGGACCGATAGCAAACGGGTGCTAAATTGCGATCTGTAAGCATTATCACTTTATTACGATCCTGTTCTTATTTGGAGCGCATTGTACACGCTTTGTGTCCTCGCGTCCATAGACTATACGGCACGGCAGCGCACGCTCAGCATACTCTGTATTTTTATTCCTTTTTACTTTTTGTTTTTAACCGTTGTGCTGTGTCTGTCTCGAATAAAAGTTTTTCTATTCTATTTTATACACATACATAAACAGAATCGCGGTCTTGGCACAGACGAGACGTAATGTTTCCACTCTATATACTCGTATACCTAATATTATTTTAATATCGTATTTGTAATTCCCATATATTTTTTAAAATTTATTTTATTTATCTATTTTATTGCAAATCTATTTGCACACACGTACCGTGCCGACGTCTATACGTCTAGACCGTCACCGTCCCGCACTGAAAACCAGTGCCGAAGACTCGTCGCATCTTTTTACAATTTTGTTATTCTTTAATTTGCGCTATTATCCAGCAATAGAAAGATTTTCTTTCTTTCTCTTTACATTTGTTTTTAAATGGTAAAACACAAAATGACTTCTCTTGCTCCGGTGGAGCCACCTGTATTCCTTCAGTAACGTTTTGCGAGGGCCATGATAACTTTGTCGGGCCTCGTCAATATTTCTGACATTTCTTTGAAGTGCGCGTATTTTGCAACGCGGCGTCTCGACTCGGGCTGGAAGTTTACCGAACGGCGAGCTACCCATTGGATTGCTGACCGGGAATCACCCTACAATTCCTACTCTGTTACTGCATGCAACAATAGTTGTAGCAAGCAAAACCTGTACACTCTGCCCTCTTGTTCTATTGAAACTCAGTTATACACTAGGCCAGCTCGAGATCAAAGTACCGTACGTTAGTAATTGCATTGAGGTAGGGACGACTCCGCAGCTGGATAAAACCCATAAAGATTGCTTGCTACTTTTAATATCCACTATGGCTACCTATGTGAGAATAAACTCCGAGGCCCTGGAACGAAAGCAACGAAGGAACATTTTAGAAGCTTTAAAAAAATTAAAATACTAACACGAGAAGCTATTAGATAATTTCTTACCTAAAAGAACGATATATATTGTGTATTATGCATAGGGATTAAAATCATAACCCTCCTTTTAGCTTCGCTGTAATCGTGTACAAATTTTTATTGTAATTAAATTAAAGTAAAAGAGGCGGCAACAAGCAAATAATATCATGAAACTGACAAAAAAATCAAAAGGATATATAATCAAAAAATGTCAACTACATGCACTTAATTGATTCAGAAAATGTACCCGTCAATCTATCTCCAGGCGGTCGAGGGGTGTGCTTGAAGACTACATAATGCCTATGAAAACCCCATGCTTTATGTAGTATTTCTTTGTTATGGTAAATCTCTCCTGCTCAAAAATGTGACATTATGACAGGACTGCGACCTTGCAATATTCTTTAACATTAAAATTTTATTTACATTTCCACTAAAAAGATGGAACGAACGAGCATTTGCAGCCCTCTGCATTATCCGATATATTTTATCAAGGTTATTATTGATTCCTACTTCATCTAAGCCGTAGAAAATAAAGCGTAACTAAAATACTATCTTCTGCCAGTGGTTTCGCTCGCGAAAAAGTAGACAATTATCCCAAGAACACTTACTCCCGGAATTAAAAGAAGCAAATTAGTACAGCTATTTGATGGTGAAGAATTAACAAATATTCACACATATAGATAAAAAACACGAACTTTCGCCATTATAATTTTAGTGTGATTAGTCGCCGAGATCGGTCCGAGTTTAAATATGTGAAAGAATATAAACAGTTTTTTTTTAATTGATATAAACCAGTCTAGATCCAACCCGATGCAGCAGCAATGAAAAGCAGTGATGCTATCATTGATGGTGAAGCGCACTAGTTTATTAAGAGCCACTCAAATTATAATTGGACGGGAAGGCCCGGTAAATTTTTCCAGTCCTTCGATGTATGCGGTATAAACGACGACATGAAACGCCTAGTCCGAATCGCTATAGGAATATATTACTTAAACAGGAAATAAAAATCTATCGATATACTCGAGTTAATATACGAAATAAATTTCTTTAAGTAAACGAGTCAATGACCTTGTAGGTAGTTGTCGGTCGTTGCGTATTAACTACCTACAGTTCAATGGCCTCGCTCAGCTTACGTTTACTGAAAAATTGTTCTAGTCCTTCGATGTATGCAGTATAAAACGACGAGATGAAACGTCTTATCCAGACCATTATAAGAATATAGTACTTACACAGAAAATAAAAATCTATGTTTCTAATTATTTTACTTCCTTCCATTTTGTTGTCACCCATAAACACTCTACCTAAGAAACAAACCCTTATAAGTTAGGGTCGGCGGCACGTAACACCAGGGGGGAGGGATTGAACCTCTGCGTGACGTAATGAAGTCAGACGCATGTAATTTACTCCCACCACACTCTCCTCACTCGTTCCGGAGTTCGTTAATCCTGAAGTTTGAGAAGATAATTAGGGGCGAAGCAATTTCCGGGAAAATAAGAGTTTTCGCCGTATTGCCTTTAGAAGATGCTGTGAATAGAGCTATGAACACAAATGAGGTGAGTACGAGTAGGTTTTTGACGTGTATTGTGTTGCTTTGGAATATCTTTTTTTTTCTAAAAGAAAAGTAATAATATCAATATTTTGACTGTCTCGTTAGTCATGGCATACCTAAACACAACTGTTGAGTGTGGTCCTGGAATCGAATTCTGGGTTAGGCTGAAAGTTTTATTTAGTAGTTTGAAAGTTGATAGTGAGGTAGTCCGTTTGGCAGTGCCAATTGTACTAAATCACAAATATAATAAAATCGAATATAGTATCGTTTTTTTTATGGTAGGCAAAATCATCAAATGACAAACCCGTCCTTGGGTGGAGCGGAAGATCTCAGACTCTTACTGACTTAAAACCTATCCTGCTCCTTCATTGCCTTCGTTCCAGGGCCCCGGGGTTCACTTTCACCTAACCTTAGGCTCCAAGTGCACATATCGTGTGGCGTTTATTTGCATACTACCGTAATACGGTTGCACTGTCAAACGTTCTGCATGTTTAGAGAGATATTTGAGTTCATAAAACTCACTAAAAATGTCCACTACAAGGTCGCCTACAAGACTTACGTGAAAGAATTTCCAGAGTAACCTTTTAACTGTCACACGCGTCCTTCAAAAGGTCGTTGGTCCACCTTGTTTAGTATTCGAACTCAGCAATATTTTTTTTTTGAAAGTGTATTCAAATATTAGATTAAAATAGCATAGAAAAAACCTTTATTGTACATCAAAATTGTTAAAAACCCACTGTCTTATTAATTGTATACAAACATTACTTCTGAGAAATATATGAAAGAAAGAAAGAAATAGTTATTTGTTATACAAAAGTTGCTTTTTAACCACGTGTTCAATTTTGATGGCCGAGCAAGCGACGGATTCTAAAATTAGAATCCTGAGGCGTAGAGCGAAACGTGCCTCCCAATATCTCAGCAGAACGGTACCTACTCTAAATCACCATTTCTACATTTTTTTTTATTATTGTTTCTAGGCTCGCACTTGACTACTATCTCAGTTGATGGTAAGCGATGATGTGGTCGACGGTAGAGCATGTTTGCTTAATCATTTTAGTTGTATAAAGTCTACAATAGGTTTTAAAATTATAATATTAGTGCTCTCCATTCTACTCGCAAGCGTATAAAATATAGTACGTGCCTACATATAGATTTTATAAATGTCTGTAGGCATAATAAAAAGTCAGCTAATAAAATAAAAATAGAATTATCAACAATAAATCTAATTATCCTCCATAAATTCTATCGTAGAGTAATAAACATTCATTAATCAAAAGTTGTTTCAGTCACTTTTTAAATATAACTAAATTGGATTTTTTTATTTCTCGGGCCATTTTATTTTATAATACTGAAGCCATTTGATAAATACTCTTGCGCTTTTTAACTGTTTCTACTACGACCAACATAGAGAATATTAGATTGTATTATTGTCAAGCGTGATTCTGCTGGGGCTTTGATTTCAAAAAGCCGAGGGTTTGTTTTGACAATGAAGCAATTTAAGTAAAAACTTTTTCACACTTAAATTAAAGACCCCTAGGTTGTAGGAGAGCAGTGGTGGCCGAGTGGTTACAGCCCCGACTTAGGAGTTGTAGGTCGCGGGTTCAAACCCAACCAGGCGCATTACTTTGTGTAATTTATTTCATCACCACTGCTCTCAAAACGGTGAAGGAAAACATTGTGAGGAAACCGACATGTCCTAGAACTAAAAATTCGAAGATATGTGACATCCATCAGCCCGCACTGGGCCAGCGTGGTGGATTACGTCCCATTCCCTCCCCTAGAGAGGAGGCCTGTATCCCAGCAGTGGGAACATTAAAAGGCTGATGATGATGATGATGAGGTTGTAGCTAACAGGAAACATTTTGATTCTTTTAATCTACAGGTACTTAATATTATTCCCTGTAACTTCAAAGAATAATCAAAATGGTGGAGGGTAATTACTCCAAGTAAGTTCAACGCCCTTTAGCCATTTTAAGTGTCGTCAATCAAGAAACAAAATTAAAATTGACATTTCACTATGCCTAATTCAAAATATTCTCGAGGCAATCGAATACAAAAGAAGAAATAAGTTACAAATAAATGCTACACCTTATAGCTCATCAAATATTTATTACGACGCGCTGATTGAGAAAAGTAATCCGCAACCCTCCCTTCATTCCAGAGATCATTATCTTAGCCCAACTGCTTTAGGGTGGTGAGTGTGTCATGAGCAAAGCGGGTCGTGGTAGAAAAATGAGAGAGTGGCAGATTTTCTTTTCGACATTCATGTACTTAAATAAGGGTCTTCTAGTTAATACTAATATTATAAAGGCTGTTTGTTTCTGTTGTTTGTGTGTGTGTTTTATTTCTAATGTCTTCTCCAGCTCGTGAAGCAAGAGGATTTAAACCGTACTTATGTTTCTTCAGTTGCTCTTTGAGTTGCAGGTTCCACAGGTTTCCCTTTCAGTAGTCAATCAATGGATCAGCAGGCTTCGGCCCTGCTGGGCTCCTACAGTTTTGATATTTGTTTGAGGCGCACGTCAGACGTTAGTAATACAACTAATTGAAATATTAAAAACTAACTAAAAAAAAAAATGTAACCAGCAAATGTCAATACCAATATTCAACAACAATAACGTGTTGTATTTTGGAAATTTGTCTTTGAATCTCTGTTTAGCTCGTAAATCTTAGTTGAGTAACTTAATTGTTTGTCTCTTAATTTAATTTAGAGTGACTTGCTAAAAGGTATAATCACACTTTACACTAATATAAAGGTGAATGTTTGTATGTTTGTGTGTGTATATCTGATGCTCCTTCACGCTTAAACGACTGATTGGATTTTGATGACATTTGACTCACTGATAGACCATGTCCTGTGAGCTGTGTGCGAGTTGCTTTTACGTTAGAGCGATCAAAACGATTACCGCGCTTGGATTAGTAATCAGAAATCAGAAGCGTTTATTTCAAATAGACCAATTACAGGCACTATTGTATTGTCAAAATGTCGGTCAGTCCAAAAAAGTGAAGCTAAATTAAGTGGTGTAACGAATGTTAGATTTTTCATATTCGCGAATGTGAATGTGAATATTCAAATTCAATATTCGCGATTACGAATACGAATGTTGTCTTTCATACTAAGTGCGCGCGAAATGTCATACAGGTATGATATTTCCTTTTAGCCAAGTTTAAACTGAACATAACAGAGCCCTTACAGACTGACAGTCATTACGTGGCCAAACATTCGCATGTTTCTTGCGAATACGAAAACGAATGCCAAAAGTTTCGCGAATATTATAGCGACACGAATGCGAATATTCGTTAAGTCACTAGTTTGGCATTCCATTCTTTTGTTATTACATAAACTAACTAAACATAATAGGCATATATACAAATTAAAAATAATAATGTGTACATTTGTACATACGGGTAGAAAAAGAACTTATTGGGCATCCAAAAAATCATCCACATCGATTTCAATGGGAAAAGTGCCCAGAACGCTGGCAGCAATTACCATGTTGGATGGCAATGCTGATTCGTTGACCAGTTTGGCTCTCTGATTGGTTAAGAGTTTGGAGAGGGCTAATCAGAGCGCCGAACGTCATAAACGTGTCGATCGCGTTAACGTAAAACAAACTTGCACTAGGCACTCTGGAATAGGACATAATGTATATACTCTTTACTCCGTGAGTATGTATGCTAAGGATAATATTCTACGTTCACGCGGATAAAGCCACTGGCAGAGTTACGAATATGACACTCATAATGGGCGCGTGACTTGGAGTTAAAAAATATAACCAAAGCAAGCGAGCCTAAGAGGTTATTTTAGTTCCCTGTTAACAATAAAAAGCTCATAACACACTCATTACCGTACAAGCTTTCGTGAAAAAACCAACTAAACATTTATGTTTCATATGACTCTAAATTTCAGGTAACCCATTTCGCTTCAAAACATCGATTTACCGAAGGCACGGTAACTCAAAATGTAATCGAATAACGTAAGAGCGGCTAAGTATTTATGATGTCGGAAACGCTTTTTCCTGTAGTAGGTAACAGCCTATAAGGAGCGTCCGGGGAAATCACACGTGTAAGGCAATACGGACTTCAGGACTTAAGGGTGTTTTTCAACTACACATTTGCAAGATAACCAAGCGGTGCGCGGATGTGTGATAATGTGCGGTAATTTCAATCGAAGCCATGTGAACCAGTTGCCCGCTGTACTTACAATTTTGACGCGGTGTGTGCCGATTCTTTTCGGCTATGCACATACATTCCTCGCTCACTTGGCTCACAAACAACTCTCGGGCTTAATTTTTTCCACTAGAGCTTTTTCTGCACGCACTGCCTTATTGGCTCGTACATCTCTGCTAAAAGACCACCCTTAGTGATGAGTACAATAGGATAAAGGAACAAACTTTTACACCGATCGATCGTTGAATATTACCAGAAATTAAAACAATTCAGCTATATGAAAGGATATTAGATTATGTCTACATATTAAAATAACTGTATTAGTAGTTAAGTGATCTTAAAAGCTGTGGACATTATGTGTCATCGATTATTAAAAATAATTGATATGTTTTTTTTTTCTGTTTGTCTATCAATCTTTTCAAACTCGGTTTGCATTAATTTGTAAATGGCATAGTTGTTCAAAAATATATTTCAAGACACTACACTTACTTTACTGCCCATCCTACACAAACACCTACATCTTCCAGAAATTATACGATTTCCATGATCTATCATTGGCCTTGCTGTTCAGGTTGCACAATTCTAATCAGACAACATTTTGTACAAAGCAGATGAAGAAGGCATTTATTCGCTTGGATCTCATCACTTGGGTACTGAGGGAGTCGAATCAAATCCGTGGTCACCCTCTTTCAATTAATCCGCAAGTCGAGTGGAGTCATATTGGACGAAATCGGTTTGTCAAACAAATCACGCACCGAATTCATTTGGATTGATTGCCTTTTCGGACACAAAGTGAATTTTCAACATCATTTGATTGACACCTTCTTGCGGCTAGATTAGTATCCTTGCTAGAAAGAGATCATTTGGTATGCTTTTACTTTCTTTTCTGCCTTATTATTAATTGCCAAGCGCAAAATGGATACCCTAGTGAATAACCTAATATCAATGCTATTTCATTAAAGTTTTACCCACCTTCAAAAAGGAGGAGGCTCTATGTTCGGCTGCATGTATTTTTTTTTTATGTATGTTCACCGATATCTCGGTCAATTGTTAAACGATTTTGACAATTTTTGTTTTGATTGAAAGAAAAATTGTTTACCGACTTCCGAAATTAAAGTTATTTTGTACTTTTTTGTGTGTTTTAGGGTTGCGTGCCTCAAAAGAAAAAACGGAAACCTTATAGGATCACTTTATTGTCTGTCTGTCTGAATTTCTGTCAAGATCCTTTATCTCGAGAACGCGTCTGTCCTTAAAGCTATTAAAAAATTAAACTTCTAAGTTAACGGAAAAAAAGGCATGGCCGTTTATGTCGCAAAAAAATACGTTTTTGACACTCTCAAGGAATCAAAATTCATAGGGTACTTGTCGTTGACCCATAATCCTGAAATTTGGCACAAAGCAAGGTCTTATAGCACAGATATAGGAATAAATCTGAAAACAGTAAATTTGTGGTTACGTCACAAAGAAAAAAACATTTTTTGTAGGTAAGTTGTCTGTTTGTCATACAAATTATAATGTTTTAGATTATAGATATTTTGTATTATAATAATAAATCTTTAGTGAAGATGGCACCTATAACGAGTCTAATTATTTGTTTGCATCAAAGCAGCTTGAGCAAAAAACCTTAAGACAACATCCGAATCAGTTAATAGGACGCATATTGCGCCACAATTCCTGAGGTTCCCTCACGTGAAAGTGAAAAATATACCAAGGAAACAAATTCCCGGGGTAAAAAGTAGCTTACTTTATTTATTAATTAATTTAATTTTCATGCAAAACAGAGTACAAAGGCGGACTCAATGCCTTATGAATTCTCCACCAGTCAACCTAGGTGGCTGAAGAGACAAAGTATATAAAGTTATCGTATGAGCAATTCCAAGTTTAATCGAAAACCGTTCAGCCGTTTAAACGTGAAGACGAATATTAGTCTGATTTTATGATACTTTTTAAAGCTGAAAAATTGAAATATGTGTCCACAAAGTTGTATTAACCCTTTATTTCAAGAATGCAGGGAGGTATCGAATTGAAATCAAGACCATATATTTAGGTCTACGGTCCCTTGAAGCTGAAAATGTAATATTTATGTTCACGAAAAAAAGATACGGTAGTTTACGTCACAAAAAACGTTCATTTCGATACTTTTATGGGAACAAAAATTCCGGGTACTTCCCGTTAAGCTAGAATCCTGAAATTTGGCATGAAGCAAGGGCTCATAGCTATAAATATCGGAATTTTTTTTTACCTTGAAGACGGTTGTATTTTTTTTTAAGTTTTTTTTATTTAAGTACTACTAATATTTATTTATCGTGCACATCTACCACAGTGTCTTTTTTAATCCAAAAGTTGACTGGTAGAAAATGCCATGTTGCATTAAGCCAATCTGTGTAGCACTACCTGTACATTAAGTTTAAATAAATAAATAAATACCTTACCCTAGTTTTAACGCGGAGCGAATGATACGGGGTAAAACTTTTATTTAATTACCTTTAAAATAATGAGTAGCCATGAACGAATAAAGCATAGTAGTAAAATAATAGTCATGAAATATTCTTCTCGAAGAAGAGCTTCTAAGTGTAATATTCTGAGAGTAGCTAGGTGGGTACTCAATGTGCTTCAATGTATTTCATTCTAAGTACCAACAAAGTAGTTTTACGAGTTAATACTAAGAATTTTATTCCCTACTTTTATTACCGTCAGAATGAAGCCTTGAAATCCAAGGTTATTAAAACTATAAAACATAAAATTTCAAGTATAATGAAAGGAGAATTGAACAAAATATTCAAGTGAGCCGTCGAAAAAACGAGAAAGTTGGGAAATTCTTTGTGGAATTTTATTGTATCTCAATTTATTAAATTTGATCTATTCTGAGCAGATGTCTGTTGATTTATTCGCTTTTTTATGTTCTCAGAGGTTCAAAGAGCGACGTAAGAAATCCCTCAAGTTGATTTGCAAGTTACCTTTGAATTATATACACACATATGTTCAGTTATATAAAGGAAAATATAAGATATTAGTTTCACAGTCTCGTTGTCGATCTTTTTACTCTTAATGGTATCGATGTTTTATTTTTTTAGGCGTTTGTTTCTTTTAGGTGTAAAATCATCGAATGAGTTTTCTCACTCTAAGTCGGAGCGTGACAGACTTGTTCTGACAGTTACCACACCTTCTTTGTTCTTGCGTTGCAAGACCCCAGGTTTCTCTTTGGGAAGTCACCCCACGGCCCCCATAAGCTTCAGTCCTGCTGGTTTTGCTGACATCTTTTCGAGGCGTGCTGGTTTTGCTGACATGTCTTCGAGGAACTCTATGCGCCGTCGCCGATTCAGGATGTCCGAATGGTTACCGGACGGCTCGACGACGAGCTATTTATTTTCATGCTAAGATTTAACATATAAGTTCTAGTATCCATTTTTTTATTCAAAGATATGTGACATCTACCAACCCGCACTGGGCCCGCGTGGTGGATTACGGCCCGTTCCGTCTCCTAGAGAGGAGGCCTGTGTCTCAGCAGTGGGAACATTAAAAAAAGTAATTTATAAACTAAAAAAAATATTGTATATTTTTAAACCGTGTCAATATTTCTTGTAATAATATCATCATATCTTAATTCAGCTTCCAGAAAATTAAGCTAATATTACATTTACCAAAAGATTATCTGCCATGTTAAATGAGCAAGTATTTGAAGAGAGGCGATATTTCACGCTACTTGTACTTTATCTTTTCTTGAGCGGTTCGCTTTTCATATTAAGCGAAGGGGTTAAAATCCTGTGTCTATTCAGCGGTTGATGTTGATCACGGGTCGAACTCTGACCCGTCGGCTATTCACTAGCGTTGGCAGGTGAGGAGGAGGTATCCATTCATGAGTAGTGTGACCAGGAGTTCTGGTCGTTATGGGTGACCTACTTAACTAAATAAAATAACAATTTTGAAATGGGAATTCAGAGTGTAAATATTTTTGGTGGGAGTTTTCTTTTATAAGCTACCTAGCGACCAGCCCCAGTTTTGCACAAGTGTTACGGATCTCAAAAAATCTCGTTTTTTACCCGACTACGGCAAAGCCAAAGGAGGGTTATGATTTTGACTGGCTATGTATGTATAAAAGCCGTAGTCACACGTTATATATCTAGGTACCAACCGTATTTAAAAAAACGTGTGACTGCGACTTTTTTTGTGTACTTCTTGTTTCTCGAGTAACCTTTTTTATTTTAGCATCCTGAAAATCTTGTTTCATACTTTTTTAGCGTCCTTTTTTTATTATAATGTTTTATGTTATAGATATTTTGTATTATAATAATAAATCTTTAGTGAAGATGGCACCTATAACGAGTCTAATTATTTGTTTGCATCAAAGCAGCTTGAGCAAAAAACCTTAAGACAACATCCGAATCAGTTAATAGGACGCATATTGCGCCACAATTCCTGAGGTTCCCTCACGTGAAAGTAAAAAATATCCCAAGGAAACAAATTCCCGGGGTAAAAAGTAGTTTACTTTATTTATTAATTAATTTAATTTTCATGCAAAACAGAGTACAAAAGCGGACTCAATGCCTTATGAATTCTCCACCAGTCAACCTAGGTAGCTGAAGAGACAAAGTATATGAAGTTATCGTATGAGCAATTCTAAGTTTAATCGAAAACCGTTCAGCCGTTTAAACGTGAAGACGAATATTAGTCTGATTTTATGGTACTTTTTAAAGCTGAAAAATTGAAATATGTTTCCACAAAGTTACGTAGTTAACTACAAATATTTTGACGTATTGATATTATCAACAAACCAAATTCCCTTTTCCTTTTCCTTTTTTTCAGGCTTCAAAAACATCGCAAGGAAAGCTTGAGTGCAAAATAATAATGTCCCGCAAAACTCTTGCCTAAGGGACACACTACTCCGGTGTCAGTATCCGCACTGGAGTAAGATGAATTGCCTCAATCCACTACCGCGTGCGATCGCGAGCGTCACCCGAGTGCTCGCAGCCTTATTCATATTCACTTACCTGTCTTTTCAATTGGAGTAGGTTGTAGTACCTACTTTCATTTGTGGAGTAGAGTGGAGGGAAGGGTGAGATCAGTAGGCGGGTGAGGATATGAACTGGAACGGTTATGAGGATCAATCTCGATAGTGAGCTCATGAAATGGTATGGAATATAAATGTATAAATTGGTATTTTGTAATATTTCAAATTAAAAGCGACTTTAACTCGAAATATTACATTACACTTACTCTTTATTTTTTTATTATTACTTGACATACCTCATGATTTTTTTTTAATTCTTGACAAACCTTTTTTTATTTGATTGATTTTAATTTGTTGGATTGGTTTATTCCAATTATATATTTTAAAGTTAAATTTTTTATACACCGTTAAATTTTAAGTGTCGATTCGGTACATGAAATAAAATCGATTTGTAAAAAAAAATAAAGTACTTTTTTCTAAAACTTGAATTAATTTACGCATTAAATTATATCTATACAAATGTACAAAACCTTAAATATTAACTAAACTAATTATACTAAAACCTCAGACGGCGTGAAATTTCCTTAAAAAGTAGACGCGCACTCGGACCCCATGACCCAAGCGTTTCAACCCCAAACGGCTCAAAACTGTAATTACCAATAAGGTTACAGTATTTGCGCCGTTTAAGGGTCTCAGCAGCCGCAGCGGCAGCGCCGGCACAACCTGCCGAACTTGGAATATGTGATGGCGCAAGGGTGTCGACACAGGTTGCGTCCCACACCAAAGGCCTACCCACCTTCCACGGTACCAACGTCATACCATCTGGTCTCTTTCCATCGTCACGTACCAAACCATTAGGTTCTAATACGGCAGGTACACCGGCGGTGACAAGAGCTCGACGGATAATACGTTGATGCTAGCATGCCGCGCTATGCGGCCTGCGCTCCTGCAGCAGGACAGGCCATGGTGTCCGAGACTGTCGACGGCTTCGCGCAGTGGCACCGATGTGGAGCAACACAGGGTGCGCCTAAGCGTAAGCAAGATGCTAGCCGAAACGAAGCGTCATCCATCATAGTGCCTATGGTGGATGACGGGAGTGCCTGAAGCCAGAAACCCGACTCCCATTCTCCCACAGCCAGCAGACGCGCACGCTCAGCAGTACTTGAAGACGTGTTAATTAGATTATTACGTATGGTACTGCAAAGTGGCACGTCCCACCGTCTTTGCGAGGACAGGTTGTCGGGCAAATCTGTGTTGGGACAAGCCATTTTCCAAGCATTCAACGCATTGGACAAACACGGTACCTCAACATCAACCAGTGAGGAACATAAAATATTCCTGGTTAATGTATCAGTACTGTGCACCGAGGAGAGGAAAGCTGGTAAACTTATACTAGAAATTTTGCGGACGCCGAGGGCACCCAGCCGGATGGGAAGCGTGGCTTGCTGCCACGCTCGGTCGTCCAAAGCCACATTTAAGATTGAGGATAATGTGTTTCTAATCATTTGATCGACTTTTTCCAAAAGTTGTGAGTGTTTCCACAGATGGGAGGAGCGAAGGCTATATGTAAATTTTGGCCCAAAACAACAGTACCGAATGAGTGTAAAAGCCGAATGCATGTTAATTTTGAAAAGTCTTTCCGAGACGTCATTAAAATTTTGTATTTTCTGCTCAATGAATTTTGGAAAGGATTCATCGAAAATTGGGGAGCCCAGGAGGTGAAGATTATACGCATGTGCGAAATTAATTTCTTTAAGTAAATGAGTTAATGACTTTTTAGGGAGTAGCCTGTCGTTGCGTACTAACTAACTACAGTTCATTGGCCTCGATCAGCTGACGTTTACTTAAAGAAATTAATTTCGTACATACTTAAATTAATTCGAGTTTAAAAAAAAGTACTTTACTTTTCAATTTTAATCTTTACAAATCGATAGGATTTCATGTACCGAATCGACCATCCACGGGATTAAAACGACCAAAATTTAACGGTGTATAAGATTGTTTCTAACCACAAAACGTTATTTGATATATTCTCAATATAGTTCACCACCTCATTAATGTTTGTATGCCTAATATAAGGTAGATTGTACAAGGCTCACTCATTATAATCTATAATTATGGATTTAAATTATAAATATTATAATAGATTATAATCTATGGAAATATGTAAATAATTACATTCGAAAACAATACCTATTTGTCATGATTATAGTAGGATGTAAAAATAATTAAATGAACTGCTTTTGTGTTATTTTTACTTCGTTTTTCTTTCACTATTAAATACACACAATGCCGCCTGTATTTACACATCGGTATTTATTTCCGATATTTGTACACTCGAAGTAATTAAAATGTATATACAATTGACTAAATGAATACTCATCAAAATATATAAAAGATTTTTGAGTACCTATTCATCCATCCCTATAACAGAAATGTAAGAGGAATGGAGCTATCTCTATTCCTCTTTCTCACTCATACGCCTGATATTTTAACACTTCATGGAAAGGTCCCTGTTATTTATTCATTGACTTATTTCTTTATTGCTGTTTGGTATTTTTTTGTTAACTGTTGTCCGCTTACTCCTTTTAAACCGCGCAACGGACTTTGATGCAGTTTTTACTGATAGACAGAACACCAAACAAAGAAGGTTTATATGTATAATTCGAACCCATGCAAAGCCAGGGCGGATAAATATTCGAACCCGTGCAAAGCCAGGGCGGATAAATAGTCACATTAATAATATTAGTGAGTTCTTGTTCACGCTCGAACGACTGGACGAAATGATGATGATGATATTATTTGGGTTAATTGTCTATTAATACGCGGAAGAAGCCGCTACTTATAATAATAATAATAATTTATTTTCAGATTTCTCCATATAAATAAAAAGAATAGGCTTATAAGTAAAAAGAATAAAAAACCGAAAAAAGAAACGGCACCCAAAACGCCGCATATCTCGTCTTTTAAAAGATAATATTCGTATCCTAAATAGGGTGACTGGTAATTAGTGAATGATACTTAAACACGTGATTGTAGTCATGATAACAAACAACTTTCACTTGAAAAAAGTCTGTCAAATATGTTCACCTAACTGGTCAGAATGTACTAAACTTGGCTGATATTTTTCGCGATTTCAGGTTTGGTCCTATAGTAAAAGTGGTTTGTTGTCATGACTACAATCACGTGTTTAAGTATCGTTCACTCCAGTCACCCTATATTGCCGCGCTAAATAGAATCGACAACGTAAAGTTTATAATATTATGAGATGCGAGAACGTCGAAGAATTAGCTAGCGTAGCATTGACGTCACATCTTACGAGATATCAAGTGGTAACTACGACTTCAACTTCAACTCTTCATTAATTTTTGTTATTTTCTATTATTATAATAAAGATACTACTACTACTACTACTACATGATATTTCGGTAGAGCATCTCAGTTCCATTTGTTATGAACACAAAGTACAAAATATCAGATAATTCATTTATATATTTTTTTTAATAACCCACATTGTTGCCTTTTGCATTCCAAGGGCGCGGCGACGCTTTCGCGCAGCCCGGCTGGTAATTCTCTTTCATTATAATTATCCGCCATCTTGTTATCCCTCCAATTTTTAGCTTAATTTAAAATCTTTTTTCTATATTTTCTTACTTTCAATAAGGATCATAATCGCGGTATCTTTTCGCCGTACATACCTTCCTTCCTACATACAAAGCTTAGCTTCTGTTTCATCTCAACACAAACGTTAGCTTTTGTGGTATAACAGCGAAGATGAATCGTTTTCATTCAGCCCGCTGAATCGTGAGCTCCCTGATCGTTCATCACTTACGAAGAATTGAATACGTCATCTGAATTACCATACTGTTTTATATATATGTAGGTGTGGGAACACATGTTTCCTTTCACGCGCCAGACTGTAACAAGCGCTCGATTGTGTTTCTTCCTCGTGTAGACTTATCTCTACAGACTCAAAGTTTTGGAGAGTACTTAACTATGAAACCTGTTTACCGAAATTAACAAACGAATAATAACTGTTTACCTAGTATTAGTTTATTGTCTATTGTATTGTTATAAGATTCATTGGATATTTTCCTATGTTTATTATTGTACAATATTACAAACTAAACAACAAATAACATTAAAAGAAATGTTTTCCTAAAAAAAGCAAAAAAATTGGATACAAAATGAAGCAACAATTAAAATTTTAAATGTTGGTATGCGAAAGAGTTAGAGCGTAGTGAGAACATCTCATTATCTCTCACGTATGTATGTAACCTTATGACGGTGACGTCACATTTCAGTTTCTGCATCCTTTTTCTGTTACTTGACAGTTTCCTCTTCCATCAGATTTAAAAGGCAATTTTGACGTATAAATATTTTTTCCGTGCGGGATTCGAATCCTCAACAGGTAGCGCAGCAGCCAAGCGATTAACCATTGCACATACGTTGCCGAACATTATTTTTCGGTTGGTGTTTCTATAATAGTTTAGTCTCTATGTTATTAAACATTGATTTCCGAAATTAACGTTATTTTGCACTTTTTGGTGTTTTTTTTTAATTCGGTTGTATTTTTTTTTTTTGTAAAAAGATTTTTTATTTCACATTTTTTAGTTGTAGTACCGCTCAGACAAACTTAAATAGATACCTTCCGCCATTAGGTTCCATCATCAAACCATCACGACAATTCTAATAATATCAAACACGGCTAGCATATCTGTACTGATTTTGTACAGAATTCCTTACTTAACTTCCGGCTTCATCATCAGATCAATTCTATGTATACCTTCCCCTTCTTCTTTCAGTCAGTCACTGACAACATGTATAAAAAGGGATTTTACTTGTTACGACAGTTCTGCTATGATTTTTTGAAGAGTTCCGTTCTATATCTTCGAAGTTAATCATTAGATCAAAAAAATATTTCTATGGTGCAAATTCGGAAGTACAATCTTTCAAATAAAACAAAAATTTTCAAAATCGGTCTACAATTAACACGTCGATCCACAACTACCCAACTTGTTCATACAAAAGTAGACTCTAAACATCGGAATTAAGGCCTATAGTGGCGTGGATGTGAGAGGACACCGGTGTCCTCTGAGCTAGGACAGATTAACCGAGATATCGGTGAACATACATATAAAACCGACAGTTCTGATAAGATTTTTGAAAAGTTTCATCATATATCTTCGAAGTTCATCAACACGTCAAAACAATTTTTTTATGGCACCAAACTGCGGGTATAATCTTTCAATTAAAATTTAAAATAATCAAAATTAATCGGTGAACATACATAAAAAAATGCATACCTACAGCCGAACATAGAACCTCCTTCTTTTCGAAGTCGGTCAAAAAGAGTAACCATGAATTTTTTGCCAGTTCTTCTCCATAGGAAACGACCAATTTGGAACCGTGCACTAGCTTCTGACGTTTTATAAGTGCCCATGTAGGCCTATGTGAAATAAAAATAATTTAAACTGTTAAGAACCAAGAGGACACGGGTGTCCGCACACCTATTGTCTTTTTATTGTGTCTCTAATTACGGTATTCAAAAGGTATTTAATTTGATAGACTAGAAGATGTCGAGATCAAGGTTCTTTCTTATGAAGTGAAGCTTATTATTTTCTTCTAACGGGTTTCATCTGGCACATGTGTGTCGTCAAAGCATAATTATGTACCTTTTGTTCTTTACAAAAAGCTTTAGCTCCCAGCTGGGTAGAAGCCGATAATAGAGTTTTATTATTAACAGTACCTACGTGTAAACGTTTCCATGAAATTCATTGCGAAACTTGAGTGGATTACTTTTACATATCCTTTTATTACACTGCTATTGCTGAAATAAAATTAATTCTATTTCGTTGTTATTACGCTGATATTTTAAAGGTGTTGTATTTGTTGACAGGTGATGTGTTTTGTGTGATAGTGTTGTTTGGTGCTTCTTCACGCTCGAACGGCAGAACAGATTTGGATGTAATTAGGTTCACGGGTAGACACCATGTCCTAGAATAATACATATGACACTTTGTATCCCAGGAGTATGTTGCCTTGGGGCAATTTTCTGCTTTCGTGCGGGCAAAGCCACTGACAGCAGCTAGTATGCCAATAACACAAATCGATCTTTTCCACAACAAAGAACGTAACTCCAAATCTCATATTTTTTTCAATGAACAAAATTCAAAAAGGTTTTGTGAACAGATTGAGAGTTTTCATAGAAACCAACATTATTCCAAAAAATATAGTAAATGTTATTCCAGTACAATAATATACCTCTGTGCCAACTTTCAGCTAAATGCACACATATATACATACAGCCTTTCGACACTAAATTTAACTTATTGCAGCTAGTGGCTTCGTCCATGTGAAAATAGAAATTGACCCAAGGGAACCTTCTCCCAGAATAACAAGTATCCCATGTAATATTTTAGGAGATATCCTAAAATAGTACATGGTACTTTACACACGGATACTGCATAGGATACTTTACTTCACTTCTTTTGATCGTGAAGAAGTAACAAACATATACAACTATACAACCTTATTTTTAGTATGTATGTAATGTATAAAGTATGTATAAAATTTCAAAAGTGTATTATGAATAATCATAAATTTATTAGTCAGATATGGTACCTGATTTGCGACATAAATACATGGTCACCGGGCCACCTGTGACTGAGGAGTTGTTTTGCTCCGGCACTGTGCGCTGGAGCCAAATGCCCGCTATAACTTGACGTGACCTGTGTTATACTTAGTGTCGGTGGTGACTACTTGAGACCTTTTTAAAATATTTGTGGGAAAAATATAACATGGTATAAAAATTATGATTACAATCGATTCAGATACTGATTCTGAACAAACTATATTCCGGTTTCGCATATACTAAAACTAATGTTGTATACACCCACACACACACTTACAGACTTACACTTCTATAATATTAGTTGGGATATTATTTTGTGTGATAATTCTGCATTACGCAAGATCGTAGATTTGCGCTTGCTTATTAAGTAGCAGACGTCTAAGATATGCTATACGGTAGAAAATTAATCGTCGTTACGAACATTATTGCAACATAATATAGTGTTAGGAGGTATGTACACGCTAAATCGCGCGCTGCTGCCGCGCGTTTTTATTTATACACCACTATTTTTTAATTAGTACACATACTTATAGGGCTTATTAGAAAAGGTCTTGTTAGTAAAGATTAAGAAATAGAAAAACACTGCGCGTAGTATTATCTAGTAGTAGTTGTTATGAATTATTGATTTAATTATGAATTTATCAATTATGACAATCGTGGACAATTTTGTGATTTCGTTTTTTTAACTTTTGACTACACAAATATGATCAGTAACGGGTACTGATTGAGCCCAATTTTTTGTGTACTAATTAAGAAATAGGGGTGTATAGACTAACAAAGCAGTGCGGCGGCAAAGTCACGCGGCACTTTACGGCTACTTTGTAGGCAACCTGAGATATCAAGTGTGGGCGTGATATGATTTTCTAGGAATAGATTGTGTGTGGGCGTTGAATCCAATGATAATGTGAAAGGACGATAACAAGTTCTAGAAATCTCTGCTCTAACGATGATGGAAATATAATGTAATCCGATATTTATTTTGTATTTTCTCTTTTTCTTTATTATTTATGGTACACAAAACATTACATAAAATACACAGCAGTGGACAATTCATGTACAAAGGCGAGCTTAATTCAACAATGAGTTTTCTGCCAGAAAACCTTTGAGTGACAGAGAGAGATGACAATCAAGAGTAGAATCAAGTGTTCAATATAAACCTACATTATGTAAACATATATAAATAAGTCTAATATATAAAGATACACATACATACTAATAAAAATAAATAAATACAAATAATATGTCAGTTGTGAAAGAAAGTGCTCTTTTTCTCTAGAAGACCTCCAGAGATGGGCTGTCACGAACGGAATGTGGGAGAGAGTTCCAAAGACGCACTGCAGTTACAGAAAAGGAGTCATAATAGCGGCTGGAAGTGTGACGTGGAGTACGAAGGAGAAGGGAGTTGGTGGTGCGGCAGGGTTTACCCCTCGGAATAAAATACTCAAAGCGTTCACGAAGGTATTAAGGAGAATTGGGATTGTGAAGGATAGTATAGAGAAGGGATAGAATATGGGTATCTCATTTTAATCAGACTCGAAACTTCGACACATGATCGTATTTGGCCAAAAATAAAGCGGATGCACAAATTCTGAAGTCGCTCGATTTTATTCAGAAGCACTTCCTTAGCATCTAGAAAACAGACATCTGCATAATCTATGAGCGGTAGAAGAAGAGATTGAGCAAGAGTAACCTAAGTGTGAAATGGCAAGAATTTTTGGAGACGTCTAGGAGACTGAAAATAGTAAAATACTCTTCCGTTCACATCAGCAATATGAACCTCCCAAGAGAGATTAGTATCCATATGGACGCTAATGAATGTTGTTGTTTTCTTTGAAATATTATGAGTACTACCTACTCTACCTACGTCAAAACATAGGGGCCAGAGCACTTCACATGTGGGTGATTAAAACTTTTCAGCACAATTCTGATTTTTTAATTAATTAATATTATAGTGGCGATTTGTATGTACCGATGTGTGTGTGTATGCTTGTTACTCTTTCACGCTGAAACAACTGAAAATATGGATATAATTGGGTTAACGGGTAGACTATATCCTGGAATAGTACCCCGAGTACAATCCCGCGAGGCGGCGACCCTCCTTGCTGGCCAACCGCCGTGGGATCTGGAGGCAACACTCCTTGCACACATGCACGACAAGCGCATGGAGATGCAACGCCGGGGCGAAATTCCGCTGCCACGACCAGTCGAGGCATGGCGGACAGAGCTCCGGCGGGATGTCATGGCGAAATGGCGTCAGCGACTATGGCAACCTCGTTCGGGGCGCGCCACAATTGGGGCGATAAGGCCCATCCTTGAGGCGTGGCTGGAAAGACCTCACGGCGTTCTCAACTTCCGCACGACGCAGGTGCTTACCGAACACGTAAAGTTCGCTAAATACCTGTTCCGGATTCGTGCGGAGGATTCGCCTCGGTGTCGCCACTGTGCGGAACACCCGGAGGACACGGTGGAGCATACTGTAGAGGTATGCCCCGCCTGGGCGGAGCATCGCCGTGTCCTCGTGGGGGCAATCGGCGGCAGCGATCTCTCTCGCCGGGCCGCGTATTTACAAAGTCTATACCATTAGAGTGAAAGTGCAAACTGAACTGGCTTAGCTTTTGTTTGACAAAAACTTGACCAAACCCTAATCTATTATAGTACAGAAATTAACTGAAATCGCGTAGACTTTGTTAGATAAATTCATTCTAACATTGCAGCAACAAATGCTATTCAATTTGATACCGATCGTTAGCTTCAATAATAGGTTGATAGTTACGAGTACATGGCAATTTTTATTATTTTAATATTAAAATAATTTAATTATTCGTTTCTATTCTGTATTTGATTGACAAAAAAACGAATTAACAAACGAACTTTTATTAGGTAAGAAACTGGTACACACTGCACACTTGTTGCAAGTACAAATAACAATAAAACTAAAATATTTTTTCTTGCGTACCTCTAATGTCAAATATAAAACGCAGATAAATATTTTTATCAAATTTACGATTAGTTATTAATAATTTTACAATTTAAACGTAGTAACAGTCAATTTTATTTAAGTATGGCACTTAAGCATAAGACAGAAGCGGAAGACAGAAGAGCCATGGCGCAGTTTTACCTAATCCTAAATAATGTTTAAGTTACGTTAATTTTTTTTAGCACTTGCTTGATTTTTTTCTATACGGATTTCTTCGATGATCATAACAGAAGTGAACGAACGGTGACCAATCGCGTTCACGATAAATGTGGCGGTGAGCCTCTACTCGACTAGGTTTTGTTCGTGTATTTTCTTTGAAAATATCAAGGCAAAAAGCTAATCCATTTGAGTAAATTTTTTTACTGAATTAGATTAGGTATTTTCGAGTAATATGCATAAACAAAAGCTCTTCTATTAGAGTCGGACTCGTGACTCAAATAGTATAGTCTTTGTAAATACGCCGCCGGGCCTTGGTTCAGGCCATGGTCCGGAGTGAGGAGGGATGGAAGGCGGTCGCCTCCTTCAGTGAAGCAGTAATGTTAGCAAAGGAGGAGGCCGACCGCATCAGGCAGAGGCAACGGGGCGCTCGCCCCAGCCGCCGCCGGGATTCTGATCCCGATTTCCGGCCATCGTAGGCGCGGGCTTGCGGACGGCGTGCAATGGGTAGCACGCTGTCCGATCGTCCGGTAACGGCCCCGGCACGATAGGCTACGAAGGAACGGGGTAGGTTTTTAGTCAGTAAGAGTCTGACACTACTTCCCGCTCCGCCCAAGGGCGGGATTTGTCATTGAATGATTTTACCTACCATAAAAAAACCCCGAGTACAATAGAATATGTGTTATCAACAATGAAACGTATTTTTTTGCACTAACAACTTAAATGGAATACCTAGGGCTGGTAAAAATGCGGCAACACTGACGATCACCGAAGAGTTTAAATTTACGCGCTAATGAAGAAAGCGACGTCACAGAATAAGTTCTGCTATGTTTATTAATTTGCACTAGTATTGATTGATGAAATTTGTTATGATAATTGTGTGTTATCAAAGCAAAAGTATACAGGGTTGCTACCTATTTTGGTAGTTTTATTTACATCACTTTCCCCGCTAGGAACACTAAACAAGTTCCATATTCTTATATATTCTTTATTGTACACAGACTATACAGTTTACAAAAAATAGGACAGGCGATGTACACAGGCGAGCTTAACCCACAATTGAGTTATCTTACAGCAAAACTTGAAAAATTTATATAAAGAAATGTTAAAAACTTGAGGATATTGCATTATATGCACAACAAAAACTTAAGAGATATATCCATAAACAATCATTCTCTAAAGTTGATTCTTGGGAATGTTCCCTTGAGATACATTTTTACTTTTACACAGGCGAAGTCGCCTGCACAAACTAGATGCTACACATTGTTGTAAAATTTGTTTGCTTGAACAAAGGATGTTGACAAATCATCAAAATTATTAATCACATCGGGGTTGTGATTGTATTGTGTGTGTCATTATCCCGTAGGACATGGGACGCCATTGTCCAGTTTCACGTTCTACGTCCACACAAGAACGAGGTACGGTTCCATTGCCGGTTAGTAAATAGCGCATTGCACAGGCAAAGGGACTTGTATCTACGAAGCTTGTACGCTTGGTTGCTACTGTATGCATTGCACTACAGCTTTTGTTGAAAACTAGCTTTTTTTCTGCGGTTTCACTTCCTTTTCCACAAGTTCCATGCATTATACATTAAAATGTAATATATAAAATAAATCTCGTATCACAGTATTTGTGTGTTTGTTAGTTTTATTAAATTTTTGATGTAAGTACCTAGGTATATTTGGTAGGTCTGAGAATAAGTCGTAGGATATAGTTTACCCTGCTAACCCCACCTCCCATTCTTTGATAATTTATATGGTAGAATAAAGTTTGCAAATCCAGCTGGTAAGCATATAGAAGAATGTGGTACATACTATAGCTTTCTATCAGTGAAATATTCGTAATTAAATCTGGTGAACTTAAAACTATCAAGAAACTGGTATGTGAAAGGAATAGTGCTATACGGCCGGTACAGCTCTGTCTCTCTCACACCGGAATTATGATCATTTTAAGACGCTATGGTAGGACGTATCTTCTGAAAATACTAGGCTTCTATACACTAGCAAACTAGCTATTTTAATTCTTTATAACATTAATTTAATGTGATAAAGTGGGGTAAAGTGAGAAATGAGTATATTAGAGGAAGTTTGAAAGTGGCACCAGTGACTGAAAAGTTGAAAGGAAATCGTTTGTCTTGGTATGGTCATGTGAAGAGGAGAGATGAAACGCATGTTACTAAAAGAGTTCTGAGTTTACACGTAGATGGATGGAGAGGAAGAGGAAGGCCGAAGAAGAGATGGATGGATTGTGTGAGAAATGATATGAAAGAAAAGGGAGTTAGTGTTAGAGTGACGGATAACAGGATAGAGTGGAAGAAAAAAACGTGTTGCGCCGACCCCAAGTAATATGGGATAAGGGCAGGAAGAAGAAGAAGAAGATATCATTAGTTTAAAAGACAAACTATTCCAACTAGCTGTATACCGTAAGGTCATCCACAGAACAGATGAAAGAGGTTTCACCCATGCCTTTAATTATAGCCCTTTCCCGTGGGTCGTAGCGTCAAGTTATATAGCCAATAGTCTTCTTCAATAAGTAGATTATCTGAGACTAAAATATTTTTACAATAATTGGAACCAAAAATTTAGACAAACGGTATAGATGAGAGTGGGCGTTCTGACCTCGTTTGTTTTCATCTATTCCAAGAATTTGAAATTTGAAAAATTTGGATAAATTGTTAACTGCCTTGAATAGGTTTGATTTGAAATCATATTAACTGTTTATTTATTTAGTAATATCTACAGATATTTGTCTATGTCTCCATGTTGATATTTGGAATGAATTTTGATTCCAGAGCCCAAAGTTTCACCTATATCGTCTCTACTTGTTAATGGACAGACCCCTCCTTGCGTCACTTATCCTCAATGCTGAGGTTCGTGACCTCGACAAATAAGTTTCTTAAGGACTATATTTCGCCATGTTGTCCTATCTTCGGCGATGTGGATGGCGTCACAGACTGTGGTCTCCAGTGAAGCACGGATTTGGTCTGAAAAACGTATCGGAGTCTTGCCCCTGGTTCTTTTCCTGTCTACTTTCCCTGTCAGCAGCAACTGTTCCAAGTTATTACCTCTCTTTCTGGCAATGCGTAATGGACAAACTAGTTAGTGGATAAGCGTGCCGAAATTAAAAACCTATACAATACGTATCTTCTTTGTCTCCAGTGTATTGATTCCAGAGTCTCGTAAATACATGTCTAAATCTCTTTGAGCTTTGGTATATTTCTGCGAATTTAGAATAACGATATGATTCCTAGAATACCTACTAACCCGGTATATATACAGAAGTGAATTCGGAATAAAATTTGTAGACCTACAAACATTGTTTTGATTTCGAGAATTCTGACGAATAAAAACTTGTAGAATATTAAAGTCAAGTTAAAATGGGTCTAATTGTTGTGATAGGTTAAATTTTGTATAAATCGTCGAATTGAATTATTCATAACCTCATTTTTTCCTTGTATAACTTTTGGCTGAAATGCTGATGATGATAATGTCGTATGCTTTGTTTTATGTAGTTGAGTAGTACATTTATATAAACGTTCCACGACATCGGTATCTAAAATGCTGCTTATAGGTATGCTTATCTTGATATATAGCTTATGAACTACATAGCATAAAATAATACAAATAAGTTAACCCTCTCTGCCTCAAATAAGTTAAGCGCAACTATTGAGAGTCCTGATTTCGATTCCCTATCGAGCAAAAAGTGCTGTTAGGTTTGTTTTATTAAGATCGATACAACTCGGAATTTGGAAGTATGTTATGTGACCTGTAAAGAGATGGATGTAAGGGCCAACGCTGCATTAAGCGGGCTCACGCGCGGTCCCATACAAAAGTGGTCCGTCCGAGCTCGCCACGCAGGCACCCGTCGCAGGCAACCGCGCCCCTTTTACTACGTAATAATACATTAAAGTTCTCACTACATGCATACTGTTCAAGTTGAACTAACGACACGGCGCAGGTAATAATGCAGTTTCTGCTACGGGGACTGCCGCACACGACACACGCGCATAGTCACACGACGGGTGCCCGCGCGGGCGTCCACTTAATGCAGTTTTGGCCCTTACACCTGATATCTCTTCGGTCGTGTCGGTTTGCCGCTCCATCGGAATATGAGAGTAACGGAACCGAGAGTGCACTTGTGTTTGCACAAACCTTGGTGATCTATAATATTTCCTGCATACAAAGCTAATCTCCGTTGCGATTGGCCACCGTGATCGAAATTTGATCGAGAGGATTATAACTTAGATAGGGAGAGGGAATGGGTCTTCATTCACCACGTTTGCCCAGTACGGATTCGTAAACATGACTTCGAATTTTTGGTTCTAACACCCGTATTTATAAAGAAGTAATTACTTGTTTCTTAGTAATTTCTTATTGAGTCATTACTTGAAGTCAGAAACCTTCATGGAATATCAAAATTTTTTCTTAACTGTAGAATACAAATTGTCACTTAAGTAGTTACTTTTGCTCAAGTTATTAGATTTACTTGTTTATAAATGCGGGTGTATGACATGTCGGTTTCCTCACGATGTTTTCATTCACGTTTATGAGAACCGTGATGATGAAATAAATTATACAAAGTAATAACTGGCCTGCCTGGCTGGTTTCAAACCTTCGACCTATAACTCGCAAGGCGGGGCTATTACCACTACAAACCCGGTGAACTTCGTACCGCCTAATCGTCAATGAATGATGGAATGATTGACCGAACGAAGGAAGGAAGGAAGTCTTCACTTGCGCAAGTATACTGTAACGTGTGTGGCTACCAGAGTATTCGAGATCCTTGGACGAATGTATTTGACAGATGCTGTCATTTTTCAATGTATTAGGGCGCCTTCAAATTAGCCGCAAAGAGCCGCGCGGTGGCAACGCGACTGCAGTGCTGCCACCGCATATAAATTGTAAAAAATGTGCGACTGCTGCTAGACCCGTGCTGCGGCCACGTATCGGTTCATTGGTCGACTAGTGACGACGCGCAGCGGCAGCGCTGCAACAGATATTTTAAATAGCTACTCTGCTATTCGATGTGGAGACTAATCCAAAATAAAGCAAAGATTATTAAAATCGGTTCAGCCATTATAGAGTTATATGTGGTATAGTTAACATGACTTTGTTTTATGATTTTGTTGCATAAAAATGTTCCATAGCATAAATATTCTATGCAAAAATAATAATATACAGCAAGTATTCTATGTATAACTCGCTGTCCTTATGGTTTCATCTGCATCACTACTCGGAATTCTTATTGATCGTAGCGTGATGTTATAAATAGCTTATAGCCTTCCTCAACAAATAGGCTACCCAACACTAAAGGATTTTTAAAATTCAAACTGGCATTTCCTGACATACTAGTAATTACTATTGTAATTATCATATTCTGTTTTCAAAATCATGATCACTGTTTTTTACTACGCCAATCTTTTTAACGTAACGTAACAATTAAAATATATATATATATATTTTGTTTAGCTTTTTTTTTAATTGTATCCATAGTAACTGTAATTCGAGGTACAATCCTAGTGACTTCACAATAATAAGGGCGGGTTTCTGAATTGAGTATTTTGAGTTAAGAACGTCTCAAACCATACTTAAATGCCAAATTTTGACAGGTTTACAGGCTAAAGTAGATTTTGAGTAATTCTCAACTTCAAATGCTTAAATCAGAAATCGGGGGTATGTGTATTATACACCTACATAATAAAAATAAAAACTCTAGCACATAAATAAAATAAACTGAGTATGCCACACAAACATTGTAGGCATTTCCAATCCACCACAATTTAATTAATTTATAGTTCCATTGTATTATCAGCTGAGGTTTTAAATCAAAAATATTCTGTTAGGACAAAAGCCTATATTTAGCGAACGTACCTTAAATAGAAACACCGCAGCCGACCGCAATGTATTATCAGTAATAACTCAGGCGTTGTAACAGTTCAGTAATTCAAGCACGTGAAAATAAATGTGATATTAATTATATCGTGTAAAACCACAAACACGTCGATTAATTTAATTGTGTGGATGTATTTTGTTAGTGGGTTATATTACTTAACTCAATCTATTTTATAAGTATCTGGAAAAAAGTAGAATTCAAAAACTTAAAAAAACTACCGACCCATAGTTTTTTTTATGGTAGGCAAAATCATCCAATCACAAATCCCGCCCTTGGGTAGGCGGGAAATAGTGACAGACTGTTACTGACTAAAAACCTACCCCGTTCCTTCGTTGTCTATCATACCGGAGCCGAGCCTTCTTTTCAGAAAGCGGCCCTTGGCCCTTGCAGGCTTCGACCCTGCCTACATGCAGCTAGCAGGCTGGGCCTCTACAGTTTGCTGACAGCTCCTTGGGGCATGCGGAAAAAGTACGTGCCGTCAACGACTTGGGCTTGGTCCGGTCGATTACCGGACAGCGAGTTACCCATTGCTTGCCGTCGGCAAGCCCGCACCTAAGGTGGCCGGAAATCGGGATCGGAATCCCGGCAGCGGCTCGGGCGTGAGCCCCGTTGCCTTTGTCTCATGTGGTTGGCCTCCATAGTTACCTATTTTCATCTCTCCCATATCTTGTAAATGGCGGAACCGATTTAGACAACACAAGTAAAAACCATTGTGCGAAAAAACATTTTGGAGCATGTGGTGGAAGTTGGCCCTACTTGAGTGAAGCCAGTGTCCTTGTGAAGCGATCAGCGGCGGTGACCTCTCGCGTCCGGCTCTAGATGAAGCCATGGTCTGGAGCGAAGGGGAATAGGAAGCGCGTGTCCTCTTTGACATGGCCACCACCTCGAGGTAACGGAAATCCTCATGCCCCGGCCACCGCTAAAGGTGACCGGGCTTGCGGACGAAGAGTAATGGGTAGCTCTCTGTCCGGTCGTTAAAAGCTATTGCTTCAAATTTTCTTCAAATAATATAAACGTTTTCACAATTTTCAATCTGAAATATTTTATGACGTTTTACAATTCCAGAGAGTAATTTTTTATCTATAAAACGAGCACAGTGCCAGCCTGCTAGTGCTGGCACCCCTAAGTCAAAATTAAAGCGCGGACAATTCAAATTTAATGAAGTGCGACAGTGCTTCATTTACATATATATAATTATTATTTCTTTTATTTATTTTCTATACTTACATATTATTAACATTTTCTAAAACACATATAAAACCATTTAAAAGTATAAAAAATGATGACTATATAAATAATTATTATTATTATATTTGAAATGATGTCCGTGAAATAAGCTCTAGAACGCAAAGGGCAACTGAAAGGCACACAGGTAGGTTTTAGTCAGAAAAAGTTCTTGGTCTTTTTTTTATAATTTCCATCATAACATTATTCGATTTTTTTAACCTAGCTACGCTTTTATGAATCTCTCTTTTCCACTTCATCCAGATATTAATATTCATAAGTTATTCATTCATTTATATGTGTATTCAACTAATTGGTAATTGTTTACAATGTAAACCTTGTTTCAATAAATTTAGCAGAAAATACAAAGTTCAAATAATATACGTACATTACTGGAGCCTAAAAACAGCATCAAAATTCTATTACATTTCATCGTGTTTTAAAATTTTAATTTAGTTAAGTAGAAATCGCTTTAAACGTTTCATAAAGTACAGGATACACTGTATGTAATGTTGAGCAGTCCATCAATCATATTGCATTGTCTCGCTTTGGGCTTAGCCATGTGGAAACAAGTCTTATCATAGCTTCACTTTATAAATGAGTTTTGTGTTTTCGGAGTCAAAAATACAGTTTTAAAGAGATGAGTAAGTGCTACTGGCATGTAATAAAGAAAGAACTAATAGCCATAAAATTTTTGCAATAACATAATAATAAATAATTCACTGTTTCATCCTTGTCCTTTGGTGATTAGGTACATGATCACTACTAGTGAGGTATTTAATAAATTATTAAGCTTTTTTCTACTTTCAATATAACTCTCTATTCATGAACATGGGTACATAGGCTGCGAAGAGATATTATCTTCATCATCATTTCAGCCGAAAGACGTCCACTGTCGGACATAGGCCTCCCCCAAGTGTCACCACAATAAACAATCCTGTGCGTCTAGCATCCATCGAATTCCAGCAACCCTCATCAAGTCATGGGTCCAACTTATAGGACCCCTTCTAACGCTGCCTCTTCCAGTACGCGGTCATTCCAGAACCTTTTGATCTCATTGACCATCTGTTCTGCGAGCAATGTGCTGCCCTCTGCCATTTAAGTTTGTCTATTCTTCGGGGGTTATGTCGATAACTGCACTGTGGAGGTCAGATAAGTAGTCGCTTTATGTGAAGCACTGCTATTCAGCTGCATCGAGTTAGACTGGAAGCCGACCCCCACAAGGACATAAAAGGCAAAGCAGATTGTTAAGCCTAACAAAAAAACATAACTCAAATCATCGACTGGAAAAACGAACATTTTGTTATCATGTTCAGGAATTTGGCGACTAAAATGTTGTATAATTATTTTAAATATTATTTTGTTCATTTTAAAATATATAAACTAGCACAAAACTAAATGTGATCCAGTATGAGCATATAATGTTTTTTCTACCTTTTCCTGGTGTATAGTACTCCGGGGATCCATACGTTTTGTTGGTATAAAAATTGCAATAATGCATATACAGCGACAGTGAGAAATTGCTAGCGGTTGGCATATGAATACCTTTATACTTCACTCTACTCTGGAGACTTTTATGTGTGGAATAAAAATATGACATAGGTACAGCTAACATAAAATATTCGCGTTTCAGTAAGATTGACGTAATTGTATCAGTCACGAACAATAAAATGAAATGAATAGTAAATGACAAGGCTATTAGAGCACGTAACAAACCTACTTGGAATATCAGAAATTCGACGAATCACAAAGCCCAGAAAAACGAAAATAGACGTTTTATCCACTCATAAACAAAACTGATGAACAAATCGAACATCAGACGTATCCATCATGCTTTTAGTCCATAAATAAATTATACAAGAAAAATATTGCATGCTACTGCTTACCCTATCAAAGCAGCAATGAGGATTTATGTAATTCGCAGTCCGATTTGAATAAACATGTTGGAAAAAATGTCGCCGATATGTTTTGCTTATTCGAATTCAAATTCAGCTAATGCTTATTCCGTGTTTGTAGTATCTGCTCGTCTAATATGAATTACCAGACTACAATATGGATATTAAATTTTAATTGCTTCAACATCGAATGAGTTTGTAAGCGATTTTGTAATAAACCCTCTTTGATGTCGTCTTCTTGGAGTTTGAGAAATTTAGACTAATTTATTTGAAGCTGAAGGTATATTGAGTTCTGAGAAAGTTCATATCTTCATAATTATTATGAACTATGTCTATTCGCGAGTCATACTATTGGATCTTATAAAACAGTACTATAATTTTCGACTGTTTTATAATAATAACTATCAGAGTTGCACAAAGATTGTTATTTTATCATGATATTATACTTTTGATGGGTAGTATTCATTTAATAATTCTATAGACTTCTCGGCCAATCGATCAGAAGAGCCTACTTTGTAAGCAGTATTGTATTCTGGAAAAAGGAAAAATATAGTGAGTAACCATTGCACTATTTTCCCAAGAAAACCACATGACACTTTCGCGTCGTATGTGGTTGCGTTCCACTGCAGTGTGTATTGAATGAATTATGAAGTCTTACACCCGTATTTATAAAGAAGTACATACTTGTTACTAAGTAAAATCTTATTAAGTTATTACTTGACGTTTGAAATCTTCATTCAAAATTTAAATTTTTCTTGACATAGTTACTTTTACTCAAGTATTTAGTTTTACTTGTTTATAAATACGGGAATTACTCTCGTATTTATGAATAAGTAAAACTTATTACTTGAGTAAAAGTAACTACTCAAGTAACAATTTGATAAATTGAATTTTTGATGAAAATTTCTAACCTTAGGTAATGACTTAATAATAAATTACTTAACAAAAAGTAATTCATTAGTTCTTTTTAAATACGAGTGTAAGCCTAAGAACTGGTAGGTAATAATTTCCTTTTAGTTTTTTTTTTTATCTTCGTTTTATACAGTTACTAATCGATGTAGATAATTACCCAATTGATTTAATACATGTATGGAACTGAAAATCTCAAAACGGGGCTATTATAATAATATAATCATTTTCTAGGAATATTTAAAATATTCACGATTAGATTTTAACGATCACATAAATAATGTGACATTTTACTTTAATAAATTCGTTCTCAAAGGAAATGGCCCAGATATATTTGATTCATGGAAGCATACAAACATACGTGTTTGCATTAGGACTGCTTGTTCAATGGCTTCAATAATTAATTAGTTTGAGTTCTGGTAACAGAATGTTATGTTGAATGAATAAGTAATGAGTAAGAAGCATTATTGATTGACCTCTTAGCTCTATTTGATGAGCATTCTTGTATTTTGAAATGAAAATGATACGCATCATTTATACAGAACCTTTGTGATAATAATAATATTCCATAACTAATACAGAACGCTATCTAGTCCTAAACCAAGTAGAACTTGTGCTATGAGAACTAGAAAACCTGATAAACGTATTTATATATTTCTAAATACATACATAATATACATATTATAAGATAAATTACATCCAGATACAGGACAAATGATCGCGTTTATCACATAAACTTTTTTGTCTTAAATGGGAATCCATAACCTCCGGCATAGCAGTCAGTCACTAACTACTAGACCAATAGGTCAGGTAATTCAAAGCAATCGGTTTTCAACATGATTAAAAAGCATCTGTCGAGGTCATTTGCATTTTAATGATGTTTTATGTTAAAATAACTGAGCAGCTCGTGGCTGGAATAACAATAGCCATACTGGTCTATCTTCGAAGTTAAGTATCGGTGGCAGAGATCCATCTATGGATCCATGACCATTTTACAGTTCGGGCGCTGTCGGCTACTTTCGTCACTCGTCGGGCTGCTACGCGGGCGACGCAGCGACGGTGTGCGCGTACAAGCGGGGCCACTGGCCCACCACATTTCAATAGCGAGAACAACCGACGATACATGCGTGTCTTATATTTTCTTTGTACAATTCTATTGGATATACGTTTGTCAGTTTTTACAGTCCACTGTCTTTTATTCAAGTACTCGTACAAGTCGAGACCCTAACATAACTTACCAAGGCTTCTCCGTACTTCGAAAAGCAAATAAAGCCGTTTGACCCAGCTATCATTTGCAGACTTCTGTCAGTTCTTACGTACAGCCAGATCACGTTTGACACCAGTCTAGCGAAAGGGTATCGTGTTACCCAATTACTGAGTTATGGACGCCGGAGAGTCGTTCCATGTAAAATACTGGTCTATATCTAGTTAAAGTCTAGCTATATCCAGTTTAAGTGGTGGCTCAACCCGAACTAGTTGGAAACGGCTAGACAGATCGTTATGATGAAATAACTGTGTAGACCGCTAAAAAAAAAAAAAATTAAATAAAAAAATCTAAAAAATAAAAAAAAATAAAAAAACATTAAATTATTTGAAACAACCGTGTTTCAAATAATTTAGATCAATAAACAACGTATAACAGCTCTGCATTAATTTAGTAAGACGGAAGGGTTGCGCTGAAAGAATTCCCGTAACGACAGCCCTATATTTTTTTATATGAATAGTATGGTAGCAAAAAAATATATGACGGCTCGGTCAGGATAGTTCGAGCTCTGATCATCTACCAGGTGGGCCTACGTGGGTATCGTGCAATGAATAAAAACGGTTAGGAACTGAATCAGTTTACTTCTCAATATATTTCGGTACGGCGCACTGTTATTAGGTAGGTACAAACAACAAAACGGACAGTTTCAGAACGTCTTGACTCTGCGACGGCCTGGAGAGTGTCCGCTGTACTCGGCGGATTCCTTCTAGTCGCCATTAGATGGCGTGCCTTGTTTTGTTGTAACAATTATAAAAAAAAATATTATTTGCGGAAACAACATGAATGTATTTATACAGCTATAAAAACACCATCACAACCCTTTAACTTAGAAACAAGGAAAAACGTAAAGTTTTAATTAAAATGGCACGTTTTAGCTGTGGAGCATTCAACTTAAGATATTTGAAGATTGTCCTTTACTTGGAATGCCTACTATTAATTTATTGCGTCTGTACAGGAGTATCTTCAAAATTATTTTGTTTTAAAGATGTTTAATTATTACTCTCCCACTCACTTATTAGTACGCCTTTATTGCCTTTTCAAAGAGGCGACGAGTGAAGAGATGATCTATTTTCAGCCCTGATCAAAGGGTAGGATGTTTATTGCTATTATTGTTTGAAAAGCTATTTCTTTACTCATTATTGGTACTCGTGGTAGGTGTGTAGGTTGAAAATTTGTGAGCAATAAACAGAAAGTGTGATCGTTGGTTTCAATAATGATGTGACGTAATTTTAGATTTGGGCAACCTGTGCCCATATACGATAGCTGGTCAAGTAATAGCTTACACAGTCCTTATCAAAGTCGAGTGTGATTCGACGTAAGTTTGGTCCGTCGTTCTAAGTTCGAGCGTGAGTAATACTAAATACGCTGAGTCACGTTCGATCTTGGTTGGACGAACCAAATCCGCCGTACCAAGTTCGAGCATGTGTGAATTTTATAGGTTATGTAAGACATCTTTATGATGAAAAAACTCTCAGGAATTATTGTTTTCTTTTCAAAACAAGCCGTGTCTTTGTTTAGAGAAATATAAAATAAAAGTGTACGTTGAAATGCCCCAGGTTTCTTTTTGTGGTGGGTAAAATTATCCAATGACTTCTCCCGCCCTGGGGCGGAGTGGGAGATAGTGTCAGACTTATATTGACTAAAAACCCACCCCATTCCTTCGTTGCCTTTCATACCAGGGCCGAGCCTTGCTTTCAGAAACAGACCCTCGGGCCCAGTAGGCTTCGACCCTGCTGGGTCCCTATGGTTTGCTGACAACTCCTTGAGGCGCGCGGGAACAGTATGCACCGTCGACGACCTTGGCTTGTCCCGTACGGTTACCGGAGCGTCGGACAGCGAGCCACCCATTGTTCGCCGTCCGCAAGCCCGCACCTTTGGTTTTTGGCACCAAAAGTTTCGGCACCCAAGCTATTCCTCTTTCGGCACCAATAGATATTTTTGGTATGTTGTTTTCAGATTCGGCATTAAGCTAGCAGACCTATTGGTGCGGAAAGAGGAAAAGCTTGAGTGCCGAATCTTTTGGTGCGGAAAAACTGGTGCCGAAACAAGAATACTTCATATAGAAATATTTTTTAGTCAGTAAGAGTCTGACACTATTTTCCGCTCCACCCTAGGGCCGGATCTGTCATTGGATGATTTTTCCCACCATAGAAAAAAAAACATAGAAATGTTCATAAAACTCTTTAAAGTTCATTCGATTCTAAAGAAAAACTGTAGGATGAAAATAGTTTCAATTAACACCTAAATGGTGAACTTAATGGAGAATTCGTGAGTCCCAGTTACGTCGACCAGAGACGTCGGTCCCCATTAAATTTTAATACTACGAATTCTGTGTACAATTACCAAGTACTTGAGTGCCTCACGAAATTTTAATGGTGTTGCCTTAGTTTTTAGATCTTTGGTATTTTTTATTGATTGATTTTGTTCGTCTTCAGAGGAGACAAGAGAGTAAAATTTGTAATCTATGATTTTAGGAAAGGTTCTTGGTAATTTTGCTGTGGCTTGGTACTTCATCATCATCTTCATAGCTGAGTATGCTCTGGATTTTAATTCCTTTGTTCCTGGGGATACCTATATAAGTATCAGCCAGGTGTTTCCCACAACTTTGTTGATATTGTCGACCCAACGCGCTTTTGGACATCTTTGATTTTTACGGCACAGCCTTTGTTGGGAAATCATCTCATGAATTTTCCCGCTCTAAGGCGGAGCGTAAGGGTGTGTCAGACTTTTATTAACTAAAATTATATCCATGTTCCTTTAGTTGGCCTTTGGGCCCCAGGACTACGAGTAACCTCATTAGAAATTGACTAATGACCCTAGTAAGCTTCGACCTTTCTGTGCCCATGTAGTATTACTGACATCTCTTAAAGATCTTCGGTCCGAACGGTTACCAGACGGCCGGACAGCAAGCTACCAGTTGGTCAACAACCGCGTCTATACAGGTGTCCTACCCAACTCTACCTATAACGTATCGCCCTGTGACTGACGGCAGCTTTGGTTCTTGCTGTAAGCTATTATTTATTTAACCTAAATCATGTTGTTTCGGGTTAGGGCGTTTATGCATTATTGTCTGTAAATATATTCACTAAGGGCTGATTTCAACATTCAATATAAAAACTTAGTTTAACTAAACTGAGCTCAGCGTAATCTAGTTTAAAGATCCGAGTCGTAAACATGGGCGACAACAAAAGAATTGAAACTGAGTTTAGCGTAAACTAAGTTCAATTCATAGCGGTGAAACGCAAAATGAAGCTATAATCTCGATTAGGCGCTCAAACTGCGTTTTATTTTAAATAATCGCGATTAGTTTATTGGTGAATTTGACCCTAAAGATACCTACAGGAAAACCCTCGTAAGTTTAAGGAAAATTTATTCCAAGGAAAAATACTTCTAGGATATGAAGTGTGTATATAATGTACTATTTCAGGACATGATCTAACCGTGTGTCAAATTTAATTTAAACCGTTCAACGGCCTGAGCGTGAAGGAGTAAGGCCGCGTTTACAGAGACGCGGCGCGTTGGGCGTTTCGTCGTACATTGCAGCAGCGGCCCACGTCATCGCTCGAGCAAACACAAACATATGGCAATGTACGACGAAACGCCCGACGCGCCGCGCAACGCGCCGCGTCTCCGTAATCGAACACTAACAAATACACAGACACATGCATACAAACAACCAACGCTATATGCATTCAAAAGCGTTTCAAATGCTTGAATAAAGAACATTTCTACGAGTACACGTGCGTATGCCAGTTTTCACTAACCACCAAACAACTAAATTCCAATCAATAAGTTCGAAACTTCCAACAAAATTCCTGTTACATATGCAAATCTCCTAAAAATTTCGTGAAATTGAGATTACATAATAAATCAGAGTGATTTCTGTTAGATGCCGACGCAAAGACTGGTATCGAGCGTTTTCAATTAATTTGAATATAGAGGTAAATGTCGCTTTGTAAACAATTATTAGGAATTCATTACTAGGCATGTTGAGGTACTGTAATTATATAACTTGGTATGGTTTATGTCGATTAAGATTGACGTTTCATTGAAAGTGATAGATAAAGTATTATTTTATTTAGTTGTGTGATTATCTCTGTTATTTTAGTTATTTTTTCTTAAGTCTGTGTTCCGTGTGTGTCCGTGGTATCACAGGCCTTATTCGAATACCAGCGCTGCGTATTTATACTTTTGAGTATGTGTACTTTTTTATTTTATTTTAGTTATTTAATATATTTCATCGGCAAAAACTGCTGGATTTAGTACTCCCCTAAGTATCACCACAACGATCAGTCCTGTACATCTCGCATTTTCACTAGGTCACCGATCCACCTTGTGGAAGGCCTTCCTTCCTTTAGTTACTATTTTTAGTTAATAATTGATTTTATTTTATTAATTGTTTTGTTTGTTATTTTGTTTTAATATTTGTGACTCGCACAGATCACAGATCTGTGGGAGTTATAAATATTTTATTTATTTCTTGACGTCTTCTTTTAATATGAGCTTTTTCTCGAGGCACTACTCTCTTGTCATATAAATTAGGAGTGACGAGGGAGGTTCTTGTCATCCCGTGTCATTAGGAATCGGGTATTTTCATGAATAAAGAGTAATTTAGCATTCAGTCAGTTTACCTTCCTATTACATAATTCCTGTTTTGTGTATTAGTTTAGCAATAATTTTCACACAAAGGTGAGAAATTCTTTGGAAAATGAGTGTATAGAAAAAAATCTTTTTCCTTTTTCAATGTGTCCTTATGAAGAGGAAGATTGAGATTTTCCTTGATTGAGCTTGAGATTTTCTTGTACGTTAGAATATTTCTTTAGCTTTATCCTCCCTTTTTGTGTTAAAGTAAATACACGTCATATAAAAAAATACATATCATAGATGGTAGTGCCTTGCCGTAATCATGGCAGTAAGTCCCCTCTTTGAGCAAGGATTCGGGAGACCTCAGGGCGTCATCATCTTCCACATGACACCTAGGTATCACCACTGTGAGGGTCGCATGGAGTATAAGGTGTGCCCGCTTGGGCGAAGCACCACCGTGTCCTCGTGGGGGCCATCGGCGGTGCCGGACCCTGGTATAAGTCATTGTCCGGAGCGAAGAGTAATGGCAGACGGTCGCCTCCTTCAGTGATCTACGTGCGCCTTAAAGATATGTCAGAAAAACCGTAGGGGACCATTAGAGATGAAGTTTACTAAGGCCATAGGTTGACTTCTAAAAGGGAAACCGGGGTCCTGGAACACAAGAAAGAGAAGGAATATAGGTGTGGTCATAAGTCAGTAAGTCTGACACACACTCTCCCTCCGCACGAAGACGAGAGATGTCATGGAATGGTTTCTAACATAAAAAAAAATGGTAGGATCTGATAGTTTTTATTGCTAGCTATGAAGTCGTATGCATTTATTCCCCACGCTTGGTGGATTCAAGTGAAATCTCAAAGAATCAACTTTCAAAATTTGTTTAAGTATCTAAGCGAAAATGCTGTAAAACCTAAAGCAACGTCTGCTTGACAATATCAGAACTAAGTAACAAGTATCTACTAAATTGTTATGTAAAGGGCATGTCAATTACAAAAAAAAAAATGATATCAAATAATACATCAGCCCTTAAGTGCCTGACACGCACCTCCCTCGTCGCTCCTACGCTCTTATTACAATTTAAATATCTAACCTCACTTTTTACCTACGCAAAGTTATATCGATAAATCTTCAAGGAGAAAAAGTATCGATACTTTTCTAAACAGCACGATGCGACGTTAAAGATGATATAGTCATGCAAGTTCCAAAGTAATAGGGAAACGAGAGACGTGATTTATATTTTAAGATAGATAAAACCTTTTACGCTGATTGTAAGGTCAGACGGGCGTAAAGGCAAAATTGTATGCTAGAGGTTCGTGGTATTAAAAATGTCCGCACACTCTGTAAGAGTAGATATATTGTTCGATAAACACACAGAATTACAATGCGGTTCAGCTGTCAAAGTTGAAGGAGACACTTTTAACAGGTTTTTAGTTAGATTGCAAATAAATTCAAAATGGAGACGCGTCCCGAGCGTGTACGTGCGTATCGTTTGTGTGCGCGGGAGAGAGAGGGGTCAGGGCGCGGATGCAAGGACGCGGCGATTAGGTTGGCGGCCTTGCGCGTCAATGCGTTGCCAACCTGACAGTGGCATGCAGTAATTAAAAACGATGTTCGTTTGGTATCTGGGTATCCTATGCCAGTAGACTTTACATCCACATAAAGATACTTTACTGGGTTTTTTTTTTTTTTTTTTTATGGTAGGTAAAATCATCCAATGACAAATCCCGCCCTTGGGCGGAGCGGGAAGTAGTGTCAGACTCTTACTGACTAAAAACCTACCCCGTTCCTTCGTAGCCTATCGTGCCGGGGCCGAGCATTCCTTTCGGAACTAACCCATGACCCCAGTAGGCTTCGACCCTGCCTGCCTGCAGTTAGCAGGCTGGGCCTCTTCGGTGTGCTGACAGCTCCTTGAGGCGCGCGGGAACAGAACGCGCCGTCGACGACTTGGGCTCGGTCCGGTCGGTTACCGGACGATCGGACAGCGTGCTACCCATTGCACGCCGTCCGCAAGCCCGCGCCTACGGTGGCCGGAAATCGGGATCGGAATCCCGGCGGCGGCTGGGGCGAGCGCCCCGTTGCCTCTGCCTGATGCGGTCGGCCTCCTCCTTTGCTAGCATTACTGCTTCGCAGAAGGAGGCGACCGCCTGCCATCCCTCCTCACTACGGACCATGGCCTGAACCAAGGCCCGGCGAGAGAGATCGTTGCCGCCGATCGCCCCCACGAGGACACGGCGATGCTCCGCCCAGGCGGGGCACACCTCTACAGTGTGCTCCACCGTGTCCTCCGGATGTTCCGCACAGTGGCGACACCCGGGCGAATCCTCCGCACGAATCCGGAACAGGTACTTAGCGAACTTTCCGTGTTCGGTAAGCACCTGCGTCGTGCGGAAGTTGAGAACGCCGTGAGGTCTTTCCAGCCACGCCTCAAGGATGGGCCTTATCGCCCCAATTGTGGCGCGCCCCGAACGAGGTTGCGATAGTCGTTGACGCCATTTCGCCATGAGATCCCGCCGGAGCTCTGTCCGCCATGCCTCGACTTGTCGTGGCAGCGGAATTTCGCCCCGGCGTTGCATCTCCATGCGCTTGTCGTGCATGTGTGCAAGGACTGTTGCCTCCAGATCCCACGGCGGTTGGCCAGCAAGGAGGGTCGCCGCCTCGCGGGAGATCGTTCGGTACCCTCGCACCATGCGTATTGCCATGACCCTCTGGTACGCATTCAGCTGGGCCCTCGGTTGCTGTTGCAACGTCGGTGCCCACACCGGAGCCCCGTAGAGAGCCATGGACCGAACGATTCCCGCGTAGAGCTTCCGGCAGGAGGCGTCTGGTCCCCTGAGGTTGGGCAGGAGCCGCCCGAGAGCAGCCCCAGTCCGATTCAGTTTGGGAGCCAGACGTCGGAAATACTTTACTGGGTGGTACTTTTGTTTAACATAAGCTTAGCATAATCATTATTTTAATGTTCTCACTGCTGGGAGTCAGGCCTCCTTTCTAGGAGAGGGAATAGGCCAAAATTCACCACGTGTGCCCAATGTGGTTTCATGGATGTCACATGTCTTCGAATTTTTAGTTAACCGTTTTGAGAGCAGTGGTGATGAAATAAATTACACAAAGCAATGCGCCTGCCTGGGTTTTGACCTATGACCCCCTTTTTTATGCGCGTTTAATTTTAGAACACTTTTTCTCGAATCATGCTTTTTTCTAGAGCAAAGTCATAGCATTTTCGGAAATGGATCAGTATTTCCAGACATCATTATTTAATAAAATATTCTTAATAGACGATGATTGACTGGTTCATTTGTTAGAGATAGAAAAAATTGCGTCTATAATTGGATTTTTAGAAAAGAAGTTAGATTAGTACACGGTCTGATATTAAATTTTGATCTGAAAAAGTAAGTTACCTTCACCAAATCATGGGTGGTTAACTTGTTAGAAATTTATTATTTAATAACATTGTCAAGAGTCACAAGTCGAGATTGTGTTTTTAAAATGTGGAATGTGGACTCGGCTGTCATTGTGCCGATTGTTACTGCCACCGGCTTGAGGGTCAAAAGACTCGACGACTATCTGTCGAAGATGTCGTTGCACCGTTGGATCAAGGACCTGATACAGAAGGCAAGATTTTTAATTTTAGTATGGTTGAGTTCTATTATGGGTGATGAACCTGAAATAAATGAATTTTATTTTATTTTATTTTTTATATTTCTCCATACCGTTTGCCTCACAATAAGGGGATTTCTGCATCTGGACTCCTAAAATTTGTTAGGAACTATAAAAGAATTAATAATAATAATTATCTGCCCTGCGTCACAGAGCGTATCGACTTCCTGAAGCAGAAGATCTATGCATGGGCAAGCCGTATTCGTCGGTATAAGCGCCGAGTGGAGCGGTACACTCAGAATCGCACATTCCAAAGTAATGAAAGGTGGGTTTACAGGGCTTGGGAGCGACCGGACCAAGGTGTGACTGATACACGCCTGCCGGATGATAACGCCATGTGTTCATTTTGGCGCAGCATCTGGTCGGCGCCTGTCAGTCACATCGAGGGTGATTGGATCCGAGAGGTCGAGCGCACATGTGATCTTTTACCAGAAATGGGGGCAATTACCATCAGCCCCCAAGATGTAGCCCGTGCAGTCCGTCCGTTGCCTAACTGGAAATCTCCTGGGCCGGATGGGCTGCACAATTTCTGGATAAAATGGTTCCAAAGGTCGCATGCTCGCTTGGCATCTCAGTTCCAGTCTGCCTTAGAGTCAGGGTCGCTACCCCCCTTCCTAACAACAGGAATAACCCACCTGCTCCACAAATCAGGTAGTACTGCGGATCCTAAAAATTATAGACCGATCACGTGTTTGCCGACGGTCTATAAAGTGCTTACATCCATTCTGAGAGCTAAAATCAATAGTCATATTGAGACAAATTCTATCATGTCAGCCTCTCAGAATGGATGTAGGAACGGGTCCCGCGGTACTAAGGAGCTGCTCCTCATTGATATGGCCATAAGCCAACAGGTTCGACGTTCTCGAAAGAATTTGTCGGCATGTTGGATAGATTACAAGAAGGCCTATGACTCTGTTCCTCATACATGGCTCATGAGGGTGCTAGAACTGTACAAAGTTGATACAACTCTACGCACCTTCTTGATGTCGTGTATGGGGCAGTGGAGAACAGTCCTTCGCTATCCGGGATGTCGACAGATTCGGGAGAACAGTGAACCGATAAGGATTGAGCGTGGCATATTCCAGGGTGACAGTCTGAGTCCTCTGTGGTTTTGCCTAGCCTTGAACCCTCTCAGCACACTGCTAGAGGGTACTGGCTTAGGCTTCCGGTTGAAAAGAGGTGGTCAGGTCATATCTCACCTTCTTTACATGGATGATCTGAAACTCTTTGCCCCCAACGACTTGCAACTGATGGAGCTACTAAAGGTAACTGAAACCTTTAGTAGTGCCATCAGGATGGAATTTGGTGTGGACAAATGTGCAGTCATGCATGTAAAGCGAGGAGAGATTATGGAATCCGTGGGAATTCAACTTACGGATTCCATACACCTTAGATCCCTCTGCTCAACTGAAACTTACAAGTATTTGGGTATGTCGGAAGCGTTAGGCATCAATACTGATGACGTGAAACGGTCGTTGAAGGAGCGCTTCTTCGGCCGCCTGAATAAAGTACTGAATAGTCTTTTATCAGGCGGGAATAAGGTGCGCGCTTTCAACGGTTGGGTCATGCCGGTGTTGATGTACTCTTTCGGCATACTCAAATGGACTCAGACAGAACTTGACGCCTTGGATAGGAGGGTCCGCACACTGCTTACCGCAAATCGGATGCATCACCCACGGTCTTCGGTGATGAGACTGTACATCCCGCGGAAGTGCGGGGGTCGCGGCTTCTTAAATGCTAAGACCCTACACAACCGCGAGGTGTACAGTCTCAGGGAATACTTCCTGGAAACCGATGTGGGCATGCACCGAGATGTGGTAGCGGTGGACAAGGGCCTCACTCCGCTCTCCTTGGCTAACGAGAACTGGCGCAAACCTATAATACTGGACACTAATGACCGCAGGGAAGTATGGCAGAGCAAGGAGCTTCACGGACGCTTTTACCGGGCCTTACATGGGCCCTCTGTAGACCTATTAGCGTCCGTATCTTGGCTCCGTTTTGGTGACCTCTTCGGGGAAACCGAAGGTTTTGTCTGTGCGATAATGGACGAAGTTATGATGACGAACAACTACCGGAAATATATTGTGAAGGACGGTACGGTTGACATCTGTCGGGCATGCCACCGGCCCGGGGAATCAATCCGACACATTATTTCTGGATGTTCTCATCTAGCTAACGGAGACTATTTGCATAGGCACAACCTCGTAGCCAGGATTATCCACCAGCAACTTGCTCTTAAATACAATCTTGTGGAAACAGAAGTACCGTACTATAGGTATGTGCCCGACCCAGTTCTCGACAATGGCAATGTCTCATTGTATTGGGATCGATCTATAATCACTGACAGGACTATCGTTGCCAATAAGCCTGATATAGTGGTCATAGATCGACTAGAGCGTCGCACAATGATTATTGATATAGCGGTCCCTCATGACGAGAACCTCGTGAAAGCTGAGAAGGATAAAAAAACTAAATATCTTGACTTGGCTCGCGAGGTTGTCGACATGTGGGAAGTGGACACAGCAGTCATTGTGCCGATAGTCGTGACGGCCAATGGCTTAATAGCCAAGAGCCTCGACCAACACCTGCGGAGGCTCTCGTTAGGCAGTTGGATCAAGGGTCTGATTCAGAAGGCAGTACTCTTGGACACGGCGCGTATTGTCCGGAGGTTTCTCTCCCAGGAGCCCTGACCACCGGTAGCTTGGACCCTGTTCCCGATGCCGGTGGGCTACTATTTTTTATATTTTTAAATGTTTTTTTTTTTTTTTTTGTATTACCTTCTATAAAAAAATATTTAAAAATGTAATTTATATGTATATAGAAAGAATAAAAGGAAATAACCGAGAACCTCGTGAAAGCCGAGAAAGATAAACAAATCAAGTATATTGACTTGGCTCGCGAGGTTGTCGACATGTGGGAAGTGGATTCGGCGATCATTGTACCGATAGTCGTGTCGGGTAATGGCTTAATAGCCAAGAGCCTCGACCAACACCTTAGGAGGCTCTCGTTAGGCGACTGGATCAAGGGCTTGATTCAGAAAGCGGTACTCCTGGACACGGCTCGTATCGTTAGGAGGTTCCTTTCTCTGGAGCCTTGACCGCCGGTAACTTGGACCCTGTTCCCGATACCGGTGGGACACTATTTTTTATATTTTTAAATGTTTTTTTTTTATATGTTAGTTTTAAAGAAATATTTAAAAATATAATTTATATGTACATGAATGAATAAAGAGAATAATAATAAATTTATTTTTTTGATCCAATAACATCCAATTACACACAAGAGCTAAACAATCATGGTAGTTACATGGTAGTTACATAGACTGTGAACCGAATCTTGTGTACAAAATTGTTATGTGCTTTGTAGTTAGTACATAATATATTTAGTTGAGACCATTTGGACCCCAAACTAGGCAAGAAATGCCTGTATTTTGGGATTCCATTGATTCCTCCTAAATCACAATGTCTTACTCATACTAGTTTCAAGATTGATATGATATGATATGATATGATATTTTATTTTTGCAAATAGGTTCTCAAAAACACTTTTACACGTCAATTTTTTTTTTCGTCAATTTTAACTAGATGAGGCCGGTGTTTCCTAGCTGACTACCCTGAGAAGAAACACCGAAACAAACTCAGGGGTCAAAGTCTCTTTTAAAGTCCATACAGCAAACAAGTAATGGTCAAAACATATGAGAACCGTGCAGATTAGTGTCTGGGATGGTCTTTTGAAGAAAGAACCACACAGTTCTGAGTGGACCTGTCCAGTCAGTGCAAGCATTTGTCAGTATTCGTAAAGCTCAACTCAGGACTACTAAGGAGCTCAACGACTTGACGAACAATACCAAAGAAAGGACATTTGGGTAGGCCGCAAAAAGTACTCATAACTGTCAGACATTAATTAAAATTAGAGAAAAACAAGAAAAAAAAATCCACATAGTCCCCAAATTCACAATAATAAAATATACAAAATGTAATTTTACAGAGTTAATATTGCTAAAAAATAAAAAAATAAAAATTATAAAAGTAATTGTTAATGTCAAATTGTAAAAATAAACAATGTCATAATTGTATAAATAAGAATTAAAAAAAAATTAAATTAAAAAAGTTAACAATGTCATAATTGTAAAATAACAATAATCGTCAAATTAAATATATTAAATAAAACAAATAATAAAGACGGGCAATCAAAAAAAAAAAAAAAAAAGTAAATGAAATAACAACAAATATAGTGAGTACCGGAGCAGGTCAATCCCAAGCCGTTTTGTCCTCGAGATACTCTTTTACAGTATAAAAAGCCTTCTGGCAAAGTTTCCGTTTTACAAGTTTTTTGAATTTATTAAGGCTAAGTTCCTGAATAGGACTGGGAATCTTATTATAAAAGTGTATACATTGGCATCTAAATGAGCCTCCTATTTTTCTGAGTCTAGTCGCAGGAACCACTAATTTGTGTTTGTTCCTAGTATTCACGTTGTGAATATCACTGTACTTTTTAAACAAATTTCTATTTTTGTGAACATACAAAATATTTTCATAGATATACTGAGATGGCACAGTCAAAATATTAATAGTTTTTAATTTATCTCTAAGGGAGCATCTGGGACTTAATTTATAAATTGAACGAATAGCCCTTTTCTGTAACACAAAAATCGTCTGAATATCGGCGGCATTACCCCACAATAAAATACCGTACGACATTACGCTGTGGAAATAACTGAAATAAACTAAGCGGGCTGTCTCTAAATCAGTTAGATTTCGGATTTGTCTAACAGCATATGCTGCAGAACCAAGTTTTTTTGACATTATATACATAGTTTAACATTTTTTATGCTTTTAGTTAATGCTTATAGTTAATGCTTCTCAATAAATTTTCTTTAAGACCATAAAACAACGGTGAAGCTACTTGACAACAGCAAGAAAGGTCTTCAGTCGTTTCATATGTCAACTCCTGTAACCACTCACTAATCCTAGTTTTTAAATGAAATTTAGTTATTTTTAAATATAATTATATTTACTTCTAAATATTTTTTAAATAGTTTTGTTAATAAAATATATGTTAAAAAACGTAATATGTGTATTAAAATGAACAAGAGGGATTTTATATAGTATTGAGTTGTTTTTTAATCGTAAACGTAAATAATCATTTAAAGTTTAGAAATGTTCGCATACGAGTATAATAACAGTGTTTTAATCTCACCAAGGAATATTGGTTGGTCTTAGATGTACACAAATTCATGATGGATAAGGTGTGTGAATCTAGACACCAGAATTTATATTATTCTGAGTGCGTAAGGCTGCAAACATTAAGATACAGATTTTTCGGTACCGACATATCGATTCGGGTCGGTACGGATAGGTACCGGTTAAAATACGTATGAAAACGATAAATCTGCTTAAATGCGTAGTTTTATTGGATGATAAGTTTTTTCTCCTCATTATAAATGTAAAAAAAGACAATCGGTGTTTCTAATATTAACCGTAATAAAGAAATATGAAAATAATAATAATAATAATATCAATTACTTCTACAAGATATAAAGTTAGATATGGCCAAGTTTTGATTATATTACGATGGCACTAGAAACATCTAACCAAAAATAACTGAGAGATACAACGTTGTATCATCTAACTAAATAATACCACCACCACCCACCCATCCATAGCTCGCCGTCCGCAAGCCCGAGCCTACGTAGGCTGGAAATCAGGATCGGAATCGGAATCCCCGCGGCGGCTGGGCCGTGAGGGCCGTTGCCTCTCGCGTGCGGCCTTCTCCTTTGCTAGCATTACTGCTTCGCAGAAGGAGGCGACCGCCTGCCATCCCTCCTCGCTCCGGACCATGGCCAGGGCCTGGCGCGAGAACACGGCGATGCTCTGCCCAAGCGGGGCACACTTCGACCGTGTGCTCCACCGTGTCCTCCACGCAGTCCACGCAGTGGTGGCACCCGGGCGTCGGTTCCGCACGAATCCGGAACAGGAACCTCCCGAACTTACCGTGTCCGGTGAGAACCTGGGTCATGTGGAAGGTTAGGACGCCGTGAGGTCTTTTCAGCCACGCCTCAAAGAGGGGCCTTACCGCCATAATTAAAGCGTGCCCAGCACTGGGTTGCGACAGTCGCAGTCGCCATTTCACCATGAGATCCCGCCGGAACTCTTTCCGCCATACCTCGACTTGTCGTGGCAGTGGACTTTCACCCCGGCGTTGCATCTCCACGCGCTTATCGTGCATGTGTGCTAGGACTGTTGCCTCCAGATCCCATGTTGGCAGACCAGCAAGGAGGCTGGCCGCTTCGCAGGAAACCGTGCGGTATCCCCGCTCCATCCGTATGGCCATGACCACTCGTGCAGCTGGTTCTTCGGCTTTTTCCTCAGCGTGGGCGCCCATACCGGTGCTCCATAAAGGGCCATGGACCGAACGATGCCTGCGTAGAGCCTCCGGCAGGGGGCGTCTGGACCCCCCAGATTCGGCAGGAGCCGCTTGAGGGCAGCCCTGGTCCGATTCAGTTTGGGGGCCAGACGTCGGAAATGATCCTCAAAATTCCACCGGCTGTCGAGGACGAGTCCCAAGTACTTCATCGTCGACCCGACGCCGATGTGAATCCCTCCTATCGTTAGTTGGGAACCCGGTGGCGGCGCGTTCCGAGGGCCGTGAAAGCACATGGCCTCGGACTTGTGTAGCGCCACCTCTAATCCCAACTGCTCGATCCTCTCCACGACTGTCGCAACCCCCATCGCTAGTTCGACCGCCGCCTGGTACGACTCTCCCTGTGCCAGGACCAGCGTGTCGTCTGCGTAGCAGACCATAATAGCAGACTTGAGGCCCCTACCTTTTTCTCCCCAAAATACACAGTATGAAAATAATGTTGGATTCGATAATTTTAATATTGTACGCTGAGAACAACTAAATTTAATTTCACTACATAAATTTTCAGTTAAGAGAAGGGTTGCTCCCCATTTCTGCTAGTCAAGTGTACTATTTCGTATTTAATTAAGGCCTGTTTTACAAGGAGTTACTGGAAAGAAAAATAAATATGTTTTTTGAAGATAAAACATTTGCGGTTTTGTCTAAGAAGCATTGTCTAGTCTTATTGTTTTCTTTTTGTTTAGCTGTCTTAAAAAGTATTATCTATTTTAGATGTGAATTTGAGGTTATCTAAAGAATAATGAGGTTAGTTTTTCACAATGTTGTAAGTAGAAAATAGTTTTTTGTTATATTTTCAAATAGGATTGATTGAAACTCTGCTTTACAAGTTACCTCGTTAAAATATGGCAAAATTCTCAATCATTACTTTCAGTAGCCCTGATCAATAGCCATTGATCACTAAATATTGGTTTATTATTACATTTTTCTGTATTGCATCATCCTTATAATGTACTGCTGGGACTCAGGCCTCCTCTCTAGGAGAGGGAATGGGACGTAATCCATCACATGGGCCCAGTGTTGGTAGATGTCACATGTCTTGGTTCTAGGACATGCCGGTTTCCTCACAATATTTTCCTTCACCGTTTTTGAGAGCAATGGTGATGAAATAAATTACACAAAGTAATGTGCCTGGATGGGCTTGAGCCTACGACCTACAACTCGTAAGTCGGGGTCGTTACCACTCGGCCACCACTGCTATATTTCTCTGTATTATAGTGAAAAAAAAAAAACAAACCATGCAATTGTCTAAAAAAATATGCTTCGACCTCGTAGTATTTGACATTCGATTATTCCGCGTATATTCACTACCTTAGCGCAAATAAACGACACGATGTTACGATTATTAATTACACTTCGTTTACTCATCTGAATATTCAAATTACATATTTAAATATTTCAATAAAACCTAAACAAAATCAACACTTAAAAATATCCCTTACTGAAAAGCAATTTTTTCTCATTGATATAAACTTGTGCTTGACTCCAATCCTACCTGATGGGTAAGCAGTGATGCAATCGTTGATGGTGAGGCGCACTAGTTTATTAAGAGTCAATTTACTCTAGCCTTAGGCACCTAAATTATAATTGGACTTGCCTTCATTCTTTCCGTTGTTCCTAGCGCTGGGCCTCTTTTTGCCTGAGGGAAACCTTGAAATCATGTTACTATGTGCTTCTTGGCCTACCGCGAAGGTCCATCGGTATGGGTATGCGGCATTTAAATGTCCAACTCAGTCCGTTTTCCCAGGAAGAGCAATTAAGCTGGGTAATCTTCTGAGCCACGTCAACGATCGATGTAATGGAGCGCAGAATCATTTTAAGTCATAGTATAATGTTATTTTAACATCAAGTGCACACGTTGTCAAACTTTGGGTTGGGACATTTGGATGTTACTAAAAGACCAAGCCTGCCAAGCATTGTTCGAAATGGTGGACGTGACCTTGGAATGTAAAAAGCAATTGAATGCATACATGATTTTACACCAAAATATAAAAAAAAAAGTTAATATGAGGAGAATACATTATGTTCATTAGTTTCTGGATAAATTATTAATGGTATATAAACAGCCTACATTACTCAGAGATAAAGTCGTTTTCTATTACTAAAAGACTACATCGTAAGATAAGTGACATTATTTTTTACCAATATATTAATAAACGAGCTACCATTCGCGTGAATTTAGTACTTCCTATCTTCCAGGTTATGGTCCAGATTTCAAATTGAAATTAGTGTGAAAAGTAATGTTATCTATTAAAAGTTGTTCCGTAAAAGTTAACGTAAACAATTCAGATTGTTCACATTTAATGTGAAGTCATTAATTTACAAGACTTAAGATTTCACCACTTTTTTTTTTCGATTTAAAGATTTCGCCATTTAAAGATTTTGCTCACGTTCATTAATTTAGCGTCCTTCACTGTTTAAGTACAAAGATCGTTATTTAAGTTAGTGTTGTTTAATTTAATGCTAAAGCAAAAACATTGATACCTAGTAAAACTTGCAGGGTATGATTTGGTTAACTCGTATGTTTCTATGTAATTTTATAACAAAGAAATAAGAACTATACATAGGTATAATTCACACACAAATATACCTACATACACACACGTACATAGGTATTATGAAGTCATTTTTTTAGTTAGGAGTAGGTTTTAGTGTACATATAGTTTTAATTAGTAATTGTTTTATATAATATATATAATTGTGTATTTGTGAAATAAACGAGCATAACACACTTACATATTAAAGAACGATGCGTAAACAAAACCAAAAAGGAACGAGTTCTTTATTTATGGAAATGTTCATAGTAACAGCGTCTATATGTGTTTTAATAGTGGACACTTTTTAATGTTGATAAAAATTCCGTTCCAATATTAAAAAGTGTACACAAAAAGAAAGACAGATTATAATTATCGATTATCGGTGAACGGTAAACTCCAAAACGGTTCCCCATTATTCTTCACACTTTTATATTCGCAAATTAAATTCACTCTTCACCGGATGGTCGCCCTTTTTCAATTTGAATTCAATTAAAATGTGGGGAGCGTTTAATTTTTCGATATAGGCTGACACACAAACATAGTGCGAATAAATCTTTAAAGCAATTCAAACTCAATTACTACGGTTTACTTTCGCCTAATGGGAAAAGGTTTCCCTTTGTTGCGAGTTGAATTAATTCGTTTGTATTTGGACACTGGATACTGTTGACGCAATGGTGGCTGGTGGCTACGATTTCCATTGTAGAAAGGTCTTGACATCAATAAAATTCCATTATTGCTGACATTCACCGATTGCATTGCTATTGCGTTTTCTAGTTTTATTTTCTGTGCATTTTGTGTGTTGTATTTCCTTTTTTTACTTTTCGCTAACGTAACTCAAAACCGATGTTTCGAGTTAGCTGTTGTGGGCGAAAATACCGGTGAACTATTTTGCTAGTTCAACTTTTTTAAGTTTTTTTTTTTTGCTCATTTTATCTCTGTAACTTTTAAAGAATTCTACCTTTTTGTGACATACATGGAAATAATTCAATGTATTTATTAATAAAAACCGAATAAATAAAAATGATAAGTTTGTTAGATATTTAAATTTGGACTCGGTAATATTCTGCGTATCCATTAGGGCCGATTGAAACCGAAATAGCAGCGGCCGGCAGCGATGAGGCGAGAACATTTAGGGTGAAATCATTTTAAAGTTTATCTGAGACCAATATCGCTTCAATTCGCAAAAGCGTCTATTACACCACTCGATATTCCGCACTAGTTACAAAGACTGTCGTAAAGTCTACTTCCGAGTAAGACAGTCTGACACTTATTACACTACGCGACGTCGACAAAACCGGTCTGAATATCGAGTGGTGTAATAGACCCTTTAAAGGTTCAAAAAGGGCACGTGACCGCCTGAAGCGACGTTACCAGTCAAATTGCCGTGCGCGGCTACCAGCGGTCGAACGCGGCCGGTAATACCAGCTTCTTTGCGGTTCTGCTGGCCGCAATTCTGGTGTGAATCGGTCCTTATGGCTTTCATATAGTGAATCTCGCTTCTGTGAATCGCGTCAAAAATGTCAACAAACAAATGAAGCCCGATAAAACATGACTGACAAAAATAAATAATTTTAAAACACCTATAGCTGTACTGTTACAAACTACTTCTTGAGTTCTTAGCCTAAGTGTAGCTGAGCGGAGGTACGAATAAAAACAAATGTACACGCGGCCTTGAGCCAGACAGAGGCACAAGCAGAGCACGAAACGAAAGGGTAGCTCACTCTACTACACTCCACTCTTCTTCAATGGACAATCTTACACTTATTAATGCTTTTCTCCGCTCCACTTCACTCAGCTCCACTTCAGTGGAAACCCACCTTATTACACAAACATCAAAATGTCAAAACATTCAGACTTTCACTTATAAAAGAATAAAACTTCAATTACCGTGAAGATGTATAAAAGTAACTCGAAAAAATGTCGCGAAACGTCAAAACAACATCAAACAAATACTAGTAGTATATTGGAGTCTCAATGCTAATGTACTGTTGATCTCTTACACAAAGTTTGTAGATGAAATTCGTGAGGAAAACTACACTTTTTATCAAGCGTATCTTGATGGCTTAGGAGCTTGGGTCGTTATTTATTTTATCTGATGTTTTGAATGTGTCTTTGATTAATAGAATATCAAGATTTTATTATTCTCGCAAAGTTTTGCAAGTACTTTAAATTATTTAAAACGTATTCGTCAAAGTGAGTTTGGTTGATGTTCCTATTTTCTATATATATACCGTTAAATTTTGGTCGTTTTAATCCCGCGGAGGGTCGATTCGGTAATTTTTTCTTTACAAAACGATAGTATTTCATTCACCGAATTGGCCCTCCCCGGGATTAAAACGACTAAAATTTAATGGTGTATAATATCGATATATCGTTCATTTAAAAAGAGAAGGCCTGACTTGATTGGACCTAGAATGCTTTTTTTTACAGTTATAAACAGGCGCGGCTTCAGCGTTTTCTTCTTTTTACCCTAAACTGGGCGAAACGGGAGTTCAAAGTTTGTTACAGAAATAACGCGCGAGTGAGATTGCGTGCAAAAGCTAATTTGCAATATCTATTAGGTGACTCAGATTATCTACTTATTAATGATACATTAAAAAAAAATACATGAACTGATGGTGATATTCCTTAGCTTCAAGGTAAGGACAGAACGTCTAGCTCCCGAACTAACAAAGATGGCTTCATCCGACTGCTCTAAATACGATTTCGGGCTTGTGAAAGTTTTACACCGGGTCGCCGACATAAATTACCATAAATATACGCTCGGTCCGCATACAAATCTGAAACTTTCTATTCCGGATAGTTATTCGGTCAATTGCCGAGTTTCGTTTTTAAAAGAAACCGTTCAGTTTTGTTATAGGCCACGTATAATGCTTATTATATAATATATAGGTTTTGCAGGTACTGTATTAAATAAATTATATAAGGCGTGTTCAAATCACGTCGGGGTCACCAGTTTAGAGGGTATGCGGAACAGAGAGTAAAGTCTGATACATGATTTCGGACTGTTCTATATATTCAAATCGTGCGGAGAATGTTACTTGCGCGATGCAGGATTAGTTCATTTCTTTAAATCCGATTCCTTTTATGACATTAGTCATTGATATACTGTGGTATTATACAGTGTTGTGTAATTATTTTGTAGAGGTAAATGTCAGCTTGTATCATCCCGCTGATGGGCAGATATGGGCTTCGGCATCTACCTTTTTTGTCATTGATCTGACTTTTTTGTCTAGCTCGTCGTAATTAATCGTAATCGTAATTGTATTGTTACATTTTTAAGACGCACATCAATCCTGATTGCGTCTAGTTGAAGACATGTCTCATTGAAGGCAGAAGAGTTGAGCACGTCTATAGTTCTATTTGAATTCTATGTTTGAATTTAAGGGTAGTATTTCAAGATTTGCCTACTGCGGTCTTCCCATCCGATTATAATTTAGATGTCTTCAAGGCTAGAGTGAATAGGCTCTTAAACTAGTGTTATCGCATTCAAGCACTAGTTTACGAGTATATCATTGAAAAAAAAGGCTTTTGTCTATTCCATTTATAAACATGAAAACCATCATTAACTCAGTTGTTATATGAAAATTATTACAGACCGGAAAATCCAAAAAAAAAACTATTTGTTTTTTTTTTCACTGTCGAAAAATACATCCGTTTTCAGCCGTCGAATTTATGCTTATTCCTTCCGTTAGTGGTAAATAAGGAATAATTGAAAATTGGGAAAAGGCCAAGACTATAATTGCGTGCCTTGGAGGCGACAGTGATATTAGGCAGATAAATAATCAAATATTTCTCGGCCTTCTTTTGATATTCAGTAGCTTGGCACATAAATGATTGGTCTTTTATCAAAGGACAACTTAAAATGGCGCCAATTGTAGGTACTAAAACCTTAATGAAAATGGGATATTCCTCAAAGCATCTCAAACGCCCGGAAAATAAATTGGATTCTATTTATAGAAGGAATATCCGTTTTAGAAACCTTACTAACTTGTTCGATACCAAAACAGATATGTCGTTTACCGGAGAAAATATTGTGAACATAAAAATAAATATAAGTAAATTATATGAACCATAAAAACTTATAAATTCAGTGTTTTAGGTATCTGCACTCCAGGTATGATGGGATTGACATCATCACCGTACTGTTCGACCCTTAAAAAAATATTAAAAAATAATCTGTTCTACATATAATCGAAGAACCTTTTTAGTTTTAACATTGTTTATGCATTCTATGACTTTCGCATAATTTTCACTTGGTTTCTATAAAAACATATATCAGAGGACATAAAGTGGCAATCACACTTATCACATCACACTAAAAATATTATAAAAGTGAAAGTGTGTGAGTGTGTATATGTTTGTTACTTCTTCACGCTTGAACGGTTGAATGGATTATGGATAAAATTTGGCACAATGGTAGACGGAATTACCCATAGGATATCTTTATCCCCGGAATATGTTGCTTTGGAATAATTATTTCCTTTCAAGCGGGCAAAGCTGCTGGTAGAAGCTAGTATATAAATAAAAATGAAAACAGAGTTTTCTTTTCATAATAAAGGCATAAAAAAATATTAAACAGGAAAACCTTTTTAAAAGAATCCAATTAAAGCGATAAAAGATAAAACACGAAGTTTTTAAGCGGCTCAGGAATTATGAGAACTAGCGAAGACACTCTTAACTTAGTCGCATTATCTCAGTAAGTTTCCGAGTTGTTTATACAAGGAGGTAGGTACGTGTTGCAAAGGCTTCCGCATAAATAATGCTGTTAGGAACATTATGAAGTACTTGAGTAAGTTAATGTTAAAAGTAAGTCGAAGTTGCTAGTTTGAAAAATTCTAAATGTAAGCTTGGGAGACAAGGGAGATAGATAGTAGCAGATGTAATTTAATGAAATATACATGTCAGCTCAGGATGCCGATCACAGTAATGAGTAATAAACAAACTGTCCCAGACCACGCAACTGATTTATTATGATGTAGGCTTTAGACAGAAGGTTTGCAGTCACCCAAAGAGCAATGGAAACGGCTATTCTCGGAGTTTCCAGGCGTAATCGAATCAGGAATAAAGATATCCGCAGAAGAACCTAGCTTACCGACATAGCCCGAAGAATTGCCAAACTTAAGTGGAAGTGGACAAGGCACATTTCTCGCAGAACATCTGTTCTTCCCAATGGCTAACTGGCCATGGGGACTGAAAGGCTCTGGAGTGGAAACCACGCACCGGAAGACGTAGCGTTGGACGGCAATCTTCAGGGTGGATCTGGTGAGACTTACGGGAATCTGATGTATTTGAGACGCATAGGACCGTTTATTGTGGCGACATTTGCGGGTGGTCTATGTCCAACAGTGGACGTCTTTTCGCTGAAATGATAATGATGATGCTCTAGGTATTCACTTCACAACGGGCCGTGAGACAGTCGCCAGGCTAGTTCTTGGGCCATATGAAGTTTCAACTAAGTACACGTACTTTCATTGGTTGTGAAGTTTAATATATCTCTAAATGTTGTACCCACTGTAATAGCTGCCCTACCAACAATGGCAATCATTTTCTATTAATTGAGAACAAAACAAAAGAGCTGTAGGTTGCGAGTTCAAACATAACCAGGCGCATCACTTTGTGCAATTTATTTTATCATTATTACTCTCAAAACGGTGAAGGAAAACATCGTGAGGAAATTGGTATGATCTAGAACCGAAAATTCGAAGACATGTGATATCCACCCGCCACCTGCGTGGTGAATTATGGCATATTCCCTCTTCTAGATAGGAGTACTGAGTCCTAGCAGTGGGAAGGTTATAATATGGCTGATTATGCTATGCTATGTTAACTCGATTGGTGTTTCGATGATATATAGGACAATTATTCTCAAACACTGCTCTTTTGATACATTGTCTATTGTGATTCTTATTCGTATTGATTTTAAATGTATCTATTGAGTGCTATTATTTTCTAGATGAATATAGGCAGTGCCATTTATATTAATTACTACTTATTTTTATTAATTAATTAATGTAAGTATATTATTAATATTGTGAAAGCATATAATAAATAATAAACAATTAATAAAAGAAATAATAATAAGTATCAATATGGTCAACGAGATGATTTTGAGGTTCTTATTTATTTATTTATTTTACAATTTATGTACACACAATAAAACAGAAAAAGACAACACATAATAGATAATAGTACAAAGGTACTGCTTATTTCCTTGTTTATATAACTTGAGTATTAGTTTCATTTCTTATTACTGTTATCATAAATTGGTTTTACTTGGCAGATAGGTAATCGGCCCATAAATAACATATTTAGATACAATTTCTTATATTATGTCCAAAGGAAGATTACCTGTTACAAATACAGAAATAGTTACCAACAAAACACTAACTTAACAGAGGAAACTTCAACCATTATTCTTAATAAGTAAGTGAACGAAGTTTTAAAACAATAAAACTACTTCAGCACTTCTCTTCCTTTTCTTGATAAGACTTAATAATTTATATATATTTTTTCCGTTTTGTAATTTATATTCAAACTGCAAATAAAGTAGACTTTCTTATTCCGTTATTAAATTAGTGGCAGAAGCTTAACCTTTCAAATAATCTCTTTCTAATGACTGTAGGTATACTTAGACGCGATTAGCTTAAAAACACAGCTTAGCTCACATAAAACCACTTTACTCCCCCTTAAAAGTATTTCAAAATCCGTTCTTATTCCTCGTCAAGATTTTAAAAACAATACCTGTGAACAATTTAGCTTTCTTGTCGCCTTAGGTTTCTTGAAAAAATGCGATCCAAGAATTTTATGATAGGCAGTGTTTCATGTCTTCCTATCTTATATTATTATCACCGCCGTATGATTGTAAAATATCACGAGAAATTATAAACAATCTTTTCTAAATAAGACACAGTTATATTGGAAATGAATATACTTGGATGTGATTTATCTTGAACAAACTTTTTTTTTTCATGATAATATATCTAGAAATTATAATATAATCCAATAAAGATTTATACCATCATGATTTTGCGGTGACATACTTTTTATTACGCATAAATAACTCAGATTTGTTACTGCTTAATTTACCTCCAGCTGCCTTTAACATTTACAGAAAATTCATCGTCTTCCTGCCCTTATCTCGTTTTATTTGGGATCGGCGCAACACGTTTTTTTCTTCCATTCTGTCCTGTCACTCGTCATGCTATCACTAACTCCTTTTTCTTTCATATCACTCCTCACACAATCCACCCAACTCTTCTTTGGCCTCCCTCTCCCTCTCCATCCATCCACATGTAAACTCATAACTCTTTTAGTAACATGCGATTCATCCCTCCTCTTCACATGACCATACCAAGACCAACGATTTCCTTTCAACTTTTCAGTTACTGACGCTACTCATGGCCTAGTATAATTTCTATAAATCATAAACGATACCGATAAATAAAAATACTTGTTTCATGAAACATCGATGTCCATTTAACGAAATTATAATACTTTTGGAAAGAGCTATATCATTTCCATAAGTGCTTTCAACTCCAAAACTTTACCTTTTTATTACATTCTGTAAATGATTAAACGAAATATATGTATAGTGAGAATAATACTCTAGTGAAATTATATTTTATCCTTATTTCGTGACGGATTTCTTGCAGAAAATAATTTCGTATCAAGTCAATACTGTACGTTTTCCTTATTGGCAGACGAATAGATATGACGAAAAGGAAAAATAAATAAATAAACTAGGTCTTGCGAATATCGCCCTAATCCCTAATAAGATCCTAAGCTCGGATACAATCTCGTTGAACCAATAAGATGGATTCATTGAAAGTACTAGCACGTTGGTGCGTTGGTTCGCAATAATGGGATCGAGAATGCTGTCTTTCTCATCACTGAATCTTTTGTCACTGCTGCGAGATAATGATCCAGTTTTTTCCCTGCTCAATGTTTGAATAATATTGAATGTTTTCGCTGTCCTGTTTCATGGCTTTGTTACTTATTAGGTCGTTATTTATTTTCCTTTAAAAATGTTTTTAAGCACTGAACTGTTATTAATATTCACTCACTGATAAACTTTGATTTTGATCTAAAGGTGGGTACTTGAACCAATTGGCAGCTCTATAATTTGTTGCCTTTATAATACAAAAGCTATACAAACAACACTACAATAGTCTAATACAAATAAAAACAAGAAAACTATAGACATTAGCAACAAGCACACACAATAACGTGTACACGGAAACATCAATATTAACTTCCCCATAACTTGTTATAACCGTAGTTGTGCAAGCCATCGATGCACAACAGATGTCCATTGCGCGGCCCTTTGATGTCCCTTTACATAATAATGTTATATACCATGATTGCTTATCATTGAACTTAGAATAGCCGAAGCATTTGTAATTGTTTGTCTGTTTCTACGAATTACTCTAATTTATCATCAAATTATTATTAATGGAATGAGAATTATCCAAAATATTAACATTAACGATCTTTTGATATCAACCAAGCATACAATTAGACTCTGAGCTGCTTCTGGCGAATTCTATTTGAACTATAAATTCCAAGCACCTTCTATACATTACAACAGCACGCCTAATCATTATGTAAATACTGAAGCAACCATAAAAATCGTAATAATATTGAACGTTCCCCAAAAGTTGGTCAAAGTTTGGAATAAGAAGGCGCTCCGGCCGGAAATTGGGGAGATCAAGGGGCAGATGTTTCTGGAATGATAAAAAGTAACGATTTGTGATCAATCGCAACGTTTATTTGTGTCAAGGGAAGTGGGACTGGAATGGTCACAAATAATTTTGTCATGCTACGGTATGTTTTCTTCGGAGAGTTACTTATAGATTTGTGTGACCCAATTCCTTGTGAATTTTACTAAGCCTACTTCTTGTTTTGTGACAAATCTAATGTTCACCTCACATGTGTTAAAGGTTTATGACTCTCACGTAAAACATCGACATCATCTGTTAAACTGACACATCTGAACCAAAATTTCAAATAATAAAACTCCGTCTACCATCCGACGAAGAAATTCGATGTTTTGATGTATCATAACTTTTTCAATAGGATACATGCTGAGCTCTGCACTCAGAACATAACTTTTTCAATAAATATTTTCCTTTATATTCTGCAGGTGTCCGACAGAACCAGTAGTTTTATAATGTTGTGTAAAAACTATTCAGAAAAACAAATAATATTGTTGAAATGAGTTTTAATACGTTTCGTTGTATTTACATAACGAGATTTACTGCCAACACAGAAACAGAAAAAGTTTATCAATTTCTTAGCTTGGGCGCAGTGACGAAATTAGATGTTGTTTTTCTCCATTGGACTTAATTTGGCCGTCACTTTTGGAGTTATTTAGTATATTTTCTTGCAGCATTATGGCGCTGAAATTTTAAACTTACAATAAAATTAAGACAAGTACACTACAGAGGCTAATATTGCTAATTAAAATGCATTAAAACGCTCGGTGTCTAAGCTAATGCAACGTGAGTAAGTTACCTTAATATTCTTAATCGACGCCAAGGAGGTTGAACCTTTCCACCATTTACAACCTTCATCAAAATATTACGTGCGCGATACAAAATTACTACCCGCGCCACAATAACCAGTGATGAGCAAACAAAGATTACAAGTGCAAGCATTTCGAGTCAAAACCAGTGACAGAAACATAATTAGACCGCAACATACCAAATGTAGTACGAACAACCACATTACATCATTAATTTTGTTCAGGATCGCGCTAACGAAGGTCGTTTGAAGCGGGTACAACACTAGTTCTCATTATAATGATATGGAGGATCCAGACGCTTCAATTATTACGTTTTAATTACCTACAGACGCTGTTTGAGAGCTCATTTGATTCTTACTTCGTTGGTTGTTTGTTTGGTTCGACTGCCATTTTGTTAATTGAGTTCGTCTGTTAACTAAGACGGGGTCTTAAAACGTGTTTCTGTTTATTGGGAGGTTACGGTCTGGAGTTTTAATTTTTATTTTTATTGTGAGAGTTTAGGGGAGTAATTAATGGATGTTGTTTTATTTGATGTTTGTTTGTTTTGTTTCAGATGGAGTGGGAAGCAAAAGAGAGTGGGAAAAGTAAACACAGTAATCTTTATTCATTTATAAATTACATAGTACCTATTCAAAGATAAATTAAGTCATAAATGATGAATGTGTGAAAATAGAAGTTTATAATTGACTACGAAAATGTTAAAGTCGCATATTTTTGAGTTATAACAAAAGCTTTTTGCGAAATACGATCATTATCACACGACCTGGTTTCGCTCGCCGCTAAATATAATCCTCCCCCAATACGGAATAACGGTTTTGTTTAGCCAATTCACGCTCCCCTGAACGTTACTATCGAGTAACTTGTAATTTTAAAAATAAGTCACGCGGTACAAAACAATATAAAATATGCATAGTGGTGTTTTTGAACAAATTGTATGTTATACAAATGAAGAGGGAATATTAAATACATATTTAATAAACGTATTTTTTTTATATAGAATAAAAATAAAACAAAACTGGTACGTATTTTCCATGTTAGTTTATTTTTACAGCGATCGAAATAGCAATGTGTCATGAGGCAAAATAAATAATAAATACGGGATAGGGGCTACCAGAGATTTAATAATTTAGATACTAGATCTTTATAGGGCGAGTGATAGATTTATCTTCATTTTTAGGGTTCTCTACCTCAAAAGGTAAAAAGAAACCCTAAGACCACTTTGTTGTTCGTCTGTCTGTCAAGAAACTTTATTTCGGGAACGCGTGGAAGTATCAAGTTGAAATTAAAAGCATATACTCAGTTTTGCGGTATAGAAAATATCAAATTACAAAAAAGAAAAATACGGTCGCAAATCGTGTATATCACGTACTGTCTAATGCCCTATGAATTTTGATTCCCTTGAAAGTTCAAGGGAATCTAAATTCACAGGGCATTTCCTGTTAGCTTAGAATTCTGAAATTTGGCATTATGCAAGGTATATCTTAGCACAAGTATAAGAAAAAATCTGAAAACTGTAAATTTTTACTTACGTCACAAAAAATAATAATTATGATTTGGAAAAAAATCTTTAAGGTTCGATTCGGGAATTTAACTGTTCTCATAACTAAGTTTGTACGGAACCTCCAGTGGGCGACTCGCACTTGCCCAGTTTTTGTCATATTACATGATAATAATATGAAATAAGGTACGTTATAGCGATGGGCCGAGTCGACTTTTTGGTAACTCGGGTAACTCGAGTTGACTCGCTTACCAACCCGGGTTGCAACTCGAGTTGACTCGACTCAGCTGCCTTAAGGTCCGTCGCGTCGCCGCGTCGTCCGTCCGAGTCAGTAAATGCTCAACTCGGTGCAACGTTCCACGGGTCGCTAGTTTGCTACGTTCACGGTTCGCCGGGTCGGGTCCGGCGGGCTGCGTGGCGTCGGATCGTCGAGTAATTGGTAGTCAATCAAATGAAATTGAGCCTGTTCAAAAATCAGACGTTTATTACTATTGAGATGGATCTTTATTCCTTAAATTAAACACATGAACTAACATCTATAAAAGAAGCTAATCAACATCTAAGTAATGGCACTTATTTCTGATTGACTACCAGTCTTAAGTTCAAAAAATACCTTGTAGGTAACTATAAAAATAACTGTAATACAAACTAATCAACTTTGAAATAGACTTAATAGACTATTTGTACCTATAAATCTAAAGGCTCTTATAATAAGAGCCTTTAAATTTATACTATACATATTTTTTGAAGCAAAAATCTTATTTCAAAATATCTATCTGACTAACCGTGTGATAAGAAACCAACAACAAGAACTATCTCTTTCACTCGCGGCTCGGACGTTCGTTCGGTCGTCGGGTTGATTCGGGCTCGCTCGGAGTCGTTCGGGCCTCGCGACTCGCGGGCTAGACGGTTACACCGCCCGCCGCGCGCGCTCTCCGGGTCAACTCGGTTTGCAGATATTTTGACTCGGGCTGACTCGCGTACGGTCTGACCCGAGTTACTCGAGTTAGATAACTCGAGTCGCCCATCACTAGTACGTTGTTGTAAGATGTGTTGTTGTTGTGTTGTATTGGTTAGTTTATGTCACTGCTGTTATGTGACGATGCTTGGTCCCGGCCTATATCCGACAGTAGACATCTTTCAGCAAAAATGAAGATGATGACAATTGGAAAGACTGAGAGGACCTAAACCAAACTCCAAGGCTCAGGTCTCATGCGTATATTTCAGCAGCCTTATTTCAGTCCCAAAAACAACTGTGAGCGTTCCGTATGGCGTCTGGACGTAAAGAATAACACCATCCCATCTCTTTCCGTGGGTGTTGTAAGAGGCGACTTAGGGATACTCCAGAGAATGGGCTGCAGTATTCTCTGTGTATTGCAATAACCACAGTGCGATCATCAACCCGCATGCCAAGCGTGGCGATTATGGTAAAACCTACCTTAATGAAAAGCCAACCAACCAACCAACCCAACAGGACCACAGGGCCTTATTTACAAAAAAAAAAACTAACCATGGATTTAGTTCGAATAACCGTACCTACTTACCTACTGACCTACGTTTTCTTGCGCGATCGAATCAGGAATGAAGATATCCGCAAGAGAACCAAGGTTGCTGACATAGCACGTAGAATCGCCAAACTTAAGTGGCAGTGGGCAGGGCACATTGCTCGCAGAACGGATGGCCGTTGGGGCCGAAAGGTACTAGAATGGCGACCACGTACCGGAAGACGTAGTGTTGGAAGGCCGCCTACTAGGTGGACCGATGACCTGGCAAGAGTTGCGGGAATCCGATGGAAGCGAGATGCACAGTGGCAACACTTGGGGGAGGCCTATGTCCAACAGTGGACGTCTTTCGGCTGATATGATGATGATGATGAACCGCACATACCATCCCGCACTGGGCCCGCGTGGTGGATTACGGCCCATTTCCTCTCCTAGAGAGGAGGCCTGAGTCCCAACAGTAGGAACATTATAAGGCTGATGCTATGCTTTGCTAAACGCAATTAAGTAATATTATTTTTTTTAGTGGTCTATTATCGTACACTATAAGAGGTTGTCGTCGGTTCACATCCTCACGCAAGTCTTCACCAGACATGGCAAGTTCGGAAGGTTCCTGTTTCGTATTCAGGTGGTAGAAATGCCCGGGTGTCATAATTATGCGGATCGCCCCGACGACACGTTAGCACAGTAGATTATGGTGTAAATCTACCCAGCATCAGTACAGAATGTTGAAGCAATCGGCGATCCTGGCCTGGTTCAGGTCATGGCGAGAGAATGGGAGACGGCCACCACCTTATGCGAAGCTGACGATGAGCTATGGGCAGCTTCTGGTTCGATCGTTCGGTAAGAACCTAGCCCAAGTCAACGGCGCGTTGTGTTTCGCACTCACCTCAAAGAGCTGTCAGCAATTATGAAGAGGGAGAGTGAGAGAGAGTGCATGACTTTTAATGACTAAAACCCACGTGTGTTCCTTCAGTTGCTATTTTGTGTTTCAGGGTCGCTGTAACTCTTTCAAACAAACTTGCAACCCTGGATTTAGCCCTAATAGAGATTATCCTTAACAAACGACTTTCTGTGAATGTGAAGACTATATAGATTGATTTTATCTTACTCTTTTCAACACAAATGCTTGCTCTGACTGGACAGGTCCACTCAAGCTTGTATGGTTCTTTCTTTCTTCATAAGACTATGTCAGATCGCAGACGTTCTCATGTGATTTGACCGATACATATTTACTGTACGGACATTAAAAGAGACTTTGACCTCTGAATTTGCTTCGGTGTTTCTGCTCAAAAAAATTACCGTGTAAAAGTGTTTTTTAAAACCTATTTGCTAAATAAGTATCATTTATGTTAAAATCATTATAATACTTAATCTTTTGCATTCTTGTTCAACGTATTTACAATACATTACACTATAAACCAGTTTATGTAAAACACGGGCTAAACAAATTAAGCCTTCCCCAGCCCATAAACCAAAACTTAAATAACTTTGCACAGAATAATACCCCCTTAGTCACAGTAATAACATTGTTGACTCCCTAAAGAAGGTTATAGTATATATCCTGTCGAAATTATACGCCCCCTAGCATACTTCTAACCTTGGAACAAGGGTACAGGTTTGCTGGATGATTTTACGCTACGTACTTAATTTATTCACGATTTAAATGCTTTAATACTAATTCCCAAGGCATGTGTAAGCGAATATAAACAGTATAAACACATAGTAACGTAATCAAAATCATTGCCTCTTCAGCTTTGTTGTTTCAAGTCAAACGTTGAAAACACAATATTGTGTTTTGTTGAATGCTTCAAGCCTGAGATTTTCGTAACTTATTGACGGTTATTAGTCTTAATAATAGGTGTAATTTTATGCTTGTGTTAGAACGAACAAATTGTATTACGTTAGAGAAATCTAATATTGTATTCACTGTTAAAATAACACGTGAGGGCCAACATAATTTATATTATCATGGACTATTGTAGAGGGTCATTAAGGTTGACAATAGTTAACGATCATGGTCCTTTGTTGGCTATATCATCGTCGCGATATGCATCTAAATCTTTGAACATCTTTTATAACAACGCCTGCGTTACGATACACCGTAGCAATGTTGCTACGGTATAGAATGGTCGCTACGCCGTAGCGTTGTTCCAAAAGTATAGTATCCTACATATAAGTATATTATTTTGTGTTCAAACGTAGAATTGTCTTAGTAACAAAACACATTTTAACATCAAGCCTGAGAATTGCAACCTGTACTTTGAAACATTACATAACTGTTGTACTTAGAAAAACAACTAATAACTCATTGTAACCAGAATCAGTTTACAGAATTTTAACATTCAACCAAGAATACAACTAGTTCTTAATCCATTTAAGAGAGGCCGAGACGTGACTGCCTCACAGCACCGCACCCTCAAACGAACCCTTTTTCCACCCACTTGAAATAAATTTCAGTCTTTAGTTGCATTTTATGATGCCCACAAGATTTCTTCCTGTGGGTATTATAAAATTTTACGATGAACAGAGGTTTTTTTTTTGAGTAAAGCGCGGTGTCGTAAAAGAAATTTTACTGAAGCGACGAGCGGTGTTTCTCGTTCTTTGTTAATATAAATTGCTAAGATTTGTAAAAAACACGTTAAACAGAAAATTTCTGGAAGAGCAGCTGGTCCTGAAAAACTATTTATGTCACTTAAGCGAAAGCTAATGAACTGTGTATTGTCTTTCATTTTGACTTTTAGCGCACAGAATTGGCCTTTGAATTACAATTATGCAAAAATTCAAACACAATGTCTTCTAATTCGTATGTAGCACAATAAATATTGTGAATATTGTGTTGTGGTTTTTTGTTTTTTTTTTTTATGATAGGTAAAATCATCCAATGAAAATCCCGCCCTTGGGCGGAGCGGGAAGTAGTGTCAGACTCTTATTGACTAAAAACGTACCCCGTTATAGTGTGGTCAAAAATAACCGATCTTTAACGTGGCTTAGAAATCTGCTCATCTTAAGTGGAACTGGACTGGATATGTCTACTGAACTGATCGAGTGGTGGACCCCACAAAATTAATGGAGCAGCACGAAAGAGATGGCGGAATGACATAGATGCTTTTCTTAGGATTTGGAAAGAACAGGTCCAATCCCGGGCATAACGAGAGGAATAGAAAGAAGCCTTTGCTTGGACTTGGGGCAGGCTATTGCAAATAAATAAAAAAAAAACGTTAATTTTGTCATCAATTTTAACTGGATGAGGCCATAGTTTCATAGCTGACTACCCTGAGAAGAACCACCGAAACAAACTCACTCATAGTGTCTTTTAAAGTCTATATACATACATTGTTATGTTCAAATCATATGAGAACCATGCAGATAGTGTAATAATATTTTTTTTATTCATCATCATCGTTATCATAATCAGCCTTTTAATGTTCCCACTGCTGGGACACAGGTTTCCTCTGTAAGAGAGGATTTTTTTATTATTATAATTTATTTTTTCTAGTGACAGAACAATTATGAAGTTGCTGTCGACGTAGATACAGTCTACACTACACACTTTAAAAAAAAACATACCTAACCAACACACGTTTAGCGCATTACCAACCATATTTTGAGCTCAAGGAAATTACGCTAACGCGGTCTGACTTAGCAACAGTTTAGCCATTAGCGATACGAGTCTAAAGGCTATACTAGTGCATAAGTAACGAGGTTGTTAGCCTATCGCGGAGTCCATCGCTTATCGCTGATCTTAGACTCGACTACACTAACGATTTGTGTAGGAGCAGGCTTCCTGTTTATTTCTGCTGATAGCTTATCAGATTATGAAGGCAACATCAAGAGGAAACAAATAATTCGTGTGATAATTTTACTGTTGTTTTTGTTTACGGAATTACAATGATGAAGGGTCAACTAAGATAAGCATGATAACATTTAGAAACAAATGCGAATATTAATTCTGTTTTATGATTTAATTACTTTTCTTTTTTTGGTTGTGGGTAAAATCATCCAATGACATCTCTCGCCCTTGGGCGAAGCGGGAAATAGTGTCAGACTCTTACTGACTAAAAACCCACCCCGTTGCCTTTGTGGCCTTTGATATCAGGGCCGAGCCTTCCTTTCAGACGCAGACCCTTGGCCCCAGTAGGCTTGGACCCTGCCTGCCTGCAGCTGGCTGGCTAGGCCTCTACTGTTTGCTGACAACTCCTTGAGGCGCGCGGGAACAGTTCGCACTGTCGATGACCTGGGCTTGGTCCGGATGGTAACCGGACGGTCGGATAGCGAGCTACCTATAGCTCGCCATCAAGATCGGAATCGGAATCCCCGCGGCGGCTGGGGCGTGAGGGCCGTTGCCTCTCGCGTGCGGCTTTCTCCTTTGCTAGCATTACTGTTTCTCAGAAGGAACAATTTAATGAATATTGTCTTAACGCAGTTGTTAAAGTAGAGTGGTTAATACTAAGATAGAGTTTGTAACATGATAAGCACTTTTCAATAATAACGTTAACTACCTACATGTACAATGTAGATAATTATGTTCCTACGGTTTTTGATAATCGTCACTAAGTTAATTTAGTTTTAAGCTCTATGTATATGTGTATGTTTCTATTATACATAGCACTGTGACTAGCTTTTGTCTGCAGCTTCGCTGCCGTCAACTAACTACTAGAGTAGTCAGTTGACGGAAGCTACCCTACTCTACCCTACTCTACCCAACTCTACCCTACTCTACCCTACTCTACCCTACTCTACCCTACTCTACCCTACTCTACCCTACTCTACCCTACTCTACCCTACTCTACCCTACTCTACCCTACTCTACCCTACTCTACCCTACTCTACCCTACACTACCCTACTCTACCCTACTCTACCCTACTCTACCCTACTCTACCCTACTCTACCCTACTCTACCCTACTCTACCCTACTCTACCCTACTCTACCCTACTCTACCCTACTCTACCCTACTCTACCCTACTCTACCCTACTCTACCCTACTCTACCCTACTCTACCCTACTGTACTCTACTCTACCCTACTCTACCCTACTCTACCCTACTCTACCCTACTCTACCCTACTCTACCCTACTCTACCCTACTCTACCCTACTCTACCCTACTCTACCCTACTCTACCCTACTCTACCCAACTCTACCCTACTCTACCCTACTCTACCCTACTCTACCCTATTTTATCCTACTCTACCCTACTCTGTCCTTCTGCTGCTACCCTGAACCTTCTCCTGACAATAACAAACACAACAAAAAAGAACTAGTGAAATCGGTCCTTATTATCTGAGTGTATATTGCAATATTTTAGGTAAAATTGATATTGTCATACTAGTGACAGCTTCATTTAATTAATTATTTGATTACTGTGTGTGTACATAAATTTATGGACATAAAGAGAAAACACATGAAGATATAAGTTAAACGTTGGTAAGATAAACATTGCAACTTCTTATAATATTTATTTATATATAATATGTACTTTATTGTACGCTGAAATAATAAATAGTACAAATTGAGCCTTAAATTTAAAACATACGAGGTGGCCTTATTGCATTCTGTAATCTCTTCCAGGCAACCTGGAATGGAAAGAAATTGCTTGGACGTACCTAACATGGGGTGGATTTTAAAACTAATAATATAATTTGACTGGCCTGTTGGTCTAGTAGTTAGTGGCCCTGACTGCTAGGCCGGAGGTCGTGGGTTCGATTCCCGCCCTGGACAAATGTTTGTGTGATGAGCGCGATCATTTGTTCTGTGTCTGGGTGTTATTTATCTATAATATGTATGTATTTAGAAATATATAAGTATGTTTATCAGCTGTCTGGTACCCATAACACAAGCTCTGCTTAGCTTGGGACTAGACGGCGTTGTGTGATAGTTGTGGAATATTATTATATTATTATTATTATAATAAAAAATACCGGACAAGTGCGAGTTGAACTTGCGCACTGAGGGTTCCGTACATTCTTACCTATGAAAACAGTTCAATTCCCGAATTGAGTTACGAAGATTTCCAAATCGCATTTTTTTCTAACATAACTTCAAATTCACAGTTTTCAGATTTATTTCTATATTTGTGCTATGAAACCTTGCTTCATGCCAAATTTTAGGATTCTAGGACAATGAGAAGTACCCTATGAATTTTGATTCCTTTGAGACTGTCGAAATTTATGGTTTTTGCAACTTAAACCGCCGTATGTTTTTTTTTCGTTAACTTAGTGTTTTTTTTACAGCTTCAAGGGATTGCAGAATTTAGTATATGGTTTAAATTTCAGCTCAATACCTTTACGGATTCTCGAGATAAAGGGTCTTGACAGACAGCCAACTTCCCTTTAATATAAGTTTTTTTTGTGACGTAACAACGAAATTTATTATTTTCGGATTTATTCCTATATCTGTGCTATACTCGTACCTTGCTTTGTACCAAATTGCAGGATTCTGGGTCATCGGGAAATACCCTATGAATTTAGATTCCTTGAGAGTGTCGAAAACGTATTTTTTGCGACATAAACGACTATAATTATCTTCTTTTCCGTTAACTTAGAAGTTTGATTTTTTCACAATTTCAAGAGACCGCAGACTTGAGTATATGGTTTAAATTTTAAATTGATACACTCCACGCGTTCTCAAGATAAAGGGTCTTGACAGACAGACAGACGGACGCTAAAAATAGATACTCGTACATAAGTACATAATTATATACTAAATAAATAGGTAAAAAAAACAAGTGACGACTACAAAAAACAATAATCGTTCTTAGACGACAATCAATTCTTTTACCAAATCCAATTCCACGTAACCCATTTTTTCAGCAACATTAACAACGCCCATCAGTGGTCCATAAGCTCGGATTACCGAATGCTCACAATTTGTCTTTGTGTCAACTTGATCAAGGTTGTGGACATCTAAGATATAGGAGATGGCCAGTCGATAAATTGGCAATCAGAATCCCGAATCGAAAGCTAAGGGGATTGCATGGCAACATGTGCAGTGGAGGCTCAGTGGAGAATTGAATTGGATTTAAACAGATAAACTGCCCATATCATTGATTGTCCACGACATACCCATAAATATTTACATCCGAAAATACCGCAGGTGTGTGAGAGTGTTTGTGCTACGATTATTCTCAAAAATTGTTCGAACGAATATTTTCTGTTTGTATTTTTTTTTCGTTGTGAGCTTTTACTGATATTGAAAATATTCTGTTTTCATGTTTGCTGCGAGTTTTCACCGTTTTAAAGGTGATTTATTGATAAAAGCGGTTTTTCTTTTGAATGTACATATTTGGTAAAGTGTGCGTATATAGGAATTACAAATGTTGGTTCACAATATTATGATATAGTGCGGCGCGCACTGTTCCCGCGCGCCTCAAGGAGTCGTCAGCAAACTGTAGGGGCCCAGTAGGGTCGAAGCCTAATCTGGGGCTTTGGGAAGGTATGAAAATGCATACCAGGGCCCTGGAACCAAGGGAAAGGAGGGACGGAGTGGGTTTTTGGTCAGTAAGAGTCTGACACTTTCTCCCGCTCTGCCCAAGGGCGGGGGATGTTATTGGATGATTTTACATACTTAAAAAAAAAAACAATATGATATAGTACTAATAGTAACTCATTATCGTTTTAGTCGAAAACCGTCTTCTGTTGGACATAGATCTCCTCCGTGAGCCGCAGGGTTCTCGCGGCCCTAACCAGGTCATCGGTCTACCTTTTGGGAGGCCTTCCAACGCTACGTCTTCCGGTATTTGGTCGCCACTCCAGAACCTTTCATCCTTATCAACCATCAATGTGCCCTGCTCATTACCACTTAAGTTTGGTGATTCTTCGAGCTATATCGGTAGGCTTGGTTCTCCTGCGAATATCGATATGATGGAAAGGAAACTCCGAGCACAGCCCTAGTATTAACTGAAGTGACTTAATACATGGTTCAGGAACTTTAATTTACAGAAGGCATAACATATTTCACAAGTTGTAGTAATCAACTAGGGATAAGGGAGTCATGTTCCAGTGATAGTAGACGATGGGTAGCAATTTGTCACTACTTACGGTACTTACCCTGTGTCTCTGAAGTAGGTTATTGTGCGACCCAAAACTTTATGACTGTATGAAGTTTCAAGTGGCGACGTAGTTTGTGTTGTTCAAGTTTTGTTTACTCTCCGTATTAGATAAATAACCTTCACCTGAACCAATTTGCTGTAGGTACTATACAAACTGTTATCTTCTAGAACAATGTATTCGTATTGTCCTGTTTTTTCATTGTCTGGCATTCAATAAGTTGGCTACGAGACTGCGTCAGATTTACAGTAGAAAACTGAGCTCCATATTTTATAACAGTACAAAATGGTTGCAAGAGAACCAAGATTTGGCCCAAATTAAGTGACGGTGACTATGGTCAGGTCACGTTGCTTACAGAACGTTCGATGAGGCCGAAAGGTTCTGGAGTCGCGATCACGAATCGGTAGATGGTAGACGCACCGTTGGAAGGCCTTCTACAATGTCGACGGAAGATCTGGTGTGGGTTGCAGAATCCGATAAATGAGAGACGCATAGGATCGGTCATTGAAGGCAACGATTGAGGGAACAGTGGACGTCTTTTGGCTAAAATTGTTCCTGTGGCATTTTTTGATTAGACAAAACATTCTCTAAATAACAGCACTAAACATGAGAACAAAAACCCATAAAATAAAGTTATTTTTAAAGTTAAAATTACTTCCAGTTGCGGTAAACAACTCCAGTCTACGTATGTGGAAATAGAATCGATAACAAAAGTGAAAACCACAGTACAATCGTGATGGCAATGTATAGCAAACTGTACTATTGTTCCCAACACTCGTAAACTAAGTTCAAAATGTTCGCTCACCCCTAGTTTGCTCTTCGAACAAAAATGGCATCTGAAATGTTGCTTAATTTTTGTTCACCAACATCCGTGAAGGTTTCAAACTCGTTCGTTGAATTACCAGAGGCAATTTCAGTTGGAACAATGTACAGTGGAAATATTTTTTAGGGTTTCGTACCCTATTAGATAAAACAGGGATCCCTTATAGAATCACTTTGTTGTCCGTCTGTCTGTATCTGTCAAGATCCTTTATCTCGAGAACGCGTAGAGGTATTCAGTTGAAATTAAAACATACATACTCAGTACCCATAACATGTGTTACTATCGCAAAAACTACAGTATCTTACCGCAGTCGATATCGAATAAACGTGCTTCGAATATACAATTAAACTCGTAACATGAGTCATAGCGTGACCATGCGCCGTACCGTGAGCAGTGGTGGCCAAGTGGTAACGGCCCCGCCTTACGAGTTGTAGGTCACGGGTTTAGACCCAGCCGGGCGCGTTCCTTTTGTGTAATTTATTTCATCACCACTGCTCTCAAAACGGTGAAGGAAAACATCGTGAGGAAACCGGCATGTCCTAGAACCAAAAATTCCAAAACATGTGACATCCACTAATCCGCACTGCGCCCGCGTGGTGGATTACGGCCCATTCCCTCTCCTGGAGAGGAGGCCTGAGTCCCAGCGGTGGGAAAATTATAAGGCTGATGCAATGCAATGCAATGCATGAGTCATACGGATCCGCTAGCGACAATTCGATTGTTTATACTTGTCGACTATTTATGTTGGAAAAAAAACGCAAAGCATCTATCACACTAAGTTTGCTCTCTTTCTAGCAACAGTAAAATACAATTATATGCTAGCAAAGGAGGAGGCCGACCGCATCAGGCAGATGCAACGGGGCGCTCGCCCCAGCCGCTGCCGGGATTCCGATCCCGATTTCCGGCCACCGTAGGCGCGGGCTTGCGGACGGCGTGCAGTGGGTAGCACGCTGTCCGATCGTCCGGTAACATACCGGACCGAGCCCAAGTCGTCGACGGCGCGTACTGTTCCCGCGCGCCTCAAGGAGCTGTCAGCAAACCGTAGAGGCCCAGCCTGCTAGCTGCAGGCAGGCAGGGTCGAAGCCTGCTGGGGTTAAAGGCCGTTTTCTGAGAGGAAGGCTCAGCCCCGGCATGACAGGCAACGAAGGAACGGGGTAGGTTTTTAGTCAGTAAGAGTCTGACACTACTTCCCGCTCCACCCAAGGGCGGGACTTGTCATTGGATGATTTTAACTACCATAAAAAAAAAAACATTAAAATACAGAATAAGGCAGATACACCTAAAAACCCGCCCAATTTAAAACAACGATTCTCGATAACCCGGCCTATTACAAATGTAATAACTAGTACAAATATGTTGATGGTTCAGTGCTTGAATGGGAAAAATGGAGAGCTTTGCCAGTTATACGCTAATAGCTTCCGTATACCTAAAATAACAATGCACATACTGAAAAGTGGTATTTCTATTATGCAATGCGTGTAATTATATACTTCTAATTTACATTAGATTCAAGTGTTACTCTTTGTACAGATTTCAATTCTGTATAAAACCTTTGAGAAAACTCCATTTGGGAATTGAACTACATATTTACATAGGTGAATGTGTAAGAAACCTTCACTGCGCGAGTCCGACTCGCACTTGCCAAGTTTTTTTACACGAACAAGCTCAAACACAATCATAAAGACTAATGATCGTCCCCGAAGCTTTTAACGATTTAAATTACTGGACGAACAAAAAACAATTTAGAAACGGTATTGATTATATCTGAAGTCGTAATATTGAATTTTTATATTAAACCCCACAAAGCGAGCCTGATATCGGTTGTTTTTATTTATATTTCTCCGTACTTGCTCTGTTTATGTTCATTTCATCAGCCCTGTTGTTATCACAACGATTTTATACCTGTTCAAAAACCTTAAATTGAATCAGGTGCGCTGGGTTGATTTTAAATCAACATAAATTGGTTGTATTATACTACCTGCCAAAGGGAAACCGTAAATACTCGTATATTACCTTTCTAACTCGTATAATACATATATTTATATTACGCAATGCAAAATAAATGTATGTTTATTCTCTTCCTAGACTTTTTTCAATTAGCTTTGAGTAGGTTTCAAGTCTAACCAATTGCGGGTAGATAATTGTGCTATACATGAAGCGACTGCCAATCAAACGAAACAAAAACAAACAAAAGATTGGCTCCTGTACTACGCATTGCGGGTTCGATTCTCGCGTATCTAATCTATAAAATTGAATAGCTGTTCTTTAATCTCGCTAAAACTCGAGAACGACTGGACTGCTTTGGCCAATTTGTGATACTCCAAGGAAGGTTTAAACAGTGAAAAAATGTGGAAAAAAGAAACCGTTATCACAATATTCATAGAGTATTCGGTGGTACAAAGTTTGCAGGGTTAGTTAGTAACAAATATTTGTATGGCTCACAGAGAGTTTTTTTTAGATTGAGTTTACATGTTTGTGAACTCCCGTTTGGTAAGGAACAAGCACGAATGTTTTTTGAGGAGCATAGTGTTCCACGCGCCTCAAAATGACGCCAGCAAAATCTTAGAGGCCCAATAGGGCCGATCTCTACTAGGGCCACTGACAATTTCTGAAAGGGATACCCTGGTCCTGAAACTTAGAAAGCAACTGAAAGATACTGGTAGATTTCAGTCAATAAAAGTCTGACACGCTCTCCCACTCCACGATAGGGTGGAAAATGTCTTTGGATGGTTGGTTTCCTACCTTAAAACCTATATTACAGGAGTCATTAGTAGCGCAGAGGCAACGTTTTTTAAAGAAACTAAAAAAAATCAAGCAACTGAAACAACTGAAAATTATTTACAACTGTAGCAATTAAAAAAGTCAAATGATTCACAACTCAGCAACGAAAGTCGCAAAGTTAATTGTTATAATTAACAGTTGAGACTTCCGTAGTTTATGGAGTTAAAATCCTCTCTCTAGGTTTTAAATTATATTTCTGTAGCCAGACTAAAGAACAGCTTGAAAACCTCGTTCCGGCCTTTGCACGCCCGCAATGGAACTAGTTGAAGTCATTAGAGTCGAAGTGACAACGGCTCGGCTCCTGTGAAATGGCTAATTGCGTCGCCCCCCTCCCAATTGTGGTCGCGTAATTATACCGGAGCTCTGACACACACAGTAATAAATGTAACGATTACTGTACGCTGAAAAACGGTTACTTTTTGTCGCTTTTATATTGTTAATTGTCGCTAAGTTCGGGCGGTTGAAGTCGTTTTTAGAATTGAGAATTTTGTAGTTCAATCGATTGGACATGCTCGGAATAAAATGTATTAATATATAAATGCACGAAAAACTAGGTAGGATTGGTTAGTTTCTCAGTAGCTGTAGATAGCATTTGACTCTAATAAATAATATTAAATGCAAGCAGTAAAAGCAGAGCTTTGTGATTTTTGTTAATCAAAACTCGATACGCTATTTTAGGGAAACGCGAACGCTGCAAAAATAAATAAACATAAATAAAGAGCTGCAACTGTTGTCAGATTTGTTTTGGATTCGAACCGAACAAGCTTTTGATTGCATCATTCAATAAGTTTACAAATAACAGAATGCCTGACGGCGCTAGAATTTTCCCATTCAATCGAATTTAATTGGAGTCGTTGGCGTCGCACTCTGATTGGACATTTGAAAGTCCGGTCTGTGCCGCAGCCAATCACTGTGCTCCCCATTTTCCGGTGCCGTGGCTGAACTAATATTAGCTTTAAAGTTGGCTACCGCAGTTACCTGCTCATTGCTCCTCTTGGGATTGCGTGTTCAATGTTTACCGCAATAAAGTGGCTCACAAGTTTACGAGCGACCACATGATCCATAAGAATGGGTTAACTAAAGGGGAATAACCGCTTCCACTATTCACGCCAGATAGTTAGCACTTCAAAATTCAGACATTCGCTGGAACAAGTTGTGCCCTAAACTATGCATGTCGGGGGCCAGTTCTGAATAGTTCTGTCAGGTGTAATTCCTGAGAGAATGTAGTCTGACCTGTTAGCTTTGCTTCCACAAAACTGAGCTGAAGCTTTGTTGCGTTTAAGTTATGCTAAGCGGTTTTGGTCAGTTATGTATTTGTTGGGAATTTCAAATACAAAAGGATCTAACTATAAGTACTTTAGAATCCTTTGCGGCATTGTTACTCGTGATTGTCACTAGCTATAGAGGATTCTAAATGAAACCAGCCTTTCTTGGTCAGTCTTGATTTTTTTATGTAAATCAAGTATCTAAAGTTGTTGTAACAAATTATGTGCAAATTACAATTTGTTCTGTGCAAAATTAACAAAGTAAGATTATTATGAAAAGGCTACAGTGATAATTTAAATTAAGTCTGATTGTGAAACAAGTGAAATAACAATGTCTACAAACTTATCTTGATAACAATTTTTACAGTAATTATCTACAATTATTTATATCCAGGTTTATTTTAATTCTAATTTATTAGTGCCGCTCTCGCACTGCATAAACGTCAAAATTGCTTTAATGACAGATGAGGATGGACTGTAGTGTCTGCAGTTCACCTGATTAGAAGAAAGTGAATGTACGGCACGCCTAATCTTGTGCGTAGTACATATATATCGATGTATACAATTCAAGAAATTAAAAATGGCTTTAAATAACTACATTTAGTCAATTAACACACACATACACAACAATCATTTTTGTGTGGATCCGTGTCTTTATTTCTCGATTAGACGATAATTTACACTGCCCGATTAGCTAATTAACTACGCCTTTTAATTACTGCGATCACTTAATACACTAATCACGTACTATTACATACTTTCTCGTCACCAACACTAGTAATTCAGATTAATTTATTCCACCATTTTTACCAGACATAAAGTTAAAAGAATTTTTACTCGGAATTTAGATTGCAGTGGGAACGACCTAACGCAGAAGGAAAAGCTTTATTTTTTATTGCTATCGAAAGCGAATCCTAATCTCGTTTTTCCGTGTCATTTACCAATAGATAGATGACTTCATTATCGTTCAAAGCGTTCACCTTAACTTTACAACTTCGATTTATTTACTCCTGGTAAGAAATATAGGATGTTATGGTAGCATTACGGGTCGATATTCAAGGAAAAGCAGCGATTGGTGAGGTCAGACTATGGATGGTTGATTCCTCTGTGCTTCGTAAAGTACGTTCAGCCGTTTGTCCCGCCAATCATTTGTAGATATTTGTCAGTGGTACCTAACTATAGTCAGAAGTTATAAAATCTGACAATAGTCTTGTCAAGGGGTATCGTGTTATCCTGTTACTGGTGTTGAAACTGTCAAATGGTAGAAAATTAATATTAGGCTGGTAACATTTATGAACATACTTTTTTTTTAAACATACTTATTTTGTCAACATATTTTTTTAAACAAAAATTTCTTTTATTTTCACAAATAGTTACCTATTTGATCATCCAATGACAAGTCCCAAACTTGGGTGAAGCGGAAAGTAGTGTCAGACTCTTACTGACTAAAAACCTACCCCGTTCCTTCGTTGCCTATCATGCCGGGGCTGAGCCTTCTTCTCAGAAAACGGCCCTTAACCCCAGCAGGCTTCGACCCTGCCTGCCTGCAGCTGCAGGCAGGCAGGGCCTCTACGGTTTGCTGACAGCTCCTTGAGGCGCACGGGAACAGAACGCGCCGTCGACGACTTGGGCTCGGTCCGGTATGTTACCGGACGATCGGACAGCGTGCTACCCACTGCACGCCGTCCGCAAGCCCGCGCCTACGGTGGCCGGGAATTGGGATCGGAATCCCGGCGGCGGCTGGGGCGAGCGCCCCGTTGCCTCTGCCTGATGCGGTCAGCCTCCTCCTTTGAGGAGGAGCATTACTGCTTCGCAGAAGGAGGCGACCGCCTGCCATCTCAAATTGTTCGGACTGATGATTGTCACTGTTAGATTGTATTTAAAAAAGATAAATGTAGTGGATTTTTAGGCCAACGGCCTAACTATTAACGGCCAACTATTTCCTGTTCTAGTTATTATGTTGAAAGGTCGAAGTAGCTCTTCTTGTTAACCTTTATTAAAGGCTAAATAAAAATGTAATTGTACTTTGCGTTGAAATAAACTTATTATTTATAACAATGTTGTTGTGAATTTATTTTAACTAGTGCTCTAAAACTGGATTATGGAGATCAGACAGGTAATATCACTCTAAGTAATACTGGTGTTCAAATGTGTTGTATCTGTATAATTTTATGTGTAACAAGATAAAAGTAACAGTAAATAGACGCAGCCCAGGAACACGTTCGCACTGCACGGCGGTAGAGAATGAATCGCATGCCATATCGAATATACAATTATGTATATGCAACAAAATGTATCCAGTTAAATTGTAAGGGTCGCCGCACATGGGCCACAAAAAAAAGCCGATGGCGGCGTTTTTTTGTGGCCCGTGTGCGGTGACACTAAGACTCCGAAACAGTTGAGCTATGCATATTGACTGGTAAGAAATGTGCACTTGCTAACTGCATTGCAGGTGAAATGAAACATTCTAAAATTGGTATTAAATTCCGTCTATGTTTCGTGCGTGGATGTCTGACGATTTTTCAGTACGTGACTTTTGAAATCATTTTTAGTGTTTCATGTTTTTGACGCGATCCAACTGGCTTCAAATGATCGTGTGTTTTTCGCGCAGAAAATACGTTATGATTTTAAATCGGAGTCATCGAAATGTTTCGTAATTAAAGTTGATTATATTAAATTACAAATGAAAAAAAAGTTCATTTATTTCAGGTAAGTACATAACCCATACCAAAAACATCATTTACATTAAGAATAAAATAAATAAATAAATAAAAATAATATTGATATTATTTAATACTAATGCTATTATAGAAGAAAGAAAATAAAGTAGCAGTTTCGTTTTATTTTGCCTAGACAACTTGTAAACATCCGTTTGTTTTTATGAAACTGCTACTTTATTTTCTTATTAGTTGTTGTCTCCGGATGGCTAATTAGTGATAAACTTGAACAACTTCCTTCAGAGTTATTTTTTTTACCTCCTCGTAAGTGAAAGATTCATCTAGAAACAAAAACATCTTATTTTTCTGTAAGTTTCTTCATGGAATACCTGCTAATTTTCGTTTCATACCCAGTAAAAATATTGAATGAAATGTAAGTTAGATTATTGTTGACGTGATGTATTAATTACAAGCAATGATTACAAGGTGAAGAGCCTTTTGTGATAAAATAAAGTACTCATAGTTACCTTTCAGAAAAAGGTTTTCGATGGAAGATATAGGTATAAACAAGTGGCGCCAGTGACTGAAAAGTTAGAAGGGAATCGTTTGTTTTGGTACGGTCATGTAACGAGGAGGGATGAACGCATATGAAGACTCTAAGTCTATGTGCATAACTAGGTCGGTCCCCAAAGGAAGTTTCATATATCAGCTGTCTGGTACCCATAACACAAGCTTTGCTTAGCTTGGGACTAGACGGTGTTGTGTGATAGTTGTGTAATATATATCATCTTTTTTTTTTCGAAGTGGGAAATATCTCATCACATTCTGAATCGAGCGAGTAAAATTAATAATAATAACAATAAATTGTATTAACAGCAACGCAGGTATATCTTATCTATCCTAATCAAAATACAATGTATTAAATAAATTTATTTGTTGATTATTTATTTTGATAAACTCTTATTAATTTTAGTACCTTTAAATTAGAATATTAATTATAATGAAATCTAGTTCTATATAAAACTTAATAGATTATACAAATTAAAAATTAATAATATGTACAAACGGGTAGAAAAAGAACTTATTGGGCATCAAAAAATTCATCCACATCGATATCAATGGGAAAAGTGCCCAGAACGCTGGCAGCATTGCCACGTTGGATGGCAATTCTGATTCGTTGACCGAAGAGGTCACGCGAAGAGTCGACCAGCTGTTTGCTGATGTCACGAACCACTCGATGAGCGCTCGGACCCCATGGCCCTAGTGTTTCAACCCCAAACGGCTCAAACATGTAACTACCGATAAGGTTATTATATTTACGCCGTTTGAGGTTTTCTGCACCTGCAGCAGCCGCCCCAGCACAGCCTGCCGTACTCAGAAGATGGGATGGCGCAAGGGTGTCGACACAAGTTGCATCCCACACCAAAGGCCTACCCAACTTTCAGGGCATTATGGTCATCCCGTCTGGCCATTTATATGTTTCCTTTGAAAAGATAGGTAAAAACGACGATGCCTGTGCCAGTGATAATAAACACATTTGTTAAAATTGTCCGATTTTTACTAACACCTGTATCCAACCTAAAAAAAAACCTGTGTCCTTTCATTTTCTTTTTGCGTTTCAGGGCGTCACAAACTCCCGCAGGTGTTTCGTCACCCACGCTAAACACATTTTCTAAAACATTTTTGTCACGGAAAAACAATTCACTATCTACAAAATTTTCCTCTGGAAATACTAAACAACCATTTAAAGGGAGGTACAATATTCTTGTTTCCTTTAATGAGACACGGGACTATTCGACTAGACTAAATTGGAGGAAAGTAATTTCGTGAATGGCCACCTAGTGTACAATTCTACACCTGTTTCAATATATTTATTGTAACTGGTAAATAAATTCGAGCATTTTCCCAAGTTTATGTAGCCCTGTTTTAAAAATAAGAACATGAGTGCTTTTGCGTGTAACGGTTGTACTAAGTGCTCCACGATCAATTTAAATCGTTGGAAGTAATTAAATATTACGATACTCGTGTTTTGTTACAGAGTATCCTCTTTTTTCGGGATAAATAGCAAATACAAAGGCCGTCGCGTTTTTATGAGGAAGCCGTTTTCTTTGCCTAAAACTACATACATAAAACCTCCTTCTTTTTGCAGTCAGTTATTAAGACAATCGCAGTTTTAGAAGATGTTCAAACTCCATTTTTCGTTTATAGTATAAAGTATTTGTGCAACATAAAAAAATATGTAATCTAGACTACCGCAGAAATGTATAGAACAAACTATTCCTTCGTTCGTGAAAACCATATCCTATCGGGAATACTATATACTCAGTAGGTACTTCATTTTCAATGCTTGTAATATCTCACCGTCACCTACCCGTAAAAGGATCTCAGAACGAGAGAGCTTAAATAAACAGTGAACTTAAATCCTCCAGCAAAGGCTTGCAAGGTGTCAGAGCTGCTAGTTAAATCAGAGCGGAGGCGTCACACAATTCCAGTCAGTTGCCACCAAGCCGAGCCCCGCTTTATATCAACATTATGCGACAGTTATTTCAGGCAAGAGAGATCCGGATAGACCTCCACTGAGTATCCTGAATGAAATGTAGAATCTCGAGCAATGAGCGCTCCTCGCGTACCATTTTATTTGCTGGCCTGTTGGTCTAGTGGTTAGTGGTCCTGACTGCTATCCCAGAGGTCGTGGGTTCGATTCCCACCCAGGACAAATGTTTATGTGATGAGCACGATCATTTGTTCTGTGTCTGGGCGTTATTTATCTATGATATGTATGTATTTAGAAATATATAAGTATGTTTATCAGCTGGCTACCCATAACACAAGCTCTGCTTAGCTTGGGACTAAACAGTGTTGTGTGATAGTTGTGGAAATATTATAATTATTATATTATTTTCCACATTCGTTGTAATGAATTTTTATTTTTAGAAGATCAAAATCACGTGTCCACGAAGCGAGTGATAAACCTTTGGGTCATGAATTTGAATGGACTTTGAAAAGCTTTAAAAATTGACATTTTAAAGACTCCGGTTTAGACATTTATAAATTAAGCCCTGAAAAAGGTTGAATCACTGAAAGTATTTACATGTAAAGTGAAAACACGATTAATCTTGATTCAGAGGATTTTCAAATTTACGTTATGAACAAGCTTTTACCAGCGGCTTGGTTGAAAATGAATGGAACTAGGCTGAATTATTGTGTGCCTGGATTGAAAGGATTTTAACGGATGTCCATTAATACTGGCTATACCATTAGATGATAACGTCTGTTCGGATTATTTTACTGTATAGGATTTTACGGTATAACAACACTGTAAAATCAGATACAGTAAAATGTAGAAAAATACCAGTGTCACTTTGCTATAAAAAAGGGCAAGAGTGAGTCGGACTCGCGCACTGAGGGTTCCGTACAAACGTACCTATGAAAACAGTTAAATTCCTGAATTGAGTCTTAAACATTTTTACGAATCGCAAAAAATGCGATAAGGCCTCCCGTTGTATGTATTTTTTTAGTTTTTAGTTTCCTTTTGTATGTGTAATGGTGTACAATAAAGTATATAATAAATAAATAAATAAAAATGTTTTTGTGACGTAATTACAAATTTAAACTTTTCAGATTTTTTTCTATACTTGTGCTATGAATAACAAAATTTAAAAAAAAAATTACATAGGTAAGTTTGTACGGAACCAATTGCCCAGTTTTCTGCGATATAAACGGCCGTATGTATTTTTTTCATAAACTTAGAAATTAGATTTTCACAGTTTCAAGGGAACGGAGACTTGTATAATAATATATTTAGTTTTAATTTTAACTCGATACCTCCACGCGTTCCCGAGATAAAGATTCTTGACAGACAGACGGTGTTGTCCGTCTGTCTGTCAGTGATCTTATAAAGGTTTCGTTTTTCTTTTTGAGGTATGGAACCCTAAAAAATACTCTTTTTTCCCTAATTACGCCCATTAGGTACTTACCTGTTGAAGTGTAGACATACTTATTCCATTTTAGGGTTCTGTACCCGAAGGCTATCAAAGGGACCTCTTATGGCTATGCCTCCGCTGTCCGTCTTCTGTTTGTCCGTTTATCTGTCCACCTATCCATCTGTCAGCAGGTTGTATCTCATAAACCGTTAGAGGTAGAGAGTTATAATATTCACATAATGTGTATTTCTATTGCCACTACAAAAAAAAAAAAGTATTACCATATAAGAAAATTTATTTTTACGTAATATAGTACAAAAACATTCGTGTGCTTGCCCAGATTTTTTATTCGCCGTTATTGATTTTTGTGTGCATTTTTTATAATTTCAGATTTAAATGAAATAAAATTCTTAACGATACATTGACTCACCAAGTTCAAAAACGACAATCGTTACAAACACATGAAAAACCTTACAAGAAATCGAGTTACCAGAAAATTACCACAAAATCCGGGGCTCCCTCTCAATAGGGCGTTAAGCTGAGTCTTGACAAGATCAGAGGCGTTTACCCTAAATTTTTGGAGATTATTATTAAAGCTCTGTGGAGGGATAAAATCTGATACCGTTTGGTTTTACGAGTGACCGTGATTGCAAGGAGTCCCGCCGTTGAATATGAAGTAGCCGATCAACGAATATATTGAGATATTTAAATATCGCTTATAGAATAAATAGATAAAGCCTGCTATTATTCAGGTAAGTACATAATTATTATTAAGCCTGGCGTATTTTGTGCTGTCGATATGGAAATTACAAAGGATTCTTCATCATAATATTTGACTGATTTTTAAAATCGATTTAATATATTAGATATTGTTTATAGAGTACAGAAAAAGTGTTTTATTTAAATTTTTGTAAATATGAACATAAAAAATAGCACATACCTAAAGTGTTATTCAAAACACCATATTTGACAATACATATCAAATTGTAATCGGGAAATTTCACAAGCCAGTAAATAAAATATTTTTTTTTTTATATATTTATAAGTAAGTAAAATAAAATATTTTTTTTTGATATATAGGTACAAATTGCTTTTAAAACCCGTAATCTATGCGGATGGTAATAAATATGAACCAAAAAATTGTTTCCTTTTTATAATATACTTTTATACGAGTAGGTATATCAATTTCATCCAAATCCATTCAAATGTTTGTGTGTGAAGAAGTAAAAAATACATTACATTACAATACATACAGAATTTTGCCTTTATAATATAAGTGAGGTTAGTTTTCGTTTTATCCATGACAATCCATAACAACGGAAGTAATCTATTAACCATACGCTACATTATAATTCCTAATAGAAAAAAAATAATAAAAATAAGTAGGTATCCTGGATCTTCTACATCATAAAAAAGTCCTGTCTTATAATCATTATGTAGTCACAAGTAAAAGCAAAAAAAAAACTTTAAAAGCACCTATTTTCATGGCTAATCTCCATCGGTTTTTCGTGGCATATACCTACGAATAACTCCCGCGAAACCCAACGCAGTGAAAAAAATATTGCCTATAGCACTGGCTTTGGCGTTTTTTTAACGTCAGCTCAATTTTACTGGGTATGATAGTCGAGTGATGTGTCTGGCCTGTGATAAAAAAGTCAAGAGTCGTTCGAAATTGGGCGAGAGGTGTCAGTAGTTTTTTGTCTCTACAGCTGTATGCAATGCAGTCCAGTGCAATTTTTTTTGGCATGTTGTATAGTGTGAAGTGAACTTACCTATGTCAGAAATTTTATTTAAAACTTGCAGGTGCCTGCGACTTCGCCATTTAGTCATGATTTCAAGAAATGATTTTTTACACCATTTTGTTCTGTAAAAAATCATTTCCCATTTTTTTTAAATCTAAAATAAAAGAAGTCCAAGTTACATTTTATTTATTTATTTAATCATTTAAATAACAATAAATTATGATGAAAATAAAAATATAATTAAAATATATAAATTAAAGCAAATTACGTAACAAACTAAACAATTTGCATACAAACAAAAACACTAAAAACTAACAAATTAAAACTAAATAATAATAATGCGAAACGATTCAAATATAAAATAAAACATGTCATGGAACTTAATGTCAGCAAGCAATGTTACAAATTGCATTTCTGTTATAGGCATTAAATACACCTTTATATGCATTTAGTAAACAAAAAATATTCAGGTATAATATTAAAATATTGTTAGTTAATAAAATTTCAGATTGGGAGTTATTAAAAATTTAGTGCCTAGTCTACGCTCAGCTTCATTATCATCCTTTCAGCTGAAGACGTCCACTCTTAGACTAGGCCTCCTCCAAGTGTCGCCTCAACGACCGATCTTGTATGAGTCTCATCCATCGGATTCCCGTGGCCCCCAATGCTACATCTCTCGGTACCAGTCACCAGTTCAAAACATTTCAACTCCATTGATGTAATCTGTTCTGCTTGCAATGTGCCTTGCCCATTGCCACTTAAGTTTGGTGATTCTTCGAGCTATGCCATGTCAGCCTTAGTTGGCCATCGTAGACGCAAGGTTACGGACGGTGAGCAATGGGTAGCTCGCTGTCCGACCGTCCGGTAACCTTCTAGACCGAGCCGAAGTCGTCCACGGCGCATAGTGTTCCACGCGAGCCTCAAGAAGTTGTCAGCAAACAGCCGGAGGGGCCTAGCAGGGTCGAAGCCTACTGGGGCCAAAGACTATTTACTAAAAGGAAGGTTCGGCCCCGGTATGAAACGCAAATAAGGAACAGGAGTAGGTTTTTAGTCAGTACAAGTCTGACACTATCTCCCGTCCCTTCCAAGGGCGCGGAAATGTCATAGGATGATCTTTCCAATGAAAAAAAAATAAGCATACCTTCACCCAATATCTGTACAAGCACACACCTGCAAGGCGACTCGAGCACTCAACGAGTACTTTTAGTACTAATTTACTCACGTGGTTAATAAAGATCGAGCTAACGCATTAGTTCAAGTCCTACCATCATTCAAGTGTTTACACCGCAAAAGCTTAGGTATAGGCATGCGTTTACATTAATTTCGAAGTAACTTGCCTTAAGTAAATAAAGATTCATGTTATGAACAAGATTACATCGTGAAGTCCTAAGACATCGTTCCAAATGTAACGTGTGCCCTAATTCTTATATATAAATAAGAAAGTCGTGTTAGTTACACTATTTATAACTCAAGATCGGCTGAATCGATTTGGCTGAAAATTGGTGGGAAGGTAGCTTAGCACCAGGAAAAGGACATAGGATAATTTTTACCCCGTTAAGTAAAAAAAAAAAACTAAAACCTGCTCATTTGCCCTGGTATAGTAGTAGTAGAGTAGGGTAGAGTAGGGCAGAGTAGGGCAGAGTAGGGCAGAGTAGGGCAGAGTAGGGTAGAGTAGGGTAGAGTAGGGTAGAGTAGGGTAGAGTAGGGTAGAGTAGGGTAGAGTAGGGTAGAGTAGGGTAGAGTAGGGAAGAGTAGGGTAGAGTAGGGTAGAGTAGGGTAGAGTAGGGTAGAGTAGGGTAGAGTAGGGTAGAGTAGGGTAGAGTAGGGTAGAGTAGGGTAGAGTAGGGTAGAGTAGGGTAGAGTAGGGTAGAGTAGGGTAGAGTAGGGTAGAGTAGGGTAGAGTAGGGTAGAGTAGGGTAGAGTAGGGTAGAGTAGGGTAGAGTAGGGTAGAGTAGGGTAGAGTAGGGTAGAGTAGGGTAGAGTAGGGTAGAGTAGGGTAGAGTAGGGTAGAGTAGGGTAGAGTAGGGTAGAGTAGGGTAGAGTAGGGTAGAGTAGGGTAGAGTAGGGTAGAGTAGGGTAGAGTAGGGTAGAGTAGGGTAGAGTAGGGTAGAGTAGGGTAGAGTAGGGTAGAGTAGGGTAGAGTAGGGTAGAGTAGGGTAGAGTAGGGTAGAGTAGGGTAGAGTAGGGTAGAGTAGGGTAGAGTAGGGTAGAGTAGGGTAGAGTAGGGTAGAGTAGGGTAGAGTAGGGTAGAGTAGGGTAGAGTAGGGTAGAGTAGGGTAGAGTAGGGTACAGTAGGGTACAGTAGGATACAGTAGGGTACAGTAGGGTACAGTAGGGTGTAGCGGGAGCGAAGCCGCGGGCAAAAGCTAGTTTTATTATAAAAGGTAAATAAAAGAATTAATTTTGTCCGTCACAATATAATAAATTATTCATATACACTAATAATTATTATAAAGGCGAAAGTTTGTATGTATGTATGTATGTTTGTTTGTTAATCCTTCACACCGATACGTTTGAACGGATTTGGATGAAATTTGTCATGCACATAGAATACTTTTTATACCGAAATAATAGAATAGAATAGAATAAACTTTATTGTACATCAAAATAGTAACAAATCACAGAAACTTAAATGTATGGGTACAATGGCGGTCTTATCGCTGACAGCGATATCTACCAGACAACCTTAGGATGGATTATAAGAACTAATGAACTAATGTTCCTTTGCAATAATCTTCTACTGTCCTATGTTCTATGACCTGGTCAGGGTCGTTGGAGTCCACTGGATGGGAGACGCACAGGACTGGCCATTGTAACGAAGCTTGGGGAAGGCCTATGTCCAACAGTCGACGACTTTTGGCTGAAATGATGATGATGATGAATCTTCTACTGTCACGCAAGCGAAGCCACTAGTACAAGCTAGTAGGCTAAATAAAAAGTGTAAAAATTTAAGTAGGGCTTTTAAGTAGTTTTGGTGAGCTCTGAATGACTTTTGGCACTATTCCATCGCGTGGGAACCGTAATTTTGTCATTTGAATCGTAACAGTTACGCCGAGTTTAATGCCTATACGTTTCCTGAAAATATTATCATTGAAAAGGCGGGCCTACTGCGTTTTTTTTATGTTTAAAAATAGTTACTCTACTAAGAATTACTCCAGTATCATGGATGCGTTCACAAACATGTAAACTCACATACATAAGACATCCAGACCTGAAACCAATACCTGTAGGTTATACAAATATTTGTACCGTACGGGAATCGAACCCGCATCACGCATACAGCAGCCAGCTCAACGACTGCGCTGACTGTACTGTCGAATACTGACTCAATCGTGTTTAAATTATTCAAAGTTAAAATGTTGACTTACGCGACAATGCATCACATCATAAAAACAGACAATAAGACTAGTTTTTTGTTCAACAAATCATCATCATTGTACGGGACTGACCGGGATTTGTGTAAAATAAAACAGGAGAAAATACGAGATTACTGCGCACTGTATATTAGCGTGTACAGGACAAGGGTGCTAACCAGAATGACAAGACATTTCTTATAGCTAATTAGCCTACTTATAAAACTAAACAAAAATAGGATGCATCGTCGCTCGTTGCTATCACTAGATATCAGGCTCTTCACGTGAAGGGTGTTGTTAACTTCAACATACCCCCGGACATTGAAAGATTGTCTTTCAACAAAATCAACAAGTGACGGGTAGTGGGCAAATCCTATTGAAGGCGCGCCGAATTACTCCAGCAGGAGTCCGGATATCAGCCACCCGAACGATACCGTCTGATCCTGGGTGGACGGCAACAATTCTTCCCAACTTCCATTTAAGAGGGGGTAAGTGATCCTCCTTTATTACCACGAGTGAGTCCAGCTTCAGTGCATCCTTGCAGGAACGCCATTTCGTTCTCTGCTGCAATTCAGAAACAAACTCCTTACTCCACCGGGCCCAGAAATGTTGGCGGAGTTGCTCAACCCGTTGAAATCGAGCCAAGTGATGAACGGAGTGTTCCAAATAGTCCCGTTGGGGTAATGATGTGAGCGGTCGACCCACAAGGAAGTGTCCCGGCGTCAGAGGTGCAAGGTCAGCAGGATCAGAAGATAGCGGCGTCAATGGACGAGAGTTCAAGATCGCCTCGATTTGAATAAGCGTGGTGTTAAGTTCTTCGAACGTTAAGTTACAGTTTCCCAACACTCGTTTCAAATGATACTTTGTCGATTTAACACCCGCTTCCCAGAGTCCGCCGAAATGAGGAGTATATGCGGGAATAAAATGCATTTTAATACCATCATTTGCCAAACTTGCACCTAAGGAATCGCAATTAGTTTTTAAAAATTTTGATAAATCGTTGTACGCGCCAACGAATGAGGTACCGTTATCGGAATAAATGTTAGTTGGCTTACCCCGTCGCGAGATAAACCTATATAAGGCAAGTAAGTAGGTATTACTGGTTAGATCGCCTACTAGCTCCAGGTGTACAGCTTTAGTGGCAAAACAAATAAATATGGCTACGTACACCTTCACTAACCTGCAGCCACGACCTTGCCGACTGGCACACATGATAGGGCCAGCATAATCGACACCAACATTGTCGAAGGGATAACCTCCTGGCTGGACACGCTGCTGCGGCAAATTTCCCATCATTGGGGTAATTACGTTACCCTTCATGCGACAACAGCGCACACAGTTTCGATAGCAAGCCCTAGCTAGATTACGGCCACCTATAGGCCAGTACGATTCCCGAATTGAAGCTAACAATAACTGAGGGCCTGCATGCATCAATCTTTTATGCTCAAAATTAAATAATAATTTTGTAAAAATGTGAGCGGACTGTAAAATTATAGGATGTTTATTATTATATGGAAAATCAGAATTTTCTAAGCGCCCTCCGACACGCATGATTTTATTTTTATCTAAATAAACATTAAATTTAAAGAGGACACTTTTCGAAGGTATATTTTGTTTATTTAAAAGTAATTTGTACTCTGGAAACGACTCGATTTGACAATTTAAAATAATAACATTCAATGCTTCCTGTAGTTCATTTTCAGATATAAATTTATTAATGACAGGAAGTTTCCTACAGGTTCTAACAAATCTTAACACATACGCTATTGAACGAACAAGTCTTAAGTAGTTTGAGAAACGGTTAAAATCTATTAAAGTATTGCAAGCATTATTTGTTACAATAGCGCTCAATGAAACTTGAGGTCGAGTTTCGGGTAAAGTCTCGAGTTCTAAACCTTTAACCTGAGATGGCCAGGTCGACTGATCTTCCTTTAAGAAGTCGGGGCCACACCACCACAACTGCAGCCCTTGCAGAACACTAATATCCACGCCACGAGATATTAGGTCTGCTGGGTTCTTGTCAGTTGGGACATGACGCCAAGTGCAGTTACCCGCCTTATCTAGAACTTCAGCAACGCGATTGCGCACAAATGGCTGAAGTTTAGAAGGCAACATCTGCAACCATCCCAATACAATAGTCGAATCTGTCCAACAGTAAACCCGATCAAACTTCACTCGAAGTGATTTGACCACCTTCTCATAAACGCGAGCTCCCACGACGGCACCACACAGTTCCAACCTCGGAATAGTAGTAGGTTTAATCGGCGCCACACGACTTTTACCGATAAGTAAACGAACCATGCATTCACCATTTGCATTAACACTACGGATGTAGGCACACGCACCGTACGCGCGCTCAGATGCATCTGTGAATACGTGCAGTTCTAACGTCTGGTAACCGTCCGTCATAACATACCGTGGGATACGTAACGTAGTTAAAAGAGGGAGAGCTTTAACAATAGCGTTCCAAGTTGTGCTAAGTTCCAGAGTCAACGGTTCGTCCCATGAAAGTTTGTCTAACCACATTTTTTGTAATAGCATTTTCATGGTGACTACAAAAGGAGATAAAAGACCTAAAGGGTCAAAAATACGTGCAATTGCTGAAAGCAAATCACGTTTAGTGCAACTTCTAGAAGGTGACTTAAAACTAATTAAGAAACCTATTTCATCAGATTCAGCGAACCAGTCAAGTCCTAATAATTTATTGGGATTATTAGATCCTACACCTAAATCTAATGATGACTGAGTCCCTGACACTAAAATAGGTTCATTCGACTTCCACTTTCGAAGTGGCATGCAAGCTGATGCCAGTGCATTTGTGACTTCATTGCGAATGAACAACACTTCATCTAAATCATTGCCACCGGTGAGCAAATCATCAACGTAAAAATCATGCTTTATTATGGTGGCAATCTTATCATTCGTGCACTCATTACCTAATTGCTTGAGGCAGCGCGTCGCAAGAAATGGCGCACTCGCCGTACCGTATGTGACGGTGTTTAATTTAAATACCTTAACTGGACTGCATGTGTCTTCGCGCCAAACTACCTGTTGCAAGTGCCTATCAGATGGGTGGACTACTATCTGTCTATACATCTTTTCAACGTCGGCTGACACGATGTATTTATGCTGTCGAAACCGAAGAAGTATAGACAGAAGGTCATCTTGAACAGTTGGACCCACCATCTGTAAATCATTTAAGGAAACACCTGATGACGTGGGACAACTAGCATTGAACACCACACGCAGCTTCGTAGTGGTACTACCTTCCCTTAGGACCCCGTGATGAGGGATGAAATACGAGTTTAAATCTAGTTCCTTGTTTATTGTCATATGACCTAATGACTCATATTCCGCCATGAACTCGTGATATAATTTACTAAAATCAGGTTTAGCCTTAAGTCTGCGTTCCAAGGAATATAAACATTTTGTAGCCCTATGAAATGACTCACCCAAAACAGATGGATTCTGCTTCATAGGTAGACGCACACAAAAACGACCGTCTTCCAAACGAGTCGTAGTTTTACAAAAATGCTCCTCACACAACCTTTCTTCAGGCAAATAATCAGAATTTTGCGAATTAATCTCTTCGAGATTCCAAAATCGCGTAATATCATTACGAATTAAATCCAAGTCGGCATCATTACAGGAACTAGTTTGAGTAAAATTACATCTAATGTTATTTATTGATTTACTGTGATTACTATAGATAACGGGACCAGAGACGATCCATCCTAACCTGGTCTCACATAACACCGGCTTTCCGACTCCTAACTTAATTCTTTGCGAACCTAACAGGTCCCAGAACAGATCAGCACCAATTAAAAGATCTACGTCTGAGGGCTTGTAAAAAGTAGGGTCTGCCAGACAAATATCAGTTGGAATGTTCAGGTTAGATAAATCTAATTCACGACATGGCATCTCATTAGTAATCAATGGCAATACAAAACATAACAACTTAGCATTATAACTATTGTTAAGTGACGTCATTTTTACCTGACACATATTGCCTACGCGACTGGACGCGTTATTTATGCCATAGATTGAACTATCAATCGAACTCGTATTTAACTTAAGTCGTTTACATAATCGCTCCGTCATGAAGCACGATGTACTACCGCTGTCGAGTGTCGCTCGCACAATATGCTCATGATTTTTGTAATCATATAATTTAATTAACGCGGTTGACAATAAGACGCCGCGCTCCTTACTCTCGCCATGAGTAGGGGAAATGTTCGCAGACAAGGACACGTTATTCGTCGCGTCAGTGTCAGCGGACTGCGCGGGCGCTGCAGACGTTGACGGAGACAAAGTTGCATAATCAGATGTGTTATCGTTACCTTTTGTTTCCGAAGTATGAATCAAAGTGTTATGCCTGCGCTTACATAACTTACAACCCGGTTTTTTGCAATTGTTAGAAAAGTGACCAGTACGAAAACAGTTATAACATAATTTAAAAGTAGGAATCAATTTGCGTCGAGCTTCATTGCTCAATGCAAGGAACTGTGAACAATTAACTAAACTATGGTCACCTTTGCAATTAGGACAAGATTTCGAAGCAGGTTCAGTGCTCACCATATTAGAATTTTGTGTCGTCACCATGGATTTGATTTTACTCGCGGAACTTGATTTAGGGTTACCTGACATGTTGTGTTTAGATAATTCTAAAGTTTCAATTAGATCAGCGCGTGCGCGAATGAATTGGAGGAAAGTATCGAACGTAATCTTGCTATTTTTATCAGTGTGACCTTTGAACTCCTCCCATTCACGGTAGGACTTCTGATCCAACTTACGTGTAACTAAATATATCAACAACGTGTCCCACTGCTTGACTGGTTCGCCTAAAGATTCTAACGCTCGCAAGTTTTTATTTAATAGATCAATTAACCCTTTCAAAGCGATAGAAGACTCTTTCGTGATGAGTTCAATGTTAAATAATGCTGACACATGATTCTGCACTAATAAGCGTTTATTGTCAAATCGATCGCAAATTAAATTCCAAGCCACATCATAATTGTTCGCTGAAAACTCAATAGATTGGATTACCACGGCAGCAGATCCCTCCAGAGAAGCACGTAAATAGTGGAACTTGTTGATTTCGTCGATCTCGTCATTATGATGGATGAGGCTAGTGAAGGTGTCACGGAACTCTAACCAATTGCTATATGAACCATTAAACTTGGGCAATTGTATAGTAGGCAACTTAATAGGTTTATAAACACTACCACGACTACCCTTACCACTAACTGAACCATTTTGCTTGTTACTCTTACTCACTAACTGTTGAGCCCTCGACAATGCCTTATAGTATAATGTCTCGAACTCGGAACGTTCAGACAACTGGGCCTTCGTATCGTCAACCATACATTCTAACCGCAACTGTACCTCATCATATTGTTCGTACAACGACTCCAGTTTTCCCATGCGCAACTGTAATTCCATGACATCGCATTCGCTTAATGTTACGTCATCCAATGCGTCCAAGTAATTGACAAATGTAGTTAAGCGACCCTTAAAACTTCCTCGCTTCTTTACTAATTCCCTTTCCTCGGACATGCTGGAAATCGAGTGTTGTCGACCTGGAATGTATATAATCGCAAAATAAATATCTTAATATACTTAATCCGAAATTAATTTAGGTACAGAGTTGTAAGGTAGAATTTAATAAGGTCTAACAATGTCAATAGGTAGGTAATCTTTCTGTATAAAATAAATCTGATTGCAAATGTAACGATACAACTTTTATTATAAATGAATTCCTCAATAACTTATCTAATAAGTTATTATATAAAACACCACAAAACTAAAGTACACTACGGGCAAGTTAACTGAGATTAACAGTCAATAGTTTGAAATAATATCTAACACTTTCCAGAATAAACTATGATTAACGAATACCTACACTTTAACTGTGATACTTAACTGAATAGTTATCGCTCAAATGCAACAATACAAATTATATAAATGTAGTTCTAATTCCTACTATACTTTTAAAAGTATTATATAATAACGACTGTCGCTAATATTGTACATGTAACATACAAAATACCGAAACTATTCAAAAAGAAAACCGGTACTCAATTAACATAATTAACAAAATAAATGCACTAACCTTTTGTAAATTTAAATAAAGCTAGATACAACCTGTACGAGTGTTGGGTGATAATGTTATCCAATATACTTAACACCGTGAGAAATAATGTGTACTCAATCCATAAGACACGCTGTCGGCGTTTAACCTCTCAAATCCAGATCAATTATTTCCGTCTTTTAATTATATTTCTTCAAATTACTTGCTGAATACGACAATCCGGCTCGATAAAGGACCATGTGCGGGACTGACCGGGATTTGTGTAAAATAAAACAGGAGAAAATACGAGATTACTGCGCACTGTATATTAGCGTGTACAGGACAAGGGTGCTAACCAGAATGACAAGACATTTCTTATAGCTAATTAGCCTACTTATAAAACTAAACAAAAATAGGATGCATCGTCGCTCGTTGCTATCACTAGATATCAGGCTCTTCACGTGAAGGGTGTTGTTAACTTCAACAATCATCAGCCTTTTAATGTTCCCACCGCTGGGACACAGGCCTCCTCTCTAGGAGAGGGAATGGGCCGTAATCTACTACGCGGGCCCAGTGCGAATTGGTGGATGTCACATGTCTTCGATGTTTTTGTTCTAGGACATGCTGGTTTCCTCACGATGTTTCCTTCACCGTTTTGAGAGCAGTAGCGATGAAATAAATTACACAACAAATTTGAACAAATGCTTAACAGTATTTCAAATAGAATATATTGGGTCCCTCAACATCATGAGATATTATAATCTTTCTATTCAAAAGGTAATTAATTTTATGTGATTAGTGGTACTTTCCGTTCCTTTGATTAAGTGCCTTTGAAAAGCTTCCAGCGCACACCCGTTACACCTACAGTTTCATCAGTACTATAGGTAGATAAATAGCCTTATAAAATATACGTAGACGGAGCTCTGAATTAATTTATTACGTGATAAAATATTTAGGTCATCCTCCCACATGCACGTGGAAGGTAAAAAGCACAAGATAGAAAAAACAGCTTTCAAAGTATTTCAAATAGACAAAGAAATCTCTTTACTTTGATCTGAAAATATGGACTATTTTTATTAACTGTGAACTATTATATAAAATTGGAAGGAATTCTGGACTGCTTTCGTCCTTTCATGAACGTGCAGAAATAGATAAGTATATTTCTTTTTCATTCGTTTGTTTATTTTTAGGGTTCCGTACCTCAAAAGGAAAATAACGGAACCCTTATAGGATCACTTTGTTGTCCGTCTGTCTGCCTGTCTGTCAAGACAGACAGAAAGGAACCAAAATTATAGGGTACTTCCCGTTGACCTAGAATCCTGAAATTTAGCATGAACCAAGATCTTATAGCACTATGGGAAAAAAATCAGAAAACTGTAAATTTTTACGTTATAGTTATAAAAGTAAAAAATAAAATTTTCGTAACACGATTCAGAAAATATTCTTTACTTTGAACTGTTTTCATGGGTAAGTTTGGACTCACATTTGGCTGTTTTTTTTTTTTAATATATGAAGAAAACGAAAGTCTATGAGTAGTGCTTGTTGCCAGTTATAACATCAAGCACTGGTCTGAAATGACTTCAAAACGTGGTTGCTCATAATAAGTCTCATCAGAAGGTTTAATGTCACCCAAAAGGCAAAAAATATAGGGCTATGCTCAGATTTTCTTGGCGTGATCGCATCAGGAAAAAAATATCCACAGGGGAACCAAGGTTATCGACATAGAAACCTGAAGAATCGCCATACTTTAGTAGCAGTGGACAATAATTGCTTGCAAAACAGATGGCCGTTGGGGCCGAAAGGTTCTAGAGTAGTAGCCTGTTCGTAATTCGCGTTGGAAGATCTCCCACAAGGTGGGCTGATGACTTGGTGAGAGTTACGGGAATCTGATGGATACAAGACAGACAGGCCTGTTAATTTTGGCCACACTTGGGAGATGCCTGACTTCAACAGTGGATGTCTGTCGGCTGAAATGATGATGACGATGAAATAATTAAATGTGTTAATATTTTTTAAGCAGTTCTTAAAATAATTTTAGAAATAAAAATGTAATAAAATGTAGTCCATCGGTACCGGGAGCAAGGATTATTAATATATTTTTTTTTTATTATTGGCTAATGGCAAGCAACGATGTGGCCGATGCTGGAGTACGCTGGCCTAGAAGTTTATTAAAAGCACCAATTTATTAAAACCATTCACTCTAGCCTTGAAGACACCTATATTATAATCGCACGGGAAGGCGGTAGCAGGCAAATTGTTGCAATCCTTCGATGTATGCGGTATAAACGACGAGGCGAAACGCTTATTCTGGCCCGTAGAGGAGTTAAAAAATGTATTCATTCCATTATGCACTAAGAGACTAATAGGACGTATGTAAAGTAACATGTTTGGTACCCTACAAAACTGTAAGTATTATAGCTTTGATTTCGCGCTAAGTAGCCTTCAAAGAAACGTATAGGTACGTATTCGCAAGATGGCACAAAATTATGTATAAATACGTATGTATAATACCAATCTAAAGATAAAAGTAAATTCGATGTCTTAATATCGAAAAATCTAAGATAAAAAAAATCCGATAACAATCTCGCTATCGAAAAGAGACAAAATCTCTACATCAAAGTAAATAAACAAGGTCAATCAGAAAAAAAAAATGACACGGATTAGATTTGCTTCATCGATACACGTGCCTCATAAAATGTTGTAAGTAACGAAAGGTTGTTTATTGTGTAGGTATTTAAGTCAAAGAGCTGATTCACATTAGGTTGGACCGATTGTTTTACCGACTAACCGACTGTTGGGTGTTGCTTCACACTTGAAGCTGCTGAACGACGCTTTACTGGCCAGTACGCCAATATTATGTCCGATCCGAAAGAAAAGTGTCGAATCCGTTAGTATTATCGGGTCGCGCTAATGTGAACAGCGCTATTGAAATACATTATGCCAATAGGGATCCGACACTTTTGTCGGTCCGATAAAACTGTCGGTCCGATTTAATGTGAACTTGCTCTTATGAGGTCGACAATACATACATAGTCCTGGCAGGTAATATTTGTCACAGGTAAGTCCGGTTAGGTAGACGACAACCTTTTATGTAGGTTGATTTATATGGTTGTTGGTTGGCCATTCATAAAAAAAAGACAATACCTACGCACGCCGACAAAAACTCAAACTCAAATACGTGTATTAAGGATGTTACGGAAGTCCGTAACCAAATCAAAACTATCCAGTATCCGAAATAAAAAAAATAAACATCTTTAATCATAATCAAAATTATCATAAAACTTTGAATAGTTTCAGATAAAGGCGGAGACAATAATATTTACCTACATGACAGACTAAAAAAAAAATGATAATCTAGACCAAAAATAAAAATCTTGCTACTTATTTATATTTTATTTAAAAAAATCTAATATCTTAACTGATACTAGCGGATAATCGGATATAATTTCATATCTGAAACCGGCTTAATATTATTCCTATATCTGTATTAAAATACGAGATTTCATATCGTGTCTAAGAACCTGAACAAACACGTCCTTCGAAATAATCTCGAGGGCAATAGTTTTTTTTTTATAATAAATTATTATTTTCTTGATATTTTCACTGTACAGCTAACAAAAACATTAATCGGGAGCGTTTGTTTGTGTCTGTCGGGATATTGTTGTTTTTCTATAGCGACAGAATATACGGGTATTTACCCGAACAACGGATACCGTCGGGTCCCTTTAATTTCCGGTTGCACTTGTGTCCTGTTTATTCTGGGCTTTTCATCAAATTCTATTTAATAGGACGACAGGCGGTCCTTATTGTTTAGATTAAAGTACTTACGTGAGGTTCGTTGAGTTATTACTGTAATAAAATGTCTCTTTTCAGTCATAAATTATGGGAGATTGGATAATTTTGTTGTGTAATATTTTTTCTTTATAATTTTGCTGAAAAAAAAATGTAATAAGGCTTCGTCGTCGACAGCGCGTAGTCATCCACGTGCTCCACAAAGAGATGACAGCAAACCATAGGGGCCCAGCAGTGCCGATACTTGCTTGGACGGTCAGGATTTTCTGAAAAGGAAACCCGTAGTTCTATAACATAAAGAGTGACTGAAGAACATAGGTGTGGTTTTAGTCAGTAAAAGTCTGTCACACAGACCGAGAGAAGTGATTGGATGATTTGTCTCCTTAAAAAAACTGCAAGTCGGAGTCACTTGAGGGTTCCGTACAAACTTACCTTTTTTTTGTTGTCGAGGGGAAACCTTCAAAAGGCGCCCGAACTTTTGGGGATAAGTCCGGGGAGTGTGGGATTCTTACCTCCACCCCGAAAACCACCCCGGTGATCACGTAGAAGGGGCCCTGTTACCTCTCAAAAGACCATTCCGAAACCCCCTCTGTGCAACGCCTGTTACGGCACATCTTTGAAGAGACTGTATATCGGTCTCCCCTAAGCCTCACTGTGCACGGGAGCACGTGATCACTGTGCCACCGTCTTCCCTGGAATCACTCGATGGGCGAGCAGAGTCCCCACTCTGAGCGCCCGTGGTTCCAAAGTCCCACCTGTATTGGATGATGCATAATGTAAACAGTTCAATTCCTGAATTGAGTTTCGAAGATTTTTCCGAGTCGCAAAAGTGTTTTTTTTTTTTGTGACGTAACAACTTAACTGTTTTCAAAATTCCTTTATCTGAACTGTAATACGAGTACCTTGCTTAATGCAAAATGTCAGGATTTTGGGTCAACGGAAAGTACCCTGTGAATTTTGATTCCTTGACAGTGTCTAAATATATGTTTTTTTGCGACATAAACGGTCATATCTTTTTTTTCGTTAACTTAGAAGTTTATTTATTGTACACTTTATTGTTGGTACTTACAAGAAATATAATAACGACGACGAAGTTTGTTTTTTTTTCACAGCTTTAAGGGACCGCAGACCAAAATATATGGTTGTTGTTTAATTTATTTTTTTAATAAATAAAAACGTGCAACTGCTGCGCTACAACCGCGCTGCGGCCACGCGTCATTTATTTATATGAAAAGAAAGCTGCGCGGTAGAAGCGCTACGACCACGCTGTCGTCGCGGTACTTAGCTACTAATTTGAAGGAGCCCTAATACAAATATTTTCCATCGACTTCAGTAGCGTGAATGGTGGTTATTACGGACGCAAAGTCGAAGTAAAAGCCAGTTAAAAAGCAGCTCATATCCTTCTTTGGAGTACAAGCTTATTTCATAAAACTTTCAATAAAGTCGGTTCCAGAGTTAAGTTTTATCAATCAATATTTATTAAAATCTGTTTTTATATTAGTGTGAAACAAATAAATACTTTAATAAATTACTACTGAAAAAAAATAAACACAAAAAAAACGCGTACAGTAATTACATCAATGTAGGTACTTAGTATTTTTAAAACAATTCACCAATGGTATTATAAATTTATGTTGAATCTTTAGTAATTTCAAGAAGAAAGGGAGATGCCACTCACAAAAAATTGAAAATATAACGAGTTTCAAACAGTTTTAATTAATCTCTTTTACTTAAAACAATCTACATAAATATCTCTAAATTTCAAATTGTATACGTACAGCGATTCTACTTTTATAGACTACAGAAATTGTATAGCTTAAGTACCTCATTTCTAGCCGAGAGCACTAATTAGGTAACGATCGCGACTGATTGGAGGAGCCTTGCAGGTACTCGCCGAGCCAACAAAGACGTTGAATACCGAAACACTTGAATTGGGGACTCATTAGTGCGTCTTTGAGTTCGGCTTGTTTGACAGCTACGTTGAATTCGCTCTCATTTGCCACTCACAAACGTTGATGACTGCTAAGCTCTCTGAAGAATTCGAACAAGCTCCTTTTTAGATGACACGAAAGTAAAAAAAAAATATTAAAATACTTTTATTGTACCCTTGAAATAATGTTGGGGGATTAAGAACGAGATCATTAAGGATTTCGAGTGTAATATTAAAATGTTTTTTTCTTTCTAAGACTCTTGAGATAAAATGTAACGAAAAGTCTACTTTGAAACGAAACAACATTGGCTGAAGGTACTTGTGTTTGTTTAGTTCAGAGAGCATCAAACTAAAGTGATCTTGAGAGACATTCAGGCGGAATAAGTGGCTTTTCTTAAGCTAGACGCACTTGGGAGTCGAAAGATACTGAAGGTAGTGATGTATTTATGGATAACTAGCATCTGACTGTTTTTTTTTTTATGGTAGGTAAAATCATCCAATGACAAATCCCGCCCTTGGGTGGGGCGGGAAATAGTGTCAGACTCTTACTGACTAAAAACCTACCCTGCTCCATTCTTTGCCTTTGTCCCAGGGCCCCGGGTAACATTTTCACATAACCTTTGGCTCCAGTAGGCTTCGGCCCTGCTGGGCTCCTACAGTTTGCTGACAACTCCTTGAGGCGCGGGGGAACAGTGCGCGCCGTAAACGACTTGAGCTCGGACCGGTCTGTTACCGGACGGACGGACAGCGAGCTACCCATTGCCCGCCCGCGCCTACGGTGGTCGGAATCCCGGCGGCGGCGGTGGCGTATGCGCCGTTGCCTGATGCGGTCAGCCTCCTCCTTTGCTAGCATTACTGCTTCGCAGAAGGAGGCGACCGCCTGCCACTCCTCCTCGAGCATCTGACTGTGGATTTGCCCGCGTGAGACTAGATAATTATCCTAAGGGAATTACACAAACCAACTCCTTGAATAAAATTTCTATCCTATATACATACAGGACATGATTTATTCGTATAACAAATTTAATCCCGATTCGTGCAGCCGTTTGAGCATGTCGGAGTAACAGATATACATACACACAAACATACAAACTTTTAATCTTTGATATTAATATTATTAGTGTAATATATGAACAAACAAGCAGATTGTTAAGCAATAATAATTTACTTACACGTACAGCTTTTGTGAAATTTGCACATTAATAAAGTCTCTATGTTCCACAGAAATATTCAGATTCACACACCAAACGCGTGTCAAAGGAGGTTAGCTATTAATTTACCGGTCGACAATAATTGAAATACCAACGTCCAACATGGTTTCCATTAACCATTGCAACCGACCCAGCAGCGCCTGCGGACTGACAGCACACTAGCAGTCAGAGTGTCAGCCATATTAATGTCAGGGCCTGATTAATCCTGAATCGCACCGTAATTGGATTTCTGGCACAATTACGAAGCAAGATTACCAAAGCCACCAGTGATTGACACTGGGTCCTAATCCCTAACGTTCTCATTTGGTGACATATTGTCCTTAAGTTTAGACAATAGAGTCACGAACCCGAAGATCACTTACACGAAGATTAATGAGGCCCGCAATATTTTATTCTTGTAAATGTAATTTGTTAAGCTGCTGTGTTATCTTGGGATGGTTTTTCTTGTTTTTGTCTTTATGCGAGCCACAGACAATTAATTTTATTTCTTTTAGCATAATATTGTGTGCTGTTTAATGTAAAACATTAAGATAAATTAGACGATCGGCTAATGTTGTGAAGTAATGTGTCTAGTTGATCCCTATTTAGTAAAAAATTATGTAATTACATTAGTGCATTGTTAGGTACTTTATTTTATTCTTTTAAATGAATACAAAAATACAAAAGTACTGCCTTAGGCATTTTCTACCAGCTAACCTTTGGATAATGCAAATAAAATAAGTATTTCAGTGATAGACTGAATTTACAAGTGCTATTTTTTATTTTCACTCTACCGAACTTCCACTGTGGACGCCATCATGCGCGTGCGAGCCTTCACGACGGGGGATGCGGTGTCCCGGGGCAGGTGTGTCTTGGCGGTGTCTCTGGACATCGCCAACGCCTTCAACTCCCTGCCCTGGAGTTGCATTGGTAGGGCACTCCGGTACCACCGGTTGCCCGACTACCTTTGTCGGGTGATCGAGGCCTACCTGTCGGACAGGTTCATCATCTACCCCGGTCATCAGGGGGAGTTGAAACGGCGAGAGATGTCGTGCGGTGTTCCGCAGGGATCGGTACTAGGGCCGCCCTTATGGAACATCGGGTACGACTACGTGCTGCGCGCCGACCTCCCCTACGGGGTCAGCGTGGTCTGTTACGCAGACGACACGCTGGTCCTGGCGCGGGGACGGTCGTACCAGGCGGTGGTCGAACTAGCGACGCGCGGGGTTGCGACAGTCGTGGAGAGGATACAGCAGTTGGGACTCGAGGTGGCATTGCACAAGTCCGAGGCCATGTGTTATCACGGCCCTCGGAGCGCGCAACCTCCGGGCTCCCAATTAACGGTAGGAGGAGTTCACATCGGCGTCGGGTCGACGATGAAGTACCTGGGACTCGTCCTCGACAGCCGGTGGAACTTCAAGGAGCACTTCCGACGTCTGGCTCCCAGGTTGAATGCGACTGGGGCTGCGCTCAAGCGGCTCCTGCCGAACCTAGGGGGTCCAGACGCCTCCTGCCGGAGGCTCTACGCAGGCATCGTTCGGTCCATGGCCCTTTACGGTGCGTCGGTGTGGGCGCCATCGCTACGTAAGCGAGTGGCGGCCCGGCTAACCGCCTGCCAGAGGGTCATGGCCATCCGGATGATCCGCGGATACCGTACGGTGTCCTGCGAAGCGGCGAGCCTCCTTGCTGGCCTACCACCGTGGGATTTGGAGGCAACAGTCCTTGCACACATGCATGACCTACGCGTGGAGATGCAACGTCGGGGCGAAACTCCGCTGCCGCGACAAGTCGCGGCATGGCGGTCAGAGCTCCGGCGGGATCTCATGGTGAAATGGCGAGAACGATTGTCGCAACCTCGTGCTGGGCACGCCACGATCGAGGCGGTAAGGCCCCTCTTTGAGGCGTGGCTGGAAAGGCCCCACGGCGTCGTCACCTTCCGTTTGGCGCGGGTGCTGACCGAACACGGCAAGTTCGGTCCGTACCTGTACAAGATTCGTACGGAGACGACGCCCGGGTGTCGCCACTGTGCGGACCGCCCGGTGGACACGGTGGAGCACACAGTCGAGGTGTGCCCCGCTTGGGAAGAGCATCGCCGTGTCCTCGTGGGGGCGATCGGCGGCGATCTCTCGCGCCGGGGCTTGGTTCAAGCCATGCTCCGGAGCGAGGAGGAGTGGCAGGCGGTCGCCTCCTTTTGCGAAGCAGTAATGCTAGTAAAGGAGGAGGCCGACCGCATTAGGCAAAGGCGCACACGCCGCCGCCGCCGCCGGGTTTCCGATCCCAATTTCCGGCCACCGTAGGCGCGGGCTCGCGGACGGTGGGCAATGGGTAGCTCGCTGTCCGTCCGTCCGGTAACAGACCGGTCCGAGCTCAGGTCGTCTACGGCGCGCACCGTTCCCGCGCGCCTCAAGGAGTTGTCAGCAAACTGTAGGGGTCCAGCAGGGCCGAAGCCTACTGGGGCCAAAGGTTATGTGAGAATGTTACCCGGGGCCCTGGGACAAAGGCAAAGAATGGAGCCCAAGGGGCCCCAGGCTAAGGCAAGGAATGGAAAGGTAGGTTTTTAGTCAGTAAAAGTCTGACACTATTTCCCGCCCCACCCAAGGGCGGGATTTGTCATTGGATGATTTTACCTACGTTAAAAAAAAAAAAAAACTCTACCGAACTTGTTAAGAGTTTTTGTTTGCCTCGTCATTACAACTTAATGATTACACTAGCAGACCAGTATTTTATTGCTGAAGTATACCAATATTGTCCGTTCAGTTCTGCTCTAGATTACCTTTGACGTTACAATTAATGTGACCAACTACTAGGCCTAAACAGTGATATCGACACCATATGTTTTATTTATTTTATTGGACTTACAATGAAGGATACACTTTTTTTTTTTTTTTTTTATGGTAGGTAAAATCATCCAATGACAAATCCCGCCCTTGGGTGGAGCGGGAAGTAGTGTCAGACTCTTACTGACTAAAAACCTACCCCGTTCCTTCGTTGCCTATAGTGCCGGGGCTGAGCCTTCCTCTCAGAAAACGGCCCTTGACCCCAGCAGGCTTCGACCCTGCCTGCTTGCAGTTAGCAGGCTGGGCCTCTTCGGTGTGCTGACAGCTCCTTGAGGTGCGCGGGAACAGAACGCGCCGTCGACGACTTGGGCTCGGTCCGGTCGGTTACCAGACAATCAGACAGCGTGCTACCCATTGCACGCCGTCCGCAAGCCCGCGCCTACGGTGGCCGGAAATCGGGATCGGAATCCCGGCGGCGGCTAGGGCGAGCGCCCCGTTGCCTCTGCCTGATGCGGTCGGCCTCCTCCTTTGCTAGCATTACTGCTTCGCAGAAGGAGGCGACCGCCTGCCATCCCTCCTCACTACGGACCATGGCCTGAACCAAGGCCCGGCGAGAGAGATCGCTGCCGCCGATCACCTCCACGAGGACACGGCGATGCTCCGCCCAGGCGGGGCACACCTCTACAGTGTGCTCCACCGTGTCCTCCGGGTGTTCCACACAATGGCGACACCCGGGCGAATCCTCCGCACGAATCCGGAACAGGTACTTAGCGAACTTTCCGTGTTCGGTAAGCACCTGCGTCGTGCGGAAGTTGAGAACACCGTGAGGTCTTTCCAACCACGCCTCAAGGATGGGCCTTATCGCCCCAATTGTGGCGCGCCCCGAACGAGGTTGCGATAGTCGCTGACGCCATTTCGCCATGAGATCCCGCCGGAGCTCTGTCCGCCATGCCTCGACTTGTCGTGGCAGTAGAATTTCACCCCGGCGTTGCATCTCCATGCGCTTGTCGTGCATGTGTGCAAGGACTGTTGCCTCCAGATCCCATGGCGGTTGGCCAGCAAGGAGGGTCGCCGCCTCGCGGGAATTCGTTCGGTACCCTCGCACCATGATGAAGGATACACGTACAGTAACAACATAAATCACACATTTCACAAGGAGTCTTGTGCTTCTTCAGTTACATGAGATAAATGTGCGCATATAACGGTGAAAGAATAATATTTAAAATTAGGCTTAAAATACAATTTAAATAAAAAAAAAAAATATACAAAGTGATAAAATAAGACAATAAATAAAATGATAACTCATAAAATTAAAATGACAAAAAGTAAAATTAAAATGGCAACTTGTAAAATTGAAATGGCAACTTGTAAAATTAAAATTAGTATTGTAAAATTAGAATTAAAATTGTATTTTTTTTTTATTTGTATTGCCAGCTAGACATTTTCTAGATCCGTATAGCAGACGCGACAGTGCACTGATCACGTAAACAACTACAGTGTATATTGGTCGTTAGCAGGCAGTAGTCTTGTGCCTAATTACTAATTGTGTTTGTACGTACGAAGGTGATATCGTTCATTTGCTACGAACATTGACGCTGAGGGGTGTTGAGAGCTGAGAGTCTATGTTTAAGAGATACCTGTATTAGATTGTGGTAATGGTACTTATCGGATCTTGAGAGTTGGTGAACATCTGTATTAAAGTGATATGGTATTAATGATATTTTGTCATTTTAGCTAGGAGTTTTGAGAAGAGACATTTTAAAATAGCTGCTATCAACGCCTTCGTCCACGTCATAGTAGACAATTATCCCAAGGGATCATACTCTCAGTATAAAATCCTACGTACTATTGCAGGACATGGCCTACCAAGGTATATGGTGTACTAAGTTTTATAAAAATCCTTTTAGTCATACGAGCGTGAAGAAGTAATAAAGATAAACCATACTCACAAACTTTTGACTTTTATACATTTATTAATTTGCCTGCTGCGGTCTTCCTGTCTGATTATAATTTAGATGTCTTTAACTCTAGAGTGAATACGCTCTTATTAAACTAGTGCGTCTCACCATCAACGATTGCATCACTGCTTACCATCAGGTGGGATTGCAGTCAAGCACTAGTTTATATCATAAAAAAAGCGATATACTTATATATAATTTTTCACACTATAGAGGCGTAAAAAATTAAAGATTAATAACAAAATGTTTGCCTTGCAGTATCACGCATCAGAATAGTATCAGTTGTGTCTATGGAAGTTTTATAAGTCAGCAAATTACGTGTGAGTATGTAAACATAGTTTTCTATTGATGCAAAAAAAATCTTGGAATCGAAGATAAGTATGTGTGACGTGCGTCTTACTCGTCGCTCTGTAGTCAATTGGTCACGTGCCAATTTCGGTTTAGACCTTCAAAATCTTCTTTCGTTCCGTCGCTTGTATTTTTAGGCGAACTGCCATTAGCTGAGCGATAAATAAAAAATAAACCAAAAAGGCTAAAGTGAAGTGGTAGTTGGCACTGAATAGGGCACAATGGAAAACCTCTGTCACTTGCCTCTGAGAATGTTATTTATGGATATTGATAGCAACCAGTATTTCTTTTTTAATTTGCGTTAGAAAAATAGGCTCCGGAATTATTTTTAAAAAGGCATTCGAAGGGTTGAACCCTTTTTAAGTTCGGTATTCAAATCCTTTTCAGCTTTAGAGATTTTTTCTTTTGTTTAGTCCCTTTTTGTATACTGTTGTGATATTTGGAGAACCAGTTAGAAAAACTGAATTGATCTAACTAACCCGGGGCTCTTTAAGTCAACTATATCATCACTTACCATCAGGTGAGATAGTAATTAAGCGCAAACCCTTTGATTCCTTTAAAACCTAATAAAAAAACAGCTACTTTTCAACTTTTTTTTGTACTTATTCTTTATATTTTTAACTAATGCAACATGAAATTTTGTGAAAGAAATATCACAATTTTAAAAGATACGCAGAAACATTTTATTCTGCTCAGTGAGTATGTTTGTTCTTTGAGCATAATAAATACAACTCATTTGGCAAAACCAGACAAAACATTTCTACTTTTTTGTGCCAGCTGCCAAGAAGATACGTTTAATTTGTATGGCAGTTATAACCATCTGGACAGCAATAATCCCCAAGTGCTTAAATTTAGGGAAAAGAACAATCAAACGACGAGGAGTTCAAGGCAAAAACTTTTATCCAAATTGAGGTCTTACCCAAACCCACTTCCAGATTGTAAGTTACTGCGTCAGAAAAAATAAAACCTAACGTTTTGTGACTACATAAACCTGAAAAAACGGCCGTATAGATTTTGGACCTCAATATTTTTTATGTAGGGACGTGTTGTGTATTGAAAATGTGTATTTTGGTACAATCTTGGGTGAAAGAAATATGTTGCGACTGCTATTGTGTCAGAAAGTAACTGGTATTTAAGTTGTCACGGTAGGTATAAACATATTTTTCTCATGACAAAAACGAAGGGTATTTGTGCCATGATCCTTTTTTATTAATGCCACCTTTTTCCCTCAGAGAAAGGGCATTAAAACAGCTTTCGCTTGTAACGATGGGGACTTAAGAACGTACGGTTTCACTGGTTAGACACCAATTTTTTTTTTTCTGTCTCGTGGTCATAAGCATGACCATTGAGTGTAGGGTCTTGGGAACGATCCCAGAGTCGGAAAAAAATGGTTATTGGGTTGTTCTATTAAGAATTACTCTGTAGGAGCACGGAGTTTGGAAGCTAGTTGTGTTATACCCATGCCTCGGAAAGTACGTAAAGCTGTTGGTCGTATATTGGACTATGACAGTAAATGACAAGATGGTGCACTTGTGTTTGCGTCTATACTTGTGCACGTACTCGATAATCTCTGTTGCGATTATCCAAGGATAAGTTTTTTATTTATTATAATATCATATTGAACAAGGAGAATTTAAAGATAATCATTTCGTGAATAAGTCATATAGGTTACTTTGTGCAACATGCAATGTAAATATGCAAGTTTATAATAAAACTAGCTCTTGCGTAAGGAAAATATCAACGTTTTACTTTATATAGATAAATCAACACTAATAATAATAAATATTCAAAATGTATTTGTATGTCCTTCTTTCTTTCGACATGTTAAACTATTGCAAATAATCTCTTAAATTTCATCATGACCATCATCAACTTCCTGTCCTTGACCCTTTTGGTCTGAAATCAGTGAGACACGTTTTTTTCTTCCATTCTGTCCTGACACCTGTCTTGCATAAACTCTCTTTTTTTCCATATCACTCCTCACACAATCTATCCACTTTTGTTTTGGCCTCCTTCTCTCTCTTTATTTTCCCACATGCGTACCTACTCATAACTCTATTAGAAACAAGCTTTTTATCCCTTCTCTTCACATGATGATACCAAGACAAATTTTAATCATACACTTTCAACTTTTCAGTCATTGGCGCCATTTTCAAACTTCCTCTATTATACTCATTTCTCACTTTATCCATTCTCGTCACACCACAAATTCATATCAACATTCTCGTCTCTGCTAGACGCAATTTTTTTTTCACCCGTCTTTTTCACGGCCCAACATTCTGATCCAAACAGTGTGACAAGTCTTATCACACACTTGTACATTTACCCTTCAACTTGAGGAGCATTGATCCTAAAGAAGTCTAAGATACAATCTTCATTACGCCCCTTTCAATGTTTAACGCTGCCTAGTAGCTGAGTAAGTAAAATCAAAGTCAAAGATTTATTAGCAAATAAATATGATTACAAAGTTCTTACAAGGTGAAGAATCAAAATGTTAAGTGAAAGTCCATATTATATGGCAATAAAAATATATAATAAATTGCCCGACATATATAAAACTGAAAAATCAGTAACATTATTCCAAAAAAGGCTTAAACTATACCTAATCCAAAAATGTTTTTACTCAGTAAGAGAATACTCAGAGTCTAGCTCAAAATAACGATATTTTCTACTTAACAAAAATGACGATCTGTGCTATACAAATATCTAATCTATCATTTTTTAATTCTATATAAAATTGGTAAAATAATTTGTATTACCTGAAAAGGATGACATTAATATTTCCCCATCTTTATTTAAATTGTACTATTACATTATAATTGTATTAAATTAATTATTATTGACATTTAAATTTTAGACATAATACTAATTTTTCAATTGAGCTGATATTATTGACATTACAAGAGTATGAAATTCATTATTGTTGACATTAATTTTTTTGACACAACTTTCTAAATTGAATTAATAATAATAATAATAATATTAATAATATGGCAACACTTGATGTCAACGGAAGTTCTGTTTTTTCATTCATGGTGTTTTAAATCTTAAAAAAATAATTTCTGAGCTCATATTTACCCAAATTCTACAACAATAAAGCCACAAGAAAGATATAAACAATAAAAACTCACCAAAACCAACATCAAAACCAACAATAGTGAAAATCATCAAGATCGAAAAAAAATGCTAGACAGACAGATGTCATATGTCATTTACAATAAAAACATATACGATGAATTTAATGAAACAGGAATGAAAAAACAATTAAGAAGATGTTGACGAGAGCAGCTGCCAGACGCGCACGCCTTCCACCCCCGGGCTCGCCGCTCAGCTCCGCCTCGCCACCGCCGGACTTCGGATCACCAGCTTTACCGGCGGCTGCAGTTGCGTCGAGCTCGAGCGACGAGTATTTTTCCCCGCCAACGTCGCCAACACCTGTACGTCGGCCGGGGAGAGGCCGGCCACCGATCGGCTTGGGATCTAGGGGCCAACCGGCCCCGAGCCGGGTCCCCGCTGCCGGTGGTTGTGTGCAGCGCATGAGATGGACTCAATCTATGAACGAGAACGTCATGCGCGCATATTACGGTGCTACAGAGGGGGGAACTAACCTCACTGCGTACCGTGTTAGGATGCTGTCTCTGTTCCAGGACCTAGAGCCAACCGTAGACGTCTCGGCGCAACGATTGTCGGATCAGGTGCGGGTAATTCAACGCAGTCATAGGTTGAACGACGCCGCACTTGATAGGCTGCGCTCAGAGGTACTGAACAACCGTATCGTCCCGACTCCGACACAGACCTTGGTGCTGCCGGCCACAGACGCAATCACACCGCGGTCCAATGATGTTGATAATGAGTTAGATGATAGGGTTGACACAGTAAGTAGCCAGTGCAACGATCGACTGAGGAGTGCAATGGAGGATGCGCTTCGTGAGTATAGATCCACTCCAGCCGAACTTAGACCCCGTCTGCCAAGGTTACCCATGCATAAAAAAAATAGGGCGCTAGTGTGTGCTTTGGACTCGCTTCTCAAAAACATCTTTGAGAGTAGCGAGAGCCTTGTTGATACGCACTCAATCCTGTATTGTGGGGCTGTTGCGGCATGTCGATTAGCCAAAGTCAAGTTCCCAAATATAGATGCAACTAATCGACCGAAGCCTGCTGTACCAGCCTGGCAATGTAGGATTGAGAGGCGCATTGATGAGGCCAGAGCACTCATTGGCAAACTGTACTGCTTCAGGGAGGGTAATACACGACCACGTGTGATGCGATTCGTGAGGCGGGCATTCTTTGGAACGGGAATTACCCCCCGAGAATACATGTCCCGTGTCACGGAGCGCATCGACTTCCTGAAGCAGAAAGTTTGTGCATGGGCCAACCGTATCCGGCGGTATAAGCGGCGGGTTGATCGATACTCGCAGAATCGCATGTTCCAGAGCGATGAAAGGTGGGTGTACAGGGCTTGGGAGCGACCTGATCAAAATGTGACTGACGTGCTCCGGCCGGATGATGCCGCCACGAATGCTTTCTGGCGCAGCATCTGGTCCGTGCCCGTTTGTCACACTGAGGATGACTGGATACGTGATGTCGAGAGCATGTGCGTAGCTGTACCAGAAATGGAAAAAGTTGTCATTAGCCCATCTGATGTTGCCAGAGCAGTCCGCCCGTTACCGAATTGGAAGTCTCCAGGACCGGACGGACTGCACAATTTCTGGTTAAAATGGTACAGCAGCTCACACGCGCCCCTGGCATCTCAATTCCAGTCATCTTTAGAATCTAGGTCGCTACCTCAGTTTCTAACAACTGGTATCACCCATCTGCTCCATAAGACAGGTTGTCCCACGGAACCCAAGAATTATAGACCGATTACATGTTTGTCTACGGTTTATAAACTTCTTACATCCATTCTGAGAGTAAAAATTAATGTACATATAGACAAAAACTCGATTATGTCTGCCTCTCAGAACGGATGTAGGAATGGGTCCCGTGGTACAAAGGAGCTACTTCTCATTGACATGGCCATAAGCCAACAAGTTCGTCGATCCCGCAGGGATCTGTCGACATGTTGGATAGATTATAAAAAGGCCTATGACTCCGTTCCACATACATGGCTCATGAGGGTGTTGGAGTTGTATAAAATAGATGCAACTCTACGCACCTTCCTTGAGTCATGTATGAGGCAATGGAAAACTGTCCTTTGCTATCCAGGATGTCGACCGATCCAGGCAAATGATGAACCAATATGGATTAAACGGGGAATATTTCAGGGCGACAGTCTGAGTCCACTTTGGTTCTGCTTAGCTTTGAATCCTCTAAGCACGCTGCTGGAGGATTCAGGCCTGGGCTATCGGTTGAGAAGAGGGGGTCAGGTCCTATCTCACCTGCTTTACATGGATGATCTGAAACTCTTTGCCCACGGCAATCTGCAACTGATGGAACTACTGAAAGTAACTGAAACTTTCAGTAGTGCCATCAGGATGGAATTTGGTGTGGATAAATGTGCAGTCATGCATGTAAAGCGAGGTGAGATTGTGGAATCCGAGGGAATTCAACTCTCGGATTCCATACACCTTAGGTCCCTCCCCTCGACCGAAACTTATAAGTATTTGGGTATGTCGGAAGCGTTAGGCATTAACGTCATTGACATGAAGCAAACGTTGAAGGAGCGTTTCTTTGGACGCCTGAGGAAGGTTTTAAACAGCCTTCTATCAGGGGGAAATAAGGTGCGCGCCTTCAACGGTTGGGTCATGCCGATTTTAATGTACTCTTTCGGCATACTCAAATGGACTCAGACCGAGCTAGACGCCCTGGATAGGCGGGTCCGTACATTGCTGACCGCAAATCGGATGCATCACCCACGATCATCGGTGATGAGACTGTACATCCCGCGGAAGTGTGGAGGTCGGGGCTTTTTGAACGCAAAGACTCTACACAACCGTGAGGTGTGCAACCTCAGAGAATATTTTCTCAAGACCGACGTGGGTATGCACCGCGATGTGGTCACAGTGGATAAGGGACTCACCCCGTTGTCCATGGCTAAAGAGAACTGGCGCAAACCTGTGGTACTTACTACTGATGACCGCAAGGAAGTATGGAAAGGCAAGGAGCTCCATGGACGATTTTACCGGACTCTTCATGAGCCCGATGTAGATTTCACGGCGTCCGTGGCCTGGTTACGTTTCAGTGACCTCTTCGGAGAAACTGAAGGTTTTGTATGTGCGATTATGGACGAAGTTATTCTAACGAACAACTACCGGAGACATATTATGAAGGACGGGACGGTTGACGTGTGTCGGGCATGCCATCGACCGGGTGAGTCCATCAGACATATTATCTCTGGTTGTTCTCGTCTGGCTAACGGCGAGTATTTGCACAGACATAACCAAGTAGCCAGGATTATTCACCAGCAACTTGCTTTGAAGTACAACCTAGTGGATTCTGAGGTACCGTATTACAGGTATGTGCCCGACCCAGTTCTCGAAAATGACCATGCCACGTTGTACTGGGATCGGTCTATCATCACTGACCGGACTATTGTAGCCAATAAGCCGGATATAGTGGTGGTAGACCGATTAGCGCGCCGCGCAATGATAGTCGATGTCACCATCCCACATGACGAGAATCTCGTGAAAGCTGAGAAAGAGAAACAAATCAAATATCTCGACTTAGCACACGAGGTTGTCGACATGTGGAATGTGGACACGGCTGTCATTGTGCCGATTGTCGTGACTGCCAACGGCCTTATAGCCAAAAGCTTCGACGACCATCTGTCGAAGCTATCGTTGCGTGGTTGGATCAAGGGCCTGATACAGAAGGCAGTACTCCTCGATACGGCTCGCATTGTGAGGAGGTTCCTGTCTCTGGAGCCCTAACCACCGGTAGCTTGGACCCTGCTCCCGACACCGGCGGACTACTGTTTTTTTATATTTTTAAATGTTTTTTTATACGTTTTTTAGGAAATATTTAAAAATTATAAAAGACATGTATAAATAATTAATAAAGGGAATAATAATAATATTCCACAACTTTCACACAGCGTCGTCTAGTCCCAAGCTAAGCAGAGCTTGTGTTATGGGTACTAGACAACTAATAAACATACTTATATATTTCTAAATACATACATATTATAGATAAATTACACCCAGACACAGAACAAATGATCGTGCTCATCACACAAACATTTGTCCTGGGTGGGAATCGAACCCACGACCTCCGCCATAGCAGTCAGAGCCACTAACTACTAGACTAACAGGCCAGTCAAAATTGACGGTATTTGACATCAATATTATATTAAATTTCTTGTTTTACATATTTTTTACATTTTTAAATATTTTTAACATATAATATATAAAAAAAAAAAACATTTAAAAATATAAAAAATAGTAGCCCACCGGTATCGGGAACAGGGTCCAAGCTACCGGCGGTCAGGGCTCCAGAGAAAGGAACCTCCTAACAATACGAGCCGTGTCCAGGAGTACCGCTTTCTGAATCAAGCCCTTGATCCAGCCGCCTAACGAGAGCCTCCTAAAGTGTTGTTCGAGGCTCTTGGCTATTAAGCCATTACCCGACACGACTATCGGTACAATGATCGCCGAATCCACTTCCCACATGTCGACAACCTCGCGAGCCAAGTCAATATACTTGATTTGTTTATCTTTCTCGGCTTTCACGAGGTTCTCGTCATGCGGAACGGATATGTCAACAATCATTGCACGCCTCTCGTTTCGGTCCACCACCACTATATCAGGCTTATTGGCTACAATAGTCCTGTCAGTGATGATGGACCGATCCCAGTACAACGTGATATGACCATTATCAAGAACTGGGTCGGGCTCATACCTGTAGTACGGCACTTCCGATCCCACAAGAGAGTATTTCAAAGCAAGTTGCTGATGGATAATCTTGGCTACGAGGTTGTGCCTATGCAAATACTCGCCGTTAGCCAGACGAGAACAACCGGAGATAATGTGACGAATTGATTCTCCCGGACGGTGACATGCCCGACAGATGTCAACCGTGCCGTCCTTCACAATAAATCTCCGGTAGTTATTCGTCATGATAACTTCGTCCATAATTGCACAGATAAAACCTTCGGTTTCCCCAAAGAGGTCACCGAAACGCAGCCAAGCTACGGACGCCAATTGGTCTACATCGGGCCTGTGAAGGGCCCGGAAAAAGCGTCCGTGAAGTTCCTTGCTCTGCCATACTTCCCTGCGATCGTCAGTGTCAAGTACTACCGGTTTGCGCCAGTTCTCGTTAGCCAAGGAGAGCGGTGTGAGTCCCTTGTCCACTGCCACTACATCTCGATGCATACCCACGTCGGCAGCTAGGAAATATTCCCTGAGACTGCATACCTCGCGGTTGTGTAGGGTCTTAGCATTTAAAAAACCTCGACCGCCACACTTCCGCGGGATATACAGTCTCATCACCGACGATCGTGGGTGATGCATTCGGTATGCAGTCAGCAGTGTTCGGACCCGCCTATCCAGGGCGTCAAGTTCCGTTTGAGTCCATTTAAGTACGCCGAAAGAGTACATCAATACCGGCATGACCCAACCATTGAAGGCGCGCACCTTGTTTCCGCCTGAAAGAAGGCTATTGAAAACCTTCTTCAGGCGTCCAAAGAAACGCTCCTTCAACGATTGCTTCATTTCAGTGATATTGATGCCTAGAGCTTCCGACATACCCAAATACTTATAGGTTTCGGTTGAAGAGAGAGATCTCAGGTTTATGGAATCCGTGAGTTGAGTGCCCACAGATTCCACAACCTCCCCTCGCTTTACATGCATGACCGCACATTTGTCCACACCAAACTCCATCCTGATGGCACTACTGAAGGTTTCAGTTACCTTCAGTAGCTCCATCAGTTGCAGGTTGTTGGGGGCAAAAAGCTTCAAGTCATCCATGTAAAGAAGGTGAGATATAACCTGACCACCTCTCTTCAACCGATAGCCTAGACCTGAATTCTCCAGCAGTGTGCTTAGAGGATTCAAGGCTAGGCAAAACCAAAGCGGACTCAAACTATCACCCTGGAATATACCTCGCTCTATCCTTACAGGTTCGCTATTCCTCTGGATATGTCGACATCCTGGATAGCGAAGGACCGTACTCCATTTCCTCATACACGACATCAGGAAGGTGCGTAGTGTTGTATCAATTTTATACAACTCTAGCACCCTCATGAGCCATGTATGAGGAACAGAGTCATAGGCCTTCTTATAATCTATCCAACATGTCGACAGATCCTTTCGGGAACGTCGAACCTGTTGGCTAATGGTCATATCAATGAGGAGCAGCTCCTTAGTACCGCGGGACCCATTCCTACATCCATTCTGAGAAGGCGACATTATCAAATTTTTGTCAATATGGTTGTTAATTTTGCTTCTCAGTATGGATGTAAGAACTTTATAGACCGTCGGCAAACACGTGATCGGTCTATAATTTTTAGGTTCCGCAGTACTGCCTGATTTATGGAGCAGGTGGGTTATTCCTGTCGTAAAAAACTCGGGCAGCGACCCTGACTCTAGGGCAGATTGGAATTGAGATATTAAATTAATTATTATTAACGTTAAAGTTTTTGACATAACTGTAATTACTCAATAAATTGATAATAATGATTAAGTAATATCTAATAATGTTTATTGCATGTTAATTAGGATGAATTAAAATTGCAATGCTTGTAAAAGGCTGCTAAGTCAAAAGTACTGACATAATATATAACACCAACATTGTACACTTAGTTCGCAATAGACGTTTGTGACTTTGACTTTGACTTTGCTGGTATTATAATAGTAGCTTAACATATTTAATCATATTAAATGAAATTAAATACTATATAAATTAAATTTAATCTGGATCTTTAATCTTGTATAGTTTAAAAAGGATTCTCAATCAACCACCTGCGTAAAGCTCCTTTGAAGCGGACCGTTGGAAGTTCCTTAATTCGATCTGGAACCTTGTTATAAATTTTAATGCACATAGGGTAACAACTTCGCCAATATAGATCCTGTCGGTAGGTACGAATCTCAACTCAATATCTTTAGTGTTTCTCAACACCTCCCTTATGTAATAAAATCGATAACCGAAGGGCCATATTCTTAACCGAAGACCCTTTGTTTGATGTAGGTATCATAATAATAGGATTAGGAATTAAATAATTAATTGTATTGTGTACATTTTCACTTAAATAACGTTTTGCTTTATAATATCAATCGACATGTTTAAATTATAATGTCAACCCATTTGAAAATAGAACCAATCTAAATGCAATTGGTTCCATTTTACCTTTTGTATTTTGTGGTAAATGTCACTATCAATGTTAATGGTCGAGCATGATGTGACTATGTGACCGCCATTTTGAGTTGACTCGTAATGAATGTCATATAAAATAGGTACGTGTTATGTATGCTGAACTGCTGTATTGGAGTTTTTTCGTATTGTTAAAACAAATATATTTATTTTATAAAAAAATCTTTTACATTTTGTTCTCAGTAAAAGTAACCTACCTACATTGTACTGTCTTGTCTATCTTAAAAGCGGTATTTTTTTAAACTAATAATAATTTCTGGATTTTATCTGGAAGGCAGGACTTATTTAAAAGGAAAAATGTGTGTGAGATCTTTGTGAAATAACACAATCTCTTTCATTTCTAAAATACAGGGAATTTTCCTTAAAACTTTCGGTATGAAAACCGTACATTGATACACTACGAGTACTTGGTAAAACCCTTTAACCTTGGTAAAAATGCATGAAATGTTTTGGGAACAAATTAATTGTGTATAGCCAATCACCGGTAATCTCTGCCGATGTCTCTGTTCCCTGATAGCTACAGCCCGATAACTACAAAAGAGGTCTTAAAATCAAGAGTGAATTAGCTACTTGTAGGCAAGCATGCTTAATCGTTGACCACTTCGATGCTTACCGTCAGGTATAGTAGTGTTTCAAGCGAGAGGATTTCACACACATACTCATACTTATTAGTATATGTGTGTGATTCTCACGCTACCTATATTTGGGTAAAAGGTTTTTCAATACCATATTGCCTAAGACTGAATTTTATTTTTGTACGTGTGTATGTAATCTATACTTAATATATTATTCGAGTAGCACTCAATTTTATCCGCGACAGATAACGTATTTTATTGAAGCAGTTAACTTTACGACTTTGTTAAATATGTACTGTGGTCTTGTTCAGTTATACGCCTACGAAGTTATCGCATTTACGACCCAATTTGTGGTTTCATTATAGCTTTCGTATTAGATTTGATTTTATAGGCAGTGTTAAATTATTGTCAACCATGTTTATGATAACTTGACATAGGTACCTTAGGCAAGTATTAAAATAGAGTAGCCAAATCGAAGCTTATAACTTTTTTGCCACTATTTTAATTACGAGTAAGTGTAAATTTTTGCCATGGTATCAGTTTTTGGTAAATATTTGCCATTTTATTTAGATTAATTTACAAGTCAAAAACACTGTATGAACTTCAGAAATTATTAAAGTTGTAATGTGAATTGAAAAATGGTAATTTACCATTGATTTTGGTGTGGGTAAGTTACCAGCTTAATCTTAAATACTCAAAGAAGAATATTATGATACTATTATAGTGGTAATTTCAATAAAGTATGAGGAAATTTGATAAAAAACACATTTTTTTTTTAATAATATTGTATCTTTTTTTGTGTAGGTCTGTGTGTGTTTAGGGTGATATGTAGGTACATATAAAATAAATAAATAACAAAAGCTAGTATTTTTAGCTTGAAAACATGACCATGATAATTTGGTAGATGTTGTTATCCATACAAAGTTGCGAAGCTGGAATACATTAAAAATATCTAGTAATTTTCGAGTGTTAATTTAAAAATAACAATAATATCCATGTTAGTTGTATTTGTTGGATGTATTTAATTTAAATATATAAATATACTATTTCGGTTTTTTTTAAAGGCGTAGCCATTACGAAACGTTAAAGTAGTAATTAAAACCGAGAATACAAAAATATAATAATAAAAAAGAAAAAATATAATCGATCTAAATGACACTTTCTGTTGTCTAAATTATGAAACACTTTTATAAGTAGCTGTATTGAGCCTTCTTACAGTCCCCAGACAAAAAATGCTAGATGCTGTAGGAAGTACATCGCATGCTTGCTTTCTTTTAAATGACACGGAGTCATGTAGACTTTTACAGGACAAAGCCTTTTTTCAAAAAGAAACTGCTTTTTTTAAATACGGTTCTATTCACATCGTCTTAGCTAGTTTTAGTTACGTTTTATAGTACGGAAAGGTGTCAAAATATTTTTTTCCTTGGTGTGTAATTGTGTGTTTTTTAAGTTAAGAAAAATACTTCACTCTCTTGATTTAAAAAGCGATTTATTTAAGGCGGCTTTTAACTTTAAACGTTTTTTTTTAATGGTGGGTGAAAATCGTCCAATGACATCCTACGCCCTTGGGTGAAGCGGGAGATATTGTCAGACTTTTTCTGACTAAAAAACCCATCCGGTTCCTTCGTTGCCTGTCTTACCGAGGCCGAGCCTTCTTTTCAGAAGCCGACCATTGGCCCCAGTAGGCTTCGGCCCTGCCTGCCCGCTAGAAGGCTGGGCCTCTATGGTTTGCTGACAATTCGTTGAGGCGCGCGGTTCGCGCCGTGGACGACTTGAGCTCGGTCGGTTACCGGACGGTCGAACATCGAGCTACCCATTGCTCACCGTCCGCAAGCCGACGCCTACGGTGGCCGGAAATTGGGATCGGAATCCTGGCGGCGGCTAGGGCGTGAGCGCCGTTGCCTATGCCTGATGTGGTCGGTCTCCTCCTTTGCTAGCATTACTGCTTCGCAGAAGGAGGCGACATCTTCAAACAATTTTACGTTTTCTCTGAGCATAATTTATTACGAAACCTAAAACAAGAAAAAAACCATTTTAATATGTAAGTTGCTTAACACAAAATAATGTGGCGCATTTGAGCCTACTACCCAAATGTAAGCGGTAGGTTATCCATATTTTACGGCAGGATACAGGCGCAGTCGAGCTGCGGTTTCATTGCACCGCGTTACAGGTGTGTTCCTGTTTTAATCTTCTAATGGCCACCCTACCACGATCCACGCCAGCCGAAGGGCGCGTTTACATTAGTGAAATTTCTGTTTTTTCGATAGGTCGACGAATTGTTTCACCGATATGTATTTGGCAATTCATTTTGTGGATCCTTTTAACAAATGGATGACATTTCTATGCTGTACAATGAATATTGTGTTCATTTGGTAAAAGATTAAAAGGATTTTTGGTGCCCAATGTCTGAAGCACCGAATATTTTGTTTAATGTACTGATGGGAGCATTTTTTAGGGTACGACAGAAAGGGCAAAAACGGGACCCTATAACTAAGACTCCATTGTCTGTCTATCTGTCTGACACTAGATTGTATCTCATGAACCGTGATAGCTAGACAGTTGAAATTTTCACAGATAATGCGTTTCTATTGCGGCTATAACAAAAAATGCTGAAAGCTAATAAAAAAAGGGTTATAAAATTGTGTCTAATGATGTATAAATAAAAGTACAGAACGCTGCGTGCGCGAGTGCGACTTGCACTTAGCTAGTTGCTTTTTTTTTAAAACGTGTGGTTTAATTATTACTTACTCTTTACCAGTGTAAATACTCCATGTAGTTTAATACTATATTAAAAAAACCGTATTATTGGATTCGCTCAATATTTTTTAGGAACGCTAAATATTCAGCTCTGAATTTATGAGACGACAAACGTTAAAATAAAAGGATCCGATTGACGGATTGTGGAATGCTTTCGACATTCCATATAAAATATGTGTTTTGCACAGATTCAGGGAAAGAATGTTTTTGGTATACGTAGGTACATGGAGAGTGGGGACGGATGTCAATCCCTTTTAAGCCTCTCGAGGTACCGCTACAACAAACATATCGTAGAGGGATAATACTATAATCACCACATGGCAGCTGGATTAGTGAAACATGTTGTCAGTATTCTGGGGTATACTACCCACACTTGGATAGCAAAGAAGCTTTGATAAAGCACCGTAAAATTTATAAAACATTCTCAAAAATATTGTACCAGTTTTATAGAAAAAGAAATTTTCTCTTCTATTAACGAATATAATTCTCAAAAGTAAAAACGGGAAAATCTGATTAAACTTGTATAAACATTGCGAGAGCACAGATTTTCCGAGTAAAGCTAGACTCTTCGTAAAACCAAGTTGGATCTCTGAAAAACCTTTTTTCATGAGGGTAAAGAAAATTAAATCTAGACATTTAAATCAGTAGACTATAACTTAGATGGGTACTATCACAGCCATTATCTTCTAAATGTATTTTACGAGAGATTCGTATTCGTGGATGTTCTATGCTGCTTAAGCTCTGAAACGCATTGTGAATTTCGCTCAGCGCTGCATCGCTGGAGCGCATACGCTAAAGCGCTTGTAATTAAAAAAGGTGAATGTTCTGACTCCTTTTTGCGAGATTAAGAGATTTTATTACGAAAGTACTGTTGCTTTTTGTTAATGTGTTTTATATTCTGTAGGTATGTATATTCTGAGTATTGCAAAGATAGTGCTTTTTATGACAATTAGTAAGTAGTGGACTTTTTCAGAGAAGCAGGTATAAGAATTTTTTACTTATGTATGTTTACTAATATGTAGTTTTTGGGCACGCATTAATTATGGCGATTAGTCCTCCTTTGAGGAGTGACTGGAAAGACCTCATGGATTTCTGACCTTCCGCATGACGCAGGTCCTCACCGGACATGGTAATTTCGGGAGGTTCTTGCACCGAATTCGTTCAGAAGAAACGCCCGGGTATCACCAGTGCGTGGAACACCCGGTAGACACGGTAGAGCATGAATAGAGTGTGCACCGCGTGAGCAAAGCACCGCTGTGTCCTCGTTGGGGCGATTGGTGGCAACGAACTCTCGCGCCGGGCTCTGGTATAGGCCATTGTCTGGAGCGAGGAGGAATGGCAGGCGGTCGCCTCCTGCTGCGAAGCAGTAATGCTAGCAAAGGAGGCGGCCGCACGTGCAAGAGAACGGCTCTTAAGCCCCAGGCGCCGCAGTGATCCCGATTCCAATTTCCAGCCACCGTAGGAGCGGGCTTGCGGACTGCGAGCAATGGGTAGCTCACCGTCCGACCGACCGGTAATCGTCTGGACCGAGCCCAAGTCGTCGACGGCGCGTAGTGTTTCATGCGTGCCTCAAAGAAATGTCAGCAAATCGTAGGGGCCCAGCAGGGTCGAAGCCTGCTGGGGCCATGGATTATGTGAAAATGGACCCTGGGGCCCCAGAACGAAGGCAAAGAGGACCCAGGAGTGAGTTTTAGTCAGTTAAAGTCTGTCGCGTCCTCGTGCTTTGCCCAGAGCAGGAGGAGTCATTGGATTATTACCCATCTAAAAAAAACTATACGTTTACTTTTTACCCTTGTTTTATAAATAGCATTCTTTTTATGCTCCTACTATATTGTCTCTTCACACCCTAGGTTGACTGGAAAAGAATACTTAAGGCGCAAAGTTTGTACATTTGTGTTGGATGAAGATTAAATAAATAGATCTTCTACAAAGAAGCTTTTATGTAATCTGGTCTAAAGGGTTTATTATGGAATATGTTACGGAAAATGGGCTTTCAGACCTTCAGGCTTGCCTTTATCATAATTCTGCTATAGTATGTTATGGCGGAATTTAAGCATGAACCATATGAACATTTTATGTACCTATATCGTGATGTGTAAACATTCATGAAACATAATATATAAACTTAGTAATTTAAAAAGGACTCCGACAGTCCTTGTCATCAACATGAAATGTATAGAACTTGTCAAGAAGAATTTAATGAGCCCAAACTCGATGGGTTTACTAGTAGGCATTCCAAAGTTCCATCAGCAACCTCCCAGCGTCAGGTCCTTGTCATCATGGGAAATGTATAGCACTGATTTTACTATGTTAATAAGCAATCCAGGGTTCTTACCTTCGAGCTCCATCATCAAATCAGCTCAAAGGCACCAGATTGTACATGAGCATTTTAAATATTAGGTCATATATATGTTTAAAATAAAGTAAATACCCATTAAGTGTTTAAAACGCTACCGCAGTTAACAAACGAGCTGGTGACCTTAAACACCTAGACAGATCTTAATAAAATGGATGCTAAGAACCATCTTGATTAAGCCAGCTTTCAAACAAAAAAACCGCTTCAAAATCGGTCCATTCGTTTGGGCGCTACGATGCCACAGACAGACAGACAGATAGACAGGTCAAACTAATAACACCCCTCTTTTCCATCGGGTTTAAAAATTTCTGCGTAAGAATTACAGCTCTTGCAATAGTCACCTACCTAAAATCTAAAACAGGCGTATATTTATAAATCCGTGCGCCACTAATAATTTACTAAAATTAACAAACAATTTATCAATCTACATTAATAATACGTTAGTTTTAGTGTTTAGAATAATGCCTTTTACACAGTTCCATTAACGTCAAAATACCGTATTACGTTGTAATAACATGAATTTCAGCACTTGATGGGATTCCAATTTGGAACAAATGTGCGAGCTCGACGGAGTGTTCACTCAGTATGTAATTTACTGAGCCGTGACGGGATTCAGCTTTTAAGTTGATGTATGTGCTAATTGTAATACCTAACATTTGCTTTAGACGTAGTTATTAAGTAATTAACAATGGGTATACAAATTACTCACGCCCAGCCGGATGTCGACCCCAATTTTCAGCCACCGTAGGCGTGGGCTTGCAGACGGCGAGCAACGGTACCTCACTGTCCATTCGTGCGGTAACTGTTCGGACCGAGCCCGAGTCGTTGACGGCCCATAGTGTGCCACACGCGCCTGAAAGAAATTAGGTATAATAAAATGTTTTGTAATGCTCATGAACACTAATTTAAATCATTTCAAAAAGCTCTTTTGGTCTAAAAAAAGTAAAATGTGGTCCTATGAGGCACGTTTGGATTTATTCATTGTGTGAGTAAATTAATTTATAATTGCATTTAAATAGCAGCAGTTATGCGCTGTAATCAGAGTAGGTATTAAAATACGCTAACGAATAAGTATTACAAACATCACTTCAGTAGATTTACAGTATATGTACAAGTATTTACGTTAAATTTTATGCTAATTACTTCTTATGGTCAAAAATTGTTACTTACAGTGATGCAAGTATAGTGTTCGTATTTTTTATTCATTCTTCAACTGGTCATCCACTCGACGGACAATTGTAAAGTTTAAATCCATTACCACTTAAGAAACCTGAAGAATCATCAACCAATGATTCTTTGGTTTATTGGGGGGACACCATCAGAAGGAACCTGAATTTTTGGGGAAAAGCCTGAAATTACCACCACACTGAAATTACCTCACCTCAGTAACCATAATAACTGTACATACTTACTTCCACATACTTACCTCACTAGGTATATCCCTAAGTAGGTACGGTAGTCACTGATCCCCAAATTTTAACATATCTACCTAGATATGTTAAAATTTAGGGATCAGTGACTTAGCAAAAAAGGCTGTTAGGATAAAATGGGTGGTCACTTGATTGAAAGAAAGAAAGAAAAGAAATAAAATACGTTTATTCTGCTTAAAATAGACGCAAAAATTATTTATAAAAAACAGTTTCCCCGTCAGGCCATGTGTGAAACGGGCATAACAACATTGCACCTTGTGACCATAGACAACCAAGTCGTCTAGGTAGTCTACTACATCCGCCACGCCGGTTGACACCGGCCTCAGCTGAGACAAACATTTAGTGGCAAATTTGTAAAACTGCCATTAACGTAAACAGCAGATTTGCAACTTTACCATACAGGATATAAAGTTGCGAATATACCGTTTACGCAAAAGTCAGATTCGCAAGTTTGCCATACAGGTGACGACATCAAACGCATGCTCTTTGTCCGCTGGGCAATCTCTACGAAATGGTCCCTGAGACCCTACTATGACCTCTTAACGCGATCTATTTTACGACCTAAACTGAACTGTTAAAAGGAGAAAGCTATAGGGTGTATAGCTCCATCTCTCTTTCTCGCTTACACGCCTGACATTTCAACACGTTACGGTAAAGCTAGAACTACATTGGACTGACGCACACGTGTAACACGCCTGATTTGTACATAGAACGACGTAACGTGGCTTCGTGTGGCATGTAGCAGTGTAACTCTACAAGTTCAGTTCCCATATAAAATGTGTGGAGACCGACGCGCCAGATTGGCGTGTGTCGCACATGTGTGTGCAGTGTAGTTCTAAGTTATGGCCCCTGAAGATGATAGACGCTGCCGAAGCCAAACTGGGAAAATAGCGAGACGATCTAGATGTTAAGGTAGATTGGGTCAAGAATAGAATACCTGGAAGAATTGGGGAGAGGTTTTGGTATAAGAAAAATGAAAAAAAGTTCGACATTGTTTAAACAAAAACCCACGTCAAACCCTGATAAGTTTCTTTTAAAGTTAATTATTCTACCTGAACATATCCACAAACAGAAAGTAGTATAACCTGTTATTACTTCGGTAATAGAGTTTGGTATTGGAAAACTTCAATGTTTTTGTTGCTGCGTAGGCATCTTCGGAGAAAAGTTTCGAAAAATATTATTCGAAATTCTTTTACTGAAATAATAAACTTTTTTCTATTAAAACTCTTGCCTATTATTTTTTATTTAAATGGTATAGTCTCGGCTTAGGACTTAATGATTGTGCATTTTTGTTCTTTAATAGATTTTTGACCTTTTGAAAGCCGCAGAAAACTGCTGGATACGAAAAGGCTAATGTGACAATGCTTGGGGGGGCTTATGTCCTATAACTGATATAATGATGATTAATTTATTTTATAGATTTGGTACTCCATTTCTTTTCGTTTCCTTTCTACATAAATTATAGTAGACTAAAAGTTGTATTTTATTTACATTACTTTAGTAATATGAATAATATACCTTCATAGTAGGTGATAAAGCCTTCAGAATAACATAAAGACTCCTTGACAGGTCAAATTTCGTGCAAATGGTATCACACTAATTTTATAAAAGCAAAAGTGTGTGTATGTTTGTTACTCCTGCATATTTAAAGAGCTGAACGGATTTAGATGAAATTTGACACGGCATAACACGTTCTGGAATAACACAGGATACTTTTTATTCGGAGAATCACGCGGGTTAAACAGCAAGCAGAAGCTAAAAATTTAAATAAATTGCTCGAGTTCATTTCTTGTACATTTCATACTAAATAGCAAAGTTAATATCGCCTATAAAATATACTTCTAAATACATTTCGTCCACTACCCAATGACTATCTAACTAAACTTGCAATCTTAAGTTCCAGCTCTCACTTGGAGTGCGCTCGAAATGTCTTAAGTTGTCTTACGGCTTTAAGACGACAAACTAGAGCGAGACTTCGGACCTAAAGTGGTTCGCATCGACCGTTTTGCAAGTTGGTAACATGCCAGCTATTATTAATCGCTTTTGGAATTATTGTTTTGTTTATTGCCACTGTGGCGGTATTATTACAGTTTGATAGAGTTATGTGGCTTGTTGCTGTGTTGCGCCTGATGTTGGCTCTGTCCTTCTCTAATTATCTCTCTATCTCTTTTACAGTCTGTTATTTTACGTCTACTATCAATTGACGCGTAGTTTCATAGACGCGTATTCTTCATTATACGCTTAGTGTACGCCTGCTCACAGTTTACATAGAAATCTATGAAACTCTGTCGATGAAACAGCAACGTCGTATCATCATTTTGTTGGCGTTACCAAGCGTATAATGATGAATACGCGACTATAAACCTTACGAGCTTAGTCGTCGAGCTTACGTCTATGGACAGTCTGTAGGTCTTACACTTTTGCAGTAGTTTCTGGTCAGTGTTTGATATAATTATATCTACATTCTTGGTAGTTCAATCAGTACTACCATCGATCACTGTATTTTTTTAAGGTCTTTTAAAAGACTATATATAAAACTTAGATTGCGCTTACCGTTTAGAGGACATAATTTTAAGTCTAAAAATAAAGCGTTCTTTAAAATTAACTTTAAATACAAACCGCTATCTAAGAAAAAAATGATAATAATAACCAGGCCAGTTAAGACTCCCAAAAATATCATTGTTTTCCATACGTCGCAATAATTTCCCTCTGCGATTTGGCTTCGGCCCCTCGTACGCCATCCAAAGGTTCAGGACCTTGGGATCCTGATCCAAACCTTGGGTAATAAGATAAAACTATAGATAATAATAATAATAATAATAAAAAAGAAACAAATAAGTTTCATTTGACCAGCACGATCATGGAAAAAAAGGAAACAAATGGTATTAATGAAGGGAAGTAACTAACGTCGGTTGAAATCACACATCTATTTCTTATGAACAAACAAACATTCAAACCATATTTAACCAGTGACCACTCAAGTGATTCAAAGTGAGTCTGTGCCAGTTCACTCAAAGGGACACTAAAGCTATACACAAACCACATTGGAAGGATGAGTCACTCGAGTGGTAAAGACATAATAATGTGTGAATGAGATTCTATTCAGTACCAAAGGAAATCTAGCAATACCATTAACGTAGTAGGTGAGTGTGATTGAAATACCTATGAATCCGAAAATAAAGTTATATTTTGCGACAAAATTGTCGGTATAAAACCTCCTTCAAGATTATAACAGGGCAAACAATTAAGAAAAAAAAAATATTGGTTTCAAAAATAGAATTAAGTAAAAACAAATGAAACCAGTCTTTTAACAGCTCAACCATAGCTGTACTACTTCGACGGTCAAACGATGGTAACAAATTCATCAAAACATTTCAGCACACTCCTGCAGAGAGATTTACTGAGATCCCCACTTGCCCTGAGAACGGGTGATTTTGTCCTGTTAGATCTATCCCACTGCCCAGCATCGGCTGCATTAGTTCCAAATCCTCTAGAGTCTCAGCGTTTCTCTTGCATTGTGATTACGTAGAAAAAGCGTAGCTAGATAGGACTTTATAAAAAAAAGAATAAAATTTTCGTTTTATCTGATATTATTAAGGATCGCAAAGATTTAAAAGGCTGTCGATGCAGACGAAAGATTCGTATTGAATCCATTCATGGAACGCGCACTTTTGACACAGTATAGGATGGTTATCATCATCATCATTTCAGCCGAAAGACGTCTACTGTTGAACATCACTGATATTATTGATTCCGTATTTCTGTTACTAAATAGCTGACTGACGCAATGTGTTCCGTAGACCTCAAATGATATAGGACTGGGCACGCCTTCGTTATGGTGATAAATCCTCTCTTTGGGGATTTTAATCAGTAAAAGTTTGACACTATCTCCCGCCCCACCTAAGGCGCGAAGAGGTTATTGGATCTCTCCCCCCCCCCCCAAAATGACCAGAGATAAAAGCAAGAAAATGATGGTACTGACGATAGCAAGAATGTGTTCTAATCTTGATGTTTTCGTAAATTAGAAAAACATTTAATTATCCAGGCCAGACTACGTTTTATAAAGACAATGGTTTTTTTTAACGATGGAGTTTTCCCTTTAAATATACTCTAAAATTTATGAATATCAGTGCCCAAATCAGTGATCATATTCATGCATCTTAGCATGCATAATATTTTCTTGAATATATTTACAAAAGCCAGTTAAAGCAAAACTTTAACGTTAAATTTCAAAGGTCTGTCTCGCAACTCGATCCACTCATGAGTCAAAACACTCGAACGAACGGCTGGCGGAGTCTTATTAGTATACAACTTAAGTCTATGAGCAATCGGGAAACCACTTGGCTCTGATTGGCTGTACAGCTTATTAATGGCTTGCTGAACTGAAGCTTGTTATTGTTAGATTATAATGAAAAGGGTTCGAAAACCAATGAGACTTACAAAATCAACTTTTACTTAACTGCAATAGTCTGAATTTTGTAGGAAAATTTGCTAATCATTCAGCAAGCTATGATTGACCGAGCAATTGTTGTGACTTTTGTCTTATCCATGTGAGAAGAGGCCATTGCTCTGTAATATTTAATGAAACAATTCTTAGCTGGTATTTTCATATTAAAACTGCGATATTGAAAGCTTTGCAAAGTATATAAGATTGGGACGGAACGCGCCCCTTGGAAAATCCGGGATTAATCACGTCGGGCAAAAAAGAGAGATTATTGAAAACTGCAAAGCTTTTAGGGAATTAAAATAAAACGAGGAAGTGAAGCAGGACAAGCTCTTCATTATGTAATTGCTTTGATAAGATTAATGTTTTGTTAGACGATCTTGACGTAATATTTAGAGAATGTTCTTAGAAGAATGATTTCCACAATCAATTTTTTATTTTGTTTAATTTGAACAGAATTGTTGAAGCCAATTACACTAATGAAATACTAAAGGTAGGTAAATGAAAACGAGAATAATAAAATTCAGATCTAAAAGCTAAAACAATAATTAATAAAAACAGACATAATCCGCGACGAACTTTTCTAGGTTCTCATAATAAACATTATGTTCATTTGTGACAAGTAACAAAATACACTCAGGCATTGAAGTATTCTTCCACATCGCTGTCATCCAGAAATGTGCCCAGAAGATCGGCAGCATTACCACGTCGAATAGCAATGCTAATTGTTTTATAAGACATTTCACTTTCATGTTCCGACTGTAATCAAATCGAGTGTAATAAAATTAATTAAAATTAAGATATCGTGAAAATATAACTTAGCAAATAGACAAAATAAGACGACATAGGGGAAATATATGCTACACGTGTATGTTGCCATACAATAAATGAACAGTTGAAACGCGAACTACATAAGAGCTCAAGTAATAACTGTAAACAGACGATACATTGCCGGGCCAACTGAAGAGAAGAGGCATTGTTGTGCCACTAGATAAATAAAACGCTCTAGAAAAGCCGTAACCCTTTTTCTCAGTCACTTTTACGACTCCCTCACGTTGATAAGAAGTTGATACATTTTATATTTCCCTTTTAGCTGATAAAAACTCGCAAAAATATTCACAGCGGCGTCTATCGTCTCATTGTCTGCACTATCTATACTTTCTACATCAATGTCTGAACAGTGGGATGCTTTTGTCGCGTCGAGGGAGAGCGTCGTCTATTCTCACTTAATACGAATACAATGCATGGTATTCTCGGCCGATTTATCCGCTTTTGTTACTGAGCCGCCGATGTTGGCAACAGAAAAACTTTCAAACGTTTAGTGCCGCCGTCTTCCCGTTTGAAATTTATTTTCCTATAGTGCCAATTTCTGTGGAAGTTTCTTTATTGGTGCTTTTTGTTGCGTTGTTTTATCTTTTATTTATTGTACAGTTGTGTTGGTTAGTGATCATTTCTTTACTAAAAAGCTTAACATAGGTAACAGGCCGCAGAGAATTTCAAAAAAAGAAGAAACTAATGAACCTAGAACGCAGCAGGAAACTGAAGGACATCACTGGCCAACGCCGAAAACCAGCGCTGTGTGCTCGTCGCATGGTGCATGAGGGCACAGCTTTATGCTGAGCGTTCGGCCGTTTTACACGGATGTGACGCATATCTTTCCTTTAAAATGTTATGTTTGTCTAGTTTTTAGTTGCGTCAGTCCGTGTAAATAAACTGTTTTTCTTTCTTTCTTTTCTTTCTAAATGTGTGGTTTTAGTCAGTAAAAGTCTGACACGCCCTCTTAGTCTACCCTAGAGTAAGAGATTCATTGAATGACTTCTCACTTCGAAAACAAAAACATAGGTAACATTGACATTACAGTATATTTAAACAAAATTAAAAATGACTTTTACACAAATGAGAAAAACCCTTATCACTCAGACTAGGGAAACAAAGTACAGTTTTCCTTACAGTGACTGACAACGACAAGTGTTTTAATGGACTTTAATTTGGTTCTATCTTTTAATCTGATTTTTTTCGAGGCCGCACTTTTTCTTCTGATTTTTTTCTAAAAGATCGTTGCCCGACACTAAACATTACTTCTGTATCGCATGTTTACAAACATGCATCACACCATCAGTGTGACGTATCATCAGGTATGTGACATTGATGGTGTGGCACATGACTAAATCCATGTAGAAATCGATCCTGCAACATACAGCGCAATAGTCAATCTCACAATCTTTGCGCCAATCGTGTCGGGCTGCGAGAATATTTGAAAGAGTTAGTTACCTTGGCTCTGGAACGCAAAAGGAACACAGCTGGGTTTTAGATAATAATTGTATGACATGCCCCCTCACTCTATCCAGAGCACGAGAGTGGCCGAGTGTAACAGCCCCGACTTACGAGCTGTAGGTCGCGGGTCCAAAACCAGCCAGACGCATTACTTTGTGTAATTTATTTCATCATCACTAAAGCGGCATGTCCTATAACCAAAAATTCGAAGACATGTGACATCCACCAACCTGCACTGGGCCCGCGTGGTAGATTACGGCCCATCCTCTCCTAGACAGGAGGCCTGAGTCTCAGCAGTGGGAACATTAAAAGGCTGATTAAGCTTATGCTATTAAGCTAACACACAACTAGTCTCAAGATAAGCCGAGCTTGTGTTATGAGTACTAGACAACTGATAAAAATACTTGTATATTTCTAAATACATACCTTTATAGATAAATTATACCCAGACCGCGCTCATCACGCAAACATTTGTCCTGGGCAGGAATCGAATCCTACTAACAACTAGGCCAATAGGTCAGTCAAAAATAATCGACACCAACACAACAACACCAACACCAACACCACCGGCCAACGCCGAAAACCAGCGCAGTGTGCTCATCGTATTGTGCATTAAGGCACAGCTTTATGCTGAGTGTGGCCGTTTTGCACGGATGTGACGCACATCTTTCCTATATAATAATTATGTTTATTGTCTAGTTTTTAGTTGCGTCATTCCGTGTAAATAAACTGTTTTTCTTTCTTTTTCCAGATCAAAAACATATTACATTCAGTGTTACGCAATCAAAACGAATTCTCGCTTGAATTTACCTTTGTTTGTTGTTGTACACTCTTGGTTCTTGGTTCTAAGAATTCTGCTTATCATCCGACCAAGTTTGTTACAACGAAGGATAATGTTCTATTAAGTTAGGTCTACTTAGTTTCCAAAGAAAGGGACAGATACAATACATATACAAACAAGTCTGAGTCAAGCTTAGGTACATACATTTGAAACGCAAATATTACGCTGCGTTAGTAAACAAAATAACGCGAATTCCCTTGAATTTGCTTGAATTTAATGTCGACTGATATTTGTTTTATAAAACAGTGTTTGTTGAAGTTTTTGAGATGAATAAAGGGGTTTGTCGTTACGTAGTAACATTGAAATCTGGCTGTTTTTCATACAAACTGTCAACGTCTTTATTCTCAGAATTGAATGAACCGAATTTAATTAAACTAAGCACACATACATAAAAAATACATAATATTATTATTAACCTGTATTCTTTATAGCAATATATAAACTAAAACACATACAGTGGCATTACTTACCATCATCATCAGCTGAAATAGTGGTCAAACGTAAACGATGGCATAAATTATTTGTAGCGTCACGTTGCCGTACGGTTGAGCGATGCGGCGACGTGTCACCTATTTCGCGAGTGTTAATCGCACTGAAATATCTCCTTGAGTTTTGGTCCTTTCAGTTCTGCCCTCCTAGCCAAGTTACAATCGTTTCGTTTTGCGTGAACGGTTGGAGTTGGCCACGCCCCCAATTCCTTTGTTCTGACGTCATCACAACGCTCAGTCACGTGGTCAGAACAAGCGTTCACGCTAAACGTAACGATTGTAATTTGGCCAGGGGGGCTGGTCTAGATCTGCTTGTTGATAAATGGAAGGAGTCACTGACACTGGTGATTTGCGAGAAGACAGAGTTTAGTAAAATATTTGTGTTAGTTTTTCTTTAATATGCTTATCATAATTTGTTTCTACTGTAATCAGTATAAGTGGGTTTTTGTTATTCTGGATAAATAAAAAGAAAACTACCGTTAGTTTATTCATTTTTTGTTTACCTAAGGAAAGAAGGCATGTTATACGGACACAACCATATTTTATCATAATATTCATATAATCATATTATTATGTTTTCTGAATAAATCAAAGTCACGTTTAAGATTTTTACTGCTGTCCCATTAACTATCACTTTATACTTAGTTACCTATTCCCAGGTCTAAAACTATAAGCATAATCGCCCTTATAATTTTTCCACTGCTGTGACTCAGGGCTCCTCTCTAGGAGAGGGAATGGGCCGTAAGTTTAATATAGAAAGTAAAAAATCATTCTCTTTAAACTATTTTTTTCGAAAATATTCATAACTAATATTTTAAATCTAGGTAACTTACATATCAACGGCCCCGGGCAATAAGACGGTAATCGCAAAAATTTGATTTTCGATTACCGACTTATTGTCCGGGCAATAGAGTCGGTAATCGAAAAATATTTTTTTGCGATTATCTTCTTATTGCCCGGAGGCGTCGATATGTGTGCCCAATTTCATTCGTTGAATAAAGACTTACCAGGTTTGGAATAAACGCTCTATAAGGTTTACCGTGGTCATACCATGAGTGGATGGAACAAATACATTGACAGCTTTAAAAGCACTTCATGCCGTGGGAAACTCTAGTGTTAATATTCTTATTGAAGTGCTGAAATATACCTACTACAGCGTACTGCTTCGTCTCTCAAATTCCAGGTTCAGTATCGGTATGTTGAACTTGAAATTTGAGAAATTAAGATTAAAGGTTCACTCATTTAAACCCAGTTAAATAAGTTAGCTTGAAATAGTTAGGGGCTGTTCATACTCGTAGATTATATAGTGATAGGTGTAAGTATTGTCCGTAAATTATATATTGTATATAGAGGGCTAGTTTTTTTTTGAGTTCCCTTTCAGACTACCAACGGTACGGCTTTGACCCTGCTGGGTCCCTACGGTTTTGCTAACATTCTTTTTGAGGTGCGCGTGGGAAAATACGAATCTTCAACTACTTAGGCTCGGGCCGGAAGGCGAGTTACTCATTGCTTATCGTCCGCTAACCCACGCAGTTTCTGTCCATGGCTTCAACCACATGAAAGTTGACAATTATCCCAAGGGAGTCCTATTCCAGAAGATAGTCAACCCGTGTACCAAATTTCATTCTGATCCCTTCAGCTGTTTGAACTTGAAAAAGTATCAAACATACACCCACACACACACACACACATACATGATACAAACTTATGCCATTAAGATATTAGTGTGATTATTGAAACTATTCGTATATTAAGCCCTCTCCATCAAATTCATATAAACAGAGACTCAGTTTAATGTGTTTGCAGAGGAAATTAGTATTTAAGATAATAATTTATAGTTCCCAAGTTTGTTGAAGGATGTTTTGTATCGTTGTTTCTGGATTGCCTTCACAGTTTGTACTGACAGGTGGTTTGAACTTGTAAGTTATTGGGTGAAGTTTTTATGAACTTTCATGAACTCCATGATGATAAGTAAAATGATCTATGCTCTATTTGTTCAGGAATTAGGAATCAAGGTCATTTACCGTACGGACCCTGCAGCAGGGTCGAAGCCTACTGAGGCCAAGGGTCGGCTTATGAAAAGAAGAGGTGGTTTTTTAGTCAGTAAAAGTCTGACACTATCTCCACTCCGCCCAAGGGTGGGGGATGTCATTGGTTAATTTTCACCAACCATAAAATAAAAAAGAACCTAGGTCATTTGAACTTGTGTTGTGTGTTTCTTTGATATAATAGGCTACTTTCACACTTGCGAAGCCATTACCAGAAACTAGTTATTAACATTAAGCTATTGCGGTAGAGGTGTGCTCCGCGTGGGCAGAGCACCGCCGTATCCTCGTGGGGATGACCGATGGCAGCGATCTCTCATGCCAGGCTTTGATACACCCCATGGTCTGCAGTGAGGAGTGACAGGCGGTCGCCTCCTTCTGCGAGCTAGCAAAGGAAGCGGCCGCACTCGCGTGGGAACGCTCCTCATGGCCCAGCCGTCGGGATTTTGATCCCAATTTCCAGCCACCGTAGGCGCGAGCTTGCGGATGAGTAGCAATGGGTAGCTTGCCGTCCGATCATCCGCACAGCTCAAGGAGATGTCAGCAAAACCGTCGGGAAAGAGAATACCGGGGCCCTGAGACGATGACAAAGAAGGAACAGGAGCGGGTTTTAGTCAGTAAAAGTCTGACACGCCCTCCCGCTTCGCCCAAAAGCGTGAGATTTCGTTAGGTAATTTGCCACCTAAAAAAAGCATAAAGCTTTCGCGGAAACAACTGCCAGAAATAAACCGAAGCGACTACCCAAAAACCGGAATGGATCTGTCATCGCACTATGTTATATTAAAGGCACAAAGGTGTTCTGAGATATCGCTTCAAACGACATCCATCGGACGAGCGGTGGTAAAAGTTTCTTTATTTTTCATACAAATAAAAAGGTACACATTTTTATCGTTAATATGTTAATATAAATTTACGGCTGGCCTTCAAAAAATTTTTGGTCGAAAATTAAAAATTCCAAAACTGAATGAATTTTGAACCCTATATAGAATGAATATTGTATTTAATTGAACAGTACCCAAAATATGAATTTACTCTTGAAGCGTATACGAAGCAACATGATCGCCGCTGACACCGATGTCTGTGTTTGTACGTCAATTTGACTAACAATCCAATTAGCCCCCGGGACAGTAACAGAATACTAATTATTCGAGCGAAAATACGAAGCCGACAAAAACGTAATGTATCTGATCAAAACATGTGTTATTGTCTAGCTTTTGATAGGGAATTAAGAGCGTCCTTCATGAGGTACATTTTCATACAACCGCTGTTACGTAATTATGAACTTATTATGTATTTCTCTCAATATTTTGGAAACACAGATATGTTTTGGATATTATCTAGGTTTCTGTTGTAAGATTATTTCAGTATAAATACTTATGAAAATCTACTATTTTGCGTCAACTTTGGAACTTCATGATGTAAGTACTCATAAATTATAAACATGAAGAAAATATAAAACGTGTATTTTCTAGTTCAAGTTTTTCGAGTGAATGACGGAATTACCGAATGCTAAGAGCGTTCAGATGTTGTTGCTTCTTTAGCAAACATTGCGTTGGATGAACCAAGCTTTTAATTTGGTACATATTTGATTGTCGAACAATGTTAATATTGTATTATATTTGTTTCTTGCTTGTTTATTTTTTGAGGTGCACCTACTTTGTTATGTTTCTGCACCACCTTAAGGTCGACTGGTAGAAAATGCCTAAGGCGTTATGTCCATTTTTTGTACAGTGTCACTTTTTTTTTTTTTTTCGGTAGGTAAAATCATCCAATGACAAATCCCGCCCTTGGGTGGAGCGGGAAGTAGTGTCAGACTCTTACTTACTAAAAACCTACCCCGTTCCATTCTTCGCCTTGGTCCCAGGGCCCCGGGTGCCATTTTCACATACCCTTTGACCCCAGTAGGCTTCCCCTACAGTTTGCTGACAACTCCTTGAGGCGCGCGGGAACAGTGCGCGCCGTAAACGACTTGAGCTCGGACCGGTCTGTTACCGGACGGACGGACAGCGAGCTACCCATTGCCCACCGTCCTCGAGCCCGCGCCTACGGTGGCCGGAAATCGGGATCGGAAACCCGGCGGCGGCGGCGGCGCGTACGCCTTTGCTAGTATTACTGCTTCGCAGAAGGAGGCGACCGCCTGCCACTCCTCCTCGCTCCGGAGCAGGGCTTGAACCAAACCCCGGCGCGAGAGATCGCTGCCGCCGATCGCCCCCACAAGGACACGGCGATGCTCTTCCCAAGCGGGGCACACCTCGACTGTGTGCTCCACCGTGTCCTCCGAATTAGATGAGATAGATATCAGACGTGAACCTGACAATAATAAAAAAATCTGTTTAAATCAATACGACGGTGTACCAAAAAGGCGTGACGAAATGAATTTGTTTCAGGTCCATGGAGGTCAGGACGTCTGGCGTAATGCCTGACTAGTAATGTATGTGGTTTTGTTCATAATGATCTAGAAATGATAGTGATTATACCTATAAAAGTTTTGCCTTGTTTAACTCAATACAAAAACTCCACGCTATCAAAAGTCATACCAAATCGTTGCTTTTGTCAAAGTCAAAGTCAAGCGATGATCAAAATAAGAGATGGTAACGTGGCTTTGAAGTGTTATATCTTTGGATTGACTTGGAATTATAAGTTCAAATAAACTTTGTATTAAAGGTACGTAATTCTTGTTTCGAAATTAGGTATTAATTTATAGGTTTCTTTATGTTTTGTATTTTCTGTAATATCGCAGTAATTATATCCATGAAAACATACGACGATATTGTTATCGTATTTTATTTAAACAATAATAATAAAACAAGAAAAAAAATATACTCACTTTTTTTGTAGGGAGCAAGCCAAACGTTAGTTTAGAGTTTCTTACAGTTACTTGCATCTTGTACCACCTGAAGATAATTTTGCAGAGTTTTCAGGCGGCGACTTCTTACGTCCGATCTGGTCTGGAGCGAGAGGGTAAGGGAAGCAGTCACGTATTTGTGCGAAGCACTAATGTGAGCTAAAGAAATGGCGGGTTGCGTGATGGAAAAATCATCCTTATGCTCCAGCCGCGGCATCGGGAGTCGCAAGGTGATTCTTGGTCACCGTTGGCGTGGGCTTGCAAACGGCGATCAATGTGTTTTTCGCCGATCGGTGAGGACCAAATTCAGTGACAGGTGATGTCGATGAAACTTGGTACATGTGTTCCCTTGGGATAATTTTTGCTATTACACGAGCGAAGCTGATGGTAGCACCTAGTTAATTATAATTTTTAAAACTTTTATTACTAGCCTTATTATGGTTTTTTTTTTTTTTTTGGGTAGGTAAAATCATCCAATGACAAATCCCGCCCTTGGGTGGGGCGAGAAATAGTGTCAGACTTTTACTGACTAAAAACCTACCTTTCCGTTCCTTGCCTTTATCCTGGGGCCTTTGGTGACAGTCTCACATAACCTTTGGCCCCAGTAGGCTTCGGCCCTGCTGGATCCCTACAGTTTGCTGACAACTCCTTGAGGCGCGCGGGAACGGTGCGCGCCGTAGACGACCTGAGCTCGGACCGGTCTGTTACCGGACGGACGGACAGCGAGCTACCCATTGCCCACCGTCCGCGAGCCCGCGCCTACGGTGGCCGGAAATTGGGATCGGAAACCCGGCGGCGGCGGCGGCGTGTGCGCCTTTGCCTAATGCGGTCGGCCTCCTCCTTTACTAGCATTACTGCTTCGCAGAAGGAGGCGACCGCCTGCCACTCCTCCTCGCTCCGGAGCATGGCTTGAACCAAGCCCCGGCGCGAGAGATCGCCGCCGATCGCCCCCACGAGGACACGGCGATGCTCTTCCCAAGCGGGGCACACCTCGACTGTGTGCTCGAGTGTGAGGGGCCTTACCGCCTCGATCGTGGCGTGCCCAGCACGAGGTTGCGACAATCGCTCTCGCCATTTCACCATGAGATCCCGCCGGAGCTCTGTCCGCCATGCCGCGACTTGTCGCGGCAGCGGAGTTTCGCCCCGACGTTGCATCTCCACGCGTAATTCATGCATGTGTGCAAGGACTGTTGCCTCCAAATCCCATGGTGGTAGGCCAGCAAGGAGGCTCGCCGCTTCACAGGACACCGTACGGTATCCGCGGATCATCCGGATGGCCATGACCCTCTGGCAGGCGGTTAGCCGGGCCGCCACTCGCTTTCGTAGCGATGGCGCCCACACCGGCGCACCGTAAAGGGCCATGGACCGAACGATGCCTGCGTAGCCTTATTATGGTAAGGGCGCTAACGCAGCATTTTGTATTCCTATAGAGTGCGCAGCGCCCGGGCTCCAGTCTACCCGTAACATCGGTCACCTATAGACGAGCTTACGTATAAGTAATATCCTGTAATGTAATTCGGTTTCGTGAGTTAATAAATTTCCAAAAGTTATTCGCATTTCATTTCTCTCCGTACACACTTCCAAGAACATAAAATTATTATAGCTATTTTATTATAGCTAGCCCGTACAGTTGTATGGCTGGGCAAAGGCCTCTCTCTATTCTTTCTAACGGTCATGGTTCCTCGCTTTCTCATTTTTAATTACCTGCAATCTCCTTAGGACTACCAACATTATTCATAGTTACTCTGAGCCGCAATATTGCCTTGCCCAATTAGGAGTTTATGCTATTGCTGTAGTTAGATTACTACGTTCATATAACGGCATCAATTCGGCTTAAACATGGTCCCACTCACATATGAACTTTTGAACTAACTCTATCTCAACTACATTATTATAACTTCGCATTTGGTTTAGTTTTATGCTCGTTAACCCTCGGTTTAGCTGTTTGGTTAACTTTTTATGATAACAAGTTTTAGGTCAAATTATGAATCAGTTAATGAAATGACTTTGTTGTGGTACAATTTCGTCTCGTTAAAAGTGCACCTAAAATTGTGATTATTTTCTGCCAAACCGTCAGTAGTCTCAATAGATTTACTGAATTGACTGCATCACTGCTGACCATCAGGTGAGCAGTTAAGCACAGGTTTATATCGTTTAAAAAAAGGTCTGTAAAAACTGAAATACAATCATCAACTTCCCGCCTTTTCACCATGTTATTTGGGGCAACACGTTTCTTTTTTTTCATTTTGCGCGTCATGCCATCTTAACTTCCTTTTCTTTCATATCACTATTCACACAATCCATCCTTCTTGTCTTTGGCGTCCCTCTCCATCCATCCACCCGTATACTCATAACCCTTTTAGTAAAATGTGTTTTACCTTTCCTTTTTAAATGACCATACCAATACAAACGATCATTCCCCTTTAACTTTTCAGTCACTTGCGTCAGTTTCAAACGTCCTCTAATATACTCCATATCTCTAATATTCCTTACTTTATGTTTTTTTGTCACACATCACATCAATCTCAATATTCTCATCTACTACTACGTGCAATCTTTTTTCATCCGTCTTTTTCACAGCCCAACTTTCTGTCCATACAGTACCTATGACAGGTTTTGACATGGACTTTTATTTTTATTTTATTTATAAAAGTGAAACACAATATTATTTATAATTATTATTTAACACTAAGCATGATTTATGAAGCACTGCTTCTTTGCGATTCAATGGTAGACTCCATAGTTTTTTTGAGCTAAATAGCCACTGTGAATTGCAGCATCGATAGTATTAATTGAGCCCTCATAGAGCAGGAACGAGTAAATGGGCATTTGTTATACTCTAACGTATGGCTTATACTGCACCCAAATGGGATTAACGACGGTATTTTTCAAGTAACTCCATTGTAACATTATACAGGCTGTTCTAAATATATGGACCGATTTTGTAACTTCATTCGACTGAAACGAAAACTGTTGAACGTTACTTAATTAAAATCACTTTTATGCGCTGAGCTAATTAGCTTACACTTGCCCCTAATGAATTGTCCAAAAAGCCTAAAAAGTCAAAGCGCAACTAATTTACCCACAAACTCGACGAAATTTCAGCAAATTCGCCACTCATGTTCTCACCCAATGAAACATTGAAGGGAACTATAAATAAGAGAGAGAGGGAGAAAAACTCTGCATGTAAAGTCTGAAGCACGTAAAGCCGGAAGTCCGGCGTCGGCCGCATCCTGCTCCGTCTGGTACTGAAAGCCTTTTAGTTCAATTTAGCGTGAAAAACGAGTCTAGCTATTCTGTGTTTTATGTCACTAGGGAAATTGCTCTCGTCATATCTAAGTTCCCGATTTGAAAGCGTTTTTGCATCACTGAGTAAGGGGGTAGTTGGGATTTTATGCGATAACTGTTCTAGGCTAGTGTTGGGTTGAGTTCGGAAACGTGAATAAAGGCTTCGAACTATCGGGTGGCAATTTGTAATAAAAGGTACATTTTTATTCGTATTTCTTTCGTTTGGTAAGACAAATAATATAACAAAGAATTCTGTTTATTACCTGGATTGAATTTGACATTTATTTGATGTGAATTTATGACACACCTGCAGCGCGTACTTTAATTTAAATTTTGCAGTAAACCTTGACACCTAGCTTCCATTAATTCCATTTCCCAAATGCCCCGTTTTAATCGCAATTAAGCAAGGCGAGGCATTTATCTAAATTGTCAATTTCAATTGAAAATTCCTTAGAAATTCTCCTCATTTTCTTTGTCGGGAAATGAAGGCAAATACAGCAAAATCCTTCGGGACTTACTCTGTAGGACAAAGACAAAACTGAAATAGTTATTGATCCATTAGGAATTCAAATTGCCATCTTTGAGGGGACGTTGTACCTTGTTTCACGGGAAATTACTATTGGAATAGAACTAGACGGTGAAGTTCGATTTAGATCTTAATATTATTCGTTGCTTGTTTCTCAGATATCAATAATAGAATTATTGATAATTCGTCATAATAGGCTCTTAATAGCAAGAAAAGGTTAATTTTCTGATAAATAATGGTTGATTAATATTTAAAGTCAGAAAATTTTTGATACCAATGACTGTGGATTCGCCTACACAAAATTTATATAGAGTATATATAAATTAATTATTTATATGGAGTTTTTATGTTACCGGCAACCTGTAAAGTTCAGGTATTCTATACAATACCAAATGCGCAGCCGATAATGAGTGTATAAGACGAGAGCAGGGAAGGAGGTGATGTAATTTTAGGGCACTCCGACACGGAGAGGTCACGTTAGGGTTATTTTTTTTTATCACCATCTGAAAATAAAAGCCATATTTTTAACCGTATTCTATACATTGCCTTGGTATTGTATAGAATACCGGCTTATACAGATTGCTAGTAACATATATAAGTTATGGAATGCTTGTTAGCAATCATAAATGTACCTTGTAGAACGACGAATAAGGTTGTTGTGTGAAGAGGTAGGTAGTGTGAAGCGATAAGAAAAAGTCCAAAGTGCACAAGAAGAAGAAGAATGAAAGTTTATTATCACACAGAGACACAGGTTCACACAAGAGTTCCACTAAGAAGAGATAGAAGGAGTGGTAGAAATATAGAAAGCAGATAGGCAAAAGTAAGCGAACATACATAAATATTACGCGCGGCGAAATTTACGTAAGCATACGTTAGCGGTAGGCTCGGCAAAACGTACTGCCGGTCATGTTGACGCGCGGAACGATGCGCGTGCGCGAGCGCGACACTATGATATAGCTGTCTCGCTCACGCGCGCGGCTCGTGTGACGTAGCGGACCTGTCGGCCGCTGCTCGATAGATGTATTGTATAGCTACGGCCGGACAACTGATAACTAATTAACTACTAACACAATTTTTGTCTCAATATGTTTGTTTGTTGAATGTTAGGACAGTGATTGTTTATTATGATTCCTGATTCTATATAATACTAGTTGTTAGTACAAATATAAATAAATCATTTTGCTTTTACAATTATTGAGCCGTAGCTTTAATAATAATTATGTAGGTCACTACATCACCCCCTTCCAAATACCGTCAAGGGCGATAATAGTCGGGAAATCTAACGCGGCGTCCCGACCGCGTCGTTCTGACGACGTCATCGTCGGCCGAAGGTAACTTTCGGTGATCCGCGTTGGGTGTGTAGTGATGAGTGTTAGTGCTGAGTGGTGACGGTGGTGTGTTGTGATGCATGTTAGTGGCATGTGATGGGTGTGATGTGTTGTCAGGGTCACGCAGTATGAAGGCCGGCTTAACGCGGTCTATCGATACCGTAACCTGTTTACCATTTACCCTGATTTTGAATACTTTGTCACCTCTTTCAATGACCTCATGAGGGCCAGAGTATGCCGGTTTCAGACCACCACCAGCAGTGCAGTCCCTTAAAAACACGTGTGTTGTTGAGGATAAATCCTTGTAAATAAAAGTTTTGAACTTGCTGTTGTGCCTGGCTGCTGGTGTTGGTTGCAGATTCCGGATTATACTCCGGAGCCTTGACAGGTAGTCTGTCATGTCGATGGTCTCATCAGCATGGGGGTCAAAAAATTCACCTGGAAGGCGCAAAGGCTGGCCATACACCAATTCGGCGGCTGAAGCCTGAGCGTCTTCTTTGTAAGCGCTGCGAACGCCTAATAGGACTAGTGGAAGAGATTCCACCCAACTGTCATTCGCATGACAGGTGATCGCAGCTTTGAGTTGGCGGTGGAATCTTTCCACCAATCCGTTGCAGGCGGGGTGGTACGCAGTGGTTCTGCGATGTTGGAACCCAGCAATGGCTGACAAGCATTTGAAGAGGGCTGATTCGAACTGCCTACCTCTATCGGTTACGATATCCGATGGGCAGCCGAAACGAGCAATCCAGCCGCTCAGTAAGGCCTTTGCCACTGTTTCTGCAGTTATGTCTGCCAACGGTATTGCCTCCGGCCATCGCGTAAAGCGATCGACGGCTGTGAGACAATAGCGGAAACCTTGGCACAATGGCAAAGGTCCTATGAGGTCGATGTGGATAAATGCAAACCTCGATTGCGGTAATTTAAAAGTGCCTAGTGGTGCCGAGACATGCCGTGTGGTCTTCGAGCGCTGGCAAGCCAGGCAGGAGCGAACCCACTCTCGGCAGTCTTTCCTAATACCAGGCCACACATACCGGTCAGCAACCAATCTTGCTGACGCTTTGGTGCCTGGGTGACTCAAGGAGTGCAGGCTAAGGAAAATTTACCTGCGCAACTCCTTGGGCACAAAAGGTCTTGGCGTAGAGGTGCTGACGTCGCAGTATAGCTGCGTCAGCGAACCTGGAACGCTAACTTGCTTCAGGCGCAAAGCATTATCCTCTGTGAGGAATTGCTTCAGCTCCTGGTCCTCCAGTTGCGCTTCAGCGATTCGTTCAGCGGGCACAGGCTGGGTGATCTCCTCGACGCGCGAGAGGGTATCAGCCACGACGTTGTTCTTCCCTGATATATGCCGGATATCCGTTGTGAACTGGGCTATAAGGTCAAGGTGACGGGAACGTCGTGGTGAACAATTCTCTTTACGAGTGTGGAAGGCGAATGTGAGAGGCTTGTGGTCTGTGTAAATCACAAAGTCACGAGCCTCTAGCATGTGCTGAAAGTACTTCACACTCTCGTAAATGGCGAGCAGCTCGCGGTCGTAAGGTGAATACTTAACCTGTGCCGTACTGAGCTTTCGCGAGAAGAAGGCAAGGGGCTCCCAAGCTCCCGCTTTGAGCTGCTGCAAGACAGCGCCTATAGCTTTGTCTGACGCATCCGTGACCAACGCCATCTTAGCGTTGCAGTCAGGATGTGCCAACAGTGCTGCTTGGCAAAGGCTGTTCTTGCAGTTCTGGAATGCCTCGTACTCTTCGGATGTGAAGTTGACAGGATGTGAACCCTTAACTGATCCAGTCAGCAGAGCGTTCAGGGGTGCCTGGGAACTAGCTGCGCATGGAACAAACCGTCTATAAAAGTTCAGCATCCCAAGGAATCTGCGCAGCTCTCTCACGGTTTTAGGTGCTGGGAAGTTCCGCACGGCTTCGACCTTGGAAGGCAATGGTCTTGTGCCCTTGGCTGAGATGTGATAGCCTAAGAAGTCTACTTCGGACACTCCAAAGGCGCACTTTGAGCTGTTGATGACCATGCCGTAGTCTTGAAGCCTGGAAAACAGCTGACGTAGGTGGTGCTCGTGGGTCTTCTGGTCTTTCGAAAAGACCAGAAAATCGTCTAAATACGCGTACGTAAAATCCAGACCCCTGAGCATTTCGTCCACGAAGCGCTGGAACGTCTGTCCGGCATTCCGAAGACCGAACGTCATGAACGGAAATTCGAATAGACCGAACGGCGTTGTGATCGCGGTCTTCGGGACGTCTTCTGGGTGAACAGGGATCTGATTGTACGCCTTAACCAGATCGATCTTGGAGAAAATGGTACAGCCAGACAGGCTATGAGCGAAGTCCTGGATGTGCCGGATCGGGTACTGGTCGGGGATGGTACGTGCGTTCAACATCCTGTAGTCGCCACAGGGGCGCCAGCCATCGTCTTTTTTAGGTGCTAGGTGGAGAGGTGATGACCATGGTGAATCCGATAGACGGCAGGTGCCACATTGCAACATTGCCTCGAATTCGGCCTTGGCTATTTTTAATTTATCTGGGGCCAATCTGCGAGGTGAACTTGATACTGGCGGCCCTGGTGTAGTACGGATGTGGTGTACTGTATGGTGTTTTGGGGTGCGGTGCGTTCCTTGTGGGCGAGTGATGTCGGGGAATTCCCGCAGTATGTGTGTGTATGCGGAATCACCAAGACTTACCTTTACTTAGACTTTATTAAAACATATATTTGCAGCGTGGGAGGAAGCCCAAGATGCGATAGGGATTTTTTGTGACCTCTCAAAGGCTTTCGATTGTGTTAATCACGAGACCTTGCTTTTAAAACTACAACATTATGGGCTTGGTAAACTTGCACTCAGCTTGGTGAAATCATATTTAAATGACAGGCAACAGCAAGTTCAAATAAATGGTACAAATTCTCAGGGTTTGAAAGTCAAAATGGGTGTTCCACAAGGCTCAATATTGGGTCCTTTCCTCTTCTTAGTATATATTAATGATCTACCGCACCTATTAAAAAAACAGCCGCACATTGTATTGTTTGCTGACGATACGTCGTTAATATTTAAGATCAATAGACGTTCCACAAACCTTGATGACGTAAACAACTCTCTACAGCAAGTCCACAACTGGTTCACTGTTAATAATTTAGTGGGGGTGGGGGTGGGGGTGGGCAATTTTAGGGTAGAGTGGGACTTCTGGGCCAAAAATGTAAGTGATTGAGATATGCTTTTAAAAATTCGTTACATAATTCTATTTCAAAATAGAAAAAATCTAGCCCTAGTTGAAGTGAGGAAAATGAGATATCTAAAAAATAAGTTTTAGTCATGAGTAACCTATTTTAGGTTAGGTATACAATCGAAAAATAGTTTATTCCAAGGACTAACTCCTTGGAATAAACTATTTATCGATTGTATTTTTTTATTTTTGTGGACAAGACTCCTTTCTACTTTTCTACTCTATGTATTATTAGTCGTAGACATGGGCATTTTTGGCTTTGAGTACATACGGATATTAATCCGATATCAGACTTCAAAATAGATTTTCTGTTTTTAGATATTCGGTTTTAGTAACGCCTAGCCTAACAATAAACCATAAAATAAAATATAGCAGTATTCTCGTAAATATTCTTAAGCACTAAAAATAAGATGATATTGTTTGCTTATTTCAATGTGCAATAGATTTTCATAAAAATCTAAATTGTGCGATTCGCACTGTCTTTTTTATTTCACGTTTATATAAAGAGAAAAAGCGAATTTTTACGCATTGGTCAGTTTGAGTTTGGCTATACACAAAATTCCTTTGGCCTTTCTCAACTCCAGCTACATCTACTTATCTAGTGCTATTATTCGTCGATTCTGATTAGTTTGGTTGTTTATATCGTTTAGCTTGGCTAGGCCGGTTTTATAAATCTGATTTTCTAGACCGAGAAAACGATAAAAGTGTGTTTGAAATTGACTTTTAAATTCGTTTTTATATATCGAACACATGCCTAGTCACTCGTCTCGTATTCGGTTCCTTGCGGTATAATGACTAGTAGTTGCAACCTCTTCCGTCACGGTATAGGACGGAAGAGGTTGCGGCTAAACGGCATAGAGTTATTATGTCGATGAGATATACTGACATAATATAGAAACGTCACTAATAAAAAGCTGTTTTAAAATTCCTGTTTTCCACAAAGGCCATCAATGAAGAGTTGAAGTTGAAATATAATTGTTGTTATTGAACTGCATCTAGAGTATAGTGTATTTTCTACACACCATCTAAGCACTCCAGATTAAATGCTGAAATGCACTATGTCGACGACCTATGTATGTTGAAATGATATTGTCAGTGATTTCTCTTAATGGCGCCACAACCTGTAAGTATAATCACCCCACATTTTATTATTAACCAGCGTCTACTACGATGCATCGTTTTCTTTCTCCACGATATTAACAAATAAAAATATATTTTTAGAGAACATTGATATTATAGGATATTATTTACATTTTACTAAATTATTTTTTGAATAAACTATTATTCCCATGTTTCAGGTAATCGATAGTGACTACATTTATCAACCTTACTGGGACTTTGCTCAAAGGTCGTCTGTTGATGAAACAATACAAACCGGCCACAGTTGTATTGGTCTCCACTGTGGTCGTTCTCTTGCATCACGAATCACTACTTCATGCAACTCGTGAATCGAGAATTTATAATTTTATTCAATTGTTGATTATGCCTCGAAATGGAAATTCTTGGTTTGCATGGTGTTTATGAAAAAAAAAATTATATGTAAACTGTTTTATTATAAATTAAATATGACCCTTTGCTTTGCCATTGCCATTTGGGAACGCGATAATCATGGCGGTAAGTCCCTTCTTTGAGGAATGGCTGGAGAGGCGTCACGACGTCAAACCTTCCACGTGCCATAGGTCCTCCCCAGATATGGTAAATTCGAGAGGTACCTGTACCGGATTCAGATGGAAGAAACGCCCGGGTCATCATTGTGCGGACCACTCGAAAAACAGGACAGAGGGGACAAGCAGTGGTCGCCTCCTTCTGCGCAGCAGTAATACTTGCGAAGGAGACTGCGGCAGCCTGAGGAAATGGAGACTCTCACACCCCAGCCACTGAGACCCTGACCCCGACTACCAGCCAGCAGGATGATGAGTAATGGGTAATTCGCTTTCCGGCCGTCTACTAACCGTCCAGACCGAGTCCGAGACGCCGACGACCGTAGTATTTCACACGCGCGCCTCATAGAGATGTTAGCAAAACCGTAGAAGCCCAGCAAGCCCGATGTCCGCTGGGGTAGCGGATAGTTGAAAACGATTCCTGAAATAAGTGTAATTGAAGGACAGAGACGGTTTTAGAAAGTAAGTCTGACTCGCCACTTTACTCTAGAGCTTTTTTTTTGTGGTAGGTAAAACCATTCAAAGACATCTCCCGCCCTTGGGTGGAGCAGGAGATAGTGTCTGACTCTTACTGACTAAAAACCTACCCCGTTCCTTCATTGCCTTAGTTCTGGGGCCCTGGTATGCATTTTCGTACTTCCCCAAGGCTCTGCTGGGCCCCTACAGTTTGCTGACAACTCCTTGAGGCGCGCGAGATCAGTACGCGCCGTCAACGACTTGTCCTCGGTTCAGACTGTTACCGGACGGACAGACAGCGAGATACCCATTGCTCGCCGTCCTCAAGCCTGCGCTAACGGTGGCCGGAAATTGGGTTCAGAATCCCGGCGGTGGCGGCAGTGTGTGCGCCGTTGCCTGATGCGGTCGGCCTCCTCCTCTACCCTAGAGCTGGAGAAGTCTTTTGATAATTTTCCACCTCAATAAAAATACAACCTTACCCTAAATATATGAATGATGGGTTGTTTAATATTTTTTCATTCTGCAAAACTCTCAATAATAAATAAATACTGTCAATCATAACTTAATATCTTACATAACCTCACTTTTACTAAATCTCTGATAACTCTTCTCTCTGACTGATAAATTCCGCAGAATTTTCAGCAAATGGTTGAAAATATATTAGCTACTAACTGACATCACTTTCATTTCTTTACTACCCAGGCCCAACATTGTATGAAAGCGTATCTGTCTCCTTTACGTAAGCATACGTTAGCGGTAGGCTCGGCAAAACGTACTGCCGGTCATGTTGACGCGCGGAACGATGCGCGTGCGCGAGCGCGACACTATGATATAGCTGTCTCGCTCACGCGCGCGGCTCGTGTGACGTAGCGGACCTGTCGGCCGCTGCTCGATAGATGTATTGTATAGCTACGGCCGGACAACTGATAACTAATTAACTACTAACACAATTTTTGTCTCAATATGTTTGTTTGTTGAATGTTAGGACAGTGATTGTTTATTATGATTCCTGATTCTATATAATACTAGTTGTTAGTACAAATATAAATAAATCATTTTGCTTTTACAATTATTGAGCCGTAGCTTTAATAATAATTATGTAGGTCACTACATCACCCCCTTCCAAATACCGTCAAGGGCGATAATAGTCGGGAAATCTAACGCGGCGTCCCGACCGCGTCGTTCTGACGACGTCATCGTCGGCCGAAGGTAACTTTCGGTGATCCGCGTTGGGTGTGTAGTGATGAGTGTTAGTGCTGAGTGGTGACGGTGGTGTGTTGTGATGCATGTTAGTGGCATGTGATGGGTGTGATGTGTTGTCAGGGTCACGCAGTATGAAGGCCGGCTTAACGCGGTCTATCGATACCGTAACCTGTTTACCATTTACCCTGATTTTGAATACTTTGTCACCTCTTTCAATGACCTCATGAGGGCCAGAGTATGCCGGTTTCAGACCACCACCAGCAGTGCAGTCCCTTAAAAACACGTGTGTTGTTGAGGATAAATCCTTGTAAATAAAAGTTTTGAACTTGCTGTTGTGCCTGGCTGCTGGTGTTGGTTGCAGATTCCGGATTATACTCCGGAGCCTTGACAGGTAGTCTGTCATGTCGATGGTCTCATCAGCATGGGGGTCAAAAAATTCACCTGGAAGGCGCAAAGGCTGGCCATACACCAATTCGGCGGCTGAAGCCTGAGCGTCTTCTTTGTAAGCGCTGCGAACGCCTAATAGGACTAGTGGAAGAGATTCCACCCAACTGTCATTCGCATGACAGGTGATCGCAGCTTTGAGTTGGCGGTGGAATCTTTCCACCAATCCGTTGCAGGCGGGGTGGTACGCAGTGGTTCTGCGATGTTGGAACCCAGCAATGGCTGACAAGCATTTGAAGAGGGCTGATTCGAACTGCCTACCTCTATCGGTTACGATATCCGATGGGCAGCCGAAACGAGCAATCCAGCCGCTCAGTAAGGCCTTTGCCACTGTTTCTGCAGTTATGTCTGCCAACGGTATTGCCTCCGGCCATCGCGTAAAGCGATCGACGGCTGTGAGACAATAGCGGAAACCTTGGCACAATGGCAAAGGTCCTATGAGGTCGATGTGGATAAATGCAAACCTCGATTGCGGTAATTTAAAAGTGCCTAGTGGTGCCGAGACATGCCGTGTGGTCTTCGAGCGCTGGCAAGCCAGGCAGGAGCGAACCCACTCTCGGCAGTCTTTCCTAATACCAGGCCACACATACCGGTCAGCAACCAATCTTGCTGACGCTTTGGTGCCTGGGTGACTCAAGGAGTGCAGGCTAAGGAAAATTTACCTGCGCAACTCCTTGGGCACAAAAGGTCTTGGCGTAGAGGTGCTGACGTCGCAGTATAGCTGCGTCAGCGAACCTGGAACGCTAACTTGCTTCAGGCGCAAAGCATTATCCTCTGTGAGGAATTGCTTCAGCTCCTGGTCCTCCAGTTGCGCTTCAGCGATTCGTTCAGCGGGCACAGGCTGGGTGATCTCCTCGACGCGCGAGAGGGTATCAGCCACGACGTTGTTCTTCCCTGATATATGCCGGATATCCGTTGTGAACTGGGCTATAAGGTCAAGGTGACGGGAACGTCGTGGTGAACAATTCTCTTTACGAGTGTGGAAGGCGAATGTGAGAGGCTTGTGGTCTGTGTAAATCACAAAGTCACGAGCCTCTAGCATGTGCTGAAAGTACTTCACACTCTCGTAAATGGCGAGCAGCTCGCGGTCGTAAGGTGAATACTTAACCTGTGCCGTACTGAGCTTTCGCGAGAAGAAGGCAAGGGGCTCCCAAGCTCCCGCTTTGAGCTGCTGCAAGACAGCGCCTATAGCTTTGTCTGACGCATCCGTGACCAACGCCATCTTAGCGTTGCAGTCAGGATGTGCCAACAGTGCTGCTTGGCAAAGGCTGTTCTTGCAGTTCTGGAATGCCTCGTACTCTTCGGATGTGAAGTTGACAGGATGTGAACCCTTAACTGATCCAGTCAGCAGAGCGTTCAGGGGTGCCTGGGAACTAGCTGCGCATGGAACAAACCGTCTATAAAAGTTCAGCATCCCAAGGAATCTGCGCAGCTCTCTCACGGTTTTAGGTGCTGGGAAGTTCCGCACGGCTTCGACCTTGGAAGGCAATGGTCTTGTGCCCTTGGCTGAGATGTGATAGCCTAAGAAGTCTACTTCGGACACTCCAAAGGCGCACTTTGAGCTGTTGATGACCATGCCGTAGTCTTGAAGCCTGGAAAACAGCTGACGTAGGTGGTGCTCGTGGGTCTTCTGGTCTTTCGAAAAGACCAGAAAATCGTCTAAATACGCGTACGTAAAATCCAGACCCCTGAGCATTTCGTCCACGAAGCGCTGGAACGTCTGTCCGGCATTCCGAAGACCGAACGTCATGAACGGAAATTCGAATAGACCGAACGGCGTTGTGATCGCGGTCTTCGGGACGTCTTCTGGGTGAACAGGGATCTGATTGTACGCCTTAACCAGATCGATCTTGGAGAAAATGGTACAGCCAGACAGGCTATGAGCGAAGTCCTGGATGTGCCGGATCGGGTACTGGTCGGGGATGGTACGTGCGTTCAACATCCTGTAGTCGCCACAGGGGCGCCAGCCATCGTCTTTTTTAGGTGCTAGGTGGAGAGGTGATGACCATGGTGAATCCGATAGACGGCAGGTGCCACATTGCAACATTGCCTCGAATTCGGCCTTGGCTATTTTTAATTTATCTGGGGCCAATCTGCGAGGTGAACTTGATACTGGCGGCCCTGGTGTAGTACGGATGTGGTGTACTGTATGGTGTTTTGGGGTGCGGTGCGTTCCTTGTGGGCGAGTGATGTCGGGGAATTCCCGCAGTATGTGTGTGTATGCGGAATCACCAAGACTTACCTTTACTTAGACTTTATTAAAACATATATTTGCAGCGTGGGAGGAAGCCCAAGATGCGATAGGGATTTTTTGTGACCTCTCAAAGGCTTTCGATTGTGTTAATCACGAGACCTTGCTTTTAAAACTACAACATTATGGGCTTGGTAAACTTGCACTCAGCTTGGTGAAATCATATTTAAATGACAGGCAACAGCAAGTTCAAATAAATGGTACAAATTCTCAGGGTTTGAAAGTCAAAATGGGTGTTCCACAAGGCTCAATATTGGGTCCTTTCCTCTTCTTAGTATATATTAATGATCTACCGCACCTATTAAAAAAACAGCCGCACATTGTATTGTTTGCTGACGATACGTCGTTAATATTTAAGATCAATAGACGTTCCACAAACCTTGATGACGTAAACAACTCTCTACAGCAAGTCCACAACTGGTTCACTGTTAATAATTTAGTGTTAAATGGAAAAAAAACTAAGTGCATAAGATTTGCGTTACCTAATGTTAAAAGTAATAAATCCGACATAGAATTGAACAAGGAGAAACTTGAATTCGTCGAGAACACGGTTTTCCTGGGGATCACGCTTGACTCGAGGCTACAATGGGGTCCACATTTAGCATCTCTGGCAGGTCGGCTTAGTTCAGCAGCATATGCTGTTAGAAAAATCCGTCAATTTACAGATGTCGATACCGCGAGACTAGTCTATTTTAGTTACTTCCATAGCATAATGTCTTACGGTATTTTACTATGGGGACGGGCTGCAGATATTGATTCTATTTTTATTCTGCAGAAAAGAGCTATCAGAGCCATATATAATCTTCGCAGGCGCGATTCTCTTAGGGAACTGTTTAAGGAAATAAACATCATGACGGTCCCTTGTCAATACATTTATGAAAACATTATGTATGTTCGGAAAAATATTCATCTTTTTACTAAGATAAGTGACAGGCACAATTTTAATACTAGGAATAGGAACCAATTAGATCAACCTCGATTCAGATTGGCTAAAGTACATAGTTCTTTTATGGGTTACTGTGTAAAGTTTTATAATAAAATCCCACTTGGAATTCAAAATCTAAATGAGTCGAAATTTAAAACATGCATTAAACGCACGCTATGTAGACAAGCATATTATAAATTGGAAGATTACATCGTTGATAAAAATGCTTGGCTAAATGCCGGTCCTGCTCCACAGCCACAGCCACATTTGCCTACAAATTAGTTTGGAAGAAATGCGGGGGCCCCTTTTTGTATTGTTGTTTTCGAAATGTTTTTTTTTTTTTTTTTATATATATACTATTTTTCATTATTTTATTGATTTATTGTAATGGAGCTTGTGATCAATTACTTATTACTTTTTGTAATTGGAAACAATAAGATTGTATAATGTAGAAGCACTTTTTTTTTATTTGTGAATGTGAAGTACCATGGAGCATTTTTATTTTAATAGGTTACAACTTGTTTGACATTAAAAGCATGGCAGTTGAGAGTTTGTCATGCTCACTAAAATGTCTCGCTGATGGTGGCACGTGTTATTGGGTCATTCGGTTCCCTTCAAAATGGTTGAGCTGAGTGGGGCTGAGGCACGCGTCATGCTCGTGAATAGGCGCCGTCAGTAGGGACTGGTCATCTCTTAGCTGCCAGTAGCTCAATTCAATTTCTATTTTTTTTAATTAGTTCATTTTATTTTTTTATTACTTATCTGCATTGTGCTCACATAATAGAAGCGACAAGAAAAATGTAACCAAGATTTATGTAACTCATAATATGATTTTAAAAGAGTGTCCATGGAGTTTCTTGCACGTTCTTCTCCATAGAGATCTACGCTTTGGAACGTGCAATTTAGCTTCACTTTTTTTTTTTGGACTGACCGACATTTTGACAATTCAAAAGTGCCTGTAATTGGTCTATTTGAAATAAACTATTCTGATTCTGATTCTGATTCTGATTACCCTCACCGAAGAGACGCCGTCTGAACGACGGACAGGCAACGCCGGGGCGGAGAGCGTAGTATGATTGTCGATGAGGCGTTGGTTCCTGCAATCAACAACCAAATTATAATAAGATAAAAAATCCACGCCTATTATCGCCCTTGTAACGTCGGCAACAATAAATCGCCAAGCGAAGTCACGGCGCAACCCTAGATTTAACGATACATTAATAAAACCGTAGGTAGTTATTGATGTACCGTTTGCCGCACACAGTTGATACGTGGTTTTCTCTAGCCGCTTCGAAATTGCCGATCGGGGGTAGACGCAGAGGTCGCTGCCGGTGTCGACCAAAAACTGCATCTTCGACCTTTGATCGGTGACGAATAAGCGACCAGCGCTCGGACAATCATCGGTCGCCATCACTGATTGCCCCGCTCTTTTCCCGATGTGGGGTAGTCGCACGGCTTCACGCACTTCCTTGCCCGGTCGCCGAAGTTCTGGTGGTACCAGCACTGAGGGAACCTGGTGTAGCTGGACTGGGACCGTCTTGAGCTGGATCGATAGCGCGTACGACTACGGGACCGTCCTCTAGGGCGGGACCACCGTTCCACCTTGTCCGCCAGCTTCTCCATCTGCTTGGTCAGGGCGGCGATCTCTGCGTGTACGCTACTACTGCCCTGGGTGCTCGACGATGCTGGAGTCGTGATGGCAGATGTTGTTGCCATCTGGGTGCCGACGACGTCGTGTATCCGGTCTGCCAGCTCAGCCAGCTCAGCCAGATCCTGCTTGGACTGCGAAGCTACGATCGCTTGAGTGCTTGAGGGTAGGCGGCTCGTCCAGATAGTCTGTAGGAACTCCTCCGGTACGCCTGGTCCAGCAAGGTTGAGGAGGTATCGGTAAAATTGAGAAGGCTTTCGGTCTCCTAATTCCTCATGCATGAGGAGCTGCTTTACCTTCCTCTCCTGCGATGCTGACAACCTCTTTATGAGCTCCGCCTTTAGTCTCTCATATTTCCCGTTTTCTGGAGGGTAGCTGATAATATCCTCGACTTCGGCCGCGTATTGAGGATCCAAGTTGCCGGTCACATAATAAAACTTGGTCTCGTCCGTCTTGATGTTGGACAGAATGAACTGGGCCTCCATCTGGGCGAACCACAGCGCCGGTTTCTCGGGGTAGAACGGTGGGACTCGCACACCCATACGCAAGGTTTCCGCTGCCGCATCGCCGACATCCCGCGAACTGCTTGCCTTGTTCTGGCTCATCCTCGTGTTCTTGTACGGGGTCACCAATGTAGAACGACGAATAAGGTTGTTGTGTGAAGAGGTAGGTAGTGTGAAGCGATAAGTAAAAGTCCAAAGTGCACAAGAAGAAGAAGAATGAAAGTTTATTATCACACAGAGACACAGGTTCACACAAGAGTTCCACTAAGAAGAGATAGAAGGAGTGGTAGAAATATAGAAAGCAGATAGGCAAAAGTAAGCGAACATACATAAATATTACGCGCGGCGAAATTTACGTAAGCATACGTTACGCTCGGCAAAACGTACTGCCGGTCATGTTGACGCGCGGAACGATGCGCGTGCGCGAGCGCGACACTATGATATAGCTGTCTCGCTCACGCGCGCGGCTCGTGTGACGTAGCGGACCTGTCGGCCGCTGCTCGATAGATGTATTGTATAGCTACGGCCGGACAACTGATAACTAATTAACTACTAACACAATTTTTGTCTCAATATGTTTGTTTGTTGAATGTTAGGACAGTGATTGTTTATTATGATTCCTGATTCTATATAATACTAGTTGTTAGTACAAATATAAATAAATCATTTTGCTTTTACAATTATTGAGCCGTAGCTTTAATAATAATTATGTAGGTCACTACAACCTTTTATTGTAACCCCGAACTAACTTTCCTTGGGGCGTGGTTGGAAAGACCTCACGGCGTTCTCAACTTCCGCACGACGCAGGTGCTTACCGAACACGGAAAGTTCGCTAAGTACCTGTTCCGGATTCGTGCGGAGGATTCGCCCGGGTGTCGCCACTGTGAGGAACATCCGGAGGACACGGTGGAGCACACTGTAGAGGTGTGCCGCGCCTGGGCGGAGCATCGCCGGGTCCTCGTGGGGGCGATCGGCGGCAGCGATCTCTCTCGCCGGGCCTTGGTTCAGGCCATGGTCCGTAGTGAGGAGGGATGGCAGGCGGTCGCCTCCTTCTGCGAAGCAGTAATGCTAGCAAAGGAGGAGGCCGACCGCATCAGGCAGAGGCAACGGGGCGCTCGCCCCAGCCGCCGCCGGGATTCCGATCCCGATTTCCGGCCACCGTAGGCGCGGGCTTGCGGACGGCGTGCAATGGGTAGCACGATGTCCGATCGTCCGGTAACCGACCGGACCGAGCCCAAGTCGTCGACGGCGCGTTCTGTTCCCGCGCGCCTCAAGGAGCTGTCAGCACATCGAAGAGGCCCAGCCTGCTAACTGCAGGCAGGCAGGGTCGAAGCCTACTGGGGTCATGGGTTTATTTCCGAAAGGAATGCTCGGCCCCGGCACGATAGGCTACGAAGGAACGGGGTAGGTTTTTAGTCAGTAAGAGTCTGACACTACTTCCCGCTCCGCCCAAGGGCAGGATTTGTCATTGGATGATTTTACCTACCATAAAAAAAAACCCCGAACTAACTTTGACTTTGCTTCGGGGCTTTTTTAATCCACAACAAAAGCAAGTTATCGATTTTATGTACAATCATAATGACTTCCTCCTCATTAGTCGCTTCAATTCTTTGCCAGATAAGTTAAATAGCTCTTAACGACCTCCTTAAATCTCTTAAACAACGCTTTTATACCATTCGATTTCCACTACAAGGAAAAAAAATGTAACTGCGTATCTATCACGCATCCGCGTATACACTTCGCTGACGAATCTGAACGACACCCCAATCGTTCACAAACAGTAATAAAACCACATCACTTGCCATTTATCCGGGTTTGTTTGTGATGCGAACGTGATTGTAGAACACAGAGCACGGAGTCGCCTCAATGGCCACTATAACTAGGAACAGCATTGCCAAAAGTGATCATAAAAACTAAGCATGTCAACGAGTGTCAGGAAAAGAAAAAAAGAATGAAAAGATTCGATGTACCTTACGACTGCGCCAAAGTAAGTCCAGTTCGGAATAAATGTCAGACAACAGGTGCCTGAAGCTGGTTTTCAACTGGACTTCAGTTTGTGAATGAAATAAACTATATTTTACTAAAAAGAAGAAGAAAAACTCATATATCTAATATTTTGTATTAGATACATATGAGTATACATAGCAATTGATTTAGAAGAAATTTCTAGTGTTGAGTAAAGTAACTTTTATATAAATTTACATAATGCCACAAAAAATAACCTTTGCAGTTTTGCCCGCGGATGTCAAATTTTACACTCTATCAGCATATAAAATATTATTATGGTCTATGTGTATTGTCTTGTGTGTCTTATTTTTGGATTCACGGGAAGAACGTAGCCTAATCTGTTACGGTCTTCCCGTGCGTCATCCAAATCTGTTTAGTTGGCGAGACTTGGAAAAAATAAAATGTCACATTTCATTTCCCTTCACATTTATAATATTATTAAGATGTAATCTATAAGATAGTAATACATGTGCCTGTAACTTGCACAAAAATGTGTAAGTAACTTGCATAACACAGTAACATACACCAACCAGAACATGTCATGGCAAGCAATTTACTTGCACAATGTTGTGCAAGTTAGAATCACGTGTATTATGACCTTTAGATGCTGCAAGCGTGTTCCAAGCTCTATGGTGTGGCCCATACGGACAAAGGGAATACGAAGAATAACGTCAGATCTGAAGATAATGAGATTTTCACGAGTATCGCGATAATAATCGGTGGCATTGTTTGCGTGCGGCTCCCGGCCGGCAATTATTACAACAATGGGGACTGGGAAACAGTTTATCAGATAGTAATGAGTAGTTAGTCGTCTATTATAGGGTTTGTCTGGAAATAGTTAGGGCGTGTATCGCTTTGTATACACAAATTACTTCTGTTAGTGAGCACTAACCTTAGAATATGGAATAAATTTATTCCAATACGTTATCGGTAGCGGCATTGTAATTTAAGTTTTTAAACTGAATATTTTAATTAATTAATTCAAGATATGTAGCATAAGTGGCAATGGGCAGGGCACATTGCTCGCAGAACGGATGGCCGTTGGAGCCGGAAAGTTCTGGCATGGCGGCCACGTACCGGAAGAAGTAGCGTTGGAAGGCCTCCTTCAAGGTGGACCGATGACCTGGTAAAGGTTGTGGGAATCCGGTGAATGCACAGGACCGTTCATTGTGGCGACACTTGGGGGAGGCCTATCTCCCACTGTGGATGTAAATGATGATGATGATGATGTAGCATTATAGTTGGTATGATCAGCCTTATAACGTTACCACAGCTGAGACTCATGCCCCCGCTCTTGGAGAGGGAACGGGCTGTAAACCATCACACGGGCCAAGTGTGGATTGGTAGATGTCTTCGAATTATTGGTTCTAGGATATGCCAGTTTACTTACGATGTTTTCCTTTACCGTTTTGAGAGTAGTGGCGATGAAATAAATTACAAAAAGTAACGTGCCTGCCTGGGTTTGAATACATGACCTACAATTCGTAAGTTGAGACCATAACCATTGAGCCACCAATGCTCTTAGGCTCCTCAAATGGTCTATTCCATTTGATTTTCCTTTAAAACTCTAGTCAAACTAAAATACAGTTTCATTACTAATGATGAACATTTTTAAGACAGATGCCATGTTAATTGAATAACATCCAACAATAAGAACGAGCACAGATACTTTACAAATGAACGGCTAATTAAAAATGTTTTATTCAGATATTCGCGTTGTAATTTGCTTCGTTAGTAATTGACTGAAGGAAAACTAAATTAAGGGTAGTGTACAGACTCCATTACGATATCGCTGGCCTCAGAAGCCAATAAGTAGTAACTCAATCGAATTATTATTTATAAATAAGGAAAAGAAAAATATGATGTCCCGTCAGCTTAATGACAAAGTTTTGTCTTTGCTCACAGTTGCATTTTCAGATCCGCCAGTATGGTATGTTATAAAAATAAATCTTATATCCTTAGCCAGTTCCGAGAATAAATTTAATTAAAATCGTTTAAAATAAAAACAGGAGTGAAAAAGTCACAAACGGACATGGTTAATTCAATATTTATTCATCTGAGTTACGAATATTAAAAACATTTGAAGTAGTAAACTGTTTTCCTTAATTACCTACCCAATAATAAAATTAAAAAAAACTTTTATTTTAAACTCGAATTAAGTTTCGTATGTACGAAATTAATTTCTTTAAGTAAACGTTAGCTGGACGAGTTCAATGACCTGTATGTAGTTAGTACGCAACGACTGACAACTACCTACAAGGTCATTGACTCGTTTAAATAAAGAAATTAATTTCGTACAACGTCAATTAGAGTTTTAGAAAAAAAAACCTTTATATTTTTATTTATCTTTACAAACCGATAATGTTTCATGTACCGGATCGACCTCCATGGGATTAAAACGATCAAAATTTAACGGTGTATATGATATATCTATTTAAAGCGATCTGTTTATTAAAAACTATATTTAGAGAATTTATTATAGAAAGAAAGAAGAAAGAAAAATATTTTATTAGACACACACAATGCAAAAAAATATCTGTTCAAGGCTTCCTACACTTTCATGGTGATTGTAATTACTCCGCAATATTAATAACAATAGATATAGTACCAATCATGACTACGAAGGAGCTCAGTACAATGATGATCTTAATAGAGCTTCCGAAAGATTGGGTCTTAAAATGAACATGGACAAAACCAAAATCATAGTAAATAACCATGTAGCACCTACTCCGATCAAGATCGGAGAGAATCCAGTTGAGTAGATTTAATTTCGAGAAAGACGTCAATCGTCGAATCCGGTTGGCTTCGACGATTCGAATTCGGCTGGGCAGCGTTCGAGAAGCTGCACGGTATCTTTTAGTCCTACAATGTCTCAAGACGAAAGTCAGTGTGAGTTGCCAGAGTGATGGTATGTGGTACTGAAACAAGGCCGCTTAAAATGGGCCTCATCAGAAAGCTTAAAGTCACCCAAAGGGCAATGGAAAAGCTACGCTTGGAGTTTTCTTGCGTGATTACATTAGGAATGAAGATATCAGTTTCATACTGATATCTTCCAAACCATGGTCGCCTAATCGCCACACTAAAGTGGCAGAGTCGCAGGAATGCGGTGGATGCGAGACAAACAGGTCCGTTCGTTGTGTTCGCACTTGGGGGAGGCTTGGCTGAAATGATGATGATGACGATCAATACCAATTGTCGCTTATATCACATGTATGACTAGATCGAGCAGGTTGATTTATTTTCTTGTTGTGTTGGTAATTTTGCAAAACAAAGACAGGACAGGACAAAGTTTGTATTAAAGAACTTTTTTTTGAAATTCTGCCAGAAATTAAATTAGAGCTGGGGCGGCTTGAATTTTCTTTAAAGTTACGGGTTTAACTAACACACATCTAATGATTGAGCATTTGATGGGTTAATACAAAACCCTGTTTTTAGCTGCGCTACCTTTTTTTTTTCGGTCGATGTACTCTTACCAATTTTTTTTCTGTCCAGCATTTGGCAACCTGCACAGCTCTGTTAATGGCCTCGTATGAATCCTGAAAAGTGCAGGTGGTTGTGCAGGATGGGCAGCATAGCAGGTGACGCATGAGCTTTGCAGCAGCTCCACACTTGCGGTTTGTTAGAGATGGGTCGAGGAAGCCCCATGTCTATGCCAGCTTTACCATGCAAAAAAAAAAACATAGAATTTTAGTCATTGAAATAGTTTTTCTTTTTCACTATCAAAGGCAGATTAAAAAAAAACAAAATGTTTCAAGTCAAGCTTACGAACCCATAAGGCGATAATGTGTGGTTATTAAAAGCTATAAAGTAGAAAAAGTGCAAGCTACATCAAAGAGAAGAAAATTATGGCGTGTGGTCTTGACGGATTTAACATTGTATTGTGACAGCAATGCAATGTTATAAATGTAATTAAAGAAACAGAAACGTTTGTTCTTATGGTACTCAAAGAAATAATGTGTTATACTGAATATATATTCGTTATATCGTTACATTTTTGGTTTTTGTTATATTTTTCCTTTTTTATTTTGGTTTAGTTACTGTAATTGGTTGTAAGACCGTTGTAATTAATAATAAATAAATATTCACTACGGTACAGAATGTTATTTATAATTGTGGCGTTATCAATGTTGTAATAATGTACAATTAGATTTTAATTTGGATGAACACATTGTAACCTGACATACGACGACAATTGCTATAATAAAGCAAGTATATTGTATCAAGGGTTTATTTATTTATTAGAGCGGTTTAGCATTATGGACAATGATGCCTGACGTCCCAGGGATTAAGTAAACCCAGTAAAATCTTTCCTATTTAATCGTGTAAACAAACTCTATAGGAATATTCCAGTACAGATTATCTCTCTGGCTCTTAGTGCATCTGATAGGTTTATTACATATTGAAGAGTCTTTCATTCACAAAGCTTTTAGCTCTAGATTAGAATAGTCAATAGTGATGCACCGTTGGAAGACGTCCCAAAATGTGGAACGATGTCCTGGCGAGAGTTCTCCTACAATCCTTCAGATCGACGGATACCAGGTGCACAGGAGCGGTCATGGTAACGACATTTGGAGGAGGTCTAAGACCAACAGTGGATGCCTTTTGGCTGAAATTATGATGAAGCTTGAATGTTAACCTACATTAATGGTTGTAGTCCAATTTTAGACAAAATGACTGTAGCGACATCTATGTTGTCACAAAGGAACTATCCTGCTTCGCGCAATTGAAGTTCTCTGCGCAATTTGAATAGATACAGCCGCTCGAAATCATCGATTGGGTAGTAGCACACTAGACATAGCACCCGTCTGGTCGGAGGATCCTCTCACTTCAAAAGGAGGTATGTGGGACTTTACTTTCTGTTCCCCATATCTCTAAATGACCAATCATACAGTCAATGTGTCGCTAAATGTAGTCTCCAACTACCCGTAAAGGTATAATCGCACTAATTTGCTGCAGTAACGAAAGAAATTATTCGGCAAAAGTAATGGAACAACGTATTAGTCTAACTACACGAACGATTAAGTTTCCCAAGTGGTCGTTTTCGACAAATTATTGTTAATTGTAAATGGACGAAATGGACCAAATGGACCAATGTTTGTCCTATAGTGTTATTGCTGGAGACTTTTCTTGACTAATTGGAATTATTAATAAAAATAAATAGTATTCAAATACACTATTGCGAATGAGACTAGTTATTAAGTTAAAATAGTTTTAAAAAAACTATTTAAAGTTTGGTCTTTCGTAAAAAAAACATCAACTAAAATTGGTATTTTTTTTCTGAAAGGAAATGATCAAATGATTACTCCTGCTTTTGAGTCGCGTAGAACACAAGACGCCGTCGACTCGGTCTGGTCTTTATCAGTCGGTAAGCTACCCATAGCTCGCCTCTCTTACGGCTACTGGGGCGTGAGAATGTCCTCACCAAGATAATTTTTTTAAATGGGCTTGCAATGGCTTAACTGCAAAAAATAGTAAAATATCCAAAGGAATCTTTTTTTACAGGTGCAAAATCATCCAATGACTTCTCCCACTCTAGGGAGATGCGGGAGGTTGTGTCAGGCTTTTACTGACCTTTGATAAAGTAATTAGTGTAGATATACAATCAAAGAAAACAAAACTATTTTGATGTCTTTGAATTATTATTATCGAAAAAACTGACACGTCGAATGTGTAGTCTCTACGCAGTCGTAGCACATTGCTACGCCGTAGCATGCCGCGTAGCTAGTCGTAGCAAGGCAGATGCACGTCTAGAATATGGAAATACTTTTTGCGGGTGAAGAAAAAGAAGCTGCGAAATCGTACGAAAGAGTTACAGTTAACGATTTAATTTTAAAGGTGGTCGTGTTAGTAGCTCATAAAGAGCAACTGAAGGAACAGGTAGGTTTTAGGCAGTAAAAGTTTGATACTTCTTCTCGCTTCACCCAGTGTGAGAAGAGAATTTGATGATTTCCCAAAATATTTCTTAAATTAGTGAGTAGCATATTATGTGTTTTATATAGAATAAATATGCAACAGAGTTTTTTTTATGAGGTATCTCATTCATGATTTTGTGGCTTATAACTTGACTATTTTTTTGAACTTAGCATAAAAAATAATTTATATAGCATTCTGTGATATTTTCATTTTATCAGTGAACGAATTTTTGGTATGAAATAAAAGTATTTGCCTACTTTAAGGAAATGGTTTTTACAACATAAAAATAAATAAAAAAACATTTACACTTGCATCCAGTTATAATACAGATTGTGGATCACACTAACATAAAAAAGTAAGTTTGTGACTGTGTACGTATATATTTGTACGGAGTATGTTAGTTTCTCAATCACGGTCAAACTGCTGAACGGATTTGAATGAAATTTGGCACATGGATAGACCATGTCATGGAATAGCACATAATTTCGAGAGTATGTTCCGTTGGGATAATTTCTTACTTTAATGCAGGCAAAACCGCTGGCAGTAGCTAGTACTAAAAAAAAAATCCCAAAATTCAATACTCAATGATATAAAAAGTGCTAAAATATTGTTTTAATTAAATTGTAAACTGAAAAAATGCCAACAGTTTTCTGAAATCAATGGTTCATATCCAGTTTATTTTTGTTGGCAGTTTGTTTTATAAAGCTGAAGATAAAACCATTGATCTCCTTTCCCCTTTAATCTGCTTTTCGCTTGTTATTTTACCACGGCAGGGCTGAGTACTGTTTTAAGTACCTGTGAGGTACTTTAAAAGAATAAACAAAGGATTAAACCCATACGAAGCTTAGATATAAAGCATTGTCCTATGGAAGTTTGTATCATTCGGATTATGGTATTATGTGGCATAACTTTTTATTACACTTATATATACGAGATAACTGCAAAAATAGTGTCAACAATTTTAAATATAGACTACTCTCTAAAAAAGGGATAGTGTGAGGTATCTTTCAAAATTTTACAGTACAAAAAAATCTATTAAAATATTTTTTCATAGCAATCTTTTCTAGCGCGGTATCTTCCTATATAATAAAATTTATATTCAACAAGACCATTCCACACAGGACCGTTCAATGTGGCGACACTTGGTGGAGGCTTATGTCCAACAATGGATGTCTTTTCGAAAAAAATCGCTTTTAGCGAGAAGACCGCCCCTTGTGCCACCCTATTAATTTTAAGTTCCAATTGTAATTTTATCTTTGGTGTACAATAAAGAATATATCTATCTATCTATCTTTTAGCCGAAATGATGACGATGGTGATGAAGACCATTCCAAAGGGTTCAAACGCGCTAGAGTTGTCTTATTGCGCTTATTACCGAGTTCCTATGGCGATCTTCCAGTTCCATCATCAGACCCTGGCACCTGATACTAAAATACTCGTCAAAACGAATCACATGAGCCCAAACTCGATGGGGTTGTGTCGTTTAATTATCGAGTTCCTGTGGCTACCTTCTGGTTCTAACATCAGATCAGTTCCACGTCATAATAACTTTGCACTGTCATCTGATTTACTCATGCATGCAAAATTTCAGTTTAATCGGTAACCGGGAAGTGGATCAAATTTAATTTACAAGATTTGATCACAGACAAACATCGGGACAGATGAAACTTGTGATGTATGCTATTTAATAATTAGGTTAAGTGGGTAGCAGGTAAAATAGTATAGTCATTATTGTGAAGGTGCCCCAGTCTGTGAATATACACCCTGCCATCCAGACGTTGTTTGATTTCGCTTCCTACTATCAAGTACCCGTGCTATATATTTCTCAGTGGCGACGAGTGTGAACAATTCGCGTGCAATATAGCAGTTTAGACAAGATGTCTATCGGGAAGATATCGGAGTTTAATGTGCACAAAGACGATTGGAAGCTATATGTCGAGCGGTTAGAACAATACTTCATCGTTAACAAAATACCCGAAAATTTGCATGTGCCAACGTTAATAACCGTAATGGGTTCAGAAAGCTATGAGTTATTAGTGAATCTGTGTACACCAAATAAACCCAAAACAAAGACTTTTGAACAGTTGTCGGAAATAATGGGTAAACATTTGCAGCCAAAGCCCAGTGAGCTCGCGGAGAGGTATAAATTGCGACATAGAAAGCAAAAGGAAGGCGAGACGATATCGGGGTACGTGGCGGTACTTAAGAAAATGACAAAATCTTGCGAATTTGGAAGTTGGCTTGAGGAAAGTTTAAGAGATCAGCTAGTATGTGGAATAGCGAGCGAAAATATCAGACAACGGTTATTCGCAGAACCAACATTGGATTTCGCCAAGGCTTATAAGCTTGCCGTCAGCATGGAGTCGGCAGAGAAGGACGCCGCTGCAGTCGAAGGACCTAAAGTACAAGTAGGAACGGGTGCAGCGACAGTTGATTGCCAAGCGATGACCGTGAGACGACAAGCAACGAGCGTGGCGGAGCGCGGCGGGCGGCCGGGCGCGGGAGTCGCGCGGCGGGAGGTGCGCGAGCGGCGAGACGTGCGGGAGCGGCGCGCAGGTCGCGAGTCGGCGAGGTCGGTGCCGGCTGAGCGGGCCCGGCTGGCTGAGCGGGCTCGGCCACAGCGGCCGTGTCAAGCGTGCGGTGCAGACCATAACGAGTCGAGGTGCAAGTTCGCGCGTTACGTGTGTAGGGTGTGCAATCGTCAAGGACACCTGCGGCGTATGTGCCCCAATTTAGTAGAACAATATCAGGTAGACGTGCAAAACGCGGGGGATGACGAGGAGACGGACAGTGACGAGGTAATTTTTGTTGATATTTGCCAATTGTCGATAGCAAGTTGTAAACCTATTATTATACCAATGAATGTGCATAACAAAGAAATATCTATGGAATGTGACACGGGTAGCGCAGTGTCATGTATTAGTCAAGAATGTTACAATAAATTGTTTAGCGACCTTCCACTGCAACCCTGTAAATTAACTTTAAGATATTACACTGGTGAGACTGTAAAACCCTTAGGTATAATAAGACCCCTGGTTCGATATAAAGATAGAAGTGAATTTTTAGACCTACTAGTAATAGAAAAAGGAAAAACCGTGCTTTTGGGGCGACATTGGATAGCGGCATTGAAAGTCCAGCTACCCGATATTAATTATAATGTGTTTAATATGACAGAAAATACTAATTTTGATATATCCTCTTTCAGTACCAAATATTGTAACGTGTTCGCGGACGGTCTCGGGCGCTTCACGGGCGGCGCAGTGAGCATACACGTGCGAGAAGGCGCGCGGCCGGTGTTCATGCGCGCGCGCCCGCTGGCGTATGCGCTGCGCGAGCCGGTGGAGCGCACGCTGGATCAGCTGGTGCGCGACGGAGTTCTCACCCCAGTCGAGCGTTCCGACTGGGCTACGCCGATAGTGCCAGTGGTAAAGAAAGATGGTAGCATTCGTATCTGCGCAGATTATAAACTCACTTTAAACAAAGTCATTGAAATTGATCGTTATCCTTTGCCTAGGGTAGAGGACTTGTTATTTCGTCTCAGAGGGGGCGAATATTACAGTAAAATCGATTTGTCTCAAGCGTACGCACAATTTGAACTCGATGACACGAAGAAGTACACTGTGATAAATACACACAAAGGGTTGTATAGGTATAATAGATTAGTGTATGGCTTGGCATCTAGCCCTGGCATTTTCCAGAGGCGCATTGAGCAACTATTCGCGGACATGCCTCGGGTAGGTGTCTTTCTAGATGACATAATCGTGACGGGAAGTTCGAAATCTGAACATATAAGCAATTTACACAAAGTCTTTCAACGGTTGCAAGACTACGGACTTAGAGTGAGGAAAGAAAAATGCGTTTTCTTTTCAAAATCAGTGTCGTATTTAGGTCACACTATTAGTAAAGATGGAGTGCATACATGCCCAGAGAAAGTTAAGGCGGTGATGGACACGCCAGCGCCTACTAATGTCACGGAATTAAGAGCGTTCATAGGACTAATCATGTATTATGCAAAATTTATTAAAAATATTAGTACTGTTCTCGCTCCGTTGTACAAACTTCTTAAGTCAGGTGTTAAGTTTACCTGGAGTCAGGATTGTCAGGATGCCTTCGAAAAGGTGAAACGACTTTTGGCGGGAGGCGAAGTACTTATTCATTATAATCCAGAGCTACCGCTGGTTTTGACGACGGATGCGAGTAGTGTGGGCGTTGGCGCGGTCATATCGCACGTAACGGCGGACGGCGAACGCCCAGTGGCGTATGCGTCGCGGTCGCTCACACCGACCGAGCGCGCCTATGCGCAAATAGATAGGGAGGCTCTCGGCATTATATTCGGTGTACGTAAGTTCCACCAGTACCTGTATGGCCGTCACTTTACGTTACGAACTGATCACAAACCTTTAACACACATATTTGGTAATAAAACGGGTATTCCAGTGATGGCTGCTTCGCGACTGCAGCGTTGGGCGGTATTGTTATCGGGATATAATTACAACATTGAGTATATCGCGTCTAGTAAGAACAGTGCGGATGCATTATCACGTCTCCCATGTAGGAATTATAACTCAGGTAGACTAAAAACAGAAAACACGTATGTTAACTTCGTGGAAAATTTTTTACCCATCACTAGCAGTGACGTCAAAAGAACGACATCGAAAGATAAGATACTTAGTAGGGTGATGTTGTACATTCAATCAGGATGGCCACCAGTAGGTCAGAATAATGATGAGATTAAACCATTCCTAGCTAGGCGTAATGAGTTATATGTAGAATGTGGATGTATAATGTGGGGCTATCGTATGGTAATCCCACATTTACTAAGAGGGCATATATTAAATCAACTGCATAGCAGCCACATGGGAATCGTAAAAATGAAAAGTTTAGCTAGGAGTTACGTCTGGTGGCCCAACATCGATAAAGACATTGAGGCTTTATGTAAAAGCTGTGAGACGTGTGCGATGGAAGCGAAGGCACCCCCGCGGGCCGTCATTCAACCCTGGCCGTACAGTACTCAACCGTGGACTAGACTTCACATCGATTTTTTGGGCCCATATCGAGGCATGACATTCCTAGTACTGATAGATTCGTCTTCTAAATGGATAGAAATATTTGAAATGACACGTACTAACGCTTCAAATGTTATTAAAGTTTTACGTTCGACTTTTGCTAGGTTCGGCTTACCGGAACAGTTGGTATCAGATCAAGGACCACCTTTTACTAGTATTGAATTTAAACGATTTCTTGCTAATAACGGTATTAGTCAATGTTTTTCACCTGCTTATCATCCTTCTTCAAACGGAGCCGCAGAAAATGCAGTGAATATTTGTAAACGCACTATTAAAAAAGCAATTAGGGATCGCGAGGATATAGACACAGCTTTACAAACATTTCTTCTAGCGTACAGAAACACAGTGCACAGCACCACCGGTGAGACGCCCGCGATGTTGTTGCAGAGGCGAACACTGCGTTCTAGATTAGATTTGTTACGAACGGAGCGTTCAGTGAGTGCTCGAGTACAAGATAGGCAGCAAAGACAAATCGATTCAGCTGGTGGGGCTGCGCGAACATTCGACGAGGGCGATCCTGTTTGGATGAGAGATTACAGTTCCTCGGACAAATGGGTTAAAGGTACGATTTCAGACGTAGATAGTGCTCGTAGGTATCTAATAGCAAGGAATAACGGTCAATTTATTAATAGACATGTCGATCAGATACGACGCAGATCTTGTGCATCTTTCGGTATACCGAACACGGAAGAAGAGGAAACAATAGGGGATGAGAACTCTGTCGAACACGCAGGGAGTCTTATAAAGCCAGGGAAGAATGAGGATAACCGTAGTGATGAGAGCGAGTGTGAAAAAGACGAATCAATAAACCGTGAAGCAGGCGGTGTTGAGCATGGTGAGCCTGTTGATCATGCTCGCGATTTGTCAGATCAGAAAGAGCACCCAAAGCGAACCCGAAAGCCAGTTGTCAGATTCCAATGTACTTAAAATGAATTTATATATGTTTTATGTTGTAATTTAAGAAGGGAGGTGTGATGTATGCTATTTAATAATTAGGTTAAGTGGGTAGCAGGTAAAATAGTATAGTCATTATTGTGAAGGTGCCCCAGTCTGTGAATATACACCCTGCCATCCAGACGTTGTTTGATTTCGCTTCCTACTATCAAGTACCCGTGCTATATATTTCTCAAAACTAAATAAAAGCTTGTAATTAAACTTAGTTTAGAAAAGCTAACAAATATATACCTATATTATGTATATATTATATTCGCGTAAATTTTATGTTATTCCATTTCTTAGAACCAAGCAAAACACAAATAAATCGCTTAATTAGTAATATAATAATAAAGCTTAGTTAGTGATGAAATAAATAAAACTAGAACCGATAAGCTTTAGAGAGAAAGAAAATGAAGACCCAACATGAATATCAATCAATACCTCTTAGTTTTTATTGCTAAAAATACCTTTACATATTTTAACCGCAAAATCGGTTCACAAATTCATTCAGACGGAACGAAATATTTCCATCAATAATTCCGTGAGTCAGAAAATTATTCTAATTAGGTTCGGAATGCTCACCGTTTGCCACAGAATAGGTAATTACAGAAGGCAAATTAAAGAAAGCATTAAAAAGACAGAGATAATAGACACTGGCATATACCTTCAGAGTCAGAGCGTTTAAAAAATCACATTTTTACATTTATAACAAGCTCATGGTGAAAGAAGATGTATTTATTTCTTTTTCTCTTTCAAGTCCTTGCACTCGCTGAAAATAGTCAGGTTTATTTACCCTACGGGATATTTTTATTGTATAAAAATTGCCCTATACTTGGTCTTTCTTCTGAACCGAAGTTGTGGTAATAAATATGTAAACTCAGATATACAAAACGTTTAAATCTGGATGTGCAAGCCATAAAACTTTTGTTCTGTGCAGAATTCAACCCGTGATTGCAGCCAATCACTCATCTACTGCGCCAACAGTACTAAATCGTCCAAAATGTGGGCGTATTTGTAGTAAGATTTCATTTTTCAAATAAAGTATATTTAAATTCCATGTGATAGGGAAAGACCCTTTTAATTGGTAAAATCTAGTCTCCAGATGGTGATAAATATCAAATGTAGTAACGCAATAACACTTAGACCCCATTCAGTCAGTATTCAAACATGTACTGTAGCACTTGCACTATACCAAGGAGATGGCTGCTGTATTGTTCGAAAAGTCACCTCGGCCGTAGAATGCAAAGGGAAACGGAAGGAAACAGGTGGGTTTAATTTTAAAAAATCTGACCCTCCCTTGCAAGACATTATTTGATGATTTCCCACCACAGGAAAAGTCTAACGAAAGATACCCGTTGTGACGTACTAATAAAGGCCAAGTGGACGGGACAGGAGGGGCAGTATTTGTCCAACTGCCGGTGCGCATTTGGTAAAACCATTATAATGTGACTTTTATTTATCAACTTAGTAGCAACCCCGGACATCACACCTATGAACTAGTGTGTTTTCACTATTTGTAAGAAGATGGCCTTCTGTATGGTCTATCTATTCTTTGCCTTTGCGATGCCAAGGTACAGGTCAGTTAACGGAATAATTTCGTCTATTCTCTTATTGTAATGGCGTCTGGCGTTCGTAATAAAAATTTATCACGAACTGCTGTTTAACTTTCCTTGCTAATTTATTATTAATTATACAATGGGCGTAATGATGGTTCAATATTTATTTTGATGTAGCGTTAATTGATAAAAATACAGCTAGCAAAGAATTTTTTTAATGTAATTCGTAAATAATGACGACGAATTGGAACATAGACTTGATAGTGACTTTGACTTCACAGTGATTTCTCCATCTTTTGGTTCGTATAGCATATAAAACAAAAAAATGTATGTCATTCTTTCATTTATCACTTTCTTGCCCCCATTCCAATTTATTTTGGGTAGGCACAACATGATTATCGTTTTCTTCGATACATTTCTATTTGATGTCATCTCAACAGCCAGTTTCTTAGCAACCACAAATCATCTTTCACACAATTCATCCAACTTTTCTTAGGTCTTTCCTTAACCGTCCTCATTTATTGTCAAAACTTTCTTCACGACATGTTTCTCACCAACTGTAATTCTTAAACACTACAATATTCTTATATTTGAATAGCAGATATTTTTTTTTTTTGGTGGTGGGTAAAATCATCCAATGGCATCTCCCGCCCTTGGGCGGAGCGGGAGATAGTGTCAGACTCCAACTGACTAAAAACCCACCCCGTTCCTTCGTGGCCTTAGATACCAGGGCCGGGCTTTCCTTTCGGAAGCAAACCCTTGGCCCCAGTAGGCTTCGACCCTGCCTGCCTGCAGCTACCAGGCTGGGTCTCTACGGTTTGCTGACAACACCTTGAGGCGCGCGGGAACAGTGCGCGCCGTTGACGGCCTGGGCTTGGTCCGGATGGTCACCGGACGGGCGGACAGCGAGCTACCCATAGCTCGCCGTCCGCAAGCCCGCGTCTACGTTGGCTGGAAATCAGGATCGGAATCGGAATCCCCGCGGCGGCTGGGCCGTGAGGGTCGTTACCTCTCGCGTGCGGCCTCCTCCTTGGCTAGCATTACTGCTTCGCAGAAGGAGGCGACCGCCTGCCATCCCTCCTCGCTCCGGACCATGGCCCGTACCAGGGCCTGGCGTGAGAGATCGCCGCTGCCGATCGTCCTCACGATGAATAATAGATATCTAACCTGTGCTATAAGGCTAAAAAAGAAATACATTTTGTGTATTGAAAAAAAAGGAAATTTGCATTTTTTATTGCATTTCTAACAGAACCGAGTTAGAGAAAATCGGTTGGATGGTTTCAAGGTCTATAATGCACAAAGGTAATGTACAATGGACTTGTATTTCGGAAAAATAGATTAGAAACACTAACCTTCCAATTTATACATTCAAATTCCAACAAACCTGTCACCCTAACCCTTGAGCTAACCCTAGGTGTACCGACACTGGAGGATAGGAGGCTCCATCTGTCACGTCGAGCAATAACTACCGGAGATACACCCCGTACTCGGCATTCATCAAGATGACTGACATCAGATTAGATAGCTCCATATTCGCTACCCGGTAAGGGAATAAACTTGTCGGAGTCGACCGGTCCAAATGGAGATATAGATGGGAATTATTTAAGATATGCCTTTCAGATCTACCATGAGTTATTTTATTCAATTTTATGGTAGAGGGCTGATAAAAAATAATGAAATTGAAGATAAGAAAAAATATATATTTTAAATTACGAGTATAATTAAAAGTTCTGTTATTAATCAGGCTCCAATTTTAATGAATAGCTGGATCAAGGAGATATGGCATTTTTCTTTAATATTCTGATTTATTTCATAATGATGTGAACACATGACCGATCGTCAAAAGATAATTTAAGGTTAAAATTACTTTATTTTTTTAATTAATTAATTTTTGCAACTAATGGGATGAAATGTCCATTCTATTGCAAGGCTGGAGCAGTGCTCTGCTCCAGCCTTGCAATAGAATGGACATTGAATGGACTTGCAATAGAATGGACAATGCAAGAAGATGGAGCTCCATAGCAAAAGTCATGGTTGTGAACTGACGCAAGTCTCCCATTCTATCCTTGACACATTGAACTTGGACTCAGTAAACGAGTTTTTCTGCCACGATCAACAATGGGTCGTGTGAGTGGGATATAAGAAGACGTATTGGAATGGCAAAGAGCGCCATGTCACAGCTGAATCGCATTTGGGCCGACAGGAACATTTTGCGTAATACCAAGAGAAAACTTGTCCTTTTGATCTTGACCCTTAAAAAGCTGAGCGTCGCCAAATTGACGCTTTTGAAATGTGGTGTTAAAGAAAAATTCTTGTAATGCACTGGATAGTGCATCGGATCAATGACTCCATAATAGCCGAACTCAAAGCGGGTTATTTGTGATTGGTCATTTGACTTACCAGCAAATACCTAAGAAGGATCTTTCATTTTAATACTTTGGCCACATCGAGAGAAAGAGAATTGATAACTTGGAAAAACTTTTGCTGACAGGAAAGACTAAATCCATGCTACACTGGAGACCCAATCTACGACGCCATCGGCATTGCCGAAGATAGGACAATACAGCGAAATGTTTAATCCACAAAAATGTTATTCGCTAAGGTCGCGACCCTCAGCACTGATATGAGGATAAACGATGCAAGGAGGAAATGATTAGTTACTCTTTGATAAAATATGAAATACATTCACTGCAAAATTACAAGTAATATAATTCATCTATAGTTTTGCGTCAAACATTTTTCATGACAAGTATTAAGTATTACGAATATAAAACATCCAATAAAGAGATTAGAAAGAATCACGCCAGCGAAAGAAATTTTCTTTACATTTCAGTAAAGGATACGAATATCTCGGATATCAACCTTAATTTTCATAACTTTGTGTGTACAAAACTTTCAGCCTCATATTTTATCGTATCATCTTCTAAGCATGTGAAAGCACAAAAGGATATTAATAATAATAGAACTTTTCGCCATAGTCCTTGACAAAAAAGGTTATTTGCCTTGTATATCTTTTCTAGATACACGCCGTATCTGCCTCGCTGGTAGGGTGGACACAATTGCTACTTCTAAGCATGTTTAGTTTTCAATTTCACTGTCCCATCACGTTCAATAGTCGGCGCAACCTTGAAACTAATGTTTCCTAATTTCAAGTAGTCCTATTTCTACATGAATTATAATAAAATTAGATGCTTTGTTAGAAATCATTTATTCAAAAATACAAGTATAATCCAAAGTGAAAATCTAAAAAGTTTTGTTCATATTTACCTCTGTGTCTGCCTAAAGTTTGTATTAGGACTCGATTGGCTTATAGACTTCACACCTTATATCGTGGTATTTGAACATACGAAGTATGTACTACGTAAATTTCTGTCTCATCTCCAGGATAGAAGCGTGATATTATGTTTGTTGTCATTTGTATCGTAACTCGTTATTTGTCTTATCGTGTTTCGAAGTGTATGTGAAAATGTGTTTCGGAACGTGTGGTGAATCCTGAAGTCTGGACCAGCTTATCGTATTACACACCAACAAGGTTCTCACCGAGCGATGTGGTACCTCGCGATCGAGTAGAATCGATACGTGACGGCTAGAACATCGTTGCGATTGGATTATATTTTTAATTAGATAAACTTTGCAAGACATTCGTTAGTATGGGTATTAGCACTGTTATGCATATTAGCTTCCTCTTTAAATGGAATATCCAATGTTAAGATATTTTTTCAATTCGAACCGGTATTTTCTGAGATTAGTGCTTTTAGACAAACAAATTCTTTAGCTATATATCTAATATTAATTCATTGAACAGCTCAGTTTAAATGGATAAGATCAACGCAGGAATGTGGAAATTAACTGACGGCCCATACCCATCAGAGGGACACAATTAATTTTAGATGAACTATGTATACCAAAATATATTACAGATATGTCTCAGGTTTTCGCAAGATACTCAATTGGCTCCCTTTTCGACTTCGCAGAAACTCTCGGATATTATGTCTGCTATTTAACATCCTTCACAACCTCCTATTAGCGGGAACGATTTTCCTACTCACGGCCTTCCGATGCACCTTGCAGGTCGCATCAAAAAAATCTCTTTATTCCCCTCCCCAGTGTACCGGTTTCTACTCCTACTTCTTCACTGCGCTCGCAGTAAGTACGGTTGTAGGATTCTCTACCGCCTGACATTAGGGGTTGCCTAACTCTTGCAGTTTTTAAAAGTAAAATGAAAGAACCTATGTTTTTATTTCGTCATAGTTGTATTTTAGTATTTACTAGTTTTATTATTATTTAGTATGTATTTTTGTGATATTTATTTTACTTACAAATAAGTATATAATTATAATAATGTATATTTATTTGCATGTTGCAAGTTATATTATTTTTTTTTGATAACTATTTTATGTGTATTTATATCTCTATTACTGTTACACACGGAGTCTACATCTTTTTTTTTCAAACTCTCCTTTCGCAGGTATACAGGAACAGATTTCTTTAGAAATAAGCATCAACTTTGTACCTATTTTTCTGTTTCTTCTTCTTATCTCTTATTTAATGTTTGTACATAAATCGTTAAATAAATAGATATAAAAGAAGTAATGCTATGTATAACTGTTTTGTCTTGATTTATATTCGCAAAAGAACAGGTATTTTTAAAGAACACAATCGATTAATAACATCGACTAAACAATACCATCATCGCATCACTAGATGTTTTCAGCGAATCTCGTTTACGGTGTACGTTGAGCAGGAATCCTCCTTCTGTCTACAATTTTGATCAATACATGAGATTAAATTTGCCTTTGTCTACATTTCGCCTTGAAACTCACAATCACCGTTAATATGGAACTTTTAACTTGTGAACTATGCTTAGTATGCTATTGAGTTTGCTAGGTAACTTTGTAAACACTGTATTTATTATTTTTTTGCTTACTTTTGTTAGATCTTTATGGAATACGTGCATGACTTTTTAAATATTTTATCTGTAAGTACATTAAGCTTTTTTTTATGGTAGGTAAAATCATCCAATGACAGGTCCCGCCCTTGGGTGGAGCGGGAAATAGTGTCAGAATCTTACTGACCAAAAGCTTACCCTGTTTCTTCCCTGCCTTTTTTCCAGGGCCCTGGTATGCATTTTCATACCGCCCCGGAGCCCCAGACTAGGCCTCGACCCTACTGGGACTCTACGGTTTGCTGACAACTCCTTGAAGCGCACGAAAAATGTGGAAAGCTTCACGATTTTGCATGTCATCCTTGCGCAGGGGCCATGCTAATCTTCTCTGTATCGTTTCAATTTTAGTATATGTACTGCCGAAGCAAGTACAACTACATTAAGCTAGCACCTAAACTAAGCTTCTACTAAAGCAGCTCAGTTTGAATATTTGTACTTTGAACATTTTTTAAATTCGGAAACCGTTTTCTTTTCGAATGTAATTGTATTTTATTGTATTGTATTTCGGGCTGGTATCCGCAACTCCACGACTAAAGCGCGTATTTTGCGTACGGTTCGAATGTAATTGTGACTTTTTTAGAATACGATGTACAGTTATGTTATGCAAATAAAATGAAATGAAAGTGAAATTTCTGTAAGGTTTATAGATCCAAGAAAAATATTTATCATTTGGTGTTCTCGTTACTTACGCTCATACTACTTCTCATTTTATGTTTGCCAAACACAAATATATTATTATAATAAATTTGTGTTTGGCAAAATGTCTTTACACTGTATGTGTGACCTTTAATCTTTTTGTAACAGCGTTCTAATGATGTATAAAATGATATGAAATAAAAGATCAAAATTAAATAAAATACTACGTCTGGAATATCTACCAAAAAGCTACAATGAACTCATTAAACAGTAAATTAATAACGTCGTCTGTTGATAATAAAATCAACTCCAAATCAATGGACTTGGGGATCTTCACACCTCTGCAGAGGATTAACATTATCAATTTGTCACATATCAATGTGTCAATTTACTTGTGTAATAAAAACACAAAAAATTATGTATTTATTTATTAAAGTTTCATGCAACATAAAGAATAAAGGCGGACTTAATGCCATAGCCATTTTAAAATGAGTTTCTTATTCAGAAAAAAATTGAGTTTAGTAGGATTAATAATATTAATAATATTCCAGAACTTTCACACAACGCCACCGAGGCCCAAACTAAGCAGAGCTTGTGCTGAAAGTACTAGACAACTGATAAACATACTTATAAAATTGTAAATACATATTATAGATAAAATACACCTGGACACAGAACAAATGATCGTGTTCATCACATGAACACGATCATTTGTTGCACGAACCCACGACCTCAGGCACGGCAGTCAGACCACTAGACCAATAGGCCAGACAGTTATTAGTCAGCGCGGATTTTATAATTTGTTCAAGAGTGATTTGAGTAGTGTGTAATTCTTCTAAAAGTAAAGTACTGATTAAAGTATATAAATAGTATTTTGTAATATTTGATCACCTCGAAAATTTTACAACTCCATGATTCTCGGGTGTCGGTAGCTTGTGAATTATTTCGTTGAGTGAATTTTGCAACAACGTCTCCAGGAATTCTAGGAACTTGACAGTACAAAGTTGCATTTTAAAATTCTTTGGATACGTCTCTAGGTGAGGTGTGATGGTGCTGATTTACTTAGCGCCTTTTCGTATAGAGAATAGTTGAGGGTACCAGAGAGCGAGAAAGCTCGCCTGAACCGATCAAGACAGGTACAACTGCTATAGGTGGTTCCTTGCACCTAAATATCGGCTAGCAAAGAGGAGTGGCGAACGATCGTAGGACCAGTCACACATTTAATAATACAGTAAATAAAGAACACAATTATGTCTAATAAATAATATTGGTGGTAGCGAATAAGTTATACCAACGGAAAGACGTAGGTATATTCCGAAACCAAGTTCCTTCATCTAACATTATTTTCTTGGATTACAAGCATTTATAACCTGACACGTTCAAATAATATTCCTATTTTCAGACATTGAATCCTACTGCAAAATGTAAGTAGTTTCACACAATGGTTCAAATGGAACGGAACATTGGAAACGGGCGGTAATTCAGGTAAACTGGCCGTCTGTAAGGACTTTCTAATTAGAACCGCAATCGTAGGATTGGTTCAGTGGAAATAAGGATTTAGACAATTGCCGGAGGCATATAGGAAATAGCAATTTCTATTAGTGTAATGTTACATTCGGAGATCAGAATGTTTTTACTGTTTGGTATAATGGCTACATTTGAAAAGCATGGCTTGAAATGGAATCGAGTTTGAAATTAAAAGCTAGATTTATTCTAGAAGAAATAACATGATGGTTGATTTGATATAGTGGAAGAAATGTGTTGCGCAAACCCTAAGTGACATAGGACGAAGTGCAAGAAGGGGATTATTCTAGAAGGGCTTTTTAGGTGGGAAATCATCCAATGACTTTTCTCGCTCTAAGACGGAGCGCGAGGACGTGACAGGCTTTAACTGAGTAAAACAACACCTGTGTCTTTCAGTTGTCGTTTGCGTTCCAGGACCACAGGTTTCCTTGTCACCTTACCATTATTATTTCAAGAAAAGAAAGAACATTAAATAAAATATTCGAAAATATCGAACTGGATAGACAACGTGAAGTCTGTGTTCACTGAGTCTGCGGGATTGTCCAAAAGATTAACCATGATCCTGGAATGCAAAAGGGAACGAAAGAGGGTGAGTTTTATTTCAGTCAGTAAAAGTCCTGCGGCTTCACACGAAGCAGAAGAAATTTTATGCTTAGTTGCCATCATAAAAAACAGGTATATTAAAAAAAAATAGTTCTCTGACCAGTAAACATTGTCATATAACGACCCGATAAAAATAAAATATTTGTCAACGCAAATGAAAAAAAAAATCTTTTTTAAACACTCTAAAAATATAACGGTGAACTTGTCTCAATTTTACAACGAGCCTTAAATAAAAAAGAAAAGAAAAATAGCTTGATAATAAAGTAATTTCCACCAATATACCGCGTAATAAATATTGGTCCTATGAATAGGCTATTAAATCATTCAGTAGTATTAAAAGGACGCACACAGAAGCGCCAGGCGTTGTGGGGCGATATTGTAAAGAACCTATTATTATATGGCAGGGTTGTGCCGCCATAATATAATGGGTTCCCCACGTTTTATACTCGACGTCTATTACAGATCCATTTAAAATTAAAATGGTACGCGACGCAGCATCTCTCTGTGTAAATAGTTTGAATTTTCAGTGTTGATTTTTTAAATTGCTGTACTAGCAATCATAGAAAGTTTTTGTAATTCTCAAAATATTCAGTTTAACTAGCGGTCCCGACAGAAGTTGTCCGAAAGCTGGGATTGCATCAGAAAAAAATATTGAGAATTCGATTGCAGCGCCACCTACAAGAAAAAAATAAAAAAAAACCTATAAGATTGAATTGTATTTTCAAACCATCCAGGGACCCACTTAAATATATATACACACAAAACTTCATCCAAATTGGCGAAGCCGTTTAGGAGTTAGGTGACTGTAAAGAATGGGGTGGAAATAAATGGACTGTACTTTCTATAAGCGTTGGTATATTGCCGTTAGTTCAATATTTCAAGTTACAACTGTCCCGGACAAACAGTAAAAAAGGGAATTCGAGAGGTCGTCCGTCGCGCAGCTGTCCGTGGAAGCGAGTGCTGGCGAGTGCCTGCGGTGCGCCGGACCACCTGTGTCCGCGCCCGCGTCTCCTCTCCCCCGCTGCCGATGACGTATGTGCACGCCGCCTGCGCGTGCAGACCGCGTCGCCGATGGTTGTTGGGTTTGATTCCCAACATGCTGCCCGGGTTGAAGCGAAGACTTCAAAAATCTGGAAGGGGGCAAATGTTGTTAAATGCCCTCTTTATGGTACCACTCTTCGTCTTCATCTCAGCAACTCTTAAGATGCCGTCACTGCCAAAGCAGGCCTTTATGATTCTTCCTAAGGCCCAGAGTAAAGGAGGAAGGTCCCCATTTTCTTGAAGCGCTCCAGACAGTTTATGTAGCCATCAGACACCTGTGGATGAGGTACAACATTAAGTGGTTGTCCAATAGGAGTATAAGGTATAAAGCGGAAAGTCGAGAGGGTTGAGGAAAGAAGAGTAAAAGGAAGGAGTTTAAAATAACTTCTATTTTAGTGATGCACGTAGCCATTTCCTCATAAGCGAGAAGCCGTTGAAGTGGGGAATATAAGCAAGCACGAATTTAAATTATGATTATATAGATTCCGACAAACGTAGTACTTTGAGGGTTCCCCATCCGTGACACAAAGCGGTTAGAAGCGGCTAAGTAAGACTCGCTAGTAGCACAGTAACGAGTTCGAAGTGACAGAAGGCTGGTCGAGTGAAAGATGACGCAATAAGTCTGCAACCTCTGCCTTTCCTGTCCACTGTCATCACTGGCTCTGCATAATCCAAAATGCATGGTAGAATATATGTTTCTTATCTTATTGAATGTACCTATGTGATAATCGTATGGAAAAATAATTAATTATTAAAGAATAACATTTCAGTTAGAGTAGGAACCTATCAGTTTAACAACTAAAATGTATGTCATGTTTGAGCTCTTTCTAAGCTACTGATATTTTTAAATGAATGAAATTAAGACTATTGTTAAACAAACTACTAATAGCATTTACGTCAGATTAACTATTAGTTACTACGACAGAACAACTACAACTACTACAAGCCAATTCAGGTAGATCGTGTCTCTCGTTATAATCGGGCAAAGAAAGTGGGACCGCAGGCCACCACAAAGATGAACCACTGATGGAATCAGCCTTCAGCCCGCGGGAAACAAGAACTGCCGGATTGTTTTTGACGGCACGTAGCCCCACGCGTGACACTCTGGACTCTGAATTTCGTAGATGCGGTTGCGTACGAAATGTTTAGTTGTAAGTAATAGGGGTGTGGTTCACCACCCTAAAACTATTAGGAGTAATAACACAAAACTCGTGTTTGTCTTTAGAGTAAGAGAGTATAAATACCTTTGTACACAATCTTGCAGTTGATTTTAACTCGGTTGTCTATGACACCGTGACCTCACCTTGGTGGGGTAAAAAATATATAAGAAGACAGCTAACGAAGACTCCTTGACTTGCGACCTAGGCGTTCATGTTCTTGCGAGAACTCAGCGTACCTGTTTTTGAAGACAAATTTCTCTGAAATTTACACTCAAGCGACATGCACAGACACTTTGTCTTTTGAATGGAATCGCCTAAGACTGAAGGATCTTTCTTCAGCGGCATGGTTGGGACGAAGTGACGGTCGTCTTTACGACGAGTGCGTTTCTGAGACCTCTGCTTACAGGTACGCTTCTCTGGTGACAAGGAATGTGTGGCTGCAATGGTGTTTAATTCAGAGAAACGACATAAGTCTGGATTGGCACCCTCATTTATAAAATGACAAAGGAGGGAAGAAGAGTGTGACTTATGATGGGCAACGTACCCTGACACTAGCCAACCCAGTTTCGTTTCATATAACTTAGGTTGATTTTTACCTAAGTCAATAGAATTATTGCATAATATGGACCAAAATATTTCGGCTCCGACTAAGATGTCTATAGCTGAAGGTATGTTAAAAGATGGGTCAGCTAAACTTATTCCCGATGGAATAGAAAGATTTTCTATGTTTATGAATGAAGACGGCAAAGCTCCCGTGATTTGAGGTAAAATATGGCAGTCTACAGTAAATGTGAAGTCGTCATTATAATTTGACATAAAGGTAAGGCTGCAAGACTGTGTACAATGAGAAGTATTATTATTTATACCCGTCACGGTGGCGCTCGCACTACGTCTCGACAAACCCAGCTTACCACAAAGTGACTCAGCTACGAAGTTACCCGTGCTACCGTTGTCGAGCAGTACTCGGGCAGAGTGCAGGGCTCCCTTGCTGTCGACCACTCTCACGACCGCTGTGGAAAGCAAAACATTCGGAGGAGTAGTAATCTGTCGTATATTAGCTGAACCGACAAAATTATTGACGGGAATAGCTGACTCAGGAGAAGGAGTTGTTTCTGCCTCATGCAAATGAAGCAGCGTACTATGCTTTTTCTTGCAATATTTGCAAGGAACAAGATTGCAATTTGATTCTACGTGCCCTGGTCGTAGGCAATTAAGACAGACCTTTGCTTCTCTGGCCTTTTGCATACGAGCTTCAACTGACAGGGCTCTGAAAGCTTCACAGTTGAATAAGAAGTGAGTTTGATTGCACATAGGACATGTAAATATTTTTTTATTATTATTGAATTTTTTATTTTTATTGCTATTTTCATTTGTGTTTGAATTTGATTTTGTAGTCGTAATTAGATTTGAATTGTGTTGGTTAGGATTTGAAAGTTGTTCTTTACTATTATTTATTTTATGTTCTTGCAAAGTTTCCAATAAGTCAGCTCTGTTGCTGAGAAAGCTTATAAATGAATCTAATGAAGGTGGATTATCGAACGTGTTTCGATGTTCTTCCCATTGTCTACGTGTGAGGTTGTCAAGTTTTTCCGACATGATATGAATTATGAGGGTATCTTGCAAACTAAATTCGGCGTCTTGACCTAACGTTAACAAGGCGCGAAGGTTTTTATTTGTGACGTCTATAAGGTTACGAATGGAAGAACATGATTCACTCTGCATGTACTCTATGTTAAATAGTGCCTGAACATGGTTATTTACGAGCAATCTTTTGTTGTCGTACCTCTTACATAACAAATTCCAAGCGGACTCATAATTCTGAGCTCTAAAATCTAAATTATCTATAACTAACAATGCACTACCTTTAAGAGAAGCACGTAGGTAATGCAATTTATTAATATTGTCGATGTCCGACCGTGAATGGATCAATGAAATATAAGTGTCCCTAAATTCTAGCCAGTGTTGATAGTGACCATGAAAAACAGGTAGATTGATTTTTGGCAACCCAACACAATTGGACTTAAAGCCACCTGCCTGCACGTCCTCGTCACCCGTTACTGAACCATCCTGAAGCCCGCTAGACTGGGGGCGAGCACCGAGTAAACTCCGCGCCATCACCACCAGCTTATAGTATTGGTTCTCGAACTGCTCACGCTCCTCGCTCTCGTCAGCAGGGTTCTCCACCAACATCTCGATGTCACTCTGTAATTTGTCGAAATCCACATATAAGCTATCGAACTTATTAAATCTAGATTCTAAATCTAAAAGTTGTAAGCTACTAAGTTCGCTGCAACTTTGAATTATGAGAAGGTAGTTGCTAAAAATGGTGAGCTTAGATTTCATGCAGCTACGTCTTTTCACAAGTTTTTCAACTTTCTCTTCAGACATAGTGATAAAACACAAAGGCAAACTCACAAGCGAAGTAATGGGAGACAAAAAAATAAGTTTATAAAATGCAAATAAAATAGCAAGTAGCTAGCTAATGAGTTACGGATGACTCATCGGTGCGAACAAAGAAACATCTGGTGCGCAGGTACTTAACGGTATGTTACCGAGCGGTCAGCTGTTATAGATAAGAAGCGAAGGAGTTACGTAAACAGATGGGCAACAAAAATATTGTAGCTTTATAAGCAGAAAATGATATTTAGGAAATGTAAGGCTATGAATATAATGTATTGTCTCTAATAGACTTAAATTGAAGTAAAATGAAGTGCTCACTTAAATATAGCTATTTAAACAAGAAATAAGACAAGGAACAGATAAGGGAAAAATTGGAACGAACTCACAGAACGTTTATACCATCCACAGGATAACGATGATTCTGCAAGTTTCGATTTCCTTTGTTCTTGCTTGACGATGACTCAGCATTCGACGGTTGCAAGGGCCGTCGCACGAAGACCTCTGGATCACTTCTTCCTCTAGGCGGGGGCGGGTGCAATGCGAAGCCAATAAGACAGGAAATTGATGACTCCTGCTGGAACTGTCGCTGCTGAAGACCGCTACGAAGAGCTTCGAGTTTGAAGTTTCTTGAAGTTTCCAAGACCGTTACTTTTCGAAACTTTTTGAAAAAACGGCGAGATCCTTGAAGGACCAATGTAAAGAATGGGGTGGAAATAAATGGACTGTACTTTCTATAAGCGTTGGTATATTGCCGTTAGTTCAATATTTCAAGTTACAACTGTCCCGGACAAACAGTAAAAAAGGGAATTCGAGAGGTCGTCCGTCGCGCAGCTGTCCGTGGAAGCGAGTGCTGGCGAGTGCCTGCGGTGCGCCGGACCACCTGTGTCCGCGCCCGCGTCTCCTCTCCCCCGCTGCCGATGACGTATGTGCACGCCGCCTGCGCGTGCAGACCGCGTCGCCGATGGTTGTTGGGTTTGATTCCCAACAGTGACAAACACACATACAGAAGAATTATACAGGATGTGTCTGACATCGACGCACAAAAGAATACTAATGGATCCAGCACATGATTTTGGACCCACCCGCAGGCCACGGTCGTCTGGCTCCCAGATTGAATCGGACTGGGGCTGCTCTCAAGCGGCTCCTGCCGAACTTAGGGGGTCGGGACGCCTCCTGCCGGAGGCTCTACGCAGGCATCGTTCGGTCCATGGCCCTTTACGGTGCGCCAGTGTGGGCGCCGTCGCTGCGAAAGCGAGTGGCTGCCCGGCTGCACGCCTGCCAGAGGGTCATGGCCATCCGGATGATCCGCGGATACCGTACGGTGTCCTGTGAAGCGGCGAGCCTCCTTGCTGGCCTACCACCATGGGATTCGGAGGCAACAGACCTTGCACACTTGCACGACTTACGCGTGGAGATGCAAGGCCGGGGCGAAACTCCACTGCTGCGACAAATCGCGGCATGGCGGACAGAGTTCCGGCGGGATCTCATGGTGAAATGGCGAGAGCGACTGTCGCAACCCCGTGCTGGGCACGCCACGATCGAGGCGGTAAGGCCCCTCTTTGAGACGTGGCTGGAAAGGCCTCACGGCGTCGTCACCTTCCGTTTGGCGCAGGTACTAAACGAACACGGCAAGTTCGGGCCGTACCTGTACAAAATTCGTGCGGAGACGACGATGCCCGGGTGTCGCCACTGTGCGGACCGGCCGGAGGACACGGTAGAGCACACAGTCGAGGTGTGCCCCGCTTGGGAAGAGCATGGCCGTGTCCTCGTGGGGGCGATCGGCGGCGATCTCTCGCACCGGGGCTTGGTACAAGCCATGCTCCGGAGCGAGGAGGAGTGGCAGGCGGTCGCCTCCTTTTGCGAAGCAGTAATGCTAGCAAAGGAGAAAGCCGACCGCATTAGACAAAGGCGCACACGCCGCCGCCGCCGGGATTCCGATTCCGATTTCCGGCCACCGTAGGCGCGGGCTCGCGGACGGTGGGCAATGGGTAGCTCGCTGTCCGTCCGTCCGGTAACAGACCGGTCCGAGCTCAAGTCGTCTACGGCGCGCGCTCAAGGAGTTGTCAGCAAACTGTAGGGGTCCAGCAGGGCCGAAGCCTACTGGGGCCAAAGGTTATGTGAGAATGTCACCACGGGCCCTGGGACAAAGGCAATGAATGGAAGGGTAGGTTTTTAGTTAGTAAGAGTCTGACACTATTTCCCGCCCCACCCAAGGGCGGGATTTGTCATTGAATGATTTTACCTACCATAAAAAAAACCCGGAGGCCACAGTGGAGCACACGGTAGAGGTGTGCCCCACTTCGGTGGAGCATCGCCGTATCCTTGTGGTGGCGATCGGCGGCGGCAATCTCACGCGCCGGGCCTTTGTACAGACCATTACCGGGCAGTAATTCTAGGAAAGGAGGGGGCCGACCGCAAGAGGCAACAGCTCTCACGCTCCAGCCGCTGCCGGGATTCCTATCCCGATTTCCGGGCACCGCTGGCGTGCACTTGCGGACGGCGAGCAATGAGTAACTCGCTGTTTGACCGTCCGGACCGAACCCAAGTCGTCGACGTCGCGCGCCTCAAGGAGTTGTCAGCCGACCGTAGAGGCCCAGCAGGGTCGAAGCCTACTGGGGCCAAGAGTCTGCTTCTGAAAGAAAGGTTTGGCCTTGGTATGAAAGGCAACAAAGGGTGGGTTTTTTAAGAAAGTAAAAGTCTGACAATATCTCCAGCTCCACCCAAGAGCGGGAGATGTCATTGGATGATTTTTCCCACCATAAAAACCCCCAGTGGCAGAATTCTCCGTAGGCTATTTCCTCATTTTGAAAAAAAAAAGAATCTTTTCTTTTTTTGCATGTTTAAAATCGTTATTCTACCCAGTATAGAGATCCGTACCGTATAAACATGTAATTTAAAAAATACAAAAACTTAATAATTAAAAAGCTGTTTTTGTATACATGATTTTCAAATATTTTCAAAGTAAACTCGTTATTATCGGTAGTCGCTTAATATCGCACGTGGTGCACTCCATCTGCTTTTTCTACGGTCAAAAGCAATTAGGGCCGAGGGCAAAATAATAATTTTTCCTTTTCGTGTTACGAGTCTCATGGAAATTAAAGTAGATTGCTTTTTAATATCTTTCTTTTGCTGAAAACATGTCGGTAATCTGCCAACCTTGCTTTTCTGATTCCTACAGTAATCGCCAAAAAATACTTGTACAGATATTAGCAAATGTTTCCTCTAAATTTTACCTCAGGGTCGTTTTTCGGAGATGGAAATGTTTTTACTTTCAATACAAAAGTGGTTGTGTATTGAAACGGTGTACAAATTGTCCGGAAAGATCCCAAGGGCACATTGAAAGCGTGTTTTGCAGATACATGTTACCTGGCATCTTACCACCGAATAAACGTTCGCTTTGAGTGGTTTGTCAATACGACTCGGAAAGCTTTTACTTTACGCTGCTTGCGAAATACGTAAATATTTTTGGCTATTGCATGGGTAGAAGTAATAAGTCTTTTAACGCGGTTTTTATTCCCTCGAGCGCCAATTGACAGAAATTTAATCAAGTGCCAGCTACTACGTGAACGATTGCGCCTTAGTAGAAATCACTGTCACATTACCAATACGTTTTACTTGCAAAGTAGTCGTTTTCAGTACTTCTATTTTACATTCAAATGTTAAGTTAGCCTGCTGTGGTGTTTTGAACGATGATTTGTTATATTTATATATATCCTTTTTTTTTAAACTGTCTAACAGGCTTATTGAGTGTATTTTATTCATAAATGCTATAGATATATAGCTAAATTTTGATCGTTTTAATTTTGTAGAGGGTCGATAGTGTTTCATGTACTGGACATGACACACTATCGTTTTGTAAAGATAAAATTAAAAAATAAAGTACTTTTTTCTAAAACTCGAATATACGCATTTACGAAATTTATTTCGTTAAGTAAACATCAGCTGACCGAGTCTAATGACCTGTAGGTAGTTGTCGCTCGTTGCGTATTAACTACCATCAAGTCATTGGACTCGATCAGCTGACAGACAACTGATAAGTTCGTACATGCATGTATTAATTCGAGTTCTAGACAAAAGGACTTTATTTTTTAATATTATTGTTACAAATTGATAGTGTTTCATGTACCGGATCGACCTTCCATGGGATAATACGATCAAAATTTTGTCGTAAGTGTCTTTCTATGCTAATACAGTAACCACGTGGTTACAAATTTTACGACCCAATTTAAAAATACATCCAACCAATTTAGATAATAATTTTCAGATAAAATATAAAATCAACTATTTATGTCAGACCTCAGAAGTGCCTATTTTTTTATGTTTATTTCGTTTACTTAATTCAATTTATATTTTAACAATACTGTTTTTTTTTTATAAAGTTTATATAAGTAGATATTGTATAGTATAAGTAGATGTTAAATTAGTAATCATTATCTATTATAACTTTAACTATTTTATGTTATAGATTTGCTCAACGACCTTACAAATCTTACTTTCTTTACAAAATGGGTGCCTAAAGATGGACAGCGTTGTCGACCTTGATAGAGTTGGTACGACTATCTGAAAGAATACCGCTGGGGCGAAATCAAGATGACATGAAGGAGAAGATGCTGGTAAGGTGAAGGACTTAGGGAACACATTGAGGCTGTAAAGACTGAATAAAAATGTTATAGATTTTTTGCTAAAAGCTGTTCAGATGTAAATTAACAAAATGTGAGGTCCTATCTTTTTTTTTTTTAACGTAGGTAAAATCATCCAATGACAGATCCCGCCCTTGGGTGGGGCGGGAAATAGTGTCAGACTTTTACTGACTAAAAACCTACCTTTCCGTTCCTTGCCTTTGTCCCGGGGCCCGTGGTGACATTCTCACATAACCTTTGACCCCAGTAGGCTTCGGCCCTGCTGGACCCCTACAGTTTGCTGACAACTCCTTGAGGCGCGCGGGAACAGTACGCGCCGTCGACGACTCGATCCGGTCGGTTACCGGAGAATCGGACAGCCTTGCAGCAGCCGCCCTAGCACAGCCCGCCGTACTCAGAAGATGGGAGGGCGCATCTAGTTAATTTGAAACAGTAGTTATCATAATGTATCTCATGTATATATTGAACAAAAAAAAAAAAACTGTGAACTTTACGATATATGAAATTCGGGTTCAAATTAAGAGTTAATAGTCTAGTATAATTTTTTGACCAGTCAATGGCAAATTCCAAATTCTTTGGCGGCGCGTCATGACTACATTTTTTGTTTTGTATTTAGTTGCACAACCTCCAATAAAAGTTCACCATCGTTGTACTATAGGCTACGTAAGCCTAAGCTTTATCAACATACAATACATATATGCAAAGTATTGTAGTATAGTTTACGATAGATCCAAACTCGTTAAAAGTTCGCCTTCGACGCCATACAACAAAGTATCTCGAGGAACGCTATGTTGATCCCGGTTTTATACATTTTCGATTATTATAGCCGCCATAGTGATCCCGGGCCGACCGTAAACAGTGTTTCAAGTGTCCGTCATGGAACTGGGATTAAAATGGATTGTGATTATTTGTGAAACGTGCCGGCTGCGTTTATTTGGTATTGATTGTAGATTATCATTGAACTTCATTTTCATCATCATTATGTTTTATTTTTCACTAGTTTTTACATGCGCCTTTGATCACGTGATTTTTTTTAATTTATTTAGCCTTTACGAATAAAAGGCTTCTTTTTACGAAGGTTAAGACGTCCCCCAAGGTCTTCTAGGTATTCTTTTCTTGAGCCCCCTCGAACCAGTCCAGCTTTTGCGATAGGCATCTATGTCTAGTATAGTTTCGCTACCTCTTCTTTTTTTCCGGTGGGAAAATCTTTTAATCACATCTCCCGCCCTTGAGCAGCGCGGGAGATAGTGTCAGACTTTTACTGACTAAAAATACACGCCTGTTCCTTCTTCGCCTTCGTTTCAGGGTCCTGGGTTCACTTTCACATTACGTGCCGTCGACGACTTGGCCTCGGTCCAGGTGGTTACCGGTCGGTCGGACGGCCAGCTACCATTGTTCGCCGTCCGCAAGCCCGTCACCTCTTCCTAGGTCAGCCTCGGCGGCGACTCCCATTCTCAGGCACCCAATTGGTGGATACTTTTAAAATTATTATCGGACTTACGAAAGTATCCTATTAATTCGTTAATGGAAAATATACACAATAAACTTGCAAACGAACTAATTTCTTCAGGTACTTATTTAGCGAATGATCTTTTCCAGGTTTGAGGAAAATTTTGTGTCGCCTTTTCATAAAATGTCTCATCAAACTTGACGTACTTATAAAACTTGACCGCTTATTTCTTAATTTTTTTAAAAGCCTCAGATACCAAACAAGAATTCTAACAAGCTTGTAACTTTCAGTTAGAGACTTAGCTTATTAAGTTTTTAGAAGTTGTTAGACAAACTTAGGACGGGTTAAGCAACGTGCGGAACCCTAACTTGAATTTGCTCTAAGACAAACTCTATAAGTAACCAAGACGAACCTAATTAATTAAGAAAAATAGAAGTTGGTTTTGAGAGCCTCAAATTAGTTTTTAGGTTCTTTCTAGGTCAGCTAATTTTGTTAATTATATTGGTTGGTTTTAGCCCTGTGATCTTTCGTGGTCGAAAATAAGTTTTTTTATTCGGATCAGTAACTAATTAATTATTTCAGTCTGAAAACCGTAATAATTAATTCAACAGTATTTTCTGGAGGCTATAATTAAAGCAGAGTGATTTTTTACAGCGTGAATTTTTCAAGTAGTCGTGCATTGGATCGGCATAGCCAATTTCGAAACTAGTAGTTAATTGATAACTGATTGACTATCCGCAGATTGAAGAAAATTGCTCAGAGGAGTTTTCCATATTTCATTACTTCCTAGAGTGAATGATTCAAGGTTACGGTAAATATTTATTTCAAACCTGCAAATGAACAATAATCAGTCTTAATCAGTCTCAAAATCACGAGTTTTTAATAAAGAATTAGTTAGTTTCACTTATGAATGGAATAGTAACATTAGTGTTACTAATTAAGTTAAAGCAAGCATTAGTATTCAGTAATTAAGTTTAGGATAGAAATGATCTTCTAGCGCTATGAAATGCCTGGATTTAGAGGATTTCGAGAAAAAGTTTGAAATGTAGTCAGATTACTTACGAAGTCGCCCGCAATTTAATTACTAATATCATACAGAGTAAAGAGAAAGACCTGCTTGCTTAAAGTACTAATACTAATGTAACTATTTGAAAACATAGTATTATAATAAGAAATTAATAACGCAGCCTAATGTACTAAACTTGTCTTATTAACTTAGATAGATAAACTTTGGTAGCATTAGTAAAAAAAAAAAACAAATTCTTAAGAGCAATAACAACATTCTTTTGATAAAATAACAATAACTTTAGGTATTATGACTATTAAGTGTTAATATACTTAACTATAATTGAGCAAATAGCAAAATCTTATAACTACTGGCTGGGCTGCTATGCCAATTTTCTACAAGTTGGGGCTTCCGTGCCGCAGTTTTTGTACCTACCGGGTCCGGTCACCGGGCCCGGTATAAATGGCCGGGCCCAGTTTGCAATCTCTAATGTTTACATGTTTGTGACATTTTTACAGACATCGTTTATAGCCCAGTTGTCGCCGAAAATACAAATTATTGAAGTAGCACTCTCTTTTTTCGGTACAAAAATCATCCAATGACATTTTCGCGCTCTTGGGCGGGAGATAGTGTCAGACTTGTACTGTCAACCCTCTCCTGTTCCTTCTTGTCCTTTCAAACCGGGGCCGAACCTTCCTTTCAGAAAATGATCCTTGGCCCCAGTAGGCTTCGACTCTGCTGGGTTCCAATAGCACTCTGCGTTTAACTTTAGCTGCACTGTATCTCAGAAACCAGCGCCCGAAACTTGTCTAGGTCACAATAGTATAATTGTGACTGTTAGCTACAAAAAAATATGGTCAGGTACTAGATTTTTACACTAGTATTAAGAATCTGGGGACTTTGTTTATTTGGATGAACGCGCTATTCTCAAGAACTACTACTGGTGAAAAATGAAAACTTCTTTTAGTTTTTTTTTTTTTTTTTTAAGTAGGTATAATCATCTAATGACATCCACCGCCCTTGGGAGTGGGAAATAGTGTCAGACTCTTACTGACTAAAATCCTACACCGTTCCTCCTTTGCCTTGGTTCCAGGGCCCTGGTATGCATTTTGATACCTCCTGGAGCCCCAGATTAGGCTTCGACCCTACTGGGCCCCTGCAGTATGCTGACGACTCCTTGAGGTACGTGGGAACAGTGCGCGCCGTAAACGATTTGGGCTTGGTCCGGTCTATTATCGGACGGACGGACAGCAAGCTACCCATTGCCCGCCGTCCGCAAACCCGCGCCTGGCTAGCCCATTTATCGAGGAAGGCTATAAAGCTAACATTACGCTATGGCCCACGAGATACGCGGGTGAAACCACGGAGTAAAATAAGTCATTTATAAATTCTTGTACCTTTGGTTATTAGTGAAGCCATTAGTATCGCCGTATACTGCATGCTTCATATATTTATCTGTTTCACAACTTCGTTAACAAATTGGGCTCACGGACAGCAAGCAGTGATAAGCTTGCCGTCTGGCCGTCCGGTAACCGTATAGATCGAGCCCGAGTCATTGACGGCGCGTATTGTTCCACGCGCGCTTTAAGGACATATCAGCAAAACTACGGTTTAAGGACATATCAGCAAAACCGTAGGGGCCCAGCAGGTTCGAAGCCTACTGGAGCCATGAGAGAGAGAGAGAACCCCGGGGCCTTGGAAGAAAGGCAAAGAAATAATAGGAGTGGGTTTTAGTCAGTAAAAGTCTGAAACGCCCTCGCGTTAAACCCAAGGGCAGAAGATATCATTGGATGATTTTCCACCTAAAAAAACCCACTATATTAAGTAAGTAATTGTCACAGTCCAATGTTTTTTTTTTTTAACAAAAAAAGGTTTATGTAGTTTTTGTTACTAAAAAAAAAAACGAGTATTGTTTTATGTTTTTCGCTAATCTTCATATTTCATAATAATATGGTGATCGTAACCCAAATGAAAAAAAAAAAAAAACGATTATTTTATAACAATTAAAAAATATCGCAAAACAGAGGGTGTTTTATCCTTTTTTCTGAATACAAGCTCAGTCATAATTACTATCGAAAACAAAGATATTTATAAAATTATTTCGTTTCGATTTCACAACATGAAATGAATATTCTATGAAAATGAATAATTATCCTCTTTCAATATTCCGATTAAGCAATGGAAAAAAAAATTATTGCAAGAGACTGCTTTTGTTTTTCTGATGGCTATATCGTAGATTTATTATAACGTCTACAACCACTATTACGGGAAGAAATCCACAAAATTTTTCTTTAACAAGACATTAACTTTCTGATATTAAATAAATAGACTGCAATCTACAAACACGTGTCCACTGAATTTATACTAAATTGGAACACGACCCCAAACGTTCAGTATTTCCACTCAATTAAATGACTCGATGGGACAGAAATGCGGGTACAGACAGATTTAATCGCAAGGCATTTTGGTTTGCCTTTCATGTGTAATTTCCCACGGGCTGGGTTTGGACCCACACTTTGATTGTTTCCTCTTCAATGGTCCTTATATTTTTATTTCTTATCTTTTGTTTTGCCCCAGTTCTGAGGTCATTATATTTTGGTACAGTCCCGTCGTTGGCTCTTCGTTCAAGGGTGCTTACGACGAGTGTTTGGTATTTTGGTCCCGTCTGTTGCTTATTCGGACGATTTTATTAAATTTATTTGCATATATTTTCGCAATTCCAGTTCAGTTATTTTTTAGAGTCAGGTAAGCATTACTAATTTTATCAATCCGGCATTTCGCACGTCTTGTATAATAGGTATTTTGTGTTTTACTCTTTTATCTAACTTTGTTAAAAAAAAATCTGACTTTCTCATGCCCCAGCTACCTGGACCTTTACAGACAACGAAAGCGTGAGCGTATAACAAGCAATGGGTAGCTCGCCGTCCGGCAGTCCGGTAACCATCCGGATCGAGTCGACGGTGCGTAGCGTTCCACGCACACCTTAAAGAGATGTCAGCAAAACCGTAGAGGCCCAGGAGGGCCGAAGCCTGCTGTGACCTTGGGTACTCCGAAAGGGAACCCCGGGGTCAGGACCTATGTACCCGGTGTGGTTTTAGTCAGTAAATAGAGTGGAGCGCGAGGGCATGTCGGACATGCCCTCGCGCTCCACTCTAGAGTGAGAAAAGTCATTGGATGATATCCAACCTTAAAAAAAAAACGTATTGCAACAGCTTATTTTCTCACATTACTTAGATAATAATTATGTATTTTTTGTTATATATTTGTAAAAATCTTTCTTTTGAAACATGCCATAATAAAGATACCTAGTTTTTTTTAACTTGGTTTTATTTTTTTATGTTATTACGTAAAAACACAACATTGTATTCAAGGAGGATTCATATAAAACCTTTAACTTAGTTTCTTTTTTTAGATGTTATTTACATAAGAACAAAACATTAAATTTGATACCTCATTTATCAAAATCGGTTTAGGCTCTACAGTTTTTTTTTTTATAGTTATTAGAAATCATCCTATGACTTGCTCGACGCTGCGGTAGAAAACACGTAAATACAAGCCCTGATACACACACATATTATATGGATTACTAAAATCATAACTATTCCCTTGATTTTGCCGCAGTCGGTTAAAAAGATGACAAATTTAATTTCAAATCTCATTGAGTGAGTTTAGTGTGTGTGTGTGTGTGTGTGTTTTAAGTGTTTGTGTGTACATAAATGAATAAATAAATAAATAAAGAAAACTTTTCATTTTTGCTCATCAAAGTGTTTTTTATCGAAATTAGGTACTGTCATCAGTTTTTATAGATAGGCAGAAAAACCGCGAAAATTTCCAGATTATCTGGGAAAAATACTTGGAGCGTTTATTATTGAGTTTTAGATCATCAATCACTTCTGGAGTCCTTCCATTTTACGAGTGTCTCCTTCGCAATTTTTACTAGCCGGCCAGCTGTGACCAATTCTTTGTTACCTTCCCTTATCAGGCAGTAACGTATTTGTTAACGTCTGATGAGAAAAACTGTCTAGACTTGTTTTAGCTTGGACTGTATTTCTCTGAAAACTCTGGAAAGTGATACATGTTTTATAGTTCAACTAGCGATCTGTCCCGGTTTCGCACGGGTGCAATGGTGATATTAAATATATTATGCACGTATTATACATATAAATCTTTCTCTTGAATCATTCTATCTATTACAAAAAAACGCATCAAAATCCGTTGCGTAGTTTTAAAGATCAAAGCATACATAGGTACAGACAGCGGGAAGCGACTGTTTTATACTATGTAGTGAAGATGAATTATTTGTAAAACCACGAAGATCATTTCATCATTAACAATTTGTACCTGATTGAATAAGAATAAGAATAAAAATCATTTATTCGTAAACATAGGTGATAATTATATAAAAGATCTTAATTTGATAGTGCGCTATGTTTTGCCAATTGGCATACAAATTATTATGAAAAAAAATATTATACTATTAAATTAAAATATAAATTCTTTAGCTAGGCATGCAAGTAAAGTTTTACTATTCATAATCAATTTAATTTCGTGTCAGAATTCAAAGTCAAATCATAAGATTAATTTAAAAATAAAAAATGTATAATAAAATGTATGTCAGCAAAATTTTAGTATTCAAAGTCAAAATTGAAAGTTAATCATTCAGGAGATAATTTAAAATTAAAAATAAAATATATTAAAATGTATGTCAGTATTATAAAGTTATAAAGATTCGTCATTAAGACTGAAGCATGTTAGCCGGTACTTATCATACTACAGTTAAAAACAGTATAGATAGTCTAGTTATAGAATAAGAGATTACTCAATTTGCATTATTAGAACAAAAGCATGTTGTTGTCATTTTTCCCACAATAGGAATTATTCCTGTACCGTGGGTGTTTCACACACATGTAAGCTCATCTATGTATGTATATACAAAACCAAAACCTGAAACAACTATTTGTATCGTGCGATAATCGAAGCTACAACATGCAGCGCAGTAGTAGATTGCTAAACAATGTCTTCAAAAGTGAATCAATAATTTCCGCCGCGCTGCCGCCGCGCTGACGCCGCGCTGACGCCGCGCTGACGCTGCGATGCCGCCGCGCTGCCGCCACGCAGCACGTTGTGGATAATTTTAAGGCGCCCTTATATTTTCGATAAAGACTACAAAACAGAATAGCTACAAACACTTTGAGAAAATTACAAATAATCTGAGATATAGGGAGTCTAAGCCAGAGTTTGAAAAATTTTATTTTCACATTCTGTTATGCTGATTGCTTGAAAATCTAAAGAAAGCCTTGAGAATATACCCTACACGATATAACCTTGTAATTACACATTTAGAACGCTACTTTCCATTCCTCTCCTCTAGAGATTCCATTTTCATTACACAGTACTTACAAGTAATGAACTGCATCCGTATGCTAACTACTTAATGATTACCTTACATTAAATTGAACCTTAAAAGTATTACGTCTAAAGTTGACATTTCTTTGGAAGTTTAATTTGAAAAGAGTAACCAGAGTTTTTTTTTATCAAAAGCCGTTTTATCCTGTGTGATCTTTATTTCAGTCTGAAAATGGTTGAGTGGAACAAGAATATTTATTGTTATGTGAGATTAGAGATTATTTTAAGTGGTGTGCTATCTTTTTTTAGATTTAACGTACCTAAAGATTTGTTGCTTTATTAGGCTTGCTGAAATGAAAGTGGGCTGTAAAGGTAATCGCATTTAACTAGTAGGTTAAAAATGTTTATATTTGTCTCTGGTCTAAAATATTTTTTAGAGTTATACTATTAGTTGAAGGAATATTTATTGAATGACAGAGAAGATAGGTTCTCTAACTCTAACTAACACGATTTTTTTGGTCTTTTATCAAGCCGTTATCGGTTTTAATTTCATCATTTTATAACAATACCGTTTTAAGTTCACTATTTTATAACAATGTCGCTAGTGACAGCGTAACGAGTGACAGGACAGAATGGAAGAAAAAAACGTGTTGCGCCGACCCCAAATAAAACGGGACAAGGGTAGGAAGATGATGATGATTTTATAACAATGCCGTTTTAAGTTCACTATTTTATAACCAACATATTTCTGTGTGTATAAAGGTGTTATTCGAACTTCGGCTGCAGGCTGTGGATGCAGGCAGCACATGTGGCAACTGCACGAAGCCGGCTGAAGCTGCACGACTGGTTTTCTAAATAGTACTATGAATTTCTGTGAAAACAATTCCAAACGCAGCTGAGGCTGCAGGTCGCGGCAGCGCTGGCAGCCGAGGCTCAGCAGCACGACTTGTTGCCTATGTAGTAGTATGAACTTCTGTGAATACATTCCGAACACAGCTGCAGCTGCACATTCTACCGCCGCATGTGCTGCCTGCATCCGCAGCCTGCAGCCGAGGTTCGAATGCCACCTTTAGATCTTCCATCTTCCGCTTGGTACCATAGAAAATACGGCATGGTTGATGCAGTGGTGGACGAACCGTCTATTATGCTACAAATCACGAATTCGGCTTATTCTGTTAATCAATAATAAAATAGCCACCCTAAGATGGACCCGAGACGTCTACGGCGTACACTGTTCCCGCGCGTCTCAAGGAGTTGTCAGCAAACTGTAGGGGCCCAGCAGGGCCGAAGCCTACTGGGGCCAAAGGTTATGTGAAAATGTCACCCGAGGCCCTGGGACGAAGGCAATGAATGGAACAGGGTAGGTTTTTAGTCAGTAAGAGTCTGACACTATTTCCCGCCCCACCCAAGGGCGGGATTTGTCATTGGATGATTTCACCTACCATAAAAAAAACCCTAAGATGGATAGGTACTCGGAGGGTGGGTAGTCGAAATTCTATTCTGATCTTTCTTTTAGAGGTAGAACAACTAATCTATCCAATTATTATGAAATGGTGAACGTAAAACTAGCAAAAATGTTACTTATTGAATAGCCCAAGATTTTGTCCGCGTTAGATTCATAACACAAGATAATTCCATTTGGTCGCATTTTTCAGAAGTTTTTTTTTTGTATTGAACGTAATTCACCCATTCATTCATTCTTTTTCTAAAACAAAAGCCTAAGCCTGAGTTACTCCGTCACATATACCAGTTAAAGCTTCAATAAAATATGTTCCGCCGTTTTGGAAATTAGTCATCACAGACAGACAGAAAAATATGCTGGTGGCTGATGTCGAATATACTTTTATATGCATTGCGTAAAAAATATATTTTTATATTATAAACAGACACCTCAATTTTATTTAAATGTTGTAGGTTTATATGTCTACTATAGATTTCTGAATATTTGATATGAAAATAATAAGATAAGATCATAACAAACATCTAACATTGGTCCATTATCTCATCCCGTTACATTTCCCCCATAAAACATATTCTCCACTCAAATAACTTTTACATTATAAAGACGCGCTCTCTTAAGGACTGGAGTATCAAAGGAAGTTTGCTTTCACGTCACTTTAGCATTACTTTACTATATTAGCATGTAGATAGAACCAGCCAATTTAAACTGACCTGTATCCCTCCCCTCAATGCTTGATAACCAGTAAATTATGGTTCAGTTGAAGACCCGGTTGGAGGTCTAGTGTTTTTGGTTGGTCGTTACTAGTTGTTCGTTAGCCAGGGATCGGCATCCGGTTTCCTTATCACGGCGCATCCGGCTCCAGAGCCGTTTTGTTTCTTTGAGAGTGTACCGGATGCCCGGGAGCACGGCGGCCGATTGTAAACGTTGGCTCGTATGTGGAATTAGTTTGTATTGTTTTATTAAAATGTTTTATGCTTCTATTGGAGTTTAATTAAAACTTTAGTTATCTAAATTAATATGGTAAACTTTATGTCTGGCACAGGGTTTAAATTTAATTTTCCTAAGTTGTTATTTAAAATTTAAACGGCTTTCTTACTGTTTTCGTAATGAAAGACAAACTAAGTAAAAGATTTTAGTTAGTATAATTTAGTTTAAATTAATTTATTCACACTAGCTGTGGCCCGCGATATCTATTGTCTGCATCAAATTGGGTCCTGTGTTTATTTTGTGATTCATTCCGAAAGTCATCAAGTTTTTTTACACAATACGTTAATCAAAGACCAAAGTAGCAATCATTTTCAGTAAATATGTTATGTCTAGATCTATGAAAGTCAAAAAACCAGTAGATGTATAAAAGGGTCATATTAGTTGCCGTTCTAAGTATCTGCCTACCCCATTGGAAAAGGCTTTAGTTTATATATAGTTAAGGATGTAGTGTAACTAATTATTTTTTTAATTGTTTTGTAATTATACAACATTAGTTTTACTATATTCGAAACCCAAAACATGTGTCTATGTTCCCGCCCAAGGGCTGGATTTGTCATTGGATGATTTTACCTACCATAAAAAAGGTACCCAGCTGTGCTCTGGCACCCAATGCCCTTTATGACCTACCGTGACCTGTGTTGTACTTAGTCATTGATGTTTAACTTGACCGTTTTTTAAATAATTCTGGAAAAAAATGTAACATGGCGTTTTTTTTTTATATGTAGGTAAAAAGAAATATTAGAATAGATTCAGTTACTGATTCTGAACAAACTGTATTCAGCTTTCACTTTTCGCTAAAAATAATATTGCAAACGGTGATTTTTATATGTCTCTTTTGTGTTTTATAATTGTCTTGATTTAACTTGTTGTTACATTTGCTGTACGCTACCTAAATAAAATAATACAATAATAAAACTATTTCTTCGCTTCACAACTCGACTTTCAAACGGTCCTCTTCTAATTGAAATTTAGAATTCTATAGCTCCCGTCTAGTCTCAATTAGACAACCCCATGACTAAAGGGACGGTACAACTAACGCGTGTAGCGTGTCCGCATGCCACAATAGAATGGCGGCTTTACACGATAACAAGCGGAACAAGTGACGTAATATTCACAAAATGACAACCAGTTTTATGCAGCTAAAGTTAACCTTTCAAAACCTTATTCTATAAGTTATAAGAGTTAATATAAACGCTTTTAAATTAGTAATTTCAGTGAGTGTTGTTGATAATTCCACTACGTATCATCTTGGGGATAACATTAATCCAGCTATAGTTACGAGGCTTTTAGATGAGACCAGTCTAACGATGATTCTCTTACACCCGTATTTATAAACAAGTAAAAGTGATGACTTGAGTAAAAGTGACTACTTAAGTAAGTAACGATTTGTATTCTATAGTTAAGAAAAATGTAAATTTTGAATGAAGATTTCAAACGTCAAGTCATGACATAATAAGATTTGACTTAGTAACAAGTTATTACTTCTTTATAAATACGGGTGTAAATATGTTGGTTCATATTTTAGTTTAGATGGTAATGATAATTAATTGTCTAAGGTAGTTTAAAGTAAAATATTCTTCAATATGGTAGTGTATGACAAAGAAGACAATCGGTAAACAAGTAACTACCTATTAATATACACTAATTAGCTGCTGCCAGCGGCTAATAGTAGAAAATTATCCCAAGGAAACATACTTCAGGGATCAAAAGTATCCTATGTGCTATTCCATCATATGGTCTATCCGTGTACCAAGTTTCATCGGAATCCATTTAGTAGTTTCAGCGTGAAAGAGTAACAAATATCCAAAATGTAAGATATTACAAGGAGGTAAAGTTTGTAAGTTTGTGAATTGCTAATAAGAAGTAATCTCTAGGACTACTGAACCGATTTTGTTTTTTTTTTTATTAGCTGAAAGCACAAATCAGTGACATAGGCTGCCAAAAATGTTTGGCGGCCAGTGAAGTGAACATGGGTAATTTTTTTTTTTGGTGGCCAATGACATCTCTCGCCCTTCAGTAAGTACAAGATAAAGTAAAAAATTATATGTAAAATTCCATAGACTTATGATCTGCTATAGGAACCTTATTCTGCGCTTGTGAGTATTACCAATATTATACAACGATATCAAAGTAATCAGAAATTTTAGATATATTGTGTCGCATAAATAAATTGTATCATCAATCCATTCTAAGAATAGCTTGCCATTTCGCCACTGTTACATAATGAAGACTCAGGCCATCAGACTCAAGTCGTTACTATGAGAGTACTCGTGCCTACTTAGTTATATAAGGTTAGTCCAAGACATTTTCTATTCTAGAAGAGCTGCTAGCCCGGTTTTTAGGGTTCCACAGCATGTCAACGGAACCCTAGACATTATAAGACCGTAGTCATCTGTCTACTTTCTATTCTGTATTGTGCACGGGGTTGAGTTTTTGACAATGGTAATGGACACAGCTTATAATCTAAAGAAAATAAATAAAAAATAAAAAAAAGAAAATAGCATTTTTATTTAAACTTTTACTATCAACTTATGAGTATAACGTCATTATACAGTTCGTATGATATAAAAGCTTGTCGCGAGATTTTGAAAATATTAAAATCAATAACTATATAAAGAATTTAATTGTGCACAGCTAAATCTTTTTAGCACATTTAATTTAATGCTTGTTTTTAAAAAAGCTTTTTTATTTATTTGGTTACCAAATGGGATCAAAGTACTTGTAAATATGAATCAAACGATCCCAAACTCGAAGGAGTTGTGTCGTTTTATCGTGGAGTTCTCATGGCCACGTTCCAGCTCAATTATCAGACCCTGGCTACCATAACGGACCATAAGTACTCGTCAATACGCATCCAACGATCCCAAACTCGATGTGGTAGTTTAAAGGTCAAAGTTCTCGTCAATACAAATCAAATGAGCCCAAACTCGAAGGGGTTATATTGTTTTATTGCTGAGTTCCTATAACCACCTTCCAGCTCCATCATCAGATCAGCTCCATGTCACCATAATATTGCATTGTCACGCGATTTACATATGTATGCAAAGTTTCAGCTCAATCAGTAACCAGAAAGTGGATCAAATTTCATTTGCAAGATTTGATCACAAACATGGGTGAAACTAATATAAAACTTGTAAAAAGAGAATGTTTTTAAATAGTGCCTAAAATAGAACACAAAAGTGACACCTCACATCAGTCACAAACTAAGAAATACTTATTGACGGCCAGCCATGAGCTCTGCTGAAAAGGTTACAGTCAATGTAAATATTAAACACCTAGAACTAGAAAACTGAATATTGCAGTGTATTATAATTGTTACTTACCACTTTACACAGATTCTGCGAAACGACAGCTTCTCTCAACTTAAAGAGTAGTTAAGTTTCACAGAATTTGTGTAAGTATAACCGTCTTATTAGAAAATAAATTGTAACTATGCCCTAATTATTTTGAGTAGGCTAACCTGAAAAGCTCATTATGACCGGTAAAATAGATAGAAAAAGGCCTCGTGGACGAAGCTTTGGTCCGACCAGATCGGCACCAATCTTGACTCCACGGTTTAAAGGGCCCTTCACTACGCCAGAGACAGGAATAGATGGAGGAACGTCAAAAGAGCAAAAGTGATGAAGCAGGGAAGTCACGACCCTCAGCAAAACGTCAAACCCAGTAGGTCACTATGCCACCTTCTATATATATGCTGATGGTTACCACTAAGGTGAATATCACGTTTCCCGATTTTTTCCTCAAAGCTCGGGGGCCTTTTGAAAATTTCTAAAAATAAAACGTATCAAACCCAGCACGGATTATTTCGGATCGCACTTGACCAATTTTCTGTACTAAGCATTAAGTACGGGCCGTCATTTGAAACTCGGTACCAGGGAGATAGGCTTCGAAGGATCTGTGATTTATGCCCGAATCGGACGCGAAATTCCGGCAAATGATATTTTGGGTAGCTGGGAACATTTACTGGTTTTGACCGTTATTAGTTAAATTAGAGGAGTTAATGTTACGATATTGGCTGGCCGACAAACAGCACCGTTTTCTTATACTACAATAATAAGTAAGGTTAATCATTTTCGATTTTTTTTAAAAATGTAATGGATTTAATAACCACCTCATATGAAACCTAAACTTTTTTTCTTAATTCGAATATTGTAACATATGACTAATTAAAGCGTGGTTGTTATTTTACTCTGTCATATGAAAATAGAGAAGCTTTTTGGCGAAAACTTGCCTCTTAAGGTGCCAGTAATTCCTCAGAAGATCTATAAAATCATAACTACATTAGGCTGTAACCATAAAAATCTCTCAGTATACACTTGTGCTTGCAACCAGAGGCATTTCCCGAGCCCATCAGTTATTTTTATCGACAAAAAATAATAATAATGGATCTATCAAACCAAAACGGCCCACATTAGGCATTAAGCACAAATTCATGTAACGCTCACGAATCCGTACCGGCGCCAAAATATACCCACTTAAGCTGATATTCAGCTGTCTGCAACAGGAGACCGAAATGTGGAGCAATTCAGTGCCGTATTATTAGATTGAAACACAAAGCGAAACGTCACCAGATGGAGTGTCATGCGGGGCCGGTCAATTTTCCTCTTCATCGTTTTTACTTTGAGGTAAGTATTTCTGTGTACTTAGTATAAATGCGTTAAAATTTTTGTTTTTGGTTTTTCATAAACTTTTACCAATGCTAGGCCTGTGGGAATGTTCGCAAAAGTCACTGCGACTCAGTAAAGCGAAGAACAATTAATGCAACACAAGTGGGTTTTTTTCAGTAAAAGTCTGATATTCCCTTGATTCTGACTCTGATTATTCCTTACACATCCAACTATGTGGTCATGAGTTTTCAATCTTGAAGTGAAGGTCGTAAGGGAGCCGTAAAGGGCTACGCTCGGAGTTTTCTTGCACAATCAAATCTTCTTATATATAAAAATCTTATGTATAAAAATGAATAGCTGTTCGTTAGTCTCGCTAAAACTCGACAACGGCTAGACCGATTTGGTTCATTTTGGTCTTGAAATATTCGTAATAGTTTAGGAAAGGTTTAAAAGGTGAGAAAAAAAGTATTCATGGACTACTATTTTTCGTAGTGGTATTCGTAGTAAGCGGTACGAAGTTTGCCGGTTCAGCTAGTCTTATATATAACTGATCGTTAGTGTTGCTAAAACTCGAGAATGGCGGGACCGATTTGGCCAATTTTGGTCTTAAAATATTCGCCTGGTCAGCTAGTCTGAAACAAAAATATCGCAGGCCTGCGTTCAAAAATAACCAGAGTAGGGTAGAGTCGCTACTCCAACCGGTCAAAAATGCTTCAAGTTGCAACCCACCCTGAGTTGTTCTTTTATAACTCGAGTTAACCCAACCAACTCTAACTCCGAGCAGGGTTGATTCGTGTAAACGGCCATAATTGACACTTGCTTGACATTGACAGTTGAACTCTACGTTCGCGTTAAAAAAATGTAAGTATAGAGTTTTTTTTTATGGTAGGTAAAATCATCCAATGACAAATCCCGACCTTGGGCGGAGCAGGAAATAGTATCAGACTCTTACAGACTAAAAACCTACCCTGTTCCTTCGCTGCCTTGGATCCAGGGCCCGGGTATGTATTTTCATACTTCCTCAGAGCACCAGACTAGGCCTCCTTTAATGACGTTATCAGAGTATCTACTCTGATGACATCATTAAAGTTAAATCTAACCACATATTTGAAGGAGGGATGGCAGGCGGTCGCCTCCTTCTGCGAAGCAGTAATGCTAGCAAGTGAGGAGGCCGACCGCATCAGGCAGAGTCAACAGGGCGCTCGCCCCAGCCGCCGCCGGGATTCCGTTCCCGATTTTCGGCCACCGTAGGCGCGGGCTTGCGGACGGCGTGCAATGGGTAGCACGCTGTCCGATCGTCCGGTAACCGACCGGACCGAGCCCAAGTCGTCGACGGCGCGTTCTGTTCCCGCGCGCCTCAAGTAGCTGTCAGCAAACCGTAGAGGCCCAGCCTGCTAGCTGCGGGCAGGAAGGGTCGAAGCCTGCTGGGGTCAAGGGCCGTTTTCTGAGAGGAAGGCTCAGCCCCGGCACTATAGGCAACGAAGGAACGGGGTAGGTTTTTAGTCAGTAAGAGTCTGACACTACTTCCCGCTCCGCGCAAGGGCGGGATTTGTCATTGGATGATTTTACATACCATAAAAAAAACCACATATTTGAACACAGGGCTGAAGAACCAAGTTTACTGACATAGTTGCTCGCAGAACATGAACGATTGTTACGGCGGCATTTGGTTGAGGTCTATATTCAACAATAGACGTTTTTCGGCTGAAATTATGATGATGATGATTAAGGTATTTATTTACTGTTTTACGCATATAAGGCCAAGTTTTGATTAAAACAAGAATAATTAACTTAATAGAATCATCATCATCATCAGCCTTTTAAGGTCCCCACTGCTGGGACACAGGCCTCCTCTCTAGGAGAGGGAAAGGGCCTTAATCCACCACGCGGGCCCAGTGCGGGTTGGCGGATGTCACATGTCTTTAAATTTTTGTTTCTAGGATATACCGGTTTCCTCACGATCTTTTCCTTCACTTAATAGAATACCGGAACATAATAAAGACATTTCCAAAGTACTTGACCTAACGTCACTCTCATAAGCAAATTACAGAAATTCGGGTAAACCGGAATGTTATACAAATGCGAGTCGGACAATAATTTCAATGAGGCCGTCATTCAAGTGTCGGGTGGAACACAGGTAGGCTCCCATCTGCTTATAAATAATTAAAGCGTGTGTACATGGCAAAGGTCTACCGTATTGTAGGTACTATAATGGATGCAATGTGTATTTTCCACGTCCCGTATTCCATATTTGCGGCCTGCATACCATAAGGCTAGGTATTATTGTGCCCAAAGGATATGTGGGTATATTTATGCCTCTAATTCAATTGTCCTTTATCAGAAGAGTAATGTTAGAATGTGCCATCAGAATATACTATTCGAAAATTCGAATTAAATTGCTTTTACCCAGCACTCGTTGTTTGTTACTGATTTTAGTAGTTGAGTGCTTAGCTAGCCTAAAAATTTTTAGAACATTTTCGGGATATCTTTGAAAAAATTGGAATTTTATCTAGCTGGTAGTCGAGTTTTGTTATATTTATAATCCGCTCGTATTTACGGCTAAATCAGCTTTGACTTTCATTTAGACGAGGGTAATTGCCAGCGTTCGGCTGTTATGACTAGCTCTGACTATATACCGTAACATTTTGGTCGTTTTAATCCCGCGGAGGGTCGATTTGGTACATGAAATATGTAGGTATGTACGATTTGTAAAGAAAAAAATAAAAAATAAAGTACTTTTTTTCAAAAATTCGAATCAATTTACGCATGTACAAAATTCATTTTTTTAAGTAGATGAAAGACGTCCACCGCTAGACATAGACCTCCCCTAATTGTTACCACAACGAACGATCCTATCCATCTTGCATCCTTCGGATTCTCGCAACCCTCACTTGATTATTGGTCCACCTTGCGGAAGGCCTTCTTACACTGCGTCTTCCGATGCGCGGTCGCTACTAACCTTTCGGCCCATCGACTGTCTGTTTTGCAAGTATTGTACCCTGCCCACTGCCACTTAAGTTTAGTGATTATTGTATATATACATCAAACAACAACTGAATCTAAAAAGAGTTTCACATTTCTATAAATAAAAAAAAAAAATACAAAAATAAAGATAAAATGCCAGAGATGAGAAGAATACTCTATTAAAATAAATAAATGAATTTGTAAGCTGTGGGCGTCATCTTGTATAGTCAGGTACTAAATATAGACGAAGGTACGAAAAAGAAAATCGTTAAAACGTCTTTCCAAGAAATATTGTCGTTTTTGGAAAATCGCTGAGCTATCGATATCTGAAGGCAACACGTTTTCGACTTATGATTATTTAGCTATATTCTGACGGTATTTTCTGTTACGCTGAACCTTTATTGGTTTGGTATAGTGTTGACGGGCGTTTTATTATTACTTCGTATCGGTTTTTTGTGGCGTTCGTCGAAATGTAAGATTGCTGTTGGAATTGGAAATTGGATGGTTTAGGCAAAGTAAAACGTATATAGTACACTTGCTTCTGACCGTGGCATCGCCCGCGTGAATTTAAAAAAATATCCCAAGCGAAGATAGTATCCCTACTTTACACATACACAGGATACCTCCTGTGTGCTAGTCCAGAACACGGTCAACCCGTGTGCTAAATTTCTTCCAAATCTTTGCAGCCGTCAAAAAGTGATAAACATAAGTAAACTTTTGCTTTTAAAATATCTTTAGGGTGATGTCTTTTTTAGGAATTGGAAAGAAGTAGCTCAGAGTTAGAAACAATTGAAAGGGTGGAGGGAAGCATTTTTCCAGCACTGGGACATTATAGGCTAGACATAATAATTATATTATTTTGATCATACTATTTATTCAGATTGCTAGATCAGAGATTTATTCTACTAATCCTTTTGAAGTGCTCTTTCCCTCAACATGATTTTATAAAAAGAGGACTCGAACAATTCGTCATTACGCCAAAACATTAACTTCCATAAATCCTATCTAATCTGAGCATGTACATACGAATCGTCTTCCATAATCCTTCCGACAAAATAAGTTTCCGTGTGTAAATCGCTGCGTTCCTCCAACGTGACAGCAGTCAGATGATATCACTCTACATTAGAGCCTCTCTGAAGCCCCGTGAGGCAACCTGCATCCAAATGAACCTCGGCACTCGTTTTTGACAAAGTACAGTAGACAAAGGAGGAAGGCAATGGGTACTTTTGTGAGTCATTATCGTGAAACAATATTATTAGAGAACCTGCAATAAGACTGCGTTCAATTGACATCTTTATAACATAATCAATATGAAAAACTGAAGGCAATTTACAAGTTTCTTCTGATAAATACTAAACTAATAAGAAGGCGACGGCATGGCTGGCGCAGAGCTTGAGCGATCGACTGCTGCGCTGCGTGTCGTGGGTTCGATTCCCGCGCGGAACAAATATTTATATGGGCTACAGATGTTGTTTTGGATTTGGGTGTCTTGTGGCATAAATGTAAGTTTACATATTTGTGAACGCATACAAGAGTAATTACTAGTATGGGGCTATGTTAAAAAAAAATAACCAATTTGATACAAAGCAGAATATTTAATATTTTAATACATCTGATTTATTAATCGGTTTTAACAAATATTTTTCGTAAACAACAGACACATACACGATCAATGTAAAAACTTACTTCAATATAGTTAAAAAGGCATTGTAGTTAGTTAGCTTGATACTTATCTCTTTTGTTGACTGTATAAACACTCGACAATCTCGACAAGGATTCACAAAACGTTGGCGCAACAAAAAATAAATCAATGGAATTAGTTTTGTACGGCTTTTGTAATAGTTCGTACATTTTACTGTATTTTTAGTTTTAGATTGATTTTCGGTTGTAGCGATGCGGTGTTAGTCGGTTTTTATGTTTGATTTGATTTTAATGTTGTTTGCCAATTTATTAGAATGCCATTTTGTTGGGAAATTATTTCCAATTTTGTTATTTTTGATAGAGACTGTTATAACATAAGTATGTTTTATGGGTGTTGTATACATCGTTAAACCTCAATAAACGTCAGATGGGCGAGTTCAATGACCTGTAGGTAGTTAGTTCGCAACGACCAACAACTATCTACAAGGTCATTGACTCTTTTACTTAAAGAAATTAATTTCGTACATGCGTATATTAATTCGAGTTTTAGAAAAAAGTACTTAATTTTTTATTTTATCTTTACAAATAGATAGTGTTTCATGTACTGCACCGACCCTCCACGGGATTAAAACAATCAAAATTTAACCACACATGACACGGTTAAAACATATATACACCGTTACTTTACGGTTACTGTACCCACTTAAACTCACGCATTTATCTCGAAGGTAGATGTTGTAATATCACATCACTAGTTAGTAAAACTAATGGTCACAACCCTAGTGAGTCATATTCTTCATTGTCGGTATAGGCGTGGCGGCCTAAGCAGTGTCTGATTAATCTTAATATTATGTACTTGTTCTAAGTCTAATAAATCTAGTATTCACTATATCAAGTGTTTCAATATAAACATTACATGGTGTCAGAAGTGAAGAATCCAAAAACACGAAGAAAATCGCGAAAAAATGGACCACTCATCGGCAGTTAAAAGCGGTAGCCATTTTGAACAAAGTTTGATTAATGCAATTAAAGCCTTGCAAATCACCTCAGATTCCACAAACAACAATGCGGAAGCATGGAAACGCTGGTGGCAGCAATTTGAGCTGTATTTGTTAGCCACAGGTCTGGACAGGGCAGGTGAAAAACGCAAGATCGCCATTTTACTCCATCTCATTGGTGAGAAAAGTTTAAATATAATTAACACTTTTAACCTCAAAATAGAAGAGACCACGCTAGTGGATGTCAAAGAAAAATTCGACCATTTTTTTGAGCCAAGGAGAAACTTGACCATGTGCCGTTATAGTTTCTTCACAAGGAGACAACAGAAATCCGAGTCCATCGAGGGATTCCTGGCAGATTTGGAAAACAAAAGTCAAGAATGTGAATTTGGAACGCTCAGGGAATCTCTCATCAGGGATATTTTTATCGCAAATCTAAATCTAGATTTAGCACATGTCCGTCAGAGATTGCTGCAGGAACCTGATCTGACATACCAGAGGATGCGAGAACTAGCAAGGACACTCATCGTTGCTCAGCAGGATGCAGAAGCAGAAAAGATGCTCAATGGTTAAGATAGATAGATAGATAGATAGATAAACCTTTTATTTGTTACAACACAGAACATACACGAAAGCACAATTAAATTAAATTATAAAAACTAAGCACATATATAAATATAAACAGTATCAACAAAGAAAAATATAATAAACACATGTAGGTAATTAGAAAAAGAAAAAAAGAAAAATACAAAGATGGGAGCCATAGTGCGGTGTGCATCTCAGTGTTGCACCAAATGGGAGTCCAGCTCAGCATATGTCAGGCAAATGTACCTGACGCTGATTTTCTGCTGGATCCTTGTGATGACATACGGACGACCAGATGGTTTTGTGAGAGAAGTTTTATGTGCGTAGTGAATTTAGTAGGTGGTGATATATATATTATAATAATGTTGACAAAGTGAATAATGTGTATTAAAATAATGTGTTCATAATTTGGAAAAAAAAAAAGTAATAATAAAACAATAGTGGTCTTAAACAGTAATTTCATAAGCACTCAATTATAAAGTTCAAGCCGCCAAACAGTGAATGTAGGTACGCCCAGCTGACCGTTCCAGATATAAAGAACACGCAGGCAAGCTATATGATGGACGTGTTCAAAATAAACATACCACGTTTTTTCTGTGAGGTTATAAGAAATTGTCGTAGCCGTGTCCTGAATGTGTTAAGACATTTTACATTCCTTATGGGCGGAGGAATGTTATTCCAGCATTTGGATGCTGCGTACCGAAAACTGCCTCTGAAAGCAGCTGTCTTGTGCGATGGAGTGGACAGTTGTTGCGAGCACTGTCTGCTGGCACATTCCCTTTTGCTAGCGATCCAGCTCAATTTATTGTAGAGGTAAGTTGGCTGCTTGTACCGTATCACCCCAAACAGTAGGCAAGCCAAGTGCAGCTTGCGACGCGACTTCATCCTGAGAATTGAGTGCTTGTTTAGAAATGGCGTTATGTGAGTTCTTGCAGGGACGTTGAAACAAAATCGAGCACAGGCGTTTTGCACCCTCTGGATCAGTCGATCAGTTCTTGCCAGTAGTCGAGGGCCGATAACGGTATCTGCATAATTTAGATTTGAAAGCACAAGCGACTCCACAAGCTGGATTCGCAACTCCTCCGACAAATATGGCCTTATTTTATAAAGGACCTTTAGCCGGTAGAAGCACGTACGAACTGCGGCTGCCACATGTGCTTCGTATCTTAAGCCAACGTCCATATTCAGACCCAAATTACGTGCCTCACTGACTCGACTGACCGACTCACCCAATAGGGTAACATTGAGTATTGCAGGCACTGCACTGATCTGACAATTGGTTCCAAACACCATGTATTTAGTTTTAGTAGGGTTTAAAACTAAACCGTTGTTCTCAGCCCAACATGCTATTCTACTGAGATCATCGTTTAGGTCCTTTAACGCGTTAACATATTCACTTGGCTTAAAAGAGATATATACCTGCACATCATCGGCATAAATATGATATCTACATCGCTTCAAAGAATTTACAATGTCCGCACAATACAAAATAAAGATTATAGGGCCCAATATAGAGCCTTGCGGAACTCCCCTACTAACAGGGGTGAGTGACGAAATAAGTGATTTGCCATTGCTCAAACGGATTTCCACACGCTGCTGTCGGTTAGTGAGATAACTATGAAACCACTGTATCGTGTCCTGATCGAAACCATAATAGTTCAGCTTTGAAAGAAATAAATCAATATTTAAACAGTCAAAGGTCCTCGAAAAATCAAGTAGAACGAGCAACGTACATAGACCCTTATCCTGTGCTGCCAAAATATTATCCGTGACGTCTAGGAGAGCCGTAGCGGTACTGCGCCGTTTACGAAAACCGGACTGTAGCTCAGGCAGTATATTTTTTTCTTCTAAATATTTTGTTAATTGCTCGCACACAGCCTTCTCGACAATCTTGGATAAACAAGGCAGAATGCTAATGGGGCGGAGATCCTTTAGGTCTGTTGGATTAGATACTTTCGGCAACGGTCTAACTATTGCAATTTTCCAATTGTCAGGGAATGTTGCAGAGTGAATTGAACTATTTATAATATTGGTGATGGCTTTTAGTGTGTGGGGGAGGGTGAGCAAAAGCATATTTAGGGTCACCCTGTCACAACCTTCAGCGTTAGATTTCAGTTCACGAAAGTATCTCAAAACTTGACTTGGGGTTACTGGTTGTAACTTGAACTTGAAACTGTCATCCCCGAAACGATGAGATTCAAAGAAATTACGTTGCGTGATATTGCAGTCAGGGTTACCAGGAACATTCAAAAAATGGTCATTTAATCGGTCTGGGTCTCTACAGTGTGTGGGAAGGTCCTCAGATTGTTTATTAGGGAGTACAACGTCTTTTAAATTGCTCCATAAGGTTTTAGGGTCTTTAATTTTGTTATTGATATTGAACTGAAAGTATGCCACTTTTTCCCTGAATATGGAACTTGTCACTAGAGATTTCAGTTGCTTGTAGTATGCCCGTTTTGAGTCAGACTTCGTCTTACGATATTTGGTCAAGGCGTCATTTCGTAAATGCATCATTAATTTAATGGTCTCGGTGATCCAGGGGTACGATGGTTCTTTAATTAAACGTGTCCTAATCGGAGCGTGCATATCGTAAATTCTTAAAATATTTTTATTTAGTTCATCAACCATGTCATTTACATTCAAAAAATTACATATGTTGTCCCAGTTTATAAGAGATAAGTCACTCTCTAGTATTTCTCTATTTATTTTATTAATAGGTCTGTACGTTACTGTGTGAGGTTTGTATTTACTGCGCCTAATATCAAATTCACATACGATAAGCGAGTGACCATTAATCGATCCATAAGGCTCAACTGACACTCCTCTGTGGTTGACATTAGTGCAAACAAGGTCAATCAATGTTCCGCTGTGATCAGTGAAATGAGTGGGTGAACTTACCAATTGTTTTAGGCTCAGGCTATTCAAAAACTCGCATACTTTCTTAGTTTGTCCATCAGCATTTAATAAATTCACATTGAAATCGCCGAGCAAGATATAGTGGTCACATTTTACTAATGAACTAATGGTGTCAGTTATAGCATCAAGAAAAAGGTCCAAGTCAGAGCGCGGAGGGCGATACGCAGTACCTATTGCCATTTTATTACCATTTAGTGTTAGAGTAATCCACATTTGTTCAATCGTCTCATATCTAGGGTCAGCTGGAGTGGACCAGGTACGAACGGTGAGGCCACGTTTAAGATAAAACCCTATACCACCTCCGCGACCCCCATGCACAGACAGCGGTCGCGGCGTATGACGGAAGCGGTACCCTGGCACAGTGGGAGCACGCCCCTCCTCTCCGGCCCGTAACCATGTCTCGTTGACCGCCATCAAATCGAAGGAATGCCTTTCAACTGCTGCTATAAAATCATCTTGATTAGTGTTAAGGGAACCCACATTTAACAAACCAAGTTTAAGGTATTTTTCAAGCATATTGAATTATAATACCTACACAAAAGTACAAGTGGTTCTACAAATGAAAATACGGAAAATGTCATGCATCTACGTCGGAGGAGCCGTAGTCGAGGGGAACGTCGACAGCGAGCTTCACCAGTCGGTCAGCAGGGATCTGGCGCAGGGAAGTCACCCAACAAGGGAAAGCAGTCTCCCAACCCTGAAAAGCGCTCGAGGACGTGTAGCCGCTGTGGGCAGTCTCACCGCTACAAGTGCCCAGCGCAAGGAGTTAAATGCAGGTCATGTAAATCATTTGGTCATTTTGCTAAATATTGTTTCACAAATAAAAAAGTCAGTCGCTTGGAGTCATTTAGTCATAATAATAGTCAAGATAATTTTGTTGCAATTATTAGTCATAAGTCAAGTCAATCCAACAGTCATTTAAAGTCACATAAACATGTCAAGTCAATAGGCACACCGTCACACACTATGCACCTACACCGACAATCACAGTCAGGGTGGTCATATAATGGCCAGTCACAGTCTAGGAATGATTCCGATGATGAGATTGGTGTCATATCTGAGAGATCTCATGTAGACTCACATTGTCATAAAAAATATTTTAAGTCAAGTCTCAATGATGAAAGTGGTGGTAATATAGTATCTGAGAGGTCTAAAAATAGCCCCGGTGATGAAAGCAATCACCAGTCTGAGAGATTCAGTGTCAAGTCAAAGAAGTCAAATAAATATAGTCTAAGTCAAAGTTCATATCTCAATGATGAACACAGACACATGTCTGAGGAATCACTCACTATCACAACAAAACCATTTCATCAAAAGTCATTTGTTACACTTAAAACAAGTACGTCAATTACATCACCACGAAGTCAACATGTCAACACAGTAGATACAACACAAAACAAATACTATTCTAATCAGTCATGGAACATAAACATTTTAGTAGGTCATACACAAATTAGTTGTATCATTGATTCAGGAGCTGATCTTAACATAATGTCAAAACAAACTTTTCTTTGTTTAAAACGTCATTCTCAAATGACACTTGTCAAATGTCAGATAAATGTCACTGGATTTGGTGGCAAGTCTATACCCATAATTGGTAAAGTCAATGTCAGATGCAGCTTAACCTTGAATAACAGTACTATTATAGAAAATATAGTATTTATAGTCGCAGATTTAGTTTGTCCAAATGTCCTAGGTCTTCCCACTTGTGAGAAATTAGGTATAATTAAAAGAGTTTTTTCAGTGTCAAAACAAGATTTTTGTCAACAAATTCTTACACAATACAATGATGTATTCCAGGGTCTTGGATGTCTGCCTCCTGTCTGTCACCTGAAACTCAAACCTGATGCAGTGCCATGTGTGGATCCTCCCAGGAGAGTACCATTTGCGTTGCTCGATAAACTTCGCGAGGAGTTGGATCGCATGGAAAGAATGCAAGTGATTGAGAAAGTCACTAAGCCTACAGAATGGGTGAATAGCATAGTAATTACTGTCAAGAGTTCAGGTCAGTTGAGAATTTGTTTAGATCCTAGAAATTTAAATAAGAATATTATAAGGGAAATCTATCCACTTAAGTCAATTGATGAGATAAGATCTCAGTTAGTTGGAGCTGAATGTTTCTCTCATTTAGATGCTTTTTCAGGATTCTGGATGTTAAGATTAGATGAATATAGTTCTGATTTATGTACCTTTCAAACACCTTTTGGTAGATATAAATATTTAAGATTGTCTTTTGGTATAAATGCATCATCAGAAATATTTCAGAGAGTTATGATGAATTTGTTTGGTGATTTAGAAGGAGTCTTAATATTCATCGATGACATTCTTGTCTATGGACCGAATGAGGCCATACACAATGAGAGATTACATAAAGTCATGCAAAGAGCACGTCAAGTCAATTTAAAGTTCAATAAGTCTAAATGTAAATTTCTAGTTTCTGAAGTCTGTTTTTTAGGTTATGTTTTTAGTAAACATGGTGCTAGGGTCGATCAAGAAAAAGTAAAAGCAATTGTCAATATGCCTACACCACAAAATGTCAAAGAATTGCAAAGAATTTTAGGTATGATCAACTATTTACGTCCCTTTATTAGCAATTTGTCAGAAAAAACTCAAATTTTAAGAAATCTTTTGAAAAAAGATTCAGTCTGGACTTGGGATGAAAATCACAGTAAATGTCTTAAGAGTTTAATAGATGAAATCACAAAGTCACCAGTCTTAGCTCATTATAACCCCAATATTCCATTAGTCTTGTCAGTAGATTCGTCTAAGTCAGCATTGGGAGCAGTCATTTTACAAAATAATAAACCCATTGCTTATAGTTCAAAAACATTAACAGAAACTCAGTCTAGGTATGCTCAAATTGAGAAAGAATTGTTAGCAATACAATTTGGTTGTGAAAAGTTTCACCAGTATGTATATGGTCATAGAGTAACTGTCCATACTGATCATAAACCCTTAGTCTACTTATTTGATAAACCATTACATGATGTACCAGCTAGATTACAGCGAATGATGTTAACTTTACAAAAATATGATTTGAAAGTTATACATGTCCCAGGAAAGCAGATGTATATATCAGATACATTGTCCAGAGCAGCCTTAAAAGATGTCAAAAAAAAAAAATGCCTTAAAAATGTCTTGTCATGTCAATTTAACGTATTCAAATTTAGCTGTCACAAAGGAATACAGTACAAAACTGTTGCAACATACAAATAAAGATGAAACTTTGCAATTGTTAAAGAAATATTATTATGAAGGTTGGCCAAAAAATAAAAATAAAGTCAGTCCATTGGCAAAACCATTTTGGAGTACACAAGCTGAAATTCATGTAGTCAAAGATTTGTTGTTTAAAGGTTCAAAATTAATAGTACCTCAGTCTATGTATAAAGAAATGTTGGCTAAAATTCACGAAGGTCACCAAGGTATAAATAAATGTTTAAAAGTAGCAAGAGATTCTTTGTATTGGCCAAGCATGTCAGCTGATATTAAAAATGTGGTAGAACAGTGTCTTATATGTGCAAAATTTAAACCTTGTAATCAAAAGGAACCACTACAAAATTTTGAAATAAATAAGTATCCATGGCAACAAGTTGGTATTGATTTAATGTATTTTGATAACCTTACATATTTAATTGTCACAGATTATTATTCTAAATACATAGAAATAGCTTTGTTAAATAAAAACAGTACAGCCAAAAATGTAATTACACATTTAAAGTCTATTTTTGCCCGTCATGGAATACCTTTGTCATTAGTGTCAGATGGTGGACCTCCTTTTCAGTCATTAGAATTTAAAAATTTCCTACATGAATGGGACATAGAACATAATGTAACTAGTCCATATCATTCACAGTCAAATGGTCAAGCAGAAAGTTCAGTCAAAATAGTCAAAAATATGTTAAAAAAAATGTAGAGAAAATTCGTCTGACCCATATATAGCCTTATTACAATATAGAAATACACCTAAGAATAACTTACCATCTCCAGCACAATTGTTAATGTCTAGGAATTTAAGAGATAACATTCCAATGTCATACAAAAAATTAAAACCAAAGGTTGTAACATTTAAAAATTATAAAGAGTGTGTCAATAAGAATAATGAAAATAAGTCTAAGCATTATAACAAGAATACTAAGTCATTGTCAATATTATATCCCAATGATCATGTCTACTTCAAAAGAAAACCAAATTATAATTGGGAACAGGCCATTGTCAAACAAAGGTTGTCAGGTAATAGGTCATATATCATTGAGGATGTCAATGGAGTTAGGTATAGGAGAAACAGAATTCACCTAAGGCATAAATATTCTCCTATGTTATCCAACTCGTCGCAGGGGAGAGAGGAAGGTGATAGTCAGGAGTCAGCACCTCAAGAATCCTCATCTCAATCCATAGGTCAAAAGTCAACCCGTTATGGTAGAATTGTAAAGCCAACTAGAAGGCTAATTGATGAAATCAATTAAATGTACTAAAGTGTATTTTAGATTAAGTCATATTTAAGCCAAGATGTTTTGTATTGTAAAACTAAATAAGTACTTGTCAGATACTTTGTATTGTCAATTGAATTTAAGTCAAGTCCGTCCACAGCCTATGTTACATTGTTTGTTAAAGGTTAATTTGAACTTAACAAGGGGGATGTTGTAATATCACATCACTAGTTAGTAAAACTAATGGTCACAACCCTAGTGAGTCATATTCTTCATTGTCGGTATAGGCGTGGCGGCCTAAGCAGTGTCTGATTAATCTTAATATTATGTACTTGTTCTAAGTCTAATAAATCTAGTATTCACTATATCAAGTGTTTCAATATAAACATTACAGTAGACACGGGAGTCTGCCTAGGCAAAAACTTTAGGTCTAATATGATCCACCTTTCGCAACGTTAATATTAATTACACACTCTGGTTTCAAGGATCTCACACCATTTTTTTTGTCAGTCATTTAATAACTTCTCCCACTCTGGGTACAGCAAGCGGGAGTATCAGACTGTACTGACTAAAACTTACCTTTGTTTCTTTATTTGCCCTTTTGCGTTTCAGGGCTTTCGTACATACACACTACACACTCATCATACAGTGTATTTATGTTCATTGAAAGCGTCCCCTACTGGCGTTAACACACGCTTTCCTTTTTTAGTGTAACATATCTCAAAAATTAATAAACGCTCCAAAAACAAAATAATAACCGAAACTAACCCACAAAGTACGAGAAAGAAAGAGAAAAGTATTTTCCGATAACAAAAGAAAATAGCCAACAGGGATATTAGACACTAAATGCCATGTTCACGACAATTCCTACATTCTCATAATGTCTAAACAAAAGCTATCGAAACGATTCGAGCCATGAACAAGGAAACAAGGAGTTTAGCTGTTAGCCAACGGACTTATGGAAAAAGTTTCGCCACTTCCTAACTATGTACAGCAATAAAATATTTATTGAAACTCCAAGACACTGTGGTGTATCGTCATGGTATGTTTGGTTTTACGGGCTGCGAAACTTAGTCCAGCTTTAGGTATTTTTTAGTTCTATTTATATTTCTTGGATTCGCAATTTAGTAAATACGCTCCTTTGAATTTTTATGCTAAACTGGCTTCATTTAGCATGGACCTCCTTTTTCTTTCGAGTTGATGATTAACTTTTAAAATAATTAGTTATATGCAGCGTCAATGGCGTTTTTTAGTTCCTCTAAAGTGCACTTATAGGTTAGTGTATGAGCTTTTAGAGACTTCTATGGCGTCACTAAGAACCAAACCACGGAATACCGTTTCGCGTAATTACAGTTTTCCGCGTTATTTGAACATATACAACTACCCGAAATCATCTGTCGGGTAGTTTCCCGGATCAGACAACATACGCCCGAGAATCCGCCCTTTTCAACGGAGGTATGTGGGTTTATTCACCGTTCGGACCGAGTCCAAGTCGTCGCCGACGCGTATAATTTCAAGCGAGCTCCTTGAGGCGCTTGGACCATGGATTGCTGAGGCATGAATCGGTTTCTGAAAGGAAGGTTCGGTCCTGGTATGAAAGAAAACGAAAAAACAGACGTGGGTTCACCGAGTGGGTTAAACGAGTCAATAACCTTGTAGGTTGCTGTCGGTCGTTGCGTACTAACTACCTACAGTTCATTGGCCACGCTCAGCTGACTTTTACTTTATTTCGAAAGAAAAAGAAATTTATTTCGTACATGTGTGAATTAATTGGAGTTTAAAAAAAAGTACTTTGTTTTTCATTTTTATCTTTACAAATTGATAGTGTTTCATGTACCAAATCGACCCTCCGCGGGATTAAAACGACCAAAATTTGACGGTGTGTTTATAATTTATTCTGTCTTATTTTATTTTCTTGTTCAATACCCATTAATCTTGTAGTGAACTGAGCACACTATTAATGGCATATATCTCACTGTCCACTCTCTTAACAGAATGCCATGAAAAGGTTTTACGAGGTCATCGAACTACAGTAGGCCACTTACGTAGTTTTTATTGGGAAAACGAAAACTTATTTATTGGTAATAATGCTTACAATAAAATGGTTCAGTAACAAGCTGAGCCTATAAACATAAACTATTACTTTAGTCGTTATAACAGGATAATGAGCAGCCGATAGATCTCTATAATTTTCCCAAATCGTTATGGCAGCTAATACAACAAAGTCACGCATACATAAACGTTTGCATGCCACGAAAAGTAAATGGCTGCTTTATAAATAAACAACCCTAATTTAGTTAAAGAACGCACGAAAATCGAGTAACTGAAAATTGTTTTTACGTTAATGGTTTACCTAAATCTTGCTACAGCATCGTTCCAGAGTGTTATCGTGGCCCTGGAACGCAAAGGGCAACTGAAGGAGTTCAGAAGTGTTTTACTCAGGAAAAACCACTCAGAGCCACGACCATCCTTTGCGTTTCACATCCATTCATGGGTTTCCTGAAATCTTCAACAGGTTTTCAGTCCACGTTATGGGAGGCTTTCCAACTGTGCGTCATCCAGTAAGCAATCGCCACTCTAGAACTTTTTGGTCCCATTGCCCATCTGTTCTGCTAGCTATGTACACAGGTCACAATCTTCGGGTTTGGTGACCTTAGTGCCGCTGAGGATTTTTATTCCTAATTCGATCACGCAAGAAAAGCATAGCCCTTTCCATTGCCCTTTGGATGACTTTAAACTTTCTAGTGATGCCTATTCTGAGTGACCACGTCACACTTAGTTGCTTCATCATCATCATCATCATCAGACTTTTAATGTTCCCACTGCTGGGACTCAAGCATCCGCTCTAGGAGAGGGAATGGGCCGTAATCCACCACGCGGGCCCATTGCGGATTGGTGAATGTCACATGTTTACGAATAGTTGCTTCAGCTGCATAATAATAAGCCTTTTTTCACCAAACAACCTTACAAAACATATTTTTTCTTATAACTACTTATATTATTTCAATCTTTTATTGGAACCTCTCTCCCTTTCAGCTTACTCCACATTCCCCTATTTTTTGTTTTCCATTATTTTCCTGCTGTTAATATTATTTTGTCGATGCATCTGTTCTTGGATGACTACTTCTTTTATAGTCTATACGTTGTTATTTTTACTGTTCACCTTTTGCCCAAATATCTCGTTAGATATTATGCTCAACGTCCCTTTTGTGCTAGAGGGTATATGAAAGAAAGAGAGAGGTACCTAACTTTGATATTTTTTATACCTATGTTCGCTTTTTATTATTATTACGATTTATTCATATTTTAATTTTTTATTATTATACTTATTTCCATCGCTTTCCGAATTAATAATTTCTTTTAAGTTATTTTTTTTTTCCAACTCATATGCACCCAGTCGCATTATATAATAACCATTAAACGTTCTATACTGCGCTATTTAATGCAAGCAAAGTAAACATACGGTTTGAAAACTAAATTGAATTAGCCAGCAAGGAAAAAAGTGTTATCAATCTTTGTCCTCCTACGGTAGGCGGGCCGTTATTCACTTATCGTGATTAGTAGGTAGTTTTATACTTCAAGTAACGTAAAATTTATCTTCTACGTTTTATATAACAAACAGGAATCTACAAAACTCTCCTTTATGTTTCAAAGATATATAAAATAGAAAATATTGCAACAAATTTTCAATTTTTCGATTTTCTATCCCCATTTCAGTTTCGCCGTATATCAAAAGATAACAGTCAAAGAAAATGGTCTTATGTCAGTTCTATAAAAGAATCCGGAGTTAAAAGAGTTGTCAGTGTACTTTAAAATGACTAGTATCGATATATGTGTGCTTTGTCCAGAATGTTAAGAACCTCTGCGGCGATACTATGCTCTTGATGTTCTTTTTATTCGCATTTCCACTGTTTGAACGAGTAAGCTAATGTTTGTTTATAGAACGAACTAACACGTGAAATTTACATATAAGTGAAACTTTAGTGGTTACATAAACATAGTCAAGCGTTTTGTGAGTTTAATATACTACATAATTATATGAATTTATCGGATATAATCTCGAAACGTTTCTGAGAACAGGGGAAGGATGTGCCAACGTCTTATTTAATCTTAGCTTTATAAAGGTTATCCTAGCCAAAATAAAATGCCTATGAAAATATATGTTGCTAGCTGTCAATCGCGATTTTACCCACGTCTTTGGTCACTGCTATGCTCCCTTGGATGGTAGCATGATGTTATACCTTTCCTAAAGCTTTCCTCTATAAATGGTCTAACCAACACTTTAGATTAGCGTGTTTAAAGAAACTCTTCGGCTTTACAATGTATAGGCAATTATTTGTATGTATAAGTAGAACTACTATAGACAGAGACACAGATATTAATAAATATTGAGAAATACATGTTAAAATGTAATCCATTTTTAGTTCAATACTCGTTTACGTACCACATTTCAAAGATTCTTGAAAGCAATTAGTTCAGGCTCGAAGTAGTGATTAATAATTAATGTTCTGCTATGTTAAATCAGTTTATTCTATCAATTCAATCTAGGAATCGATTTGAAAATAGAATAATCAGAATCAAACGTTATAATTGCACGTTTCCCGTAGCCGATGTCCGTTTGAGAGACAACTCAAATCCCAATTTGGAGAGAGGTTACGTTTGCGGGTTATTTATTTTTTATTTCCCCGGATTCGATATTCATGTACGCAAGTCGACAGCTCGCCAAACAAATATTTCGCCTTGTTTTCTCATGGATTATCCACATTGACAGCCTCTTTGTGTGCTTTGCTTACTTTGTACGAAACATCGTTGTTATATGGAAATATTTTGTAACATTCACAAATATTGTTACAAATTTTGTATGAGATAATCTGAACATTATAACATTCAGCACATTGTTTTACTACACAATTAAGTTTTATAATCCAGTATTGAGGACTTTATAAAAAGTATAACAATGTCGTTATAAGTTTTTAATATTACTTGAAAAATACTTTGTGTTTACTGTTATACAAGAGTAAATAGATTACTATTTGTACCCTGTTTAATCAAACAGAAACACTAGATCACTCCTAATTAATAACAGTTAACGATATTCGCAAATAATGTCCCAAAATGTTGGGCACGCCTCATCAATACGAGGTCATACATCATTCTGTCTCCAGGACGGTGGAAGATTGATGGCCCAACTTACTAATTGAACTTCATTAACGACCATAATTAATAAACCATAGCAAAACACTAATTACGCACCTTTGAAAACGGCGTGAATTTCTTATAAACTTGCTTCTGACAGCGGTTTTGCCCGCGTGAAAGAAGAGAATTATGCCAAGGAAACATACCCCCGAGAAAAAATGATTCTTTGGGATTCTATGAGCTATTCCAGGAGATGGTTTGACTATGTGCTTAACGTTCAAATCCAATCAGTCGTTTAAATGGAAAGGAGTATCGTACATACACATATACATACAAAGTTTCGCTACTATAATATTAGTGTGACAACTAATAGGTAGAGCCAAAAAAATCTTTGGAAAATATACTCCCATTACTTGATACTTACGACAGTTATGACGTCACTCGACATCATAATTTTCTGGCAGAGGCTATCTATCTTTAGCAACAGTTTTCTGTTAGATTATCTAATTCGGTTACAATAATAATCCTCCCAACCGAATTTTGGTAACGGTGACCAATCTCAACGGAGATTGATCAAGTACCTACGCTGGAGACGTACGTGAAACACAGGTGCACAAATTGTTGCTTTACTGTTAGATTCCGACGGAACACCAATCTGACACGACTGAGGAGAGATCAGGTGCAGAACGTATGGTTTAACGTGCTTTCTGTAGTGCACGGTGGTGCCAAACTTTCAAATTCCGGCCTGCTAAAGCCCAAAAATACTTTTTACTCGACCTTAGTGTTCAATAGATGCGAAACATATAGGACCGGTCGTTGTAGCGACACTTGGGATGGCCTACGTCCAACAAAGGACGTCTTTTGACTGACATAACGATAATGATGACTTGAGAATCGAATCCAGGAAACCATGCTCAGCAGCAGTTGCGATTGCTATTAAAAGACTAAAGAGGCTGCTCAATTCTGTTATGGATCTAGCAAACAATACACACTTTCTTATTTCTCAGCAATAACTGCTAAAAAGAGTTTGTAAAATCAAATTTTTAGCAGTTATGCTTGACTTAAACCGTAAACCAGCTAACTCAAATATGAGCCGATTCTCTATACTGCGAGATTGTTCGAAAGAGTTCTGAAAGAACTCTTTTAGGGCCTGGAGTTCCAGGCCTTGGTAATTCTTTCGTACAATCTATACTGTACATAATAATATATAGTTATATACGGTAGGGTTGTAGTCAAAAAAAGACATATGACACTACCTTTCAACTCAAAACGAAAAGGTTATTTGATGACGTTCCAAGTCTAAAAATAAAAGACGTTTCCCTTTATTACAATGGTATATTTATAAGGGTTAAAACTATTTCTGTTATAACCAAGCTATAATTATCTCATGACGTAAATCCCTTGTCATACAAATATAGAATCTAAAGCTAAAGTTTTCGCCCATCTATATTTAGTGAGGTTATTTTTATTAAGGGTTGGTAGCAACCTTTTAAACGGCTGTACGTCAGAAAATAAACATGAAAAGCGGTCGTGTCGCCTTAAGCTATTATGAACAGGAATTCCCTCTTAGGTTTAAAGCTGTGAGTAGTGTGTAAATAACGATAAGTGGTTTGAGTGTTGTCTACGACCACGATCGTAATCCGTTTTCCTCGCTAAAACAAACACTGCTCTATTTTTAATTACAATTTTTTTGGTTATGTCTCCCCAAAGCAAGGTGACCAAACATTTGACAGAAGCAGATTACAAAACGTAATCCCACAAAAGGAAAGGTTTTGAAAGCTTAAAGATCCTTTGTCAAAATATGGAGCAGAAAAATTTGCATGAAATCGGATTTGTTATATTATTATGTCCACAAAATTTGAAATTTTAAGGATTTTTTCACTCCAACATAAGTGTCGAATGAATTGCATGTGTAATAAAACTTAAAACAATGTTAGCTTATTTTTCTGTCCTGGTTGCAATATTAAAATTTTAGTGACTTTACTTATTGTTCACGTAAGAGAACTCGCCCCGCCATGCTCCTTTTGCCTTATCTTCTAATGCGATCTTAAAGCGCTCCGCCAGTCTGTAGTTTCAGGCAAGACTCACATAAACATAGCTGTACACGTAACCCTTTAACAGAAAAGAATATAAACGTCTCATTATACCTACCTACATAAGCTTTAATTAAATAGTGTGTGGGTTTCCTTAGATATTCCCAATGTAGATTATTTTATTACACGACCACCGTGGGGGTCTTATATTCAAATTTAATAACTTGGCTCAAATTAAGGTCTCGCATGCCCTTCCTTGTTAACGTTAATAAGGTGCGTGTTGTAAGCATAAGTTTAGGCCCCGGTTGACGTCATAAATGCGGACTTTATTCTGCATGCAACGAGCTAAACGACGTAACGTTAGAATACAAAGAGGCAGGCTTGTATCTAAGCTGAGAAGAATGCTAGGTTTGAATAAAATTTCCAGAAATTGCATACAGAATTTTTGAACTGAAACCTGTTTGTGACTGAAATAAGAATGGAATATTATTTTACAAAACTTTGGTTTATTTTATGAAAAGATCCAACTTATAAATATTACATTCGCTTTCACTATGGTTTTGGGAGTATGACTGTTAATCAACCAGAGCATTTGTAAAGAACATAATATAGAACAACGTCGCACTTGGGGCTTAAGTTTGTATATATAGAACTTCATCTGAATATTCCTGGATAAATTGTAACGGAAAATTCTCGAATTGTCGCCAAAACGGGAAAGCTCGTGTGTTTTTTTCCCATTTCGCAGAGCTCAGTTTATATTTAACCCATAGCTGAATGCGCGCAATACAAAGGCGTGTCAACCTAGCCGCGTACCGCGCACCGCGTACGTTGCTATCATTGACGTGGCGTTTAACTGGAAGGGACATTGACGAATTGGCCAACGTTATTTCACAGTTTTATTAAAGCAAACAGATATGCAGATTACAGAGGTATTGGCAGTTTTAGTGTGATTTTGGTTTTAGTTTTAGGTTTTTCGCAAAAATGTGTTCTAAAAACCAATGTTATTTTATCAGTAGCTTTTGCTAGTCATTTGTGTAGTGTATAGAAGTGCTTAGATAACAAGCTCTTGAAATCAAATTTCCAAGAAACCTTAAAGAGGCTCTTGTACGACGACTTTTATATATTTTCTTCGTTTTCTTTTCTTTGGGTTACTAAATAAGATTACGTAAAACTTCGTACTCATTTGGATTTCATAAAATTGGGGAAAAGATTCTTTGTCAGTTAGTTTTATTAATTCTGATTTCGAACATTTCATTTATAAACATTGATTTTTGGGATCAAAGTAGCGCTTGTGTAAAACCAAAACAATTATGATAAAACCTTGGATATTACTGAATAATTTTAGCATAAAATGCTAAAATAGCTCTCAGCTGAAACAAGGCTGAGGAATGAATAACAAGTTTTCTCTAACGCCTTAAGTGAAAACTTTTGCGGACTCCAGAAAACTTCGACATATCACACTATTCGTACAATAGTTGACATTTTAAAGTTAGTCTGTCTTTCCTCGTGATGTGAGTTGTAAAGACACTAGTACCACGTAGCCAAGATGGCTATAAAGTTGCGTTTCGTAGCGAGTCTGTGTCTGGGGACCTTAACTTCTGAACTGACAAGATCGCTACCATGCGAGGTACCTCATCAAAGTTTTGTATAATAATATAGTAAGAGTTTAGTCTTAGTTAGACAGGCCGATATTTTTGTCAGCATTCAAGGTATACATTTAAAAAAAAGTTATTTATTGTCATGATTGCTTTAATACGTTTATCTATTTTAATAATAATTAACCATCATCATTATCGCCTGCCAATCATTGGATTCTCGCGACTCTCAGCGGGTCATTGGTCCACTTTGTGGGAGGCCACTCCACTCCAAAAACTTTCCGCCCCGACGGCCATCTGCCCACTGCGACTTAAGTTGGAAGGTTGTTAGGTTTATGTCGGTAACCTTAGTTCTCCTGTGGGTAACAACAAATATGATAGTAATATGATATACATCGTCATTTTGAATTCCAGTTATATTTTACCTACCACAACACTACTAAAATTTAATATGACAAGACGTTATTACAACTAAAATATGAACTTAATATTCAAAACCGTGCCAACATAATTTTGCAGCACCGCACATAACACAGTGCCGCAGAAATTCCATTTTCTAAGACACACGATCTTACATCCTTGTCGTTTCCAGTTATTTTTTTTATACACAGTGGCACGTACATATGAGTGTGTATGGTGTAATCATGGTTTCATCAAAAGAGCGGCACACTAGCGCACGCTCCACAGCCATCACGGCTCGTCACGACGCCATTCATTCGGCTCCGTTGATGGTGGCCGCAATTATGTCAAGCTATGAATACACATATACATACACTGTATTTAGCTTCTCAACTTTCATAAAAGCTTGCCTTGTTCCTAATGATTTCCCTTTTTCGTTGGGGTCTCACGTTTTCCAGCTATTTGTCAGTGAAATTGTGTTTTTGAAGGGTCTATCTAGTAAGCGCGAACCGCGATGTTTCTGAATTTTAATATCACGTCGCGTTACAATTTGTTACTTGAGCTTTATTGTAAGATTCATGGACCTGCTTCGGTTTAATATTACTTGAGAAATTTATCAAAATATATTTAAGTATTTATTTTAGAGGCTTTATGGATGAAAGGCGATAGAGCTGCTTGAATTTCATATCTACAAGGCGTAAGAAAATAGAAATTAATTATCTCAATTTTTTGAGCTTCAGTGAGATAACGAATACCGACAAATCTTCAGTCGCCCATTTTCAGGTTTATTCTGAGTGCTCTCAAAAATATAATCGTCTAATTGGAATTTAATCCAATTTATTCGTATCAAATTTTCCTACGGTATAATTTGCAGATGTCTTAGAAGTAACGAAAGACGATACTTACCAAATTTAATATTAAATTTACTATACATTAATTAATTTCTACAGGTGAAACTAGAACTTCGAACCCGAGGAATTTCATCACTGAACGTAATAATATTAATCAGTTCTAATGGTATATAGACATATGGGTACGCCTACATAATGTATTACCTCCATAATTATTTGGGTTAATGTGGGTTATATGATATTCATATCTAATGAAATAGTATGGTACATATTGACTATATTAATGAATCACAAAGGTTCTGTTCCGGTTCCATCTAATAACAGCAAAAAAATTTTTTCAGTAAACGCAAAGGGCACTGCACTGCGTGTTACGGGTTCGATTCCTGCCCGGAAAAAATATTTGTATGGCTTACAGATGGATCAACATTTTTTTTTTTAAATTTTGGTGGCTAAACCGTTACTTCGGCTTCAGTAGTGAAGCATAATATAAAAATAATTTTCACGAATACTGATGAAAAAGTTTCTTCTCCTCGTGAGAATCAGGGACTCAGGTCCCTAATTTTCACGAAAACCGAAGAAAAAGTTTCGCCGCCAAAATTTGAAAAGTAAGTATGTACACAGATAAGTGTTTCGAGTCTCATGAGTCTTTTGTATATGTGTTTCAAATTTTTTTTTTTTTTATATTTTATAAACTAGCACTTGACTGCAATCCTACCTGATGGTAAGCAGTGATGCAATCGTCGATGGTAAAGCGCACTAGTTTATTAAGAGCCTATTCACTCTAGCCTTGAAGACGCCTAAATTATAATTGGCCGGGAAAACCGCAGCAGGCAAATTGTTCCAGTCCCTCGATGTACGCGGTATAAACGACGAGGCAAAACGCTTAGTCCGGACCGTGGAAGTTTCAACAACGTAAGGGTGGATATTCGCCGTACGCGTTGTTCGATGGTTCGAAATCCACAATGTAGGGTAACATTAAAAAAAAAATGAAGTTCACAAGTAATTTTAGTTAGTTTAAGTCTCATACGCCCTCCGAGACCGCACCACCACAGAGCGGGAGAAATGACTAGATGATTTCTCACCTCAAAAAACTGCTTCTTCAGGTCGTAGGTTCCATTCCATAACTATTTTTTTCTTTAAGCCATATAATGCAAAGGGTCAATGCAAGGATACAATGCAAAGGGTCCACCCAGGGCGAGAGACTTCTCTCGAGAGAAGTCTCTTCTCGAGAGTCACAATAATTTTTTCAAACAAACTGCATCCCTGGCAGGTATCGGTTTAACTGTTCTTGCTTCCATTTCTTTGAAGCGCGCGTGGAACATAACGAGAAGTCGATACGGGCTTGGTGTTTACCGAACAGCTAGACGGCGTGCTACCTATTGCTCAACGTTCTTCGTCGAACTGCAGATTGCTCAAGCCTGCAATGTGGTGGATGGCTTGCCCAAAAGTAATGTGTCTGCAAAATAAAATGATATGATCGTCAAATAACTAGTTTTAGAAGTTATTTCTAAAATGATCTGATTCATTTTTTTTTAAGGTTCCGTACCTCATAAGGAAAAAATAAAACCCTTATAGGATCACTTTGTTGTTTGTCTGTCAAGCAAGACCCTTTATCTTGGAAACGCGTGGAGGTATCGAGTTGAAGTTTATACCATATACTCAGGTCTGCGGTCTTGAAGCTCTGAAAAAATTAAACATTTAAGTTAAATAGAAAAAAAAAAATACAAAATACATTTATGTCGCAAAAAACATATATTTCGACAATCTAAAAGGAATCGAAATTTATAGGGTAGTTCGCATTGACCTAGAATCGTGAAATTTGGCAAGCAAGGCGTGAAGCAAGGTCTTATAGCAGAAGTATAGGAAAACGGATAAAAACTGTAAATTTGTAGTAACGTCCTAGAAAAAAAACTTTTTTTGCGATTCGGATAAATCTTTGGATCTCGATTCGGGAATTGAACTGTTTTCATATGTATGTTTGTACGGAACCCTCAATGCGCGAGTCCGACTCATACTTGCCCGGTTTTTTTTATCAGAGGGGACTTACCGTCATTATTATGGCGTCAACCACTCAGACTCATGAATAATTTTGCTGTATATCCAATGACGTCCGTGACCAGCACGTTTTAAAGCAATAAACCATCAAAAGAGCTTTAAGCTGCGCCAAACATGGCCCATCGTGTACACGACCCATTACACCATGTAACGTTTTACTTTGCATACGATAAACGGGATTGGATTCATGAGTTCCGACCTGAAAATGATGACGTCATTGTTGTGGCGTGTGCACGTTGCACTTCAAAACTGACGGAGGGCTAGTAATTGCATAATTACACGCCAGTGGGTCCTAACCTTTATAAATCACGACGTGAGCTTTCACAATACTTGGAAAACTGTTCATGTTTATCAAAGTAAGCTATTTACTTGGTATTTTGTTGCACTGGTTTTTTAATGAAATTCCATTACATTTGATAGGCATTATTACTCGTGGCTTTTGCATTTGCTTTTGTAAAACAGTCCACAGAAAAGTCAATTTACCTAATGAAAAAGTGTTGTACAAAAAATATTCTAGAACTAAAAACTATGTCTATGAGTACGAGAGAGTCAAAGTTTCCATATATTTTCTTGTTGTACTAGTGAGGACCAATGCAGGGACAAACTTTGTTATTATTTTTCGTCCTGATTTAGTAGCAATAACAACAATCTCAGATAATAAGCAGAATGAGTTACATAATAAATTCGCTTTATTAAAACGGACCCTGGACCGAGCAAAAATATAATACGAACAAAACGGTTCATACTCAGTATTGCCCCAGAATCCTCATATAACTTATATTTTAGGCGAGACAGTACGCACGTGGAATAAACAAAAACCCACAAAAACTAAGAAAAACCTTTTGCAATAATCTCGGCAGGGAGGCTTCGTGCAGTCATAAGGTTCACTCGAGACATGAATATTAACAGAGAAATTTCTTTCCGTTCATCTCTTCTTCCAAACAATTTGCCATCAGTTGCCATAAAATGGTCCGGCAAAGCGTAATGGGAGACAATTTCTTTTACCACCTGCGCCTGTCTATAGACATTTCTGCTGGAAATTGCTACTGCATGAGTCCGTAGATAATTTGCAACCCTTACTGTCTCCGTGATGGCGAAATAATCAATAGATATTGGCGAAGTTTCGTGAAATTATGAAGTTACCCGTCTCATATTGAATGAGTACGGCCATTTTCATTTATCGCCGAGGTTTTCTGCGATGGCTAATATTTTTTGTAACGTGTTGTAATACTTCATATCGATCAGAGATTTCTATGAGATTAGTTTAATCTTTAAGAGCTACCGGTGAGTGGTGACCTTAAATTAGATATTATTATGATGACATGTTTTTTTAATGCGTTTTATACGCATTGAATCTCTGCTTATTCCACTGTACATTGTAAACCTGCTATTTACTCTATAAAATATAATTTTCTTATAGTATGATTTTTTAAGAGCCCAGTGCAGCTATCGGCCCAGACTTAGGAATCGAAGCCCTCCAGATGCATTCTTTGTGTAAATTATTTCATTACCACTAATATAAAAAATGGTGAAGCAAAACACTGTGAGGAAGCCAGCATGTCCAACCCGCAATGACCCCCTCCCTGTGGTGGATTAAGGTCTATTTCCTCTTCTAAAGATAAGGCCTGACTACCACGAAAGGGAGCATTTTAAGGCTGATATTATTCTTTATTATACCGAAGGTGTAAGTGTTCACCAGTGCATTTGGAATATTCGTTGCTATTATAAAAAAAGAGAAAAAAAAACTTGCTTCACCTTATAAATATTAAAGTGGGTTAAAACGGTTTCGTCGCTCGTGGAAGTCTAACCATTTTCTCAGATTTTTCTTCCATTTTCATGATAACGCCTTGGTTTTCAGTAAAATTGGACTTAAGAATGTTCAAATATGTATACTTCTTTGTACCAAAATAACCAAAGGAAGTCACTGGCAGACAAGATAAAAATGATCGTTTTTATTCGACTTTGTGGTTACGAGACTCGAGTTTTTTTTTTTGTTGGGTTGTAAATATTTTTCAATCTGCTACCCTTTTGTTTTGGTGAGCTCAACGTCTTCAAAATGCCTAGGCGTTCCTGTCTTCGAGCCACAGCACACAACTTTACTAACCGCAAGATTTTTAACCCAATCACTTATTAATTAACTGTGAGGTACTTACCGTGTTTATCTGACGCTGTGAACTTTTGGAAAATGGTTTACCCAGACAAGGCGTTTCCCGAGAATCCATTTTCCTAGAAGCAGAGTAGGGAGTCGCTTTGCAGGTTGGTACGGAATAATCTCATTAATACGTCCACCATTACTGCTGAGCATGCCCGTCTAATCGCAATGAATGAATAGGAATCGGCCTTCTGGGTACACGCTCTACCGAACCAACATATAAAGTGAGATATCTGATAAAAAAGTGGTGTTGGAGATTTGAGTAGAGACAAAACTTTATCTCGTGCGAATACACATCACTACAGATTGAAGCTCAACAACAAGGACTAATTTTCTGAAATTATATAAAAACTAGTTGCCGTAGAGCCTATCAAACTCAGGAAGTAAGTTTTTTTTTTGTTATTTTGTATATAAAACCATCTTGTGACAGCGTGCAATGGGTAGCACGCTGTCTGATCGTCCGGTAACCGACTGGACCGAGCCCAAGTTGTCGACGGCGCGTACTGTTCCCGCGCGCCACTAGGAACTGTCCGCAAACCGTCGAGGCCCAGCCTGCTCCAGGGCAGCTGGGTCGAAGCCTGCTTGGGTCATGGGTCAGCTTCGAAAGGAAAGCCCCGGCACGATAGGCAACGAAGGAACGGGGTAGGTTTTTAGTCAGTACGAGTCTAACACTATTTCCCACTCCGCCCAAGGGCGGGATTTGTCATTGGATGATTTTACCTGCTATAAAAAAAAACCTTGTATAATAACACCCTTATTTACAAAGAAGTAATTACTTGTTGCTAAGTAATTTTTTATTAAGTCTTTACCCGAGGTTAGAAATCTTTATTAAAAATTTTAATCTTTCTTAACTATACAAACTGTTACTTAAGTAGTTACTTTTACTTAAGTAATTAGTTGCACGTGTGTAAAAATACGGGTATGAAGCTTTTCAAATCTATTATTCTCTAAGTATACAGTGATATATTATTCAGTCTCTGCAGACATTTGTATCGCAGAGAACAAATACGAATTTCAATGTGGGAATTCAACAAAGGATTTGGGGCTTCGAACTGATATTATAATCAATTTATCATCAAAACTACCATAGTATTGAACTATGTTGAATGCAATCGGAAGTGATGATTAATTATGTAAGAAGAATGTTCTAAGGAACCATGCCTTCCAGAATGGTTTATGATTTATAATGTGAATTCGCCTATTCATGGTATTAAAGGGTAGTCAATATTGATGATAAAAGGAAATATATTTATACAACTTATTTTATTGGTAAGTAAAGAACTTCTAAATATCTAAGTCCCCTTTACAAGTGTTCCTATACTAACTGATCCTGCGTAGACGTCCGTACCTAGCGGATTCACAAGACTCACTAGATCTTCGGTGTACACTGTTTTCAGGTTATCCAATACTACTGTATTTGGTACTCAGTTTCCTCTCTAGAATTTATCAGTATCATCGCTTTTTTTTTCTTTTTATTAAAATCAAAATGCACCATGAAGAAGAATTTGGTGCCAACCTTGAATGGATGAAACTATAACGGTACAATGAAACTCTACGTTCGGTAACGAGGAGGTTATTTCGTCAACAGTTTTACTCAGCTAAAACTACTCTCTTATATTTTAAAAACAAAGTCCGGGGTGCCGCGTCTGAAAAAGTTCATGTTCATGAAAATTTTTTTTAGTATATAATATATGCATATTATAGAAGAGACAGACAAACGATTTCAAAGACATCTAACATCATTATTTATAATGAAGTAATTACTTGTTGCTAAGTATTTTTTTATTAAGTTATTACTTGAGGTTAGAAATCTCCATTCAAAATTTAAATTTTTCTTAACTATTAAATGCAAACTGTTACTTAATTAGTTACTTTTTCTCAAGTAATTAGTTTTTTTTTTTATATAAATAAAGGTTTAACACTTGTGTAAAGTTAAGACGGGTCTCTAAATTAGAACTAAACCTTTATCGTATTTCTCATTATCATTGTGGTACACAATATTACAATCAAGTGGTCATTTCTATTGTAACTCCATCGTGAACCATTTCCGAACCGCCGCGACTTCTCTTTATCGAATATTTCGAAATAATCCTTTGGCTTGGGTTTCGTTTGAGATATCCCGATAAAGTGAAATGCAAGTTTCAGCCGGATTTCAGTCGTATTTAAGTTTATAGAATTGTATTGTTCGGTTACTGTTAATTCCCAAAGACTTACTCCTACTTAAAAATTTTGAAGAAATTGGTTTATAAAAATAAATTTAAAGGGATAAGTAACTTATCTAAAGGGTAAATATCGATTATATACAACAATAAAATTAAATAGTTAACCAACGTGTTTTAAATAGAGCCTCTATTAGGAATTTTGTTATAATAAATCGATGACGCAAAAGACATGAAGAGGAGTAAAAAATTATAATTAAGTTTTTGATCATTCGTGGATTTTCTTTGGTACCTACTTATTTTATAAGTATATAGACGGTATATGAGAAAGACATGAAATATAAATGTGGTTTTTCAGAATCATAACTAATTCCAATCTTCCATCAATCATATGCAATTCTAAAAAAACTAAGCCAACAAAGAAAATTCCTTTCCAATTACGCTTCTTACTAATGGAAACTAATTAATTCGACCAATGAACGCGCTTTATCATTATTTTTATTTTTGAGGAATGTGGATGATAAAAATGGGTGCCAGGAACTGCCTTGTACGGGTTCGTTCGTGAGGTTCAGTGATTAAGGAGTACGCCATCCCCTCAAACCGCAGCGAACTCGGCTTGCCGGTAAAAGAGTTATTAGCTCCAAAATGCCGTGTACTAGTAATTGATTTGCTTTTGTTATTTCCAACGACTTCTGAAGACTTCTTTGTCGGTTTTCCCGGTTCAAAGTTTTGGTTTCTGTTTGATTATCTGCCTGATATTTTGTTATTAGGGTTCTGTACATCAAAAAGAAAAAAGGAACCCTTATAGGATTACTTTGTTGTCCATCTGTCTGTTGGGCTGTCAAGACTCTTTATCTTGGAAACGCGTGGAGGTATTGAGTTGAAATTAAAACCATATACTCACGTCTGCAGTCCCTTGAAACTGTGAAAGATCAAACTTGTAAGTTAGCGACAAACAAACGATGCGGTCGTTTATGTTGCAAAAACGCATATCATGACACTCTCAAGGGAATAAAAAATCATAGGGTACTTCCCGTTGACCTAGAATCTTAAAATTTGGCATGAAGCAAGGTTTCTTAGGACAAGTAGGATGAAAAAACCAGAAAACAGCAAATTTGTAAATAAGTCACAATCAATAGGACTTTTTTGCTATTCGAAAAAAAATTCGAGACTCGATTCAGGAATCGTATTGTTTTCATAGGTAAGTTTGTACGGAACTCTCAATGCGCGAGTCCGACTCGTACTTGCCCGAATTTTTTTATGGGTTGAAAGCCATCAAATAACTTCCCCAGTTCAAGGTGCAGCGAGAGGGAGTGTAACACCCGTATTTATAAATGAATCTTGTTAATATAAGTAATTACTTGTTGCTAAGTAATTTCTTACTTGAGGTTAGAATTCTTCATTAGAAATTTCAATTTTTCATAGAATATAAATTGTTACTTAAGTTGTTAATTTTACTCAATTCGTTTTACTTGTTAATAAAGACGAGTTTCATTGGCTATGATCCAGCAGTGTTCTTTCGTAGTAATTTGCGTTCTGGACTCCTTCGAACAATCTCGTGACCATAGGTTACTTCGTCAATTTATGAGATGATTGTTGCAGGTCATTGTTATTCAAAAGGTTTCCAAGTAGGATAGATTCTTTTAATCATTAATCAGAATTGTAAAAAAAAAAATATTGTAACTTAATGACGGCTGAATTTAGTTTTCTTGTAGTTACAATCAATTAAAGCCTGTATTTTATTTAATAAAATAATTCTGAGTTTTGTATCACATAACGAGTAAAATCATACAGGCAGGTACATAAAATTGTTTCATACATATTTTTCACCTCAATGAAAGTAAGTAAACCACAATAAATTATGTAGAAAAATCTTAAGCGTTTAGAATCGCTTTAAATTACGTACAGGCAAATTTTTAAGAAAATCTGAAACCAGGCATGTTTTTTTTTCATATTCTGTATGTATAAAAAATATTCTTTAAAAATGTTTAGGAATAAGTGAAAAATCCAAAGGAGAGTCTTGGCCGAAGGAGGTCCTGTAACGATGCCGTAACTTCGTGTGCAATAGTTTAATAGTTTCTGTATACGGGTTGAAATCATTCAATTTACTTTTTACTTTTATATATAACAAAAAATATTATTTCAACACACCGTTTGACGTGGGGAGAAAATTCGTTTTCTTGTTGTTTTTCTTTATTTTTGATTGGAAGCACTCGTTCGCGCGAAGATCGGCGGTGGCTCGCGATCGGCTACGAGTGCGAGCACCTGTCATGCCACACCGAAGAGTTCTGTTATCTTCAGATATTTAACAGTTTCTTTTACGATTAGTATATGTATTAGTTTATTATTTTGTAAGATATTTTTTTTATTTTGTCTATGGGCCTTAATTGCCTGATAATATAGGACGATTATTATAACTGTATTCATGGCTAACTGTATTTACAAAAGAACTTATTTATCTGAAAATTCAGTTATAAACCGAGCAACTTGGCTTTACTTTTATTAAATTACTTAGTTGTATTTTATAATTGTGGTGACCTAACAATATACCCACTTACTTTGCTGCCTCTATTAGTTATTTTATTAACCACCCCAGCTAGGTGTGTTTTTTTAAATTGTGTAAACTTTGTGTATTGGAAGCTAGACCCATCGTGGATAATAATTGTGTGTGTATTTGATATTATATAAAGATCTTGTTGACCGATTATATGTATATTATATTGCTAGATTCATGAATGATTTACTCCATTTCATTTTAGTAAATGAATAACTAAAATTTGTTATTAGTGTGAAAATTTCCACCACATATTGAATAATTAACATAAAATTAAAATTATATTGACTCTGTTCTCATGAAACATTAGGTCGTGCGCATAAATTCAGTGCCTTGAATACATTACTGAAAGGATAAACCGCTACTATAAGCCCAGGTATTACCGCTTAAAGTACTGAGAGTGATAATAAAAATCATTATTATTTATGGGTAAAGCTATTCTATATCACCCAGCCGGTATTTTTGAGGTGGGATATCATCAAATTATTTCTCCCGCTCTGGGTGGGGCAAGGGAGCGTATCAAACGTTTAACTACTGACTAAAACCGAGTTTTGTTCTTTCAGTTGCCTTTTGCGTTCCAAACATTCACGCACAGGCTTTCTAGGCAGATTGACTTTGGATGTTCGTATAGGTTCACATACACATTTTTTTACCATGTGCGTTGATTGTCTTTTAAAATCTTACAAAAGAACAATGCACATATGAAGCTATATATATAATACATATATAGGGTGACTGTTAATTAGTGAACGATACTTAAACTCGTGATTGTAGTCATGATAACAAACAACTTTTACTATGTGACTAAACCTGAAATCGCGAAAAAAATCAGTCAAGTTCAGTACATTTTGACCAGTTAGACGAACATAAATGTACTGACCAGCAGATGTTTTATGTGGTTTCAGGTTTGGTTCCATAGTAAAACTTGTTTGTTATCATGACTACAATCACGTGTTTAAATATCGTTCACTAATTACCAGTCACCCTATATATTGTAGATGTAACGGAACTAGTTATATCGGAACCGAATTCAAAATCGGATTTTTTTAAATTCTTGGAATTGGAATCGAAATCGGTGGTGGAGGCTGAGGCAGAAGCAACAAGTAAGATAAATGAAGAGTAAACTCACAATAATCCAAATGCGAAATAAAACAACAAAACTAGTGAAAGAATAATCGACAGAAGGCACGAGGGAGGGGAGGAAGGTTCCCTTTGCGACCATTTGTACCTCCGATATAAGTTCTGATTAAAATATATCGGAACCGAAATCGGAATCGAAAGTTCATAATCAATCAGAAGTTCCAAACTTTCGGGATAGTTAACATTACCTTTGGTTTTAACTGTTTGTACTGTAAAAAGCTACACTCATTTAGATAGGTTAGAGGAAATTTCCAGTTAATGCGCACTACCACTCTTGATTTTTCTCACGGTTATACGAGATATAAATTGATTTCTTATACTTAACTAGGTTCTGCCAGCGGCTTCGCCCACGTGGAAGCAGATTTTTCGCATCACTGTTCCACCTCCTCAGGGGTAAGATTTCGAAAAATCCCTTCTTATCAGATACCTACGTCATACAAAGGACATACGCTCCAAGTTTCAGGTCTATACGATCAGCGGTTTAGGCTGTGCGTTGATCCGTCAATCAGTTTTTCAGGACAAAGCATTTTATAAGTATAAATTAGTTCGCCAAAGTGGATTCAATAAAAAGGGATCAAAACGGGATAGGTTAAACCAAAATAAAGCATGTGTGCATAGAAGGCATCACCTGTGACAATAAAACATGCGCAAATACTGCCCGTGTATTATATTATCTAGTATTAAGTACCAATGTTATTGTAGGCAGAGGCAAAGGGGCGCTCGCCCCAGCCGCCGCCGGGATTCCGATCCCGATTTCCGGTCACCGTAGGCGCGGGCTTGCGGACGGCGTGCAATGGGTAGCACGCTGTCCGATCGTCCGGTAACCGACCGGACTGAGCCCAAGTCGTCGACGGCGCGTTCTGTTCCCGCGCGCCTCAAGGAGCTGTCAGCAAACTGTAGAGGCCCAGCCTGCTAGCTGCAGGCAGGCAGGGCCGAAGCCTGCTGGGGCCAAGGGCCGTTTTCTGAGAGGAAGGCTCAGCCCCGGCACTATAGGCAACGAAGGAACGGGGTAGGTTTTTAGTCAGTAAGAGTCTGACACTACTTCCCGCTCCGCCCAAGGGCGGGATTTGTCATTGGATGATTTTACCCAACAAAAAAAAAAAAAAAAAAACCAATGTTATTGCAACTTATATTGTATTCAGGCAATCTTAGTCCATTCTAGGTTGTCTGGGACCAATTGGCTGTTTTAGGGTTCCGTACTTCAAAAGGAAAAAACGGAACCCTTATAGGATCACTTTGTTGTCCGTCTGTCTGTTTGTCAAGATCCTTTATCTCCCTTCATCGGGAATGCGCAGAGATATCGAGTTAAAATTAAAACCAGGTCTGCGGTCCTTTAAAGCTGTGGAAAAATCAAACTACGAAGTTAACTAAGAAAAAGGTATATTTCGACACTCTCAAGAGAATTATTATTATTATTATTATACACTTTATTGTACACCATTACACATACAAAAAGGAAACATTCATAGGGTACTTTCCGTTGACCTGGAATCCTAAAATTTGACATGAAGCTGGGTCTTATAACACGTGTATAAGTTTTTAGTTACGACAAAAAAAAAAAAACACTTTTCGGGTCAAAAAAGTCTCCGAGACTCAATTCATGAATTGAACTATTTACATAATACATAACACATAGTCCGACTCGCTCCTGCTCAGTTTTTTATATTCTATATTATAATATAATTGACGTTATACGTATATGTTATCGTTAGAATGCGGAATACGTTAAAATGTGCACTAACTAGGTAATCTGCATGCATTATTAAGTAGAAATTGTAATCTTGGTGTACAATAAAGTATATTTAAATAAATAAAGAAACCGTCGGGTGAAAAACTGTAACATATGGGCCTTCAATCAATTATGAAACTATTAAATTTCAAACCTTCGAGGTGGCCATCTTCTTACTTAAGTTATTAAAGCGTAACTCAGCAAAAACACAAAACCTGTTTCCCCCTAGGACGTAGAAAAGATGCGCATATGAGTACCTAAGAACAAACCATCCTTAACGATTCCACTCGTATTGTGATACTAAGAAATTACAAAGCAAAAGCATCCTTATCTCACATCTACCGTAAAAATAGGCACGGCAACAAGAATGAAGAGGCACTTTCGAATGCAGTAGGCACTTTACACGTGGGTTCATGAAATGATTTGCAAAATCAGCCCTTCATAGGGGGATGTGAAGGTCTTTTGAAGGGGGTATGAACAAAAGAGTAACAAAAGTGTGTGCGAGTAACTAAATTACATCGTGCTTTAGAAAGGAATGGTAGTAAAAAATAATATTAATAAAAAGCCTGTTATAGTGGTGGTAGACCGGAGCGAGTGGCGTGCAATGATTATTGATAGACATATCCGTCCTACACATCGATATATATGTACTACGCACTAGATTAGGCATGCCGTACAATAACTTTCCTTGACTTACGTGTACTATATGCCGAACATCTTGACTTGATGACATTAGTGCAGTTTTGCAGTATTTAAGCGCTGTAACCTTAAAAGTTTTGTTAGACGTCATAATGACAATTTAGCGCTGCAGCGAACTTTTGTTTTAACGTTTCGGTATTGTGACAAATAGTTTCTATGAACGAGCTTGTCTATCACTTAGAATGTAAGTCGATGGTCCTACATAACGAGAATCTCTTTACTGCAGACAAAGATAAACAAATCAAGTATATTTTCTTGGCTCGCGAGGTTGTGGACATTGGGAAATGTACTCGGCGATCATTATATTGATAGAAATATCAGTCAAGACGTATTAAGCCAATAGCCGCGAGCCTCGACCAACATCTTACGAGGCTGTCGTTAGGTGGCGGGATCAAGGGTTTGATTCAAAAAGCGATACTTCTGGACATGGCTCGTATAGTTAAGAGGTTATTTTCTCTGGAGTCCTGACTGCCTGTAGCTTGGAAACTGTTCTCTACACCAGTTGGGATACTGCTACTGGATCCTTTTTTTATTGAAAATTTCAAAATAAAAGTTATACATGTATTTAAATGAGTAATGAGATAATAATAGTCATTTTTATTCAAGTCGAATACGCTCATTGCCATTTTTACACAAAAATATCAATTCGAGAAGAATGGACTAAAAACATCGATTCGAGAAGAAAAACTGACTAAAACTCACTCCTGTTCCTTATTTGCCTTCGTCTCAGTGCCTCGGGGCTCTCTTTTGCTCAACCCATGGCCCCAGTAGGCTTCGACCCTGCTGGGCCCTTAAGGTTTTGCTTAACATCTCCTTAAGGCATGCGTGGAATGGGCCTTGGATGGTGAGCTATCCATTACTCCCCGTCCGCAAGCCCATAGGCGTGGGCTTAACACAATATGTAATGTAAATTATCGAAGGATTGTAAAATTTAACAAACGTCTTACGATTTAACGCATTATTTTTCAGCAGATTATAATATATCGAAGTGAAACTGTCAAATCACAATCTATTGCGCGTTAAATTGCCAACTATCCGAAGGCTGTCCCTGATTAGTCGGTAGGTCTTACAGTAGACCGTCCTATTTTGTTAGTTTTATACATTACGGTTTTATCTTGATTAACAATAACTGGTATTTCTGAATTTTGTTGATAGACAGGCTCAATATCTGATATTATCGAACAAATATGACAGCGTGGGGCACATGACGTTCAACCAATCAGCGCGCAAGATGCGTTCCGTTTGACACCCGTTTTTTTTTTTATAAATAAATAAATATATATAACAATCTAAAGAAAAATTATGCGTTAAATCGTGAGCTGTTTGTTAAGGTTCACAATCTTTCAATAGTTTACAATATCACGGGGTAGATTATAATCTAACGGTATTTACAATTTGAATAATAAATATACCCACTTAAATCAACAACTACCGTGCTTTACCGCCTTGTTAACGAATTATAGCCACTTACACAATTACCCAGCCGAAATAACTCTGAACGAGTAATAAATACAGACGGAATTAATATAAGAGCAAATAAACATACTTTCATGATAATACTCTGAGAACATACATATTGCATGAGCGGTAGGTTTCGTCTCTGGTCGCTCAATGAAGACGCCAATTTCACACTTGACAGGAATTCCAATTACTTCCATTTAATATGAAATGGCAATATCACGGGTAATATTGCTCATAGATTTTGTATTGCACTGCACTTATTGATCAATGATACTTGAGACGCAGTGTGATATTGCGTCTTGTTATTGGTTTTAGCAAGACGGGATGTATAGAAATCTTATTGAATGTCTTTTGATAAAGTGGCTCTTATTACTCAGTGTTGATAATTGATTTTGATAACTTCAGTATAATGAAGGCCTTAAAAAGAGATAGACAATCATATAATTGAACTTTTTGATGTAATACTTCATGTTAGTTAAATTTAACAAATTAAAAACAAAATTTTGAGGTTCAATGAAATTAAAATTAGGCAAAACGTTAACGACTCAGCTTTAAAAATCCCATCGAGTTAACGTTTTAAAATTTTAACGCGTATAATTTTTAACGTACACAACTGGTTGAATTATAGTTAAAAATGCAGGCAAACGTAAACGTCTTTTAATATTAGGGCGTAATGCAAAAGCTGTTACAGCAATTACAAACACGGCTACCGCATGCATTTTACATGAGCTCTCTTAACCAGCTGGAAAAATCTGATAAAAGCCAACGATGTAGCACATGGCTGCTCGTGATGATACTACAAGTTTCCTCCAGAGCGGCGATTTATCACGTAAGCGGTGAGCTATAACCTAAATGTAAGAGCGATTGGATGCAGGTTCCGTCTGAATGATGCATGAGACGCGGCCAATGTCACACATGTGCGCGCTCTGCGCAGATGCCAACTGTACCAATATCGAGCTATCTGCTGATACGTCTAATTTAATACGCTGCAACATGTGCCAACTAACGCGGAAACACATAACTCGCACTATACGTGTCACGTGCAAATGGAATGGTTATGCACGGATTATCGATACCCATAGCGCGTACGGGTGGCACGACACTAGGTGATAAAAATTTGCGAGCATCCAATGTTCGAAGCGGCTCGAGTTCGGCCCATAATCGTTGTTCGAAACGTCTAAAAATCCGTCGAACTCCTACTACTGTGCTATTTGCGTCGCCTCTTACATTTTATAATAACGGCAAAGTTAGACAGGAGTATGCTTCTTAAAAGTTTGTACTCGAGGCTCGGATAACGTTGCATCCCGCGGTGCTTGGCACTATTCCAGAGGACATCGCAGTCAGGACGTCGTCGTTCTAAATTATTTTATTATTTCATGACGTCAGTAAAAACATTTAAGTGGTTCGCGCGCAACGTCGGTTTTTATTCAAACATGGTTATTTATTCGACGTTGTACGCTGTGAATACAATGTTCGAAAATCGTGGAGTGGAGAGCTCTCAGCTCCTGTCGTAATTCAAACACACGAGTCAGTTACTGCCACGTATGTTATAAACAATGTTTTGAACCACTCACATCCGTGATATAGCTTTCCCTTGTTTGCATATTAGTATTCGTACTGTATGACTTGTGAGGGTTAAGTTTCGATTTCATCGAAGTTTCAACTTATGTTTTATTCATATAGTCATAAGTTGCAGACGACAGTGGCGGTATAGGTATAATTTCACAGAAACTTATAAGGTCGTTAGTGTTTGTTTACTTAGAAGATGTATCGCTAACATTGCTTCGATGGCAGGATTCTTTATTTTGAGAGGTTACAGTTCAATAAAAGATATTTTTAAGGCAAAACGGCCTAATAGCTTTTTCAACTGAGATTCCATGCCAACATTTACTAGGTCTTCATCCAGATTAAAATAGTCTGATGCGGCCATCTTATTATTTATTACAGCATGTAACCTCTTCTATAGGACATACGTTCTGGTCACAAAGAGTATAAATGCTATATTAGCATAATAGTACACTTTTCAGCGAGATTTTGGCCGAAGCATCCAATATGTCGTGACATTAATCTAGACGAACGGTTAAACGTACTGTCTGGGTCCTTTCCAGCGTATTGCGGTACACTTTATCAGACAGCAGACATCCACTAAACATGGGTCACATAAATAGCTACAATGAAATATTTTTGCTGAAAATTGTTCTGTATGTATTCGTCACGTTTAGGAATATATAAAGGTAAATTGAAAGAAAAAGTTTGAAATAAAAACTATTTATTTAGTTGAAATTATGCACAATCAATAAGTTAAAAAACCAATCAAATCAATCAATAAAAAAATCAATTAGTTCAATCTTAATTACAGTGAAAATAAATTATATTGTATTTATCTGTATCAATTTCTATCGTCAATAAAGTATTTAAATTTATTTTTGCACCCACTACAGTTTATCTCCACATGATCCAACGGTTGAGCGGTAGAAAGGTCTGAGGCTCAGACATTTTCAACCACAATTTTTTTTTGTTCAAAAAGTTTCGTTTTATATACAAATCACTCACACTCGATACCATTATTTGGAGGTCTAATATTTATTGCGGATACTCATGTATCCAATCGGCATATCGTTCGTAAATAAAATTGATATAACGAAAACCTGTATTGCTAAAAATATCTCAATTAAGACAAAACCGACAGCAATTTTGGTTTAGTTGGGATATTGTTAGCATCAGCCTTATAATGATCTCACTACTGAGACTTAGGCCTCCTCTCTAGGCTAGGGAAGGGGTCGTAATCCACCACGCGGGCCCAGTGCGGGTTGGCGGATGTCACTTGTCTTCGAATTTTTGGTACTAGGACATGCCGGTTTCCTCACGATGTTGTCCTTGACCGTTTTGAGATCAGTGGTTTTTTTTTTTTTTTTTTGTTAGGTAAAATCATCCAATGACAAGTCCCGCCCTTGGGTGGAGCGGGAAGTAGTGTCAGACTCTTACTGACTAAAAACCTACCCCGTTCCTTCGTTGCCTATCATGCCGGGGCTGAGCCTTCCTCTCAGAAAACGGCCCTTAACCCCAGCAGGCTTCGACCCTGCCTGCTTGCAGCTAGCAGGCTGGGCCTCTACGGTTTGCTGACAGTTCCTTGAGGCGCGCGGGAACAGAACGCGCCGTTGACGACTTGGGCTCGGTCCGGTATGTCACCGGACGATCGGACAGCGTGCTACCCATTGCACACCGTCCGCAAGCCCGCGCCTACGGTGGCCGGAAATCGGGATCGGAGTCCCGGCGGCGGCTGGGGCGAGCGCCCCGTTGCCTTTGAGATCAGTGGTGATGAAAATGTGTCTGGCTGGGTTTGAACCCGCAACATACAACTCGTAAGCCGGGGCCGTTACCACTCGGCCATCACTGCTCCGCTGCTCTATTTGAGAAATTATTAATTTGCTTTTTTTTCTAGGGTCTCTACCCCAGAGCGTATTCTAAATGTTTACTAAAGAAATTTAGTCTTTAAAACGTTCACGTAGCCCTAGCAGGCCCTACTAGTCCACATCGGTTTTACTGACATTTCCTTTGAAGTGCGCTACGCACCGTTTTTTTTTTATACGTAGCCCTAGAATAAGAATTACTCCTGTATCGTGGGTGCATTCATAAACATGTAAACTCATATACACTAGATCCTCAGACTCGGAACACCTATTTGTAGGCCATACAAATATTTGTTCCGTGCGGAAACCGAACCCGCGACCCGCAGCGCAGCAGCCAATCGCTCGACCACTGTGCCAACCGTGCCGTCATTGACTCGGGCTCGGTCCTTACCGGACGATCGGATGGCGAGCTACCTATTACTCGTCGTCAGCAAGCTGCCCTGCAACTCTTGACACCCGGGACATCTCTCCCGGGTGACGATATTTTCTTTTTCATCGATTGCAGCCATCTCCTTAGCTCGCAATTAATGCTCGCAGAAGTAGGTGACTGCTCCCCGTTTCCTCTCGCTCTGTACTATGACTTGAACTATTGCCGGACGCAAAAAGGTCGCTACTGCTGATCGCCACCACGAGAGCATGGCAGTCCTCTGCACAAGAACCCGAGACCGAGATCTTTATGCCCTACCACAAGCACAATGGTGTCCCCAGGTGTTTTTTCTGCCTGAATTCGAAATACAAAGAAAAGAAAGAATGAAAACATGTTTATTTGGCACACAAAGATATACACAGTGTAAAAAAAAAATGATTAAGAAACTTAAGATTAAAGAAGAACACTAACATGTGTCGCGAAGTACATCTCTTACACTTTCAACATTTTTCTTCAACTATTTGATCTCATAGTCAAACTCATATGGCCAATATTGCCTTCTGAAACCACATGATATTACACCGACTATAACAATACTAATAAACAACTGCCCCAAAACAATTCTTAGAGCTTATTGGGTAGTAACGATCAATTGCATAGTCCCCAAGTTGTCGCGTAGAGTGCAGTTCGCAATTGAATTTGCATATTGCGATAACAGTTCCAATATCCGCTGGGGATAAACCAGTCGGTTATGTACAGTACACACTAGAGTATGTTTTAGATTATTAGCCATTATGTGTATGATAATGTGGAGACTTGTATGGGGCAGATTATCTTTAGCGAATACAGTGCATACACATACACCCCATATTCGCTGTTTTCGCTATACATTTGCTTTGACTCTGAATATTGGAATGCAGTCAGTATTTACCAGGGATATGGTGTATGTGGGAATAACGTAAATTACAATCACATGAATCAGTTTTACGCCTCTGGGTGTTATCCATATTGAGTCTGGAAGGGTAACCACTTAAGCTGAATTATTAAAGTCCCTATATATTGACTAGACAGACTCAGGAGCCAGACCACATTAGTTTATAAGATCAAATTGATTCGCTCCATCTTTTTACTCTTTATGGACTCTAAAATTCATTCAATCATGTGTTCAAATACATGTTTATGATAGGTATCACATAACACTCCTATATTTACTTCTAAAACAACCAGCACAACCGCACATTCTATACCTAACCGTATGCAGTGCATATAATCACGCTCAAGTACGCATACACTTATTTGCGGTACGTTAAACGCGTCGTCAGGCCCAGTAATTATCGACATCAGTAAAACTAAATGACCTCTGATTTAATTCGCCCGCATCCAGTTAACGATCGCTAGTTTAATAAAAATATACACAAACCGTAAAACAACAGCCTGAAGTTAATTGCGAGCTTTATAGCCATTAAAAGGTATATTACTGCGCAATATTTACTTTGACAAATGTTAATTTGCATTTTGATTACTATGTGTGGTTTCTAGTGCTGGGCCACTGTCGAATAATTTTTTTAATCAAAATAATGCGTCCACGTCAATTTCATGATGGATATAATATGCAGAACCACTGTTCTGCATATTTTTATCCATCATGAATCAAAACACTTTTTAACATGAAACGTAGTGTTTATTTGTAGCGCATCCAAATATTCAACTAACAAGTTTCAGTTAAAAAAAAACCCTGCATTCATGTGAATTGCATTTTAACATCTGCGAGTATATAAATGGTTCCCAAATATCAGGCAACTTCAATACCGTGAGTACCAAATATTTTTCCGATAAATTGATCTCACATACGAGCAATTCCACTAATGTTCGGAATTACATCCAGAGCACTCTGTCCAACGGATAATTTGAGAGATCGTTCGAAGCACTGGAATTCTCTTGGCCTAGGACGTGATTCGCATTCTCCTCCGTAGGGAATTCCAGGCAATGAGCCTCCACACTCGACCAGCACCTCGGCCATGCTCGAGGAAATTTTGCCAAAATATTTTGTGCATCCTCAGCTTTTTAATTTGGCTCGAGAGCGCAGCTTAACGCAAGGCGGTCCAAGTTTAATCTACGACCTAAGAAATTAAATGCTGAAGCATTACAACTATTAAGTTCCACCAATATTTCTCTGTATTAATTGTCGTTAATTTGTAGTTTGGTGTTGTTAGTGTTGTCGTTAAATGTTTTGAACATCCACAGTGTATAATTAACATTGTATAGCACACAAAAAATTAGGGCAACGGTGTCATTCCAAGTATTCTTGTTAGTATAATGTTTCTTCAAGCACAAAATCGGGCCATTTATTATGACAGAGCATGTTTTAGACGTTCCTTGCGTGTATATGTCGGATTTAGACTACGATAAACTGACAAGACAAACTTGGATGAATGGTTTCACTAATTCAAACCGTCTAAATATTCGTGCCCGTAGTCGTTGAATAAAGTATTAGTTTCCTTTGTGGCTGGACTTCTATAGATTACGGGGCATGTGACACCAACGGGGGATATACGATAGCACTCTTACATATTTCATGGTTCTATCCTTTTACCGCCAAACAATACGTCTTAAAGCCTTAAATAAAAGAATGGCTTTTGTTCTATGGTACCAGGCGATCAGGATCGCAGAGCGGTCACGTGGTCGGTGTACACCGGCGGGATAATTCGGCTGGCCGGCACTACTCCCTCGCGGCCATTGTACTCCTAGTACGTGACGTGTATCACAATCCAACGGCTTAAATTAAAAAGGACGTTGTTGATGAAGAAGTTTAAGTATAGGTGCTTGGGTTAAAGTGTTAGTGCGGTTTAATGTAAGACTTTATGGAAGATAGTACGATTCTTAAAATCGTGTTAAATGTTTAGTAGATGGGAATAAAACTAGTTCGTGGGAATGACAGTAGTATATAGATGCAGTCGCTTCTTCATCAGTTTTTCAGAGACGTTAATAAATTAACAAGATTTTACCCTAAAGTATCTATTTGTAGATTTCAATATATTCTTTATCTCTAGATAATGACGAATGTTTTCAGGCATCATAAAATTCAACCTTATATAATATTTCTACCAAAATCCGATCGTCTAGAATAAAAGAGCATGACACTGCATAAATTCACGATCATAATTCACTGTCTTATTCAAATTAAAGATCTCCTCTACAAAAATGTCACGTTGTACTGCATAAATTCAGTCGAGCAGACACCACTGCAAATCCTGCGATTAACTACTAAAACCACCACATAATATGATATTTTTGCCAACATTCGCTATACCAGATGATAATCCGGCTTTGAGGAAACATAAAACATAATATGCGATCTCGGCAACATCGTTTGCCTTGTTGGTTCCTTATTGAATTACTTTATGAAATTCTAATGAGTTATTTTGGTATTGCTTGATATTACGTAATATGAAACGAGATTCTGTTTAATATTGAAAGAGTACTCTCTTTTGGTTTTTGTTGTGTGAGCAAAATGTTTTGAAATAAATAAGGTAATGAAATTGTTTTATACAAATTACAAGTAGGTAACATCCTTATTGTAAAAATATTATCTATATACATAAAAGGTGAAATTGAGTGACTCACATATTTATTTATTTATTATATGCTTTATTGTACACCACATAATGTGGACAGGATAAATATTACAAAACTAAGTGTACAATGGGCGGTCTTATCGCTCAGGGCAATCTCTTACAGACAACCTTAGGATAGACTGGAACAAGAGGAGATAGATACAACGCACAGCAAAAGCTACTGTGAGGAAATGAAATTTGCACGAGTTTTTTTTATGATTGAATTATGAAAAATCCTGTCTTAATGTACCAACTTAGTCTCGGTAGTGTCAACTTGTGACCTTTTAAAATATTTTTGGGAAAAAATATAACGTGGTGTAAAAAATATTGGAATCGATTCAGTTACTGATTCTGAACATGCTACATTCAGGTTTCGCATAATTATCCTAAAAATAATGTTGTATAAATAAAAGTTTAACTACCTTAAAACTTATTTATAGATTAAATAAGCGGGAATTCATAGACCTTCTTATAAGAATACAAAAAAAGAAACTCATTATATTCATGCCTATCCCGATTTGGACAAACAAATCCCTCACAACAAAAAATACTAAAAAGCCGGCAGGTTCGATCAGCTGGGCATCAGCAGCAGGTTGGCGTGTACGTGTGCGTGCGACGAGATGAGCGGTGCGGCTGTGTGCCGGACAGATGCTGCGGACATCTGCCGCGGCGCGTGCGCACGGGAACAGAGTGAAGAGTCTTGATACTTTGTACTTGGTGTGCTGGATAAAGCAATTTTGAATGAATAATAATTTTATTGTTTGTATCAAAAACTAACTTTATCCAAAATAACAAATATTAAAAAAAAAACATTTTCGTTCAATAATAATCAAGTTAGAAAACTTTCAAATCTAGTGGAAGAGGGAATCGTCAAAAAATAGTATAAGGATGCACAATTGACGTCGCCGCCACTAGGTCCCGTGTGCTCAAAAGAGATAGCGAGATATTTCCACCACGCCCCCAGTTTTCATCAAACTAATATTTGGACTGCTAATTGATGATTTATTCAATAACTAATTTTTATATTGTTTTCAGAAAAAGATTTCTTTTAGTTGTTATTTGTTGTTTAGTATAAAATATTGTACAAAAATAAACAGGCAAATACCTAATTGTTTTGTCATAACATTAATATAATATTTAATATATATAATAATATAATATTTTTAATATTAATATTTAATATAAACGATAAACTACCATTCTACTGAAGAAAGAATTTTTAAAATCGGTCAAGTAGTTTTCCAGTTAATTCATTACAAAAAAAAAATACAACTCTTTCATCTTTTTATATTGTTGTTATAAGTTCAGATGTGTAAGTAAATGATCTGATTAGTTAGAAAACAATCATAAGTAGCCAAGCAAACCATAAATGTCATATATATAATAATATAATATTTTTAATATTAATATTTAATATAAACGATAAACTACCATTCTACTGAAGAAAGAATTTTTAAAATCGGTCAAGTAGTTTTCCAGTTAATTCATTACAAAAAAAAAATACAACTCTTTCATCTTTTTATATTGTTGTTATAAGTTCAGATGTGTAAGTAAATGAACTGATTAGTTAGAAAACAATCATAAGTAGCCAAGCAAACCATAAATGTCATATAATAATATCATTTAATATAAATAAGTTCTAAGCCCAACATTAAGACAGGATTTTTCATAATTCCACACAGCTTCAAAGATTGTATGATTTTAATGAAATCCAACGCTGTACCAACTCCTGATTACATTGCAAAATTAAACTTAAAATCTGGACATTAATTTCATACATCTATGGAGTATCGGCAACAGTCTAGTCAATCTGCCTAATCGTTTCTCAGTAATGTTACAAATAAAAATAGGAAAGCCTCGATCTGTCAAATGTTGAGTAAAAAGTACGGTTGGCAAAGAAAACTAAATTTCGTTATGGTTTATTATAAATTAGCTAATAATATTATTTTAAATAATAACAAGTTAAAAGAACTATTTTCTTTCTTATTTTCATTGTTAAGAAAAACGATTCGTAATTCAATTTTAAAAATTTCTTGTTTTGCTCACCCTACCCAATTTCTTCGAAATGACGTGACGTCACAAAATGGCAATCGATTCTATTCTTATTTGGAACACATAGTATGTTAGCTAGCAGACAACCAGGATTCTAGATCTAGATTTCCTGACTTCCAATTTTGGGTAACGACTGTCAGAGATCTAAAAATGACTTTCGAGATTGAAGGTTTAACAGGTTTTCTGAGACAACTAGGAGTCCGAGCATGTCAAGATGGTCACTCATTTACAAACTGAATTCGACAATTGTTAAATAATAATAATAATAACCTATATAAATAAAAGTAAAAACTGGCTGACCGACATATCAACACACAGTCGAAACTACTGGGTCTAGGAGTGCGCAATTTTGCACAAGGTTTCTTTTTGCAATATTCGTCCCCGATGGTATGCAACGGGAGTTCAAGCGAGGGGGTTGGTTGATGTTAGTATAATAAAAAACGTTTACTTTCTTATCACAAATTTACTTAATGCTAAAACTTGTATAATACTTTTTGTGATAACATGAAAATTGAAATCAAAATAAATATCGAATTTATGTAGACAAATAATAATTAATTAATGATAATAATGAAAAAATAATAATAAAATGATTGTGTTGTATTTATTGCTTTATTGTATTTTTGTATTAATTTAAATTGTATTGTATTGATTCTTTGTTTTTAATAATTGAACTGAATGTAAATTATATTTGTCTACATCTATCGCATTGAATTTCTGTAGTGGTAGTTGTATGTATGTGTAATATTAAATAAATAAAAACTTTACAATTACCACACTGTGTTTTTAATTGCGATTTTGTGTGCTTAATCATGGAGATTGATTGGCTGTTATGATTTTAGCTGCGAGGTCCTGAATGAGGATATATTATAAACATAAAATGGCTTCTCAAAACTCCATTCAAGGACAAAAGAGGCAACGTTAAGTAAAGTAAGGCTCCCGTTATAGTAACCCTTTTACGATTTAGGCTCAACAACCGTAAAAGTATCGAATGCCGTAAAACTGATCCCAGTAATAAAATTACATACCATGAAGGGCGAAAATGAAATATTGTGTCGCCATTATTTAGAACATTATTTCACGTGTGAACGTGCAGCCAATGTTTTAGCGACTAAACGCATAAGCTGCTAGCAACAATGCGGCGTGCCGTTTCGGTTGGTCGCACTTCGATTTTTATATGAAACCGCTTGATACCGACGCAATAACTTGTGGTTAGCCGTAAACCGCTGCAGTTGTCTTGGAGCTGCGGCGGGCCGCCAAGGTTGAATGTAGCGGCGCGCCGCAAACCCTCCACGCACTCGGCTCCCTTGCCGCGCTTAGCTAGCAAGTAGCGATGTAATAACCGTAATGCAGCGGACCGCAACAGAACTGCCGGTTAGTCGGAATGCGGCGCGCCCTTGCAGCAGACCGTATATACTACGGCCAACCGCAGTGGAACGCCGCATCACGGCTAGCCTTAAGTGTGTTCAGGATCTAGTGAAATTTTATCGGTCCTAAGAGCTTAAACGCACTAGCAGCTAGCCATAATGCGGCGTGCCGTTCCGATTGGCCGCACTTTAAATTTTATATGAAACCGCTTGACACCAATTCGTTGACTTGCGATCAGCGTTCAACCACTGCGGTTGTTTTGGAGCTGCGGCGGGCTGCAACAATTGAATCTAGCGGCGCACCGCAACCCCTCAGGGCGCGCCTGTCATGGATTTTGGTATAGAAAAGTTAAAGGGTAATTTAAATAAATAACTACAGCAACTTAGCATTTTAAGAAGCACAAATGCGGTGGACTGCAATAGAATCGCGATGATACGGTTAACCGGAATACCGGATAACGGAACAGGCTAGTGGCTAGTCGTGACTAGCCACTAGTGACGTTTTTTTTTATGACCTGTAAGAGACTGATGCTTGAATAGGTTTTTGAAATTAGCCTTTTTTACAGATCATTGTACAAATAACATAGTAAAACCTTAATAGACAATCATTAATGAATTAAATCATTAATAGTAAAACGAAAACTAAGCATTACTAAGCAACTAAGCAATTAAATGCTAGTAATGAGACATATGCGGTCATAAACCTTTACTTATTATGAGATAACGATACAAAAACAACAAAAGTCCTACATCAATAAACCCTGAATATTTTTTCAGGAAAGAAAAACTGTATCTTTTTGTGTGATCGTTGATATTAACTTGCATGATTTTAACCTCTATTGCCACCTTAATTGACCCCAACTGGCATGAAAGACAAGTTGGTTGAACTGGAAAAGTTTTCATGTCGTTGTATGGAGTTGCCAAAGCCAAACAAAAATCTATAGTCGGCAATTACAAGGATAACTGCCACCTATTACTAACCCATTACTAACACATGAAAGTCTAGTTCGCGCAATCTAACGTGTTTGAATGTGTTGTTCCAGCTACGGCTTGCTACGCAGCAAGCTACGACGTAGCTATGACGTAGCTTGCTGCGTAGCACACCGCTAAGATCGCGTAAACTCACATACTCATCTTTTTTCCTAATTGTGTTCATGTATTGATTAAATCAATAGGATATTATTATATAACATGTTCCAGATGATTTTGATGTCCAAATGCCATCTCTTAAGTTCTATATATCTATATGTATAAAAGGAGAAACTGACGAATTGACATATCGGCACACAGTCAAAACTACTTAATCTATAAAAGTGAAATATAGATTTTTTCTAAATCTATATTTCACTTTTATAGATGTGAAATGGGAGAAATTTGTTTTTGTCCAAAATGTAATTCCTTGAGGTCATGTACTTGCAAATTTGCATAAGTTGTAACCCAAGTAAATAAAAAAGGTTTCCACTCTTTATTTTATAAAACTACCCCTATAAAATGATTTAGGGAATACTTAGTGGGAGAATCTTATACCTTGGTTTGGTAAACTTGAAACATGGCACAAATTTTAATTAAATTGCGTAATAATGATTGTCATTGTTAGTTGTTCAAAACTAAAAGAAACATTCTCGAGAACGAATTCGCTGACTGCTAGTTAAAAAATATAATCTAGCAATACAAGAAACTATATTCCTTTTGTTTAGGTACTTAACTAAACGTAATCAATCTTCACATATCTTTTATCTAAAAATTTTATCTAAAAATGATTACAATTAGTTATTTTAGAAACCGATGTTTTTTTATGGTAGGTAATATTATCCAATGACAAATCCCGCCCTTGGGCGGAGCGAAAGTAGTGTCAGGCTCTTACTGACTAAAAACCTACCCTGTTCCTTCGTTGCCTATCATGCCGGGGCTGAGCCTTCCTCTCCCTTGAAAACGGTCCTTGGCCCCAGCAGGCTTCGACCCTGCCTGCCTGCAGCTTGTAGGCTGGGCCTCTACGGTTTGCTGACAGCTCCTTGAAGCGCGCGGGAACAGAACGCGCCGTCGACGACTTGGGCTCGGTCCGGTCGAATACCGGACGGTCCAATATTAGGTAATTAGCTAAATTTTTGATAAATTTTGTATGTCTTTTATACGATTTAAAAAAAGACAATATTATTATCAAGATTGTTTACGTTTAGTTAAGTACCTAAAGAGATGGAGTATAGATAATTCGTTACCAAAAAATACCTACCATCGTGCATGTGTAAGAACATATACCTGCTATGATACATAGTCACATTGCCACTGTTACAGTACTTCATCCAAAGCCACGCTTTGTTCCCGAATGTTTTGTGTTATTGTCGTCCTGAACAGCGCTCACATTTTTCTCTGCGCAAACCATTATGTAGATTTCAATTCCATTCAGGGTAGATTTATAATTTACAAGATTTCCATTTCGTAGGATTTTACTTTTGTTTATTGATGTACCATTTTTAGTCTGCTTTTTTTTATAAATCTGGTTTGTTTTTAGAATAGAGGTATTGTCTTTTGACTATTTTTAGAACAACATTTTATTGGCTTCATCATCATCAGTCTTTTAATGTTTCCACTGCTGAGACACAGGCCTCCTCTCTAAGAGAGGGAATGGGCCGTAATTCACCACGCGGGCCCAGTGCGGCTTGGTGAATGTCACATGTCTTAGAATTTTTGGTTCTAGGACATGCCGGTTTCCTTACGATGTTTTCCTTCACCGTTTTGAGAGCAGTGGTGATAAAATAAATTACACAAAGTAATGCGCCTGGCTGGGTTTGACTTATTATTATTATTGTATTGGCTTATTTAAAAAAATATACTTTGATCTGTATGAAAAAATACTGGATTTCAAGTGAAATTGATAGCGTTGTTCTATATTTTATTTTTGTGAAGTTGTAAAATTCGTAAAAAAAATATAATGCAAAAAGCCGTTTCGGTCGCTAACTGTTGCTGGGGTTCGTTTTTAGTTAGAAAGAAGAAAGAAAAACTCTTTATTTGCCGGATAAAGGCGCAAGTTGATGGTAAACAAGAATTATTACCAAGTATTTTGTGAGTTGTGATACTCGTATAGTTTTGTTTTTGAGATGGAAAATCATCGAATAACTTCTCTCGCTCTAGACTGGAGCAAGAGAGCATGTCTGAGTTTCTAGCCTGTCGGTTTTCTACCGGTTACATTTCGGGGAGTGTCTGTCGATATTGCATAGCCTAATTCCGTCTAGCCCGTTCCATCATCGGACTACCAGACGTACGGCGTTGCGCTACCGGTACATGGTGGACATCCCACCTATACGCACAAAGCGTTTTGGGAACACTTTCATTATGCGTACAGCTAAGGAGTGGAATGCCGGAATCTGTTTCCTAATGGCTACAACACGGGAATCTTTAAGTTAAAAGTGAATAGGTTTCTTCTAGGTAAGCGCGCTCCATCGTCGACCGCATCGTCGCTTTCCTTCAGGTGAGATAGCGGTCAAGCGCGAACCTATCAATAAAAATAAAAAATTGCTGACCAAAACCCACCCGTATCCGTCACTTGCCCTTCGCTGTTCAGAACCGTGGTAACTCTTTCAGATTTTCTCGCGACACCAGCGGGCATCGGCTCTACTAGGCCCCTTCAGTTTTGCTGGCATCTTTACGATGCGCGTATAGAACACTATGTTTCATTGACTCGGGCTCAGTTCTTACCAGACCGTAAGCTTCCTATTGCCCGTCGTTCGTAAGTCGGCGTCTACGTTCTACCAGGAATCGCATTGCGGCTTTTGATCCCTGTGGCGAAGGCTGGGGCGTAAAGAGGTCTTTTCCTTTACGGTTACGAATATCTCCTTCACTCGCATTAATGCTTCACAGAAGAAAACTACCGCTCCCCATTACATAAAATACCCAAAATTAAAAATACGAAAATTTATTAGTTAAACACCGGTGGGTAAATTATCTAATAATTAAGGAAAGCTATGTCTATTCGTCATTGGCATTGGCATACAAATATTTTATGCATACATTCTAATTATGACAAAAAAAAACGCTCGCTCTGGATCATAGCCTGAACCAGGACTAGCTGTGACAAGTCATTGCCGCCAATCACCTCCACGAGGATACGGCGGTGCTCTGCCCGAGCAGGGCAGTCTTCCTCTGTATGTTCATCGTATCCTGCAGGCGATTCGCAATAATGTTGTTATAAAGCTATCAAAAGTTTTCGAACGTTATACGTTTTTCCTACTTCATGAGGTTATTTAAAAAATATGGAATAGTTGAAAAATCCGTATATTAATTTTAATAACGCAGCATTTTGATACGCGATGGAAAAGAATATTTTTTTTTTAAATTTTATTATATAGACAGCAGCTTCAGTTGGAGACCCCGCTCACATTAAAGTATCTTAGAAAAGGGTTTTTTATGGTAAAATCATCCAATGACAGATCCCGCTCTTGGGCGGATCGGGAAATAGTGTTAGACTCTTACTGACTAAAAACCTACCCCGTTCCTTCGTTGCCTATCATACCGGGGCTTTTTTTTTTGGTGTTGGGTAAAATCATCCAATGACATCTCCCGCCCTTGGGCGGAGCGGGAGATAGTGTCACACTCTTACTGAATAAAAACCCACCCCCTTCCTTCGTTGCCTTAGATACCAGGGCCGAGCTTTCCTTTCCGAAGCAAACCCTTGGCCCCAGTAGGCTTCGACCCTGCCTGCCAGCAGTTGGCAGGCTTGGTCTCTGCTGTTTGCTGACAACTCCTTGAGGCGCGCAGGAACAGTGCGCGCCGTCGGTTGGTTACCGGACGGACTGCGTATTACCCATAGCTCGCCGTCCGCAAGCCCGCGCCTACGTTGTCTGGAAATCAGGATCGGAATCGGAATCACCGCGGCGGCTGTGCCGTGAGGGCCGTTGCCTCTTGCGTGCGGCGTCCTCCTTTGCTTGCATTACTGCTTCGCAGAAGAAGGCGAGAGGCCGCCTGCCATCTCTCCTCGCTTCGGACCATGGCCCGTACCAAGGCCTGGCGCGAGAGATCACCGCTGCCGATCGCCCTCACGAGAGCACGGCGATGCTCTGCTCAAGCGGGGCACACTTCGACCGTTTGCTCCCCGTGTCCTCCGGGATCATACCGGGGGGGGGGGGAGCTGAGCCTTTCTCTCAGAAAACGACCCTTGACCCCAGCAGGCTTTGACCCTGCCTGCCAGCAGCTAGCAGGCTGGGCCTCTACGGTTCGCTGACAGCTCCTTGAGGTGCGCGGGAACAGTACGCGCCGTCGACAACTTGGGCTCGGTCTGGTCGGTTACTGGACGATTGGACAGCGTGCTACCCATTGCACGTCGATATTTTGGAAATATAAATTAAGTAATAAATTTTTTCGTCAATTTAAACTAGATGAGGCCGGTGTTTCTTAGCTGACTACCCTGAGAAGAAACACTGAAACAAATTCAGGGTTCATACAGTAAATATGTAATGGTCAAATCATATGAGAACCATGGAAATTGGTGCTTTAGATATTCTTTTGAGGAAAAATCACACAACTTGAATGGACTTGTTTAGTCAGTGCAAGCATTTGTCAATAATCCTGTAGCTCAACTCATGGCTATTAAGGAGTTTAACAACTTGATGACGCTGTCCATTCATTAAATTATTCTCCCTGTTATTTAACTTAAGGTCCTATAAAAATAAAACCTCTTATGGCGAAATTCATCCTTAAGACAAATAAAGAGTCTGAAATGAAGTCGGATATCCGGATTTAAGAGCCAAGGAAACATGGCCGGGAATGTGGAGAGCTTTAAGCACATTCAAGTTGATTTTCCTTTATATATTTTCTTCTTTTATAATAGAGTATTTCATTGGCTTGAAAGTCGATGATAGATGCGTGAGTGATCGTTTTATTTTTAGTTTTGCGCCTCACTACGGTCTCACATGATGGAAAATGACGATGTGGCCGAGTGGAGTACGCTTGCCTAGTAGTACTCTATTCGCTGTTGGCTGTAGCTGTACTTCTTCTAACAACTATCAGAAACTATCTTCTTATAACTATCAGAAAACCGAGTTTCTGGTAGGGAATTTAACTATTTAACTCTACATAAACCCTTGGATGGCTAACCTTGCATTTGTCTCAATATGCACATTAAACCTTTAGTCCCAGCTGTCATTTGTAGATCTTGGATATTGGACATTTATTTTGTAAATAAGTTTCTTAAGAAACGCCCCAATTTTTTCGTCAATTTAAACTAAACAAGGCCTGTATTACCTAGCTGACTAACCTGAGAAGAACCATCAGTTAACATGTAATGGCCAATTCACATGAAAATCATGCAGATTAGTATCTAAGATGGTCTTTTGATGAAAGAACCACACAGATACGATTGGACCTGTCAGTGCAAACAGTTGTCAGTACTCATAAAGCTCATCTCAGGAGTACTTACCTAAGGAGTTCAACGAATTGACTTGATGGGTAGTCAAAACAAAAGAGTATCGAGACACTCAGATGTCTTCGGGAGATCAGATAGGGACTCGTTCCCTATAAAATTACTATGTAATAAAACTGCTCACTTCAATATAAAATAATATATTTAATACTCGAGAAACTCCATGGACACTCTTTTTAAATTATGTTCTTACATCATTTTCTTAACACTATAATAAATGCAAGAGACCAAATGTTCGTCCTGCCCCAACGGCTGCCGAACTCAAACTGTACCCGCCATTGCACTACATCCCCCACTTTTTCACAGATAATCACAAATACGTTTCGGTGTTGCCAGCACGTTTTATAAGTGCTCATGTAGGCCTATATGAAATAAAAATATTTTGACTTGACTTGACTTTGAGTTAATCGATTGCAATTTATAATCGAATACAATATAATCGATCAACATTTTTAATTATAAAAAACAGACTCAATAATCTGATTATGTATCAATTTTTTACTACTTGTATTCAGTTTCATTTCGCAAGCCTGAAAACCAAATCTAGCGTAGTTTATTTTAATATCAGAGTAATTTAATCAGGTTCTAGAATATTGTGAATAAAATTTTCCACCACAATTTTTTTTTACCGAAATGGTTCAGTAGATATTAATTTTGTTTTGACACATTTTTAAACTGCGGCCAAACACTGCGGCGCCAATTAATTAGCTTTTGTGAACAAATTGCTGTAGAATTTTGCGGTCTGCTTTGTGTTAAATTGGTATTGATAATATTGACTAATTTGTTGTCGCCTAATTGTGATTGGCTATTCGTAGTGTATATTTATTTGATTATAATACATAACAATATAATTTTGTACACTAACAACTTAAATATTGATTATTGAGCTGACCCGTGCCCCGTGCTCGCTTCGCCGGGCGTGAAATATTATTGGGGTAAATTAATATTAATAATTCAATTAAATATATATAAAAGCCAAATTCCACTTACTGATTAATTACGAAATCTCAGAAACTATAACACCTACAAACTCAAAATTTGGCAGTTAGGTTCCTTATAGGATTTTAGGAAACTTCACCCCAAAAGGAGTCCGCCGCCGGGATTCCGATCCCGATTTCCGGCCACCGTAGGCGCGGGCTTGCGGACGGCGTGCAATGGGTAGCATGCTGTCCGATCGTCCGATAACCGACCGGACCGAGCCCAAGTCGTCGACGGTGCGTTCTGTTCCCGCGCGCCTCAAGGAGCTGTCAGCAAAACGTAGAGACCTTCCCAGCCTGCTAGTTGCAGGCAGCAGGGTCGAAGCCTGCTTGGGTCATGGGTCAGCTTCCGAAAGGAATACCCGGCCCCGGCACGATAGGCAACGAAGAAATGGGGTAGGTTTTTAGTCAGTAAGAGTCTGACATTACTTCCCACTCCACACAAGGGCGGGATTTGTCATTGGATGATTTTACGTAACATAAAAAAAAACCCACAAGGAGTATAACAAGGGTTAGAAGTTTATATGGAGAAACCTAATTTCACGCAGGCGAAACCGCTGGCAGAAGCTAGTTACAATCATATATAATATAATCATAATAGCCTATGTTACTCAGGAGTAATATAGTTTGATGCTGGCAAAAGAATGAAAGAAGAGAAAGAAAATCGATTCAGTATTTCAAGAGATTCCTTCCTATAAACAAAATTACAAACTTAACCTCTTTATATTATTAGTCTTGTCTATTGGTAAAAAACTTAACTTTAAGAGTGGATCGTAGATTGGTATATAGGTAGGTACTATAGCGGTCACTTCTGCCTGATCATTTAAAAAAAAATCGCTAGAATCCTGCGGCGTGGCACCAAACCAAACCCTTTGTAGTTTTCGTTTCGAGTGCAAGCAAAAATGAACTTAGCGGTGGTCAGGCGGAAGTGTCTTTGATGGTACATCCCTTTATACAAAAATAAAATCAAAACATACTTAGGTGTCGAAGTACTACTCCTTGTCTTCTTTTTTTGAGGCGGGAAATCATCACATGACTTCTCCTGTTCTGTGGTGGAGCTAAAGGGCGTGCAAGACTTTTAATAACTAAAGGTTACCAATGTTTTTTATTTGCTTCAAGAGCATAGTCACGGTAATTCTTACAAACGTTCCCGCAGCAAAATAGGTACTCTTTCTACACTTTGTTGATATTCAGATCAAGTTTTATTTTTTTGTTTGCAGAAACATAAATTCACATATATTTCACGTAGATGAAATGAAACGATATATATCAATGAACAGTACGGAGAAAGTACTGGACAATAGTTGCAAAAATCATTATTACTTTTGTTTAGTTTACGTTCATACGTCTGGGCAAACACGCAAGCCGGTTGCGAAAGTACCAATTCAATTGAAAGCCCCAAAACCAACAATTTAATTAAGATATCTCTTACTACAATTATGAAGTTTCCGTCATTCTATACAACTTACGAAATATTCCAATTATCCGAGGCCTCAGCGTTTCAATTTGTGCAAGTTTCTCCAGAAACGTACAGTATTAAAGCAAGATTCGCCCGGGCCTCACATAAAACTGGTTGTAATGCGAGTGAGTTCGCGACGCCGGCCGCCGCAGCTGCTCCAGTAATGCCCCTCACTCTTATACCATCCGGTTTATCTGCAGACCTTCTGCGACACGCTCGGCCCTGATTTATATATGAAAAGTCTCAATTTATTGCATACCCAGTTTCGGTAGTTAATAGCTCAGGACATTCTGGGGTTAGCCACGCGGTCAAATTAATGAGTGTGGGACAAACAGCACAAATGTGAGTGCTTTGTTTTTGTCCGTTTCGGATCAATAGATCGCAAAACAATTTGGGACTTAAAATGACCTGATAAGTTCCATTATCCTTTGTAGATCTCCCAAGTGTTTGGTCGGTACCTAAAAAAGAGCTGATAGAATTTATGAGTTTTAATTATCCATAAAACACGCTTATCTCTTTTACTTTAATTTACTGTACTCTACTTTTACATGAGTTGTGAAAACTAATTAACACTTATTTTCAGAGAAGGAATACTAATTAAAGGCGCAAGAAACTTACTTTACATTTTAAACAAAATTAAAATGTCTGAGACATTTTATATTCTTTCAAGCTGGGCTTGAACTAATGAAGCTTGAATAACGATCAACTTCAGCGCTGATTAATCGTCAATAATCTTTTTAGATTCTCTTTCGATATTTAAAATTCTAAAATGCTCTCGAATCTATTCTCTACTCATTTTCACGTTCTATTTTTTTTTCGTCAAACTATTTTCCTTCTCAAACGATGACGTGTTTTAGGAGATATCATATTTTTCTATTTCACGCTTGCGTACACAATAATGTTGGATACACAAAATAATAATAGACACACAAGCTCGACAGATATTCATACGATGCGTAGATAAGACACAAACCAATAAGAAATGCGGTGTCCGAGCGAAATTTCAATTTGCACTGTGGTTGGACTTATGATTCGAGTCGGAAGGAATGAAATATTATACGGCTCGAGTTCGAGGCCCTGACCCATGTCAAATCAGCATTCGCAGGTATGCCACGAATTATTTACGGCCAACTCACTGCTATGAAATTTTTTATCGCAACGATAAATCTTTATTAGCCAAGTTGGAGGAATTTTTCCGGGTGTTGGACGAGCCTATATATTTTTGGCCTGGATTTTATTTTCTGTTAGCTTTTTATTCGATATTTACATTGTCGAACTTAGCTCACTATAGAAAGTTTGCCGATCTGTTATACGAAGAATATGTATGATGTAAGTTCTTCGAAGTAATATTGATTTTGTGTTGAAGTACGGTCGGTTGTGGAGTGCTCTTATCGGATGAAAAGGTCCATGGGACGAGCCGACGTTAAGTACTATAGAAGGAAATCAAAATACCATCATGATATCCTCTGCGGTACGGGCTGAGACATTTAATTGCGTGCTTCACATTCAACGACGCATCCGATTCATAGTTGACATGACAGACAATCTGTTCCCCATTATACGAACTCCCCATTTGTCTATTATGTTAGTGAATGTATCCCCTATAATTTGTTCTAGGATGTCACTAAAGATATGGAATGATGTCTTACGTGTAAGCAATTATGGATATCTGACACACTACAGTTTATTATTTCTGAGTATATAAGTATACCCTTATCAGCTTCAGAAAATAGAAAATTATCCCGAGAAAATATTATACACCGTTAAATTTTGGTCGTTTTAATCCCGTAGGGGGTCGATCCGGTACATGAAACACTATCGATTTGTAAAGATAAAATTAAAAATAAAGTACTTTTTTTTTAAACTCGAATTAATTTACGCATGTAGGTACGAAATTAATTTCTTTAAGTAAACGCTAGCTAAGCGAGTCCGATGGGGTAGGTAGTTAGTACGCAACGACCGACATATACCTACAAGGTCATTGACCCGTTTACTTAAAGAAATTAATTTCGTACATACGTATTTGAATTCGACTTGAAAAATATGTGCAGACGTTTGACCGTGAAGGAGTAACAAACATTTCCTGAATGGTACCAAAATTAAGGCCTACAGAAGTGAACGTCAAGTTGTCACAATACATTGTTATCATCATTTCAGCCGAAAAACATCCACACTTGATTATAGAATTCCCTTAAATGTCATCATAACAACCGGTGGTGATCAGATCATCGGTTTATCTTGTTGAAGGCCTACCAACGCAAACACACACATACACCCCCTACAACATTATAAATAAACGAAACTTTTTCTAGAGCAAGTAAATTAATCAGTCTATTACTACACATCAATTTAAGGCTGGATAACATGCAACATCACGTGAATTAAGGACATCACATATTTTAGTTCTTCAGACTTGAAGTAATGTATTAACTTGTGCCTAATGTAACTTTAGGTGGCCCAGGCCATTATACCCAACTATTAAAACAGTCTCTAAAATAAAATGCTGGAGTTTTGGGCGATAAAAGCCCTGCCTGTCACATCGAACTTTATTGCTTGCAGCTCTTTTTGATCTAGTTTTATTTTCAAAGGGATCTGAAATAAAAAAGTCTAATATCTTTATTATTATCCTTTTTTTTTTGTGTGTGAAAGGTTTTTTAAATTTTGGTGCACAATAATAGTAGATTATATGACTAAGGGATAAAACAGTGTCTTGAAGTAGCGGGTGGTATATTGAATTCCAAACGAAACGAAAGTTGCTAAGTTTTATTCTCGAACGCGGTGAGGGGTTTATATAATTAACTCCCGAGCATTGCGAGGGAGTCAATGTTTTCAGAGCCAATGCTCGAGACAGCATATAACACAATGGAAGAATTGGTTGTTCCACACCATACTTTGAAAAACATTATCAGCTCTAAAAGCATTAGATATTTTATTTAAAAAATACGCAATTCGTTAATTGTTTCTCTGACAATGGTTAATTTTTTTGTGTATTTGGCATTACAAATAAATATCCTAATTCGATAACATCTAACACGCTGGATACGCATATGATATTGTATAAGCTACCGTCTAGGATCGTGTAATTGGTGGGACTCAGACGTCGGCAAGATGGATCGTAAAATATTCCACTTAACACAAATTGATATCTTTAGTTTGTCTTATACTAAAATTCATCGAGTGTTTTTTTTTCGTTGTCATGACAACTGGTTGGTTGTTTCTTTTAAAAGGAGTCAGAATATCTGCCTTAGTTTAGGGCCTTCGATGAGACATATTAGGGCACATATAGTGTGTACTTGTTCATTATTTGATGTTTTACTGCCTGAACGTAAACGTAAAGTGGTTTCTGTTAATTGAGTTAAAGCTGCTTTGCTATCAATACTAAGTCACCATATTAGTTGAATAATAAGCGTCAGTCACTTAAACCAGCTGGATCTACTTAACGAATAATTTCCCGAAATCATAGACAAAATACATTTCCATTCTGTTGATCGTGGAACCACGTTTTGGACATGCAGTTCATGAAACGATGAACACGATTATTTTGTCTAACTGCGAGACAAAGGCTTTTGAAAGTTTGATCACAACTGACCATAATACAAAAGTTAAAAAAAAAATTCTTTAAGACTTAGACATTAAGATAATATCTATTAAAGTCACATAAACAGAATTAAGAATTCTGTTACACCATCATTTTTCCTGTAGGTTTGTGCTTTAAAAAATAAGTCAAAAGTACTCACAACTTTTAAAATATATTTTATAAGTGTCCAGCCCATTATAAATACAATCTGATTGAATATGATCATTATAAATACAAACTTATGAATAATCATTATAAATACAAACTTTCCGGAGTCATCTTCCTCAAACCTTCACGGTGGTGAAAACTAGACAAGCGCCACAAAATCGGCCATCATTCGCGTTCTCCAAAGGATTTCCATAGTATCGGAGTAAACTCGACACTTCTGCACACAGCAGATCACTAACGTGTTGTCACCCCAACTTAAGATACATCTGTGCTGTTTGCGGGACACAGGACATGTCGACCAAATTGCCGCATTCTCCTCCCATGAATATTGTATGAGTAGCCCGCACTATGCGATCACTTCATCATAACGCTTGAGGGATGGGCAACGCATGCTCTATCCTATTTATCTAGGAGGGGTATTGGCTGCCTGAATATGCATAGCAAGCCTTTCAGCTTCGGATCGGATTAATGCTTGTCTCGTTATTTGAACACTATAATCTTGGGGTTTGTTTGTGTTAATTTATGCTGGAGTATAGTTTCTGGGTTTATGCTTAAGTATATTAACTAAAAGCTTCTTTGTTATGTCAGCTTAGTGGTGTAGTTTAGAAAGATTAGCATAATCTTTACCAATCTCTGAAAGATCTGATCAAGCTGATCATTTTTCTCAGAAGTGTATACATAAAGTAGAAATCAACTAAAACTTCCTTTGTCAATTTTTAGATTAAGGCCGTTGTATCAACTAAAGTGTGTCCACGGTTGGACTGCATAGAAACAGATTAGCGACGGCCTCTGCAGTTTTCAATTTAATAACTAACTTTAGAGGAAGACTTTTTATAATAACATTGTAACTGATACTGACTTATGATATAACTCTTCTTCGCAGTCAGGTAATAAAAAAACACTGAAATGTGCAAAATAACTGGTTGGTGTTTCAAGTTTTATTACTTCGTTGTTTAACACTGACTTCCAAAATGTGTACACTGCTTAGTTGCACTCTTCAGCTTAACCTAAGCAGTAGGTATACAAGTTATATAGTAACGTACAACTTATAAATTAAAATAAGGACTGGAACCACTTATAGTAAGAGTAAGTACTCTTACCGTACCGTGGTGTAAGTACACCTTATGACAATTTCAGTAAGCCAAAACATGGCTAGGATAAAATGTTTCATTAGATACGGTAGCAGGAATGTAGCCATGCAAGCTCCTTAGGTACGGAGTTTGCATAGCTACATTTCGGATTCATCATCAAATCAGTTCGATGGTTAACAACGATAATTATAATAAGCCAATACATAGTATATATTGTTTTGTTGCAGAGTTCCCCTGCCTAGTTTCTGGCTTCATCGTCAGATCAGATCAATACTTTATACCTTATAGCGATAGTGAATGTCATGACAATTCTAATAAGTCCAAATGCAATGCAATGCTATGAGAGGTAAGTTTGACGATAATTTTTGTCGAGGATATTTCTTGAAACGTGTTTTTGAAACAACCAAATTCCCGGAATTCTCCGAGTTCTTGTGAATGACGTCTAATGAATGATTTATTTTTTTTTCGGTGGGAAAATCATCCAAAGACCTGTCCGCGTCTTTGGGCGGGGCGGGAGATATTATACATGTCAAACTTGTACTGACTAAAATTCCACTACCATCCCTTCGTCGCCTTTCATACCGGGCCCCGGGACCGAATCTTCCTTTCAGAAATCGACCCTGGCCCAAGTAATGAGGTTGGTTAAACTGGCCTTGAAGCGCGCGTGGAACAATACGCAAAGTCGACGTCTTGGGCTTGGTACGGATGATTACCGAATGGTTCGACGGCAAGCTACCCATTGCTGGCCATCCGCAAGCCCGCGCCTACGGTGGCCGAAAATCGGGTTCGGAATCCCGGCGGTGGCTGTGACTTGAGCGCCGTTACCTTGCACGTGCGGCCTCCTCCTTTGCTAGCATTACTGCTTCGCAATTAATGATATGTTGATCTTTTCTCACAAATACGTTCTCGCTAAAATCTCTTTTCCCTTATTATTTCTTGATCAATTTATTGTACTTACAGTATTTGTTTCTTTAACATATTATTAGATTGAAAAACGATATTTATGGAAGGATGTAGTTTTGATAATGTTTGGAACAAACCTCATTAGAAACACATTATTAATAGGTAGGTACTCGTAACTAGAAATCTATCAAATTAAATCTCATTTCAGTCAAAAACAATATCAAACTGCCAGTTCAATCAAAAATATAAATAACAAAGTCAATCAAAAACAACAAAATATTGAGTTGCTTCTAATTTCCCATTTAACTTTTGTGCTAAACAAACAAAGCGAAGCCGAAATTCTGTTGTTCTAAATAACTTTCATGTTAAAACGTTGGTTTCGTAATATTGAGTGATGCTATCTGAACCCATCATTATTCTGATAAAGATTGTCAAAGTGTCTTGGAAATTAGCTCGAGGGAATGATAAGGGTAAATATGTTTTTATACGTTGTTTACGGTTCGTTGAGTTCCGTTGCTTACGAAATATATGAGTCGTTTTATGACGATGATAGTCAATTCGGTTTAGGTAGTTATCATATTTCTGTATACACCGTTAAATTTTGGTCCTTTTGATCCCGTGGAGGATCGATTCGGTACATGAAACACTATTGATTTATAAAGATAAAATTAAAAAATAAAGCTTAATTTCGTAAAGAAATTAATTTCGTACATGCGTGAATTAATTCAAGTTTGAAAAAAAAGTACTTCTTTTTTCATTTTTATCTTTACAAATCGATAGTATTTCATGTTCCGAATCGACCCTCCGTGGGATTAAAACGACCAAAATTTAACGGTGTAAATTTAAATTTATATAGATAAAGAAATAGAGAAGTACCCGAAAAGTTATTGGTGAAATCTAAAAATACATTTTTTCCTTTCATACATCTCTGCGACATATTTGTGAGTTATTAAACTGAAGTCAATTTAATTACTGACAAATTAAAAAAGATATTTTTATCAAGCGGCTTCACTAGAGTGGAAGATGAAAATTATCTTAAAGAAACATATTCCCGTAATGAGCAGATTTAAAATCCAATGTCCAATTCAGATACATGGGAAATTATAGAGCAGGAGAAGTCTCCCACTCTGTCAGACTAGTGTCAGACTTTTACTGACTAAAACACATCTTAGTCTTTAAGTTGCTCTTTGTGTTCTGGGATCACGGTTTCCTTTTTAGAAATCATGAATCTCGTGGCCCTAGCAAGCATTCACCCTGCGGTTTGCTGACATTTCTGTGAGGTGTGCGTGGAACTCTCCGCACCGTTGACTCTATTGCTATTTTTCGGCAAATCTGCACTCACGGTGACCGGTAACCGTCTTGCGATTATCAGCGCCCGGGACGTCGTCGTTGCCTGCGGCAGCGGCTGGGGCGAGAAAATGTTAAGTTCCTCACAGTTTCGGTTACCTCTTCGATAGAGAAATGATCGCTTCCTATTCCCTCTCTCTCTAGACCATGTCCTGTCTGCTTATTGTCTCCATGAGGACAAGGCGGTGATCTGCTCAAGAGACGGAGAATATAGGAACGGATCGATGTCAGTAAGTTAACTAAAAACCAAATAGAAAATAAATGCCCCCTCAAGTAAAACATGATAACAGTATTTTAAACTGACAAGCAATTTTATCGTCCCCAAACTCATTAAATATTAGGAAGCTCTGAAGTGATTGGACGCTAAGTAGCCATCTATTGTGTTCTTGACTAGTAGGTACTTTGGTTTCTCAGACTAAAATAATGACAAATTATAACATAAGTTGGAGTCCGTAATGCAAAACTATCGCAAATCCATATAGTGGTATATTTTGGTATATAAATAAAAGTGATTCCAATTCGACAAACGAAACAATGTGTCTTTGTCTGATTGACGAAAGCTTCACAGATAGGGTTTCCATTCTGACGTATATATAAAAAACCTAATACAATCTCGTATAGGCACATACTTATTGTCGATAAAGTACAGTCACAAAGATAAATTGCGTCATGTCGATACTGATCGAAAAGCGAAAAGGCTTTGTGACAAAGATATTTCCCTATTTCGCTTTCGACGATAACTGTATTAAAATTCTGTGTATTGAGCAGGTTTTAATGTTGGGATTGTACGATTTCTAGGAAGGGCAGAGGAGGTACTCGTATTTTCCCTATCAGTTGTGATGGCAACGTTTTATTATTTTGTAAGTAACCTTGTATCGTTTCTAAGCATCGTTGTTGTGAGAATATCTTATAGGTTGTTATTGATAATACTGGATTGTATCCAAAATATTGTGAAGTAGATAACCTTCGTAAAATGAAGTAGTCCAACGTCTTGTTTAATTTAAAAAAACTAAAATCTCATATTTTTTTAAGGTCGGAGGTCAATCTCTAAAACCACGTCTATGTTCTTTCTTTGCCTTGCATTCCAGGACCCCGGAGTTCCCTTTCAGACTATGCATGGCCCCAGTAGGCTTCGACCCTCATGGGCTCCTACGGTTTTGATGACTTCTTTTTGAGGTTCGAGTGGAATACTACGTGCCGTCGACGACTTGTGTTTAACCTGGACGGCTACCTGACGGCTGGACGACGAGCTACCCATTGCTCGTTTTCCGGAAAACTACGCCTACGGTGGCTGGACATTGTAGTCAGGATCCCGCTATGGCGTGAGAAAGTCCGGTATCTCTCGCGTGTGGCCGCCCCCTTCGCTAGTATTACTGCTACGCAGAAGGAGGTGCCCGCCTGCCATTCCCCCTCACTCTAGACCATAGCCTGTTGAAATTGAGGAGTTTTAAGAAGATATTTATCCATATTGTTCCTAAGAGGCAGGAACGCTAATACCCGAAGTAAATAAGTAATATCTAAAGTACATAAACCGGTCGTATAATACTCGTAATATATTCAACACGCATCAAGTTTGCTATAATGGGTTATTGATCCATATTACATTACACTTTTTTCTTAAAGACTCTTACACAATCCACTTTTACAAGCGGTTGGCCGCTGTCCACTTTTATACACCGTAGATTACGCTTTAATATTCTTTCCAGAACATTTTTAAGAATATTTTATTAGTTCTGAGAAGTTTTATACTGTCGGGCCTTTTGCAAAGTTTGGAGGAAATTCCAATAAATATTCTGAGTCTACTTTTAAATGTTGATAATGTCTAGACTACTATTACTCTCTGCTGAGTCGGAAAAGTAATAGACAACCTAGACAACTGTGTTGTTTATGGTGATAAGGTGCAAAATGGTCCACACATGACCTGACGGGGAAACTTACTATTTATTTATTTTTTGAAAATAATGGTGCGTCTATTTAGGCACAATAAACATGTGTTGGAATCTATTTGTTTGGATAAGGTTTTCAAATGACAATGACACTTGTTGTCGTGTGTGACAGCTAATATTTTAAAGTTAGAAATAACTGTCGTCTAGATGGCGTTAGTTTTGATATTTGTTTTGTCAAATGACGATTTTACATTTAATGTGGCGCATTAAATAATTCTTGAACTTTATGTGACATTAAATCAAATGTTTCAGATATTTATATTTTTGTAAGGATTTTTCTGGTTGATTTATACATACACTGACTTGAATAAATAGTTAACTGTTTCTGCCAAGATGGCGGTAGATCCGGTCCTCATTTTTATTAATAGCGGGTGTTCGAACCCACGAGAGCAGTCGGTTGTCGCTTTTAGAAAGGGCAAGTCAAGGAAATAAAAGTGCTGTGTGGATAAAGTCAGTAATGTTGAATTAGTGATCCAACAATTCAGAAGCGGGATATTAATAGTTGGTCGGTTATACCAGCCAATTATATCCAGGCCCACATACGTAAGTTTGGTTGTTCTGATTTGACGCTGTCATAGGGTAAGAAAACTAATTTTATTTTCTACCTGTTTTTTTTTTTTTTTTTCTTCCTTTTTGTAATGTTCCTGTATTTAAAAGATAACTGTCTTTGTTGTAACGGATTGTGCTGGTTCAGTACCTTACACTGTATTGCAGTATTAAATATTGTGCTGGTAGCATTTGTGAATAGGTTTGTTTATCTTTAAACTGACACAATTGTTTGGTACATATTCAAAGAAAAACTGAGTTTGATTATAATTTCCTCATTATTGAGGAGATTCACTGATCCAGTAAGGTCAATATCGATTTTTTTAAGAAACCAATGGGTACCTATTTATATTTTTCTGATAAGTTTTTATTTCGAGCTGTGGGTTTACAAGTTACCCTCATTGTATTTTAATTGAAATGAATATAAATGTAGTGGTTTTTGTTTTAAACCAACGGCTATTACCCTTATTTTTACGGGTGTTTTATTGATATAAATTTAACATGGACGGCAATATCGTTTGTGGATTTATTTTAATCATTTGAATACCGTAATTAGACAGAATAGAAAGACAATAGGTGTGCGAACGCCGGCGTTCGCTTGGGGCTTGAGTAATTAACAAATGATCTTGTATCAGACTAATCATAACTTTAATCTGAGATAAGTAGGTACAACTTTGAAATATGTTGCTGATGTGTTGTGTTGCTTAACCTACAATAATTATATGAATGTACGGGTTTATCATATTGTTTTCAACTATTTGGTTCTATTTGAAAACAGTTAGTAGTCTAGTTGAATTTGAATTTTTACAGCCACTAAGCAGTCATTGTTAGTGATTACATTAGTATTAAAAGGCTTGATAATCCAACCTTAAATCCGATTGAACTTTAAAGTCGTTTTCCAAACAAGGCCGAGACTAACAGCTAGCATTTTTTTATAACATTTGTTGTGTGCAATTATTGTTCTAAAAGCAGTAGCAATGGGCGCAGCGTGATGCGTGAGGCAAGCGCAGCGTGGTGCGCCAGACGGGCGCAGTGTAGTGCACCAAGAGACCGCAGCGTGGTGCGTGAAGCAAGTGCTGCGTATTATGTAAGGTGAGCGCACTGTGGTGCGCCAAGCCGCCGCAGCGTGGTGCGCCAAGCGGCCGCAGCGTGGTGCGCCAAGCGGCCGCAGCGTGGTGCGCCAAGCGGCCGCAGCGTGGTGCGCCAACTGGCCGCGGCGTGGTGCGCCAAGCGGCCGCGACGTGGTGTGCCAAGCAACCGCAGCATGGTGCGCGAAAAGAACGCTGCGTGATGCGTAAGGCGAGCGCAGCGTCATACGCCATGCGAGCGCAGCGTGGTACGCCATGCGAGCGCAGCGTGGTACGCCATGCGAACGCAGCGTGGCACGCCATGCGAGCGCAGCGTGGTACGCCATGCGAGCGCAGCGTGGTGCGCCATGCGAGCGCAGCGTGGTGCGCCATGCGAGCGCAGCGTGGTGCGCCATGCGAGCGCAGCGTGGTACGCCATGCGAGCGTAGCGTGGTACGCCAGGCGAGCGTATTGTGGTGCGCATGGCTAGCGCAGCGCGGTGCGCATGGCGAGCGCAGTGTGGTACGCCATGCGAATGCATTGTGGTTTGCGTGCAGTGTGCATGGTGGGCACTGCGCAGTGCATAAGGCAGGCGCCGCGCAGTGTGCAAAGTAGGCGTCGCGCAGTGCGCAAAGTAGGCGTCGCGCAGTGCGCAAAGTAGGCGTCGCGCAATGCGCAAAGCATGCGTGGCGCAGTGCACAAGGCGAGCGCGTTGCAGTGTGCAAGGCGGGCGCCGCGCAGTGTGCAAGCCGAGCGCAGCGTGGTGCGCAAGGTGGGCGCCGCGCAGTGCCCTAGGCAGACGCCGCGCAAGGCAAGGTGAGCGCAGTCGAGTGGGAATGTAATCAATGCACAAGGGGTGCAATGCGTAGTTGTTTGATTGCACAATATGTGCAAGGCATAGTTGTTTGATTGCACAATATGTGCAAGGCGTAGTTGTTTGATTGCACAATATGTGCAAGGCATAGTTGTTTGATTGCACAATATGTGCAAGGCATAGTTGTTTGATTGCACAATATGTGCAAGGCATAGTTGTTTGATTGCACAATATGTGCAAGGCATAGTTGTTTGATTGCACAATATGTGCAAGGCATAGTTGTTTGATTGCACAATATGTGCAAGGCATAGTTGTTTGATTGCACAATATGTGCAAGGCATAGTTGTTTGATTGCACAATATGTGCAAGGCATAGTTGTTTGATTGCACAATATGTGCAAAGCATAGTTGGCAGAGTGCACAATATGTGCAAAGCATAGTTGTCAGAGTGCACAATATGTGCAAAGCATAGTTGTCAGAGTGCACAATATGTGCAAATCATAGTTGTTAGAATCCACAAAATGAGCAAAGCATAGTAATTAAAATGCACAAGGTTTTTAAAGCATAGTTAGATTGCACAAGGTGTGCAAAGCATAATTATTGGAGCAAATATATAGGTTTGATTTATTAAAAAAAAAAAATTAAGGAATATGAATCTGAATTCGAACGCACAAAGTGTGCAAAGCTTAGAGCCAAATTACCCAATAAACTAATTGCGATTAATTAAAACAAATACAGTTAGAGCGTCTAATCGAGATTATAGCTTCATTTGCATTTCACCGATATGAATTGAATCTAGTTTAGGCTAACTCAGTTTTAATTCTTTTGTTGTCGCCCATGTTTATGATATGGGTCTAAACTAGATTACGCTGAGCTCAGTTTAGTTGAACTAAGTTTTTATATTGAATGATGAAATCAGCCCTTAGTTGTTAGAATACACAAAGTGTGCACAGCATATTTGTTAGATTGCACAAGGTGTGCAAAACATAATAATATGTAGTTGTTGCGTGCACAAGATGTGCAAAGCATAGTAGTTAGAATGCACAACAAAGCATAGTTAGTAGGCACAAGGTGTGCAAAGCATAGTTGTTAGATTGTAAAAGGTGTGCAAAGTATAATTATTAGAGCAAATATTTCTTTTTTGATTTGTTTGAGCAAATAAACAAATATGAATCTGTATTAGAATGTATAAGGTATGCAAAGCATACTTGTTAGATTGCACAAGGTATGCAAAGTATAGTTGTTAGAATGCACAAGCCGTGCAAAACGTAGTTGTTGGAATGCACAAGCTGTGCAAAGCATAGTTGTTTGAGTGCACAGCGCAATTATGCATAAGGTGTGCAAAGCATAATTATTAGAACAAGTTCTGACGGTTTCAAGGTAGTAGCGACTTGTACCACCCTAGTGGTTTCAAGGTAGTAGCGACTTGTACCACCCTAGTGGTTTCTAGGTAGTAGCGACTAGTACCACTAGTAATACAGTATATAGCGTACAGTTTTATTTTGGCGGCTTCGAGGTAGAAGCGACTTGTACCGCCCCAGTGGTGTTAAGGTAGTAGCGACTTGTACAGCTCCAGTGGTATGGTAGTAGCGACTTGTGCCACTAGTAACGTAATGAGTCAGGATCAGAATCAGAATTTCAATTTGTTAAACATAGGTTCTATCTCAAAACATAGAACCATGTGGTTGCATAATGAGAAATATTACAAATTGTCATAAAAAAAAAAGTATAGTAACATTTATCCATTAATAGCGAGATAGACTTTTCTTAAATTTTAATAAGGGTAAATTTTTGAATTATTGGGTTTTCGATGCCAAAAAAAAAGCTTATTTTCACACGATTTGTTCATACATTGAGGACGCACTGCAGCCTCTTTAAAAAAAAAAAAAAAAAAAAAAAAAAAAATCTGGTAGCTTTTGAAACAGATATAAATTGATTCTAACAAACAAAGCAGTTTCGTAAATGTACATAGCTGGTACAGTCATAAATTTTAAGGATAGTTTTTGAGCCACATATTGACCGAATACATGGTTTATAACGTACAGTTGTATGTTGGCGGCTTCAAGGTAGAAGCGACTTGCACCGCTCTTTAAGTTTCAAGATAGTAACGCCTTGTTCTACAAGTAATGTATGTAGTATATATTACACCATACTATATGTACATACAGTTGTATGTAACTGATTGTTATCGATTAATGGTAGTGTTTCTTTTATGCAATTGTAATTTACAGGTACGGGGACAGGGTGTGAAGTCCCCGTAAACCTTCATCAAAAACCAAGCATCCTCCCAACAGATGGATGTTGTTGTCTCATCCGGGCAGCTGTCGGTTTGTTGATGTCAGATTTTTATGTGGTTAGATCGCACGGAGAACTCTGAACTGCGATGCAGGATTTATAATTTTTTGTCGTTAATTTGTTATGTGGCAACATAAATGATTGATAAGAGTCTTTCAGGCGTCGTGATGCACGCCAGGTCAGTGGAAGTTTGGTTCCAGTGAGTCAGAACCGGATACCGCATAGATCTCGGTGATTCTGAGCTGTGTGTGGTGATGTTCCAGTGAGTCAGGGTGGTACTGTCCCAATGATTCGGGGATGCCCCAGTGAGATAGTGGTGATGTTCCATGGGTCGAGATAATTCTGCAGATTCCAGTTGGTCGGAGAAGTGCTGCAAGTACCAGAGGGTCGGAGCGATGATGTGTAACTCAATGCAAGCCATTACGTCTGACTGCTGTCGTCAACCAAGAAAGTCTCTTCACATGATGGCCAAAAGTACAGTCTGCTTAGTCAAGGTCACTGATGGGGCTAAGATCAGGTTAGCATGCTTGTGGTGAGGTTACCTTTTAAAGCCGTAGGTGCTGGCTGCATGGCTCAAGAGTTTTAGGAAGTGATATATGACATCACGATGTGGTAGCTGCATGAAGGCTGCGTTAATGTTCGTAGTCGAGGTTCACCAGAGGTTGGTTAGAGGTATGCGGAACAGTGAACAAGAACGAAGTCCCGCAAACTACCACTACCTTCATTTCTTTAAAATTTGATCGTTAAAGTAAAAGACACTCTCGCAATTACGCAGGGACGCGTAAGTTATGCGGATGGCCGAATGTTGGAATCTATTTGTTTGGATAAGGTTTTCAAATGACAATGACACTTGTTGTCGTGTGTGACAGCTAATATTTTAAAGTTAGAAATAACTGTCGTCTAGATGGCGTTAGTTTTGATATTTGTTTTGTCAAATAACGATTTTACATTTAATGTGGCGCATTAAATAATTCTTGAACTTTATGTGACATTAAATCAAATGTTTCAGATATTTATATTTTTGTAAGGATTTTTCTGGTTGATTTATACATACACTGACTTGAATAAATAGTTAACTGTTTCTGCCAAGATGGCGGTAGATCCGGTCCTCATTTTTATTAATAGCGGGTGTTCGAACCCACGAGAGCAGTCGGTTGTCGCTTTTAGAAAGGGCAAGTCAAGGAAATAAAAGTGCTGTGTGGATAAAGTCAGTAATGTTGAATTAGTGATCCAACACATGTTTTCTTTCTTTCTTCTTTTTCTTTCTTTCTATTACTTTTATATTACTTACTGTAACATTTATTGCTGGAGTTTTTTTTCTAGTTATTGTTGTCACACATCCTTGACCTCTTCAGTAACAAAATAGAGTCGGAAATCGTTTGCTATGATTTTTTATGACGATTTGTTTAATAAAAGTTATGTGTAAAGTTGTGGTGTATGTGGGTTCCCGTTGACCTAAAACCCTGAAATTGGGCATGGAACAAGGTTTTCTAACACGAATATAGGAATAAATATGAAAACTATAAGTTTATAGATACGTCACATTAAAAAATATTCTTTTCGATTAGAGAAAGTCTTCGAGATTTGTTTCGGGAATTGATATATATATATATATATATATATATATATATATATATATATATATATATATCTATTTACATAAATAAGTTAGTTAGTACGGAACACTTGGTTTTGGGAGTCTGACTCACATTTGCCCAGTTTTTTTTTTCTAGTTATTACTGTCTTACAGCTGTGCGTTACAGATACCTACATTTTCTGTCAAACTGTCCCTTGAGTCAAAGTCTGCCCCATCTCTTTCAGAACCGGGCCTGGGTCAATGACGGCGCCTGCCATCTTCAGGAACCCATTACCTGGACATCACTAGACATTTTTGTAATAACTTTTGTATTTTTATAATGACAGTTGTTGTTGTTCCCGACAGTTGTTATAGTGCCCGTATTATTTACCAACGCCATCAAGTTCCATTGCAGCTTTATCATATTTCATTATAAGGCATTCTTATTGTTACAGTAGGTTACACAACTTCAACTCGTTTATTTTCTACGCTATAACTTGTTCCGATGTAATTAAAACTTCTTCCTAGATATAATTATTTGTTTGTGTTGTGAATTTTATTTCTCTGCGCATTTCTCATTTGCTTATTGCAAGCAAATAACTAAGATTCGTAGAAGATGATAAAAGGCCGATACGATGAGACGTTATATTTGTTGTGTAGGCAATTCTGGACACAAATAAACCCTTTTATTACAAAAGATAACTCACTGAAAGCATTAAATTACATTTACCGTGACAATATTTCATAGTCAGTACTTTTTATAATTCAAAACGATTGCGTACAAACCCATCAACAATGTTAATAGCCACTTCGTGTCACGGAAAAAAAATCAAAACCGTAATATGGAAACATGGATTACCGTGAAAACTGGCATTATGTGTTGTCATGCAACGGACTTGGAAAGCCAGGTATCAAAATAAGCGGGTTTTTCAACGGAACCTCATAAATTACGTGACATTCATCTTCTTGACACTTGAATAACACGGTCGGCCCAGCGCCCATTAGCCTTTAAACGAAACAATGGAATAGGTGAAGAGCGGACTCCATGTCTGCATGTCCATTATGTAAAGTTCACCACCAATGATGATTAGGTCGTTGACCTACTTTTTCGATGAGGTCGGGTGACAGACTAAATTAATTTACATTACTTTAGCCTTTGTAAATGTGCTGGAAATATGTTTGTTTAAAATATTTTTACCGTTTCATTTCCCTCTTGTGATGGGCAGTGCTCCAAATTTTGAAAACACTAGAAATAAAATACCACAGCTTGAAGCTACGTATGAAATTAATGCTGGGATAAAAATGTCACACAGTGCATATTATACGGTTAAGCTCCATTTTTGGAAGCTTAGTATAAAATGTGTTTTGTACAGAACTGTGGGTTTCGAATTTCAATTGGTGACAGTGGTGAAAAATATTTCAAAGAGAGAAATGTAGAAGCAGAGCAAGATGACAACTAAAAGTCTTTCGATTTTAGAACTATTTAAGCCATGTTTCTATAAAGGTTCAGTTTAAGCTCACAATGTCAAAACGGTTCGATGAAAATAATGAGGCATAACTTTCATGCATACCACAAATGACTGTTACACAACTAAAAATAAACATTCCTGAGATAAACAACTGCAAAAAACCGTTGAGATCCAAAGAAAAATTCAGTAAATTATTCAAATTTTACTTTCGTCTGAATGACAGAACCATTTGGTACATTCGACCTAAGCCTTTCTTTATTTCTTCCCATTTATCAAAACAAACCTTTTAAAGGATCTTTCTTCTATGCCATCATTTCGATATTTTTGGTAAAATTCGTCGTTTATATAACCTACCTGCGATAGGAAGGATTTGTGATAGCTTCATTTATAAAAAGTATTTTATTTCTGTCGTTTGATGAACGAGTGTTTTCTTTTATTATATTGCAGTGGTTTGTTTTGTTTTTTTTTTTTGGTTTCACTGTACAAAAGCTTCCTTGAATTATTTCAATATTTATTAAAACAAAATAAAAATGAAACTCAAGTTTGTGATTAATTCTGCCTAGCTGTTTTCCTTTCATAACTGTAAGAGCATGAAAAAGGATTTGTTTGCTTTTGAAATTAAAATATCTTTTGAATTTTTACTGGCAGCACAAAGCTTTGAGTTATTTGCTATCATGGTCTTGAAACCCTTTGTTAAGTAGGTACCTACTTCATTAGTTCAATTCTACACAAAGTTAATATGAGAAAAAAATATTGTAAAGATTTTTTTCTGAGTCATGGTGTTGTTTCTTTGTATATATAAATGTTAGTGATACCTGCTTTTAAAAAACAAAAGTATTGAACTAAAAAGACTAATATCCAAATAAACATTTTTTTTTCTAAACAAATATTTATTCTATATCTATTCTCGCTGACACCAGTAGTAAAACTCGAAGCTTTCCACATACTATTCAAAGATTATCATCGTATTTGCCAGCATTTTTTCTCGTCCGCAGACAATCCAGTTCTCATGGAGCTTATCACGTATAGTACGCGGTTTTTGCAGTCTCCATGTTTAATGGCCTGGAAACTGTGATAAATTACGCCTTAATGCCCTTTTTCTCTGGAGCGGGCCTATCGCTAAGTGGACCTTGTTTTACCGACAATGCGTGCGTGTGCACCACAGGTTTGAAAAAAATTGTGTTCTTTTTTTGAAAATTTAATATGCGGAAGATTATTTTTGCGTAGTGAACACTTTTTATGTAGGTGTCGTGCTTCAATTGTACGAGTATTGCTTAAAAATAAGTAGAATAATAGTAAGGTGCTTTTGGGTAATATTTATATTAATAAGTAATATTCTGTCAAGTTAAGGAAAATGTTTCTAAAAAGCACTTTTTAACATCAAAATAGGATTTTCCTTATCACATACTCACATTGCAAACACTCAAGCCTTCATCGGCAGAGGGGACTTAATGTTACCAATCTTTCATAACTTTAACCACCAAAAAGCAGCTCGCTCGCGCAAAATGAACTCTTCGTTATGTTCATAATAGTAACAAATTTGTACGTAAAAGCATATACATTATGAAAAATAATGTCCATTACGAAGTTTACAGCATCATGTCGCATGAAAGAAATCCATAGTTCCATTACAGCGGATTTATGGTACAGGCCAACCGTTATAATAGGGCTTTTTATCAAAAGTTCGTTTCGCACTTTCCATAAACATCAATATTCAAATACGTGGCATCTAAAAACTCATATGGTCCAGGTTTTTATGACGGGATATTTTTCATCGCCTGAATATTAAAGCGGAAATCCCGCGCGGATCGTGGCTCCAATTGAACCATATTTTCACAGGCCGACCTTTGAATATTCTATTGAGGTTGAAAGCCTTCTGACCGAACTGTTTGAGCAACAGCAAAGCAAACTTACAGTACGATGAACACGTGCCGACATTGCTTCAATCTGACATCACAAAAAGTCGATACGTAAGCTAATTTGTTCGACCAGAAAACGCTTTATAGGAATTCGCTATTACAGTTTCTACAATCGTTTTCTTTTTCCGCTCAACTAGTTTCTAAAAGGCCCTTCAATGTTTTTTAGGGTCAGCACATTTGGATGGAATTTTCCATTGTAGTCGAATTCGGGAAAGTACTTAATGGATATTTGTATGTTTTTCAATATTCAACGATAATCATCTAAGTGATCGTTAATTGGTACCTAGTCTTTAAATTATGAATAAAGGAAATATGATAACTTTAATGAGTAATTTTGACAAGCATCAGATTATATCTGCTAAAGATTAAACTGTTGACGCGGAGTAGGTAATTTATTTCAATTAATTCAGCGACGTGACGCCCCGACAGATTCACTGAATCATTTTTCTCGTCGGCAAAGCGAAGACGTTGACAAATGAGCAAATTATTCGGTCACTTCACTACATGTCACTGCGTAAAAAGCAGACCAGAAAAAAGGAGGCTGTATTTTCTGTTGTGTTTCGATTTTCCGTGTTTTTTTCGGACGTGGAAAAATTGTGTTTATTAACAGTCTCGTCGCTGTACGGCCCTGGAGATATGGGGACTGTAACCGCTAATATTTCAGTCTGAAAAATCACTGTCGATTTACTGCAGTGAAACGTTATAGATAAAAATTGACCGTTCTCAGCGATTCTACTTCTCTTGGATGCTATATTTCAAGGCGTGTTGACGATACTTAAAGCTTACAAAGATGTTAATTTTTAAAACCTCGTCTTAAGTGAATGATGAAAAACTGTGAAGTGAGCGTTAAAAATTGAAGCAAAAATCTTGCAGGTTGGTAAAGTCAATTATATTATTGGTTTGACTACACTTTGAGAAAGATGACTCGAAAATAATAGAATGGAATCAATTTTATTGTAGACAAAATTGTGACACAACTTATATACTAACTTAAATCACAGAACAGTTTTCTGCCCTTCGTGTTGAAGGAAGACTTTTGGCCGCAGGGCGTGGTATTCTGTCGATCCGCGGACAGGTGCCACATATCAGCATGAAGTGAATTAGTGCAGTGAACATGTTACTAACATAGTCATAAGTTTTATTTACTAACAATAAACTGTATTTACTACATATATGTTAGTCTGTAAGGTATATATCTACGGGCCAAGATGCCTGAAAATAAATGATTATAAATTTACCAACACAATGGCGATCTGTCGCGCGCATTTACTAAAAATAAATTAATCAATCCATGCTTACAAAAACTAGCTTAAAAAGCAAAACACATCAAATTTTGTTAACAATAGAAACAGATCTGTATTTAAAAGCTTTGTTATCTCATAAAAAACCGAAATCGTCAGTAAACACCATAAAAATATTCAAAACTCAAAGAACAGTTATTGCACGTAGTTATTATGATAAATAATGGTCTTTAGGTAAAACAGCAATATTGAAAGTAATAATGAGCTCAGTGGACGGCCGAGTAATGAAAACAGATGAGGTTAGGGGAAGAAAATTTTCCAAACAAATGAAATTACGCACCCAGCAAAAGTCCTGTTTATCTGACTACTGGACTTTTATATGCAATTATGGTTTTTGTTTTAAACACGGTAAAGTTAATAAGGGGGTGCAGCGTTTCGTTAGACAATATATGAGCGCCTCTGTGTACTATATGCCCACTAAGTTTACATATTTAACTTCTCTGACAAACTTGATTGGCCCTATGATTTGACAAATAAAAGTTTATTGTATGAACTTTAAAAGAGATTTTTACCTCTAAGTTCGTTCCCGTGTTTCTTTATAAAGTAAACAGCAAGGTAACATTTGACGAAAAAAGAAAAGTTTTAAACGGTAATGACCAATTTGTAAAATAGAATCATATATCATAAACAAAGTCATAAAACCAAACAATATCTATAAAAATATAAAATTATTATACGCCGTTAATATTTTGGTCGTTTTAATCCCGTGGAGGGTCGATTCGGTACATGAAACACTATCGATTTGTAAAGATAACAAATAAAAAAGAATTAAAAAATAAAGTACTTTTTTTCTAAAACTCGAGTTAATATATTTCGTACATGCGTATATTAAGTAAACGAGTCAATGACCTTTTAGGTAGTCGGTCGTTGCTTATTAACTACCTACAGTTCATTGGCCTCGCTCAGCTGACGTTTACCTGAAGAAATTAATTTCGTTCAAGCGTAAATTAATTCGAGTTAAAAAAAGTATTTTTTAATTTTCTCTTTACAAATCGATAGTGAAATAAGATAAATCAAAATATTTAAGTGGAAAAATAAAATTTCAAAGTTTTATCTTAAAACGATCTATAAATTAGACTACTACTTTTAATATGACCATAGATGATAGAACGTGGACTTTACTAACTACTCTACTCATCCATATGGTAGGCTTTGGTGTCAGTCAGTATTAGTTTACTGGCATTCATATCTACGGTCCATGGCACTGAAAAATTAATCAGGAATATCCATATCCTAGAAAACACACTGAATAATTTTGATGTGCCGTACTACACTAAGGCAGTAGTAGCCTAAAGACTTTCTTGCCCGAATATAAATCCTCTCGATCTTCTCGGAGACGATAGGATGAACGTCCCTGCAAAGTAGTTCTGGATAACCTAATTGCCACATCTGCTACTACTGCGGAGCGTGGGCACCTGCTGGTTATGGGAGCGAGGGAGTGGCATGGTTTCGCGCACCACTGTCATCGAATATAGCACCTTGTCAGACTAATAATTAATTATCGCTTCGCAGCTTCTCCACGTCTAGTTCACTCCTCACAGCCTCGGTCACCTCGGCCAGTCATGCAGCCAAAGTGCGGGTCTCATTACTATTACCGATATTGTGCTCCCACACAAAATTACGATGCAATACGATGCGACATGACGCCGTATCGTAGAAACTTGTGGTGGCAATTTCGTGCGGCAAAGCAGTTAGTTCAGGTGACCATACAATATGTGATGTGAATCATAACGCAAGTACTTGTGATGCGTCGTGCGAGCTTGAAGACTTGCGACGCAACGTCGCATTCCAGTTTTGTGATAAGACCTATTATCCGAAGAGCAGAACTTTTCTGTTTTAAAGTTGGTTAAACCATTGCTTTAATAAATCTACAACGGACAATATCAAAGAACCTATATAATATAAGGGTAGATAGATAAACAGACAGGGTTATAACTTTTATTACGACAAAGCCAAGAGACAAGAACAAGGCGGGTACCGTCTCATAGCTCGTAAAAGGGTGCGTTTCAAAATTTCTAAGATAGGTACGGATAATGATGATGGGCGGGCAAACTTAATTTAAGGCCTGTTCTAAGGATTTAAGGTCAGGCTTTTAATGTTAAATACCAGTGTCCGTTTCATTTGCAGAGTTTTACAAAGGTGATGAATTTAACTCTTTTTTTTATTTTTTCGGTGTTTGAGCCGTTTCCTTATTAAAGTTTTATTTGCGGGCTGGTGGTTTGTTTCATCTTTCGAAGAGAGACTTCGATGCAGATTTATAGATCGTTTTTAAGACGATAAGATTTTTAAATTTAGAACAATAGTCAAGTTGACAGAGTTGATGAATGGATAAAGAGGAAGAGCTAGGTCAAAGAAAAGATGGAAGAATTGCGTGAGAAAAATATTAATGAAAAGGGAGTCAATGATAGCGTGACAGTTGACAAGACAGGATGAAAAATACTGTGTTGCACCGAGCTCTGACCTTAGAGTCAAGGACTGGAAGCTGATGAAGACTAACTTCTGCTAGCAGTTTCACCTATGTGGAAGTTGAAAATACAGAGCGAAAATTCAATTTCAAGCGAACCTAGTCCTGAGGTAAAAAGTGCCCTGTGTGCCGAAGTCCATCTAAATCTGTCCAACCATTTGAATGTGAAAGATTAACAGACTTACACATAGCCATATACTAACTTTCGACTTTGTAATCATCATTTCAACATAGGAAGTACACTGTTGCACATGGGCCTCCCCCAAGTGTCGCCATAATGACCGGTCTTGTGCATATTGCATTTTTTGGATTCTAGCGACCCTCGCATTCGATATTAAATAATTATGCAGTATCTTTATCTTGTGAAAAAAGCAAACCCTATGTTTTCTTTTTCTCTACCACCTTTTTCCCCTTTGCATCAATATATTTTTTATTATTATAGGAGCATAACTTTTACGTCGGCGTTTTCGTAGCACAATCTGAACCTTAAATGCGAATCTCGTCATTCGCAATTTGCAAGGTTACGAGCCTTGAAAGTCATTTGTGATTTCTTCTGGTAACTTTTTAAACATCTAAAAATTATTTTTAATATCTCGAACTGCATGATACTATATGACAGATTGATATCCGATATCTGGGTACATTATAATCATGTACCTACCTACTTAGCTATCTCCCGCCCCGCCCAAGGACGCGGAGATATCGATGAATTTCCCAGCGGCAAAAAAAAAGTCTACTTAGTGAGTTTTCATTATAATTATTGGACGATATGGTTAGTGCAGTCATAGTGAACATAAGTGGAGAACCTACTCTTATCAAGATCAAAAACTACGCCCTAAGTTGTGAAAACAGAAGATCCAGTTTAACTTCGAAAAAAAGATCAATCGTCAAATCCGATTCGGCTGGCCAGCGTTCGGGAAGCTGCGCTGTATTTTCTCGTTCAACATACCACAGTGTCTCAAACCGAAAGTCTATGACCAGTGCGGGTTCCAGTAATCTGTTTTGACATATGGCTTTGAGGCGTAGTCGCTCACAATTGGCCTCATCAGAAGGCTTAAAGTCACCTAAAGAGTGGTAGAAAGAGGCATGGTAGCAATAGGCATGGTGCTATACTCGCAGAACTGATGGTTGATGGCCTGAAAAGTTTTGGAGTGGCGACCACGTATCGGAAGATATAGCACTGGAAGGCCTACAACAAAGAGGACCTATGACCTGAGCCTCAAGTCTGCTATTACAATAGCGTCAGAATAGTCTATCATTGATTTCATAATTGTTGATTTTGACAAATTTGATCAACCACTGACACTCCATCTAAAGAAATGGCATAGAATTGTAATCTCGTATATAATAACAAATGAATGTCAGACGTATGCGGTAGGTAATCTGCTAAAATTTTGACAGTTCCTTTGATCAGTGACCTACCGTTAGAACGCCATTGTGCAGTCATTGCTTTTAATAATACGTTACGAGATAGCTCGTAACACAATTTTATCACGAGACTACTGACCGACCAATGATCGACCATTATGAATTAACAGATTACGAATTTTCAGCAAAATGACAATGGGATCGTGATGGAATGCCAATATTATGAAAATAGCAGACTTGGGCCTCTGGTGAGAGTCGCAAGAATCCGATGGATGCAAGACGCATAGAACAGTTCGTTGAGGCGATATTTGAGGAGTCTTATACTCAACAGCGGACATGATTTGACTCAAATTATGATTATATACCCAGGAGGTTTTACAATCAAACCAGTGCCGAAAAGGAACAAACAAAATATGTAATTCAATAAATAAAGTAAATAGATAAAAAAACTCAAACGAATATACTACCAGTCGGATCTATAAATAAAAACTGTCATGAATAATATGAATAAGTATGTGTTGGTGCGACATTAATCACTATAATTAGTCTGCGGTCGCGACCAGACACTGTACAATGCCGGGGAATAAAATGCTGCTATTATATTAATAATATACTATACAAACGTATTGAAATTTAATAGTTGTACTGGAGTGATTTTATATTAATAATTACTCACCACCGACATTTACAGATACTTACATATTTTTACAGATTAAAGTCGGCTTAAATTTGGAATTGATTGAGCTTAAAGCTGATTTTTTTAATAATAATAATGACTAAAAAACTTGTGTCTAAAGTACAGGTGCACCAGTCGATCTCCTAGGTTAAGCAATGATGGGTGACCATCTTAAGAGTATACTGAGATTCCTGTGAGCCTCGGACAGGACATTAAGCCGTTGCTCCTGGCTGTCATTTGTGGATATTTGACTGTAGTTACAGGTAGTCAGAAGTCGGAACCTCGGACATCAATCTTATCAACGGGTAGATGTCATGCTACCCAGTTACTGGGTAATGTAAGTCAGATAGGCAGTCGTTCCATGTTAAATAAGGATTGATATCAGCCAGCATCTAGTTACACTAGAAGCTGTTCCCAATATACTTAAGAGTGGCCAACCCGAGTTACAGTTTCTGATATTACCCACACATTTTTCTCCAGATATTTTGCATACACTATGAAAATTAATTAAAACTATTCCAGTATACCATTTATTTATTTGTATTGTCAAAGTCGATTAACTATCTTTATTGTGATATCTATGTGAGTATGAAGTTTCTTTGGCTATTTCTGGTCCTCTTCATCAGTTCCACTTCATCAAATGTTACTTTTTGACTGTAAATGCTTAAGTACTCGATAAATATACCAAAATTACTATATAGTTGCCTTTGATATTTGAGGAGTTCCATCGATTCCTCATGGACCCCATCATCAGGACAGGATTTTGAAAAACATGGAACGAATCTGGAAGTACACCTTTTAAGGAAAAAAAAAATGCAAATCGGTCGATAAACGGCGGAGTTATCCGAACAAACATAAATAAAAAAAAAGCATATACAGCAATACGGTCGAATTGAGAAACCTCCTTTTGTTAAGGCGGTTAAAAAGTACATCTATAGAAGCCTCGTGATTCTGAATTTTTCTCGAAAACTTTTAAGGGTTTCCTGGAACAAGTTTTGTGAAATATTTGAGTTAATCATGGAATTACCGAATGTCACCAGAGTTTTCAGGCGTTATCTATCTTTCTTCGGGTTTTTTTTTTTTTTGGTAGGTAAAATCATCCAATGACAAATCCCGCCCTTTGTCTTTTCATCAAAAATAGCGTTAGATTGCGTTAGATGAGGCAACAAGCTGACGGGGACGATGTATTATTCAAACACCCTAAAAGGGTGTATTATCTTAGTCACGCTGTATTTGCAATTTGTGTGCATGTGTGTTTTCCCGTCTTTTAAGAGAAAGCACGAGCACCTTAATTACCCAGCAACTTGTTCTTGATTTAGTCACACTTTCATACAAACTCGCAACTTCACGTGAAAAACAAATTAGTTGTAAGGACAAAAGTTACTCGTATGGGAGCTGGGGAGGGAGGGTAAGAGATAGCGTCTCTAAATGTTCGTCAAAAATCACAGTAATCACAGAGCGTTTGTTTATACGCGTAATACACAAACGCTCTATTATGTTCTAATACTCATCTTAATCTTTTAAAGATAATCCACCGAGGTTACGGGTGAAGAGTGGCAGGCGGTCGCCTCTTTCTGCAAAGCAGTAATGCTAGCAAAGGAGGAGGCTACAGCAACGGCACTCACGCCGCAGCCACCGCCGTAATTCCGATTCCAATTTTCGGCCACCGTAGACGCGGGCTTGCGAACGGCGGGCAATGGGTAGCTAACTGTCCGTCCGTCCGGTAACAGACTGGACCGAGCCCAAGTCGTTTACAGCGCGCACTGTTCCCGCACGCCTCAAGGAGTCGTCAGCAAACTGTAAGGGCCCAGTAGGGTCGAAGCCTAATCTGGGGCTCTGGGGAGGTATGAAAATGCATGCCCTGGAACCGAGGTAAAGGAGGAACGGGGTAGGTTTTTAGTCAGCAATAGTCTGACACTATATCCCGCCCCGCCCAAGGGTGGGGTATGTTATTGGATGATTTTAACTACTTTAAAAAAAAAAACGAGGTTACAGGTATTACAAAATGAATATGTAGCAAACAATACCCTTCTTCGCAATTTAGTAACATCATTTCAACATAAAAAACAAACATATCAGTAAACTTTGAAGGTTCACTGACCCGCTATATCCACGTGACGTCATTTGCCGTGACAGCCACGCATGTCACGCTGTGAGCGCCGACGCTTTATTACTAGCATGTTAGTTGTTGAAGAGATATTTCAACACCCATTTAATCAACCTGTGTGTTTGTTTTACTTAAATTGTTGTTTCTCTTGGAAAACTGAACAGTCCTTATCTACATATATGTAAAGAAGCGCAATTACAATTAACAACAAAACAAAAGTCAGTAAAAGTCTGACACTATCTCCCACTCCACCCAAGGGCGGGGATGTCATTGGATGGTTTTACCTACCATAAAAAAAAAACTATAGTTATCTTTTTGAAACTAATTTGGTGCTGAAAACTGATTAGTATGACCTATGAATCATAATATTTCTTCAAGATTAGTTTTCAAGAAGCAAAGCAATTAAACATGAATCAAAATTTTGACACGTTACCACCATCGAAGTTCTTACCACCATGTTGAAAGACCGGACCGAGCCCAAGTCGTCGACGGCGCGTACTGTTCCCGCGCGCCTCAAGGAGCTGTCAGGAAACCGTAGAGGCCTAGTCTACTAGCTGCAGGCAGCCAGGGTCGAAGCCTACTGAGGTCAAGGGCCGGCTTCTGAAAGCAAGGCTCGGCCCCGGTATGAGAGGCAAAGAAGGAACGGGGCAGGTTTTTAGTCAGTAAGAGTCTGACACTATCTCCCACTCCACCCAAGGGCAGGATTTAGGGCGGGATTTGTCATTGGATGATTTTACCTACCATAAAAAAAAACCCAAGGGCAGGATTTGTCATTGGATGATTTTATCAGATCTTGGTTTTTTTTTTTAAAGTAGGTAAAATCATCCAATGACATCCCCCGCCCTTGGGTTTTTTTTTTTTTTTTTAACGTAGGTAAAATCATCCAATGACGAATCCCGCCCCGCCCTTGGGTGGAGCGAGATATAGTGTCAGACTCTTGCTGACTAAAAACGTACTCCGTTCCTTCTTTTCCTTGGTTTCAGGGCCCTGGTATGCATTTTCATACCTCACCAAAGCTCCAGATTAGGCTTCGACCCTACTGGGCCCCTACAGTTTGCTGACGACTCCTTGAGGCGCGCGGGAACAGTGCGCGCCGTAAACGACTTGGACTCGGTCCGGTCTGTTACCGGACGGACGGACAGCGAGCTACCCATTGCCCGCCGTCTGCAAGCCCGCACCTACGGTGGCCGGAAATCGGGATCAGAATTACGGTGGCGGCTGCAGCGTGAGCACCGTTGCCTGATGTGGTCGGCTTCCTCCTTTGCTAGCATTACTGCTTCGCAGAAGTAGGCGACCGCCAGAGATTTTTTTTTTTAACAGATCTTGGTACTTTACAGTGTTAAATCCTTTAAAAAAAAAACATGTTAAGGCGTGTAGTCCCTGGAACGTATGGTCGGGGTTAAATGAGAGAGAAAACAAGCTAAAAAATATCATACTTTTTTATGTATTAGTCATATGAAAAATCATTATTATATTGATATTCTTTGACATCAATCTATGGTATATTTTTATTCAAACCTAATGAAACTTATTTAAAGTACTATTAAAAGTCACTGTTATAAAGCATTGTTCTGAAGCTAGGACCTTAATAGATATCACAATACAAGCACAATGGATTAACGTGATCCAACATGAAATTCTCGTGCAGTTCTGGTCCGATAAATTGCCTAGGTCTTGCTTCTAAAGTATTTATTTCTTAGAGATCAGAAAAAAAGCGTATCAATTTATCCTTATTTTATTTATTAATGTGAACCTGGAAACGATTTCACGTTAAAAATATTGACGCTTTATTTAGTAATACTTTCAAGATAAACTCATCCTATTATTTCCACTTGACTGGCTTGTTGGTCTAGTGATCAGAGACCCTGACTGTTAAGCCGGAGGTCGTGGGTTTTATTCCCACCATAGACAAATGTTTGCGTGATGAGGACGATCGTTTGTTCTGTGTCTGGGTGTAATTTATCTATAATTATGTATATATTTAGAAATACATAAGTATTTTATCAGTTTTCTAGTAGGCACTCATAGCACAAGCTCTTATTGATTTATGTTTTGTTATTTGATGACACGACATTTGGTGATTTACCAACCTCCATTAAAATCTTGATATTCGCAAAACAGTACCTTCAAGAAGTTTCTTAATTAAAATAGCTACCTGCTAAGATCTTGTGAACTGATCCTTTTTATGATGTCGATTAAAAGTATTTGATATAACAAAAGAAAACCATTTTTTTTTGCCCGCCACCACAAGATATTATCTATATAAATTGTTTAGAATTCAAATCCTACTAAACAAAAGAGGAAGGTATAAAAAATTGATTTTCATTTTGATGATTTTGATGATTATATTTTGTCTGATGTTTCATAATTTTTTCCGATGGGAAGTCACATATGGTTTGTTTCTTGATAAATATAAACAACTTTATATAAAGGTTTTGATACAAGTATTTACCTTAAAGTTGTTAATTAGCTACTAACAAATTACTCAGTCCTAGATCTATATTTACAGGTAATTAAGTCCTATTTATTATGGTTATGACCTTCAAGCCTGACTAACATATCGCACGCTGATGTCGCTACAAGGTACAATTTATGTTATAGTTAGCTGAACATGTGTACGATTATTGTTGACATGAAATTGAAAGTGTATACTAACATATTCAATGTATATTAAATCAAATGCCTGAAGCTGAAATTTACACGGCAAACAATTTACTGCTGAAATTGTCTGACAACATTGGTAAGTCTTGTTTTATTTGGTTAACTTTAGAGGCATACCTAAGGGTATTAACAGGAATCAAAGCTACACAAAGTTACCGCATACCCTGGGCCGCAAAAGAAAACTAAAGTTGAGGTTCTTGCTATGACCTGAGGTCACTCTGGTCGCGTTGGACATGGTCCTGAAGAGAGTCCGTTGAGGTTACCATCGTGGTAAAAGGATGAGTCTGCTAGACTATGTTATGATCACCAAGTGCTAGCAGTCCAGGGCGCACCTGGCATTTGGAATCCCAGAACGATATATTTAACGCCATTCGAGGAGGATCCTTTCATACATCCCAGGAACTCGGATGAATTTTAGTCTAACAGTCACGCCTCTACTGTCCTTGAGCTGGACAACTCTCTTCTTTTTTCCTAACGATCACGCTTCCTCGCTTCATTTTGGTGTTTTAAGGAATGTAAACAATTATAACACTTTAAAAGAAAAGCAATAAAGGCTATTTTTCTATAAAGGGCGAAAATTATCATATAACTTTTCCTGCTCTAGGCGAAATCAGAGGAATATGTACGTTAATAGGTGGGAAGAATATATAATACGTCCAAGAATATAATCTACTGCCAATTGTACACTTATTTTCTTTATAAATGTTTGTTCTAATAATAAGTTAAGGTGTGCAATAAAGAAATAAATAAATCTACTTGGGCCAAGAAGTCTCTTTCTGGGCAAAGCAAGGCAAAAAATTACGGGCTGAACAGAAAATGCCTGAAAGAGTTTTTGGTCCACTACATTACCACTATTGAAGAGCACTTTACCCATTTCACTATTATACTTTGTCTTTGACAAACATCTAAAAGTCCAAACTCAGGGTTTACCAACGTGCTGTGGAGATTTCACACGTTCGAAACACTAGACTGTGCTCCAAAACGCATATCGTTAATGTGACTCAAAAAGCTGCCCGACATAAATGGGGCTAAGCAAAATATGTTTGCCGTATGTCTAATGAGCTATGGGCCCGTAAAATATAGGAATGATGCCTGGAAAAAGCGACGCAGGGCCGCAGAAAACCACGAAGGGATAGCGGGACAACCTAGATGTCTTCCTTAAGAATTGGAAAAATGAAGCGAGGAAGCGTGATCGTTAGGAAAAAAGAAGAGAGTTGTCCAGCTCAAGGACAGTAGAGGCGTGACTGTTAGACTAAAATTCATCCGAGTTCCTGGGATGTATGAAAGGATCCTCCTCGAATGGCGTTAAATATATCGTTCTGGGATTCCAAATGCCAGGTGCGCCCTGGACTGCTAGCACTTGGTGATCATAACATAGTCTAGCAGACTCATCCTTTTACCACGATGGTAACCTCAACGGACTCTCTTCAGGACCATGTCCAACGCGACCAGAGTGACCTCAGGTCATAGCAAGAACCTCAACTTTAGTTTTCTTTTGCGGCCCAGGGTATGCGGTAACTTTGTGTAGCTTTGATTCCTGTTAATACCCTTAGGTATGCCTCTAAAGTTAACCAAATAAAACAAGACTTACCAATGTTGTCAGACAATTTCAGCAGTAAATTGTTTGCCGTGTAAATTTCAGCTTCAGGCATTTGATTTAATATACATTGAATATGTTAGTATACACTTTCAATTTCATGTCAACAATAATCGTACACATGTTCAGCTAACTATAACATAAATTGTACCTTGTAGCGACATCAGCGTGCGATATGTTAGTCAGGCTTGAAGGTCATAACCATAATAAATAGGACTTAATTACCTGTAAATATAGATCTAGGACTGAGTAATTTGTTAGTAGCTAATTAACAACTTTAAGGTAAATACTTGTATCAAAACCTTTATATAAAGTTGTTTATATTTATCAAGAAACAAACCATATGTGACTTCCCATCGGAAAAAATTATGAAACATCAGACAAAATATAATCATCAAAATCATCAAAATGAAAATCAATTTTTTATACCTTCCTCTTTTGTTTAGTAGGATTTGAATTCTAAACAATTTATATAGATAATATCTTGTGGTGGCGGGCAAAAAAAAATGGTTTTCTTTTGTTATATCAAATACTTTTAATCGACATCATAAAAAGGATCAGTTCACAAGATCTTAGCAGGTAGCTATTTTAATTAAGAAACTTCTTGAAGGTACTGTTTTGCGAATATCAAGATTTTAATGGAGGTTGGTAAATCACCAAATGTCGTGTCATCAAATAACAAAACATAAATCAATATGAACGCGATGTGTTTTTCTAGCTACCCAGCTCCGTGGTAAATATTTCGATAAATTCCGCTGCCCAAATATCAAACTCTAGACCCAGGATCACTTGGGTACAAGATAAATCTAACGATGCGTAATTTCCATTTAGACAATAGAAGTGCTAGACCATCCAAGTTATAACTTCTTTGTTAATCTGCCACTAACTTGTGTATAAATAGATCCCGGTTTGTGGCTAACTTAGACCTCTGACTGTTCATAGTCGCCTTGGCGGACATAATTTAGTTTACGCAATCTGGCGGTTTCGTGAACAATTTATTCGTACACTGACTCTGTTCAAAGTTGTGCGGAATTGTGTTTAATTTTATTTCATTGTACGAGTAGGTATGGCCTTTTGATTTAGGATTTAAACTATGCAGGAATCAATGTCACGCTGTTTGTATATTTTATATGGCAATAAGAGTATCTAACAGCCAGGAAAGAAAAGAGACAATCATTTTATTTTCCGGAATAGACACATACTTAAGATTAATGTATAACTGATTACAAACGTTTTGGAAGAAAAAAAATCCGCGCCAAACGGCTGAACGCTCAGCGTAATAACCGTATCCACACGCAAAATGTGACAAAGGTCCACACGTAAAATGGGATCAGGCTGAAGTGGAAGTAGTCACGTCACATAAATGCACCCAAACAGATGAGAACGGAGGACGTTGCCGTCAAGACAACCACAGCGAAGGCTTTGTGACGATTTGATAATGTTCGCGGGGAATACTTTGTCATAGATCGCCCACGACAGAGAGGTTTGTAAAGAGAAGGTGGAGGCTTTGGCTTTTGCATAGTAGTAGAGTAGATGCCACGTAGGCCTAGGTACTACGTTTACCTGGAACAGAAGGTTCATTTGGAATCCGACTCGGTTGGGCAGAGTTCGGGAAGCTGCGCGGTATCTTTTCGTCCAATATACCACAGTGTCTTAAGACAAAATTCTATGGCCAATCATGAAATATGGCTCCAAAACGTGGTCGCTTACAATAGGCCTCATCAGAAGCCTTAAAGTCACTCAAAGGACAATGGAAAGGGCTAAGCTCGTTCCTTGCGTGATCAAATCAGAAATGAAGACAACCGCAGGAGCATCAAGGTACCAATATAGCTCGAAGAATCACCAAACTTAGGTGTCAGTAGGCATTGCACGCAGAACAGATGGATGATGGGGACAAAAGGGAACACGCAGCGATGGAAGGCTGCCCACAAGATGAACCGATTACCTGGTGAGGGTCACGGGAATCCAATGGATGCGAGATGCAGGACCGGTGTTTGTGGTGACACTTGAGAGAGGCTTATGTCCAACAGTTGGCGTCTTTCGGCTAAAATGTATATTATTTATAAATGTATATTATTTATTAAATGTATTTATTTGTGTGTATATTATTATTATTCTCTTTATTCAGTAATATACATATAAATTATATTTTTAAATATTTCTTTAAAACAAACACATTAAAAAAATACATTTAAAAATATAAAAAATAGTGTCCCACCGGTATCGGGAACAGGGTCCAAGCTACCGGCGGTCAGGGCTCCAGAGAAAGGAACCTCCTAACAATACGAGCCGTGTCCAGGAGTACCGCTTTCTGAATCAAGCCCTTGATCCAGCCGCCTAACGAGAGCCTCCTAAGGTGTTGGTCGAGGCTCTTGGCTATTAAGCCATTACCAGACACGACTATCGGTACAATGATCGCCGAATCCACTTCCCACATGTCGACAACCTCGCGAGCCAAGTCAATATACTTGATTTGTTTATCTTTCTCGGCTTTCACGAGGTTCTCGTCATGCGGAACGGATATGTCAACAAGCATTACACGCCTCTCGTTTCGGTCCACCACCACTATATCAGGCTTATTGGCTACAATAGTCCTGTCAGTGATGATGAACCGATCCCAGTACAACGTGATATGACCATTATCAAGAACTGGGTCGGGCTCATACCTCTAGTACGGCACTTCCGATCCCACAATAGAGTATTTCAAAGCAAGTTGCTGATGGATAATCTTGGCTACAAGGTTGTGTCTATGCAAATACTCGCCGTTAGCCAGACGAGAACAACCGGAGATAATGTGACGAATTGATTATTATTATTCTTTTTATTATTGCACAACGAACAATTATAATGATCTAAACCACGGGACTCGACTAGGAGCAAACTCAGATCAATAAGACAAATTTAGGTAAAGCCTTACGAATTAAGTTACTTGGGATCGGAAAACCAAATTCTTTATTTCCCTGAAGATTCTATATTTAATTTTTAATTATGCAACTTCAAAGAAATAATAATTAGTTCACCCTCCTGCATCTACAAAAAGAGAAACGCTTATATCTACAATGGCCAAGAACCTAATCCAATCCATATCCACTAAGGCGGTCGGTGACGATGGCCTGCAGCTCCAAATGTTCCTACCTATTCTGAGTGAAATTGTTCCTATCGTAACTCACATTGTAAATTTTTCACTCTTCACTAACTCCTTTCCTTCTGCTTGGAAGAAGGCTCACGTCCTACCGCTTCCCAAAGTTTCAAATCCCACTGCCCCGTCTCATTTCCGACCAATATCCATCCTCCCGATCCTCTCTAAAGTCCTCGAGAGTGTTGTACAGAAGCAACTGTCTCACTATCTATCTTCTAATAGCCTACTAAGTCCTTACCAATCTGGTTTCAGGCCTGGCCATAGCACTGTAACAACCCTTGTCAAAATAACTGACGATATAAGATTGGCTATGGAAAATAAATGCCTAACCATATTGGTGTTATTAGACTTCAGTAGTGCGTTTAACTCTGTTGACTTTGATATCCTCTTAGGAATCCTTTCCTCTCTTAATGTCTCTGCACCAGCAATTGAGTGGTTTAAATCATACCTTCGGGGCCGCTCGCAGTCCGTTCGGTCTGATGAGGACTCCTCTGAATGGCTTGACTTGGCTGCGGGTGTACCTCAGGGTGGCGTCCTCTCTCCTCTTCTTTTCTCAGTTTTTATAAACGCTATCACTAAGGTCCTCACTTCTAACTATCATCTCTATGCGGACGACTTGCAGTTATATCGTCATTTTAAAGTCGGTGAACTTGCTGAGACTGTGGCTGCCATCAATGATGACCTTGAAAATATCAATAAGTGGGCTAAGTCTTTTGGACTCTTACTGAATCCAAATAAATCTCAAGCGCTCATTATTGGTGGCAGATACATGCTTGGCCTATTAGATCATCAGTCTCTCCCACCAGTGATATATGACTCAGTACCCATACTTTACTCAAAGAGTGCTAAGAATCTAGGCGTACACTTAGATACTAAGCTCTCTTGGGACGTGCATATAGCTGATGTTAGTAAGAGGGTATTCTACTCTTTTCAGTCCCTTAAACGGCTTCAAAAATTTCTACCATTTCATACTAAGGTCACTCTTGCGCAATCTCTTCTTCTACCGCTTATAGACTATGCGGATGTCTGTTTTCTAGATGCTACGGAGGTTCTTCTTAACAAACTCGAGCGATTGCAGAACTTGTGTATCCGCTTCATTTTTGGCCTTCGCAAATACGACCATGTGTCGGAGTTTCGAACCAGATTGAAGTGGCTACCGATTCGGCGTCGACGTGATACCCATATCCTATCTCTTCTCTACACTATCCTGCACAATCCGAACTCTCCTCAGTACCTTCGTGAACGCTTTCAGTACTTCGTTCCGAGAGGTAAACCCTGTCGCACTGCAAATTCTCTTCTTCTTCGTACTCCATTTCACACTTCCAGCCGTTATGATGGCTCCTTCTCTGTCACTGCAGTGCGTCTTTGGAACTCTCTCCCACACTCCATACGTGACAGCCCTTCTCTGGATATCTTCAAGAGAAAAATTAAAGAGCATTTTCTTTCTCAATGACATAGTATTTATATATATATAATGTATATAAGTATTTATGTATGTTTATATATTGTTCAATACCTATATTTTGTGTTTTTTTTTGTTATTTAAAAATTGTACACTGGATCTTACCCTTTAATATAATCTCTCTCTATCACTCAATGGTTTGCTGGAAGAAAACTCAACTTTGAGTTAAGCTCGCCTTTGTACATAAATTTTGTAATCCACTGTATTTTATGTTATTTTGGTGTACAATAAAGAATTAAGAATTAAGAACCTTTTTATATTGGATCAAACACAGCCTTCCTCAATACCACCACTTAATTATTCTTCAATCAACTGACTTAACGAGGAAAAAAACGCTCCCCATTTTCCTTTTATGTCAAAAGAACCCCTGTCCACTATAATTACGACAAAGGAACCCTCAAATGCAGAGCTACGTATACAGATAAATTGGTCCTATGTACCCCTAGTTATTATTTTGGCGTCGGGCTGACGTGGTCAACGGTAAATATATCGCGGCGGTACATTCGACCGCATCCGTGCACATGAATATTTCATGAGCTGCCCTGATCACCGACGTACCGGTGACAGACTTTGTACTTAATTCGTGGACCGCTCAATCTTATGACGTCACAAGCTTGTAGCGTTCTTTTGTTTTTCCATTTTTTTATGATAGAATGGAATGTATGCTCCAGTTCTTTGAGGAAATAGACAGAGGAAATCATATATAAAGAGATGTTTTCCGTATTCATGTGAATGATGATAAAAAAATACAGCTCACCAATAATTTTCTTTTACAGTAAAAGCTTGCGGCTATGAAATTAAATGAGATATTTCAGGATTTTTTAGTAGTTCAGCAGATTGAGTTCGTTATTTATTTGCATGGTAATCAAGATTTTATACCTTAAGCAATAAAATATTTTTCATTAAAAGAAGATGTGAAATAAAAAAGAGTCTGTGGTCTGTGTAAAATGTTTTCATAGCAATGAAAAATATGATAGAGTATTAAGTGTATTATTTGTTTACGATGGATTAATTAATTTCCTTCAAAATATGATAAACGTAAGGTTTACGTTATAATATATTTAAATAATAAATATTGCTAAAAGACATCAAAGTTGAAATAAATCTCCATCTTCAAAGTTACATCCCAAACCGAGTTCTAATCACAATTACCGTATTTTCATAATTTGCCGTAATATTTTCCGTTATAATTTCAGACTAATCATTGCCATGAATAGAACGCTGTCGCTAGGGAGACCATACAGCTGCGTGTTATGGGGACGAATCTCATTTCACAACCCTCGCGGGGGTCGGAACTCGAACATTGCCCTCCCGCGAAGCGAAACATTGCAATGCAGCCAGCCAGACTCAGTATCATCTCTTTTTGCGCTTTTAGCAATATGACGCGTGAATACTAAACATAAGTGGTTTGGGAATTGAGAAAAAGTTCTGCACGTCTTTGTGTATTGTATTTTAATAATAAAGCAGTTTCAAATAGAACCTAATGGTACTAAGTGCTTGATAAAGTTTAGTTTAGTTTTATTTCTTCGCTTTGTTGTCTTTGTATCTAGAATTCCATAGTGAATTAGAAAGAATGAAACTCCTTGATTTTTAACAGCAAAGTTGGCACTATATTTAGGGTTTTCGATTCCTGCACGCAACAAAAAAAAAAATTATATGGCCTACAAATAGAGTTATTCTATTCAAGTCTGAGTGTTTCGTCTATGTGATTTGCGTGTTTGTGAACGCACTCGCGATATAGATGTAATCCTAGAGTAGGCCGTAGGGCATAGTTAAAAAAAAAAGACTTTTTATGAAATAAAAATCATTATTTTATTGCGTTAATTTTTTCACTGTGCTTTTTCAAAGTCAGTGTTGAACTCCAGACAACGAAAACGACACTCCCACAACAAAAATGGTGCTTCAAAACTAATCAATGTTGCAAATGTAGACAGTCGCTAGGGAGTCTATACATCTGCGGGGTTCGCGGACGAGTCTCGTTTCGAACCCCCCGGGGGACAAAACGCGCCGACGAGCAACGTGCCTCTAATACAACCACGGTTCCGTGAAACATTGCAATAATGCATCTGTATTGTACAGCGGGACTCTGATATTGATATGAAAACTTTTATGCTGATTTGAAGGAGAATAAGCGGCTTATAGCGGTCCCGTTGTCGAGATGGTAGATATTATTGAACTTCTTAAGATGAATCCTGTTGAATTAGATATTGCTATCTGTGAGAATTTTGATGCAGTCAGCAGAATGCGGTATCGTGTAGTTGAGCAGATGTTTGAATGAGAATTTAATTTAAAAAAACTTACTTATGAATACAGTTCAATTCCTGAATTGAGTTTCGAAACGAAGATTTTTTTGAATCGCCAAGAACGCGAGCAATGTTGTGACGTAACTACTTTACAGTTTTCAGATTTGTTCCTATACTTGTGGATTCTAGTTTAACGGAAAGTATCGTATGAATTTTGATAACTTTGAGGGGCCGAAAAATATGTTTTTTGCGACATAAACAGCCGTATCTTTTTTTTTCGTAAACTTAGAAGTTTGATTTATTCACAGCTTCAATGGACCGCATATTTTACTATAAAATTTAAATTTCAACTCGTTACTTCTACACGTTCCGTGAAAAAGAGTCTTAATAAACAGACAGAAAATCTAGTAGACAGACGGACAACAAAGAGTTCCTATAAGGGTTCTTTCGTTTTTCCTTTTGAGGTACGGAATCCTAGAAAGAAAAATCCTGTTAAACATGATGCTGCATTTTATAAAGAGGTGCTGCTTGTCAGACCCCCACAATAGGGTACCACGATATCCTTTGTCGACAGATAAACTGACTTCTACTTACAAATTATTCAAAACGACAGTCAAAGATCGCTTAACAAGATTTTCAAGGTACAGAGGAATCTTGATATGCTAAGATGGTTACCCATCTACAGACTGACCTCAGCAAGCATTGTTTATCCTTGTACTTTGCCTTGTGCAGTTGTTATTACTTATTCACGAGTTCTTTAAATACACAACGTAATATTATAGGCGTAAAGAAAAATTTGTTTCCACAAATTACACTTCAAATATTCAATAGGTATGTCATTTGGCAGAAAAACGTTAGCAAAAAATACATGCAATTGAAATATGTGTAAGATCTGGAGTCTAAACTAGGCCTAAACCTTTATCTTAAAACTCCCAGGTGGAGAGCTAGGAGTTTTATCAACATGATTTAACCATTTGTCCATGCTTTGTGCCTTAGAGCATATGAACTTATGTATAGATATATAAATATTTATAAATATGACGGAATATTTTAATAGGTACATTTATAGAGTTAATATATATATATATATATATATAATTGAATATGTACTTTATGTGTTGTAAATATTATGTAACATTACTTTAGTACAATAAGAAAACTCTCATTTTCCGACTTAAGGTAAGCAACCATTTCATTTATAATCTAATATTTAATTTTAATAATATCATTCATATTACATTTTTTTTCTCAAAAGTGTTTTATTTCAGAATTTAATAAAATTCTTGCGGGTACCAGCTGCGAGAAACAGCTAGTATCCAATAAATGTCAGTTATCTAGTTGACTACAGAGCATAGCCATGTTACGTGACTATTTGAGGCCTGAGCGACAGATGGCATTATTCGTTTTACCTATTTCAATTTAGTTGATGTCACATTGTACATAATACAATTTGGTTGCTTATAATACAAGAGAAATGTCGCATAGCATAATCTGCCTTATGATGTTTCCACTGCTTGGATTTATGCCTCCCCTCTTAGAGAGAAAATTGATTGTTATCCACTACGTGGTCCTAGTGTGAAATAGTTTTTGAATTTTTTTGGTTAAAGGGCATGCCGATTTCCTTACGATATATTCCTTCACTGTTTTGAAAGCAGTGGTGATGAAATGAATTATACAAAATAATACTGCTGGTTAGGTTTGAACCCGGGATAGACATAGTCATAAGTTAATTCTAGGACATGCCGGTTTCCCCTCGATTTCTCTTCAGCGTTATGAGGGTAGTGATGATGGAATAAATTTCACAAAGTAATACCTGGTAACTAAGTTCGTGTAAGCCGCTTACCGCTTACTTAGTGGGTCACCACTCCTCTCAAGAGAATTTTTTTAGTACAGAGATGTATTAACTTACATATTGTTATTTAAACAAAAGAACACAAGGCTAAGTAAAGATGTACCGTATTCTCTAAAGATATCTTATTCACATTCACCTTCAGAACTCTCGAATAACCTTTCTCAATAAAGTCCTTTCTTCAGTAATATTCACAGACTACAAAGCATTGTGTGTAGGTGAACAAAGAGGTGAAATATCAGGAACCCGAGTCGATATTTCAGGGACTGAATATCTGACGGTAACTCAAACAAAGTGGGGTTATTTCACACAAGCAAGATTTGACTCCCCGGAATGCATTGTCTTAATACACAGGTAAGCAACCGTATATGTCGGGATATTTGATATCATCTTGTTATTACCATAGAGTGGCTTTCGGCAAACAATAGAACATCCCTCCGGATCACCTCATTCAAATGAGCGATCTTTAATGATTCACCCTAAGGTAAGCGAAAAGGGAAAATACGACTTTAAAAAATATTTGCAGAACCTCCAGGCGCAAGGAGGGCTTAGCATTTTCCTGGTTTTGAGTGTTTTGTGGCAGCTGCAGACATATTTCAATTCCTTACATGTTATAAAAGATGTTAGCTATAAACTCAAATACTTTACAGCAGATTTCCATGTGGTTTTCACCATTATAGAGAATAGTGATTGATGAAGATGGTTTAAATATGTACATATTGCGTGTAATACACTACGTGGTCCTAGTGTGAAATAGTTTTTGAATTTTTTTGGTTAAAGGACATGCCGGTTTCCTTACGATATTTTCCTTCACTGTTTTGAAAGCAGTGGTGATGAAATGAATTATACAAAATAATGCTGCTGGTTAGGTTTGAACCTGTGTCAGACATAGCCATAAGTTCATTCTAGGACATGCCGGTTTCCCCTCGATCTCTCTTCAGTTATTGATGAAGATGGTTTAAATATGTACATATTGCGTGTATTACAGTATTGCAAAACAGTAAACATAGTTTGGTGGACCGCCAAACTTAAATGCACGCACATTGTTCGTAGAACAGCTGGGCTATGGGGACGAAAGGTTCTGAAGTGACCTACTGGAAGACGCAGCTTTGGAAGGCCTCCCACACTAGTCTACCTTAGACTGATGACCTTGTGAGGGTCACGGTAATCCGATGGATGCAAGACGCACAGTTTCGGTCGTTATGGCGTCATTAGGGGAGGCCTAAGTCCAACAGTGAACGTCAACAGTGGGAGAAAATGTATGATTATTACTGACTATTGTAACCTATGTTTCTTCAATTGCTGTTTTGTTTTCCACAGTCACAGTAACTCTTACTAACCTTCCCAGCGCATCCACGACTTCGTTCTTAGCGGTGAGCGATACGGCGAGTGGGGCGATATCGGTAGCCGATTGGTCGAGCGTGCGCCGCTATGGCTGCCATGAACGGCGTGGACAAATCGCCTACCGATACGGCCGCGCTCGCCGCGTCGCTCGCCACTTAGACCGAAGTCATGAATGGGCCCTTAGAGAATACGTCTTACAAACATGCAAAGTACAAAGTTTCCTGATGGAGTCTGCGTTTGATCTTTCCTGATAACAACAACCTGGGCATCTTTAAATCAAGAGTGAATAGGTCACTTCTAGGCAAGCGTGCTCCATAGTCGCCCACATCGTCCGCCTTGCTTTCCATCAGTTGAGATAGTATTTATGCATGAGACTATCAACTATAAAAAAAAACATCATTGCGTCATATCGCTCAATGCTGATGGTCGTGACTACCCTGCTTCATCACTTTTCCTATAATAATATTCCTCAATCCTTTTATGTCTCTGGCGGTGAAAGGGCACTGGTAACTGTAGGTACACGAAAACAATTTCAATTAAACTTACAGCTCATAGTCCAGTGAACTGTAACCGAAATTGTGGAATTATGATCAGTTATAACTGAATCATAATTGTATTCTGTTACCACAACGTGATTGAGAGCATGTTGTCGTATCGATGGTATTTACTGATACTCGTGAATGCGTTTGCAGTTTGTAATAACCAGAGAATTTATAGTCTGCGAATGAGTCATATAAATAAAATAGAGCTTGCTCTGCTGCAATACATATTATCAAAAATTTAATGGGTCTGTATTGTAGTTTATTTTAGTGTGGATATTCAAGATGATGAATGAGCGTAAAATATGCTATGCTAAGCTATATCAAAGTGATATATAATAATATGTATATTAATCAGCAATGATTGCCTTTTTTACCTGACTGCAAGTAGGGTTATATTTTTCACACGTATCTTGTATGTATGTATTATTCTTTATTATCCAATATATTCCAAACCCACCAGGGTTCTTAGAAAGGTAACGTTAAAAAAAAAACAACTTAACGACTGCGAAGCGCTATCCTTTAAGGAAAGATAAAAAAATATGTTTGATTACGCCAATACGGGTATCAAATTAAGGGGCTTCTCATGAGAATTTGAAAACGGTATACCGTTTATTACGATATTTTTAATACGGTCATGATATACATGACCGTATTAAAAAAAAAAATATAATAGGGTTACTCACGACTTCGTTATAACATTAGCTACATGCCAATGAAAGTTACGCCAAATTTCATTCAAGCATTTCGAAAATGCTTCTCCCTTCCGGGAATCAATATGTCCCCCCACCGTTGGAAGTTATCCCCGATCCCGTAGAAATATAAAAAGCAGGTTAAGGTACTCATTATAACATTAGATATATCTTAATTGGGCACCACATAATCATGGTGGTAAGTTCCCTCTTTTAAGAGTGGGTGGAGAGGCGTCAAAGCGTCCCTAAGTCCGCGTGACGCAGGACCTTCACGGGACATGTTAAGTTCGGGAGGTTACTGCACCGGATTCAGACAGAAGAAATACCCCAGTGTCGCCGTCGTGTGGACCGCCCGCAGGACACGATTGAGATGTGCCCCACTTGAGCGCCGTCGTGTCCTCGTGGAAGCGATCGGTGATAGTGACCTCTCGCACTAGGCTCTGGTTCAGGCCATGGTCCGAAGCGAGGTGGAATAGCAGGTAGTTGCCTTCTTCTGCGTAGCAGTAATGCTAGGGAAGGAACGGAAATCCTTCCTCATGCCCCAGCCGCTGTGATCCCGAAATCAACTACTAACTACGGAAGGCGCGGGCTTGTGGAAGACGAGCAATGGGTTGCTCGTCGCTCGGCCGTCCAGCTATTCAGCTAGACAGATAAAATTTTTACAGATGATGTATCTCTGTTGCCGCTATAACAACAAATACTAAAAACAGCATAAAGTAAATATTTAAGTACAAAAAACGTGATTCTTTTGCCGTTTTTTTTTTTTCTACTGACTACGGAACCATTCGTTCGCGGCCGGTTTTTATAACTTTTTTTAACGATGGTTGTGTTTTTATAGTTACAAAAAAAAACGAATATTCAGCATATTTACATACTACACCACTGTTTTCTCAGTGTCAGGAGCAGCCTCTTGACACTGGGAAAACATAGTGCAATTCGCTATGACTTTGCATATTCCAAGAATTTTGTGGGGAAAGGGATGACGAGACTCTTTCTCTATACGTGTCAACTAAACATTTACAAAGTATGCTGCATCAGCACCTAAGACGGCTTCATCAAAACGGGTGAATTAAAAACCAATTTTTCACTGCTATATACCTCATACTTATTATCAGATCCAAGTCTAGGTATAAATGTGTCGTTTGACTGGAAAAGTATTTCCAATACTCAAGAAATCTTAGAAGGAATAAACGTTTATTGAACCAAAGAAACTATTTTCACTGCAGTGTGGAAAGCCATTAAAAGAAAGCTCAATTTGTCGAAGTGTAGATAGTGATCTTGAAAACCAATCGGTTCTAGCTTTATGTGATTTTAACGACTTTTATATAGTAACATTGGTTTCAAGTGATTGTTTTTTTTTAGGCAAACTTTGAAAAAGCATTTTTATTTAATGATCCTCCTTTATTTGATTGCCCAATCATGTGGTTCCAATCCTTCTCCCGCAATACTCAAAGCCTTATTCCAAATAAAAAATTGATGCCTTCATGCTTATTTATTCACGACCATTACCAGCACATTGCACAAACATAGCTTTTCATAACCGACAATTTATAGCCGATATAAAACTGCGTTAGGCCTCGATTAAACTGAGAAGCTGGCGCGGGAGCTAAGGCGGACGTGAAGCGTTTGAGGCTATACTGTAGTGACTATAATGGTTGCTTAGCATGATATGGCGGAGGAGCCTCGTTAATCGTTAATTGTTAGTGTGCAATCGTCCGTTGTTTTGTCCTGATGAAAACCGTCTAGCCTTTACTTCTCACCCTTGCAAAGATATTGCAGACCTAAAGAGTATAGAGATGGGAGAAGACACTAGCTCTTGGAATACAAGTTGCTACTTAGTTCAGGAGCCAGAGCTTTAAAGAATTATTTTACACCTGCTATCGTTTCAGCTGAAAGTCTTCCACAGTCGGACATAGGCCTCCTCCACTCGTCGCCACAATAACCGGGCCTGGGCGTCTCGCATTCAACAGATTCCAACGACCCTCTCTAGGCCATCAATGTTACATTTGCACAAGCATTTGATGTTAATAAACCAAATTTATTATTACTACTTCTCGTTACAACAACTCACTTTAGCCACCAAATCGTGCCAGATATCGCGCGCGCACTCACCTTAGGCACCACGCGTTCACTCCAGATAATGTTTTATATTTCCACCAGTATTCGGAGCTTCTCGGAATCCTTCGGCTTTACTTGGCCCCACTCGAATCTGCTCGGCACCCCTCGGTTGCTCGTTGCCATGGTTTCGGTTTAACTATGATGGAGGTTCTCGGCCATCTGTCACTCGCAATTTATTCCCATGCGATATTGATGTTGGTTTTTTATTGCTTATGAACTTTTTTGGATTACAGGCTCATCGTTTCGGTGATTGAACCATGATTAAATTAAAATATTAATAAATCTCTTTATTGATTTTTTATGAACTTAACAAATGCTTGAATTTAGGAATTTTGCGATCTTTTGATATAAAACTCGTATTTATGAAAATACCTTTTATTTAAATCGAGACATTTAAAGGAAAATTAACTTCACTACTTTTTTAATTAACGTCATCATACCTTAAATTATAAAATAATTTAAGTCTATAATGTTTGATTTTAGTGTATGATATATTTATATACATAATTGTTTCTATAGATTTTACATTGTATCCAATCTCTATCACTCAAAAGTTAGTTGAAAAAAAAAACTCATTATAAACTTACTTTTGTATATAAATTTTCAAATCATTGTGTAGATACTTTGTTAATTTTTAGTCTACAATAAAAAAATTGAAATGAATAATTAATAAATTAAAGTGATCGTTACAAAGCAAACACTAACCTGAATCAATAACCTTCGATGACATTTCAGTAATATAATACATACAATGAACACGATTTTCATTTATTATAGTAAAGATACCGATCAGTATCGGGTTTTATGAAGAAAAATGCCTACAGCGAAGGTTAGGGTAATCAATACTAAGCTGTAACCCTTTCAATTAACGTTATAACCGATACGGCTTCCAAGTTCGATGAAATAACGAAGGTATAAAATTACAGTGCTCAGCAGTTTTTTTTTTGTGAAAGCCATCGAGCTGTACACTTATACCCATTTATGGATGGTAAAGCAATTTCATAAATATTGAGTGCATTAATATCCATAAATCAGCGGATTTAATCGCTGGACCATATCCATTTGACTTCATTTTGATGGTTGTTCTGTGTTATTTTACTGTACTATAGAACCCACCTATAGAAATGATTCATGTGCTTATTATGTTGCTGATCACTGGCACCTCACACCCTAAAGTGGAGTTCAGTAACGCAGATTAGCAGCAGAAATATATGAACAAATAGTGAACATTTCAACTTCAGTCAACTTTGTTGTGCTACAAAACTATAGTGTAAGAGCTTCTGCCGCCTGTGACACAGGTTTATCCTAGTACACGCACATAACATAGTCATACCTTTGTAATTAAGCCTAACATTTTATGTACATAATTTAGCACGTTTTAATATTGAATAAATATAGATATTATTATTATTATTTATCTTGAACTTGTTCACCAAAAGTTATTTTACGAGTACTTACTTACTTGTTTAAAGGTATGGGGAAACCGGCTTAAAATATATAAATACATACCTGAGAGATTCCTCAATATACTTCTACCACCAATTCGTCTATTACGAGTGGTAACTTCACAGTTTCAAACCCATTCTTACCCGACTGCGCCAGAAAGAGGGTTATGTTTTTCGAGAGTATGTTGTATAAATGTATGTATGTACATTTTATTTATTTTATTTAATCTTCCTGCAACCAAAGGTACAAAGGCGGACTTAATGCCTTAGGCATTCTCTACCAGTCAACCTAGGGTGGTGGGGAGACAATGTATAATTGTTTGGCACGCTCTGCAGCCTGAACGGCTCGATGGATTTTAGCTTGAGAGGTGTCGTTAGATTCGTATTTACTGTGAGAGTGACATTGGGTATATCAAAATAAAAAAAAAAACAAAATAGCGGATTTTTAGCGCCAAATTCAAATGTTAGGTACGCTCTGTGACCTGAACGGCTCGATGAATTTTAGTTTGAGAGGTGTCTTTAGATTCGTAATTACTTTGAAAGTAATATGGTAATTAAAATAAAACTAAAAAAATAAAAAACGGTAATTTAAAAAACTAAAAAACCCGACTGCTTTTCTGAGCATTCATGAAAAAGCTCTAAAACAAGAAAGTCGTTGTACCCGATTGTACTTATCTATATAATATATTAAATACTGGCAGTCGGGACCCACTCTAGAAAGTCAGCCGTCTAGTCAATAGATTGGAGTAATCTGCAATGTAACATAGGTATGTGCTCTCAATTCTAGAATGGGTCCCGACTGCCAGTATTAAAAATATTATATAGATAAGTGCAATCGGGTACAACGACTTTCTTGTTTTAGGGCTTTTGGATGAATGCTCAGAAAAGCAGACGGGTTTTTTAGTTTTTTAAATTACCGTTTTTTTTTTTCACTATACTTCTAAATTAGTAGGAATGTCTTTACTATGTAAATTAAACGTTTGCTGGTAGAAGTTCTGAGACAAAAAAGGATGATAAGAATAGATCATGTACACGAAAATTTCTTCATGTTTCATACCTATATAACTGAAAAATATAAGAGGGTAGTAAAAAATACTGAAAGATCGTAAATAAAATGGCAAGTTTGTTGTTAAAGTACAGGTTTATTATAAGCTGCAGTTTACAACTCTTAACAACATGCAGTTTCCAAGAAACTTTAATGTGTTCGTTTATATTAATGTTTCATTAAATTTATTTACACTTACTTAAAATAAACGCTTACATATTGATTACATTTGCCTTTGTTATCGACGACATACACTTCTTTGAAGTAGTCATCACAATTTCAACCGCAGTACAACGAGTGGGTACGCTTTTTTACTATTCACAGTTAATGTTTACAAACAATAAGTTATTATCCTAATTTTTACATGATAAAATAGTTTTATAAAAATTTTATACAAGCAGTATCGTATTTAGTATCTACTACTTCATCTTATTATAACGATATAAAAGAAATGAAGATTCGAAAATTATGGTTGAGTTCAGATGTTATCGTAGCGGAGAAGTCAGTCTTTACCTCGCTAAATTAAGTATAGAGAGTGTAACTAAACTTGACTGTGTGTCAGTGTGTGGAAACTGCGAGTTAGTGTGTTGGGATCGTACGTGTTGGGCCAGTCCGGGAGATTTGACGTAGATAGAGTTTTGTCATTTGATGTCTCGAACGATTCCGGTGGAGCGATAAATATTTCATTCATTTTTTTTGGTTCTTCAACACAATCTTTTAGCATATAAAGCAATTTTGTCCAGAAATGTTCTTCGTCCCATTTTAGCGTTCTTCGAGCATCACGTTGTTCTTCTAGAAAAGCATAAATTGAGTTTTCAGGCCCGACATCCGCGAAGACATAAACTGTATTTTCCGATTTCAGCATTTCACTATGTATTTTCTTGATGTCCACGTGCCCATAACGTTGCATTAAGTAGTTGGATGAGAAAATGACTATATTGGCTTGTGGTTTCACATCTTTAACATATCGTTTATAATTTGCCGACTTCCTATATCCTAAATAAGTGTTTTGGAAATCTTCTTTCTTTGTCACCGGAGGCATGAGGCTTTTCAGACATTCCGTGTTATTCATAACGGGTAAAATTTCTCTGGTAACAAATTCTTCGTCGTGATAACAGAAATCCAGGTTTATTCTGTATGTCTTGCTTTTCTTAGGAGTTGGCGGTTTGAAAGTATTTAATTTTTTCTTTACAATCGAATTAATTTGCTTTCTATAAATTATGAATACTATTAAGATAATTGTGTACAGTGATATGACGACAGTCATAAGTGTTATAAGAATTGTGAATCTCATGTAGCAAGCTTCTTTAGCCCAAAGCGGACAGCGCACATGTCTCAAGTCGACAATCTGGAACAAAAAAGTAGCATAAGTTTTTTTTTTCTCCACGGTTATTTGAATCTTAGCTTCTGTCCGTGGTTTTACTCGCATGAATATAGAAAATATTCAGCCCCAAGGATACATACTATTAAGTTAAAGGTATCGTTTGTCCTCTCCCAAGATATTGTCTACTTGCGGGTCAATTCTTTTCAACCGTTTGAGCGTAAAGAAATAAGTAACATACATACATACACATCGTGATAATTTTGGTACATAATTATTAACTTAAATTTAAAGCTTACCTTAGTTTTCGTGAATTCTAGTAAATAATCAATAAATAGATAGTTCTCGCAGCCACAGTTGAGAGGATTTTTGGAAATCCATACATTCTTCATGGGTTTTTTCATCTCGTTTCGGTAACTTTTTAAAGCCTTTTCATCAGTCTGTAACAATTCATTTTTTTTTAAATGCACCATTCTTGACGAAAAATTTTAAGTAAATCAAAACAATTGAAAATTATAAAATAATCCATTTAAACTTAGAACACTTACCCAAAGATTCTGTATATAATTATATCTAATATCTAGATTCTCATGCCCATTCACCCACCAGTCATCAAAAGCCACTTTAAAATCATTGTGACTCAAATTCAAAAGCTTCAAATTATAAGTGTGGGCAAACGGCGACGACCTTTTTACCATCCACGAATTGTTTGTCAATTCTTTGTCCTCAAAATCAAGTTGATTGTAGGCCAGAGATATTGACATTCTCTGCTTATTGTTACTGAACAAATACGACGAAATCGTTTTCAAATTATTGTGCTCCATTTCCAAGTGTATTAGGCTAAGTAGCGACGAAAAGGTTTGCCTGTAATAAAAAGTAAATTATGACACATACCCAATAATCAAATGAAAAGTTATTGAGGTTATCGGGATAATACGAATTTTACTTACCCAGATATTTCTACGAGAGAGTTATGACATAATTTAAGCCTTTCCAATCTCACTAAAGATGAAAACAATTTAGGCTTTAGCTCGCTCAACTGATTGTAACTCAGATCCAACTCGAGAAGATTTATTTGATCATTAAAAATGGCTTCCGGTAAGGTCGTCAGGTCATTGTATGCTAATGATATGTTAGTAATTAGCGGTGAATTTGCGAAAACATCGTACGGTACGGTCTCTAGACCACTTCTCTGAATATATATTTCCTTCAGGTTTGGCAAATCCCCAAAAAGGTATTTAGGTAGTTCCCTCAGTTTGACGTCGTTGTTTAGTATCACCACTGTTTCAAGTTCCGCATTATTTCTGAACAAATTCTGCGGCAGCGACGAAAATTTGTTGGAAAATAACGTCAGCTTCTTTAATTTCTTCAATGGCTTAAATATTGACGCTGGAAGTTCATTAAGACCATTAGAACTGAGGTCTAATTCTTCGAGAACGTCGACGCCTGTAAAAAGATCTTTAGAAAACCAGGTGACGTTACTCTGCCACAGAGAAAGTTTCCTTAAGAAAGATAAATGGGAAAATAAATTCGAAGATATATTGGTCATGTGATTGTGACTAATTTCTAGAGTTTCCAATTTTTCTAATGGCTTGAACAACTCTTCAGAGAGGTTTATGGTATTTGATCTTATGTTAAGCCATGTTAACTTATTGATGTCCATAAACAAGTTGTCTGGAAGATGTGTAATCCCATTAATCGACAAGAGTAACTTTGTTAAATCTTGTAATCCTGCAAAGTGCTTCCTGTCAAAGTATCCTGAAAGGTTTTTCGCATTCTGGAATATCAGGGCCATGGTCTTTGATACTCCCATGCTAGTCAGTACATCTTTGAATGAGGACGCTGGCAATGGACAATCTTTAAAACTGACAGATTTAAATGAACTCATATCATTGGCACATTTTGGTAACTTGCTGTAGTCGAGACTCGAAGCATTCTCACATTTAATATTTATGTAGATGTTTGGCAGTAAATTTATTTTTACTGATCGACCTGAAAAGTTTTTTTCACTTTAGTAAAAATTCTGCTGAAAAATACGACACTTGAAACGCGACTTTAAAAGCGAACATGACGTAATCCGCTTACGGTGACGTAATAGAAAGTGGGGAGGGAAGTTTGTGTGAAGAAAAATTGAAATCACGCTGCGAAACTTGCGACTCAGCTTTAAAAGGCATTCGTAAGCGTCAACATTTAAGTGCACTCACCATCGATGTTGCAATTGAGTTCAACGGCGAGCGTGCCACCGCAAACGCAGTTAGGGTCAGTCGGGCACATCAGCCGCGCTGCACCAATTATTTGTAGTGTCAGCGCGGCTACTGCTGCATATATTACTTTGCGATACATGGCTACAACCACGCTGTCACTAACAACATTTACTTCATCCGCTGTTTCATCACATGTTGTAGTTTTAACATTTTGTAAATCCTTGTCCAGCCCATATTTTCCTTTTCATCGAATCTGTGAACAATTAGAAACTCAAAATGATTGATGTAACGTATAAACTAGTGTATATGTATTGGTTTTCATTTGGTTTCGAGTGCTGGCCGTGGAATTGATTCCGCCATTCAAGTTTACAAGCATCGCCAACAAAAAGCACGGGCAGATAAATTGCCGGGCGGCAAATATAATGGAACTGTCTGTGCTATAGCCTGTTATCTCGGTACGCTGCACACGGATATTTTTCGATTATTAATAAAACCTATCACAAGATAATTAAAGTGATGTAATTTTTATTCATTGATGTTTAACATATTCATCGCAAAATAAATTGTAGGTGGCACATTAATCCTGCAAAAGCATAATTAGTGACCATATATATTTATTTGTTTTAATTAAATAATTTGATTCATAATTCGATTGAACGAATTCACTGATTAATAATTAATTGTTAATTTAAATAAAGATTCATTCATATAAATTTAGACTCGTTAAAAAAAAAAAAAACTGTACTGAACTACTTTTATTCATGAGTTACGAGAGTTTGCTGAAAATATGTACTGTCAAATTGCTTGATTGATTGAGCAAATGTGGGCATTATTTAAAAATAAGTTTATATTATGTTTCAGTGTCCATGGAACACACGAGATAAGGTGTCCCATGCAAAGGTGCAGACAATCAAGAGTTAGAGATTATGTCAATGTGAGTAAATGACTTTTAAGTGAGTACCCAGCCACTGTATTACACCGCACTGTTGGCCACCGCGACGCTGCCAGACATTGTCCAACTTTGCCCAACACGCCACCAGACCGTTATCACAATATCCGTAATAGGATTAGGTTGGTTTTAATGAACCGGTTCTTGTCGGACATATTTTCAACGGATAACACATTACCTTTGTTTTTACGCGTGCGGTATATTTTTCAAATATCAATATGAAAAGTTTTATGGTTTTTTTTTTCTGGTTGGTAAAATCATCCGATGACATATACCGCCCTTGGGCGAAGCGGGAGATAGTGTCAGACTCTTACTGACTAAAAACCTACCCTATTCCTTTTTTGCCTTGGTTCCAGGGCCCTGGTATGCATTTGCATACCTCCCCAGAGGCCCAGATTAGGCTTCGACCCTACTGGGTCCCTACAGTTTGTTGACAACTCCTTGAGGTCCGCGGGAACAGTGCGCGCCGTAAACATCTTGGGCTCGGTCCGGTTCGTTACTGAACGGACAGCGAGCTTCCCATTGCCCGCCGTCCGCAAGCCCAAAAGTATTGTGGTAGAAATTTAATATTTAATCATTATGTGGCTTTAATTCAGTATATCCATTTCATTCATTTCAGCCTAAATCGAATAATTTAGGAGAAACAATGATTGCACTCTAACATCAGTTCATGGCGTCAGAGCCTACTTTATTTATCAGGTAAAGTTATTACTTATACTGAAAATATTATAAACTTAGGAAGAACGAGCAAGTAATTAAATAATAATTCACTTGATGGTCACTTCTAATGCTTATATAAAAATCTCGTGTCACTTAGTTTGTTATCGAAGTCCTCCGAAACGGCTTGACTGATTTTTATGTTTTTTTTTTTTATAAATTTCAAGTACAATAGGAGAACAAGGCATTCTCTACCAGTCGGAATGTAAATTTAGAAGATCTGAAAATAAGTCATTGGCTATTTTTACCCTACTACCCTCACCCCTTTTTTTTCATAATTTATGGTAGAACAACGTTTGCCAATATTGCCAGTACACAATAAGAAGCTTTTGAGGCTCTACCCAATAGTGTACATCAAGTTTAACAATATACACATACAACACACAACACTAACTTGAAGATACACAGTGTTAGCAACAAAACAGGTTACTAAAGTATCTATGCTGTCCAATAATTCTAAATGCTAAGCTGCAAGCAGTCAGATAATCCAAATAGACCGTCTTGTTGTTAGCCTTCGACTTGAATTTATCGAGTAGGGAAATATCTGGCGTTTCGAAACCTTCCTGAAGACAATCGGAATTGGATTGAGAATATATTGTGTCTTATGTCACAGCTCTACGGTCTAGATAAGTTAGATATCGATATTATGGATGGGAATTTTATTTGTAAGAAGAAGAATGAGAGTGTTTACATTGTGGATTTGATATATGAAGTGATTTACAATTGTTCTATTGCCTAAGCTGGCAGTTATTGATTTTTTTTTTGCCTAGGTCTGTTTTTTTTAGGGTGGCTTTCATCATCATCTAATGATTTTTCCCGCTCTATGCAAAAAGCAGTGATTTAACTTAACAACGATTGCATCACTGCTTACCATCAGGTGGGATCGCAGTCAAGCACTAGTTTAAATCAAATTAAAAAAAAATGTTCTCTCGACGTTTTTGCATTCTAGGATTCGTTTCTCCATGGGTATGGGTAGCCTTTTCAGTTGACCCACGCCCCTAGTAGTCTTCGGTCCAACTGGGCCCTTACAAATCTGCTGACATTTCTTTGAAGCACGCGTATAACATTACGTGCCGTCGACGACTCGGGATCGGTCGGTGAGCACCTGCATGATCCAGACTGTAAGGACGTCGCAGCCTCTCCCCAAAGAGAGGACTTACCACCATGAATAAAGTGTACCCAAGGTCTAAATGATCATCCTAGGAAACTGTTTAATTATTGGTATTTTACACCATAAGGTATCTTTTTCGTTATATTTACCAGATTTTATTAATTTCCTTGGAATAATAAAACTTTTGTGTAGGACATTACAAATCTACTAATACATTTTCCTTATACTCTTTCCTGGTACTAATGCTATTATCCCCGAAATTCCCTTATTGAATATTAAATCCTCTTTCGGTACAAATCCTCTAATGCACATGGACGAGACAAATTTAGGACATGTCACTTCCGCGTCAAATGATCTGTGATTAGCAGGACATTTAAAGTGCTGAATATTCTCTCTCAAGAGACGACACTAAAATATCTGTCAGGTATGCTGACAATAATGAAGATGGACAGGAATGGACAGGAAAATGATTAACATTTATTTGTTTTCAGATAACGTTCATCAATATTTTGTTAAAAGGGATCTGAAATCTCTATGCCATAATTCAAAATATTATGAAAAGGGTATAATATATGTACTGTCACATAGAGAATTATTTCCGGGAGCGAAATAATTCACTTAATGGGAGGTGGTTCCCTTTATGAACCTTACATATTAATAAGATTAGAAAAGGGAACAAACAGCTAACAAAACACAGAAATAATACAAACTTATAAATAATGTATAGCAGCAACATTTAGGATTGAAATAAAAGGTGCTTCACCAAATAAATTAAGTTAACTCGGAGCCTACAGGAAAAGTAATCCGCTTTTCTCAAGTTATAACTAAAGCAGTATTATGAAAAGCTTAGTATTATACCTCTTTGTGTAAAAAATAAGAATAAAGAGTTACTTTGTAAATAAAATAAGGTACAAACAAACAAGATACAAAATATGAAATTATTTTGGGTCTACGAGAACAGCAATTTAGGATAGCCCGAACTTGTATGTCGATGTAAACAATTGATAGAAAAAGGTAAATCGAATTTGCAAGGCGATGGTTAATATACCAGTTTCTTTTGATAGTTTCTCCAGGGATTGAAAACATGGAAGAGGTGAAAATTTAGTTTGAATAAACAAGATACCCTTGTTGATGTTGATAGCATGTTTTGCATGCTTTGAAACTAGTGTCGCGAACAAAGGAAACTATCATATGTTTATTTGTTAGCGAAGCTGTTTTTACCCGAATGCGCCAGAAGGAGGGTTATGTTTTTTTAAACTGTATAATATTTTAAATACAAGATAAATTGTAGCAGTCGGGACCCATTCTAGAAAGTCAGCCGTCTAGTCAGTAGATTGGAGTAATCTGCAATAGGTATGTGCTCTCAATTCACTAAGCCTCCATTTCTAGAATGGGTCCCGACTGCTACAATTTATCTTGTATTTAAAATATTATATAGTTTAGTGGAATTGGGTACAACGACTTTCTTGTTTTGGTAGGAAAGCATTCAATGACTTCTCCAGCTCTAGAGCAGAGCGAGAGGGCGTCTTCTTTGCCTTGCGTTCCCGGGCACGCAACGAGTTTTCCTTTGAGAAGTAAACCCATAGCCCCAGTAGGCTTTGACCCTGCTGGGCCCCTTCGGTTTTGCTGACATATCTTTAAGGCGCGCGTGAAACACTATGCACCGTCAACGACTTGCGCTCGGTTCAGACGATTACCGGATGGCCGCACGGCGATCTACTCATTTCTCACTGTCCGCGAGCCCAATTCGTTAGCGAAGTTATGAAATAGATAAATAGGTGAAGCATACAGTATACAGCGACGTTAATGTCTTCTCTACTTATCTAACATGTAAGAATTTATAAATGACTAGTTGTTCCCAGCGGATTTAAACGCGTCTCCCGTGGATGATAACTTGATGCTAGATAGCCTATAGCCTTCCTCGATAAATGGGCTATCCAAAACTATTTTTTTTTTCTATACGCACTTGTAGATCCTGAGATTAGAAACGTGTGCGTTCAAACTAACAAACTCTACAGCTTTATAATATTAGTATAATATCTAGTATCTGGTTATTGTTTTTCGAAGCAAACAGTCACAATTATACTATAGTGACCTAAATTGGTTTTGGGGCACCGATTCCTGGGATGTGGTGCAGTTGAAGTTAAACGCTGAGCGCTATTTCAATCCTTTATATTTTCGGCGCTTCTGTTGCATTGTCTAACCAACAACTGAATTAAGGTCGTCTGTGAAAACCGCTTTTAGCCATAAGACCGCCCATTGTAACACCCTATGAATAAGCCTACTGGGGTCATGGGTTTATTTCCGAAAGGAGTGCTCGGCCCCGGCACGATAGGCTACGAAGGAACGGGGTAGGTTTTTAGTCAGTAAGAGTCTGACACTACTTCCCGCTCCGCCCAAGGGCGGGATTTGTCATTGGATGATTTTAACTACCATAAAAAAAAACACCCTATGAATTTTAAACTGTATTGTTTATGCTGTACAATAAAGAGCATATCTCTATTTGACTTAAAATACGACTTTTTTCCACAACTTTCACATGACGTCATCCAGTCTAAAACTACGCAGAACTTGTGCTGCGTGTACTAGACAACTGATAAACATAAATACATATTTCTTTTCTAAATACATACTTACATTATTATACATAAATTATACTCAGACACAGAACAAATGATTACGCTTATCACAGAAATATTTGTCTTGGGTGAGAATCGAACCCACAAACTCCAGCAGTCGGGGTAACTAACTTGATCAACAGGCCAGTCAAATTATTGTTCAATCAAGTTTAAATTATTAATTTAATTAATTTTCAATCAGGTTTTTTTTTTTTTTTTTAAATCTAAATTAGGGAGCTTGGTCACTATAATGACTATGACGCTCCATCAAAGCCAGACTTTGAATTTTAACTTATTTAAAATGATTATAATATATTTTATATAAAATTATTGCCTCGTCTGACGTAGGTTTCGATAGAATACTGTTGCAGATACCGATATCTAACAAATTTAAAGTACTAAACAAATTTCTCCTGAGGCTTTCACCCCGCTCACATTCCACCAGAATATGATGTACATCCTCGATAATTGCGCATTTTTCGCAGTTAGGCGAAGATGTGATGCCCATAAGGAACGTAAACTTCCTCGATGGAATATGACCAAAGCGAAGCCTCATGGCAGTAACAATGTCTTTTCTGTTGAGTGTATAGTTTTCTATCCAAGGTATAGTTAAAGGTTCTGGATGGATGGTGTTGTACCAGATACCTTTCTCTCTTGACCTTTCATCATGATATTGTTTCCACAATTCATGACAATGTTTTTTAATTAGACAAAAGTTGTCTGTGAAAAATGGATCTACATTTAACGGAATTCCCTCAACAAAGGCTCGCTTTGCAACCGAATCTACCATTTCATTGCCATGAATCCCGATGTGTGACGGAATCCACTGCAGTATTACTGATTTAAAATTTTGTTGAAGTTCCAGTATCTGGTTAATTATTGTGTACGCTATCGGTGTCCCTCGAAATGACGAGGTACAACGAGCCACATGTTGTAAAGCACTCTTGGAGTCAGTTAGTATTACAATGTTATTGTGACTTATAGATTGGACATATGATATAGCTTCGCTGATTGCCAATAGTTCAATATACATTATAGACGCATTCGAATCAATACTAAAGCTCATAGATGTATTTTGTTGTGGGTCATAAAAAGCTGCACCGGAATTGTTATTTTCTTTAGAACCATCTGTAAATATTTGATAAAAATGTGTGTATTTAGCGCTTAAATGTTGACCACATAAAACATTCAAAATTGGTGGTTGAAATCGTTTTTTTGCCTGATTAACTCCACTTATGTTAAAGTTAATATTTTTAGTTAAATCTATGTAACTGACCCAATAGTGATAATCAAACATCTCCAAATTCTGACTGCAGTGAACTCGTACGTCTTTAAGGTATTCATGGCTTAAAATTAATAAAGGCTTATTTCTCCGTTTCCAAAGAATCAAGTGAGGTAAAAAATCATCCAACAAGTTAACAATCGCACAACTACTTAATAACGACTTACACTTTAAATAAAATTTACCGGCTAAATAATTTCTACGAATAAATAAAGGTTGAAGACTTAATTCACTATTCATGACATGGATGGGTGTAGATTTTATAAAGCTGCCAATAATCCTCATTGCTTGGTTTTGGACTTTAACAAGTTTATACAAGTTTGAGTAACAACTGTCTCCATATAAAAAGCTAGCGTAGTCCATGCGACTTCGAATAAGGGATATATATGCAATTCTTAAGTGTTTCGGATGAACCCCCCAGTTAGAGCCGGATAAAACTTTGAGAACATTGAGGAATCTGGCAGTTTTTTCACGGGTTTCATTTATGTGTTTGGCCCATCTTAGAGAACGATCCAGCCAAAGGCCTAAATATTTTACATTTTCAACTACCTGTAGGACTGAATTATTAATATTAAGACTAACCGTTTCATTATTTTTACCTTTTTTAAATATACAAGTTTTTGTTTTTGTTGTTGAAATTTCTAATCCAATATCTGCTAAGAGTTTGACAAGTAAGTTCAGTGACTCCTGTAAGTAATAACTAGCTTGACCTACTCTACGTTCAATAGAATAAACAACAAAGTCATCTGCGTATTGTGAAACATGGACATGATCGTTGCTTATTTTTTTACATAAATCTATAGTAGCTACATTAAATAGTAACGGAGAGAGAGAGTCGCCTTGTGCTAAACCTTTTCCCGTATATCTTACTATACTTGTACTTAAATTATTTAAGTCTTTAATATTTAAATGTCTCTCACAAAGAAACTCCCAGAGGTATAAACAAATCTTGTTCCCTACACCCAACCGATCCAAATTAAGCAATAACCGTGTTATATCTATATTATTGTACGCATTATCGACGTCTATGAAACAACCGACCGCGACACAATTGGTACAGAAACCTTTCTGTATCCTAGTGACCAATAGACTTAAATTATCATAACAAGATCTACATTTTCTAAAACCTAACATAGTATCCGCAAATAAACCTTTACTTTCAAAATACCATTCTAATCTCTTTTGAATAATTGAATGAAAGATTTTACATATGCACGAAATAAGTGAAATAGGTCTAAGCGATGACACCATGTTATTGTCTCTTCCAGGCTTAGGAATAGGGATAACACCTATTTCTCGCCATTGTTTTGGTACAAGCCCTTGAGAAAGAAACGAATTGTACAAGTATAATAATATTGTTTTAGCATTATCTGGGAGATATTTAATCATAGAAAATGAAATTTCATCGTTTCCTGGACAGGTATCTTTGGATTTAATACTTTTATTAAGTTCTACTAACGTTATTTGAGATTCTAATTTGGAATTATGGGAATTAAATATTGGTTGACAAACAGGTACATAATCAGGTGTCAGATTATGTAACAGCTGACTAGCTTTATCATTATCAATAAAATGACTGCGAATTTTATAACCTTTTAACCATTTCATTTTTCGCCAAAGGTCATTAATAGAGGTATTCTCATCCAAAGAAGAACAAAGTTCTCGCCAGGAATCATTTTGTGCACATCTTAGAAGTCTTTGAGATTCTTTTACTTTATTTTGCAATGATATAAAATTTGTAGGGGTCGGGTTACGCCTAAAAGCAGCCAGAGCCAAACGTCGCAATGCCACCGATTTTGAAAGTTCTGCATTCCAATAAGGTTTTGGATTAAACTTACTACTAGGATTTAAGCATATCTTGATATCAGGAATCAATTTATCAGAGGCCATTTTCAGATGATCCAAAAAATTATTGTAAGTACTTTGGAGGTCGTCGGTAATAGGAAACGTATTAAAAATATTTTGTAAAAAATCTGAATACTTGTTCCAATCAACATTTTTGAAATTTTTCTTTTTAAAATAAGATCGTTTAGAGCTGTAAGAGGTAGAAATTTTGATGACAATATGATCACTATTTAATGTTTCATTTGTGACCCTCCAGTCAAATCTTAATGATATGTCTGACGTCACCATAGTAATGTCGGGTGAAGATTGTCTCAAGTTACCATTAACTAATTGTAACCGCGTTGGGCTACCATCATTTAGGACTACGTAATCGTAGTCAATCACGGAACCCAGAATCTGATTGCTCCTCGCGTCTATTTTATGTGACCAGTTAGTATGATGACCATTAAAATCACCTAAGATCATGGTCTTCCCGCTACCAAGAGAAAATAAATAATCCCAGATATTTTGATTTGTGTGAATTTCTGGCGGGCAATAGATGGCAATAATGTTTTGAATTTCATCACAGTTGAACAATTTAACTTTAACTATTTCTAGCCCCGAGTTGTTATTGGCTAAAGGGACCCTCACTGCCTGTATCGACTTATGTGTTACGACCGCTACACCGCCATAAGAAAGGTCCCTATCCTCACGAAAAATATTATAATTACTAATATGTGAAGGTGTATCCTGATCAAGCCATGTTTCACTAATTGCTGCTATATGTACATGTTCCCGGTTTAGTAACGGTTCAAGTAATTTTAATTTAGGTTTAAGACTGCGAGCATTCCATTGTATCAAGATTAAATCAATATTAGTCTTTGTGTGATTAACCATTATCACTCAAAAACATTTTAACTATCATTGGTAAGTCTGGCAAAAGGTTAGAAAAGAGTGAGGTAAACCAATCAATACAAATCTTAATAATGGCTTTGACCTTAACGATTATACTATCCTTCTTTTCTTTAATGAAGTCCTTAATCCTTTGTATAACTTCGCTAAATGACCATGTTTTCCAATGTGCCTGCTCCATATTTTCTGACCGCGACGTCTGACCAGCAGTGCTATCAGCTCCTTTTTCTGAATCTGAAGTCTCCAGATCTACAATTACATTCTTTGCTATTTTATAAGGCACTTTCTTCTTCTTGGTACTTTTCTTTTTGTTTTTTGTCTTGTTTAAACCTGCGGGAATATACCTATCGATTGTTTCCATGTAAACTTCTTGCAAAGAAGATATAGAATCTTTCTGAGTTCTTTCGACTGCCGGAGTACTTCTACATTCTAGGATAGGGCTTGGATCACGTAGAACACCTGATGCAGGGAGAGAGGGAGACTCCCAATACTTTGATAAGGCTTGTTGGTACGTGTAATTGTGTTCTGACATCAATTCCCTGATGTGTTTTTCTTTTTTATATATATGGCATTGTTTTGACATTGCCACATGATTGCCTGAGCAATTAGGGCACTTGAATATAGTTGTATCACAAGTATAATGATAGTTAGAACACTTTGGACATACTGTTTTATTTGTTGGACACATTTTAGAAATATGCCCAAATCTCCAGCATTTGGAACATTGCGTTACAGGGAACGTATACGGTTCAACTCTTATTTTTAACTCAAAAAGACATACATGTGTAGGTAAGGAAGATCCTTTGAAAGCTATTCTGAAAGTTTCACTTTGAACCCATTCATCTCCATCTTTTTTTATTGAGACGTTTAGCAGATACAATTTCCTTCTCACAATTCATAAAATTTACAAGTTCTTCTTCGGATAAGCCCAACTCGATATCTCTAATAATTCCGTACGATAGACCAACCTCCCAGGTTTTTTGTATTCGCCAACCGAGGTCACTAAATACCGGACAACAAAGAAATTTTTCTGCACTATTTTTCTTAGTAAACGTAACCAGCAACTTATATGGATTTATATATTTAATTTTGTCAATGTCCATCATCTCATTTTGTTTTAGTAATTTTGCAAGTGCAAATTGTTTGGGTATCTTTTCTTTAGACGTTACAGTAACTTGTATTGCTGGTTCCACAGACGTATCCTTGCTAAGTTTTACCTTCTTCTTTGAGTATTTACTTACAGTTTGCCAACATTCTTGATTATTCTCAGATCTTGGACGTTTTTCTGCTGATATTATTGAATTCATCTCTACGTTATTCAATTGTGTTTGGTCATCTAATGTATGAATGTCTAAGTTTGCATCGAAACTCTCATATTGATTTTGATCACTATCCATCAAAAAGCGTGTAAATACACTCGCGACACGATACAGTCCAGCGCGAGCGCATGCCGATAGTTAAACCGGTTTTTGTACAATTTTATAATTATTTTATATTAATATTTGAGATTTAAATACACTGACGTATTGTGACGTTAGATGTCAAGTGTTCAATCAGGTTCAAATTACTAATTTAATTATTTTTCAATTAAGTTCCAATTCTGTTCCAAATTTGAACAACTCTTTAAAAATATATTTGTCTAATTAGCCAGCTTGTTAATGACGACCGTTTCCCATACAATCTCTTTCCATATCATAATATCGACTCACGCCGTTACCCATTTCGCACACTCGAAATGAAAGTGACCTTACTCAAAATATTGGTAGCGGTTCTGATTTTGCTTTAAACTAGCCTGAAATAGCCTACTCCGAAACCCTTGAGCTATTTATTGTTCGTCGCCCGTGAGCCCACTTCTACGGTGGCTGAAAATCAGGATCGGGGTCCCGGCGGCAGGGTCGTGAGGAAGCCCGTTCTCTCTCGCGTGCGGTCGCCTCCTTCGCTAGCATTACTACTTCGGAGAACGAGGGAACCGCCTGCCATTCCTACTCGCTCCAGATCACGGCCTGTATCCAGCCAGGCGTGAGAAGTCGTTGCCGCTGATCACCCCCACGAAGACACGGCGGTACTCCGGCCAACCAGGGTACACCTCCACCGTATGCTGCACCGTATCCTCCGGATGGATCACCAAATGTAATAACTTGGCAGTTTGTCCGCACGAATCGGGCACGGGAACCTCCTGAACTTACCAATGTCCAAACTTTCAACGCCGTAAATTCTTTACAAGCTTACACGTCCCAAAACAGAAACCTAACCAAACGAACCTACCAATAGACACAGTCGGCACCAAACTTGCATAAAGCCGATTATCATAGCGACACGCGACAGATATGGAACAAATACGAAATACGACGCTACAACGGACACAGCGGCATATGCGGCTGGCGTTCGAGATAAATGACCACTGCATTACACAACTTTTTCACGGAAAACTAACTTGCTAAGTGACTAAATAGCGTAACAACAGTTTTATGCTGTTGTTATATTTTTGCGCTAAAGCTCTTATTTATTTATGGTTTGTTCGTCTACCATAGACTAGCTTTAAATTGTAATATGTTACGCTATCGTGGACCATAAATAATATTAACTATAATTTCCAATAATGTCTAGTAGCATAACTTTCTACGTCTACCATTCCTCGTTTTTCATCTTAAACCAGCTTTTGCACGCGGCTTCGCTCCCGCTCTACACTAGTCTACCCTACTTTCCCCTATCTATCCTACTCTACCCTATACCAATAAATGAACAGGTTTTGGATTATTTTTTATTTAACGGGATCAAAATTTAACATATTATGTCTGGTTCCTGGTTCAAAGCTAACTCTTCACCATAATCAGCCGTTCTTGAGTTATAAATAGTGTAACTAACACGACATTCTTTTGTATAAATAGATTCATTCCGTTCATTCTAAAGCTATCTGGCGATATCTACCGCTGATGATAATAAGACTGCCATTTTACCCATTTAATTAGAAATAATGTAGAAGAATTATGTTTGTGTACTTAATTATTTATTTCAATTATTCTTTGCATTTATAGATTACAAAAATACCTACATGCTGAGAGTTAAATAATTATAATACGAGTATTATTAAAGACTACCATTAGATCATCTATCTTTGTAAACTTACCAATTTGAATAAGAATACAGCTGATCAAAAAGACCTATGGTAACTCTTCAGAACAATCCCGCAGGACTCCTTCAGTCATCTATTGGTAGATTTAAAAATGCCTACTTTACTAATGGCTTGCATCCACTCACAGAACTGTTCGTTAGTAAACTTTTCGTATCGATCTGATAAAACTTAAGCAAACATTTTTTCGAATAAACGCAGGACTGTCAAACACTCTTCTGCAGTACCAATTGGACTTTGAAAGCACTTTTATTCCCGAGCAGTAAGGCCGTATTTTGATGTTCAAATTTTACAACTACCTGCAGCTGTACCGTGGTTGACTTTACGTACCCTTATTTTAAGAAAATCATCCAATGACTTTTCCCGCTCTAGAGTGGAGCGAGAGAGCATGTCAGACTTTTACTGACTAAAATCAACCTTTGTCCTTAAGTTGCCCTTTGCGTTCTAGGGCCACAGTCACTCGAGCTTACGTGCCTACATACTACCTTATTTTTTTATGAGTAATCGATAAATCATATTTTAATATTCAAAAATAACCTTTTTACTGCGCACCGGAAGATACAGCGTTACAAGGCCTCTCATAAAGTGGACCGATCTGATGAAGTTCGCGGAAATCCGAGGGATGCGAGATGCACAGGACCGTTCATTGTAGCGATACTTGGGAGAGGTTTATGGCTAACAATGTGCATCTTTCGGCTGAAATGATAATGATTTTTTTATAAATGGGAAAGTCATCTGATGAAATGGTTGACGGGAGTTATCCTGGCTCCCGTCCTTGGGCGGGGCGAGGGCGTGTCAGATTTTTACAGACTAAAAACCCACTCCTGTTCCTTCGTCGCCTTTCATACCAGAGCCGAGTCTTCCTTTCAGAAGCAGACCTTTGGCCCCAGTAGGCTTCGACCCTGTTGGGCCTCTACGGTTTGCTGACATCTCTTTGAGGCGCGCGTGGAACAGTACGCGCCGTTGACGACTTGGGCTCGGTCCAGATGGTTACCGGACGGTCGGGCGGCAAGCTACCCATTGCTCGCCGTCTGCAAGCCCGCGCCTACGGTGGCCGGAGATCAGGATCGGAATCCCGGTGGCTAGCGCGTGAGGGCCGTTGCCTCACGCAAGCCGAAATCCTTTGCTCGCATTACTGCAAGGAAGCGACCGCCTGCCACTCATAAAATGATAATTATGAACCTTTTAGATAGGCCTGTTGGTCTAATGGTTAGTGGCCCGACTGCTAAGCCGGAGGTCATCGGTTCGATTCCCACCCAGGAAAAATGTTTTTGTGACGAGCACGATGGTTTGTTCTGTGTCTGGGTGTAATTCATCTATAATATGTATGTATATAGAAATATATAAGTATGTTTATCAGTTGTCTAGTACTCATAACACAAGCTCTGCTTAGCTTAGGACTAGACGGCGTTGTGTGATAGTTGTGAAATATTATTATTATTTTATTGTAATTTTTTTTATAAAAATATAAATTTAGACCACTTGGCCTTTGGAAGTTAAACCACCTTATTTTATACCAACACTTCTGTATTCATAAATATAATTCAAGAGCGAATTCACACACACTCTAAAAATTCTTTATGGGTACGCCCGCGAACGAAACCAAATTCTCCTTTATATTGTAAGTACGTTCAAGTAGGTACTCAACACAAGTTACGGTAGCTCAAGTTTATAAGGAAGCTCTCGACTTGGGAACCGTCAGGCCCTTAATCAAACTGTTAAGCACGAGCTCAAGAAGTTAGTTCGAGCTCTCTGCGACTAAACCTCGCAAAACATAATTGTTACCACTATCCTGTGTAGTGTACACTGTTTAATTTAAACTATAGGATACTAGAAAGTTCTAAGTGTAATAGCAAGCTAGGTGAACTTTCTGACTTCCAAGCTTTTTGCATGAGATTATAGGGACAACTATGATGCCACATGGGAACTAAACTTCAAAAACCTGCATAAAAATATTACAATATAAATACAACAATCCAAAACCTACTATTACAAAGGTTCCCCGGACCAGACACAACAGCCGTCTGGGCCCGGTCCCGATGGTTACTGGACGGGCCGTCCGCAAGCCCTTGCCTACGGTTTTTTTTTTATGGTAGTTAAAATCATTTAATGCGATTCCCGCTCTTGGGTGGGGCGGGAAGTAGTGTCAGACTCTTACTGACTAAAATCCTACCCTGTTCCATTCATTGCCTTCATCCCAGGGCCTCGGGTGACATTTTCACATAACCTTTGGCCCCAGTAGGCTTCGGCCCTGCTGGGCCCCTACAGTTTGTTGACAACTCCTTGAGGCGCGCGGGAACAGTGCGCGCCGTAGATGACTTAAGCTCGGACCGGTCTCTTACCGGACGGACGGACAGCGAGCTATCCATTGCCCGCCGTCCACGAGCCCGCGCCTACGGTGGCCGGAAATCGGGATCGGAATCCCGGCGGCGGCGGTGGCGTGTGCGCCGTTGCCTGATGCGGTCGGCCTCCTCCTTTGCCAGCATTACTGCTTCGCAGAAGGAGGCGACCGCCTGCCAATCCTCCTCCTGCTCCGGAGCATGGCCTGAACCAAGCCCCGGCGCGAGAGATCGCCGCCGCCGATCGCCCCCATAAGGACACGGCGATGCTCTTCCCAAGCGGGGCACATCTCGACTGTGTGCTCCACCGTGTCCTCCGGGCGCTCCGCACAGTGCTGACACCCGAGCGTCGTCAGCCCTTGCCTACGGTGGCCGGAAATGGGGATCGGTATCCCTGTGGCGGTTGGGGCATGTGGGCCGTTGCCTCACGAGTGTGCCCTCCTCCTTTGCTAGCATTACTCCTTCGCAGAAGGAGGCGACCGCCTGCCACTCCTCCTCGCTTTGGACCATGGCCTGTACCAAGGTCTGGCGCGAGATATCGCCACTGCGAAAAAAAAAACTAGGCAAGTGTGAATCGGACTTGCACACTGAGCGTTCTAAACAAACTAACTTATATAAATAGTAAAATTCTTGAAGATTTTTCCGAATCGAAAAAAAAAAAAATATTGTGACGTAACTACAAATTTACAGTTTTCAGGTTTATTCCTATATTTGGACTATAAGACCTTGCTTTATGCCAAAGGAGATCATTTATTTTGGTCCAAATTCAAAAGTGCCGGCCAAGAAAAAAAAATATGGCAGTCTGTTAGAGCTTGATTCCTTGAGCATTTTTTACTATGGCAGCAAAACTGTAGGACCATAGCCCTGGATTTTATTTAAGTTTTAAAAGATCATTTTCCGTACATTTTAGGTAACATGAATTGTAAAAACAAAGAGTTAGAGCTTGAATAGAAACTTCTAGGTAGCTGCCATTTACCACCACACATCCTTCCCTAGCCACTGAACGCTCGCCCCACCTTTTTTTATGATTGATAGGTTCGCGCTTGACCGCTATCTCACCTGATGGAAAGCGACGATACGGTCGACGATGGAGTGCGCTTACCTAGAAGAAACCTATTCACTCTTGACTTAAAGATTCCCGGGTTGTAGCCATCAGGAAACACAGACTCCGGCAGGGAATTCCACTCCTTAGCTGTACGCATAATGAAAGTGTTCCGAAAGCGCTTTGTGCGTATAGGTTGGAACCTCGAATATCTTATCTGTTACTTTAGTAGGTACCTAAAGTAACACCTGTGATATTGTATCACATTGATCATGGATGTGAAGACCAAAATCTACCATATTGAATCAGTTACATTCCATCCCCGATTTCTTGAGTCTCAGTCGCTGACACGACAGAGGCGTTCGATTCACTTATGGACCACGTGCGATCCATCCTGAATGATTTTTCAGGGGATATCACAGTGACTGATGACCATCGCTGGAAACTCCTGGGTAATGTATGTGGTCTGAAAACCGAAAAGAATGCAACTCCCGGCGAAGTAAACAAAGCTCAAGCAACAGCGCAGCGTGTCGCGCGCTGGGATAAAATGTGAGCTAGAACCCATTCACCTCGCCTTCTAGCACCCTCAGAAGAAGTAGAGGCTTCTATGTTTGTTTTTATTCGCCCTGATAATAGTATCGCTTTCGATAACTCTGACAAAGCAAAATACTTAACCAACAGCATATAGTTCCATTGTTTCCCTAGCCCTAAACCAATAAACAAAACTCACCTTGATATGAGAGACACTAAAGTTGAACGTAGAGCTTCCCTGGCACTCATCGAAGATCCTAATGATCCTTTGTCCCCCTTTATCACAGAGGAGGTGGGGAATATCATCAAAAAGCTCTAGCCTCGGAAAGACCTCGGCTCTGACGGTGTAATCAACAAGGTGTTTAAACTCTTCCCATCCCAACTCATAATACTAATGACCGTCATCTTCAATGGTGCATTAAGGAATAACATGTTCTCCCAAGCGTGGAAAAAGGTCACTAATATCGGTATTCCTAAACCATGCAAGTCCAAGTCAACTTTGACCCCTCCAGCTACCTTTTCATCAGTCCATTCAATGTCCTCGATAAAATCTAAAGCGGCGCAGAGATTATGCTGAAGTTAAGAGTTTTATTCCCAACGGTGTTTGGTTTCCGAATTGAACAAGTCCAGTGAATTGTTGAACACCAATGCGCTGGTTTCCAACATAACGCGATAATGGACGTCTAATTTTTTGACTCAGCGAAAGCTTTTGACAAAGTGTAACATAATGGTTTATCATTTAAGCTATATCAACTCGTTGTGCCAGATTGTCTAGTACTCATCTTGCGAAACTTTTTGTTGAATCGTACCTTCCACTATTGACTACCAGATGGTAGCGCTCCCTCTATGCGATAGTGGGGAGATCTCCACCCATACGAGCAGGAGTTCTTCAAGGGTTCTTCATGGGTCTCCCTCTGATCACCACGTACCTATACCAATCCGATCCCTTGGGAGAAGCAAGCTCGGTGTGGTACGAGATTCATCAGCATTTGACCTTAGCTGAGTACATAAAGCAAACTTGTACGTACGCGTGCCGCTTTCGCACAAAGCAGGCTCCACTAAATTCTGCCAACCCGTAGGTATGGTCGCATTTTTAATACGCTTACTCTGTCTTCGCAGATGCAAAGTCCCGACATCTCCATATAAGGCAAATACTTCAAAAGCGATTCCTAAAAATCCGCGAAGTCTATCATGTCTGAAATGAGAGTTCTTTTTGATCACAAAAGGGGATTTTCAGGGGATATCATAAAATCCCCATCATCCAGAATTTCATGAAACGCTTTCCAAGCGTTTCTTTAACACTGCTATGAGACACCGCAACCCCGCCTTCTGATATTGACCGTCCACTCATTTTAGAAATTCGCCGTCATATGATTTTTATTTTTTTTATTATGCTTTTGGGTTTAGAAAATATTACTGTGGTTCTAAAAGATAAGTATATGGGTACTTGTTATGACTTTTGTAAACAATAAAAGCATTGAGCATTACATATACCAGTATTTTTATTCTTCGAAAATCTCAAAAAAATATTTAAAAAATAATAATTAAAAAATAACGCAACAAAGACACAACTACAGACAGGCCGTCTTTTTTTTTGGTGCATTTTTTTAAACTATTGTCATGTATAGGCTATTTCAATTTTTGAGAACGTTTTTCTTTGAAAATTAATTATTTTTGAACTTAAATAATACCGAAGCTAATGCTCCCACAGCATTGTTGCTTTAATAAAAAATGTTCGTAAGAACAAGTTCTAACAGAATATTGAATTTTTTTTCTTTGGCCGGCACTTTTAAATTTGGACCAAAAATGTATGAACCGTGGGTGATGTCCTTTCAAAGTTTTGGCTCAACTGGAGTACCCTATGAATTTTGATTCCCTTTAGGGTGTCAAAATATACGTCTTTTTTACGACATAGACGTTCGTATATTTTTTTTCATGAACTTAGAAGTTTAATTTTTTTCAAAGCTTCAATTTCAACTCGATTCCTCCACGCGTTCTCGAGATAAATGGTCTTGACAGACAGACCGAAAGATAGACAACAAAGTGATCCTATAAGGGTTCCGTTTTTTCCTTTTGAGCGATGGAACCCTAAAATAGTCAAATTATTATTGACTAATATTTATCACACCAGTTAATGTGTCTCAACTATTGATTTGACCTTGATTCAGTAACAATACACGATAGTAGTACCATAACGTGAGATAACTTAACGCGACCGTCTTAAATCAAAGTGGTTACAGTTCAAATAAAGCTTTTCAGGTCAACAAACAACCAAGCATGACATAGAGAGATAGCTGGTCGCGTCTGTGAGCAACATAGCGGGTATAACCATCAGATAGTGACGTCAACAACGGTCATGCTTGGACCGAGTTTCCTATCCCAAAGTTAGACTTAAGGCAATTCTTGGAAGCATAGTCAGAATTCAGTTCAATAGAAGTTTAGTTGGAGATTGTCCACTACGCAATACACTTCAATATTTACTAGAGGAATATCATAATACCAATAGAGATTACGAGTAAGTCACCTTACTCGTAATTTATTGGTTTTCATTCATAAAAATGTGAATATGAATAACTTATATATGATGGGGCCCTGGAAATCCGGAAACATCAACAACTTTGACAACAATATTGACAGCACGGTTGACGTTGTGGTTGGTGTTGTTCGGTGCCCTTTGCGTTTCACGGCCGCCATGTATCCGGCCGTCGGCGGCGCGTCTCAAATAGATGTCAGAAAAACCGTAGAGGCCCAGTAGAGACTTTTTTTTAGGCAATTAAAGTCTGACACTCCCTCTTGCTCCACCCTCGAGCGGGAAGTGATTATATGACTTCTCTTCTCCCAAAAAATAAGGGCCAACATGCAACAATTAGATATTAGATTTGCGTCAAATGTAAGAAACTTTTAGCGTGAAAAGCGTTGGTTTAGTGAAAAATGATTAAAAATTCATGCCTTGTGACCGTTCATGTTTTCAGTTTTTTTCGTACCTATGGCTTTATGCTACCGAAAGACGTAGCGTTGGACGGCCTCCTACAAGATGGACCAATGACCCGGTAAGAATTGCGGAAATCCGATGGATGCGAGACGCACAGGACCGTTCATTGTGGCAACACCTGTGGGTGGCCTATGTCCAACAGTGGATGTCTTTCGGCTGAATGATGAATATACAGGCATTGTGCTACGCCATAGGCACTGTTGGCAATTGATATACTTTGAACTTGTCTAAATGAAAATATTGTCATCTTTTTAAAATATATTATTTTTAAGGTGCGTAGTACATTATATATCGGTATTTTTAAGTATTTCGGTTTTGATCATTATTAAAAGCAATAATTGCTAAATGGGTACAAGAATCCCAATTTCCTAATATCCGTTTTAGGCCATACATCAAATAATATATCATTAGTCTACGGTTTAATGCACTCGTATCACTTTTACGCCCACATAATTTCATACCTACTCGATTCCGTCATCGATTGCTAAAACCAACTCTATTGCAAAGAAATAAAGTCTGAATTTGTGTGATAAACTTTCTGAGAATAAACTCTTGGTATCAGGTGCGGTGGGGTCATAAGCCCCTCGGATTTAAGGCTTCGCATTCCAGGTGTTACGTTACTGAGGTACACTCTCACAATTAGACGGGTTCAGCAAATTGATGTTTTTTATGAGACACTGGGTAGTACTGGGTTCGCTGGTTTACTCTGTTACTTGGGTATAATGAGGTTTTCAGCAGTCAGTTGAAATTGAAGTGGTAATGAGTAATGCTTGCGTCCTGTTACAGCAAATTAGAAAGATTTTTTGGAGAACTTATTACAGTAATCAGGGAAAATATACGGAAAACTTACAAATTTAGAAAATAAATTTATCATCATCAACAGCCTTTTAATGTTCCCACTGTTGGGACACAGGCCTCCTTTCTAGGAGAGGAAGGAGCCACCACGCGGTTGTTGAAATAATCATAACTTTATTATTTCAACTTCTGTGAAGTCCGTTTACACGTTGATATTTTCGAATCATTATTAGGGTTATGTAGGTACCCAAAGGGTAAGCAGGGTTGCAGGTTTGTCCGAAAGATCTATCGTGGCCTTAGAACGCATAGAATAACTGAAAGAACACGGGTAGGTATTAGTCAATCAATAAAATTGACTAAAACCTACCCGTGTTTTACACTCTCTTTCGCTCCACCCAGAGCAAAAGAACTGACAGAAGTTATTTGATGATGTTTCAGTAAAAAAAAGTGGCCAAGTGCAAGTCGAACTCGTCGTCCATGAAGGGTTCCGTATTAGCAAGTAACATAATATAAAAGTTCTTGTAACATTATATAAGTGTATTTTTTAATTTTTAGTTTTAAGTTGATTGAATGAAAGCGGTTTACAATTTATGACGTATTAAAAAAAATCACTTACTAGATCTCGTTCAAACCAATTTTCGGTGGAAGTTTACGTGTACATACATCATATTATTATATTTTTTTTTAGTTTTCTCATTTTCCAATTTTGGAAGTGTCTCTCGCGCAAACTATTCAGATTAGAAAAAACATATATTAGGAACCTCAATATCCTTTTTGAAGACCTATCTATAAAATAATACCCCACACGCATGGGATTGATGAAAAAAAAAAAATTTAATTTTAATTCTAAGTACGGAGAATCCCCAAAATTTATTGTTTTTCTTTCTATTTTTGTGTGAAAATCTTAATGCGGTTCACAAAATACATCTACTTACCAAGTTTCAACAATATAGTTCTTATAGTTTCAGAAAAAAGTGGCTGTGACATACGGACGGACAGACAGACAGACAGACATGACGAATCCATAAGGTTTCGGTTTTTTGCCATTTGGCTACTGAACCTTAAAAGTGTGAATAGGGGTTCTATTCAAACTACCATTAATATTCACTTGTACAGTCAGGAACTTGTATTTCAAGTACCATATAGTAGGCGGCAAATAAATTGAACCCGTTGCTATGGTTACGCACAGCCCTCCACCTCGATTGAGACCCAAAAATCAATTTCTGTGCATTGTAGGGTCGATCGCCATTTTTGTTTAACTTATATTTCATGTATAGCACTTTTAAATTGTCACAGAATCCGTGTTGGAACATCTTTTATCGTTATTATTAATTAAAATTAGGTGAACTACGAAAAAAAAAAATGTATTACGGAACCTTTAGTGCACATTGGGTTTTTATTTTATGTCTGCGAATATAAGCATGTGCTTGTCACACCATGGGGTTTCATACCTCGTTTGCCTTTTGTCCTCGCCGTGTAATTATGAAAAAAGAACAATGACTGCACCCCTTTACTTTCAAAGTGTTGGACGACTGTACAGACGTAAATACTTACACGTAGAAAAAGACTTACGCTGCATTGACGTTTTCTTTTCTACTGTTAGGACTGTAGAAAAAAGTCAATGGTTAGCTGATTTTATCCGATGAATAAGTATTATAGTTTCGTATCAATATTTTTTTCACACCACCTGCTTGCTGCCTTTTTTTATATGTCATACAATCCTTATATAAAGCCAGTCATTCTAATGCAGTCTGGGCATTCCGTAGGGAATAATGAGATTAGAATTTGGAACGTCAGAACCATTTGAAAAAAAAACTTATTAGCGTTAAAATGTAAGTAACTTATATTACTCTAATATGTAATTTGTTTCAAATTATTGCTTTTTAATTGATCTCACAGAAGGTGTAAAGAGTAGAGTATCCAAGTTTTTATAAAGCTGTATTTGTCTTGCCTGGCTTGAATTCCACACTTCACTCAAGTTTTTATATTATCTTTTTCGCAGTGCTCGGGAGTTAATTGTGTAACTCCCTCACTGCGTTCGGGATTAAAATTTAGCAACTTTTGTTTTTTTCGAAATTAAACATGGCCTTCGCGACTTTAAAGACAGTGCTTTATCCCTTAGTCACATAATCTACCTACTATTTTTTCACGGCATATAATATTATTTTTGTTAAAATGTTTTTGTCATAACATAGGTTTTTTTTTTTAAGTAGTTGGTATCTAGTAACTACACATATTGCAGTATCATAGTTAAGAATTTAATAAAAGCCATTTTAATATTATTTTCTAGCTACACAGCAGGCTGTTAAACCACCATTTATATTCCTTAGATAAAATTTATCTAGCGATTGAAAAATCAGCTCAAATTCTATTATAACAGCGCGTTAGTTAAAATAAGTTTCTCCATTTATGATGTACGTCTTATTTGATCAAACAACAACAATTTCATATTAGGTATCTCTGTCGACACCTTAGCGCCATCTCATGCTCCAACTCCTTCTGCGAAGCAGTAATGCTAGCAAAGGAGGAGGCCGACCGCATCAGGCAGAGGCAACGGGGCGCTCGCCCCAGCCGCCGCCGGGATTCCGATCCCGATTTCCGGCCACCGTAGGCGCGGGCTTGCGGACGGCGTGCAATGGGTAGCACGCTGTCCGATCGTCCGGTAACCGACCGGACCGAGCCCAAGTCGTCGACGGCGCGTTCTGTTCCCGCGCGCCTCAAGGAGCTGTCAGCACACCGAAGAGGCCCAGCCTGCTAACTGCAGGCAGGCAGGGTCGAAGCCTACTGGGGTCATGGGTTAGTTCCGAAAGGAATGCTCGACCCCGGCACGATAGGCTACGAAGGAACGGGGTAGGTTTTTAGTCAGTAAGAGTCTGACACTACTTCCCGCTCCGCCCAAGGGCGGGATTTGTCATTGGATGATTTTACCTACCATAAAAAAAAAAAAAAAAAAAAAAAAAAATCTCATGCTCCAACTATGGAACGCCGAACTACGCCGTCGCTGCTGCTGCGGTTGCTGAGACCCTCAAGGGTCGTAAATACGGGTAATAACAATCACAAGCCACTTGGGGTCGAAACGCTTGGGTCATGGGGTGCAAGTTCACATCATCTTTACAAAGATATTTCTCGCCAACTGATCGACATTTTCCGTGACCAGAGTTCTGGCCCGTTATTTGCCCAAAGAATTAGCATTGCCATTCAAGTAGGTAAAAGTGCCAGGCTTTTTTCCCATATCACTGGAATCTGTGCACGTTTCTGGTTAGCCCGAAGTATTAAATTTATGGAAAGCTAAAACTAAATGTATGGATAAAATCGAAGCAATATGGAGGAGTAGGTACGAGTACTTTGACGCCTAAGTGTATTGCTTTTGTATGTACCTATGTACCTATTCAGGCTATAAATAGTTAGTAAATATTTAAGGCTTTCGTGTGATACCTTTACTTTATTATTTCTAAATTAGAAAAAATATCAGTACAAATAGTTACACAAGTCAAGCTATTCCCTAACAGAATTCATAAAAATAATATATGTACTTCTAATATTAACAGTTATTATTCTGTAATATGTTTTGTGTTGTTGTTTGCATAAAATTTTGTAGTTCAATAAATTATTAATTACTAGCTACTGCCAACAGTTTCGTCCGCTCTAAAGTAGAAAATTGTCCCAAGGGAATATACTTCTAAAATAAAAATTATCCTATGTGCTATTCTAAGTCATGGTCTACATGTGCGCCAAATTTCATCTAAATCCCTTCAACCGTTCAAGTGTGAAGAAGCAACAAAGATAAACAAACAAAGAAACTTTGTCTGAAAGGTTACAACACCGGTGTGATTTATTTTTTTACTTTATATTATTAATAATATAATAGTATTCCACAACTATCACACAACGCCGTCTAGTTCCAAGCTAAGCAGAGCTTGAGACAACTGATGAACAAACTTATATATTTCTAAATACATACATATTATAGATAAATTACATCTAGACACGGAATAAATGCTCGTGCTCATCACACAAACATTTGTCCTGGATGAAAATCGAACCCACGACCATAGCAGTCAGAGCCACTAATCACTAGATCAACAGTTTATACGTGGGAACCATTCAAATATAGTTGCTAATCGATAAACAGTTTCCTTTTTATGTAAAACAACCAATACATAAACTATCACCGAGCATCTACAAATAACAAAACAACACATAAAACCTACAAATAATAAAACAATATTTCACACTCGTATGAACGCTTCTAATATTTCCCCCTGTACCTGAGACCCCTCTTGTCATCGCCACGTGCCTCTGACGCGTATTTTGTTATCGCCAGTAGAATTACAAACAAGGTTTTATTTACATCTAGCTTGTGTCAGTGGTTTCACCCGCGTGGAAGTAGAAAATAAAACCTTATTTTTAGTATTATGCGAAACCCGAAACACGTGTCTAGTATTTTTAATCAAGGAATCTATGTACGGAATTTCATAACCATATCATGAAAAATCACAAAGTTATAAGCTCGTTATGTTACCTGGTTGTCCACGCAAACACGTGGACAACCAAAAAAAAAGCGCTTTTAGTGTTAAGACCGCTCATTGCAACACCCTATTAATTTTAGGTTCCTATTGTAATTTATTTTATTGGTGTACAATAAAGAATATATCTACCTATCCATGGTCACCGGGCCATCCAGGCCACTGAGGGGTTGTTTTGCTCCCGCACCCACTTGTTCGCTAGTTTATAATGCCCGCTATGACCTACCATGCTCTGTTGTACTTAGTATCAGCAGTGTCTAACTACAACATGGTGTAAAAATTATTGGAATCTATTCAGTTACTGATACCCTATTATATACCGATATTCAATTATACTAAAAATAATGTTGTATATATGCCTATGTCACTCAATGATAAAGGAACATTATACTGGTGACTGAAGTTTTTGAAATCGGCCTAGTAGTTTTTGAGTTATCATAAATAAAAATATAAACCGTTCTTCCTAAATTAACGTCATTAACTCACTTAGCATAGCATAGCATAGCATCAGCCTTATAATGTTCCCACTGCTGGGACTCAGGCCTCCTCTCTAGGAGAGGGAATGGGCCGCAATCCACCACGCGGGCCCAGTGCGGGTTGGTGAATGTCAATTATCTCACAAAAAAAAAAACATATTGATTGATTTAAATCAGTTTAGTAACCACTGCCCTAAGAAACTTAGCGTTTTGAGAGCAGTGGTGATGAAATAAATTTGAGAGCAGTGGAGATGAAAAAAGGAAACCGGAGGAAATCGTGATCAAACCGATAAATTCTAGAAACAAAAATTGGAAGACATGTGACTTACATCAACCCACACTAGGCCCTCGTGGGGGTTTACGGCCCATTCCCTCTACTGGAAAGAACGCCTTAATCCAACAGTATTGGAAAAATTATACGGCTAATTATCTTCATGCTTATTGTTAATAGTAGCTTAGCTACAGCAATTAAATAGATGATCTTTGACTAACGGTTAAACAGACAATTGATGTGAAACAGACAATTTTTCCTGTTCACCATTTTAACTTTATTAATCGATGTAACAACCGGTCTTGACGCAATGCAAATTTATTTCGTAATTTACGTAACGCTCGTAGTTTATTTGAAATTCTGAAGAGATTCACATAATTTTGGATGAATTTAGTTTGAAAACTTCCAAAGTTATCAAAGCTGGGTAAAGTTATTTCTGTAACGTAATTTAGGACTCGCTCGTTGAAAGATCGTGACTAAATACGAGTTGGTTTAGTTTAAATCTACAGTTTACTATTTACTCGAGTATGAAACATTTTATAAGACAAAACACAAGAAAATGTGTTTTCTAAATGTGTATACTCGTACACTATTTTATTTCAACAGCGTGAAAGTTAAACTTCCCACACGTTTATTTCACAACAAAGTTTCACGAGGTAAAACTGAAGAATGATGTTGATGCGCACCCTCCCAGCGGTATAAAACATTGTAGCATTACAGAGAGATAACACGGAAAGAATGAAACGTGAAACGCCCTACTGCAATAAAATCCTACTTACGTGATAACACAATAAAAACTAGAGAGAACTACATAAACTCTATTACAAACATAAAACTCCCATCAGCCTTGTTTACAAAAAAAAACTGTTTTACTCGTAATAATTTTATTTCCTTTGCTTTTCCCGTCACTATAATACTCGTACCTGTTGTTATTTCTGTTAGTGATCACTCAAGTGATAACAATGAAGAACAATGGACCGTCCGGACGAGTTTAGGGTTGGTATTCGGCTTTTATTGTTTCAGGGTCATTCATTTAATTAATTTGTCATTTAGGGGCGGTTGAGTGACAAAAGTAAGGCCGACCCAACTCGTTTGCTTATCTCAATATAAATAGTTGGTTTTGTATTGTTGGCTGTTTTCATTTAAATGAATGGTCGGACGTTCGATTATGTTTCTATTGACTGGTTATTTGGGAAAACTATAGTAATTGTTCCATGTTTTGTTTGGAACCTACAGGTAAATTATTCTATGCAAATCAGAGTTTACTTTTCTCGAGGTGGAGATCTAAGATAAGTCATTTAATTTTCGACTCATCAAAGAGGACTTAACCTCACGGCATAACATCTACACATTACGAAAGATCGTATCACTTTTCAAATGCACATAATCTGTGAAACTGAAGTGTTAAAAGAACCGACAAAAAAAACATTGCTACACAAAATGTTGTTGCCAACAATGTTTCCCATTTAACCAAATGATGGAAGAGCTCTCATAAAACGTTCCATTTCAAGTGAAAATTGAAAAGAGCACAGGCTGCGTATCACCTCCTGAAATTCAGTCAATCGTCGGAAATGGATCTTAGCTATGCCCACTAGCAATGCGAAAGCAATCAATACCAATAGCGAATGGCGCAGTAGCGGAGATTTGGCCTTCTATGCCAAGTTCAGACCAGAAACCCTGACCCAAAGGTCGGAGCTGTGTTGTTGCATCTAAATTCATATTTGTATAGCCTTGGTACGCTACAAAAGTGGATGTAGACCTAATGACGCGAGTGCTTATAAATATAGCTTTGATTTATCGATTGTTACTTGAAATAGCCGATTAGAATTGGTTACATAACAGATCAACAATGTATTTCTCAAAGGGTTGTTTGTATTTAGTACGGTCATATCTTGTTTATTACGTTTCAAGTCCCATGTAATATAATTTATCTATGACACTTACAGAAAATACAAAACACAAAGTAACCAATAAATAACTAATTTCGGAAAATGGAAAACGTAACTTTAACACGAAGTTTATTTGAACTTATAATTCCAAGTAAAACCAAAGATTTCTCATTTCAAAGCGGTCCATTTCATAAAACAGCAATTTTATAGGTAAAGACCTATTATAAAGCCTAGAAGTGACCAATTCAAGTCCGTGGTTGTACTTATAAAAAAAAAAGTAGACTGCGTCAGAGAATTTTATCTGTTAACTGTTAACTCAGCCCTACCAAGCCTGCTGGATTATTCAAAAGGGTCACCATGGCTCTGAGCAACTAAAGGAACACAGGTGGGTTTTAGTCAGTAAAAGCCTGACACTCTCCCCTTTGCTACGCCCAGGTTTTTTTGATGATTTCCTACAAAAAATAAAGAGAAAAATGCTGTACACACCACGAATAAGTTCAAATAGCAACAACCAACATAAATTTAGACACTGATCTGCTATTAAGAAAAACATATACACAGATAAACATAATAACGAGGATCATACTAAGGCATTGGTGCTTGCGATCACGATACCGACGAGATGTGTGAGAGTAAAGTTAGGGAATTGCATTTTTTCCTCAAGTAAAATTAAAATATACCTACCAATTTGCAGCCTACCTACTTATCTAGCACAAACTAGAAAAGTTTTGGTAATAGATAAAATATTGTTTATAACAAAGTAAGCAAGTCAAAGACCACATCTTGCCGGCAAGGTCGCTATAATTAATGTTACTTCGTACTCCAACTTCCGACGACTTAAGTAAACACAATTTCTTTACGAATAAAGAAAGTACAAACGAATAAAACAGCCCAAAACTTTGATGTTCCATTATTTTGTAACACAACACATGTCATATTCTTTATAAGAGTTAGATATCTGTATTATATATAAAATACATGTTCCAAGTTAAAGTTTGTGATACGATATATCCCGGAGAATGCCCCGGGGGCAGTGGGTCATACGTCCCTAACATGTCTTTTTTATTTAGAAATATCAGACCGAGGATGGAATAACAAAAAATCGACGAAAACCTACGAAGACGCGTATTCCCTAATGTAATTAAAATGGGCCGATAGGTTGACATCGTAGTGTGATTCTTTGAATCTAATGGTGTCTACATATTGGTAGAGGGACTCGATAGTGGCTCTAGGCAATGTTGGCAATCAAGCAATTCAAATATATATATATGATATGTTACATATAATCTGAAGAAATATTTTACGGCATTTTACTCACACTGGGCCCGAGTTGTGGATTAAGCCCCATTCCCTATCCTAGAAAGAAGGTTTGAGTCCCAGCGGTGGGAATATAATATAAGGTTAAGTATTCTAAGCTGATTAGCTTATGATTAGGTATAAAACCGAAATATATGTAAATATATTATGTCAGTTTGAATTTGAGCGCTAGTTTTATGAAGTATATGCAAAGAAAACAATCTGCCTTAATAATAAGTCTAGTTTAATTTATAAAAATTTATACAAAGATTGTTCCATTAACCTGGAAGTTTTTAAATCAGGAGTGAATAGGTTCCTTGTAGGCAAGTGTGCTCCATTTTCTATATTTTTGCTTACAATCAGATGAATGGTGAAATAGGGGGAGCTTTTTAATAATTATTATTTAATTATTATCAACATTTCAGCCGAAAGACGGGCACGGTTGGACATAAAATGGGCGGTTGTCCTCAAGTGTCACTCCAACAATCGGTTCTGTGCAACTCAAATCCATTAGATCCAGACGACCCTCCCAGGTCCTTGTTCCACCTTGTGGGAGGCCTTCTTCCAATACGCTGTCGCTACATCAGGACCTTTCGGCTCCATCAACCGTAATATGGTTGTTATTTTGTCAGTCATATTATGTTCTGCGATTAATATGCCCTGCCCAGTATCACTTATATTTGCCGATACTTCGGGATGACGGTAAGTTTGGTTTTCCTGCGGAATCTTCCAGATTCGATCACGCAAGGAAACTCCGAGCATACTCAAATAGCAATGGAAATCCATAGCCCTTTGGTTGACTTTAGACCTGATGAGGTTCATTGTAACAAACCATATTCTACAGCCATATGTCATTACTGGCAATGCATGGGTATGGCACAATGTCGAATTCAGAGATAATAATAATATAATATTCCACAACTTTTTGACTGGCCTGTTGGTCTAGTGTTTAGTAACCCTGACTGCTATGCCGGAGGTCGTGGGTTTGATTCCAACCCAGGACAAATATTTGTGTGATGAGCACGATAATTTGTTCTGTATCTGGGTGTTATTTATCTATAATATGTATGTATTTAGACATATATAAGTATGTTTATCAGCTGTCTGATACCCATAACACAAGCTCTGCTTAGCTTGGGACTAGACGGTGTTGTGTGATAGTTGTGGAATGTTATTATTATTATTAACTGTCACACAACGCCGTCTAGTCCCAAGCTAAGCAGAGCTTGTGTTATGGGTACTAGACAACTGATAAACATACTTACATAGATATCGGTAATAAAAACAAGAAATATAGTTTTTATGATAGGGACATAGAAATGATCTGGAGAAGATCATTTCTATGTCCCTTTAATGTAGCTCCATGTCTTATTCTATCTTTTGCATATAAAGAAATAAATCAACAAAATATTCTCGATTTTTATATCAATCCTAGCAAAGACGACGTATTACTTAAAGAAAATATTTACTCTCTATATAAATTGAAGACGTATGAATCGAACAGAAAAGGAGTTCTTTCCTTGCTTGCCAATAAATTATTACTAGCGTATATCGACGTTTTCAGTCTCACCGCGTTAATACTAAGTAATACATAAGCGCGATTTTAAAAGCAGCCAAGGCGCCTTTTGTATATCTTTGAAATAAAATATTCATCTCCTTCTGTTTTTCTAAATGGGTATAAAAGCTTACCCAAATGTACTTTAATGGCGCCTGTATTCAATCTCATTATCTGAGGATCTGTTGTCACTATTATGTATATCAATTTTAAGAAGGTTTTTTTATGATAGGTAAAATCATCCAATGGCAAATCCCGCCCTTGGGCGGAGCGGGAAGTAGTGTCAGACTCTTACTGACTAAAAACCTACCCCGTTCCTTCGTTGCCTATCGTGCCGGAGCCGAGCCTTCCTTTCAGAAGCTGACCCACGACCCCAGCAGGCTGTGACCCTGCCTGCCTGCAGCTAGCAGGCTGGGCTTCTACAGTAATTTTAAGAGGGTTGGGACTGATGACATACAATTTGGTGCAGTTACAGATCTGATTAGTTTTTTGTAGAAACTCGGCGCGATGTTATGTAGTATCTACTTACTATCGTATTTCTTTATTTATACCGTATGTAAAAGACACTTCCACTGAACACCACTAAGTTCATTTTTGCTTGCACTCGAAACAAAAATTTCAAAGGATTTGGTTTGGCGCCACGCCGCAGGTTTCGAGCGAAATATTTTTAAAGTGATCAGGCAAAATGCGATGGTACAGTAGTGCTACATATGCGGATTCGGACAAATGGGCGAATTTTATATTGTAAAAAGTTTGCCTTTCAAAAGTAGTCACACTTCATACTAAGTAATATTATAAAGGTGAAAGTTTGTATGTATCTGTGTGTGTGTGTATGTTTGTTACTCCTTCATACTTAAACGATTAAAATAAGATTTGGATAAAATTTTATACATGGGTAGTCGATTCGGTAGGGGATAGTAGGGTATTCGATTTTTATTTTTAATCATCGGTTAAATGAAAATCGAAAATTAAAAAAAAAATACACCCTAACAAATTAACTCGGTTCCGAAATAGCACATGTCATCACAACCTTTGATTTTTTAATAATCTTTATTTTTATTTTTTTTATACACCTGCCATGTTTTCTTTTTACCGCCCTAAGTTTTTTTTTATGGTAGGTAAAATCATCCAATGACAAATCCCGCCCTTTGGTAGGGCGGGAAATAGTGTGAGACTCTTACGGACTAAAAGCCTTTGTCCCAGGGCCCGTGGTGACATTTTCACATAACCTTTGGTTACCAGCCTAGGATGACTGGTAGAGAATGCCCAAGGCATTAAGTAAGTTTTATAAATATAAATAAACATGTGATACTTTTTATCCCGAGATCCTGTTTCTCTGAGATAATTTTCTACTTTCACGCAGATGAAATCGCCGACCGAAGCTGGTATGGCTGTTAATAACGTAGACAAAATTACCAACAGATTTTAAATAAAAAACAATTACCAAACTTCTCTTTACTTTCATTATTTAGCACAGTTTTGTCAGGTTTTAATTACTTTTTAGAGATAACATTTACAAAGTCTTACGGCCGACATTGAACTTGTAAATTAATAATTAAAATTGTTGGGCCGGTTACATTTTCGCAACTTATTTAGAAGTGTAATAATAAGATTATTATCTGAAAACATGATTTGTTTTAGTTAAAGTACTTTAAATGTCGTTTTTACGCACAAATGCTCTAGATTCTGATATTTTAATAAGCGCGAATGTCAGTTATATGTTAAACTAGCACTTTGCCAGCGATTTCATTCGTTTTCATGAAAACTTTAACACATCTTAAACCGCATTTTGAAAAACTAATAATGACAGCCTATATTATTCATTTTGATTAGGATTTGTGCTATTTGACCTTTAATACCCCCGAAATTATTGAGTAGTTTTGTATTTACTTTGGTCACTAAGCTGGTGATTGGTGGCTGGTAGTTAGTGCACAAGTTTCCATAGTTTCAAATACATGAACGCAAGGAATAAAATTTATCATACAAATAAATTTCTTCCTTCTCAGGCAGGCAGGGTCGAAGCCTACCGGGGTCATGGGTTAACTTCCGAAAGGAATACCCGGCCCCGGCACGATAGGCTACGAAGGAATGGGGTAGGTTTTTAGTCAATAAGAGTCTAACACTACTTCCCGCTCCGCCCAAGGGCGGGATTTGTCATTGGATGATTTTACCTACCATAAAAAAAAAACACCCTTAATGTTGAATTTTCAAAAACCTCTTCTTAGTGCTCGCCTACATGATAAAAGGAGGCCTTGTACAAGATTTTATATTCCTAGTTCCAGTAGTTTTGGCTGTGCGTTGATATGCCAGTCAGTCAGTTTCTCCTTTTATTCACCGTTTTTTGATCGGTTTAATCCCGTGGAGGGCCGATTCGGTACATGAAACACTATCGATTTGTAAAGATAAAATAAAAAAATAAAGGACTTTTTTTTAAACTCGGAATTAATTTGCTCATGTACAAAACTAATTTCTTTAAGTTAACGTCAGCTGGGCGAGTTCAATGACCTGTAGGTAATTAGTACGCAACTACCGAAAACTACTTACAAGGTCATTGCCTCGTTTACATAAAGATATTAATGCGTATATTGATTCGAGTTTTAGAAAAAAAAGTACTTTATTTTTTCTTTACAAATCGATAGTGATTCATGTACCAGATCGCCTCTTCACGGGATTAAAACAATCAAAATTTAACGGTGTATATTCAAGTTAGATAAAAATATATGAATTCTGAATCTAATAAAAATAAGTGGGTAGTAAGATGTTATTGAAATGTAGATTTAAAGCCTCGACTGACACAGAGAAAAGCCTTTCGCGATGAGAAAGTTTGTGTTGAATGAAACCTGATTCAATACAAGTTCAATCATACAGGTTTTGTGTAAGATCAAAGTTGCCTAGAAAAAACTAAAACAATCGTTGGGGCGATTATTTATAAACCTGCCCTAACCCATGCATATAAAACCGGGACGAGGTATTTTCTCTTATAGATTTCTAATTATGTCCCTAGTACTTAATTAAGGATATATTATGGCAGGCAGTGATAACGTTGCCACTATGAATTCATTCTCGACGAAAAATACACGAAGAAAAGCTAAAAATAGAGTCCTTTGATTACTGACCATCAATATCCGTATCTACATATATGTATATATATCAACAATATATTAAACGATTATATACTACCGTTCCTTGATTGCCAGTAATAGTCATGTCGTGATACCAGAAATCAGTCGTTCAGATATCTTTGTTGTTTACTTAAAGTTTTAGTAGGGAGTTTTCTTTGTATTCTTTCGAGTCTAAAATATTAAACATAACAGAAATGTTTCTTTTGCGTTAGTCGATCTAAGACCGATAGAAATTTTTAATGTTATAATTATTTAATTTTAGCCAAATTCTACTAGACACTAGCAAAAAGCGAGCCAATTTCTGCTTTGCAGACCTAGAAAAATTAATTGAATATTATTGTAGCAACAGATATTAAAACATTGAGTCTATAACAATTTCTCGAACAATCGTATTGTTAAAACAGTTATCTAATTAAATTTAAGATGAAAACTCGAGCAATTTACAAGATTAAAAATATAATATACCTTCAGGATATAAAGTTTGGTTGGGCAAGGAATTTTGAAATATTCGTGTCTAAAAACAACATCTGCCCCCGGCTTTATTTCAACGCTCGGTGCAGATGATGAATCCCCATTTTTAATTTCACTGAGATGGAACAATGCCAACATAAAAGCATCAAAGAAAAAAATATTAAGGAAAAGTCCGCTTTACAAAGTAAGAAGGAAAATTTTGATATTGAAAAATGTTTGATTAATGTTCGATCGAAGTTGGCTCTTCGGTTTGTAATCTTCCGGATTACAGAAAACAAAGCAACCTTTTTTATGTTGTATATAATTAATTAATAAAAAGAATCCATAATACCAAAAGTTGCTACAAATAATAAGTAGACATACTTCAGGAGTAGACATCAAAGCGAGTATTAAAAACGAAAAGAATAACACCCTCACAACGAAAACACTACATTATGAAACGAAAAACGAAATAACACGCTGAAAAATAACTCATTAAGCCTATACAAACAAACTAAGAGCAGAAAACAAGGTAGCTAAACAAAACGAGAAGCATTCTTCGGTAAAGATCTCATGAGGAACGAAGCCGCTGCCTGTGTCGGTATCAAAGGGGCTAATTAATTATCTCGAGCGCTCGTGATGCTATAGAATACGACCCCAGGGTGTAAGCGAGGGTAAGCGCCAAATAGACACTTGCGTATCCTTAAAAGGAACGTAATGCGAGCTTATTGTCCACATTCCAGTATTTACTCTCGAAATACACCAAGCAACTTAGTAGACATACTTAAGGTACGATTCACGCAAAAGAAACGACGATACCAGGCGACGTCAAGAGATGCTTATCAAAATAAAGTGTGTCATAAAGCCTTACGCGAAAGGCGTTGACGGCAAGATAAAAGCACAATTGAAAAAGCAGCGCTCGTAAAAACACGTCATTTTTTATCATAATTATTCAAGCAGTTTTTCTCGCCGCAAACGTATTGTTTCTCTGGCACCAAGAAGTTTGGAACTAGAACAATTGCGAGAGTTTTTATACGGTTATTGTTGCCGGTATTAAGCTCGTATCGCGAGATGAAATATTACTTTACGTACACACGAAACACCGTAGCTTGGCACGATATAAACCCCATTTTTGTTTATGTAAATGCTACGCAGCATACTGCGAGATTTCATTACCATAATATTAGCTAGCAGTTCGTAATGGAAATGGAAGGAGTTTGACGCACGTAATATTAAGTATTTATTATTTATAACGCATAATAAGCCCATCGAAACCAAATGAAATCCAATGGAAATTATAACGTTGCAAATTTTAATGTAACAATGAAAATTCAATAAAATGACAAATATAGTTTCAAAATGACTTACCTGTTGCGATGTGTATTTTCCAAGCACTTATAAACTAACAATTAATCGAACACCAATACTAATTATTCTATTAAGAAAAACTATTATTCAAACGTCCAATTACAGTTGGGATCTCAGAATGAAATTGAGAAAGATCTCTACGCCAAACTGTCGTAGAGGGCAGCGTAGGCGAGACCGCTACGAACGCTACGTCGCAACTGCCGTGCTACGCGCCTGCAAACACCGACTGCAAATAAAGACAGAAGGAGTCGTTCGGTGATCGGCGGAAACACCCGAACGCAACCCGAAGAACAAAGTTATTTAAGGGCGTTTACAAAGTAGCTTGATTTTAGTCCCAGATTGTCATTATTATGATATAACTTAACTAGATAAAAAATGGGTTGGTGGAGTAATAGCGCTTTTTTAGTATAATTTAGAAGGGAGCCTCCGAAATATTTTTAGAAGTAAGTAAACAGTAATTTATAATTTTTATCGCTGAACTTTTCTTCGTGATCATTTTTACTGTCACGAGCTTCAAAATAATACGTCTACAGAATATTTTATGTCCAAAAACTTTTCTTGATGTACCGTTTCAATTATTTCTAATATTTTTCTATACAGGTGGATTCCCTTGCTAGGAATAAACAACCCCCTGTCATCCCCGGAGTGTCGTGAGTATAAGGGCAAGATGCCATCCACCTGTGCACTGATATTGGTACGCATTGCGAATTTGTATTCCTTATGTGTTGCGGGCTCTAATGGTAAGCAAGCCACGTCGCCAGAATTTGATACGAATGCTATAGATGACGTATTCATCAACATGTTTACAAGAAACCTCTCAGGGAAGCGACTGATAGCTTGAAAGAAAATTGAAATATAAAACACGTAAAATAGTATATTAGTTTTAGTATATTCGAAACCTGATACACCTGTCGAGTATTTTTATGTAAAGAATCCATGTACAAAATTTCAAAACTGTATCATAAAAATCACAAAGTTATGAGCTTATTATGTTACCTGGTTGGCCGCACAAATATGTGGTCACTGAGCCATGCGGGTGGCAAAGGAGTTGTTTTACATTCGCACCCTGCTGTGCTCCGGCACCTAATGCCCACTATTACCTGCCATAACCTGTGTTGTACTTAGTGTCGGTGGTGTCCTAAAAATATAACATCGTGAAAAAAATATTGAAATCGATTCAGTCACTGATTCTCAACAAAAATAATGTTGTATAGTATTGAAAATATTGTTTTTAAGTTAGAAACGTTACCTAGTTACACTACCTTTAGGTACTTGTAGGAGGTGTGCACCGCTTGGGCGAAGAAACGCCGTATCGTCGTGGAGGCTATCGGCAGCAACGACCTCTCGCGCCGGGGCCAGGTACAGGCCACGATCAGGAGTGAGGAGGAACGGCAGGTAGTTGCCTTCTTCTGCGAAACAGTAACGCTAGCGAATAAAGCGGCCGCAAGCGTGTCGGAATGAACTTCTTCACGCCCAGGCGGGACCCCGATCCTGATTTCCAGCCACTGTAGGCGTGGGCTTGCAGACGAAGAGAAATGAATTGAAATCGGCTCGCAGTCCGAACCGAGCCCGTGTCGTCGACGGCGCGTAGTGTTCCACTCACGTCTCAAAAGGATGTCAGCAAAACCGTAGGGACCCAGCAGGTCCGAAACCTTATAGGGTCATAGGTTATCCGAAAGGAAACCCTGAGGTCTTGGAACGTAAAGCAAAGAAGGAAAATAGGAGTGGGTTATAGTAAGTAAAAGTCTAAGAAGCCCTCCTACTCCGCCCTACACTGGGACGAAACATTGGATGATTTCCCATACGTAAAAAAAAATATGTAGCTTTTATTACTTGTTTTCTTTTAGCTTGGCAACAGGGGTCATTGTTCTTTCCCTAATATCTCTTCATCGGTAATCGATCAATAAGCTACCTACGTATAATTTTCACAAGTTGATGTTTTATCCTTTTTTTAGTTCAGGAACTCATCAAATAACTTCTACCACTCTGGGTGGAGGGAGAAGGAGTATTAGACTTTACTGATTAATACTCCTATCTGTGTTCTTTCTGTATCTTTTTGCGGTTCAAGGTCGCGGTAACTCTCCAACTTGACGCATTTCATAATTACCTATAAAATTGCCGATTTTTAAAACGAGTTGCTTTGAATATCTTTGGATTGACTTGTATTTATATGTTCAAATAAATTTAATGTTACAGGTACTTTTTTCTGTAATAGGGTATTTATTGGATTCTTTGTGTTTTGTATTTTCTGTAATATCGCAGTACTTTAAACCATTTTTAAAACTCGCAATAATTTTGTATTATAAGTTCTACCGTAGAAACAATGCGTCTCAAGTGGTTTGGAATATTGATGATGTATACAGACTTAAAACTGCTAATGAATGGGATGTCTATTTTTATTTCAATAATTTTCACGTGGGTAGTCTTCTAACTCACGAATAACTTTTCTTCTCAAAGTTTCTACAATACCAAATTTCTAAAACGAAAGCTGTTAAACCAAGAACTTCACAACAGAGTTCTTTTGTTATAGCTACTACGATATTACACAAAATATAAAACACAAAGAAACCAATAAATATCTAATTTTGAAAAAAAAAAAATACGTACCTTTAAAATAAAGTTTATTTGAACTTTTAATTCCCAGCCAATCCAAAGATATAACACTTTAAAGCAAGCCTAAAAGCTTAAAAATCAGCAATTTAAATAATAATATTAATATTATTTAAATTATACATAGGTATTTAAATAATAATAATATTATTACCTATGAAATTGCTAATTATAATAATGAAATAAATAATGACGATAATTTATTATTTATATAATAGGTATTTATCAATGAAATTGCCATCATACTTACGTACGAATTGTCGTCATACTTACGTACTGTCATACTCATACAGTGTACAACACATTCATCAACAAAATCGAAATAATATTCAAATCAGAGAATATTTTCAATAAATCACATATAACGAAAGCAAAAGTCAAGTCGTGATTATAATTTAATATAACATTCTCACTGGATAACACGATCAGAATGCGATAAAATCTCAGCGGAATATGTCGTTATATTTTTTAGACTGGCCAGATTTGGCCGTCCGTTTTTATGGGAGACGTTCTCTTTTATGACACAAATGTGAACAGATCTGTCCTGTGATGTAAGAAGATTAGATGGTGCATTCAGAAGGAATAAGATATACGTCATTTTTTTATATTTACGTCATTTTTATTTTTTAAGCGGGTGAAACGATATGTTAGACTTTTACTGACTAAGACCAAACTTATGTTCCTTCTTTGACTCGTTTTCCAGGACCCCAGTGGGCTTCTCCGGGGCCTCTTCGGTTTTACTGTTATCTTTTTGAGGCGTGTGTCGATTATATGCACCTTCAACGACACTGGCTCGGTCCGTATGGTTACCGGATGGCTGGACGGCGGGACGGCGGGACGGTGAGCTACCCATTACTCGTCGTCCGATAGCCCAGTCATCCAGTAGCATTCGTACATTACAACGAGTTTAGTTATAACATTTATTTATTTCATTTATAGAGCATCAGACATTTACTCACTCTACTAATTTGTGTAGTTGCCTTTTGCATGCCAAGGTGGTAGTCACTCTTTCGGACAAACCCGTAGCCAAAGCCTAAGCTATTAATTGAGATGCAGATTTATCTAACCATCTTATGATAATTTAAGAGGGCCCTTCCCCACTCGGCTATCGTCAAGCATGGTTTAAAAGCTTGTTGCTTTATCTAACGCAATCCAACGCGAAGTTGTTGGTGGAGAGGAAACGCGAAAAAAAAGAGATAACGCCTGAAAACTGTTGCTGTTACAAAACTTGTTTCAGGATCTACGTATTTTTTTAAGGTCAATTTTAGTGCTCAACCGACAGTCATCGTTCGTCATGCGTACATCGGTCGCGCAAGCTTGTCATTTGTATGAAAATTCACAAGTCGTGACTGTGCTCGACTGACCGTACCCGTATATTGCTACGCACTGCATACGAGGCCCGTCCACATGCGTGCCGTCGGTCAACCGATGCGCTATGGAACCATATTAACGGGTTCAGTGCTACATCGACCGCGTCCTTTTTGTGTACGTGTTTGTGACTGTACCAGACCGGCTAGTTTGGGTGGTCAGGAGAGAACTGAACGTTACAAACTGACGATCGGTTATTCGTATCGCTAGGACCCGACAGTCGGTCGAGCGGTAAATCTAGCCTAAAACCCTCACAAGATTTTGTAAAATATAATCTATAATTTCAAAATCCCACCCTTATTTCTTCGAACCTAGGGGGTCCAGACGCCTCCTGCCGGAGGCTCTACGCAGGCATCGTTCGATCCATGATCCTTTACGGAGCGCCGGTGTGGACGCTGTCGCTGTGAAAGCGACCAGCAGCCCGGCTGAACGCTTGCCAGAGGGTCATGGCCATCCGGATGATCCAGGCATACCGTACGGTATCCTGCAAAGCGGCGAGCCTCCTTGCTGGCCTACCAACATGAGATCTAGAGGCAACAGTCCTTGCACACATGCACGACCTACGCGTGGAGATGCAACGCCGGGGCGAAACTCCGCTGCCACGACGAATCGCGGCATGGCGGACAGAGTTCATTGGCAGACTGTCACGCAAGCCACGATCGAGGCGGTAAGGCACTTCTTTGAGGCGTGGCTGGAAAGGCGTCACGGCGTCGTCACCTTCCGCTTGGCGCAGGTGCTAACCGAACACGGCAAGTTCGCGAAGTATTTGTACAAGATTCGGGCGAAGACGACGCTCGGGTGTCGCCAATGTGCAGACCGCCCGGAGGATATGGTAGAGCACACAGTCGAGGTGTGTCCCGCTTGGGAAGAGCATCACTGTGTCCTTGTGGGGGCGATCGGTGGCAGCAATCTCTCACGCCGGGCCTTGGTTTAAACCATGCTCCGCAGCGAGGAGGAGTGGCAGGCGGTCGCCTCCTTCTGCGAAGTAGTAATGCTAGCAAAGGAGGAGGCCCACCGCATCAACTCAACGGCCGCCGCCGGGATTCCGATCCCGATTTCAGGCCACCATAGGCGCAGGCTCGCGGACGGCGGGCAATGGGTAGCTCGCTGTCCGTCCGTCCGGTAACAGACCGGTCCGAGCCCAAATCGTTTACGGCGCGCACTGTTCCCGCGCGCCTTAAGGAGTTGTCAGCAAACTGTAGGGGCCCAGCAGGGCCGAAGCGTACTGGGGCCAAAGGTTATGTTGAAACCCGGGGCCCTAGGACGAAGGCAATGAAAGGAGGAGGGTAGGTTTTTAGTCAGTAAGGGTATGACACTATCTCCCGCCCCACCCAAGGGCGGGATTGGCCATTTGATGATTTTACCTACCGTAAACCTTATTTCTTTAACTGACTTTTAATATTTCAGAGAGGTGGAACCCTTTCAAACAATCCCATAGCATATAAATTGTGTCTTTATGAAAACATTTTAATACTTACGAATGGTACAAAAACCATATTTGAATGTAGAAAACAAGGTTTCAATGAAACAAGTATATTCTTAGGTGATTCTTTTGAACAATCTTCCAGCGCATAAATTGTGTCTCTATAAATGTCTTTTATATTGCGAAAGGTACAAAAACAATATTTGAATGTAGAAAACAAGGTCTCATTGAAACCAGTATATTCTGGAAAAGCGCTCGCAGGTACTTGGCGCACTTACTTACGTAACTCGGCAGCTTCCACATAATTTGCTTTGAACGTCAGACTTTACAAACAGAGAACCTACCTTTAAAATATTAATATTATAATAATAATTCCACCTACGTCTTCTCACTTAAGCCACAATTTCTGAGATTTCAATCTTGATGAAGTTTGTACTCGTACATTCCTAGACAACTTAATGCTTATTTATTTTGAAATTAGGGCGTATTAGTCAGAGTACGGCTTCGTTACGTTTTTTTTCTTCATTACGGTGCTTTAAGTTGCATAGAATGCTCATAAAACTCTCATAGTCTGCTTACTTAAGATAGTCGTTGAAAAAAATTCTATAAGTCAGTTTGTACTACCAGCCTGACAGACTGCATTATTTAATATATTAAAAAAAAAAAGATAATTCCTCGCCACTGCAAAGCAATGTTTTATACAGATCTGCAGTATACTGTGATAGCTGCGATAGACTTCAAACACCTTTGACCCTATCCCCCTTACATTAAAGAAAAAAAGGGTGGAAGATAGGTGACTCGCCTCTAGTGCGTGGACCGCTGAAATCAGTGGTGCTATTCTCTAAGAAAACGCAGCACTGCCGCAACGACGAACATCCAAATAGAATACATTGAATTAACAATCCAATGTATAGGTGCATTAGGTTGACAATCCAATGTATCCTATTTGCGTGTTCGTCGTTGAGGCAGCGCTGCGTTTTCTTAGAGAATAGCACTACAGGTCCGTCGCCTAATTGCAGCTATAGAGATTTCGCTCACACGACAGCGCCGGCTTTTATCTCTGTCCTTGTCTATCAGTGACTGTGGGTTTGTGACTGTGATGACACTGATCATAAATGTGTAAGTCTCGCGTTTTCCGATTGCGATGTTAGCGCGTAACGTATCTTCCCTTCTAATTTAACAATGCTATCCCCTGAACTAACTAAGTATCTCAGGGTAAAAAATTGAATCACGTCGATTAGATTATGAATATCTAATAATAAAAATTTATAGGGATGTAGAAATATTTGAAAAGTTGCCGTGACCCTTTTGTTTTGAGGTCAGAAATTATCTAATGATACAGGTGAGTCTTAATCAGCAAACGTCTGACTAACTTGGCGAGCGTACTCAGAGCGGGTGACGTTATTTGATGATGTCGAGCCTCAAAACAATCTCTCCCCTGGCGAAAATAAGCGACTATGTATTATTAACAAATATTTCATTACTAAAAATGTACATGGAAAATAAATATTAAGACTAATTTAATAGAATAAATACAGAACATAGATTGTACCCATAAAATAACATTAAAATGTGTTGAAAAAAAAAACATGTATCAGATGCTTTTTTCAATGTTTCAGGTATTTTATGAATATGCTTTTTCAACTATTTTCTTGACTTCTTTTATGAAAGTTGTGGGAAAAAGGAAAGAAAAGACATAAAGTGACTTTAATAGAGTTTCACATTGTCGTCTGTCAAGCGATTCGTACATCGCCAAACTAAACCGATTGTTGGGTATAACTGGGATTTCGATAATCTGTTTTTGCCCCGCGAATACGCCTTAACAGATCGGGACTACTATAAATCATTTTCGTATGTTTTACGGTTTTATGCGGATATTTTGCGACGGCTCGGTATATCTTGTTGCGATTTAGGATTCAGACGCAATTCTCGTTCGAATATTGTGATTTATAGCAGTGAAACAATGTACTTTATGATACCATTCACTATGTACTGCTTAATTCACTTCACGTTCTTGCAGATTTATGCTGGATATAACTAAGGATCGGTGGGATGCTTGTAATTCTGATCTGATAAGATAGGGTGGGTTTAGCTTTGTGATAATGTTGTTGATGAATATAATTTGAATTTTTTGGTACTTTAATATTTAGCTAAACTTTATTTAGATTACATTACTTTAGTTTAGATTACAGAATAAAATATACTCCTCATCAATCATCAAATCTTGGATGTATTTTTGATGTGTGCAACCTTGTATTTGCAGACTCACATGAGAGCAAATATATACAATTTAGTCATCAAGTCAAATAGGTCTTTTACTTTTTTATCAATGTACGAAAGGAACTTTTTGTTCTGAAATTGTGAAAGTACAGTCATAAATAAAAGTTGTTTTAGATAGTTTTTTATTATATACTTATAAAAGTAATTTTCAGATAAGTAGGTTAAAGAAAATACAGGTACAAAATGGACTAGACTAGTTCAAAATTTCGTGTTATATATATAAAAAACTGCTGAATTGCTGTTCGTTAGTCTTGCTAAAACTTAAAAACGACTTTACCGATTTAATTTTATTTTCTTCGGCCACCCCTTTCTAAATGAAAGGAAGAAAGAAAACACATTTATTTTAGCACACAGACACACACAATGAAGACACAAGTACATAAAAACTTAAAAAAATAAAATACAAGTTTATACAAACGTAAATAAAAAAATAATAAAAATAGGAAAAAAAACAACAACATTGTCTGTCTCACGGCTGCGATAAAAAGGTCCAGAAAATAATTTCTTAGTTAAAGAATTTTGATTATTTCCGTCGACAGGTGTAGTTAGAATCTTAAGTGTATACATGTATACTCAAATAACATCCACGCGACCCTCAAAGAGATGTCAGTAAACCTTATGGGCCCAGCAGGGCCGATGCCCGCTAGGTCCAAAGGGAATTGCTGAAAAGGAAGTGGTTTAAGTCACTAAAAGTCTGACACACTCTTCCGCACCACCCAGACAGGGAGAAGTCATTTCATGGTACTTAATAAAAAAAAATGTGTAAAAATGTGTAATTAAATATGTTTTCGAACCTAATCAGAAAAGCAACGACCATGCAATTAAAAACTAGTTTCCAACATTGCGAACAATAAAAAATACCGCTCAAATGGGCAAACCCGCGAGTTCACCTAGTATCCCAATCTGTCTTACACAGCTAATTGAATTTAGGCATTAAACAATAAAGTTAAGCGTCTGAAGTAAAAGGTCAAGATGATAAATTAGATTTATAGTAATTTAATTAATTACTTAGGTTTTACACTTTGGGCCTACATAAATTTTGTTTGTTATTTATATTCGCTAGCGACGTGACAAGACAAACAAACGCCAAGTTAAAAGGGTCCCGCTAATGTACTTAGGTTGAAAAAGGACCTTTCAGTGATACTTGAATAGCAGGAGAAAACCCAATATTCTTTTTACCGAATAACTTTTTACCTTGTGTCGCCATACCTCACGTTCTACCCGGGACAACTCCCAGTTCTATTGAAAAATAAAAGTCTATGTGTCTACACAGCCGTTTATTTTTCAAGGCAGACCCCATAGTTGCATTGTGCACGATTGGATAGACGGGAAAACGAAACGCGCCGAAACAAATTTAACTTTAAATAAAACTTTTTTATTGTGTGTCCCGAACTAAAATAAAATAAACCAACCCTATGGTTACTATCCTTTTACCCATTCTGAAACTGTCCAAGCTTGCGAGGCGTCCCGTTAATATTAAACGTAATGGTGACACACCCGTCGGTTATAAATAGGGCTGGTGTAGACGAGAGTAGAAAACTTACCTACATACGGGTGCCGCGACAAGTCGCGGCATGGCGGACAGAGCTCCGGCGGGATCTCATGGTGAAATGGCGAGAGCGACTGTCGCAACCTCGTGCTGGGCACGCCACGATCGAGGCGGTAAGGCCCCTCTTTGAGGCGTGGCTGGAAAGGCCCCACGGCGTCGTCACCTTCCGTTTGGCGCAGGTGCTGACCGAGCACGGCAAGTTCGGTCCGTACCTGTACAAGATTCGTGCGGAGACGACGCCCGGGTGTCGCCACTGTGCGGACCGCCCGGTGGACACGGTGGAGCACACAGTCGAGGTGTGCCCCGCTTGGGAAGAGCAGCGCCGTGTCCTCGTGGGGGCGATCGGCGGCGATCTCTCGCGCCGGGGCTTGGTTCAAGCCATGCTCCGGAGCGAGGAGGAGTGGCAGGCGGTCGCCTCCTTCTGCGAAGCAGTAATGCTAGTAAAGGAGGAGGCCGACCGCCTTAGGCAAAGGCGGACACGCCGCCGCCGCCGCCGGGTTTCCGATCCCAATTTCCGGCCACCGTAGGCGCGGGCTCGCGGACGGTGGGCAATGGGTAGCTCGCTGTCCGTCCGTCCGGTAACAGACCGGTCCGAGCTCAGGTCGTCTACGGCGCGCACCGTTCCCGCGCGCCTCAAGGAGTTGTCAGCAAACTGTAGGGGTCCAGCAGGGCCGAAGCCTACTGGGGCCAAAGGTTATGTGAGACTGTCACCAAAGGCCCCAGGATAAAGGCAAGGAATGGAAAGGTAGGTTTTTAGTCAGTAAAAGTCTGACACTGTTTCCCGCCCCACCCAAGGGCGGGATTCGTCATTGGATGATTTTACCTACCCAAAAAAAAAAAAAAAAAAAAAAAAAAACCTACATACGGGTATTCATTACATTATGTGTCTAAAGCTACGCAAAAAGGACACCTGAGACTTGATGAAACAACGCCATATCACTTTTTTTTTCACACATAATTCTGAAATATTAAACTCATGCAATACACATTCCAAAACATAGAAACTTACGTATATTTGCATAAGTTATTGTGGAAGGCGAGCGTGGCATATTGCCGTGAATATTTAATGCTCTGCACCGAATACCTTCCGGAAAATATTTCTTTGAAGCATCCGAAACACTATTCAGTACTACGCTGAGCGAATAAAAAATTTCTCAATAGAAAATGCGTGTTTCATTCCCAGTGAGAGTTTTGTAAGAGGCCTACCTATGTCGAGATGCTTTTAGTGGAATCACTGTATCGCGTGCCCCGTGTAATAAACATTACTGGCGGGTGTTATTAATAGTTGTGTACCGCATTACAAATTGTCTGTTCATTACCGAAAACCTTTCAAGTTTCTGCTAAAGTTGTATTTTCTTACAATGTCGTGGGACCCTAAACTTAATCAGGAACAACCTTGTTTAATTATTTTCAAAGGCGACCATTATTAAATTACAACTTGAGTTGGATAGTCGGTAAGTTTGTGGCACAATGTTTCTATGCCTACAGGTTACACCAATATTATGAAAGCGAAAGTTTCTATGCGTCTTTGTGTGTGTATTTCTTCAGACTAAACCACTAAAATGATTTGAATGAAACTTTGTACATGTGTGGACCTAGTCTAGGACTAGAATAGTTTTTATTTCGGAATTATTGTATTTATGTATTCCTTTGGGATGGTTTTCGACTTTCAAGCCAGCGAACCCGCTGTCACAAGCTAAGATTTAAACAACAAAAAAAAATTTTTTGTTTGTGAAATTGATACAAACAATTGCAACAATAAAGCTGTAAATAGACAATAAGGTACATCGTATATCCCATAAAAATTCAATTCAGTGGAAACGAGCGAACTAAATTACCCACGAGCCCATTGTACTGTATCGTGGGCATACATCATCTTGATACGAGTACCTGCCCCCGAATTCAGAGGAGGATTTGAATAGATACCCCATATCATTGCGTCGTGAATTGTTCATAAATCTTCCTATATGCCGTCTTTTGTTTAGCCCGCCAGCGTGAATACCCCACGGGGCTTAGGCAAATTCGAGTTCTCCTTTAGAGAAATTGGACGGAATGGCATCACAATTTGAACGTGTACTATCACATGATAATGGATAATGAATTCGCTCTTTAGTTTATTGTTCAACACGGTTCGAGAAATTCTCCGTTCAAAAATCACTTTGGAGGAGCACTAGCGAAGCTGTTAGTACATAGTTAAGAGAACAAGATACGCTCAGCTGCTGCGTTTCACACTTTAGTTTCCTGATACTGTTGTTTCTTTCAAGCATCTGTATTTTGCTTGGTGATCTATATTATGATTAACACTTTTCCAGCGACTTTGTTCGTGAGAAAATTTTCATAAAAACTTTATCATCCTTTAAAATTTATTTTACGATAGTTTTGAAAAACTAATAAACACAGTCTTTATTAATAATTTTGATTAAAATTGGTGCCATTTTAAGTTTATTAACCCAAGAGATAAGAATTCTACATACAATCTTTTAAACCCGTTAAAATTGCATGGACAAAAACCCGCTCTTATTGCTCACCTGCGTCATAAAATGAAGCGTTGTGTTTATACATCGTTAAATTTTAATCATTTTAAACCCGTGGAGAAACACTATGGATTTGTAAAGATAAAATTAAAAAATAATGTACTTTTTTTCTAAAACTCGAATTAATATACGCATATAATAATAAAAATAATAAAAAATAAAAATAATTAATATACGAAATTAATTTCTTTAAGTAAACGAGTCAATGATCTTGTAGGTAGTTGTCGGTCGTTGCGAACTAACTAGCTTCATTTCATTGGCCTCGCTCAGCTGACGTTTACCTACAGAAATTAATTTCGTTCATGCGTAAATTAATTCGAGTTTTAGAACAATTTGATACAAGTGGGGAAAGTTTGTCATTGCAGCCGAGGCGAAATTCACCCGAGCCGTCCAGGCGAGGGTGTTATGAAGCCGAGTGCTGCAGTGACAAATCTCCACGTGTATCAAACGACATTTTTCAATACACTTACGAAGAAATACGATGAAAAATCCACCAATAATCTATCTTCTATTGGAAAATTACGACGCATTGTTGTTCATTTTGTACAGAAGAAAATTTTCCAAAGTTACCTAATAATTTAGTTTTGATTTGATGGCAGCAGGTTTTTTTACCTCAATCACATAATCTGGTAGCGTAGCATCTAAAGGATTCTCTTCAAATCTTCTTTTTCACAACTATCACAAATGAATAAGTTAGTTAATATTAGGTGTACCTACTTTTTTTCCGCGCATAACCTTTGCAGGTTGAAGAAGAAGCAAAGGTATCAAACCGTATACATCCTAATATTAAAAATATAAAAATTCAAATATTTTTGAATTTAGAACACAGATAATTGTTAATTTGTTGGTATTAACAAATCATTGCTTACGTAATCATATCTATTTATTTTATTCTGTTCAAAAACACAATTTCAATTTTCATTAAATATTAAAACCTTAAAAATATCCGCCTCTTTGCTTTAAAAAAAAAATGATAATCACTCTTGACCATGATGAAATAGGAATGAAAAAAGCCCTTGTTTTGATAAATTGAAAAAAAGCACGCGGGTGATAACCATACCATATCGAACCAAATCGTAGTGCGATAAAAGGCAGTTTTCGAGTAAGTGTATTGAAAAAATACTTTATTTTTTTTAAATTTCTTTACAAATCTATAGTGTTTCATGTACTGAATCGACCCTCCACGGGATTAAAACGATCAAAATTTAACGGTGTATGTTGGTCAATTTCTCCTTATAACATTGTTTTGTTTACTTATTATTGTCATCATAATAGGTCATCATAATAATTATGATAGGTATCCATTACATAATTTGAACGTCTTAAAAATAATATACAAAATTAATTCATAATAACGAAACACTTCTTGAATATCAATAAACCTTTTCTGAGAAGGAGTTTGTAATTAAGCTCCTTCGAGAAACAGTCTACCTCGTTTTAATTTCAGCATCAATTCCCAACGATTCAAAGAATTCAAAGGACGAAATTGCCAAAATATATTTCAAGTTTCCGATGAACTTAATCTTTCATTACCTGAATTAAGTCTGTTCTGAATTCAGGGTGAGAGGACGACAAACCGCATGCACCTACTCCGATACAACTCATAATTTATGAAAACGCCAAGACGGATGAAATTAGCATAATTTCTCACCAAAAACTTCCGACTGAGTTTTCTCCATGAATATGCAAAGGGAAAGTTCACAGTGTGCCAACTTTTTATGAGCCCTGTCAGAATACTTGTAATACTGCTGTAATTTGCATTTGTATTTCATATTTAAAAATGTTATAATTAGAATATTTCGGGTGCTAATGCGTGTATTAAAATTTGTGATTTCCATTTTAATTAGCCTTCGCCTTAAGACTTTATTACATTATTCGTAACAATGTTTCCATTCTTATGCCAAAAGTTATGAAAAGCTTTAATTTTCTTAGCTCCATTCTAGAAGATTGTATCATTTATTTAATCAAAAATGAAATGTGTCAGACTTGGAATTGCGTAAATCTAGTGTATCTAATGTTGTAGTTACTGTAATTTAACTTTATTTATAACATTCATGTGAAGTCATATAAACTAAGTCACGATAAGAAACTCTATCTGAAATATATTCAGCACAATACAAATGTGTTTATTACCTCAATATAATTAAACGAGTGTGTAGAATCAACACAGCTAAATACTCAAAAAATCTTATTTTTTAATAAAAAATATTATTATCTAAGAGCAGTGGTGGCCGAGTGGTAACGGCCCCGACTTACGAGTTGTAGGTCGCGGGTTCAAACCCGGCCAGGCACATTACTTTGTGTAATTTATTTCATCACCACTGCTCTCAAAACGGTGAAGGAAAACATCGTGAGGAAACCGGCATGTCCTAGAACCAAAAATTCGAAGACATGTGACATCCACCAACCCGCACTGGGCCCGCGTGGTGGATTACGGCCCATTCCCTCTCTTAGAGAGGAGGCCTGTGTCCCAGCAGTGGGAACATTAAAAGGCTGATGATGATGATGATGATTATTATCTCAATATTATTATTTCCTCTCCTAGAGAGAAGGCCTGACAACATAAGGCTGATAATGAATCTAAATATTATTATGTATTTGTACGACTGTGTTGTATGATCAACACAGCTAGAATACCCAGAAAATCTGTTTTATGGAATACTTCAAGAGACATTACAAAAATTCAGTAATTTCAAGTAGTTTTCAAGTAATTTTACCACTCAATACCGTCGTACACCCAGTTTTCAGGTTTCGAACAAGCTGTTCATTTAAAGCTAGCTTCCTCCAGTGCGATAACAGCTTTAACACATTTTACTGAAAGACACGTCGATGTTCCAAGTCTTTTCAGCGCTTTCAACTTATTGAAAGGTGATATAGATCTTTAAAGAGTTCGGAAAATGAAGCGATTCTTCGAAAAGGTTACTTGATTTGATTCTAAATATACTTTTCTAGTGAATCAATCAGTGTACTTGTCACGTGCTCGTATTTCCGGATTTTGTACTTATATACCCATCGCCCGTAAGTTTTAGTCCGAAAAATATTTTAAGAACCCGGGTCAGTCTTCTGCAGAAAAATCTACGAGGTAGTGATTGATGACAAGGAAGTGTAAATGAAAGACTTTAGTGAACTTGTATTAGTGACAAAGACATTAAATTATACTATCAATAGACAAGACATAGCGAACAAAATCGATATCCAATACTTATTACCTAGAGAGCATAAGTAATTTTGTGATAACGCCATCTATTGCTGAAAAGCTTTTAACCTTACCTAGCACACAATGAAGCTCTACCACGAGGTCTTAACGTGATCCATTTTACAACCTATATCGAACTGTTTTTAAAGGGGTGGAGCCATATAGGGTGTACAGCTCCATCACTCTTTTATGCTCGTACGACTGACATTTTAACATATAATATGTATACATATAATATAATATAATATATATTCCACAACTATCACACAACGTCGTCTAGTCCCAAGATAAGCAGAGCTTGTGGTATGGGTACTAGGCAACTGATAAACATACTTATATATTTCTAAATACATACATATAGATAAATAACACCCAGACACAGAACAAATAATCGTGCTCATCACACAAACATTTGTCCTGGGTGGGAATCGAACCCACGACCTCCGGCATAGCAGTCAGGTCCACTAACCACTAGACCAACCGGCCAGTAACAACAGGATTGTATTTCTGAATCTCTTTGATTAGCGATAGACCTTCTTATTACCTTCACAGTAATAGGTATTGTCTTTTTTTTTTAATTCAAACTTGATGCTCAACCTGTTTATCATCCAGACCCATTTATAACTAATTTATTCCGCAAGTAGAAAGTGGATTTTTACATCATTATTTATTTCAATCCCTCTCGGCTGAATCACAAAATCCTAAACCGAAAAATTTACTGTTCCATTTTAATTTCATGCATACTAAAATAGTAGTTCTGTTAATATCATAAATATTAAAGATTTTTTTTTTTTGTATTTTATTTGTAGATTAAAATAAAAAACTGAACTATGTAGTTTTAAAAAAATCTTTTTTCAGTAGATTACTATTTTATCACTGAGTATTCATAAACAATTTTCTATTAACACGCGAGTAGAAGCTAGCATTGCATATAAACGAGTATTATGAATATTTTAAGAGAATAATAATAATCTCATTTTTATTACATATATTTATTTAATAGTTTTTTAATTCTTCGGCAATAGATATCAACACTGCCCAACACCCCTACACCTCTCACTACTCTATAGTTACACAAAACTACACTAAAATACGCTTTAAAAAAAATATTATTTTAGTTTTTAGAATGTAAGATCTCAGGATCTATTTAATTCAGTTATACGGAGTACTTTTTTGTATATTGATTGGGCTAAATGCTTTTTGTTAATTCGAGGGTGTGGCGCTGTTTACCGAGATACAGGACTCGTCCTAGTTCAGTTACAGATGTTCCTATGTTATATAGTTTAAGTATATACTAGCCTTTAAGTTGATGTCAATTGTAGTTATATTTTTGGTGAAATAAATATTATTATTATTATTATTATTTACCGATATGCAGAAACAAGAGCAGTAATAAATAGTTGCCATATATTGGTGCCCACCTTGTGGAGTTCAGTACAATACTGAAGTAAAGAGCATTGCAAAAATGTCTCCGGGGTAAAACTCCCTTTGTCGCAGATATCTTACGATCCACGCATGAGTCGGGGCAGCCTTTCCTTAAGTGGGGAGCACACGACCTCGTAAAATAAAAAGGTATTATACAATAGAAAAAAAAAACATGATCATTGAATAAAAAATGCCTTTTGTGAGCAAAGAACATACTTTTGCCCGCAGTTTTGTACCAAAATGGTCGATGCTTGCCTGGACTTATTTTCTTATTAGGGCAAGAGTTACTGCGAACACAAAGGATAACAACTTACGGATAGCAGGTTTTTTTTTATGGTAGGTAAAATCATCCAAGAACAAATCCCGTCCTTGGGCGGAGCGGGAGATAGTGTCAGACTCTTACTGACTAAAAACCTACCCCGTTCCTTCATTGCCTATCGTGCCGGAGTCGGGCCTTCCTTTCAGAAGCTGACCCATGACCCAAGCAGGCTTCGACCTTGCCTGCCTGCAGCTAGCAGGCTGGGCCTCTACGGTTTGCTGACAGCTCCTTGAGGGGATCAATACACAACTTAAGCTCGGTCTGGTTGTTTACCGGACGGTTGGACAGCGAGCTACCCAAGCAAGCCTGTTTCTACGGTGGCTGGAAATCGAGATCGGAACCCCGGTGGTGGTTGGGGCGTGAGCCCCGTTGCCTTTGCCTGATGTGGTCGGCCTCCTTCTTTGCTAGCATTACTGCTTCGCAGAAGGAGGCGGCCTCCTGCCTTCCCTCCTTTCCCAAAGCCAGCCAAGAGAGAGATCGCCTGATGGTCGGTCATTTGATGACTTCCCAACGAGAAAAAAGAGATTACATCTAGCATAATTTATTTTGGACAAAAATTAGCTCATGAGGCAAACGAATATCTCATTTTACCTCTTAATTAGTTACTATTTTTTGTTAGTTTGGATTTATTTCAACAACCACTTACTTACATAGGCCACTTTATTTTTGTTTATTATTAAATAAGTTCGATCTAATGAAATATTTGTAATTAAATTTCGTCTAGTAAAATCTGTAATTGAGTTATTCATTAGATTTTACTTATGTTGGAATCTTATTGTTTGGATAAGGTTTTCAAATGACAATGACACTTGTTGTCGTGTGTGACAGCTAATATTTTAAAGTTAGAAATAACTGTCGTCTAGATGGCGTTAGTTTTGATATTTGTTTTGTCAAATGACGATTTTACATTTAATGTGGCGCATTAAATAATTCTTGAACTTTATGTGACATTAAATCAAATGTTTCAGATATTTATATTTTTGTAAGGATTTTTCTGGTTGTTTTTATACATACACTGACTTGAATAAATAGTTAACTGTTTCTGCCAAGATGGCGGTAGATCCGGTCCTCACTTTTATTAATAGCGGGTGTTCGAACCCACGGGAGTAGTCGGTTGACGATTTTAGAAAGAGCAAGTCAAGGAAATAAAAGTGCTGTGTGGATAAAGTCAGTAATGTTGAATTAGTGATCCTACAATTCAGAAGCGGGATATTAATAGTTGGTCGGTTATACCAGCCAATTATATCCAGGCCCACATACGTAAGTTTGGTTGTTCTGATTTGACGCTGTCATAGGGTAAGAAAACTAATTTTATTTTCTACCTGTTTTTTTTTTTTCTTCCTTTTGTAATGTTCCTGTATTTAAAAGATAACTGTCTTTGTTGTAACGGATTGTGTTGGTTCAGTACCTTACACTGTATTGTAGTATTAAATATTGTGCTAGTAGCATTTGTGAACGCAAATAGGTTTGTTTATCTTTAAACTGACACAATTGTTTGGTACATATTCAAAGAAAAACTGGGTTTGATTATAATTTCCTCATCATTGAAGAGATTCACTGATCCAGTAAGGTCAATATCGATTTTTTTAAGAAACCAATGGGTACCTATTTATATTTTTCTGATAAGTTTTTATTTCGAGCTGTGGGTTTACAAGTTACCCTCATTGTATTTTAATTGAAATGAATATAAATGTAGTGGTTTTTGTTTTAAACCAACGGCTATTACCCTTATTTTAACTGGTATTTTATTGATATAAATTTAACATGGACGGCAATATCGTTTGTGGATTTATTTTAATCATTTGAATACTGTAATTAGACAGAATAGAAAGACAATAGGTGGCGAGCGCCGGCGTTCGCTTGGGGCTTGAGTAATTAACAAATGATCTTGTATCAGACTAATCATAACTTTAATCTGAGACAAGTAGGTACAACTTTGAAATATGTTGCTGATGTGTTGTGTTGCTTACCTACAATAATTATATGAATGTACGGGTTCATCATATTGTTTTCAACTATTTGGTTCTATTTGAAAACAGTTAGTGGTCTGGTTAAATTTGAATTTTTACGGCCACTAAGCAGTCATTGTTAGTGATTACATTAGTATTAAAAGGCTTGATAATCCAACCTTAAATCCGATTGAACTATAAAGTCGTTTTCCAAACAAGGCCGAGACTAACAGCTAGCACTTTTTATAACATTTGTTGTGTGCAATTATTGTTCTAAAAGCAGTAGCAATGGGTGCAGCGTGATGCGTGAGGCAAGCGCAGCGTGGTGCGCCAGACGAGCGCAGTGTAGTGCACCAAGAGACCGCAGCGTGGTGCGTGAAGCAAGTGCTGCGTATTATGTAAGGTGAGCGCACTGTGGTGCGCCAAGCCGCCGCAGCGTGGTGCGCCAAGCGGCCGCAGCGTGGTGCGCCAAGCGGCCGCAGCGTGGTGCGCCAACTGGCCGCGGCGTGGTGCGCCAAGCGGCCGCGGCGTGGTGTGCCAAGCAACCGCAGCATGGTGCGCGAAAAGAACGCTGCTTGATGCGTAAGGCGAGCGCAGCGTCGTACGCCATGCGAGCGCAGCGTGGTACGCCATGCGAGCGCAGCGTGGTACGCCATGCGAGCGCAGCGTGGTACGCCATGTGAACGCAGCGTGGTACGCCATGCGAGGGCAGCGTGGTACGCCATGCGAGCGCAGCGTGGTGCGCCATGCGAGCGCAGCGTGGTACGCCAGGCGAGCGTATTGTGGTGCGCATGGCGAGCGCAGTGTGGTACGCCATGCGAATGCATTGTCGCATTGTTGTTGTTGTTGTTGTTGGCGTCGCGCAGTGCGCAAAGTAGGCGTCGCGCAATGCGCAAAGCATGCGCGGCGCAGTGCACAAGGCGAGCGCGTTGCAGTGTGCAAGTCGAGCGCAGCGCGGTGCGCAAGGTGAGCGTAGCGCGGTGCGCAAGGTGGGCGCCGCGCAGTGCCCTAGGCAGACGCCGCGCAAGGCAAGGTGAGCGCAGTCAAGTGGGAATGTAATCAATGCACAAGGGGTGCAATGCGTAGTTGTGTGATTGCACAATATGTGCAAGGCATAGTTGTTTGATTGCACAATATGTGCAAGGCATAGTTGTTTGATTGCACAATATGTGCAAGGCATAGTTGTTTGATTGCACAATATGTGCAAGGCATAGTTGTTTGATTGCACAATATGTGCAAGGCATAGTTGTTTGATTGCACAATATGTGCAAGGCATAGTTGTCAGAGTGCACAATATGTGCAAAGCATAGTTGTCAGAGTGCACAATATGTGCAAAGCATAGTTGTCAGAGTGCACAATATGTGCAAAGCATAGTTGTCAGAGTGCACAATATGTGCAAAGCATAGTTGTCAGAGTGCACAATATGTGCAAAGCATAGTTGTCCGAGTGCACAATATGTGCAAATTATAGTTGTTACAATCCACAAAATGAGCAAAGCATAGTAATTAAAATGCACAAGGTGTGTAAAGCATAGTTGTTAGAGTATACAAGGTTTTTAAAGCATAGTTAGATTGCACAAGGTGTGCAAAGCATAATTATTGGAGCAAATATATAGGTTTGATTTATTTGAAAAAGATTAAGGAATATGAATCTAAATTCGAACGCACAAAGTGTGCAAAGCTTAGAGCCAAATTCCCCAATAAACTAATTGCGATTAATTAAAACAAATACAGTTAGAGCGTCTAATCGAGATTATAGCTTCATTTGCATTTCACCGATATGAATTGGATCTAGTTTAGGCTAACTCAGTTTTAATTCTTTTGTTGTCGCCCATGTTTATGATACGGGTCTAAACTAGATTACGCTGAGCTCAGTTTAGTTGAACTAAGTTTTTATATTGAATGATGAAATCAGCCCTTAGTTGTTAGAATACACAAAGTGTGCACAGCATATTTGTTAGATTGCACAAGGTGTGCAAAACATAATAATATGTAGTTGTTGAGTGCACAAGATGTGCAAAGCATAGTAGTTAGAATGCACAACAAAGCATAGTTAGTAGGCACAAGGTGTGCAAAGCATAGTTGTTAGATTGTAAAAGGTGTGCGAAGTATAATTATTAGAGCAAATATTTCTTTTTTGATTTGTTTGAGCAAATAAACAAATATGAATCTGTATTAGAATGTATAAGGTATGCAAAGCATACTTGTTAGATTGCACAAGGTATGCAAGGCATAGTTGTTAGAATGCACAAGCCGTGCAAAACGTAGTTGTTGGAATGCACAAGCTGTGCAAAGCATAGTTGTTTGAGTGCACAGCGCAATTAAGGTGTGCAAAGCATAATTATTAGAACAAGTTCTGACGGTTTCAAGGTAGTAGCGACTTGTACCACCCTAGTGGTTTCAAGGTAGTAGCGACTTGTACCACCCTAGTGGTTTCTAGGTAGTAGCGACTAGTACCACTAGTAATACATTATATAGCGTACAGTTTTATTTTGGCGGCTTCGAGGTAGAAGCGACTTGTACCGCCCCAGTGGTGTTAAGGTAGTAGCGACTTGTACAGCTCCAGTGGTATGGTAGTAGCGACTTATGCCACTAGTAACGTAATTAGTCAGGATCAGAATCAGAATTTTAATTTGTTAAACATAGGTTTGAAGGCGTATGAATAGTTAAGTACAAAAAAAAGCAAAGAAAATAATAATATAAAAAAAAAAATTAAACTCATACAAGAGACTAAAATAACTATTTTATATTTAGTTATTTTTATAAAATGTACTATTGAAAACGAACTTAAAAGAAATCTCAAAACAGTCAATATGTAAACCATGTGGTTTCATAATGAGAAATATTACAAATTAAAAAAGTATAGTAACATTTATCCATTAATAGCGAGATAGAATTTTCTTAAATTTTAATAAGGGTAAATTTTTGAATTATTGGGTTTTCGATGCCAAAAAAAAAAGCTTATTTTCACACGATTTGTTCATACATTGAGGACGCACTGCAGTCTCTTTTAAAAAAAAAAAAAAATCTGATAACTTTTGAAACAGATATAAATTGATTCTAACAAACAAAGCAGTTTCGTAAATGTACATAGCTGGTACAGTCAGAAATCTTAAGGATAGTTTTTGAGCCACATATTGACCGAATACATGGTTTATAACGTACAGTTGTATGTTGGCGGCTTCAAGGTAGAAGCGACTTGCACCGCTCTTTAAGTTTCAAGATAGTAACGCCTTGTTCTACAAGTAATGTATGTAGTATATATTATACCATACTATATGTACATACAGTTGTATGTAACTGATTGTTCTCGATTAATGGTAGTGTTTCTTTTATGCAATTGTAATTTACAGGTACGGGGACAGGGTGTGAAGTCCCCGTAAACCTTCATCAAAAACCAAGCATCCTCCCAACAGATGGATGTTGTTGTCTCATCCGGGCAGCTGTCTGGTGGTTGATGTCAGATTTTTATGTGGTTAGATCGCACGGAGAACTCGGAGGATTTATAATTTTTTGTCGTTAATTTGTTATGTGGCAACATAAATGATTGATAAGAGTCTTTCAGGCGTCGTGATGCACGCCAGGTCAGTGGAAGTTTGGTTCCAGTGAGTCAGAACCGGATACCGCATAGATCTCGGTGATTCTGAGCTGTGTGTGGTGATGTTCCAGTGAGTCAGGGTGGTACTGTCCCGATGATTCGGGGATGCCCCAGTGAGATAGTAGTGATGTTCCATGAGTCGAGATAATTCTGCAGATTCCAGTTGGTCGGAGAAGTGCTGCAAGTACCAGAGGGTCGGAGCGATGATGTGTAACTCAATGCAAGCCATTACGTCTGACTGCTGTCGTCAACCAGGAAAGTCTCTTCACATGATGGCCAAAAGTACAGTCTGCTTAGTCAAGGTCACTGATGGGGCTAAGATCAGGTTAGCATGCTTGTGGTGAGGTTACCTTTTAAAGCCGTAGGTGCTGGCTGCATGGCTCAAGAGTTTTAGGAAGTGATATATGACATCACGATGTGGTAGCTGCATGAAGGCTGCGTTAATGATCGTAGTCGAGGTTCACCAGAGCTTGGTTAGAGGTATGCGGAACAGTGAACAAGAACGAAGTCCCGCAAACTACCATTACCTTCATTTCTTTAAAATTTGATCGTTAAAGTAAAAGACACTCTCGCAATTACGCAGGGACGCGTAAGTTATGCGGATGGCCGAATGTTGGAATCTTATTGTTTGGATAAGGTTTTCAAATGACAATGACACTTGTTGTCGTGTGTGACAGCTAATATTTTAAAGTTAGAAATAACTGTCGTCTAGATGGCGTTAGTTTTGATATTTGTTTTGTCAAATGACGATTTTACATTTAATGTGGCGCATTAAATAATTCTTGAACTTTATGTGACATTAAATCAAATGTTTCAGATATTTATATTTTTGTAAGGATTTTTCTGGTTGTTTTTATACATACACTGACTTGAATAAATAGTTAACTGTTTCTGCCAAGATGGCGGTAGATCCGGTCCTCACTTTTATTAATAGCGGGTGTTCGAACCCACGGGAGTAGTCGGTTGACGATTTTAGAAAGAGCAAGTCAAGGAAATAAAAGTGCTGTGTGGATAAAGTCAGTAATGTTGAATTAGTGATCCTACACTTAGTTAACGATCAAAAAACCTAGTTTTATTACTTTGGTTCGTTCGTTCGATCGTTTTATGTCTAATTTATATTTTATCTTTTACTGATTAGCGTTTTGATTGTTATAATAGGCTAGTATTAAGGTTTCGTACCCAAAGGGTAAAATTGGGACCCTATTACTAAGACTTCGCTGTCTGTAAGTCTTTCCGTCTGTCTGTCACCAGGCTGTATCTTAAGAACCACGATAGCAAGACAGTTCAAATTTTCACAAATTATGTATTTCTGTTGCCGCTATAACAACTATTAAAAACAAAATACAATAAATATTTAAGGGTTACGGTCACGTTTTTTTTTTTTGTCATTTTTTGCTCGATATCAATAATGTTTTATTTATTTATTTATTAGGAACACCAACGACATATCAACAATATATTTTTCATGTGGGTAGTTTTATAAACTTTCGATTCTGTGCTAATATGTCAATTAGAGGTGTGTAGAATATATAATTTAAATTATTTAAATGATAAATGATAAATGATATTTTATTTTTGCAAATAGGTTCTCAAAAACACTTTTACACGTCAATTTTTTTTTTCGTCAATTTTAACTAGATGAGGCCGGTGTTTCCTAGCTGACTACCCTGAGAAGAAACACCGAAACAAACTCAGGGGTCAAAGTCTCTTTTAAAGTCCATACAGCAAACAAGTAATGGTCAAAACATATGAGAACCATGCAGATTAGTGTCTGGGATGGTCTTTTGAAGAAAGAACCACACAGTTCTGAGTGGACCTGTCCAGTCAGTGCAAGCATTTGTCAGTATTCGTAAAGCTCAACTCAGGACTACTAAGGAGCTCAACGACTTGACGAACAATACCAAAGAAAGGACATTTGGGTAGGCCGCAAAAAGTACTCATAACTGTCAGACATTAATTAAAATTAGAGAAAAACGAGAAAAAAAAATCCACATAGTCCCCAAATTCACAATAATAAAATATACAAAAATGTAATTTTACAGCGTTAATATTGCTAAAATAAAAAAATAAAAATTATAAAAGTAATTGTTAATGTCAAATTGTAAAATGACAATAATCGTCAAATTAAATAAACAAATAATAAAGAAGGGCAATTTAAAAAAAAAAAAAAAAAAAAAAAAAAAAGTAAATGAAATAACAACAAATATAGTGAGTACTGGAGCAGGTCAATCCCAAGCCGTTTTGTCCTCGAGATACTCTTTTACAGTATAAAAAGCCTTCTGGCAAAGTTTCCGTTTTACAAGTTTTTTGAATTTATTAAGGCTAAGTTCCTGAATAGGACTGGGAATCTTATTATAAAAGTGTATACATTGGCATCTAAATGAGCCTCCTATTTTTCTGAGTCTAGTCGCAGGAACCACTAATTTGTGTTTGTTCCTAGTATTCACGTTGTGAATATCACTGTACTTTTTAAACAAATTTCTATTTTTGTGAACATACAAAATATTTTCATAGATATACTGAGATGGCACAGTCAAAATATTAATAGTTTTAAATGTATCTCTAAGGGAGCATCTGGGACTTAATTTATAAATTGAACGAATAGCCCTTTTCTGTAAAACAAAAATCGTCTGAATATCAGCGGCATTTCCCCACAATAAAATACCGTACGACATTACGCTGTGGAAATAACTGAAATAAACTAAGCGGGCTGTCTCTAAATCAGTTAGATTTCGGATTTGTCTAACAGCATATGCTGCAGAACCAAGTTTTTTTGACAACTTATCAATGTGTGGGCCCCACTGAAGCTTAGCATCAAGAGTTAAGCCCAAGAACACTGTAGTACCTTCAGGACTCAATTCTTTACCTTTTATTAGCACACTAGTTTCCACTTGCCTAACATTAGGCATCGTAAACTTTACAAATTTAGTTTTTTTTTCATTAAGAAGTAAGTTATTAACATTAAACCAGTGTACTATTTTTGAAAGGGCAATATTTATATCGTCAGTAACCGGCTGCTGACGTTTAAGTTTAAACAAAAGCGAAGTGTCGTCTGCAAACAACACTATATCATGGTTATCCTTTATAAGGTAAGGCAAATCATTTATATAAATAAGAAATAAAAATGGGCCAAGAATTGAACCTTGGGGTACACCCATTGACACTACAGACCCGGGTGATCTTATTCCGTTCACGTCAACTCTCTGAATCCTATCACTCAAATATGAAGTAAGAAGATCCAGGGAGGAGTTCCGGATTCCGTAATGGTGAAGTTTCCTGATTAATGTTTCATGGAGAACACAATCAAAGGCCTTGGACAAATCACAAAAAATGCCCAGGACATCGCATTTGTCTTCCCATGCATTATAAATATGTCCTAAAAGTTCAACACCGGCATCGGTTGTTGAACGACCCCTTGTAAAACCAAACTGTTTAGTGTGTAATAATTTATGTGTATTAAAAAATCTTTGTAACTGTTGTAAAATTAGTTTTTCAAATATTTTACTAAAGGTGGGTAGCACTGAGATGGGTCTATAATTCGTGGGGTCAGATGTACTACCCGTTTTAAACAATGGTATTATTTTACTATATTTCATTAAGTCAGGAAACTCGCCACGATCAATACAATTATTAAAAATAAGTGCTAAACTGGGAGCTACTACGTTTATAAAAGACTTTACAACATCCACAGAATTTCCCCATAAATCTGTAGTCTTTTTTACATTCAAAGTATTAAAGGTTTTAATTATATCTACATAAGTAACATGTTCAAAATTAAAATCGGAATCGCAAACTTTTACATTTTCTTTGAGCAAAGACTCTGCATCAGTAGGTGATGAGTTCAGTGATTTTGTAGTTAATATGGGGATCTCTGAAAAGAACTTTTCAAAAGCCGCGGCAACCTGTGAGTCCGAATTGACCACATTGTCATTTATTATAAGGCTATAATCATTACACGGTTTTTTAGACTTTCCAGTTTCGCTATTTATAATATTCCAAGTTGTTTTAATTATATTACTACTATTTTTAATTTTGGAACTCAAATAACGCGCTTTTGCGGTTGAACATATTTTTTTGAATAATTTTGAATAATTTTTAACATATAAACTAAACTCAGCAGTGTTTACAAGAATTCTTTCATCATACAATTCATAAAGTCGCGTTCTGCTTTTATGGATACCAATAGTAGCCCATTCACTGAAAGATACATTACTATTAACCAATATAGTTTTGGGTATAAAAGTGGAATTAAATTGCTTACAGTACATGTTAAAAAAACTCTCATATTGATGATTCAGATCATCTAATGTTGACAAAACTGGTAAATTATTAATGAGTTTAGTTTTAAAACTTTCTAAGCGATTTGCAGTTTTCGGGTTAACAGTGATATTCTTTTTAGCCACTTTGATGTTTGGGTTTTGAAAAGTAATTAATTGCCCACAGTGATCAGAATCTAGTAAATTTATAATGTTTTTGTGGCTAGGTATAACATCAGTATAAATATTATCTATGCAAGTGGCACTAGTAGGAGTTACTCTTGTGGGCTCCAAAAACAAATTAACAAGATTGTATGACTGAAATAGACTTATGATTTTGCTACATAAAGCTGAGTTTTCTAGTAGATTAACATTAAAATCACCACAAGTGATTATGTATTTGTTTGAATTACAGATCTTGTTAAACACTTCATCCATTACCTTTTCAAAGCAGTCATACAATCCAGAAGGGGGTTTGTACACACTTAATATAATAAACTTGTCCAACTCAATACAGGCTATTTCAATTGACCGCTCAACAGATAGACTCACAATATCCTTACGTTCCTTAAATTTAAGGTGGTTACTAACTAAAATCAATGACCCACCACGTAAGGCATTAGTTCTGCTAAATGAACTACCAACCTGGTGATTACTAAAATTAAACATGAACTGGTGGCTTTTAAGCCAATGTTCTGTTATACAAAGAATATCAATATGATTACAATTAAGGAATAGTTCTATTTCTAAATCTTTGTTCATAAATCCTTGAATATTTTGATGCACCAGGTTGATATCATTTATTGATTTCAAAACTTGATTTGAACAATTTTTGGTTGCCAGTATATTCAAGCTAGAGATTGACTCTGTTGTCTCAATGTCTAATTTAAATTAATATGAATGTCAATATTCGATGCCAAGTTATTGGCAAAATCAGTTGTCATGTTATAGCGTTGCTCAATAGGAGCAATTTGTTTAGCCAAGTTCTTGGCTGTAATAAGAAAATAATATGATAGCGACATAGCTATCTGTCTCTTACAATAGTTTGATAGATAGTAAGTATCTACAAGATATCTATCTTTAGTCAAATAATAGTTAGTACCAACATAATTGTTGGTGTCAATTAGATGAAACAATTGATTATTTAATGTTATATTATACAATGTTGAATTGATCTTATACCTAATGCGATTTTCTTCCTGTGGCAAACCTTTACTATATGGGAATGTGAACATCACTATTTTTTTTACACTCAAGTTACTTAAGGTACTATAATATTGCAACAATTCTCCTTTGTTTACATAACCTCTATTACCAAGAAAAATTATAAGTATAGTATCCTGGTGAAATTGACATTTCATAATTTTTTTCATTATATCGAATAAAGAACAGCCAGGCAAGCAGTGATTTATTATTGAGTGTCCCGGATACTCATTTGTCAAATAGTGGCCTAAACCTTTTCCAATTTCATCACAAAATACAACTATTTCTTTATTAACAATCTCTTGTGACAAACAATTAGTTATTTCTACTGGCAAACTGACACTAGACTGGGTTAAGGTGGTATCACATATTGACAATGAATGGTCCGACACAGAAGCAACAGATTGACAATGCTCACAGGTGTTTTTTTGTGAGCTGACCAGCTCATTCATTGCCAATACATATTCCCTCATTTGGTTTTCAGAGGCTGTATATTTGATTGTCATTGAACTTAGTTTGTGTTGTAGGCGGTTTAGTTCACATTGTAAGTCTTCAGTGTCAGTTTGATATTTCCTAGTACTTTTCTCTAGGTTTGAGGAATACACATCTAATTGTTTTAGTAGGTGTAACCTTTCCCTATTTAATTTAACATTCTTGATAAAGAACTTTTGCTTCTTGACCATTTTCTTGGTTTTAACTATATATTTGTTGATTTTAATATAATAAAATTATTAAATCAAAATTTCATGAACGATAAATTAAAATTAGAATTAAAACATAGTTAAAATAATGACTAGTTGCAAGTTGACTAGTTGGGAGCTGAACACAAATCAATCAACCACAAACAATGCCTTTCTCAATTCAGATATGCTGTCACCGAATGAGTTAATGTCGGAATTGGCAGAGATGACCTTGTTAGTTGTGACCATCATTCGGTTTAACGGAGCGGATCGACCAAGATTAGTGCGCGATGATTTGACGGCAAAAGTTTTGAGTTTCCGTACCGACCTAACCGGCCACTGGAAGGGTTCAGTAAGGGAGAGATTAGAAAGCAGTTCAGGAGAAGATATCAATAATGTTAACAAGTAAGCACTTGAAATATTCACAAAATACTCAGTTGTATTTTTACTTTAATAATAAAAAAAAAAATTAAAATAAAATAAATGTTTATTTTATTATATCTATTTTGTTGTTGTTGTGTTGTTTACCTAGTCAATAGTACGGAACTCTTAGTGTGCGAGTCCGACTTGCACTTGGCCGGTTTTTGTTTTCGTTATTTAGACTTAAGTATATCGGTGTATGTGCACAGATCCAAATTTATAGTCTTGGGTTGAGCTACACGAATAGGGACAAATTATTGCAGGTCCACTCAAATTTGTACTGTTTTTTCCTCAAAAGACAATCTATGAGATTAATCTGCATGGTTTTTATATGATTTGGTCATTGCATGCTTGATTTTAACTTCTGAGTATGTTTCGGTGTTTCTTTTCAGGCTACCCTGAAAACATCGGCTTTACGACAAAATCAAAATAAAATATAATTTATTATTTATTTATACGAAATAATCCTACGGTTGTCTTTTCATTTTTAGTATTTCTGATTTCACAAGAGTCACCTAACAATTTATCTAGCTCAAAATTTAATCAAATTATTCATACGACATAAACCAACAAACAAAATTTTCAATTCTTAACATAGAATAAGTGGCGACCCGTCACTGCAAAGGCCAAGTGTGTCACAAAGAAACTAAAATTGAGTGGATCCCGGGCGGCGTGGCGGCGATGGCGTACATTGTGGGACGAATCCCAACGGTGTGGCTGACAGGAAAGAGTAATGCTCCGCGGATACTTTTGCACTTTGATCTATAGCGGATCTTTGGTGTCCCTACGCTTTCACCTCACCAGGAGTTTGTGAGTGGATTGATTTTGGTGGTAAGTTGGGTTGGTTTGTGGTTATTCACATCAGTATTTGATAATTCTGGAAATAATCTAACAAATTTTTAACAAATAAATTAACTGACAAGTTCATATAACCATCTCGTCATATTAAGCAGTTTGCTAACATTTCAGGCACACGTGCTTGACGCTTAATGTTTTGTCCGGGTGGTGTATATGTATGTATGGCCGTTGGGGCGGAAAGGTTCTGAAGTGGCGACCGTGTGCCGGACGATGCAGCGATGGAAGGCGTCCTACAAGGTGGATCGATGACCTGGTAAGGGTTGCGGGAATCCGATAGATGCGAGACGCCTATGTCTAACAATGGATGTCTTTTGGTTGAAATGATGACGATGTATTGTTGAACCAAATCCGACTCATATCTTTTCATTTACCAGATATATTATACTATTCTTTTTACTGATTAGACATATATTTATAGTCAGCTTATAGTATATAGTCGTCTTTTATTTATTTATTTAATTAACAAGCAACTAGGGTACAATAGCGGACTTAATGCCTTAGGCATTCTCTACTAGTTAAGGGTGGTGATAAGACATTATGTTTGGCAGGTTTATATTCGTAAAAAGTACATAAATATTATTTTAAAAACAAAGTGCCCAAAAACAAAATACCTATATCTTAGTCATTCTACACATTCACATCATCACCTTTTTCTATCTTACTCCTACTCTCACTATATAAGTACCCAAAAAAAAACCTACCACCACGTCGTGTACGGTCAGGGATCAAAAGTGCAGTGGCACTCTAACAATGCTAAACTGTCTAAAATTTCTTTGTAGTAGAAGTCCAGTGTTCTGCAACTAGTTTATTCAATATTTTAGATTCTATGCTACAAACTAAATCGATTATGATCCATTGACCCTCTTTTAAAAAGAAAACTTACATACTTTAGTATCGGTAGAGTGCAACTGCACTTTTGAGCCCTGACTGTACACACTGTAGATATCTCAGAACACCACATGCTGAGTTACTTACCTAAGTGTAATGCTCACAAGCTTTTACGCAGCTTAAGGCGTCACAACATTGTTAACATAACAGTACATAGTGTAGCGTATTGCAACAATGGCTAAGACTCGAAAATCTCATCAGTTTGTATGCGTTCTGATGAATCAGAAACTAATGGTTTCAGAAACATTGTATAAGTTACAAGTAATGCTGCCGACATATTTTTTTTTTTATTATTGATCGTAGGCTCGTTTTATAGGGCTCCGTACTTTAAAAAAGAAAAAGCGGAACTCTTATAGGATCACTTTGTTGTCCGTCTATCGGTCAAGATCCTCTATCTCGGAAACGCGTGGAGGTATAGAATTGAAATACTTACGTCAGCCTTGAAGCAGTGAAAAAATCAAAATTATAAGTTAAACAAAAAAAAGATGCGGCCGTTTATGTACTCGTAGCAAAAAATGACAATAAATTAACACTTTCAAGGGAATCAAAATTCATAGGGTATTTGCCGTTGACCCAGAATCCTGAAATTTGGCATAAAGCAAGGTCTTATGTACAGATATAGGGATAAATGTGAAAGTAATAAATTTGTTGTTACGTCACAAAAAAAAAGTACGTTTTTGCGATTCGGAAAATCTTCGAGTTCGGGACTCCAATATCACACGTAAGCGATGATGTTTGGAGTCGACGAACCAAGCTTAGCTGAAGTAAAAGCAAAGGGAAATAAAGTCATAGCGCCATTTTGAATTGCATTTCCTACTATAGGAAAACGTAATTTAGTTTATTGCTCGGGTTGCTACGAAGACGAACTACGGAAAAAGTAATGACCGCTATTTTTTCATGCACAAATAATAAACGTTTATAGAAAACGTCAGATTTAAACTTCCTCATAAAGAATGATTTAAGACAAGGAAATTCGTAGGAAAAGCAAAATAACTCTTTCTAATTAAGTCGAATACATCCTCACTCAACCACCATGGAACCCGCAATAAACTTTTGATTGCTCAACAACTTCTGTGCAGAATTATAAAGTTGTTTGATTCGCATGCATGCAGTCGCTCATTGGAGTAATAGAGCTATTAAGTTAAACACAGACGGCAAGGCCCCAGCCAATAGTTAAGATGCCTTAATAACGGCAAACGACTGGAAGCAATATGCCATGAATTATTTATGCCACCTAGCGGTGAAGAAGTTAGTGCCACAAAGAAATGCCGTTTTATTTTGTACCGTTTTGCCGTAATTAGGTCTGAATTTTTAATCGGTTTGAAAGTGGAGGTATTTTAGATATTATAGCTTCTGGTTATTAAAGAGGCTAGTAATTAATTGTGTGTCTCGACAAGGTAAGGGTTTAATTACACCAAAATAACTCACAGTTATTGAGTACTTACTTATTATAAATCTTTAATCATATTGAAACAAAAAGTTTATGAAATATACTTATACAATAAAGGATTTTTAAATACAAGTGAGAGCTTTTTTGTTTTATTTAAGAATTTATCATGAAGGTGTTATATTTAAATATGTTAACATAATTGAACAATTTCAAAACCAACTGAAATCTTATCTTTAAAGTCGTCAATAATGTGTTATAAAAATTAAAAGTAAGTTTTTTTGACTTTTTTATAAGTCAGATAAACTCATACGTGTGGAGTGTGTTATACTCATTCGTGTAGTTAAGCGTTACATTCTTCCTAAAAGTAAAATTGCTTGTCATTCTACACCGGCTAAAAAGTGAAAACTGGCTTTGTTGCCAAGATTTTACCAAAAAACGTAAAAAAAATCTTCCAACATTTCTTAAGGAGGCCAGAAAAAAAAAGAATGAACAGCTTCAAAGTTTGTGGGCAGACAGCGTGTTCTTCGCTTCTTTAAGTTTTTCATTGAGGTTATTAAACGCACACTTTAGGGAATTAGGCTCTCGGTACTAATTAAACTAACGGAAGGCGTTGTCGACGTCAGACGTATGCTACATAAAACGGAGTGCTATTCTCAAAAAGTTTTTAACGCTGATGAGTTGTAGCTCGAGGCAGCAATTTAAACTTTGAATTTATAATGAATTCCTTAACTAAAGATGTACGGAATTTGCTATTGTGACGTGTAATTTCGACAAATTTCCTGAGGCGTCCGTATGAAATAAACATTCCTATAACTCGATTCGAAGTTTCTGCATCAGGAAATTGTCTGCGTTATTGTGTCAAAATATGTGTACCTAATCTATCTAATATAACCTTCAAAATACAATTTTCTGGATCTTGACGATCTGTGAAAGAATTGAATGGTCATTATTCACACTAGTTTAAATAGTAATGATCGTATCAATGTAAATACTCTAATTACCTTTTTTTTTTTCTTCTCTCCCTCGGGGTGGAGCAATTGTTAAACATTTTCTGACTAAAATACACTTGTGTCCTTCAGTCGCCCTTTATATTCTAGGGCCACAGTGAACTGTTTTGAATATTCCCTCAGCTTTATTAGGCATGATCCTACTGGGCTCTTTCAGTTTTGGCGACATCTCTTTGAGGCGCGCGTAGAACACAATCTGACTTGTACTCGGGTTTGGCCTTACCAGTCACCCGGACAGCGAGCTACACATAACTCGTCGATCGCAAGACCTGGTCAACGGTGAGCGGAAACCACTTTCTTTTCTACGGCGACAACTGGGGCGTGAAAATATCCGGTCCTTTTTTGTTGGCCATATCCTTAAAATGCATACCATTTGCTCAGTCTTTAGACGATGGCATAAACTAGGGCCGAACGCGAAAAATCAAGAGAATTATCGGCAATATCGAATTACTATTTTGTCGTTTTTGTATCGATTACATTTCGAGGAGTGTGCGTTGAAATTACCTAATTTGATTCTATCAAGCCATAATCGGTACACTACACGTACGGGCATTTACCATCAGTACATGGTCCACATCCCCCCCCCCCACTCCAATACTCCAAAGTGGTCAAAGGTGAACTTATAAATAATAATTTAATGGAGATACTGAATAGCACTTTTTGTCAAACCAGGACCGCTTGCGATAACAAAACTAACAAGATCAAAGTTCACAAATAAAACTGTAGATTTACGAGTAGTTGGAACCGAATCACATCGACATGAAAACTGAATAAATTGGTGAGTCTAATGCCATCGGAATCTAAGCATCCATGGAAAACATGACCGTACAAAAACTGTAATAAACATAAGAATTCAGTAAACAAATATTTTTTGTATTTTATGTTTTGACTAACAAAAGAAAAATCTAATAAAAATGTTGTACTTGGTACTTGGGCATGTCGGAATCGGAAACATCTCCGAATTATTCTATATAATGGATTGAGGACACGACATGGGAACTTATTTTGCGAAAACAATTATCATTTTACACCACCTGGAGGCCAAATTTAGCTAGCTAAAAAAGAATAGGTATATCCGATAGCTAAATCAAGAACTTGAGTAGGTATTTGCTAAACTCTATTTTATAGTCTGTAAACACGTCAGCGTGTTTACTCAGAAATCAAAGTAGGATTTGATATTCAGAGTGGGGACTCTGTCTGTTCACAGAGGGATCCCTGGAACACATGATGACAACAACGAGGCTCAGAGGAGACCCCTCTTTAGTTTCCTCAGAGATGTGCCCTAACAGGCATTGTACTATGTCATTGTACAGAGAGGATTCTGGGTTGATATTTTAAAAGGTCACGGGATCCCTTTCATAAGGCTTGTTTTTGTAGCCCGATTCACGTAATCAAAACTGTAGCGATATCGTAGCGACTTAATCGCTTGTGCCATTTTCGTATTCACGTCCGTCAATCAAGTTTGAACGACACCGATTTTGAACTCATTCGATCGAAGAGTCTTTCAAGCGTATTCAGCTATTTCAATCGTCATAGAATCGCTGGCTCAATGGTATTCTCGTATATAAATCTTGTTTAATCGGATCAGATGCCAGCCATTAAACGTCAAATATTGCGGTTCTTTCGATGAACAAATTTAGTTTTGACTTCACGACGTAATTGTATACTTAAATCTCATTTATGAGAACAATACATACAGAAAGTTATCGTATGAGGGCAGATCAGTAAGTCCTTGACTTTTCCAACTTCTCGCCTCTAAATTTAAAGGGTAACACTCCCAAAAGTCCAAACGTTTGTAGGTTTTTAGTCAGTAAGAGTCTGACACTACTTCCCGCTCCGCCCAAGGGCGGGATTTGTCATTGGATGATTTTACCTGCCATAAAAAAAAGTCATCAAAAATTTCCAAAGATTCTCAAAAAAAAAGAATACCTATATGTACAAAAACTATTTGTTCAAGTGTGGAATAACAATTTCCAGTAAATAATAATTATGTTTGTAAGCATACTCGTAGCTGTTCTATCTCATGAGTATGACGGCGGGTGGATGTGTGTGTGTGCGTCATGTACATATTTTTATCCGTTCCCTTAAGCTCGGAACATTTGGTGCCGTGGTAAATACTCACACACACGTAAATAGTTTTGCACGTAAACCTACATATATATACACAACTAAGATCAACCTAACTTAGTGAGATAAAGTAGGTACATCTACAAATATTTTCTTGTCTACAACATTAACTTTAGATATTAGGACATTTAATTACTGACACCCCATGCCTCGGAAAGCATGTAAATCCGTTGGTCCTAGTTGTCATTTGTAGATCTGTGATAGTCGTTACCACAGGAATGTTATTACCTTTATTATTAAGATTTCTGTGGTCCTGTGAATAGTTTGACCAAGGAGTATCGGTTTGCCCAGTAGCTAGACTGTGAAGGTCTGATAGGCAATCGCATCACTTAAAACACAGGCTAGTTGGGAAAAGGTTAGGGAGATGATGAACCATTTTAGATTATTCCGTTTCGAGTCGTTTATTTCATCTTAGTTTACCGTTTTTTCTCAATTAAGTATGTTGGTCGGCTTTCAGTTTTATCATGATACAACTGACTGACAGTCAATCACTCATTTATTAAATATTTAACGATCTGTTTTTCCCATGAATATAAACAACGATAAAGAAAATATATTTTTATATAACCTTAATAAAAATAAAATCGCTTTCAGATTGCGGCTTAATGTAAGATAAATCTACTTTTGACTTCAACAACGTGATCTTAAAAAGTAAGGCGATTAAGGGATTGGAGCTCTGATACCCGACATCAAAATATCATTATAAAGAAATGAACAAGGTTTAGTCAAATCCAGGATTATGTACTGTGTTACCAAGTAATATGCATTTAAGAGGGTAATCCGTCGTTCTACCAAATATCGAATAGGTAGTCGATTTTTGTTTTTCGCGAAGGGTAAAGTTCTCAAAATACATTATAACTTTCTTGTTAAAACTTTCAATTACTTAATCAACTCATCAATGAAACGTGGAATTTTTAAGAATGGGGACTACATTGGAAAGAACCTATAACTGTTCCGATCATACGTTGTCCGTTTACACATATTGTTAACTTTCGTGAAATTGACTTAGGCAGCTTAAAATTCCATACATATCAAAAAGTAAAAAAAAAAAAAAAACTTTTATTTGTAACTCGCACAGGACAAACAACAATAAAATAAAAAAAAATACTAATCAAATCATCAAATAAATCAAAACTTAAAATAAAAATACAACTTTAAAATGATAAAAGAGATAACAATATGCTGCGATACAAACAAAAAAGTAAATAACGCAGCTCTGGTATTCTGATATGGCCTGGTGATACCACGGACACTTACAAGGGACACAGATTAATTATAGGTAGGTCATAAAAAAAAAAAGTATAAATAGTTCGCTGAATCGCGCACATATGGCTTTGATGCCACGTGGCGAAAGAAGACAGCATCATTATTAAGTAGACTGCGTGGCAACAGCAACAGCATCCTTACAATGATAGCCTGTAAGTTTGCCCTGTGGTGTGGACCCTTACCCAGAAGACTAAGTCGCTTTTAGTTATTAATTACTAACATAGTATTTTAAGATCATACTAACAATTTTCTTATAATTAATGGACCACTGAGATGTCTGATTTAAATAATAAATAAAACCAAATAAATTATAATTAGATTTCTATATCTTAGGATTGTAGAAGATAAGTGAACACTCTTGACGCTCTACTTACGTTGTTAACTAAAAATATTTTTCTTACATCTTTATCTTGAAATACTTCAGTAACAAATGAATCCATTCAATCGGAAATAAGGGTAAGCGACAACAACAGAACGCTCTAGTTCCCAGCCAGATCCTTCAGCAGATCTAATGACATCAGACTTACTAGGTCAGCCAGAATAATATGATCGATGGCCTGTTTTTTAACAAAAACAAACTCGGGATAAACAATCCGTGACTCACTTCCCGAAAGGAGGCTTAAGTGCAAATTGAAAAGTATCAGGAAAGCAAAGTGTATTTGATTTAATCCCTTAATAGGGAAGGTATTACCACAAATAAGGTGAAGGGGGAAAATACAGATATAATTTTGCTTCGGGTTATGTTTATGGTCGTCTATTAAGTAGAATGTGCTTTAATATAAATTTCTGAAAATATAAATTTATTTCTTTTATTTATATAATCTTATTTTTAGTATTGCGAAACCCGAAACACGTATCTACTATTTTTATGTAAATAATCTGAGTACACAATTTTATAAATGTATCATGAAAAAGCAAAAAGTCATAAGCTTGTAGTGTTACCTGATTATTCATACAAATACATGGTCGCTGGGCCATCCGAGTGACTGAGAGGTAGTTTTATTCCCGCACCCAGCTGTACGGCCTGTCGTGACCTGTTTTGTACTTAGTATCAGTGATGCCCAAATTTTGATCTTCTTTAAATAATTTTGGGAAAAAATATAACAATCATGATTACTGTTACTGATTCTGAACAAACTGTATTCAGGTTTCAATACGAAAAATAATGTTCTATACACCATTTATAACTCAAAATCCCTGTAGAATTTTAATGAGCTTTTGTTTTATTAGATTCGTCTTCGCCAAATATTGGAAAAAATCACGTAAAAACAAAAACTAAATACATCGAAAAATGACAGCAACTGTCAAATACATTGGTCTCAATCTCAATCATTCGGTCAATAAGTTTAAATATAATGCAATCACTACATTCATCGATTGTTAGACGATACGAAGACGATTTGTCGGGTCAGTAACTTTGTAGATACATAATGATAATACAACAATCATTGTCATAGTTCACAGGTCTGGGATGAAACAGTAATGAGAAATGGACCAAAATAAAATAGTCATGACACCTATTATACGTATTTTGATTTGGTATTTTACCTATTATATTACATTTATATTGTATTCATTTAGAACTTCCGAGAAATAAAACCAAACCGGAATTAGGCACGGTTATTGTTAGTCAAATTACATTTCCATGATAATAACATACGCAAAAAGGTAGTAGGTGTAATAATAGACGATAAATAACAATTTTTTTATTTACTTTCTATAGCTGTAAATCACAAAAAATAAATATTAAATTCCGCCCACGGCTGAGCCACGATAAATAATTTAAGGTTGACATCGAAAAGCGGCCGTTTATCATAATTCAAACCCAGATCCTTATAAAAGAAGATTTACCTTAAGTCGGATCATGTTAAAGAGAAAATGTTTGGGCATATTGGTGGCGATTTGGTTTTTTTTTTAAAGAACGGTCTTACTGAAAACCGACTAAATTTTGTATTCAATAGTGTTATCCTTTACAATGCGGAATAATAAATACTGAGCTGTCAATGTAAAACTTTCAATCCACCATATTTTTTTTTTAGGTGGGAAATCATCCAATAGCTTGTTCCGCTCTAAGGCGAAGCGGGAGGGCGTGTTAGACTCTTACTAACAAAAAACCACTCCTATGTTCTTTCTTTGCCTTGCTTTCCAAGACCCCAGGTTTTCTTTTTAAAAGCAAATTTAGGGCCCTAGTAGGCATCAATTTACCTAGAATCTACACCATAAATAAAATTACAATAGGAACTTAAAATAAAGTAGGCAAGCAAGGAAAGTTATGCGAGATAGGGAAGTAGAATAGAATAAACTTTATAGTACACCAAAGTAGTAACCATTTTACAGAAACTTAAAACTATGGGTACAATGGCGGCCTTATCAAAGATAGAGATATCTAACAGACAACCTTAAGAACAAACAGTAAGAACTTCAAGAACATCGCGCGCCTCAAGGAGCCGTCAGCAAACCGTAGAGGCCCAGCCTGCTAGCTGCAGGCAGGCAGAGTCGAAGCTTGCTTGGGTCATCAGTCAGCTTCTGAAAGGAAGGGCCAGCCCCGGCACGAAAGGCAACTAAGGAACGGGGTAGGTTTAGTAAGAGTCTGACACTATTTCCCGCTCCGCCCAAGGGCGGGATCTGTCATTGCATGAATTATACCTACCATAAAAAAAAACGGTAAGAACTTAAAGTAAAAAAAAAGTTAGTGTCCAAGTACGAAATAGGTAAGTCCCTAAGTATCAGTTCTAAATACTAAGTATTTTATTTTATAGGTTAACTAACTACTGTCAGCAACTTCACCTGGGTGAAAATACAAAATGATCCAAGGAGAATATACTCCTTGGATAAAAGGTTTCTTATGTATTACTCCATACGGTCTAGACGTGAACAAAATTTCATCCGAATTATTCAGCCATTCGAGTGTGAAGGAATAAAAAAATTATACGCATACGTAAAAACTTTCGTCTTTATAACATTGTCAGAGTGGCAATATAATGAAACGATTCTATGTAGTTTATCAGTTTATATTTTTTAGAATCACTATATATTGTTTTCACTGACTTCATTCACTGAACTTAGAAAACAATCTTCTTTTATTCCTAGCAAATATAAAAGCCTTAAATTCTATATAAAGCAAAAAAAATTAAAAGTATCTTGCCAATTTGCAAGCCAAGTAAAGGCAACATGTGAACTCAAGCCTAGAAGAAAGGCAAAGAAGAGAAAAGAACTGGGTTTTTAGTCTGTAAAAGTTTGACACTATCTCCCGCCCCGTCCAAGGGTGCTGAGATGTCATTGGATGATTTTCCCACCGGCAAAAAAAAGACATGCGAACTCAAAGATGTTGAGAAAAATTTTCTTGACATCAATCAATACAACTTCAATTTTCACATAATAATTATATGAAATTGTCTGATGAAACAGTGAGAAACAATGGTTTATTCAACGGTACTGCATACAAGAATTTCCGATAGGTATACATTGCGAGCGAGGGTTAAATACAGCGATATTAACAGAAAATACAAAATACAAAGAAATAATAAATAATAATTACGTAGGTACCTTCAATATAATCTTTATGCGAACTTATAATTCTAAGTCAATCCGAAAACTGTTTAAAGTAAACTCGTTTTAAAAAAACGGCAATTTCATTGGTAAAGATCTATTATCTCAAGAGTTTTTGGCTAATCTCTATTTATATTAGCCACGGTGATCAGAATTCGACCGAGAGGATTATTACGATTTCGTTTGAAATATTTGTAACTATACTACCTATTACATCAACATCATCTACATATCATTTTTACATAGTAAGTACATCTGTACCTATTAATATTACTGATCGAATTAATAACATAGAGATCGCATGATTTATGCTGAGCGTTCGGCCGTTTTGCGCGGTTGTGACGCATATCTTCCATATATAGTATTTATGTTCGTTAGTTAGTTTTAAATTTTGCGTCATTTCGCGTGAATAAACTAAAATAAAAGCAACTTCTTCTTTTCTTCTTTTCGATTATTAAATTTGAGATTTTCTGGGAAACTCTGATTTTGATAATAAAAAGAATGTACTGTTTTTTAATCCAGATGGTTCTATCCTATATATCTTTTGTACCTATTTCAGGACGGACCCTGATGCTAAAACATTTATTTTTGTCTTTTAAATGAAAAACAAATGTCTAATTGCCTTATATTGCCAAATTCCTAAACCCATCGCGGGTTCGGAATTCAGTAGGGAAGTGGCGGCCAAAGCTAATATTCTACAAACAAAAGTATTCCACTATTTGATACCCACGAAAACGGGAAAACTTTGAAAAGGGTGTGTAACTGTGTAGAAAACGTAATCGATGGGGCTCGTTTTTCTCTTTCTAAGAAGCTTTAAGGCGCTAGGTAACGTGATGAAAAAATCCCAAATAGTTATGCCGGAATGGTGAGCTTTTGACTTAAACTTGAAACAATAAAAAGAAAAAACAAAGAAAAAGAAATTTTCGGTAAAAATGATAAAAGCAGTGAATAAAAGACTTGGCATTTTCCGCTACGCAATGGACACGTACGTTAAGTATCTAAAATTCTACAAATAGCACGTATGCTATTTGTAGAATTTTAAATACTTAAAATAAGAGGAAACTGACCCAGTGCGAGCTGGACTCGCATGTGAACAATTCCTAAACTGAAACATCAGACAAATTAAGACGAATTAGGAATTTAGGATTGAAATAAAAATTAAGTTTTTAGTTATAAAAGTATTCCTCCATACATCGATCACGGTCAATTCTTCAACAATGTTATCACATTTTTTTAAGTACCTATAATATAATAATACTCCACAACTATCACACAACGCCGTCTAGTCCCAAGCTAAGCAGAGCTTGTGTTATGAGTACTAGATAACTAATAAACATAACTTATATTTTTATACTAAATAAATAATAATAGTAGTAATAATAAATGGATAAATTACACCCAGACACAGAACAAATGATTGTGCTCATCACACAAACATTTGTCCTGGGTGGGAATTGCACCCACAACCTCTGGCATAGCAGTTAAGCCCACTTACTACTGACCAACAGTCAGTCAATGTTTTTAAAATTGCAATAAATAAATCCAAGCATAAAATTTTACTTGAGCAAAATTTATAATAGTGGCAACATAAAAGTTCAATTTAGCCAAAAGTTATGAAGTCAAGCCAGCAAAAAAAATTACTAAGCCATGATTATTTACTAAAAAATTAAGTCAATTCAGTTTTCAATTATGACGATTTTTTGCTAAACTTACTCGTAGACTGGCCATTACCTTGATTAAAAAAAAAACTACAATTATTTCGTTAGTATGTAATGGTAACTTATGTAGACACTTAATAATTTCATCAATAATCTCCTCGCCCTTGTTCTTTACGATCTTTCTTCTTATGCTAAGAGAAGTACTTCTTATTCTGCTATTAGGTCAACAGAAATAAACGTTTATGGATTGTCAACGAAGTTTTCAATTCGGGTTCCATTCTTCCCTTTTAGGTATGGAGGCACCCTTAAAACGAATCTTAAAAAGATGAAGTATATTCAAAGGGAAAACTGAAATTTGGTGAAAGTCACAGCACATAGCAAATTCAAGATGATAACGTTTCGTGAAAATGCAACGAAAGGATAATTAAGGATACCTAGCGCCTTAAATGGAGCTCCCATTACGCTCTATATTTCGTGTTCTAAGTTTAAAATGCTGTCAAAGCTCAAGTCTAAGGAGCTTACGTTAACCTCACAAGTTTTTCAGTAGGCGATGGAGTAGAGGCTCGATTGCATTGATCAATCTCACCTAACCTGTTTCGTTTTAAGCGAATTACTCCGATAAAAGCGTTGGCACCGCGGCACCAAATTATTCACACGGAACAAAGCGACACCCACCTTTTCAGGCAGCCGTCTGAATTTCCAAATTCATTGCGTCGTAAACAAAAGGACGATTTTTAAAGCTTCAACGTGAGTGTTTTGCTGGGACGGGTATTTTTTCTGTCATATTTCACCTTTGCTGGGCTTTGTGATCGATTCGGAGTTGTTCGCATAAATTCGTTTGTGGTCGATGTTTCATATAATTATAGGTTTATTAAAGATTATGATTTCGTGAACTGCATCTTTATTTTTCACTGTCCACAAATCTACTTTCACCATGTAATAATCCCTATAATAATACATAAAGAATAATCTTTGTCTAGTTTTTAGTTGCGTCATTCCGTGTAAATAAACTGTTTTTCTTTCTTTCTTTCTTTCTGTATACCGACCAATCTTAAAGATATATTATTAAAATCATGTTTCATTTTTGTGAAACATTGCTAAATCTTTCTGCATTTTTCAACTTTTTTAGTTTGTGTTTATGTTTTTTAGTTGTGCTGTGCTTGTCCTGAATAAAAGTTTTTCTATTCTTTTCTAAATGGTTGTTCATGAAAAATAAATTCTAGGAACATGTTTAATACAAAATGTGTTACGTGTTTTGTAAAAATCTCTATGCAGTTGTAAATTATTTAAAACAACATTGTCATTTAACTTTTGAAAAATCAATTTACTGGCTAGTTAGCAATTCACTTGCGTTTGACTTGCAAAAAGAAAACGACCGATACTATTCCATGTATTTTTCATATCTAGAGTATTCCCGTTGCGGATTCACATTTTAATTAATTTGCGAGTGGGATGGCAGTTCTATTTAAAAAAAAGAATACTCTGTAGTATACAGATATTACATGTTTCTTTTTGACATTACATTTGATATGATATTTTCAATATTGTTATTGACATTATATTTTTTTTAATTGGATTTTTGTTCGGGAGCAATCTGAATTTATTAATTTTGATTTTATATGCACTAATGAATTATAATCATCATCATAATCATCTTATTCAGCCTTTTAATTTTCCCACTGCTGGGACGTAGGCCTCCTCTCTAAGAGAGGGAATGGGCCGTAATCAACCACGCGGGTCCAGAGTATTATAATAGTGATTTATATTCACAATATCTTTGTTTTGTAACAGGTATAATTTAAGATTTCAATATAAAGTTATAGCTATTGTTTATGGAAAAAAATCATAAATTATGGTGATAAAATACACAAATATTAGATACCCATTTCATCATACTAGTTACCTACTTAAACTTGCGTTGACTGTCAAAGTGTCCAACTCATAACGCAGTTACTTTGAAACCAATTTTTATTTACCATCCTTTTCAGTCTTATTTCAATGAGTGTAGGGTGGTTTTTCAGTGTTTTTCAGTGTGTTAATTTGTGGAGTAAAGTCGATGTTATTGCCTACGTGTCCGTTTGTCGGTCGAGAGACGGACTGACGTGACACGCTCTTTATTGAACTTGCAACGTGTGCTCCCAACAATGGGAAAACAAAGTTGGCGTGTTCAAACACTTTTAAAGAATTTTATTTCCCTTTAGATTTGTAGAATAAATCGTTATTGCAGTTCGTGACTGTTGGCATTATATTTATTTATTAACACTTCGATCCACAACTACCCAACTTGTTCATACAAAAGTAGACTCTAAACATCGGAATTAAGGCCTATAGTGGCGTGGATGTGAGAGGACACCGGTGTCCTCTGAGCTAGGACAGATTAAGGAGTTGAAACAATAATTATTTGTACCTTCTTGAGGCACTGCTGAAGAATCGTCAAACTTAACTATCAGTGGGCAGAGCACATTCCTCGTTAAAACAGATAGTCGATGAGAACGAAAGGTTCTGGAGTGGCGACCACATAGCTAGATGATCCCACGAGGTGGAACGATGACTTTGTGAGGGTCACGGAATCCGATGGATGCGAAACGCACAGGATCGGTCCTTATGGCAACACTTGGGGGAGGCCTATGTCCAATGGTGGACGTTTTTCAACTGCAATGATAATGATGATGAGGCACTTTTAATATATAGATTCTGTAGTTTCAAAAGAAAGTAAAGGTCGTGGATTATTTAGAAACCAGAAGCGTTTGTTAAACCACTAACAATACACCGTTAAGCTTTGGCGGTTTTAATCCCTATGAGAGTCGATTCAGTATATGAGACCGTATTGATTTGCAAAAATAAAAATTAAAAATAAAGTACTTTTTTTTAAACTCGAATTAATTTATGCATGTACGAAATTGATTTCTTTAAGTAAACGTCAGCTGATCAAGGCCAATGAACTGTACGTAGTTAGTACGCAACGACTGACAACTCCCTACAAGGTCATTGACTCGTTTACTTAAAGAAATTAATTTCGTATATTAATTCGAATTGTTAGAAAAAGCACTTTACTTTTTAAATTTATTTTTATAAATCGATAGTGTTTCAAGTACCGAATCGACCCTTCACGGGATTAAAACGACCAAAATTTAACGGTATATAAAAACAGCCTTTGAGAGTTGTTTTGTCCACATAAAACTAGCCATCTACTCCATATTCAAGCTCAAAGACGTAGTGCGGAAGATATAAACCTTTGTTTATTACCTACCTACCAGCATTAATAACGGAGTGATTATGTCAATAAAGTCAGAACATGGCAAGTCAAGGAAGGCGGTAACTTCACGACACGACTCCGCTACGTGTTCCGGTTTTAGCTTACGTCATGGTGTAGTTACGGAATGGTGGATAAATCGACATTTTGGGTACGTACTGTGACTATTACTGGCTGAAAAGAGAAAAATACGTAGTGTGACGGTATGTTTTCAGCTGTGGGTTACTCTATGGTTTAAGAATCCCGCTGAGAGGCATGATTCGACAATATGACTTCTATTTTTTTTTTTTGTATGATACGCTTGCGCACGAATAATGTGGTCGATAATGGAACTGGCTTGCCTAGAATTTACCTACTCTTGACAAGAAAAGAGGCCTTTAACTCTTTTTTTATCTTTGAAATGTTAAATCAAACTCTATACTGTGCCAGTTTCTATTCAAGGTAAAGCGGAAGGGAGTGACTCAGACTTTTACTTACTAATAGTTGAGTGTAGAGTTTTAAAGAACCGTCGGATACTCAATGTGAGTGCGGTGCCCCTGTTCAAAACATGAGCCACATGTTAAAGTGCCCTAAGTGCCCGTAAACTATGGAAGATTTACTTAATGAGTGCCACCGATGCTGCAGTTAACTTAGCTTACTGGGCCCAAACAGTTTAGCGAGTTTACCAACGATTATTTTTTTTTTTGTATGATACGCTTGCGCACGAATAATGTGGTCGATAATGGAACTGGCTTGCCTAGAATTTACCTACTCTTGACAAGAAAAGAGGCCTTTAACTCTTTTTTTATCTTTGAAATGTTAAATCAAACTCTATACTGTGCCAGTTTCTATTCAAGGTAAAGCGGAAGGGAGTGACTCAGACTTTTACTTACTAATAGTTGAGTGTAGAGTTTTAAAGAACCGTCGGATACTCAATGTGAGTGCGGTGCCCCTGCTCAAAACATGAGCCACATGTTAAAGTGCCCTAAGTGCCCGTAAACTATGGAAGATTTACTTAATGAGTGCCACCGATGCTGCAGTTAACTTAGCTTACTGGGCCCAAACAGTTTAGCGAGTTTACCAACGATTCGAAAAGGAAAAGAAGAAGAAGACTAACACCCACAATGTCCCTTTAGTTGAGTTTTTAGCGAGGACTACGTTAATTCTTTCGAACAATCCTCAGCCCTTACTGGCGTCGGTCCTAGCTAGCCCTGTCAGTTTTGCTATCACTATCATATAATCGGTATAATCCTTACCGGAGAGTGAGCTACTCATTGCTCACCGTCCACAAGCCAGCGTCTACGCTAGTCAGAAATCATTAGGGACTTAAAAAATTTAAAGTTTTAAAGTTAAAAAGTACAAACTCCGACAATAAATTCTAATGTTGAACTATATAATACAATTTACATTGAATGTTTACTCAAAACGCTTTCGTTGAAATTGTGGTTAAATGGTTTTACAAATAAAATAGGTTATTTATGAACGCATTATCGCATCACATCTGTCTGCAAGAGTCTTTGTAATATAAAAAAAAGTCTTTTTACAATTCCATACACGTAAGTCCACACCAAATATAATGCGACCACGCATAAATGAACTGGCACCTCACTGTAAAAGTCTGCAAAACAACTCGGAGCGATATTTATTCAAAGCTACGTCACCCGTCATTTATGTAATGGCTTAATAGGAAAGTTTCGTTGAGTCGGTCAATTTTTGTGGCCGTAAAGTGGCACAAACCGAGGACTTTCTCGCGTGCCGCCATGTTTCAGTGTTTCACGCTCGGAGAAAATAACTTTGATTTTTCAAAGCATAACTAATTACGTCCGTGTACTGTACTGTAATTACTGGTAATGATAATGTACTGGAGTAAGGCGCGTTAGGTTGCTTTGTATTTTGTTTAATACGTTGCCTGATTACTACGCCATTTTGTTGAAACGTCAATAACCATTGAGGTTTTATTTGTTATTGGCACTAAAAAGTAGAACCTACATTTTTTTATAGGGAACAGTGTATCTATAGAAATGTTAATACTGATATAGCTGGTTTGGTTTGGCTTATTCAACATAATATTATATTATTATTATGTCAATCGCTTATTATTACTCCCTGAGATAAAAATGATAATCTAAACAAAAAACATACTACGTTAAAAATAGTATAGAATATTAAAAATATATATGTTTAATATATGGTAATAAAAAAACAATACAGAATATAATAATACAATAAACAATATAGAATATTAAAAATATATATGTTTAATATAATATATGGTAATTAAAAAATACTTAACAGTGTCTAGAATAATATAGATTTCAAAGCCTTTCAAATTTATAAGCAGGATTGGTTTTTAAATGGAACAAAACATTTCAATAACAACTATAATTACCTACTTATAGGGAGGTACCTATTAAATTTATAATAGTTTCAGTTAAAACAATTCAATGACGTCAAATTAAAATAAACTCGCCGACAGAAACCATGGCGTGACTAAAAACGACAAAACTTATCAGAAGCAAAACACGAAATGTTTCACAAATTCTCTCACACGCTCTACGGACTTAACACCTCCGAAAAGTACCGTGAAATAAATTCAAATAAAGCCGAAATTGTGTGGAAATGCTAACGCGATACTCGGGACGAACTCCACTTCTTAATTAATTAATATCGATCGAGATGAAACTTGGGTAATTAATAGAAACGTGGTCCCCAAAACTTAGATAACCCTTTGAGAAGTTCACGTATTAATCCAGGGGAGACACAATGAAAACTCACTTCGAACGAAACTTTGATACCGTCTATAGAGCCACCGACGACACTGTTCATAAAGTTAGATATTTGTATCCCACGGAATTTCCATTGTAATTGGGTGCGTTGCAATTAGCTCTGTGCTAATTACTTCAATTTATTTGTGACATTAATATTGTTTTTGACGTCACAGGTATAATAGTGAAATATGAAATGTTAACTAGGTATTTAGTTTTCACAAACAGCGATGTATTCAAAAGATTTAATTACTCATATAAATTATGGGTAATTATTGTATCTAATAGTGCATAGGAAATGTATGATATATTTTGAGTAAATAATTGAAAATTAATGAACACAGAAAAAAATCACAAAACCTGCTAAACGCAAGTTAGCAGATATACACACTAAGCTATAACTGCCATCACATATATACACCGGTAAATTTTGATCGTTTTAATTCCGTGGAGGGTCGATTAGGTACATGAAACTCTATTTATTTATTTATTAAAACTTTATGCAACACAAAGGTACACAGGCGGACTTAATACCTTAGGCACTCTCTACCAGTCAACGGCAGCTGGGTGATTCCAATGAACTGTAGGTAGTTAGTACGCAACGACCGACAACTACCTACAAGGTCCTTGCCTTGTTTACATAAAGAAATTAATTTCGTACATGCGTTTAACATATTAATTCGAGTTTTAGAAAAAAAGTACTTTATTTTTTTTATTTTATCTTTACAAATCGATAGTGTTTCATGAACCGGATCGACCCTCCATGGGATTATGACGATCAAAATTTAACGGTTTATAATAATTTTCTAAACGATTTTTTTTTTGTCTTTTTGAAGTCATTTATTTATCTCGATAACTTCACTTCTTTATCTTTCAGTTGCACTTTGCGTTGCAGAGTTTTGTTAACTCTTTCCAAAAACCCGCAATCTTTGCAACCACCAACTAAATATTCTTTGTGTCACTCCAGAGACCAATGACATTGTTGGTACCTATTCAAAATATCCTTACAAATTAAATTATTTTTTTATTTGTCCCACGGCACGACATATTAAACACCGCACCTCCAGAAACTCATTGGCTCTCGCTTATATGAACTTTTGTTACATATCTAGATTTGAATATTTTTAAAGTTAACGGTTTCTCTGCACGCGAAAGCTAAATTACGTTATGCATATCCTCAACGTTTTGCTGACTGTATATAAATATTTATTTATACCTTGGTTGAGATTAGTCCAATGGTAATCCTGCACTAGGGAATTTACGTGGACGCTATTTTATGCAACGCTGAGTATTCATCAAATGCGTGAATTTTAAATTGAATGCCTGTACTTGTCTAAGCGTTAGTACACACTGGTTTTGAGTGTAAGAAACGCTAACTAAGGCCGGTTTTACTGCTCGACCGACCGTCGGTGCGTAATGAACGCCGTCGGTCTACCGGTCGAAGTAGCACTGAACACGTTAAATGGTTTTCAAAGCGCGTCGGTCGACCGATGGCACGCATGCGGACGCCCTTGACCGACGGTCCTCGTACGCAGTGCGTAGCAATTTGCGCGTGCGTACGGTCGGTCGAGCACTGTCACGGCTTGTGAATTTTCATACAAATGACAAGCGCGACCGACGTACGCACCGGCAACGGTCGTTCCAGCACTAAAACCGGCCTTAACGCCTACTACTGTCCACGGACACTTCATATACATTGCCGCTTCGTCAACAGAGTTTACATCGCGCCTTCGTGTCGTTACAGCTTCGTCGACAGAGTATAAACGGTGAGCAGGCATACACCAAGCGTATAATGACAAATACGCGTCTATAAAGCTTTGCGTCCATGGACAGACCTGGTAGACCTTAGTACTATGACAGTCTTGGGAACTTGACTCTCAGCTGTAAAACTGCCTTAAGCTTTTCCTGTCTATTTTACCTTTTCAGTACTTAAACGAAGTAATAGAGAATATTCCTCGTTACATTTCGCATTTATTTTGTATATATAAAAGCAGAAAATAAATCCTAAGAAGGAAGTACCTGTCTTACACACGGTAAACAAAGTAAACTGAAATTTTCTACTTAAACGCGTTCAAAGATCTCTGTTCGCCACACAGTCTAAATGAGTGTCTCGGGCATGTAATCCCAAGCGTCTAGTTTAACGAAGCGTTGTGAAACTTTTTCGTCTTTGTACACGTAAACAAGCGCATTAATCCCTAAACTAAACTCTACTCTATCCCCCGGCAATAGAACATATTTTACAAAAACGTCATCTAGTGTCTACTTTTGCGCCCTGTTTGCGGATTTTGATGTACTTTTTGGATGCCCTCGTTAGTGGCAGTACGTCTTCAATTATTATGTAGTTTTCATTCTTTTGAAAGTTAACGAAGTCCGAAATATTTTGTATATCATAATTAGTGTTCTTTGATATATTTTCTTTGGGGTTTATTGTGCAGAGAAAGCGCCTTGATTGTGCAACACAAAGTGTTCTGTAATTATTTCCTGCACAAAGTTAAACTTAGAAGGTTTTGTCTAGTTTGATAAGTAAACATTGAAACCTTAATTACTGGGAGTTTTCATAAAATCACAACAGTATATCCCTCAATTAAGTAGAAAAGAGTGAGTAACCACGTCAATCAAGTGCCGTGGACGTATGAAAATTATTTACGGGCGATGAAAAACGGCACAGTATCGTATCGTAGCTCATATGGATTTAATTAAAACCTCAGTTGATTAATTGCGCTCTAGGGCTTCAAAATATTGACCAGCCTCTGTGAAGCATTCATAAATATACACACGATTTTTCCTATAAAATTCTCGATGGAAAATGTTTACAGGCCATATAGAGAGGATGTAGTCTATGGATTAATATACGAGTATGTGCTGCTACAGAATATGGAATGAGGTTTTATTAATTAGTTTATTGCCTTTTATTTTTTTATGAAATCGTTTTATGCATTTTATGCTTTATTAATTTTTTGCTGTAAATGTTGAATATGTAATTCAATATTTAAAAAAATATTGAGCAAGTCTTAAGTACGGTGCCCGGGTTAACATACTGGCTCTTGAGTTTTTTCAGTCAGAATTTCCCTAGGTCTGAATTTGTGCTCGATTGACGACGAAAGGTTAGCCTTTGATTAGTTCTTTCAAGAAATTGAAAGAGAACAGACGAAATCTGGCGAGAGTTATAAAAAGTACGTTTCTGCTTTTGAGATATTATTTTAAAATATAAGATTATTTTTTCTCTAATTACCTGGTATTTCAAGAAATGAAATGGTTTATTATTTTGTTAAAACATTAATTAAGTATTAAAAAGATAAAAGGTATTTACATATTAAAATTGACAACAACATACACTCGAATTACAGTAATAGCTTGTCACTTTCAAATCATGTTGAAACCTGTTGAAGTAATTAAAGTTTTCTGGCTATTTTTTTTGTTTTGTAATTTCTCTACACTCCGCCCTCGGTCCACCCAGTTGCACCACAATAGGAATTATTCCTGTATCATGAGTGTCTTCACAAACATACTCCTATCAAACTCACAAGCACAAGACACCCAAACCTGGAACAACTGTCAGTAGTTTTCTTTTTTTTATGGTAGGTAAAATCATCCAATGACAAATCCCGCCCTTGGGCGGAGCGAGAAATTGTGTCAGACTCTTACTGATTAAAAAACTACCCCGTTTCTTCGTTGCCTATCGTGCCGGGGCCGGGCCTTTCTTTCAGAAGCCAGTTCATAATAGTATTGCTTCTGTGCGGGAATCGATCCCGCAACACGCACTGCAGCCTATTTGCTCGACCCCTGCGCCAATAGTGACCGTCAAACAATAAATAATGGTATAAACAGCAAAGACTATTTTTCTTCTATTAACTGGCCAGTTGATCTAGTAGTTAATGGCCTTGAATGTTATGCCAGAAATCGTGAGTTTGATTCCCACCCAAAACAAATGTTTATATGAACATCACGATCATAATTATCGTCTGGGTGTAATTTATCTTGAAATTTAATATAAATAAACTAGCTGTTCCGGCGGACTTCGTACTGTCTAATAGTAGGATATTTTTTCCCGCGAATTTTTCCTTTTTCTCACCGTTTAAACCTTACCTGGAGTATCACGAATATTTCAAGACCAAAATGAGCCAAGTCGGTCCAGCCGCTCTCGAGTTTTAGCGAGACTAACGAATAGCTATTCATTTTTATATATAAGAAGATAAAGAAGATAATAAGTATGTTTATCAGTTATCTAGTAATCATTATCATACCATCGTAATCATATTATACATTTATTTATAACTCCCTTACAATTATCAACATCTAGTAATCATAATTATACCACAAGCTCTACGTACTTTAGGACTAGATGACGTTGTGTGAAAGTTGTGGAATATTATTATTAAGTCAAGCTAAACACAAACTTAGCTGTAGTTTCAAAAATCATTCAAGTACAAATTCGAATGATTTTTAACAATCCGCATCAACACAATCAAGGAATTCTCTTTAATTTTAATACCACCCTAAGAGCTTTTGACTTAATCTACCTGCCATTATTCAACCTAATATTCGACGCCCAAACTCAATTTTCCCCAGTATTAATAATTCCAAGATTAATTATCGCTTTATTAACAATTAGCTGGCGCCATATTTGATGGGAATGTAATTTAAATTAACAATATTGAGCTCGATGCACGCTGCTCAAGTGCTGAGCATATTTGCTCAATATTTTCATTATGTAATTTATAATGTGTGCTGTAGCTTCATTTTCGACATGATCGGGGTAAAGTGGTCTAAGCTGTAATAGCATAATTAAGCGGGTAATTAACACATAGTTATACGGGTTTATTTAGTCAGTAAGAGTCTGACACTATTTCCTGCCCCACCCAAGGGCGGGATTTGTCATTGGATGATTTTACCTACCATAAAAAAAAAAATACTGTACTAGCATCTGCCAGCGACTGCGCCCGCATAAAAGTCGGTTTAAACCTTTTTACCCCCTTAAGGGTAGAGTTCCGTTCTTAGTGGATGTCTACACCCTGTAAGGAACCTACCTTCCAAATTTTAAGTTTGTAGGTGTTATAGTTTCTGAGATTTCATGATTGATCAGTAAGTGACATTTCGCTTTTATTATATAGAAGATAAGTACTGAACCATAGGCGTGGGCTTGTTGATGACGAATTATGAATAGCTTGCTGTCCGGCCATCCGGTAACCGCCCTGACTGACCTCGAGTCGTCGATCGTGTGCCTCAAAGAGATGTCAGCAAAACCATGGGGGCATAACAGAGCCAAAGCCTATTGGGGCAATGGGGTGACTTCCGCAAGGGAAACCCTGTTGTCCTGGAACGGTAAGCCAAGAAGGAATATAGGTGTGGTTTTAGTTGGTAAAAACCTGACATGCCCAGCTCCACCCTACAGCGGGAGATTTCATTGGAAGAAACATCAGGATACTCATTTAACTTTTAACAACTTAAAATTCAGAGTTTACGCGCCATCTTTGAATTCATATGTGGAACATTAAGGCTCAGATACATTAGGGGACAAAATGTCTCCCAACCAGATGCGCAACGCTTCATCTACGTGATGCTGCAATGTTGCTCAGGGTCCCGCAACTTGCTCCCAACTTTTTACAACACATTTATTACATATGAGTGTTATGTAGTTTTTTTTTTAGTTGGGAAAACCATCCAATGACATCTCCGCGGGGTGGGAGAGAGTGACAGACTTTATTGATTAAAACCCCACTCCTGTTCCTTCGTTGCCTTTCATACTTGGGCCGAACCTTCCTTTTAGATATCGATCCTTGGCCCCAGTAGGCTTCGGTTTGCTGACAACGTGCATGTACGCGTGGTACACTACCGCGCTACAAGGAGTTGGGCTCGGTCCGGAAGAACGGACGACGAGCTACCGATTACTCGTCAACCAAAAGCCCGTGCCTATGGTGGCCGGAAATCGGGATCGGAATCCAGGTGGCGGCGTGAGGGCCGTGGCCTCACTTGTGCGGCTTCCTCTTTTGCTTGCTGCCACTCTTTCTCGTGACTTGTTATTGGATAATTTGAAAGCATTAAGCGTTATGTAAGGGGAAATTTTGTCCCCTAGTTAAATGTTTGAGGTTTTAAGACTTTAAAAAAACAATCTTAACATACATCATGAACAACCTTATAATACATTAAACTTAAAAGGGTACATTTCATTTTGAAACTAGGAATGCCTACTCATCTTTTAAACAATATAAATATGGTTAGTAGCTATGCTGTCAATTAGTTTCATTTCATTCGGACTGGAATAAAACGCTAGAGCCAAGCTAATTATTTAAGACAGGCAGACAATGCAAGACATTATTAAAACGCCTTGTTCCAGCGTCTCCAAATGCAGATGCTAGAACATTCGGAACGTTCATTTTATTTTACTTCAATCACGTAACTCGTGTACGATAATTGCTTTCAGGCAGACAGTCGTGTCGTGAATGACATAATAAAAAAAATGTAACTAAGATTTTTTTTTTAGCTAATCTATTTTGCTCTACGGTATATAGTTTGTTTTTGCAAAGTGGCCTAGTGATAGCAATACGAGTTGTAAGTTGTAGGTTCAAAACCAGGCAGGCGCTTTACTTTGTGTAATTTATTTCATTATTTCTGCTCTCAAAACGATGAAGGACAACATTGTGAGGAAGCCGACTTGCCCAAAAAACAAAAATTCGCCAACCCGCACTGGGCCCACGTGGTAGATTACGGCCTATCTCATCGCCTAGAGAGTGGACCTAAATTCCAGCTATGGAAAAAATATAAGGCTGATTATGCTTTATGCTCATACTTTTTTATTGTTTTTGAGAATAGGAAATCATCAAATAACTTCTCCAGCTATGAGTGGATTGAGAGCGAGGGTCAGACTGTTACTAACTAACACCCACCCGTGTTCTTTCAGTTGCCCTTTGCGTTTTAGGTCCGCGGCGATTCTTTTGAACAATCCTGCAAACATTCATCGTTCTGTGTTCAAACTAAACAGTCAGATATGAAGTATCAAACGTTTATACTAAGCTTTATAAAGCAATTAAGAAATGATGTTCCACGTTATAAAATATACCTCCTAATACTGTAACACAATAAAAGAATATCTTGAAAGTAGTATGTTTCAGCAATTAACTTAGTACAAAAAGGCACATTACGCATCTGTATATTTATCGGCTAACTTCTCCTAAGCGTTTATGCGGTTTTCACTAATAGAGCAAAGCCACACACAGTCGAGGTGTGCCCCGCTTGGGAAGAACATCGCCGTGTCCTTGTGGGGGCGAACGGCGGCGGCGATCCCTCGCGCTGGGGCTTGGTTCAGGCCATACTCCGGAGCGAGGAGGACTGACCGGGATTCCGATACCGATTTCCGGCCACCGTAGTCGCGGGCTCGCGGGCGGCGGGCAATGGGTAGCTTGCTTTCCGTCCGTCCGGTAGAGACCGGTCCGAGCTCAAGTCGTTTACGGCGCGCACTGTTCCCGCGCGCCTCAAGGAGTTGTTAGCAAACTGTAGAGGCCCAGCAGGGCCGAAGCCTACTGAGGCCAGAGGTTATGTGAAAATGTCACCCGGGGCCCTGGGACGAAGGCAATGAATGAAACAGGGTAGGTTTTTAGTCAGTAAGAGTCTGACACTATTTCCCGCCCCACCCAAGGGCGGGATTTGTCATTGGATGATTTTATCTACCATAAAAAAGGTGGATAGCGCAAGGTATTTAATAAATGATATAATATAGCAGAATAGTATTAGAACGTTTTTGATTGAATGCCTTGTATAACTACGAGTTATATAATATCAACAAACCGCCTTCTACATAATTCTGTTTATTTGAGAATAAATCCACTTCAGTGAAGTTTCTGTCTCATGTTCCTCCCATGAAAGTTTTGAGTGAAAAATTGCAGTAATAATTTTCGTGGAACTGTGAACGTCTTGGCGAACGTCTCTGTAATTAGATCCCCGACTGAACTCCAGTTTCCTACGGTCGTTTTCTTAATAGCTTTGTTAAGAACTTATTTTAATCATTCAGATCTTCATGTAACCGAAATTCTTTTACGATTAAACGTAATTACGCCAACTTTAATGCTTTCATTATGTACATTTTTCAGCCTTAACGCAGAAAAGTTACAAAAAGTAAAACCTTCATCTGCGGTATTCCTTTAACCTTTTTTCATATTTCCATAATTAACATTCTTTAAATTTATATCTTTCTTTTACATATTTTTTTTATCTTTGATATTCTTTAAATTTACTTGAGAAACATCTCGTTGTTAATTAGCAACACCAATTATGTTAAGTTCTAATGAAAACGCAAAATTTATTAACAGTTAAGAATTCCTGTCTACAAGTTTGCAGCTATCTTGGCAATAAATTCAAAGATCCGGCTACATGATGGTAGATTAATGAGTAAAATTCGTAAGAAAAACAAACAAAAAGTTTCTCTTATTAGTTATCTAATCTGTTTTGAAATTATAAGTTGGTGAGGTTAAAAACTTGATTAACTACATCAAACCAGCATTTATTTTAGATTAATGTTATTCAATTTACTTTTCGATGTTTACGAAAATTTATTCGTGCGTGCCTCGAATTCGATGAATAATTTTTTGATGAACATCTAAATAAAATGAAAACAATAGGCGTCTTCTTTGCTTTTGTAATAAACAAAGGTTAACATCAGACAAAGTTTCTTTTATACAATGATATAGCCAACAAAGGTACAAAGGTATAAATAAAAGTAGATTAATGTCTTCGTCAGTACAGTCGACATATTGAATTTAATAATAAAATTGTCTGAAAAACCTCGCCAGTTGTAATAATCGAATTAAAGCTAGAAAGGAATTTTATGTTATATGTTTTAAATATCTAAAATATCCTCTCGCTCTACCCTAGAGTGTGAGTTGATTCCCGACTTCAGAAAAAAAAAATACCTAAAATTAATAAGATACGTGCAAGATTGTTTAAATGTCAACCATATCATTGCTTACCATCTAGTAAGATAGTAAGTTCAACACGAATTTATCAATAATGAAAAATAGTAGTACTAATAAGAAAAAAGGTACACAGACCCAAAATAAAGAAGGATAAGGGCAGAAGAATGGAGCTTTTTATCTACAAAAGAAACTATGTCGTGTGTATGTAGATGCGTGACTCACGGGACCGATCAATGTGATGACGCTAGTTGCTCGTCCCCAGGAGATGAGAGGGGGCTCTTTTGGATGAAATGATGATTTGTTTAACACAAAGACGCGTATTAAGCCTCCAATGTTGATACTCCAAGTTCAAAAACATAAGAGCATCGAATATTTCGGTCACGTCCCTACTGATCACAGAATCCAATTTGCAGTACAAAATAATACAATTTTGCGTCGACGAGCCCCGTATCGATTTATACAGAAAATTAGATTGTAACCTGCTTTAAATCAATTAACATCGCCATGACACGGAATACGTACACGGGATTATCGGTGCCTGAGATTTTTCATGTAACGCTGCTGGCTATAAAATGGTGGTCTTTTTTCAAACTTAACCTTTATCGGTTATCTATAATGTTGTTACTTTATTAGCTTCCAAAAGAGGATACTCGTGTTGTCGTATTTCAATGAAAAAATGTAAAGAAAATATTCCATTTCAAAAAATTTGTAGTGTGTAATATCACACTAACATTATTAGAGCAGTGGTGGCCCAGTGAGGGTTCAAGCCCGGCCAGGCGCATTACTTTGTGTAATTTATTTCATCACCACTGCTCTCAAAACGGTGAAGGAAAACATCGTGAGGAAACCGGCATGTCCTAAAGCCAAAAATTCGAAGACATGTGACATCCACCAACCCGCACTGGGCCCGCGTGGTGGATTACGGCCCATTCCCTCTCTTAGAGAGGAGGCCTGTGTCCCAGCAGTGGGAACATTAAAAGGTTGATGATGATGATGATTATAAGGGTTCGAAGAATCGCCAAACTTACGTGGCAGTAGGCTGGGCACATTGCTCGCAGAACAGATGGTTAATGGTGACGAAAAGTTCTGAAGTGGCGACCATGTGCCGGAAGACGTAGCCTTGGAAGGCCTCATATAAGGTGGACCGATGACCATGTGAGAATCGCGGAAATCCAAGGAATGCAAAATACGTAGGACCGGTCATTGTAGCGTTTCTTAGGGGGTCCAACAGAGGATGTATTTCAGCTGAAATGATTTATTGATTTATGTATTAAGGTCCTCCTAAGAAAAGATGTACACACACAAGTATAGTTCATTACATTTAAGTTTTAAACTAGTGCAATTCCTTAATTACAGGAAGCCACAGCATGATTTGGAGTTTATACGATTTATAAAACTAAAATAGGAAATGATAATAGTGACTAAAGTTTACTACTAAACTAACACAATTAAAAATATATTATAACATAAAAAACCTAACTTATTACTAAGACATTAAACTAGAAAACATTAATTAAAGATGATTATGAAGATGATGATTATAAAGGTGATAGTTTGTGTGTCTCACTTAAACGAATAAACAGATTTGAAATAATTGTTTACACGTGTGGTTAGACAGCATATTTGTAAGCCAATATAAATTTTCCTTAAGTCAGTTTTCTACTTTTACTCGGACGAATGTTGGTAAAAACTAGATCATAAACAATTCTGATCTAAGATTAATCAATGTTTATACACTCAACCTTTATAAGTAAGTAACGGCTGATTACTTCCTCAAGTGAATGAACTTAAATCGACCATTGTTTTATCATCCATAGCATAGACCGTGACTTTTTGAGGCAGCCTCCCAAACTGAGGAAGTGAAGGTTTAAATCACTCGGCCTTTAGAAAAAAGGATGACGTAACTTCTTGTACTCAGATTCACGACTTCCAACATATTGGGGTTACAGAAAGGTTATAAGGGAAAAGAAAAGAGAATGATAAATGTACTTTTACAAATTGCGTTATATTCACTGGATCTTTTTCTTTTGTTTCAAGAAATAATGAGAATAAATGATTGTCATTTTGCCTTGAACTTTTCATACAATAATTTATCTGTAGGGAGAAGAAACTCCTCAAACATAAGGGACAAGGGGACAAAAGCTTGAATAAAATTTACTTTTTGACAACACTAAAACAACAGTCGTTTAACTTTTCATGTTAGCGTTGATTCTGGTGCCTTTGTTACCGAATATCGCTTGTGTTTGCTGAATTCTACGAGACAGTGAACTATTCCCGTTGACGTTGCCATTCTGTTAGCATCTACAATTTTCACATCCATTTCTCAAGAAGATATATGGCTTGGATATTGTCTTTATATTACTTGATAGCTTTGAGATGAAACTACACTGAAATTGTTATTGAGTTGTAGGTGCAATTTCTTTTTATTCTTTATTATTAATTTTTGATATCTCTTTGAGAAGCTTGTGGATCACAACGCGCTGTTAACCACTGGGCCCGTTCAGGTTAATTACCGGACAGCTGATCTCTGACCAACTTTGCCTAGCGAACAGATAGATCTTACAAATGTTTTGACTTTGAAAAAGTCGCTTTTGTGTATTTTTAGTACTTATGAAAGTAAATCTTTATGATGTCTTGATTATGTTCCATCAACATCGCAATTTTCCGCTGACTATACCCATAAACGTTCCTAACACTGCGGCCAACGCTAGATTATACCACAAAGTTTAATCGAAACATTTTTATCTCTCTATAAACTGAAGGCGGGAAACGCGCAATAAACACGACCAGTATACAAGTTTTCAGTTATGAAACCATAATATTCTTCTCGAGTTTCCAGACAGAGTACGAATAATCCTACTTGGAGAACTTTCTAATAACGCTCTGCTCTTTAGATTCATTGCACCTTGCAGAAAAATTTCAAAACTTTTCCCGGGGACTTAAGAGATGTTTGTGGAACTTTTAGAATGACATTAATCTTAGTAATTTCTCACCAGATTTGAAAGCGTTAGCTTAACACTTTGCGTTTTTGGATTAAAAGTTTTAATCAGTAGATAGAGTTGAGATAAGCGAGTTCGCTTAGCATGTTTGCTCAGTATTTTAAATGAACTTTCTGTCAGGAAATCCTGTTAGATGGTTTCATTTATCTGCTTTGCTAGAGTTTTGTTAGCTTAGACAACTGTTATTTTATTTATACAATCACATCTAAAATAACAGGTATATTTTAATTAAAGTCACAGACAAAGTTAATAGGGCTATAGACAACGATATTATAAAAATTCAGTTTAATGTTTCATTTTAAAATTACAATAAAGCTAAATTGTTTTTTCATACTCAATGAGCATATTTATACAGTTTGAAACAAAACAATTTAAAAAATATAAAAAGCACTACTTTTTTGAGTTTAAAAGTTGAATATCTTCTCGGTGGGACATCGACACTTACCGCTCTTAATTAACTTATGATGAAGAACTTCATTTTCGAGAATTTCTCTCCAAATAAAGAAGGCATTTTAGCTGAATGTTTTGATTAAATAAAATCTTTTGAACGACAATGAAGCAGAGTTTAATACCACATTCTAAGAGATTTGATTTAGAATTGAATTTAGAAATAATAACTGCGTTTGTGAATGGCATTGTTTTGAGGAATTTACTTAATTGAATACTAAAGATTTTACCGCTCTTAAAAACATTTCTAGTAAAATAATATCCAAGTATTTTTATAAAAAAAGCTCATTTATTTATTTAATCTTCATGCAAGCAAACGTACAAAGGCGGACTTAATGCCTTAGGCATTCTCTACCAATCAACCTAGAGTGTTGGTCACCAAGTTAGACAATATGGCAGGTTTAAAAAAAATCAAAGAAAATACTATTTTGAAAACAAGTATTACTAAAACATAATTATATAAAGCTAAAACTGAATATACATAAATATTTAATATAATATATACCTATTATAATATATAATATACATTTTCATACATACATACATATTCATATTTTTAAGGGTCCTATTTCAGTAAAATATAAATTTTATTTAAAAAAAAAATGCTTTATCAACTTATGGGCAAATCACAAATGAAATTCATCTTGATTTTTCTGTGGCGCATTAATAGTTTTGGTAAAGTGTTTAGTCTCATATTTTTGAGAAACTTTTATTTTATGTTGATTTATAGAAGCAAAGGATGTAGAACAGAAGACACCCTCTAGTGCCACCTCAACGATCAGGATGTGGTGACACTTGCGGATGCAGTAGACTACTTTTAACATGTCATGGCAGGTCCTGAAACGCAAAAGGAAACCGAAGAAAAAAATAGGGTTATGTCAGTTAAAACCTGACACTGCCTCTCATCCTACCCAGAGCGGGAGAAGTTATTTTAAATAATTTCCCAAAACTAAAAAAAGAACATAACACGTATATGTTACATGTTTGTATGTGTAGTTTTTTTTAACGAGCGACTCGCCTCACCCTTGCACGGTGCACCCGTGGTGATGGTGATATTAAATATATTATACATATAAACCTGGACAGACACGGGACAGATACTATTATTATTATTACCTATAACTTTATGTAGTTTCATATGGTACAAGACCTACCAATTTACTTGTAAACTAACTTTGCAACATAAATGCGTGGAGTAACAAGAACACAGTAAAGCAGTTGTTTCTTCTTTGTTGCTCTGTTTATTCCCCAAGAGGAACGGCGTCTACTTTCGAACTCGCTCCATAAAAAGCATCTTGTAGTTAAAAAGACGAGAAGGTACAAAACCAGAATAAAACAGATGCAAAATAACAAACGAAGTGAACTGTTTTACTTGGTATTACAAGAGATTTTAAAAACTTGCATATGTAAACAACACTTTGTTGGTTTCTTCTCGGTGACCTGTACGAACTTTACCCCAGTGCATTGATATATCACAAGGGAAGATAAGTTACGCGCTAACATTCCAATCACAAAACATGTACTCCAAAGTCACACATCTACACTATCTGCCACTAATAGACAAGGACAGAGATAAGAGCCAGCGCTGTCGTGCGAGTGAAATAGCGTTAGCCGCCGAATGTGTGATGTGTGAATTTCAGCAGTCCACGCGCTAGAGGCGAGTCACCTATCTTCCGCTGTTTTGACTTTATCTAAGCCCTGGTAGAACTAAACGTATTGACTCCTTGAAAATAATGCCGAGACATAATAATCGCAAGCTTAATAAAGTAATAGCCTAAAGGTAGCCAATTAAAAAAGAAGGTATTTAAAAATCAAACTGAAACGAATTACCCCCGCCAATACCTTAGAGCGAGAGAAGTTATTAGACGATTTCCAACCTTAAAAAAAATATCGCAACCATAATTTTAATAAAAATTGCACTATTAAGGGTGTTTAAGTGGAACTTATCTTTAAAAATTGTAAATATATTTCTAATACATATTTAGGAATAAAAAGCTTTGCACTTTCAAGTTGATGTATCGGTATGAAGTATTGATCTCACGCTAACTTATACCCGAATAAGCACTTATCGCTAAAAGGAATACGTTGATACCAACAAGTATAGGTATGTACTGTCCCACAGTGGACAAAGATGCTATTTCTTCCATTGTTCCCGGCTCTGGACTACTCCTTTGCCTTCTTGTTAATTATAACATAAACAATATAAACATGTAACTAAGTTGGGACAACTTAGGTTCATGGTAGGCCGCAATGGTCGTGTGGTTTCAGAGTATCAATTTCATTATTTTACATGAAAACACTAATACGACAACGTAAGTAATGACTGATCTCTTTTGTCAGCCACATACACTTTTATTATTACCAGCCAAAAAAAAAAGGCAAAAATACTTTTAAAAAACTGCGCAACTGTGTGAGTCGGACTCGCACATCGAGAGTTCTGTACAAAATAACATAAGTAAATAGTTCAATTAACGAATCGAATCTCGAAGGTTTTTTATAGATTTGCAGTTTTCTGATTTTTCCTATGTTTGTGCTATGAGATCTTGCTTAATGCCAAATTTCAGGGTACGAGGTCAACGGGAAGTACCCTATAAATTTTGATTCGCTTCAGAGTGTCAAAAGATACGTTTTTGGCGACATAAATGGCCGTGCCTTTTTTTCCGTTAATTTAGAAGTTTGATTTATTGACAGCACCAAGGGTTTGCAACCTTGAAAATATGCTTCACGCGTACCTGAAATACAGGTTCTTGACACACAGACAGACAGATGCACAACAAAGGGATCTAATAAGTGTTCAGTTTTTTCTTTTTGAGGTACGGAACCCTAAAAATTATAAAAATACATGAGTAATCGTATTCTTTTTTTTAATAACGAATTCAATTCAGTCGTATCTATTACTAGCGGAAATAACTCAAAATGTACATAATCATCCAATAGTTAACCTTTACAATAGATTGGATGGAATGCGGTCTGGTGAGGTGAAGTTGAAATATAAAGGCGGTTTCGAGTAAATACCGGCTAGCTCCGAACCAGTGTAGCCCAAAGTGAATACCGTACTCTAGGGATGGTAAATCCGTTGAGCAATTGGTAATTAATTTCGGGAGCTTTTAATTAGGCAAAGATGTTTTGGTACATTAAAGATTATGTCATTATAAAAACAAATATTATACTTAAAAATAATAAGACGGTAATCAGCAGATACGTGTAGCACGAGAATGCGACAAACACTACTTATATACAATTGTTCTACGAATAAACCAATAGAATAATTTCAAGAGCCAGGGGTCTAAAATTTTGAAGGGCTCGTTGAATTTTTTTTTTCAACATAATTAATTTTGAAGATTTTCTGTGAAGATTTTTATTTTTATTGGTATCTAGCGTTCTTATTATTTTCATCTATAATCTAGTGAAAACACTTAACTAACTTTTATAATAGGTAAGTACAATCCATATTCTAACAAAAAAATAATAAAATTCCTTAAAAAAATATTTCGTCACGGTCAAGGGTGATTATTATTTTTTTAAAGCAAAGAGGCGGATATTTTTAAGGTTTTAATATTTTTAAATTGTGTTTTTGAACAGAATATAATAAATAGACATGATTACGTAAGCAATAATTCGTTAATACCAACAAATTAACAGTCATATGTGTTCTAAATTAAAAAATATTTGAATTTTTATATTTTGAACTCAGGTTAGAACAAAGGAATCGGAGGCGTTGCTGACTCGAGGCTCTTGTGTCGATTGAATTGATACGAAACGGCCGTAACTTGGCTAAGCCTGCAGACATATATTTCTAAGTATGACCCATATTTTCTCGGGGGCAAAATGAACAATCGATCTGTAATATACGAGTATACACACACACACCAGCGCTATGCACTACTATACGTAGTGCATTTTTTCATAGTAGAAACTTTGAGAAGTTCTGCCCTCCACTGTCCTTCATTTACTAAACATGGCCTTTTAATCAGTCACTATCATTTGTAAGTCTGTTTTCATTGTAAATTCAGCAAAACGGCATGCGCTAACCGGAATTAATTCTGCAAGTTGATGTTAGTGCTGCCCACTTTTGGGTAGACATGATTTGTCTGCCTTCCTGAGGGAATAGTAGTGTAAGATCAGAAAATATAACACTAATGTTATAATTAGTGTTAGTGATAGAGTGACGGGTGACAGGACAGAATGGATGAAAAAAACATGTTGCTCTGACCCCAATTAGTAATATGGGATAAGGGCAGGAAGAAGAAGACACTAATGTTATAAAGGCGAAAAGTTTGTATGTATGTGTGTATGTTTCATACTCCTGAACGCTCAAACGTCAGAACGGATTTGGTTGAAATTTGGTTCACAGGTGCCGCAGGGCTGCAGGGCCGCGTTATCGCTCGCACAAAAACAAACATAGAGGTATGTACGACGGACCGCCCGACGCGCCGCGCAACGCGCCGCGTCTCCGTATAGATTGGAATAGCACATATAAATTTTATCCCGAGCCCATGCTTCCTTGGGATAATTTCCAACTTTCCTCGGTGAAGCCGCTTGTAGCTAATCAAAAATATGTGTAATCTAGTGAAGATTGATGTAAGTGTTTACTAAGTGAAACTTAGAACCAAACTGAAGCTTTTCAAGCTTTTTGGAATTATATTGTGAGTATTTTAACATAATATTGTTTTAGGTATTCTATAAAGATTTAAGTTTAATGAATATTTACAACTCTTTTAGCCACAATATAACTCATCAGCATTATTTCAGCCGATAAAAGTCCACTTCTGGAATTCTGCTCAGGCCTCCCCTAAGTGTCGCCATAAGTAGCGGTCCTGTGCGTCTCGCATCCATCAACTTACAGTACTAATAGTCATAAATTATCCTTTAACCATGCCTTTATCTATATTACTTAGATTATTATGTTTTTATGATAAATAAAAACTCTTTAAACCTAATTTATAACATTCGTGGCGGAAAACTTCAACGCCTGAGTGTATTTTGTGTTTTTGTATTGTATTTACAACATTCATATTGTAAACACACGTATTGTATGCGGCTTTTTTAAGCACATAGATATTTCAAATCTAATAAAATCCATTTAGTTTTCTATTCTACAGTCGTGGATTATGACAGCACCATTAGCTTTTAAAAAGTTCAATTTAGTTCACACTCTTCAACATAAATATTAGACGCAAACAGTTTAGAGCCGATAGTTTTGCATAAACTAAATATCAAAACTAGTTTTGACATCTAGTTTTCAAATTCAAATTGAGTTCCAAATGTTTCGTCCCGAAGGAATGACGCACATGAACAGCAAACTTTAAATTGAAACGTCATCTATAATATTTGTATACAGCTGCTTGCAGATTATGTAAATGTTTGTTTTCATAATGAAGCCCCAAAACTAAGTAATTAAGTAGGAGACTCGAGAGAACTGACGTCACCGTCTCTACAGCCAAACTGAAACATAAGTCTGATGTTAATCGTAGTGAATATAAAAGGATAAATCGTAAACCGAGACATTGGGATTGGCAAAGGCCCTCGAGAAAAAAGGTACCCGGCAAACAAATAGAGCGTAAAACGTCATATCATAAATCCCACTTATTTTGCCGCTATCCAACGATTTAGAACTAACTCGCAGTTATAAATTTTCGGATACGCTACCGAAAATAGCTATGCGGCGAAGACCTGGTGTGCAGCCAAACAGATGAAATGTAGCCCGTCGACGCTCCATTAGGAATTAATGGGCCGATTCGAGAAATGTCATCTTCCGGTAAATACTGGCCATAATTCATTTCGTAGTTGACAGGCACAGGGTTTGGTTCCGGACGAGGTCCTTCAACAAAAACAACGACCAACCTGCGCCTGAAAGTGATTCATTCTACAAATTATCCGTTGAAAAGGCAATTTTATTTGTAGAGATCTCCTCTCGAGACTGTTAGGCGCGGGGGCTTTTTTAGAGACACGGACCAGTTTGTTTTTTTATAAATTACGTTAAACAGAAGTTTTCAAACATGATTTTTTTACGAAATTATGTTTTACTTTTTCAATTACGTGTTTACGAATGTGTACGAAATTGCTTCGCAGATTAGTTTTTGTAGTCTAATAAAAACTAATATTATAAATATAGATGTCATATTGCCATTCCTAACGGTGTCATCGACCTCATATTACTCAGTAAGGATCAACCAATCCTAAATCCTCGATAACCCATACCATATGCATATTGAACAACCGCAAATAATTCATGGCATCTAATACATCGCTGCCAATATCGTAATTATTGGTGCAAATATAATCTCTATGTAGATATATTATGTACCAATAGTCAAAAGCTAATGTGGCGTTTGTGTTTACACTATAGTTTAACGCAACAACTATAGTTGTTACGTTTTAGCGTTGCAATAGTGGTTATTTTGATTATCTCTAAGAGGTCCTCATGCCATATAAAACTCATTGCCATCCTCGATCGACGGCTATTTAATTGTGATCTTCAACTTTTTTTATTGATATAAAACTGGGTTAGGTATATTGTTGGGCGGCGTAACAAACGATCATTATCTTTAATTTTCAAGAAAAACCCCTTCGTTACATTAACGAAACATGGCGTTTTTTTTCTAACATTTTAAGCTATAGTCTATGAATTTCCTTATGCTAGAAAGTGTATTATCTTATTAGTGTGGGGTTCTTACGAAAATATGTAAGACAAAGGGACAATGACCTCAATTGACATGCTATAATGAAACTACTATAGTTATGATTTATAGCCGATAATTGGCCCAGACAAGCGTTGGTACTTAATCTATGAATAGTTAATATTAGTAGTGCCAAAGGGAACGTGGCCAATACAACAATATTAGATTTACGGCCGCTACACAGGTAATGGTTACGTCAACACAATGTATTTAATGAAATGGGTCTGTTAATCTGTACTATGTTCAGTACTAAGTCTTGAGTTTGGTATGATAATAATACACCCTTATTTTTAGTATATGCGAAATCCGGGTTTAATATTTTTATACAAAAAAATATTTTTATAATATTTCATAACTAGGGGAGAGTAGGGTAATGGGAATCAACAGGCAATGGGAATCACCCACACAATCAAACAGTAGTGAGTGACAGGTAAATGACGTCTTTCAATGGCTTAGGACGGCTCGCCCTAGTCTGCGCCCGCGCCTCTGAGTGACGACTGTCCCCCGATTTCTGATTTAAGCATTTGAAGTTGAGAATTACTCAAACTCTACTTTAGCCTGTAAACCTGTCAAAATTTGGCGTTTAAGTATGGTTTGAGACGTTCTTAACTCAAAATACTCAATTCAGAAACCCACTTTTAGTTTTGTTTTTGCGCTCCGCTGATGTAATTTTACGTCATTACAAAATCGAAGGTAAGTGGAGAATAAACTGTACTATGTAATTTAAAAAATTACCCGTACATAATTAGATGTTAAAAATTGTAATGTGCAGTTTCGATTATATCAGCATATTAGAGATATTTTTTTTCTTCTCGTTAGTGAAGTTGTGGGAAATGAGAATCAGAGGTGACTCCAAGCAAGTGACCTGCAAGTGATTAATATTGCACGCAACTGTACATGTTGAGTTTAATTATTTTTATCTCTTTTTAGATGCCGAAAGTATGAGTAGTAATAATATGATAACTAAAAAGCTTCCTGGTCTTTTGATAGCCTGAAAAAAGCTATACAGCTAATTTATGGTGGTTCTTTTATACTGAATGCTGCTAAAGTAACGGGAATCCCCTTTTCAAGTCTTCAAAAGAGGATAAAATATGGTTCTACCATAGAATCCCATGTAGGATTATTCACTGTCTTTAGTACTGAAGAAGAAGACGAGCTAGGAAACTTAGTGAAGACAATGGCAAATATTGTTTATGGTGCACTGCTAACCAAATAAGTATCTTTTGAATATGCTAAAAAAGTAAATTTGAAGCACAACTTTAACCAAGCTTTAAAAATGGCTGGACGCGATTGGTTAAACGCTTTTATGGTCAGAAATATATAATAAAATCACGGCATTTAAAAATTAAAATTGATGGAAACACATAGTTTTTTTCCAAAAAATAATTTATAATTGCGATAAGGCTGGTATAACCTGATAAGTTCAAAATCTCGAAAAAAAATTGGCCTTAAAAGAGCAGAAGAGAGTGGGACTCATAACCAAATGGGAGTGGGGGAAAAAATTCACCTTGTTGTGTGATATGAGCACTGCAAGTGGGTACATTCCACTGATGTTTATTTTCCCTAGGAAAAGATTGACTCCTTTACTCGAGCAGGATGATCCAGTAGGAGCGTGTTATAAATGCTCAGACAGCGGGTGGATCAATGAGCACCTCTTTCAAGAATGGTTAGTTAGCCGTCTGCAGGTGAACCAATCCTTTTAATTTTAGACAACCATGCCAGTCACATTTCTCTTTCCGTCCATGAATATTGCAAGTCCAATCACATCCATGTTGTCTCTGCGTGAGACGCAGCGACGGATCTCAGGATGCAGCTTTTGGAAGGTTTTTTTTTATTGGTCGTCTCAAAATGGCATATAAAAAAGAATGTGACGTATTTTAAACAGTCGTCTTGCAGAAAAAATTACACCTTATGACGTAGCATCCTTGATGAGGAAAGCATTTAGTAATGTTGCATCTGTTAATAAGGGAGAAACAGGGTTCAGATCAACTGGAATCTTTTCAATAAATCCGGAAATATTCACAGAAGAAAATTTCATTCCTGCAGAAATTCTCCAATCTGAGCCCATAACAATCCAAGATTGCAATAAATTGCTCGCAGCTACCAGTGTGGTTTCTAGCACATCAAAAAAAGTTCATGCACTAGTTCCGTGCGCTTAAAAAAAAAATCTTATTCACATGTTTTTAGCACACCAGATCAAGTCAAGACAACATTCCATGATTTAATCAAATTGCCAGAGAAAACTCCTGTTATAAATACAAGATATGGCTGAAAGTAGCAACACGCGACAATTTTAATTTTAACCCTAATAAAAGAAAATCTTTTAGAAAAAGAAAATTATATAAAAAGAAGGAAAAGTAAAGATATGGAAAGGCAATGGACCGGGGGAAAAAACTAAAGTGCTGAAGAAGGGTCCTGAAAAGGCAAAGCGCAAAGTATTACAAGAATCGAATGAAACTTTTGAATGAGGTATTATGTCATGATGACTTATGTCATGGTTGATCTAGAATTTAGAATTTGTGTCAACCTTATAATGGTGTCCACAACTTAGCCTTGTAAGTTAAAAATAGGTATGATGCACTGATTGTAGACCTTAGTCTTAAGGGATAAAATATCCCGATCTAAATGCAGCCTAGTCTGACAGAATCCTTCTGCAGGTTATATTTCAGGTTATAAATTGCCAACGGAACTTTCATAAACTGCATCCTGAATCACGACTATATATTCCAACTTGTCTCATAGAATAAAGTGGTAGGATAATTATGTTCAGTTTTTTTTAATAAATGTTGCGTTTTCATAGAGACGTCTCTGCATATCGATATAGTCGACTTGGTATGACAGCAAAAGACTTTAAAGCAAACTATAGCTGAAATTGAAACCCTTTATAGAAATTACAAATGCTTAGGGCTGCCGAATTGTTCGAAAGAATTACCGCAACGCGGACCTGGAACACAAAAGGTAACTAAAGTAACACAGGTGTATTTTCGTCCATTAAAAAAAATATGTTCCTTCTTGCTCTGAGCAAGAGATTCAGAGTAATTTGATGACTTACCATTACAAAAAAATCAGACTGAGTGCTACCATATTCCAGAGTGCAGTGATCCCATAATCAGCTGTAATTAGTCTCTATGTATAGATCATCATCATCATATCAGCCGGAAAATGTCTACTGTTGGACATGAGCCTCCCCCAAGTTTCGCCACAATGAACGGTCCTAGGCACCTCGCATCCAACATTATGTATAGGTTTGACATACTTATTCAGAAAATACTGTTTTAAAGAAATATCACCGCACTTACATCACATTGAAAAATTACATAATAACCTACTGCACACCGCTAACACGAAACAGCGCGAACGTAATCCAATAAATCGTGAAAAGAAGGGAACGTGGTGCGAATCCAATATCAAAACTAAAGGTTTGTAGAACAAAAGCTTGATGCGCGGATAAAAGAATGGAACGAAAAACGAATGGAGTCGCGTTTCGAGCTTGAAACATTGGCGTGTCACGCCGCGTGACGGGGCCGACGACGCCGCGACACGCTCCTATATCAATTTCACGGATTAAACTTCATGTGGTTGTATCTTCACGTCGTTATTACACGCATTGAACTTGATAAATTTATTAGTATTTTGCGCAACAGTGAAAGAAAAACTAGAGGAATGCGAGTCGAACTCCATACTACGGGATTCGAAACACGAAAACTATTAATAGATAGTTTTTCCCCTTTTAACTATTTGCAGTAGCCAGCAAGTTTGTAGTAGCCCTTTGACTGATGGACGGACAGACAGGCGGGCGTGTGCTTCGAAATAGGGGCCAACTTTTAATACAGGTCGACTCCTTTTAAACACGGAACCTGATAAAAGTAGACGAAATAGTTAAAGCATTCATGCAGACAAAGCGTGGTGTTGTACAAAAGTTTGATATAAGAATGGATGGATTCACGTTTTTAGTTTGAAACATTGGCATGTCCCGTGGCGTGACGGCTTCCGATGCGCCTCAACGCCGCTCTCTGATATCAATTTCATGGATTATTCCTTCACACGCGGGAATTTTGTATTTTTCACATCACTATAAGTTGCAAGCTCAATGGATATTTAATATATTATTAAAGTCTATTTATTCTATTATGGCGTTAAACGATTACTGGTTAATTGATAATATTTTTTGTCAGAATTTCAATGATTGTACCTTTTTTTTTTAGGTGGGATAATCATCATCCAATGACATCTCCCGCCCTTGGGCGGAGCGGGGTATAGTGCCAGACTTTTACTGACTAAAAAAAAACCTATTCCGGTTCCTTCTTTGCCTTAGGAACGGGGTAGGTTTTTAGTTAGTAAGAGTTTGACACTGTTTCCCGCGCCGCCCAAGGGCGGGATTTGTCATTGGATAATTTTACCTACCATAAAAAAAAACCCATGGCCCCAATAGGTTTCGACTTCCTGCTGGGCCCAATATGGTTACTGACCTCTCCTTAAGGCGCGCGTGAAACAATATGCCCCGCTGACAACTTTTATTGGCCTTTGTACCTACGATATCGTGGTCTTGCAAATGCTAATGCAAAGCAGATATTGTAAATAATACGCAGTGTGCAAGGAAAAACTGCTGTCAGCCATCCGTGTATAGTATCAGAGACGTTACGGAGGTTCAATTCAGATTCCGAAAGGTCGGAACTTCTAATTGATTTTGCACCTCCGATTCTGATTTCGGTTTGATTTCGGTCGGGAACCGGAGGTGCACACAAGTTTATACTATAAATTTATTTTCAATACACTTGCTCAGAAAGTGACTTTTATTGCACTACACTTAGGTATATAATGGCACCTGTTACCAAACTGTGACATTTTGATTACCATTACGCACGCTAGTGCTGTAATGTAGCTATAACCTTTTTGTTCAACCTCTTTGTTCACAAAACAAATATTGAAAACGAAAAAATAATAATTGTTTGTGGTCTATGGTCGTCATTTAAAGATGCGCGCGGTTTTTGGCGTAATTTTTTCGAGTGATTTTCATGGTTTGTATTAATAAAATAAAATCAAATACTACATTTTAAAATGTTACATCCATATTCTATTGTCAATACGAATGATATAAAAACTTTTCACACAAGAAAACAAGCGACGACTAGGCAATATGATCAAAAGACCATATAGCCATAGCCTAGCGCGTGCTCATAGACAACAGATTTAATTTTTTTACCGCCATGTTATGAAAAATTTTACTAGTTTTACCGTTGTAATATTTGTTAAGTTAATTATTTTTCTTCACAAGTGTATTGAAAAACGTCGTATGATACACGTGAGTAATGAATGTTACCGTTCTTGGCTTTCTTAAGACTCTCGCCAAGGCTCGTGTCTTAATACCGCCTCGACGGTAACCTCCTACATTACACACTTGTATTATAATGTACTATTATTACAAATGATATCTACACATGTACAAAACCTTAAGTATTAACTAAACTATTTAATTTCATTAGTTTATACTTATCGCGCGGTGCAACCCTCTCTGTGCCATCTAGCATTTGTCTATTGCTCTTTCACTTAGTCTTGTTTCGTACCTATCTATTTGGCACGTTTTACTTATACCTAGTTTGTTGAGAAGTAGTGGTGGTCCGGTGGTAACTGCTCCGACTTAAAAGTTGTATGTCAGGGGTTTAAACCCAGCCAAGTGCATTACTTTGTGTAAATTTAATTCATCAGCACTACTCTCAAAAAGAAAACTGTGTGTCAAAGGTAAAGGAAAACATCGTGTGAAAACATGTCCTGGAACCAGAAATTCAAATATTAGTATAAAAGAAAATAAAATATTTTACATCAAATGAATTCTTGTTTTTCCTTCTCTCTAGGAAAACCCAAACTAGTCTAATATACAAAATATAACACAAAATTTAAATACCTCCACAATTTGGATGATTGACTTTCTGAGAAAATCTTTAATCTTTAATGAATTATTGTTTTTTCTTCTCTCTAGGAAAACTGAAAGTAGTCTAAAATACAAAATGTTATACAAAATTTAAATACCTCTACAGTTTGGATGGTTGACTTTCTGAGAAAATATTTAAACTTGACGTTGGCATAGTAATACAATGTAGAAAGACTTTTAATACCTTTCTCGGAAGAGAGCAAAGTTCATGAAAAATAATGTTTCTGAAGTCTTAGACAAATTACTGTTCTGTTAGGTTTCCCGCCAAACGCTAAGTCTCAAAATGTATGGCAATGAGATGTATGATCAGGTCACTGGTCATGTGACTTTTTCAAAGCTCATGTTCTTCATTTGTCTAAACCTGCTGGTACGTATAACTGTCAATAAATGATTGGGAGGTACCTAGGTACCTCTAAATACCTCTAAGTATCAATATTGTTGGTAGGTGTCTAGGGCCAACGCCCCACTTTCGAGGACAATGCGCACACAAACCTAATTGCGGATAAAATTGATTTTATTCTCATGTTCACTGAGCGAGTTCGCAAAAGTTGCATAATTACATCTTTTGTATTATCGTAATAACTGACTGTTTGTAAATCCTTTATTGTTGGATTTACAAACAGTATTTAATTAAATTAAGTAACTGTATTGTATTGATTGCCATAATGTTTATTTTTATTAATTGTATTATGTTAATTAATTTGTATTGTTATTTAATTGAATGACTATTGTAATATATATTTTTCGTCTTCACTATCGCATTTGATTTCTGTTATGATGGGTGTATTTAAGTACACAAAATAACGAAATAACAATATAACTTTATATTTTTGAGATATTGTAGTACAATCCTAATATTAATAAAACACATATTTTTTTTTTTTTTTTTTTTTTTGTGGTAGGTAAAAATCATCCAATGACGAATCCCGCCCTTGGGTGGGGCGGGAAACAGTGTCAGACTTTTACTGACTAAAAAACCTACCTTTCCATTCCTTGCCTTTATCCTGGGGCCTTTGGTGACAGTCTCACATAACCTTTGGCCCCAGTAGGCTTCGGCCCTGCTGGACCCCTACAGTATGCTGACAACTCCTTGAGGCGCGCGGGAACGGTGCGCGCCGTAGACGACCTGAGCTCGGACCGGTCTGTTACCGGACGGACGGACAGCGAGCTACCCATTGCCCACCGTCCGCGAGCCCGCGCCTACGGTGGCCGGAAATTGGGATCGGAAACCCGGCGGCGGCGGCGGCGTGTCCGCCTTTGCCTAAGGCGGTCGGCCTCCTCCTTTACTAGCATTACTGCTTCGCAGAAGGAGGCGACCGCCTGCCACTCCTCCTCGCTCCGGAGCATGGCTTGAACCAAGCCCCGGCGCGAGAGATCGCCGCCGATCGCCCCCACGAGGACACGGCGCTGCTCTTCCCAAGCGGGGCACACCTCGACTGTGTGCTCCACCGTGTCCACCGGGCGGTCCGCACAATGGCGACACCCGGGCGTCGTCTCCGCACGAATCTTGTACAGGTACGGACCGAACTTGCCGTGCTCGGTCAGCACCTGCGCCAAACGGAAGGTGACGACGCCGTGGGGCCTTTCCAGCCACGCCTCAAAGAGGGGCCTTACCGCCTCGATCGTGGCGTGCCCAGCACGAGGTTGCGACAATCGCTCTCGCCATTTCACCATGAGATCCCGCCGGAGCTCTGTCCGCCATGCCGCGACTTGTCGCGGCAGCGGAGTTTCGCCCCGACGTTGCATCTCCACGCGTAAGTCATGCATGTGTGCAAGGACTGTTGCCTCCAAATCCCATGGTGGTAGGCCAGCAAGGAGGCTCGCCGCTTCGCAGGACACCGTACGGTATCCGCGGATCATCCGGATGGCCATGACCCTCTGGCAGGCGGTTAGCCGGGCCGCCACTCGCTTCCGTAGCGATGGCGCCCACACCGGCGCACCGTAAAGGGCCATGGACCGAACGATGCCTGCGTAGAGCCTCCGGCAGGAGGCGTCTGGACCCCCTAGGTTCGGCAGGAGCCGCTTGAGCGCAGCCCCAGTCGCATTCAACCTGGGAGCCAGACGTCGGAAGTGCTCCTTGAAGTTCCACCGGCTGTCGAGGACGAGTCCCAGGTACTTCATCGTCGACCCGACGCCGATGTGAACTCCTCCTACCGTTAATTGGGAGCCCGGAGGTGGCGCGCTCCGAGGGCCGTGAAAACACATGGCCTCGGACTTGTGCAATGCCACCTCGAGTCCCAACTGCTGTATCCTCTCCACGACTGTCGCAACCCCGCGCGTCGCTAGTTCGACCGCCGCCTGGTACGACCGTCCCCGCGCCAGGACCAGCGTGTCGTCTGCGTAACAGACCACGCTGACCCCGTCGGGGAGGTCGGCGCGCAGCACGTAGTCGTACCCGATGTTCCACAAGGGCGGCCCTAGTACCGATCCCTGCGGAACACCGCACGACATCTCTCGCCGTTTCAGCTCCCCCTGATGACCGGGGTAGATGATGAACCTGTCCGACAGGTAGGCCTCGATCACCCGACAGAGGTAGTCGGGCACCCGGTGGTACCGGAGTGCCCTACCAATGCAACTCCAGGGCAGGGAGTTGAAGGCGTTGGCGATGTCCAGAGACACCGCCAAGACACACCTGCCCCGGGACAAATAAAACACATATGGAATGTGGGAACGTCTCCTATAGCACTATGTTTCCATGCCAAGAATATTACAATATAAAACCCATTCTATTGCTAACAGAAACCAAATTCTCAACATTAGTATAATATGTACGAAACAACACCCTCTAACAATGCTACTAATCGTAAACATAAATACAGGGGGGATTCAACTGGTGGTAAGTAAATACGCAGTTCTTGCTACAATATCTTCGATTGTTTTATGCGCTGTTTCTGGGCTCAACGGCGATAGTCACGAACTATTTCTTTTCATAGGAACCTGACGAATAAACCATATGATTGTTTTTGTTAGACTATTCTAATACCTATAAACAGCTTTATTTTTAGTAGCAAAACCCGAAACACGGATCTAGTATTTTTATGCAAAGAATTTATGTACAAAATTTTATAAGTTTATCATGAAAAATCACAAAGTTATAAGCTTGTAATGATACCTGGTTGTCCACACAAACACATGATTAACGGGCCATCCGGGCCACTGAGGTGTTGTTTTGCTCCCGCACCCAGCTGTACCCTGGGTTCTAATGCCCGCTATAACCTGCTGTGACCGGTTTTGTACTTAGTGGATGATGTCCAACTTGTGAGCTTTCTTAAATATTTTTGGAAAAAAAAAATGTAACATGGTTTAAAAATTATTGAAATCGATTGAGTTACTAATTCTAAACAAACTATATTCAGGTTCCGCATATACTAAAAATAACGTAAAGAATACCTGGGTGTGGTTTTGGTCAGCAAAAGTCGGACACGACCTCCTGCTTCACGTTAGAGCATAAGAATTCATTGGATCTCACCTTAATAACCGATATTGACAGGCTAAAACTAAAAACGCATTAGGTCGAAGGCAGGATATTTACAACTAAGAGGCAGTCTACCTGGATACTCGCTTCATTGTGAACTAAAATTATAAAGCGTGCACTTGAGTTACGCTAGGTGACGTGCTCTAGCAAATTAACGCATCATTTTACAGTGGCCGCCCTGACGCTTGGTGTCGCTAATTTACTTATTAGTAATATGATTCGAGCTCATACTACTCATCAAGCGTGCGTCACATAGTCAGTAAGCGAAGCTCCTGACTATATGACTCCGGTTTTAGGTTAGGTACCTGACGTGCCTGACATGACGTCATTTTCACACCGACGCGTTTCCACGTCATATATTTTTTCACAGACGTGGAAAGTGTCAATTTAATATCACGAAAGCTTTTAAGCGCGAACGTGGCGTATTAAAATGAACCGCGTTACATATAAACACGTGGGATAGGTATTACTGACGGTTTTATCTGATGCCATGAAAGTCCTTCATGCGAGCAAAATTTACAGCGATTGAATTTTTATTATTGGGTAGACTACCGTTCGTAAAAATTAATCTCCTTTTAATTTCAATCGTATACTTTTTTATTCCTCTAAAGTCTTTGAAGATAAAAAAGCGTAATTTTTACTTAAATTAATAATGTGAATCCTTTAATGAGCAATTTAAGAACTTTACCAAATCTAACAGCGCAATAAAATCTTCACGATTCTTGCAAACAAACTTTTGTGAGCGAGTATAAATTAATTAGAAAATTGAGTTTGAGTTGACGCATCAGGCCGCCGCCGTAACAAGTTTTGTTGCCCAAATTTCGGGCCCCGCAATATGGATTAGGTCAATTTAAAATCATTACCATAATTTCTTATCAAAAACTTTCAACTGAGTTTCGTTCATGAATATTCCTCCCTTATTTGGCTGTTCATTTTACGCTGTATTATGTTTATTAAAGCTTCACAACATTCGCTGTCAAGAATACTGCTATTAAAATATACCGCGGTACTCTCGGCAAGTCCACTTCAACTACAAACAGGAACTTTAAAATATTATGTATCGATCGCTTCCAATATTCAGGCATTATTATTTATTGCTGAACAGTACGCGGAAAGTTTGCCAGCGTTGGCTGGTATAAAATTTGTTGTAACACATCGGGGCCTCGATAGCCGGGGGTTACTTCGGGGGAACTTTTCCATTTGCCGGCAACGTCGGACGAGAGTAGTGGAGCACGCCAGTAGCACGCGCCACTCGATAAATCGTCGGCCAACGAACGATCGGAATCATGCCCTCTAGCCACGTCCACCTTCAGACAATTTGGCACAGCGCTAAACTGTATAAACCATCAAACCTTCACGATTTAATTTCGTATAAATTCTTAAACAACAATTAAATTCATTATTAAATTCCTTATCTCGAATCCACGAAACTTTTCTTTAAAAATAAATTTCCTTTAGTACACAAAGTTTGTAACCGCGACGACAAAAACATAATTGTAAAACTTGGGTTAAGTCAGCGCCAAATTGCCTGTTTTAATTAAAAAACCGTGCGCCGAGGGCCCCGTCGCGCGTCGCAGATAACAATTTAATGTAATGGCGATATTCAAAGAACTCTTTTATGGACAATTCGAGGAAACCTGCATAATGAATTAGGCTCTGTAAGTATTTACTGAGCTCCACCTCCTACCTAAAGATTATAACTGACATAACGCAGACTTCGGTGAGAAAAGCCTTCAAAAGGAGATATTTTGCTTTGATTATGCATATCAGTGCCTTAACTTATGAAAAAGTGTTTGTAGTTTCTCCTAACACTTCTTAACAACTGAGAACAATACTTGTATTCATGAAGGTTCTTCAAGACTTTCTTTATGAGAGGTAAAAAGAAAAGAAAAAGGTCGGTCTTGTTATGTACCTACCGAGTTACTTATTCAAGGCACACATAACCTGATTTACATTATTTCCCAAGTTTTTCTTCACTTTTATTTACCTGTACGGCACTGGTCTCTCAAAGATATAACATGCACGTTTCGTTTGGGAACGCAATGTGGCCAATTTGCGGGGATCAGAATTTGCGTAAACCCTAAGAGAATGGGACAAAGACAAAAGGTCGTCCTGGCTGAGATTTATGAAGATTGCGGTCCCATAAAGTTGAGTCAGCGATGTACGTGGAGTGGAGAGAAAAAACACGATGTTTTGTGCAGCACTACTGTTAAATGGTTGCAAACGGATTCAGTTCCCAGCTATAACTGTGGATCATTGTCGGAAATGAATTATTACTTCGCAACTTTAAGTTGAATGCAGGCGGCGGATAAAAGGAATAATATGCAACCTTCTGTACTCCATTATTTAACTAGATGGTATTCAGATTCTTAAACATTAATCATCTTCATGTAAAATTGTACTATCTTTGAAATGTTTTATAGAAATCCGTAACTTAGTACAATTGTATGGTTCTGGGTCACTTTTCTCGACGAAGCGACGTAGATTAAAAAAAAGATATTTGGTCGCACAATCTAGATTGCCTTGGAAGTCAGACCTTATTCTATTTCGGCTGGCTTTCGTCTCTAAGCAGTGGAAGCCCTATTTTTTGCGCCACATTTTCGTTGATAAAAATTCATTACGAGCTAGAAGAAAAAGCTAGCACCACTGAGATTTTGTATATTCTTTGAGCTCGGATTGTGAATATTGCTGTGTGTTTTGTGTATATTTGTGTTCCCTAGAGACAACAGAGGATCTACCTTGTGAATCTCTTAGAGTAAAATATTTATCAAAATCATGAGGAAAATACACCAGAATGGAGGCAACGTTTATGGTGTTTTACAAAGAAAATATTATTAGCTGTATTTCTTATATTGCATAAACGGTTTCTTTGTTTACCTTAACAGCTACTCCTTAAATCGACCTGTAGTTATTTAGTACCCAACGACAACCAACTACCTGCAAGGTCATTGACTCGTTTACTTAAAAAATTAATTTCGTACATGCGTATATTATTCGAGTTTAAAAAAAGTACTTTATTTTTTTATTTTATCTTTACAAATCGATAGTGTTTCATGTACCGGATCGACTCTCTACGGGATTAAAATGATCAATATTTAACGGTGTATTGTTTGACAAAAAAACACTGTAACGCCTTTAAAGACATAATTTTTTTTACTCTGACTAAAAGTGAAACATTTTTAATATTTTTGACACGTTCCAAAAGAATATTTGCGTTAAAATATCGATATTTACTTTTACTTAAGAACTAGACGTAAAAAAGTCTGCCAGACGAGAAAATCACCTCACATTCTTTTTTCAGTAAAACTTATGAAGTTTTTCAGGCGAAAGGCGAGATAACGAATATGAAAATCAAAGGCAACGTTGTCAGGTAAGACTCAATTATCGATGACGCCGCTAGCTATGAATATTGATAGAAATATTTGCATACTACCCGCACCGCCCGACCGATATGAAAGAAAAAACAACAATCGTATGTAGATGCAATTGTATTCAGAACTTGCTTTCGCAGTTGGATACATATTCAGTTATTCGGCAACCCTAGTTAGCGAGTCGAAGCCAGAATACTATTTATACTTTTTCATTCGAATGTTCAAATGAACAAGTTGGATTTGTTTCTGTGAAGTTTTTGACGGCGCGTATGTGGTGAGGCGATACGGCATACATAATGTCTGCATAACCGTACAATGTACAAACGAAATGTGGAAGAACTAAACTACTAACTTATTTACTTTATGACCGTCGAACAAGAGAAGATACATCAGACAGAGACTTACTACTACTGGTCTAAGATTGAAATTCGTTTGCTATCAAAAAATAAATAGGTCAATTATTTTCAACCTACTTATAGATATTTTTATTTTCCAGAAAATTTTCCGAAAGCTGATAGACCACTTTCTAAGCAGTAAGACTAAGTAAAAATATCTTCTTGAACAGAATCTGTGATTGTTATTATTTATTTATTAAATCGTGCAAAAATGAAATACTGTACAATGGTGGACTCAATATCTTAGGCATTTCCTACCAGTAGACTTTAGGATTGCCCAGAGACAACGTGGTAGCAAACATAGCATGGTATGCTCATAAGTGTAAGAACAACAAACACAAAGTCAAATTCTAACGAGTAGTTTAAGGAATACTAAATTTAAATTATTTATTTAATATTGCTTAATTTACCTAATTAATAAAATTCATGTCATTTACCCCCAAAGTTTTAACAAATTATAAAATCTTTGGTCATTGAAAATCAACTTAAAGCGGCTGAGTAATATAATAAGCACAATTTAAGACTATGAAATAAATAGTAAAGACATAAGGACGCCTTCAAACTAGCCGCAACGTGTCACGCGATGGCAGCGCGGTTGCAGCGTGGCCGCCGCGCTGCAATTTGCGGCTAATTTGAAGACTGGGTAAATTATGTCTTGAAGATTTTGGTTCCCTCGAAGTGGTTTTTTACAGGTTCATGTCATGAGGTTATCGGCTGTTCAAGCGGACTTCCTCGTGGATAAAATTAATAAATTAAATAATCATACAAGACACTTAAAAACTAAAACTTATAAACTCATATTTTTATTGAAGCTTGGTTTCACGGAGCTATAGTGTTAGTCAGCGAGTCCACTATACTAATTATGTGTGTTGTTATAAGAGCGCAGGTGTCCACTAGCGCACACGCTCCCGTAATAATCCCTTAGTTACTATAACGATGCCCACGGGAAATAGCTGGTACTGTTTTACACCGATATTAATTTTGCAACCGTGCTAGTGTAAAATAATAGTTTACTGAGTCTAAACTTACGGTCAGCAAAAAATAAAATGTAATAAAAAACGGTAATTTAAAAAACTAAAAAACCCGACTGCTTTTCTGAGCATTCATGAAAAAGCCCTAAAACAAGAAAGTCGTTGTACCCGATTGCACTTAAATATATAATATTTTAAATACTGGCAGTCGGGACCCATTCTAGAATTGAGAGCACATACCTATATTACATTGCAGATTACTCCAATCTATTGACTAGACGGCTGACTTTCTAGAATGGGTCCCGACTGCCAGTATTTAAAATATTATATAGTTAAGTGCAATCGGGTACAACGACTTTCTTGTTTTAGGGCTTTTTCATGAATGCTCAGAAAAGCAGTCGGGTTTTTTAGTTTTTTAAATTACCGTTTTTTATTTTTTATTTTTTTAGTTTTATTTTATTACGATATCACTTTCAAAGTAAATACAAATCTAAAGACACCTCTCAAACTAAAATCCATCGAGCCGTTCAGGTCGCAGAGCGTGCCAAACATTTGAATTTGGCGCTAAAAATCCGCCATTTTGTTTTTTTTTATTTTGATATACCCAGTGTCACTCTCACAGTAAATACGAATCTAACGACACCTCTCAAGCTAAAATCCATCGAGCCGTTCAGGCTGCAGAGCGTGCCAAACAATTATACATACATACATACATACATACATGCATACATACATACATACTCTCGGAAAACATAACCCTCCTTCTGGCGCAGTCGGGTAAAAACCAGGCAAATGCGTGTCGATCTCGTGCACACAAACACGCTTCCACACAAACTTACCTATGAAAACCGTTCAATTCTTGAATTGAGTTATCAAGATTTTTCATATTGCATTTTTTTTTTGGCACGGAATTACTAATTTACAGTTTTCAGTTTTTTTCCTATATTTGTGCTATGAGACATTGCCTCATGCTAAATTTCAGGGTTCAAGGTCGAAGAATCTACCTAATGAATTTTGATTTGCTTGAGAATATTGAAATACGCGTTTTTTTGCGACATGAACGGCCATATCTTTTTTTTTTATTAACTTAAAAGTTTAGTTCACAGCTTCAAGAGACCGCAATCTGAATATATAGTTTTAATTTTAACTTGATACCTCTATATGTTCCCGAGATAAAGGGTCTAGACAGACAGACAGACAACAAAGCGATCTTATAAGGGTTCCGTTTTTCAACATTTAAATAAACAGTAACAATAGTCGTCATATTGTACTGTTGATTTGAATGTTGAAGTTACCGCTTTCCTATTACGTTGGCACGATATACCTAACCGATTGTGAAAGTATATGTAAACACGCCGCGGCAAATTACAAACAGATAGCTGCAACAACACAGAGCGCTGAAATACCTGTGTAGCCTCTGTTAGAGACGGTTTTGCCCGATAATTTATTTAAAGTGGTCTTTGCATTGCATCAGCCTTATAATGTTCCCACGGCTGGGACTCAGGCCTCCTCTTTAGGAGAGGGAATGGGCCGTAATCCACCACGCGTGCTACGTGCGGATTGGTGGATGTCACATGTCTTCGAATTTTTGGTCCTAGGACATGCCGGTTTCCTCACGATGTTTTCCTTCACCGTTTTGAAATCAATAGTGATGAAATAAATAGCATAAAGTAATACGCCTGGCTGGTTTTGATTGGTGGATGTCACATGTCTTCGAATTTTTGGTTCTAGGTAAGCGGTCTTTGTTATTAAATTAATTATGTTTAAGGTACGGGTCATCATATCCTTTAAAAAACCGGTCAAGTGCAAGTCAGGCTCGCGCTCCGAGGGGAATCTGTAAGATTTTTGCGAAACGCAAAAAAAAAAACTTGTGACGTAAAAAGATATTTACAGTTATCAGACATTTTCCTTTACTTCTCTCTTTCTTCTCTGCAACCTTGCTGCTGATTTTTTCACTGCTTTAAGGGACAGGAGACTTAAGTATTTAACATTATACTTAACGCGTTCTTGAGAATAAAGGTCATGACAGACAGATAGAGCGGACAACAAAGTGATCCTTAAAGTCTTCCATTTTTGCCGACGTTGGTACGTAAACCTAAAAATTTGTCCAGTTCATTCCGCACTTTCTGGTCCTGCTACTTTGCCGTTGCTGCTGTTTGGGTTCCACTATATTTAAGCATATCGCTCCTCTACCACGTGACCAGCTCAGTTCAACACAAGCTTGGCTGCCATTTTTTTTTCCGGTTTGAATGACATCTCCGTACCCTCGGGCGGGTCAAGATTTTTTTTTTTATTTAGGTTTTTTACAAATAGGTTTTAAAAAACACTTTACACGTACATTTTTTTTCATCAGTTAAGACTATATGAGGCCGTGCAGACTTTTACTGACTAAAAACCCACTCCTGTTCCTTCTTTTTCTTCGTTACTGGGTCGCGGGGTACACGGGGTTCGCTGCTATATGATCACAATTTCGAAACCTTTGTCCAATGAGTTAGTTAAACACCTAAAATACTGCGTTCCATTGCTCACTGACAGATCTCCAGTTACACTTTCAAAACTTTTATGATAAACCTAAACATGTCAAAGAGTCTTATCTTTCCTTTTCACTACCCCTGACAATTCCGACTATAGCTACTACCTATAGCTGAAAATTGTGCTCAAATCATATTGCACAAGTATCCAACTAATATCACAGTAATATTATAAAAGCTAAAGTTTGTAAAGTAGAACATTATTTGGATATTATTTTGCACGAGGATAGACCATGTCCTGAAATAGCACCCAGTATTATGATCCTGGGGAGTACCTAGTACCTATGTACCTTTGGGGTAATTTTTTACTTTTACGTGAACAAAACCGCTGACAGAAGTTACTTGAGATAATAGACTGCATACAAACAAAAACCTACCCGAAGGAAGCACTTTCAGTTTTTTCAGATAATAGAATAACTTTTAAAATGTTCTGTCTGTAAGAACCTTGTTTGAATTACCACACACATTCATTATCAAATAACAACATGCCCCAAGAACATTATATTAATTTTCATGTTATTCGATGGCGTCTCTCTTCACCGCCGTCGGCGCGGTGATTCCTTGTTCTATGGCAATCAACCTTTGGTGATATTTACCGACCCGCATGTGAAATTCAATCATTCATTATGCGTAGTGATGTGCGCCAGAAACAATAAGGTTGTCGTGAAGTATCAATGCAGTGATCGCTCAAACTCCTTTGACAGTGTGCTAGTGATCAGACAAAGAAATTACTAGCTTTGTCACAAGGATGTTAATTCAATTTTGGTAGCGACACAAAATGAGTTTTTAGCTTTGAAATTATTTTCAGCTTATTTTTTCTGTTCTGCATAAGTGTCAAATTTTTATGCTACATCATCATCATCATCATTAAAGCCGAAAAACGTTCACTGTTAGACATAGGTCTCTAAGGGGTACGTCTCTTTAAAAGGAGGGGGGGATGACATAATCGCCCTCTTGTTTGAAGCAAGTTGGCGATGTGTGGTTGTTGAGAGAATGCTACTGCCCATTCACTGGTGCGTCCATTAGTCGCCTCTTACGACACCCACAGAAAAATATGAGATGGTGTTTTTCTTTACGTCCGAACACCATACAGTACATTGATGGTTGCTGGTGCATTCTCATAAATTACTTATGATTATGGTTATCAACGTTTTCAATCAAGTGTTTCTCTCAAAGTAATTATCTTGCAGATGTTAACTACTCAGTCCACAAATTAATTTATTAATGACAATCTGCTACGCACATTATGACCACATCTTACTAAACACAGTAAACGCATTAATGCACTAACTCAGCCTATTGTATGTACATACGATTGTGTGTGTATGTGTTAGCGTTTAGAATATAAATAAAGCTTGTATGCCATACCGAATGTGCTACATGGCGTAGCACTGCTACGAATGCTACGGTTATTTCGTAGAATCGCTACACGTACAATATTGGTATTATGGCTTCTGCTGTTAGTATGTATCAGATATTCAGTGTTGTATTATGCTTTGGATATGCGATGTCACATCTCCTTCTCTTTGTTAGTAGAGCTAAGCAGGGAAAGTTTTCAGCGTAGTATACAACCTTATTTTTAGTACATTGGAAACCCGAAACACGGGTCTAGATGTACAAAATTTCATAACTGTATCAAGAAAAATCACAAAGTTATATGTAACCTGGTTGTCCACATTAACACATGGTCATCAGGTCATCCGGACGACTGAGGGACTGTTTTGCGCCCGCACCCAGTTGTACTCTAGTTCCTAATGCCCGCTTTGACCTGCCGTGACCTGTGTTGTACTTAGTATCGGTATTGTCCAACTTGTGACTTTTTAAAATATTTTTTCCCAAATATGATTTTCCACTCAAGGTGACAAAAAATGGTCAACAAAATGTCAGAATGAGGTATTGGCACCTTACCGTCGAAATGTCAATTTTTCTCTACACTGCTACTTGCTGCAGCGCTGACATCACTGTTATATTTTGTGTCTGACTGATTGTCAGTTTTGATTTCGGCCTAGTTTCAGCAAAAAAACAAGTTAGGTTCAGCTATTGAATCTATGGCCGGAGCTAAAACTGAATTCAAAGGGCTTCGTTCTACGATCAAACATTTTATGCTATAACTTTCCGAGGTGAAACCGTACTGATAACCGACCATCTTGAATTTCTTGATATTATGTTAACCCATAATCTAAATTATGGGCCATATATCGAGGCAAAGACTTATCATAAAACGGTACAAACTTTATAGCTTTAATATTACTGAACGTGATCACAAGGTGCAATGTCCGAAAGGGCAACCCCGTGTCCTGGAACGCAAAGCGTAGGAGTAGGTTTTAGTAAGTAAAAGTCTTTCACAAATAGAGCTGGATAAATCATTGAATAAAAGATTCAAAGATTCAAAGCATTTTATTTCAAATAAACCATTTACAGGCACTTTTGAAAAGTCAAGAAGTCGTTCTGTCAGAAAAAATGATGCTAATTGCACATTCCAAAGCGTAGATCTCTATGGAGAAGAATGTGCAAGAAACTCCATGGACACTCTTTTCAAACATGTTTTGTATTAAAAATATCTCGGTTACATGTTTTTTGTTGCTGCTATTATGTGAGAACAATGTAAACAAGATAAAAAGAAAATCTAATTATAATATTAAAAATAAACCACTGGCAGCTAAGAGATGACCAGTCTCAACTGACAGCGCCCGTTCACGAACATGACGCGTATATCAGCACCACTCAGCTCAACCATTTCGAAGGGAACCGAATGATCCAATACACGCGCCACCATCAGTGAGACATTTGAGTGAGCATGACAAACTCTCAACTGCCATGCTCATTTATGTCAAACAAGTCAATGACCTTAAACTATAAATTGCCCCATGGTACTCACATTTACAAAATTTGTTAAAGAAATAAATGCTTCTACATTATACAATACTAAAAAAATATCAAATTTCAAAAAAAAAAGTGGTATTGTTCAAACTAATCAATCTGTACGCCCTAGTGGTAGTGGAGCTGGACCAGCTTTTAGCCAAGCAATCTTATCTTGAATATAATCCTCCAACTTATAATACGCTTGTCTACATAGTGTGCGTTTAACACAAGATTTAAATTTGGTTTCATTGAGTTCTAATATGTGGGGAGATATTTTATTATAACATTTTAAACAGCATTTTAAACAGAATGATTTCCCATCATAAACAAAACGATACCGTGTCTTTTGTATATTTTTAAGGTTCCGTACCTCAAAAGAAAAAGACGGAACTCTTATAGGATCACCTGGTTTACTTTTTCTTTCGTCTTTCTATCTGTCTGTTCAGACCCTTTATCTCGGGAACGCGTAGAGGCATTCAGTTGAAATTAAACTTCAACTCGCGATTTCAGGTTTGGTCCCATAGTAAAAGTTGTTTGTTATCATGACTATAATCACGTGTTTAAGTATCGTTCACTAATTACCAGTCACCCTACATAAAAACTACTTTTATTAAACTAAAAATATATAGTTAAGACATGTATATCGTACAAACTGCAATGCATGAGGAATTTTTAATATCAACAACTGAAATGCTCGTCTACAAAAGCCAATATTTTTAGAAATTTAATATCACGAACTTAAGGGAGTGTACAGAATTTCCGTGAAATATAACGCCTTGGTCAAGGTTTATGATTTGAATCGTGTTCGTATAAAATAATTTAAAAAATTCAGTCGTTTGTCCTTTAAAGCAAAAGCACGTGAACACATTCGCAAGAAGTTATAATATAATATTATATATATTCCACAACTATCACACAACGCCGTCTAGTCTCAAGCTAAGCAGAGCTTGTATTATGAGTACTAGACAACTGATAAACATACTTATATATTTCTATATATATACAATATTATAGATAAATTACACCCAGACACAGAACAAATTTATTTATTTATTTATTTATTTATTTATTTAAACATTATGCAACACAAAGGTACATAGGCGGACTTAATGCCTTAGGCATTCTCTACCAGTCAACCAAGGGTGGTGAAGAGAAAACATGGCAGGTGCATAAAAAAAAAAACAAAAGATTATTAAGAAAGACAAGGATACAAATATATATAAATAAAATATACATACATATATATTTAATATAATATAAACCTACATATACAAATACATATATTTTTATGAAGTAAAAGAAAGTTGTTTATGAGACGACTTCGCTATCTGTGAAGAAAATAATTCCGCAACTTCTGCTTGAATGCATAATGACTGGTGGCCATCCTGATGTCGAGAGGAAGCACATTCCACAGAAGTATGGACTGTATATGAAAGGAAGAATGAAGAAAATCAGAAGTATGAGAAGGACAAAGTAGTAGAAGATTGTTAGAAGAACGCAGATTCTTAGCGTGAGAAGAACAAAGATATTGAAAGTGGGAAATAAGATAAGAAGGAGGAGTGGGTGAGTTGAGTAGAGAGTAAAGAGTAGTCAGTGCACGCAGATTTCTTCTCTGGCGAATCGGCATCCATTTTAGTTCGGATCTGTAACTCGAGATGTGGTCATATTTTCTCAAATTAAATATGAACCTGATGCAGTTGTTAAGAAGTCTGTCTAGTTTGTCCAGCAACACTGCGTTCAGGTCAAAGTAGCACACGTCACCATAGTCGACCACAGGGAAAATTAAAGTTTGCACAAGCATAGTCTTCGTCTTTGCAGGCAGAAAGTTCCTCAGACGATACAGACACCGCAGAGTTCCGTTGACTCTTTGGCAGACACTCGAAACCTGACTTTGCCAGCCAAGGGTCGAGTCAATATGCAAACCGAGATCTTTCACGATAGAGCTAATGGGGATGACGGCACCATTAAAAATAATTGGAGGAAGAGAGTTAACCACCACTTTACCCATCATGCGCGAGCTCCCAATAATAATGGCCTGACACTTTGAGGGGTTTACGGATACCCCAAATCTGTCAGACCAATCCTTGACAGCATCCAAATCTCGGTTTACATCGTCTATAGCGTCTGACAAACTCTCTACCCGCGCAGCCGCATATAATTGTAGATCATCGGCATAAAGATGATACGAACTTCGGTGTTCGAACGAGAGTTATAAAATTTATGAAGATGGAGAATAGTAACGGAGAAAGAATACCGCCTTGTGGGACACCAGAATCCAGATCACGCCAACTCGACGAATTCTCGTCAACGCGAACCGACTGCTGGCGGCCCCGGAGATAAGAAGAGAACCATTCCAGCGCCTCAGACGAAACCATAAGATGTGAAAGGATAGATAGAAGAATATCGTGACTGACGGCATTAAAGGCATTTGAGAAATCAATTAAAACCAAAACAGTAACCTTGGTATCCTCCATGGCTTCTCTAATGTCACCAGTCACTTTAAGGAGAGCAGAGGAGGTACTATGACCAGGCCTGAATCCGGATTGAAAAGAGCTAACAAGGTTGTTACGGTAAACAAATCCTGAAAACTGCTTATGGACGCAGGCCTCAAGTACTTTGGACAGGAAAAGAAGAATAGAAATTGGACGAAAATGGTTAGGAAGGGAGGGATTAGAGATTTTAGGAAGTGGGCGCACATAAGCCATACGCCACAGGGATGGGAATTGTCCGGAATCAAGGGAAAAATTAATTATGTGGGTAATTGGGGGAAGAAGAAAGTCGAGGATTAAGCTAATCATATGACGACTGATGCCGTCATGGCCCACAGCCTTGGATTTTATGGACAAGATGATCTTTTTGATTTCATCCAAGGTAGCTGGAGAAAAATGAAACGGTTCAATGACAGGAGCTGGGAGGTCAGAAATGAAATCAACCGTCCTAGACAAAATTTGGGAATCCAAATGACCGGTGGTTGTGAAATGACTGTTAATATCATCCAGGACGATTGTCTTGGGGAATTCCACATGACGTGGTCTACCGATACCGAGAGTTCCGAGGAATTTCCAGATATCAGCAGGAGAAGAAGAAGATATGTTTTCAAGAATATGGCGGCGTTTAGCGTTGCGTATCACCTGATTACACCGATTTCTAGCAGCTCTGAAAAGCTCCCTATTTTCAACACTGCGGTCCTTTTTAAATTTTCGAAAGGCTCAATCCCTGCGCCTCATCGCCACACGAACATCTGTCGTTATCCAAGGGGCAGGCTGACAAATGATCGTGCTCATCACACAAACCTTTGTCCTGGGTGGGAATCGAATCCACGACCTGCGGCATAGCAGTCAGGGTTACTAACCACTCGACCAACAGGCCAGTCATTGGTAGAATCATCATACTCTTGATTTGTTGTATTCGTTTTTTTTTCAATATCATTCTTTATTTGTATGTATGTATCTAAGTATATATTTATTATTCTTATTTTGACCTTTCTGTCTGTCTTCTTTTAAATTTCGGCTGCCATGTTATGTTTCTGCACAACCTTAAGGTCGACTGGTAGAAAATGCCTAAGGCATTAAGTCCGCCTTTGTACTATGTTTAATTAGTGCATAAAGTTTTGTATGAATTAATAAATAACATAAAAATACAGGCTGTAAATGAACTTACAGGCGTGTCATCAACGTTTCAGATTTAAATTAAAAGGCTGCGTTATCAAAGATCATTTTAATGGCTGAATAAATTATCAAACATCAGTTGATTTATTGAATATGCCACTGTAAAATTGCAGACTCCGTATGATTGTTGTTGGGGTTGTTATGCCCAACATTAAGAATGTTATGTTCATGTTATGTGACCTTCTTGAAGGGTGTTATGTTATTTATATGGGAAGACAAATGTTTCCCTTGATGGATTTATTGCTATTTGATATAATTACATCATAAATCGACTTGAATGCTTTGTTAAAAGCACAGGTAACCAATATATGCATTTATGACGTACAAACTAGCACAAAGTTCAATGCACAGCGTAGCTCGTACAATTGTAATAAATCTCTATTACGTTGTAATTTTTCAATATGTTGTGAAAACATCATCTAGTATACGATAATTAATTAGTTTCAATATAACGTATCGTGTATACAAAAAATAGCTTAAAACTTCTCGTGATATTTTATAATCTTACAGTTTTTTTTTTTTTTTTTTTTTATGGTAGGTAAAATCATCCAATGACAAATCCCGCCCTTGGGTGGGGCGGGAAGTAGTGTCAGACTCTTACTGACTAAAAACCTACCCCGTTCCTTCGTTGCCTATAGTGCCGGGGCTGAGCCTTCCTCTCAGAAAACGGCCCTTGACCCCAGCAGGCTTCGACCCTGCCTGCCTGCAGTTAGCAGGCTGGGTCTCTTCGGTGTGCTGACAGCTCCTTGAGCCGCGCGGGAACAGAACGCGCCGTCGACGACTTGGGCTCGGTCCGGTCGGTTACCGGACGATCGGACAGCGTGCTACCCATTGCACGCCGTCCGCAAGCCCGCGCCTACGGTGGCCGGAAATCGGGATCGGAATCCCGGCGGTGGCTGGGGCGAGCGCCCCGTTGCCTCTGCCTGATGCGGTCGGCCTCCTCCTTTGCTAGCATTACTGCTTCGCAGAAGGAGGCGACCGCCTGCCATCCCTCCTCACTACGGACCATGGCCTGAACCAAGGCCCGGCGAGAGAGATCGCTGCCGCCGATCGCCCCCACGAGGACACGGCGATGCTCCGCCCAGGCGGGGTACACCTCTACAGTGTGCTCCACCGTGTCCTCCGGGTGTTCCGCACAGTGGCGACACCCGGGCGAATCCTCCGCACGAATCCGGAACAGGTACTTAGCGAACTTTCCGTGTTCGGTAAGCACCTGCGTCGTGCGGAAGTTGAGAGCGCCGTGAGGTCTTTCCAGCCACGCCTCAAGGATGGGCCTTATCGCCCCAATTGTGGCGCGCCCCGAACGAGGTTGCGATAGTCGCTGATGCCATTTCGCCATGAGATCCCGCCATGCCTCGACTTGTTTTTCTTTTTAATTTCGGCGTTGCATCTCCATGCGCTTATCGTACATGTGTGCAAGGACTGTTGCCTCCAACAATCTTACCGTGCCATTTTGTGTTCACAAAGAACTAAAACTGGCGAAGATTCGTACTAATTGAAAAGCGCTGAATTTTCGACAAAAGATCTCTCACAGGTGAAAGTATGTACGTATGTGTGCTATTCCTACACGCATAAACAGCTAAACGAATTTAGATGAAATTTGGCACACGGGTCTCAGAGCCTTTTTGTAAATGAGAAAAGCATGGAATTCTGATATAGCACATACTTATTATAATTCTTTATCCGGAGTGTTCCTTTAAGATAACTTTCTTCTTTTCGCCGACGAAGCCACTGCCAGAAACTAGTTAAAAATTAAGTTCAGTTGGGCAGTTCTGGGCCTTAGAACTAAAAAGAAATCCGTAATATGAAAATATTTCACTTTATATTTAACTCACGACGCTCAATTTAACACGGAAGCATCGTATACTCTCAGCGAAAACCGGTGTAAAATAGAAACGGTCACTATAAAACTAAAAATAGTACCGTAGTCCACCTTATACGAATTACTTTAAGCAGAGTCGGGTCCGATTTAACAATTCACTAGCACGTGTGGGGTGCTAAACAAGTTAGTGCCATTTGAAATACACAGTAATTCTCCGACGTGTTTTTCCGATGTCGGTCTTGGGTAGTCTTTGAAAATAAATACTCAGTTTTGTTTTCGTGAGAGGATTTAAGTTAGTATTTTTAAGGGGTTTTTTTATGGTTGGTAAAATCATCCAATGAGCAGGCTGGGCCTCGACTGTTTGCTGACAGCTCCTTGAGGCGCACGAGAACAGTACGCGCCATCGACGACTTAGGATCGGTCCGGTCAGCTACTGGACGGTCGGACAGCGAGCTACCCATTGCTCGCCGTCCATAAACCAGCGCCTAAGGTGGCTGGAAATCGGGATCGGAATCCCGGTGGCGGCTGGGGCGTGAGCGCCGTTGCCTTTGCCTGATGTGGTCAGTCTTTTTCTTTCTAGCATTGCTGCTTCGCAGAAGGTGGCGACCGCCTGCCATCCCTACTTGCTTCAGACTACGGCCTGTACCAAGGCCCGGCGCGAGAGATCGCCGCCACTGATCGCCCCCATGACGACACGGCGATGCTATGCCCAGGCGGGGCACACCTCTACAGTGTGCTCCACCGTGACCTCAAAGAGGGAACTTACTGCCATAATCGTGACTTTTTTGACCCGTATAAGGAGAATGAAAATTAGAAAATTGTTTTCAGATTTTTTTCTGACCAACACCAGAGGAGTACCCTTTATTTTTTAGCCCTTTCTGTCTCACTGCTGAGCATAGGCACCCAAGTCCTTCCAAACCTTCGGTACGCGCCCCAGTCATCCCATCACCTCTATCTAGGCCAGCCTCGACGGCGCTTTCCTCCTACAGTACCCAATACACCGATTTTGAAATAACGTTTGCATTTCTATCTTAGTTTCAAACAGTTAAAAACATATCTTCTATTTATACATTTTGACAAGTTTTTGATATTGATTGTCGCCCAGATTTATTTATCATTTATCATACAGGAAATTTTAATGGCAATTTTAACGTTTACTTGGTATCGTTTCCCTTCTACTTCAAAGTCAAATTATATTTTCAATTAATTCAAACAATATTTACGTAATTCATTAGTAATTAGCATTGCCATTCAACGTAACAATACTGCCAGTCTTCTGCAGCAAACAGTGATATAAAAGGAGGTTATACTTCGACGCCGAAGTGTATTTGTTTTACGTAATTTGCTTATGAATGCTCGTAGTTAGATAATATTTAAGTCATTTATGTAGAAACATTTTGTTAATCTCTAATACACAATCTTGCAATACTAATTTTATGTACAAAAATCATTTACAATGGACTGGACACATTGTAACAAAATGGCTATGGTCCTTGCATAACTAATGGTCTTAGAAAACCAACATGTCTGGACCGCCATGCCGGCCTCACACAATCAGAATGACGAATGAGAGCAAATGGGTATACTAAATGCGACCAAATCCGTTCTATTGTCACTCTTCATTTTATGCATCGTTGATAGACGGTACAATTAACGGATTTGTGACTTAAGTAGGCCTTTCCTGACCCGTTTATCGTCAACCTGAGCGATAACACCTAAAAGCTCTGTTGGAATGCAGTAATTCCATCATTCAGTCGAACGTTTCACAAAACACGTCCTAAGAAAAACTTCTTTTTAAACTATAAATTTTTTTTTGGAAAAAAAACTTGCCATTCCGAACCTTAATTGCGCAAGATTTTTATATTTCTTTTTTGTTTTTAATTTATAAATACATTACGAGAATCAAAACAGTAGATTTTTAGAGGTTTTGGATTCGTTTTTTATTATGTCACATGATTTAATTTCAAAAGGAATCAAATAATATCCACAAGATATCTTTGTTTACAAAACATCTAGAGAAAGATGTGTAATAACGCTTTTTTTTTTAAATAAAGACATAACACATTCTTTGCTATAGAGATCTACGCTTCAGAATGTGCAATTAGCATCATTTTTCTGAAAGACTTCTTGACAATTCAAAAGTGCCTTGTAAATGGTTTATTTGAAATAAATACTTTGATTCTTGATTCTATTCACTGTTTTTAGGGTTCCATACCTCAAAAGGAAAAAAAAAACGGAACCCTTATAGGACTTGTGGACTGTCTGTCAAGACCCCTTACCTCGGTAACGCGTGGAAGCATAAAATCAAATTAAAACTATATACTCAAGACTGCGGTTTCTTGAAGCTGTGAAAAAATCAAACTTCTAAGTTAACGGAAAAAATACATACGGAAGTTTATATTGCAAAAAAACGTATATGTATACGTATACGACACTCAATGAAATCAAAATTTATAGGATATTTCCCGTTGACCTAGAATCCTGAAATTTGGCATGAAGTAAACTTTCACAGCACAAATATAGGGATAAATCTGAAAACTGTAAATTTGTAGTTACGTCACAAAAAAAAACTGCGATTCGGAAAAATCTTCGTAACTCAATTCGCGAATTGGAACAGTTTTCATAGATAAGTTTACGGAACCCTTAGAACCCTCAAGTCCGACTCGCACTTGCCCGGTTTTTTTTTTATCTACTCCAGCTACATCCATATTATACTCATACATATGTACATGCAGAACATTACAACTAGCACTGCAACATGTACAAAGATATTTTAGAAATGCCACATCTTAGCTTTTCTCAGCTCTTCAACTTGACCCCAGACTTTTCTTTTCTTGCGACTTTTCCGTGCCCTATACTATTTGCACCTCAAGCTTCCCTGCAATGCGGGCTGTGTCATCACACTGCATCAGGTCTGGAGACCGACTACAAAACACTTGACCCCATTTCAATGAAGTAGACGAAAACAAAAGTGTTTTTCAGAAAATATATTCCTTTTATGAATTGAAACAGAGATTCGTTTTTAAATAGATTCAGTTCTTTAAACTAAAAAAAAATATACCAACTAAGACATAATTATGGTTATTAGTTTTTTAGGTGAGAAGTTATTAAATGACTCCTCCAGCTCTGGGTGAAGTGAGGGGGTGTGTCATACTTTTAGTGACTAAAACCAATCCTTTAAGATGAATATAATGCGGATTTCATCACGCATGCGGGATTGCTCCGCACGCGTAGGCCAGCAAATGTCCTTTTAATGCAAGTATATATTGTAGTGTCCTCAATCGTAGTGTCGACACCCTTGCGCCATCCCATGTTCCTAGTTCGGCAGGATGTGCCGGCGCTGCCGCTGCTGCTGCTGAGACCCTCAAACGGCGCAAATACTGTAACCTTATTTCTAATTACAGTTTTGAGCCGTGTGGGGTCGAAACGCTTGGATCATGGGGTCCACGTATCCTTTTTAAGGAAATTTCACGTCGCTTGATCGACACTTTGCGTGACCAAAGGGCTGGCTCATTCTTTGCCGAAAGAATCAGCATTGCCATTCAACGTGGTAATGCTGCTAGTCTTCTGGGTACGTTTCCGGATGACAGCGATGTGGAGGAGTACTTCGACGCCTGAGTGTATTTGGTGTTTTTGTATTATATTTGTACATAGTTAGGTCTAGTATACATTCTTAGTTTAGTTTTTATGTACATAGGTTTAGTATAAATACTTAGTAAATATTTAAGTTTATTTTGTTTCTGCAATATTAAGTATTTATTGTAATGCGTGGAATACGCACGCGGGATGCGGGGTGTGATATCGGGCAGCAGCCCCGCATGAGGAGCAGTTCCGCATGCGTGATGAAATCCACATAATAATAAAAACACCCTTAGTTGCCTTGGAGCCGCAGTAACTCTTTCGAAAAATCTTATAAATATTTAGCAGAATGTGTTATAATTTTTGTGCTTATGTTTCTAGGGTACCTCAAATGGTAAATTTTTCCCTATGAATTTTGAATCCCTTGAGTGTCTCGAAACATACGTTTTTTGCGACATATACAACTGTACCTTCTTTTTTTGTTAACTTATAACTTTGATTTTTTACAGCTTTAAGGGACTACAGACCTGGCTATATCGTTTTAATTTCAACCCGATACCTCCAAGCATTCCTGAGTTAAAGGGTCTTGACAGGCAGACAGACAACAAAGTGATCGTATAAGAGTTCCGTTTTTTCCTTTTGAGGTACGGAATCTTAAAAAGGCAAAATCCTGGCTAACTCCCTTACCACAGGGGGTGCGATAGTCGTTGACAGGATCCAGCAGTTGGGCCTCTAGGTGGCGCTGCACAAGTCCGAGGCCGCGTATTTTTACGGCCCTCAGAGCGCGCCACCACATACTTCCCAATTAACAGTAGGAGAAGTTCACATCGGCGTCGGTTCGACGATGAAGTACCTGGGACTCGTCCTCGACAGCTGGTGGAATTTCGAGAAGCATTTCCGACGTCTAGCTCCCAAACTGAATCGCTGACTCCCAGACTGGAGCTGCCCTCAAGCGGCTCCTGCTGAACCTAGGGAGTCCAGACGCCTTCTGTCGGAGACGCAGGCATTGTTCGGTCCATGACCCTTAATGGGGCGCCGGTGTGGGCGCCGTCACTGCCAAAGCAACCGAAGGCTGAAAAACGCATACCAGTCTGTGTAAAGAAAGCCGCTGGCAAAAACTAGTCTAAAATAATTTAATATTTTCAGTGCCTTTTGTCGCATTTATAATAGCGATTTTCGTAGTAAAAACGTTACAGCTATTGAGAGGTTAACAATAACACTGGTTTAAAAAACAAAACAGGAGAGCTTTTGTTTCTACAATTTTAGACAGCTGCCGTACAGTTTACATTATTCAAATTTGAATAGTGATATGAATAATATTGTTGCATTTTCTGGTATTGACTGAGGTATATTTTTGCGATAACGACGAGGTGAAACGCTTAGTCCAAACCGTGAACGTATCAACAACGTAAGTATGGATATTTGCCGTACGCAACCTGACGTACCTTCGATAGTAGAAATGAGATGGTGGAATCAAGTCATGCAATTCCCGCACGCACTCTCCATAATGCAACCTGTAAAATACCGAAAGGCTAGCCGGCCTTAGCCAGCTTTAGTGCATAGGCGTAGATTAGCCACCCTATGCCTGTGCTCAAGGCTTTGAAGACTAGATTTAACCAAATCTGGATCACCAATTAGCCTCTTCGCATGCCTTTTCATAGAGTTCAAAGCTGCTAGGTGGCATTTTGCAGCATCAGCCCATATGTGGCTGCAGTACTCCACACACGATCGAACCAGTTCTTTATATCACATTAAAAGCTGTCCCGGAAGTACCGCTGGACGTTTGCAAGAACTCCGGGTTTATTAGCACCTTGGCTTTGGACTCAATGTACCGTCCAAATTTAAGGTCTGAATAAATTTCAACTCCCAAGAACTAGTTATTATGTTAGACACATTTCTTCTACACAAACAAACATTTTTCTTAGAGAAGTGGTTATGACCCTTTTCCTTTTATGACTTATTTATGGTCCACTAAAAGTAAAGGCATTGACAGAGACTGGCACAATAGGTGGTATGGTGGTAACAAAGTGTCTGAAGTGTTATTCCTACTCAATTGGACGCTTTATCGACCTATTTTCATTTTCGCTTTTTTTCAGCCACCTTGAATCTGCAAACCACAGCTTTTTTTACCTAAGAGTTTACGGGAATGAGCCAATCCAGACAAAAAGACAATTTATTCAAATTGGACTGAAATTAGCTTACTTTGATGAAGGTGATTAGAAAAGACCACTCACAAAATCGCCCATTCCATCCTTTTATAGGTTTCCCAACCCAAAGGGTAAAACGGGACCCTATAACTAAGACTTCACTGTCTGTCCGCCTGTCCGAATGTCTGTCACCAGGCTGTATCTCAAGAACTCCGATAGCTAGACTGTTGAAATTTTCACAAATTATGTATTTCTGTAGCCGCTATACCAATAAATACTAAAAACAAAATGAAATAAATATTTAAGGGAGGGCTACAACAAACGCGATTTGTTGCCCCTTTTGCTTGTTGTCAATAATGGCAACAGCCTACCTGTTGCCACTTTAAATATTCACAAAATACTCAGTTGTATTTACATTTTAAAAATATATAATAAAAAAATAATATAACACAAGCTCTGCTTAGCTTGGGACTAGACGGCGTTGTGTGATAGTTGTGGAATATTATATTATATTATTATTATATTAATATTTAATGGGGCTCCCATCAAAAAAGGCCATATTTTTTTGTTCTTCTTCTGTAATGTTTACCTAGTCAACGGTACGGAACCCTTCGTGCGCGAGTCCAACTCGCACTTGGCCGGTTTTTCTGTTGTTAAGTTGGAATTTATCTGATACTCGTAAATTTTTAATCTTTATTCGGTTTTATATTCTAAATAAAATGTAACCTTATAAACAATGCGTGATAGCGATCATGTCAAAAAAGAATTGTAGCTTTATTGTTTCGTGTCGCTAAAAATATGCAGGTATTTGGGGCAGAAATGGCAAAAAAACTTACTACGATATATTTACCGGGCCGAGCCCAAATCGACGACGGCGCGTACTGTTCTCGCTCGCCTCAAGGAGCTGTCAACAAACCGTAGAGGTCCAGCCTGCTAGCTGCAGGCAGGCAGGATGGAAGCCTACTGGGGCCAAGGCCGCTTTCTGAAAAGAAGGCTCAGCCCCGATATGATAGGCAACGAAGGAACGGGGTAGGTTTTTAGTCAGTAAGAGCCTGACACTATCTCCTGCCCAGCCCAAGGGCGGGATTTGTCATTGGATATTTTAACCTATTATAAAAAGAAACTACGACATATTTAATTTCTTAGATATCCATCATAAAGACATGAAACTATCAACGAACCGGCGAATAATAAACGGCACAGTTCGCACAGTGGTTGACCGAATTGCTGCTGCGTTATTTATCCCGGGTTTGATTCCCATACGGTAAAAATACTTTCATAGCCTAAAGATAATAGTTCCGGGTCTGTATATGTGGGTATGTACATGTTCGTGAATGCACACGCAACAGTAATTCCTTTTACGAGACGGGAAAAAAAGAATTGAACCATTTTCTCAAATAAGCATAAATTATGTTGATTAATAGTTGCTATGTCAATAAGAACTAAGCGCTTAGTCATTACTTAAAACCATTATTTAGCAGTTCTCGTAGTTTCTAGTGTATACTAGAAAGTACCATCTATATCGAACATCTTCAAACGTAGCTTCGTAATGCATTCTAAGACAGCTAGGCATCTGCTGGAATTAGGTCACGATCCACGGGCTATGAACGAGAATTGCAGGAGTAGTATTGTAGATACTGATTAAGACAATCTGATTGGGTGTTCTTGTTTGTACAGGAGAGAATTGCTCAAGTGAAACGCGCAAAATGGAACTCGATAGACAGATAACTATTGTTTTAAGTCTAAAATTTTGAACTCATGTAGTCTATATCTCCTGCAGCTAGGGTTGCCAACTTTTTTTACAAGAAATAAAGTATTTTTTTATCTGAGAAGAATTTAAACAGTATTTTAGAAAAAATAACAGTATTTTCTTTATTGTAAACGCTAAAAAAAAGCAACAAAAAACTAGCACTGTTGCTATTCTCACGCCGCTATGCATTCATTACTGAAAAAACTCTTTCAGTGTAAATGCTGGGGTGGCGGGAACAGAAAGTTGATATGAGACAATTTTAGTAATATTTTTAAATTCTTCCATGGTAATAAATGGCTCCACTTTTAGCCAGTACTGATTTCAAGAAAACATACAATTGTTCGGACTGATTCGTTCTGAAACTCCATTATTGTGATTTAAAAAAAAATGTGAGTGTTTAAGTCTAACACTAAGCATTTTGATGCTGAAAACAGTATTTTTTATACTTTATTTTTATTCAACAGCAAAATGTATAATTTAGTGAAAAACAGTATAATACTGTTTTTCACAGTATAGTTGGTAACCCTACCTGCAGCCTGTATACACCGTTAAATTTTGATCGTATTACTCCAGTGGAGAGTTGATCCGATACATGAAACACTATTTAATTTTGTAAAGATAAAATAAAAAAAATAAAGTACTTTTTTTCTAAAACTCGAATTAATATACCTACGCATGTACAAAATTAATTTCTTTAAGTAAACGAGTCAATGACCTTGTAGGTAGTCGCTGCGTACTAACTACCTACAGTTCATTGAACTCGCCCAGCTGACGTTTGTCGTTTCATATTGTAGAATTGAAAATTTTCATGATGTAGGCGGCCATTTCACATAAAAGTTGGCCACTTCATGAATTGGTCATCTCATATCATGAAACCAATTCAACGATATGTTTACAATACTTAACATGTTTCCTACTACAAAGTTGAAACGACTGTAAAACTGTCTTAATTTTTTTTAAGTATACGACATGTAGTTGTATACTTTATCATATATCAAATTTATATAGGTATTATATATATGTACCACTTGTACTTGTGAACTGATATAAAGCGTAGTATGATACCCCATACAAATATTTGTTTTGTGCTGTAATCGAACACTCGACACACCACCAGAAGCCAATTGCTTAACCACTGCGCCAAACGTTGACACCCATCTGATTTTTTCCAAAGTATCTAATTTCATCAATTATAACGAAATAATTCGGTTTTAGAGAATCCGATACGGTTACAAAGAGACCTTCACTCAATCGGATTGAGATTAAATAATAACACAAAGCAAAACAGGAAAACAAGCACCCTGATCATTTAAATCAGCAGGCATTTCATTACGCGATAAAAACCCGCCCGTATCAAATGTAATTTCAGTCGCGTTTCCATTATACCATGATCTGTACAGAAGTTGGAAGCACAGAAAAAGAGTGATCAGAAGGTTAGTTACATATAAAGAGTAACTGGCAGTTAACGCTTTTTTTTACATCGCAAATCATGAAATGATTTCTCCCGCTGTAGGTTAAGTGAGAGGATGTCAACACAGTAGGTACTCTTTCAGATTACTCTTTCCGAGGGCCATTGTAATTCCTTGCGTGGTCGCATCAGAAATTGAAGATATCCGCAGTACACTAGCCTTATATTAGTCATGTCAAAACAGTCTAATTATGTTTCTGCTGCCCGAAATCACGCCCCGCATCCCGCATACTTGTACAAAACGGACATTTAAGGGGGCTACGCATGCGGAGCAATCCCGAATCCCGCACGATATTAAAAACACCATAAAAGCAAAGTCCAGACTCACTCACTTACTCAACAACATTGCAAACTGTTAGACCTAGAATACTGCAAGTTTACATAGATTATTTATTTATTTATTTCTTTATTGTACACCTTACCTTATTAAAGGACAAACACTTATAAAAAATTAGTGTACAATAGGCGGTCTTATTGCACAGGTCAATTTCTACCAGACAACCTTTGGATGGACTGGAAGAAAGAAAAAGAGTTGGGGTTGTCAGTGTACAACAATAAAAATAATATAATTTTTTATATATATAATACAATAGGAAATATATATATATATATATATATATATAATACATAAATAAGCCATCAAATAATAAACTAATAAATATTAAAATATACAAAAGAGATAGGAGAAGAAAAATTAAAGTGATAGGTAGTGCTCCTTCACCATTTTTTTGAACGCTGGTAGCGTTTGGGCACGCCTCACTTCTATGGGTAATGCATTCCACAAACGAGCTGCTTGTACCGTGAAAGATTTATCGAAGAACGAAGTGGAATGCATATGAATACTAAGTTTCAGATTCTCCGATGACCTCAAGGACCTAGAATGTGTGTCACAGAGGAACTGAAAGCGTTCTTTGAGATAAAAAGGAGTCAGAGGATTAAAGAGCACATTGTAAAGCAACGAAAGTATATGAGCATTCCGGCGAAGGCGAATAGGAAGCCATTTGAGCTGAGTACGAAATTCAGGAACGTGGTCATACTTGCGCAAGCCAAATATAAACCTGATACAAAGATTTTGAAGTCGCTCAAGCTTATCCAATTGGTCTTGGTTAAGATCAAGATAGCTGGCATCAGCATAGTCCAAGATTGGGAGAAGAAGAGATTGTGCTAACGCAATATGATAGATGTATCTTTTATAATGTACACAAAAAATAAGAAAGGATTTTTTTTTAAATCACCCTCCTAAAGGGACGAGCGTTTAAAGTTTGTTTGCACAAACCTACTTTCAAATAGGTGACAGAAGCTGGTGACACTGTAGGACTATATGAAATAAACCTTCTGTATCTATCTACTCTGTGGAATATCATGATCCGTACACAAGTCGGAAGGGCTTGATACTTTGACGGGAGCGATAACGTTGTTAACGGTACAGCGATACCGCGAGTGTTGGCTTTTTTATTTAATATCAGATATAACGATTGACAGTTATGCTGGGTTTTATGAAGAGTTTCTACCTGAGTATTGGCGCCAAGGCCAAGGGCAAGGTCCCAAGGCCCGTCCCCGCGAAGATGCTCACCGCCGCGGCTGCCCCGCTGGCTGCTGCCGCCATCGCCTCCGCGGACGCCGCCGCCGCTAGGAGGGGACCCTCGCAGAGGGCACGGGAGGAGACTGTAATGGACTGTCAATAACGGCTCCATTACGTCTCCTCCAGGCGAATATCAACCACTGCGCCCCCGCTCAGGATCTGTTGCTCCAGAGCATGGCGCAGTGGTCGATCAACATCGCCGTTGTCACCGAGCCGCACTTTGTCCTGCCCAGAGCCGACTGGGTTCAGGACCTGACCGGCTCGGTGACACTTATTTCGTCGGCCGCCGCCGGTACCCCGGCGCTCGAGGCCGTCAAGAAAGGTCGGGGTTGCGTGGCAGCACGGTTCGGGGACATAGTGGTGGTAGGCGTCTACCTGTCCCCGAACAGATCTCTCGCCGAATTGGATAGCTCCCTTTTGGAGCTGGATGCCGTCGTTGCTGGGTTTGACTCCAGCCTCCCCGTGGTCGTTTGCGGGGACTTCAATGCCTGGAACGAGGCTTGGGGTTCCCGGTTCACGAACCAGCGAGGTCGAAGGGTGGAGGAATGGGCCCTAGGACAGGGCCTAGTCGTACAAAACCGGGGTTCTGTCCCCACGTGTGTGCGGATGCAGGGCGAGTCGGTGGTGGACATTACGTTCGCCAGCCCTGCACTGGCACCGCGCGTCGTCGACTGGCGCGTCATAGAGGAGGTGGAGACGTTCTCCGACCACCGGTACATCCGGTTTGACGTCTCCGCCCAGACCTCGACCGTGCCGGTCCGACAGACCCCGTGTGGTCCGCGTTGGGCGCTGAGGCAGCTGGACAGGGACCTGCTCCAGGAAGCCGCGATAGTCCAGGCCTGGGTGCAAGCACCGGACAGGCCTGTCGACATCGACGTCGAGGCGGACTGGTTCCAGGTGGCCATGTCGCAAATATGCGACGCGGCCATGCCCCGAGTCCGGCCAGGACGTGCCCGGCGCCAAGTACACTGGTGGTCGCCAGAGATTGCGGCACTGCGCGATGCGTGCAATGCTGCGCGACGCCGGTATACTAGACACCGCAGGCGCCGCACCCGTCCACCGGGTGCGGAGGCCATAGAGGCGGAGCTGTATGAGGGATACAGAGCTGCAAAGCGCACCCTCCGAGCGGAGATAAAGCGGGCCAAACTCGAGGCCCGCAACGTGTGGCTGGAGTCTCTGAACGTCGATCCGTGGGGACGCCCATACAAAATGGTGATGGAGAAACTCCGCCCATGGGCTCCCCCGCTGACTCAGAGTCTCCGGCCCCAGCTCGTGGAGGGTGTGGTGAGCGCTCTGTTCCCTACGCGAGGGGAGCATACTCCCCCGCCTATGGCTCCGCCACCAGCAGCGGTGTCCGATGCGGACCACGACGGCAACGACGGCAACAATGCTCCAGAGGTGACCGAGGTGGAGATGAGAGTGGCGGTGCGAAGGCTGAGTGCCAAGAACACCGCCCCAGGACCCGATGGCTTGCCTGGAAAAGCCTGGGTCCTGGCCATGGAGGAACTCGGGTCTCGACTGAGAGGGCTCTTCAGCGCATGCATGGAGAGGGGCCAGTTCCCGCTTCGCTGGAAGACGGGGAAACTGGTCCTTATCGCGAAGCCGGGGCGCCCCGCGGACTCTCCGTCCGCGTATCGGCCCATTGTGCTGCTCGACGAGGTGGGCAAGCTCTTTGAAAGAGTAATTGCAGACCGCCTCGTCGTGCATCTGGCACGGAAGGGGCCGGATCTTGCGGACGGCCAGTTCGGATTTCGCAGGAGGCGCTCCACTGTGGACGCCATCATGCGCGTGCGAGCCCTCACGACGGGGGATGCGGTGTCCCGGGGCAGGTGTGTCTTGGCGGTGTCTCTGGACATCGCCAACGCCTTCAACTCCCTGCCCTGGAGTTGCATTGGTAGGGCACTCCGGTACCACCGGGTGCCCGACTACCTCTGTCGGGTGATCGAGGCCTACCTGTCGGACAGGTTCATCATCTACCCCGGTCATCAGGGGGAGTTGAAACGGCGAGAGATGTCGTGCGGTGTTCCGCAGGGATCGGTACTAGGACCGCCCTTGTGGAACATCGGGTACGACTACGTGCTGCGCGCCGACCTCCCCGACGGGGTCAGCGTGGTCTGTTACGCAGACGACACGCTGGTCCTGGCGCGGGGACGGTCGTACCAGGCGGCGGTCGAACTAGCGACGCGCGGGGTTGCGACAGTCGTGGAGAGGATACAGCAGTTGGGACTCGAGGTGGCATTGCACAAGTCCGAGGCCATGTGTTTTCACGGCCCTCGGAGCGCGCCACCTCCGGGCTCCCAATTAACGGTAGGAGGAGTTCACATCGGCGTCGGGTCGACGATGAAGTACCTGGGACTCGTCCTCGACAGCCGGTGGAACTTCAAGGAGCACTTCCGACGTCTGGCTCCCAGGTTGAATGCGACTGGGGCTGCGCTCAAGCGGCTCCTGCCGAACCTAGGGGGTCCAGACGCCTCCTGCCGGAGGCTCTACGCAGGCATCGTTCGGTCCATGGCCCTTTACGGTGCGCCGGTGTGGGCGCCATCGCTACGGAAGCGAGTGGCGGCCCGGCTAACCGCCTGCCAGAGGGTCATGGCCATCCGGATGATCCGCGGATACCGTACGGTGTCCTGCGAAGCGGCGAGCCTCCTTGCTGGCCTACCACCATGGGATTTGGAGGCAACAGTCCTTGCACACATGCATGACTTACGCGTGGAGATGCAACGTCGGGGCGAAACTCCGCTGCCGCGACAAGTCGCGGCATGGCGGACAGAGCTCCGGCGGGATCTCATGGTGAAATGGCGAGAGCGATTGTCGCAACCTCGTGCTGGGCACGCCACGATCGAGGCGGTAAGGCCCCTCTTTGAGGCGTGGCTGGAAAGGCCCCACGGCGTCGTCACCTTCCGTTTGGCGCAGGTGCTGACCGAACACGGCAAGTTCGGTCCGTACCTGTACAAGATTCGTGCGGAGACGACGCCCGGGTGTCGCCACTGTGCGGACCGCCCGGTGGACACGGTGGAGCACACAGTCGAGGTGTGCCCCGCTTGGGAAGAGCAGCGCCGTGTCCTCGTGGGGGCGATCGGCGGCGATCTCTCGCGCCGGGGCTTGGTTCAAGCCATGCTCCGGAGCGAGGAGGAATGGCAGGCGGTCGCCTCCTTCTGCGAAGCAGTAATGCTAGTAAAGGAGGAGGCCGACCGCCTTAGGCAAAGGCGGACACGCCGCCGCCGCCGCCGGGTTTCCGATCCCAATTTCCGGCCACCGTAGGCGCGGGCTCGCGGACGGTGGGCAATGGGTAGCTCGCTGTCCGTCCGTCCGGTAACAGACCGGTCCGAGCTCAGGTCGTCTACGGCGCGCACCGTTCCCGCGCGCCTCAAGGAGTTGTCAGCAAACTGTAGGGGTCCAGCAGGGCCGAAGCCTACTGGGGCCAAAGGTCATGCGAGAGTGTCACCACGGGCCCCGGGACAAAGGCGAGGAATGGAAAGGTAGGTTTTTAGTCAGTAAAAGTCTGACACTGTTTCCCGCCCCACCCAAGGGCGGGATTCGTCATTGGATGATTTTACCTACCACAAAAAAAAAAAAAAAAAAAAAAAAAACCTGAGTATTGGCTTTTAGTTTTTATCGGGAATTAAAAAATTGGAAAATTGATATCCGGGATTTGTGGGGATATATACACTGGTGAAATTGAAAATCGTTGTTCTAGATTAAAAATCATCATTTTGATATCAAAATTATTGGATCGAATTTCTTTTTTTCAATTAAGTATTGAAACTGTCCTGTTGGTCTAGTGGTTAGTGGCCCTGACTGCTATGCTGGAGGTCGTGGGTTCGATTCCCACCCAGGACAAATGTTTGTGTGATGAGCACGATCATTTGTTCTGTGTCTGGGTGTTATTTATCTACAATATGTATTTATTTAGAAATATATAAGTATGTTTATCAGCTGTCTGGTACCCATAACACAAGCTCTGCTTAGCTTGGGACTAGACGGTGTTGTGTGATAGTTGTGGAAATATTATTATTATTCTATTTCTTTAACTTTTTACAGGCTCTGTTGAATAGTCACCGAATCGACCTAACAGAAATAATGTGAAGTCAGTGGGATCTCTGTGGTCCATGTGAGGTGTGATATCCGTGAAGAAGAGCGTGTAAGAAACTCTTTTGTCTACAAAATCTCTGTTACATATATTCCATCTATACATATATACCTGCTACTAGTACCAAGACAGTAACGTACGAGTATAACACTAATATATATTTTTTAAATTTGTATACTGTTGAACCATCTCTAGCAGTATTATTTATTTCTAGTAGGGTGAAATACCTCTAGACCCGAATACTGGCACGCAATTCTGTCGGTCTGTAGAAGATACATGATTTATGTGGACGTGCTCGACGGTCTAAGGACATGTATTGTGTGTTCGTATGGACAAAGAGTCGATAGCCTACGTATTTTATAAGAATGAACCCCAAATCCCAAACCTGCCTTTCAACAATATAATAATCATTGTAAAGATTTCAAAAGAACCGAAGGACCAATTTTCTACTACCTACCTTGTTGATAACTTCACGAATTTGTTATGGGTATCTATATACCGTTAAATTTTGGTGGTTTTAATCCCGTGGAGGGTCGATTCGGTACATGAAACACTTTCGATTTATAAAGATAAAATGAAAAAATAAAGTACTTTTTTTCTAAAACTCAAATTAATATACGCATGTATGAAATTAATTTATTTAAGTAAACGAGTCAATGACCTTGAAGGGAGTTGTCGGTCGATGCGTACTAACTACCTACAGTTAATTGACCTCGATCAGCTGACTTTTAGAAATTAATTTCGTACATGAGTAAATTAATTTGAGTTAAAAAAAAAATAGTGCTTTATCGATAAACGATAGGGTTGTAGGGAGCTTTTATATCGATAGGGTTTCATGTAGGTACCGAATCGTTCCCTCCGCGGGATTGAAACGACCAAAATTTAACGGTGTATCCGAATTATTATTTAAATCTTATTTTTATCCTAAAGGTGTCCACAGTTGGACATAGGCCTCCCTCAAGTGACACCAGAATGCCCTTTCATATGTCAATGATTTTAAATTAAAAAAAAAATGTTATAATCTGCACAAGATTTCTTGTGTAGAGTAAAACAATTTATTTTTAAAATTTATTTTATTTAAACATATATTTTATTCTTCACACAGCAAACTCTCGTGTTGGAAACTAAAATCACAATGAAAGGCGAAAAAGTTCAGCCTTCTAGTTGAATAAATGATATGAAAGATAGTTCGTACTTATACTGTCTCAACAATAAACGTGCTTTGTCAGTTTTCTTGAAACTAAAAACAGAATAAGATAGCTGCAGTAGGTAAATATAAGTTTATTTTATAAAACTAGTGTAGGTATATTGTTATGCGGCGTAGGGTGCGCGGATGTCCGCTATTTACAGTGTCCTCGTGACACACCAACGCGGGTGTACGCGAGCCTCTACGACATTTAGAAAAAAATTATAATGACCTGTTTTCGGATTCAGATTTCTTTTCTTTGTCAGCAAATAAATTTCGTATTGATCTACTTAAAATGAAGAAAACTAGCTGAGGAATACAGTATAAAAAATATAAATTTTATTAAAATTTTAATACGAGTAATATTTAGGTATATCTCGTACTCATTTTTGTTCAAACATTATTGTATTTGTAACATGTGGATGACGTAGTAAGTTACGCACTTATATACCTAGATTATAAGCTCTTGTTAATTAAATATAGTGAGTATTTGTGAGTTTTCCTAAATAGATAATAAAAATTATTAGACTCTGTAGACGTGTCTGCCCGCATGAAAGTAGAGTATTACCCCGAGGGAAATAAACCCTCGGAATAAAACGTATACGCTATCCCAGGACATAGTTTACCTGTATACCAAACTTCAGCCTAATCCGTTCAGCCGTTTAAGCATGAAGGAGTAACAAACACATACACGCCCATACAACAAACTTTCACCGTAATAATATTAGTGTATGATGATTGTTTTGGAGATGAATAAAAGAACTTCTTTGATAGAATATAGGCGTATAATAATGGATATTGGTTTTACAAAAAAAATGTGGGTGCGTTATGTCAACCAATATAATGAGAGTGCCACAGTGGCGACACGCGCGTGAGAAATTGGTACTACACCCCGCACTTCTCCTCTGAGCTGTCCAACCGCAGGAGCTCGCTGTGGTGACGATGCGTAAACAATGATATACTAGCTTTCAGAAACCGATCCTTGAACCCAGGAGGCTATGACCCTGCTAGACCCTTACTGTTTGCAGGCAACTATTTGAGGCGCGCGTGGAACATTACAAGCCGCGGACGACTTGGACCGGACGGTTACTGGATGGTCGGACGGCGAGCTACCGATTGCTCGTCGTCCTCAAACCTGCGACCCCCGAGTAAAAAAAGAATCCCAAGTCCTATACCAGGACTTGGTCCACTTATGTGTCAAATCATTTCTTATCCATTCTGACGTTTTAACGTGTAGGAGGTTAATCCTTAACCTTCTTTCTTCTCATATAAGTGTAATTCCTTTACAATACTTCCTACTTTTGTACTATTTAAACGTCTATAAACGTCACACGCTTAGGAAAACTTACCTCGCTCAATGGACCGAGCATTGAGCTTAGGAATCTTAGCCGAAAGGAAGGAAGAAAATAAACTTCACTGCAACCAACTCAATTGTTCTTGTTGGTACGGAAAAATACAGTGTTTTTTTTTCTTTAACATTGGAGACTTAACAGAAATATTTTTTTTGTCTAACTCGGTTAGAAAAACCGATTTATTTCTCAGTGAGATTTTATCTGAACTAAAAAACATACAATTTTTTGAATTGATCTATGTCCGTTGGATATCCGCCAGTTCTTAAATAATATAAAATACTTCCACATTATGGGGAACATATCAGTATTCTTACCCGACTGCGCCACAAGGAGGGTTATGTTTACAGTGGGTATGTATGTTTTTGTAAGTCAGCCATCTAGTCAGTAGATTGGAGTAATCTGCAATGTAATATAGGTATGTGCTCACAATTCACTAAGCCTCCATTTCTAGAATGGCTTCCGACTGCTACAATTTATCTTGTATTTAAAATATAGTTAAGTGCAATCAGGTGCAACGACTTTCTTTTTTTAGGGCTTTTTCATGAAGACTCAGAAAAGCAGTCGGGTTTTTTAGTTATTTAAATTACCGTTTTTTATATATATATATATACACATATCATGTGACGATTCTCAAACCTCTAAAAAGGTATCGATGAAAGAACATCTACAATTCATAGGCATGTAGACCACCACATTTTTTCCTTTAATTTGGTGTCCTAGCGGTTATATTAGCACATAAATATTTCGCGAATATTTCAAGTATAAATAGGGACTATTAGAGAGACCTTAGGTACAACCGTAAGGTACAACTCTATGATAGTCAGACGGATGGACGGATAGCAGAGGCCTAGTAACAAGTTTCCAGTTCTCCGGTTATTTTTTTTTACAACAAGTACTCTCTGCACTAACAGTCGAGACGAACTCGTGCAGACCATCATTATTTTATTACAATTAAATATAAAGGATAATATGTAAATCGCATATAAAAATCACTATCAATATCATTACAGTATTATTATCGTCATCATTATCATTACATTATGTATATTTTAGGTTCAGGTCTAAGTATATATATTATATCAGGTTATATAAATATTATATATATAAATCTTAAAAAAAAGTATAAAAATAAATAAAAAGAATCAAATAAAACTAAATCATAAACCATAACTCGAATCAACCGCATGTTAAAACACCATATTATGTAAATACCTAGTTTACAATAATGCCTGTCCTCGAAACTTTTCACTAATTCCCAGTAAAGGTTCCGAAGTTACACATTATAGCTTCCTGTTTTCCTTAACTCATTTCCCGAAAGTTTCAACATTAAGAGAATTCGTAATGATGTCGTGTTACATAATATGTTACAATAAACATTTAATCACGGACGACATTCCGACGAAGTTACTGCTTCACAAGGAACCGAAATAAAATATTAAAACGGACCTACACGAAGGCAGGATCCCGGTAATTTGCCGGATTTTATTATTCCGTCTGAACGACCACCGGTCTCATGACCCCGGCTTCAACTTCTTTGAAATAAAAACAATGCAATTGTTGTTGTTTGACTACAATAACAAGTTTTAGTAATATTTTGGCGTTTGTTGTGTAGTATAATGTAGCTTTTGGTATGACAGTTTTTTATGGTCATGGTATAATAGAATACACATACCCTTAGGATGAAAAGCTCATATAAATATCCTTCTATTGGAGAAACTTTCAAGAAATACTTACAAAGAATAAAGCAAAAAAAAGTCCTAAAACCTGAAAAGCGGTATTTCATCCCTGATCAAATTGATTATACCTAAAAATACAGTGTAGTATTTTATTAAAACATTTCAATATTTGGAGCTACATTCAGTTATAGAATACAAAGTCTAGTACTTTCTGAGAGGAAGGCTCAGCCCCGGCACTATAGGCTACGAAGGAACGGGGTAGGTTTTTAGCCAGTAAGAGTCTGACACTACTTCCCGCTCCGCCCAAGGGTGGGATTTGTCATTGGATGATTTTACCTACCATAAAAAAAACCCTCACCATGAGTTACTATAGAAATACTACACCAATTTATGGTAGTCGAAATCGAATAAACGCGCATCGAATAGTTTACAAACGTTTAAAGGAAAAATGTATCGTATTATCATGCATTAGTGGCCGAGTAGCAACGGCCCCGACTTACAAGTTGTAGGTCGCAGGTTCAAACCTAGCCAGGCGCATTACTTTATATAATTTATTTCATAACCACTGCTCTCAAAATGATGAAGGAAAACATGGAAACCGGCATATTCTATAACGAAATAATTCGAAAACCGCAAAAAACATTCATCAAACCGAACTGGGTATTTTTTTTTTTTTGGGTAGGTAAAATCATCCAATGACAAATCCCGCCCTTGGGTGGGGCGGGAAATAGTGTCAGACTTTTACTGACTAAAAACCTACCTTTCCGTTCCTTGCCTTTGTCCCGGGGCCCGTGGTGACACTCTCGCATAACCTTTGGCCCCAGTAGGCTTCGGCCCTGCTGGACCCCTACAGTTTGCTGACAACTCCTTGAGGCGCGCGGGAACAGTGCGCGCCGTAGACGACCTGAGCTCGGACCGGTCCGCTACCGGACGGACGGACAGCGAGCTACCCATTGCCCACCGTCCGCGAGCCCGCGCCTACGGTGGCCGGAAATCGGGATCAAAAACCCGGCGGCGGCGGCGGCGTGTGCGCCTTTGCCTAATGCGGTCGGCCTCCTCCTTTGCTAGCATTACTGCTTCGCAAAAGGAGGCGACCGCCTGCCACTCCTCCTCGCTCCGGAGCATGGCTTGAACCAAGCCCCGGCGCGAGAGATCGCCGCCGATCGCCCCCACGAGGATACGGCGATGCTCTTCCCAAGCGGGGCACACCTCGACTGTGTGCTCCACCGTGTCCACCGGGCGGTCCGCACAGTGGCGACACCCGGGCGTCGTCTCCGCACGAATCTTGTACAGGTACGGACCGAACTTGCCGTGTTCGGTCAGCACCTGCGCCAACCGGAAGGTGACGACGCCGTAGGGCCTTTCCAGCCACGCCTCAAAGAGGGGCCTTACCGCCTCGATCGTGGCGTGCCCAGCACGGGGTTGCGACAGTCGCTCTCGCCATTTCACCATTAGATCCCGCCGGAGCTCTGTCCGCCATGCCGCGACTTGTCGCGGCAGCGGAGTTTCGCCCCGACGTTGCATCTCTACGCGTAAATCATGCATGTGTGCAAGGACTGTTTCCTCCAAATCCCACGGTGGTAGGCCAGCAAGGAGGTTCGCTGCTTCACAGGACACCGTACGGTATCCGCGAATCATACGGATGGCCATGACCCTCTGGCAGGCGGATAGCCGGGCCGCAGGTACTTAATCGTCGACCCGACGCCGATGTGAACTCCTCCTACCGTTAATTGGGAGCCCGGAGGTGGCGCGCTCCGAGGGCCGTGAAAACACATGGCCTCGGACTTGTGCAATGCCACCTCGAGTCCCAACTGCTGTATCCTCTCCACGACTGTCGCAACCCCGCGCGTCGCTAGTTCGACCGCCGCCTGGTACGACCGTCCCCGCGCCAGGACCAGCGTGCCGTCTGCGTAACAGACCACGCTGACCCCGTCGGGGAGGTCGGCGCGCAGCACGTAGTCGTACCCGATGTTCCACAAGGGCGGCCCAAGTACCGATCCCTGCGGAACACCGCACGACATCTCTCGCCGTTTCAACTCCCCCTGATGACCGGGGTAGATGATGAACCTGTCAAACCGAACTGGGTATGCGTGGCGGATTATGACCCATTCACTCTTTCATCCACCACATACCACTTATTCATCTTCTTTTAAAAGACGTGTTTATTGATAGAATAGATCCAATCTATTAAACGCTATGGTTCATTAATATTTTTCGTCTAAATCCTAGCTAAGTTTATAACCATCTTTTATTAAAATCAAACTAAACCCCCAAAGCTGCAATTATCGCCCCGAAACTTACAATTACCACACAAACTACAGTGTACAAAGGAAAATTTTGCATCGCCAAACCATTAAAGTTATCGGGGACATATTAAACCGTCGATTCGCTTTAAACCTGTATAACATGTAATTAATGTTACATTTAACGCAACCACTGAGCTATTTCGCGTTAACGGGAGTTAATTCGCCTCGACGCTGCTGTATTGAACACGAGACAAACGTGGATAGCGCCATGATGTGACAGAGCGGGATAAAATCGCGGATTCACGTTGCGTTATACGGTACAAATAAATCGAATTTCAAATCTATTTTGTGTAGTACTAATGCGGTAGCATATTCAGCCTTATATACACAGGTAGCATATTCAACCTTATAATGTTCCCACTACTAGAACTCAGGCCTACTCTCTAGGAAAAGGAACGGGACGTAATCCACCAAGTGAGCCCAGTGCGGTTTGATGGATGTCACATGTCTTCGAATTTTTGGTTCTAAGACATGCCGGTTTCCTCACATAGTTCTCCTTGACCGTTTTGGAAGCAGTGGTGATGAAATACCCTTAAATTACATAAAATAATGCATCTAGCTGGGTTTGATTTGAAATTCGAGCCATTACCACGTGGCTACCACTGCAATATATTTTAATACTCAATACGTTTATTGCATTCCACAATGTGAACTTAGGTGGTAGGTACATAAAGACATACATTCGTTTTGGAGCATTGTGGGTCCTGTCGGGCATAACAACATAAAAATTAGGAGGAGGGCTATAAAAAGCTGCTTTTGTTTATTTGTTGGAGAAAATGAAACATTTTTTTTAAAAACATTTTCGTATTATTACCTTTTTAATAAAACCGCTTTGAGGAACATCGGTTCAAGGTCTTTATTGGACGCGAGATGTGTTGTAATAAAATATAAGTACCAAATAAAATTAGTATTCTTATTTAGTTCTTCCACGTAAGGATTCAGCAAACTACACACTGCAGTTTAGTTCATTGCAATGTGTAGATCACCTAGAATTTCTGTTGTGTTTGTACACAACAATTTGTAACGTACACAACAATTATACGATTGTACAGAGCCCTAGTCTGTTATTTTCATAATATACTCATTCCAACACGATCCAAAAATGACACTGCATTTTCGCAAAAAATCTGTTAATTCATAATGGCCGATCACTGGTCGGACAGTGGTCTTGTGATAGAATTGAGCTGTCTTGTAACGGATTAAAAGCATTGAGTGAACAATGATGTTATAATGTTAAGTCACTGATCAAGGGAACTCTAAAAATTTTTGCAGATTACCGCATACGTCAGATATTCATTTGTCATTATGCATGAGATTACCTTTCTATACCATTTCTTTCAATGGAATGTCAGTGGTTGATCATTGAAAAGTTATAATGACGCCATTATGTTAGTAGATTACCAAACTTATCAAAATCAATTTTTTTTTAACATTTCACGTAGTAATTTTATTGTTTTTCAAATTATTAATAATTATAAATTCATTGAATTCAGACATATTCTATTCATAAGATACAAAAAATTAAAAATTTAATAAAATGTACTCAAAATAATCAAAAAAAAAAATACAAAATACAAATAAAATAACACAACACAAATAAACAATCAATCACAAAATTAGTCATTTACAATATTATAATTACAATTATATTCATACATACAATCTTAAATAATACGAGGGGAGCTAACACGACGCTGCATCACCTCTGTATCAGAAACAGGTCCCACTGCTTGGACAACATATCAGTAGACTGTTCCAGCTGCATCGTAGGCGACTTAATAGTGAAGCGCTCCGCTTCGCCTCAGTATACAAACTGGTAGTCGAAGCACTACAAAACCGCGAAGCCCTATTATAGTTGAAATATTTAATTATGATTCCTTCTACCTCTCAAAATTGCTGTTATTTGCAAAAGGCAATCAGTCAAGTTAAAATCATTTGCCCAAACTCTGACTCTACTTACGTTTCAAATTAATTATCTTGTCGAACTCAGGATTAAAGCCATTTGTTAATCACATTGAACGAACGTTTATAATTAAGACGGATCGATTTCAAAAACTTTAGAGCTGATATTGTTGAGTCGCTGGTACCAACTTTGTTTCAAAATTACAGGTTTCTACTTGCGATGACTTTGAAGTTATATAATTGTTGATGAAGCCAATCATAAGCTGAAAGCTACGTGGGCAAGTATAAATGAGCGTAATCAGCCTTGTAATTTTTCCACTGCCGGGAGACAGGAGGTCTGAGTGGCCTCCTCTCTAAGCGAAGGAATAGACAGTAATCTACCACACGGGCCTAGTGTGGATTGGTGGATGTTACGTCTTTAAATGATTGGTTCCCGGACATGCCAGGATGTCCTCCTTCACTGTTTAAAGAGTGATGAAAAGTGATGGAATAAATTACACAATATAATTCAGGGCCATTACAATTTGGCCACCTCTGCTCTCCTATGTAGCTATGTAGCCACGTTGAGAACTACGTAGGTGCTAGAATTAAAAGGATATTTACTACAACATGCTTTTGATATCGTACTCATCTCCCTCAACGACTAAAGTAATGAAGGTACGCCACAAAATTCAGACGCATGCAATACTTAAGGTGGTGGTACACCGCGGCCGCAAATGAAGACCGAGATATGAGACCGCGACAAGTATCTTAGTCTCTTAGGTAGCAGTTAGCGTCGCGACTGGAGAGATTAAGACCGCGACCGCGACCAACACCAAAAGTACAGGAGGGTTTTGGAAAGCTACGGACAAGATATTAGAGCAAAATTATCCAATTTTTTTGTATCACAACAAGGAGCAGTGGACTGGCAAGGGCAACGTTTTATATGGCTTGCATTGTAGCGAAATCTACGGCGTCACATATAAAATAAGTAACAATATCTACATCGAGGTATCAGCGGTTCTTCGCGCAATTAGAGTATAATTATGCTCTAATAATAGTCCGGAAATAAAATAACGGGTTGGAGGCTCCTTAAGTTGTTTTTATCTACATATAGTTTATGATTTCAGCAATGCGGGTCCAAATATTGTCTTTAAAATTTTTGTCATTCGTATTTATCTTTGTCGAAGTCTTAATCTAGTCGGGTGTTGTCTGATCAGTCAATTAGTTTTTCACAGTTTACTTCAGAAAAAGTGACATTAAAAAATAAAAATACGTGTTTTTAACACTACTTATTCAGATCGAAGACATTGATACCAGACAGGCAATCATGAAATCTGTCTATAATAACGAGATCATACTATACTCATAATATGATTTATATTGCTCGGTTCCTTTGATTTCAGACGTGGCTGCAATTCCAAAAATATACTTCGACACTTTTTTTTTTTATATAACCACAAATTTAAAAAAAAAACATTTTTTTTTGTTTTTTTTTTTATGGTGTGTTATAAATTTTGTCTGAATATACCCATTACTATTTTCAAGAAAAACCTACAAGCCCATTAATCAACAATTCCGTGAAAACCTGTCGTATAATATTTTTACGTAATAGAATTTGTAATGAGGTAGTTCGTTAAAAAAGCAAAGGTTTCCAATTTCAAATACGATGTAACAGCATCAAGAATATTTAATACTCCCTTTATATAGTTACAAAAGTATCAGTGACTACCAGGAATTGACGAGGTTGTAGCTACTATGTACAAGGCACGTTTACACGACAACAGCACTGTCGCCAGTTAGACTGGCAACTAGTGCTGACTTAATATTCCCTCTTCTTCTTAGTCGTGCACTCTTGGCAGAATGGTCGTGGTCATATATATCTTGGCTGAGTCTTTCGCCACCGCCTCTCTCGCCATGTATCTCGGTGTTTGCCGGCTTGGGAGTTGTCATTAATGCAGCAATGTGTTACAGATTTGTTGATATCCGTCCACCTTGTTGGCTATCCACGTGATCTTTTGCCTTCGACTTTCCCTTGCACCACTAATCGTTCCGATATGCCGAACAACTTGAGGATTCGTATTAGCACAGACGACGATAAAATCTCTCCTTGATATTGAGTTCTTTCAAGACCGAAATATTGGTTCAGTGCGCGGTCCATGGAATGACTTAATATTGTCCCCGTGCAAATTAGTCATGTCAGCACTAGCAGCCAATGATATCATGAATAGAGTATCAGTCTATTTTCTGCACTAATAACCTTCGCTCTTGGCCCCGTAAGCAGCCGAAAAAAAAAGCAGAAATTACTGGCCTCGTATAAACACCAGAATTTTGTAACACAAGGACATTGGGTCATGCAATGCAGGAATAATCGCATTGGCGCGTTACAGCTGTTAGTGCTAATTATACTTTGCTTTTGTTTTAATTACCCTTAAAAAAAAATTTAAGGTTTCTAGGATTAGATAGCTTGTAGGATTATCTCCAGCACATTAACTTCGTGCAAACCTGCCTTGAATTTTAGTACCTACCTAAGTAAAGTTTTACTTGTTTTTAAGGTACCGTAAACTTTGTTAGCCATTTGTCAGGACCTTTTTTCTCTGGAACGCGTATACACGCTCCTTGATAATGTCAAATACTGAGGTCAACTATCCCTTGAAGCAGTAAAAATATTAAACTTCTAAGTCAACGTAATCTTAAGATATGGTCGTTTATGCTCTGTTTACGGTACTTATTTTTAAATGTGCAAAAATATCAAAAACTATAGGGTACTTCCCATTGACCTACAATCTTGAAATTTTGTCAAGAAACAAAAGCTCATAGTACAAGTAAAGGAAAACTGTTTCAATACTGTAAATTTGTAGGTATGTCACAAAAAAAAAACATTTTTGCGATTCGAAAAAATAGATAAATTTGTACAGAACCCTCGGTGCGCGAGTCCGACTTGCACTTGACCGGTTTTTATTTTATTTATTTCCGATCCGGAATTGTACCGACGGTCGGGCGGCGAGCCACCCATTGCTAGCCGTCCGCAAATTTACGCCTACGCTTCCGCGTATTCCCTAAAACACAGTATGAGTAAAAAAGCAGTTTCAAGAAAAACGCAAAAAAACCCTTTGACGTCGTTTTTTTTATAGTAATAATGTTTAAGGTGAAAGAAACGTACTCGCGGGATAGAAAAACGGACAAGTATCTTTACTAACGGGAAGTAGATAGATTAACCTTAGAATATCATCCAAATTGATGAGTTATAAACATACACTCATACGTAAAAACTTTCACCTCTTTAATATTACTGTAATTTAAAAGTAATCTAAAATATTCGGAAAATAATTTGTTTAATAGAAAGTTACTCAAACACTGAGTGCTATTGATTACATTAACTCCAAAAAAAACAAGGAAACTATTTTTAATTGACGTAGAACTACATTGTGCACAGGTAGATACATTTTATATGGCAACTAGACTTGTAGATTTACATAAGATCCACGCCACGCGACGCTACTTTACGTACAAATCAGTTATGGCCCATGTGTGCGTCGGTCTAAATGTAGTTCTCATTTTAGGGATACCTACTGCTGAAAATGTTGATTCCATAAACATTAGTGCAACAAGTGCAACCCCATTTTATGTCCATACAATCTCTGTCCATACCAGGTTGCCTAGAAGAGATCGAAGAATGCGATAAGGCCGCCAATTGTTTGTTCTTAAATTAAATTTAAGATAATTGGCGATGACAATTGGCGGCTCAAATTGTATAATTTCATATCATGCTGTACAATAAAGTATATATTAATAAATAATTTGGTTATATCACCGAAAACGTTTTGAAACAATGGTTATTCAACTTTTTTAACCGTGAATACGAAGCATTAATACAACAAAGAGGAGCCTCCCCTGTCTCCGAGATGCTTGACTTGCGTGGGAAGATAACCACCTGATATCCTAATGCTCGTTTTAAATAACGTTTTGTGAAATTGCAAACACATTTTGTCGAGATGAGTTGGAATATTTTACCTTATCTATACTCTTATTTTAAAGGGCTTGGCAATCAATATATCTTTTCCAGCTCCACGATCTAAACCAAATATGCCTGAAACAAACAGGACTGGGTTCAAGTAAATAGCGCAACGAGTCACTCGTTTGGTCATCGATCTTGTCAGTGGGTGGGTTTATAAGATGCAGTATACATGGCCAATTTAAACTATCGTGATGAACTCTGCAGGTGTGGTGTGAGACCTGAGGGTGATGTAAGTGTGAATAACTAACGAAAACAACTCATAATCAACACTACTAGAGGCCGTAGTCAGATGATTCAGTCATACACAGTTAATTAATAAAGTTATTCAATATAAAATATACACAACTCCGACGCCGAATCTGTAAAACTCTGCAAATGTGATTCGTCACATCATACTCATACTACACATACTCAAATCGATACCGAAGTATCGGTTTTTGCGGATTTGTTAATAAAAAACGAAAAACAAAACGCACATAATCAACACTACCTGTGGCCGTAGCAGTTACCGACTGGATATTAATAATTAATTGGTATTAACTTCACAAGAATTTTATGGTAACTATAAAATAAACACAAATCTAACTCTGAATTTTTAACACCACTACGAGAATCGATACCGAGGTACGTATACCGAGTTATTTATAAGTAATTTGACACGAGTATCACTACTCGTCAATTCTGTATAATTTTGCTGGGTAATTTCTTATCATTAGTTAGAAAAACGTTTTTTTAGAAAAACTAATCTAAGGATAGACGTCGGAAGTTTCCAGAAATAGTCCATCGACCTCACCAATGTTCAATTTCAAAGAATCAACTATATTACTTGATACTTGCATTTGCTTAAATACTTGCATTCTACCCAGCCCTGAAGTAGGTTCTATAGATTCAGTTATAAAGATGGACACTTGAACCATAAGGGTACTTAGGCATGCACTAGAGCCGTCTTCATATGGCCATAAAACGGGCCATAATGCAATTTTTACTGCTACTCTAACGTAGGCTCTTAGTTATTCCAATAGTTACCTATGTGGGCACTATAAGCATAAAGACGATGGTTATTGTTTCATATTTTCAATTTTAATAGAACATTCTTTTTTCTTTTTTGAAAAAGGTCCTACTTTAGAAACTACTCCTCTATCGTAGGTATGTTCACAAACGTTTAAACTCACATGCACTCAGATTTGGAACAGACATATGTACACAATACAAATATTGGTTCCGTGCCGAAATCTAAACCGGTTACACGTAGCGCAGTAGCCCATTGTTCAACCTCTAGAGCATCGTAATAGAAAGGGAAATAAAATATCCCGAGATAAAACAAGGGTATTGAATAATAATTAGGTACTTCAAAGTAACTACAACCTTATTCTAATTCCCTTAATGCTGGTTTATATACAAACGGCAGTTAGGCACTCTGTAATCAGGTAAACGGCTATTTAGCGACGTCCCAGCATTAACTTGGGTAATAAATTGATTTATGTTTCTATTCGTATTTAATGGCAATATAAAGCGCCCTAAAACTACAATTTATTTACCGACCGCTGTGCCCGGATACCGGCACAGACCGGAGAAATAAAAATAAATAAGAAGCCAACAGGCCTCGGCTGGTCGCCATGTTTTCTTGGCAATTTCCGTCCTGCGAGATAGGGAGTCAGGAACATGTGAAATCAGAAGTTAACCCTCTATATCTATGCGAGACGACAGTGTGATTTACTGGCTTAATCGAACCGGGGTAAGCTTTATTACACGAGTCTCGGGGGTCCGAAAGCCGGTCGTCTCGTGATCATGGATTACCAGTACATGCTCGCCAATTGTAAAGGACGAATTAGGACGGTTTGATTTATCTTTGACAATGATCTGTGGTATCGCGGTTTCTGTGTAAGTTGAATGCTCGTGGTTTGTGATGACGAAGGGTTATTTAGTCTCGGTTGTTAGTGTTGTATCTCTTGGGATTGCTGACGTTATCAATTTGGAGTGGAGTTATTTTGACCTTACTTTAATTTGTTTGATAATCGTTGCCATTTAGACTTTTAATTCGTTGAGCGTTTTTGCTAACTTTTGTTTGAGTCGACTTTCAGTCTACAGCGGAATACTAGAATTTTATATAAAACTAATTCCAATCTTGTAAGATTGCAAGTCCACAACCCAGTATTTGAATAACTCGATACCACTTGGCAAGACTGATATCAGATTTTTAGCGTCTAACTATCCCTAACATGATCAAAGATCTACAAATGACAACCTAAGCCACAGAACCTATAAAACCAATGACCAACAACTTGTAAAACCAAATAACATTTTCATTCAAATAAATGAAAGAATAAACTAAGGGTGCGTATCCACTGAGAAGAGCTGGGCGGAGTGGAGCAGAAAATAGCAGTGAAAAGTGGCAAATGTTTTCATTAAACCGAAGCGGGTGGACTGAATTTGTGCTACCCTTTGCTTCATGCTCTTTGCTAAGCACCCAACTCCGTTCTGCCAGGTCAGAAGCCGCGCTTTTTTTTTAATTTGTTAGTCACTCAACTTATACTGTTTCCACTGATGTAGAGTAGAGAATTCGAGCACTGTGATCGGCCTATTAACGGCCTTCTCTTCTCACTCAGCCAAACTCCGCCAACCTAGAAACGCACCCTAAGTCTTTACAGCCTACGATGACATTAGCATAGTTAAATTTCATTTTCTCACAGTTTTTTTCGACGTCTATCCTCAAGAGACACTTTTATTTACTTTAATTTACTAAAGATGTTTACCATCGTTCATCACTCAACACAAGAAGCACAAACATACCTTCTTTACACATGACAACTTTGTTTATTTTCATGTCGTGGCTTATCTATTGGTTACGTCTTCAATAATGACAGCTTTTTCAAAGTACTATAAAAAAAGCAACTTTTTGTTAAGAAAAATGAAACTTTACTATTGATTTTTAACCCGTTTTTATTTAAAAGGAAGTGCTACATACACAATACATTGTTTTAATAACCATTGTTAATAAAACACGAAAGCTATTTAGCAACAGTGGTTTTTTTTTATGGTAGGTAAAATCATCCAATGACAAATCCCGCCCTTGGGCGGAGCGGGAAGTAGTGTCAGACTCTTACTGACTAAAAACCTACCCCGTTCCTTCGTAGCCTATCGTGCCGGGGCCGAGCATTCCTTTCGGAACTAACCCATGACCCCAGTAGGCTTCGACCCTGCCTGCCTGCAGTTAGCAGGCTGGGCCTCTTCGGTGTGCTGACAGCTCCTTGAGGCGCGCGGGAACAGAACGCGCCGTCGATGATTTGGGCTCGGTCCGGTCGGTTACCGGACGATCGGACAGCGTGCTACCCATTGCACGCCGTCCGCAAGCCCGCGCCTACGGTGGCCGGAAATCGGGATCGGGATCCCGGCGGCGGCTGGAGCGAGCGCCCCGTTGCCTCTGCCTGATGCGGTCGGCCTCCTCCTTTGCTAGCATTACTGCTTCGCAGAAGGAGGCGACCGCCTGCCATCCCTCCTCACTACGGACCATGGCCTGAACCAAGGCCCGGCGAGAGAGATCGCTGCCGCCGATCGCCCCCACGAGGACACGGCGATGCTCCGCCCAGGCGGGGCACATCTCTACAGTGTGCTCCACCGTGTCCTCCGGATGTTCCGCACAGTGGCGACACCCGGGCGAATCCTCCGCACGAATCCGGAACAGATACTTAGCGAACTTTCCGTGTTCGGTAAGCACCTGCGTCGTGCGGAAGTTGAGAACGCCGTGAGGTCTTTCCAGCCACGGTTCAAGGATGGGCCTTATCGCCCCAATTGTGGCGCGCCCCTAGCAACAGTGGTTTTGTTTAATATTGTGTTATATATTTTATGCTTCTTCATAATTTTTTTGGTCATCATTTTTGCCGAAAGACGTCCGCTAATGAACACTCACCCCCTTCCCCAATTGTTGGCACATAGACCGGTGTTGTTCGTTTCAAATTCCTAAAGCCTTCAACAAACTTAACAATCTGAACTATAACTTATAACTTAAACTAAAAACAAATTTCTCACTGTTTGTAAGCACCTTCAAAACAATTACGGTCCTGTCACAAACTTACCTCGCTATTAATGAATAGTCACACCACTTCGTTGTTAATCTTAAAACAGACCTTTAGGTTAAAATAATTAACGCCTAAAACGGCTAAGTATTACAATGGTCTAATTAATTAAATAGTACATTGTTACCCTAGGGGTGAAAGTAACTTATTTATTCCCGAGAAGAAGTTTGGCGTCCTAGCGAAGGGAGGTCGCCGATATTCGAGGGACTAAATAAGTCTTTAACCCGAGGTAAACACTGTGCTTTTCATTACGAATAAAAGGAAAAAAAAACTGAGTCGTCGTCAAAGGTCGTCGTATGAATATAAGTATGTTCCTTTTGATTTATGCTGTAAAAGGTTTCCGACTACTACTTCCTCCATCCTTAACTGAATCTGATGAACTTATTGTGTAATTAAAAAATCTCTTATAGCAGAGATTTGTAAAGTATGTAAAAGAACTCTACAACTCGAAAAAAAACAATAAAGACCCATTTCCGCACCTGTTTAGTTTTTTTTTCTGTAGTCAACTGGCTATTCAGCCATAATTTTTCATTTTTATCAGTGAAAACATAGTAAATATTTTTCTCAAATCTATTTTAGTTTTAAAGAAAGAATTGAAAGTAAATTATAATTAAGTCATTTAAAAAAATATGTACTTATCTTTATGTTATTTCAATTCATTGATAATTGTACGTCGCACTGTAATTAAGTGGCTATATAGAAAGTTACAACATGGTTAAATACATACATTCTCTTTGGTTCAAAAGAAATGAGAAAATAGAACTAGTTTTTGTTTTGACAGCTGTCAGTTGAAAAAGTGATTCTCCCTAGGGATGAAAAGTATTACTTTCAACCCGCTTCTCAGGTAACTTCAGACCTACTTTGTGACTATGAGTAATGAAATAGTACATTGTTACCCTAGGGGTCGCTAATATTCAAGGGACTAAATAAGCCTTTCACCCGAGGTAAACGCTATGCTTTTCATTACGAATAAAAAGAAAATAAAAATAAAAACCTGAGTCGTCGTCAAAGGTCGTCGTATGATTTTAGATATGTTTCTTTTGATTTAGGCCGTAAAAAGTTTCCGACTACTGCTTTAACCTCTTCTCTTAAGAATCAGGCGTTGAATTCCTAACTGAATCTGATTATTGTGTAATTAAAAAATTTCTTACAGCAGAGATTTAGTAAAGTACTTATAAACAAAATTCTACAACAAGTTTCCCGCTATTTTTTTTTTCTGTGGTCAATCGGCTTTTCAGCCATCATTCATTTACCTATATCAGTGAAAAATGGTAAATATTTCTCATAGCTATGTTAGTTTTAAAGAATTAAATAATTAATTGAAAGTAAATAATAAATAAATATGTAATTAAAAAAAAAAATAGATGCTTATCTCTTAATTTCAATTTTGCATCGCGCTGTAATTGACTGACTGTATAGAAAGTTGAGACATAGATCAATAGAAATGCGACGATAGAACTAGTTTTTTTTTAATAATTTGACAACTGTCAGTTGAAAGTGATTCTCCCTAGGGATGACAAGTATCACTTTCAAACCGCTTCTCAGGCATGTTCAGAACTACTTTCAGCGTATGAGTAATGAAAAATAACTTACTAACTACTTATAAATCACAGAAAAAATGAGTTTATCATTTTTTCTGTGATTTATACTTATAGAGAGAAAAATGTTAGTTCTATAGTTTAAAAGTCACAAATAAGGGAGTTCAATTAATACACATAAAAATATCAACTGTGAACTTAAGCAATATTATATAGGGATGATTTTTTAGTTATATAAAGACCACAACACACAGACAATTTTACAAATTGTTATAATGACGTAAACATATAATAAACTTATTTTGTAGTTTCGTTATTGAGATAGATTCATGATAGCACAAGTTTAAACCTTAGTGGTTTTTTGGTTGCTATTTAATACAGATCCTGTAGAATCCTGTATTCTTTGTTTATATAATACATAAATAAAATAAAAAAAATACATATTATTATTAAACATACAATTGAGTAATGCAGTTGTTTTATTTTAATTTTAGTATAAGTTAATACTTAAACTATAAAATTAAGCACCTACAATAATTTTATATTAGTACTAGCTGCTGCCAGCAGCTTCGCACGCGTGATAATTAAAAATATCCCAAGGGAACATACTCCTAAAATCAAAAATATCCTATGCGCCTTTCATGGTCTACTGGTTGTACCAAGTTTACTGGTACCAAGTTTCATTGAAATGCGTTCAGCCGTTCAAGCGTGAAGAAATAACAGACACACACAAACATTCGCCTCTTTATAAATTATTTATTTTTTAAAACTTAAAATAAAATTTCTCAAAACTTGGAAAATACAAGTGTTTTGGGTAATAAAATGCATTTAAAAAAATACTTAAAACTTTTTTCATATCCATTTTTACTAACAAAAGAAATCCGCTTCTAACTACGTACAGAGTTAGAAGAGGATTTCCATGTTTATTTTGATGAATTTCTAAGCAACAGCAATCTTTTTAGTGATACTAACTTCCCCAGTCGAGCTCTCTCGCATGGGTTTATTAGTTTAATTTTTTTTTTATATCTTTTTGTATGTCCCACTGCTGAGCAACGCCTTCCCTTTTTCTTTCCAAACCTCTCTGTCTAGAGCGATCTCCGGCCAAGTTAACCCCGTGAATATAATCAGATGGTCACACCACCTTCACCGCGGTCTCGCGGTCGACCGCAGCGTTGACCTCCCGCAAATGTCCAGTGAGTGACAATCTTCGCCCATCTGTCCGGGTGCATTCGTGCAACGTGGTCTGCTTACTCCCTCTTTAGCCTGGCTGTTTACTAATCAAAGTATTCTTTTTACTCTTAGATATTAAAACTGCAACCTCAAATCAACAAAACTATGTTAAAATCCTATAGGAAATTACTATAGTATTCTGATAGTAATCTTATAAATTTATAAATAAACACGCAAGCAAAACTATTTTTGTGTGTTCAGGGTAATACGCGCAGGAGATAAGTCTGCCTTGTTGCATTAAGTCCGCCTATTGTACCACTACTATACATGAAGTTTAAATAAATAAATAAATAAGTGATATTCAGGAGGGTCACTTAATAAAGTTTATGTTTCCGAAAAGTTCCAGAGTCCGTATAATATATGTCAATAGCTCAGAGGTCTTACAACGATTAATGTAGCTAGGAAAGGAGTGGGAGAAACCATTTAATAAATTACTACCTCAAAAAAATGTACTTACTCTGTCTTATCTAAAAAAAAAATTAATGCTCACGCTTACCGGATCTTATTTCCAATTGAACAAGCTAGCAAAACTATGGACAAGAAAATACGAGCCAAAATTATTCTCATTGTTTGTAAGAATCTCCAAAACAATTAGTGTCCCGTCACAAACTTACTTCGCCATTACTGTGGAACGACAGAACCCGTTTATTAAGACCACTTAATTCCTTCTTATTGTTATTATTTCCATCTCTCTTAGTAACGTTTACCTGAAATAGTATTTTACTCCATCTTCTTGGTAATAGGTAGGGTTGACACCGAATCGAGGGGAAAATGAATTTTCCGCCTATGCGTTTCACAACAACGATGAGTTATGGTTTATTTAAGGCATGTATGTTCCTATTTTGTTCTATTTACGCACCAATCGGCACTGAGTATGCGTGGGGGATTATGGCCCATTCCCATTCCTAGAGTGATAGCCTGAGTCTCAGCAGGGGGAATATCATAGAGCTCGAGGACATAATTAATTATCCGCCTATGCGTTTCACATCAAAGACGAGTTATGCCATGTACTTCATTTAACCCATGCATGTTATTTTCTTATTATATTTTATTTTATTTATGCACACCACTTAGTGCGCGTGGGGGATTACGGCCCGTTCCCTTTCTTAGGCTCGTATTACAGAACCTTACTCAAGTACTACTTAAACTGCATTCAACCGATTACTGCTTGAGCGAAGAATCTCTACTTAAGCGTTCAGTTTATTTTAGAACTATCCTCAAACTCAAATCAAAGTAAACTACGCTTGAGTAAGGATTTTGATCTCTGATTACGTGAGTAAGCTATCATTGTGGTAACCCTAAATAACAGTTTGTTTTCTATTGTAAATCTTTTTTATTTGCATGATTAAACTGGATCTAAGCCGGATGACGAGGCGGACGATCTCAAGTGTCTGCACAACTGGACAATATGTAGGTGGAATTATTGAAACAGGCGCAATCTCGGTAAAATGGAGCTGAGAATTTTATTGGTATTGACTACCACAGCGAAGTTTGTGAGAAGGCTGACTCGTTACGATTGCTGCTAAATACTGCAAAAAAAATAGAATGTGTTGAATAAAGGGTGAGGGTAATTCTAATGAAACTCAAAAAAGATAGAAATGAAAATAAGATGGTCTCAGTTACCAAGTCAAAAAATCGTAAACACATAAAAATTTGCAATTCTGGGGCTATCGGATGCCCACGGTTATGTGGTTTTCTTAAATCGTGGTCAATCATCAGTAAAATTTAATGTTTCACGACATCTTTTGAAAACCTGTAGGTACTTCTCCTTAAAATTTTCAAAATTATAAGGGTCCTGCGTATCTCGTAAATATCTCAGAGGAACATTTAAGTTAAACGTTTGATTTGTATTATCTACTTCTGCAAATATATATCCATTTTGATTAGGTAGGTACTCGATTCACTCCAAATCCACAAAAAAAAATATGAGAATTTATGCTCAAACGTGGTCTCGACTACACTTGCGAAAACAAAGATCAAATCTCGCCTCAAGCAGTAATTCTGAACCGATTGTCATTTTAAAATAAGGACACATTGAGTGGAGCTCAGTCAAGCCTCAAGCACTGTTCTAAAATACGTAAAAAATGTCATTTTAAAGTGACATTGCTCAGGTGATTTTTTTTTTTTTTTTTTTTTTTTTATGGTAGGTAAAATCATCCAATGACAAATCCCGCCCTTGGGCGGAGCGGGAAGTAGTGTCAGACTCTTACTGACTAAAAACCTACCCCGTTCCTTCGTAGCCTATCGTGCAGGGGTCGAGCATTCCTTTCGGAACTAACCCATGACCCCAGTAGGCTTCGACCCTGCCTGCCTGCAGTTAGCAGGCTGGGCCTCTTCGGTGTGCTGACAGCTCCTTGAGGCGCGCGGGAACAGAACGCGCCGTCGACGACTTGGGCTCGGTCCGGTCGGTTACCGGACGATCGGACAGCGTGCTACCCATTGCACGCCGTCCGCAAGCCCGCGCCTACGGTGGCCGGAAATCGGGATCGGAATCCCGGCGGCGGCTGGGGCGAGCGCCCCGTTGCCTCTGCCTGATGCGGTCGGCCTCCTCCTTTGCTAGCATTACTGCTTCGCAGAAGGAGGCGACCGCCTGCCATCCCTCCTCACTACGGACCATGGCCTGAACCAAGGCCCGGCGAGAGAGATCGCTGCCGCCGATCGCCCCCACGAGGACACGGCGATGCTCCGCCCAGGCGGGGCACACCTCTACAGTGTGCTCCACCGTGTCCTCCGGATGTTCCGCACAGTGGCGACACCCGGGCGAATCCTCCGCACGAATCCGGAACAGGTACTTAGCGAACTTTCCGTGTTCGGTAAGCACCTGCGTCGTGCGGAAGTTGAGAACGCCGTGAGGTCTTGCTCAGGTGATTATTGATTGTAGTTTCTCTGCTCAAGTCAAGTTCTAAAATTAAAACTCCAACTGAGACTAGTTTTAAGTAATGCTTGAGTCTTGATTTTAGTTCTGTAATACGGGCCTTAGAGTGATAGCCTGAGTCCCAGCAGCATCTTAAGGCTGACAACGCTAACCTATGAGCTATTCGGATTCATGCTTATATTGATAAATAAAACCATTATAACATCAACAGTGTTTAATTACTCTTATGTAAGCTAAGCAGCTAAGTTTAGACTGCAATATAGCGATTGTCGAAAATGAAAACAGTTTGGGTTTTTTTTAATGTTTGGTGGTTTTTTTTTTTTTTTTTTTGGTAGGTAAAATCATCCAATGACAAATCCCGCCCTTGGGCGGAGCGGGAAGTAGTGTCAGACTCTTACTGACTAAAAACCTACCCCGTTCCTTCGTTGCCTATAGTGCCGGGGCTGAGCCTTCCTCTCAATTGACAATTTGGGTTGCACATGTCAATAACGTACAAGTTTAACTTCAAAAGTGCTCCCTCACTGGAAGCATTCACGTGCACTGTAACATCCTAGATTGGACTTTAAACATTACATTACATCACTACCTCCCTGACTGACCAGCATTCGTGTGTAATGTAACATTATAGATTCAACCTTGAGAATTAGATTTTTGTTGATTCCATAATGTCAAACGGAACGGTCATTGTGCTGAGTTACAAGTTGTATCAAGATATTACACATTGTATCATTACAGGGTACGCATTGTAATTCTCGGTTCTCCTCCTTCATCGATTTAATGCTCTAATCTGTAACGTTACATTACAGGCGATGAGGGAGCACCTTTATACACTTCTATATTTACCAGTATTCGGTATTTTTTTCTTCTACAATACTTTGTACTAAACAAAAAATAACACTAAACATTTTGTTGCAAAAACAGTGTCAAAATTGGTCATGAAGCAGCATGAATTAGCATTTCAAATGTTGATATGAGGAAGAGTTTTTTTTTTATGGTAGGTAAAATTATTCAATGACAAATCCCGCCCTTGGGTGAGGTGGGAAATAGTGTCAGACTCTTACTGACTAAAAACCTACCCTGTTCCATTCATTGGCTTTGTCCAGGGAGGAAGAGTTGGGTATGGTTGGAATATCTTGCTATTTTTTACAAAATAAATGATTGATTGATTGATAGTTTCCATCAGATTTAAAATAATTAAAAAGTACTTTAAAAAAAAGGCGTTCTATTTGCGATTTTGGATAAAGTTACTTTTAAATACAAAAGATTTTTTTTGAAACGTTGCCTCACAATATGTATATATAGATGATATATAAATATGATGCAGAGGTACAGGAGTATGTGAACTCCATCGATATATATGTACATAGGTCGATGGAGAACTCACATACACAAGACAAAGGAGTCAAATACTCAACCATTATCGTCATATTATTATGTTTTCCTTGAGCAGTAAGCGTGCTTAAAATCTGTAAGTCGCTACTTATAAATAAAGAAAGTTGCTAATACAAAACCTGTCTCAAGTGTTTATTTAAAGTACACTTTCACGATACATAACCGGTACCTGTTATCTGAAAAACAGATTAAATTAAAAACAGAGGGTCCTAACGACCCTCTTCAATGTCCACAAGCAATTTCTTACAACAACGGCGCCGGTTTAAGTCACCCATTTACTTCAGCTGACTCTAATAAGTAACACAAAAGGATAAATAGGTTGCACCCACCATACTCTTGTTCTACGTTTAAGCACAAGAAGTTTTTGAAAAGTTATTTTGTACTTTGATGCCTAGTAGTCTTTTGACTTGGTCTTTGGTCTCATAAGTACTTGTAAGCACGAATGTTAAGCTTTGGAGCCAATGTTTGATCCAAATATTTGATAAATTATTTAGATTAGGTTGGATCAAACATTGGCAAAATAATTTTGTCAACGTAGCATTTTAAGACTAGCTGAACCTTCAGGTATATATATTCAATTTAGATAATCCTACAGCTGTTTGAATTTACTTAACAGTGAAGCAATAACTCTTCAGACTCCTGTATATCATTTCGTTGTATCATAAGGGACACACTCACAAGCACTAAAACTGTTAATAATGCAAACACTACGCTTCCCGCAGTTCCCTTAATCACATAACAGAACAGGCTTCTATTAAATATCATAATACTAGCAACCCTGCTAATAGCCCTTGTCTCACACAGCTCCAAGATAATGCCGGCATACAATATCGTACCAAACGCGGTTATAATTAACTAAGAGCCATGAATTCCCCAGCACACTGTCCTACAACTTCGCAGAAGTATGAGCCTGGCATATTACATAAGATTAATCCCGGTATACGGCCTATGTTGTACTCATTCAGGTATTATTTATGAGACAACCCTGAGACTTGTGAATCGTTTGGGTTACTTTTGTACAACTAAAATCCTTTGAGATTTTAATACCCTATGGGTGGTGAACGAGAATATGAATAAGATTAAAAACGAATTGAGGTTGAGAATGAACGAAGTCAAGTTATGATTTACTGAATCAAAAGAAATTAGAACTAAAAAGAAAAGGTTTTTGCATTTGAACACTGACAAGTTTCAAACATTCAGACTAAATGAGCGACACATAGATAGCGCTCATTTAAGACCAATAAAAATATATGTAGCAGATCTAACTGAACATGATAAAATATTCGTAGTAAGATTATTGTAGCCTACAAGGCAGTTGGCCAGATAGTGTTAAGCCTCAAAATCGACTCCACAGTCAGGCTGACGTAGGTTAAAGCAAGTCATAAGCCTCTAATTAAGCATGTACGGGATTAGTAACCGTCCATGTCCGACCAAAATTGTGTGTCGCTACCTAATAGCCTGCGCTTACATCTCAACGTCTTCTTGTTCTAAAGCAAAATGAAGGTAAATCTCTACGATGTACAACAGTTTCCTAACTGTACCACGTAATATTCAATCTTGTATAATCCTGAGCAAGTTTCAGTGTTACGGACCATCGTCTTTGTTTCTCTCCAACGTCTATTTGACTTGTGGCTTTAACATCTGTTCTCTTGAAGCCTTGCTCAAGAAATGTTAATGCACTTTCACGTAGAAACTTCCCTCTTTTGCTGCTATTAAGCTTTTTGCATTTAAAAAGAAATTATTGTGCATAATCTCTGTTGGACGGAGTCTAAGATAGTGTTTAATTTGTATTTGTAGTAGCTTTTTTGTTCAGGATATTATAGCTTTGTAAAGAAAAGCGTAGTTTTAGTTTCAATTAGTCTCTTTTTGTGGTGAATTACTTGTTTCTTACATTTATTAAAACAATACTGTTTCATTTGTCTGTCTGCAGTAATACAAAAAGAAGGTATTCTCAAACAGCTTTTGTATTTGAATAGAAAATGTGCTGAGCTTTTCATTTCAGTATAAATTTTACTTGAGCATAAGCTGAGTTATTGTTTCAAGGTTCTTTTAAAAATTCAGCGATATCTAGCACAAGCGATCCAATCAGTGCGGTGAACTCTTTGGCAACATGCCCGTTGATAACTTTACAAAAATATTTTGTTTCACCATTTGATACTTTTTAATGGTATACGATTTGATAAGTCTTTGATTCTTTATCGGGATGGCAGGATTCCAAGATGGACGCCACAATTTATCAGTGTTCCTATGGTGTTTAAGATAGCGACTAAAATGAAGTACTTAAATGTAGGCTTACAATATGCACTACCCACAAATTAGGAATATATTTAAACATTTAAATAGGTTACTAGTTAAACATTGTTGTACATAAAAAATAAAATAGTGTGGGAATAAAACAGGAGTGACAGAGTGATTTGTACAGCGGAAAGTGTTGTTCCGGCATTTGAATGTAAAGGAAGCGATTCGTAGCGCGCCAGTCATGTTTGGTTTCAACTCCTGCGCTCGACACTATCCGACGGGAATGCTAATAAGTTTCCTTAGCGAGGAAATGTTTACAGTACTAACGATTTGTAAGAAACTCTTAAATACACAACATTGACGTTTAATTTACAGAGATTAATTAACAATATGTGTATATAACAGACTTGAATTTTTTTTTAAAAGTATACCTATCGATAATTTGAAGGAACTTATTCTACTGGTGTATTACATAATTGACTACAAGAAATCTGGGAAAATCAATACAAATTAGAAGAAACAATACTCTAGTAGCACTGAAATAGTTACAACATAACATTGTTCTTAAGTTATTTCAATCCTTAGTGAAATGTCATAAAATCGCTCTCAGTGACACCGCAGCCTAATTGGGTTAAGTAAACGTTAACCGTTTTCCACCAGGAGATGTCAGATAACGTCAAAGGAGTTTTTATTGTTTGCGGTTGAAAAGGTTGAGTGACTGTAGAGCCTGTCACCCTCAGCCGTGCTAGGAACAAAGAGGTTCACGAACTTTGCCGATTAGGGCACTGTACCTATACTCACCTCTCACACGCTCTAACAATAATTCACACTAGAACAAACTAAGTTCAGCATTGCATGTCGTATAAAGTACGATTTTATCGCATTTATTTCCACAACAACTGTATTTGGTGGGCGGGCCCAGGTGTTAAGGGGATTTAAAGTTCATTGCACAGTTAGAAGGCGGGGCTACCACTCATATATCTTAGGAAAGCGCTCTGATAATGCTCCTACAACAATGTGCCCCCAAGGAGATGCTCCTTGGCTTTAATATCTGAAGAAGTTATCAAACTTTTTGTTTCAACACCTTTTGTAATTAGAAATAATATTCTCGTTAATGGGTATTCTGTGTTCTCATTTACGGACGTTGAAACTTTAGTACTTTGCTTTTAGTTAAGAAAAATACGTCCAACTACTGCTCGTTTCATAAAAAATTAACCACTTGAGTGAAATAGTTCATCTACAAGATGTTTTGTCTTAAAATTGAGCCCAGTGACAATTGCCTTTACTTAACGAAGTTTTATTTTTACGACGCCATTACGAGTAAAATGAAAGCAAACGGTACGTGACGAAATTGAAACAGCCGGCCTTACTTACAGAGCCGTGGCTTTTGCATAAGTAGAGGCTGTGTTTGTTTAACAATGCAGAAGGTATTTTCGCGCTTACATTTCCTTTTTAAGATAAACACCAACCTACGCGTTTTTACAGGATTATAATTTTGATTATTTTTTTTTTGCCAACTTGGCTACAATTTTGCTACGACGTAGCAACGTAGCACGCTACGAATTTCCATAGCGTGTAACCAATTCGCTTTAAACACATAAGTTTGCTAAGTTCCATCATTTTTATGTAAGTATTATACCAATTAAAAAAATGAAATCGCATGTTCTATTAAGAAAACAGACCTAACACAAAAAAGAGGGTATTTCAAAATTGGACCTTATTATTGAAACATATTTTTCAAGATTCAAATACCTTATTTTTTGAGTTAGACCTCTATTCTATTAAGTATACGAAATGATTTTAAGATGCGTCCAGACCAGGCAAATGCGCCGCTTTCGAGCCGCTTGCGAACTGCTCGCGTGCGGTTACAGCTTGAGTTTGGTGTGCCGCTCTAGTGCAGCTCCTTCAAGGCTCGAATGAGGTACGCGTGCAGCTCGTTCACACGTAGCTTCTTATGCGTTTTGAACTATGAGCTTCAGTTACGTGTGCGAGGGAGGTGTACCGCAGGTGGCACGCGCGCACTTTCTGCGCCGCTTGACTACAGCACGTAGCTTGCGCGCGAGCGGCGCGCAGGCGGTGCAGGGGCTTCGCGCGATAATGAAAAGCACGCGTGCAGTTTGTAAGCGGTTTACAAAACGGGGAATTCTCGGCGCATTAACCAGGTCTAGACACACCATTAGAGCTATCAAAGGTGTCGCGTATATGTATGTGAATTTACATGTTTGTGAATGCATCCACTCTCAGTATGGCGCAAAGTGTAAAAAAAAGGAAGTTTTCTTGTATGATTAAAGGTTCTGGAGTGGTGACCACGTACCGGAAGACGCAGCGTTGGAAGGCCTCCCACAAGGTGGACTGAGGGCCTGCTGAGAGTCGCGGGAATCCAATGGATGCAAGTCACACAGGATCGGTCGTTAGGGCAACGCTTGGAATAGGCCTGTGTCCAATAGCGGACGTTTTTTCAGCTGAAATGATGATTATGATGATGAAAATGTAACAAATAAAGGTAAAGGAAATTCGAGGTCAAATTGGGTAGCCTTTACATGGCCAATATTGAAAGTAATCATAACACTGAGATAAGTACAGATGCTGTCGTATCACGTTGATTCTACAACAAAGAAAAATATAGCCATGAATTCTTAAAATTAAACCGAGCACAAAAATTGATACATTTTTAAACAGACCAGACTTATGAACACATAACTTTGGTTCCACGTTTTCATTAGTTGTATAATTAAATTTCCTCTTGCCTTAGCAAGTTCTTATTCCCTTGTGCTTAAAGTTTTGTCATTTCATCTAACAATTTTATGCGAATTGACTATCTGATGTAATTTTTTATACTCTTCTTTAATAATTTATTTTAAAAAAGGAAGATCACATTCACTAAGCTTACAGCTAAGGAGTGGAATTTCCTGCCAGTGTCGGTCTTTCTTGATAGCTACAATCAAGAGGTCTTTAACCCATTACGCGGTATGCTAGTTCACTCAAGGACAACGCTCAATTGGTGGGAAACTATTGCAACAGGAAAACGAGGCGAGAGGGTGACGTTCTGAAATACGAATTTCACAGCGAATTTTCCAAACGGAAAGTGAAGACGCTATGACACCTCTGTAGTAACTCTTAATATTTTGAATACCGTAATTAGAGACACAATGAACAGAACAGAATCTTGTGTACAAAATTGTTATGTGTTTTGTAGTTAGTAAATATATTTAGTTGAGACCATTTGGACCCCAAACTAGGCAAGAAATGCCTGTATTTTGAGATTCCATTGATTCCTCCTAAATCACAATGTCTTACTCATACTAGTTTCAACATTATACACATAGTTTAACATTTTGGTTCTTAAACTTTGAACTAATGCTTTTCAATAAATTTTCTTTAAAACCAAAAAACAACGGTGAAGCTACTTGACAACAGCAAGAAGGTCTTCAGTCGTTTCATATGTCAACTCCTGTAACCACTTACTATTCCTAGTTTTTAAATGAAATATAGTAAGGTTGTAAATATTTAGTTTTGTGTTTATTTTATAATAGAGGCGTGAGCTTAGTGCTTTAAATTGGCGACTTACAAATGTTGTTCGACACCTGACAGGGTTGCAGACCGGAAATTCTCTGCGTCTATTAAGAAGTTTGTCGTCAAGGGGGAGCATAGAATGGCAGCGTAGGATAGCCCGGAGAATGAAGAGTTGACGGACATTTAGGGCTTTGGATTCGGAGTAGAGCTGGGCAGTAGGGTAATCTCTGCGTTTGAAGAGCATAACTTTCAGAATAGCCCTTTGCGCTCGTTCTGCTTGACGACCCACTAACCCGCATTGGGCCCGCACGCGGGCCCAGTGCGGGTTAGTGGGTCGTGCTACATGTCTTTGATTTTTTGGCTCTAGGACATGCCGGTTTCCTTCACTGTTTTGTAAAAAACAAAGTAATGTGTCTCGCTGGGTTTGAACCCGCGACCTACAAACTCGTAAATCGCCCAGGCGTATAACTTTGTGTAATTTATTTCATCACCACTGCTCTCACAACAAAAGAAAACAATGAGGAAACCGGCATGTCCTAGAACTAAAATCCCCTGCTAAAGACCCGCGTGGAGGATTATCGAATGCATGTCGAATTATTAGCTTGTATTTTTGTTACCATACTTCAGGATGTAGCCAAAAAAATTTCTCTAGTAATGTTTTTTTTTTCCACTTGCTACTTCTCTTCAGTCTATTTTATCAAAACACAAAACATTATTTCCAATCTTGAATCATGATAAAAAAGATTTTAATTTCATTTTATTATTTAACGAAATAAAATATTATTTGATTATGACAAAAAAAGACTAAATTGTAATTATTGTAAAAAAAAATATCCATCATAATTCCGGTATTTTTTTTTTTGGAAACATCACAAGTTTCGACATTTGTGATATGCCCTAACAATGCGAGAGAGTTTTTTGACACCATATTTTTTATAATTTTTAACTTATAAAGGGTTTTTGGTGTAAATAAAAAATATATAGATATTTAAGTACGTAGCAATTGTTAAATATTTGTCGGATCCGGCGTTTATTTGTTGACAACAAAACAAGGCACGCCATCTAGTGGCGACTAGAAGAAATGGAGGTGGCGCACCTAGACAGAGTCAGCCGTTTCCGCTTTGGCTACAAGCTTGGGGAGGGAGAATCCGCAGAGTACAGCGGACACTCTCAGCCAAGCCGTCGCAGAGTCAAGACGTTCTGAAACCGTCCGTTTTGTTGTTTGTACCTACCTTATAACAGTGCACTGTACCGAAATATATTGAGAAGTAAACTGATTCAGTTCCTAGCCGTTTTTATTAATTGTACGATACCCACATAGGCCCACCTGGTAGATGATCAGAGCTCGAACCATCCTGAACGAGCCGTCATATTTATAAAAGTATCTATTATATATTAATTAAATAAATAAGTAAATATTAAAAATAAAATGTGAATATCCAAATACCAACGACTAACTTCTAAGCTATAACAATAAACTCAACAATTCTAGCTATTCGTCACTCGAAGTTCTACAAAATATCGTTGTATAAAATCCATTCTACCATTTAATTCAATAGCCACGATTGGTACAGTCAAAGTCAATGGCTATATAGATCGTTTGTGCTGACGGTGCAATCTCATTAAGCTAACAATGGCACACGGAGCTATAAATCATGGCTTTGTGTGTAACCATCGGAGGCTTGTTCGCCGTCGCCTCATTATGGCCTGCCACAATTATGACATATCACTAGCTGTTTCCTCATACCACTGTTGTACGTGAGTGTTCGTAAATAGACGATGAGATTGTTTGATCTAGTGTGGCAATACATAAATTATAAGACTATTCGGTGTACGGAACATCTCTGCATAACTTTGTTAGATTTTAGCGTTCCGTAGTCAAAAGGTTAAAACCGGACCCTATTGCTATCACTCCTTCTGTCTATCACCATCCACCCACGCTTTATCTCATGAATAGTACAGCTACACAGTTGAAATATTCGCTGATGACGTATTTCTGTTGCCGCTATGACAACAAATCGAAAGCGTAGCAACCTTTCAATTTTTTTTTTTTTTTCAAAATATACAACTAAATATTCTACGTAAATCACGTTTTGTTTTATTTGAGCCTCACTTTAATTTTTATTTTGTTTTTAGAATTTTGTTATAGCAACAACAGAAATCTGTGAAAATTTCAACTATCTAGCTGTCAGTGGTTATATTCTCTTTGAGCTCTCATGATTCATGACATTACAACCTGGTAACCGACAAACGGACAATGAAATCTTTGTAACAGGATCCCATTTTCATTCTTAGGTTGCGAAACCCTAAAAACAGTGAATCAGTGTTTGAAAAAGAGAAATTACAATTCATGTTCATCAAACCCAAATAATAATACGAAACTAAATAATTATCAGAATTCCACTGCTATAAGTTGTTCTTCTAAAATTCACCACAATCATAATTGTTACCAAATCCCATAAGGTAGGTATACGCAGCCTAAAGCGGTATTTATGCGTCGTTTGTAGCTCCCTTATAGCTATAGCTCGAACCGTTCCGATACAAATACCCACATAGCAGCAGGCAATTTATATGGAAACAGGATTACCACACCATTCGGAAACCAAAAAGTAGAAAAAAATTGTCATAAAGCAAGCAATTTCAATGCCTGTTACCAAATCCACAAACACTTGGTTCTGTGAAAATATTTGCGCAAACAAAATAAAAACTCATAAAGTCACTTAACAAAGGAATAAATACTTATTTATAATAGCGTTATTCAGCGCTGTAATTAACAGACAATCAATTTTCATTTTAGCCGCGGTCTTCGCCGACAACAATTACCTTCTTTGTCCCATTTTTCCTCCGTAATTGAAACCGTGAAGGCCTTTTTATTTCGCAATGAATTTATTTCAATATTATATTATGCTGAGTCAGCATAATATAATATTGAAATAAATTCATTACCAAAGCTACAGCTAAAATTCAGTGCCAAATCTGACAGCGGATGGGCCTCTGTCTTTTCCACGTCAAATTTGAGCACCCAATAAGCCGAAATTTCTGCAAAACCAGTTAGAACTTACACACGTCAATCTCAATCTGTAAAATGTGAAACGAAATTTTCTTAATACTTTTTTGTTCTTCTAAACGAATATCGTGGAATGATTGAAACAAGGTGGATTTTTAAAGATGGGGCAGCAAGGACAAGTATCAAATCTTTGTAGATATAGAAAAGTGATCGAGACTGCTCATTTTATATTTAAAAAAAAATGTATTGAAATAAATTACAGTCAGCAAGAATATATTTGATGATGCCTTTTGATACCGTTTGTAACAAGTATCAAAAAGCTTTAGATCAGCTAAAAAAAAGTTGAGCACTAGAAAAACAACCTTTACGTACTCTTGCTATCATCTGAAAAATCTATCATTGTATAAGAGAACTAGAATATAAATATGACATTGTAACACTAGAATATTCTAAAAAATATAAAAAGAAAAAATGTGGTTTTGAAGATTATCTCTCCTGAATATCGAAATATGAAGAGTTTTTAATGAAAATTCATTTTGTCTCAAACAATGTTGCTGTAATTTTTATTAAAATTACTAAACAAAAATTACAACATTGATACGAAAAGTGTATAATTCAAAGTTTATAATAAGTCTAAAAATATTCAGAAAATATAAATGACTCGGAAAATGTTGTTCTGCCGTATAAATTATCAAAAAAAAATGGCGTTGAGGGTCGGGTAGAAGGGTAAAAATAATCTACAACATTATTCTCAGGCCTACCAAAAATAATCTAGAAATTTTGCAGAGGAGTTTGGTAAGAAACACATTGAAACTAGAATGTTTATACATTAGTTTATTACAAATTTTAGTAATAACTTTATGAATGTAAGACAGATTTACTTATCTTCTAAAAGCAGACATTCCAAAGAAAAACTAGTCTTTATCCATCCATTTTATTCCGTATTCAACCGACTTGCCTCCCAAGCGATTTAATTTTTCTTTTGCGTCATTACCAAGTCATATTACCGGCTTTGTTTTATCATACTCGAGACTGCAGACGAAACGTTATTCACAGATTTTTTAATCTTTTGTATCTTAGAAAAGAAAAATACTAGAAAATTTCACTCAAACAAAATGTAAATAAAATCTTTTATTTAAAGCAACTTGTCCATTTTGGTTTCGAAAAGAAAAACTTTAAATTCAACCATGTGTGTGTTAGCAAAACAAATTAAATTAACGTTTAAACAATTAAGTACGACATAAATCTCAAACACTAGTCTAGGATCCATTATATATGCAGAGAGCATGAAATAGACCAGGCGCCGTCTACAATCTACCTACCCCTTGATTTATTATTTTCATTCCAACTGAAACAACCGCTCGTTGGCTTTTCTTTTCAACGAACTCAATGGAGGTAACGAGCATCTTGCTTTAATAATGAAAAGCTCAGTGGAAAACGGCAAAAATTAAAGACTGCATACAGAATAGCGAGTGGAATTGATAAGTCAAACTTTTTCATCCGAAGGAGAATTGCTAGAGGTGTACTCGTCGACCCGCGCGCCGCGCCATGCAACGAATAAAACCGGCCACCGCGAGGTATTTCCATTTCAATTTGCCGCGCATACGGCGCCATCTTTATCTTAATTCAAAGTGAAAATGAAAAGGCTGGCTGATTTGCCGTTATCTTGTTTTTACTTCTTCTTTTCAAGTTTTTATTCCAATTACGAAAGGGTTTCTTGAAATATTTTTTAAGGAAGAATTTTTAGGAGCCTAAAAGGCTATTACAATAATAATAACATTAGAAACAATTCCGAGTTTTGCAACAAGTAAAGATATAACATTATAAGGAACGACGATCTCGTTATGGTGATTTATTCTATGTAGTGTTTTCAATCATGTATTTGTTTCAAATAGTATAATTTTGAAGATTTTATCAGATTAGTATATTTTTTTAAGGACTACACTACTTTACGAGTAATAATACCTTATTACTCGTAAAGTAGTGTAGTCAATAAAGTAGTGTAAATAATTAAATAAGTAGTGTAAAGTAGTGTAGTAATTTTTAAATGATTACACTACATTTTAACTACCGTTAAAATGTAGTGTAATCATTTAAAAATTCACACTTGTACTTCTTATATTTTACGCTATTAAGGGCTGATTTCACCATTCAATATAAAAACTTAGTTCAACTAAACTGAGCTCAGCGTAATCTAGTTTAAAGACCCGTGTCGTAAACATGGGTGACAACACAAGAATTCAAACTGAGTTTAGCGTAAACGCGGTTCAAGTCATCGCGGTGAAAAGCTAAATGAAGCTATAATCTCGATTAGGCGCTCAAACTGCGTTTTGTTTGAACGAATCGCGATTAGTTTATTGGTGAATTTGGCTCTTAGTTACTTAGCGTGAAAGTTAAGAGGTGTCCATAAACTCTAAGGAATTTCCGATTGACACTAATCAAGATATTGCTGATAGAAATAAAAACACCTAAACAAAATGTCAATTGTGGACTAAGGGCTGATTTCATCATTCAATATAAAAACTTAGTTCAACTAAACTGAGCTCAGCGTAATCTAGTTTAAAGAATCGTGTAGTAAACATGGGCGACAACAAAAGAATTGAAACTGAGTTTAGCGTAAACTAGGTTCAATTCACAGCGGTGAAATCGCCTAATAATATCGATTAGGAGCTCAAACTGCGTTTTGTCTTGTATAATCGCGATTAGTTTATTGGTAAATTTGGCCCTTAGTGTCAGAATAGAACACAAGTCACATCCCTATTTACCGTACCTACCGCATCAGGCAGAGGCAACGGGACGCTCGCCCCTTGCCGCCGCCGGTATTCCGATCCCGATTTCCGGCCACCGTATTCGCGGGCATGCGGACGGCGTGCAATGGGTAGCACGCTGTCCGATCGTCGACGGCGCGTTCTGTACCCGCGCGCCTCAAGTAGCTGTCAGCAAACCGTAGAGGCCCAGCCTGCTAGCTGCAGGCAGGCAGGGTCGAAGCCTGCTGGGGTCATGGGTCAGCTTCCGAAACGAATACCCGGCCCCGGCACGATAGGCAACGAAGGAACGGGGTAGGTTTTTAGTCAGTAAGAGTCTGACACTACTTCGCGCTCCGCCCAAGGGCGGGATTTGTCATTGGATGATTTTACCTACCATAAAACAAAAAAAACCTACACAATAGGGTGAAGAAAGAATACAGCTGGCATTAATTACCTTCAAGATAACAGGGCCACGATAAAACAAAATAAAAAACAAAAGATATTATTCCAAGATTACGCTGAAAATGACTATATTTTTTTAACAAACCTAATGATCATAAATCTCTTAAAAGGCATTTGTCCATCTCAGCGTTCAGCAATCAGATGTCTAGAATGTTTTAGACATCTGATTACTGAATCTCTGTGAAAAATACATTTTGATGTAAAAGTATTGGAACAGGCACATTTGAATAAAACGTAGAGAAAATATGGAAAGAAAATTGAATCTTTCGCGATGCCGTCTGCTGCTTATAGTTTGTATTATGAGACAATGCGTTTCAATGTTTCGTGTTTACTTGGCTCTTGTTTGATTTGTAAGCTTCTTTATTTGCTGGTTCAATCTTATGAAAACTGGGGAAGAAAGTAAACTTTCCTCCCGTCATATATTGCCAATATGAAAATATTACGAATGTTGAGATTGTGTGCAACTGAGAATATCAGAGAGAACACTCGTATTTTCATCACACGAAGAATCGCCAAACTAAAGTAAACATTAGGCAGGGTATATTGCTTGCAGAAGAGATGCTGAATGCAGAAAGATTCTAGAGTGGTGACCGCTAGAGTACAAGGAGGAGGAGTGTAGGAGGCCTCCTACAAGGTGGACCGATGACCTGGTAAAGGTTGCGGGAATCCGATGGATGCGAGACGCACAGGACCGTTCATTGTGGTGACATTTGGGGGAGCCTATGTCCAACAGTGGACGTCTTTAAACTGGAATAATGATGATGATGCATTGTCACACGTACTTATTGTTTATGTAAAAAAGCGCTTACAATAGTTCTTGTACGTAGCATGGAAACAAAATATATTATTATTATACCCAATAAAATTTTATTTCGTAAAACGAATGTGTTTGTGTTTTTTCATTATTTCAGCCAAAAGCCGTCCACAGCTGGACGTAGAACTCCCACAAACATCGCCACAATGACCGGTCCTTTGCATCTTACATACATTGGATTCACCTTGTGGAGGCTTTTCAACGCTGCACCTTCCGGTACGCGGTTGCCCTTTCAGAATTTTTCAGCCCCTTTGACAATTTATTCAGCGAGCAAAGCCACTGCCACTTAAGTTTGGCGATGCTTCGGGTTATATCAGTAACCTTAGTTCTCCTGCGGATATCTTCATTTCTGTACCACTACCATGAGTTTTAAGCAATAGTATTCGTCGCTACTCGATATCGACGCCGTAAATATTTTGTATGGCAAATTTTGCAGCGCCTCTAGCGGTCACTTGCAGAACCAAAATTTGCCATACAAAATATTTACGGCGTCTATATCGAGTAGCGACGAATACTATTGCTTAAAACTCATGGTAGAGGTACTGATTCGATCACGCAAAGAAACTGAGGGAAAGGATAATGGAGCGGGCTATGCTTAACATAGCCCGCTCCATTATCGTTTGGGAATGCTTTCACTGTTTGAGAATACGTAACATACAACAATTATTTTCATTTGATGTGAGGTAAGGATTTGTCATTTCATGTATGTGAAGTACTTGGCCTAAATTTTATTCTTCTGCTTCAGCTTCTGTCTGCGACATCACTCGCGTAAAATATAAAAAAAATAACCTATGTTAGCAAGAACTTGGTCTATCCGTGTCGTATATTTTATCTAAATCCAGTTAGCCGTTTGAGGGTGAAAGAGTAGTAAACACACACATATTATGTACATTAAAACTTTCACTTAACACCTTAGGGGTGGACTTTCGTAAAATCCGTTCTTAGCGGACGTCTACACCTTATAAGGAATCTACCTGCCAAATTTTAAGTTTGTAGGTGTTATAGTTTCAGAGATTTCGTGATTAATCAGTGAGTGGTATTTCGCTCGCATATGTATGGATTAGTAAATATCGGAATTGCTATTCAATGACGTCAAAATTTGAGTCTGCAAAATCGAAGTACTTCTAAATCCAGAGACTTATCCTCAGGTTTATCATCATATCATTGTGTCTTAGTATCTGTTCTATGAAATCTCGCCTGTCGGATGGCTTGAACGGGCTCTAGATGTGACATGACACTGCGAACTACGATAAGCTTTGAATAATCAATTTAATCCATCATGATGTTCCGGCAGCAAATTAGATGCCACTTCCAGTCTTCCTGGCCTGTATAATGCTATTGAATTCACGAGGAACAAATATTGTTTGGAATTATTAAAGCACGAACATGCTTTTTTTTATTGGCTACATGTAAAGTTTTATGGTTGCTGTGAAATTGTTAGTGTCATTTTTATGGTTAACAATGTTAATTATTATTATTATAAAAACAAATATAAGTTAAAATAATAACTTATGCTGTCGGAACATGTAGGTTTATGTAAAGTCCGGTTGTTGTAATAGTATGTTGTATTATTAAGTGCTGTAATTAGTCAGTCGATATATGATTTTACCCTGTCATTATACTTGTACTTCTCTGTGACGTGAATTACGTGACGAAAGACGTGTATTATTTATTCTTGTACTAGCTGACCCGCCGAACTTTATCCCGCCTTAGAGGCAATTAATGAGTACATTTTGGATTTTATTAAGTTCAATTTACGTTTAGCTGTCAGTTGCGTTTTATTATTCTATGTCAGTTGCGTTTCGTTACACAATTTTTAACAAATGAATGACTAGACTGATGTCTTGACTGATAAAATTTTCTTAACGTAACAGGATATCCTATGTTCGTCTCCTGGTTCTAAGCTACCAACCCACTAATTTTCAGCCAAATCGGTTCAGCCGTTCTTGAGTTATAAATAGTGTAACTAACACGATTTTCTTTTATATATATACTCGTAGATTTAGAGTGCTCTTAAACAGAGAATAGTTCACATTGTAAATAAATATCAAACCTCTAAAAGCTTTTCTATCTAGAAATATATTAAAAGAAAACTGACTGACATATCAACGCACAGCCGAAACTACTGATTTCAGGAACTAAAAAGATGGAGGCGAACATTACGAAGGGGTTTTTGAAAATTCTACTTTTAGGGGGCAAAAAGGGACATTCATTGTAATGAAAATTTCATTCCGTGTACGAATATGCCTCAAAAGGGAGCACAAATAATAAATTAAGTAAATAATATAGGCTGTCTTTTGATCCGCACAGCGTTTTCGAAAATCAACTTTTATGGAGGTTACAAGGAGAAATTAGTTTGTATACAAAATCTCATTCCGCGTGTCAATATACTTGAAAGTAATCACAAATAGTATTAAATATATTGGTATAGTATTAAATTAATTAAATATATTGGTTAATAATAAAAATTGACATTATTTGTTTTCAGAACTAGCCACAATAGAACAATCTAAAGGGTTTTAAAGATTGCATGGAGAATTTTTCTTTTTTACTTTTTTTTATGGTAGGTAAAATCATCAAATGACAAATCCCGCCCTTGGGTGGAGCGGGAGATAGTGTCAGACTCTTACTGACTAAAAACCTACCCTGCTCTTTCATTGCCTTTGTTCCACGAAGGGCCCCGGGGTTTGCTTTCGCCTAACCCTAAATTACTTGAATCTTGGCATAAATTCTAATAAAAGAAAATGAATAGTAAAGATTGTCATTATTATTCGTGTTTTTCAAAACTACTCTCAAAGAATTTCAGGGATGTTAACGTTTTTGTAAAAATATTTACGCAAACGAAGTCGCTGGCAAAGTGCTAGTTAATAATAATTATATAATCAAACACTTCGCCCACTAACTCAAATCATAAAAGCCAACGGCACAACAACGTCACAAGATGTCGAATTTTAATGAATGTACATTAAAATTCGACATCTTGTGACGTTAATAACCCTTGGCGGACTAATCAAAAGGAATGGAGCGCGTCGAGCCTAATCCGATGACGTCACAAATTTTAATATTAGTTAACCAGACACAGGACACATTATCCTGGGAATAAGTTCCTTTCGGATAATTTTCTACTTACACAGGCGAAGCTGCTGGCAGTAGCTAGTTAATAAAAATTAAATAATCTCACACTTGATTCTGCCAACTACTCAAACCATAAAAGCTAACGGCACAACAACGTCACAAGATGTCGAATTTTAATGAACATAGGTACACATTGCCTCGATAATAATCCGTGGCGGAGTAATCAACAGGAATGGAGCGCGTCGAGCCTAATCCGATGACGTCACTAATTTTATATTAGTTAGCCAGACGCAGGAATCTTTATCCTGGAAGTATGTTTCTTTAGGATAATTTTCTACTTTCACACAGGCAATGCTGCTGGTAGTAGCTAGTAAATAATAATTCAATAATGTCACACTTGATTGCGCCACCTACTCAAATCATAAAAGCCAACGGCACAACAACGTCACAAGATGTCGAATTTTAATGAACGTACACATTGCCTCGACAATAATCCGTGGCGAAGTAATCAACAGGAATGGAGCGCGTCGAGCCTAATCCGATGACGTCACTAATTTGAATATTAGTTAGCCAGAAGACTTTATCCTGGAAGTATGTTCTTTTGGCATCATTTTCTACTTACACAGGCGAAGCCGTTGACAGCAGCTAGTTACTAATAATTCAATAATCTCACACTTAATTCCGCCACCTACTCAAATCATAAAAGCCAACGGCACAACAACGTCACAAGATGTCGAATTTTAATGAACGTACACATTGCCTCGATAATAATCCGTGGCGGAGTAATCAACAGGAATGGAGCGCGTCGAGCCTAATCCGATGACGTCACTAATTTGAATATTAGTTAGCCAGAAGACTTTATCCTGGAAGTATGTTCTTTTGGCATCATTTTCTACTTACACAGGCGAAGCCGTTGACAGCAGCTAGTTACTAATAATTCAATAATCTCACACTTAATTCCGCCACCTACTCAAATCATAAAAGCCAACGGCACAACAACGTCACAAGATGTCGAATTTTAATGAACGTACACATTGCCTCGATAATAATCCGTGGCGGAGTAATCAACAGGACTGGAGCGCGTCGAGCCTAATCCGATGACGTCACTAATTTGAATATTAGTTGGCCAGACGCGTGATCACAATGAATACTGATCGGTTAACAGCGCGAGTTTATGTTGACATTTACGACCCAACTTCGACTATGTTTCGGTTTGGTATTTCGATTAAAGGGTTATGTACGCACATAACCCTATACTGGCCTGATATTCGTGCTTGTATTGTCGTTTTAATGGCTGTTCGATTGTCCCATTTTGTCGATGTTAATTTATTGCCTGATGGAAAACAAACATTTATAAAAGCTTTAAAACAAATATATTCTGATCAGCCTTTAATCTACTGCATTGATTTTGGAATAAAATAGCTAAATAATAGATACATAGTAATATTTGTTTTGCGTAATAACCAGCCGTTGTTTGAATTGGAGTTTAATTAGTTGTTTATTCAATTTTTTAAATAATTTTATATACATTGACAGACATCAAAATACCTGAACTGCTAGGTCTAGGAGTGCAGCATTTAGTAAAAGAGTTCCACAACGAAAGTGAGCACAAAGTAAGAAATGTGAAAAGGTATAATTTTCTTTTTAATGATTTTTCCTTGAAATAATAATCTTATTGTGCAGTAAAGTATGTATAAATATGTAATAAATATTTAATTTATTATATATATATTTTAAAGGCCTTTTTCTATGTTTTTTTTTAGTTGGAAAATTATCCAACGTGCTCTTGGGCGGAGCGGGAAGACGTGTTAGACTTTTAGACTAAAACCCACCCGTCTTCCTTCTTTGCCTTGACTTCATGGCCTAGAGGTTCTCTTTCATATAACCCATGGTTTCCTAACTATGCCCAGGTCAGTTTTTCAGTCTAATCGGATGGAGCTGAATACCAGTATTTTAAAAGTTCCCATGGCTGCCTGACCTCCAAACAAAATACAAAATACCAGTATTTTTTCAGGTGGAAGTTTATCTAATGAATTCTCTCGCTCTAGGGCGATGCGTGTACTTTTACTGACCAATACCCACTCCAATGTTCCTTCGCCGCCTTGCATTCCAAGACCCCGGGTTTTCGCGTGTGGAACACTACGCGCCGTTGACGACTTGGGCTCGATCCGGATGGCGAGCCTCGCCTACGGTGGCTGAAAATCGAGTACGGGATATCGGCGCGGTGGCAGCTGGGGCGTGAGGGCAATTAACTCGCGCGTGTGGGGGGGCATTACAGCTTCGCAGAAAGGGGCGAATGCCTGCCATTCCTACTCACTCCGGACCATGGCCTGTACCAGGGCCCGGTGTGAGTGATCCTTGCCACCGATCACCTCCAAGAGGAAATATTGATGGTCTATCCAAGCAGAAAGAAAGAAAAACATTTATTTACGACTCGCACAGGACAAAAAATATATATAAAAAAACAATACAAAAACTATAAATAGGTTAACTTAATATATGTATCTTATGGAGTTAAAAAATATATCGCAGGTGAAAGCACCCCCATTTAAGTACAAAATTGTCCCAAGGGAACATACGACCTCTAAAAAAGTATCATATATACTATTTTATGACATGCAGTTCTACCCATGTGCCGAATTTCATCCAAAACCCTTCATCAGTTTCAGCGCACAAGAATAACAAACATACACAATCACAAACTTTCACCTTTACTTTATTGGAAACCCCTCAAGGCATATTCACTTTATAAGAACCAATTGGTGAATATAAAGAAAAGAGCTCGTTAAAAACATACAAACTCACAAAATAATCGCTGCAATATAATATTAGCATAGCATAGCATCAGTTTTTTAATGTTCCTACTGCTGGGACTCAGGACTCCCCTCTAGGAGAGAGAGAATGGGCCGTAATCCACCATGCGGGCCCATTGCGGGTTGGTAGATGTCACATGTCTTCGAATTTTTGGTTCTAGGACATGTCGGTTTCCTCACGATTTTTTCCATCACCATTTTAAGAGCAGTGGTAATAAAATAAATTACACAGAGTAATGCGCCTGACTGGGCTTGAAGCCGCGACCTACAACTCGAAAGTTGAGGCCGTTACCACTCGGCCACCACAGCTCGCAATACAATATTATTTCTTTCTAATCTTCCACCAAGCATTACAAAAGTTTACAAAGTACCTATTAAACAAAGAAAATGGCCACATAAGCAATAGAACAAGAAAACGTTACGTCACAATAATGTGTTATTGTGATAAGTTATTTACGAGAATGTCCATTTTTTATTGCTTCGTTCTATCAATGTATTGAGCATTAAGCTTTAACTTATTCTTCGGTATATATTTGAAGATAAAATCGGGCAGATTTATGTTTTTCAGGCTCAGTAAATGGCAGTGATTTGGATTGATTTTCGATTTAGTTCAAGAGTGATGTTTAAAACTGTAGATAGCGATGCGCAAAAGAAACAGTTTGGTACCTATCTATATGTTGGTAATTTCGTTTTTTACGGGCAATAAATAAGTAATGTTTGAATTTTTTTTTTGTTTGAACTCGAACGTTCAAACGCTTTTTAATAGTAAGATTATATAGTCATGTTTAACGTCAGCATAGAACTTTTTTATTTTTCATAGATTTTTTAGTTGATGCATTGGCATAGAATGGCATTCTGTTTTCCCACGACTTTCTTAATTACTTTTTAATCGTTTCCTTTTTGGCTATGGATCTGTGATTCATGTATCAGTGAGCATAGTGTCTGGTAAGTTCAGCAGTCTTGTCAATAATACCTTAAAAGTTGTGCCATTAAACTTGAAACTGTTCGGACGCTAACTCTAAAGTACACAATGAGTAAAATTGCTCAGATCCAGTTCTTCCTTTGAAACTGAAGAGGTGAGAGGGAAGCGAATTTTCCTTTGTGACTTGCTTGCATGGTTACTTTGTAGACTACACAAAGTAGAGCACAATTTACGTTCAGCGGACTGCTCAAGATCTAGGACGACCGAGAGACATTTTGACTACCCCCGTCTTTCTCTGTTAGGAAAGTGTTGGATGTATAATAGAAAAGCTTTTATACTAACTATATAAAGGCGAAAGTTTATATGTACCTATGTATGTGTATGTTTGTTACTTTTTCATGCTCAAACGTCTCAATGGATAGATTGTAAACCTGTAATAGCATGTAGGATGATTTAAATCCCAGGTGTACGTTCTGTTAGAACAATATTCTAATTTTACGCGGGCAAAACCACTTGCTACTATAGAATATATGCAGTTATTTCATCAGGAGAGAGACTTCATTGTCATAAAATGAAACTTAGGTGACAGATTATTAAATAAATAATGATAAAACAAAATTAAAGTTTTTTGTTATTATCCTATATTGTGTTCCACTGCTGGGAAAAGGCCAACTCTTTCTCCTTCTAAACTTCTCTGTTTTGAGCGATCTTTGGCCAAGTTTGTCCCGCAAACGTGATAAAATCATTATAACACCTTCGCCACGGTTGACCTCAACGACGTCAAGCTCGCTCAGGCTTCCAGGGAAATTCCTGAAAAGGAAACGTTCAGGGAGTGATGATCTTTACCCACCTGTCCGGGTGTGTTATGCAACATAGCCAGGTCACTCCCACTTCAACCTCACTTGGCTGTTTTTTCTCCGACATCACCTGGCAACTCGAGTTATAGAGCGCAAGATTGTGTTTCAAATGCGATCTATTTGCTTAACACCTACTCGTATTATCTTGTGCTTAAGGGCCGGTTCTAGTCACTGTTTTTTTTGTATGAACTTTGCTCGGGATTATGTCGTCTTTGCGGCCCCTAAACAGTGGTTTTATTTTTATATAAAAAAAAACAACAACTATTCAAGATTTTTGTTCTTGCGAAGCGCTTTTAAATAACAAGATTTTTTTTTTTTTTTTGTAACTTTTAAATGGTTCTGTTACGTAATCTCGTAGATAAATACGTTTGAAACCGTAAATTATGGTCAGAACCGCGATTTTTTTTTATCAAGCCCACTAATTTATATCGTGTTTTTATTTTTGCCAAGCCATTGGCCATAATGTCAATTTTAATCAAATAAATTTCATGGTGTTCTCAATTATATTTGTGGATTTCCATAGGTTTAAAAAAGGTCAAAATAAGTAGAACCGGGCCTTAAAATAATCTATAATGAGATTTCTAAATAAAAATGGTAAAAAAATATTTAATTAAAACAAAAGGTGTTTTCTCTTTTCCTTTGGTAAACAAATGTGTAAAGGTAGACGTTGGATAGGATCTCGTACTATAAAGACTTTTTTTTTCAAACTTCACGCATAAAAAACGCAATAACTGTCACACGCGCGATACGCAGCCCAACCTCCATAGATCTTTTAAGCGATAACTTAACCAATATTTATGCCTAACACAGCCTTTGTGTGTTTATCGTCTATACACCATTCAATAGACTGAATAAAAAAATAGTTTTCTCCTTGTGAAGGCTCCATATTTCAAATGTTGTAGATAAAAAGAAGCACTATAACTTTTTCTAAGTATTGTGATGAATCAAGTTATTTATTTTACAATAATAATTTTATTTATTTCAGGCTTAAGTTTTTTATGATATGATAATTTTCTTTATTATTGTTTTTATTATATTTTTTTGCAAATTTAGCTATATTATCTATGTTATGTAAAGCCGTATTTTTTCATGTGGTGTTAACCTATAATTAATTGTTGCACGTGTGAATGCTACTCTAGTTGTCATCCGGAAAACGTCACCCGGGGCCCTGGACGAAGGCAAGGAACAGGGTAGGTTTTGAGTCAGTAAGAGTCTGACACTATTTCCCACCCCACCCAAGGGCGGGATCTATCATTGGATGATTTTACCTACCAGAAAAAAAAACTCTAGTCGTCAAATCAGAAATTTAAATAGTGTAAACAATTGTTGGTTAACCTTAATAAATAAATAAATGTCTACAATTTAATCTTGTAGATAAAAAAGTCAATTATATTTTCAGACAATTAATGGGACCAAGAATACCTCTAGTGTTGTAATCTTTCATAAAATTCCTATCGAGTCCATGTCGAGTCAAGTGTTGTGTCGGGTCGATCGGTGATAGGTCCTGCAGCAGTAAAGATATTAATCCAAAATTCGCGATACTCAAATTCTTGCCCTCTCTACGTTACACTACATCTGTGTAACATACATTTTTATACAAGTCTACGCGAGTTTGATTAGAAAAGTTAGATGTGCTAATATCTAGTTGGTTAGTTTCGAAATTATAACGTTGCTCGGGCAGGCTCGGGTACACTCGGGCTAGAAACTAATGAAAGTGTTGTTTACTTTGCCAACATTGTTTATTGGTTTTTGTTCAGTTGTTATTCTGATACCCACTTACTGAATATGTATAAAAGGTGCCGTTATAATGAGGTTAGAGGAACTGGAAGTTTTGAGGTTATTAAAACTACTAACCATTTATATATAAATTGTGTGATTACCGCTACTGTAACACAGTTTGTCGAAGTGGGAAATCGACTTCTTCCACTTTAGGGCAGAATGAGAAAGCATCAGACTTTTACTGACTAAAACCACACCTGTTTCCTTCAGTTTCCTTTTAAGTTTTAGGTTGACCAAGGGTTTTTTTTTATGGTAGGTAAAATCATCCAATGACAAATCCCGCCCTTGTGCGGAGCGGAAAGTAGTGTCAGACTCTTACTGACTAAAAACCTACCCCGTTCCATCGTAGCCTATCGTGCCGGGGCCGGGCATTCCTTTCGGAAGTTAACCCATGACCCCAGTAGGCTTCGACAGTAGGATTAGACTTCTGCAGTTAGCAGGCTGGGCCTATTCGGTGTGCTGACAGCTCCTTGAGGCGCGCGGGAACAGAACGCGCCGTCGACGACTTGGGCTCGGTCCGGTCGGTTACTAGGACCAAGGGTTCTCTTTTTAGAAATTCCCTATTGACTACTATACGGATGTATATAATATCGTGCGTATTTCATCACGTATGCGGGATTGCTGCGCACATGTGACCCCGCAAATGTTCTTTCCGCACAAGTATTTATTGTAGTGAGCGTAATACGCACGCGTGACATAGGGCAGCAGAACCGCAAGCAGAGCAATTCCACATTCGTGGTAAAATCCGCACGATATTAATAACACCCTGTCACTTGTTTTATCAATTTCCACCTGACCAGATTCCACGATTACTTCGTAAGCTCTCTGCTTATCTATGTATAAGCACGTATTAGGGAAAAAGTGCCGCACGAGGGCAACGTGGTTGCTGCGCTGCCACCACGCTGCTTTGTTATGCCATATTAATAAAATCAAATTTCATAAATGTATCAAGAAAAATCACAAAGTTAATAAAATAAGCTTGTTATGTTACCTTGTTGTATAAATGGTCACCGGGACATCCGGGCAACTGAGGGGTAATTTTGCTCCCTCACCCAGCTGTGCTCTGGCACTTAATACTAATTATGACCAGGTGTAACCTGTGGCATAGTTAGTATCGGTGAACTTTTTTAAATATAATTGGAAAAATATAATATGGATTAAAAATTATTGGAATCGACTCAGCTGCTGATTGTGAACAGCTATATTCAGGTTTCACATATACTAAAAAATAGTGTGTAAAGAATTTATGTCAAACTAGGTTTGGTACATTTAAATTTGCATTATGTCAAAAACGTGCCTTAGTGTGTCACTGGAATATTACGTATCGTATCGCATTAAAGCTGAACCATTGATTTAAAAGCCACGATACTTACTTAAGTACATTCAATACCGACAGAGCAACATACAACTGACTGGTTAATCCTTCACCTCTATGTAAGCTGTTCACATTTATCGCTAGCCAACACGAGAGAAGATCATCCATTTGCTAACGTAATGGCCACAGTACTTAGAGATGCAAGTTCGATACAGATATCTGTTCCTAGTCTGAATGTTTGCGTGTTTAATGGCCACCACAGCACGAGAAATCGTATCGTAGACCTATCTGTATAATTTGTAAGGCTCAACCGAAATGGGCTATTCCAAAGGCCGTTGGCGATGAACTAGCAATTTGCCATTACACGTAGAGAATTGAGATCTTAATCGTAATGTACGAAGTGGATTTACTGAGCATTGGCATAGATTAAAGTTCAAGAAACTTCAATTAAAATTCATGTCTTCATTAGAAGTTTAAATGCTATCTCTATGGATCGCATAGACAGAGCTGAGGGATTGGGCAAAAGAGTTACCACAGCTTTGGAACAATAAAGGTGACTGATATAACATAAATAACACATGTGATTCAGTAAACTTCTGCCACTCCTCGCTCCACTTAAAGCGAGAGGAGTTATCTGATGATACAATTTTTATGTTTTTTTTTTAATTTCAAAAGTGGATTGCAATCTATTTTTTTTATTTAAAATAGTTAAAAAGAGTTCTCGATTTTTTAAATTTAAAAAGTTAAAAATAAATAAACCGGATATACCATCATAATATTTGTTGAACGTTTAGTTAACAAGCGCAGGTTGAAGCACATGTTGCACATATATTCAAAGAACTGCGCACTCAGCAGAAGTCTATTGAAACATTTGCTCCGATATTTCTGCACGGGTGGTATTCACACCACCGCACAGCTAAGCCTCTGCGGTAGACCGTATCTAATGTTAGTGATTATTATAAAACGTTCTTGTATTTTCAAGGATCATATCACACAGAACCAATCAACTTCTAAAATAAAAATCCGCTGTCGCAAAATAGAGTCTTGATAGGATCAAATCCAATCGAATTAAACGTAATCAATCCTCCTGTGCACGAATCTAAATCAGCAATCGAGAGACGTATTACGTATAAAAACGAGCAAAACCACTTAAAATCAATTTGCAGCAGCTAAAAGCCAATGCAGTATATATAAAGGGGTGTGCCTACGTGCGGCTTGCAAGCTTGAACAGTGAACAAGCCGGCGCCCGTTCTCGCTGCGATCCCAAACCAGTGGCAACGCCGGTTCCTGATTAAACTCATAAATTGGCACGCCAGATGGCGCGCGCCGCGCTGTAAATCTGCAACCAATACGACATTTGTCTCTATTCCCCCCGGTACGATTACATCTCGTTATCTGGCCCGTAATCAATTCCGTTATAAAACCCATTCGTCAGTGTTATTGAATAATTCCCACCGAGACCGTGTAGTGAGCCTGAACCAAAATTACAAAGGTGAGTATTCCGTATTTTTCATTTCAGTTTCCATTACTCTTATTGTTTGGTTCGCACTACGATTTTCTGGGAATGAAGCAATGGACCTTGAAATACCAAGGTTCACGTTTCAGATTCCTGTCCTAGACTCCACATCGCGCCACGCATTCCGCCTCGGGTAGCTCGTAATAAATCCACATTTACTACGGAATATATTTTCGGATTTTTCGTTTATAATCATACTTCTTGTTTACGTATACGAAATGATCCAGAGATATCTCAGTGGCGTGAGAAAAATATATTAAAAGTTATTAATAACTTGTGAGCGCGTGTGAAAATATTATTAATGAGTTCGTCTCACAGTTGTGTTGATTGATTAAATGTGAGATTACAAGAAAAAAAGAAACTATAAAGATAGCTATGTGTTGTAGATGGCCTCTAAAGAATTTTATTTGTAAAATAGAAAATATAAAATTGTAACAAGGTGCCGTATGGTGATGGAGGTAACTTAAAGACGCTACGTTATATCCATTACTATATGACACTTTTTGATGGTACTATTACCCTTCACTTCCTGTGGGTGTTGCAATAGGCGAATAAGGTACCAAAGAAAGTTAAGAAAGGAGCATTCTCTGTGCGTTATAACACACTGCGATCACAAACCCGATTGTCAAGCGCGATGATTATGGCAAACTCCACTACTAAGGAATGGTCAAGGAGAGTCATTGAGGCAACGCTTGGGGCTAGTCTTATGTCCAACAGTTACGTCCAACAGTTACGTCTTTCAGCTGAAATATAAAATCATTAATCATAAATTCTCATTAGATTTTGTGTCGAAATACTTACCTAAATTAGTACCCTTTACGTACCATCGTAAATTTCAAACAGCACTGGTCCAGTCCACACTTCGTACAATTATAAAGTGGAATTTAATTTAGCAACGGAAACAAGATGAAGGGACAGATAGAGGAAATTACGAGTGTTCCTCGAAACGAACTTTCCGACTGGAAGTTTATTTGTTTTGCCGATATACTCGTATACCTACGACTTATAACACTGTACTGTATGTATTCAAGTTGTTCCTGGAAACTTGAAATGGTTGCTGTTTGAAGTAAACGTAGTAGGTATTTTTTTATTGTACAACAAGCTTGCTATCTATTATCGACTTTACTTAAAGTTTTTGTAAACAAAATAACTGAATAAATTAGAAATTGATATCGCATTAAGTTAGAGCTGACTTTATTTATGTAAAAGGTTACTTGCGTACATCCTTCATTATTAGAAACACTTTTCATTTGGAAAATATATTATATTTTGAAATTAAACCGTGAGTTGAGATCTTTAATATTGCTTTTAAAGATCAACTTTTAATTACTTTCTTTTTTAATTTATCTTGAATACCAACATAATAACCAGTTTTCATATCAAATACAGGTCAGTCAATTGTATTTAGGTATCTACTTGATCTACTCTAACTAAAAGGTATTTTGTCTGTATCATCTATAAAAATGAGTTGTAATGTAATAATGGTAAATGAGTCGACCACAGTAAGTACTGGACAGGTCAAAGCGACACTATATCATCCATAGGTTTTTTTTTTATGGTTGATAAAATCATCCACTGACAAATCCTGCCCTTGGGTGGGGCGGGAAATAGTGTTTGGCCCCAGTAGGCTTCGGCCCTGCTGGACCCCTACAGTTTGCTGACCACTCCTTGAGGCGCGCGGGAACAGTGCGCGCCGTAGACGACTTGAGCTCGAACCGGTCTGTTACCGGACGGACGGACAGCGAGCTACCCCATAGGCGGCTGTTTCACGAAATAGGCCCCACGTCTGAATAACCTTCAGTTCCATCACGATCGTTACAACTACCAACTGGACGTTAATAAGCACCTCTCTGCCATAGGAGTTAATAATAATCCAAGTATATTTAATTTTTGTTTAGGGCTTGATCGATTGAAAACCATCTGAACATTTGAACATACAGACTTACTTATTATCAATATTGGTAAGATTTAACAATTCATTTAAAAAGTAAAGTAGAGCATTTTACCACCAAGTCAAAACTTAAAATGGCATCGCACTAAAGTCAGTATGTCATAAAAAGTAACGTGTTTAATGCTGTAAAAACACCGATAACATGTCATACGCTAGGCGTATGTTCACGCCATAAAATTAATGTAATATTTTAAGCCACGGTGACATATAATAAATAATCTTATATAGCTTCGCTATTCAGATTACTTCGTCATAAGTTATTATGTAAAGACTGAGCGTTGTTTTGTCAAGAATCCAGACCTTGATGTTGTCAAAGTTTTGTATCATTACTGAAATATATTCATCACATCTCTATAGAATTATTAATTGTTATACTCTTACTTTGTTTCAATTTTGATCTGGAAAATGCGTAGATATATTTTATTTAAATCCTTAATAAATAAATTCATCACTTTACCATTATGTGCAGTTAGAAGTGGTGGCCCAGGGGTAATAGTCCCGACTAACTAGTTCAAATCAAGCCATCAAGAATTACTTTGTGTACTTTATTTCATCACCATTGCTCGGAAAAAATGAAACGAAAACATCGTGAAGAAACCGGCATGTCTTAAAACCAAAAATTCGAAGTTATTTGACATCCACCAACAGGCCCGTGTGGTTGATTACGGCCCATTTTCTTTCCTAAAGCGGAGTCCTAAATCCTAGCAGCGGGAACATTAAAAGGCTGATTATACTATATGCTACTTCACCATAAAGAAAAACCACTACATCGATACGAAATCACGCCATAATATGAAGCCTACTTATACTAACTATACTTTGTTTATACGTAATTCTCAAAGCTTTGCACCTCGTTTATAAGGTTTACATATATTACTACCTGGTCCTTTGACCTCAAAGCTGACTCATTCATTTACAAAAAGAACACCGATTAGGCAACTATTTTTACAAGCTTTCTATTAGCTTGCACTGTATGTAACTATGTATGTTCGGCTCAAATCTTGCAACTCAATTTTGAAGCAGATATCTTCAACCGATTGAGCTGCAATTTTACATGCGTGTGTAAATCGGGTGACAATGCAACATTATGATGACATGTAGTTGATCTGATGATGGAGCTGGAAGGTAGCCATAGGAACTCAGCAATAAAACAATATAACCCCATTGAGTTTGGGCTCGCTTGATTAGTACTGACGAGTACTTTGATCCTGTATGATAGTCAGGGTCTGATGATGGAGCCGGAAGGTGATCATAGGAACTCCACAGTTAAACGATACAACCCCATCGAATTTGGGCTCGTTTGATTCGTATTGACGAGTACTTTCATACTATATGGTAACCAAGGTCTGATGATGGAACTAGAAGGTGGTCACAGGAACTCCGCACTTAAACGACACAACCCCATCGAATTTGGGCTCGTTTAGTTTGTATTGACGAGTACTTTCATCCTATATGGTAGCCAGGGCATGATGATGAAGCCAGAAGGTGGTCATAAAAACTCGTCAGTTAAACGATACGACCCCATCGAGTTTGAGCTCGTTTGATTAGTATTGACGAGTACTTTGATCATATATGGTAGCCAGGGTCTGATGATGGAGTCGGAAGGTGGTCATAGGAACTCCGCAGTTAAACGATACAACCCCATCGAATTTGGGCTCAGTTGATTCGTATTGACGAGTACTTTGATCCTGTATGATAGCCAGGGTCTGATGATGGAACCGGAAGGTGCTCATAGGAACTCCGCAGTTGAACGATACAACCCCATTGAATTTGGGTTCGTTTGATTCGTAATGAAGAGTACTTGGATCCTATATGGTAACTAGAGTCTGATGATGGAGCTGGAAGTTTGCCATAGGAACTCCGCAATTAAACGATATAACCCCATCGACTTTAGGCTCATTTGATTTGTAATGACGAATACTTGGATCCTATATGGTAAACAGGGTCTGATGATGGAGCTGGAACGTGGTCATAGGAACTCCGCAGTTAAACGATACAACCCCATCGAAATTGGGCTCATTTGATTTGTATTGACGAGTGCTTGGATCCTATATGGTAACCAGGTTCTGATGATGGAGCTGGAAGGTTATCATAGGAACTTCGTAAGAAATCGACACTGGATGGGATTCATCCAGTTTGGGCTCATTTGATTTTTAGAGAGTAACTTGAAAAATAAAGTGACTTTACTCTAAATCCAATATCTTCCTTTTCTCAGTCATACTCTTGGTGGAGTGGTAGTGGTCATGGATCGTCTGGTAGGTTGGATGCGGTTTTTGCAAGAATACTCTATCTCTCTCTATTCATGGCACTTCGTGTACATTCAATAAGGGAACACTTCGAAGATGATTTAGTGAGGTCTGTCGATTTGGTAAGCGATTGGCCGCGAGAACGTAGGCCCTCTACTCTTCCCTGTAAAGAGCTTTCATTGCCTATGATATATCCAAACATCTTAAAAATTCGCTGTTGCACAATCGACGAAATTTTTTGTTTTGATGCAAAACTCTTTAAGAATGGAAACGTTAGTACGGTGAGCAGTCTGTTTTATCCTCAGTAGACGCCTCCAGCGTCACATCTCAAGATCGTCAATCTTTTTACGGTGCTTGAATCATTTCCGCATTTCCCAGTATTTGTGATTGTGGATCCTCTGGACAACTTCGCAATTGGCTATTTCATGTAAGTTAGGTTGATTGTTAGTCTCACGATCCACCACCATCAGTTTTGTTTCATAAATCCAACCTGATAGACTTCTCAGGTGGTCGCGTCCTTCTGCGAAGCAGTAATGCTAGCAAAGGAGGAAGCCGACTGCATCAGGCAACGGCGCTCACGCCGCAGCCACCACCGTAATTCCGATCCAAATTTCCAGCCACCGTTTGCGCAGGGCTTGCGGATGGCGGGCAAAGGGTAGCTCGCTGTCAGTTTTTCCGGTAACAGACCGGACCGAACCGAAGTCGTTTACGGCGCGCACTGTTCCTGTGCGCCTTAAGGAGTTGTCAGTAAACCGTAGTGGCCCAGTAGGGTGGAGGCTTAGTCTGGGGCTCTGGGGAGGTATGAAAATGCATACCAGGGCCCTGGATCAAAGGCAGGGAAGGAACAGGGTAGGTTTTTAGTCAGTAAGAGTCTGACACTATTTCCCGCTCCGCCCAAGGGCGGGATTTATCATTGGATGATTTTACCTACCATAAAAAAAGCAAAGGAGGAGGCCGACCACATCAAGCAACGGCGCTCACGCTGCAGCCATCGCGCCGCCGTAATTCCGATCCCGATTTCCTGCCACCGTAGGCGCGGACTTGCGGACGGTGGGCAATAGGCAACTCGCTGTCTGCCCGTCCGGTAACAGACCGAACTAAGCTCAAGGGCAGGGGATTTCATTGGAAGATTTTACTTTCCATAAAAAAATAAAATAAAAAAGAACCTGGCAGACTTCTAAAGACTGAACGGACTGAAAGAACTTAGTCTGCTAAGACTAAGTTTCTTATGCATTCCTATAATATGGGTATCAAATGAAAGGACTTGCTGAGAATAAAAATGTGATTTAAATAAAGTACGAGTATAACTAAAAAGTAAAAAATAAATTACAAATAAAAAAACTTTTTTAAAAACAAGCTTTCAATTAAATGGGCTAAAAAGAAGAAAATAAACTTTTCCTTTATAACTTTTACTATCAATTTATAACGGCATTACACAATTTATATGATATAAAAGCTTGTCGCGAGATTTAACTGTGTAAATACACAGCTAAATAACTTCGTTAATTAAATAAGTTAAAAAAACTTCATCTATTGATTTTAATATTTTCAAAATCTCGCGACAAGCTTTTGTATCATATAAATTGTGTAATGCCGTTATAAATTGATAGTAAAAGTTATAAAGGAAAAGTTTATTTTCTTCTTTTTAGCCCATTTAATTGAAAGCTTGTTTTTAAAAAAGTTTTTTTATTTGTAATTTATTCTCTCTAACTTTGTACATTTCCACTGCTAATTCGAAACTTAAGGAAAAAACAAGATGTTTGTGAATATCATGTTTTTCTAGCTTTGTTTCAAGCGTATTTTAGCGACGTATTTACGTAATTACTCATACATTTTCGGTATGGTTCAATAAAATTTAAAGTTTTTTCTTCAAGTTTTGTTTTTTACCAAGCCCAGTTTACGCATTAACTGTTCCAAAGGATTTCTATTTTATTTAGTTTCAGAAATAATAAATTACAAATAAAAAAACTTTTTTAAAAACAAGCTTTCAATTAAATGGGCTAAAAAGAAGAAAATAAACTTTTCCTTTATAACTTTTACTATCAATTTATAACGGCATTACACAATTTATATGATACAAAAGCTTGTCGCGAGATTTTGAAAATATTAAAATCAATAGATGAAGTTTTTTTAACTTATTTAATTAACGAAGTTATTTAGCTGTGTATTTACACAGTTAAATCTCGCGACAAGCTTTTATATCATATAAATTGTGTAATGCCGTTATAAATTGATAGTAAAAGTTATAAAGGAAAAGTTTATTTTCTTCTTTTTAGCCCATTTAATTGAAAGCTTGTTTTTAAAAAAGTTTTTTTATTTGTAATTTATTTTTTACTTTTTAGTTATACTCGTACTTTATTTAAATCACATTTTTATTCTCAGCAAGTCCTTTCATTTGATACCCATATTATAGGAATGCATAAGAAACTTAGTCTTAGCAGACTAAGTTCTTTCAGTCCGTTCAGTCTTTAGAAGTCTGCCAGGTTCTTTTTTATTTTATTTTTTTATGGAAAGTAAAATCTTCCAATGAAATCCCCTGCCCTTGAGCTTAGTTCGGTCTGTTACCGGACGGGCAGACAGCGAGTTGCCTATTGCCCACCGTCCGCAAGTCCGCGCCTACGGTGGCAGGAAATCGGGATCGGAATTACGGCGGCGCGATGGCTGCAGCGTGAGCGCCGTTGCTTGATGTGGTCGGCCTCCTCCTTTGCTTTTTTTATGGTAGGTAAAATCATCCAATGATAAATCCCGCCCTTGGGCGGAGCGGGAAATAGTGTCAGACTCTTACTGACTAAAAACCTACCCTGTTCCTTCCCTGCCTTTGATCCAGGGCCCTGGTATGCATTTTCATACCTCCCCAGAGCCCCAGACTAAGCCTCCACCCTACTGGGCCACTACGGTTTACTGACAACTCCTTAAGGCGCACAGGAACAGTGCGCGCCGTAAACGACTTCGGTTCGGTCCGGTCTGTTACCGGAAAAACTGACAGCGAGCTACCCTTTGCCCGCCATCCGCAAGCCCTGCGCAAACGGTGGCTGGAAATTTGGATCGGAATTACGGTGGTGGCTGCGGCGTGAGCGCCGTTGCCTGATGCAGTCGGCTTCCTCCTTTGCTAGCATTACTGCTTCGCAGAAGGACGCGACCACCTGAGAAGTCTATCAGGTTGGATTTATGAAACAAAACTGATGGTGGTGGATCGTGAGACTAACAATCAACCTAACTTACATGAAATAGCCAATTGCGAAGTTGTCCAGAGGATCCACAATCACAAATACTGGGAAATGCGGAAATGATTCAAGCACCGTAAAAAGATTGACGATCTTGAGATGTGACGCTGGAGGCGTCTACTGAGGATAAAACAGACTGCTCACCGTACTAACGTTTCCATTCTTAAAGAGTTTTGCATCAAAACAAAAAATTTCGTCGATTGTGCAACAGCGAATTTTTAAGATGTTTGGATATATCATAGGCAATGAAAGCTCTTTACAGGGAAGAGTAGAGGGCCTACGTTCTCGCGGCCAATCGCTTACCAAATCGACAGACCTCACTAAATCATCTTCGAAGTGTTCCCTTATTGAATGTACACGAAGTGCCATGAATAGAGAGAGATAGAGTATTCTTGCAAAAACCGCATCCAACCTACCAGACGATCCATGACCACTACCACTCCACCAAGAGTATGACTGAGAAAAGGAAGATATTGGATTTAGAGTAAAGTCACTTTATTTTTCAAGTTACTCTCTAAAAATCAAATGAGCCCAAACTGGATGAATCCCATCCAGTGTCGATTTCTTACGAAGTTCCTATGATAACCTTCCAGCTCCATCATCAGAACCTGGTTACCATATAGGATCCAAGCACTCGTCAATACAAATCAAATGAGCCCAATTTCGATGGGGTTGTATCGTTTAACTGCGGAGTTCCTATGACCACGTTCCAGCTCCATCATCAGACCCTGTTTACCATATAGGATCCAAGTATTCGTCATTACAAATCAAATGAGCCTAAAGTCGATGGGGTTATATCGTTTAATTGCGGAGTTCCTATGGCAAACTTCCAGCTCCATCATCAGACTCTAGTTACCATATAGGATCCAAGTACTCTTCATTACGAATCAAACGAACCCAAATTCAATGGGGTTGTATCGTTCAACTGCGGAGTTCCTATGAGCACCTTCCGGTTCCATCATCAGACCCTGGCTATCATACAGGATCAAAGTACTCGTCAATACGAATCAACTGAGCCCAAATTCGATGGGGTTGTATCGTTTAACTGCGGAGTTCCTATGACCACCTTCCGACTCCATCATCAGACCCTGGCTACCATATATGATCAAAGTACTCGTCAATACTAATCAAACGAGCTCAAACTCGATGGGGTCGTATCGTTTAACTGACGAGTTTTTATGACCACCTTCTGGCTTCATCATCATGCCCTGGCTACCATATAGGATGAAAGTACTCGTCAATACAAACTAAACGAGCCCAAATTCGATGGGGTTGTGTCGTTTAAGTGCGGAGTTCCTGTGACCACCTTCTAGTTCCATCATCAGACCTTGGTTACCATATAGTATGAAAGTACTCGTCAATACGAATCAAACGAGCCCAAATTCGATGGGGTTGTATCGTTTAACTGTGGAGTTCCTATGATCACCTTCCGGCTCCATCATCAGACCCTGACTATCATACAGGATCAAAGTACTCGTCAGTACTAATCAAGCGAGCCCAAACTCAATGGGGTTATATTGTTTTATTGCTGAGTTCCTATGGCTACCTTCCAGCTCCATCATCAGATCAACTACATGTCATCATAATGTTGCATTGTCACCCGATTTACACACGCATGTAAAATTGCAGCTCAATCGGTTGAAGATATCTGCTTCAAAATTGAGTTGCAAGATTTGAGCCGAACATACATAGTTACATACAGTGCAAGCTAATAGAAAGCTTGTAAAAAGGGTTATATTTTTTTGGATTACTTACTGACCTTGTAACGACTGACATATTTCAGTGTACATTATGTGGATTTATAACACAAAAAGCCAAATCTTTTCACTGAGTTCTCGCGAAATTAATACTTTATTTAGGCTGAAATAATCATAATGTATATTTTTAGAAAGATATTGCTAGTGTAAATATTACGTGAGTGTGTTGATGGCATCATAGTCCATTCTGAATACCAACAGTATAACAACGCTATTTATTGATTTTAAATTTCACAATATATACTAGGTCAGACAACTTTTTGACTTCGTACAGTTTTTTACTTGTTCTCATATTTCTTTCCACTGCATTGTTATCATTCTCCCCCAGATTTCTTGGTCCAGACAGTCCGTTTTTGAACGTAAACAAATCTTCACCATATCCATTTTGGTAGTAGACAGAGATACTTATATAGTATATTAACGCCGAAGCGCTTCATATTACTAATTTATATGAATGCATCCTTAATATTCCAATGAACATTCTCGCAAATTTTTCTCCCTTTGAATTACATTTTTAATAATCTCGCAGAGAGTCGCATATACATATAAAGTCCGCAGATGTGTGAGTACCAAGTCCTCCTTGGAGACTGGAAGTGATAACAATGGGAGGGCATTTCAATGAAATTTGCATTAGAATGCGTGGAGTGGTGCAACGAAGCCTTTGTGATGAGAACGTGCCCTGTGAGAGCAAGTTTAGTTCTAAAATGTAAAAAAGTCTTCATTTTCATTATGAAGCAAGTAATTTTATTTCGATTTTAAAATAGTATTTTAACGAATGATTATTATTATAATTATTTAAAAGACAGAAATACAGAAGAAATGAGAGTGATTCTATATAGAGTGCTATCCACCGCCTAGGATCGTGGTTTTTTTTTTTTTTTTTTTTTTTTTTTTTTCGGTAGGTAAAATCATCCAATGACAAATCCCGCCCTTGGGTGGAGCGGGAAGTAGTGTCAGACTCTTACTGACTAAAAACCTACCCCGTTCCATTCTTCGCCTTGGTCCCAGGGTCCCGGGTGCCATTTTCACATACCCTTTGACCCCAGTAGGCTTCGGCCCTGTCGGGCCCCTACAGTTTGCTGACAACTCCTTGAGGCGCGCGGGAACAGTGCGCGCCGTAAACGACTTGAGCTCGGACCGGTCTGTTACCGGACAGACGGACAGCGAGCTACCCATTGCCCGCCGTCCGCGAGCCCGCGCCTACGGTGGCCGGAAATCGGGATCGGAAACCCGGCGGCGGCGGCGGCGTGTACGCCGTTGCCTGATGCGGTCGGCCTCCTCCTTTGCTAGCATTACTGCTTCGCAAAAGGAGGCGACCGCCTGCCACTCCTCCTCGCTCCGGAGCATGGCCTGAACCAAACCCCGGCGCGAGAGATCGCTGCCGCCGATCGCCCACACAAGGACACGGCGATGCTCTTCCCAAGCGGGGCACACCTCGACTGTGTGCTCCACCGTGTCCTCCGGACGCTCCGCACAGTGGCGACATCCGGGCGTCGTCTCCGCACGAATCTTGTACAGGTACGGACCGAACTTGCCGTGTTCGGTCAGCACCTGCGCCAGACGGAAGGTGACGACGCCGTGGGGCCTTTCCAGCCACGCCTCAAAGAGGGGCCTTACCGCCTCGATCGTGGCGTGCCCAGCACGAGGTTGCGACAATCGTTCTCGCCATTTCACCATGAGATCCCGCCGGAACTCTGTCCGCCATGCCGCGATTTGTCGCGGCAGCGGAGTTTCGCCCCGACGTTGCATCTCCACGCGTAAGTCATGCATGTGTGCAAGGACTGTTGCCTCCAAATCCCATGGTGGTAGGCCAGCAAGGAGGCTCGCCGCTTCGCAGGACACCGTACGGTATCCCCGGATCATCCGAATGGCCATGACCCTCTGGCAGGCGTTCAGCCGGGCCGCCACTCGCTTTCGCAGCGTCGGCGCCCAGACCGGCGCCCCGTAAAGGGCCATGGACCGAACGATGCCTGCGTAGAGCCTCCGGCAGGAGGCGTCTGGACCTCCCAGGTTCGGCAGGAGCCGCTTGAGAGCAGCCCCAGTCAGATTCAATCTGGGAGCCAAACGTCGGAAATGCTCTCCGAAGTTCCACCGGCTGTCGAGGACGAGTCCCAGGTACTTCATCGTCGACCCGACGCCGATGTGAACTCCTCCTACCGTTAATTGGGAGCCCGGAGGTGGCGCGCTCCGAGGGCCGTGAAAACACATGGCCTCGGACTTGTGTAGCGCCACCTCGAGTCCCAACTGCTCGATCCTCTCCACGACTGTCGCAACCCCGCGTGTCGCTAGTTCGACCGCCGCCTGGTACGACCGTCCCCGCGCCAGGACCAGCGTGTCGTCTGCGTATCAGACCACGCTGACCCTGTCGGGGAGGTCGGCGCGCAGCACGTAGTCGTACCCGATGTTCCACAAGGGTGGCCCTAGTACCGATCCCTGTGGAACACCGCACGACATCTCTCGCCGTTTCAACTCCCCCTGATGACCGGGGTAGATGATGAACCTGTCTGACAGGTAGGCCTTGATCACCCGACAGAGGTAGTCGGGCACCCGGTGGTACCGGAGTGCCCTACCAATGCAACTCCAGGGCAGGGAGTTGAAGGCGTTGGCGATGTCCAAAGACACCGCCAAGACACACCTGCCCCGGGATACCGCATCCCCCGTCGTGAGGGCTCGCACGCGCATGATGGCGTCCACAGTGGAGCACCTCCTGCGAAATCCGAATTGGCCGTCCGCAAGATCCGGCCCCTCCCGTGCCAGGTGCGCGACGAGGCGGTCTGCAATTACTCTTTCAAAGAGCTTGCCCACCTCGTCGAGCAGCACAATGGGCCGGTACGCGGACGGCGAGTCCGCGGGGCGCCCCGGCTTCGCGATAAGGACCAGTTTCCCCGTCTTCCAGCGAAGCGGGAACTGGCCCCTCTCCATGCATGCGCTGAAGAGCCCTCTCAGTCGAGACCCGAGTTCCTCCATGGCCAGGACCCAGGCTTTCCCAGGCAAGCCATCGGGTCCTGGGGCGGTGTTTTTGGCACTCAGCCTTCGCACCGCCACTTTCATCTCCACCTCGGTCACCTCTGGAGCGATGACGCCGTCGCTGCCGTCATGGTCCGCGTCAGACACCGCTGGTGGTGGCGGAGCCATAGGCGGGGGAGTATGCTCCCCTCGCGTAGGGAACAGGGTGGTCACCACACCCTCCACGAGCTGGGGCCGGAGACTCTGAGTCAGCGGGGGAGCCCATGGGCGGAGTTTATCCATCACCATTTTGTATGGGCGTCCCCACGGATCGACGTTCAGAGACCCCAGCCACACGTTGCGGGCCTCGAGTTTGGCCCGCTTTATCTCCGCTCGGAGGGTGCGCTTTGCTGCCCTGTATCCCTCATACAGCTCCGCCTCTATGGCCTCCGCATCCGGCGGGCGGATGCGGCGCCTGCGGTGTCTGGTATACCGGCGTCGCGCAGCAGTGCACGCATCGCGCAGAGCCGCAATCTCTGGCGACCACCAGTGTACCTGGCGCCGGGCACGTCATGGCCGCGTCGCAGATTTGCGACATGGCCACCTGGAACCAGTCCGCCTCGACGTCGATGTCGACAGGCCTGTCCGGTGCTTGCACCCAGGCCTGTACCATCGCGGCTTCCTGGAGCAGGTCCCTGTCCAGCTGCCTCAGCGCCCAACGCGGACCACACGGGGTCTGTCGGACCGGCGCGGTCGAGGTCTGGGCAGAGACGTCAAACCGGATATACCGGTGGTCGGAGTACGTCTCCACCTCCTCTATGACGCGCCAGTCGACGACGCGCGGTGCCAGTGCAGGGCTGGCGAACGTAACGTCCACCACCGACTCGCCCTGCATCCGCACACACGTGGGGACAGAACCCCGGTTTTGGACGACTAGGCCCTGTCCTAGGGCCCATTCCTCAACCCTTCGACCCCGCTGGTTCGTGAACCGGGAACACCAAGCCTCGTTCCAGACATTGAAGTCCCCGCAAACGACCACGGGGAGGTTGGGATCAAAACCAGCTACGACGGCGTCCAGCTCCAAAAGGGAGTTGTCCAGTTCGGCGAGAGATCTGTTCGGGGATAGGTAGACGCCTACCACCACTATGTCCCCGAACCGTGCTGCCACGCAACCCCGACCTTTCTTGACGGCCTCAAGTGCCGGGGTACCGGCGGCGGCCGACGAAATGAGTGTCACCGAGCCGCTCAGGTCCTGAACCCAGTCAGCTCTGGGCAGGACAAAGTGCGGCTCGGAGACGACGGCGATGTTTATCGACCACTGCGCCATGCTCTGGAGCAACAGATCCTGAGCAGGGGCGCAGTGGTTTATATTCGCCTGGAGGAGACGTAATGGAGCCGTTATTGACAGTCCATTACGATCTCCTCCCTGGCCCCTCTTGAGGGCCCTGCCGCAGTGTCTGCAGCGGTGGCGTCTGCGGAGGCTATGGCAGCGGCAGCCAGCGAGGCAGCCGCAGCAGTCAGCGCTTTCGCGGAGATGGACCTCGGGACCCTGCCCTTGGCCTTGGCGGGGGGATCACAGGCCCTGCCCCCAGCCTGGTGATTGGCCGGCTTACCTGCGGCCGCACATGCATAGCAGTGCGGCGCTGCACTGCAGGTAGCGGCCTTGTGGCCGGGCTGACCGCACTGAAAGCAGCGGTCGCTGCGATCCTCCTCTGCGGCGCAAAAAGCCCCCACATGGTGCCCCACGTGACAGCGGTAGCACCGCAGAGGTCTGGGCTCCAGAACCTTTACATGGGCGGAAACCCAGCCCACCAGCAATCTTCGGCCCTCTCCAGCGATGGCCCTAGCCGCCATTACGGGGCAACTGACCGTGACGGCTTGCATTCCGGTGCCGTCAGTACGGATGGTGCCCGCTCGCACCTGCTCGATCGGGCACCCCCCCACCCTGACGACGGCGGTCACGACCTCGTCCTCCGTCACGGAGTCATCCAGGCCCATAATGCGCATATCTACGCATTTTGTGGGCCTGGACACTCGGGCCTCCTCCGCATCCAGTGACGCCCTGATTTTATCCGCCAGGGCGTCTGCGGTAGGGCCGCTGTTTTTCCCGGGGACCTCCATTATAACGGCGCCGGGCGCGGTACGCCGCATGCGGAAGCCCTCGGCGACTCCGATCTCGTTGAGGTCTACCGCCTGCCTCGCCTTGCGTATGACCTCCTTGTAGGTCGCGCCCCTCTTCTCCGCAGCCGGCTGCAGTGTTATAACCACAGCCGTGGAGTCCGGGGCGCGGAACCTGGCCTTCCGCTTCCTCTGCCGCCTCCGCTGCAGTTTCCTGCGGGCCCGAGCCGCCTTGCCCGCCCGTTTCTTGGCTCCGGCTACTTGCCACTCGGCTTCTGCCGGAGATTCGACTGGCTGGAGAGGCGGCACAGGCCGCCTGCCTGCTGCCACGGCAGGGGCTCCCGCCGCCTTGGCGGCCGGATCCGCGTTGCCCTTCTTGGGGGCAGCAGCAGGGGCTGGCCTCCCCTGCTGCTGTTTTTTCGCCAACGGGGCCGGCCTCGCGGGCTCCGTCTGTACGGTACCGCGCCTGGCCTGCCCCGATGGGCCCGCCCTGGGCGTCGTAACCGCGGGCGCGGCAGCCTAGGATCGTGGTGGCATGTCATCCTCATAGGAGGTGAATTTTAAAAATTCTTTTCTTATTATTTTACATATATCATAAACAAAACTTCTGTGTAATATTCAGACATTCGACACGCAGCGCAACAGCCAGTCGCTCAACCACTGCACCAACCGTGCCGTCAAATCAATTCTTGAATCGAGTCCTGAAGATTTTTTCAAATCGAAAAAAGTATTTTTATTGTGACGTAACTACAAATTTATAGTTTTCAGATTGTTTCCTATATTTGTGCTATAAAACCTTGCCTCATGCCAATTTCCAAGTACCCTATGAGTTTGACACTCTCAAGGGAATCAAAATTGATAAGTAGGTAAATACGCTTTTTACGGCATTAACGGCTGTATAATTTTTTTCGTTAACTTAGTAATTTGATTTTTTACAGTTTCAAAGGACCACAGAGCAGAGTATATGGTGTTAATTTTCGATACCTTCACGTGTTCCCGAGGTAAAAAGTCTTGACAGACAGACAGACAACAAAGTACTCCGTTTCGTTTTTTCCTTTTGAGGTAGGGAACCTTAAAAACAGCTCACGTATCTATCATTCAAACACAAAAGTTAGATTACAAAAATAAAATTATATTAAATATGGAACAGAAATCCCGCAGGTATTTATTTTGCCGAATAGATGGGCCTGTATAAATGAAACTCTCACAGTAATATCAGAATCATGTACGTACTACATGATTGTTCTATTCTCTAGTGAAAATACTCAGTAAAACTAAACAAATGTTAGCTACAGACTAAACAAATCAATTTGTTTCGTAGCTGGAATAGAAATTATTGCGCAACAAAAGTGGATGCTAACGAACATGAAAATATAATCACGCTAACACTAAATGGTGATATGTATTACGGAGAGCAGTGATAGCCGGTCGGGGGTTCAAACTCAGCCAGGCGTATTACTTTGTGTAATTTATTTCATCACCACTGCTCTCAAAAAGTTGAAGGAAAACATCGTGAGAAAACCGGCATGCCCTAGTGCGGGTTGGTAAACCGCGCTGGCCCGCGTGGTGGATTATGGCCCATTCTCTATCCTAGAGAGAAGGCCAGAGACCTAGCAGTGTGAACATTATAAGGCTGATGTTATGCTATGCTATTTTGATATTGTCTGTATACGTTTAGGCACACAGATAGACCTGGAATAGAAGATACGATACTTTTTTTATATGTTCGCGTTTGATGGAAAGTCATCTCACCTGATGGAAAATTCCATCAAGAAATGAGTTCGACTATGGCGCACGCTTGCCTAGATGTAACCTATTTGTATTTTCTCTTGAGTTGGAGATCCCAAGATTATAGCTATCAGGGAACACAGACTCCAGCAGGGAATTCTACTTTTTAGACTTTTTATACTGGGAGTCGTATCCTTTTTTATAGGTGGGAGATCATCCAATGACTTCTCCTAATCTAACGCGAAGTGGAAGGGCGTCTCAATCTTTAACTGGCTAAAACCCACTCCTATATTCCTTATTAGCCTTGCGCTCCAGGACCCCAGCTATTCCTTTCAGAAGCGAACCCATTGCCCCAGTAAGTTACGGTTTTGTAGAAATCATCTCCTTGAGGCGCCGTTGATGCCTCGGGCTCTGTTTGGACAATAACCGGACAGTCTGCAGTAACCAAAGCATATTTTGCTTTGGTTACTCGGTAAAACCTCTCCAAACTTGGGTTAGTTTGTTTTAGACTTAAACTAACCCAGGGTTTACTTCCACATAACCCATAGCCACAGTAGGCTTCGACCCTGCTGGGCCCCTACGGTTTTACTGACATCTCCTTGAGACGTGCGTCGAACACTACGCGCTGTCAACGACTTGGGCTCAGTCCGGACGGATACCAGACGACCGGACGGCGAGCTGCCCATTGCTCGCCATCCACAAGCCCTACGCCTACGGTGGCTGGAAATCGGGGTCTGGATCACAGCGGCTGGGACGTGAGGGCCACGTACGTGCTTCCGCCTCCTTTGCTGACATTACTGCTTCTCAGAATGAAAACTTGGGTTAGTTTACTCTACTACAGTACATATCGGCAATAGGGAATATGCACGTGACCCCAAATTGAATAAAATATTTTTATTCGTATTCTTTACTACTAAAAAAACATACCTATACAACTATTTTTCATTTTTTTCATAATTTAATAGTAAAATTTAATCATCAAAAAGTAGCCTTTTTGTAATTCCCTCGCAAATTTACAAAACGCAACGCTATTGGCAGACAAAGTTGTGACGACATCTTACACTCTGACGTCGTCTGTCAACAAATTGTTTAGATGGTTTCTGGTGAATAATTATATTGTTTCATGGTTTTTGCATATTATTCTGAGTTAAAAGTATTAAATCTTTATGAAGATAGATTTAGCACAATGACTAAAGCCGGTTTTGTCAAAGCGCAATCAGATAATCTGCTTAAAATAGACGTGTTCAAGATGTCCACGTATTTTGCAACTAATTTAGATTTTACATCTGCTGAACTCAGAGGAGTAAAAAAGGTAAATAAGTAACTATATCACTTAATACATGATTATTTTCATAGTTTTGTAAATATAACAAACATAACCTAAAATATGCAGCTATTTTTATTGTTTTTGTCAGATTCGAACGAGAATCATATCTCCATATGATTCTCGTTCGAATTCAGCCATTGGATACGTGCAAGTACAACGTATGTTTTCGTCAAAGTTTGTAAACAAAACAAGTACACTAAGTAAAAATGATTCTTAGAGGTACCTATATCACTTTTTTAATGTCTTTACTTACGTAAAAATGATCTTCACAACAGTATAAACAGCTCAAAGATGATACATTGTTTCTTCTCATTGCCCTACACCACTTTTTCCTCATATCTTCGTCTTTCGGCATAAGGAAATATATTTTTTGAGGTGCCGTTTTGTTGTTATTTTTGCACATGGGTACGACACAATATTTATAGTAAGCTTTTCTTTGCTTTTCCATGGTAATCGATTGATTTAATCAGTCACTTTTTTAACTTTAAGAGCGAAACGCTTTGTTGTTGATAACAAACTCGTGTAATCTGACGTCACAGAATAAGCGCGCCAAAATGGCCACGTTTCAATCGCGCGAAAATGATAATGATTTTAAATTTTTTTTTCTAGCTAAATGGATTATATTTTAGATGTATTATATTTATTTTTGGTAATGTAATAACTAGTAGTAACGTTTAAAAAAATAAAAAAAATGCATGCATATTCCCTATTAACAGACGTCCACAAGACCAAACACATAAACCGGTCGTTTGCTTCTAGTAGAGAATTCACTTAACCTCATCATTCACCATCAGGTTACGGGATGTCTGAATATCCCAGGTGCATATAACACAATATTCTTCTTAAGTACTCAAACTAAACTCTGAACCGACTGTCAAAGCGAGCAGCTATATTATAAGTACTTAAAGTTTATACCAGTTGTTCCCCCTAATCAGTTTATCAGATTTCCAAAGTACGGTTTAATTTTATTCTAAACAAAATGCCAGTACACGTCTGCCAGACAAACAGCAAGGAAATGTCCTCATTAGCTGCTCCACTAAGATCACGTACTCAGTGGTGTCTCAGACATCTGGCTGCTTGAGACGATCATCATGAATATTCGCGTGGTTAATCCTGCTAGTGCAGAGTTGCGACTGAAGAAGACCATCTCTTCTTCAGACAATACGAATCATTTCACTTTTTATATTTGTAAATTTTAATGACGCTTACATGAGAGGATCAAATATAAAAATAATTACTACAAGTTTTATGATATAAACTAGAGCCTGACTACCATCCCACCTGATGGTTAGCTGTGATGCAGTCACTGACAGTGAAGCGTACTAGGTTATTAAGAACCAACACTTGAAAACACCTAAATTGTAATCAGACGGGAAGACTGCAAGTAAATTGTTCCAGTCCTTTTATGTAAGCGTTGAAAACGCATACTCCGGACCGTGAACGTCAACAACATAGGTAAGGTTCAATACTCGCTGTAAGTCAGGTTATCCGATGGTAGAAAAGTGATGGCAAAATCAAGTCACGTAATCGGGAATTACATTTTTGTTTAAGAATTCCCAAAATCATGTCTTTTAATGCAGAAAATTTTGAAATTAGTATTTTACTTAATTGAAGTAGAATTTTGATTTCTAAATTTTTTGCATTAGGTATAAGAAATGAGATTTTGGGATTTTTTTTTACTAAAAATAAGCTCTTTTTATTATATATATGTGACACACACCCACACTCAGGTGTCGAAGTACTCCTCCACATTGCTGTAATCCTATTCGACTGGCCTTTTGGTCTAGTGGTTAGTGGCCCTGACTGCTATGCCGGAGGTTGTGGGTTCGATTCCAACCCAGGACAAATGTTTTTGTGATGAGGACGACCATTTGTTCTGTTTCTGGGTGTATAATATGTAAGTATGTAGAAATATTTAAGTATGTTTATCAGCTGTATGGTACCCATAACACAAGCTTTGCTTAGCTTGGGACTAGATGGTGTTGTGTGACAGTTGTGGAATATTATATATTATTATTATCATCCGGAAATGTACCCAGAAGACTGACGGCATTACCACATTGGATAGTGGTTGCGCCAATTTGCTATGATCCGCGATTTTGTTTTTTTTGTAATTTATTTTTTGGCCTAGCAATCCTATCCCTTTCGTTTCCCTTCCCCGCACGACCTCAAGAAATGAAATGACATGACGTGCGTGTGCATCGATTGTGAATGTGACCGCTCCGCTAACAACGCCCGCTCGAAATTACAAGAAAATTGGCTATTTCGGGATCCAACCATTTAAAGACTCAACAATAGTGCAGTGTAGTGCAATACAGGACCTGGCAGTGGTTAAAGGTGCGAAGTCAGGGTTCGCCGGCCGGCGCCACGTGGAACCTTCGAGGTCAAAAGGTCAGTGTTCCTCCCTAAATCAATCCATCTATCCATCAATAAAGGCCAGGCACAGTACCTGCATATTGTTAACAAACCTTAGATCGCTTTTTCAAAACATACAGTCCATTAAGCTTATTCGCGCAACCATTACTTTTGGTCCTACGAGCAGGATCGTGAATCATTTTCTTGTAATTTCGCAATATAGTATTTGTTCCATAGGGAATAAACGCAACGCGCCTGTTTACCTAGATATAATAGTAGAAAACCCGCATCTAGGCATTTAGGCAACTAAACGTTATTTCGCTCGTATAGTTAAAGAGCCATTGATAATTACGGTACCTACGCCGTCAACCGCACCGCATAATTATAGTTAGCTACGTAAATATCAGCGTAGATATAAATCGATCGCATTCTTTTTCTTGACAAAATTCATTCGGAAGTCCTACAAATTGCATGTAGGTAGACGCATTTCAAAAATACCCGTTCATTGTTGAGTGAATATTTGTAGGAAACGGATAAACCATAGATTATATACGCATATGAACGACGTGAATGATTTAATCGAGAAATTGGGTAATATTCACTCATTGATTCAGGTTATTCCGTTCGTTCGCCGTTCACTTTGTTGTTTACAATATTACCATATTGTTATCTGATAATTATCGCTTACTTAATAATTCGTTAAGTGTTTGTTTGAGTGTATAGTGTGAATATATCAAAACAAGATGTCTCTTAAGGGCAATAAGGTTAGTACTGATTTAAAGGTTCAGTTAAAGCTTTTATACGCTAAAAGGGACTCACAGTTTTCACGTGTTCAATCAATTTGTGATAAATCTTTGCAAATCTCGGATCTGGCAATTAGAGATGCTTTCTTGTGTTCGTTGGAAACTTTAGATAGTTTGCGCGCGGATTTTGAATCTACAATTAATAATATAAACATTTTAGAGTTGGAGTTAAATCCTGATTACTGTGTGAGTTATCAGGCATTGTCGTCCTTTGATGACTTGTATTGTCGTATCAAACGTATTGCTAGGAGTTTGGAGACTCCCCCCCCCCCCGCGAGTGGTTTATCCAACCCTCCTCGCGAACGCCCACGATTACCGCCAATTCAAATACCTGAATTTAATGGTGACATTCGAAATTGGAATTTATTTATAGATAGTTTCGAAAATATAATACATAGGAACACATCGCTGACAGATCACGAGAGATTGCATTATCTCGTAGAAAAATTGACCGGTAAGGCAAAGGCTGTCTGTGCTGGAATTACGTTTAGCGCTGAAAATTACACTTTAGTTTTGAACACTTTAAAAACAAAATACGAAGATAAGCGATTAGTAGCCACCGCATATTTAGATCAATTATTCGATTTGAAAAGTTTTTCCGTTTGTAACGATCATAATTTAGAGAAGTTTTTAAATATTTTCGCATCATCTGTTCGTGCAGTAAAGAACCTAAAGGTCAATGACCTCTGTGACTTTTTGTTTTTGTATATCGGTTTAAAGAAATTAGATCCTGAAACTGTTCGTCTGTTTGAAACGACTCAGCGCGGTAACGAAATACCTAAGTTCGAAGATTTAGAATCTTTTATTCGCGACCATATTAAGGTATTGCAGCGCACGTCGGCACGTCATGAAGTCACGAATAGGACAGGTTCCGATCGCCGTATAGACGCGTCATCGAAGTCAGTCAAGACTGCACATACGCTAGTTAATACCGCCTCAACACCTGACTGTTCTCTGTGTAAGGGTAGCCATACACAGCTGTACAAGTGTTCGGAATTTCAGAGATTATCGCCTAGTGATCGTTACAAGTTTGTCCGCACTAATAATTTGTGTTTTAATTGTCTAAGTGACAAACATCTGGTTACGTCATGTAACAGTGGTGTTAGCTGTCGTAAATGTCTAGCTAGACATCATACCTTCTTACATTTTGAGAGTAGTAAGCTGCCATCGCAGCCGCAGCCTGCGCAGACGCGCGACGCTTGTGACGCGCGGCCTGCTGCAAGTGCAAACGACGTAACATTGTGTTCGCTTTCCGCCGCTGGTGCTCAAATCACTACCGTTTTACTTGCGACCGCGCAAGTTGTCATTGTAGATGCCTTTGGCAAACCGCACACCGTTCGAGCGCTACTAGATGGCGCTTCCCAGAGTAATTTTATTACTCGGGATTGTTGTCAACGCCTTGGTTTTAATAATTGGTCATCCCGCTCAGAAGTGAAAGGTTTTGGAGGTTTAAAGGCAACCATTCACGGTTCCATTAAAATAATATTTAGTTCACGTTTTAATCGTAATATTTCGTTTGAAATGGATTCGCTAGTCGCAGATAAGATTACGGAACGGTTGCCCACGGTACCGGTTGACACGTCCATGCTGACGGAGTTTAAGAACTTGCAGTTAGCCGACGGAAATTACGCTTTCCCTGGAGATATCGATCTATTGATCGGTGCTTCGATTCTCCCGCATCTCCAGTTATCACGTAAAATTCAAGGTCTTCCGATGTACCCCGCTCCACACGCACTGGAAACAGTTCTCGGGTTTGTTATAGTTGGTTCCGCACCCGCTTGTTTAGATAGTTGCTCGACTGTGTCTCACTGTTGCACCGTCGAGCCGCCGCTTGAGTCTACCATCCGCAAGTTCTGGGAGATTGAAGAGGTCAATGTCCCGCCTATTCTCAGCCCTGAGGATCAGGTCACTGAGGAGATTTATACCCGCACGACTACTCGTGATAAAGATGGTCGTTATGTTGTCGCGCTCCCTTTCAAGGGTGATATTTTTTCGCTCGGTGGCTCCCGTGCCTCCGCAGAAAAACGCTTTCTATGCTTGGAACGTAAGATGCAGGCGTCTCCTAAGTTGAAGCAAGCCTATGATGATGTGCTGATCGAATATTTAGATAAAGGTTATATCTCATCAGCGCCTGCCGAGACTGAGGAGACACGTGATTACCCGTTTTATATCATCCCGCACCATGGAGTTGTTAAAGAAGACAAGCTTACAACTAAACTGCGTGTGGTTATGGATGGTAGCGCTAAAACTAGTACTGGCATATCGCTTAACGATATCTTGTGTTGTGGTCAGAACCTCCAGGGTAACTTATTTGAAATAATAGTAAATTTTCGCTTGTTTGCTATTGCGCTCTCTGCTGATATTCGGCAAATGTTTCTTAGTATTGGAATCAGAGAATGTGACCGTAGATTCCAACGCTTCTTGTATAGATTTTCTCCGCAGGAACCTTTGAAGGTTTACGAATTCAATCGTGTTTGTTTTGGGCTTAAGTCTAGTCCCTTTCACGCTCTTCGCACTATCAAGCAGTTGGCCGCTGACGAGGGTGATACATACCCGAAAGCAGGGGCCACTATTGAAACCGGATTGTACAAGGACGATTTTGTGTACAGTGTACCTAGTGAAGCAGAGGCTATAGAGACCGCTGCTCAAGTAATCAGCCTCATGAAGTCCGGTCAATTTGATCTGGTGAAATGGACAAGCAACTCGCAAGCTACATTAGAGTCGATTCCACCGTCACTTGTGACTTCGGTAAAGGAATTCGATGATAGTGATTCGCATAAGATCCTTGGTTTAAGTTGGTCACCCGCAACTGATATGTTCAGTCTTAAAATTAGCTCGACTCCGCCAACTTGTACCAAACGCGTTATCCTAGCATGTGTAGCTCGGATATGGGATATAATGGGTTTTGTAGCTCCTGTCGTTTTGTATGCAAAGCTGCTTATAAAAGAGCTTTGGCTTTCCAACTGTGATTGGGACGACACCGCTCCTGACAGTGTTGCTAAGTTGTGGGCTCGCTATAGGAAAGAGCTTCCAATGCTCGATCAGATACAGATTCCTCGCCATGTTGGTATAGTACCAGACACTGTTGTTAATGTGGTAGGTTTCGCAGACGCCAGTGAGAGGGCTTACGGGGGAGTGGTTTACTTTCAGGTCCAAAATGGCGATAACATTTCAGTTTTCCTCATTAGCGCAAAATCAAAGGTATCTCCTCGTAAGGTTGTCTCTCTTGCTCGTCTCGAACTCTGCGCTATTCTTATGTTGGTTCAATTGATTACATCTATAGTCAAAACTTGTCGTCCTCGCATTAATATAGAGAGAATTGTAGCGTTTTCAGACTCAACCGTTGCTCTATGTTGGGCCCACTCTTCACCCCATCGATGGGGCACGTTTGTCGCAAATAGGGTGGCTAAGATTCAAGCTGAATTGTCACCGGAAAATATATTCCATGTCGCTGGAACAGAAAACCCAGCTGATTGTCTCTCACGTGGTTTGCTTCCTGCGCAAATTTTAAATCATCCGCTTTGGTTTTGTGGCCCTCCCTGGCTTCATACCACTCCTAACGAGTGGCCAAGTGCTCCGTTTAACCCCGCTACTGTTTCAGAGCCACCCGAGGAGAAGAAACATACGCTTGTAGTATCAGTTCCGCGTGAAGAGTCAGTTGTTTTGTTGTTGTCTAATCGAGTCTCGTCTTGGTCGAGACTATTACTCTGTGTAGTTTACGTCCTAAGATTTTTGAGAATATTACCATCGCGTGGTTATATAATCGCAGCTGATTTGGATAGAGCTGAATCAGTTGTACTTCGAGAGTTGCAGAAATTTTATTTTTCAATAGAATTTCGTAGTTTAGAATCACATAAACCTTGTAGTCGCGCACTTCAACATTTGAAACCATTTTTGCAAGACGGACTCATTCGTGTCGGTGGCCGTCTGCGAAATGCTAAGTTAGAGTTTGAACAAATGCATCCAGTAGTTCTACCACGCAAGGATCACGTTTTGGATTTGTTGGTGGATTATCACCATAAGGTGAATTGTCACGCTGGTCCCGATTTATTAATGTCCATTCTTCGACAGAAGTACTGGATACTTTCCGCTCGCAATTTGATACGCGCTAGAGTGCACAGATGTGTGCCCTGCTTTAAGCTCCGCCCGCGTTTCAACGCGCCGGAAATGGCCGACCATCGTTCTTGTCGTGTTGTACAGACGGTGAAACCTTTCATACATACTGGGACGGACTATGCTGGACCGTTTAAAGTCACTATTGCCCGTGGTCGTGGTATACGTTCCACAAAGGCATACATTTGCCTATTCGTTTGTATGTCGCGTCAAAAGTGGAACACTCCTTCAGATCCAGTCACAGTCGGTACTGTGGTGATACTGAAGACTGAGAGTGCGCCTCCTCTACACTGGCCTCTTGGTGTAGTGGAAGAAGTTTTTCCGGGTTCGAACGGAATAACGCGAGTCGTAAAGGTTAAAACCGCAACTGGATCGTACCTGCGTCCGGTTATTCGCCTCTGCCCTCTGCCTAATCAGCAGTAGTGGCATAGTTAGTTATAAGTTGTTTCGCTACCTAGTATTGATAGTCTAGATATAGTAATAGGGTTTAGTTTCGCTTTTGTTTTCTCCTTTTCTTTGAAGGTAACCCTTCAAACCCGGGGGGAATGGTTGCGCCAATTTGCTATGATCCGCGATTTTGTTTTTTTTTGTATTTATTTTTTTGGCCTAGCAATCCTATCCCTTCCGTTTCCCTTCCCCGCACGACCTCAAGAAATGAAATGACATGACGTGCGTGTGCATCGATTGTGAATGTGACCGCTCCGCTAACAACGCCCGCTCGAAATTACAAGAAAATTGGCTATTTCGGGATCCAACCATTTAAAGACTCAACAATAGTGCAGTGTAGTGCAATACAGGACCTGGCAGTGGTTAAAGGTGCGAAGTCAGGGTTCGCCGGCCGGCGCCACGTGGAACCTTCGAGGTCAAAAGGTCAGTGTTCCTCCCTAAATCAATCCATCTATCCATCAATAAAGGCCAGGCACAGTACCTGCATATTGTTAACAAACCTTAGATCGCTTTTTCAAAACATACAGTCCATTAAGCTTATTCGCGCAACCAGATAGCAATGTTAATTCTTTCATTAAAATTAGCACAATGTACAATGTTGAAATAATCGGCATAGGCACGAACAACTGTCACAGCCGACATAATGAGAAACAAATGTTAGCTCATACGGGTTGGTCGGTAAATATTGTAATATCTATTCTGTTCTGAATAATGTTGTACCAACACTGTCTCTCTGTAAAATTTCTGTTTGCATTGTGACGTGTGTGCAGGGTTGTATGACATCAAATCATGAAGGCATTTAAGTAGATGTGTTGTTAGGTTGTCTTCCATAATGCCGGGGAATAATAACAGTAGATTTGTGTTTTTTTTTTTTTTAATTATGAACTTTACCAATACCTAGTTTTTTTTTTGTTACAGCTTCAAACTTAATGGTTTTTTATTTAATTCAATTAATTATAGTCGTTATCCCACCGGATGGTTAAAAGTCATCGCATATATAGAATTGACATCAATCACTCGTTTACAAAACTAGAGACAACGCATGTATGTACCATCAAAGCTGCAAGGTAGATTGAAATAATCACCGTAGCTCTGAAACGCAAAGGGTCACTAAACGAACACGAGTGGACTTTAGTCAATAAAAGCTTGATACTCCCTCTCGCTTCACCTAGAGCGCGAAAAGATTTCTCTCCTCAAAAAAAGGATTTTTATCCCAGAGTCTAAGCTAAATTATTTTATGTATATAATTGCTGTAATTAACTAATACCTTTCAAGCTGGAACCGAGTAACCAATGCTCAACACAAAGATATAATGATGGTAAGGTATTGGATGAACTTCGTTACAAAGACGCTGGAGATTAACCAGACAGCTCTGTAAATATAAATCGGCACGTTATGTTTCACGGGCGCTTCAAAGAAATTGCGGCATTGCCTGCCAAGGCTACAAGGTCGCCCATTGTTACACCTTATTAATTTTAAGCTTTTACTGTAATTTCTTATGGTGTACACAATAAACAATATATCTATCTATCATCTTCATTGATTGGCTCCTACCCTTGACTATGACAAAACAGAAAAAATATTTAATATTGACTGATAAATTGATAAAAATTTAATTAATGCTCATACAACTACACTCCACAATAACACAATCACATTTAATTCCTTCACATATTCATTCCTTCACATATTCATATTCGCTACCAAAAATGTCGCGGTTGTATTAATAAATTTCCGACTCCTAAAACACACACAGTTCTAAACTAGGTAAGTTTTCTAGGAGCTCGGGAACTCGACAACAATTTTGACTGATCTGTATAACCTACTGTTTTTTTTCGATGCTTTGTTCTGTGTCAGCGAGTGGAATTATATATAAATAAAATAGTATGTTGTTATGTATTAAGCTGATGTTCAGATGTGTGTTTTCTCGGATGAGACTGGTAAAATTACCGTGTGAAAATATGCCACAAATTGCACGATAACAGCCCCCCTAGCCAAGTTACAATCGTTTCGTTTAGCGTGAATGCTTGGAGTTGGCTACTGTTGTTTAGTTGACGAGGTTATAGTTGACGAGATGTCATTAGGTGATTTTTCAACCTACAAAAAACAAACATGAAAAAAAAATGCAAATCTACAACGAAACATTACACCACAACACTATTATTTGACTACCAGAATAAACGTAGAAACAGATGAGTCATTAGTTCCTGCGCACCACACTATCAGTTTCCTGTAACTCCGCTTAAAACTTACCCGCGGCGTCAGCTTCCGTATGTTTGATTTATAAACTTACTAATGAAGCTTCCTACATCCGCGTCAATGTTGCCACAAAGTAGGCAAGTAGGAAACAAGAAACCACTTTAGGGTTTCGTAGGCAAATGGCAAAAAACGGAAACCTTATGGATTCGTCATGTCTGTCTGTCTATCCGTCCGTATGTCACAGCCACTTTTTCCGAAAATATAAGAACTATACTGTTGAAACTTGGTAAGTAGATGTATTCTGTGAACCGCATTAAGATTTTCACACAAAAATAGGTACTTAGAACTGAAACTCAAAAACGTTTTTTTCATCAAACCCTTGTGTGTGAGGTATCTATGGATAGGTATTCAAAAATGATATTGTGGTAAAATGTGTCCCTGGGGTGGAGGGGGGAATCCCCTGTCACTTCTAAAATAAGAGAATGATAGATAAACCTTAAAAAAAATATGTGAAGAATGTGTGATATATTTCTTACCATACAAACTTCCACCAATAATTGATTTGAACGAGATCTAGTAGATAGGTTTTTTTTAATACGTCGTAAATCGTAAACCGCTATTTACCAAGTTTGTACGGAACGGAAACATCAGTGCGCGAGTCCGATTTGCACTTGTTAATTATATACACCATATTATTATATTGTGCTCCAAACACCGTTAGTTTGCAATCAATTTTAAGGGATTATTTTGAAATGTATAATTATCTCATAAGATTTATTGTATTTATCCATAATATCGGATATATTTTTAATAAACACAATAAATCTTATTGAGAACAAAAAGTTTAAAATCTCACGCAATCTATGTTTTCAATAATCCAGTGAAAAGCAAACAGTTACTTGAGCAGTAGTCCTCTTTCTCATATCGAACCTTTTCAGGAAGACCATCGTGTAAAGTATTCATGGCATTTTAATAGGAACTACTCTGCTACCAAATATTACAAAATACTTTTTATGTAAAAACGCAAACTGTCACTTACGACGTTCTTTCTAAAATAGGTAGATTAGTTCAACCAAAAACGACCGCTTATAAATATTGATATCCCTCAAATGTCAACATGGACTGAGCCTATACTTCTTGTAACGATCTTTCGTAACCTTCATCAGAATTTCAGTCCTATTTGTTTGAGGCCTTCTAACGCAACGATTTCAGCCCCCTTAGCCAAGTTACAATCGTTTCGGTTAGCGTGAACGCTTGGAGTTGGCCACGCCCCAATTCCCCCAATTCCTTTGTTCTGACCACGTGACTGAGCGTTGAGATGACATCAAAACAAAGGAATTGGGAGCATGGCCAACTCCAAGAGTTTACGCTAAACGAAACGGTGGTTACATGACTAGGAGGGCTAGTATGATGATTCGCTGTGTTCATCTGAAATGAATATCGAAAACGGTGAAAAGAAAACAATCGTTATCGAGCTCCATTTAATAACAAACTTCTTTTAATTTTAACGCACAATTCTTTCAACGCCGTAATTATAAAATTTCCAATCGAGTGAAGCTGATTAAAGATAAAATATAGAAGTGAAACACTTTGCAAGTAACTTGATACCTCAGTTCGCGCTTGCAACTTTGTGCGCTGAAGCGCTTCACAAAAGGAGACTCCATTGCTTTCTTTTATTGTAGCTACTTGATTTCCTTTTGGCCTCGCTTGGCTCTTATTCATGTTTTCTCAAATAAAAAGTTACTTCGTATTTATATCGAACAATGGTCAAAGGCTGACTGGTAGAGGATGCTACGTTGCATTAAGTCCGCCTGTGTACCACTACCATCTTTAGTTATTGAAATACTACCAAAAATACCGGTCAAAAGGGAGTCGGACTTGGAGGATTCCGTACCAGTATCAAATAATATCGAATCCCGAAGGATTTTCCGAATCGCAAAAAAGTAATTTTTGTGTGACATAACTACAAATTTACAGCGTTCACTTTCTTTTTCCTTCACTTCTATACGAGACCTTGCTTCATGTCAAATTTCAGGAATCTAAGTCAGCGGGAAGCACTCTACAGTTTTTGATTTCGCAACGAGTATCAAAATGAGCACCTAAATGGAACATGAACGGCCTTATTGATACTTCCTCGCGTTCTTGAGAAAAAGGGTCTCGACAGACGGACAACAAAGTGATCATATAAGAAATGCATATTTGACAACTTCGGTACCGAATCCTAAAAATAAAAAAAAGAAATAGGTACATCTATAAAAACCAATTTAGTCAGTTTCATCTAAAGCTTCATTTTTCAATCATAGAACAAGCGTTACTACTCATCCAATCGTAGTCCTTTTAATTTGACGAAATAAAAACAACAAGCAATCAAAATTACCTACATTAAATCACAAACAAAATTGAACAAACGACTATCGTCTTCATTATAACGATTCAGAACCAATCCGGAATCCAAGCAGTGCCTGAAAGTTGCGGTATGTATACCTACTTCACTGGAGAGCCCTTCACTATATCCACTATCGCGAGGTAGGCAAGTGCAACATCTAAAAATTTCTGTAACCGCAAAATTGCCCTAAACGTTCCTTAAACATCCAATCTTATTTAAACCTTATCTGAAGCAGTTGAAAGTTTTATTTTGATTGGGTTTGGTCTAGTTAATAAGAGTCAGTTTCTAATAAAGGTAGTAAGTCAAGTTGCATGTGAAGAGCGGCGTCGCGCTTCGTTATCCGACTGGTGCGGCCAGGACGATGCTAATTGTACACTCGTCATTACAAAGAGTTTGTATTTGGTTAGGATAATTGTTTGCTTAAACACATCTTTTGTTCTGTTTTATTAAAATTGATTTAAAATATTCTTTTACGGAGGAGTTACGTGATTTCTGATACCTAGTTAATAACAGAGATTAGAAGTTACTTAAAGGTAAGCGTAATCCTTCGTGGACCGTATCATCGCTTATCGTAAGGTGATGATAATGGTCAAACACAACCCTATCAATAATAACAATATAAAAAAAAATCTAGCCACTACAATACAATCAATTACATTCGTATATAAGATCGGCAAATGTTCAGAAAATTCTCGAAAAGGTCTTGATATTTTATAAAAAAGTTTTAATATTTTTTTCAAGTCTCTAGCGATTCTGATTTTAATATTTCACGTTGTAAAGCATGAACGATTTACGGAGTTTAAAAATATATAATATTTTCTTTTCAAGTCTAGTTTCTGCAGACAAGGTTATATTTTAAGCGCTCGTAATATTAAGATTTACAAAAGTATTTGATCGGGCTTACTAAAGGGTAGGTATTCGAAGTTTTGAATACCCTTAAGTAATTAAATATCAATTGAAGTTTGAAGACAAAGATTTTGAATACAACATTGTTTTTACGTGGAGAATTATCAAATGACTCATTCCAATCTAACTGGAGTGACAGAAAGTGTCTTAATATTACTGACAAAAAATGGGTGGGTTCAGTCTTTTACCCTTTTTAGCCTAGAGCCACCATTGATATAAGGGAAAATACGTTACGCGCTAACATTTCGCTACGAAAACCTGAAGTCGAAACTCACACATCTATGATCAGTGTCATTACAGTCGCAAACCTACAGTCACTGATAGACAAGGACAGCGATAAGAGCCGGCGCTATCGTGCAAGCAAAATCGCGTTAGCCGCATTTAGGCGACGAGCTTGAATTCAGCGGTCTATGCGCAGAGGCGAGTCACCTATCTTTCGCTGTTTTGATTTAATACAAGCCCTTAAGTAATTAACTGAAGAATGAAGTTTAAAGACAAAGATTTTGGATACACCATGTTTGTACGTGGAGAATTATCAAATGACTCAACTTACTCTGGGTGGAGAGAGAAAGAGTGTCTGAATTTTACTGACAAAAACCCATTCATATTCCTTCTTTTACCCTTGTTTGGTCTAGGGCGGTAACTGTTTCGAAAAAAATCCGAAGCCCTACCAGGCATCGGCCCTGATGGGCGCCGTCAATCTTGCTGACATGGAACACAACGCGCTGTCGCGTCGTCGGCTCCGGCTTGGTTCTTACTGGACGGGGCTACTGTTACTGGAGCTACCCATTGCTCGCTAGCCGCAAGCCCCAGCTTTCAATGGCAACTGCCACGTTCTTAAAGTGTTTCGGTTGGTACCTACAACGTGTGACTGCGGCTTTTCTTTATGTTCTGTTCTTGTTTTTCCAGTTACCTTGTTTATTTCAGCATCCTGAAAATCTTATTTCATACTTTTTCAGCGTCGTTTGTTTTTTGTGGTAGTCGGGTTTTAGTTTTTTGAGTAAACGAGTCCTTGTAGGTTTTTTTTTTTTTATGGTAGGTAAAATCATCCAATGACAAATCCCGCCCTTGGGCGGAGCGGGAAGTAGTGTCAGACTCTTACTGACTAAAAACCTACCCGGTTCCTTCGTAGCCTATCGTGCCGGGGCCGAGTATTACTTGAGTCCTTGTAGGTAGTTATCTGTCGTTGCGTACTAACTACCTACAGTTTAATGGCCTCGCTCAGCTGACGTTTACTTAAAAGAAATTAATTTCATACATGCGTAAATTAATTCAAGTTTAAAAAAAAGTACTTTATTTTTTAATTTTCGCTTTACTAATCGATAGTGTTTCATGTACCTAATCGACCCTCCGCGGGATTATAACGACCAAAATTTAACGGTGTAGAGTATCATCTAGATAGCTGTGTTGCGCCTCTATCATGTTGTTTGCTAGATTGAATAGGTTAAGTACGTTAATTGGCATTAGTTCTCGTTATGCTAATATAATCTCGTTTAATTAATGCACAAACTATAGTTTAGTGCCTAATGTAATTCTGATTATACGTCATTTTAGATAATAATCACTGCATTAAAATGTCGTCGAATTGGGAATTATACGTTTTACAAACATTCGACAATTTAATTTTAACTTTAGTGTTTGAACAAATATCTATGTTCATTGATTTGTTTATTTTACAGTTATTCGTGATTACAATAATATTGTTATTAGTTAAAGTATTATTTTTCTATATTGTTGTTTATTCTGGGTGTGTTTAATGAATTGACTAACATAATTACGATCACATATTGTTATACGATCTATATCTACTGTCGACTCGGGCTCGGGTTGGATGGCGAGCTACTAGTTACTCGGCGTCCGCAAGTCACTTCGGCTGTGGACGCCCGAATCGTTTTCTGTGGTGGCGGTTGGGGCATCTACTTCGCAGAAGGAGGTAACTGCTTCTTATTTCCTCGCTGCAGACCAGCTTAAAACAAGGCTGGAAGCGAGAGGTCGCCGCCGTCGACTGCCTGCATAAAGACACGGTGGTGTTCCGTCCACGCGGGGTGGACTTCCACCGTATGCTCCATCGTGTCCTCCGAGTGATTCCAAACAATGGTGACATCTGGGCGTTTTTTCTACCCGAATCCGAAACAAGAATCTTCCAGGCTGGCCATGTCCGGCAAGGACCTGCATCAAGCGGAAGGTGAGGATGCCATGGCGCCTCGTAACCCCCTTAACGCCTCGGTTGTAGCATGTTTTATTAAGAAAAAATATATATTTTTGTTATCAGTTTTTCTTATTCTTTAGTTTAAACACTTGTACAGGATCTTTCAACAAGGACGGGTCGACGTTGAAATTAAATAAAACAAGCTGTAGGTGAGATATTAAAGAAATTAATTTTTATTTAAAAGGCCTATTTATGCCATTATTTATGAAATATGACATCGTTTAAATGTCCACCGCGGCTTCGAAAGGTGGCACGGATCTGAGAGGTCCAATTTTCAATTACTCTTCTGCATAGATCCAACTGAATCTGAGCGATGGCCTGCGTTATGTTGACTTTTAAGCCATCGGTTGATTGCGGATTATTGGCATAGACCTGCGACTTGAGAAAACCCCACAAGAAAATGTCTAGCGGGGTCAAATCGCTCGATCTTGGTGGCCAATTCACGTCACCTCTGCGAGAAATAACCCTACCCTCGAACCGTTCATGCAGAATGTCCATTGTGTCGCTTGCTGTGTGGCACGTAGCGCCGTCTTGTTGAAACCGCATGTTGCCCACGTCCATATCGTTCAATTCAGGCCAAAAAAAATTTTAATCATTGATCTGTAGCGCTCGCCGTTGACAGTAATGGCCTCGCCATCATCGTTTTCGAAGAAGTACGGACCAATGGCGCCGCCGGACCAAAATCCGCACCAAACAGTAACTTTTTGTGGATGCATTACTACCTGGTGAACCTCGTGTGGGTTGTGGTCGTCCCATATACGGCAATTTTGCTTATTAACAAAACCATTCATCCAAAATGCGCCTCGTCGCTAAAGATGATTTTTCGGCTAAAATCGGGGTCCTCTTCCAAACGTTCTGAAGCCCAGTCAGCGAACAAACGGCGTTGTCTATGGTTATTCAGTTTGAGCTCCTGGGTCAGTTGGATCTTGTACGGGTATAGGCCCAAGTCCCGACGCAAAATTCGCCAAGTTGAAGTCTGCGAAAGGCCGAATTCTTGTGCACGGCGAGAAATCGACTGCATCGGAGTCTCATGCACACTCTCATGGAGAGCAGCGATGTTCTCGGCCGATCTGACGTTCTTTTGACGTAAGGGTGTTGGTTAGTTATTTACCGAACCAGTTGTCTCGAATTTGGTCACCAAACGTTGAAGAGTCGACTTTGAAGGGTCACCGCGTCTGCCGTAAAATGGACGAAATGCGCGCAACGTTTGCACTAACGGACAGTCATTTTGATAATAAAGTTTTATCATATGGACGTGCTGCTCAATCGTTAACTTGCCATAGTGATTTGTCATCAGTAACTGAAGAAAAAACAAGGCATTTGACAGATGCCTCCAAAACAACATAGCTGCCACAAACTGTCAACATCGACCCGCTTTATTTGAAAGAGCCTTTATAAGAAAGTTGTAGGACGTTAACTGATATCATCACTAATGTGCATTAACGTTTGCTAGAACTCTTCTTTGTAAACACACTTATTGTCACTACTATTCATCTCTGCATGATTCTCATGTGATTTGATTCTGATTTAGGGATTGGTTTCTTTTCAGAGTAAGCTAGGAAACACTGGCTTCATCTACTTTAAACTATTGAAAAAGCTTACGTGTAAAAGAGGTTTTCAAAAACCTATTTCCAATATTGCAAAAACCCGACACTTTTTCATTCACAACCCATCTACTCATCTAGCACTATCAAATCCCTACAGACATATAGCGCAGTAGAACCGACCTGAGCAATCAAAACCAGCCTTTTAACTGTGCACGCTAAGCACTTCGCCAGAATACACCCCTTTGTTTTGAAACAATGACTTTAAAGCGAACTATAGGCATAATAAGCACGCCATTTGGGCAGATTGATGAAAACAGTGCTTGTGTACTGTGTACCTATGTTCTATTGTCCATCACATATTGCTGGCATTATCTTTGAGTCCATAAATATGTTTTGACTGGCCTGTTGGTCTAGTGGTTAGTGGCCCTGACTGCTATGCCGAAGGTCGTGGGTTCGATCCCCACCCAGGGCAAATGTTTGTGTCTGCCCACCTGTGTTCCTTCAATTTGCCCGCGCTTTCCAGGGCCGGGTATTTCTTGCGAACAATTCCGCAGTCCTAATTGCACTTCTAACGGGCGTAAACTGTTGCAGTTAGGTTAGAAACTAAAAGTTTATGGGTTTCTTTTAGCCCGCATGAGTTTTTCATCCATGGCTCCTGTACAGTTAGATTAAAATTCCAATTTTGTTTCATACTCATAATTAAAAGATAACTCATTAAGTTTTTGAAGTTACGGTTTTTAAATCAGCCCCTTCTTGTAACCCCTTTAAAGTATGGTTATTCTGAAGGAGCCTGATAGGAACTGACTAAATGAGATATAACTATTATATAAATCTAGCTTCTACTAGCCTCTTAGGGTTAGGGATTTAGGGCTTAAATCCGTTCTTAGCGGACGTCTTAATCCTATAAGGAACCTGCCTGCCAAATTTTTAGTTTGTACTTTTTATAGTTTCTGAGATTACGTGATTAATTAGTGAGTGGTATTTCGCTTTTTTATATATAGATTTAAATTTCTTAGCTGAGTAGCTATAAAACATTAATAAGAAACTTCAACACATCTATCATCTAGTCTCTGGGATTACCGCTGCCTCACTTCTCTCTTTGTAAGCTGTATTCCAATTTTGAACAGCAAAAATCCAAGTACCCGACAGACGTCTCTACACGTTTCCTCTCGTCTCACAAAACGCAATAATTCTTTACATTTCGTAGAGCAACATAATGCGGAATTCTAGAGCCGCAATGCAAACAGCTGGCCGTCTACTAGACAATAAGTCGGTAAGCGAAGGAAACGCACACATTTAAAAAAAAGAGGAGTACCCTGCAGCAATGGAGGCTGCAAAGCTCAGTAGAAAAATGCACAGTAATACAAGAATGCTGTGAAAGGAAATTTAATTCCATAGGAAATTGAAAGAGCACTTTTCAAGATGATGTGAGTTATTTCAAATCTTAGTTCTAATTTTAAAGAAGAGATTTACTCGTAATTCTACTGATTATGAAAATAACTATTTGCAAGTTTTTCGACTGCTAATGAATTGTTGAGAAACCGGCATGTACTAGAATAAAAAATTCGAACATATGTGACATTCACCAACCCGCACTGGGCCCGCGTGGTGCATTACGGCCCATTCTCTCTCTTAGAGAAGAGGCATGTGTCCCAGTAGTGGGAACATTAAAAGGCTGATGATGAATGAATTGTTGGCGTCTACCACTGACTACCGTCACCAAAGTGTACTAACGTTCGAGTCAGATCATTAATTGCATTTTTTGACGTTTTCTAATGGGAATGCAAATGGTATTGTAATAAATATACTATTGACGTAAGCATATCTATTATGTCAGGAATAACAGAGATAAGAATTGTCGTTACAAAATACCGTTGCCAATAAAAATTGTAGACCATGCATTGTAGATTGCATGACAAACATTATGTCACCAGTGTGTTATGTAGCTCTTTGTGCAACACAATTCGATTCCAATTTCAAATAGCACTACATCGAAATTGGACTATAATTTTAACCCAGTCGAATTCGCCGTGAAGTTCAAAACACAACTACACTCCACTAACAGCATTGTAAAAACCAAACATGACTGCATCCACTCGATTGTCAACCCTACTGCTTCCATTTCATTCCATAAAATAAAATGCCAGAAACACAATCAACGTGAAAGCCAAGAAACGTTACACTACTGAGTATATTTTTCCATGCTTAAAGCGAGTCGCCGTCTGCAACGGCCGCCTAAGTCAATATTGACTGCAGAAGGAGCATCTCACGACTAATCTTATAGAAACTGTTTGCCTTCACGATTGAAGGTTCGACGCTCTTGTGGAAACTTTCGCATTTCAAATAGAATTTGCATATAGGCTACGGGGCAATATTTCCGTGGCGGACCCCATTTGAATATTGCTGACAAAACGAAGAAATCGAACATCTATCTTGGTCCTTGGTGAGAGTTTTCTTAGTGCTGAAATCTGTTATAAAGTACGGCGATGAGGAAACTTTTAAGTCGTGTTTGCTTCAGGAATGTGTTCGTTCGATGTTACAGCGTCTTGCCTGCATAACAATGTGCTTTCCTGTGTGTGTTTTCAATAGAATTCCATTCTTTCTCAGAACTTCAATTCTTAGCTTGTTTAATTCACTCGATTTTCCGATAAAATTGAATTTCCTGAAAGAAAATAACGCAGTGGATTAAAAAAGAATTTCAAATATATCGTTAATCTTATAGATAAACTTTCAAATGAACATAATGCAATCCAACATATTCAAATACACCTGTCGTAGGCAAATAAATAATTATATTTTATTTTGCAATTCACAGTGTTAAATATTTCTATGATTTATTATTTTAATTAGCATCCGATTTCGCGTTAAATAAATAGAAATTGTTGTATCATTTATCACAAAAGTGTTTCATTTTTTCTTTCATTATAGTACCTACTACTAACTATAGTTTAAAAACTTGTATTGAAAGAAGCATTTTGATGTAATAAATGGAGTAAGTCGTCAAATCGTACCACATACCACGGTAGGTACGAGTTGCAGAAAATAAAAATAAGTAATATTTTTATTGATCAACTCATCCAACGTTTGTTATTGTATGGTAATTTAAACTTTATCAATGTTTGGTACAATTAGTAACATAAGATTAACAATATTAGTAACCGACGGAATGTTTTATACATACATAGCTACGCAATCCATACATTGATGGTATTATTTTTCTTTTGATGATTATATTGGAATTGACTTCCTTTCTTCCCTTCTTACAGAATACAAATATTTATATAGAGCGATTACCTTTATAATTTTGTCAACAGTAACTAAGTAATACCAAAGCTTGGTTGTAAGACTCGGCGTGAGAGGACTTTCATATAAGATCGTAGCATCAAATAATGAAAATGTTGAGACAACAAATGAATAACAATATGCTTTCCTACATATTCAAATTCACCTGTCGTATTCTATTAGAATTCGGTGGACGGAGACGCCAAATATACGTACACACACTCCGGCCTCACGCTTGGCAACAACGCCATATGCATGAAGCTTTTACTCGTAGTTACGTGAGAGGTCCAAAGATCACGTTTAAACGTGTGTGCTTGATGGATTTCCTGTTCGCTACGTACACAATAACTTGCATCGGGTACACACCTACTAGTTCAAAAAGCAGAAGTAAAGATGTTTGCTGAAATTTCCTTTAAATAGGTAATACTCAGTTTACTATAAATATAAAAAAAAAACCTATTTTTCACCGCACCGGAGGAATGACAAGAAACTGAGACAAAAGGTTTAGACAGAAATTCAATCTACAAGAAAGGGCTGCGCTTCATGGGTAGATATGACGAGGTCAGAAGACATTATATTATTATCTTATCAAAGAAGTTATCGTTTTGCTTGAATCCATGTGAGTCTACGATCTTTACCCATGGACTCATTGGTTTTAATATCTGGTCTACGTCATATTATTTAGATACTAATTTATCCACACAGTAAGTTGATAATCTACAATCGTTAACGCCAGTAGAAAACTTCAAATGACGTCATCTCAACACTCAGTTATGTGGTCAGAACAAAGGTATCGGAGGCGTTGCCGACTCAAGGTGATCAATGAAAGAAAATCTAAACTTGACTAGGCTAGCAATTATTTTCCAGCTAATTCAGTTTTTTTCAAGAAGACTCAACAAAGGACAGCCTACGTATTGACTCTCTTCTCTCTCACTTCTCTTAGGTATTGATCTTACATCTCAATAAACTGACATCAGTGTGACTGAAATCAGTGCAAAACACGACTGTAATGACAATACAAAGTCAGCAGCAATATATCCAGCTCCGCAGATCCGTAACGCTGGCATGATGAATTCGTCCGCATGATATTAATGTTATCAGCATCTGTCCGCATCAACGGTCGCACACTATTAAAAGCAATATTTCACTGGAACACCACAATTTGCATAACATAATGTTGTTCCAACATTAACGGTTCGGCTGTGTATTTTTGATGGCATGTGTATTTTATAATTAACTTCTGCAGGAATTATTGATTGTGCTGACATTTTGCAGATTATCTCACTAATATTAATATCCCTCAAACGGCTGAATGGGTTTGATTGAAATTTCCTGGAATTAAAAATACAATATAACATACGTAATAATATAATATATTCTATAATTATTACACATCATCTATACAGAAATATCGACTCACGCTTGATTTTTACCCGACTGTATGAACAATCGGGCAAAGGCAAATTGCACGGGTAGATAGGCACAAAGTGAACTTTATAGTTTTTCTTACGCATGTAAGCTGTCTTTAAATGCAAGCTTGAATACCTATTCTAAACTTCCAAAGCAATGCTGTGCGCTAAGGTTTAGAAAATAAAAGCCCAAGAGAATAACCAGACTTTCAGAAAGTACATCTATCATATTATTATTGAACAATTGTTAGGTTTACAACGAAGAATAATGGTTTAACCGGGCTGCCAGATTTAAGTCTATACTTCAATATTATAAATACGTTTTTCATTAGAATGAAGCGATGGCTTAAAGACAACAGCCTGAGGCTTTGGAATTAATGAACGTGTTCCCAACAAAGAGATCAGGAGAAAATGTTCATTACTTATTTCTCTCGAAGTGAAATATTTAATCCCTTAGATGAGATCGCTTCACTCATTCTCTAATTTATTTTTCAATATTTCACAGATGTGGAATAGAGAAGTTGGACTGTATTAAATAGCTGGTGTTGGTGGTTGTTCTGTATGAAACTCGGTTTGAGCTTACCCAATCTTGGAACAAAATGACGACGACAAGTCAAGAACGTCTTACCTTTATCGCCTTTTCAGCCTTCCTCGAAGTACTCTGGATGAAGCAGCACTGTTGAAGCTGGTTACTGATCACACAACACGGTTATGCTCACTTTGTCCCTTGTTTTATCGATTTATTGAGGAGCGCGCTCAAAAAGATAGTTACCGCACGGCGGCCCGATTTCAACAACATGAAAAACCGGGAGAGGGCGCTTGTGCTGTCATCTATGCAGTCCGCTATTGGCTGATTTCTGGCATATAGGACGCTCTATGATCTTTGCGCCGTCAGCTGAACCAATCATGGGTTAGAATACAGAACATACCCCCTACCGAAACCATAGTGATGGTTTCCTAAAACTGAGATTACTATACTATCTAGGACATTGATAACTAATATTAAATTATACTGTAAATTAAATAAAAAACGTTTTATTTGAAATTAATTGGCGTAAGGTAATAGGGCAAGTTTATTTATAGGTCTCTGTAAGACACCCTTTTCTGTGCGCAGTGTCACGCACCTAACTATTGAGTCGGGACCGGGATGTAACTTCTCAATCTTGCCGAGAGGCCAAGTGCAAGAGGGAACATTGTCAGTTTTAATGATTACTAAATCTCCAACTTTAGGATTAGAAGAAGAGATAAACCACTTGGCTTTCTGTTGTAAAGTGTTTAGATATTCATAACTCCAACGTTTCCAGAACAGTTGGGAGCACTTCTAGATATACTGCCACCGTGACAGCCTATTGATATCAATATCTCGCACGTCGTACTCAGGAATGGAGACTAAACTTCGTCCAATTAGAAAGTGTCCGGCGGTTAATACGTTAAATTCGTTGGGGTTGTCACTTGAAGGAAGCGGACACAAAGGGCGCGAATTCATTATGGCTTCTGCCTTACAGAATATCGTAGCAAGTTCCTCAAACGTTAAGGACTTTTCCCCTACACACCGCACTAGATGATATTTGGCTGACTTAATGCCCGCTTCCCAGAGACCACCCATGTGAGGAGCACTGGGGACATTAAATTTCCAATCAACCTGCCGTTTAGCGCAACCACCCGAAATGTCATCTTGATTCTCGCGCCAGAACTTTTGTATCTCCGACAGATGTCGGTTTGCGCCAACAAAATTAGTTCCACAATCAGAATAGAGAACAGCGCACAGACCTCTGCGAGCCACAAATCTATCCAGGCATGCGAGAAAACAATCAGCGGAGAGAGAAGACAACACTTCGAGATGTACTGCTTTAGTTGAAAAGCAGACAAATAGTGCCAAGTACGCTTTTGTCACTTTAGCATTACGACGTAAGCTTTCTTTAATTAAGAATGGACCTCCGAGGTCAACTCCGACGTTAGAAAATACCTTATTAGGTATCAACCGAGTTGTTGGCAACGGGGCCATTTCAGGCTGAAGTAACGATGGTTTACATTTAAAGCACGTTTTACATTTAGATAAAACGGATCTAATAACGCTACGAGCCGATAATATCCAAAAGTTTTCATTAACAACACTTTGCAAGGTTCGCGGTCCAACATGCAAATATTTTTCATGTAAATATTTAATCAATAGTTTTGTAAATAAACAATTTTTAGGGAGAAGTCGCGGGTGTCTAGCATTATAAGGAAGTTCGGAATAACCGATGCGACCCCCTACCCTGAGAAACCCATCGCTATCAATGAACGGATATAATTTTCGTAACGATGGTACGTATTTTTTATCTGTTATCATTTTAATTTCCGTTTCAAAGTAAGTATTCTGAACTAGCTTTATTAATTTATCGCGTGCCTCGTTCAGTTCACGGGTTGATAACACGTGTGATTTAGCATGGGTGGGTATATCACCCTGTTTGCGAGTCAATCTTAAAATCCAAGCAAAAGATCTTTGCAATTTGGAAAATGACGAAAATTGTGCGAAGATTCTATCACAAAATTCCATTTTAGTTTCAATAATATGATCACTAATATTGTGATTCAGCAACAAATTAGTGGAAGTTTTTAATTCCGGTAGTTTATGATTGCTTTCATTCACAAACACCGTCAGAGGCCAATCGACGTAATTTTGATACATCCAATCGGCACCCTGTAGCCAACGTGGGGTGCAGTCTATCAGTTGCCCCGGAGACGCTCCACGCGAACAAATATCTGCTAGGTTATTTTCGCTGCCAACGTGCCGCCAAAAATGAGGGGGTAAGATTTCAATAATTTGAGTAACTCTATGACTGACAAAGGTTTTTAATTTATAAGGTTCCGTTTGAAGCCAGGACAGTACGACTGTCGAGTCTGATACTGCAGTTATTTGGTTAATTTTAATTCGAGTAACAAATGTATCGCAAACGAATTTTATTAATTTACTTAATAAAACCGCTCCCATTAATTCTAACCGAGGGATTGTTACGGGTTTTATTGGGGCTACTTTCGATTTCGCTGTTACTAAACGAACCTTTGCGTTACCCTTTTGGTCACGACTGATGACGTACACGCAGGCTGCGTAACCTCGTAAAGAAGCGTCACAAAATCCGATTAAATCACAAGTCGTTTCGCCCGGTAACAGCATATGGCGTTCGATACGTAACTCGCTTAACCGCGGAAGTTCAAAAATAAAGTGCTGCCACGATTTTTTAATGTTATCTGGCAACTTATCGTCCCAACCAATACCTAGCTTCCACAGATCTTGCATAATCTGCTTAGCTACTAAAATGCATGGCGCGATAAAACCCACGGGATCGTAAATCGACGCTAGCAGTTTTAGTACCGATCGCTTGGTTGTTTCGTTGTCCGATAAATTAACTGAAAATAAAAAATGATCGGATTTTGGAGTCCATTTAAGTCCTAAGACCTTAATAGAACTGTCGTTTTCGTCTTTAACGAACGTTACGGAATTTTCCCTATTTTCAGACGGAACGCGTTGCAGCAACTCCTCATTGTTACTCATCCACTTTTTTAGCGTAAAGTTGGCACTTTCAAAAATACCTATTAGTTGATCTTGGACTAGGCTAGCTTGCTCAAAGGTTTGGCATGAATATAAGATATCATCCATGTATATTCCCTCACGGAGGACCTGAGCAGCGAGGGGAAAACGTTCACCCTCGTCTTTCGCTAACTGGGGCAGCGTGCGAATAGCTAAGAATGGAGAACAGCTGAGTCCGTAGGTTACAGTTTTTAATTCATATAATTTAATTGGATCGTTAGGGGATTCCCGATATAAAATGTGTTGATAACAGCGATCTTCTTTTCTTAAGGCAATAGCGCGATACATTTTACAAACATCACTCACTAAACAATATTCGAATAGTCGAAACTTCAAGATTATTGACGCAATGTCCGGATACAGCTTAGGGCCGACCAATAGAATATCATTCAACGAGACGCTTGTGGTGGTTTTCGCAGACGCATCAAATACTACTCGCAACGGAGTTGAGGTACTACTAGGTCTCAAAATACTGTGATGTGGAATAATGTATTTACTAGGCTGATCACCCTGATAAAGTTCCATATGACCGAGCTTTTCATATTCACGCATAAATTCCTTATATTTGTTATTCAACTCAGGTACACGTGCGAGTTTACGCTCCGAGTAGATCAGTCGTCGCTCGGCCGCGGCACGCGATTGTCCCAATGGCGCGGGGTTAGGTGCGAACGGCATTGGAACTACGTATTGGCCGTTCGACTCCCGCGTATATTCATGAGAAAATATCTCCTCGGCTAGTTGATCCATTGGACTTGTTGACGGGGTACACGGCACCTCTTCAACTTCCCAAAAATCACGTAATGTTTTGTCAATTGACTGTTCGTCGTCATACGAAACTGATAAATTAAGATTTTGCGATTTATATTTATTAAACGGATATAATTTTCCGCTAACTACATCACCAAAAACTGTTTTAATCACACTAGGAATACCATCCCTAATTACGAATGGTTTATCAATAATTATATCTGGGACTATGTCATTCCCCAACAAGATATCTATTCGTGAACGCTTGAAAAACAATGGATCCGCCAACTTATAAGTTTTATATTCGCTAATGACATTTTCAGTAAATGAAACATTAGGCATATCCGCGGACACCTTTGAAATAACTACTAAATTAACTCGAAACGTCGGACCACACGCCTGTCTTGGTTTCAATGTACACGTGACCATTCCTTGAGTTTTTACTACCCCTCCGCCGATCCCATGAATAGTAAAAGGGCATTTTTTACGTTTTAATCCTAGTTTCTGAGCACACTCAGTTGTTATAAAAGAACTTTGTGCCCCGGAATCTATAACGGCTCGACAATCGTGAAACTGACCCACACAATCAATTACATGAGTGAGAGTAGTACCTAGAACTACCTCATATTCACACAGGTTATTACTCATGAATGATTGTTGTGTATTTGTGCATGTGACGTCACTTACGAAGCGACCAGCGTTTAGTGCGAGCGAAGGAGACTGCACCGTCACGGACGATGTTCGCGCGCTATCTGATAACGTATTATCTTTATGCAACAAATAATGATGTAGTTCTGCACAGACCCCACAACTCATTGTGCTTTTACAAGCATTCGATTGATGGTCAGATTTAAGACAATTATTACACAGTTTTAGTGAATGAACACGGTTCATTCTTTCATCGACGGACAATTTACGAAATTGATCACATCGATAAATCATGTGATTTTGTTTACAAATCACACAGCTTAAGTTTGCATTACGGTTATTAATATTTTGCGGAGTTCGTGCCGTATTAAGAATCGACTTTGACGAAGATCTCTGATTTTTATTTTGCGAATGGTTATTACTAGACTTCGACGGGTTATTAGTAGCTACATTTATAAACGAATGTTCTAGAACTTTAATTTGTTTGTTTACAAACTGCATAAGTTCTTCGAAAGTAGGTATTAACTTTTGATCCCGACTTTCTTCGAATAATTTTCGCGTATGAGGGTCGAGTCTTTGTAATGCTAAATGACACAATAGAAAGTCGTCCAAGTGTTTAATATTTAATGCTTGAATCGCTTTAAGAGAATGATCAAAGGTTTCTATAAATGAAGTTAAATTCGACGAGGTATCTTTTGTTAACGGTGTAAAGTTCAACATTTTATCGAAATACCTACATGCTAGTGTTCTGTGATCATGGTATTTATCAATCAAGCTTTGCCAAGCTAATGCGTAATTTGCGGCAGTTATCGGCAGTTTTTTAACTATATTTAAGGCAGGGCCCTTTACGCATGAGAGTAAATAATGAAACTTATCGATATCTGTGAAATTTCGATTGTGAACTTATGATAAAAACGTGTCATAAAAGGTCATCCAATTTTCTGTTTCACCGTCAAATTGAAATAATGATATCTTTGGTAACGCGGGTTTTACTAAATCCTGTTTGTCTATCGCAGGGAAGAAATCATTTTCCAATTTAGAATATTTACTAGCGATTAACTGGCACGCATTATACATTTCGTCAAATGATTCAAGCTCACTTGTTGACATTTTCACTTTAGTAGGTTTTAATTGTACTTCTATTTCGAACAAATCAAATATGGTGGATTCAAATCTCAGACGGACACTTTCCATTTCAGACATTAATACCGTAAACATTGGCAATATATCTGGTTCTGTTCCCAACTTTTTGGAATAATCATAAAGCTTTTGTAATTTTGCAAATAAATATTCTTTCCTGCATGTTAACGTTTTTCGTTTCATTTCTAAGACCTCCGCCATTTTGGACGCGTAGGTCTAGCGCTAGCCAAATGTTTTTCCTATTTGAATCTTATTGGAGAGATGAAAATGAGAATCCGTCTCGAATGGACCAGAATGTGGAATAGAGAAGTTGGACTGTATTAAATAGCTGGTGTTGGTGGTTGTTCTGTATGAAACTCGGTTTGAGCTTACCCAATCTTGGAACAAAATGACGACGACAAGTCAAGAACGTCTTACCTTTATCGCCTTTTCAGCCTTCCTCGAAGTACTCTGGATGAAGCAGCACTGTTGAAGCTGGTTACTGATCACACAACACGGTTATGCTCACTTTGTCCCTTGATTTATCGATTTATTGAGGAGCGCGCTCAAAAAGATAGTTACCGCACGGCGGCCCGATTTCAACAACATGAAAAACCGGGAGAGGGCGCTTGTGCTGTCATCTATGCAGTCCGCTATTGGCTGATTTCTGGCATATAGGACGCTCTATGATCTTTGCGCCGTCAGCTGAACCAATCATGGGTTAGAATACAGAACAACAGGTATATTAATTAATTATTCGCAATTTAAGGTGACATTCACACGCAACAGCCACTTAAGAAGCACAGGTGGGTTTTAATCAGTAAGAATCTGATACTCTCCGTCCACCCAGAGCGAGAGAGGTTATTTGATGACTTCACGCTGAAAAAAAAATTTATGGTAAAATTCCTGATTTTTTTCACACACACATTTAGAATAGTTTTTTTACGAAATCGCTTGTTGAAAAACAGAAATGTCATGTCACTCATTTATTAAAATAAATACGTCACGTATGTTTTTGCTTTTAAAAATACTCACATTATTCTGAATTTGTTATCCCTCTGGCTTAAATTTTAAGGAACTGTATCTTAATCAATCGTCGCCTGTTGGTCTAGTAGTTAGTGGCCCTGACTGCTATGCCGAAGCTCGTGGGTTCGATTCCCACCCAGAACAAATGTTTGTGTGATGAACACGGTCATTTGTTTGTCTGGGTGTAATTTATCTATAATATGTATGTATTTAGAAATATATAAGTAAGTTTATCACTTATCTTGTACTCATAACACAAGCTCTGCTTAGCTTGGGACTAGACGGCGTTGTGTGATTAGTTGTGGAATATTATTATTATTATATTCCCTTTATTCCTTATAATACATATTTTTTACATTTTTAAATAATTTTTAACACAGATATATAAAAAAAACATTTAAAAATATAAATATATATTAACATTTAAATATATATTATATTTATTATTATATATCAACATCACAAGTTAAATACCTCCGAACTTTCACCAGCGCGTATGCCTACTGTTTATATGTTCGTAACATTTGGTTACTTACATAATATTTGAACAATGAACAGTGCCTCCAAAACCCGTAGAAACTATGCTAATTATTTCTCAAAATAATATTTAATACAGAATTTACGTAATACAACTTGTCATCAAGAAAGGTTTAACTTACGACAACGTATTTTAGTAAGGCGATACGAGAAAGTTGGTTATTGAAATTGTCAGCAGGTATGAGGTCTCACAGCAAGTTCGCGTTGTTGCTTTGATGTTTAAGTTTCGCAGTTAATACGAAACTTGGAACTGGGACCCGTATAACTTAGATCGCTACTATACGCACTCGCTTACATATTTACAAACTTTTCAACGTTCGAGATGTATTTAAGTTTGTTCTCAGCAAATTTACTTCCACGTAAATGTGAGCTGTCATTGTGCTGCGGTTTTAATCTAATGGGAATGGAGAATTCATGCTTAAGATTTTAATTCATATCCTTCATATTCGTGTCCGGACACAGGGACGCGGGGCAGAGGAGGAGATTGCGAGGAGACCTGGATGTCTTCCTTGAGAATTGGAAAAGAAAGCGAGGAACCGTTATCAATGGAAAGAATGGGAGAAGACTTTTTTTTGTTCACAGCTATCACACAACGCTGCCGTCTAGTCCTGAGCTAAGCAGAGCTTGTGTTATGAGTACTAGAGAACTGATAAACATACTTATAAATTTCTAAATACATACTTTTTATAGATAAATTACACCCAGACACAGAACAAAATCGTGCTCATCACACAAACATTTGTCCTGGGTGGGGATCGAACCCACAATCTCTGGCATAGCAGTCAGGGCCTCGGACCACTAGCCCAACAGGCTAGTCAAGCTTCGCACAATGCAACAAAATGCGCTAGCTATAATAGTAAAATAATCGTTCATATTAAGATAATCAGCCAATTTTAACTCAAAGAAATTACTAGGTTATATTTTTTTCAATTAAGTGTTTGCAGTGTTATAACAATTATAGGTACTGATCTATTGAAAAGACGCTTAAAGTCTAGTGCCACACCGAATCTCAAAAACTATTGTGTATCTAAAGTAAGGTGAAAATGTAATGGTAACTGTAAAGTTGACGTTCCGAACTTTGCGCATATTCAAAATATACGCATTCGCTATATGATTCTTAAAAAAATTACTGCGCAGCCAATTGTACGAAGTTCAGAGCGGTCAATGTTTCGGTCGTACTATACAATCGATCTATCAAAACGAACGCAGATAGTACCATTAACCAGAAATAAAGCAACCAAAAGCGTCGAATTAGTGTATTTTCACTGAAACTAATTCACAAATTCATTGAGGATTCACTGAAACATCAAATGAACAGTCTCGCTTATTATACCAAACTACAAAATAAATGGTCTTCATTATTTTGTTAGTTTTTTGTATTATTTGTACTGTCCGCAACCGCTGATGCAGCTCCGCAGCCCGCAGCGAATGAAAATGTTTTTCGCGTTTTTAAACCACAATGTAAGTATTCAACAGAATTCCCGCAAACGGAAAGTTTAAACCTAGTCTGGTTTCATAACACTTTGTGGGTTGTTGCGGGAGTGTGTTTAAAGCATTCCACGATCCGTAAAACTGAACGTGTAGCAGCATTTAATTTGGATGTTAAGCTGGGCTTAAATCGGTGCCGACGGGCGCCCAGTTTGTTTGACTAGTTACTTCACTGTCCAAGTTGTCTAAGACAAACACGAAACTGCTAAACTTGAAGTTCCCTCCACAGGGTACCGGATTCTCTACCACCAAGGACGTTATCTTAATTAGGTAAGGCTTTCGGCTCTGAAGTTTGGTGACGAATTTATTAAAACTTGTAGTTGTCTGTCACATTTTATTTACGGCCAGCCACCGACACAGATGTCGCTTGTGGCTTCGTGAATACTTTCAATGAAGAAAACTTTGTAAATTGTTATTCATATTGTTCTAAAGTTTTAAGTGCCACGTAGCATGATAACGACTTGCTGCAAAATCCTGATCTAGGATACCTGCAGTGTAAATACAAACTTGAGTACATTATGTTCTAAAAAGTATTCAGCAAAAGTCAGAATTTGCCTTAAAAGAGCCAAGCCATTCTGGTTCTTATGACTGTATTTCTTATTTAAATTAAGTTTCAAATTTACTTAATTATAAAGTAACACTGGTTTAAAAGGAAATGTAGGGTTAAAGTTTCTTTAAAGGTGAAGTTGGTAACTTCTGGAAAACTAAATTCCTGAGAAGTTAAATTATTCTATATACTCGTATCTTTATAATATCAACCAAAATTAATTTGCCTAAATTACGGTTTAACTGGGATTGCTACCTGAAGATTAAGTTATATATTATTATGAAAATAATTATACTTCTCTCATTATATCCATTTAAATCTTGTACCTAGGTACGTCAGTCTATATTCCTCACACAAGATTACGCACGTTACGTTTGCGTTTACGTTAAAAGCCACTAAGCCGTAAATGTTGACTACCTCTTATGTAAATGAATTTGGCTATGCTAACGCTTAAGTTCTAAATGAAATTTTGGTTAGGTAATAAATATAGTAGCTATTAACATGGGACTGGGTAGTCCTCTCATTTTGGGCCCAAATAGCGCAGAACTGGTATTCTGAGACAGTGAGACGGGGTTGTGATCGGCCATAGAAAAAATGGCGGGAAGTACTGAATAGGTTTCACCTAAACTATAAAGATAATTTTCCCGCGTGTCTCAAGGAGTTGTCAGCAAACCGTAGGGACCCAGCAGGGTCGAAGCCTACTAGGGCCAAGGGTCTGTTTCTGAAAGGAAGGGTCGGTTCTGGATTGAAAGGCAACGAAGGAATGGGGTGGGTTTTTAGTCAGTAAAAGTCTGATACTATCTCCCGCTCAAGGGCGGGAGATGTCATTGGATGATTTTACCCTCCAAAAAAAAAACTAAAAAGAGGATTTATCCGAAATCATTGCAAATGGAAGGAGAGAAGAAGGAAAAAGGCCGGATAAGTAATGTTTAGTGGTTTAGAAAAACGATGTCGGAAATTTCATATCAAGTAGCCCGTCAGCTTTTAACAGAGCTTCGACGAGGCTTCATAGGGTACGCTACATGAACTTACTATAGTTGTATCTATCATAAGTTCTCTTGTACCGCGAGACTCTTCTATGTCTGTTAAAAATAAGATCATAAGCGAAAATTTATGCTTCAGTTTCAGTCAGTATTATCAATGGATAAGTTAATCATACTTTTTTTATGGTAGGTAAAATCATCCAATGACAAATCCCCTTGGGCGGAGCGCGAAATAGATAAAGAGAGAAAACGGCTCTTGACCACATCAGGCTTCGACCATGCCTGCCGGCAGCTAGCAGGCTGGGCCTCTACGGTTTACTGACAGCTCCTTGAGGCGTGCGGGAACAGTACGCGTCGTCGACGACTTGGGCTCGGTCCAGTCGGTTACCGGACGATCGGACAGCGTGCTACCCATTGCACGCCGTCCGTAAGCCCGCGCTTACGGTGGCCGGAACTCGGGATCGGATTCCCGGCGGTGGCTGGGGCGAGCGCCCCGTTGCCTCTGCCTGATATGCGGTCGGCCTCCTCCTTAGCTAGCATTACTGCTTCGCAGAAGGAGGCGACCGCCTGCCATCCCTCCTCACTCCGGACCATGAAAAGAATGTCCATGGAGTTTCTTGCACATTCTTCTCCATAGAGATCTACGCTTTGGAATGTGCAATTCAATCATTTTTTTTCTAACAGACCGACTTCTTGACTTTTCAAAAGTGCCTGTAAATGGTTTATCTGAAATAAAATGCTTTGAATCTTTAAATCATGGCCTGAACCAAGGCCCGGCGAGAGAGATTGCTGCCGTCGATCGCCCCCACGAGGACACGGCGATGCTCCGCCTAGGCGGGGCACACCTCTACAGTGTGCTCCACCGTGTCCTCCGGGTGTAAGTTAACATACTTAAACTATGAATTTCCCTGTTCTGCACTTTACAATCATACTTAGACATATGTACTTAACCAAATATAACCAAAACCAAACCAAATATAAAAGATTATTGTATTGGGAATTGGCTCAATTTTGCATTTTGTTAAGTCGATATTGATTGTATCTACCTCAATTATATTATATATATATAAAAGTTAGGTAACAATCTCAATTGTTGAGATTGTCACCTAACTTTTTCTCAACTGATCTCAACAATATAGTAAATTCCCTACCGTAGTCTGTTTCCTGATAGCTACAACCCGGGAATCTATAAGTCAAGAGTGAATAGTAAGGGCGCTCGAACGTCGACCGCATCGTCGCTTTCTATCAGGTAAGATAGCGGTCAAGCGCGAACCTATCAACAATAAAAATGAAAAAAAAATATCGAGTTAAAAACCAGTTAAGTTTTAAGATTAAAAGTATGAGTCAAATCATCGTCACACCCCATAATTACAAAAATAGCTAAAATAATTTTACTATGAATGAATCAACCGCTCAAGTGGTATTTCAATGAGTATGATTTATAAATGCTTCTTAAAAATAAAATAAAAATAAATAATTAAATAATTTATAAATAAATATATAGTCAGATACAGGCTAGTGCTTATTAGTTTCTACAAGGATCTCTGTTCAACTGTGCTGGGGCCGGCACCCACTCAATCCATAATGCAGCTGAATATCAATGATTTGAGTACCACTACTACCAAACTTGTTCATACAAAAGTATACTCTAAACATCGGAATTATGGCCTATAGTGGAGTGGATGTGAGAGGACACTGGTGTCCGCTCGAGCTAGGACAGACATTGAACGACTGCCTATCTAATCTCCACAACGGACTGGCCTGGTGGTCTATGCTTAGTGGATCTGACTGCCATACCAGAGATCGTGGGTTCAATTCCCATCTAGGACAAATGTTTGTGTGAGCACGATCATTTGTTCTGTGTCTGGGTGTAATTTATCTATAATATGCATGTGTTTAGAAATATATATAAATAGGTTTAATAGTTTTGTAGTACTCATAACACAAGCTCTTTTTAGCTTGGGATTAGACGGCGTTATGTGATAGTTGTAAAAGACAACGCGGTCTTCCTGTTTGATTATAGTTTAAATGTCTTCAAGACTAAAGTGAATAAGGCTCTTAATAGATTATTGCACTTCACCATCAACGATTTCTTTTTTTTTAATAATAAAATTATTTATTGACAGAGTTTCTTTACCATATAAATGAATTTCCCTGGCTCCTGAGCTAGTTAGAAACTGTATTACAGGAGCCAGTGTATTCCCCATATAATAGAGCTTGTCAAAAAATTAATACAGTAAAATATATCTATTAAAATTGACAATATATCAAATGAATTTATAAAACATGGGTCACTGACGAATATCAGAATGAAATGATTAATAAAGGCTCCAAAAAAAATGACAAAATTATAATACCATAAGGTGTTTTTAGGTGTGTAATCCTCCAATGACATCTCTCGGTCTTGGGCGGAATGGGAGGGCGTGTCAGACTTTTACTGACTAAAATCCACTCTAATTCCTGCTTTGAATCCGTTCTAGGGTCCTGGTGTTCTCTTTCGCACAACCCATGGCCCCAGTAGGCTTCGACCCTGAAAGTGGACCCTTAGGTCTAACCCTACCGGTTTTGCTGATATCTCTTTAAGGCACGCGTGGAACACTAAGTGCAGTCGACGACTTGAGCTCGGTCCACACGATTACCGGACGGTGAGTTACTCATTGCTCACCGTCCGCAAGGCTTTTTTTTTTTGGTAGTCGGAAATCGGGATCGGGATCCCGACGGCTGGGGCGTGAGGGCCGCTCCCTCGCACTTGGACGTGCGGCCTCCTGTTTTGTTAGCATTACTGCATCACAGAAGGAGTGACTGATGGCTTCTTGACATGGAATTTCTGACAAGGTTTTTCTAAACCACTAAACACTACTCATCCGGATTTTTTATATCAATCGATAAGTTCAGATGAGCACCCATCCATGTTTAGACCTCGGCAAGCCGTTGCTTAGTCTTCAAAATTTTCCAGTACTGTCATTACTAAGAAAAAACCGGGCAAGTGCGAGTCGGACTCGCGCATTGAGGGTTCCGTACAATATTACCTATAAAAACAGTTCAATTCCAGAATTAAGTTACGAAGATTTTTTTCGAATCGCATTTTTTTTTTTTGTGACGTGATAATAAATTTACTATTGTCAGATTTTATCCTATACTTGTGCTGTAAGACCTTGCTTCATGCCAAATTTCAGAATTCTAGGTCAACGGGAAGTACTCTATGAATTTTGATTCCCTTGAGAGTATCAAAATATACGTTTTTAGAAGAACTTAGAAGTTTAATTTTTTCACAGATTCAAGGTTAATTTCAACTCGATACTTCCATGCGTTCTCAAGATAAAGGGTCTTGACAGACAGATAGGCAGACAACAAAGTGATCCTATAAGGGTTCCGTTTTTTCCTTTTGATGTACGGAACTCTAAAAAACATTCATCGACAATATTAAAAAATTAATAAAGTATATTCGGAATTCTCACACATTCAAACAAACAGATGTAATCCTTTCACAACAACCTCGATGTTGAATAATATTTTACAGGAAACACCTAAATATACTGCGATCTGTTCCGAATCCGCTTATAGGCTTGGCGCTCATTGGTGGAATGGCACGGTTAGGGATCGCCTGGTATTCTTCGACAATCACCCGGTGACCTTAGGCATTATGAAGTAATATAAAGTCAAACATAATCTCATCTTATTTAACAAAGAGGTATTTGTTTATATATTGTTAAAGGTAATCTTTGGACGTAATAATGTGATTACGAAAACTTATCGGTTTATAGAAAGATAAGCTAGCTGAGGGTCTTAGACACTTTAGCCTGCTAATAAACATATACGTACGTTGCAGAGGCGACTAGACCGAAGACGCGTTAAAAACTGTGCTTGTATTAAGTCGTAAAACAAGCTATTACATGGCTATTACGTGGCAAAGTTACACGTGAATTTTTTTATTAAATATCTATGCCACACTCTAGAAATTACTTCTTTATCATGGGCGCTTTATACGCACAAATACAAGACACCCAAACCCGAAAAAAGTAAGTATCTGTAAACTACGAGTATATGTAAAATTAATTGTTCGGAGTAGCATTCGAACTCGCGACACGTAGCGCAACTTTCAGTCGCTCAACGATCACGCCAATCATGCCGTAAAATAATTCAAACAAGTTCTTTGGAATACAATAAAAAACGAGGAGGAGCAAAAAAAATAATAATTAAAAACTAAAATGATCTTTCAACTTATTTTATATCATATAAATTTATGATACGTCTCTTAAGTCGGCCATGCCGTACCATTCGGTCAGTGAGATCCTTGCCTTATACTCTCTACTCCCCCCGCGTCCGGCTTCCGGAGGAAACAGTCCTTGGGTGGCTAGGACGGAAGCTTCTGCTTAAGCTGGATCTGATATCTACGGGCGTTAGTAAACTGCTCGCAATTATCGCTCCGAAGCATTCGTGGCTCTGCTTGAGATCACACGGTTTGTAATACTGTAGCTATTTATTTAGTCTGCTTGCGGACTAGACAATCTGTTCTATGTTTTGCGTAGAACGCACCGTAATGTTCGCTAGTAATGAGATTCTTGCCACTAATAAATTTTGGACTTGTATAATGCCATCTCGAAGCTAGACTCGTCCCACATCTCAAAAGGTGAACTCGAAACTGAAGAAGAAATAATTTAAACGGAATAATAATATCTTTTTTTTATTTCACAACTATTACACAGCTTAATATGACTACTAGACAATTGATGAACATAAATACATACATATTAAATATAAATTACACCCAGACACAGAACAAATGATCGTGTTCATCACACAAACATTTTTCCTGGTTGGGAATCGAACCCACGACCTCCGGCCACTAACCAGTAGACCATCCTTTCACATCACCACCAGCATCACTTAGGTATGTTTTTTTTTCAGGTTGGTTACTACTTACTATCCAATGGCTTGTCCTACTCTAGGCAGGAGTGGGAGGGTGTGTGAGGTGTATCAGACTTTTACTGTCTAAAAGACCACAAACAAATGTGTCCTTTAGTTGCGTTTTGTGCTCTAAGATCATAATTTCCCTTTTAGAAATTCTCGGTGGTGGTTCACTTTTGGTTGACTCTAATCTTAGTTGATCAAAGTCTATCAAACGAAATAGTATCTATTAAGTTTGTTGTAGGCTCATATTTAAGTATCTACCTACTTAAAATATTACTAAAATCTGCTTTTATGTTGTGATTAGACTTATTGTCTGTTTTTTATTTTACATTTCATCATCATTTTATCTGAAAGACGTTCACTGCTCAAATTAGGTCATCCCCAAGTATAAGGACTGGTCTTGAGCATCCAAGGAATACCCGCGTCCCTGACCAGGTCATCAGTCAACCTTGTGAGAGGCCTTCTAATTCAGGTTAACATCTATCAAGATGTCATCGGTATAATATCGAGACATTCTACTTTTTGGATCGTTTGATAGATTTGCAGTGCATTTAAGGATTTTACGTGTACCTAAGTATAACTGGGAATAGAATACAGCAATGTCTATCTGAAACTCCGATTTAACAGATATATTACCCAGCCATCGTTAGTCCTCAGTTTCCTTAGCTAGCGTTGCCCAATAGACAAATGTAGAAAAACTAGCAGATAACTGATACTGTTCAGCCCAGGGTAGCTAAGTTAAAATCGTTTCGTTTACGGTAAACGTTTGGAGTTGGCCTCGCTCCCAATTTCTATGTTCTGACCACGTGACTGAGCGTTGAGGTGACGTCAGAACAAAATTGGGGGCGTGGCCAACTCCAAGCGTTCACTCTAAACGTAATTTGGCTATGGGGACAGATTAGATAATAAACATAATAAAAGGTACATATTTTTGCAAACGATAAAACATATTGTACCTTTGTTTTGTCATTGACAAAGTATATCAGATGACTCAGGTTTGATAAGATTATGTTTATTAATGAAATGGTTACTAGATAGGTAGGTACCTACTATTATATAATAGGTGGTTTGTTTGTTTCCATAATGAATAAAGAAAAACCTATAATTTAAACAATTCATTCCTGATGTAATTTTGTGTGTTAGTTATTCTGCACAAAATATTGATACGGTTTTCATAATAATTTATAGAATTTATTTTCAAAGGTTGTTCATTATACATTCCATTATAATTTAAATACATTAAATAAATGTCATAAAATCTAAAGTTTCGAAAACCGAGTGATACAGGGCCACTGAGTCGCTCGATCCTTTACCAAAACAAAGGAAAAAAAACTTAATAGGTCATACACTTACACAGGAACATACAATTATTTCTAGGTCATAAACTCTTATTCTAATTTCTCAGTCGTTACTCTTGATGTCATTCGATATAATTTTCATAAAGCGTGGGAGGCAAGACAAACGATGGACATCTTTAACGCTCAGCCCGCCATCATATGCGTCCAGCATCACTGATGCAAAGAAGAATTTATGTGCTCCATCCATATTGCCCTCAGAGGCACCCTAGGTCGCAGTATTCAACATTATATACCAGATTTATTGTGAAATACAGTTCCCTCGACCTCCCGACATTTTTCTAGTGAAAATTGATGAGCATTTTCTTTGGCGCCTTACTCTTCAAGCGTTATTGGTGTTCTTGCTACAGCTTGCTATTTTATTGATTAAGGCGCTTAAATAAATTGTTTGCTCTTTGATTGTGTGTCTATTCTCTTTATTTTAAAACTTTATAATAATGAATGTCTAAATATAAAATTACTTGAATACTCGTATAATTATATTTTTATATTATGTAAGGGTGCTCTTCCACCAGAGATGTGTTATGCTATATTGATATCCACCAATCACATTCATTGGTGCACATAGCACTGGTGGAAACGGGTTCAAGTAAGATATGTATTTTATATGGAAGGATGCGTGTTATGGATGTGTGCTATGGCTGATGGTTGCGAGTGGTGTAGCTATGTGCAGAGCAGAGTATGTTCTTCACGCAGCTACTTTGCTATAGTACATCTTGATAGCACATCTTACTCGCACCACTACATAGCTTAGCATCATTGGGAACTGTCAAAAACTTTCACACCTTAGATATTTCATCAACGCAGCATAGCTGCATAGCACATCTATGTTGGAAAAGCAGCCTAAGTAGGGACCTATTAAAAGTCATTACATTGCTCATTCTAGGGTAGAGCAGGAGGGAGCATGTCAGGCTTTTACTCACTGAAACATTTGTGTCCTACAGTTGCGTTGCATTAACCGTCAGTAAGTGAGTGGTATAGCTTACCTAAATATTTGGAAATATAATATGATGATTTATAATGAAAAGTCCTATGAAATTTGCAGTTAATTAATCCAGTTGCTCTATTAGTATTGGTTAACCTTTATCAGATGTGTACGGCTGAGTGCTCATCACACTAATTACGCGTTAGATACAGTAATTAGTTGTACGTTTGCATATGATCCTGTTTGCTGGGTGTCAACAAGGAGATATTGACGTTATGGCACTGATTAATTATTTGTACTAAGGCGTGTACCAATTAGGTACTTTTGTTTTCCATCCGATTTCTATGAAAGACTAGACAACTATGAAAGAAATGCTGTTTTTGATTTCTTGGCAATCTTTATGGGGTGAAAATGCTAAGTTATATTTATCACATTTAAAATAAAATAACCTTTAAAAAAATAGAATAAACTAGTCTGTTGTGTTGAAAAAGAAATCTGTTCAGCTCTTCGAGCGTGAAGAAGTAACAAATACACACACATACACTCACAAACTGTTGCCTTTATATTAAATTATTATTAGTGTAAAGTGCGATATTTCGGTCACGTACCATACGGACTTTAATGAATCAGCAAATGATGATAATGTGACTTATCTTCTCCTATATATGATTCTATATTTATACTGTTATAACATTGCAGAGTTAAGAAAGTCATCGAATCATTGAGAAACAAGGAAATAGAATAAATCTTTGACATTTTTCCTGCACACTGCAGCAAAAAGATTGTCCGCCGCCGAGTGTGAGTATGCTAACTGTCGGCTCCAGTGTGAATGTGGACTCAGTCTGCAGTATGCATTCTCACCAAGCCACTCACATCGACATTACGCTATAGTTTAAAATGCGCTACTTGTGTGAACAAAACAGTAGGCTTGCTACGCGTAGTACAATAATCGTCCACCGAGACAGCTCAGTCCATTACGTAATAGCGTAGGTATAGTCGGTTTGGTATGAAAGAGGAGTTAATATATAACACTATTTTTAGTATATACGCAACCTGAATATAGTTTGTTCAGAATCAATAAAAAAATAGGTTAATAATTTTTACACCAAGTTACATTTTTTCCCAAAAATATTTAAAGATTAGATACAACACGGATCACGGCATGTCATTACGGATATTCGGTGCCAGCACACAGCTGGGCGTGGAAGCAAAACCACTCCTCAGTTGCCCGGATGGCCCAGTGACCATGTGTTTGTGTGAACAACCAGATAGCATAACAAGCTTATAACTTTATAATTTTTCATGATACTATGTAATTTTTTACATAGATTTTTTCATAAAAATACTAGACACGTATTTCGGGTTTCACATATACTAAAAATAAAATTGTAAATATGAAAAAGTGATAAACTGCGTAACTCTCGCACAGTCAGCGGCCGACAATATGTTTGGTCAGAAGTACTGAACAATGTCTAAATATAATTCTAATTTGACGATGAAACCCAAAGACGTCGGCTAAGTTTCACCAAGTTAAATTAAAATACCTAGTTTAATTTAATTTGAATTGTTTCTGACTAGTTACACATTTATCGATCAGCGATGGGTTTAAAAGGCTATCGGAATAAAACAGGTAGCATTACCAGTTAGTAGCGCGGCCTTTCTAATTTTTCCGACTTCCATGCAGATAAAATCGATAGAAACAATTATGTGTGGGGTACCTAGTTGTCAATATGAGATACACATACACACACACACACACACACACACACACACACACACACACACACACACACACACACATATTACACACATTCACACACACATACACACATATTTGACATTGCTTACTTAGATATTGTATTCTTTGAAATAAAGCTGATTACTTTCTTTATGAATGAAGATGACTAAACATCCGTGTTTTATCACTACAGATTTTTTCGAAGGTATAACCAAGGTAACCGATTACTCTGCTATCATAACCAAATATACGTTTATCTATTCTGAGTGCATCAGATAACGCAATCAGATAAGCCATCTATGATTGAAGTTCATCTATTCGGACCTGGGACCAAATTACTAATCTAAATACATAAAACAAAGTCGTGTTAGGTTCTTTTTGTTGATAGGCTCGCGTTTGACCACTATCTCACCTGATGGTAAGCGATGATGTGGTTTACGACGGAGCACGCTTGCCTAGAAGTAACCTATCGCTTCTGACATATACCATCTATAACTTAAGAACGGCTTAAGTGAATAGCAGAATAACTATTAAAATATCGCAAAGATCTACGTAAAAAAATACCAAATTTGCAAATATACAACAACTGTCAAATACATTGGTCTCAATCATTCGACCAATAAGTTTAGCATAGCATAGCATCGATGCCTTATAATGTTCCCACTGCTGGGACTCAGGTCTTCTCTTTAGGAGAGAGAATGGGCTGTAATCCACCACGATGGCCCGGAGTAGGTTGGTGGATATCACATGTCTTCGAATTTTTGGTTCTAGGACATGTTGGTTTACTCACGATGTTTTCCTTCACCGTTTTGGGAGCAGCGGTGATGTAATAAATTACCCAAAGTAATGCGCCTGGATGGGTTTGAACCCGTGACCTACAATTCGTAAGCCGGGGGCCGTTAACACTCGGCCACTACTGCTCTAATAAGCCAATAAGTTTAGCTAAAAGGTAATCACCGTTTTCATTGATTGTTAAGCGGTATGAAGTTCGCTGGGTCAGCTAATATCTTAAATTAACAGTAATATCTTGTATTAACAGCGACAATGATGAATATCCGAACTTTCTCAACCCTACCATCAATATATCGTAAAGGAATTTACTTAGAGATCTGTGTGTTTGCCTCTCAGCAGTTTGGAACTGCATCTAAGTTCTGGAACTACCAAAGTACCTTTAGCAAATATTAATTGGTGGAAACTTTATAGCCGTATGCTCTCAGAGTTCTATTCAAAGACAAATACGTACTTAGGTATTAATGATGACTTATACGAGTAGTTTGAGTTCTAGAGTGTTTGAATTAGAGACTTGGCGAAGTTGGTGGGTATCACTTTGTTTATTGAGTAGCTTATAGAGCGACTTGTTTTTATGTTTAAGTAGCTGTAAATATGGCCTTATGAATACTCGTAATTAGGTTGGTATTTATTTCTTTATTATACACATTTGCCAAAAGTAAGTGTACAAGGGGCGGTCTTACCAAACAGGGCAATCTCTTATTGTCAATCTTAGGATGGACACAACGAATGAAGAAAGATTTGCCGCAAATCAGGTTAGTGCACAAAAATAATATTAATTAGACATAATAATAAAAATACATATTTTATTCAATACCAATTAATTTATACAAAAAATATCAATTATAAAATTGAAAATTCTCCATTGTTTTAAAGGTCGGTAGCGTTATAAAATATTTTATGACTATATAGCATAATATGATATTTTCAATTGTAACTTTCAAAAAGACAGCGACATCTCTGTCGCCACAGGGGAACTAAAAGACAAAATCCTTCATTACGGTATCAGAGTTATCCGCGTGATTAGAGCGGATTATATATATCTATCAGTACCTCTACCATGAGTTTTAAGCAATAGTATTCGTCGCTACTCGATATCGACGCCGTAAATATTTTGTATGGCAAATTTTGGTTCTGCAAGTGACCGCCAGAGGCGCTGCAAAATTAGCGGTACATACCACAACAGGAGTGATCTCTCGAATCTAGCTCACATTTAGGCCATAGGTAATATCTCCTTTTACGAAGCAGTAAAACTGGTAAAGGAGTTGGCGGAAAGCGTAAGCAAAAAATAATTCTCACGCCTCAGCTTTTGTAGGGGAAGTCTTAGTATCGGGACGAGCAGGTCCGACTCACGCCCACCGTAGCCACGGGTTTGCCAACGGCGAGCAAAAGGTAGGTCGCCGTCCGATCAGGACTAGGCTCGGGTCGATGGCGCGTTGTGTTCCACGCTTGACAATATAATTGATAGGGCCCAGTTGGGCCGATGACTGTTGAATCTGACAGATTATTTGAAAGAGTCACCATGGCCCTGGAACAATGAACAACTGAAGAAACGCGGGTGGGTTTAAGTCAGTAAAAGTCTGACACTCCCTCCTGCTCCTCCCCAGACCGAGCGAAGTTATTTAATGATTTCTCACCTTCGAAAAAGGGTGTGCAACAAATCTTAATAAATGTAACAATAAGCGGCTGTTACGAGTACTTATCACATGGTATTCATATTGCATGTTGCATAACGCATAGAAAATCAATTACTGAGTCATTGGTAATAAAGCTAATCATTAGTTTTCTGATTTTCGTCAAGAACAGTATTTCCAGTGACTCATTTACTTATTAGTCACATGAGGACTTTTATCTATATCGTTATTTAAGTATTGATAGCCATTTATTATATTACTATCTACCACCGGTGGCTCCACCCAAGTGTGATCAACACTTCCCACCTATACAAATTATAGCGTAAGTATTAATCCAGAACATAATCTATCCTAGTACCAATTGCCTTCCAAATCCATTCAGCCGTTTCTACATAAAGGAGTAAAAAACATATACACACCATCACTTCTAAACAAGCTATCGCCTCTATCATGAGTGTGGTTGTTTAGCCAACGGAAAAATACGTATAGTATTGATTTTTTACGTGTTGGTGTTAGTCTGACGAACCTTGGTATCTTCAGTTTTTTAAAAGGTGTGTTTACCAATATGGGCAGCGGCATCAACATTTACTACATACCTGCTAAACTTAGTCATATGTTCATTAATAGTTCTGCCAACAATGAGGCCCAGTTTATGACTGAGCCACGTCACTGTCGCGGAATTGATTGAGATGATAAAGGCTGACTCTTATCAATAGTAGTAGACTTTTAACAATACAAATCATACTTATATTATATGTACTAATGAATGTAACCTTTTTGAACCATTAACACACTTTATTTTTACCATGTATTGAATCATCTCAGGGTGAGTCCTGGACTTTTAGAAGGTATGCAACAGACCAAAGCCACCTCGCATAAGGTCCTTACACAGTTTTCGATGAATATGGTTCTAAACGACGATTAGGTATATCCCTGAACGCGCTTTTTGGGAAAAGGCGGGGGAGTGAGTTGCACACTCAATAAATGGTCCCCCAAAAACAGTCACTAGCACAAAGTTACGTAGCAACAAGAAGGCAACTTAATGAAAAGTGCTTGAAAAGTTGAAGGGTATACCACGCCTATCAAGACACGCGAAGTATGGTCAAGATCCCTACGAGCACCTAACTGGATTATACATCCTTCTCCCGAGTACGTTTGCTCTTGCGAAACTCTACTCAAACCAGCCAGTGTCTTTGTATTAGTTGTTTCTTCACGCTCTAACGACTGAACAGATTTCCATGTTCGAAGAAAATTATTGGGAATACCACATAGAATACTTTTAATCCCAGCGGTATGTTCCTTGAAGCTGCTTGATCTGGGAGCGGCTATTCTAAAACAATATAATCTAAAATCTAACTTAAATTATTTCCTTGGTGGTCAACAGCAGATTATACTACCTACCTTCCACTATTACAATTCAGTACAAAGCAAACTTAGCGAACCGACGAACTGACCCACAAGCAATATTTCATTTAAAGTCTCATCGTGCGTTCCGAAACTTTACCAAAGCTTGTAAAGTATTTGTTCGAAATTTTCAAGATGGAGTGCAATCACGGAACGGGTCGGACGGCGCAGTTCAAGTTCCGAATCGAACTTGTGATCAGCGAAGTCTTTTTCATTTCTGGACTTTGATGAAATTTTGCAACTCGCCAATGAGGTTCATTTTGAAATATCTGCTGCTGTTTCAACTAAACGGAACGAGTTGAAATTTTCTGCTGACTTTTATTTAAACTCTTTCTTTATTTTTTCTTCTCAAAATATATGATTTCAGTTTTTAGATAAGTAAAGTATATCTACTACTACACTATAACTATACGTTTTCAATTGCTTCCTTCATATTTCAATCAAATATTTTTTTACCGACGATTTCAGAATTGTATATCACTTTTCAAAAATGTTTTACAAGAAATTGTCAGCAAAAAAGAATAATGTCATTTAAGGTTTTTTATCATTAATAGATACTGACTTACCTACATTTATACGTGTTAGCATTTAGTTTGTTAGTTTTGTCTAATTAAATAATTTGAAATAGAACGTAAAACCCACCTCTGATAAAGATACAGTTCTGACAAAGTTGCCAGCGAGTTTTGCTATCTTGTTTATGTTGTGTCAAAGTAAGACAAATCAAATATTTATTATTCTTCAAATATATGGATAGTTTCGTCAGTGTTTAACTTTGATATCTTATATTTATTTTTCCTAAAGAGTTGGCATTGCTTAAGAAAAAAAATTTTTTAGCGAATTGGTTTTAGACTGAAAAGGCTGTTAATTTTAATGGCGAATACATCACTTACTCTCGGTTTGCTGACAACATAGTCATGGCTTTATTTTATTTTTATTTTTTTTTAGTCATGGCTGAGACTACGAAGCTGAGTACAATGCTCGGTGACCTCAATAAAGCTCCTGAAAGACCACAATACAGGGTCTTAAAATGAACATGGTCAATGTTACAGGTTCAGACTGTATAAACATATTGTAGTTCAAATTATTTTTATTTTTTCTAGGCTGCATTCTATAGTAAACATGTCCTAACCATGGTTGATATTGCCACATGGCACGAGTTCTTATGGCTACTTTATAAAACACAACACATTAAAAATTAAATTTCTAGAACGTTAATTTCTTCAGCGTTGTAACAAAAAGTGAACCTTAACACTTAAGGAGCTTTCAGCAAACCGTAGAGGCCCAGCCTGCTAGCTGCAGGCAGGCAGAGTCGAAGCCTACTGGAGTCATGGGTCGGCTTCTGAACGGAAGGCTCGGCCCCGGTAACGAAGAAACGGGGTAGGTTTTTAGTCAGTAAGATTCTGACACTGTTTGCCGCTCCGCCCAAGGGCGGGATTTGTCATTGGATGATTTTACCTACCATTAAACTTTTAAACTTAAATATGACTTCTAAGCAAGCGTGTTCCATCGTCGATTACATCATTGCTTACCATGAGTTGAGATGACCTTATCAAAAATAAAATAAAATTGGCTTAATAACATCAAGACATTTCACTTTAATCAGAATAATATCAACGTCCACCCAACAAAGGTACGTCCAGTCTCCGATATCCGTCATTCAATAAAACTATAGGGGTATCGTTACGAAAAAGCTCGGTTCGCTCAGGTGCAACTGACTTAACACAATTGAGTTCGTTATTCCAACGACGCATTGTTCAGCCAATAGAGACTTACGGTCCCGATCTGCAATCACCCTGATTTATAGACTTTAGAAAGCACCAACTAAGGCCAGTGTTGCTATAAAAATTGCTTCTATATCTTAATGTTGAAGAATGGCTTCCAATTTTAAAAAATGTCGACGACGTAGTTCGTTCTCAAATTCATTTCTTTCTTTCTTATAAAATACAATGTCTTAAACCGTCGTATTTTTAAGAAACGCTGTAAAATTTATGAATGTCTTGTATTTTCAATTCGTGAAATATGTAACGAATGATGAATATTCAGATCGCAAGAATCGTCCATAAAAAATATCGCTTCTTCCACACACGAGCCACCTTTGTTCTTATTTTCAATTTCATGTAAAGCGATTCTATAAATTTTAAAATCGCTGCCCAGACAGGAAGTCAGATCGAAATCGTGGCGGTCGGGAGGAAATTGCTCATTCTCACGCGAACGGCCGCCGCCTCACTCCGGGGAATCCGCTCTAATGGAAAAAGTTAAAAAAATATATACAAAACTTTTTATTACAAAGCCTCGTTGGACTTAAACCTATACATAACTGGCAACTATAAGAAAACTACGACAGTGGAATAGATTTAAGTTAATTTAAGGGAGAGTTGCTATACTCAGAAAACGTAATACATTTATCAAGTTAGTACTAAGTTGTTCGATGAATTCTTTTTAGGGCTCCGTACCCAAAGAGTAAAACGGGACCCTGTTACTAAGACTTTGCTGTCCGTCCGTCCGTCTGTCACCAGGCTGTATCTCATGAACCGTTATAGTTTGACAGTTGAAATTTTCACAGATTATGTATGACAACAAATACTAAAAAAACAGAGTAAAATAAATATTTTAGGGGGCTCTCATAGGGGCTGTTCAAGTATTACGTAAGCACTACAGGGGGTGGGGCAAGCACTACGTGGGGAGTCTTTGCTTATTTTTGATGACATGGGGTATGGGGGGTCTGGATGGTGATTACGTCAGCAATTATTTTTGTTTAGTAGGACAATATCGATGTTCCAAAATCACATGAAAATGAGTAGACGGACACATATTACTGAGCAATGTTTACGTAAGCATGTGGGGGAGGGTCAGATCTTTGCTTATTTTTAGTGACCAGGGGGAAGGGGGGGTTAATATTTTCAAAAAATTTGCTTACGTAATACTTGAACGGCCCCATACAACAAACGTGATATTTTTACTATTTTTTGCTACGGTCGGTACCAGTCGGTACAGAACACATCGCTCACGAGTCCGACTCGTGCTTAGCCAGTTTTTTGTACTATGCAGATATTATTTTAATCTTAAAATCTACTTTCCACATTTTACGCTTCGTCGACTTGATTATCTAAATTAAAGAATAAATTTTAATAAACGCCGCCACCTCTTTTGTCCAAAGATATAATTATTGTGCTCCCTCTGCTTCAATCAGGATGAAATTGATTATTCCCTTGTTAATGAAAATGAATTTTATTTTTATAATTCTCTAAAAGTATAAAAATATAATATTGTGTTGTTTAAGTCTAGGGGAAGCCGATATGACTGAAATAGGAACAACTATATTTTTTTTCGATGCAAATCCATCACGTGACTACTCGCGCTCTACGTAGAAAGAGAGGAAGTGTCAGATTTTTACTGACTAAAACACACTGATGAATATTTGCACCAAGTGCAACCTCATTTTGTGTCCAGGCAATCTTTATACATAGCAGGTTGCCTGGAAGAAATCGCCGAGTTGCATAGGACCAATTGTGTGTTTAATAATATAATTTGTAATCTTGGTGTACAATAAAGTATATTTGTTACTGTTAGAGTGCAGAATACTTTAATAATATGCGCATTCACGTCTCTAACACTTCATATCTCTCTCTTTGATTTACTTGGTCTAATTGCCGGGCCGGTGCAGCGGTGTTTAGATTACTTATGCATCATCGCGTTGATCAGCGCGCCGCGCGTCGCCATCGGCTGATGTAAGTAAAACGTCGGCCGTTATTTTTGTTAGTGGAATATTGTGGGTACCTGGTAATTTTGTAGATTTTGTAGTTTTTATCTAATATGGTACAAATTTTATTTTATAATATTATGTTGTTATTTATTAAATAGTTATTTATGTATTTATTTATTTATTTACCCTCGTCCGTGCGTCACTGCGGGGTACCAACTGAAAACCAGCGCTGGGTGTCTGACGCCCAGCAAATGCTGAGGTGGTCACCCTTTCGGTGCGGGCACGCTCAGCGTACTCTGTACATTTGTGTGTTTTTTTTTATTATTATTTCATGTTTGTAACCGTTGTGATGTGTCTGTCTCGAATAAAAGTATTTCTATTCTATTCTATTCATTAACTAGGTAATCTGCAAATTACCGGGTACAAGTGTTGAAGTATGAAAGTAGCAAATTATCTCCTCTTCTGGGTGGTCATTAAAGTTTAAATATTACTAGAGATTTAAACTTAATAACTATAATTGATTGACTTGTTTTATTCAAACAAAGAACCTGTTTTATAACTTTTTTTTTTTATTATTGATAGGTTCGCGCTTGACCGCTATCTCACCTGATGGAAAGCGACGATACGGTCGACGATGGATCGCGCTTACCTAGAAGAAACCTATTCACTCTTGACTTAAAGACTCCCGGGTTGTAGCCATCAGGAAACACAGACTCCAGCAGGTAATTCCACTCCTTAGTGAAAGTGTTCCCAAAACGCTTTTTGACTTAACCGTATGCTTGAAGTATTCCTGTTTAGGACCAATTTTTTCGGCACCAAAGGTTTCGGTACCAAAGCTATTCCTCTTTCAGAACCAATAGGTATTTTTGGTATGCTATTTTCAGATTCGGCACCAAGATAACATACCTATTGGTGTGGAAACCGGAATACTTCGTATGTTTGGCAGTTAGTCTGCTGATTACCCAGGAATTATGTTAAAGATGTTAGTTTAAACTTTTTTTTTTTATTCTGTTGTTTGTCCTGTGTGAGTTTCAAATAAACGTTTTTATTTCTTTCTTACAAGTGTATCTTTTTTAAAGCTCCAAGTTTTTCTTTTGCTCCTGAATTGTATTATATACCTACGATTCTGTAGTCAACTCAGCCCGCTCGAAATCATCGCGCGGTATCAGTTGACCCTGTCACATTTTGAATGGGTCGACTGGTCCTGCTGCCCAATTTTATTATAAGTCCAATATTATAATATCACGGAATAAAGTCGAATATTTTCATTTTATTCTTATAACTTAAAATATATACAATTAATAACATTATTTTTGTTACTGATTTATGTTGCTGAGAATATATATTTTTTTTTCATTCAATTAGGTATTTACACTTGCATGTCACAATTTACACAACAAATACTAAAACTATGTTTTTACTGTAATACATACCTAAATTAAGTGCACGAGCACTGTTAATTTCAAGGTCAGGGCCTTTTACGGATATTCTTGTTACAAAAATGTTTGTCTCGATTTTATTTATATAGTAATAATAATAATTATAGTTTATTAATTATATAATAGGTTTGGTTTATCTGTACCACTTAATATAAAATTTTTTTTTGAGAATAAACGTTTAAACCTAACTGAATTGCGTTTCATTACATATATTTTGATTTACCACTTTTGCGCTCGACTATATCAACCAGCAGTTTTTATCAATAGATATTTTTTTAAGTTTGAACGTGGGATCAGTTAACCACTAGAAAAGCAGATAATAAATTAGGTGGTCAAGTCAACCCGCGGGACGAGAAGCAAGCGGGATGAGTTGATCACAGACTTCTACATTTCCATAGCAAATTCATTCACAACAATATAATCTATAGATACCGCTTATCAACACGGATATTATATCATCCATGTCACCCATGATTAAACCTTTAAATGTTTCAATGAACGCCTATTACTCAATATTAATTTTAAATTTTACTTTATCTCTTCGATCGACTAGTGCAGTTCAATGGGTTATTGTAATTAAACCGCAATAGTCACAGTTTCTTAATTTACGGCCCCTTTTACACCTTGTGAATATTTTCATAATTTATTAATTAATACTGGCAGGTTGTATGGCCTTGGAAGGCTGGCCTGCTGCTTGCTGCCTGCTGCCCAGCCTCCACGCCTCATGCTGCTCACACGCCCTCTGCCGGCTCGACGGCGGAGAGCCGCGGCCTCTCCCTCCGGGACTGACCTTATTAATCATTTACTTTTATACCTTCTTTTGTTTTTATATTATTTATTTTATAATATATTATGTACTTACTTCACAAGGAAACCATATCTTTAATTCCTTCTCCCTCCTCTTCCTCTTTAACTTTACACCTCTTTTGTTATCATACACTCACATTTACCTCTTCTCTTTACCCTTTCCTTTTAGACTTCACTCCTATTTATCTTACAACTTTACAGCACTTTTTCCTCTCCCTGCTTTAGCTTAACACCACTCTTACCTCTCATAATACTCTTTACTCTCTACCTCTCTCTCTCTTACACTCACAAACACTCTCTTACCTGGCCCATTTTTAACTTTACACTCACTCTTACCTGACACTCCTTTAATCTTACACTTTCTTGCACTCATAAACCCTCTTTCTTACTTGTTAACGTCTAAAACGTTACAATTTACGTACCTACCTTCATTTAAATCGAATTTAATTAATAAGTGACTTCAATGTGAACTTGATTGGAGGCACGAACAAAGTTGTAAAGTCGATCCTCACCCCGTCTCGTCGCTAGAACCCTTAAATGCCATGTGTTAACTAGATAAATTTGAGAACGCCTGGCATATCTAACTTGAACCTAGCTAATTCATTCAGACTAAAGTTAGTGAAGTGAAGTCAATGTCAATATAGGAAGAGATTGATTGAACATCACTGGTCTTATCAACCTTGATAACATCAATATGGATCTGATAAGTGCTGATGAATATGGTTTTCTTATGGCTAGTAATCTAGACTAATGTCATTATCATCTACTATTCAATTTCGTCCACTGCTGAGCAGGTTTGCTGTGCCAGCTAAATCTTCACACTTCTTTCAGTTCTTAGACGCCTTTTGATCATCGCTTCTTGTCCTGCCCAGATCTATTTGTGTTTTATCTTGCGATCTCCACAATTTGGATTATCGTCATGATATCCTCTGTTGGACATAGGCTTCCTCCAAGTGATGCAACAATGACGGTCCTGTGCATTTATTTATTTATTTAATCTTCATGCAACACAAAGTACAAAGGCGGACTTAATGCCTTAGGCATTCTCAACCAGTCAACCTAGGGTGGTGAAGAGACAATATGGTAGGTGCATAACAAGGAGCATGTTTTTAGACCGCCCTGATTTCGAAAAGAAGAATGGACGAAGAAGAGGAAGCGCATTCCACAGAAGAATGGACTGTATATAGAAAGAAGAATGGACAAAATCAGAAGTATGAGAAGGACAGAGCAGTAGGAGATTATTAGAGGAACGCAGATTCTTTGCGTGTGAAGAACCTAGAAACTGAAAGCGAGATATGAGATGCATCACGCATCCATCGGATTTCCACGATTCTCACCAGGTCTTCGGTCCACCTTAAGGGAAGCCTATCAACGCTACGTTCTTTTGTACGCGGTCAGCACTCCAGAACATATCGACTATCTTTTCTGCGAGAAATGGGCCACTTAATTTGGTGATTTAAATTATAGCATAATATTATTGTTGCGACGCAAAGCTCCCCTCTTTGAGAAGATGATATCCTACACTGTGTTCCCAGGAAGTGTGTGTTCAGCACTAGTTCAGACTAGTGCTAATCATTGGAATTATTGCCAGTTTTATCACGATATTTTCCTTCAGCATATTGAGAGCAGTGGTAATTATTACAATTAGTGTACCTACGTGTGTGGAGGTGATACAAAGGGGTTTGAACCTTTTCTCACAGACGATGGCAAGTTATTTTGAAAGTTGCCGTGCACACTGAAATTGGTACTGTTAGATTGTAAACACATTAACAAACAAAGACATCCACAAAAATGGTGCCGGAGTGATTTTTATCGATATATTTGGAGAGATTGATATTTATAATTGTAAGATAGCAATTATTTTAGTATCGAGGCACAGTAGGATACTGGCATTTTTTATTTATTCAAGTGTTTTCTTTCTAAAATATGTAGTGCATTTTCACCATACGTCTTCACATTGATAAATAAACGTATTAATTAAAATGGTAAATACTTAGATAAAAATATTTAGATATTTCGATGTAAAGTTCTCATTTAGCGATATACCTCACCAAATATCTAAACTATGCTGCAATCATCTCAGTACATTTTATAGCTGTTGAAAGGCCTCAAAACGGAAATAATTGACATAGGTACAAAGGCTAAGGTCTAGCCTTTGTGCCTTCGTCAATTATTCTCAGCCGTATGACCCGTATGGGTTATTTGGCGGACAGCGAATAAGGTCAGCTGAATGTACGTGGCCACTCGGCAAAAATCTCTACACAGCGAATGTCGGACGACACCAAATCTAGCTCAGAAAGGGATGAGATGACCCGGACGAGTGAGTGTCTATCGTTACGGCTGGTAAGAGGTGGCGTAGGAAAAGAATAATGATACATCACGTTCCATTAAAGGTACCTAAAGGGCATCTGCGAGTTGGTTTCGGCCCCTAGTGTGCCTTCCAAAGATCCAGGACCCCAGGGTTCTGAGATATCGTACCTATATAATAATAATAATCTATTTACTTACTTAATCAGACCTCTTGTTGGTCCATTTTTAAAAGAAAATGGTAAGTATGATCTTAAAACACTAAGCGACTTAGTACTCTGGGTAAAGTTCCACACCAGAAGGCAGTCAAACTTACAGGCTATCATTTTAAGGATCCTGTTACTGCTGCTACGCAGTCTACTTAGTAATGATGCTGTCTTCTTGTGCATCTGCCAATACATAGCAGTATCATTATCAAAACGATGGAGGGCCTATGTCAAATTTTGGCCAGTGCCTTTATACAGAGTACAGGACCAGAGGTTCAAGCACACATTGTGAGAACAGTAGATTGGGCCTAGATAACTGCAGGATTACTAGGTTGACATTATAGTTTACTAACTTCTACCAATAATATTATTGGTAGATGTTATAGTATATATATATACTCCCGGGTACACAAGATTTGGTAATTAATGTACAAAGGCGAGCTTAACTCAACAATGAGTTTTCTGCCAGCAAATGTTTGAATGACAGAGAGATCAACTTCAAGGTTAGAATCGAGTGTAAAATATAAATCCATATTTATGAAATGCTTTGTCCTGAATGACTGACGGATCAACGCATAGCTTAAACCGCTGATTGTAAAGACCTGAAACTTGGAGGGTATGTTCTTTGTATGACGTAGGCATCCGATAAGAAAGGATTTTTCGAAATTCTAAAAAAAAAAAAAAAAAAAAAAAGCCCTTAAGGGAGTGAAAAGGGGGGCAAGGTTTGTATGGAGAAACCTATTTTCACGCGGACGAAGCCGCTGGCAGAAACTAGTCTACATAAATAAGTCACTTTGACAATTTATGTACAAAGGCAAACATAACAATTAAATTTCTACCAGCAAATCTTTGACTGACAAAGAAAGATCACCTTCAAGGATAAAATCGAGTGTATGATATAAACCTACATAAATAAGTCTCATATATTATAAATATATATAACTAACTAATTAACTATATATATAAATGTGAGGAAACCGGCATGTCCTAGAACCAAAAATTCGAAGACATGTGACATCCACCAACCCGTACTGGGCCCGCGTGGTGGATTACGGCCCATTCCCTCACCTAAGAGTCGGCCGGAGTTCCAGAAATAGGAACATTAAAAGGCTGATGATGATTTTTTTTTTGATGATGATGATGATATATATATATAAATGTATGTATACAATACATATTTGTGTTCTACATACTAATAAATACCAAAATTAACTATTATTCTTTGAACAATATTCTATTTTATATGTCCTATTCCAGAACCTCACCTGTGCCACATTTCACAAATCCATTAAGTTGTTTGAGCATAAATGAGTTTCAAACATAAATATTTAATACATTCACAAACACAAATAATTAAATTAGTACGGCAAACGGATCACGTGGAGCCCATAGCGAAAAATAGGTCCTTTATCTGATAAGTAGTACCAATCATTTATAATATCTTCAATACAAAACAAGTACTTCTCTATAAGGGACATAACTTTATGATGTTTAGATAATAATGATTACAATGAGTAATACACAAATATCTAATTAGGTAAACTGTAAGTCATAAATAATCATGTGTGATACAACCAATGAAAACTTTTCTGATTAAAAAACATTCCGTGCAAAAACAAGACTTTTTTTTTAGAGAAATAAACTTAAATCTCTGTTTACTTACACAGCTGCAACCATTCGAATTTCAAACAAATCGAGATTTAGTTACAAAAAACATTTATTTACAACAACGTTATCTGAAGAACTGACGTGCATACTTGTAAATCTATGTTAATCAATATTAAACAACTGTTCAGTATTCACGAGACGCTTGAGCTGGCCAGGCATCACTTTCAGCCAGTTACGATATAATTTAAAAAAAGAACAACATTAACTCTCTGTGAAGCCAAAAAAGTGAGGATATCCTGTTACTTTGTCATAATAGACTTCATAATTCCGTACATTCGTACGTAGTGAATATATAAATATACCTCTATGCCTCTATGAATATATGCATATATATTTTTTAATAAAAGTAGATGCTCAGATATTTTCCGGTACAAGCTTATCTAGTATGCCGAAATATTATATCGATCGGCAGCGATAAACTCCGATAAGTACTGATAAGGTGTGTTATAGTTTTAAATAGTAACAACGGTCACTTCGCTTCAGTCGTGGACAACTGCCTGTCTTGTAATCAGTGATTCGAATTAATAAAACAACAAAATGTGGTAAGTTATCATCGTGTCTTATTGTTTTCCATTAAGTAGGTAACACTGTGTCTCGTGCATTGAATAAATTGAATGAAAAAAAAGTGTTGTTCTGTACAGTTCAATTTAAAACACGCGACGTAAATATTTTATTGCAATTAAGTTGTTTGGTGTTCGTAGGAAAACGTATAAAAAGCTTATTACCTATGGTTAATATTTTGCGGCAATTAGGTATAGCATGAAAGTAAGTAGTTGCATACTTGAATTATTAACACAATATATTTTCCTTCCAAATAGCCACCAATTCAAGTATGGACTTTAGATTTGTGTATTTTAAGTTGATTTTCAAATGACCATTCGAATTAAAAAGGTTCTTATAAAAAGTACGCATTGAAAATGGAATTTTAACTTCGTCTTCGTTTGAACATAGAGTCTTTGTTACAAAAGTTGACCATTACGTACCTCGAATTCTTTATTCAACTTTTAATAGCATGCACTTTTTTCGTAATTTAAACGCTTTTTTTTTCGTTCTAAAATAAAGATTTTGACACAGAACGTTAGGTACAGCTTAGTAAAAAAATGTAGACAAAAAAAGTAATCACTTGTAAACGTGTAGGCCCCGCAAGTGTCCTTTTCATACAAGTATTTATTGTAATGCGTCGAATACGCACGCAGCATGCGGGGCGTGATACCGGTCAGAAGCCCTGCATGCGAAGCAATTCCGCATGCGTGATAAATTCCGCATGATATTAAAAACACCGTAACAGTTAATTTTAATTACATTTGTGATAAAAATAGCTATCGTCAGACGGTCTATTTTATTGTTCGAGGTCTATCGGGCCGCGTCACTGACTAGTCGGTATATTCTGAACCGGTTGGTACACTCGTGACGTCAACAGCATTGACCAATCAGCTCCATAATGCAACCAAGCGCAGGTACAGTTACCAACAAAATCATTGCAAAAAAAAAACTCATTGCAATCACTTTTGTTTAACGCTTCTTAATAAACATTCTTACTTTATTTCGTATAAACTAAACATGTAGAAATCTCACGTTTCTTAGAATTCAAGGTTGTATTTAGCATAACTCTGTCAGTATATCGTAGAAATACAGTAAGGAAATGTAGTTTTTCTATCAATAAGTATTAATCACACGTTGGTACACAAAAGATAACAAATTGCAAAAATAAATATTCCACAAAAAAAGAACAATCTTATCTTGTATCAGTTAACAAATTAAGCGTGATAATAATTGTAAAATGGTCCGAAAACAGATTTTAACTATGTTTATTTTCAAAATATGTATGCTGACTCAATCAACCAGGTAGGTTGATTGAATAAGCATGCTCGTACACCGATGAACAAATCAATCAAAATATTTGTTACTGAACCACGTCGAAAAGATTTTTATAAAATGTTTTAGATAAAATCCAACATAAGTAGAGATATGCTCTTTTAATTTTTTTAACCTACAAACATATAAAAGTCATACAGTCACTACGCGAAATCGAGAATACATTATTTTATAATCACCAGTAGCTTTAAAAAACAATAAATGATATTATGCATTTGCGTACTTTTTTGCCACTGTTACCTATGACAAGTACTTATGTATTCATCGCTGTCAATGACCTCGACTTTCTAGTAAATATTCTGCTAGCGTTTGCCACGAGCCGACCTTAAAATGGCGTCGTCGAAGTATTCAGATACATTAAAACTGTACCTAGCCCTTTAACTGTAAGTTAAAAGTGGCGTTTGTTTAACTAGGAAATTGGTTAAAGTCACCAAAGACAATGGAAAGAGCTGTGCTTGGAATTTCCTTGCGTGATAGCATCAAGAATGAGGATATCCTTAGGAGAACCAAGGTTATCGACATAGCTCAAAGAATTTTATATTTTTTTATAAATTCCATGATTTTAATTTATTCTGCGTATTAATAATACATATACTGCCGAAATCTTTGAAATTATTTAATTTTATTTTATTGAATAGCAACAGAATATTGTATAATAGTTTTCTTTTTCTTTTGCTGTCTGGAAAACCCATTCTAAATTTCAAGAATCTACTCAAAGGTATAATTTCTCAAACAATATTGGAATGAGTTTTGCTCCTAAGACGTTATCTTTTATTATCAGGATTATTAAGATAAGGTTACGCATATTGAATCATATTTATAGATTTATAATACTTTGAACATAGGTTTTCCCTGTACCTATTGTAATATAGCGGAAATGTAGTTGTAGTGACATAGTAAGTATATTAAGAATAATAAAATATGTAGAACCTATGACGCTAGCCAACACGGTACAAAGTTGAAGTAAAATCTACCTCTATCGTCACTCAGACCACAAGTCTTTTCGGAGGATCTTCCTTTTCAAAGCAAAGATTAAGGTCAAATTATCCTTCTTTTTTCTTTTAAACGTTTGCTAGAAAATGCCTTGTAGAATTCAATCCACCTTTGTAATTACTATTGTAGTAATGAAAAAATACTGGAAAATAGATGGATCGATGACCTGTTGAGAGTCACGAGAATGTGATGGGTACGAGACGCACAGGACCGTTCGTTGTGGTGAAACTTGTCGAAGGCCTATGTCCAACACCACTGCTGGAAACGTCCACGTGTTTTTCGGCTGAAATGGCGATGATGATGATGAGCTAAAAAATCGTGCTCATGTCTATTATTATAAAATACTAATTTAGCTTCACTTTTTTATGGACTGACCGACATTTTGACAATTCAAAAGTGCCTGTAATTGGTCTATTTGAAATAAACTATTCTGATTTCCGATTACAACAGAGTGTAATAAAACCTATCAAGGCTAGGGGATTGTTCCAAAGAGTTACCGTGACGCTGAACCAAGAAAAGCAAGAGTGTTTTAATATCGAGCGGATTTCATCACGCATGCGGAACAATTCCGCATGTGTGGCTGTTGCCCGATATCACGCCCCGCATCCCGCGTGCGTATTCCACTATTGATGAAATCCGCGCTTAAAAAAGACTTGACTTGATTGCTTAACTTTTAGTCAGTAAAAAAACATTTCCTCTCTAGTTCCACCTTGAGTGGGAAGAGTAGTAAAAAAGTATAATTAAGGAACAAACATTGATTTCTTAAACCTTGCAACGAATAACCAAACAATGGAACTGCTACATTATTTGGCACTTGTACGAATTATGGCCGATTTTACTCTAGTTCAGACCGTTTGACTGTCGTTAAATTCTAATAACGTACGAGTAAAGCAATGGACATAAAACTAGTTTTACATTGTTTAAACACTTTTAACACACATAGTGCAAATTGATTTTCTGGTTCTTGACCTCTTTTCAAAGATTCGTGTATAACATAATTTGACGAGTAGGTGATTAATGAAGTAAACAAGATTCTTGTTAAGATATTGTTAACGAACCTTTTTAAAATATCATCAAATAACTTCTCCCGCTTTGGGTGGAGTGTTTTTTTTTTTTATGGTAGGTAAAATGATCCAATGACAAGTCCCACCCTTGGGTGGAGCGGGAAGTAGTGTCAGACTCTTACTGACTAAAAACCTACCCCGTTCCTTCGTTGCCTATCATGCCGGGGCTGAGCCTTCGTCTCAGAAACCGGCCCTTAACCCCAGCAGGCTTCGACCCTGCCTGCCTGTAGCTAGCAGGCTGGGCCTCTACAGTTTGCTGACAGCTCCTTGAGGCGCGCGGGAACAGAACGCGCCATCGACGACTTGGGCTCGGTCCGGTATGTTACCGGACGATCGGACAGCGTGCTACCCACTGCACGCCGTCCACAAGCCCGCGCTTACGGTGGCTAGAAATCGGGATCGGAATCCCGGCGGCGGGCTTTGGGTGGAGTGTCAGAATTTTACTGCCTAAAACCGTTTAGTCCAGTCCCATCAGTTGCCCTTTATTGTGTGATTGCTTCGAAGAAACCGCTGCCAGCAGGCGTCGGACCTAACGTCAGTTAGTACGAAAATCGGTTACTGCGCATTCAAGGATGATTCAACTTGTGTGACGAGGATTATAACCGATTTTCAGGTCTCAACGAAGTGAAGGGCTGCGCGCCACCACAGCAAATGGTTCAACTTATTTGCCGCTTACTATACCTACCTTCCTGTATTTAATTTTATTTAAATTTCTCTTTTTCTTTTATTTTACAGTTGTGTGTGTAATCTCCTGTGCAAGATCCTCAGTTTGATATTTACTTTACTGGTCATCGTAGCAGTAATTCTTCTCATCCTGTGGGGTGTTGGAGTCATATTCGGAAGTGAGTACCTACTTTATTTTAATGATTAACATACCATAGTCTCTCTCTCCTCTGCTTTATGGTTTATTTACGCGTGAGAGGTTTCCAGCATAGATTTCTAGTTAGCGATGGTTATCATAGAATAAAGAAACATGGAGTCGTGACTGAACAATAACATTGCTTGACTCAGTTCTACCATGACCTTAGAACGTAAAAGAGCATATGAATGAACACAGGTGGGTTTTAGTCAATAACAAAATGACACGCTCTTTCGCTCCAGCCTAGAGCGGTAGAAGTCATTTGATGATTTCCTATCTCAAAAAAAAATAACCACACACAATAACGCTCAACTTTAAAAAAAACTTACTTATTAAAACCTAGCCATTTTATTTGTGGCAACACTGAAACTACACCAACTATGCATACCACCATAAAATATATTATCTATACACCGCACTAGGTTGACTAGTAGATAATGCCTAAGGTATTATGTCAGATTTTGCACTTTTATGTTGCTGTTCGTCTAGTGGTCAGTAGCCCTGTCTGCTAACCCGGAAGTTGTGGGTTCGATTACCACCCAAGACAAAAGTTTGTGAGATGCATTGTGGTTAAGCAATAATAACCGCCCGAACAAATTGTCAAGGTTAAGCAACGACTTCCGAGGTCGGTTTATTGACGGGTGACCATCTTATCATACTAAGATTCATCAGTGTCTCGGAAAGCAAATAAATCTTTTCTTAATTTTTTACTATGGCTGTCATTTGTACACCTATAACAGTTATAACGAATAGTCAGACGCTAAGAAATCTGACTCGGTCTCTAACCAATAAAGGTATTCTAAAATGACGTTCACCAGATGGCGGCACTGAGACGTCAGGTCCAGGTCCCTGTCAAAACGCTGATGTTAATCACATAGGTTAGACATTTACGTCAACGTCAAACGTTTGTCGTCAACGTCATGTAGACGTTTTAAAAATATGTTTTTACTTTTTAACCGACTTCGAAAAGGAAGAGGTTCTATGTTCGGCTGTATGTATTTTGTTTTACTTTGGCACAACAGCCTAAGTGCCTGGTGTGAATCTGGTGGTGTAAATTTTCCCAAATACTCTCATTACTGGGTTGTAAAGTCGCTCTATGTTAACTGACTTTAATGCCTTGATCACACGTACCGAGTAAAAGGGCGAGACAGTAAAATTTTGCTCGGCCGAGACAGTGATGTAAGCGAGTTTTAGAGATAAGCGCTCAGCCGAGCACTCGGTGCTAATATACGTTCCGAGTATACGGTGGAGAGCACTGCTGTGTGCTCGCCCGTCTCGGTACGTATGATCAAGGCATAACTGTAAGGCTTACAATTATGCCTGTGTAAGCCGATTCCGTCACATTTGGGAAAGGGCTATGCAGATTGAATTTATTCAAAATTTTAATTATTGTATTTCTTTTTTTCAACAGAGGATGAAGCAGAGAACGCTACCACAAGATACCACGAACTTTCGATGAGAAATCCAAAACTAATTTAATTCATCCTTTATACTGCAGCTTCTTTTGCTTCAAATGTATATTCTTCCAATATTTCTCGATGCCAAACGATGACGGCCAAAGTGAACATTTCAAAAATTTCTCTTATATCTTGACTTTTTATATTTTTGATAATTCGTACTATTTAATTCATTTGTACTTCATGTATTATAAGGCAAATAAGGCCAATTTGAGGCATGAGAATAATAAAATGTGTTTACCTCCAGCAGAGATTTAACTGTAACGTGTCTTGATAAGCCATTACTGTCTTCAAGGTCAATTCAAGGCCAGCTGAAACTTTACTAAATATTTATGGCTTGATGCTACTTTTTTTGTAATGATCTATTAAATAGAGTTTAAGTTATTACCTATTTATCAATCACACTATTCTCTTTTCTTTCTTCCCTTCTCAACACTAGCTATAATTGTAAATAAATAAATAGTTAATCTAGGTCTAAGTTATAGGTAGTTACATAATAATTATTATTATTCTTTTGATCACCACGTCAAAAAAAAGCGTGTTTTCTGTGCAATGGTGCATAGCGAATTCATCCTTAAAAAATACAAACAAGAAAAATAATACATTCTTGTAAGATTTATTAGCGTTTAAGTCTGTCTTGTACTCGTGACAGTGGCGTGCTGAACACATTTTACTTTGTCCTATATACATGAATGTGGTGATCAAAAATTTAAATTATAATTAACATCGCTAGATATAAATATATATTAATATATTGCTTACCTAGCGTTTAAAGAAAAAATTAAATTATTTATTGCTTAAAACTCGAGCGGAGTAATTACCTATGCAAGACTAGGTAATGTCTTTGACGCTTCGATTCCATCGTTTTGCCCAGTTCTGCCATTATTTGTGCTACTGGTCAAGATAAACTGAGCAACCAAATATGTGCTTTTATATGTCAAAACTATGACTTAATAAAAAGTACAAACTATACTCTTTTGGTCTATTATTTTTGTCTTCTAATTAAACATAAACAGTGTTATGGTCTGTGGATGCCGTTGTCAAAGTCATTATTATGAAAGTCTTTATTTAAGTCCTAAGCCAAAATAGTTTAATTCTAAGTTTGATTGTCGATTATTAAGTTTTAGTAAAAGTTTATAACGATAGCCACAGGCAGATTTGTATTGGGAACTTTTTCTATGTAAAAATATACCAAACACATTATAATGTGGTAAGTGGTCACAGTTTACTTGCTGTCTATTTCTCATCATAGTATAGATATATTTCTATTATGTTTTATTAGTTAAGGCCAATCATCAAAGCGTTGAGCACAGACGTAAGGTAGCCAGCCTTTCGGTATTTTATAGGATGCATTTTGGAGAGTGTGCACGGGAATTGCATGACTTAATTCCGCCATCTCAATTCCACCATCGGACAACCCGACGTACGGCGAGTATCCACCTTTACGTTGCTGAAACATCTACGGTCCGGACTAGGCGTTTCGCTTCGTCGTTCATACCGCGTACGTCGAGGGACTGGAACAACTTGCCTGCTGCGGTCTCCCCATCCGATTATAATTTGGGTGTCTTCAAGGCTAGAGTGAATAGGCTCTTAATAAACCGGTGCAACTCTCCATCAACGATTGTATCACTGCTTACCATCAGGTGGGATTGCAGTCGAGCTCTAGTTTATAACAAACAAAAACATAATTCGAAAATTCAATATCAGTTGCAAAATTTACTGACAGATATATAATCAAAGTTTACTACCAATCTCTGTAAAAATTCCTTTCTACGGATCTATTATACAGGAGTATAATAGAAAGGAAAGTAAAGAAAGAAAGAAAAATATATTTTGGAAAAAAGAAGACTACAGAAGTCTCGGTAGTGGTTTGTTGAGCTAGATTTAAACCAATAATAGTTTTGTGATTCTAGACTTGGGGAATGTACCCATTTCCTGAGCCATCATTATGAAATCTGTATGAGAAAGGAATAGTGCTATACGGCCTATATAACTGCATCTCTTACACACTGAAACTTAAGTGATGAAAAAGAATGATAATTATGATTTTAAGATATCATGAGAGAGCCCCGAACGTGTGACGTCGATTCTTGATACTAAACAAACGTATTACCGAGGCATATTTCTAAACCATTTGCAAATATCTTGCTCTAATAATATTATTACCTACACCACGCAGGCACAGCATAACATAAACGTGTATTGTGTTATTTTTGGGAATATAAAATACGACAGAACAAGTTCACAGCGAGACTGTATATAAATAATAATTATGTAAACAAAGACTGGTCACGGAATATTCTATTTCAAAGTTTTATACGTTAGTAACGGTCAGTTACAGTGATTTAAAGGTTAAAATATTTGCAAGTACAGAAACTATGCTATGCTGTGCTATTTTAGCATTAAGATCTGTTCATATTTCTGTCCTCTGCGGTTTAGATAATATAAACATAATATCAAAACAGAGCAAGGGCATACTTTTCCTCTGTGCGCTTGTTCGAAAGAGTTACCGTGCCCCTAATACACTAAGGAAGAGACCTCACGAAGCGGTTTTCTCCCGCTGCCGCCACGCCCGCAGCTTCTGTAGCTAAATATACATGTAAAAAATTAAAGCAATTTTCACGGCCGCGGTGTGCGCGGTTATTCGCGGCTGCCGCTCACGCGCCGCGATCGGCCGCCGCCTCGGCGTTTTGCGCCCGCATGCTCTGCGGTCAGTTAGCGGCGACTGCGCCCTATCGCCTTGCGGTCGAAAATTGCAGCCGTCGCGGCGGCGGCGGATCTACCGCCTCGTGAATTTTGAAATAAAATAGCCGTTTCCTCTACCGCGGTGACCGCGGGAGAAAAGCGCTTCGTGATTTCAGTGCCTTAGGGTGTTTTTAATATCGATTTCATAGAAGTATTTATTGTAATGCGTGCAATACGCACGCGGGGTGCGTTTTTATCACTTTTAAAATTTTCTGCATGCGGAGCAAATCCGTATATTCGATAAAATTCGCATGATAATAAAACCACCCAAAGAGAAACTGAAGGAACATAGGAAGGTTTTAGTCGGTAAAAGTTTAATACTCTATCTAGTCAATCATTAAGCAAAAAACGAGGATTTTTCTTGATAATTTGAGATGGCATCAATGATCTGTTACTTACACAAAGTAGGTTTTAATATTACTCTCTAGCTCTCAAAATAAAATAAACATCCGATAGTTGGTTAAAAAAAGTTTTAAATCATTTAACGAAACTTCATACACAATTAATTTTCAAACACCTTATGAAATGGCCTCTATCTCTAAAAAAAAACTGTGATGGCTAATACGTTCATCCATTCAACCTACGGGGTACAAACGTGATCGTTATAGTCTGCCAGTGAGAGAAATGGAACGAAGTGATCTCAGGATTATAGACTGCATAAGAAAAACTATACTTCGTTCCCAAACTCAAACTACTGATGTAGATAACACAGCGTAAGTGGAAATAGATGGGCCATATCAGCCACAAGCCATATGATTGTGGCAAATAGACGAAAATCGCTACAGATTGGCTCGCAAACATTAGGTACGCGGTAGGTTTAAAAAGAGATTACTAGACGTATTCGACTCCTACATAAAGGAGAGAGGTCAGATTGCCCAAGAAAGAAAAGAAGTAGAAGCCCTGCAGTAGATTACTATGGGCTTACACTAATATTTTTTAAACATCTGCTTTAGCCAGTCCAGAAATCTCTTAAACCTGTTCCAGCAATATGGCGTATCTTTGACCCATCCAAAACACGTATGGGGAGACACGTTACTTAATCCTTTAATAGCAATCTTACAGATATGAGACTAAGGATCACTATTGTGCAAAATCAGATATAGAATAGCTGAACTATAGATGGAAAGTGAGAAAAGTCCATTGGCTATGAATCGGTCATAAATTATATCAATAATTCAAAAAAATATTATTATTCACTTAATTTCAATCAGTTTTTTTTTTTTAGTTTCATATGCACCTTTCTATGTCAGCTGACAAGTTTAAGTTTGGGGGTTGCCTGCATAATTTTTTCTATCTTTTGCGTGTTTTGGCTTATCAAACTTCTACTCATACGTAAGTATTATAATAATGTAGAAGTACTTGGTAGTCGAGTTCAAACAGCTTTTCATCTTGTCGAGTTTTAGTAACCGAAGTTCATACCGTCGATTCCAACTTAGTCCTTACTAGACAGCTGGACGACGAGTTAATCATTGCGACTCCCAACGCACGTGGCAGCTGGAGCATTCCTATTTCCTCGCGCTCCTAAACCGCGTTCGGACACGAGAGCTCGCCGCCGCCAAATGCCTCTATGAGGCCACGGCGCTACACCCTCCAAGCGGAGCGGACTTGTACAGTACTGTGTCACCTGCACCACTAGTTTCTACTAACGGTTTCACCCGCATGAAAGTAAAAACTAAACGCCGCACTCAATGATAAAGGAGCATTTTACTGGTTGCACAGGCCATCATTATGGCAGTGAGTTCCCTCTTTGTGGAGTGGCTGGAAACAAGTCACAGTGTCCTCACCTTCCGCACGCAGCTCCTCACCGGACATGGTAAGTTTAGGAAGTTCCTGCACCGGATTTGTGCGGGAAAAACGCCTGGGTGTCATCATTGTGTGGACCACTTCCTCCTTAAATATTATATTAATACAGAAGTATAGATTGTAGATAGCCTACACGCTACTCCAAAACTAACTTTAAATATTAATAACTACCTTTACCTTTTCAGAACTCAAGCGTTGTGTTTTTGGTTAGAGTATTCAAATGGACTGAAGACTATCAAAAACTTACATACATTAATCTTCATTCTAAAATTAAGACTAACTAAATTATGTGCTAGGAAGAAATGGTAAAACATTAAGTTTATTTAATAAATTAAAGTAGTTTTATACACAAGATGGTTTTATTTTGATACCGTGACCTAGTAATGAAAGAATGAAAGACTTCCATTCATGATTTATGAATTGTTATCCAGAAAAGTAGTCAGTAAAAAAAAACGGCTGGTTTTTTTAGCACCTTGCATCGTTCATTAATATTGACGTCTCTAAAAAGGCCACTTTTATAGAATCATAATATAAATCATATTTTTTTTATATGGCAATATTTATAAGGTCTGTTATGCAATAAATTGAGTATGATTCGACTTATTTGTGCAACCATTTTACGTACATTAGAAGATTTGCTTATGATCTACTAGGAATTCGGAATATGATTTGCTATATATGAATTGCTCATGTGACTTTTTTAGGACCGCAGATAGATACTTTGAGCATTAATGACCAGTGATTTAGTTTTCAAACGCGATTAATAAAGAATAGCTGAAGATCACTAGATCAATCTTTCAGGTTGTCTACAAACTGAAGTTCTCTGACATCCAATAAGAATATACTCTGTTGCTTGGTAGGTACACAGGTATAACCTGCGACTGGACAGAGACAGCTTGCATCTGGTGGCGGGACCCATCACAGGACACTGCTTACTGAACAATCACTTCGTCACAATGAATATCACGGATAGTCCTTTGTGCAGAGGATACATGTAGTCAGACGAAACTGTCAGCGAAATAAGAACACGAACCTTGGGAGCACTGATTTTACTGCCTTGAGCAAACTGAAAATACTCATCAACTTCTGGAATGAGGCAGAAACAAGAACCAGCCCATAGTTGGAGTAAAGGCCGCCATGCTCCGCTAAGGACTTAGTGCGGAAACCAGACCAGAACAGATAGAATACATTGCCCATTTTTTTACTCCACAATGGCACGTAGCAATATTCCACGTTCCAATTAGGGTGTCCAACTAGTAGTCCACTACATTGTTCAAGATACTATTAAAGCTGACATGTTTCCTGCTATGGTGAAGGTGCTTGGGCATGACAAGAGCACATAAAAACTCGTAAAACGGAAGGAATATCTACATTAAAAGAAACACGGTATGATAGCTATCTCAAAAACGAAAATAATACGTCCACTTGATCAGTTTCTATAGAGAGTAGTCATCGACGCGGGAGATATCCTCAAAAGTGTTAACACCAACTGCAATATACTCTCTGTTCCCTCAATCTCATAGACCGTCGCGACGACAGTTTAGTATGGTCTTAGAAAAATTAGGTGGACTAACGACTCATACCGCAGAATGGGTCACTACCAACTAATAAAATCTGGGCAGCTACTGAGAAATGTACAATGGATAATTTCAATAGCACTTTACACTCGCAGGCGCACTTACGATTGCGAGACCAACGGGTCACTGAAAGAGATAATCAGAGTACATTTATGCTCAGATAAACAAGTGCATGATATGCAAAAAAAAATAATATTTAATTAGTGGAAGTACTTTATTTCCACTTTGGTTCTCCTGCGGAACTCATTCTATCAAGAAGGGAATTCCAAGCCAAGCTTCAGTACCTTTGGAGTAATAATCACCCTTCTAATCGAATAAATTGTTAATATCGGTATGAACTCAATTACATGTCATTTTCAAAACAAGATATAGCACTACAGTCTAATGAATTTCAAGAGTTATTAAAAGTCTTTAATGATATAAAGCCCATTTACTATATTAAAAATATTTGTATAAAAGCCTATCGTTATTAGTAATGGCTTGAGGAACTTTAGAGACACAGAGGAAATCAGAACAATGTTTCACGTTGACGATTTTAAGACTTCGAAAAATGTTTTATTTTTTTCTTCTGACCTAAAAACAGTTGATAATATAATTTCGAAAAATCATGTAAAAAGTGTACCCCCATATTCACTAGTCGTTGCTGCAAAACCGTTAATTTATTTTGCGTCTATATTTGGATCAAAATTGGTTTCATACGAGAAAAACCACGTTGTTAGCACAAAGTTTGTTACTAAGTTGTACTCACTGTTTTTAATCATAACTCACGTTTTGGTATCAATGGTTTTCGTGAAACCACTCAGTTGGCATGAAACAAAATCTGACGTCCCGTTGAACATTTTGACAAAAACTTTTGGCATGTTGAGCATTATTGAAGCAGTTTATTCAGTTTTCGCCACAGCTATTTTGAATTCAAAATACTATGTTGAATTATTTGTTAATCTTGCTAATGTCGATACACGTTTTAATACATCCAAAACCATATTTATAAGAAGACGTCTTATTTCAATAATATTGGTAGTATTAGCAATCGTGCAGCTGGTTATCACACTTTTCTTGAGACAATTTCGCATAGAAAATATTGGTGCCTATACAAATTTTTTTTTGATGATGTTGCAAGGATCGATCTTATATTTCATCGTTATTAATATTTACTTAAGAATTCTAATGTTGAATACACTGCTGCTGAGAGCAGTTAAAAACACAATGTCAAGACAGAAGAAGATTATTTTTCAAGATACAGCTTGTGACATTGTTATAAAGGTAAGCAATCATATTCTTATTTCTAAAAAAGAAATGTTAAATTTTAAAATTACATATAATAAAATTTCTTCATTGCAGAGTATTTGCCTAGAACCTAAAGTAATACAAGAAGAGGCTTTGCACTGTTGCTGGTATGAGCTAATGCAAATGTATGACAAACTAGCAGACTGCATTCATCTTTTTAATGTAATGTATTGTGGTCAGGTATGGACGGATCGTACGCGTAGGGGTTGTCTAAAAAAAATTTTGCTGTCAGGTAGATTCAAATGTTGAACACGTAGTTTTTCTTAGTAACGTAAACAAAAATTAAGACGATGCAGCAGTGCGTTGATATTTTGCGTAATGTCACACCAAAGTGAAAATTGTACCAGTTTTTACCTAGAAGTGACGTAACAGGTCCCATTCAAGAAAGTTGATGCATTTCAGCTTCGATTTTTTTTTTTTTTATTGAACTGATTTAATAAAAATACGTGTCCAATATTTTAAAGCTGAAAACTTCTTTAGGTTCGCTGATCACTTTATTTTGTGGATATTGAATGAGATTGAGCCGTCACGCTCGACTATGTAAATTGTTATCGTTCGAGTAAGGTCGGCTAGAATCGGCCGTTCTTAGTCGTTGGATGATGTCCCAATTTAAAAAACCCCGAACGATTACAATTTTTTATGTAATTTAACCTTGCTTTGATGAAAATTTCAGGGTGTGGTCTTTATCACACACCGTTTTTTTTTTTTTTTTTATCAATATTACTGACTGAAATATACCTAATTTGTATTAATATTGTACCCAGAAATCAACGCTATTTTTTAAAATGGTTTCTGTAAATGTTCTGATTGTTCAAAATATTGCTATTGTTTTCTATTTTTCAGGTATTTGCTATGTACAATTCCTGGTTATTATGCACGTTATTGACGATATGCCGATCCTTGTCTCCATCTTTAACGGTAATTGTATTAATGAAGTTTTGACTACATCGTCTACATCTATTGTTCCGGTCGCGGTCTTGTAAAGTTCCACTCACTTTTCCACTTAACTTTATCATTCTTTGGTTATATATTTTTATGAGAGGAATTAACAAAAAAAATAATATGAAAGCGGCTGATGAAACAAAATACTCTTTTAATAAATAAAAGTTATCTAATAAATACACATTTCAAACTAACAAAATATAGTGAACATGAACATCGTACAATTTGTTCGCATGTGCGTACCACTAACGAATAACAAACGGACTTTGATACAAGATTGTTTTTATTTTGTCTTCAAACCTATAATTAATATATTTTATTTTCGTTTTTTGTACAAAACTATCAGTCAGTGGGGCATCTTAGGGGTGATGCATTAAAATTAGTACATTTCGAAAAAAACTTTTAGAAAAACAGCGAATAAATTCACGATTAGACCGCCCATTGTACGAGTATATGGTGTACCTCCAATAAAGAATATATCTATCTATTTAAATCTTCGCTTCTTAGCGCTCACAAGGCTTCACTCCAACCAAAACTGTTTTTGTCCTCCCTTGGAAAAGAAACAATAATTTTAGTATACAATGAATAGCAATTTTTGGCTACTTCACAGTCGACCACTTCCAAAGCTATATCCATGGTTACTGGTTAGTTCAGTGCGAACACGAGTATAACTTTGTTCGTAAGGTTCGTGTTCACTTTTCGAATTTACGTCTACAATCAAATCAAAATCGTCGAATCAAATCTTCCGTAATCGATGTTCGTGTTCACTGTGGTTTTGTTCGATCTTGTATACACGGCTACAGAGACTTTTTGTGCGTACTAGAACTTTCGATCGTAGGGACAAAGAAAATCTGCGGATGAACGACGATTTTATTGAACTTACTTACCTACATCAAAACAAAAATAACACATTAGGAAAATCAGTCCTAAAAATTCTTTCCAGAAATAGGTATGTCACAAATTGTCTAAGCCGAGTTTTTACTTTTTTATTTTTATGTGAGTATATTTCTACTTTGCAGTATTCCGAAATATTCGTAAGTGATTTATTTCTTTATTTGTGCATAAATTGCCGTCCTATATTTTTGGCGACAGTGTGTGAGATGTTCACAAGGGAAAGAAAAAAAACGACAGCGTTGTTGTTGCATGTTTTGCAATTAATTAAAGAAGGTAAGATTTGAAGTGAAACTGAATAAGCAAATTTAAGAAACCCTGAAACCTATCAAAATTTACGTATTTGACTTTGTTATAGAATCGCAGATATATATGAACAATATAATTATTTATTTGTTGCCATCTTTAGTAATTTGTTACATATTCGTTTAAATAGGAATATTTATATTTAACTATTATTGCTACATAAATCTTACATTACTGAGCAAATAAAATTCAAAGACTTATCAGCATAAAATGCATGTGCGAAGTAAGTATTCCGGTTTCGGCACCAATTCTTTAGCTTGGTGCCGAATTTGGGAACAACATACCAAAAATACCTATTGGTGCCGAAAGAGCTTGGGTGCCGAAACTTGTGGTGCTGAAAAAATCGGTACCGAAACAGGAATACTTCGCATATGCTTTAACTCCACGATATGATTTTAAAAATTTACTTTCCAGATAATCAACCTTTTTGTCAAGTGAAAACAATGATAACTCTGGTAGCTTGGCGCAAGCTAGAAATAACTGCGAACGTATTCACAATCAATGTAGGAACGGTCATGAACTTCGCCGGACGCATAATATCCTATTCTGTGCTAATGATCCAGTACTTTTACAGCCACCTCTTTTTAGATTAAACACTTGAAACTATTAGACGATCTTGTAGTTTTATTTATAAATGCAAAAATAACTCTATCTGTCTCTTTGTTACGTCTCAATGGATCGACAAATTTGTATGAAAATTGAAACAGGGAATCCATGTCCTGAATTAGGACATAGAATATTTACTTTTTACCAAGATTATGTTACCTTGGGACTAGGTATTTTCGACTTTCAACAGCAGCATATTATAGGCAGCACGTTATAATTATAGGATCAAATAAATTAGCTACCGAAACTTCACAGACATGATTTGATAGTCAAAGGTCATTGGGCATTTTGTTCGGACATTTGACCCACGGCGTACACAAACAAAATAGGGCAAGGTATAAAGATAAATGTATCTGCAACTCAGTGGTATGGGTCGCATTCTTGTGGGCCATGGGAGAATTGAGTAAAAAAAAAATATTAATAAGGTATTTTTAAAGCACTTTAGTAATTAACTAACTGAAGACTACTCGACTGATTTCAAAAATACTTATAGCAGTCGAAAGCTTGTCATCCCTAAGTGGCATAAGATATTTTCCCATGGGAAATTCCGACGGGAAAGAAAGTAGAATGTGCTAGTTTTATCAAAAGCAGTTCTTTTAAACTATCTATCAATCTAAGGGACATAAATAAAATCCAATTCTACTTAAATAAACTATTTTATTCTGCTTGATCAAAATCTATTGTTATTTCATCTTAAAAAGCTACAGATCCTTCTATTACATCTTGATGCCACATACATACATTACATATGGATTTCGAGTGGCATTAATTATTGCCGCAGTTATTCTAAAGTCGACCATCATATGTCTCACCTTCTTCTTCTTTGTCGGTATTACTCTTGACAGAGTGGTCGTGGTCATCACTTCAGGTGTTGGTGGCAAGCTTCACAACACGCCGCCACTCTTTTCTGATGGCCGCCTTCCTCGTGCATTAATGCAGTGATGATGAGCCATTTACTGCCGCTCTTATCTGGTCAGTCCACCTCATAAGCGACCTTCCTCGTGGCTTGGTACTCTCTACCTTTCCCTGGACCTAAATCGCGTCGTTTGCTGTGTAAGGTCCCATAGCATCTAGTATGTAGCCATCGATACATACTTATAAAAAGGGTTTAACCAAATTCCGAAAATAAGGAGACTGTAAGTTTTCCGTTGAAAAAGGAAATTCGCACTCTTCTGCAGGTAAAATATGTTCCATCACATACGACGGTGGCTACGGGATCATTTTGGTTATCAACGAAAAAATGGCTTGGGATAGAAGGTTTCTGACTACCACATCTTCTCTTGTAACATGATTTAAGCCTAAATGCTGTGGCACGAAATCATTAATTAAGAATTCCCTTGCTATTGACAATTTCCTTTCTAATGTTCTGCTCGACAAATTGAATTTTTTTATCTAAGCGTCATCTAGTTCACCAGTTTATTATTTTAGTTAAGTAAATCACAAGAACTGTGGCGTTCTGATCTGTGAAACAGAGTAGGCGTTTGATTTAAAATGACATTAAATTGGTATTTCGTAAGACCGGTCCGAAAGTGTCATCTCATTGTTCGACATTTTGACAATCAAATTGATTTCTTCGTTCGAAACCCCATTTGTACAGATTCATCATGCCAACAACATGAGCACCATTAAAGCTTTCGAGTGAAGGGGTATTAATTAAGTCTACCCAATTATTTCTAGTAAAATGAGGATTGCAAACCTGAGCTAATTCTGGTATTTTTATCTATCTGCCAAATGTGCGAGCGAGTGAGAGCTCTATAAACATTAATTGTGCTTGTACCACACGTTTCCACGACGCTAAAAGTAAAAACTTATGTTTTATTAACAAAAGTTAATGTTAAATAACTTTTTTCTCCCATTGAATACATTAAAAAAGATTACATATTTTGAAAAGTGGGATTGAATTCTTCAATTTAAAACTAATTCGGTTTGTGTACGCGAACTTTCATAAAGTGGGTCAGAAATGCCCCATGACCTTTTTGCACTAACTCTTTGCGTCTATGACTTGAGTCTTGATGTCAGACGACATAATAAAAACAAATAAATAAAATATTGGTTATAAGTACATGCATTTTATTTTAATCCACCAGCCATCGATAGAAGAAGAACGTTGACGCGTTGGAGGTGTGATGGTAGAGACAGATGCTAACTGATTCCATATTCCATATCCCACACGCATTTTGACCTTGTTCGGCCATGTATCTCGTCGTAGTTGAAAACCCCATAGCGTCTCGTATTTCAGGTAAAAGTTAAAGGCACCAGGACTCGTGGTAGATCACCAATGAGATGGACAGGCCCGATTAAGGCTGCAACTAAGTACTCGGTTTATTAATGTACCCGAAAGCTGCTATCTGCGATGAATCGCGCCGTATTACCAAAATCATCACTCATCGTGATTCACAATGATGACCACTACCATTCTGGCAAAGTGTACCAACTAAGAAGAAGAAGAGTTGTAGACAATTACATAAAATACGTAGACAAAAAAGATGCTATCAATATTCACAGCTCTTAATAACTGAGATAATAATAAACGCCATCTAAAATTCAACAGATTGAATTGTTCAAGAAACCAGTCGCCTGTCGTGCGAGACCTACTAAATAAGGACGTGAACTTATTGCAGTTCATATGTTAAAGCACAGATGGCGCTCACGTAAAATATTTTATTTTGATAAAAATTGTATATTAATATTGTTTACATGTCTGTTTTCCACAGACATGTAAAATTGTTTGCGCTTGGTTTCTTTTTATTTTTATTGACACTTTAAAAATTTTGGGGTTGCTTATGTGCAAGGCATGTACAGGGCTGAAGTCTTTTCTTTTGTTTTCGAGATAAAATTTTCAAAAGGAACCCGTACTTTGGGGATAAGTCCGGGTGAGTGTAGGATTTTTGCCTCACATCAACATCAGCAGAAGGGCCCCGTTACCTCAGACCATTACCTACATTCTGGAATCCCCTGTGTACAACGCTTGTTACTTACAGCACATCTCTGAGGAGACTGTACAAAGGTCTCCCCTGAGCACAGGGCTAAGGCCTACCAGGTCATGGTTATCATACTTAGCACGCTATATCTCATTCCTAAATAAATTTATAGCCTTACAGAAGAACCGTTACCAGGAGGGTTCACGAGCTCTTAATCAAGAAAGCCGTAAAGATAAAATTTGATTAGATTTAACTAGACACGTCTGTTGTTTGAAATCTTGAAATATACGTTGAAATAAGTTGAAATAGAGATCAAGAGTGAATAGGTTACTTTTAAGACATATCATCGCTTACCATCAGGTGAGATAGTGGTAAGACGCAATGAATTAAAAAAGAAAGAAAAAAGAAACGACCGTGCTATTATGTGTGCTCCATGGTGTACATGAAGAATGAAAAGCCATTTCAGGGCTCTTCAGCCGGCAGCCCGGCCAGAAAAATATTGCAGGAAAAAAAGCAATTTTAATCAAAATTATTTATTTTATATTTAAAAATTATAATAATAATAAATAATAATAATATCATTTGTTTGCGTAAAATGTGGTAGGTACAAAGATGTTATTATGAGAGAGTAGGTACAAAGATACATTCCGCCATTTAGTGATGGCATGTAAATATTTAGTCGATAGGGTTTTAGAAACATACAATAACTTACCACTATCTTAATTTTTATAAATTAAGCAAAGAGAATTATAAACAGATCTATATACCTAAATTATTTCAATTAAATGTGAAACACACATTAAGATAATCGATTTACCAGACAATTAGGTAAATACTAAAAATAAAACATTTACTTCAACACTGACTACAAAGCATTCCTGAAGTGATAGGATTGGCATATATTTTTTATATAGGTACATTATTATCAATAAACAGACAAAATAGCTGGAAATTATGTATGAAGATTCTGATTCAGAAATAGAATGATGCATGCTGATGGTAACCAGGGTGGCAGAGTGGCTCTTTGAAACTTAGAAACCAATGGGTCTAAGGGCCAAATTCACCAAGAAACTAATCGTGATTATATAAACAAAACGCAGTTTGAGCTTCCTAATCGAGATTATAGCTTCATTTTGCGTTTCACCGCTATGAATTAAACCTAGTTTAACCTAAACTCAGTTTCAATTCTTTTGTTGTCGCCCATGTTTACGACACGGGTCTTTAAACTAGATTACGCTGAGCTCAGTTTAGCTGAACTCAGTTTTTATATTGAATGGTGAAATCAGCCCTTAGGGCCAAATTCACCAATAAACTAATCTCGATTATTTAAAATAAAACGCAGTTTGAGCGCCTAATCGAGATTATAGCTTCATTTTGCGTTTCACCGCTATGAATCGAACCTAGTTTACGCTAAACTCAGTTTCAATTCTTTTGTTGTCGCCCATGTTTACGACACGGGCCTTTAAACTAGATTACGCTGAGCTCAGTTTAGTTGAACTAAGTTTTTATATTGAATGATGAAATCAGCCCTAGGAGAGAGTATTATAATAATACTAGCTGATACAGCAAACGTAGTTCTGCCATTTAAATTATCAAAAAAAAAATTAATCGAGCCGTTTCGGAGTTTCGATAACAAACACTGCGACACAAGATTTTTATAAACATATTAGATATTATCTGTGACTGAGCAACATCTACATACGCGTTGCTCTCTACGGGCACCAGCTAACGGAACATACTATTACTTTATCTGTGAGTTCCCTCCTCTCCTTCCCGCGCGCCTTTGGTCCCTCTCTCGCGCCCTCCGCAACGCCGCCATTTTGAGTTCGAAGCTGACACTCCGGCACTCCGGCAGAGGCCGCGTCATTTCCATTCTATTTATTTTGTTGTTGCGTATCACCCGTGACCCGGCAGTTGGTAAAAGTACTCGTGTGCTGTTTCACGTTTGGTTCATTCATTTGTGCTGTGATTACTAAAACATTTCCAACATGTCTGGATGTAAGTATTGTTTAATATTCTTTAGTTTTAACACATATTTTTGCTGTTTTTAGTTTACTAGGTTATGTTTATCAGCTAACGCTTTAGATGCCAAACAAACACGTTGTCATGTGAATCCGTTATTCATCCAAAATTGTTAAACCAGCGCTTGCCGGTTACACAATGTTACATCAGTTTTCTCCATATTTTATGATATGATATTAAATATTGGCTAATGAAAACTGTCGTCTAGACTCTTAATTAGCTGGTTAATAGTTCGACGTTACGGTAGCAACAATTATGTATGGTATTTAAATAGGTACCTAGATATTTAGTTAACGAAGTTTTAATTGTCATATTCATAATTAGAATCATTAACAAACTAATGTTTAACGAAATAAAGCCAATTGGTGTCATTCTAATGGTAAAATATTTTATATTGTGTAGACACTTGGGTGGGTCACAAGTACGTTGACCTTGAAAGCAAATATCTATTTTTCGTATACCCGGTATTCTGTACCAAGTATGTGCGCACGGAATGTCGTAAAAATAATTCTTGTATGAGCGAAAATAATTAAAATGATTAAACACTTTATTTATTGTTATTAGGTTTTTATACAGTGTTATCTATTTAAGTTCATTTTGAGATTTAAAAGTCTGAGATAAAAAATACAGTCAGAATCATCAATATCACGTGCTCATCTGCTATATACGCCCACAAATAAAGTACCTACCTACTTTGCTAGAGTATTATATGCATTTACATAATACTCTGTTTACTTTTGTTCTGTTAGTTATTCAACATACTATAGCCTCGGAAACTCTCTGCTTAGCTTTCTAATAGAATGCTTGTTTGTTAGGTAACAGTATTGTTAGATATCTGCCCGTATCACCGCAGGACTGTTCGTGAGAATTACGACACGGGTGGGGTTTAGTCAGTAAAAGTCTGACATTCACTCTCGCTCCACCCCAAGCAGAAGAAGACTTCTGATGATTTCCCACACAAAAAAACACGGGTATCTGCTACCTATACCTGTACGCAGCAAATAAATTGAACCCGTTGCTATGGTTACGCGCACCCCCCCACTTCGATTTAGACCCGAATCTGCACATTCAAGGTCGACCACCGTGATGGTTCAACTTGTGTGCCGAGGATTATCTGTATTCGGATTGTGTTTGATCTTAATTATCGTCGTTGCGACTTTAAGACCTCTTATGTGTCACTATTAACGACACCACTTTTTTACCCCCAAACCATACACATGAGAGTTTTTAAGCAAAAACTCTCATGTGTATAGGATGATGACGATTAATTCATCCTATACACATGAAATTTTTTTCAAAAATGGTTTGGCCAAAAATTACACTTAAAGTCGCAACGACGTTATGTAGAATAATTCATAAATTTTTATGACGCCTTTTTCATATTCGTGGGAAAACAGTAGTTCTTCGAGCACGAATTTGAGCTGAAGCTCAAATACTTAAATATCTTATGTAGACAATGACTCACAGATTTTCTAAATTTTCGACGTGTGCCGCTTTGAAGCAAATAATGAACATATGAGAAAATTTAGACGATCTATAGATACTATAACGAACGTGGTAAAAGTCACGTTCACGTCCATGGCGTTCTGTAGGGGTGGTTTTTAGTTCAGTCAGATTACCACCCACCCCTCCTCATAGAGGGGTGCCGGTATGACGATGTCCTGCAGATTGAAGGTTATTTTTCTATTCATCTTAATTCTATTTAATTATTAGATTCTTAATGCTTGATCAAACATTAAAGCAATTTTCTGGTCGGTCATTGCTTTAGATTTATAATGTGGATACTTGTATATTAAAATACTGTAGGTAGGTATTTATTCCAACATGCAAAAATAGGTCGTATTTTAACGCCCACACAGTAGGCATAGTTATATAATCATGCTAATATATATTGCTAACCGCACAAATGTTGTAGGAAATATGCAAATAGGAAGATATTTCAATAATTTGGAAATAAACGTTTTCCAAAACCACTAAGCATGGAATGTATGTATGTACGTATGTGTATGGATGTGTATGTATGTACATCAGTAGGCACGTTACAGCCGTATCGACGCAGCTGAATACTTTCGGTATCACTTTATATTTGGAGCTATGAGATCATCAATGTTTATAAAATTCGCCTAGGCGCGTTTGCCTACCACATTTCAACTAAAAGAATGAATAAATGCTTCATTTATCAAACATATTTTCGAATATACTCGTACTTTTTCGAAATTTGAATTCGGATCAGTCCCATATTTGTTATCAAAAATAGTATTTGAGTGAGTTATTCAGCACAATAAATAAACTGGAAATGTTTGGAAAGATCCTCGATTAGAGACCTCTATTATAGATATATGATATTATCTACTAGCAAGACAGACATACTACAAGACAAAAAAGGTTTTTAATTAAGTTATATTACGCAGCAAATAAGTTGAACTAAAATGGCTGTCGTTTCTATGGTTACGCGCACTCCCCCACTTCGATTGAGATTCAAATATATGAGTTACTGCGATTTCAAGATCGATCGCCATATTTTTGTAGTTACTCAAGCCCCAAACGAACGCCGTCGTACGCACACCTTTTGTCTTTCTATTGAGCTCTAATTACGGTATTCAAATTATCCACAATTTAAGTTCATTCATCACTTTAATATTTCAGATCCGTACGGCAATCCTCAGCAGTACCCGCCACCACAGGGACAACAGATATACCCTCAGATATATAACCCTGTGAATGCGGGCGCCCCACCGCCGGGCCAGCCCGGCTACCCGCCACAGTACCAGCAACAATACCAACAACCAAGCTTCGGCTACCCATACCAGCCGGGCCAGCCTGGACAGCAGGGCCAACCTGGACAGCAGCCACCTTCGGCGATGTCCTATCCTTCAGCACCTGCGCAGCCAGGCTTTGGTTATGCTCCCGCTCCAGGATACCCTAATGTATCGCCTACTCCAGCTTATGGAGGTAAGTTGGTTGTTCTTATGGTTTTAGGATTTTTTTAGAAGTGTCTGTTCTTAGCTACTGTATTTAACTTGATTTTAATGTATAGTTACGATAATCTATACGTATACACCGTTAAATTTTGATCTTTTTAATCCCGTAGAAGGAATATTTATATATATAAAAGAAAGTCTTGTTAGTTACACTATTTATAACTCAAGAACGGCTAAACTAATTTGGCTGAAAATTGGTAGGAAGGTAGCTTGGAACCAGGAGAAGGATATAAAACCTGCTCATTTATTGGTATAGGGTAGAGTAGTGTAGAGTAGGGTAGAGTAATGTAGAGTAGTGTAGAGTAGGGTAGAGTAGGGAAGAGTAGGGTAGAGTAGTGTAGAGTAGTGTAGAGTAGGATAGAGCAGGGTAGAGTAGTGTAGAGTAGTGTAGAGTAGGGTAGAGCATTGTAGAGTAGGGTAGAGTAAGGTAGAGCGGGAGCGAAGCCGCGGGCAAAAGCTAGTAAGATAATAAAATTAAGTGCTATTTTTTTAAACTATCTTAAAAAAAAGTAGTTTAATTTTTTATTTTATCTTTACAAATTGATTGTGTTTCCTGTACCGGAACGACCCTCCACGGGATTAAAACAATCAAAAATTAACGGTTTATAAAAGGAGAAAGTGACAGACTGACACATCAACCTACAGCAGAAAATATTAAGACAAGCTTCGTGAAATTTTGCACAAAATTTCCTTTTATGACATAGTCGAAGCACTAAGAGAGGACTTTTCAAAATTAACCCTTTAAAGCGATAAAACGAGGGTCCAAAGTTTGTATGGAGAAACTTACTTTCACGAGGTGAAGCTGGCAGAATCTAGTTCCCAATAAAGAAACCAGACACACTCCAGTTATTCCGGATTCAGGGTTTCTCAATTTACTTTGGAGAGAAATGTTCAAAATAAGGCGCAATCTGATCGTCTCTAATGTCATATTCAATTTCTAGATCAAATCGAAATCAAGATTCTCTAAATTGTTTACGCTGAGTTTCCCTGGCGACTAGCTGGATCTCTAAAAGATTCAATGACGCAACGCAGTCACAAAACTCTAGCAAAAAAACATCAGATATTTTTGGCATCAGCGCACACTTGAAATTCTAATTTCTGTCCATTGCTTTGAAACGCAAATTTAATCACAGCAATATGATTCGGTAGTATGTAGATATTACAGTTAAAACATTATGTAATATAAAGTTTACTTTGCAAAGCAGGTGTGAAGCTTGTGGTGGTACTGTATTTACTTATGTATAACAGGCTGATCGAATAATTTTTGTTTCGTTTAATTCCAGCTCCAGTAGAATGGGTTGCAACAACTCCTAACGATGCTCATATGCTCAGCGACCGAGCAGTCGTGGCTGGTTATGAAGGCTACGACGGTAGCCCTCTTTGGGTCATCCGTGCCAGGTTCGAAGGAGACCTCATACCCGGCAAATTGGCGCTGAAACACAAGGCAGCTTACGTACCATGGGGAGGGGATGAAAATGCTGTGAGGAGTATCGAGGTGCGTTATTCTTTATTTTATCTGATCCAAGTATTCTTATGACTACCATCATCTTTATTTTTCCTTTCTCCCTACTTCGAGTCGGCGCAATTATACGTATCTTTTTCTTTAATACTTCTCTAATTCTCGAATTCCAACTCTTTTCTACCATTCTAACGACCAATGACTTTGAAAACCTGAACGCCAAGATTGGCGACAGTATCATACACAGAAAGAGATCGCAAATTCTCGTATCGTTTTTCTCACTCGCTTTATGATCGCGACTACAAGTAACGCTGATGTCTGGTTATTATGAAAATTGTGTAGTATATTCTTGAAACAGCATTCTGTGCGCGATAATGATTGAATACTAATAACGCTCATGTATTTAGTGAGATCTTGTTTAATCAGCGCATGATATTTTTCAAGGCTTTGTGGATTATTCTGCTCAAACAAATGCATATACAGAACGTTATCTTCAAAGGTGTGTACCAGATAGTTGCCGTATTTTGTACGTTTAATTTATTATTTAGTGACGAGAGTTTTATCGTTCGCTCACTCGCTTGCTGTATGTAGATGAGTCATTAAGCTATTCTAACCTTTACACAAACCATATTTGAGGATCCTTGTAGGTACGTAGATAACGTCGTATTGTGTGCCAACGCGTGCAACGTTTCAAAGGTCCGAGCGTGAAAAAATAATCTGTTGACCAATTTAGTTAAGACTTCTCTCCTTCATCATATAGATACTAGGTACGCTTTTTTTAGATGAGAAATCATTGAATGTCTTCTCTCTCGCTCTAGGGTGGAGTGAGAAGGTATGTCGATTTTTAGTGACTTAAACCTATGTTCTGAATTTGCCTTTTGCGTTCTAGAGCGATGGTAAAGCTTTCAAACGGTCCCGCAGCTACATTATAATACGATGGCTAATTAATCCCAGATTTACTCGTCAAACTTCAGTTTTTTTGAAGGTAAACAGTAGACTTTGAACGCTGACTAACTATTGTAATGTGTGACCAGCCGGCAGTTTTCACACATTTGTAGACATACCTGTTTTGACGCACATTCTCAGACATCACTGTTTTAGTTTGTTTAGTAGCAAAATGATTTAAAGACGATATTTTTTTATTTACATTTTTGTAAAGGGTAATCTCTGGCAACACAGATTTACATTACATTATAACGATTTCAGTGAGATACAGAAATCGTGAGATACACATTGATCACAAACTTTCGCCTTTATAATTATAATATTAATGTGATCATAAAAGCGAAGTTTGTATGTGTATGTGAATTTTTGTTATTTCATAACACTCACACGGCTGAACGGATTAGCACCGGCACACAGGGCCCTGAACAGCGTGTGTTTCTTTGGGAATATTTTCTAAATACTCACGTGCGAAGTTGCCGAAGCTAGCAATAAATTATAATCTTTATTTCCAGTTTTACAATTTTACAGTTTACAGTAGGTAAAGTCGCTAACAAAACATAAATGTTAAAAGCTATAATTTGACATGAGAGTTAACACTCTTCTGACACCCAACTTAATGCGGAACTTGTATTTAGAACTCGTTAAATTGACAAAGACAAATGAATTGTAACTGATGTGTATTGCTATTCTCTAAGAAAAAAGCCTTGCGCGCAACGCTGGCCTAACGAAGAAATCCAAATAGGTACAATGGATTTGTAAGTGACTTGAAAGTACCTATTTGGATTTCGTCACCGGGCCAGCGCTGCGCTGAAGGCTGTTTTCTTAGAGAATAGAACTGCTGTACCAAACCCCAATTCGTCCTTGTGGTCTAGACGCTATGACAATCGACGCTCGCCATAATTATAATAAAAACGCTACAAATGCGCGGCCATGACCTTCGACCGATTCTATCAATTCATTCAGTGATACAGTCGAGTTGCCGTTCTCGCAGAATAATACCTACTTAGCCAAATTATAATGTAGTTATTTTTTCCCGCGCCTATTTTTAATTACGATATCTAATTACATCTTTGTCGTATTTAAAAAATTTTATTGTTATAATAATTATATTTATTTATTTAAACTTCATGTACAATAGTGGTACATAAGCTGACTTAAGAGCATCCTTCCTGTGGTACGCTTTCATACAACCGCTCTTACGTAAGTTATTTTGGAAATACCAGCCTCTACCACCAAACCTTTAGGCTAATAGTCAATATTTGTAACACAAATACATAAAAGTAGATAATTATCAAATTTTCACTTAAATTGGCGTAACAATAGGATAAGGAAAACCAAAGCTAACGTTATATTTGGTACTTTATTTTTAGTAATAGACAGGAAATTTCTGTTAATTTTTATTATTTTACCTTATCTACTAATTACAAGAGCTCATGGGTAAAATTAAACAGTCACAAAAGTCAATCTCTAAGGTTAAGCATCGCTTGTCGAGGACTGTTGGTAGACGGGTGACCATTTAAACAAATCGAGATACAATCGTACCTTGGAAAGTAGAGTAAGGGCGTTTTTAATTTATACGTTTTATGTCGGACCGCTGCCGTACGTTTACCGTGCCGCAGCCGGCCGGTTACAGTACGTTAGCAGTCCGACAACAAGCGCCAAAATTGAAAACGTATCTGGCTGCCATACGTTGTATGCGCACTATTCAACACCGAATTGAACAGGCGGTGCTTGTGACGTTGCCATCTTGTTGCCGACCGTTCGCCTCACGGTTGCCGCACCGCACGCTTTGTATGTATAACATGATCGGCCGTAAGTAATAACGCACCGCACCAGCACCGCAGCAGGCCGTCAAAAAAACGCATAATTTGAAAGCGCCGTAAGCCGTTGGTCACGTCTGTCATTTTTGGATATTTTTAGATCTTTTGATTGATCCATAGGAACATACTCCCCCAGATACAAAGGATATGGTTTACCAATGTGCCAAATTGTATCCAAACCCGTTTAGTCATTTGAGCGTGAAGAATTAACAAACGCACAATATAATGTTAGAGTGATGAAAAAAAACTAAAAATCTCCTCGCTGTTTTTGTCCGAGTATCTTCTCAAGATTCTACAATACTTCGGTCACATTGCAAGGAAAGCGGTGGCAACCTCGGAAGGCTCATTGTGACCGGTAAAGTAGATGAAAAAAGGCCTCGTGGACGCAGCCCAATACGTTGGTCCAACCAGGTCCGCACCGCTCTTGACTCCACGGTATATAAAGCCCTTCACACTGGCAAAGACAGGAATAGACGCAGGATAGACATCATAAGAGCGAAAGTGATGCAGGGAGGTCATGACCCTCAGCATTGAGGAATACGACGCAAAGAGTAAAAAAAAAGAAAATAATTATAAAACGTTTAATTTCAGAACTCGGTTTATACTTTTCAAAGCATGTATAAATCATACTCATTTACATATCCTACCGCATGAGATACTGATTCATTTATTGTGAAATTATTTCAGCCACTGTTGTAATTAGGTATATATGTATATGTGACGTGGAATTGACTCATTCTTTCTATTTTATGACGTGGTTAAAGTCTACATACAATATTTAATTACTATATTGTTGAGATAATATATGGCGCGTGAATCATACCTATATGCATATTATATATGTTTAATTTCATGACTAATCGGGTCGAAAATTACTTTGTCCGTCTGTCTGTTTGTTACATTTTCACGTCTTCCATGCTGAACAAATTTGGATGAAACTTGAAATACTGGTACTTAGATCATGCCATATACTTGGTGTCCAGGTACTCGTAACAATGATGTTCACTGGGAATATTATTATCAAAATTTCACGCATGCGAAATATTATATTATAAAATACACACGAAGGCTGCGCTGACGTTCTTTGTCGAGGGTCACTAGTTTGGAGGTAATACCCACCTTTCATCATTGAGGTATGCGGAACAGAAAGTCTCGCAAACCTCCGACCAGATAGATGTTATGTCTGGTGGGCTACTAAACGATAGATGATTTCGGACTATTCTATATATTATTATGTTCAAATCTCGCGGAGAGCTTTACTGCACGATGCAGGATAGTTCCTTTGTGACAACATAGATGTCGCTACATACTTAGTAGGTATATTATTTATTCCAATTGTTTAATTAACGCAGGCCCACACTAGTAATTATTCCTGTATGTTTAATGCGTTCACAAACAAGTAAACTCACATACACAATACAATCACATTGGAACAATATTATCTCTAAGTAGACCACAGAAATAATAATTTTCAATACACTTATTCGAAAACTCGCTCGAATCCCACCGCTTTTAGGCACGCAAGCAATAGACTGTTTTCCGTACTAGTGGGGAAAAGTGCGCGTGCTCGCCTCCGCCACAATTCTATTTTTATAAAATTGTATATCGAATAAGGCGCTCGTTCATACCCCGAGGCGCGAGTCAACCCCCACGAATCGTAAGTGAATTGAAAAACATCTTTTGACACACGTGCTTTGTCACTGCAGCCCTCGGCTCCATAACACACTCACTTACGGCTCGTGCAAATTCCGCCTGTCAAACTTTCGGCACTTGCATCAAAATGTACTATTTCTTGTCTACTTAAAGATAGTATAAATGTCTTAGTCCCAAATTGAGAACATTTAGTATAAGACTGATTATGCATATGCAATTTAAGAACAAGAGAATCATCTTTATAATCTGATGATAAAAATGGTTCTCTGATCCCAAATGATTTGGGGTCGTCAAAACATGACTTTTTCTATAATTAAATTTTCTCTATAAGTCTTTGAAACAATAAAATAACAGGCATAATTTTCTCTGTAATTACAGGTTCTCTGCGCCCGTCCCGAAAGGATCAGATGGCAGGAGTGCCATGAAGCATCGATTCCTCCAAACGCAGTTATCGGTGGCAACACTTCCAGCGGAGAACCCCTGTATGTCGGCAGAGCTAAGGAACAAGGGTCATTGACCCCTGGCAAGGTAAATACCTACAAACCTAATGTCCTATGGTTTTATTGCCTGGGGAATTTAAATACTGCAGTTTTTGGTCCATTGAACAATCTTTGGCTAAATATTGCCAAGACGACAGCCTAAGGAATTCTAAGGAATTGTTTCTTTGTACAACTCTCTTTCCAGTTTAGCTGGGATCGGTTCTCCTCGTACGACACAATAGGGAATATGCACGGAGACATATACAGGTTATCTAATCAGTTAATCAATAAATATACAAAAATAGAAAACCAACTGTAAAAATAATATCAAAATTTGCAAAGGAGATCGAACAATTTTAAACAAATATCTATCTCAGTCGCCATATTGCGTGGCTGTCGTACCTACGGGCGTGATGGACGTTGACGTCAATATCCAAATAGAATTTTTTTATTTTTTATGATGAAAATATTTCAAAAATTCTTTCATTGTTTACCAGATACCAGAGCTAAAACTGATAAACCAAGCAAATAAAAAAAATACATGCATATTTCTTATTACCACTACTAAGTTACCAAGAACTACTTTATTTTGCGCATGTAATCGCTGTTATACTATATTTACCTATGCCTCGCGATCCGTCCTGTAACGATTGAGGGCAACATTTCCTAAATGGCCCTTAAATCTTACTTCCTTATTTATTTCTTTCTCTAGATTGTCAGTCCAGTTTCTTCTTATTTTCGTGTCGACAGCCTTGGATTACATTTTTTCTTACCAGTATTTGTCAGTCTGTAATGTTCCATAAATCCTGGAAAGCTTTGAGTCTGAGATGGATTGAGGAAGCCCCATTTGGCCAGATTACTTGTGCAGCGGCCAACCAGGGTCCGCAGTTAGTTAAGAGAAAGTCCAGCCTATAAATCAGATTTTTATTTGTTTTCAGGTTCATCCCAGCCACCAAGTGCTGTACATCCCGTTCGCAGGGAAAGAAGTCCCGCACAGAGTGTACGAAATATTGTGCACAGTCTAAATGTTTTTACACTGTCTTCAAATTCTGTCTAAGATTTTTATATTATAGTAATTGTCGTACATGTTTGTACTAGATTTTAAATAATAAAGTGCATACTCGGGCTAAGACTGCTTTGTCGCAAGACAGTAAAAAGTCTAATGTTTCCATAGGAACATAATGGATGAATTTTATAAAGCATACGAATGTTGAAAGATCTTTTAAATAAAGCTGTAGCAGGAGTCTCAAATATTCTTGGTTTGTTATATTTTTATACGTTTGAATATTGTGTTTTGGAAATATATTATTGGAACATTTATGTCATATATTTGTAACTAGTATTGATTGTTATATTCGAAATGAGTATGAAATAAATTCATGTTTCTAGTACGATGTGAGTATTTTTTTTTTTTTTTTGTTTACTTGATAAATATTTCAAATTCATTTTTAAACGAAATTTGCTAGTTCTTACACTCGTACCCAGCGAAATAATGTTTCGATCTTTTATCAATAAAATGAAAACCATTTATGCAATTTAAAATATTTCTTTATTTTCATCTAATAAGTACACACACATAATAATTATTAGGATAACGTACATCTACGTATATTACTTAATCTTAGTTCACTATATCACTTCATTGGGTGTGCAAAACTTTGTCTTGCTTTTTAGTAAAAAAGAAAATATAACTTTGAAATTTTTCATAGGAATATTAACCGTGTCAATAATATTTTTGGAAAAGTTATTTGAATGAAAATTATCAGTCATGAAATTAAATATATAATATCACTTTAAGGTCCAACATCAACTGCACGGTATTACGACAACGTTATTGACCATAACATGATAGACGGTTTCAAACTAGGTGAAGTCTAATTTGCAACTGAAAATTATAACTGGGAAAATGTAGTCAACAATGGTAAATAATTTATATTCCTTGAATCAACAACATAATAAATGTCTTATAAGTTGCTTAAAACTAAATTACATGTCATAATGTAATGATTATTTGCAAAAAACCAGTGATGACGATTTAAAACTGGTCCTAGATTCGAATTCAATTACCCTTGGATTAAAAATGAAAATTCTTAATTGAATATATATATTTTAAATTGGCTTTATTATTTTGCATTTATATTTTTTTTTTATCATTACGGCTCTTGTTTGACTTCTATGCCACCTGATAGTATATGATCGATAGAGTACGCTCGCTTAGAAGTAGCCTAAATAGGTTACTAGACGGAGGTTAATAGAGTGGAATGGACATCTTGCTGGTACTATATGAATCCATAGGTAAGTTAAATTATCCTCGACTTACATTGTAGGATTTTTTGTTTGGTTTTGCCAACCTGTGTAGTCTATATTTTATAGGATGTTTAAAAATATATCTTTGATTGCCTTGTGAGTCATATGTTAGCCATTTTCAGTCATTTAAAATTAGTAATAACTCCAACTTCAATCTACATAATAGTTTTTTTTTTGCGTCTGTTTTTTGGTAATTCACCAGTTTCATCAGTACGAAAAGGAGCTATTTTTTTAAATTTTCATGTCATTTTTTTTTGTTCAATGTCATAAATGTTTCTGTTCATTCCTGTATATATATTTATATTTAACCTGTTTTAGCTTTACTAATTCATGCAAATTCTCTTGAGTCCAAGGAGAGAAATATCAGCAAAGGCCCAAATGCTTTAATTTTGCCTCTGAGAGACTCACTCAATTTTAACAAAGATACTGTGTTAATTGTGTCTTGATTATAAGTCATAGGGAAAATATGAGAGCAATCTTTGCTTGATCCTATCCCACAGCTTTTTATTTATTTACGATACTCTTACTTCACAATGATTTCTATTAAGTTTTCATTTATATACATATACACTTTATATATCTTTGTTTATAAAAATATCTGTTCCCATTAAATTATTTACAGTCTAGGCATGTGTAATTCTTAACTAGTGTTGTACCTTACTATTGTTTACCATACTTTCTATGAATCCTATTTCTATTTGTGATTGTGTGACAATATCATTTTTGTCATCTGTTGTATTTGTTTTCTTCTCAATTTCATCAGTCTCGTAAGCTTTGTTTTCCATGCCGATCTTCTCTCGCATTTCTGATTCTTTGTCTAAGTTAGCTTGAATATGCTTCTTATTGGCCAGATACAACCATCTGAAACGGGAATTATATGATCAGTACGCCAATAGTGTCTAAAGCCGGGTCCACAGCGCCAATTTTCTAACAAAACAAGTTATAAAAATATATTATTAAAACCACCAGTCTACTGCGCCTATTGTTGTTATTTGACATATCTGTGGCTGTTATTGTTTTTGTTTCATTTTAAAAATGCGTTCCGACGAAGAAGACATGGCAGCTGTTTTGGCAATCGTGGATTTAATTATTCGATGAAGAAATAGAAATAGATTCCGTATTCGACAAAAAAAAAAAAAAAAAAAAAAAAACCTACGCCCTCGTTCTTTTAACATATTATACCAAGACAGATTTGGATTAAAAGTTGTTTTTTCGTTGTTCAGAAAGTTCAAGTTAATTTAAAAGTTAATTGTATGAAAAAGCTGTAGCAAACAATGTTGTTCTGTTAGCAAACACGAAAACACGGCGCAGCGGATCCAGCTTTAGCCACTTTTAGAGTTCGGTGAAATACATATACTATTAATTTGATCTTCAGTTTAATAGATATCTACGTAAATTAGTAATTCTTTCATAATTATCATCATTTCAGCCGAAAGATATCCACTGTAGGACATAGGCCTTCTCTAAGTGTCAAAATAACGACCGGTCGTGTGCGTCTCACATCCATCGTATCCTTGCGACCCTCAACTAGATCATCGGTTCACCTTCTGGGAGGCCTTCCAACGCTGCATTCGGTACGTGGTTTCCACTCCATAACCTTTCATCCCCATCAACCAGTTACTTTTTTGTTTTCCGAAAATAAACCACAGTCCGACGTTAACATAAGCATAAATAAAGAAAACACTCACAAGAATATAACAACAGCTGGCATGGTCAGACCTCCACCAAGAAGGAAGAACGCTCCAGGGAAGGTCTTGATAGTCGTAGTATATAATGTTGTGTACATAGGTGCGTAGATAAGTGGCATCATAGCTTCAGCCACGCCGAAGAACGAATTCACTTTACCTGTAATTTGCATAAAGAAAACTGTGCTAAGTCTGCCTTCGAAAGTAGTAATATTTGTAGTGGATAATGCAACTAGTTTATTTTCCAGCACTGTAGAAAGTATTTTAGCCTTGGATTGTGATAGGCTAAGTGATGTCTTAAGTGAAAAGTCACAAAAATGTAAACCTACTGTCCACGGACATGAGGTTCATAGACGCTTGAAATTGAAAGCTTTCAATTTGGAAGTTTCATGTCGGACCGCTGCCGCACGTTTACCGAGCCGCTGCCGGCCGGTTGAAGGACGTTAACAGTCCGACAATAAGCATCTAAATTGAAAACGTATCTGGCTGCCGTGCGTTTATATACCAGTGATGCGCTAATCAACACTGCTCTATTCAACACTGAATTGAACTCGTGGTGCTTTTGACGTGGCCGTCCTGTTGTCGACCGTTTGCGGTACGGTTGCCGCACTGAGAACTTTTTATGAAAAATACGATCGTCCGTTCGCAGTACGACTAAGACACCGCATCGGAACCGCAGCAAGCTGTCTTATTCAGTATTATAGGCTTGGTTTACTGCAACGTCGTGTCGTGTTTGATTGGCAGAGTTTCATAGCTTTGCATGTTAGCTGTGAGCAGGCCTGCACCGAGCGAAGCTATATTATGAAGCTACGCGTCTGTGGACAGTAGGCGTTATCTTTGACGTTTGTTAACACCACCTGACGTCGTTGAGAAATCTTGTCTTAATTTTTAGTATTTAATTTTATTTTAATTAGTAAAAAGTAATCGCCATCAATGACCAGGCATTTGTTAGATTTAGATAGATAGTATTATGCACAAATCATTCTTACCCAATTCATCTCTGTCTACCAATTTGGAGACCATTGACCTCATTGCTATGAACGATGTTCCGTTGAAAATTTCTATCAATGGAGCTGCAAAAAGAAACAAAATTAAAATATCCTTCTTTTCTTTTTTTCTTTTTTATTTGTTATAAACTAGTGCTTGACTACAATCCCACCTGATGGTAAGCAGTGATGCAATCGTTAATGGTGAATCGCACTAGTTTATTAAGAGCCTATTCACTCTAGCCTTGAAGACATCCAAATTATAATCGGATATTCTGTTAGTTCAAGTTAAGTATATTGGTTTAAGCAGTAGACTAGGCCCTAGAGGTAGGGGACGTTTATATTGAAAACCTGCTCTTGCATTGATAAAAAATTGGTATCTACAGAATTGAAACCACAGATTTACAAAAAAACCTAGTCAAAAAGATAAACAAAATATAACGTAAAACCAAAATATTATTGAAATGAAAAGAAAATTCTAGGCTGTCATTAGGGGATTTTTCCAAGTGGGCCATTGAGCAATCGAGCGAAGCATTATGGGGATTACTCAGAAAGTCGCCATTTACTTATCACCTGCACGTCACATAAGAAATGGAGGGGAAAGAGCCACTCAAAGGATCTCACTAAACGGCAAACGCATTTACGGTAGAGCAAAGTGAAAATGGCGCGACGAGTTGGACTCCTATCGAAAGGCCTGACCAACAGAAGTCAGCAGTTGTAAGGAAAAAGAATGAGTCCTTTGCTCTGGAATGGAAAAAGTATGCTAGATATGTCCATAGATTTATTTTTTAGCTTATTTAAAAACAATACATACCTATGTATATATGCCACGTCTTCGTAGCAAATGCATACATAACTCCAGCTAATATCTTACTGGTACACGATATGACACCAATGATGGCATCGTCAAACTTCAGTAGATGACTGAACACACCCACCGAAAACAAAGTACCTGAAAAACAAAATATTGTAACATTTAGATAACTAGACAATTGACAACCTATCATATTTTTAACCTGCATGTTAAGTTATTTAAAAGTAAATAAAAAACTAGGGCATTCATAATTTCAACTTTGAAATTCGGTGTATTCTAAAAAGACGTAAGCGCCAAATGACTTTGACTTTCTTCTTAAAGTTTTATTAGGGTTAACCCTTTACGGGATTTAACAAACTTTATTTAAGTTTTTTGATCGCAATACCTCCCGTTCGTTTACATACTTTCCTTTCTTTTCTTTTTTTTTGGTAAGAAAATCATCCAATGACATCTCCACATCCTACAATCATGTGGTACATGGTAAATATATAGGTATGCCTATATTGTTATGATATCTAAGAATATAAGCTTCCCGTCGCTTGTTCGAACATAGGAGTTGGGGGCGTGGCCAACTCCAAGCGTTAACGCAAAGCGAAACGATTGTAACTTGGCTAGGGGGCAAGACCTCGCATATACCTTTACCTGAAAGCTGCATTTTCTTTTCTATACATATAAGTTAAAACGGAAATTTCTGTCTTACATAACAGTCTATTTCTGTTCGCGATACGCCATCGAGCTATATTATAACAACCATAATTAAGCGATAATTACCTACTAATGAAGTACACATGGCGTAAGTAGAGAACATGCTGAAATCGACCTCGTTCCAGTTGAACCGGTACCTCGTGAAGAGGTACAGTACTGACATTTCTCCTGGAAACAGAAAAAAAAATTGGTTATTTACATTTATCTTTTACATTTTAGGAACGCTAAGTTAAGTCAGTCTAATAGCATTATAATAATAGTGTTTTTGTTTACATTTTTACTGTTTTTTTTTTATTTAAAAATATAATTTATACATTTAGTTATGTAAGTATTTAAATTTATAAAGAGATATTAAATAATAAAGGCGGTCATGGTTCCTTTCTCTGGAGCTTTGACCGCCAGTAGCTCGTTATCAGTAAAAAACTATTAATAATTTAATAGATTTTTTGTTTCATAATTTCAAAATGTAGGAACTATGGAAGAATATTGAATAAACGAAATAATAATAAATACCTAAGGAAATTGCAAAATACGAACTTCCACAGATAATGGTTATAATAATTACAAAATTATTTTTTCCAGTATACCTACGTAATTTACAACCTCGAAGTTGGTACAATTCCCTAAACGTTTAATAACTTTAAACTAACTTGCTTACTTCCTAACTGCTTGCATTGGTTCAAAAATGGTTCATGAGATTTAAACAGCCCCCCTAGCCATGTTATGATCGCTTCATTAAGCGTAAACGCTTGGAGTTGGCCACGCCCCCAATGACTTTGTTCTGACCACATGACAGAGCGTTGAGATGACCTCAGAACCAAGAAATTAGGGGCATGACCAACTCCAAGCGTTCACGCTTAACGAAACGATCATAACTTGGCTAGGGTGGTAGATGTTTGTAAATGTACTCAAGATAAATTAGTAATTACAAGACAGTGAAGGCAAATCGTTTGTCTTGGTATGGTTATGTAAATAGGAGGGATGAAACACATGTTACTAAAAGGGTTATGAGGATACATGTGGATGGATGGAGAGGGAGAGGAAGGCCAAATAAAAGATAGATGGATTGTGTGAAGAGTGATATGAAAGAGAAGGATGTTAGTGATAGCATGACGGGTGACAGGGTAGAATGGAAGAAGAAAACGTGTTGCGTTGACCCCAAATAACAAGGGAAAAAGGCAGGAAGATGATGTTGTGACAGTGAAGGTAAAGTTTATATACAAACAAAGAAAAAAAAACATGAAACATTTTCATGTTTATTGTCACTGCACACGCACTATCGCATAAAAAAAGATATAAATATGTAGTACTACTTACGTAGTACAGTCGCGAGTCGTCATAATAGTACTTTTTTATTTTTTCTCTTAACTGGATAGTGTTGTAAGAGGAAAAATCCTATTCAATTAAGTAAAGATATTCAAGTTGGCTGTGTCTTGTATGTCGTGTTTGTATCTTAAAGGTATCCTTGAGAATGTAAATCATAATCACACTTGCTGGATAGCGTAACTGTTTTAAGTACATTCAGTACAAAATTAGTACAATTTGGGCTTCGCATTAGGTATTTAATTGAATTGTTCTCCAAATTTGATTTTAGTAAGAAATAATGTTAGTAGGTATCTTTAATTCTGCATTTATTTTTATCATCATCATTTTAAAGATATTCACTATTGGACATAGACCTTCCCCAAGTGTCGGCATAATGACTGTATTTTATGCATATAATTTAGTATTTTTTTATACTGACTACATATATTTTTAATTGATCACCTTTTTTCAGGGTTTCCGTCTGTCACCAGGCTGTATAAGATGAATCGCGATAGACAGACAGTTAGTTTTTTTTTTTTCGGTGGGATTAATCATCCAATGACATCTTCTGCCCTTGGGCGGAGCGGAAGATAGTGTCAGACTTTTATTGACTAAAAAACTCACCCCGTTCCTTCGTGGCCTTTCATACCAGGCCTGAGCCTTCCTTACAGTGAAATTTTTACAAATGATGTATTTCTGTTGCCGCCATATAAAAAATACATAAAAACCAAATAAAATAAATATTAAGTGGGGCTCCCATACAACAAACGTGACTTTTTGCTGTTTTTTGTTACGGATGGTACAAAATCTTTCGACTTCGACTTTCGATTCCGATTCGCAGTTGGCCGATTTTTTAAAACAGTCACACTACTGGTGGACCTTTTGATCGAATAGATAACATATACAATACCTGAGAACTAAACTGACAAATAATGTGTATCTAAATCAAACAAGTTTAAATTTCTATAAATCTTATTTTTAGTATACGCGGAACCTGAAACACCTGTCTAGTATTTTTATGTAAAGAATCTGTGTATAAAATTTCAAAACTGTATAATAAAAAATTATAAAGCCAGTTAAGGTACTTGGTTGGCGACATAAATACACGGTCACCAGGCCACCCGGGCGATTGAGAAGTGGTTTTGCTCTTGCATCAAAACCACTCATTGTCAAAAATATAACGTGGTGTAAAAATTATTGGAATCGATTCAGTAAGTAATACCCAGTATTCAGACTCACATAGTATTACATAACTCATAAGATTAATTTCTGAACTATGTGAGCTTAATCAACTGAGATTAATTAATGTGACTTTGATAATGACTCGAAAACATTTACTGCGCAATCCGTACAGTATCGCATTTACAGGAATGCTTTTAATTTGTTTCACAATCAATCACAGAATTGAAACAAACGTAGGTAAACTGTGGCTTTAATACTAACATTTTGTAAATACCAGCTTCTAAAAGCCTGGCTTACTTATGTAGTATATGAGTGCCTACCTCCTATATTACCACATAATAAACTCAAGAGAAACATTAAATGAAGTTTACAATATGTTTATCATACAGATTGATCTGAAGTCTGCTTTACAATGCAGTATAAACCAGCAAGCAAAAGTACTAGTAATGATGATTACGCCTGCTAACGCCACTTTATGATTTTTATCTTCGGTATAAAAAGTTTATATTGTTCCCACTGCCAGAGACTGTCTCTTCTACTCTGGGGACTGTTGTGGGCCATAGAATCTCCTATGCACAGGCGTCGAGCTTGTTTTTGCTCAACGTTGAATTTTGATGTGTAAAAAAGTGTTACTAGGATTTTTCGAAGTGTTCTAGCTATATTTTCTTCTTTACTTTTTAAAAATTTCTAGAGTTGATTTAAATATATTATTTATGATAGCGTCTAAATTTAATAATTTTCTAATTTATGTCGAGGTCTGTGCCATGTAATTTTCTCAGTGTTTACAATGCCCCCAAGGAGGTTTGATAACCGATTATTATATTGTTTTATAGTTTTGTTTAATTGATATAAACTAGTGCTTGATTGCGATCTCAACTGATGGTAAGAAGTTATGAAATCATTGATGGTGAGGCACACTAGTTTATTAAGAGCCTATTCACTCTAGGTTTCAAGCCTTGAAGACACCTAAATTATAATCTTACTGGGCCCAAACAGTTTAGCGAGTTGACTGCAGCAAGCAAACACAAACTTACGTAGTATATCTGTATATTTAGGAGTGATGAAACAAAAGCCGTTATTGACCAGATTTTTTTTTCACTTCTCAAAGTTTAAATACACATACAAATACTCGTACTAAAAACCGCTTCAAAAAACCGTAATTCATACAGAAAAAAAAAAAGTTGATTAAAATCTTACAAGAACCCTTCTTCTCTTTACCATAAATTTTAGCACTAAATCAGCTTAGCATTGAGGAAACAATAGTACAAGACATAAATGATGGTTCAAAGAAGAAGCAAAAACGAAACTATTCGCATAAAATGTCGATAAATCCAAACTTACTTCATCTAAACCCCCCAAATCCAAATTGGCTTGAACAAAACCATTATCTCCATAATTCTTTGCCTAATAACAATCGTTATTTTCAAAAATATTTCTATTCCTTATCTATAGGCAATTTACTACAAGTTTGTCATGATTTGTTTTTGGTTTTTATAAATTAGTATACTATAAGGTTAAAAAACATACAAGATGGAAATTTTGTATTGCCTAATTAATATTTTAACGGTGCCTCACATTATTGTCCTTTCCCCTATGATAACCACTTGCGCTAGGTATAAACGAAGGTATATTAGCGGGGAAGAAGCTACTAAACAATTAACGGCGGCCATTGCTTTGGTTGTGTGTTCCGGGGTCTATAATTCTTAGTTTCGTGCGTAATCAGCAGAGCCCATCTACTACCGGGGACGATGAAACTTGATACGATTAGATAATATTTAGATCAAATGGACTTGAGGAAACCTCTTTGACAGACGCACGAAAACTGATGTTAAAAAAGTTCTTAATTCCTTTAAAAGTAGAAACTGATCGGCGGTTGGAATCTTAACAAATAATACTTCCAAAATCAAAATTAAACAAAAAATAAGAAAAGTCTTTCTCCAAGCATGGAACTAATCTTGGCATCATTAATCGTTATAGTTTTTGAAAAGGATTTATGGAAATCCAGCAGTGTGACATAGAATAGTCTGGATTTATGTTTAAGGTTTTTCCTTTTCATAAAGCTGATTTTAAAACCGATATGACAGATTGGCTTAGAGTTAGTACTGCCAGCTCTATAGAAAGCGAAACGAAGAGAAAGTAGTGGCGTAACTAACCCGTAACTGCGACCGATGGAAACGTTAGTTCATTGCCAAGGGCGTACAGTATGGGCGAGATAATGCAAAGCGAGTCCGCTCTCGGAATAGGCTTGCCACTTTCCCTGATAAATTAGATAGTTTACTTAAAGGTAAAATGAAAGGTAACTAAAGTTAACATTGGGTTTTCCAAAGTCAGAAGCCGTTTAAATCAACTATGAGGTTTCGAGCATTTATAGATACAAAGTACATTCAAACTTTAACATCATAGAGTTTCCTAATAACTGTCTAATGCCTTTTTATCTTTATTTCAGCCGAAAGACATCCACTGTTGGACGTAGGCCGCGCTCCAAGTGTCGCCACAATTCAAACTAAAATTCAAAAAAAATATTTCAGATAAACATCCATATATGTTAGTAGTAGTACAACTTAACCTAATGTTAGTATTAAATAATAGTAATGAACAACTAATGAACCATTGTACGAACAGTTCAACGATTCCTCAGTTTATATGGATAAGCGTGTCTGGACGCTTCAAATATAAGCGTTCTGGACCTTCGTAAGAGGGAAGAGTCCCACCGGTCAGAAAACACACTCAGGATGCCATTGGAGGCGGACCGCAGGCGCGCCAACATGGAAGCGCAACTCTTCCGCATAATCGCGGCGAACCCATCGACACAAGCGTCATAATGACTCGCATTCGTCGGATTCCCGCTACCATCACCAGGTCATCGTCCTTAAAGGAGGCCTCCCAATGCTGCGTTTTTCGGTACTCGGCGCAACTTTAGAACTTTTCGGCCTCAACGGCCATCTGTTCTGCGAGCAATGTGCCCAGACGAAAGAGATTATGCAGATGCAAGAATATTTCGTAAACGAATTTGCTCTAGAGGCTAGATGGTAGAATTAACAATAATAAAATATTTGTCATTGAATTCGAGACTTTGTATTTTGATTGACAGGTGAATGAATTTTCATTTCTTATTTTTTTATTCTAGTCTAACATTAGCTTCGACTATAATTCGAATTGATATAATCTGTAATTTATTCATAATTTAGGTCAATGTTAATACCAACAAGTGGTCGAAGCAAATTAACTAAATTGCAATCTCAAACGGTCAATAAATTGATAAAAGATAATTTGAAGCGGCGATTAAAATCGTAGTTCTGTATACTATAAATTTAATTTCTTAGGTTTAAGTATTTAAGTGTAATAAATAGAGCTACATCATGATCTGGATAAATCTGAATTAATTTAATTGCGAAAAACAAATCAGTATCTGAAATTTACAACCCGGGTCCAATAATGGATTTATGATGAATCTAAACTGATATATATTATAAAAAAAAATGGTTTTTTTTATCATTTTATTACGATTTAACTCAAAAATTCCTGGAACAATTATAAATTAAGTAATTTTTTTATAGCATAATAGATAAATAAAATTAATAAATTAATAATTTATCAATAAATTAATAATTCATCAATAATTTAATAATTTATCAATAATTAAAATAACTTATCTAATTTAATTTTATTTATCTATTGGCTATAAAAAAATAACTTAATTTATAATTGTTCCAGTATATCTATAAATATCGAATCAAAGAAATACTCACCATAAATTGGTCCTATTATAACACACATGACTATAACCAGCATGATGACCCTCAGTCTCCGGTTGTTCGGGCCGTGTTTGAAAGCCACCATCAGTGTCTCCTTCACGTATCGAGTATCGAAGAAAGTCCGGGACCACTCGCAGCAGTTGGTTGGAGGTTTCTGAAAAGTCGATATTTCGTCGTTATGTATTGTACCAATATTTAGGTGTTTTTTTTTTTTTTTTTTTTTTTTTTTTATGGTAGGTAAAATCATCCAATGACAAGTCCCGCCCTTGGGTGGAGCGGGAAGTAGTGTCAGACTCTTACTGACTAAAAACCTACCCCGTTCCTTCATGCCTATCATGCCGGGGCTGAGCCTTCCTCTCAGAAAACGGCCCTTAACCCCAGCAGGATTCGACCCTGCCTGCCTGCAGCTAGCAGGCTACCAATATTTAGGTGTACTGTTTGATGAGTATTTAGAACCCTGAAGTCTGGATTTTTGTTCAGTTATCGGTTATTTTATTTTTCTTAGGAAAAATCCACCAATAGTGTGAAACCGTAGGCGCGGGCTCGCGGACGGCGGGCAATGGGTAGCTCACTGTCCGTCCGGCCGGTAACATACCGGTCCGAGCTCAAGTCGTTTACGGCGCGCACTGTTCCCGCGCGGCTCAAGAAGTTGTCAGCAAACTGTAGGGGCCTAACAGGGCCGAAGCCTACTGGGGTCAAAGGGTATGTGAAAATGGCACCCGGGGCCCTGGGACCAAGGCAAAGAAAGGAACGGGGTAAGTTTTTAGTCAGTAAGAGTCTGACACTACTTCCCGCTCCACCCAAGGGCGGGATTTGTCATTGGATGATTTTACCTACCATAAAAAAAACCAATAGTGTGAAGGATTTTTAACCTAACCAGTGCATTTACCGAAAACTAGAGCCGACAATAGAGTCCAACACAAAAACGTCAAATAATCGAGCTTGAAGAGACCCGGAGAAAAGACTTAACTGTCTTGGACCCCACAACGAAATCAATTCGAAACGAACATCGGAAGAGTAAGAATAATTTTATCAGTTAATAAAAATAGGCTCACAGTCCAAATCATGGGATTAACATAAATAGAGTAGAATAGAATAAAACCTTCTTAATTTCAAGTTTTATTTCATTAGGTACAGCATAAGTTATTCTGGTGAAATTGGCGCATAAAACATGACTCAAATACTCGTCAAATTCACAATGTTTTCACAATGTATACTTTTGAGGTTTCTTTGTAACGATCAACATTGTGCAACTATCTCAATAAGTATGCTGTGTTTGTCAAACGGATCTCAAAAGCTATTTGAAAGAAAACACGATAAAGTTATCGTTATTGTTTACATGTTTTTCTCAATTATGTGGTTATTACAAATGCATACTTTTGAATGTTTTTTAATGCTGTATTTTCCGGAAATTATATTGTCAAGAGCTCAACAGCTCTGTTTGCGATAATATTGTCAATAAGTCTAAAGGTAATTCGTTTACATTCGTCACGAATAAGATATTAGAATAAAAAAACATGAAAGCATAAAGAAATATGTCTTCTTCATTCAACGTTTATTTAAAAATAATTTGAGTTGAGTCTTTATATCGGCAATAAAAAACAAGATTTGCGATTATTTGCATGCAATAGATATGAGAACTTCCTGGGCTGAAGAGAAAGCGTGTAAACCATTTGAATATCATGTAACAGTTTAGGTAATATGGCTACTTGGCTCGGATATAAGTTTGAGTTTTGCACACGAAAGCCACGAAGAGATGCGTTGTCAATCGCAATTACTAGCTAGAGAGATGAAGAATGACCGAAAGACACTGATTCCTGTACCACAGGTTTTCCCATCTAGTACAGGAGTCAATGATATACTCTATTTGTACCTTAATATATATTTTATGCCAATAAATTCATTTTGCCTTATAAATTCTTAAGGGGATTACATCGCCCAAATCCAAAAAAAAACGCCTAGGTTAAATGGAAGTTTATACATTATTCTTTATGTACGATTACCATATAAAAAATGAAGGAGATACTTAAGGACATTACTAATAAATTGTATTGATTAAGTTTTCAAAAACAATACCCTAACTCTAGAAAAAAAATCTGGTAAATAGGTCTTTTTTGAACATTAATTCCCTTTACTATAGAGGAGGCCTGAGTCCGAGCAGTGGCAACATTAAAAGGCTAATAATGTTATGCTATGCTATACTTTTAACATGACAGAATTTTCTTTGGCATAACTACCTTTCCATAGTTAATATTACGCATAATTTTATTTTGCATGAGTTTTATTTAGAGCGATGGAGCGACGTTTATTTGGTATGGCTTCTTAACTGAACCTCAAAAATTAAAATATTTTCTGGCAAAATGTCATTGTTCAATATATCAAAAACTTATATATCCAATGACCATAAAACCGAAAATTAAAATAAGGTAAAATGACGTCGAATAGGAATAATAACCCTCCTTTGGCTTTGCCGTAGTCGGGGAAAAATCTAATGGTCTGCAAATGTGACATCGAATGTCCCAAATATCGATATTTATTTATTATATACGAGTCATGTCATCATCCATGAGCGAGCGGAGTAAGCTTAGAATTTTAGGGCACTCCAAGACGGACAGGTTAGGTTAGAAGGCTAAAGCAGGAGCGGAGCAGAGTTTTGGGTGGTTATTTATATAACCACTCAAAAATAGGAGGAAAATACGGCCTCTGTCGACCTCCGTTACCGGCGACGTGGAATTTTATTTTTGATATTACTATTACCACCGCAGCTAAAGACTAAGTATCGATATAAAATGAATACCAAAAGAGGATTCCGACTGTGAATTTTCAAAAATGTATGCAGAAATATTATTAAACAAAAATTATTAGTTTTGAATGTATGACAAATTAGTGTATGCGAAACGATTTTCTAGGAAATGAAGTTTATATTATAACATAAAAAGTTTTACTATTTAAAAAGGTACACGCGTCAAAGTCAGTCAATATATGATTCGTGTTTACAGAAAGCAAGCAAGCATTTAAAATAAACTATGTGTATTCCTTTTAATACACAGACTTCAAAAAAAGGACCTTCTCAAAATAATAGTATTTTTTTAAAACAGGTTTTGTTTTAAAGGACATACATTCAGATTAACCCTAATTTATCAAAACACATTCCCGATAAAAAATCTATGAGATATTATAATTGATGCAGTTAGTTATTTATAATTTTAAATTTTCAACCAAATCAAGTCGTTCAGGAAGTATAGGTATAACTTGATGACGTGTAGCTGATGAAGAAGACCACAAATGAACTAGAAGGTAGACACCGGCACTCCAATATAAAACAATATATACTAGCCATATTTTAAATGTACAACGGTAGTGGAAAAGAAATCACCTATTTACAAAAAAAATACAGCCAACTTCCATTTAAAAAACGATATAAAGTATCGTTGGTTTTTTTTTTTGAATTTTTAAAAATCTTTCTTCAATATCCACTTTTGGTGTAAGTATAAGAAACTTTTGTAAAAATAAATCCATTAATTTATGCTTCTTGCTCATTAGATCATAAACTAATAAAATTTGAAGACAATTACATAGAATCTATCTGAAAACGCATTTTGAAGCAGGAATAATGTTTCAACCATTTTCCCACTAGGCATTTGTGATTTTTATAAGAAGAAAAAACGACTGAAAAATGTACTTTCACGTTTTTACCAGCAATCAATTTACCGTCATTTCAGATAACAGTTTTATGTCGTATTTATAGTACCTACTTTCTCGTATGTTCGTGACCAAAACAACATTCATGAGTAGCAGCTGTATGCTATTCAATACGTGTACTAATTAATAAGTACCTACCTACATCATTAATTGTTATCAAACCAAAATAAAACACCTATTTTATAGGTATAAATCTGAAAATTATTTTCTAAAATAAACAAGGCATCTTTCGCAAATAACTACTAATAATGTCGTACAATCTGAAATGTGTCAATCTGGCTGCGGAATTGCTCCAAAAAAATTACCGCAGCCCTACAACGCAAAGGCTCTGATCGGCCGAAACCCGATGGGAAGCCGAAACCGAAACCGAAAGCGTAAGTTTGGCTCGTCTTCCAGTGTTGGACGTAACCGAAACTGACGTGGTAACAGGAAAACTATCAAAAAATAATATTTCGATACAGTTATTTCTGACCATATTTTGATATAATAATAAATAGGCCATTTAATCCCAAATACACAAAATTGTAAATTAAATTAAAAAAAATTCTTAATGGCTTATTCGTTTCATGCATTAAAAATTCATTATTACAATTTGAATTTTAGGTAATTTACTTTGTATTACTGACATTGTATAAAAAGAAAGAAAGATTTTTAATAATTAATTAATAAAAGTTATTCAATAAAACATATCTTTTAAATAAAATATTTATATTAGATTATTTTATTATTAATTTCGATATAATTATACTAAATAATACAGTTATAACTTTTAGAAAATACTAAATAATCGCATACATCGACGATTACATAATATATACCTATCTATAGACGAAAGGGTTGGTCAGTTTTTAAATATCTCTCACAAACGTCAGCGCAAAGACACTAGTTTCTTTCGAGCGAAACATTCAATCTCTTTTTAGCCGACACCGAAACTCCACCTAGTTCTTTTGGCTTAGCTGATGCCGAAACTGAACATTCGGTCGCTTTCTAACACATGGTAATTGCAGGTACACAAGTAGTCAGTAAAAGCCTGACACTCTCTCGTTCCACCAAAAGCGGGAGTTGTTGACGATAATCCAAAAAATAAATAAGCTGCTGAATCACAATTTAAAAAAAAATTGTCAAACACCTATTTAATATAAGTGGCCTTATATATAATGTACATTAACATAATAAAAATCGCGCAGACGCAGAAAATAATAGCATATACGGATTCTACAAAGATTGATTGCTTCGACAAATCCGATTGATTGAATGTCCATAATATCTAAGTTTAAAATTTATTAGTATCGTGTCATTGAAGATTAGTTATTGCATAACACTTATGTAAAGTGATTGTATCGGCAATCAACATACGAGTATATGCAGGGCCATAGTAATACAGGCGAGTGAAGGGAATACTCAGAAACTTGCGGTTTCAGTACGTTTCTAGAATACATTACCAGCTACAGAATGTTAGGGGTCGAATAGGCCAATTACTTTCCAAATAAGGTTGAGTGTTGACTACTGTAAGTATTTGAACTGCACGCTAGTTGCAAAATTGCAGTTTTTGTGCAGTTGACGTTACTGCAACGAAACTGCCCAACGACTTTGTAGTCCTGTCCTCCTGTCATCTTGTAGCTGGCACGTAATTGTACTACGTGCCAACTACAAGATAATAACAAACTGATTTCGACTCAATGAAGTTTACTCTGCATTTAAATTGCAATTTTGTGGTTAGCGTGCAGTTCAAATTTTCAATTGCAGCGGGGATAAATGATATTAAGCGTATTTAGAGGCTAACTGAATAGGTTCATCATAATGTTTCATTGTTGCCATAATTACTGATTCCCATTCATTTTGTATCAAACATTAATTGATATGTTTACGAGGCAATAAAAAATGCAGTTTAATCGATTTGCTGAAAATAGACAATTAGACATGGCAATATCTATGATAGAAACTAAAACTAGCCAGAAGTCTGACAAGCTGAAGTAGATATGTGGGTGTCTCAGAATGCAAGAGGGTGTTAGAAAGTAGACAAGTCTATTTCAAAGTACCAAAGTGTACATAACTTATACATATGATACGAGTACATTATACACCTATCAAAGCCTATCAATGATTTTGGTTCGATGAGAGCAATGATACTAGATGAAAGTTGTTGAGATAAAACACGTAACTACAAGTAATGATACTTAAATTGTCTTTATTTCTGAATCTTTTTTATCATACCACGAAGTCATGTGAACTGACCCTTATTAAAATAAGCCTTCCGCAATAATATGGCTAAAAACTCTGAATAATTTTTTCCTAAGTTTTTTCACAGAAAATTATATTTGAAATAATTATAGTGACAAGTAATTGATAACGTGGCCATGAAGATCGTAATTATATAACAGTTAGCAAGTTCAATGACTAAAATAGATTATTCGTGCGTAACAATACAAAAAGTCCATCAACTTGACCCAGATCGGTGTCACACTCTGCTGCAAGGAAGGACCTTGAGAACTAGTGTTTTCTATGAAAGGCAATGAAGTAATTTAATTATTTAAAAAAAAAAATAGAGAGTGAAAGTTTGTATTTATGTTTTTATATAAAGCGGTAGTTGATATCTAAGTTGTGTTGAATTGTTTTGTTTTTATTCTCGAGTGCGTGTGGGATTTGCGTTCAAAGGGTTCCGTACCACAAACCTAAACCGGTAGTCACCGGCTCGGGCTCGGTCCGGACGGTTACCGCGTCCGGACCGAGCTCGAGTCATCGGCGATGCGTAGTATTTCACGCGTGCTTCAAAGAGATGTCAGCAAAAACGTAGGGGCTCAGCAGACCTACTGGGGCCTACTGGGGCCATGGGTTGACTTCCAAAAAGGAAACCCGGGATTCTGGAACGCAAGGTAAAGAAGGAACATAGGTATGGTTTAACTTAGTAAAAGTCTGACAAGTCGGGAGAAGGCATTGGATGATTTCCAACCTTAAAAAAAAAAAATATAATTATATCTAAAAATCTCGTTTCTCCTATGGGGGCTCCATTAGATTTAATTTTTGTTATATTTAGCTGCAGTAGAATGTTTTTGTTTGAAAATATCAATTGTGTAACTAATAGTTACGGTTCATGAGTTACAGCCCGCTGATAAATGGATGGACATACGGACGGACAACGGAGGCTCAGTGTCAAATGTATCTGTCTAAAAATTCATTCATTCATTGACAGCCAACACAGCTTGAACCGCTGGATCTGAAGCATAAAATTTTGCCCAAGAGTTGATACGCACTTTACAAAAGTGTCGTAGAAGTGTAGTACCTATAATAGAAGAGAATTTTTGAGAAATTATCCCGTAGGGAATGAAAGTTAGCTGTTTTTGCTGATGGGAAATTCTATTGGGTAGACGGCTCGAAGCAAAAGAATCTGATAACGAAGTTCGAAATACATAAGTATACTTGAATAAGTGCGACAGAAATATATATTTTTTTTAAACAGAGTAGAATTGTGTATTTCTCTGTTTTTTTTTTTTTACAATATCTATATGAAACAACAATTAACACTAATATGAAATTTTTTTTTTTTTCTGAAAACGACATCATAATCGGTTTTTAAATGAAACAGAAATAAATTAGCACTATACAGAAATGAAGAAGAACGATTGAAAGCGTGGTGCAAACATTTCTGTGCACGCGAAACCTAATGGTGATGATATTTTTCATACCTATAAGTGCGTACATTATTTATATGTTAGGTACTTGACAGTTTTCTTTTCCGATAGATTTCAAAAGTTTCTGCAGATCTATTTAATTTTGAACTGATTTTTAGATGACGTTATTTTTTGACACAAACAAAAAACGGCCCATGCTAAAATCTATCGGTGTGTACTCGTCGCATTTTACATGTGGTTACTGCATTATGCTGAGCGATCGGCCGTTTTGCGTGGACGTTCGGACGTAGCGAATATTTTTCATAAAGAACGCCTATTTAAAATTTGTAAGTTAGTCCAAAGATTGCGGCTTTTCCACCAAATATTTTTTTTTTTTAAATGGGTCTAATGCTCAATTTTATACCTTAAACACTACTCGTGTACCATATCCTTAATTTTATGGGTACAATTACGGTATTTTTCGTCGACAACACACCGAAAACACCAGAGAGGAATCTCATCACCCAAGTCCATCAATTTTATTCATCTTTCTTTGTGAACAAAACCGCAAACAGCAGCTAGAACCATAAAAAGTAAAATAAAACCTGCATCTACACGGCTCGGAGTTTTCACAAACAACATCATACGTTACCTATGTGAGTTTAAAGTTTAAAGGTGAGTTTAGCTAAATGAGTTTCATGTATGGAGTTGTTTTCAAACCCATGTTTTTTAAGTGACCGAGCCTATCCCAGAGGCGGCAGCAGGGCCCATCTTTGAGGAGTGATCGGAGAGGTGACGCGGCGTCCTCGTCCTCACTTTTCACATGACGCAGGTCCTCACCTGACGCATGTCCTCACCGGACATGGCTAGTCCGGAAGATTTCTGTTTCGGATTCAGGTGAAAGAAACGCCCGGGTGTCACCATTGTACGGAGCAAACGGAAGTCTGCCCCGCTTGGGCAGAGCACCGCGCTTAGGACTCATGGAGGCTATCGGAGTCGGTAACTTTTCGCGTCCAGCCCTGGTTCAAGCTATGGTCTGGGAGTGAGAAGGTTTGGGAAAATCGACATGCACGAGGCAATGGCGTCGCCAAGGGGTGGAAGGGGGGCTGCGGCCCTCCCCTAAAGGCTTGCTTTACAGCTTCAAAGCCTAGTTTAGGTACCAGTCTCCCACAATTTAATGACCATCCTATATGTTACTGTAGATATAAGGCTAGCAATTAAAAGTTATGGAGAAAAAAAACTTTCATTATTATTTAAAAAAAAAAAAATATTCTCTATACTTCCAATAGCTCCCCCCCCCCCCTTGATCATCGGTGGGCGATGCCCTTAGCACGAGGTACATTCTTTCTCTCAATAATAGTATCTACACGTAATTTTATTGCACCTGGGTGGTTATTGGGTACAGTACAGGAAGTATAAAATTATAGACTACAACCCAAAAAACACCATGTACCATCTCATGGACTTTTCCGCCTGAATCATACTCTTTTGTCACAAAACCCGAGTTTATGTCAAATAAACAAACAAAGGACAAAGGTGGAGGTTGATGACATTACGACGATTGCATATTAGACATAATTGTAGAACTAGCCTTGAGGAGCACAGAGACGCATCGCTTAAACTAAAATAACAAGTTCTATTTTTCCTTGCAGGAAGTAACATTGCCAAAATTTATTGATATGGATGAAAAGGTTAGGTGCACTTCAATAAATATCTACAAGGACAAATAAGTCGTTAAGCTAGTACACATACGGGCTAACTAAATGAAAATAATAAAGGTGATGTTTGGTACAACTATGCTGAGTCACTTTTTAACTAAGCCCTTTAGATATTAGATTTAAAAAAAAATCGAATGCGAAAAAAACACTCAATAAAAAGTGTTGTTCCTTTTAAATAAAGCTGAATAAATAGAAGTTTTAAATGATGACCTATGCTTTTATAACATAGAACTAATCTATGTTTCTTTTTCGTTAAGTTTTTTTGTTATTCGAAAGAAAATATGTTAAGTTTTATTACTATACTCCATTTGTTTAGGTACTTAACTAAATGTAAACAATCTTCACATGTCTGTTATCTAAAATTGTCTAAAAACTTTATCAAAAAAATTTTTCAATTGTTTATTTACCTAAACCGATGTTTGGTAATTAACTAAATTGAAATAATCTTTGTGTGTCTTTTATACATTTTTTTTTTTAAATTAAAAGACATCAAGATTTTTTACATTTAGTTAAGTACCTAAACAGATGGAAAAAAATAGCTTTTTTCGAGTTTGGAACGCATCAGATGGAACTCCTTCCACTCTAAGTTGGAGCAAAAGAGCGTCTCTGACTTTTACTGACTTACAATCTGCTTATGTTTCTTAGCTGCCCTTTGCATTCCATTGCCTCGATATCTCTTTCAAATGTTCCTACAGCCCTTCAATACTAACTGTGGTTGCAACTGAAGTGCTAATAAAACATAAATATACAACACCACAAACCACAAATCTTTATCACTACTATTAGCTATCAAGTAATATGATGATTTAACTGACTTTACTAAAAGTAATGTCCAATATTCCATCTTCAACTATTATTTTCCTACAATTGGAACATTATCAACTGAAATTCGGTTCAAACATAATAATAATTTATTAGAACCAATATCAGAAACTTGTTTTGTATAGGACTGCAAAAAATAATCCTCCTCCTCGATTCGTATTCCTCATTACTGGGGGTTGTGAAGTTCTCACTGGATTAGCTTCTTATTGATGGTGTTCCGCCATCTGCGAGGAGCGGACCTGGGCCTCAAGTCTGCTATTACAGTAGTGTCGGAATGGTCTATCATTAATTTCATAATTTTTGATTTTGACAAGTTTGGTAATCTAGTAATATAAAGGCGTCATTATGACTTTCCAATGATCAACCACCGACCCTCTATTCGCCGTGTCCTCGTGGGGGCAATCGGCGGCAGCGATCTCTCTCGCCGGGCCTTGGTTCAGGCCATGGTCCGGAGTGAGGAGGGATGGCAGGCGGTCGCCTCCTTCTACGAAGCAGTAATGCTAGCAAAGGAGGAGGCCGACCGCATCAGGCAGAGGCAACGGGGCGCTCGCCCCAGCCGCCGCCGGGATTCCGATCCCGATTTCCGGCCACCGTAGGCGCGGGCTTGCGGACGGCGTGCAGTGGGTAGCCCACTGTCCGATCGTCCGGTAACATACCGGACCGAGCCCAAGTCGTCGACGGCGCGTTCTGTTCCCGCGTGCCTCAAGGAGCTGTCAGCAAACCGTAGAGGCCCAGCCTGCTAGCTGCAGGCAGGCAGGGTCGAAGCCTGCTGGGGTTAAGGGCCGTTTTCTGAGAGGAAGGCTCAGCCCCGGCATGATAGGCAACGATGGAACGGGGTAGGTTTTTAGTCAGTAAGAGTCTGACACTACTTCCCGCTCCACCCAAGGGCGGGACTTGTCATTGGATGATTTTACCTACCATAAAAAAAAAAAAACCGACCCTCTATTGAAAGAAATGGTATAGAATGGTAATCTCGTTGTTACCTAAATAATGACAAATGAATGTCTGCCTTATATCACAACAAAAACCAAACACTGATATACCAACAAAAACAAAACACTGAAAACCGCCTGCGGCCGCTCTAGATAAACAGTAAGTAGTAATGTCACTTTGACTTTGACAGCTAAAAAAGACCACTGACCGACCAATGATCGGTCGTTATGAATTTTGCAGATTACGAACTTTTAGCAAAATGACAATGGAATCATGTTGGAATGACGAATTTATAAAAATAGCAGACTTGGGCCCCAGATCTGCCCATCTTTTTGGACGGCGGCCCCTTGGTCGTTTGCTATCATGCCAATTATGACGAGCTGTTCAAGGTTGTGGCCATTTTTCAAAAAATAATCAGCTCTCGATAAATCAATACAGGATCTGTTACAGTAATCAAAATCAAATGCACCTCAAACGCTAAACGAAAAATTACAAAAGTATTGTTAAAATCTATTGTCAACTGAAGAAGTAACAAACGTACAAAAGGATTAACTAAAAACTAGGACTACCGGAAAATAAGAACTGGACGCTAAGGTACTGAAGGTCACCTAATCTTAGAATTGCAGCTGCAATCATTTTAAATTCAAGTTGTTCACAATATTTATTTTAAGTGGTTTATAACAGTACAAATAAAAGTGCATTAAGACAACTAATTTATTCAATTAAACTATAATAATTATCTTAGAACGGTAAAGGCTATCACGGATAACTATTTTTAATTCTTAAGTAATGGAAACGTTATTAATACAACGACTACACACAAGAAGACTATTCACGCTAACAAAGTCCTATTTGTCTGTCTCATCGTGTGAATGCTTTAACCGTGTATAAAATTATTCAGATTAAACCGACACTATAAATAATTGCAACTATCAATTGAACCGTGAATATCTATGTTATCGATCCAGTTAATACGATAAATACACAAAGCTGCTTGTTTCGTTCAATGAACCATTTAATCCAGACTCACTTCCAAGGTGTCTAACATACTGATGCAAACAACATCAAACATTATAAATTATTGCTTATTGACAATTTAATCAATAAACAGTCGTGGAAAATAAACATCACGATTATGGAAATAAAGTGTCAATTATAAATACTCACCACAGATGGGTCGCACTTCTTCACTTCCTTGATGCGAACGAAGCCGTAGATAAAAGCCAGAATATATAGTGTCGCACTAACAGAGAACACACCGTATAAACCAATCTTTCGCACCAATATTCCACTAAGAGCCGCCCCGACCGGCACACCCACCGAGTGGAACAGATTCACTATGCCTATCCGCAACGTCCTTTGTTCCTCTGTTGTTATATCTGCTATGTAACTGAACACTCCCATAAACATTGTAAACCAACCACCCGTCATGGCTGGAAATATAGCTTCCGTCACAGCCGCCACTTCCACTGGCAACTCGTAGAAAAAATAAGTATTTACAATCAAGCCTATACTGGTCAAGAATTCTCCAATGATCGGTAAAAGCATACAAATTTTTCTCTGTCCAACTCTGTCACTGTATGCTCCGAGAAATATTAATATCCCGCATGGTAAAAATGATTGTAGTACAGTCTTCCAACCAGTCACTGACGCCACTAATGTTTGTACTGCTTCTTCCTCTGCAGTGTAATTAGCTGTTTCTCTTCGAGTTAAAGCATCACAAATATGATGATCAAACTGTAGATTTACTCGGCAAGCTTTTTCTAAGTAAAGATTTTGTGTTGCTAAAACAGACAAGACTGATGGCATCACATAACAAGCCAAAATAGGTTCTACAGTTATAAGAGAGATCATGCGTCTTAGCTTCTGAAAATGACTTAATCCTTCCCAACTCTCTTCTTCGACTTTTTCGTTTTTATTACTCTCATGTTCTTTATCCAATTTAATGTTTGTCATATTGTCGTATTCTTTAGTTTTACTTAAACTATTCTTAATTACATTAGTTCCATTTAAGTCACCACCATTAACATTAAGAGTTTTATCAGCAGTTTTGTTATTCTCCGCATTTTTGCTATCCACAGCCATGACTACGTCACGCGTATCTGAAACGGAAACATGAATTATGAGTTTTTCTTTACGACCTTTGCATTCGATATTCAAATATGAGTTTAATTTTATATTTTCTACATTTTACAATTTATGACAATTTACATTTGTGTAATTGTGAATATCTCGTTTTTCTCATTGGACTCTGTGCGTTTGATTGGTAAATGAAGTACCGGACGTGGTAATTGTTCCATGATTGCCAACATGCTTAACGTAATCGTCTCTAACTGTGGGACTGACCAATTTTACCTAACTAACAATAATTTTCTCATTCTGTTGAATCCTTTTCATTATCTCCAAGTCACGGAGAATAGAACAATGTAAGTATCTTTTGTCCAGATTGCTTTTGCGTAGATTACTTTATCTATGTTTATAGAAGCAGTTGGTACTTTTGCACACGTTGCAGTGAAAACGAGTGATACGACACGGATTTTCATATTGATTGAATGGTTAATGTTTAACAATAAAATTTAATTTTACGGTTCAATACAGTTAATTGTGATACGGAAATAAGTTTTCCGGCAAGTAATTCAGGCTTTATCGCAACGAACTTTGTATCAATCATTATCGACAAGAACATGAATTACAATAACATCCTCCTAACAGCTATTCCTGAGATGCTACTATTCAGTACATATTTAAATATTCCAGTTAAATCAAACCAAATCAATTTTAACTACTAAAAATTGCTATTAGAACACGAAGGTAGAAACTGAAAAGTCGTACAGTCCTTTCAGGGGCCCTAGAAATTGTAAGTTCTACTACCGGGCGTGGGGCCCTGATTTTAATCCCAGTCTAAATATATAGCTACTTCAATCTACATGGCTCTTAAACATCATTGGTAATCTATACGAGTAGTTACTCACTCCAACACAAAACAAATGAATAAAAGTGAGTACTGCCTACCACTCCAGCAAGCAGGCGTGATGTTATATGAAGGAAGAAATTAGAATATTGTAGGTAGTGGTCACGCGACATTATTGGCTCCGACAAGTGAATCGTCGTACGAGCCTCAATTGATATCAATGCCTTTTGATAACAATGAAAACATTTCCCGTATCAGTAAAGAACACAAAAGATTAGAGGACACAGCATTTTAATTACAGAGAACCGAACATTTTTAAATATTGTATGCCGATGCCAAGTTATATGTCACATGCAACTGTTTATAGATATATTTAGATATAGAAGAACTACCGGTTAGTAACATTGGTCTCTTCCGGCTTGAAGAATATAGGTGCCGGTGATAATACAGGCACATGAGTTTGTTCAACTTTGTCCTTGCATGACGGGAACAATGCATTATAAGGAATATCCTAGATGGACTTGATCAAAAAACCAGATGTACCTAGCACCAAATGTGATAGCCAGAAACCTAGCACCAAATGTGTAACCAGATGTGATAGCGAAATAAAAAGGTAGAATAGAATAAAATCGGGCTTAAAAATAACTTACGAATTGTAATTATAGTATTTATTTGAATATACTACGAGATTATTATTCAAAATAAAATAAAAAAAATTATAATAACAAATAGCAACAACAAGACACATGTTTTTCTGAAAAATTAAACTTACATTGGTACCTACATTTATAATGTTGATTTATAATTTATTCCACAATAGTACTACTATTCTATATTATATTACGGCTTTCATTATAATACTGTTTATATATAGATGTACTAGTTTTTAAATTCAATCTTGCTAGTCTATAGCATGATTCTTGTGCACAATACATAACACAATTGTGAATTTAAAGTCTGTGATACATCACTAAATGAATTGGTACTGTGGTTCCGGTACGTCAACAATGGGTATAGGGTTAGAAGCGACATGTTATTCATTGATCCTGCAGTACAGAACAGAAATGCATTCAGCTGTTGAATCCATTAGGACTTATAAAAATCCTGACATCTATCGTGCATCTAAAAATTTACTTATTTAATGACGTTATATTTGTTTTTTTTTTACCGGGATTAAATCACTGTTATTTATTTTTAAGTGAACCGGACAAAAAAACTGATAGCGCTTCTTGCCTCATTGCTCTTTTCAACACTATTAATAGATTTATTTTGTTTAGTCAAACAGAAATTAAAATTCCTGAACTGTGGCAAGTACAATGACTTACTATTTTTATGTAAGTATTATTGATGCTCTACTAAACCTAGAAGATATAGGACAAGCGTTGTATTCGGCTCGAAGGACCAAATTTTACCCATTGCTTCTTTTAATGATATTCATTTTTTGATTTTTGTAATGTAATTGCGCTATGACTGGCATATGTTGTCAAGAGTTTTTGTTGTGTAGTCGACAATACACCGGGGCCGTGACAAAAAGTCGGCAGTGTCATCTCATCGACCTTGTCCTGCTGATTCCGCGTTCGATACCAAGGTTGGCTGTACCATGTTTATTTAAAGCTTCAAGAGGAAAAGTTATTTTAATATCAGGCCTAAAGGTTAATAGGCCATCCCACTCATTAGGTTCCATTATGCCAAACATTCAAATAGTTAAGAGAAATGGCACTTTGTCAATTACTACATAGTATAAAACAAAGTAGCTTTCCGCTGTCTGTAGATCTTTAAAACTAGGCAATGGAATTTGATGCGGTTTTTTTAGAGTGATTCAACAGGAAGGTTTATATGTATAACACATGCATAATATATTTAATATCACCATTACACCTGTGCGAAGCTGGGGTTTGTGAGTGTGTATGTTTGTTCACAGCTCAACTGTTTCGATGTAGCTCCAGGTAAACCATGTTCTAGAAAAGCACTTAGCACTGCAGAACATTTATTCTGGAAGATTGTTTCCTTGGGATCATTTTTTATTGTCACGTAAGCGAAATCACTGGCAGAAGTTGATTACTGATAACTTACGAGTATTTGATTTGAAGATCTTGTTACACTTTTTTTTTGTAGATTTTTGCTGTTTTATTTAAATCTTTTTGCCCCAACTTGAAGTCAATTTATCTGCTAGTATTTAAAAACTCAAGTTCAGTACTGATGAAAATTTAGCAGTATGTCAATATGTAATACACACTGTACTGTACTCCTAGAGAGGAGGCCTGAGTCCCAGCAGTGGGAACATTAAAAAGGCTGATGATGATGATGACTGTACCCCGCGGTTGCACCCGCGTCTTTGGTTACTGCTCCGCTCCTGTTGATTGTAGCGTGTTTTTATGTAACATATTCCAAATTTTACTAAATTAATGAGCTATCTAACACCAGTATACCTGAGATTAAAGTGTTCAAACAAAAAACTCTTCAGCTCTACAATATCAGAAAAATGTAATAATGTTCGGGCGAAATATGATTTTTAGCGCTGAGCTTCTACGATTTTGCTAGCGTAACTTTGAGGCGCACGTGGACTGATACGCGTGGTAAAAGACTTGGGCTCGATGCAAACGGTTAACGGACCGCCGGTGAGTTTTTACTTTTGTTTTGACTTTTGTCATCCGCAAGCTCGCGCCTACCGCTACTAGTGAAGGTCGAGGCCGTGGTGGCTTGGGTGTGGGGATATCCGTACTGTCACACGTGCTGTCGTCTACTTCGCTAGCATTGCTGTTTTGTAGAATGAGGTGCCTCCCATTCCCTCTCGCTCCGGGCAATGTCCTGAACCACAGGCCGATCGCCTCCACGAGGATCCTGACCCCGATTTCCAGCCACCTTAGGCGTTGGCTTGCAGACGGCGAGCTATGTGTAGCTTGCCGTCTGCAAACCGAACCGTTCAGACTGAGCCCAAATCTTTGGGGGCGCGTAGTGTCCCACGCGCGCCTCAAGGAGATGTTAGCAAAACTATAGGGGACAGCAGGATCAAAGTCTACTGGGCCATGGGTTGTGCAAAAGAAAACTCCTAACTAGAATGAAGGCAAGGTAGGCTTTTTCCTGTACCCAATAGTGGCAAAAGTCACTGGATGATGTCCAAATCGAAAAAAAAAAGTCGACCACTAATTACCTGTATATAATTACTTAAATAAGGTGCATAATTGTAAATCTCGTACAATAAAAGTTAACTACCAAAACCAAACCAGGAACACTTTGCTATTGTCGTAAAATAAGTAATTACTACTGTTTTATTCAATCGAACGCCTGTGTGCAGTTTCACTAAAAATAGACTTGGGTTCTATTAGTTTATTTCTTATTCAACTTAGCAACATAATAGTTATACAAAATATGTGGCGTTACATTCTTAAACGTCATTACCTCTGTAAGATGGAATCCCCGTTAGTTTTAATGTATAAGGAAGTGTTAAAAAAACTCAATGCTATATGCAAAAAAAATCTCAACTTAAAGCAAAATAAACTGACATACGTAGACAGATAAGTTGAGTACTTATTATATAGGGATGATTATTGATGCAGGGTCGAAGCCTGCTGGGGTCATGGGTCAGCTTCCGAAAGGAATACCCGGCCCCGGCACGATAGGCAACGAAGGAACGGGGTAGGTTTTTAGTCAGTAAGCGTCTGACACTACTTCCCGCTCCATCCAAGGGCGGGATTTGTCATTGGATGATTTTACCTACCATAAAAAAAAAAAAAAGCCCGCATAGTTAAGTTACATCCCTCCTCACTACGGACCATGGCCTGAACCAAGGCCCGGCGAGAGAGATCGCTGCCGCCGATCGCCCCCACGAGGACACGGCGATGCTCCGCCCAGGCGGGGCACACCTCTACAGTGTGCTCCACCGTGTCCTCCGGATGTTCCGCACAGTGTCGACACCCGGGCAAATCCTCCGCACGAATCCGGAACAGGTACTTAGCGAACTTTCCGTGTTCGGTAAGCACCTGCGTCGTGCGGAAGTTGAGAACGCCGTGAGGTCTTTCCAGCCACGCCTCAAGGATGGGCCTTATCGCCCCAATTGTGGCGCGCCCCGAACGAGGTTGCGATAGTCGTTGACGCCATTTCGCCATGAGATCCCGCCGGAGCTCTGTCCGCCATGCCTCGACTTGTCGTGGCAGCGGAATTTCGCCCCGGCGTTGCATCTCCATGCGCTTGTCGTGCATGTGTGCAAGGACTGTTGCCTCCAGATCCCACGGCGGTTGGCCAGCAAGGAGGGTCGCCGCCTCGCGGGAGATCGTTCGGTACCCTCGCACCATGCGTATTGCCATGACCCTCTGGCACGCATTCAGCTGGGCCCTCGGTTGCTGTTGCAACGTCGGTGCCCACACCGGAGCCCCGTAGAGAGCCATGGACCGAACGATTCCCGCGTATAACTATGCGGGCTAACTTTTTTACTGCAAATTCGTGTTCAATCGATTTATCTTATTAGCAGCTTTTACTAAACATAAACGTAGAATTAACTAATTAATTATTATTTGTATTATTATGTATTACTACCTGTTTTTTTGCTTCTTGAACTCAAAGTACTTAATGTACACAGACGAATTTTGAGCAAAAAAAAACATGTAAAAAGTATTCTGTTATAATAGTTTAATCATGGAAACTGTGGTTTTCCCACTGACATCTTGAGTAAATTTACCACTGAATTCATTTGAAAACTAATTAGCAACTGAATGCTTGTAATTCTTACGAATGCATCGTTAAAAGTATAATGAGATTTTGACGCTATTCAATGGCAATTTTGAGCTTAAAAAAACTATAAAAATACAGAAGGTAATGAAAGACATCTGAAAATGCATATTTGGACAGGCAATGAACTTTGCAACATGTGTTTTGATTATACGCATAATTTTATTTAAGGGAAAAAGGAATCCGTATCGTCCGTAGTAAAATCGGCAAAGCAAATCACGTTTGTAGTATGGAAGCCCTACTTAAATATTTATTTTATTCTGTTTTTAGTATTTGTTATTATAGCGATAACAGAAATACATCTGTGAACATTTGAACTGTCTAACTGTAACGGTTCATGAGATTCAGTCTGGTGACAGACAGACGGACAGCGTGATAACAGCGAGTGATAGCAATAGGGTCCGTTTTTACGCTTTGGGTATGAAAAGTTAAAAAAGGAGATAAAGATTATATCAATCAATCATGATTTGCTATGTTTGCTAAACTATCAAGTATTACTCAGTAAGTAACTGCCATTTAGAAGGTAAGTTAATCGCCTAACAAAAAAATAAAAATAAACAACTGACAAATAAAACAACTCAATCCTTTTGTTGATAGCTGTTTTTGTCAATCAAATAAATACAATAACGATAAAGGCGTCAAATACCAAGCCTAACACAGTCTAGTCATTGTTATCTTTTAGTCGATTTCCGCGGAAAATCAATTAAAAGCATTACAGGGTTACAATGATGTTTTCGCTACGAATTCCGCTGAAATAAGGCACCACCGAGTAGCTTGTTTTCCTTTTGTAAGTTGATAGAAAAAGTATACTTGATGAAAATCAGCGGAATAGTGACAGTGGTTAAAAAATTTAAAGGGAATCGTATGTCATACTATGTAGACAAATAAATAGGATGGATGAAACGCATGATTGACAGTTACAGTGGGACATACTCGTACGATAGAGATGTGCCTCACTTGGGTGCAGCACTGCTCCTGTGTTCTCGTGGTGCACGGCGACGTCTCGCGCTACACTCTGTTTCAAGTCATGGTCTGGAGTGAGGAAAATGGAAAATGGTCACATTCTTCTGCGAAGCTATAATGCTAGTGAAGAAGACGGCCACACACGTGAGGGAATGGACATCCGCACGCCCCAGCCACCGCAACACCAACTCCAACTACCAGCCACGGCAGGCACGGGCTTGCGGTCGAATGCGAAGCTACCAATTGGTATCTCGCCGTCTGGGCCATCCAGTAATCGTTCGAATCAAGCCCAAGTCGTCGACAGTGCCGGAATGTAGGAGGAACAATAATTTGTTGACACACTTTTTAAGAAAAGTATGTCAACAAATCTTATTTTATCGAATTTTATGCGAACACATACAAGTTTGTGCAACAAAAAAATCCTTGAAGAATTAACTATAATGCCTGCTTTTTCATTACAAACCTAATTGTTTCCAGGCATTAATAGGTCTCAATTAAAATACAATTTGTGTAAAAAGGAGATCAAAATAGTTATCATCTTATAGAAGATTTTTTTTATAGATAAATTGAGACAGTAATAAACCGCGAGTCGATCCAAAATACAAATTTTATACCTATTATTTTGAAGGCCAGGTTATACTCATTTTGAAATTTTTTAAACCTCTGGAAACCCACAAATATAGAAGAGAACACTGTAAAAATTTAATTTGTTAAAATTTACTATGTGACCAAGCGCTTGGCAAAAATGAAAACATGATAATAAAAATTAGTGGCTCGATAAAAAAAAATCGTGAATCTGACCCTAATTTACGCTTTTAAACGTGTTTATCTACCAGATTACGTTGCGGAAATAATTGAAAGTCACAAATAAAAAAACTTTTTTTTAAATGAGCCTGGCAAGAACAAAAATCTTGAATAGTAATTGTTTTTTGTATAGAAAATAAAACCGCTAGTTTGGGGCCGCAAAGTCGACATAGTCCCGAGCGAAGTTCATAAAAAAAAAAACAGTAACTACAACCGGCCCTTAATGCTGATAGCTATTGTATAAAACATATGTCAATAATCGAAAATCTATGTTTCATAAAGGAAATGATCAAATTAATAGTCTTTGGACGGAATCATGCAGCGGTCTTAGAAGTGCGTTTTCAGGCTAATATTATGACGAACGCTTTACTACAATAGATAAACATAAAAGAATAGGACATCATCCGGGAGGCAATTATTCTGTATAGCAATTACTTGATGGTATGTTAAGTTGGGCAACAATAGAATGACAGAACTCGCAAGGTCGCCACCATTAGTGAAGATACAATCAGACTCTACTCTTAATACTGCATTTATAGCTCCGTTGGTACTTTAATGTTAGCATTGTTCTTTAAGACACGCGTAAGGAATACGCCTATGTGTATGTATTACAGGCAACAAGCATCCAGGAATACGGGCTATGGATTTATTTTAACAAATTTATCGCGACCCTTGAATATAAAAGGCAACTTAAGGAACACAGCTGCGTTTTAGTAAAAGAATGGATATTTCTTGACAATTTACATGACTGCAGCCACAAGGATGCTTCGTTCTTTGCACAAAGAATTAGCATTGCTATTTTTTAATTGGGAAATTGGCAGATAAACTCTATATTTTAATAACTTTACAAATAAATAAAATATATAATCCTGGAATATAAATCAATGAAGACCTTTTGCATGATTTACGCGAGACAATAAATTAAATATGAATTTATTACCTAGTCAAGGTACTATGTAAACGAGGTTAAAAAGTTAAGGTTGGTCGCGGAAGTATCTTAAATATTGATGCTACCAAATTTTATTCACAGGAAACATTCGATTATTTGATACATAAAGATCTTGTGTCACTCGATCTCCTTCGAAACGGCTCGACTGATTTTGTTGAAATCGCTTTGTGTACATTTGGTCGGTCTGTGAATAGTAATAGGTCTATTTTTTATACCTCTAAGTGACAAGCCTCCTATCATGCGGGCGAAGCCGTTAGCAGCAGCTAGTATATTCATAAAAATAAATAAAACTGCACGTAAGGTATTTACAACATTTTAAAAGTCGAAATTTTATCCCACCAATTGTCATAACGAAAAGGAAATAATTTTTTATACTACTCATATTATATGGATTCATTGTGGTCTAAAATGAATGTATATATATAAAGAAGGGCTGATTAAGCTTGCATCATAATAATTAATTTATGTAGGAGTATAATTAATTATATTAATTAATATCAATTATCATTAATTTAATATTCCATCTCATCCCCGAGGTAGAGGAAGACCAGTCTCGACATGGCGGTCCACGGTAGAACGTGACATAAAGGCCCTTAACCTTAAATCTACGACAACCCAGGATCGTGTATCCTGGCGCAGGAGTACAAGGAGGGGCCTCCTTGTACTCCCCCCAAATAAAATGGGAACATGGGCAGGACGAAGAAGAAGAAGAAGAAGAAGATTAATTATCATTAATTTATGTATGTTTGTTTATTATTATGAAAACGATGTTTTTAGATGTAAAATAAAAACACTATATAAAAAAAAACAGTGATTTTGTAAAAGTTACGCATTTATAAAGGTTCTACCTAATTGTCGTCACTCGTCAGAAGAATGAAACTCATTCTTTTAAAATGGGTAAAGGCCGTTTTTACTTTTACTGCACTTGCCGTATGAGTATTCATCAATAAGTACCACATTTTGATTACTTTTGTTTTTATTTTTTCTTATGTTCGTGTTTATTTTTTATTCATTTTAATATATTTAAATTGTTCTTTTTTTATTTCTTTTTTTTTCCTTTAACTTCATATAATTTGATTTTGTTATTAATATCCGTGTACGACCTTTTGTACATATAGAATATAATAATAATAAATCGTTTATTATAAGGCATCTTGACCCACAGATATGTACAACTCTGATCCCCACGAAACAGACTAACATCTAGTTTGGGGATCACCGTTAACAGCCATGTATAATGTATTTGATTATTAATAAACTTATTATTATTTCTTATTAATTTACCATTCTTTTGTAAGAAATATTTTAACATGCTTTAAATTTTATACACATTTTCAAGTTTTAAGAGACTTTTCAAACAATTAATTCACATTTGTTTTCAAATACTCGTAACCATGTTTTTTTTTTTAACAATTTCTATGAAGATCTGGGCTATAAAAACATTAGTATTATGTTTGAAAAAAATATGATTAACTTATAAATGACCTATGCGATGTTTTAATATTTTATTTACGAGTATGTTGCCGTTTTTTTATTACAAAAAAACTATCCGAAAAAGTTTAAATGTCACCCATAGGTTAGTGAACGCTGCGCGCTAGGACTTACTAATCATTTTCTAGTTCGAGAGGTTCTAGTTTCTGAAGAAATACCTGAGTCAACACTGTGAAGACACCGTGGAGCGCGAGGTGGAAGTCTGCTCCGCTTGAACGGAGCACCGCCGTGTCTTCGTGAAGGTGATAAGCGGTGGTGATCCAGAATGAGAGGGAATGGAAAGCCACCACTTCCTTTTACGAAACAGTTATGCGAGAGAAGGAGATGGCTGCAACTGTGAGACGTGATGACAAGCAATGTGTAGCTCGCTGTCCAGCCGCCCGGTAAGGACCAAGCTAAACTTTACAGCGCGTACTGTGTCGTGCGTGCGTGTCTCAAAAAGATATCAGCAAAACCGAATAGTCCAGTAGGGACTATAATAATAGTCCAGGGATGCAGGAACATTTGAATGACACCTGTAGATTTTTGTTAGTAAAAGTCTGATAAGCCCTCTCGCTCTATCCTAGAGGAGTAGTCAAATGATGAATTCTCATTTTTTTTTTAAATGTACCTATGTAAACGCAATGATAAGTGTTAAATCATTACAACAAAATAAGTATCTTATTAAACTCGTCTCGCACTGCCGACTTGTGTCATTTGCAAAATTCTTTGACATCAATGATAATTACTTCAGTTGTTTGTTTGGGTTCCCATGACGGAATCTGATTGTTCAGGTAATCATGACTGTATATTTTGGTAATAGATGTCCACAATATAAAGCAAAGATGAGATAATCACATCAATACACTGATTGTCTGTAAACCATAAACAATGCTACAAAACAATTAGGAATCAATGTTGAAGGCTAGACGAGCGGATTTCCGACTTTCTGGTTGAATTAAGTAGTCGAATAAATATTTGATCCTACATCAATCAAGAGTAGCCTTTAATGTATATATTTATATTTTTGTGTAATGTATATAATATTTTGGTTAAAAAATTTTTTTCTTAGACTTAGGATTTGAATATTAATTTAATTCTTTGTTTTCCAAATAAATTAAATACTTTGATATCAATCAAATCAATCAAAAACATCCATTTCAAATGAAAATTTCGATCAAGCTGTCAAGTGAAGCTAAATTACCCGTTTTATAGCGTCACATCTCGTCAAATCTCTATGGAAAATATGTACGTGCAAGACACTCGATGGACACTCTTAAGTCGTACAAAAATACTGGTTACATATTTCTTATCGCTTGGACTACTATGTGACACAATGTAAAAAACCTAATTTAAAAAAAAAAATATCAATAAGCCACTAGCAGTTAAGATATGACCATTCTCAATTAACGGCGCTCGTTCACGAGCATGACGTGAATGCTATTGTTTTCAAAGATAAAAAAATAAAATATTACGAGCTCCAAAATTAAAACCATATCGAAAACAACAATACAAAAACGGTAAAAGCTTTTCTACCTCTATAAAACAAAATAATAATAAAAAATATAACTAATTAATAGGTAAAGGTGGTTGTGGCTGTGGTGCTCTACATTTACCGGCCAAGCATTTTTATCAAGGAGATAATCTTCCAATTGGTAATATTCTTCTCTACATAGTATGCGCTTAATGCATCTTTTCAATTTTGACTCATTTAGATGGAGAATTTCAAGTAGTATATTATATTTTATTAAAACTCTCCAGAATGGTATTGGAAAACGATAAGCTCTTCTATTGGGAACACAGAGTAAGTACATGTAGCGTAATGAGTTCAATCGAGGAAAAAATTATCGATTCATTAACAAATCATTTGCCAAAAGGTACCACCGCCTTGACATTAAGATATAAAATAGAATAGAAAATGAAATGATAATGAAATGTAGGCATAACAAATTGTGCGTGATCATATCTTGTAAAGGAAACATAAAGTGGTTTTTAATCTTCCCATAACTTTATTTAGTGTCATATAATATTGTTACACTTTCCCAAAGACCAGACAAAAACATAGATATACAAGAGGTATATGAAATGATGCAGTTTCGATTTTCATAAGCTTCACTAGAAAGTTGTGAACCGAGGAAAGGTTAGAAGAATATATAGAAAATGAAACTTTGTGAAAGTCTATTTCAAAGTTGCGGGCACGCATTTCTTGCAGAAAGTAAAATCTAATGAACAACCATTTTTGCTGCGAACTTTGAAATGTTCCAAGCGCACGTATTTATAAAAAATGATAAGGCCTCTAACAATTTTAATCAATTTGAATATTTTAATCAAAAATTTTAAATAGTGATTTATCTACCATAAAAAAAATAGTAAAAATTTTTTTTGTTACTCAATTTTACCTTAAAAAATGATGATCACATAAATGGGTATGGATGAAGGGACAGAGCCTTTAAACAAAAGCGTGGATTGTGTAAAGAAAGATAATGAATATTAATGTGACGATTAACAGCCCCCCTAGCCAAGTTAGCTTCGTTTCGTTAAGCGTGAACGCTTGGAGTTGGCCACGCCCCCAATTCCTTTGTTCTGACCACAGGACTGATCGTTAAGATGACATCAGAAAAAAGGATTCGGGGGCGTGGCTGATCGTAACTTGGCTAGGGGGGCAGGGCAGAATGAAAAAAAACATATAGCGCCAACCCCAGGTAACATAACAAAAAGGGAAGAAAAATGACAATTAGGTTTTCAAAAACAGATACAGATTACTTTAGGCTTATAAGAACAAGAAACCTCACAGCACTTTCACTACATTTGTAACCGGTACTCACAGGACAATAACAAACCTACCTACCTACAACTTGTAACAATGTGGCTATATTGTTAAATAATTGCCTTTATTGTAAGAACTTTGGTGTAAGGTTTTGTGATAGTAACTAAATAGTGAACGGCGACAATGTATTTTTAACTTAGTTCGTGAAACTGACCGTGACCATGACAGTGCGAATACTAGTTATAAGATAGGAAAATTTTATTTTGAAGTAAATGGTTTGTAGTATAACAATAAGACAAGCTAATTGTCTAGCATCATCCTAACATTATTTAAGTATTACTAAGATAAAAACAAGGACTCGATTTATAAAAAAATAGCACCAAAAATAAAAACAACTGTTTTCTACGTTTTGTAGAGTTATTTGTGCAAAAAAAGACTGAAATGCATTTACACCATTTTTTTTTACACCAGACTCCTCTAACAATAAGAAACAAAATAACAGCACAGCGCAGTGTTACCGCAAAAAAATGTAACACATGGCTTTCTATACAAGCGCACGCATTAGCGATTTTTTTCAGTGACTGATTTTAAACTGCAGTGCGTGTTGACACGCGGTTTTGCGTTTTCAGCTATTCCTAAAACACTTGCGTTTAATCGCAGTGCGTGCTAAGTCTAAATACAAATACAATCACACATTAAAACCTTCCTTATGAATCACTCGGTCCGGCTGGTGGACCGCATGAATCACTGTTCAAAATTGATTTATAAGGGAAGATACGTTAAGCGCTAACATCGCAATCAGAAAACCTAAACACGGAACTCACACATCTATGATTAGTGTCATCATAGTCTCAAACCTACAGGCTCTGATAGATAAAGACAGAGATAAGAACCGGCGCTGTCGTGCGAGCGAAATCACATTATCGAAATGAGGCGACGGGCCTGATTTCAGAGGTCCACGCGCTAGAGGCGAGTCACCTGTCTTCAGCTGTTTTGATTTAAACTGTCACGCCTCAAGAGGATACCGCTGTCCGCTCACCTATTGTCTTTCTATTGTGTCTCTAATTACGGTATTCAAAAGTTTATGAGTTTATCGCGAACAGACAGACAGACGCCGTTGGGGACATTGGTTTTATAATGTAAGCTTCTGTTAGCGGCTCTGGCATTTTATAATGAAATAAGTTTCTCCATACAAATTTTGGACTCCCGTTTCATTGCGTTAGGGGGTGAATTTTGAAAAATCCTTTCTTAGTCCTCGCCTTTGGTATAAAACAAAATTGGAGCAAAATTCCAAATTCCTTGTCTCAGTACTTTCAGCAGTGTGTTGATACGTCAGTCAGTCAGTTTCTCCTTTTGTAGATAAGGATAGGGATCATCTGCAATGTTTTTGCATCTGTAATGCGTTTGTAAATTGCAATTACATATATTGGTTTGTTTGTAATCTGAAAATATAAAAAAATAGGAAGAAATTGGTAATGTCATCACAGTGCCTATTGATTAGTTGGATTTGTTTTTAACTGGGCAATGGTAGGTCGCGGGTTCAAACCCAGCTAGGCGCATTATTTTGTGTAATTTATTTAATCACCACTGCTCTCAAAACGGCGAAGGAAAACATCGTGAGAAAACCGGTATGTCCTAGAACCAAAAATTTGAAGACATGTGGTGAATTACTGCCCATTCCCTCTCCTAGAGAGGAGGCCTGAGTCCCAGCAGTGAGAACATTATTATAAAGATGATGCTATGCTATGCTATATTAACCAATTTTTATGTATGTATTCATTACTGCACTTATTTCTTTTCTGTTTATCTTTCTATTAAGTTGAATCTGGTATCCGGTAGAAAATGCCTATGGCATTAAGTCCGCCTTTGAACAGTGTTTCTTTTCCTTAGTGCAAAAAGTTTAAATAAATATATATTCTATCATCAACCACATCCTCGCATGCCATCAGGTCAGATACAGACGCCAATTCTCCTTTGAAAAACAAACGAAAAAACATTATAAAAAAAAAATCATTACATTAAATAAAAAGGTACATGTTTTGTGTTTGTTGACTTTCAGTTATCACATCAATTTTTTGCAGACATGCTAATGAATTTTGATGAAGACTTATTCTGTATAGAATATTACGAGGTACAATTTGCGTGCAGTGCCATGAAAACTCATTTTTTTTTTTTTAATTCATTTGTAAATATCAATCAAACAATTTATAGATGCTTCTGAATTGTCATGATAGGTCAGTCACAAAGAAAAAAGGTAAAGACTTTCCATAGAGAATATAAATGATCGTGTATAGATCTCGTTTTCAGATTAATTGTTACCTACCATTTTTTTTTTTAAGGATGACATCCAATGACTTCTCCCGGCCCGCCGAGCGAGAAGGTGTGTCAGACTTTTACTGATACACGACACCTATTTTCCTTCTTTGCTTTGTGTTCCAAGACCCCGGGGTCCCCATTCGGACTTCCTATGGACCTATATACCAAAGCTGCAGGACCTAACTGCAACTATCAGTTTATGCCCACATCGTATCAAACTATGGGAAGATGAGTTCATCTACGATTGAAAACTGCAAAAAGTTAGGTAGTGCATTAAGTAGATACTTAAATTTTTGTCTAGAAAAATACGTTTACATAGGTACTCAAGATAAAGTAGTCAGGTACTTGTAATATTATGACTTTAGTTGTTGCTACTCTACCTACTTTTAGCTAGATTTTACTTAATTTTAGTGAGAGTAAAGTCCAAGTACGGTCATTTTTAGCTTTCTGCTTCAGATTGAATTTATACTATCATATGTACGATGTAAAAATAAGATAGTTTCATTATTAACCAATGAATATATTTGTTAACCCTTTGTTAATTAATGACACTATTATAATAAAGGTGAAAATTTGTGAGTGTGTGTGTATGTTTGTTACTCCTTCAAGCTGACACTGCTGAAGGGATTTGGATGAAATTTTGCACCCGGGTAGTCCACATCCTGGAACAGGATACTTTTTTTACCGTGGACGTATAATCCCTTGGGATAATTTGGTACCTGGGTAGACCATATCCTGGTACATAGGATACTTTTTTACCGTGCAAGTATAATCCCTTGGAATAATTAAGCACCCGGGTAGGCCATATCCTGGAACATAGGATACTTTTTTACCATGAAAGTATTAATCCCATGCGATAATTAAGCGCCCGGGTAGGCCATATCCTGGTACATAGGATACTTTTTTACCGTGCAAGTATAATCCCTTGGAATAATTAAGCACCCGGGTAGGCCATATCCTGTAACATAGGATACTTTTTTACCATGAAAGTATTAATCCCATGTTATAATTAAGCGCCCGGGTAGGCCATATCCTGGAACATAGGATACTTTTTTACCGTGCAAGTATAATCCCTTGGAATAATTTAGCACTCGGATAGGCCATATCCTGAAACATAGGATACTTTTTCACCGTGGGAGTATAATCCCTTGGGATTAGCACCTAGGTGTCTTTTTTTTTCGACGGGTAAAATTCGTAGGGCCCTGGTGTTCACTTTCACATTTACCCAAGGCCTCAGAGATTTGGCACCCGGGTGGGCCATATCCTGGAACATAGGATATTTTTTTTACCCTAGGAATACACTCCCTTCGGATAATTTTCTTATGTCATGATAGAAGCTAGTTTTAACAAAACAAAACTGAATGTTGTTTGGTTTTGTATTCATTGACGACGTAACAAACATTTTGAATCAATTATGTTAGTAGTTTTTTGACCCGCAAGTTTACCAACAAGCTCAACATACTCGTACACTTACAAAACCTAAAGTCGTCATTTTACTGTAATCAGTTAAATCTGGCTATAATTAAAATTACTATTAATAAGTGTAATTAAGATTTTGCAAAAACTTATTCTGGCATTATTTTAAAATGCAAGAAATAGGTTTTTTTTGGTTATATTATAATAGCTCGTCCTTATATTTTTATAAACTTTGTAATGTCATATATAAATTATTATCAAAGAAAATAGGGGGTGGAAGAAGGAGGGTAAAAATAGCCTGCGACCCTTTCTCACCCAAAAAAATTAATAAAAACTGGTCTAGCCATGTCGGATGAGTATCAGGATGTCAATAACACACACTATAGGCAACGAACGAACGGGGTAGGTTTTTAGTCAGTAAAAGTCTGACACTACTTCCCGCCCCACCCAAGGGCGGGATTTGTCATTGGATGATTTTACCTACCATAAAAAAAAAACACTGGATTTTCATATAATAGATATTATTTTTTTATAAAATAAAACTCGTATCTTATAAAAACAGCTCAGTAACCAGCTGTCTTTATAAGGTAAGAGTTTAAATTATCTAAATCGGAAATAATATTAGGAATACACAGTTTTTTTGTGCTAAAAATATATTTTTGAAGTAAAAGGCAAGTTCCAACGGTATTTTTTACGATCTCAGATATTTTTTTACGATTTGCATTTTTAATATATATTTTTTTGTTTTTCGTAAATGTAAAGCATTTTATACTTATTACACATAGTTACAAGGATTTTTTTCCGGACGGTTAATTAGCTTTTATGTAGACATATGGCACCCTGACTCTGAAAATAAAAATTGTTTTCATCTATCAGCTTTAGTTTTTTAGATATGGCATATGTGTAATTTTGTGGAAAAATACAAAAAATTAATACCATAAAAAATATTTAATTTTTAGAAGTAGCCAAAAATGATCTTATTAATGATTTTCTTGCATGAGATGCTTGTGGTAGGTCTCGTTGCAAACTCCAGCAATAATCTGCCATGAAATGCACATCCCATCTGCCCTTATATCGTTCCTCCATGGTGCGAATTTCTTGATGGAATCTTTCTCCTTGTTCATCACTAAAGTGGCCAAGATTTTCAGGAAAGTGGTCCAGATGAGAGTGTAAATAATGAAGTTTTACGCTCATGTTGCAACCAAGATCTTTCAGACATAATAACATATGTTGGACCAAGTCTCGGTAGTTTGGTGCTTTAGTATTACCAAGAAAGTTTTTCATTACTGACACAAATGATTTCCATGCTTTGGACTCTTTTTCATTCATTGTTTTAACAAAATTTTCATCATTAACTAGCAGACGTATTTGTGGTCCATCAAATATTCCAGCTTTTAATTTTTCTGTAGTTAGGCCAGGGAATTTCTGTGCAATATACTCAAAACAATCACCATCCGTATCAAGCGCCTTGACAAACTGCTTCATTATACCAAGTTTTATGTGCAGTGGTGGCAAAATAATGTGATCTTTGTTAACGAGAGGAGAATGTATTATATTCTGCTTTCCAGGCACTAATTTTTCTCTTAGAGGCCACTCTTTCTGAGTCCAATGATGTTCTCTATCTCTGCTGTCCCAAAGACAAATAAAACACGGATACTTTGTAAACCCACTTTGCTGTCCTAGAAGAAAATTTACCATTTTAAAATCCACACATATTTGCCAGTTATGTTCATGGTATTTGATTTTCTCTATAACAGAAGAAATATTTTCATAAGCTTCTTTTAATGTCCTGGAATATGCAATAGGGAGAGAACCGAATTTATTGCCGTAGTGTAACAAAACACATTTCAAACTTCTTTGACTGCTGTCTATAAAAAGACGCCAATCATGTGGATTATACTGTTGTAAACCCATGTTATTCATTAAGGCTTTGATATCTTGACAAAATACTAAGTCATTTTCTTGCGAAAAATATTTTAACAAATCCTTTTCGCGCGTACGGTATATCGTGACTTTAGTATTGGGTGCAAGTACTTTTTTTTCTTTCAGTCTAGAGGCGAGTAACTCGGACTGTTTTTTTGTCAAATTAAGATCTCTTAATAGGTCATTCAACTCGTTTTGGTTAAAAAATTCTTTGGTCGGGACATTGGGTATAAAATCAGGATCATTCGACTTATCATCGTCTATTATGTCGTCTGTTTCCATTTGGCAAGAAGCTGCTGCAGATGTCGAAGGTAAAACTGGTGGTATACGCTCTTGAGCTAGAATAGGTAGCAAAGTTGGTCGTTTAGCAGATGGTAAATCAGGATAAATCCATTTACTGCGATTATTTGAATTAATGCCGTTTACATTAACGACGCAAAAATAACAATCATCATGATGGTTTTTCGGTTCTCGCCAGATCATGGGGGTTTTGAACTTCAGGGAACTTCTTTTTCCACATGACCATTGTCGCAAACTAACAACACAATTTTGGCAAACAGTTTTAGGCACCCACGGCTTGTCCAAATTACACACTTTTACTTTAAAATAGTCGGTATACGCGGTTTTTACGAAATCTGTCACCGATTTTCTATAATTTTTAAAAACATATTCACTACAAATAAAGCAAAAACACTCTGGATCGTTTAAACAACGTCTCCTTGATGTAGGCATCGCTATAATTTTATCTTAACTGATATCAACACTGTGTTAAATTCGTAAATGTGCGCCTACCCTCACATAAAGTATCAAAAAGCTGTGTACGGAAAATAAAAGCTGATAGATAGAAACCGCTAATAGATTTGAGTTTACTGTATCAAAAGATAAAGGAAAAGTGAAAAAAACTTCTGGAAAATTTTAAAAAGTAAAATTTTGTAACTATGTGTTATTTATGGAACGATTACCTAGCGAGTACACAGCAGTTACATTGTTCGTAAAGTATATAATTATAAAAAAAAACCTGATGAATTCTGTAAATTGTCATAGTAATGATTAACTATTTATATTCACTTTTTGTGATTTCTGTAATAAAAAAGATTGCGGTGATTACGGGGGAATTCGCGAGGAAGTAATTTTAAATTCATTATAATTTCTTGTCAACTTATTTTTACGTTTATTTGACAAGGCCTTTGTCTGACAATATTAAGTCTAGGCTTTTGTGTGTCTTGAATTTGAGTTGCATTCTGAATTTTAGTACCTATTATAGATACTTTCTTTATGCATTTTTTTTAATCACAATTACGCAGCAAAACGTCTTGTTTATAAGAATATATAGTCCTGCAGAGATTAACGACTAAACTTACCTTTAAATTATTGTTTAATTATTCACAACCATATATCATCACTTCACTTAAGTTTCATTTGTTGTGGCCCTTACGTGTTTATATTTATCGTAAAGTCTATATAAAACTCTTTTTATATATTTTTATTTCTGTATTCTTAATTCAAACTCTATTTATTTAGTTAAAAAAAAAAAACATCAGTTCGTAACGTATAGCCGCAGTGTTCGATTTTTGAATATGCAAATAGCGCGCACACTCCTGCGCTGCGATCCTAGGTGCGCGCGTTCGTTACAAGCGGTAACGGTTAGGTGATTGCAGTTAGTTCACACCGGCTCATATTCTTAACCATTTCGACAAGTCGGCTATGGGCGGATGTCCACAGCCAGTCGCGGACATCGTTGGCCGTCAATAGCAGTGATTTGCTTATACGAACCCGAGGAACGTTCGATTGTTTAATATCAATTCGTACAACAATAACTTCATTCAATAAATTCGGAAAAGTACTGCTGATTCTGGGTAGAAAAACAAGTCAAAAGGTTTCACGACTTGACTAGGTTTTGTTGTCTAATGAAATGCAATTCCATCTAAAATTACATCGTCCGTGACCTGCGGAATAGCAGTTACGTTCACATTTGATATACTCATGTGTGTTATTATGTTTGATTTTAGGATTGCGTTGGGTCACACTAATTTGGCTGCACTAACGTAATTTTACTGCCTAATTTCATTTTTATTAGTACTGTACCTATGGATCAGGACATTAAAAAACGCTTATTTACCTACTTATTACTTTAGGATTTGTTCCTACGATATGATTCGCCTATTTTTTCTAAAACTCGAATTATGATTTTTAGGGTATCGTACCCAAAGGGCAAAAACGGGACCCTATTACTAAGATTTCGCTGTTTGTCCGTCTGTCTGTCAATAGGTTGCATCTCAAGAACCGTGATAGCCAGATAGTTGAAATTTTCACAAATTATGTATTTCTGTTGCCGCTTTATCAAAAAATACTAAAAACAAAATAAAATAAGTATTGAAGGGGGGCTCCGACACAACAAACGCGATTTTTTTGCCCTCTTTTGCTCGATATCAATAATGACAACAGGTAGGCACTTGAAATATTTACAAAATACTCAGTTGTATTTTTACTTTAATAATAAATAATGAAATTAAAACAAAATAAATATTTAAGAGGGCTCCCATACAAAAAACGCCATTTTTTCCTATTTTGTTGTTTTTCTGTTGTTTACCTAGTCAATGATACGGAACTCTTAATGCGCGAGTCCGACTCGCACTTGGCTGGTTTTTTTTTCCCTCATAACGAACCATTAATTCTTAAATCACCTTTAGAGGGTCCTGAAGAAAAAGTCTACAGTACCTCACGGCCATGATTTATCGGTTTCGACAGTGTCTTATATCGACCACGTAACAGTCTTTCTTGGAACTGTGTGTAGACTAAAATATCCTTGCTTCAAGCACTAATTTAATAGAGGGGCCTAAATGATCGCAACTGATAGACCATGACATATTATTGTGCTATGTCCCTGCTGAGTAAATTGTAATTTGATAACAACAATCTATATCGCTACACTCTATTTAGTGTAGGACATTGAGACTATTGCTTATACAGGTTCTGATACTAATATCAGCACTTCAGATTTCTGCATCCATCTGCACTTCAGATTTTACATACTTTTTCTTTAGTGAAGTATCTAAAATAAGTTCACCCATCTTCGGGTGGAGGGTCAGGGCGTCGCTTAGCATAGCATAGCATCTGCCTTATAATGTTCCCACTGCTGGACTCAGGCCTCCTGTCTAGGAAAGCAAATGGGCCGTAATCTACCACGCGGGCCCAGTGCGAGTTGGTGAATGCCAGGTCTTCGAATTTTTGGTTCTAAGACATGCTGGTTTCCTCACAATGTTTTCCGTCGCCGTTTTGAGAGCTGTGGTGATGCAATAATTACATAAAGTAATGCGCCTAGCTGAATTTGAACCCGCGACCTACAACTCGTAAGTCGGGGGTCGTTACCACGCGGCAACCACTACTCTCACTGCGTCAGGGCGTGTCGCACTTTAATTTACTAAATCCCCCTCTATGTTCCAGGGTTTCTTCAGTTGCCCTTTGTGTTCCAGAGACGCGGTAGCTAAACCTGCAGACCTGCCAGGTTTTATACACTACATATACCAGTCGATTCGTATCAGCTTTTGAAGTCGTCTAAAATCCGAAAAAGAGAGGTGTGTAATATTGTTAATGTCAAAAGTGCATGAAAAAAAAACTCGCTGCATTGGTATGTACATGTAATTTTGGTAAAATGTTTCACTTCGTATCATCATCATCATTTCAGCCGAAACACATTCACTGTTGGACATAGGCTTCCCCCAAGTGTCACCACAATGAACGGTCCTGTGCGTCTCACATCCATCGGATTCCCGCAACCCTTACTAGGTCATTGGTCATTTCGTATATCAAGGTAATGCAGCTTGCGGTTTATTAGAAGTAGTAACTTTGGATTACAGAACATCTCTGGATACATTTCTAACTCACCCCCTGGATACATCCCTAACATATCCTGGATACATCCCTAACGCACTCTGGATATATCTCTAAATAATCTCAAAAAAATATATAGAAAAAAATATATATTCTAAAATAAAAGTTATTTTATCTACCTACAGATTCTATTTTTTTCCATCAGTTTTGGAGTCATCAGTACAAGGAATGGTTAAGTGTAAACTTAGAACTTGGGGAGATAGGGCATCGCTCACTGGATCAACACCTGAACCAAATAAAACCATCTTGTAAATAACGTTAGATCAACAGTGAGCACAGGACAAATCAAGATAAAAGTTGTCAAAAAATAAAAGGCCCGCTTTGTATTCTGACTATCTAGCGGCATGTCCGGGGTAGTAGCAGTAGTAGTAGCTACTACTACACCGGGCCCATAATTATTATTTTTGTAGTTGCTACAATACACCGGACAAGCCGCTAGGTAGTCAAAATACAAATGTCAAAACGGGTCTTGTACAAAAATGAAAGACAATGCACGTCTAATATTGACCAGCTTTAATTATATGGTAGCTCTGCACTCTGATCTTCTATTCTGCTTGGTGCGCACTAACTGCATGCAGTGTAAAAAAAAAACCTGTGGCGTTCATCTATTTATTTTCAGAAATCTCCTTGGTCGTCCATACTATAAGTATATTCTGGTATGCCAACATTTTCATAAGCCTCAGTAGACTCAAGGTTTAGTTCAATTTATGATTTATCAAAATGACGGTTAGATTGTCGTTCATAATATTTTCAAAGTCAACAAACAAAACATGTCACAAACTACAGCCTTGCGTGACGAAAGTACTTTACGGCAGTGTTTAATACACCATGCAGTTTGAATTTTCATACAAATTTGAACAGTTTAGGCTAACAATTCATAGCTGTATGACCTTTTCCTATTTGTGTAATCACTGTTTTCGTTTTTCAAATTACATGCCAACAAGCATACATGCTGTCCCACAGGTTTGCTTGATGTACAAAACCAGTAAAGACAATGCTATCAAAAGCTTACTATCAGTCCTTCTACACTTACAGCCTGTGGATCAATTTTAATCCGCGGGCATAAAGCGATCTACACGTCCAGTATAATTATGCACTGACGGTACTGTTGAAGCTGCCGTTGTGCTGCAGTGCCTCAAGGATATTTGCGAGCATCAATATTGACGGTTTTGACGCCATTATTATAAAAAGATGCGCCTCTCTAATGACACGTGTCCTTGGCAGCACCAACTCCATACTTTTGGGATCGCACAGAATTCGTTAGTTCTATACTGAATTTTAACCGTTTTCATTTAATTTATCTCATTATGACAGGCCTGTTGGCCTAGTGGTCAGTGGTCCTGACTGCAATGCTGGAGATCGTGGGTTCGATTCCCACCCAGGAAAAATGTTTGTGTGATGAGCACGATCATTTGTTTTGTGTCTGGGTGTAATTTATCTATAATATGTAATGTACTTAAAAATATACACCACTATTTATTAATTATGGCAAATACTTAAAGGGCTTATTAGAAAAGGTCTCGTTATTATTTAAGTAAAGTTTCAATGCATAATAATCATAAACAGCAAAGTTATGAGCGTTTGTTTATATCCCAAAATCTCACTCAATTTATGGAAACATTGTACAGGTTATTGTTTATGAATGAAAGAATGTCAATAAAAACTGGAAAAACACTGCCCTTAGTATTTTCTAGTAGTAATTGTTATGAATAATGATTCAAATATGAATTTACCAATACTGACAAATTTTCGTGGACAATTTTGGAATTTCGTTTTTTGTACTTTTGACTACACAAATATGATCAGTAACGGGTACTGATTGGGCACCATTTTTTTGTGCACTAATTAAAAAATAGGGGTGTATAAGTATATTCATCAGTTATCTAGTACTCATCTTCAAGCTCTGCTTAGTTTGGGACTAGATGGTGCTGTGTGAAAGTTGTAAAAAAATAAAAATAATTCAAATCCATTACAGTCTATTTACTTTAATTAAACTTTAATCTTTTTCTTTTTAATTATGTACCTACTAACATTAGATATTAAGCGAATAGTTTTTACTAATACTATGGACTTTTTTCTGAAATAAAAGTTAAATTAGTAACTTATGAACCTCCTCTCTAGGATAAAGAATGGGCAGTGATCCACCGCGCAGATCCAGTGTAAGTTGGTTATTGTCACGTCTTAGAATTTTTCGTTCTAAAACATGTCTCACGAAGTTTTGTTTCACCATTTTGATAGCAGTGGTGATAAATGAATTCACATAAAGTAAAGCGATCAAAATCGGAGAATCTACACTCAAAGTTGTGGACGATTACGTTTACCTAGGACAAATAATCGAGTTGTGGACGTCTAAGTCTCAAGATAAAAGTCTATGAACAGAGCGTGTTGCCAGTGATGACCTGAATTGACATATGGAACTAAAACGTGATCCCTTACAATTTGACGCATCCAAAATGGGCAAGCGCGAGTCGGACTCGCACACTGTACAGACTTACTTATGTAAATATTTCAATTACGGAATCTAGATTTTTCCGAATAGAAAAAATATATTTTTTGCGACTTAACTACTAATTTACAGTTTTCTTATTCCTTTACTGCTATAATACCTTGCTTCATGCCAAGTTTTAGGATTCTAGGTCAACGGGCCCTATAAATTTTGATTCCCAAGTGTCGAAATATACTTTTTTTGCGACATAAACTGCCGTAACCTTTTTTTTGCGTTAACTTAGAAGTTTTATTTTTTCAGCTTCAAGAGACTGCAGACCTGAGATTGAGTTTGAGACCGCAGCTTTTCAATCGATAATTAATTAACTTCAACTCTTTTATTCCAAGTAGATACCTAAACGCGTTCCCATGATAAAGGGTATTGACAGACAGTCAGACAGACGGACAACAAACTGACGGAAAAGGCTATGAAAAGGGCTATGCTCGGAGTTTACTTGCATGATAGCATCAGGAATGAAGATATCCGCAGGAGAACCAAGGTCGCCGACATAACACGAAGAATCGCCAAACTTAAGTGGCAGTAAGTAGGGCACATAGTCTGTAGAACAGATGACCGATGGAGCCGAAAGGTTGGAGTGGTGACAGCGCACTGGAAGAGCGAGTTAGAAGGCCTCCCACAAGGTGGATCGATGACCTGGTGAGAGTCACGGGAATGTGGGGATGCGAGACGCACAGAACCGTTCATTGTGGTGACACATGGGGAGGCCTATGTCCAACAGTGGACGTCTTTCAGCTGAAATGATAACGATGATAATGAAAACACCTGCTTGGGTTTGAACCCGTGACTTACAACGTATAAATCGGGGCGGGTACCATTGTTCATTAACTTATAGGTGAACATATTATGCAAATCAGTCTGCATCATCCACCGCTTTTAGGGATAGGTATTCCATTAGCCGAAACACGTTTAGTATGAGTAATTATGTAGTTTTCAGTTTGATTATTAGGTTATCCCATTCGAATACAAACTCAAAAACTTGATTCCTCAAAAATTATATTCGAAATGCCGATACTTACCTGCAGGTTGGAATTTGTGCTCAGTCGATAGCTCGCCCCTATAAGGCCTCAGCCTCGAATTTTGCAGGCAGCGGGGCGGTGGTGGTGGCAGTACAGGATTGGCAGGATCTTATGCGTAAAATCAAATAAACCGACGCTGGAATACAACAGCCCGGGGGCGGGTAACGAGCGATGCACTCCATACTCTTTGGTGACTGCAAGATTCGATGCAGAGGCCTTAGATACATGGGACTTTATAACAACTGACGACATTAATGTTGGTGTAAGCATGTTCACCTTTGACGCCTATTGGTTACAGAACCAGTAAGTAGGTCTATGCAAGCCATGAAGTTACATTATAATGTTGAAGTAGCATAGTACGAACAACAAAAAGAGTCATAAAAAGAAGCAGTCATTCATTAAAATGTATTCGTAAATAACATACCCAATTTCAATAAAACTTATGCATAAAACAATATTCCGAGACTCACACAAATTCATTTAGAACTAATCTTTACGATGCTTGTTTATAATCACTGGCACGATAAATGCTAAATAATTGTTTGTCTTATCTTTATTGCTCCTGTCTTAGGTTCTACTATACTTTCACTTAGAAAATAAACATTAGTGTAATCACATTCAGATCTATACTAAGTTCTATTTCAAACCTTATCTTCGCTTATACCATCCACTTCATTGTTCTTTCCCTGTGGGATTTCATTGGTCACAATGTCTAAGGAGCCGTTTTTGCTCAAACCACAAGCGGAAAACACTTTTCTACCAACGTCATGTTTCTTTACACAGTAAAGTACGATTATTAATATTGTCAATAACACAACAATAACACCAACTATAATGGGCGCGCTCTGGTCCATGTCTCCCTCGTTTAGACTGGCTAGTTTCACGTTTTCCACTTCCAGATACTTTTGGAGTTCTGAGAAGTACTGTAGTATGCCTTCAGTTGAAAGCTCTGTTTCACCAGTTATAGCTTTAAGGACAGTTCTCCAGTTCTCACTTGCACCAAGAGCCATGCCATCGCTGAAATAAGTAGATATATTTAATATGAAACTTATATGAGAACTTTCGTCTAGTACCTTTAAAATTAAAATTAAAGTTTGAGTGTAGTCTACACTCAGTTATGTAAACTTTAATTTTAGAAAAAAAAACAATACAAACTGCATACGGTGCTACTTGATTAAAGATCAAAATCGTACCTGAGTTTAAATTATGTAACTGTATTTTTATATGGTAAACGTGATGCAAAAGTAAATAATATTATGTGTTGATAATTTACAATCTAACAAAAACCCACTGAAGACACTGCGGTTTTTACATATTTATATTAGCACATCTAGTATTAATTTAACTAAAATCTGTTCGTGCAGTTTGGGAATTTCCATCTTTGATTTGCTCAGTCTATTGATAATGTTTAAATAAACAGTTTTTATATGAACTATTCTTATTAAAGTTACCTATAATAAAAGTTATAAATACAACTTATTCTATCTGCGCATCTCTTTAATTACACTATCTATACCCCTGACTAACAAAGAGTCAATGATATTATTTTTTTCTCATATATTTTAATTACACAGATTGTACCTGAGAAGTTTTCCTGCTTCCTTTACGCCATATATAGAACATTCGTGCAAAGGTCCTGTATGATTCGCCCTCCGACAAAGAGATAAAAGAATTTGGAATTCCAGAACATGAGATATTAAGTATCTGAAAAACAGAAAAAATATTATGAGTCACGAAAACTGAAAAAACAAAATGGACATTATCCGGAAACTCTCAAGTGAGAAAAACCTAAAGGAATTAATCACGGAGACAGATAAAACAACTAGAATGATTCAGAGTTTTCATATACTTATCAAACTTCTCATCTTAGGTGAATATCAAACAGTGTTGGGTTAAGATAAATTTTTTTACGCATTCACACAGTAGGTTGAAAAGATAACATGGCGTCATCTCGTATACCAAAAATTTCGATTACTTGACACCTTCAATTGCATTCTGATTTAGATGACTAAGAGTCTTCTATGTCTAATATTTTAAGATCATCATTTTATACATTATTGATATTATTTTCTTTAGTCTGCAGTTGTTTATCATTACCACCTAGTCACTATATGCGTAGTGGTCGAAACTTCAATTAGCCAAATGGAAATTATTACGTTGCTGTTATTGCATGCTTGACCCAAACATGAAACGATCAGTAACAACAGCTGTACAGCAACAATTGTACTTTATGGTGTACATTATCTTCCTGTTTCTCGTTCTTCCACTCATTATCACTTTCACCAATAAATACAAACATTATTACTTACGTAATGTACTGCACATGAGACACAACATGGTACTTCGCCGCTGGATCGAGGTCGGTTTCATTCCTAGGTACTGGAGGCGACACTCCAGTCTCTTTTATTCTGAAATAGAAACTTAGAATTTACGCTTTCTAGTTCATTGCTTTGATTTATTCGCTAGCTTTTAACTCAATACTTGTTATTTTACTTTTCCTGCACATCTAAGATAAGTTTATCCTTACTTAAGTTATGGCCAGTAACTCTGGCCTTTAGATCAGCAAGTTAAAACTGAACATTCATACAACAAGTTTTGCACGTATACTTATCGTATAAGTACGTGCACATCATACTAGCGAAAGTTCGTCTGCTTAAATTAGGATAGCTGCGGACCCATGTTGGTATATTAAAACTACATTTTGTCAGTTTTTTGTCAATTATGTATATCAAAATCAGCCACCGCAATCACGATTTTGCGGACAGTGAGCAAATAACTCTATCGAACAATCCTGCAGCCCGAATAAACTATGCCCTGTATTAAGATTTAGCATATTTCTTATACAGTAATATTTTTTCATAGAATAAATACGTATTATGCGGGCGAAAAGCTTCTTCCCTAACCACCAACCAAATGACGTCTACTGCTAGACATAGTTCTTCCTCAACTGTCGTCACAACGACCGGTCTCGCATCCCGCGACGTCCACTAGGTCGTCAGTTCATATAATATATATAGATACCATATATTAATTCCAATAGATAGGTAGGGATTCGCTTGTGGTGGTTAATAATTGGATCTTATATACTCGTAGCTTTACTATCAAGGAGGGTGTTAGCTCAGTTAAAAATACTTTTAGGTACAGCTGGCCAGAGAATGACCTAGTGCTAGGTGATAGGATGACCAGTTAACAAACTGGTTTATTCACAGTTAGCTCGTGCCGTAAATGGATTGTAGAGACCTGATTTGACTTGCTAATTAGCAACTTACTCAGTATGTTTATAATTAATAATACTGTCCGACGAAATTTAAGGGTCTAGTAGTGCTTAATACACGTACATATGTACGTTGATGTCTGAGACACAGAGTATATAACATCTCTCCATAAGATGGTAGACAGAAACTGCTCAATGTTACAAATTTTTACATACTCTTAGTGCTTTGTTAAAAATCAAACGTCATTGTGTGCAAGTTGATTTTGCGTTAATGCGATCGAAACGTTTACCGCGTTTGGATCTCTGATTGGTTAAGAGCTTAGAGCGGGCCAATCGGAGTGCCGAACGTCACAAACAAACTCGTAATAGACGCTCTGGTAAATGGTTATACGAGCACGCCGATTATAAGTCATAATGCTGTTTAATTCATATATTAATGTGAAAGAAACTATTTTTATCCGTCTTGTTTGTCAGTCTGTCACCTCTCCACGTCTTAATGGCTCACCTGATCTGTATGACATAGTCTGGCATACGGGTATCTGGGATAAAGATTGTCCTAAGTGTGTCGTGTGGCATGTTATGAGATTTCATGTTATTTCCAGACAGGGGGGACAATCACGCATCTGCATCTTGACTACACAGGTCACTGCTACATGAATACCTGCCCTAATAACCCTGAAAAACCTGCTTTTGGAGAGAGATGGGCTGGATGAAATAAGCATGGCCGTACAATTATAGTCAACCATGGATTAAAAGCGGAAATCAAACTCTAATAGATAGATAGACTCTTTATCCTGGAAATATGTTCCCTTAGGGTAGTATCCAATTGTCATGCCGACAAAGCCGTTGGCATGAGCCAGTAAGAATATAGTTAATATAGTTGACGAGCAAGTTCACTTGCGGGAAGCCCTATGAATTTCTATTCAGTCGTAAAAACATGAAGATGTAATACACAATAGGGAAGGAAAAATCCTCTTCAAGATTAGCCGAGTACCCAAGAGATATTATAGTCCACAAGTGTAGACGCAAATACAGATAGCTGTAGCCTGTGGGTCACTTATACACGACGGATCATCAGCGCCTTGCGGGTCCAATACAACAATGCTTTCAGGTTGCTGATGGGACTGCCTCGCTATTGCAGTGCAGCAGAAATGTTTGCCGACGCTCAAGTGGATTTCAAGTGGCTTCCATGCCATAATCCGTAAGCAGGTGGCATCGCTGATGCGCAAGGTGAGGGACAGTTCCAACAGCTACCTGAGGGTAATTGCTTGTAAATTGGATGGTCCTATATGGAGGCACTGGACACAAATCCATTTGAATTAATATACCTATTTTTTAGCATGTATTAGACTAAGTACTAACATTTAGTCCTAAGTTTCTTTTGATGTATTTTTACTAAAACTAGTCTGAAAAATAAATGTAATAATAATAATAAATAAATATGAATGAATATGTATGTAATATAATGTAATGTGTATGTAAGTGAATTGAATTTTATCGTCATAGTCTTTGTTCCTCTCATTTTCTCGCCCTCATAGTCCGATGGTACGGTAACCCGACACGAGCGGAGAGAGATCAGACGCAGGACTAAGAGTAGATTTTTTTTATCAGATAAACTCAATAGCATTTTTTGCTCGATCCGAAGACCCCACGGCAGGGCAGTTAAAATATTATAGTATCGATAGCAGTGGTGGCGAGTGGTAAGGCCCCCGACGAGTTGAAGGTCGCGGCTTCAAACCCAGCCAGGCGCATCACTTTATGAATTTATTTCATCACCACTGCTCTCAAAAACGGTGAAGAAAAACATCGTGAGAAAACCGGCTTGTCCTAGAACCAAAAATTCGAAGACGTGTGATATCCCCCAAGCAGCACTGGGCCCGCGTGGTGAATTACAGCCCATTCCCTCTCCTAGAGAGGAGGCCTGAGTCCCAGCCGTGGGAATAATATAAGGCTGATGCAATGCAATGCAATGGATAGTATGGACTATACAGATATGTCTAGCATATCTAATAATTATACAAGTACCCGGATAGTACTGTATCATAAGATGTCTCGTGACCTCTTCACCTGCTTAGCCAGTTTGCGATAGGATAGAAGGAAAAGATTTTAAGAAAAATGGTAGGCATCAATTTCTTCACATGTAACTCAATTTAATTTTATAGTGTGTTTTGAGAGGCTCGTTCAATATACGAGTACTATTTTCTGATTTCTGAAATAAAATTAAATTCTGTTGCCGAACTCTAAATTCAAATCATTTCATATTGCAAATATTACATTATATTTCTTACAGCTTGTATTTGATTTTATAATTTATTAATTAGTGCGGTTTTAAGAGCATTTCCTGTTTTCTTCAACGAAATTTAATTATGTTTCTAAACTTTAGATAATTTTGTTTTGTCCTTATTTTGGTTAGAATGCCATAATGTTACTTAAGAGTAAAACTCAATGTCGATGACGTACGTCATCTTAACTGTTGAATGCTGTCGACGACTTGAACTCATTCCGGTCAATAACCGGACGGCCGGACAGCGAGCTACCTATTGCTCGACGCCCGCAAGCGCGCTTCTACCGAGGCTGGTTGTCGGGGTCGGGATTCGGCGGCTAGGCGGTAAAGATGTTCGTTCCTTCACGCGTGCATCCTCCTTCTATGCTAGCATAACCGCTTCGTAGAAGGCGACCGCCTTCAATTTCTCCTCGCTTCGAACCATAGCCTGACCCAGGGCCCTGCGCGAGAGGTCGCTACCGCGGCACATCTCCATCGTAAGCTCCACCGTGTATTCTGGGCAGTTTACACAATGGTGACACCCAGGCGTTTCTTCCTTTTGAATCCGGTACACGAACCTTCAGAACTTATCACGTCCGGTAAGGACCTGCGTCATGCAGAAGGTGAGGATGCTGTGACGCTTATCCAGCCACTCCTCAAAGATGGGACTTACAGCCATGATTTTGGCGTGCCCAAGCTCTAAATACAGGTGGATTTTTGAGACAGGTCTGTAAAGGCCTTAACTGGTCTTAACCATTATTAAAACGTCCCCTGGAGACCACCCATAACTTTTAAAAATATTTAAAACTGCATTCACAGATTATGAAAAAACAAATTACAGTCAGCAAAAAAGTGTTATCAATCCTATTTCGTGTAGGATTCTAAAGTTTCTAGGCCATTTGAGGTATGTGTACTGGAAATGACAGAAATTGGTAAAAAAAAAAAATCCAATCATTTTGGTAGCAGAGTCGAATTTCTACATTAAAAAAATACGATTAGGTAACTGTATGACTAAGTTGAGTATCATTTCTAATAACCTCCTATTTGAATCTTTCCATTAGATCCTTCTTACGCAATGCATGCTACAAACAACTCAAGGATGTTGCCCAATCATGTTAAAGATAATATAAAAACCGGTGATGGTGTAATTCTACAATCGATTAAAATCGATTAAATCCTATCGAATCAGTCTTATAACAAATGTTACGGGTTTTCTGCATCAGGAGTCCCGCTTGGACGTACAAAAAGAAGCACCTACCTATAGGTACTATATCGAAATCTAATCGATTTCGGATTATCTATGAAGACAATGTAAGCAACTGCCTATAGGGCTATCGCTACCTAAGATTCCTGCGGCCTGTGCAAAAATTATTTGAAAGAGTTTTAATTTAGCAGGTCTCCTCTTGCTGGTATTTGTTACGGACCTCGTGTTAGCTTAATCCAACTCTGGATATCAAAGCTTTCAATAGTCCTGTCAAAGTTAAGAGCTGTCACAAGTAGCTTTATAATTTTTTGTATTTTTTTTTATGTCAAAATTGAATTGTACAAGTAACTTAATGCAAAATTCATTTCCTTATAGAATGGTCAGATAAAGGACAAGTTTTAGTCGCAGCTCATCGATAACCGGTGATTTTTTTAATTTATTGGTTCTTTAGAGACATTGTTTTTTTTTTTAGAAGAGTTTTGTTCGTGGAGTTTCTTGCACGTTCATCTCCATAGAGATCTATGCTTTGGAATGTACAAATAGATTCATCTTTTAAAAAAAATGGACAATTCAAAAGTGCCTGTAAATTACCTTTGTAGGCACTTTTGAACTGTCCAGATTTAGTTTAAATGAAATAAATTGTTTGAGTTGTTCGATTTTTTTATTGAACTTTATAAGAGCGGTTTAAAACCGTCTCGGTTTAAAACCCCTCAAACCGTATTTTGTAGGTAGTTTATAAAAACCAATAATGACAGTCTTTTTTTTAATTAGAATTTGTGCTACGTTTACCTTCAAAACCCCCTGAATGGTTTTATAGGGGTAGTTTTGAAAACTAAATAATAAAACCCTTTTTTTTTACTAAGGGCCCTGATTATACTAAGTTTATGAAAGCAAAGCATAAAATGTTGCATACAAACGAATCCCCCTTTTTAACCTCCTATAAAGTTGAAATTTCAAAAACTCCTTCTTAGTGCTCGCCTGCATTATAAAAGGAAGCCTTGCAAAATTTTACGTTATAGACGCATAGTCGAAACTAATGGATCTAAACCCACTAGTTTCGACTGAATCTTGGATATTTCAGTCAGTCAATTTCTCCATTTATAAATAAAGATGATGTGATGTGATGCGATATTTCGAGATTTGAAGTGAAAAAAAATCGCTTTACTTAAGACGTAAGAATAGGCTTTAAAAAAAACCAACCTGAGATCCCACCAATGCTGATTCCAGTCCTCCAAACTACTATTCCCGAAGACATCCCAACGCCATTTGTCTAGGACATAAGCATAGGCCATCAGCGGAAACTTTTCCAAAGCAACCCAAAGGAGATGGTTCAAGGTGACTTCGGGGCCTGTTTCAACCTTCACCAAGTTCAGGGTTTTTAAGTGTTCTGGCGAGGTCAATTGAACGGCGACGATGTCGGAGATTGCATCGTGGAACGCTGTAACACGATCGAAATTAATTATTCAATTATAATTATTTATCTTTTCAAACCATCACGCTTTTGATCCTTCAAAGGTCACGTAAAGGTCATATGAAATATTTGCATGTAACTATGTTCCATTCTCATGCAGGAGCTAGCGTTGCACGTTGTCGCCTTTGTTTTGACTTGAGACTTTGTTTAATGGAATGGACTTTAAATATTTGATGTTTGACATTTCGCCCTATTTCTCTTATTTTTATTTATTTTTAATTTGACATTATTTATTTTTGATTTGATGTTTGACATATCACTGTTTTTTTTTATTTTTATTAATTTGATGTTTGAAATTTAACTTTTAATGTATGTTTGGAATTTCATTTTATCAAAGTTTTTGTAAGGATGGTTTTTATGTAATTGTTTTTTAATTTTTTTATTTATTTTATTCTAAACGTGAATAATATGTTTATGATATGGGTTATGTACTTACCTGAAATAAATGAATTTTAATTTTTTTTTTTAATTTTAACTCTCTACATTAGATCTCTGATTACCTTAAAATTACTGAACTAATATGGTCTGGCACAAGATAACTAGACATCATCATCTACTTAGCTTTTTCCCTACTAACTTAAAATCGATTCCAGTCTTCATGCAGCGACTGCTGATCAGACCTGCACAACCCGGTTACTGGGTAACGCGATACTCCTAGGAATTAGGATAGACTGGTGTTCAAACTTTCTGGCGTCTGGCACCTGAAAGTCTGTGTGTGTTCTTGTGTGTAAAGATCTAGTTTTATGTGCCCGCGATAGCTTGTATTTGACATAAAAAAAATACGGTATCTGATGTCGTGAATGACCTATAAAGGTACACGTTACACACGTTACGCACGTTAGGTTGTACATGACAGGTTTGCTTGTACAGTTGAGTTTTACAGGTAAACCGGAGCGTATATGTTGCACAACTGTACAGGTTTCCACACAAGCTTACCTGACAGGTACGAGTATAACTGTGTCAAAGTCAAAGTCAAAAACGTTTATTGCGAACTAAGTGTACAATGTTGGTGTTATATAGAGAGACTAGTAATTAGTGAACGATACTTAAACACGTGATTGTAGTCATGATAACAAACAACTTTTACTATGGGACCAAACCTGAAATCGCAAAATAAAATCTACTGGTCAGTACATTTGTGTTCGCCTAACTGGTTAAAATGTACCTACTGAACTTGGCTGATTTTTTTCGCGATTTCAGGTTTGGTCCCATAGTAAAAGTTGTTTGTTATCATGACTACAGTCACGTGTTTAAGTATCGTTCACTAATTACCAGTCAGTACTGAAACTTGTCAGATACACCCTAACGTGTATGGCTACAACGCCCCTCATTCCTGATGTCATCTCAATGCTCAGTCACGTGGTCAGAACAAAAGAATTGGGGGCGTGACTCCAAGCGTTCACGCTTAATGAAACGATCGTAACTTGACTAGTTACAAAAGCACTCATTTTGAAAGATCACAAGCATCGACCTATAACTCAAATACTCGCTTGTGTCATCGATTATAATCGATGATCACAAGCGAGTATCTGAGTGGGACGCTTTGAATGTATCATATAAGCATAATATTTTTTTAGCTGGCTTGCAATATTGTTTCACTTTCATCTTAGATCAGACAATTGCCACCAAGAAACTCTGCCATAATGTTTTGTTTTTCTTCAGTTTTCTACCCTGCCCCTAAAGCTTATACTATGTTGCCTACATATTTCAAATGATTATGCGTACCGGGATTTGGTCCATCCCTATACAACGGAGGTAGACTCCTGTAATGCTTGAAGTACTGAACGTGTCCCAGGAGTCTCGCAGCTCGTGACAGGCCCACTACGATATCCGTCACCTTTTCTCCACACCATTTTATCCTGGAAAAAATAAATATTTTTATTAAATTACATAATCATGTTATATGCACAATAAAATAGACTTGCTTGTGCAAGGTAAATCATATACCTACCATTTCGTATTTTTGATTGAGTATTATTTTCTTAATTACTCGTAAGTACTATCTTAGTAAATCTTTTCTCGTAAGTCGAAAAAGGAAACATAATAGTCTCAACAATGTACTCAATTTAACACCAATGAATGAGAAAATTGCTTCTAGAGAGCCAATTGTTGTGTTTTCATGCTTTTACACCACTTGAGAAACAGGGCGTTTGCGTTTGTTTGTTATAGTATTAACACACACACACAAACTTAGTACGACAGATTTGGTCTATCCATCCGTACCAAGGTTGAGCGTGACGGACCAAAATTATGTTGAGTCACGGTTGACTTCGGTACGCACGACCCAAATCTATCGCATAGGCGTATAAAAACAGTGAAAGTATCAACATTAAAATCCATAGAAGTTCATTTAATAAGTTATATGATAATTTTATAGCTGCCAATATTAAAAAACAAACTTAACAAAAAGAAAATGGAACTAACGTTTCATGACCCTATTCAACTATTACATTGCGGCAACAGAAATACACATACTGTGAACATTTTAACTCTCTACCTACGGTTTATGAGATACAGCCCGCTGACAGACGGACGATCCGACAGCGAAGGCTTAGTAATAGGGCCCCATTGGCACCCTTTGGGCACAGAACCCTAAAAACTTTTACAAAAATGTAAAAAAAAACAAAACAAATGCAAGAAAACGTGCCTTTAAATGAACCATGGAACAAAAACTTAGTTCATATAAAAACTTCCTAGCAAGGTAGGTGGTTGCTAAGCAAAGTCACGTTCTAACTAAACAGAAATTAATCAATCACAACTAAGCAGAACTTACTAACCGATGGAAGGTCAGTTAAATACAGGGTGTCCCAGGAAACCCGTACCAGCAAAAGTAGTTAAAAACCTACACTAAAAACGAAACTGAACTTAAAAAAAAAAACTTATAAAGAACTGCAAAATAACGAGAAACAAAATATATTTTTTTTATTATTATATACTCGTAAACTATTCCTTGAACTTGATGGTAAACAGTGATCGCAATCATTGATAGTGAATCGCACTAGTTTATTAAGAGACTATTCACTCTAGCCTTGAAGACACCTGAGTGCCTAGTGTGAGTTTGTTTTACGTAAACGCGATCGACACGTTTATGACATTCGTAGCACTGATTGGCCTACTCGAAGCTCTTAGCCAATGAGAGAGCCAAACGCGGTAAACGTTTCGATCGCGTTAACGTAAAAACATCTCGCACTCAGCACACTGAAATATAATCGGACGGGAAACCACTGCAGACAAATTATATATCCAATAGTTCGTTGTCTTGCAATCCTTCGATGTACACGGTATAAAGGACGAGGCAAAATGCATAATCCGGGCCGTAGAGGTGTTAACAACATAAGGATGAACTGGATGGACAGCGGATTGTCCGATGGTAGAAACGTGATGGCGTAGTCAACTCATGTAATTCCTTTTTTTTTAAAAAAAGAACATAATATTCCGTGGTATTTTGCAGTTTTTGCATTAACTATTTTTTGTTTCATGTGGATGACTTGAATCTTGTAATAAAATTCTAAGCTACTAGTAGTTAGAATTTGCATGTTACGTGTTTTAGATTCTCGCTACTAAACTGACAAAAAAAAACTGCAAAAAGACCACCTAGTAACAGTTATAACACAAATCAGCTATATTAAAAAAAACTCGAAGACTAAAAAATATAACGGGATCACATAATAATATTTGTGCAGGTTCTATGGACGGTTATCAGTGTTTCCTGACCACAGAAATTCGCTGACTCAGGTTTTTTAAGACACTCTGTATAAAAGTTAGTTGTTACCCTTGTGTAGAGGATACGAGTATTCGCAAAAAAACAGGTGCTGTCTGTTAGCCTTTTGCACCCTGCAGCAAGTAGCAAAGCGGCTTCAAGCGAATTAAACGTCGTTTTAATCCCGTGGAGGGTCGATCAGGTAGATGAAACATTATCGATTGGTAAAGATAAAAATAAAGTATTTTTTTTTCTAAAACTCTGAAGTTATATACGCACGTACGAAATTAATTTCTTTAAGTAAACGAGTCAATAACCTTGTAGGTAGTTGTCGGTCGTTGCGTAGTAACTACCTACAGTTCATTGACTTCGCTCAGCTGACGTTTACTTAAAGAAATTAATATCGTACATGCGTAAATTAATTCGAGTTTAAAAAAAAAGTACTTTTTTTTAATTTTCTCTTTACAAATCGATAGCGTTTCATGTATCGAATCGACCCTCCACGGGATTATTAAAACGACTAAAATTTAACAGTGTATAATAATTAACAAAGAATTAACGGACCATGAACAGAAAGAATAACTGGAATATTATTTAAGAATGTTTGAAAAAAAAATCATTTAATTATTGAGTCTCATTTTCATATTTTACTACCATTGATTTATATATTCGCAATATTAAGTCAAATAAAAGTCAGAATAATCAACGCCTGCAAGAATCCTTTGAAGTACCTACCATACACCTACTCGTACCTACTTTTTGTTTTGGATTCAGGCGTTTATTTATGTAGATTACGCATTCGACCAAGTTATAGGCATTGAAGACTAGCTTAAAAAGAAGATAATAGGTTTATACAATTTCAATTTACTTGTAATGAACACCATCACACATATCGTGGCTGGACGGCAAGCAGTTGGCAGTTGTCATCGTCTCTTTGATGTCTTGGAAGGAATCTTTCGCGCTCTCAAAGCCAAGTGATTGATGGAACTCGTCGACCGCATCAAACAGGTCTTTGGAAAGTATCGTCTCGTTTTCTGGCAGCTTAGGTCTCATGTGGTCTGCATACGCGACTACCTTCGGATAGATTGCTTGCCACTCTTGAGCCCATAAGTTACCTGAAATATTTAGTAAGATAACTAGATAAGAATTTGTTTAACAACACAACCTAAATTAAAGTACTAAGTTAGTTTTGGAACCATACAATAAAAAAACACTGAATAAATCTAAAAACAGTTAAGCCTGAAATAAACTTTTACATTTAGTCACACGCACAATTGCGATTCAATATTTGTCAGGCGTCTCTAAAAACGAAAGCTCACCTAAAATGTGCGCAGGAATTAATTTATCGTCACTCTTCAGAACATCTTTGTAAACCAGCTTTAATTTTCCTCTCACATAATCGTGTAGTAAATCGTAGAATGGTTTGATCTCTTTCCAAATTCTATCAACATTATTAACAAAATTGTCATCTTCGAATGCGTATCGCCACATATCGCCAGCATCAGTAAAGTTTTCAGATTCTGCCACTCTATTCATTCTCACTACATAATCTTTGAATATCGGGCGTATTTTCTTTCCAGTTGTATCTCGATAAACCTTCCAATAATACGCCAATTCTTTTGTATCGTTACTTGTTTTGAAGATCGATATTACATCTGAAAAAATTGTTTCTATTGTTAAAAGAAAATTCGATTATGTTTCATGTTTGAACGTAATGATACATTATATATTTAATGGAAACATTGATAATCGAATTATATGATGCGGGTATTACAATATTGTGAAAAAAAAACGACGTATAAAAACGTGTACGTTATCTAAATCTAAGAAATTTCTTTTGATAAAGTGATTTACAGTACGATCGACGAATCTTGGCACGCCTGAAGTTCGGTTCTGCGAACTTTTGCGCATGTACACTCTTAAAAGGAATTGTTAGTGCCATAATTCTTTTTTTACCGCGATATGAATAAGTTTCCTAATACTTTTAGTAATTTTTATATACTTGTACATGTTTACTCCTATTATTTAACTCTTAGCTATAGCCGTGGACTATTGGACCCACAGAAATCTTAATAATAAAGGCAATAGAAGCATCTTAATAATAAAAACAACACAGAACACGTGTGACAGAGAACACATTATTGTACAGATTCACGAAGCTTTACGAAATAACCAAAAAGGGACACGTATCTGAGGGTGTTATTTAATCGATTTTTGTTCGAATCGATTGAAATTAAGTTATAAAAATATATTTATATTCAATATTATAAGGAGGTTAAAAATATTTCCAAACAGTCGTTATTCTAGTAGTTGCCTATAAGTAACTGATATTTAAATAATCATGCATTTTAACTAAGGAAATATAATTTTATTAGTTTTTTTTATTATTAAAGTTATAATTTCGTTTATTTACTAACAAGAGAATTCACTGTTTGTATATTTATTTCGTTCAATATCTCCTAAAAATAAAAATCAATAAATTCCAAATCGATAAAATTTATTACGATATTTGATTCGATAAACAGTCGATTGTGTTTTTATAGTGTCAATCTCTAGCCAACATCTCCGCCCCGGGCACGTTGCTTCATGCCACAATTTTGTTCCTAAAAAAACGTTTGTGCGCAGCCTTCTGCGCAAAGTTCGGGTGCGCCAAGATCCGTCGGCCTGTATGTGATGGTTGACCTGTGCATCGACATTCCTTAGTCTAGATTGGAGTAGAATACGAAAGGTCGATGCACAAAATATCGATAAATGCAAGTACGATGCTACAACATCGCGATGCACGTTACCGCGAAACCACTGAACGTCGATGCACGTTAGCATAGCATTAGCCTTATTATAGGACTCAGGCCTAACTGAAATACTATACGCCTTATGTCATAGGTTAACCTAACCTAACCTGTTGTTTAGTTTTTCTGAACTATACATACATGTATCAAAATTAATAAAGAAATAATATTAATAAAACACATACATGTAAATAGCTAAGTCCTGGGGGCTTACTCTCCAGTTTAATTCCGATCGGTCGACATTGAAATTGTGACGTTAGGTACTCTTGAATTTGATGCTAGGGCCAAATTGCAAGGCCTTTTTGGGAAACTAAGTAAAATGGGGATTAGGTTTGGCGTGTGGTCACGCAATTTTAAACTAATTATGCGCTAGCATCGAATTTAAGAGTACCTAACGTCACAATCCCAATGTCGACCGATCGGTATTAAACGCGAGAGTAAGCCCCCTGATATGTTAAGTTAATTAAAGTTATGGAAAGTCGAGTAGGTGTGTCAAAGTAACTAATATTTTCTCAGTAGCGATCTTTCGCAATAGATTATTATATTGAAGTCAATTAGCTCCGTAGAAATGACTTTTCGCATTAACGTGCATCAAAGTTAAGTATTATCGCGGTAACGTGCATCGAGCAGTGGTGGCCGAAAGGTAACGGCCCCGACTTACGAATTGTAGGTTGCGGGTTCAAACCCAGCCAGGCACATTAATTTATTTCATCACCACTGCTCTCAAAACGGTAAAGGAAAACATCGTCAGGAATCGGCATGTCCTAGAACCAGAAATTCGAAGACATGTTTCATCCACCAACCCGCACTGGGCCCGCGTGGCCTATGCCCTCTCCTTGAGAGGAGGTCTGAGTCCCAGCAGTGGGAACATTATAAGGCTGATGCTATGCTAATGTGCTAAGTCAATTTATATCGCAGTAAAGTTCTATCGCGATAACTTGCATCGACATCATGTTGCGCTGACACTAAGTAATTTAGAAAAAGAGTAGTAAGATGTTGACTTTTGTAGTTATTTAAGATCATTCCAGTATTGTATAAATCAAATAAATTAGTTAAATAAACGATAACAAGTAAATAATACTGACTGACCACTCATCGTTCGTACCGAATCTTCCGAGCTACAACTGATATTGTAAGCACATACAGTAACACGACTCCAAATCCTCTGCATTGTGTCAATTTCTTCTCTTTGCTGGAATATTTAAAATTAATATGTTAAATTGACGCCGAGTTTTAAAAACAAAATTAGGAGCAAAGGTCTGTATCCCAGTGTGCGAACATTATGTACAACATACAATACATTATTAAAATGACAACAAACCTTGCTTTGTGGCATTTGCACATTGGTGCCTCGTTCTTTTATAATTCTAATTTTCCTTTTCATCTTTGTATCATTCATCAGTTGTTCATCGTTTAGATATTTCTTTTTTAATATATTCCAATACTGTTTCTTTATTTCATCTTCTTCCGCAGCAATTTGTACCTAAAGATTACATTATCAAGTAATTAAAACCAAAAACTTATGACTTTTGAATAAAGATATTAATTGAATGCATTGTATGAATGCAACTTCTTCGGTGTAAATCTTACCATTTTATTTTTTTTAGCTTCATTTTTTATATCTGTAACGTATGACCAAAGAGCATCTTGTGATGTTTTGCAAACGTCCAAACTTAACTTATCCATCTCGTCCATAAATACATCAAGACTGTTATTTACTTTATCTAACTCTTCTAATTGAAATTTAAACGTTTCAACGATATCATTTGTCTTAACAATCATTGTGTTAGGATCTAGTACTGTTCTCATAGCATCATCTAAGAACTTCTTTTCTTTAACCTCATCAATATCTGTTTCTATTTCATGTCCACTTTCTTCCGACCCTTCCAATGTTTTATTACCTTTCGGTGTCTTTTCATCTGCAGATATATCTGATGTGGGATTTGGTGGGAACTGTACTGCCATTGATGTGGAGGCTATTGTTAGAATGCATGTTAATCGCTGTAACAACAAAGCTCGTTATTGTGTCTTCAAAATGAAGCATTATTTATCAATACAAACGCCTTGTCTTTAACAACACGCTATTAAAAGCAGGATATACGGCTGACATAATACTCTACAACATAGTTCAATAGTAAACCTAGGACCACTTTGTACTATCTTCTAAAATTTTGTAAAGAGAGCATAGATCGCACGCAGCATTGTTCTTATTAAACGCGGCATATATGCGATTTATGATGAGTTAAAAATTGTGTTGATAATAAGAATTTTACTGCGCAATCAAGGTCAAAATATGGATTGATTAACAAATATTTTAGAATGAACGCTGAACTTGTCACGAGTATATCGCTGTCTAAAACACAAATATAGGAGATGGACCCGACCAAGTAAAATTTTTTGATTCTGCCTGGCCTGATATTGCTGGTAATTTTGAAAGCATTTAAACCTCGTGTACATATGTTAGCAACGACCAAAGAAAAGATTTTATGAGGATGGATATGAAATAAAAAGGATTCAGTTTGCACTGACTCCCTCACGCTATCGCGTGACAGGACAGAATAAAAACAAAAATGTGTTGAAATCCTATGATACTGAGAAAACTGTAAGGTCCTATATTTAATAAACTCTTTGTGTAAACTTCCACTGATTCACGGATGATCGGATGACAATCCTGTCATACCTATTAATATTGTACCAACGGCTGCCAATTGTATGTTTAATTTATTTTCCTTTTATAATTTGTAATCTTGGTATATTATAACAAAGTATATCTAAATAAATTATAATATGGATATAAAGCAAAAACAAATTTATTTTCCATATGAAATGCTTATTTTATTAGTGCCCATGTAGGCCTATCTGGCACAAATATTTTTAAATTGAATTGAATTCGATTATACAAATGTTACCACTGACCGAACTTCTGTCGTGTATTTTCTTAGTATGTTTTCCTAGGCTTATATTAGACGTAACTATCGTATCAGATATCATGAGAGATGAGAACGATTCAACAATAGACTAAGTGCGGTAACGTAGTTGAATAATGACCATATCCTCTTGTCTATATGTTGTCCAGTGGGTGGGTCAGTGTTCATGACAACACATTCTAAATCTGACAGACATTTATTAACATTCTTCATTTGAAATATGGTCAAAAGCGATCTTTACGTTATCGTCTAAAGCTGTAGTTTGAATCTGAATAGGTTTTAGGATTATCTTTGGATTAGATAATCTCATTACAATGACCAGATTTAGATTTTAGGCCATCATTTTTTAAAAACTGATTCAAACTGTTAAACCGACCACTATCAGAAGACTAGAATCAATCATCACATCAATAAAGTATAAATGTAGATATCTATGAACTTACCTACTTACTCCGAGTTATCGAGAACCTACGTAAGTTTTTAAATAACATTGCACTATAAACGGAAGTTTTAATGGCAACTACCTGCCTTATCACGAGAAATACACTAACAACGTAAGAACAGTCTTATAAAACCACACTCGTCAACTCGTGTTATTGAATCAAAAAAGGTAGGAATAACCAACAGCATTTCAAAGTAAAAATACCCACTGTGAAAATCATCGTGTTGATATGTAGCACAATCCACAGCTGTGTCAACTTATGTAACACATATCATCCGCAGCACTGCACCCACATTTTCAGTTCCCGGCTATGTTGTAGAAACTGTAGCGTGTATCGCGAAGCAACGCTAAGAGACGACAAGACGAAGTCGCACACTCCGTATCACTTGTTACTGGTTGTTTGTGAATACTGCGTTGTTTGATCGTTTTGTGGTGGATTTTTCAAATTGGAACAATCGAACGGCTGTTTTGTTTTGAAAACGTGGAACGGTAGGAGCGCGGCGCGCGACCCGCTTGCATGCGCCGGCACATTGTTATGCCATGTAGAAATGCCTACCTCAATTCAATAGCTCCACGGTCGGTTCTCGTGCGACCGGACGTGCTCACTCCTTATTATTGTGGTTTGTTTATCGAACGGGTAAAACCTCGATTAATTAAGTGTCATACTGACTAATTTACACATCAAGTTATGTGATGCAGGACGAAGCTACCAAGCATTGTTTAACTACTGGTTACCATAACAATGCTTGTAATTGTAACGTAAACGTGGTTCTAACAACACATCGTAGATTCATAGATTCTGATTTAAAACACTTCCATCGATAATCCTACTAATATTCTAGATGAAAGTCTGTATCAAAGAGTATATTCTCATACACGTAGACCATATTATTGTCTTGAAATATGACATAGGATACTTTTTAGCCTAAAGATAATGTTCTACTTCCATATAAAGCTGTCGAGTAAAGCTGGTTTCAAATAAAGCACCACAAATACAGTAATACAGATATCTTTAAATTATATTTGTTAGTTAAACAAACAATATAACACAATTAAGTACAATTATCTAATATTTGAACCTGTGTATCCGAAAAAAACTAATTTAAAAAACAATAAATTAAACAAAATTCTTCTTAAATTAATCTTTCTTCAAGAACGAAGCCATGATGCGGGCTCCGGCTGCATCCACCTCGTTATAGCCGTAAGGCTCTAGAGCCTTCTTGGTCCTTTCGAACCATTTCATGAGGTTCTCATGGGCACTCATATCGTAGCCGAAAGCCTGAAAAGAGAAACAATAGGATAGAGGGCATATATACTTATACCTTTTTTTTGGGGAAGGAAATCATCAAAACTTCTGGCGTTCTCAATGGAGTGAGAGGAAGTCTCAAACTTTAACAGACTAAAACGCACCCAGATTCCTCTAGAAGCCCTTTTCATTCTAGGCCTGCGGTGACTCTTTTGAACAATCCCGCAATCCTGGTAAGCATCTACCTGATTGAATCCCATTACTTATACTGGAATCTCGTTGAGGCACTCGTTTATTATGACGCGTTATCGAACATCAAGCTACCCACGCCTACGATGGCTGGAAGTCTTCAACCCAACAAAGATTGAACATAAAAGTAGCTTTCTATACGGGTACTTTTGGTGCATAGACAATTTTGACACTGAACGCGATTCCGTGCTGACACATTATACCTTCTTTTATAATTTACATATTTGACAGTTAATAATTTTGGCTCAATAAAGCAATCCAGCCTTTAATCCAGCCAATGAAAATTATAATTATAAAAATTATAATTATAATCAATATACTTAGATAGTTTTTAGATTCCTGTCTAGAAACAGCTATGGTCGTAAAACTTTATCTACCAGCCAATTAGACAAGGAAATCAATAATACCTAGTCATTTTTTATGATATCAGTAATAACCTAATTGACTTGGTCTGAGAAATAACAGATGCTACTAAATGTACTAGCACTGTGAAATTTCATGTGCTATACCAATCTGCTTTTAAAAAACTCAATTACTAGTTCTTAGGGGCGAAATTATTGGAAATAGCTACCGTGATCCTGGAATGAAAAATGCAGTTGAAGGAACACACGTGGGTTAGATCAGAAAAAGTTTTATGATTCCCCACTAAACAAAAGAGGGTTTAAACAATATGATTCGAGCCAAATACAACCTAACTGGACATCACCTTAGCTTAATGCGTACCTTATTTAAAAATAAAACGTAGAGATTTTCCAAAGTTTTGCAGGTTTCGCAAACAAGATCTCATTCTCAATTATCATCGGACACCAGGCGATGCCCCAGCGGTACATGGTAGACATCCCACCCATACGCACAAAGCGTTTTGAGAACACATTCATTGTGCGTACAGCTCAGGAGTGGGATTTGCTACCGGAGTCTGTGTTTCCTGATAGCTACAACCTAGGAGTAGACTCCTAGATTTTCTCTTTCCTTTTTTCTCATTCTGTCTTGACTTCTTTAAGTCCTAGAAGTAACCTATTCTCTTTTGACATCTTTAAGTCAAGAGAGAATAGGTTACTTCTAGACGAGCGTGCTCCATCGTCGACCACATGATCGCTTACCATCAGGTGAGATAGTGGTCAAGCACAAACCTATCAATAAAAAAACCTTTCAGTAATAACAGGTTTAATCAATGAAAATATTTCTAAAGTAACGTTCCCCAAACATCAAATATCATTCCGTGTGTTTTCTCAACATCACATCAAGTTATTTGCCGTCGGATGTTGTCAGTGTTTGCTTGAAGACTATTCATTCATCGCTCCTACATCCATCATTACCGAGAATTCAGTAAAACCTTGACTGCTACAAAAATAATGATAACATTTACGGAGTGTTCTTTTTACATCAGTTTTTCTTCTTTACAAGAAAGTGGGTATGTATACATATACCTACCCACTTTATTTTTTTTAATGTCCAAAATCATAATAACATGTTTAGCTCTATCGTGTCAGAATTTCACTAACTAAAACAGAACCTATGGTCCTTCAGTTGACCTTTGCGTTCAAGGACCAAGTTAGGGTTTCCCTACCTATGTTGCCAGTAGAATTCGGCCCTGCTGGGCCCCTACGGTCTTGCAGATAACTCTTTGAGGCGTGCGTGGAACACTATGCGTCGTCGACGATTCGGGCTCGGTCCAGACATTACCAGACGGCCGAACGGTGAGCTACCCATAGCTCGTCGTCCACAAGTCCACGTCTCTGGTGGCTGATAGTCGGGGTCGGGGTTCCGGCGACGATGACTGTTACCTCACGCGTGCAGCGCCTCCTTCCCTACCACTTATACTGCTACACAGAAGGAGGTAACCGCTGCTCATTCCCCATTGCTCCGGAAGATGATCTTGAGCCCCCACTAGGATTCCGCAGTGCACTAACGGAGCACACCTCCACTGTGTCCTCCTGGTGATCCGTATAATGGCGTCACCCGGGCGTTTCTTACGCCTGAATCAGGTCCAGGAACCTCCCGAACTTTCTATGAAAACAATTCTGATCGCGGCTGTGGCTGCATGTGCTGCCGTCACACGTGCTGCCTTCATCCACAGCCTGCAACCGAGGCTCAAATAGCACCTTCAGGTAAGCATATTATCCAGAGGACCCACATTTAAGTTGGACATAAGACCGGACCGAGCGACCGAACGCAACGCAAGACCAACTATGCTTTGCGGCACATAAAAAACTCTACCATAATCTTTTTGCCCCTTCTTTAATTCTATTCTATAATTCCAGGAATGGTAAACTTATAAACTCGTGCTAGATGCGGTACGCAACAAAACAATGCGGGCACGCCAATTTAAAATAGCAGAAATCACATTTATTTTATATATTGTTATTATTCAAATAAAAATATGAAAATGTGACAAGTGATTATGTTAAGATTGCTATCAGCTAGTTTGGTTTACTGTCTAGTAAATCACGAAGTCAAGATTGTTTTGCAGCACAGTATGACCAGACCAGCAGACAACCGTTTAATGGCGCGATTGCCAATAAAGGTTTGCCATCCCTGGCTTATCTCAATATACCTATTTCGAGTTCCACAAAGGTAGCACACGTCTTTTTCTATGTAAATATCTGTTTGTTCTTCATCCACAATCATGACTTTTATAATAATAACTAGCTACTTGGCAAACTCAATTCTGCCATAAAAATTATTATCAAAGAAAAACATAGGGGATTGAGCTATCCCATGTCACCCCTAACCTATGTCAACCGGCTATTACCAACCACTTATTCTCAGACTTACCAAATAAGTATATTTACACAAAAACTCTCATAAATATTGGTAAAGCCGTTGCAGAGGATTTCGATAACAAACACTGTGACATCTGATTTTTATATTAATAATATCAGCCTGTTATTTTCTTAATACAGAGCAAAAGCCCCTTTTCATAATGAGAAGGCATTCATCACAATGCTTACTTAAGGCAGATTGGAAATTTTAAACTAAGTTAAGCAAATAAATATAAATAATGGTACTTACTTCCAGATTAGTAATAGTGACGATGATAGAGATATCAGCAACAGTGAGATCTTCTCCGGCGACGAAGGCTTGTCCGTCGAGGAAAGTGTTGAGCCAGCCTAAAGCCTCGTCCAGCTTGGCAGCCTTCTCTTCGTCGTACTCCTCGCCATTGAACAGAATTGGTACCTGAAAGATGCAAAATTCTGTGATGACTGCTGAATACCTGCCAGGGCAGGGAAATACGTGAGTATTTCCTGAAAAAAACTTTCTATTTTTTTTATTATAATAATAATATTCCACAACTATCACACAACATCCTCTAGTCCCAAGCTCATGGGTACTAGACAACTGATAAACATACTTATATAGGTATTCCTAAATACATAATATATTATAGATAAACTACACCCATACACAGAACAAATGATCGTGCTCATCACACAAACATTTGTCCTGGTTGGGAATCGGAACCGCGTGCTATGGTATAGATGGTATAGCAGTCAGGGCCACTAACCACTAGACCAACTGGCCAGTCAAACTCAAGATACAAACTTTAAAAAAAAAAATGTTCGTCATTCACCATCTTCACTTAATATGTAAGTTTTTATAAACATTTTTATTTACTTTTTTTTTATTTATGAGAAAATTCACGTAAAATATGTGCTAAATAGAAAGATTAACAGAAATCGGTACTGGATTAGTTTTACAATAGGTATTTTGTTTTAATAAAAACCAAAATATGATTATACGTGTTTCCAAAATATTTAGTGAAAGAAGTGTAATAACGTCATAATCACATGAAAGTGGTATGGAAAGTATCTCAAGGGTTGGGCGCTCTTTAGGAACTCTACGAATTAACGAAAAGTATAAAGAAAAACTTTGAATACAGAAAAAAAGAAACAAGGAAAGCAAAAAAAGATTGATTTTCAAGTTCTGACACACTGTTTCTATACCTACTACATTGTACCGAATCCTGACACCCCATACAATGACTGCCGCTTAGCAACATTGATCTGTTCCGGCTTAAAATTACAGCACATGAGTTTGTTCAACTTTCAACGTCACATAGGGACATGTGATGATGTGACGTTGAATGTAGGTTATCAATTTCAATCTTTAGTGATGTTATGATTAACATAACATAACATCACACAAACTAATGTTTCACAGCTATACCATGAGGTAGTTATGCTTGGCATCCACTAGACAAAGCATCAGACTAATGGCTTCATAATAGCTGAACACAAGACAAGTATGAGACTCACCTCAAAATGCAAAAAAAGAAGAATTTAACATAATTAAATACACTTTATAAAGTAGCCAAAGAATGCTAAATTCCTATCTATCTTCTTATACATATAAAAGTGAAATACCACTCACTGATTAATCACGAAATCTCAGAAACTATAACCAACTTGAAATTTGACAGGTAGGTTCCTTATAGGTTATAGACATCCGCTAAGAATTTACGGATTTTACGAAACTCCACCCTAAAGCCGTGAACTGGACAGCTCCCTTTTGGAGCTGGATGCCGTCGTTGCTGGGTTTGAGTCCAGCCTCCCCGTGGTCGTTTGCGGGGACTTCAACGCCTGGAACGAGGCTTGGGGTTCCCGGTTCACGAACCAGCGAGGTCGAAGGGTGGAGGAATGGGCCCTAGGACAGGGCCTAGTCGTACAAAACCGGGGTTCTGTCCCCACGTGTGTGCGGATGCAGGGCGAGTCGGTGGTGGACATTACGTTCGCCAGCCCTGCACTGGCACCGCGCGTCGTCGACTGGCGCGTCATAGAGGAGGTGGAGACGTTCTCCGACCACCGGTACATCCGGTTTGACGTCTCCGCCCAGACCTCGACCGTGCCGGTCCGACAGACCCCGTGTGGTCCGCGTTGGGCGCTGAGGCAGCTGGACAGGGACCTGCTCCAGGAAGCCGCGATAGTACAGGCCTGGGTGCAAGCACCGGACAGGCCTGTCGACATCGATGTCGAGGCGGACTGGTTCCAGGTGGCCATGTCGCAAATATGCGATGCGGCCATGCCCCGAGTCCGGCCAGGACGTGCCCGGCGCCAAGTACACTGGTGGTCGCCAGAGATTGCGGCACTGCGCGATGCGTGCAATGCTGCGCGACGCCGGTATACTAGACACCGCAGGCGCCGCACCCGTCCACCGGGTGCGGAGGCCATAGAGGCGGAGCTGTATGAGGGATACAGAGCGGCAAAGCGCACCCTCCGAGCGGAGATAAAGCGGGCCAAACTCGAGGCCCGCAACGTGTGGCTGGAGTCTCTGAACGTCGATCCGTGGGGACGCCCATACAAAATGGTGATGGAGAAACTCCGCCCATGGGCTCCCCCGCTGACTCAGAGTCTCCGGCCCCAGCTCGTGGAGGGTGTGGTGAGCGCTCTGTTCCCTACGCGAGGGGAGCATACTCCCCCGCCTATGGCTCCGCCACCAGCGGCGGTGTCCGATGCGGACCACGACGGCAACGACGGCAACAATGCTCCAGAGGTGACCGAGGTGGAGATGAGAGTGGCGGTGCGAAGGCTGAGTGCCAAGAACACCGCCCCAGGACCCGATGGCTTGCCTGGAAAAGCCTGGGTCCTGGCCATGGAGGAACTCGGGTCTCGACTGAGAGGGCTCTTCAGCGCATGCATGGAGAGGGGCCAGTTCCCGCTTCGCTGGAAGACGGGGAAACTGGTCCTTATCGCGAAGCCGGGGCGCCCTGCGGACTCTCCGTCCGCGTATCGGCCCATTGTGCTGCTCGACGAGGTGGGCAAGCTCTTTGAAAGAGTAATTGCAGACCGCCTCGTCGTGCATCTGGCACGGAAGGGGCCGGATCTTGCGGACGGCCAGTTCGGATTTCGCAGGAGGCGCTCCACTGTGGACGCCATCATGCGCGTGCGAGCCCTCACGACGGGGGATGCGGTGTCCCGGGGCAGGTGTGTCTTGGCGGTGTCTCTGGACATCGCCAACGCCTTCAACTCCCTGCCCTGGAGTTGCATTGGTAGGGCACTCCGGTACCACCGGGTGCCCGACTACCTCTGTCGGGTGATCGAGGCCTACCTGTCGGACAGGTTCATCATCTACCCCGGTCATCAGGGGGAGTTGAAACGGCGAGAGATGTCGTGCGGTGTTCCGCAGGGATCGGTACTAGGGCCGCCCCTGTGGAACATCGGGTACGACTACGTGCTGCGCGCCGACCTCCCCGACGGGGTCAGCGTGGTCTGTTACGCAGACGACACGCTGGTCCTGGCGCGGGGACGGTCGTACCAGGCGGCGGTCGAACTAGCGACGCGCGGGGTTGCGACAGTCGTGGAGAGGATACAGCAGTTGGGACTCGAGGTGGCATTGCACAAGTCCGAGGCCATGTGTTTTCACGGCCCTCGGAGCGCGCCACCTCCGGGCTCCCAATTAACGGTAGGAGGAGTTCACATCGGCGTCGGGTCGACGATGAAGTACCTGGGACTCGTCCTCGACAGCCGGTGGAACTTCAAGGAGCACTTCCGACGTCTGGCTCCCAGGTTGAATGCGACTGGGGCTGCGCTCAAGCGGCTCCTGCCGAACCTAGGGGGTCCAGACGCCTCCTGCCGGAGGCTCTACGCAGGCATCGTTCGGTCCATGGCCCTTTACGGTGCGCCGGTGTGGGCGCCATCGCTACGGAAGCGAGTGGCGGCCCGGCTAACCGCCTGCCAGAGGGTCATGGCCATCCGGATGATCCGCGGATACCGTACGGTGTCCTGCGAAGCGGCGAGCCTCCTTGCTGGCCTACCACCGTGGGATTTGGAGGCAACAGTCCTTGCACACATGCATGACTTACGCGTGGAGATGCAACGTCGGGGCGAAACTCCGCTGCCGCGACAAGTCGCGGCATGGCGGACAGAGCTCCGGCGGGATCTCATGGTGAAATGGCGAGAGCGACTGTCGCAACCTCGTGCTGGGCACGCCACGATCGAGGCGGTAAGGCCCCTCTTTGAGGCGTGGCTGGAAAGGCCCCACGGCGTCGTCACCTTCCGTTTGGCGCAGGTGCTGACCGAACACGGCAAGTTCGGTCCGTACCTGTACAAGATTCGTGCGGAGACGACGCCCGGGTGTCGCCACTGTGCGGACCGCCCGGTGGACACGGTGGAGCACACAGTCGAGGTGTGCCCCGCTTGGGAAGAGCAGCGCCGTGTCCTCGTGGGGGCGATCGGCGGCGATCTCTCGCGCCGGGGCTTGGTTCAAGCCATGCTCCGGAGCGAGGAGGAGTGGCAGGCGGTCGCCTCCTTCTGCGAAGCAGTAATGCTAGTAAAGGAGGAGGCCGACCGCCTTAGGCAAAGGCGGACACGCCGCCGCCGCCGCCGGGTTTCCGATCCCAATTTCCGGCCACCGTAGGCGCGGGCTTGCGGACGGTGGGCAATGGGTAGCTCGCTGTCCGTCCGTCCGGTAACAGACCGGTCCGAGCTCAGGTCGTCTACGGCGCGCACCGTTCCCGCGCGCCTCAAGGAGTTGTCAGCAAACTGTAGGGGTCCAGCAGGGCCGAAGCCTACTGGGGCCAAAGGTTATGTGAGACTGTCACCAAAGGCCCCAGGATAAAGGCAAGGAATGGAAAGGTAGGTTTTTAGTCAGTAAAAGTCTGACACTGTTTCCCGCCCCACCCAAGGGCGGGATTCGTCATTGGATGATTTTACCTACCACAAAAAAAAAAAAAAAAAAAAAACCCTAAAGCCGTGTTTATGGAGACGCGGCGCGTTGCGTGGCGCGTTGGGTGTTTCGTCGTACATTGCAGCAGTGGGCCGCGTCATCGCACGCGCAAACACAAACATAATGGCAATGTACGACGGACCGCCCGACGCGCCGCGCATCGCGCCGCGTCTCCGTAATCGAACACTTAGAGAGAAACCGGGGTTTGGAAGTTTCTATGGAGAAACCAAAAAAACAACTTTCACGCGGGCAGAAGCTATTATTATTATATAATAATAATATAGGACAACATGGCGAAATATAATCAAAAACAAAATTATTTACCGAGGTCACGACCCTCAGTATTGAGAACAAAAGAGAAGGAGGTTTCACTGAGTAGGATATTATCGTCAGCCGGATAAGCATTAGACTCAAATCCAGACTTCCAAAAATTACGATTTATCAGCTACAGTCATTTCATTTTTCGTAACCTAGGGATCGAACCTATAATTAGACCCTAAACAGTACCATGTCCATGGAATGGAGTGTAAAAGCAAGAGGCAATAAGTTCTTAAAAAACCGTCATTTGTAATCTAAGAATTTCATTCTCGCTATTTAAATAGCCAATAAAACAAATCATTTGGGTATTTTAATGACGACGGCATTGGCGCAGTGGTTGAGCGATTGGTTGTTGCGCTGAGTGTCGCGACTTCCATTCCATAACATAATACACATGGCATAGAATAATATTTGTATGGTCTACAGATACGTAGTGGATGCGTGACTTTTGTATGTCAGCGATTCCTGATATGGGGCAACGATTTTTTTTATTTTTAAATGGCAAATTTACATACTTTATCATAAGAAAACCAACTTACATAAAGAGCAGAGTATCTCACATACAGCGTGCCAAGGTCAAAGTTGAGTCGCTGGTCTACAATGGCTCGGAGACGAGGGTTCTTGGGGTACAGAGTGTCGTCACGGCCATAAGCGTTCACCAGGTAAGTAAGGATTGCGCGGCTGAAAGAGAAAGTTTATATATGAGGAGTGTATGAAGTGTTGTCAATGAAACTGTGGTATGTTAAAATGCCAGAATTAAGAGATTATTCAAAATAGGTACATGCCCTCACGAATGGCGACTGAAGGAACACAGGTGGCTACTCAATAGGTAAAAGTCTGATACTCACTATCACTCTACTCAAAGCGGGAGGACTGGAATAATTTAATATTGAGCGTAATAAAAATAAAAATTATTTCAATTTACCTATTGTTATGAACTATTCCAAAATTATAATAAGATTCTATCAGCGATTAAGAGTATTTTATTTGCAAAAAGACATCATACATTTATTAATTCATAGAATTATAACTTGCATATTCTGCCATTTACTCGCATACAAATATTCAAACAATTTATTGTTAATAACAAAGATGAATGTTAAATGCTACTGCTGATATAACAATTAATTACTGTATTTTTTTATAAATAATTAACAATAAGCCAACAATAACAATTATTAGAACAGTCCACCTTTTATTGAAAGTCCCGTGAGTGAACTGACTGGACTTTCAATAAAAGTGACTGTTCAACTTCAAGTCTACTTATAAGACATCTAGGTATTGGTATTGCAACATTTATCGAATAACACCGCTCAAGTAAAAAATCTGGTTTTTAGTATTGAGAAGCATATAACTCTTTAACACGAATAAAACAAAGTATATACAAGATGACTTAGCGATATTGTTCGACAAGCAACGATTGGAACATCCTTGGTATTACATATTTGATAGATCTTTCAGATACACATACATGCATAAGCACACAAAAAAATCGATAGAAAAGTTTCACTGAATATAGGTTTCAGTGGCAAGTCTATAAATTGCTGTTTAGAATGAAAACCGCAATTTTATTACATTTTTACTACTCATATCCTCATGTAGAAATAAAACTAACTTACCTTTCCCATAAAATGAATCCGCTGTCATCCATAGTCGGTATTGTGTGTTGAGGATTCATCTAAAACAAAAAAAAAACTGTACCATAAAGGCAACATTTTTCAGCAAAATCAACCAAAAGGTCACAGAGCATTCTGTATTTAGCATCGACCAAGAAACATTAAAGTTATTCAAGCCATTTCGTGAATAAGGCAACCCTAATATGATTTATTGCTAGCACAAATAAAAATGTGAACTTAACACGCGATGTTGACAATCTCGTTTTTACTAGTATATAATATCTGCAATATTGCAATTTGAACTGGTTTGAATTTGATAGTATCAGACCCTGCCGAGATTTTATGACCAAATGACAATCTCTTAGGCATTTCGAACAATAAGGTTCGGCCCTGGCATGAAAGGCAACGAAAAGGGTTTTTAGTCAGTAAAAGTCTGACACTATCTCCCGCCCCGCCCAAAGGCGCGGAAATGACATTAAATGATTTTTTCCACCGACAAAAAGGCATTTCGAACCATAACAAAAGTGTAACAATAAATTGTTTAAGCGCGAGCGTTAGAATTGGTTAGAATGATCAATTAACATATTTAGCAGCCCTTTAGCACAGATAATACAATTGCCTTGTTGATGAACTTCCTTCTTTGCAATATATTGGCTAATTTACATATATATGCTTTAACAGCTCGTTGCGTTCTTACCTAATAAGCCAACCTTGTAAATCTTCGAAAACTAGAATTGCGAATACCAAAACCCAACAATCCATCATTACAACAGTCAAAAACTCCCACATACCTTGAGATATTCCGGCGTCATATGCTGCCCTTCCATAATATTTGTCAACACTAACTCCAGTTCCACCCCCAATACTTTGGCAGCCATGATGATAGCCCTGCATGGCGGGGACGGTGGCAGATAGTACACCTTAATCGGCTGATTAGGCATCTTGCTCTTCGAACGTGCTGCCGCGTTGCTGTCAAAAATTACAACTAAGATTATTTGTTATGGTTTACAAAGATAAGTTCATCATTATTATTTTTTTAGTTCTGTGGACTTCCCTATACAAAGGTCAATTATGAGTAATGTATAAATGTTGATGACGTGATTATGTAAGTATATGTTATGGATTTGGATGTCATTAGACGCGTTTTGTTTTACGAAAACAAAAAGGATCATTAAAGGACTGTGGGCGTATTTGTAGGTATGCTTTGCCTTTATATCTGTGTGCTGAGTGCGAGATGTTTTTACGATAACGCGATCGAAACGTTTACCGCGTTTGGCTCTCTGATTGGCTAAGAGCTTCGAGTAGGCCAATCAGTGCGCCGAACGTCATAAACGTGACGATCGCGTTTACGTAAAACAAACTCACACTAGGCACTCTGATCCCAACCTAAATATACATACAAAACATTCTATTGCCTTTATCATGGAAACTGTTCTAACTTCTGAAATGCTTATAAAACCAAATTAAATTAAATTAAAGAAGCAATAAACACGATAATCTTTACTAATAAGGGTGTTTACACTTGTTTGATTAATCACCAATAACATAAACAAATTACACTACAAGTCTAAAGCAGCAATCTACTGACTTAATTGGCAGAAAATGCTGTAGGTGATAAATGAAGATGATACGAATCAATTACAGTTATTGTATTCACAAAAACTTTTCGTTTGTAACTATGAGATAGTAACACCATCGAAATATGGTAATTATGAGTAGGGTTTTCAGAAAAATTGGTTCCGAAAATCGATGGGGTTTTAATTTGTCTGTTAGTAACTAAAAGACTCAGAAAAGGAACTTGTAGAAGGCTTTTGTACCCGAAATGCATACAAATTGGTACTTTCTAAAAGTTCTACTTTTTTTGGCCTAAATTTGGTCCAAGAACCGGGCAAAAACAAACCCTTTTTCCTTTTAAACTCTGTGTATATTGAGATTTCTAATGTTTGTCCCGATATTCACTGGACGCCTAAGGAAGGACATCAAAGGTTGTGTGACTACAATATTGCCTACAAATAATAGATATCACAGGAATCAACACCTGTTCTGAAATTGATCCTATAAAATATTCAAAAGAAAATACGAGAATGTCATATACTTACTTGCCGCCTTAATACCCAATTACCGATATAAGCTATACTTAATAACAGAACCAAAATTAGTTCAATAAAATATTGACAACCAGGTTGATATTCTACATTTACGAAAACTAAAGAAAACCAATTTAAGGTGAACGCACATTGAAAGAAATTAATTTAAGAATTCTATCTGAAAGGACAGATTCGGGCTATTTGATGCGGTTAGTTTAGTTCATAAGATAGATAGATAGATATATTCTTTATTGTACACCAATAGAAACAAGAAGAAGAAGAAAATAAGATAAGAAGAGATAAGAGACAAGAGAAGAAGATAAGATAAGGTAAGATGGATGGATGGATAGATGGTGGTATAAGATTTATTTTAAGAATTTTAAAATTCTTTTCTTTCAATTCGTTCAACGCGTTCGGCTCAAATAACTGTGTGTTCATCTTTACACGCAATTTCTGAACCATACAAAACTACTTATTAATCATTGATACTTGTGAATGAATGAAGGGTTAATAAGCATTAGCATATTCAGCCTTATAATATTCCCATTTCAGGGACTTAGACCATCAATCTATAAAAAGGAATGGGCCATAATCCACCACGCAAGCCAAGTGCGAATTGGTGGATGTCACATGTCTTCGATTTTTTTGTTTGAGGGCATGCTGATTTCTTCCCTATCTTTTTCTTCACCATTTTGAAAGCAGAAGTGATGCTATAAATTACGCATAAAAATGCACCTGGATGGGTCTGGACCTATGACCTACATCTCGTAACTCGAGGCCGTTAACACTGGGCCACCATTGCTCAAAAGAAAAAGGGTTAATTGTAAAAAAAATACCCTGTTCAGGGTAAAACCATCGTTGTAACTGATGCTAATTTTCTATCAAATACCGGAAAGTTAGCAGAAAATGGTTTCATATACTCTGTTTAACTCTATTTTCAGCCACAGGAAAACCACAAAATATGATACGACTACGACAGCAAGAAGCCACAAGTCCGTAACTCATCCTTTACACCAAGTGTGACTGTATGTCTGTCTGTGTGTTTGAGGTTCTGAAGTGGCAACTGCGCATTGGAAGACGCTGCCTTGGAAGGCCTTCAAAAGGTGGACACAGTACCGTTTATTGTGGCGACATTTTGTGGGAGGCCTATATCCAACAGTGGGAACCTTTTGGCTGAAATGATGATGATGATGAGTTGTTACAAATGTGACAACTTTATTTATAATGTGTGTTGTGCGTGTTTGGGCCCATTTGCATTGTTCCAAACTTTATTTCAGCCTGGGATCATGCAGAAGTAAAGGCTGTACCCAGCCTTTACTTCTGCCATAGTTATTTACTCTCTAATTTCGTGCATCCCCCACTCTCAAAACTTAGACGCGCGATTATGCCGTAACCCAATCAATACACGTTTTACATTTACTCGTAGTCAAATAAATATATAGGTTGACTGGTAATTAGTAACTGATATTTAAACAGGTGATACTAATAACAAACAACTTTTACTATGGGACCAAACCCGGAATCGCGAAAAACATCTGCTGGTTAGTACATTTATGTTCACCTAACAGGTCAAAATGTACTGAACTTGCTAATTTTGTTTTGCGATATCAGGTTTGGTCCCATAGTAAAAGTTGATGGTTATCATGACTACAATCACGTGTTTAAGTATCGGACACTAATTAGCAGTCACCTTAAATATTTTTATGACGCGTTTAAAATAACTTATTTAAACAGCTAATTAATAACAATCATAAAATGTATGATTGTTATTAATTCATGAGTATATATATATATTATGTTGAGTAGTTATTAATTGTTATTAATTTAATTTACTTGTTTTTTTTATATATTTATGGATCTTAATTGTAAAAGAGGACAACTCATTAGTCCATTAGGCCCACTCATTAGTTGCATGAATCTAGCAAATACTAGCTGAAAATTTTGATGCTTGAGAGACAGTCTCAAAATGCAGGCAGCTCTAGTTTGAGAAGCAGGGTTCATTAACATACAGTTACAATTTTATGGGTTATAAATAGTTTTTATATATACGACCATTATGTACAAACTAATATAACCCTTTTGTGCTAGTAAAACACTTATTATTATTAATTGATATTTCTACATACTACCCGTCTTCTTTATGCCTTGATCACACGTCCCGAGCAAACGGGCAAGACAATGCTCTCGACCGAATACTCAGTACGTATAAACATAGCGCCGAGAGCTCGACCGAGTGCTTATCTCTACAACTCACTTATATTACTGTCTCGGTCGAGCAACATTTTATTGTCTCACCCTCATACTCGGCACGTATAAACATAGCGCCGAGTGTTTATCTCTACAACTCACTTACATGACTGTCTTGGCCGAGCAACATTTTTCTGTCTCGCCCTAATACTCGGTTCGTATAAACATAGCGCCGAGTGCTCGGCCGAGTGCTTATCTCTACAACTCACTTACATCACTGTCTCGGTCGAGCAACATTTTATTGTCTCGCCCTAATACTCGGCACGTATAAACATAGCGCCGAGTGCTTATCTCTACAACTCACTTACATCACTGTCTCGGCCGAGCAACATTTTACTGTCTTGCTCTTTTACTCGATACGTGTGATCAAGACATAACTCTTTTGACGTGTACACTCGCTATATAACTATCAACCTTCTTCACTGAATGTGAAGCATTTTCTTTTACCATTGCGTGTAGCTAAATTATTCTAGTTTTATTCAAAATGTACAGGGATTGCTAAAACCCAAACATGCAAAGAAATGTTATTGTGAACTTTAACCTTTATAATTGACTTCGAAAAAAAGGAAGAAGTTATTTGTTTTTGTTGGTCTTAGGGACTCCGTCATTTTAATAAAAATGGGACCAATATTTGGCCAAATTGGTCCCATTTTTATTAAAATTCAATTCTCATGGTGGAATAGAGGGAACTCATAAAAAAATATATGTACCTGTAGCGATTTCGGTATTTTCATCAAGTCAAATATTAAGAAAGTACCACTATTATTTTTAATTAATGTGCACTTACTTTTTGAGTATATTCGTGAATTCAGTAGATTCATTTGAGTAGGTTTATTACATAAAAAAAAAAAACATTTTTCAGGCAGGACAATGTTTGTCGAGACCGCTAGTTTGTATACATTTCTTCGTATTAGTTTTTTAAGGTTCCATACCCAAAGGGTAAAGCGGGACCCTATTACTAAGACTCCGCTGTCCGTCCGCCTATTAGTCCGTCCGTCACGGCTACATCTCATGAACCGCAATAGTTATAGACAGTTGAAATTTTCACAAATGTTTTATTACTGTTGGCTCTATAACAATAAATACTAAAAAAAGAATCAAATTAATATCTAAGTGTGGCTCCCATACAACAAACGTGATTTTTTTGCTGCGTTTTGCTACCAACGGTACGGAACTCTACATGGGTTAGTTTATTTTTTTTGCGCCTATCAATATATCCTTTGCATCACCAAGGCTGACTGGTAGAAAATTCTGAAGGCATTATGGCCGCCTCTATGTACATTTATGTGTTCAAAGTATCTATCATCAAACTGATTTGATGGTGAAACCGTAAGGTAGGAATGAGAACTTTGTATTCAAACAATATGTTATGTATAGTAGTAGTAAAAAGCCGGGCAAGTGCGAGTCGGACTCGCGCACTGAGGGTTCCGTACCAACTTACCTATCTATGAAAATATTTTAGTTCCGGAATCGAGTTTTGAAGATTCTCCGAATTGCAAAAAAAAAATTGTGATGTAACTAAAAATTTACAGTTTTTAACTGTGATAAAAGAGCTTGCTTCATGCTAAATTTCAGGGTTCTAGGTCAACGGGAAGTACTCTATGAATTTTGATTCCTTTGTGAGTGTCGAAATACATATACGTTTTTTGCACTTAGAAGTTTTATTTCTTCACAACTTCAAGGAACCTCAAAGTATATGGTTTAAATTTCAACTCGACACCTCCACGCGTTCGCGAGATAAAGGGTCTTGACAGACAGACAGATGGATAACAAAGTGATCCTATAAGGGATCCGTTTTTTCTTTTTGAGATACGGCACCCTAAAAAGTAGTGATGGTGGTGGTTGTACCTATTAAAAACAGGTTTTGTCTTTATATTTTTAAATGAAAGTACTATATATATATCATGAGTAATTGCAATGCACATTTGAAAAAATTATGCCTGAAATCTGTATAGTTTGTGCAGTGGATTCGAGCAGCGATGAAAATATTCGTTGCAGAAGGTATGTCATATTATAATATGCCTTAGTGGTAAAGGGTGACCCAAAGAAAAGCTGGATAAATTGTGTAAAGAATGATAGCTATTTTGAAGAAATGTTATAAAAATGTTATGGTGGTTGACAGGCGTAAACAAGGGGAGAAAAACGGCGAATTACACGATTTACATAATAGTTATATTACCATTATACTTTGTTAATTTTTTTGACCACCACGTCAAAAAAGGCAAAAGTGTACTTTAGGTACCAACGGGCGACTCGGTGACCATATAATATCACAAAAAAAAAAACAATAGGTATGTTTTAATAAGAATTAGATTATTAGCGTTAAAGTCTGTCATGTAATCGCGACCGTAGCGTCCTGGACACATTTTGCTTTGTCATGAATACGACTGTGGTGGTCAAAAGGCTAATAAAACATACCAGCACCGATATAAACCAGGGCCTCAAGTCTGCTATTACAATAGTGTCAGAATCGTCTATCATTGATTTCATCATGGTTGATTTTGACAAGTTTGGTAATTTACTAATATAATGGCGTCACTATGACTTTCCAACAGTCAATCACTAACACACCATTGAAAGAGATGGTAATCTCGTACATAATGACAAATTAATTTCTGACTTATGGGGTAATCTGCTAAAATTTTGTTAGTTCCTTTGATTACTGACTTACCATTAGATTTGTCTGAATACGACAAAGTCATTCTCCAACCATTCATTTTAAAAGAGACCAATAACCGATCAATGATCGACCAATATGATTTAGCAGATTAATAACTTTTACCAAAATGACAATGGGATTGTGTTGGAATGTTGAATTTACAAAAATAACAGACTTGGGCCCCTGTATTCCTTTACGCATTGATCACTCGTCCACCACCAAATTCTGACAAATTATAACTTACCCAACGACATTCACAATAACAAAGAGAGTGACTACACATACTAAGCATCTCATTGTTAATTAATTTCAATATAATTATTTATATCTGGAAACTCCTTTATTGCTGTTTTGAAACCTAAAGCAGTAAAAGCCACAAAAAAAATATTAGCGTACGAAAATCCAAAGCAAGCTCGTATTTATTGGTGTTCCATAAAGTTGCAAGCTATAAGATCTAAACTTGATCAACTTTTATTTAATAATACAAACACAATTAAATAAAACTCAATGAAAAAAATATTTTAATTTGTTAATCTAATATTTTATTTAATCTTTCAATCATACGAAAAAAAATCCTTATTAAAAAAAAAATGACAAGTCGTGTATTTTTCTATGTTATAAAACTAAAAAAATATATTATTAAAAATTTTGCCTATAACACAAAATATCTAAATTTCTAAAAATAGAACATGCAAAACAGCAGAATTTTTGGACTCAAAATTCACTCCAAACTCACTTCGTTTTTTGTTGTTGTATTTTTTCTACAACAGTTTTGTCCATACATTGGCCCAGTTTGAATTATTTTTAAAACACTTCTGAACCAAATATTATTTTAAAAAATAACACACACAATTATATTTTATTATTTTGAAAGAAACCTACGGGTAACTGTACTGTTGAAAATGGAAACTCGTATTACTGAAAAGCTTTCAGTTGACGTCGAGCGAAAGTCGGCACGTCAACTACGTTCCACTGAAATACTGATTTATAAGTAGTCTGTTGTGATTGCGAACAGAACCTGTTATGGGCATGGGTACCATAGCAACGTTGGGCGGTCCCATCATAACGACAAGTCATGGTGACAATCAAATCATGAATAGAAATTATGTATAAGTACATAGATTTCTATTTATAATAATCGTCGTTGTCATAATAAAAAGGGAAGTGTTAGTACTTTTGTATAGTTAGATAAAGATGAATTATAAATACATCGATGTTGACTTGGTCATGGTTCTCTTCTATTTGATATTCAGCCAAGCGGGTATTAACATGACGAGTTAAAATGTAAGGCTTGCGAGCGAAAAAGAGGGATAGAGACACTCTATACAACCTTATTTTTTGTATATGCGAAACTCGAAACTCTAGTATTTTTTTGTAAAAAATTTCATAAGTGATTCATTAAAAATCACAAAGTTATAAGCTTGTTATGTTACCTGGTTGTTACTGGGTTGTTTTGCTCCCGCACCCAGCTGTGCGTTGGCTCCTAATGCCCACAATTACCCTTCGGGACCTGTGTTGTACTTGATGTAGGTGATGTCCTGTGATGTCCAACTTATGACCTTCTTTGTATATTTTTGGGAAAAAATATAACATGGTCTAAAAACTATTGGAATCGATTCAGTTAACGATTTTGAACTATTTTCATGTTTCGCATATACTAAAAATATTGTTGTCTAGCTCTCTCCCTTAAACAGTTCACATTAGGCCGTCAAATGAATCGCATTAAGAGCCTCTGTTCTCGTTACCGTTCAGTGTAGTCATTGTGACACTCAAATAGTCATAATTGGATCCTTGGAGAACATTTCAGGTTCGATGTTCCATTTATAAATTGCTGTATTCTACTTGGATGATCTAAAGAGCTTAGTAATCAAAGTTCATTATAGATAATCACAATCAATAATGAGCATTGATTAATATAATATATGTATATTAATAATTATACGGTTCTTAATAAAAAGATTTGCAAGCAAACCTTCAACTGTATGTACTTCCTACTTCACATTTCGGCAATTTTTTTTTTCTAAGCTACGACCTTCATTGCGCTCATCGAGAACTCACTGTCAAGCAAATAATGTTAACCAAAAACTTTTTGCATTATTTATTATACTTTTTTGATGTTGATTTCCTGAATCATCAAGTAAGTGACGCATACATCACAATGTGATAAATTTTAGCGTCGTATGTGTACTTTATAATGGTCCTTATCTCTTCAAGTAATCATTACCTTTATGTAGGTTGTGGCAGAACTCCATTGAAAAGTTGTAGGTGGTGGTTCTATAATAATACATAGATTTGAAAAGTTCCATAAAAAACTTTTTACGAAATACAAATAACCGATTTCACTATCAAAATAACTTTAATTTTGGAAGTCGTATTTCTCTGTATTGTTTTTTTCTTATCCTGATCCTTTAAGTGTTTTTATTAACAGACTTTTTTAGTGAAGTTGGTTTTTTTTTTTGTAAAGTGCTTTTTATCTCATAATTTTTAGTTGCGAAACACTTATAACCAGAGTGCCTATTTGCCATGACAATTCTAGGATACATCGTATTATTACGTAGTGTCTGTGTTTCCCTTCCACCTACCAGCTCCATCATCAGATCAGTTCGATAGTAGTTAACTTATAGCCAAAGTGCATATCATGACAATTCTACTAAGCCCAAATACGGCTAGGATACATTGATTAATTACGGAGTTCCAGTACCTATTTTCCGGCTCCATCATCATCATCAGGTCACTTTAATGATACCATTTTCAAAATGACTATTCAGAACCAATTATTTATTTGTATTGTCATACTCGCTTGACTATCTTCATTGTGATATCTATGTGAGTTCTGTTGCCCATTTCTGTTCTTCTAAGCCAGTTCCACTTCATCAAATGACTGTAAATGTTTAAGTTCTCGATGAAAATATAAAAATCACTATATAGTTGCCTATAATATTTGAGGAGTTCCCTTAATTCCTCATGGATACCATCATCACAATTGGATTTTCAAAAAAAAATAGACGAATCTGGAAGTATTTCCTTTAGGGGAGAAAAATAAATTTGCAAATCGGTCGATAAGCGACGGAGTTCTGAGGTAACAAACATTAAAAAAATTAAAGAAAAAAATATAACCGAATTGATAACTTCCTCCTTTTTTTGAAGTCGGTTCAAAACCAACGTTCATAACATAATGATACGAAAAGATAGTCCGTGCTTACTCTTTTATTTCAAGTAAACATGTTACTGGTGCAATGTATAATTAAGTTAAGGCCTGTATGCACTATTTTGATCGGTTTTATCAGGTAGGTATTTTTTGGTCAAATGCCTAATATACTCATGAAAATTATAATAATTAGGTTTAGATCGAGAATCGTTGAGAAGTTATAAACAGCTAATATAACAACCAAAAATGTAACAATCTATGGTTTACAGAAATAAAACGTTTATTATTATTTTTAAATTATTAATGTAATCCTAATTTGTACAAAAATTATCGATAACTTGCACCATCCAAATCAAAACACAACATTACTTAGCACGACATTTTAGCACGACACGCTAAGTAACTTTGTGCTGTGATTTTTATGAGAAATGAATCATTTACATATAGAGTTTCTTGCACATTCTTCTCCATAGAAATCTACGCTTTGGAAAGTGTAATTAGCTTCTTTCGTAAATGGTTTATTTGAAATAAATGCTTCTTGACTTTTTATTTAAAGAAATTACGGCCCCAAAGTACCCTGTGCCACACCGGATTTTACGCATCATCAGTAACAAAATAAGTCAGCTGGGGTGCCGTAGCTTACAGCCTCAAAGGCCTCGGAGACGTTGCAGTTTTTTGGCTAACAAGTTTTATAAGATGGTAGAATAGAAGAACATATTAGTACTTAGATCAAGAAAATATAACATGCTTATAATTATAGACGGCTTGCAACAGCTCTCACAGACAACCGCATCGGCCATGGCCTTCTTGGCTTGAGAATAAAACACGGTACTGGTGTCATGCTTGAATGTTTTAGCCGTAACTTGAGCATTGAGTTACACTTTAGTGTCCAGTATCCTTTAAACACACATGACAAACATAGTACCAAACAAAACATTCCACGGAATGATACTCGTAAATGGATGCCACATGAATTGCATGTTATTTCTGTCCAGCAGATAATTTGTGACATGTTATTAGTTATCATGAACCCATGTGATTGCATTATATGCCTATCAAGGTCACTTCTAGACCGTGATGAAATACATTGAAATAATGAGCTGTTTTGTTTCACTCAGATTTATGTTATGTAATTGTTGTTACTTTAGTGCTTGTGTACGTACGTGCCTTCGGTTTTCAGCTTTCAGATAATCTTGACTTGAATTAACGCCAAGTTCTTTTTTACATAGCATGAGTAGGATGAGAGCAGAACGCAAATATGCTTCTTTAAGATCAGACAAAAGGATAGGTAGCGAATCCGACCGCTGTCACCCACACCATCCTATTCTGATATGGTTTAGGGTGCTGTGTAGATGGATAAATTTTGGTCATCGAGTACGTAGCGGAAACTGACGGATCTCTTAAAAAAATTGACAGTTACGTCTAATAACGTTCCAGGCCCCGATTCAGGCTATGGTTCAGAGCGAGGAGGAATGGCAAGCGGACGTACTAATGTTAGCAAATGAGGAGGCCACAAGCATGAGGGAACAAACAACCTCACGCCTTAGCCGCCGAGACCACGTCCCCGACTACTACCAGCTACAATAAACGCGGTCTTGTGGATGACAATCTCGCCATCCGGCCGACCGATAAATCGACCAGACCGAGCCCAAATCGTCGTCAGCGCGTAGTGATCCACGCGCTCCTCAAAGAGAGGTTAGCAATCCGTAGGGGCCCAGCAGGGCCGATGCCCGCCAGGGCCGCGGGGATTTTCTGAAAAGTAAACCCATGGTCTCAGAATACAAAGGGCAACTGATATAAGTGTGGTTTTATCCCGTAAAAGTAAGACACGATGAGCTGGACAAAACATTAAATGTTCCCACCTTAAAAAAAATGTTTCTAAGCGTGCACAGCGTCTAAAAGGTTGACCAGATGGTTGCACTCCAGCGATCCAACCAAGGTTACCTTGGTTGAAGTTTGGTTTGTGATGTAGCTACGTGGATGTAAACCACACGCCAACACTCACTGTGGTTGGGAAAACACGCCTGCCGACCAAGGGCGTTAAAGGTCATGGTTTAAAACTGCAGTTTACACGGATTGAAACCAGCAAGGTCACCTTGATTGGGACGTTGGTTTTTGGTTTGCAACCGTCTGGTCAACCCCTTAAGGTGGTAAAGAAAACCGAAATCGCATTTATATCAAGATCTTTCGTTATGATAATAAACAATGAACGCTATCTTTATGTACCTAACATTATGGATTAGTCGTTTTTATGAGAACCCTCTTCAATCAACAAACTTTCTCCATTTACAATCGCGATTATTTACTTATCAATGTGTTATTTAACGATTGATTACATCATTCGAGGAATGTACTGATCACCTACTTTACTCACTTATATTTTATAGGTGAAGAGGGGTTTAATGGTTATACTAACATAATAAATGGTATCATAGATATCAGTGCGAAGTTGTGGAAACTACCATTAATATATGTCTTGTAGAATGCACGCACTGAAAAGAACTGCCAACTGCAACTTCATCTTTCCTATCTGATTAACATAGAGTAGAAGAGGTCAGGGTCGTACAATACATCATCAAGAATTAATAAGCACGATAATAAGCCTTAGGCATTATTCATATCAAACGTATCGTCTGCCGCCGACTGTGAATATGGTCACCGTCAGCCCTATTGTAACATGAGTAGAGAGGTACAGAGATAAAGCTTCCTAAGAACGTGCAATATTGTTACATATTTTGATAGGGCTATCACAATAGGTGAAAACAAATTAAATAAAACATTTGTTAATTTTTTTATTTATTATACTGCATTATACTGCAAGTTTTAATACTCAGTATAAAAACACAAATATAATATCTATATTATGTATATTTTACATTCATCACACATACCTACTACGGTACTAACCTATTCAGATACTTTAAAATGTTTATTAAAAGCTTGTAATAACAATAAAAAAGGCAAAAACGCACTCTTCTTATTAAAAAAGTACTTACTTGAAAAAGTAATAATTAAATATTTACGAGTATAATTATCTATTGTCATAATCATCATCATCTTGGGATAATTAAAGTATGATATATTTTTATTTATCTAGTATTGTTTATACACACAGTACGATAAACTACCATTATTAATAATAAAATACCACGTTTTTACAATAAAATATTTAAACTTGTAACTAAAAAAACAAAAAACGTGCGTCGCGTCGACCCTAGAGATCTTCCATTGACTGTGCCCGCGTCAACCGGTTTTTTTCAGTTTCACCGCGTACGCAACACGCGGCCAGTGGTCTCGCACACATTCCCCGCGTGCTTGTAGTGGTGCAACCAATTCGCACGGTTGTATGAAGCTTTGTCTCTGTACCTCTCTACTCATGTGCTATTGTGATCGTCGATGCAGTCTGCAGTATGCGTTCTTACCCAGCCAACAGTATGCTATAGCGTGGAATGCGTTACTTGCGTAGACTTGCTTGATACGCGTAGTACAATAATCGGCCACCGAGAGTCAGCGACAACGCACTACATACCTAATAGCGTATAGTCGGTTCAGTGTGAACGAGAAGTTAATATGTATATTTGGAAAAACGATAAAGTACGTAACGCGTTCTCACAGTCAGCGGCCGACAAATCAATCCAAATGGTAAATCCAATATGACACAAAAAGAGATTCCAAATAAATCCAAAGTACTTTGGGCACTTATGAAACGTTACACGCAAGGTTCTCGGTTCACGAAAAAACAAACTTCACGGAAAGCAAAGAGTAATCTTTGTAAACTTAAAGATTATTTTTTACAAAATCTCCATGTTATAATATAAGTACGTATAAGAGGACAGTCTAGGTAGACCAATCAACACGGTAGAAAATAAGTACAAACACCCTGAATCAACAGAGAATCGAGATGAAGGTCATAAATAACACTAACAGTCGTCATACTACAGGGACAAAATTATATTTACTACGAGTAGACTGACTGTCAGTGACCTATTGATTCTACGTACTCTAAATGACTTTAAACAACTTTCACACGTAGTTAACGAGCTTTCTCTATCTTTATTCTTGTTCGTGTAAACAAAGTCAAATGCAAAAATATCCCTACCTATTTGGCTTTATATTTATTTATGTTTCACAGTTTGAATAAAAAATTAAAAGTACGCACAGTGCCTGCTGGTCCTAGGAACATCTGGTTAGTTCCATATATGTACTTAGTTGTATATAGGTACACATCCTTTGTCTGAAATATGTTTTATACTTAGAAAGATAAAATTTGGGTCATATACAATGTAATAGATGTCTAGTTTATTTCCACGATCCAGGCAATTAACAAGATAAGACTATTGCCTAGATCGTGCCGTGATCATGTCGTCATTAACGCCTACTTTTATGTTCAACAAAGACACTTGTGAGTCATTATGCTGGTCATCAACTAGTGCATTGGCATTACCTTGAAAAAGTTTGTTTTCTTCTACAATAACAGATTCTGAAAGAATGATATTCAATCATAGACATAATTCAGGAACATAAATTTGTTGTGTCAGCTTCCATAACATTGCTAATCCTACTTATATTACTTTAAAAGTATCTATATTTGGATATTTGATATGAAGCACAAGGCTAAACTGTGACCAAATTTGGAGATAGGATACTTTTTAGCCCTGTAGTATTCCGGCTATTTCTAAGAAAACATTATTGTGGATTCTCGAGTAAAAGTTTTGTAACTAAGCGACTATCAACACTTCGATAACTGAGTAATCTGGCTCTAGCATGCCATACCTAAAAATAAAAGCCAAAATTACTGTATCCATACTGAACGCTGTGCCTTATAACGCGATTCCTATATACCTAGCCAGAACATTTTTTGGAGATACACTAATTCACACTTTTAATTTTGGCTCTGTCATAAATAAATTTCTTAAGCTATATAACCCAATAATCTATGAACAAAACCATTTTTTCTTTAAGCGATTCGTTACCAGTTTTATAACTTATTTCATATTTTCTAGTTTATCGACACCCATAAAACGACGCTAAAAATTCTTCAACAGAAATAAAACACAACATTACGTGAACAACTTAATAGAAAATCGTTTTATTTATCGCACTTATACTCGAACAATGTTCTTAACTTAGTCACATTTTGATCAGAAAATTATTCATAAAGTTTGATAACTGTTCGGTTGTCACTTGTCATCGAGCACTTCCACTGTAGATGCACTACTTGCGTTATCCTTGTCTTTGTTCTCTCCATTGTCAAATCCTTCATTAGTATTTTTCGATCCAGCATCAGATAAATCAGTCTTCAAAGAATTAATCCTCTCACGGCTTTCAGCTCGGTTTTTTCCAACATGTTGTGTTTGTTCGTCGCTTATTTTCACTTTCTTGCTTTTTGAGTTGCCCATTTTGTGTCTGAGATCAACCGGTTCAAATGCACGAGTGACGATATCAAGTATGATCCTCACTTCAACGAAGATAAAAATGCTGATAAGGGAATCTCTGTAATTAAATGTACTAGCACTCCCGCTGATAAGTGTGTTTCCAAATAAAGTGAAAATAAAACTGCAGTTGGCATTGTCAGTAAAAGATATTTCTGCAGTCAAAACATAAATATTGATATATAAATACATCCAAGATAAGGCGACAATGACACATCGTCCGTACATATGCTCCTATGACCGGATGTTTGTATGATTTTTAATTGTTCTTTTATCTTTGTGCGTTTTGTTCATTTTAATATTGCATTTTATCTTACTTCTAAATGACACAGTTAGTTCTTTAGTTTATCGATTTGCTTCTTGTTGTGGGTTCGATTCCCACACGTAACAAATATTTTTATGGCTTAACAATAGTTGTTTCGGGTCTGGGTTTCTCTTATTTTCAAAGCAAATTACTTATTTACAATCAAATGTTATTTGAATTTCGTGTCGAGTTGACTTTGTTATTTGAAGGACGATTGTTGTTTTGATTGACATTTTCAAAATTAATTGTTTGGCCTGAATCTGAGCCTTGGTCAATGAAACAGTTTATAAAAATATTCACAATAGATCAATCAGCTTTCCTGGGTTTTTTTTATGGTAGGTAAAATCATCCAATGACAAATCCCGCCCTTGGGCGGAGCGGGAAGTAGTGTCAGACTCTTACTGACTAAAAACCTACCCCGTTCCTTCGTAGCCTATCGTGCCGGGGCCGGGTACGTAGGTAGATTAATTAAAAGCCAGTAAGCCAATGCCTTTAGATCTGGCATTAATATTATACCAAATTGATACAATAAAGAAACCTTCCATTATTAATTATTATGAATGTTTAAGTGTGTATGTTTGTATTTTTTCAACAATGACGCCTCTATGGCTTACCAGATTTGAATGAAAGTAGGTGCACAGGTACTCTATGACCTGCATTTTGATTATTTTATCCTGGTAATAGTAAGCTCCCAAGGAAAAGGATGACGAGTAATGGGTAGCTCGCCGTCCGGCCGTCCGGTATCCGTCCGGATCGACCCTAAGTCGTTCTCATCAAACCCTTGGTGGCCTAGCAAGGCCGAAGCCTATTAGGGCAAAGGGTTGACTTCTGAAAGGGAAACCCGTGGTTCTGGATCGCAAGGTCAACTGAAGGACCATAGGTGTGATTTTAGTCAGTAAAAGTCTGGCAAGCCTTTCGCTCCACCCTAAAGCAGGAGAAGACACACAATTTACCACTTCAAAAAAAGCTCCCAAGGGATGATTAATTTTCAGAACGAAGCTGCTGAAAAAACTTTACACAAAGTAAAAAAATTCGATAGTAAATACCAACGGTGTGTAACCGACAGTGTGAAGGGACTCGTTTTTGAAAACATTTTATTAATTACGAAAAATACAATGATTCACCTCATTGTCATACATTTACTTGATGAACTGTTATTATAAACAATGAGTCGTGTATGTTCACAAGATACAGTGACTTGTAACTACACAAACATATATACATGCACTTGTAACTAATCACTATCTTGCTTTTAAGCACTCAACAGCAGCGTGTCTATAACGTGACGACACAAAACAAACAATAATTGAGAATTAAAAAATATGGTAAGTACCTACGTCATTTCTAAAAATGGAATACAAACACTTATCAGTTGTACGTAGCCTGGCGTATTAATAATATTTTTTTTTTATATTTAAAAATATAGCAAATATGTATTTATATGGAATAAAGATTATAATAATAATAATCATTTAATTCGGACTCATCTTACGATTACGTCTAATTGTGTTAGTACAATTGCAAGCTTACAAACTAGCGTTAGTAACAAATCGAACGATCCACAAACGGTAACTGGCCAGTCCAGGTGGACTCCCCGATGGTGGTGGCCAATCACTATACGACTGCGTGCAGGCGTATCTAACGAGCCAGCATCGGAGAGTCCCACCGGTCCGCACACCCCGCGCAAGATAGTGTTGGGACTGTCGCGCGTGCGGCGCATGATAGAAGCGCATCGTATTACTTTGTATACCTAATTTATTTCATCACCACTGATCTCAAAACGGTGAATTTCTTTCACCGTTTCCACTGATGCGGAGCTTTTTTGGAGGTGGGAAATCATCCAACGACTTCTCCCGCTCTGGTGAGAACGGGAGTGCGTATCGATATCCATCAGTTGGCCTGTGCGTTCTAGGAGTACGGGTTTCCTTTTCAGAAAATCCCCGCGGTCCAAGCAAGCGGACATCAGCCTTGCTGGGCCCCTACTACCCCTATGGTTTGCTGACATCTCTTTCTCATCTCTTCAGAAATGTGTGGATCACTACGCGCTGTCGACGACTTAGGCTCGGTCTGGTCGATTACCAAACGGCCGGATGGCGAGGTACACATTACTCGGCGTCTGCAAGCCAGCGAACGAAGTAGTCAGTAAAAGACTGACCGTGCCCTCTCACTCCGCTACGGAGTGAAAGAAATTATTGAATGATTTCCCACCTAGAAAAAAAAAACTTTCTACATAGGTAGTATAAATCCATTGTGTGCCCTTCAATAAATACTTTGAAAGTTAATTTTGAATAATACATTTCTAATGACCAAAGTAACGATACATCCCTATAGTTCAAATACTATTTTTAACACTTAGGTTTGACCCAGTCACGCAATGCAAATTTATATAAGCAAATCAAGGTGAACTTTTGTGTACAAAAATTATAGAGGAACTTATCAATAAATAATCTTTCTTAGTCATTGGCATAATAGCGGTTATAGTAAGTACATTCGCATATAAGTAACGGCACTAAACTGGTCTATATAATCGGAGATTTTAAATGTAGTGTGAAAGTGACGAGGCAGTATATATCCACAATTAAATAAAATGTTTTTATTTATATAATATTTACAAAAGAAAGAAAATCATGTTTATTGCCATAACGTATAACAAAATAACCGTGTCCGTTATGGACGTACGTCAGGCGGAAAGTAAGGACATCGTGACTCTCTAGGCAGTTCTTAAAGAGGAGATTAAAGGTAGAACTACATGCACACACGCCGCACGCGTTACACGTGTGCCATACACGCCGATCTGGGCGCGTCGCTTTCCATACATTTTATAATTATGGAAACTAGACTTGTAGAGTTACACTACTACATGCAACGCTACGCCACGCGACTCCGTTCTACGAACAAATCAGGCGTATTACACGTGTGCGTCGGTCTAATTTAGTTCTAGCTTTACTGCCGTGATTGTGGCATCGTGAGTCGTACGAGCGTGAAGAAATAACGAACATAAAAATACACAGGAAGCGGCAAATAACTTGACTAGAGATTTTCGTAGTGGGGTAGCTAGAGTGAGCATCTCAAAATGTATGGCATCATGGGTGGTGGGAGCTTTCCCCATCACAAAATCTTGAGTCAAGTTTTTATGTTCGTAATTTCTTCAAACTTTCGTTTAGAGAATAATAGCGTGATTATTTTACAGTTGGATTCGAAACTTCTTTTTAGCCTGCTTTCTTTGTAATTTATAGATAAAGAATAAGATTTTTCGGAACTGCGAAAAAATTTAATTGTCATTCAGTTAAGTTAATGCTCACTGAAAGCACTTCAAACCTATGAAAGAAGAAATAATATACGCATGTACGAAATTAACTTCTGGTAGATAGTACGCAATTACCGACAACTACTTAGAGGTCATTAGACTCTCAGCTGATCTTTACTTAAAGAAATTAATTTCGTACATGTTTTTATTGATATTACTTGATTTTTATTAATATAAACATGTATTTATTAATTCGAGTTTTAGAAAAAAAGTACTTTTTTTTATTTTATCTTCACAAATCGATAGTGTTTCATGTACTGGATCGATCCTTCACGGAATTAAAATGATCAAAATTTAACTGTGTATAAGGATCAGCTTCCAGTATAACCGGATGCAACAGAATACCAGTATTTCACAAGGAATGACTGCCTATGAGATCTTTATGTATATCTAAGAGATCACAGCATCTAAAAAAAAGATACAGAATAAGAAATTATAGCATCTAGAAAAATAATAGAAAACAATTGAATAGAAAAAGATACAGAATAAGACATCACAGCACCTAAAAAAATAATAGAATACAATAAAACAGGAAAGATACAGAATAAGAGATCATATCAATAAGCTTGTCTTCAATTAGGTACATGGACAAACCATAGCTATATGATTATGGTCATGGTTAAGCTTCCTAGCATGTCCAATGTAATATGCTAAAGAAATGGACTAATCTTGAATGAATTAAAAACAAATTCTGAATTTAATAGGCCTTCACTGTCTGTTGTTCAAAAACTAAATAATTAAAAAAAAATGTCTGCATTTAGTATTTAAAGGAGAGTGGGACTTCTGGGCCAAAAATGTAAGTGATTGAGATATGCTTTTAAAAATTCGTTACATAATTCTATTTCAAAATAGAAAAAATCTAGCCCTAGTTGAAGTGAGGAAAATGAGATATCTAAAAAATAAGTTTTAGTCATGAGTAACCTATTTTAGGTTAGGTATACAATCGAAAAATAGTTTATTCCAAGGACTAACTCCTTGGAATAAACTATTTATCGATTGTATGATGTATTTTTTTTTAATTTTTGTGGACAAGACTCCTTTCTACTTTTCTACTCTATGTATGATTAGTCGTAGACATGAGCATTTTTGGCTTTGAGTACATACGGATATTAATCCGATATCAGACTTCAAAATAGATTTTCTGTGTATTCGGTTTTAGTAACGCCTAGCCTAACAATAAACCATAAAATAAAATATAGCAGTATTCTCGTAAATATTCTTAAGCACTAAAAATAAGATGATATTGTTTGCTTATTTCAATGTGCAATAGATTTTCATAAAAATCTAAATTGTGCGATTCGCACTGTCTTTTTTATTCCACGTTTATATAAAGAGAAAAAGCGAATTTTTACGCATTGGTCAGTTTGAGTTTGGCTATACACAAAATTCCTTTGGCCTTTCTCAGCTCCAGCTACATCTACTTATCCAGTGCTATTATTCGTCGATTCTGATTAGTTTGGTTGTTTATATCGTTTAGCTTGGCTAGGCCGGTTTTATAAATCTGATTTTCTAGACCGAGAAAACGATAAAAGTGTGTTTGAAATTGACTTTTAAATTCGTTTTTGTATATCGAACACATGCCTAGTCACTCGTCTCGTATTCTTCGGTTCCTTGCGGTATAATGACTAGTAGTTGCAACCTCTTCCGTCACGGCATAGGACGGAAGAGGTTGCGGCTAAACGGCATAGAGTTATTATGTCGATGAGATATACTGACATAATATAGAAACGTCACTAATAAAAAGCTATTTTAAAATTCCTGTTTTCCACAAAGGCCATCAATGAAGAGTTGAAGTTGAAATATAATTGTTGTTATTGAACTGCATCTAGAGTATAGTGTATTTTCTACACACCATCTAAGCTCTCCAGATTAAATGCTGAAATGCACTATGTCGACGACCTATGTATGTTGAAATGATATTGTCAGTGATTTCTCTTAATGGCGCCACAACCTGTAAGTATAATCACCCCACATTTTATTATTAACCAGCATCTACTACGATGCATCGTTTTCTTTCTCCACGATATTAACAAATAAAAATATTTTTTTAGAGAACATTGATATTATAGGATATTATTTACATTTTACTAAATTATTTTTTGAATAAACTATTATTCCCATGTTTCAGGTAATCGATAGTGACTACATTTATCAACCTTACTGGGACTTTGCTCAAAGGTCGTCTGTTGATGAAACAATACAAACCGGCCACAGTTGTATTGGTCTCCACTGTGGTTGTTCTCTTGCATCACGAATCACTACTTCATGCAACTCGTGAATCGAGAATTTATAATTTTATTCAATTGTTGATTATGCCTCGAAACGGAAATTGTTGGTTTGCATGGTGTTTATGAAAAAAAAAAATTATATGTAAACTGTTTTATTATAAATTAAATATGACCGTTTGCTTTACCATTGCCATTTGGGAACGCGATAATCATGGCGGTAAGTCCCTTCTTTGAGGAATGGCTGGAGAGGCGTCACGACGTCAAACCTTCCACGTGCCATAGGTCCTCCCCAGATATGGTAAATTCGAGAGGTACCTGTACCGGATTCAGATGGAAGAAACGCCCGGGTCATCATTGTGCGGACCACTCGAAAAACAGGACAGAGGGGACAAGCAGTGGTCGCCTCCTTCTGCACAGCAGTAATACTTGCGAAGGAGACTGCGGCAGCCTGAGGAAATGGAGACTCTCACACCCCAGCCACTGAGACCCTGACCCCGACTACCAGCCAGCAGGATGATGAGTAATGGGTAATTCGCTTTCCGGCCGTCTACTAACCGTCCAGACCGAGTCCGAGACGCCGACGACCGTAGTATTTCACACGCGCGCCTCATAGAGATGTTAGCAAAACCGTAGAAGCCCAACGAGCCCGATGTCCGCTAGGGTAGCGGATAGTTTCTGAAAACGATTCCTGAAATAAGTGTAATTGAAGGACAGAGACGGTTTTAGAAAGTATGTCTGACTCGCCACTTTACTCTAGAGCTTTTTTTTTGTGGTAGGTAAAATCATTCAAAGACATCTCCCACCCTTGGGCGGAGCAGGAGATAGTGTCTGACTCTTACTGACTAAAAACCTACCCCGTTCCTTCATTGCCTTAGTTCTGGGGCCCTGGTATGCATTTTCGTACTTCCCCAAGGCTCTGCTGGGCCCCTACAGTTTGCTGACAACTCCTTGAGGCGCGCGAGATCAGTACGCGCCGTCAACGACTTGTCCTCGGTTCAGACTGTTACCGGACGGACAGACAGCGAGATACCCATTGCTCGCCGTCCTCAAGCCTGCGCTAACGTTGGCCGGAAATTGGGTTCAGAATCCCGGCGGTGGCGGCAGTGTGTGCGCCGTTGCCTGATGCGGTCGGCCTCCTCCTCTACCCTAGAGCTGGAGAAGTCTTTTGATAATTTTCCACCTCAATAAAAATACAACCTTACCCTAAATCTATGAATGATGGGTTGTTTAATAATTTTTCGTTCTGCAAAACTCTCAATAATAAATAAATACTGTTAATCAAAACTTAATATCTTACATAACCTCACTTTTACTAAATCTCTGATAACTCTTCTCTCTGACTGATAAATTCCGCAGAATTTTCAGCAAATGGTTGAAAATATATTAGCTATTAACTGATATCACTTTCATTTCTTTACTACCCAGGCCCAACATTGTATGAAAGCGTATCTGTCTCCTTTAAGTAAGTAATTATTATAGAAAAAGATATCGATTAATAAACTAATTGGCCTTAAATTCAATACATTTTTAATTTACACCTAACAGATTAGATTTTATATATACATAATAGCAGTATTTGAAATTCATCGACGTTAACGATACATGTCGTCACTTAACCCAGCTCCAGTGGTCCTTCAATGTGCTATCAGCTGCATAAAAATAGTATTTTTTCAACACACTTACTCGAAAACCCGCTTTTATCTATTCCACTTTAAAGCATGCAATTTTCTGCTTTACGCACTAGTGCAAAAAAAGTGCACCAAGTTGCCCCATCAACAATTTATTGTATTTATCGTATTAATCTGGGTGCTAAGCGGTCCCCACAAATCATTCATTTAGTCTGTAGAAGTCCGCACTCACTACAGCAGCACACGTATTTGCGCCTTGGTCGTGATGAAAAACTTTCTCCAATTGGATCAAAACGTATAATATTTATCTTATGAAACCTGAGTAACTAATGGTACTACTAGCCCTGGACCAAACCAGTTGAGCTTCGTCCCTAAGTTGTTGAGTTGTTTCGGTTGTTCGGTGCTTGCCAAGCAGTTAAATGATACAAGACTGTCTATCGGTTGTTATTCTAATCTTAACTAATATGTATTATAAAAGCGGAATATTATATTATATTAAGTATATTTTATTATAAATGCGAAAGTAGCTTTGTATGTCTGTAACCTCTTCATGTTTTAACGGCTTAACGGACTTTTTTTTTTAAAGTAGGTTAAACCATCCAATGACATCCCCCGCAGATAGTGTCAGACTCTAACTGACTAAAAACCTACCCTGTTCCTTCTTTGTCTTGGTTCCAGGGCTCTGGTATGCATTTTCGTACCTCCCCAGAGCCCGAAATTAGGCTTCGACCCTACTGGGCCTACTTTCCAGCTACACCTCAAAGATGGGCCGAGTCAATCGTGGCGTACCCAGGCTCAACGGATTTGGATTTGGGTGAAACTAATCACATGGAGATACCATAAGAGGTACCACTTACGATGCTTTTGGACCTGGGTCCTTTGGGATAATTTCCTATTTACAAGGAGGCGAAGCCGCTGGCAACAGCTACTAATACTGTAAATGCAAATGTGAGTTTGTTACGCTTTCACGCCTAAACACTTTCAGAAAAAACTTGGCATGGCTTGGAATGTGTTTCCACAATATAATATTTGTTTTCCACGCAAATTATGCCGCTGACAAAGCGACTTTTCAATATTATCATTTCAGGTGCCTACAGAGTACTTAGTTTTGTTCGTTTTAACGTAAAAACAACTGGAATTCGGCGCATACATGCCTAAAAATGCTTCTAAGTTGTTTATTATAGCTTTAGCTTGGACCAATAATCCGTAGAATGCACATAAGGCAGACCTACGCGAAACACAAGATTTTATTTAGCTTGTCTTTAAAATGGCAGATTTGAAAGGATGGATTTAATGTTGTAATGGAATTAAAAACCATTAACAAAGCCATAATATCTACCCGTACCCAAGGTTTTCCATAGTTATCTAATGAGGACAAAATTACACGTTTCTATAATAAGCCACCTGTCATCAAACTCCTACTTATGAGTATAGTAAATGGTTTTAAACTATGATTCATAATCACATAGACTTAGGATTACGTAAAATGATGCTTCGTAAGTATTACAAATTGCCAACACCCTAATTGAATGAGTGTAACGAGGTTTACTTACATATTATTGTACCTTGATATCACTAGGTACCTACTGTTAACTGTGGTAGGTGTTTTATTACCAAAAATAAGACAATAACATTTCGTAGTGGTTTGAATGCTTGAATGAACAGGCAAATAATTCAATAATAAAATATTAAATGTGAAAAATATTTTAAATAATAAGTTTGCTCGAAAGGGGAAATGGCACTTAGGTGGACTTTGACTTGACATCCGAATGTATGGATGGAGTCCTTTGCCAGGTATACCATATTATTTTATTGTTAATCCAGGTAAATACTTGGCATGGAAGCAATAGGTGGAGGGCGACCTCTCGTGTTTGGTCCTGGTCCAGGTCATTATATGAAATAAATAAAAAATTAATAAAATCTTTTTATTTCTGACATATTTGGTCCATATTATTAGGTATATAATATAATTATTACATATCCAAACTCAATTTCATTATTATATTATTGATTTGTTACATTATATTATTATATATTACTATAAATAGTCATTATATTATATTATTAATTCAATTTAATTTGTTATGTTTAATGTCATCATTTCATCAATTATATTATGTCATCACACACATGTCACATTGAATAAAATTAAAAAATAAAATTTTAAACATTAATTTAAGTACTTGCCTCCCCTTGGGGTAGCAGGCACGCGCACTTGAATTTGAACCAAGTGTCCTAGAAGAGGGCTGTCCAGCTTCTGGCAGAGCACGTTCAGGATGGTGTTGGTGCTCCCACGCGTACGGAACACCAGCGAGGCAATGCAGCGCCGCAGCACAGTGTGAAAGCCGTCTGTGTGCGCCTGCGCAAACATCGCAAACGCTCTACAGTAGCGTGGGAGCCCCACCAGCACCCTAAACGTGTTATTATATTGTACTCGGAGAGCCTTGATGGCCCGCTGCGTGTAGTTGACCCACATATTGCCGAGAGTGTAGAGAGTCTGGTAGAATGCTTTAAACAGAGTGATCTTTACCTCTAAACTACACCTGGCCAATCTGCGTGCCAACATGTTACAGCGGACTACCATCGCCCTCCTCGTTCTATATCCTATCATCTTTTAAATCCTCGGTGACCACATCGCCGCGATATTTAAATTCACTCAATCTTCGAAGAGCGACAGTGTTAAGCAGCACAGGTGCCACATCCCCCAGTTTACGACCCTTGACTTGAAATACCATGAGCTCGCTTTTCTGCACATTGTACAGGAGACCGTGTACAATGCATACTCCTCACACACGTCTATCAGCTTTCTGAGCACGGCCACTGATGGGCTGAGCAACACCATATCATCCGCGTAGCTGATTCTATTGACATAGTGACCATCAATCGAGCATCCCACTCCAATGTTGCTCAGCTCAACAATCAACTCGTTCACGTAAAAGTTGAAGAGTGAAGGAGATGTTAACCCCCCCTGTCTAACTCCACATTCAAACCAGTATTCGTCAGAAAGTTCACCAAGCCATTTGACATGGTTAGTTTGGTTTAATGAGAAATAATGGAAAGCAGACGGCTCCTTCTGCGAAACAGTAATGTGAGCAAAAGAGACGGTGAAAAACGTGAGGAGGAAACCATCCTCCCGCTCCAAACCGCGCAGGAGACGCCCTGGGTGTTGGACGTCGATGGCCGAGATGCAGCCTCCGTAAACACAGACTTATAGCTATTCATCAATGTACCTTCGGAATAAGAATCTAGTGGATTGGTACCTACGTGACGGTAGGAAGAGACAATGGAAGGGGCCACAGGAGTCTGACCCAGCCCGCGTTGACACTCTGGTGCCATCTCATGTTCCCGTAGTACAGTGGGCTATGGCAGCGCTGCCGCTGCGGATGCTGAAGTCCTCAAGCAGCCCCGTTTGACTTCGCTTGGGTCATCGGAACCAAACACACATTATCTTTCCAAAGATATTTTAAATCGACAGATCGAAACCAGATGGCGACCAATGGGCAGAGGAAAGAGCATTGCCAATCAACTTAGAAATGCTGCCAGTGTTCTGAACATGTTTCCGGATGACAACAAAATGGAAGAGTACAACTCGTTACAATTACTCTTTAGAATACCGTAGGTGTGCGAACGCCGGCGTTGGCTTGGGGCTTGAGTAATTAAAACATGATTAAGTATGCATTTAATGCTAAAAAAAATCCAAGATTTTTGCTTCGCGCAAAACCACTGCTTATTTGTTCTGTGACCACTAATTGACATATAATGAATACTTTTCTAGTGGCTTGCCCTAGTTTTGCACGGATGCAAATTATATACTAAACCTTCCACGTTTATTGCTTTTTCTACAAGTGAAAACCACATCAAAATCCGTTGCGTGCTTTAGGACAAGTAGGCAAATAAACAGATAGACGCCGAAATCGACATTGTTTTATAGTATAAAACACGTAGAGGCAGGTTACTTACGTATAATTTCATGCCTAACTAAGATTAACCTTATGCTGAATAACCGCGGATGTGCGTCATTTGGTACTTATGACTATGGCAAATACATATACTGAAATTGAGATGTTATTATTTCGAGGTTTGAATAATTTCTGTCGAATTCACAGATCAATATACTCGTACACAAATGACTATTAGTGAAAAATAAAAAAATATGAAGGAAATAAGTACAGCATTGCTTTGATATGATGCTAAATAGTATCAAGAAAAAATGCTACCAGCTTATTTTTTTAACCAATTCAGACTTTAACTGACTGAAACCCTGGGTTTTAAATTGCTCTTTGACTATCGATGCATGGAGTGTCTCCTGCAGTGGTTGCTGGGGCATGAATATTTTCGTTCTTTCATGATTACGGCGATCTCCTTCGCGTGCATTACTGCTTTGCAGAACGAGCTGATCGCTTCTCGTTCCCTCTTGCTCCGGACCATAGCCTGAATAAGGCTTTTCGCTTCCAGCGAAAGGTCGCCACCGCTGACCACTTCAGCGGTTGCGATGAATTCAATCAATATTTAAAAATATACAACATTTGTTTTAGTACATGCGAAACCCGAAATACGTGTCTAGTATTTATATGTAAAGAATCTATGTACAAATTTTCATAACAGTATCATATGAATTCACAGAATTATAAGCTTGTTATATCAGCAAACATACATAATTATTATCATTAGGCCATCTAGGTGACTGAGGGGTTGTTTTCCACTGGCACCCAGCTGCTGTTTGCTGGTGCCTATTACCCGCTATGACCTTCCGTGACTTTACGTTACTTAGTGTCGGTGGTATCCAACTTGTGCCCTTTTTAAATATTTTTGGGAAAAAATAAATAACATGGTGTAAAAACTATTGCAATCCATTCAGTTACTGATTCTAAACAAACTATATTCAGGTTTCGCATAAACTAAAAATAAAAATAATGTTGTATTATACTAGGTATTTACTTAAACTCAATTTAATATTTATCATAGCTTTAATAAAAATATCTTAAAAATATGAATCTGATGTAAAGCTGCTTATAAAACTCAGTAATTAAAAATAGCACGACGTCGTCTCATGCCAGCGGCATCAGAAACTTTTTGTATGTTCTGATATTTGTCTATAGCTGTCTTCACGAATTCAGCAGCATGGCTGATCTTCTCCAATCGTTCTGGTGTCATCAGAGCTCTCACCTCTTCATGGATTGGCCCAACACCGTGGAAATTAATGGTGCATAAGTTTGTGTATGTGCAAACACCGACTGTTAGTAGAGAGCCAAGAACGAGAACGAATATGCTGTTAAAAACCCAAGTGATAGTGCGCCCCACGAAGCTAACCAGCGTCTGGAATGAAAAAAAATAATGGCATATTAGATATAAGAGTTATGTTAAAAAAAATACTTAATTTGGTACTGCCAGCATTCCAACCATTATGAATTAATGGCAGTAAGTGTGGTAGTTATTATTCGCTCTTTCCCTTAAGGAAAACATTTTGTGCCAACATAAGACAAGAAAACGAGATAGAATATGTAACAGGAGGTATATTTAATTTGTAATTTAATTTAGTAAAAGTATTGCAATACTTACTCTAGCATGTGGAACTTGGCTCCATAGGAGACCCATAGTGGACATATCTGGCTCCATCAAGTAGGTATTGGAACCATACATATCATAACTGAAACAAATAAAATAGTAAAACAGCTGAACAGAGTATTCCATACAAATATATAAAGAATCAACTCACTCTAGTATAATAACAAAAATCAAAATTATCACCAAAAAGCATATAGCCACGTGATCATTAAAGTAAATCATGACAAAAAAAAGATTCTTTTATTAAAAACAATTACAAAGAATTATATGGGTACAACACTCAATCAGTTATACAGTAAAGATTTTGTGTTGAATTATCAAGAAGTGCTTATACATCAGGGGCCAACTACTGAGCCCAAAAAGATTAATGGTTGTACCAACAATTAAAAATAACATACGAAAAAAAATTAGTCACAAATATGTACGTTGAATACTTACTTGTTAGGATTAGAGTATCCAGTATCATAGAGGTAGCCCGGGGCATATGGAATATCAGGGTAGGCTACATTGGCGGTACCAGGAATGTATCCATTGTCAAGGATACCAACATCGCCCTGGAAACAGATATAGGATTAATTAGTACCTTTAAGCAGTATACACTTCAGAGTCTAAAAATTTAATGTGAACTTATATAGGTCTGAACCTAGGTAGGTGTAGGTTTTATAGCCGATATATGTACACATCCTATCCATACGCACAAAATGTTTTGGGAACAAATTAATTTTGCGTACAGCTAAGGAGTAAAATTCATTGCCTGAGTCTTTATTTGTGGTAGCTACCACTTAGAAGTATTTCAGTCAAGAGTGAATAAGTTGTTCCATCGTCTCCATCTTTGACCACATCGTTGCTAACTATCAGGTGAGATAGTGGTTAAACGGGAGCATATAAACCAAAAAATAAAACTTAAAATTATCGACAAAATCCGCTGCTAGAATAAAGAGCTTGCTATAAATACTATTAGTTTTCTGAAATAACATTGCCATAAATGGCGCAAAATGCGCAGAATGTGGTAGATTGACAAAACTGTCTTGGTTTCCCAAATAACCTATAGTATGTTATATATGATTATTTAAATAGAGATACTCACATTTCTATTAACTTCAGTGGAGACAGCTGGTTGGTCAGATAACATACCATCATGTTTAATCACTGGTCCAAAAGGTCTGACCGGTTCAATCCTTGCTCTACCTTGGTTTCTATCATCAGCAGTATACACTGGGTGTTCAACGTCTGAATTAACTTCCTTCAAGGCGTGAGTTTCTACAGGTTCAGTTTTAAGTTCTGGTTTAAAAACAGCATGTTTTTCTAACATGGCATATGATGAAGATATTTCGGCTGAAAACACTGTGGTGGCTAGAGCCAGAAGCACTAGTATTGTTTTGAACATCTGAAATAATAAAGATATAATTAGTATATTAAAAGTGTGACAGCATTTTATCAAAATAGGAATAAATTGCTTACCTTGCAGTCCTGTCTGTTTTAGTCCTATCCCAATGAAACTCTTAAAGGAACTGATGCCTGCTAGTCCCAAATTGTCCTTTTTATAAAACATTTCGGAGACAAGTCACCCTATACAGTTACTAATGTTATCTTCACATTGTTTTGTATAATGGCAGAGCAAGAACCAAAAGATAAGGATTTGTCAAATCTTTGGAATGTAGGACCGTGAATTGTTCCCGTCGATGCAAAAGCTTAAATGTTTTAGCAATGTAAGTGACGTCATTTGAATTGTAAACGAATGTTTTGTTTTTGTAGTTTCCGTGGATGGACATGACTCCAACGTAATATTAAGCCCCGCTTTATCATAGAGCATTCCTTAAATAATTGGTAGACTTTATAGTAACTTAGTCTTAAAGATGCAATTATTATGTACTTAGAGGTCATTTATAGCTGGTCGTCGATAGCTGCCGCCGACGGACGCTTCGACGGCTGCAGTTAGTGATGTTAGAAGCAAAATATATTTATTAAATTATTACCATTATGATATTATCCACTAATATATTCCTAGCAGTAGGTGCTGTGCTCATGCTACTAAGAAATTAAAATAGAAAAGACTCATAATCTATTTACTGTACTGGCAAGTGAATTGCCACGAATCGATGATATTAATTATTCATATTGAAAAAGTACAGAAAAGAAAAGGTGGTTACTGGCTAGCCCATGAATAAGTAATGCAACCGGTCGCTACGATGAACAGTTCTTTTCAAAGCCCTACTTAAAGGTAATTTGACATCGTTAGTGACCCCGTTTTATATCATCGATTTTTAGCTTTGTGAATGAAACCATATGTTCATCTGTATATATAAATGGTGAAACTGACTGACTGACATATCAACGCACAGTCAAAACTACTGGGACTAGGAGCATGAAAATTTGCACAAGGTTTTTTTTTTATGAAATATGCGAGCTCTAAGAAAGGAATTTCCAAAATTCGCCCCCTATGAACATGAAACGGGTGTCCAAAATTTGTATGGAGAAAGGGAGAAACCTACCTTCTCGCGGAAGATAAGATAAAAGAATATAATATATACCTAGATATAGAAAATAATGATCATTCATCTCTTTTTCACATAGCATGTGTAAGACGACAGTATCGAAAATGTGCATCAAGATGAGCGGAAAGTGTAAGGTATGTAGCGACATCCATGTCGTCACAAAAAGAACTAATCCTGCATCGCGCAAGTAAGATTCGCGGCGCGATTGGAACATATAGAACAAACCCGAAATCATCTATCGGGCAATAGCCCACCAGACACAACACCCGTCTGGTCGGAGGATCCTCCCTTTTCAATGGAGGTATGTGGGACTTTACTCTCTGTCCCAAATACCCCTAAACTGGTGACCCTCGACAAAGAACGTCAGCGCAGCCTTCGTGCAGCAACTACTTCGTGACGTCATCATCACTTCCTCAAGCTTTCGAGCAGCGAGCCATACAGCCAGCACCCACGGCTATATGGGTATCCTGACCACCAGCATGCCTACTTGGTCATACCTGGTCATCACCCTCAGCCTCATCAGCGACCTTGGCTAAGCACTTGCACCTTCGGCCAGTCACATGAAGAGTATTGAAGAACCTCTCCTGGTCGACGACAGCAGTCAAGCCCTACGTCGCACAGCACCGCTCCGACTCACTGGAGCCAGCCGCACTACTCCGACTCACTGGAGCCTGCAGCATCGTATCCCGACTCACTGGGATAGCACCACCCCGACTCACTGGGGCATCACCGCAGACAGTTCCGACTCACCGAGAACTATGCGGAATCCGGTTCCGACTCACTGGAGCCAGCCGCAATACTCCGACTCACTGGAGCCTGCAGCATCATATCCCGACTCACTGGGATAGCACCGCCCCGACTCACTGGGGCATCACCGCAGACAGTTCCGACTCACCGAGAACTATGCGGAATCCGGTTCCGACTCACTGGAACCAACCTCCATTGGCCTGGCACGCATCACGACGCCTCAAGAAGCATCAAGAACCATCGATCTCCGATCTCCGGAGGGGAGTGATGTAGCGACATCCATGTCGTCACAAAAAGAACTAATCCTGCATCGCGCAAGTAAGATTCGCGGCGCGATTGGAACATATAGAACAAACCCGAAATCATCTATCGGGCAATAGCCCACCAGACACAACACCCGTCTGGTCGGAGGATCCTCCCTTTTCAATGGAGGTATGTGGGACTTTACTCTCTGTTCCACTACCTCCAAAGGTATATTGTTTGAATCTGACAGCTGTCACGCACACCATCATATAGCAATTTTAGTATAGGTATATCAATCATCAATCCATCACAGATTTCGGCTTTAAATCTGACATTAAACCAAAATAACAATTTCGAAATTATCTCTTCAATTCTTTTAATTTGACATCCGAATCATGTCGATTATGTTAACACACCCAGTTACAAAAGCTGTTGATAAATAATAATAATAATAATAATAATAATAGTTTATTTCAGAAAATCATACATATACAGAAGATTCGATTGATTAAACAGTTATACCAAATAATAAGTTTTAAATACAGAAAAGAAATTTCGTTGGTACCTGTACTAATGAAAAACATTGTATCACAGGCACCAGCATATAACATAAATAATAATGGATAACTTTTAACTTTAAAACAGAACAAAAAATGATACATAATGACACTATAGTACAAATTAAAGTTACAGAGAATAAATATTAATCTAAATTATGTTATAGTTTAAAAATAAAGTTTATGGGAATCACAACATACTCAACATATATTATTACCGGCCATTTTTGTGTGTGCGCATGATAGGGCGCGGGTGTGTGTATTTATGTAGTGTAATGAATGGTGTGTTAGTGTGAGTGTGAGTTTGCGTCTTGTGATCTATCGGGTTGGTCTGAGTAGGTCTTCAGTCTCCTGGTAACTTAAATTCAGTAGTAAATTCCGAATTACAGTTTTACATTTACTTTTAGTAAGATTGAAGATGTAAGTTATTTTGTTAATGCGGTTGTATAGACGACAGCTAACAATATGGAAACATCTACTGGCGAGGCCTGTTCTATGCGGTAGTATATTGCATATTAAGTCTTTCCTGCGTTTGTTATTGGGCTTATAAGGGATTGAAACGTGTTTTCGCAAGACGGTCTGTAGAACAAACAGCTGTCTAACTGTTAGTACAGAGCACTGTTTGTACAAGGTAGTAGTCGGGTATCTAATAGGTTTCCCCAGAAGTACTTTTAGGACTGCTCTTTGTGCTCTCTCCACTCTCATCATACTTGTAGCATGCGCACCACCCCACGCCGGTATGCAGTACATGAGTATAGATTGCGCTAAGGAGAAATACACAAGTTTTAGCGTCACTAGGTCAGCAGAAGATCTAAGTTTTTTGAAAACGTATAGGAGTTTCCTTGTGCGGGAAACTACATTACATATATGCCTGTCCCAGTTAAGTCGGCTGTCAATTTGTACTCCCAGGTATCTTATATCTGATGTCTGCAAGAGTGGTAAGCAGTCGCAAGCGGGCCTAGAGTTTTGACATGTGTGAGCCTCTATTATTAGATTATTGGGTGGTTGGGACACAGAAGAAGGAGAAAATGTAATAAATTTAGTTTTACTTGTGTTTATTGTAAGAAGGTTGTCATTAAGCCAGGAAATAGCGATGGAGAGAGCTCTTTCAGTTTCATTGCAAGCTAGTTGCCAGTTTTTGGCATGTACAATTAACGCCGTGTCATCTGCATAGGTAATAATTCTGCAGTTATTGATTGACAATTGACATAGTTCGTTGATATACACTAAAAATAGTGTAGGTCCAAGCACACTGCCCTGAGGTACACCGTATGTTAGAAATTCATCGCCGCTAATGAGATTTCCAATCTTCACACACTGTCTACGCTCAGCAAGGTAACTATGAAGCAGCTTTAATACCATGCCCCTTACGCCTATTTCTTCCAGCTTCCTTAGCAGAATGGGAATAGAAACTGTGTCGAAAGCCTTTGATAGGTCTAAAAATACTGCAATCGTTTTTTGCTTATTATCTAAAGATTGAACCACAGTAGTTGTCAAATCGATTACAGCGTCTTCAGTCGATTTACCCTTAACAAATCCATATTGGTTTCTAGAAATTAAATTATGTTTGGTTAAATAATTGATAAGTTGTTTATTTATCAACTTTTCAAAAACCTTGGAAATTGTTGTCAGTACTGAAATTGGCCTATAGTTATCGACACAGTCTCTTTCGCCACTCTTAAAAATTGGGTGAACAATGGCCTTCTTAAAAACTCGAGGGAAAGTCCCAGTTGTTATTGAGAGATTAAAAATGTGTCTTATTACTGGTATTAAGATATGTCGGGCCGATTTGAGTAGGGATACAGGTATGCCATCCCAACCGATAGCACAATTATTTTTTAGGCTGAGAATAACAGATTCTAAATCATTTTCCGAGACGTCAAAAATACCCATTGAGAAACAAGGACTGTTCACTGTGTGTGACGATGCAAACGCTATATTATTAGAGCTTTGGCCATTTTTAACAATTCTGTCTGCTAGTGTCTTCCCTATGCTTGCGAAGTACTTGTTAACTTTATTTATTGAGTCTTCGGGGTTATCGCTTGAGCCCAGTAAGTCGGTTGGTAAGGTCGTTTGCTGCTTCATATCAGTAATATTTTTGATGGCATTCCAGGTCGCCTTCGTGTCGCCCCTGGCCTCCTGAAGTAGACTTTGATCATGAGCGGTTTTAAGTTTTTTCAAAAGGTTGTTTAGAAAGTTACGATAGCGTTTGTAGGTAGTAGTTAGTATGAAATTTTCGGGATCTTTTTGAGAATTACGGTGCAATGTGTCTTTGTTTTTAATACATTTCAGGAGTCCAGGAGTAACCCAAGGCTTAATGATCCTTTTTTTATGCGGAATTAAAACATGTTTCGTATGTGCATCGATCTTAGATGAAATTTTGTAAATTAAAGTCTCAGCAGCCTCGTTGGCATCATTAATGCTTAATAAGTAAGATAGGTCTGTTTCCCGTAAGTCATCCAAAACTGCCTGGTGATCCATGCGCCTAACGTAATGGTTTGGTTTGGGTGACGAATTTTTTGTGTTAATACTTAAGATGATTGGGTAATGATCCGTAATCAATGTATCCAGAACTAGTGTGGTTGCATTTTTTTGCGTCTTTAACATGACATGATCAAGACATGCCTGCCCTCTAGTTGGGAAAATATGAGCTGGTAGCAAGCCGTGTGACGATATAATATTAAGGTATTCGTCAGATTGGTTATTCAGATGCTCCGGTACGATATCTATGTTTAAATCACCAGTAATAGCTATGGTTTTGTAGTGACTTAGCGAAACGAGAACATCATTGAGACTTGCAAGGAAATTATTAAGGTTTTTTTTTGCAGGGGAACGATATATTGCTACAATACATACATCGTCGCCAGAACATACCAGACAATTAGCATCAAGTAATTGTGGTTGGAAAATTTTAAATTTTAGATGCGACTTGACAAAAACAATTACGCCATCGTTCTGATTACTAAAAGCTGATTGGTAGCTTACATAGCCATTCAAAACGGGTACATTTATAACCTTGCTAAGCCAGCACTCTGTCAGTACAATAATGTCGCAGGGTATATTGATAGAATCAAGGAGAATAGTAAGTTCATTAAAATTCGAATTTATACTACGTATGTTCATCTGGAATATGTTAAGATTTGTGTGGGCCTTATTTACGTATTGAGTGCAAGTGTAGCGAGAACAAGTGAATGACTTGGAAACACCAATTGATTCCAATTCTTTAGATATCTCAGATATGTTATCCGCAGTGAATTTTAAAATCAAAAAATATTCGGGAGCAAGGCAGCCAGGGTGAAAACCAAATAATAACGCTATATACCATATATTTTACGACGACTTGTTTGTGATATTGTGTGTGTGAAGTGTGTTTAAATGAATTTGACAGGTTTTCAGTAGAGTAAGTAGCTGTAACAATTATGTTTCGTAAAAAACAAAGATAATTACAAGACAGACCAAATAAAATATATAAAACACAGCGTGCAATATGAAAGTGACCAGACAAAAGAATATGATTTATTGCTAGTCATTGTTCACAATTTATTTTCTTGAGATCACTCTCAGCAATCACCCGTATTGACTGCATGCCTTCTCTTTTTCTAAGATAGATTTTACCATGGGCAGTCCAACAAAAGGAAAATTCATTGACTTTAGCAAATTCTCGAGTAAGATAGAACAACCGTTTCGTTTTAAAAGTCAGGTTTTCAGCAATAAAGATAGGAGTCGGTGCGCACTGGAGTCCTAGGTGATTAGTGTTCAATCTGTTTACTTTATTTGCTTTGTTGTAATTTTTATAAGAGTTTAAGAAATTATCCCTCTGCAGGACACTGTCGAAATCAACAATGATGGGTTTGACAGTTGAGGACTTAACATTAATACGGTAAATGTCACGTATATTAGAACTTTGGATTTGACAGTTAGTCACTTCGCCAACCGCACAAACCATCTTCATCAGGTCCGCTTTTAGTTCTCCTTTTTTTGTAGGATCAGACGTTGGGGCTACAGGATATGCCAAAAAATGCCTACAGACATTCATACACTGAAAAAACATTACTATTATTTTTACATGCATTCAAACACCGAAAAAACATTACCCTAATATTGGGATAGTTGGGTAAAAGCTGGTAAACTATGCAATAATCATATGGGTGAATCATAATCATTAGTCACAAGCACAACACTGTCACTAGTCATGGCGTGTAGTGAAACAGAATCTTTAGACTGATATAGTTCTGCGAAAGTGCATTTTATCAGGAAACGACGGAGTGACCCATTATGATTTGATATGAATCATGTCTGAGATAATTGTTAAGTAATTGGTTAGTTCATTTTCAGGAATTTAAGATGAGTAGATATACTACTAAAGTTGTAGTTGGTGTATAGGTACATTCCTATTTAAACTAAGTTCAACTAAGAATTTAGCATCGCCTGTGATTCCTACTATTATTTACTTCTAAACCAATAAAAACTAAAAACCTTGATAAAAAAAGTACTTATGCAAAGTTAACAAAACTTGTTAACTTTGCATAAATACTTTTTTTTAATCTATGTCAATTTTTAATATATGTGTATAAAAAAGTCACGTGCATCTCAGAAAAGAGGTTTGTTACTCACCGTTTGACGTATTCCCAAAACAATAATATTTCCTTCTCAACGAAATCACTCATAACTCCGCTAACAACAAACTTTGATATCTATCATGCAAACATGATGACGGATTGTAATTTAGATTTTATCAATTTTGTGATTACCTTTTTAGCTATACCCTATAGACTGACAATATTTTTGGCGATAAAAACATTAAAAACCCAATTAATCGAACAGTTCAGGAGCTATTTCACATTAGGTACAACAGTCCATTGTTTGAATGGTTGGTTTTATCGTATAAAATAGAAAATGTCAATAAAGTTTCACACGGTCAGTCATATGGGGGTCCGTACTACGACTACCTACTCGTCGGTCGACCGTAATAGGTAGTTATATTTCAAATAGAGTTCAGGGTTAAATACCAATCGATTCCCATTCATTAAAAAGTACTTTCCATTAGGTATACCCCTAGAACTGTAGGTAATTGAAAACCAAAGTAAATATTGAGTCGATTCGATGATAATTATGTGGAAGCGTGTCGCTAATTGCATTTTTCCAGTCGCTGCTGTGTGGTTGTTGATCATCCCCTATGAATTAAGTAAATCGCCTTAAGAACGTGAATTCAGTATAATAGTAAAACCTAAATTAAATCGTCATGCTACGTGTTTTGATCTTTGAAATTAACATAAGTATTTTTAAATTACTAAAAATAATCTGTCACAGACTGACATTCTTGCCGTATTGAACAAATTAATATGATACTAAACCTCTTTGCTTATTTCTGTCCTTCAATTTAAAATATTCCAAATTCAACTTTTGAAGTTTTAATTAAGTAATGTCAAATAAGCACTAATACAGCTTTTTAAACATAACAATAAAATGGCTTTGAAAAGATTACCTAACGATGTTCAATCTTTGCTATGTGCCTCAGCCCAAGTCAACAGCTACAAGAAGGCAATTGAAGAATTAGTAAGTTGCACAAAAGTTTTTGGTGTTTATTTTTCACTGTATTTTAAATAAAGTCAAAGAAATAAAAAAACGATGATAACTCTAGTGTTAATTCAATCTTTTTGACAGAGTTTTAATCAGTAACAAAAATTTATTTAAGAGCTAATAAATAATTATTAAGTAAATATCTACGTTTGGGACGAGAGTGAGTCCCTAGATAAAAAATTTGTGAAGTTAATTAATGCGAATTGTTCCTACGTGTTTGATAGTCTTAACTGTAATCAACTAATGCTGATATCAACAATTGCCACCGCCTTTACGTAGTTGATGATAATAGATCTTACTAACGATCTTGATTTTAGATCTACAACTCCTTAGATGCTAATTCAACATCGATTGCGATAAGAATACATATTCAAGAAAGTACCATACAAGTTATTGATAATGGTAGTGGTATTGCAAAAGAGGATTTCAATGCAATGGGTCAAAGGTATATGACGAGTAAATTGACGGATCTTGCAACATTAAAAGCTGCTCCTAAGAATTATGGATACCGGGGTGAATTTATCGCAAATATAATAATGGTCTCACAAATGGTGAAAATAACATCCAGGCATGAAAAAACAGAAGAAACCTGGGCTAAGACATTTATTGATGGTAAAGAGAAGAAGTTTGCTCAAATGACAACAAGGCCCACAACGGGAACCACTGTAAGTGTTTATAAATTTAGCCATCAAAAACTTGACAAATAAATTGGTGTTACGTTTGTGAAATTATTTTTTTAGGTAGATATCAAGGGTTATCTTTACAATCTGAATATACAGAAAAGAAGCATAGATGCTATAAAAGAAATGCAGAACATCAAATCTTTTCTAGAGCAATTATCTTTAGTACATAACCACATATCATTAAGTTTACGGGACGACGCTCAAAACGAAATCGTTTTTAAAATTCATAAAAAAAGGGATATTTATCAAACATTATCGAGTTTGTTTAGTATCGACAAACTCGATGTAATAGAGCTTCAAGTAGAGAAACTTGAGTACAAAGTAAAAGGTTATATCAGTAAGACAGATAAGGATCTTGACTTGCATTGGATTTTTCTTAATGGAAAGTTTATAAATTATTGTAGCAAGTTACATAAGGTTTTGAGCGATTATTTCAAAAAAAATCTGCACATTAAAGAACAGAAAATACTGAAATCTAAGGTAAGACTAAGCTTTATTTTATACATAAACTAGCTGACCCGGTGAACTTTGTACCGCCTACCAATCAATGAATGTAGTAATTACTTTTTAGGTAAACTTATTGACAGAATGTATTTGTTAAAAGCTGTAATTTTTTTAATGTTTTTGGATATGTTTCTATATTGTTTTTTACGCGAATCTTTCTATTTTAATAGATATTCTGATATTTGGGATTGAAACAAATGTAATAAAGCAAAGAATATTAAAATCGGTTCAGCCGTTTTTAAGATATAAATAGAGTAACTGACACGACTTTATTTTTTGTATATGAGATACAGTCTATTTATTTATGTATTAATCTAATATTCATTAAATTTATTTTTTACAGAAGAATAATGATGAATATCGATTATTCAATCAAAATATACCATTTTACTTTATTTTCGTAACTTGTCCAATCATAGATTATGATATTAGTAACACACCAAAACAATCAGTTATAGAATTTAAAAATTGGGAACAAATTGATAAGCTACTTCTGAAATTGGTAAAATTTTATGCTGGTGATTATAATCTGAAAGAAATTAAGAATGTTGAAGATAAATTAATGAATGAAAATCAAATAAGTACTAAGGGTAATCAAGATACTCGGGATCAAGTAAAGAAAATCATGGATAAAATATTAGGAAGTCACTTAAAAAAATTAGGAGTATCACAATTGCAGAATGGTATCAAAGGTATTATATTCGTTATCGGTCAATATTTAATATTTGAACTTTTCTACTACCTATGTCAATAAAGCTGAACGTGTAGCTACCTTATATTTAAAAAAAATATAATATATTAATTTTAGCATTATTTATAGGAAAAACAGTAAAAAGGAAGCCAAAACAGAAAACAAATCGTATTTCTATCATCCCTAAACCATTTCTTCAAAATGTCAATAAAAATAACAATGATTGCAACGCCTCAATAAAAAGTAATGCAGAGCTCATAATACCGGATCCAAATAATGAACAGGAAATTATTCAACTGCCGGTCGAAGATTTAGATAAAAAGAAAATAGTCAAAACGTTCGTCAACTCTAGACATCATAAGGAAAAAAATAAGATCCTTGATACAAAAAAGTATAAAACCAAACAACCACCGATACGTACCAAGAACCGGGAGATAAATGATCAAATGTCACCAGCAAGAACTAGGAATAAAACAGCAATGAAGCAAAAACGTACATTAAAAAAACATAGAAAATTAAAAGTTAACAACAACAAATTCAAATTTTTGGAAGACTTGGACTCGGTCTGTAAATTAAGTAAAATAGTGGCTCAGAAGGCAGATTTTTTTTTACAAAACCAAGTAAAGACAAGAAACAACATTATTCATTTGAAAAGTGCAAACAGAAAAGACAAGGAAAGCAATATGAATCTACAAAAAAAACGTGATATTAATGATGCTATAGCAGCAAATACAAACAAATATGTTATTGAAAAGTATATTATGAAAAAACTAAAAGCAAAGTCGTATAAAACAACGTATGACCTTGTTGAAACAATTTTGAAAAGTCCACTAGAACTAAATAATGATATAGAAAATACCATGAGTGAGGAACATTACAGGATTTTTTATAAACCAAATGACACATTGCGTTATGTAACCACGACCCCAAAACGACACGCATGGACAAATAAATACATTTGTAGTGAATACGCAACTAATGAAAGTAAGCTAAAAAGAGTATCTCAGTACATAGACGATATTCCTACACAATTTAAAACATGTAGTAAGTATAAAGAAAATGATAGTGAATATGTCAGTATTTATGGCCAAAAGGAAATACCGGATATTATGCCTTATTTCTCAGACGAATTGCAATATATAAATGAAGAAGAAATAATGTATAGTCAAAATCAAAATATTTACTGTACACAAAAAGAAACATCTTACCGTAAATTAAGTGGTCCGTTAAGGCTTTTAACATACGACAGTCATCAATACCATAAACATCAAGCTTTTACTAGAAACGAAACTGAAAAATTTTGTACGATAAATAAAAAACGAAATCTAAGGTTTATTACTAAAGAATCTCGAGATAATTTTGGAACTTCTAATAATTTCAAAAAGAAATGTAAAAATCATTATAGAACTATATCTAATAAGCAAACAAAAACTTTTGATACGCATATGAGACAAACCATAGATGAATCGTATATAATTGAATATTCTAAAAGTTATGACGAAAATTATAATGTGGCATGTAGTAACAAACCTTCAAATAGCGTGGATTTCAATCATGATTATGACAAAAATGCTATTACTGTAAGCTATGAACCTGTTTCACCAATCAACTATCTTAATCCAGTCCTTGGAAATACTTATACAGTTCATTCATCAAATTTTAACACAAACGCTATTACTGAGTATCAAAAGGAAAGAATACAAAAATTAAAACTTCAGTCTACGGACCTGATTCATACTTACTCCATTCATGATTACTCTGAAGTAAACGAAGACAACATTGTGTCTAGAACAACTAAAGATGATTGTATTAATAATGGCAAAAACCTCAACATTGTGTTCGTTTCTAAGTCACAGCATCGTTCTGAACCGAGCGTTCCTTCAAGTAATATAATTCTAGAGCCATTAGATGTTTGTGAAACCGTTTTCGATGAAATTGGGTCTGGTGAGAAAGAATTTGCTGTAAGTTTTAATGAAAACAACCAATTGAATGACTCTTTATACGGTAACATTAAAGACGGTATTGAAGAACGAACTGAAAATGGACGTGCTACAATAAAACAAGACGATGATTGTGTAACCGACAATGTTTCACATCACTTTAGCTGTGTAGTAAAATTTATACAATCAAACAGAATACATAACATTATTGACGATGACTTACAAGATCCGGACGTAAAGAATCAGGACGAAAAAACTAATACTGATCCTGGAAATGTCCCCGTACGTAACATAAATACAGTAAACATGGAGTGCAACTTTGAAAATAACTTCAATTTAAAAAATAGACCTCGTTTCGTGCCCAAAGGTAAAGTGTAATATCAGTTTTATTTTATCTGTTTTTGATTTTCGTAAAGACTACAACCAGTTAAAACTTTTCAGGCATGTCACAAATATTTGAAAATTGTCATAATAAGATAGCATGTGCGAATGTCATGGATAAAGATTATTATGAAGATGTAAGTGTGTTAGACTACGAACGTTTCTCTCAATATTTAATGAGAAAGTTAATTTCGATGTTGTATTTCAGAGCATTTATGACAATTTTGCCAATGATGTTCAAGTTAATTCTGAAATATATGAACCTATAATACAAAACGTTGAAGATCTGACAACTAAGAATATTCAAAAGTTTCAAAATAAAATAAAAAAAGATAACGCATCCCTGATTTTTGATGAATCATCATTGAAAAATGCTAAGGTAGTTAAGCAATTTAACTTAGTTATGCTTCCTAAAGTAGATCTAGCTCGATCTCTATATGTAGTATATTTATATAATCAATCAATTCAGTCAGAAGGATGACGCGAATTCCACGTTTCAATGAATACATAGATCTCTATATTCAGATACGTGTAAAAAACTCTATACGACAATTCAAGATGGAATAGTTATAATCATTATTAATACTAACTAGACCTATCTATGCATATTACGGTTGTTTCAGGTCCTTGGCCAAGCTGATTGTAAATTCATTGTAGCTATTATGAAGAAGCGATGTGAGCAGAGAAGAGAAGGATCAGAGTATTTAATATTATTTGATCAACATGCAGTTCACGAGCGAATACGGCTAGAGAAGAACTTGGCAGGTACCGTCATTTTAATTATCATGATTTGAAACTTATTATTAGACTATTTTAATGCTTTTTCAAATATCTATTATTATTTATTGTGAACACCCACCACAGAGTAGTTTATTAAACCCAAAGGTTGACTGGTACAGTTTGCCTTATTGCATTAATAATAATGTTTTTTTTTTAATAATGATTTTTTTTAATGATTTTTTACGTGTGTTTTAAGAAATATTCAAAAATATGTATGTTAAATACGTAGGTACATAAAATTAATAGACGAAATAATAATTATTTATTATCAGGCACCTAAGGTCCATAGACAAATGCACAATTAATCTTACAAAATAATATAGTTATATTAAAAAAAACAACTCATCTATGACATATGATATGATATGTGTGTATGATCATTTTATGATATGTATTCATGTCATAATTAAATCTGTTTATGTACCACTACACTAGAGTTACAAACCTGGGTGTAAAAAGTGAGTTATAAACTCATCTTGAAAAGAAAATATAACATAAAAGCAATTTTTTTATTTTTTTATTTGGACAATGCAATTTGAAGAACAATTGTTTCTTTACTTAAGATTACTTGAACGAAGAGCGATGGACAAGTGTCGCAGTAGATAATATTATTTTGAAGATGTCCAAAGATGAGCTTCTCTACCTGCATAACTACAAAGATAAGTTTACTCGGCTAGGTCTGCAATGGACTATTTCGAAGGATTGTGAAGTAACCATTCATGCTATACCTGAGGCGATTCTTGGAAAAAATCCAAGAGAGGTAATTATTATTATTGTTCATTAAATTTTACTAGTTAAATCCAAGTAATTTAAAATGAATTTAGTGTAAGGACCAATGACCAAAATTAACTTATAACAATATTTCCATTATATTCTCAGGTCGAAAAGGTTATAAAGGCTGTTAGAAACCTAATTATAGAAGAAATCAATATTATAAAGTTACAAAAAGGTTGCGTGTCATTGTATCCAAAATCAATCATGGATTTAGTTTTCAGTGAGGTGAGTTATGATTTGTATAAATATTACAGATTTTTTGTAAGGAATATTAAAGATAACAAGGAAAAAGAAAGAAAAACAAATTTTTTACACGGAATGACGCAACTAAAAACTAGCCAATAAACATAATCATTATATAGGACAGATATGCGTCACATCCGTGCAAAACGGCCAAACATGCAGCATTATGCTCTCGCACAGCGCTGGTTGGCTGGTTGGGTGGGTGAAGGATTCTTAATTCTTTAATGTAAACAAAATCCTTAATACAAAAAATTGTGATTTGAGAGTGCATGCATATATGAATTTCTTTCAGAAAACCTTAGAATAACAGAATGAAAACACATTCTTGGGTAGGATATAGTGTAGAACTTATATATTTACATAAATAAGTCTAATATGTACATAAAAAAATAAACGTACATATTAATAAAGAATGAAACAAATAAATTTTAACAGTCTTGCAGATACGCCATCAAGTTTGGGGACAAACTATCCAAAAGTGATTGCGTTGAATTAATAAATGATGTTTCAAATTGCAAGACACCGTTTCAATGTGCCCATGGAAGACCAGTCATGGCCGTAGTTATGGATATTATAGCTGATAAGCGTACATATAAGGTAAACAAAATTTTTTTTAGTGCATTGTATGATAAATTTATAATGTTGAAAAAGTTATCAGTCTGATGATGGATTAGCAATTTCTAATCCTATTTATAAATATCCGAAATGAGTATGTGAATTCTGATGTCATGAATTAATAAGGTTGAAATAAATATCTCGCTTAATTGAATTATTTTCCTCATTATTCATTTGATAAGAAATTTTTGCCGGTGTAAAACTGATTTATAATATTTATTTGTTAAAATATCGAATGATACACCTTCCTAAGCTGTCTGTATTTTCAGATAAACTCGGAAGCATTGCGTAGATTCAAACAAAGAACATCAATAAATAATTATAATAAGCCGAATGTATTCAAATAGCTATAAAAATAAAATACTTTCTGGACAACAGATTTTTATTTAACAAGATATGTACCATCTTAATATTAAGTAACAACAAAGTATCTAAAATCAAAATAATTATTTATTATATAGGATGGACCAAAACAGGCTAAATACCTGCACTTAATATTTCTGCAGCACTATCATCAACAACATTCAGACACATTCAAACACTGTAATACCATTCGTATTTATGTGATTGCGTTTATACGTAACAAAAATGTTGTTTAATATGACTCTGAATCCATTCAACATAGGGAGCTATTCTCGTGTGGACATCTGGGAAGCCGACAGCACAAGGAATCCCCCAAGATACGACACCAACAAGTTCTTTGCCTTTAATTAATGGACTGCCGGAGTCTCCCTGTGAAGCATGAACATGACTTTAACTTTCCAAACCATAGAAGTTATTTGATCATTCTATGAGGCTCATTGCTCTAGCAACATCTACAGTTTCAAAAAGCAACTTGGTAATAACAATAAACGAACAAGTAAAAATATGACTAAAATCAATGGTTATGGACTTCACGTAATGAGCGGCATTCAGCCTTATAGACCTGTCTAAACTATGCAAAATGTACATACATGTTGATACGCTACAATATCAATCAAAATCGTTCAGTAAACGAAAAACTCGCACGATTTGTAGCGTCTTTAAAAAGCCAAATCACTTTTGAGTCGTGATACTTAAAAAAATTATCATGACTGATTGTGACAATGAAAATAAGTCATGTAGTTCGAGAAAGCTCTTATCGCCACCATATAGACTACTTACGTGACAAGTTCCCTCGCCAATCTTAGTAAATGTACAAAACATTTCTTTGGTGACCGGTCTAGAATATCTCATAGCATATTCGCATATTTCCTGATTGAACACCGGTAATTCCAATACGTACATTTTGCGACTCGATGACCCATGTGGCTGAAAAATAGAAAATTGATAGAATAAACCTAACTTAGAATAGATACTATTTATATATCAAGTCCGACTTAGAATGACTTAAAAAAAAATGAAAATTTGAAAAGTTTTCAATTGAGAAACCAAAGAGCACTCGTGTTTTATTTTTTAAAACTCTCAATTAAAGACAGAAGTATGTAGTAGAAATTTTCTTTGCAATTTTCCAGATAAAATAATAGAATCATTATGTTACCAACCTTTTGTGCTCCAAATCCAACTAAAGTTACCTCATCTTCTTCCTTCAGCTTTTGTCTTCTTAGCTCTAAGATTTCTATGAATCGTAAATCGAATGGTCTTTTTGTTTTAAGAAGGCCGATATCGTGCTCCCTGCTAGTGGAATTATATCTGTCGTAGACAATAATGGTTGCAACTTTGTATCGTTTCCCTCCGACGTCTAAATCATTTGTGCCTGCTACTATATTCATAAAACGTGGGTTGGCACTGAAAGAAAATAAAGTCACAGATAAAAATGTTTTTAAAAATGGTTGCAACTTTCTATACCATTAGTGCGTTTCACCATCAACGAAGGCATCACTTTCAACAATTTCTTTATTAAGTACTTATGTTTAAATTATCAAATGCAGTGCTATGTCGGTTCAAGTGATCTTATATCGAAAGAATACATTTCTCTAAAGCTACTTTATAAACCAAGAAATAAATTTCTTCCCAGATATTTTCTTCTTGTTACTTCTCAGGTTTATCGCTCCGTACTCTGTCGGTTCTAACTGAATGGCCACATAATGACAAATGACCTTGTTCCTACAAGCACTAACAAGCACTACCTTGGTGTTATATGTTTATGTGTTGTAAGGTACGAGTATAATGTAGCTACATCAGTATTATGTAGCTATAACAACAAGCACTAACAAGCAAAGGTTTGATGTTGTATGGTTTGATGTGGCTACATCAGTTTATTTTTTAATTCATGAAAACTAGTACTTGACTGCTATCCCACATTATGTAGCTATACCAAATACATTTCTAGTCCGGCAGGATCGGCAGGTATGTTTAGCTTCTCAAACGGAACTGGTAGTAAATGGGACTTACCCTTGCACACAATGGGCGGCGGTGACCACGTACCACTTGGAAACCACAGCACCACCACAAACATGATGTCCAGTTACATTCTGGATAGAAGCGTGAAACTTTCCATATTCTTCAGGTGCCTTACTTCCACCAACTATCCTAAAGTCTATTGCTGAAACTATTTACACACTCGTTAGTAAAAAGTTTTGAACAAAACACACTATAAAAAAAATAAACCTTAAATATTTATACACCTTCTTCAATTGAAATTAAACTTAAAATTATGGCAAAAACATGGTAGAATGTATTCATTTCAACAACAACATTATTCAAGGAATTTGTTGAAACTGAAAATAAATCAAATAATTTCGCTTAACATTGAGACTTATCTGCGATATCAATACTTATTCATTGTATCAACCCTGTTATTTATCATATTGATAATCTCAGTTTATATCGAACAAATCATTCTAAAATCAAAGCGGATAGGGACCGATAAGAATATAAAGCCCCGACAATTAGTAAAGAAGTACGGTTAATCCGGTCCTCGGCCAATTAGCTAAATATCTACCGACAATAATAACAACAATTTCAGGTAGGTAATTACTCATAGGTATATATCTACCTAAGTAATGTTTGTTTTAAGTATAGTATGCGGCAAATAAGTTTGAACCCAGTACTAAGATGCTTCGGTTGAGGCCCGAAAATCTGTACTCGGCAAATAGCGGACGGCGAGAAATGGGTAGCTCGCCGTCCGAACTTCCGGACCGAGCCCAAAACGGAGCGTGTTGTTCCACGCGCGCCTCAAGGAGTAGTCAGCAAAGCGTAAAGGCCGAGCAGGGCCAAACCTACTGGGGCCAATGGTCTACTTCTAAAAAGAAGATTCAGCCACGGTATAAAAGGCAACGAAGTAACAGGAGTAGGTTTTTAGTCAGTAAAAGTCTGACACTATCTCCCGCTCCAACCCAAGGCCGGAAGATGTCACTGGATGAATTTCGCAATATGCATTTTATTTTCGTCGTTCTATATTTAAGAAGAAACTCATGACTATTTTGATCAGCCTGTATTGTACGGCGGTAAATAAGTTAAACTAAAATGTCCGTCGTTGCTATGGTTACGCGCAGCCCCCTCTGTGCCGCACCTCGATTGAGACCCGAAAATCTGTTACTGCTCATTGAAGGTCGATCGCCATTTTAGTTCAACTTATATGCCGCGTAAAATCACTGCCTGCAAACTAGGTTCCATGTATGATATTTACACAGAAGCATCGACTCGCGTAGTTTGTATGGGATGATTGGGGTGCTGTGTAAAATTTTTGTTCCCGATAACTATTGCCGGGCAAGACTACAACCTAATTGTGGTGCCAGTACCTCTACCATGAGTTTTAAGCAATAGTATTCGTCGCTACTCGATATCGACGCCGTAAATATTTTGTATGGCAAATTTTGCAGCGCCTCTAGCGGTCACTTGCAGAACAAAAATTCATGGTAGAGGTACTGGTACCACGTTGCCGTACGGTTGTACGACGTACCACTCCCCCATTCCACGAATGCTAATCGCACTCAACGCTCTCCTAGAATCCAGTCTTATCTTTTCTCTTCCATCCAGGAAGGAAATACTGACTGATATCTGGTGATTTGTGAGAAGACTGCGTGACTTAGTTATAAGATAAAAGTATCTGTGTTGTTCTTTTTTTTCTTTAATTTACTTTATATAATTAACATCGAATGAAATCAGTGTAATTGACGTTTTGTTATGTTTTTAATAACTATATGACAATATTCAGTTAAAATCTAAATCTACGAAATGGAGCGTACATTTCGGCTCACATCGCTCCCTCATGCATCAAAGTAGGCAACTAAAAAATAATAATCAAATGAAAACCTTTAAATTTTTTTTACGGGTTTCCATATCTTCTCACTTTTTAACCTTTCCTGAACTATCACGAATATTCCAAGACCAAAAAAGGTCATTGGTCCAGCCGTTCTCGAGTTTTAGCGAGACCAACGAACAGCTATACATTTTTATATAAGTACGAAATACCTAATCATTATCTTGTTTGGTGGTTTGGTACAGAGCAAGTACAGAGTATCAATAAGCTCTGGCACAACCTTTTCCGTTTAACATTAAAATTCTGGCCACTTGCCCTCAAAAACTTTGTTTTGTTTTTTTTTTTTATTGAAAAGCATAGTTACAATTGGAATACTTACTCATTTTTTTTTTAGAATATTGGTCAAGGTAATTTTTAATAAAATTTCTAAATAGATTGGATTGAACCTTTGAAAAAATGTTTGAAACAAATAGAACATGGCCAAAAACCAAGTGCCCAATACCAAAAATTAAAACTCCTGTTAATTTTACATAATTTTACATAAATGGGAGTTTTTGACGGGATATTTTCGAGTGAAGTTTAATGGCTGTTCAAATTAATTCCCTGTGGATATTCTGATGTAAAATTGGTGTAGGTAGTGTTTTAAACTGGACAATATCCACTTAATGTCCAGTTCAATCGCATTATGCTCTAAAATCATTGAATAATCCAACAAAACAAGCATGATCCCCGCAAAATGGAGCTGAGAATTATTATTTTAGTATCTACATATTACTTAACTAACTCAGCGAAGCTAATGGAGAAGTCCATTTGCTGGCAAATATTGCAAAAACCAATGTTTTTTTTATATTGTTGGCAAAAACATTAGAAAGTGTTGGAAGGTAACTCAAAAAGATATTTTAGAGTCTGGCCAACAAAAGCCTCTCCCAACAAAAAGGCGGCAAATTAAAAAGAAAAACAAGCTGTCCACTCATTTTTTACTAACATTTTATAAACTACCTACCTACCTACTATCTAGATTGCTCACGACAACCTCAAAAACGTTACGAGGAGTACGATACAAAACGATATGTTATCCCTTTCTACTAGTGTGTCCAAAGACTGTTTCGTACTACGGGACAATTCTCTTGTAAAGAAGTTCAAGATATTATTATAGTACGCGGCAAATAAGTTGAATTAGTCAAATCAACACAATGACTAAATACCTACATGTGTATCTTGTTTTTAACTGCATATTCATTGAACAAAGATATTTGCAGGATAACCAAGGTTGCCGATATACTTAGCTCGAGGAATTGCCAAACTAAAGTGGCAATAGAATTCTACAGCATCAATTAATATTTAAAATGCTGCAATGACAAAAATATCAATAATTTACTTAAACAGTAAAATGTTTACTCTAGTTAAAATAGGGGTAAGAAAGAGACACACCACTTCTTTCTTGTTGTCTTGCATCGGAACGTTTTTCCCCTTTAGCTTGTCAATGAAAAATATGAACCTAGAATTATGAAAATAAAGTACACTTTAGAGTGTGTAATACTGCTCCGTAAACAATCCAGTTTGTCCCTAGGATATATAAGATCCTTGTTCTACTACCATGACAAGGCGGTATGATAGATAAGACCTTAGCCTACTCAAATGGAGCAAAGAAAAAAATGTCTTGCTTGTCATGTTACTAGCGATGGGCCAAATTGCATTTCTGTGTGATACATAACTCGAGTTGCAGCTCGATTAGTCTAATCAACTTGATCAGCCGAGCCAACTCATCCTGCCGTTTCAACTCGTTCCAGTAATTAAATCAAGCCACCGAGTGAGCTGGTAAACGAGTTAATGAGCGTCGGTCAAACACTTGAGTCAGATCAACTGAGCTTAGACGGAACTTAATGTAACCTTTTTGATTGCAAGACTACCAAGTGCAATTTCTGTTTTCAATAATTTTATGTTAACTAGCACTCTGCTACTTCGTTTAGTTTAGGCGAATTTTAAATGATTTGATAATTAATGTTTTTTACTTATTCATGCAAAGTTTATGAATAAGATTATTTCATTTTCCTTATATCGTTTGTGCGATGCCCCACCACGAGTCAACTCCGTAGTGATCGAGTTAACTCGCGATGAAGTGTCGCGATTTGTGACCAGAGATGGGTTTCTACTCGGTAAAACCCGTGTAAATACCCAAATGGTTGGTATTTATTTTTACACTCACAAGGGAAATGTCATCGATATCAATATTCAATATCAAGGCTTCATTAATATTAAGGGCCCTTCTTCTTCTTCTTTTCGAATCGATAGTAAATTCATCAAATATTATTTGGGCCCAGAAAGTGGCCACGTTAACTGCAGCACCTAAGACCATAGGTCTTAGAGTATGTTATGGTACGGAAAACAGCTGGTCCGTTTGCCCAAATTGTCAACCCCAACAAAAAAAAATTAAAATTGCATAATAAGAAAAACATTCAGTGTTCAGTAGAAACCAAAAAGTGTTTATTGCTTTTATTCATGTTTTTGGGTATTTACTGGGTAAACACCCGATGGGTTTTTACCGTACATTAGATATGTACGGTAAACGTACGGTTATGACACACGTACGTCTTTCTGCTTAATCACTACAAGTTTTCGATGGAGTCAAATCGAGTTGAAGGGAAAAGCAACTCGAGTTGTCTCGTTTGTTGTTTGACGCGATTCCATTACCTCGACTCACCCATCTCTAATTCTATACGTCATGTCAATTGTCTGTCACATTGGATAATTATTTGTTGTTTTGTGTTACTTTTAATCGAAAATAAATCAAAACATTTACAAACAACGATGGATATATTGAAAGCTGAAATCGCAAAGAAACGCAAGCTACTTGAAGAAAAGAATTTAATAGTAAGTAAACTTTCCAACTCATAGCACCCACTTCGCTTAGCACCTTCGATGGTCATGTTTTACAATTTTCAAAACATTGTGTTTATTACAGGACCCTACCGCCAATAGGAAATATTTCAAGAGAGGTGAGTTACTGGCTAAAGAACAGGAAGAGTATTTAAAAAAATATGGTCCACAAATTAAAGAACCAGAAGTTCAAGAAGAATCACAAGAAGTCAAGGATGAAAGAGGTTCGAATCAGTGCTATATTTTCATTGTTTTGTGTTTTTTTATCTTAATTTATTTGGGGTTTGCGCAATACTTTTCTTTAACTGCCTGTTACTGGCTAAAGATCAAGAAGAGTATTTAAAAAATATGGTCTGCAAATTAAATAAGATTTATGACCTGCCACCATGCCATGTCCACTGAGAGTGTTAATATAACACTTAATTGTTAAGGTTTATTTTTTTATTTTTTAGCAAGTTTAAGGCAAGCAACCAATGACGCTGAAAACACTGAAATAGTTGGACTGCCCAGACAAGAAGTTATAAAAAGGTTGAGAGAGCGTGGTCATCCTATATGGTTATTTGGTGAAAATGAACTGAATTCTTTTAAAAGATTGAGAAGAATAGAGATTCAGGAACCAGAAGCAAATAGAGTAAGTAATTAAAAAATGACCCAGTTTTACTAGATTTCAGGTTTAAACAATAATATACCAATAAAAATTGGACCGCAAAGTTAATTGCGCGCATTAGGGAGTTGTCAGCAAACCATAGAGGCCCAGCTGGGTCAAAGCCTGCTGGGTCCAAGGGCCTGTTTCTGAAAGGAAGGCTCAGCTCTGGTATGAAAGGCAACAAAGGAACAGGATGGGTTTTTTAGCCAGTAAAAATCTGACACTATCTTCCTCTCCGCCCAAAGGCTCCCATGTCATTTGATGATTTTCCCCACCAAAATAAAAACCAGAAAGTTAATGTTTTCCCTTGATTTTTCTAAAGATTCAAGTACCAAACTAGTTCCAAAAGAATAATTCTTTTTTTCTCTGGATTTTTGATATGGCTTTTATGGTTTAACTAATATTTCATAGACTTCATCAATCTTTATTTGTGATCATTGATTGCCTTGTACTTTATTTCTAGTAAGTTACTGCTACTTGAAAATGGAAATTGAACAGTTTTTTTTTTATGTTTAAAATCAATTAAAAAATGATGTATTTTTCAGGGTTTAAGAAATGACTTCCAAGAAGCTATGGAAAAAGTAGATGAAGCTTATTTGAATGAAATCTTAGCATTAGGAACACAGGTAAATAAGAACTCTATTTTGTTGTAATCATTATACCTGCCTATAACCATTCCACTGCAAAGGAAAAGGCTTCTTCGGAGAAGGTATGAGCTTTGTGGCAAGGCCAAGGCATATTGGTAATTCCAAACCTTTTTTCTAGAAGACAATTCTTTTTTTATATTGCATAATTTTTACTGCCCTGATTTTTAGAATTCCGTACTTAAAGGATAATTAATGGAACCTTATTACTAAGCCTCTGTAGGCCATTCCTTCGTACGTCCGTCTATCTACTGTCAATGGTCTATAATTCTCATGTACCTTGTTGTAGATGGACAGTTGGAATTTTTATAGCAATATATATCTCTTGCTGCTATTACATCAAGTACATAGTAAAAATCATATGGAAACCTCAATATGCGAGTCAAACTCACACTTATGAGTTTTTATGTATTGGGTTACTTAATTGTATTTTATTTCAGAATAATAATGACAAACAGCTAAAAGAAGATGCTCTTGATGATTCCATCACTTATGAGTATATTCAAGAAATGGCAAAGACTATGGGACAGGGAGATAAAAACCATGATATGAATGTTATTATGACCTTGTTACAAGTAAGATGATTTTATAAATACTAATAATTTTATGAATCACTAGCTGTTACCTGCAACTATGTTTGTGTAGACTATTGGCACATTACACCCCTTTTTGGATCAATTTATCGGTTTTTGAAACATAACACATCCAAGCTTATATATATATATGTATAGTTAATAACAGTCCCGACAAAATTTGTCAATCGGTTTCGAAGATGTGTCCCCCTCCTTTCCCTTCACTGGGAATAAAGAATGAAAGGAAAAATAATTAATAACGGACTTTTTGCTTTTGCCTATCCTTATGGCTTGAGTTTATGTTACACAGGGGCGTGCATGCTATAGAAGCAAATAAGCCGGGCTTTTATTTGAAAATACATAACACCTAATTAATATAGCTATGGCACGATAGGCTACGAAGGAACGGGGTAGGTTTTTAGTCAGTAAGAGTCTGACACTACTTCCCGCTCCGCCCAAGGGCGGGATTTGTCATTGGATGATTTTACCTACCATAAAAAAAAAAAAACCTAATTAATATAAAAACTTAAACATTAAACTTCGAGCGCCTTACGTTCAATTCTACCGTGCAAACATTACTGTGCTACGTTTATACGTAGGCCCAGCCTCGGCCAACCACCATTTTGTAAATTACACAATGGCTAGGGATGGCGATTTGTGAACGTAGCATTAGACGTGCAATTTGGCAACTAGACGACTAAATTTCATTCATAAGAAAATGCAGCGGTGCCAACCCAGCTTGTGCAAACTGCGATCTCACTCTAACACTTAACAACAAAAAGAGACGAACTGTATTTGTTTTTATGTGTTTTGTCCTTTGCGCACGTAAAGGCTTTTTTATTTGGGTTATCTTCCATCTCATTTTTCCTTATAAAAACATTAATATTATGAGTATGTAGTATAAAAATATGTATGTGTGTGTAAGCTGATATTTGAAAATAGTACCAAGATAAAAGCCCAGCTTTTGAGATATTTATGAATGAATGAAAATATAGTACACGAATGTTACGACGCGCCCTCTATGACGCGTAAATATTTTGCAAACTACAAATCAGTTTAAATTTAATTTAATCGTATTGTATGTAATTGGTTTGATAGTTTTTTTTTAGTTTTCTGTCATTTACAGTTAAAGTTTTATAATTAGTTATTACTATTTACTAGGTTTTGAAGTGATTAAAGTTTATTATCTTTGAAATGAATTCAGAAACGCATACAACTGTTCCTTGTGACGGATTAAAATATGTGGGAAAACGATACTTGGCCAGGTAACTCATAATCAGTTAAATATGATCTCTTAACTTCACCTTTAGGCCTACCCCTGATATTTTGGTGTTGCATATTTTTCTAAAACGTACTTGCAATAATATGTAGGTGCATCAGGTTTTAGTGACTTAAATAACTATGATGCTGGTGCCATGAATAGACATCAGATTTCTCGAAAGCACTTGAATGCTGTTATTTCATTTGTAGTTTTTGTAAAATGCGATAAAAAATATTCATAGATTGCTCATAAATACAGGTATGACGTTTACATAATTTCTATCATAATATTAACAAATGAAAATGTTGTTTTTATCAATTTGTGCAAAGAAAACATGTTTTAAAAATTAGTTCCATTTTTACAACTAGATGGCGTGGTTCATTCAAATGTACTTTCTACATCTCGTCAATAATATAATGTATAGGCTGAACTAATGCACGTTTTTACTTCCGTTTTTACAACTAGGTGGCGTTGAATTTCCGTCAATAATAATTGATGTGTGTCTGGTAACTTTCTAATATATCATTTTTTAATTTGTGTTGAGTTTAAGTATTGGGATCAGGTCGAGATCCGATACAAATATACCGTACTAGGTATCCGATCACACGATGTTATATTTGTCCGAGTTTCGCGAGTTAAGTAACGTACTAATGTAATATTTTTGCACTGATGATAGATGACTACGGATTAGCGCGAGGTTTTTTTTTATTTGGAATATTAGGAAAGTAGTAGATAAGTTAAGGTTTTCTTGGCTTGCCCCCTATAAATGTATCTGGCACGCCACTGATGTTACATAACCACATGTTTGTAAAAGGTAGGTTTTAGAACAGTGGTACCAAAACTTTGGAACAACAACATGTGTGATATAAAACTGTAATCTGTTTTCATAATTGTGACTTCAGTTGGAAGGTTTGTCATTTTTAGTTCTTTATCTAACCATTGTTTGGCTGTTGACCACAACTTAGGAACCACTGCTCTAGAAATACTTATCTATGAATATTCTTATTCTTTCACTAATAGAATAGTTCCCTACTATTGGTCAAGATGATTATGAAAGCAAAGCCATGGGAAACAGCTAATACAACATAAAACAAAACAGAAATAATTATTTTTCTACTTATTGAAAAATAAATGTATTTTACACTAGTGGCCCGCCCCAGCTTCGCACGGCTGCAATGGTGATGATAAATATATTATGCATGTATTATACATATAAACTTCCTCTTTAATCACTCTATCTATTAAAAACAACCGCATCAAAATCTGTTGTGTAGTTTTAAAGATCTAAGCATACATAGGGACAGACAGCGGGAAGCGACTTTGTTTTATACTATGTAGTGATACTTCATTGCATCAAGATCTTAAAAAAAATATTATTTACGTTCCAGTTTCTCCTAAAGCTATGGGGACAGCAGCTGAACTCCGCAACTGGAGCTGAAAAGACAGCAGTAAAACATAAAATGACAAGAGCAACCTTCACTCAAACTCAAGTATACTTAAAACCCCTGGTGCGGAAACTGAAAAAGAAAAACCTTCCAGATGACATCTGTGAAAGTCTTTGTGAAATCACAAAGCATTTGCTAGAAAGGAATTATATTATGGTTTGTACCTATTATTTTAATCTGTAAATGCCAAATAACATGACCCTTATTACCTACTCAAGGGTACATGGCAAATAAGTTAAACCAAAATGGCCGTAGTTGCTATGGTTACGCGCAGCCCCCCGCTTCGATTGAGACCCGAAAATCTGTTACTGCACATTAAAAGTCGGTCGCGATGTTGGTTCAACTTATATACCGCGTATTATATACCCCTTTCAGTGGTGTATAATAGTGACGTGTTTGTAGTACCCTCATTCCGCCAATTTTGTTTAGGGGCGTGCTTATTGTGATCATCTAAGCTAATCCTGATCTGCTGCTGAGAGATTCCTGACAAAACCCCACGACACTTTTCGGCCGTGGGATCAAATGTGTTTACAATACATATTATATCTAGCCTGCCTCACTGCTGAGCAAAGGCTTTCCTCCATTTCATTGCTCCTGGCTCTGGGTCACTACTAGCCAATTCCTGAAGAAGACATCTCAAGTTGTCCCACCATCTCCTTTGTGGTCTGCCAACGTCGTGCGATTTTAGTACTACACCATTTTTCTGTTCACACGGGCCCTACGCTTGATCGGCTTATGGGCATTGTCCAAAACAAATTCCAGCCACATAAACGATCTATAATGTTCGAGCGCAAACTAGCAGACGAAGTTCGAAAAACTACGTTATTAACGCCATCTGTTAGTTTAACGTGAAAACTATGGGCTCGAGCGTAGCCATGTTCTCGCTAGATGGCGCTAAACTCAACATATTTTGTTTTAAGTCTATGCAAATTGTAGCTTTCAAACCTATGGACTTTTGCATGATCATTATTAAAATATTTTAATATACTTGTCAATTATCTTTCAGGCAAGCGACGCATATCTACAGATGGCCATAGGCAACGCACCGTGGCCAATCGGTGTAACTATGGTCGGTATTCACGCTCGTACTGGCCGAGAAAAGATCTTTTCTAAAAACGTGGCCCATGTGATGAACGACGAAACTCAAAGAAAATACATCCAAGCATTGAAGAGACTTATGACAAAATGCCAAGAATATTTTCCAACGGATCCGTCAAGATGTGTAGAATATACTACAACTAGATAAATAAAATATTTTCAAATCGTGATCGTGGTTTCTGTTCCTATGCATACACCATTTAATATTTTATTTATTTTTATACAAAAAATAACTGCTGGGATGTTTAAATCGGAAACTTGAAAGCAGCGAGGGGGGCTAAAAAGGCCACTTTAGCAGATCTGCATTCAGATAATAATATGAATCATGTCAAAAATCGCAAAATGTTCACGAATTGGCAGTTCATATTGGTTCATATAGGCAAACAATTTTCATATTAGGCATTAATCTTATATATATATTTGAACCCATTAGGTATGATTCTGCATTGCAATTCATCTATTTGACAGATGGGTCTAAATGACAGCACATTCGTAAAATTTTACGAATATTAGCAGAACATTAGCCGAATTTCTAAAAGATCGTAAGTATGACAGGAATTCAGGAAATAAATTGCTAAATGTGACCTTTTTAGACCCGCAGATTACTTGTAGGAATCATAGACGGAAAACTATAAAACAGACTATTTACAACTAAAATTCTCAGCTCCATTTTACTAAAATCAAATTCATCCTCGGCTCTAAAATTTTGGTAAAATGGGAGCTGAGAATTTGTACAATACGTTCCAAACAAAGACATTGTATTTTTAGTTCCAAATAAGGATAGGATCGATCGATTATTCGCCATGTTGTAACTTCATAGCTGTCAAATCGAAGAAATTAGGAAGAGGTAAGCAAAATATTTTTTTATATTTGATTTATATTACGAATCATGAATGAATAAGTTTTTTTTTATATATTAATTACTAGTTTTTGCCCGCGGCTTCGCTCTAGCTAGCTAGCTCTATAGAGTACAGTAAGGTACTACTCTATTCTACTCTACCCTACCGTGCTCTACCCCACCCTACTCTACCCTACCCTACTCTACCCTACCCTACCTACCCTACCCTATCCTACTCTACCCTATCCTACTCTACCCTGCCCTACTCTACCTTACCTTATACGAATAAATGAGCAGGTTTTGGATTTTTTTTACTTAACGGGATAACAATTGAAATTCTATGTTCTTCCCCTAGTTTTAAGCTACCTTCCCGCAAATTTTCAGCCAGATCGGTTCAGCCGTTCTTGAGTTATAAATAGTGTAACTAACACGACTTTATTTTATATCTCTACATGACATAAATAATATACCTATTTAGCTAATTTAAATAAAAACATTATAATTTGTTACATCCATATTCTAATGGAACTAATTGAAACTCAAATTGACTGCATTGATGACAAGGATAATTAAGGTCTAAGATCTTGGCCTCTCCAACAAGGACGATGAAAAAAAAACCACATGACTAGTGATGTGCTGAGTCACTGTTTTTGTGAATCGAGTCGACTCGCGCTAATTTATTTAATATATCAAACATGACTCGATTCATCGTCTCAGTCCTCAAGTTTTAAGTTTGGTACTCGAATAGTGACTTGAGTCTAGAGCGCAAGTCTAAAAATCACAAAATACTTAAATTTCTGACTCGAGTCTTTTACGAATTTTAAAGCAAATAGGAAAATATGGAATAGAACTAAACTTTAAACATGATGTAGGTTTAACATTATAATGACCCAACTGACTGATGGTAAAGCAGTCATTTTTGAACATTACAAAAAAAACATCATTTTGTTTTATAATTTATGGAAGTCAGTATGCTTATTAAAAGTATAAACATCACATCCATGTTACGATATTTTTCGTATAGTATCATCGATGTTAAAATATCGTTGTTTTTGATTTCAACATCGATGATCATCGATCATCGATTATCATGGAGCAATCTGGAGCATCCCTACAGATTACAGACTGACAGTGTGACTGACAGTAAGTAAATGTAAAAAATTAAAGCTGGGGCCGCGAAATTCGCGAAGTTTATTGTTTTAAGGAAATTATGTTATCAAAATGATTTTAGACTATGTTATCAAGTTTCATTTAGAAGAATGTTTAAATATTTTATCGGAGCGGGATAATTTAGGGTACTACAGCATTAAAATCGAGTAAGTAAACGTTTTGGACTCAATGTTTACATCATGAATTATTAGTTATTTACTTTAAAAACAAAACTATTATTGCAGTTTTTTAAAACTATTTGAGACATACCCAGATGTTGGAGATAAAGTATTATGCAATCCTGTGGAGAGTTTACCGGCCTGCGACAAGGATTTAATAAAAGCCCAACAAACGATACTTGAACGCGAAGAATACAAAATAGAAATTTCGAAGTTGGATTATTACTTTTTGAAACGTAATATCCATGCAAGATTCTTTGGTTTACCAGTCTGTCCGGAACTACATCGTACCGTTTTCCCAAAGAATGTGGATGTGGGATGTTTTCTAAAAGTAACAGGTTAGAACTTGTCTTATTTCATAAATAATGAGATTTTTACTGCGCCTTCGCTACAGTGTCTCAGAAGAATATTTTAATATTACTGCTATTCAAAAAGTAGTCTATTGTACTTACCGCTAACACACAATATCAATTATTGAAGTTCATATAGAGACAGAGTAAATTAAAGCTTTCTATCATGAAATTTATTTTGGAATCAGATCATTACCTACCTCCAGGGATTACCTACCTTCTACAAGAAATCAAGTAAATATTTTTACCTCTTTATAATTTTAGAATTGTAGCAATGAACTAAAAAAATAAAAAATTGCACACTAGGAATTACTTTTCTTTCTGTATTGTGGGTGCCTTCACAAACATATAAACTCGCATACATAAGATACCCAGACCCAATAATTATTCTGTGCAGGAATTGAACCCGCAACACATAGCATAGCTACCAGTCACTCAACCACCGCATCTACCATAACCTTGTTTTGTTTTACAGGTACAGTTGTAAGAGTAACACAATCAAAAATGCTAGAATATCAGAGAAAATATGTTTGTATGAAATGCAAATTCGAGAACTGCATTGCAGCAGAGTTTGAGAGCAGATATATTTTGAGGGCACCTTCAAAATGTAGTAATGATATTAAAGCCTGTAGAAGTTCTACATTTTCACAAGTGCCTATGGTGTCCAGAGAACATTGCAAGGACTATCAGGAAATTAAAATACAGGTAGGTAACAAAACAAATTGTTAATCTTGTATACTGTGAGAGAATATCTGATACCAGTCTGACCAAGGGGTATCATTTTACCCAGTTCCTTTATTTACCAGGTTGTGGGGGTCTGATAGGCAGTCACTCCATTTAAAATAATGGCACTGCTGCTTCAGGTTAGACTAGAAGCCAACCATAACTTTGATTGGAAAAGGCTAGGTCAACATTTGACAAGAGGCAGTTTCTAAACTCTTTGCCCATTGCAGTTCACTGCTGTAGGCCATATGAAATTGAAGTGGAAAAAAATTAATAGGAAACAACTCTTGTAGAAATCCCCTGGTAGTTTTTCTAAAAGAGGTTTTTTCATTCTTACACCTGGGGTATAGTAATTTTTTTTACATTTATAGAGGTTTTCTGAGTCTCATACATAGCTAGTTTTCAAACAACATTTTCTTATTAGAGGCTATTAAAGGCTAAAAATCCCAATTATACTTGTAAACAGAAAAAAACAATAAATTATATCTCAAATATTATGGTAATTTTCTCAGTAAAAGAGGTGTAGCAAAGCAAAATCATCTGGATTTGATCATAATTTTAAATAGTACAAGATTCTTAAACATCCAGAACCCATTTAACCAGGTTTTACTGATGCACACACAGAACACAACATGGTGAACAGTGTTGATGAACTTAGTCAATTTGTGATAAAAAAAATATGGGATTATTGTTAAGTACTAAATAAATCTTCATTAAAAAATGATTGTTGTTTCAGGAGCAAGTGAACAAGCTGAGTATAGGAACCATACCAGGCTCCATGTGGGTGGTGCTGGAAGATGATCTGGTGGACTGCTGTAAACCTGGGGATGATGTTGTTATATGGTGGGTAAATAGACATGTTTGTTCTACGGACATATAACAGTACCCAGACATAAATGTGACATATGGCCCGAATATGGCGATATCCTCGCTAGATTGAATAAAAACAATTTTTTAATTTATAGAATTGTTATTCATACTGTCAATATTTGCTAAATAACATTATACAACAAAAAACACAATATATTTCAATAACACAACCAAAAACTACGAAGGTTTAAACTAAAACTTAGGTCTTGAAAAGCTGTTGAAATCTGTATAAAACTGTATGCCACTATTGTGAGATTTTCTAGGTACTTTGTAACAAATGTAGCCAAGAATAACATACTTGTCTTTTCCATGTGCAAAAGGTATGTTTTGGATTTGGAGTTGCAAAAACACAGAAACTAGCTCATGCAAGAATGTGATCAAAGGCCTGGAAAGCGTGCTTGTTCCACTGCTTGATAACTCACACATTTATAAAATATTATGTGTAAGCTGTGAGGAGGCCGATTTTAGTGCAAAGTTGCAAACTCGAGGAGGGGATGCACTAGAAGATCATACACAGATCTTATTGGTGATGTTCTTGCAGCTTGGTATTTCTTATAGTTAATTTATTCAATTTTAATTTCTAATTCCAGTGGCACAGTAAGACGCAGATGGCGTCCATCAGTTCACAATAAAAAATGTGAAGTGGAACTTGTTCTACAATCCAACTATATAGAAGTGTGCAATGCACAGAGGGCTGAAGTCATATCAACGGCTCCAGATATAAAGGATTGCTTTGATGAATTTTGGGCGAAATATGAATCATGTCCCATGAAAGGCAGGGACAGAATTTTGGCCTCTGTTTGTCCACAGGTGGGATGATTTTCATAGCATGCTTTAGGTTGTTATATTATAAGCATAGCATTATGAGCCTTATAATGTTCTCACTGCTGGGACTCAAGCCTCCTCTCTAGAAGAGGAAATAGGCCGTAATCCACTAAGCGAGCCCAGTGCGGGTTAGTGGATGTCACGTGTCTTCGATTTTTTGGCTGTATGACATGCTGGTTTCCTTACGATGTTTTTCTTCGCCATTTTGAGAGCAGTGATTATGAAATAAATTACAAAAAGTAATGTACCTGACAGGGTTAAAACTCGCGACCTACCGAGTTGCGAGTTGGGAGTGTTACCACTGGGCCTCTGCTCTATTAATATTATAAGAAGATTATTAAAAATTAAATAGCAGCATACCTTGTGAGCCCTAAAGGTATTACAGCTTTCTTTCCTATTATGTGTCCATTTTAAGGAGAAAGCTAATGGCTAGAGTGTAGCAATATTCTCGCTAGATAACGCTACAGTCAACATTTTTACTCAATATTTATTTTTAGTGGGAACATTATTAAGTCCAGGAAATGGTATTTGCTAAAATCGGACATTCCACTTTATTTATCTTGCTCAAATCGTTATCTCAAAATTCACGTACTTAATTCTGTCTGTTCATGACCCTAACATAGCGTCTTCTTTTCCTTTTGTATAAGGTGCTCTTTTTCCCTTCTTCCCCTCTTTACCTCAAAGAACGGTTCCAATTTCTTTGCGACTCCCACATGAAGACTCTTAGATCATCAGATAATTTAAAGCTTAAAATGCCAATGCATTCAAGTACCTTCCTGGATAAGGCATTCACTGTCCAGGCCGCTCGTCTTTGGAATGCATTGCCTGTGTCAATAAAGCGTGCGCAAACACTACCTGTGTTCAAAAGGCTTGTGAAGGAGCATTACTTGACACTATGACCTTGCTTTCGACGTATCACTTATTCTCTTGCCTGTATATTTTTGTATGTATGTATATATGTATCTATTTTAGTATTAAGTACCTATATAGTTTTGTCTGCTTTTATATTTGCACCGAGTGCAACCCCATTTTGTGTCCTGGCAATTTCTATCTATACTAGGTTGCCTGGAAGAAATCGCCAAGTGCGATAAGGCCGCCGATTGTATGTTTTCTTTTTTTTATAAGGTTTCCTTTTTATATTGTAATCTTGGTGTACAATAAAGTATAAATAAATAAATAGCGTCAGTCATCAATCAAGTTTATTCACTTCCTATTCTAAACCAATAAATAGATAATAAAAAAGAAATGATGTACCTTTACTATAAAGTAAATTTGAACTTATAATTCTAATTTAATCTGTAGAAATCACAGTTCAAAGTATTCCATTTTAAAAAACAGCAATTTCATTGTTAAATACCTACTATAATAAAGTTAAAAGAAAACTGACTAAAGAAGAAAATAGTGATGATGTTCAATATAAATATTGGTTAAAATTATTTATATGTAATTTTTTTTGTGGGTTTTCCAGGTTTATGGTCTCCATTTGGTGAAGCTGGCAGTACTTCTCACAGTGATTACTGGGTCGAATCATGTTGCAGAGAATGATAGCAAGAAAAACGGCCATGATGAGAAACACGCCACCCGTGTTCGAGGGCAATGCCATTTACTTCTTGTCGGAGATCCAGGTACAGTTATGCTGATCGTAATTAAAACCCCATAAAAAACAAATTTGCACTTCCGCAAATAATAGGCCTGTGTTCGAAATGCAGTTATCTTATAGGCTGATTATGATAATTTTATATGCTTACAATTAAAAATATAAAATGATATAGAAACAACAGTGTTTTTTTCTCCAGAATTAGATTGAAAGTATATTTTTAATAAGATCTTTTTTTTTTAGTGTCAAAATAAATGATTTAACAAAATATCAAAGTCATTGGCGGCATCCAGCCCTGTCGCAATATATTTTACCAGGCTGGTCTCGTGACAGCCCTGTTTGCGCAGCAACTACCACTAAGGCGCGAGAAAAAATGTCTGCGAGCCGTTTCTCAATAATTTGTATTTAATATTATGTTTACGATGTTTCACTTATTATTTTCTAGTAGGTGTGTTGAAAACGTCGTTTGACACTCATGGGCAATTGTTATTGCAGTTTCACGGCTTCAAAACGACTTCGTCTTTGGCTCGAACGTGTTTCGCATCTTGACTGCAATGACAGATTTTGATCACCTGCATCAAATTATACTATTATCGTCTAAATTTCCAGGTACCGGCAAGTCGCAGTTGCTCCGCACGGGTGCTGAGCTGACGGCGCGGTCTGTGTTCACTTCCGGAGCTGGCAGTACTAGAGCTGGGCTGACGTGCGCTGCCTTAAGGGTATGTTTATTAGATGGTAAAACGAGCCGGCGTTTAAATGACTCCTCAAAGAGTATCATAATGATTCATGGTGGTAAGTCGTCCCTTACCACCATGAATCATTATGATACAGATCTGCATTCTGGGCATTACTGGGGAAGTGCTTCATGCTAATTCGGGCTTTACTATTTTTCCAGGAAGATGGAGAGTGGCAATTAGAAGCTGGTGCCCTCGTCCTCTCGGACGGTGGAGTATGCTGTATCGACGAGATCTCACAACTTAGGGAACATGACCGCACCGCCATACACGAAGCCATGGAACAGCAGACTATTTCAGTTGCTAAAGTACGACAAGCGAATTCCGGCTTTATTTCTTGTGTACTAAGGTTAAGGTTTTACCGAACTGATTGTTAACTTTTGATAATTTTGTTTTAGGCCGGTATAGTATGTAAATTGAACACGCGTTGCGCGATAATAGCTGCTTGCAATCCCAAAGGACATTATGAAACGGATCAACCTCTAAGTGTCAATGTTTCTCTTGGAACTCCATTGTTAAGTAGGTAATGTTCGTCTTTAATATTAAATAAATTAAAATTATGTAAAATTGTTTAATTATCTACTTAAATGTTTGTAAAAGGCAATCTCTGTAAGCCTAGATTTGATTCAGTAAATTATTTTTCTGATAGAAAGTTGCACAATTGTTGAGTGGGGGAAAGTTTCATTTATCCTACTTGGAAAACTGAAGTTCTGATTTCTCTAGCTTTTCTTTTGTAGCCGTATAGGCGATTTTTTTACTACTATTGACCATGCGTCTGCGCCGAGTGCACAATGTAATGTTCTCGAATTTACTTCCAGGTTCGATTTGATATTTATATTGTTGGACTCAAAGAACAAAACGTGGGATAAGCTTGTGTCATCATACATACTCTTTGGAGATTCAAACCCAGTAGATTCTAAGAAAAAATGGGATCTCGAAAAATTGCAGGTAATAAGAATGTTGTACTTAAATTAACTCCAATATTTATTTTTTGCTTTTTTCTAGCTGACTTGCTAACATGGGAGTTATCATGTCCTGTATAGTGTTAGTCATTGTTGTCAATGTCTAATTTTCAAAGAAATTTTCCGATTCTTTCCGAAGAATCTACAAAGTATTAGAAAACTAAAAACAAGGTCAGATGAAATCGGTAGTCGTTTTAACTTATTGCGCGACCAATGGGAAACAGGACTACATGTCATGTATAAATATTTTGGTACTCATTTTTATTGTTTTCAGATGTATATTAGTCTAGTTGGGCCTAAATATTCAGAAATGACGAAATCCGCTAACATGATACTACAAAAGTATTACATGGCGCAAAGAAAGTCAGAACACAGAGATGCCTCCCGAACTACTGTGAGAATGTTAGACAGCTTAGTAAGGCAAGTCTTACAGTATATTTTACCATTTTTGAAATTCAATATTTAAGGGCCAATGCTGCGTTACGTGGTCGCCCGCGCGGTCCTATACAAAAGTGGCCCGTCGCGGGCAGCTGCGCCCCGCGTCCGTTTTGCTGCGTAATAATACATTAAAGTTCTCCATCGACACGACTACATGCACTCCGTTAAAATTGAACTAGAGTTGCTACGCAAGTGATAATCCGGTTTCCGCTTTGGGGACGCACACGCGCATAGACACGCGACGGGAGTCCGCTTAACGCAGCGATAGCCCTAAGTATAGCCCATTCCATCTCCTAGAGAGGAGGCCTGAGTCCCAAAAGTGGGAACATTATAAGGCTGATGCAATACAATAGTATAGTCTTCACCGAATCCGGTGACAGCAAACCAGACAAATAGGCTGATTTCTACTACAGGTTAATTAATGTATTGATAACAACTGCAGGCATTTTCTTTTTAAATTGATTAATAAGACCAGTTAGTTACTGACTGTGCAAGAGTAAAGCTTCTTCTATCAATTTGAATAATACCTGTTTAAAAATAGCTAGAGTTTAAAACCAAATTAAACTTAAAAATCAATCCACATTGCAGATTATCTCAAGCACACTGTCGACTTATGTATCGTAAAACAATATTACCGATGGACGCAGTCGTTGCCATCACTCTTGTCGACTTATCCATGCAAGACTGCACGTTAGACGATACCGTCGATGCCTTACACTCCACTATACCTAGATATCCAGACTATGACTATTTATGCACAGCCAAAAAACTTCTAACAAGATTAAACCTAATCGATGTATGGCGAAACGAACTCTTATACTACGCAAAACTATTGCAAGTTGACCACAAAACTCTAGAAACTGATATAGAAGCAGGAAATTGCAAATTGTTCGCAAAATATGAAGATGTTACTGATGACAATATCCAACTTTCAGCATCTCTCATTACAAGCTCTTATTTCAATAATAAAAAATCGAAGCAAAATAATGAAGTAGACATTTTGGAGGATATAGAAAATCGAAGAAACGACAAAGACTTTAAGGACGATAGTGTCAATGAAAAATTTGCAGTAACATTGAAGAAACACAAGACACTTAACAGCACAGATATACAACCACCAAGTGCAAAAAAGAAGGGTGGTAAACGGAAACGTAAAGAAGTAACTGTAGACATTAGTGGAGTAAAAAATAAATTGCCAAAAAAGGCTAAAAAATGTAAAGGAAAAAATGAAGAGCCAGAATCAAACAGTGATGAAGATATTGTTGAAGATAGAACTTTCCTAAATGCTGTACCTAGTGTAAATGACGCATTGGCTGATTTAGGCATAGATTTTAACTTTGAAAGCAGCAATGAAAATCAAGTTGAAAATAAAATTGTAAAATCAGAACCTAAAGAACTATCTAAAGAGGTGTTTGATACATCTATGGAAAATTATGATAGTATATTAGACATAAGTATTGGAGGTGGTACTAAAAAGAACACCGAAGTTAAAGAAAGGACTGTTAGTAAGTTAAAACAGTTCCAGTTCGTAAGTAAACATGATTTTGATAAATATGATGATAATCCAGGAAAGCCTTTAAATACAACTGGTAGTTTGACTACAGAAAAATCTAAATTAAAAGAAAATAGTACTAGTTTTAATATTACTAATAAACCTTCTACATCAAAAACTCAGGCATTGATATTTGATGGTCCAAATACAGACTCGAGTAATGATGTTACAGTTATTGCAGATTTGAAGGGAAACGAGAACAATTCGAATTCTTCAAATCAAAAGCTGTCAAATCCTAATTCACAAATATCAATGTTTGAAAGTTCAGACTGTGATCTAGATTTAGATTTATAATCATGATAGGAAATATAATTCTTAAATTTTAAAATAAATCAAAATAACAGCAGTTTCAGTGTTTTATTTTATCTACATAATAATATTTACAAATCATAACAAACTTATCAGGTCCTTTCATAATATTTATTATAATGATAATTTGTTCGCTTCAATGCAACAATTCTATTTTTTATCCATGTTGGATAAAGTTTGGTTTAGACAGATATATTTATCTGTCTAAACCAATCTACGGGTTTAGAAATCATTCCCTATGGAAGCAAAAGTCAAATTAACTTAGTTTTTTGGTTCAATCATATTAGGAGTGATTTTCAAGTAGCATAATAGTATCGGGAGGAATCTACTCTCACACAAATGGAAGTCCCATTTTTGTATGCTTATTTAGTCATTTAATATTGTGATATTTCTTTACAAATTATTCATCTGCAAAATCAAAAAGGTCAAGCTTCACTCTCCATTTTATGTGGATCAGCCTCATAGTTGTCTATGAGTAAGTGTTTAAACCTTCTTGCTGTAACTTGGATGCTATCTTCTTTAGCAGCCACATTCATTATTTCCACTCTGGACACAAAAATATGCTCTGGGTTCTTAGGGCTAACCATTTTGATTACATCTACTTCATCACCTAACTTTACCTGTGTGATAATTAAATATTGTCACTTTGTCAGTCAACATGGAATTTGAAAGAATCTGAAATTAGCTGTTATTGTTAGTGAAGCGGTAAGGATACTTACGGAAGCACTTTTCTTCATGATTTTCTTTCCATTTACTCTAATTTTACTTTCATAAAACATTTGTTCTACTTTACTGAAAAAGGCAAAAGTATGTTTAATCAGAAAACATTGAATCATCTGAATAGTAAAATCATAAGTAGTACCAAGCTCACTTTCTAGATATATTAAGCGCTGACTTCAATATTACGTCTGTTCTCATAGATGTTGTAGAAAATTTAACTACTTTTGAATCTTTTGATAATGAAGAATCTCCATCTAAATCAATTTCTTCATCATCTGAATCGTCTTGATTCTGAAACAAACTAGAACTTGAAGAAATTTATGACCTCTAAACTTGAGTAAAAGGTTATAAGTTCAGTTTTTTTGGTAATTTATTACTAAATGCAGTCTCTTAAATCTACTGCTTTGACAAACCTTTTTCGATTTCCAACGAATTGCATTAAAACTTGGATTAATAGGATAAACAGTCACAAGTTTTGAGGTTATGTTTACATTTTTATACACACAACAATGAATTGATTTCTTGCTTATTTCTTGTTTTAACACACGACATACAAAGACTGGAGACGTTATTCGCCGCAAAAAACTCATGATTAAGAAAGAAATATGTGTAACACTAAATTATAAGAAAGGTTACCAAACTAGACGTTCCTTTATACGTAAGAGCACGTCTTTCAGCTGTCAAATTTAGTGAATAAAAATTTTGTTTTAAAATCAACCAATTTTAGTGAATAACCCATTCAAATCGTGTATATAGTACGTGACAAATAAGTTGAACAAAAATGACCGTCATTGCTATGGTTTCACGCAGCCCCCCGCTGTGCCGCATTTCGATTGAGACCCGAAAATCTGTTAATAAGTACCTATTAAAGATCGATCGCCATTTTGGTTCAACATATATGCTGCGTATTCTAAGAGAAAAGCTAAAAAATAGAAAATGTAAGAACCAGAAAATTACTTTGCGATCTTGCGTGTAATGGAATATTTGTTCAAGTTTTCAAAACATTCTCAATGGTTCAGAAAACAATTTTAAATATTTAGTTGGCGGGATTTTTCCGAATTCCGATTAAATAAATGCGATGCGGTCGTTTTGATCATTTTTATTTTATTATCTAGGTACTGGCTATTCTACCTCTGCGAAGCTTGCCGAGAAGGCTGACTCAGCTACTTTCAAATACTTTAAAAACATTAAAACGTGTTACATCTAGGGTTGCCAACATTTCGTTGACGAAATATAGTATTTTTCAAATTATGGTATAAAAAAATATAGTACACTTCAAAAAATATAGTATTTTACGTATTTTTATAGTATTCGTTATCTACTTATTTATGTTCATAAAAAATATATTTGTCTGCACTCCTTGCATTTTTTATCAAAAATAAAGTGTCATATACTATAACACATTCAAATTTTAAAGAGAACTTCCAGAAATTTTCGGTTTTTTGTGGCAATGCTATAGGCACCCATCCAAATTATTATACAAAGACAAGGTTTTGGAATCTGCCGTTGGATGCCAACAAGGTGATCCTCTCGGGCCAGTCATTTTCAGCTTAGCTATCCATCCAATAATACAACAACTAAATTCCAAATTTAACCTATGGTATTTAGATGATGGAACACTGGGAGGTGATGTTGATACAGTTCTAAAAGATTTCCAATTTCTGACGGAGCAATTTCGATCCATCGGCCTCGAACTAAACTATTCGAAATGTGAAATTTTTGTTTCTGACAATACTGACAGACAATCAACTCTACAGAAATTTAATGCAATAGCCCCAAATATCAAAATTTTAGAAAAATGTTCACTGCACCTCCTAGGTTCTCCAATTTTTGAAGACAGTTTTTCCTTATTCATTGACGATAAAATAAAATCATTCAACGATATTTCGGACAGACTATCAAAAATTAACTTACATTCCGCTTTCACCCTCATTAGATATTGCTGTTTTGCACCAAACTTTATGTATTTTCTCCGCTCTTCCCCTTTATGGAAACAACCACATCTCTTAGACAAAATTGACGAAACCATTCGATACACTCTAACGTCCATCTTAAATGTGGCTTTGGATGACCGAGCATGGCTGCAAGCCACACTACCCATTCACTTTGGTGGGCTCGGCATCCGCAAAATTTCTAGTGTCAGTCTACCGGCGTTCCTGTCTTCGGTCCACAGCACTCAACAGTTAATCGAAAGAATCTTAACTCCATCACTGGTTGACTGGGAGGTGCCGTGCTTGACCGATGCCGTGAATGTCTGGAAAGTGGCTTGCCCGGACAAGGCGTTGCCCGAAAATCCATCTTCCCAGAGACAGTGGGATGAGCCGCTCTGCAGGTTGGTACGGAATAATCTCATTAATACGTCCACCAATACTGCTGAGCGTGCCCGCCTATTGGCTGTGGGGGAATGGGAGTCGGGTCTCTGGCTACAGGCTCTACCGTCACCCAACATAGGTACCATGCTGAGTGACACCACCTTCCGGATCGCTATCGCTGCGTTTGGGTGCTCCTAGTGGAGCTCCACATCGATGTCAATGCGGTGAAGCAGTCGACCGCCTCGGACACCATGGCCTGTCCTGCAGTAGAAGCGCTGGTCGGATAGCACGGCATGCCAGCATTAATGACATCATCCGCCGAGCTCTCGTCATCGCCGGGGTGCCAGCTGTTTTAGAACCTATCGGCTTGGCACGTGACGATGGAAAGAGGCCAGACGGGATGACCATAATGCCCTGGAAGTTAGGTAGGCCTTTGGTGTGGGATGCAACTTGTGTCGACACCCTTGCGCCATCCCATCTTCTGAGTACGGCAGGCTGTGCTGGGGCGGCTGCTGCAGGTGCAGAAAATCTCAAACGGCGTAAATATAATAACCTTATCGGTAGTTACATGTTTGAGCCGTTTGGGGTTGAAACACTAGGGCCATGGGGTCCGAGCGCTCATCGAGTTGTTCGTGACATCAGCAAACAGCTAGTCGACTCTTCGCGTGACCAGAGGGCTGGGCTTTTCTTCGGTCAACGAATCAGCATTGCCATCCAACGTGGCAATGCTGCCAGCGTTCTGGGCACTTTTCCCATTGATATCGATGTGGATGAATTTTTTGATGCCCAATAAGTTCTTTTTCTACCCGTTTGTACATATTATTAATTTTTAATTTGTATATATATCTATTAAGTTTTATATCGAACTAGAAATCCATGTATGAAATATTGAAATTTTAAATGAATATAAATCAAAACTATATTTTTGTTAAAAGTTTATTTTTTTATTGTAGTTTTCTTTTTTAACGGTGGTAGCGACACACTTTCGATATCGCTACTATTTTCTATAACTAATTTATTTAGGACTTTAACTTCCTAAAGGAAAGAACAATATTTTATTGAAAGTAATCACTAAAATCAAAGAACGGAAACAGCAAACTAATGATTAAATATTCGTTTGACATTGAAAACAAAATGACCGAGATATCGGTGAATATACATTAAAAAAAAATACATACAGCCGAACATAGAACCTCCTCCTTTTGGAAGTCAGTTAAAAAGTAAGCCAAACATAGTTAGAAAGATGCGTTCGGGTACAGTACGGCCGACGGATCTTGGCGCGTCTGAAGTTAGGCTCTGTGAACTTTAGCGCTTAAAATAAGTGCGCCAAATAAATGATTTATAAAAATAAATGCTAATAACACTTGTTAACAGCAATAACAACTGCTTTTGGCATTTATTTTCTCAAACCATTTATTTTTTACGAGTGCACAAGCAATATTGTATTTTTGCGTACTATAATATATTTCTTCAACAGTATATAGTACACAGATTCAAAATATAGTACAAACTATATATTATAGTACGGTTGGCAACCCTAGTTACATCCCCATTTTGATGGAAAACAAAGTGACTATACCTATGCATATGCAGTAGATACCTATCTAAAACTAAATACTTTCTAAAGTTCACTGTCCAATTGCATACTCAAACAAATTCTTTTAGCTTCACATTTTGTAATTATGAAGTAATCTAAGAATGTCTAAATAAGGTTTTAATTCAATTTATTACTTTATTAAAGACTGATTACTTTGATCTAAGTATCTAGGTATAGTAAAACCAAATATATCATAACATAACAACTCAACTGCACAATTATTTCTGTCAATGCTTGTAACTTCTTTGTAAGCTTAAAAATAACAAACATTGTGGTGAACGGTGACGATGGTTGGGTTCTCATAAATTCATAATCATAACCGTTTACAGATTAGCTGCCGACCGATGGGAGAGCAAACACCCCCACTTTGTTTATCACATTTGGTTAACATCAAACTGGATAGGGTTTACTTTAAACATGATACAATATGTTTAGGTATGTCTAACTATTGTACCTACTTACAATAGTTAGACATACCTAAACATATTATATACCTATAGCTAACCTTATTTTTTTAAGGATTGTGGAAGTAGGTACTTACCTACCTAATCACAAGCAAAATAAAAAAAATATATACCAAAGAGTATGAAAAACTAAAGCTTTTTAAGTAAGAAGGTAGATATGAGCATGGGCGTCAGGAGCTGTTGCACGGGTTGCAAGTTTTCTTTTATTTTTAAATGTTTATTTTAATATAATAAACATTTAAAAATAAAAGAAAACTTCATTCATATTTTAATTACTTATATTATTGGAGAACCTAGCATACGCGTGGTGAGTGTCAAGTTTTCCGAGCATGCTTCGCTCGCTCTTGCCGCGTTCTTTTTCTGTACATAAATTGAAAAAAAAAACGGTAATTTAAAAAACTAAAAAACCCGACTGCTTTTCTGAGCATTCATGAAAAAGCCCTAAAACAAGAAAATCTGGCAGTCGGGACCCATTCTAGAAAGTCAGCCGTCTAGTCAATAGATTGGAGCGATCGTCCGGTAAGCGACCGGACCCGGACCGAGCCCAAGTTGTCGACGGCGCGTTCTGTTCCCGCGTGCCTCAAGGAGCTGTCAGCAAACCGTAGAGGCCTAGCCTGTTAGCTGCAGGCAGGCAGGGTCGAAGTCTGCTGGGGTCATGGGTCAGCTTCCGAAAGGAATACCCGGCCCCGGCACGATAGGCAACGATGGAACGGGGTAGGTTTTTAGTCAGTAAGAGTCTGACACTACTTCACGCTCCGCCCAAGGGCGGGATTTGTCATTGGATGATTTTACCTACCATAAAAAAAAAACGCGCAGCTGGAAAAGTCGTTCCATAAATATTGTCACAACGATCAGTCTTGTGCATCCCGTACCCAGGGTAAGCCATCTGCAATCTATATACAATATACTTTTCTGAAGATAATTAATGTTCATTATAATTCACCCTCTATAGCGATAATGTTCCAACAAAAAAGCACTAACCGGACAAAGAAAACAGATATGATATCCTTGTTGACATTGGTGTCAGAGAGCGCGTGTCACGCCGTGGGTGAGTCTCAAATTCAAGTGTCTCGATTTATCTCGTCCCGGCGGCGGCGGCGACGTGGAGACGCATCATTAGAGTAAACAGCCTGATAATTTTCTGTTTTGTGAACATTTTGCAGGTATCTATTAGATATTTAATGATGCTGATGTTGAAACAGTTTGCTTAGGTTTCTAGTGGGTCATCAGCGTCGAAAACATGATTACTGATTAGCGCTAGTTATTTCAGTCCAACAATCACATCAATTGACATTGGTGTTTAAGTTTTTTTTAGCTAATTTTGTCTTTACAAGGGTTCTTCGGGTTCTTAAAAGACAAAATGTTATGGCAAACAATCACCAATTGTTTTTTTTTTATATACGAACAGTGTATGTCAGTCCTATCGTACCCTAAGACAATTATTTAACAACAAACGAGATCAATGGACCAGGGCCTTAAACTCGAACAACTTTCTCGCATCATCGGAAGTCGGCTTACTTAATATTCGGTGGAATGTACCTATATTGTTCTTGTTCAACTTCAAAGCCCTGAACAACTTACTCCTGATACTGAACACATTCCATCTTCTACAATTCCACACACCTCACAGTTGGGAGAGGTTATCTTTTCATTAAGGAAGCGAATTTGTTACATGAAAAATGTCCCTAGTCTGTGAGCTGTAACCACTACACCAATTGGTTATTTGTGACCCATACACAAGTCGTTAATTGTGGACGATATAAACTGTAAACTTCATAATATTTTTAGCTCGACATAAAAATAATCACGGAAAATAAACTCTTATTTAAAAAAGCCAGGAGCTATAAGATTTAATGAGAAAAACAATGACGACTGTGACTAAACGAAAACACCCTGCGCTAGAGTCGGCACCCTGAATTTAAAAATAAAAATGAACTTTTTCTTTCAACACAATTAAAAGGGAGTTCGTCATTCAAACGGTATCCAGCCAGCAACTTTATCACATTATACACGGTTTGTCTCTTAGGCTTACCAACATGTGGACACATGTCTTGCATTCACAACCATCTTTTTATTTTAGTACTATACGATTATGTTTACGGCGAGTTCAAAGGCTTTTTTAATTTGACACAGTTTATGGCAGTGTCCCGCGTTTTGACGGTCGTGGATGGAAAAGTTGTGTAGTGTTGCAAGTGGACTATTAATTTATCGTGAAGACAAAACAGTGTTATCGCATAAATTGTGATGTCCCCGTGTACACGATGGTGTATCATAATCATAAATCTTATTGCACTCTAGCTCTTGCCGCATATTACTCACTCCTGTTGAAGGATACGCGTCGGTTTCGTTTTTTTGTTGTAGTTTGTTAGTTTTGCTGGCAAGCTCAGTAAGCTGTAGCGCTGAAAAATTACAGAACCTACCTACTTAGAATTCATGAAAAATCTAGGGTTTTTATGTTGACTACGGTTTGTGTTACAATAAAGTTCGATAAATAATACAACATGTGGCAGACTTGAGAGTTGAGGCAGAGTTGTGTAGCAGTAGTGCAACTCACATTCCTAAGTATTTTCGTCTAGTCACCTTCATTCACTTCGTATTTGGCTGCTTCGTTGGTTTGTCTAGTCGTGGCAAAAAGCTACAGCTGAGCATAAATTCCTACAGGTTACGAATCATAAGTCAGGTAGTGTTAGGTATTTAGTTTTAATCTGTCCTAGCTCGAGAGAACGCCGGTGTCCTCTCACATCCACGCCACTATAGGCCTTAATTCCGATGTTTAGAGTCTACTTTTGTATGAACAAGTTTGGTAGTTGTGGATCTACATGACGTCAGGAGATTCTAAGTTGCAAAAAGAAATCGGGCCAGTCTGGTTTCGCTTTTGCATTCGAAGGCAATAAGTGACCTTTTATTACAGAGGACCTAAAAATAAGGTGAAAAGCTTTAAAAAATGATTTTCCAGATGCTTGTATAAAGAATTTAAGTAATTCTGAAAAAATTGAAACAAAGTGTTCACAGAAACGATCACGACTCTCTTTGTAGCCGTTCAACTTTAAAACAACTGCACTTTCCCAGCAGATTGAATGACCATTTACTTGGAATAAGTGCAGTTTTACTTTTTATCTCAATAGCTGCAGTTTTTACCGAGTGGAACTAGGCGACTCCTACATTCCACATTTTATGGCACCTCGATAGAGTTTCTTTAATACATATAATCGCATTCTTGAACAATACGCGTTTACGATGCTTTATGGCGTGGACAAAGGAAGTTATGAATACATCGGCCGTCGGGTTTCAGTGTTATAATGTCAAGAAACATAAACGTCAACTACTCAACCGTGGGGGTCTCAAATAAATCAATGGACTCTTCGTTTTAATACCTTTTGTTTGTTCAAGGTGTTACTTCGGTCAAATTAATTTGTAAGAAATATTGAGTTAGGTACGCCTACCTACTAACCCTCATTTGGAAAGAGAACGATCTCAAAATGAAAGTGTTAAATTGTCAAATGCTAAGATTGGCAGTTGACAATATTCACCATCATCATTTCAGCCAAAAGACGTCCACTGTTGGACATAGGCCTCCCCCAAGTGTCGCTACAACGACGGGTCCTGTGCATCCATCGGATTCCCGCATCGATTCCTCTTCGGAGAACCAAGGTTACAATCATAGCTCGAAGAATAGCTAAAAACTTAAGTGGCAATGGGCAGGGCACATTGCACGCAGAACAGATGGTTGGCAATACAATATTGCCAACTGCCTATCCCAGAAACGGTATTATAAATCGAATACAAGTGAGCTTTCATTGGAGTTTATTTCTGAGGTGTTAAAATGTCAGGTGTGTGAGTGAGAAAGAGGGTGAGGTCAGCTGTACACCCTTTATACCTCGATATATTTAACAGTTCAGTTTAGGTCGTCAAATGGATCGTATTAAGAGCTCGTGGTAGGTCTTTTGAGTTTTTTGCGTTTGAGGGATATATCAATATAAAATTATCAAAATTATATTGCTCAGAATAAAGTTAATATCTTTTTCAATATACTTACTCGAAAACCCACTCTTATACCATTGCTTTTAGGCAAGCAATGGACTCTTTTCCGCACTGGTGCGGAAAAAAGCGCGTGTTCGCCCCCGCCACAATTTTATTGTAATAAAATTGTTTATCGTATCAGGCGCGCTTCGACCCCCATGAGGTGCGGGTAGTGTATTGAAAAACGTCGTTTGATACGCGTGCAAATTTGTCATTGCAGCCCTCGGCTGCTTAACACACTTGTCAATTGGTTTTTACTAGAAACTCTCCAGTTTAAACATTAAGTTAGACCGTAGTTACGTTTCTTCGAAGTTTCCATGATTTAAGCAGATAACAGAATAAAGAGCATGTGATTTCTTAGGGAGTGCATAGTGCAGTTCTCTCTCAAAGTGCAGCTAAAACAAGCTCCAAGAAGGTTTTTCACACATATCTTTTTATATAGTTACTCACCATGTTTTTACCTTGTTTAGTGCCTCGCTTAATGAAACGTTTCGCATATTTCTACCTCTGTTGCTAGTTAATTTGCAGTCGGACCTGCTGATTGAATACACGTTGAATGTGGTTTTATTTCTGTTATGTATGCAGTCCCAAATTAATTGGATTTTACTGTCGTTTGTAGTTTATGTGGGTACTTCGTGTTTGGAACGCTTATATTTGGTTCAATGATTGCTAGGTAGGTGTTTATCATGGCTATATTAGTTTTGCATTAACAAATTAAATCCCTACCTAATATTTAATTAGAATTTGGATGTTAATCGTTTCATTTCTACTGACTACATAGTTATTTATATTGCTGATAATATTGATTCCAGTATGGATGACAAAGATTAGCTAACGAAGAAAAATTTCAATTTAACGAGACATTTTCGTTAGGATACCTACCTAATTCAATTCAACTTAACTGGATTTTTAAGGAATCTCATTTTTTTTTAAATTTTAATAACGCTCAGACTGTCTCATACGATCAACGTCTCTTAAATCGTCAAAATAATTTTCTAGCAATTGAAATAAATTCAAGTCTAGGAATTCCTCCGTAAACGGAGCGACTCTAAGAACGGCAGCACTTACAAAACCATTTCTCTTTCTAAGCTCCAAGCCCTTTATCCACGCCTTTCACGTAACAAAACAACATAAATAAAATCACTGTAACTTCTGATTGATCTTAAATATCGCGCCGGCAGCTAAGCGGAGTAACGGGAGCGAGAAATTGAATTTCTCATTTGACGCCCGGGGTTTATCGTTTATCATGGAGAGGTGACACTTCATCATGTCATGGTGTCCAGGCCCTCTTTGTCGAGCTATCGGAGTGTGAGACGGTTGGCAGCTAGTAAGGAGTACGTAATTGTGGAATATGTGAAATAATGGGCCGCAATTATTAAGGTGTCAGTTTAGAGTGAGGAGCTTTTGATATTCAATTGATGTTTCTAGTATTCTTGTTGGATCCTATATTATTCCGTTAATTGGAAATTATACAGTGCTGTAAATAGACACATTATAGAGACCGTTGTAGGTATCACTTATGATATTAATGAGAAACGCTGATAAAGAAAAACCACATAGAATAAGTTTCTCTCTACGCAAAAAGCTCATCGGATTACCAACAAGCTTAGTGTCTAATAAAATGGTAAGCATAGACATTTTAATGTCGATGAAAGTTATACGCCCATTAATATCCCTTTTTAATTGATATTTTATTAGAATTTTTCATGTCTCATTATAGTTATTACAAGAAATGCCTACGAAGCCAATGGACCAACAGTACCATGCCGTGTTTATACCTGTTCACAATTAATTAATAGTCGCTTAGTAATATTAATTTTATATTTTACTGATCAATGAACGCCAGAGAGTTCGAGCTTCGATTCATAAAGTTTAATGACAATATTAAAGTAATAGCTATTAATAATCCCCATTTAGACTTTTATAACTGCGGGGAAGAAGTGTCTTAAGGACTTAATAATTTTTGTGTGGGTTTATGAGAGGACCACATGGTTCATTGGCTTTATTAACTGGCTCACTAATGCAAGTTTTACGAGTAATTTCACGGTTGCTCATTCTGCCACGGCAGGGGGCACTCTGTCGGTCAGTTAGTTAGATACTTCGCCTCAACTTTGTATGGGATGCTCGTATTGTGATCGTAATGAATATTTTAGTATCTCTAATGGCTGTTGACGTTATGTTCTTGGCAGATTGTTAAAAATATTTTGTTTCAGTACTTATTACGTATTTCTTTTTTTTTTTTTGCTTGTTATGGCTCTTTTACATAAGTAGAAATTGTCGGTATTGGTGAGGACTTATTTTATGCTACTTCACATAAGACTTCTCCAATAATTTACCGAGAGATAGGAAAAAGGGAATAATTTTTTTACAGGTGTGTTGGTTATTTAAATATGTAATACTTCAACTTACGGTAGGTTTAATTACTTCAGGGCTTGTTAGTTTTTGAAAGCTTCAACTTGCTCCGACCAAACAGTACCCAGTTAACGGATCTGGGTAAAATATTTTTTCAGGTCATCGTACCTTTTAGTCTAAATTGTAGGTCTGAGAATAAAATCATAACTAACTAGATACATTTTTTTCATTATTTAAACTAACATTGTCTTTGTTGTCATCTCTATGTCTCCAACATATTTTCTGTATAGGTTACCATTGTATGTTTTTCCAAAATTCTTAGAGAAATATGTGTAATAACGTCATAATCACGTAAGAGCGGTTGTATGAAAAGTTATCTCGGGTTAGGCGCTCTTAAGAATAAGAAAACAAAGTGAAGAACATGAAACTTTACATTTAAAAGTCAGCAAAACTATTTCACGAAAAATTTGCTTGGTTTCCGAAAACTGTGATCTCTTACAAAAAACCGACACGCGTCTAGTAAAATCGTATGACGTAAAGAATTATATGACGAACATAAAACATTTAAGAGTCGGGCAGAACAACTACACGAAAAAAAATTCAGTCTGATTCGCAAAAACAGATTCGCAACCAGTAAAATAATTTAGCAGACATTCAATATTTCCGCCTAGATTAATGGCTAGACACGTGCTTCGTACTGCGTTGCCATTATAAGCTCATTTTGTCAGCTAACAGGTTGATGTAGGTTTAATTAAAATTCAGCACCATCCATCACCGCCATATTGATTTTGTGTCACGTGCATTTGCTGCGTTCGTCCGTTATCAATTAGCCATGAGCGCTTGACGGGAATAAGGATTTCAGATGGAGTTGGTTTAGCTAAAAGTAGCTTCTTTTTCGTATGGCCACAGCAGTCATTGCCTTTATCTACCCTAATATCTCTTTGTAGGAATCCGTACTACAGACTATGGAACGTTTTCCAGATCAAGACTGGATTAAGCATGTTGGAAAGTAGGTGGACAAAAAATACCTACCTAATATTGAGCGACATTGTCTTGGCTTACTAGTCTGATGATGTCATACTCATCAGCCTACAGCAGTCTACCATTGATGGCCTCTCAAATTGTGAACACTATCGAATCATATCTATAACACTTTTTGATGTTCTATCGGCCACCCTGCGAAAATCGCTGCATCATAGGCATTCCATCCTAAGTTTGTGGATCTACTCCAGAAAACGTTTAAGTATAGCCAGGGTAACCCTGGGTTTTTTTTCCTCATGGACATCCTTCTCCCTGGGGCTGGTCTACCTTAATCTAAAAATAATGGCCCATTAGTACTTCAGCCTACATATCTTTAGACATGAGAGCTGTGTTTGTCGACAACTATGGCTTTGTGCCGAATCACCGGCCTTAGCTGAGGTGTCCGATGTTTTACAATTGGTAGCTGTTTTCCGAATAGAACTTAGGTATTGTGATCAGGAAACGCCAACCCACAGGCAAACGGTGAGAGTTAGGTACTACTATCTTTTTCCTGTTGACTTCGTAAGAGGTAGGTACTTTAATGGTTTGAATAATTTTGGACAGCAGTATCCTCTTGCTACGTATATAGGTTAGTAAAGTTATTAGAATTGTGGCACTACCACTGAAGTAGTTCCTACGCAAAAAGTAAAATTTATGATTAGTTTCCTTTTACTTGTAGGTAATTGCGGTGTAGACGACATGTTACTAAGTAGCTCAGCACGGGGTTCTATAGTAGGGTAGGTACATATGTACCTTGTAAGCTAGCCATGAACATTCATTAGTTACAATTACGGTACAAGACTAGGAAAGGCTCGCTCGCAAATAATTATGATTAAGGGCCACAATAGAGCCAAGCACAATATGTACAAATTACATAGAATTTCTCGGATTTTATTATCAAAATATATATCTATTCGATAGCGATCAATGCCTTTCTCTAACCTGAGCTATAATAAGCGAAAGCTAGGGATTACCTAACTTTCAATCTACACCGCAATAGAACCGCCCACTATCATCATCTAGAGGAAATAGTATCCATTTAGAAACAAGTATCATCCTATAAATTGAACGGTTTATCAAAACACCCCACGGAATGTGAGATGGCATAACTGGATTGTCTTAATACAATAAACGGTGTAAGACCAATAAAACTAAATAAGTTAAACGACTCAGGCCAATAAAGCTCCCGCCCTAAAGATGCACCAGTAACCATATCTGAGTTACCTACTGCGTCGGTCAAAGGACAGTCATGTTACGATGAGTAATGCGCCAGATGTATCAAGTAATTGACATAAGAATACATACATACAATAAATTATTGTTATTCCAATCTTTTTACGTTATGAATATTGTTAAGAAACAATAAATTCTTGCTATCTTTTATCTTAGAATGCAGACAACGACGATTGTTCGGTTTATTAAATTTTGTTTCCTGGCCAACATAAAATTGTGAAAAATTTAATTTGAAATTGGATTCAATTTTAAAACGAAACTCGCTAGTAAAACGCATTTCCTTTTGTCTTTATGTAGAAAAAAATGACGTCCACCGTATGGCCTACAAAATGGAACAGCTTTTATAAAATGCTTGTATAATTTGAACACAATCTGGGAACTGGAGTGTGGCCAGCTTATAACCGCTGCATTGCAGGCAGCGTCAATAAAAACTTTTTATTGAATCACTCTTTAGACATCTCTGTATTAAAAAAAAAAACATAACTACAAAGGGCAAGATATATGAGGGAGACCGTATTAAAAACCGGGAGATCATTAAAATCCTCATTATTTACTTTTCTATACTTACTTGAAAAGGATGAAAATTTTTATTCTTACATTCGAATCGGTATTAAATTATCGGGTGACAATAAAGTTTCCTTGGGATTATGCGTCTGGGATATTCTTTATAGGAGGGCAGAGGTCAGTAGGAATATCATGGGTGCTACATCGCGTGGGCGGGTTTTTACTGCACATTTTAGTGGGAACAGTAAAATAAACTTGGTCCGAATGTCCTGGGACGGCCGCCGTCATTGTAGCGTCCTCCGGCCCATCGACTTCTTTATGGGTTCTACGACTAAACTGTTCAACGCTTAAATTTTATTAAGTGACTGTTATGCTAGGGCAATGGTGTTTTCTTGAATGCTGGGAATAATTTTTCGTTGTATATTGTGTTCTTTCTTTAAAGATAGTCGGTTTATGCATGCGTTGTATATGAATATTTTGTTTAATTTTGTAAAACCTTTGAATATTTGTTTTCTGCAGGGTGGTCCGAGATATATTCAAAGAATATACTCACCAAAATCAAACCATACAATCTTTTGTTGTAGCGAAATCTATGATCGTTCATTATTTACCAAGGATCTACCTCTGTCCTGCTTTATTTTATACTTATAATTAGTTTCGTGACAGTACTTACCTGCCTGTATAATCCATCAATACGATGCGAAACCATCATTACAGATTGCATTTTTAATTGATTTTTTTGCCGTAGCAACACCATTCATTAATATTGTCACGTCACATTCATTTCAGGGATATCTGCGGGTACGGGTGAGGGAGCCAAAGATGTTTATCACACAACATAATTTATACCATTGGGATTTCTATTATTCGCTACCTTATATTGTTATTTTTAATAGGCAGGGTCTTTTTTTGTTGGTGGTGTTTTTGATAACTATAGTTGGTGGCATTTTTTTTCTAGATAGAGTTAGAGTCCCATTTATTTGGTGCCGCTTTATTTTTTGCTTATACCTAATCGTTTAGGTATATCTCAAATGATCACAAAATTGCTGGAGAGTACGAAATTTAAATAAAACTTCTTTACAAAAATGAGATGAGGTCTGGTTGTAAAAATCTTCGTACCGAATTCTACCTACAACTTAACACGCGTCAATCAGCAAGATTTATTCAGCGCCATTTCGTAAGGCAAAATGGGCGTAAAGTAAGATAAGCGTTTTAACCTACGTCAAAAAGTCCTACGCAGCAGTTAACGTGTGCTGTAAACCATTAATCAACTTATCTTGGCAAGCGTCTTTTACTTTTTGCTTGATCAAAAGTGACTCATCGTTGTAAAAGTATCATTATTTTATTTCTAGCTTAGACACACGATAACTTAATTATCACTTTCAGCTTCAATGCATCGATTAGTTACATCACATTAAAATTTAACAATAGGGAGGTGGGCGTACCATAATCGCGTTAATTATATTATCGCCATCCCTACCCGCATATGGGATAACGTACAATGATATTACAACGGATGACATTCTCGCGTTTCGCGTTAATTTTTATATTCTGTGGTTAATTTATTTATGTGGGCACAATTTTACGGCTGGCTGTAAAATAATTTGTTCTATTTTTGAATTTGATTAGCTGTTTCGAAATATAAATTGATGCTAGTTTGTTCGATAGTAATTTTGGAGATAAGTTTAATTCATTACACAGAAACATTAAAGATCTTAAGTATTAAGTAACAATAGCCTTATTGGCTTGAATATTAAAAAAATAATAATGTTATATTTGCGAACAATGCAGCCATAACATCTAACGCCTTCACACAATGGCCACACATTAAGGACCGGTCAAGCAATCTTTAATAGTTTACGTCCGTTGACGAGTGACTAATTACTTTAAATACCTATTGTTACAGGAGCCAACAATATCGTTATAAACCAGATTATTCATGGAAATACTGCTTTATTCACTTCCTTAGCTATTTGAAACCTAAACATATTTACCTACTATACCTGACAAGCAAAACTGGATGGATTGTTTCAGGATTGCTTAGATGTGTTTCCTGATGGCTACAACCCGGGAATCTTTAAGTCAAGAGTGAATAGGTTTCTTCTAGGTAAGCGCGATCCATCGTCGACCGTATCGTCGCTTTCCATCAGGTGAGATAGCGGTCAAGTGCGCACCTATCAATAATAATAAAAAAATTAAAAAATGCGGACGAACTCGAAAGGCTGCCTAATTTGTTTATGAGCTGTCCTATGCGGTTGCTACTGGAGTTGAAACTAGCCAAGAAATCTTCAAACACACAAGTAAGAATAAAATAATAAAACATTAAAATGTCTCATGGAAAAAAAACAACAATACTATCACGAAAACCCTCCCTTGTATTTATTTAATAATATTTGGTGACCAAACAGTCAATACAATTTGTATTAGGGTACACTTTTGTGCTAAGATTTTTTTCGTTGATAAGAAATCTAATCTTTCCGGGCCCCTCGTTTTCTAGTTTTGTGTAGTCCATTAAAACGGTCCCCTGGTTTTAGCTAAATAATACGCGGTGGGCCGTTAGGGCGCGAAACAAAAGACTACGCAAGTACCGGAACTAAACCGCGGTAGTGCACCTCGGGGAATAGGTGAGGTCGCACTGTGGTAGTATACTGGGGTATTTTTTATTAATTTATTGGCACAAGTGTTGTAGTAGTGTGTAGCTAGACTTTTTACTAGTACAGGTAAGTTGTCATTTCTAGGTAAATAAGGAGGTCGGATTCAGGTAGAAACTTACTGGTGCTTATTTTTTTCTTTTCTTTTTTTGGAGTGGGATGTCATCCAATGTTTTCTCCCCCTCTAGAGTGGAACGGGAAGGTATGTCAGTTTTTCTGACTAATACACACCTGTGTCGTTTCCTTTAATTGCCTTTGCCTTCTAGGAACCCGGGGACGTACTGAGGACGATCGGTCTCAGTCTCAGTCCGGACGGTTGTCGGGCGGCCGGCTGCTGATGATGATGAGCTTTTACTCGTCGTCGTCAGTAGTTAGAATTGGGGCGGTTGGGGCGTGAGAATGTCTGTTAACTTATACGTACGGCCGTCTCCTTCGCTAGCATTACTGCTAGCATGAATGCTGATCAAACAGAGCCTGGTGCGAGAGGTCACCAACACAAATCACCTCCATTAAGACAAGGCGATAGTCCACCCAAGCGGGGCATAACTCCACCGTGCCTATTTATATGTTATGGGCGTATTTTTTGCCTAAATCCAGTGCAGAAACCTCTCGAACTTAACTTACCATATCTGATGAGGATCTGCGTTATGCGGAAAGTGAGTACGATCTTATGCCTCTTCAGCTACTTCAACTTCAGCACGAAAGATGTCCACTGTAGGACATACATACATACTGCTCGCATCTATCGGATTTCCACGATCCTCACCAGGTCATCTGTCCATCTTATGCGAGGCGCCGGTGTGGGCGCCGTCGCTGCGAAAGCGAGTGGCGGCCCGGCTGAACGCCTGCCAGAGGGTTATGGCCATCCGGATGATCCGCGGATACCGTACGGTGTCCTGTGAAGCAGCGAGCCTCCTTGCTGTCCTACCACCATGGGATTTGGAGGCAACAGTCCTTGCACACATGCACGACTTACGCGTGGAGATGCAACGCCGGGGCGAAACTCCGCTGCCGCGACAAATCACGGCATGGTGGACAGAGTTCCGGTGGGATCTCGTGGTGAAATGGCGAGAGCGACTGTCGCAACCCCGTGCTGGGCACGCCACGATCGAGGCGGTAAGGCCTCTCTTTGAGGCGTGGCTGGAAAGGCCTCACGGCGTCGTCACCTTCCGTTTGGCGCAGGTGCTAACCGAACACAGCAAGTTCGTACCTGTACAAGATTCGTGCGGAGACGACGCCCGGGTGTCGCCACTGTGCGGACCGTCCGGAGGACACGGTAGAGCATACAGTCGAGGTGTGCCCCGCTTGGGAAGAGCATCGCCGTGTCCTCGTGGGGGCCATCGGTGGCGATCTCTCGCGCCGGGGCTTGGTTCAAGCCATGCTCCGGAGCGAGGAGGAGTGGCAGGCGGTCGCCTCCTTTTGCGAAGCAGTAATGCTAGCAAAGGAGGAGGCTGACCGCATTAGGCAAAGGCGCAAACGTTGCCGCCGCCGCCGGGATTCCGATCCCGATTTCCGGCCACCATAGGCGCGGGCTCGCGGACGGTGGGCAATGGGTAGCTCGCTGTCCGTCCGTCCGGTGACTGACCGGTCCGAGCTCAGGTCGTCTACGGCGCGCACTGTTCCCGCGCGCCTCAAGGAGTTGTCAGCAAACTATAGGGGTCCAGCAGGGCCGAAGCCTACTGGGGCTAAAGGTTATGTGAGAATGTCACCACGGGCCCCGGGACAAAGGCAATGAATAGAAGGGTAGGTTTTTAGTCAGTAAAAGTCTGACACTATTTCCCGCCCCACCCAAGGGCGAGATTTGTCATTGGATGACTTTACCTACGATATAAAAAATAAATAAATCTAATGTTAGGCTTTAATTCCAGCGCTGTGTTTTCCGGTGTGCAGAAGCTGTTGTATGTCTGAATAGGTAATTGAAAAGATGTTTTCACTTTAGTAGACGCTTACTGGAGGTTTATCGACGATCTTTACAGAAAGGCTGGTAGCCGTACAGCGCATGCCATTTAGTGAAGTAGCTTAAAATCCAGTTAAAGGAGTATAACGTATCTTAGTTCGGCCCATGATATAACTTTGATGACAAACGGTTTGTCTGTTTAGGTTCGATTGAAACTAGTAAAATAGTCTTTTCAAATCTAACCACAATTCCTGGTTAATTCTTGCACTTTTTTTGTGTATGAATCTGAATTCAATAGTTCACCCAGTAACTTACCTTTAAGCAGCCACTACGTAGCACAGCAGATGTGTACCCGCCCCGAGTGACTCACGACGACTCAATTACACATTCGATAGTTTTTGTGTTCTGTCCCGAACCCGACTCCCAATACATGAGTGTGCCTTTATGAGGACATTCAACCATGTATGTGTGTTTTTAATTTAAATTTTACGGCTGATAAAGGCATATTAAGACATTTGGTGCGTACAAATCGGACTATACAATTCCAAGCTACAAATCGTATCTACAATTTAAAACCAAGCCACATATTTCTCACAGTAAAATATTAAAGTTTCTGACAAAGTTTTCCGCGGACAGTAGTCTTACTTTAAAATTAATTTTCGTATTTCTTCTCAATTTATTCACATAAAATAAGAAAGTCGTACCATAAAATAAAACAACGCCAAGCTAGATGTTAATACATGATGTTTTACAACTAACTCAAGTTTTACAAGCGCAAGCCCGACACATTGACTTGAATTTATCGCCAAACTTTACTATTTTCATACATTTCGCTTCACATTTAAGAATACTCGTGTACGAGATATATTTTCTAATTTAATACATCCTGTTTCGTTCGTAACTAACCGTCTGAGTCGACGTTCCGCTTAGAGGCAAAGTTATTACCATTATATGTATAGCTTGGCTCGTCTTGTCAAGCGTACAATGCTTATCTAAAAGTTGCTTGTTTTGTCTCTACGGCGTCGCTAAAAGGAAATACTTGTACATATAAATAAACGCGGCCCTTAAACGCTTGTCATTGTCAATCCGTTGATCCGATGCTCTTTTTATAGCGCGATGTATGCGCTGCAAGGCGTGTTCTTGAAACTGACCCTTATCTCAAGTGATTTTTTTAGTCACATATGTTTCGGATTAGCACTTCACGGAACGATGTTTCGATTTGTCGTATACATTCACATTAAACTAAGCTCGTCACGACATTTTAGACAATGTTTCCGAGAAAATAAGGGAGACAATTGCCTGCACGTTTCTTATTTTGAGTAATTCGTATTGGACGGGTGTACGACCTACCGCAGAACTATAACTTTCGGCTTAATCCCATGTAATTCATGAAGGTTTTTACGAGTTGCACATGATCCATAAACTGTATTCGGATTTAAAAATGTTCTTAATCTTATAGCTTTTATTATTGGAAGTGTTGAAAGTGCTCTTAGCACAGCACTATTATTGTAATCTATTACGTTCTAAATCCGTCGTCCCATATGTAAACGATCAGCATGGAGAATTTTGATTTAATTTGATATAAGCTTTGAAGAGTTCTACTCGTCATTTGTCATGTGTCTGTACGACGAAGAATTCAGTTGATTTAAATTTTAAGCTAATGTATTCTTAAGGCATCGCTTACATTAAAGTTTTCATCAGAAGTGTTTTAAAAATGTTATGGATTCGATGGCGCTTCAGAAAATAGTAGACATAAATGTTGATGATGATGGTTTATACATTTCATAGTGTGCATACATAAATGTTCTTTGACCGTCACGTCTTTGATTATTTTAGGTGCCGCTACAGCATAACAGACGTATTCATAGAAAGATTAACTATTGTTAACAGTATTTAAAACAATAAAATTTTATATACACGTATGTACTTGTAATAACAATATCTCCTCCCTAGAGTCATATTTATTAATATTCCTAAGATATCATGAGTGTTATAATAATGTATTCTTTGAAAAACCACCTTATAATTACTATGTTGGTGTCATAAATCCATGAGTAGGTACCGAACACAGTTTAAAATTATGGACGCATTAATAGCCTGTACAATTATTTTCACTTACGCTAATTTTATTAAACGCTTCATGATAAACATTTGGTTTAAATCAATATAAAACATGGACACTATTTTCAACAAGACCATATTTGTAGTCAAGTCCAAAAGCATAAGATTAATCTCAACATTAAACAGGTGTGTTCAACCGATGTCCGCAACTCACCATTGTTGATTGTCACCTGTTCGAATCGTAAACATTGTTGCAAGACATTCAAACAAGCAATTTAAGCAAACAAGTAATGGGTACATAGTGGAATCTACTTCGACTTCATGAAAGTACGAACACACCAAGTTTCAAGTTTCGTTTTGCAAACCAGAACGTGCCTAGTATGCAACATTAGTTTGAGAGCGGTCGTTGTAAGATCTTTGATTTTATTTTTGCTGTTGTAAAGGATATATCGATGGAATTTTAAAGGCGTAATGTAAAAACAGGTGAAAATGTTCTGCATTAGTAAACACTAAAACTAGCCACGTCGACATCAATTTTGGGATATGTTGCCACCAAAATTCGAGTAAATATTATTATTATGACGAGGCATACCGCACTACCCCTCTTGCAAACAATATTTTGAAGGGCCTTTTGTTTACAAACGTCCTAACTCAGAATGGACGTCACTCATATACGAGTACAACCAGAATCTTTCTGGACCTGACTCATAGCGTCCAAGAGGGGCTCGAGTAGAAGACTAAAAGCAAAGACAAATAAGTTCAATAGATATTTCTAAGACATCTTATTAAGTATTGCTACATAATCCGTTTTGCAGAATCATCTGCCTGTAGAGAATCATAGTGAAAAAGTTTTTTCATCGATATTCCAAAGATTTGCAATGTCTTACTAGGCATGCATCCTAGATTCCTTATTTTCACTGCCACATTTCAGAATGTTGTATTGTATCTACTCGCGACTCTTGGTTGTGCCAGCGCCAGTGTCGTAATTTCTTAATGTTTGTCATTTGTTTTATCACATACATGTGCTTTTTTATCTGTGCACTCTCAACATAACTTATTGTGACGATCATTGTTGGTTTACAAAAGAATTCTCTTCACATTCTTTTAGATGGTTCAAAGGTTCCCATATTCATGCACAGTTTTGGTTTCATCATAATGTGAAGATTGTATGGAATTGTTGTCGTCATCGTCTTGAACGCTGATATCTTTAAATTGTGTTTCTTCATAGCGTTATGTGTAAAATTATTGTTTGCTCATATAATTAGTTTTATTTCTCTTCTAGCTATTTTTATTTGTTTAAATATTGTCCAAACTGTTCCCACGTAACAGAATCACACAGCCATTCAAATCTGGAAACGCATCCAAAAATGTGTTTTTAATTTAACAAACCGCTTATAAAAATGTTTGTATAAGTTAGTGTAAACAGCCAATATTATTTTTCTATCGGTCGGTGCGGCCGTATATTTTAGAGACATTTGTTTGAACAGTTCGTATATTTTCTCCGTGTGATGGGGCGCAGCCGGTCGTAACAGCTGCTCGATGTGAAGACCACTTGAGGTTCTCTGCCTCGTCGAGTGGTCGGTTGAAGTCTGCCTCTTGCCTCTTGCGAACCTCAAGGTCCCGATTAAAGTTTTGTAACAAAATGTTTTTGTTTTCATTGAGAATTTTAACGTTGGCAGTGATTGCAGGATGTTGTGTTGTTATTTTTAGCACTTTCATCTTCAAGAACTTTTTGCAGTTATTATGATTTTTTGTGCTATTAATAAAATTTATGTATTACTTTAAGACTGCGTTCAGATGGCAAAATATTGACGCGCGCTTTCAATTCGCACGTTTTGTCATCCTAATATATACCTAACAACCGATCATATTTGCGCGTGTCAACGCGCGTCAACGCAGCGCTCAGAGAAAAATTTTCTAGACGCAAATGATCACGCGTTGACTCGCGCTTTGATATTATGTAACATCCGTTAGTTGTTCAGTTGAGCTCGTTAAATGGGAACTTAGCCTAATGGCCTCTGGCCATCACATTTTTTAACGCGCCATTGACGCGCATTTTAGAAACGCGCGTCGAAAGCACGTTTTTATCCTATAAAATCTACGCGAAAAAGCAAACGCGCGTCGACGGAGCGTTTAAAAAACGTTTTATGCACAGGCAATGACAATGACTATAATAGTATTTATGTTATAAACGAAAGTATTATTATAGAACTGCTTATATGTAACTGTTAATTGTGTTTTTCATCAACATTTTGATACACAGGTTGCGATAACAGCTTTGCAGAATAAACCTTGGTGCAGCTTTACCTAATGTAGAATTCGGTGTGCCACATTGTCCGGTAATCTAATCGCAATATATCAAATTAACGTCCAACAATTAAAACAATGTATATGACATTTTAAACCTAATGCACCATTACACAGCGAGACTAGTTCCGGATTGACGGTTGTACCACGGATAGCCTCGTGAAGTTTAACGACCCATCACAGCTCAGTTGTCGATTGACTGCAGTGTGCTGCGGGGTAGGTATGTGATGTAGCCTTTATACCAATGCTTGCTATAGATTGGCTTAATATTAACGAACATATAGATAACATTGTTACGATTGATATTTCCCTGATTGTAAATAATCGAAGGTGGACCGATGACCTGGTCAGGGTCGCTGGAGTCCGATGGATGCGAGATGCACAGGACCGGCTATTGTGGCGACGCTTGGGGTAGGCCTATGTCCAACAGTGGACGTCTTTTGACTGAAAAGATGATGAAATAATCATATTTACGAGTAGTTTCTGTTTATTTATTTTTTAGATTTCTTGGTTCATTTTTTTGTGGATGACCAAAAAACGTGCAGCAATGCACATTATACAGTTTTTACGTTTTGCAGTTTTTTCTATAAAAATGCTAGGTCTTATGGTAAATATCGATTTCAGACCCAGATGTCCACACGATTTTTCTATTTACTTTCATATTACTATGAAATTGAAAGAGTTTCAGTTGTACATTTTACATCCATTGGTTTTTATGAATATCTTTTCAATAAAATTGACAACTGAACAGTTTACAAGACAAATTTTATACAGGAAAACTAAATCAATAATGTTAAATTAAATTTTCTGTTCAGCAGTACCTACTATCTCAAATAAATGAATAACATTTCAACTACTGGATGAAACCACATATAGGTTCCATTTCATTGTGGTACATATTCGTATGCACCACAATGAAATGGAACATACAATTCGACATATTTTGGCATTTGCCACCGGCTGTCTCGTCGACCTAATAACATGTCTATATCTCCATAACTATCCAGGAAATAACGAAAAATGGTGGTCATATTTTAGATACTGTGCTGAACAACATATAAAAGATTTTCTGCATCAGCTGTTCGTAAAAAGTTTATTTTTATTTATGTACACACACACACTTATAAATGAAAAGAATATAATTATGTATCTACATAATAAAATAAGCAGCACTTGAATACCGTAATTAGAGACACAATAGAAAGACAATAGGTGTGGTGTCCTCTCAGGGCTTGACAGTTGAAAGCTATTAATTGCGATCGGCAGAAGTATCGAGAATAAGACCACAGGTCACGTACAACCTATATTTATAGCAGATTTATAACTGAACTTCGCCTCTGCGAAGCCTTCATTCGCCTTCGTCTTCTTTCGCCTCTCCATAAGACGAAACTTCCGGAAAATGTATCGCCCCGCATCCATTTTCGGTGAGTTTCAAATTTTTGCTCTCATGTGAGTGATGCAGTGAGCAGTCACATCAATATGTCCAAGTGAGCAACTTTTCCTTGGATTTGTTGTTATTTTATGAACATCTCTAAGAAACCAGGATTGGTACAGAACAGGCTAACAAAAAAAAAAGTCATAGTAACAAGTTTGCCCTTCAAGGTGTTTTTAATATCATGCGGATTTCATCACGCATGCGGGATTGGTCCGCACGCGTAGCCCCCGCAAATTTCCTTTTCATACAATTAGTAGTAGTTAGTTTTACTATTTTTTGGGCAAAGTAAGAAAAACAAAATGGTTAATTAAATCTTTCTACAAGAAAAAAAAAACAAGATAAAGAACACAAGAAAATATGATTCGAAGACATATGACATCGACCAATCCGCACTGGGCCCGCGTGGTGGATAACGGCCCATTCCCTCTCCTCGAGAGGAGCCCTGAGTCCCAGCAGTGGGAACACTAAAAGGCTGATGCAACGCAATGCAATGGAAATATATGTTATTGTACGGACTCTGTATTGTATTATTTGTATTGAACAACGCGTGTGTATTTTGTTTTTGTTGGGTGACGGGTGCGCCTTTGCTGTTAAAGGTTAACGAGATGTAGGTACCTATGTTGTGCTATTAGGTATTCAGTAGGTGCAGATAATTATGTTAAGGACGGTAAATTTAGGTAGAATCATCTTTACTGTTATTTTCCTAGACTAATTATGATATTGTATTGTATATTCAGGTATTTATTCTTTAATAAATTACTTGCTATACTTACTTACAATATGCATCAAAGCGTATAGAAAGCCAACAATATACAAACAATGATCAAATTTTTAATGTAATTTAATTTTATTATTTGTATATGATCACAATTTTCTTTTTTATATAAGTACTGTACAAGTGCTGTGCACGCCTGTATGTGACAAATTCACTACAATATTTTTTATTTGCAAATTGTCTTTTTCATAATGTTAAACCAGAGAAGGAGTCGTTGGTGTGTCGATATAAATAAATAAAGCTTTAATACTTTTTTACTGCAACAACTACTACGACCGTTATTTCTTTTTATACACTATTGAAATTAAATTAAAAAATGTATCGCGTACCACTGGTCAGGCAGTGGGCAAAAAGGAGCCAAGCGATTTACAATTTTCTGAATTGAGTATATTGAGTTCAAACCTCTTTTTAAAGCCAAATATGGACAGGTTATCAGGCTAAAGTTCTTCTTCTCAGTCGATACACTCTTGTCAGTGTGGTCGTGGTCATCACTGGGAATCATGTTGAGTGATCATCTTGGTCATACGGCGCCATTCATCGCAGGCTAAAGTGGAATTTGAGAAATATTCAACTTCATACAAATAATCTGGGGTTAGCCTTTGTAGTTGAGTATTCGAAGCGTTTACCACAGACTGACTTTTTTTTCTATTAGGTATCCTGCTTCGCACCAATCTTTATTTTAACAATATCGAATGTTGTTGTCCCTAATGACGCAGAGTTGATACTCGTATCAAGTGCGTCGAACCCACTTGAAAGCACATGCATTAGCGCCACGTACTCACTGCATCACAATTGCGTGTGATTCCGAAGAAGATAAGGAAATAACTTCATTTGTTTTTTATAGGAACACGTCACGCGTCACAAGAGTCTAAGTTATTTTTATTAAATCATTATCATTTGTTGATAATTTTTATAGCGTTCTTTTGTGATAAGTTTTTAGGGTTGTAATGGTGTCAATGGGTGGGACGCAACCTGCTACAGTCTATAAGTCCAGCAGGCCAAGCCGTCTTAGCCAAGTTACGACCGTTTCGTGTCGAGTCTCTTTCTACAATTGAAGCGCCTTAGCGTAAGTATCATTTATACCATAAAACTTCTGCCCCCCTAGCCAAGTTAAAATCGTTTCGTTTAGCGTGAACACTTGGAGTTTGGCTACGCCCCCAGTTCCTTTGTTCTGACCACGTAACTGAGCGTTGACATGACGTCAGCACAAAGGAATTGGGGGCGTGGTCAAGTCCAAGCGCTCACGCTAAACGAAACGATTGTCACTTGGCTAAGGGGCAGGATATAGCGATGATCATTGTACAAACGATTTCATTTCATTCTGTGATTTTGAACGATGTGAACTTGGCTACGAATTTTGCTGAGATGATGTCATTTCCATAACTACATTTGATTATTTTTCTACTAGCGTTAACGTCTAAGCCTGCAGCTATCTGTTATAGGGCTGCCTATCTTTAGAAATGTAGAATCGTTAAGAATTTCTGAAAAAACCGGCCAAGTGCGAGAAAAACCGTGTTTGTTGTATGGGAGGGAGCCCCCTTAAATATTTATTTTATTTTGTTTTTAGTATTTTTTGTTCTAGCGGCAACAGAAGTACATAATTTGGGAAAATATCAACTGTCTAGCTATCGCGGTTCTTGAGATAAAGCCTGGTGACAGACAGACGAACGAACAGCGAAGTCTTAGTAATAGGAACCGGTTTTTACCCTTTGGGTACGGAACCCTAAAAGTTGTCGTCACATCGATGTCACATATTATTGCGTTGCGCTTTAGTCGGATTATTGTATCATTTCAGTATAAAGACTGTTGGATAAAGGCTTCCCCAAAGTGTTGCCATAACGACCGGTCCTGTTTGTTGAGCATCCTTCAGATTTTCGCGACCCTTAACCGGTCGTCGGTCCGGAATAGTCCGGATTACTGAGCTTAGCTTTTTTTTTTTGGTGGTGGGTAAAATCATCCAATGACATCTCCCGCCCTTGGGCGGAGCGGGAGATAGTGTCAGACTCTTACTGACTAAAAACCCACCCCGTTCCTTCGTGGCCTTAGATACCAGGGCCGGGCTTTCCTTTCGGAAGTAAACCCTTGGCCCCAGTAGGCTTCGACCCGGCCTGCCTGCAGCTAGCAGGCTGGGTCTCTACAGTTTGCTGACAACTCCTTAGCTAAAATACAAGCATATATCGCTGCATTATTTTGGATACACATGTAAAGCCAAGGAGTTCAACAGCCATCCTTTTGTTAACTAAATATTTTGATAGACGTTCCGTCAACAAATGAGAAGGTAAACTTGTTGCCCTTTTGAACAATCACTATTTATATACCACTGCGGAATCTAGACAAAACAAGAATGTACCTTTCATTACTATGTAGTAGTCATTCATTAGGAAAAAGATGAAACTGATCAACTTTAAATCACTTTCGACTGCTGCCACATATGAGTTGGTGCTGCCACCTAGCAGCTTAGGACTCAGTGGAAAGGCGTGCGAAGAGGTTAGTTGATGATCCAGATTTGGTTAAGTCTAATCTACAAAGCCAAGCGTAGAGTAGCCAGCCTTTCAGTATTTTATAGGATGCATTTTGGAGAGTGTGCACAGGAATTGCATGACTTCATTCCATCATCTCCTTTCTACCATCAGTCAACCCGACGTACGGCAAATATCCACCTTTACGTTCTTGAAAGTTCTACGGTCTGGACTAAGCGTTTCGCTTCGTCGTGTATTCTACGTACATCGAAGAACTGGAACAATTTGCCTGCTGCGGTCTTTCCGTTCGATTATAATTATAGTAAATTATATAAAAGAATAAAAGAAAAGAAGAAGGAAACAGAAAAAGAAGATGATGCTTATTTCTACAGCATACCTTTTTTGTGGTGGGTAAAATCATCCAATGACATCTGCCGCCCTTGGGCTGAGCGGGAGATAGTGTCAGACTTTTACTGACAAAAAACCCACCCCGTTCCTTCTTAGCCCTTTATACCGGGGCCACGCAATCTTTTCAGAAATCAGTCCATGACTCCAGTAGGCTTCGGCCCTGCTGGGCCTCTACGGTTTGTTGACAACCCCTTGAGGTGCGCGGGAACAGTGCGCGCCGTCGACGACTTGGGTTCGGTCCGAACGGTTACCGGACGGTCGAACGGCGTGCTACCCATTGCGCGCCGTCCACAAGTCCGCGCCAGCTATGGTGGCTAGAAATCGGGATCGCAATCCCGATGGCGTCTAGGGCGTGAGGGCCGTTGCGTCACGCGTGCGGTCTCCTTCTTTTTTAGCATTACTGCTTCGCAGAAGGAGGCGACCGCCTGCCATCCCTCCTCGCTCTAAACCATGGCTTGTACCAAGGCCCGGCGCAAGAGATCCCTGCTGACGATCACCCCCACAAGGTCACGGCGGTGCTCTGTCCACGTGGGGCACACCTCGACCGTGTGCGCCATCGTGTCCTCCGAGCGGTGCACACAGTGCTGACACCCGGGCGTCGCTTCCGCACGAATCCGGTGCAGAAACTTCCCGAACTGACTGTGTTTCCTCATAACCTGAGTCATGCGGAAGGTTAGGATGCCGTGAGGTCTTTCCAACCACGCCTCAAAGAGGGGACTTACCGCAATAATTGTGGCGTGTCCATCTACACTTCTACAGCATACCTGCGAAAGGAGAGTTGAAAAAAAAGAACAACAGAAAAAAAAATAAACACCGTTTGTAAGAGTAATAGGAAAAAGAGAAAAAAAGTACAAACAAAACAAAACAGTATTATTGAAATATACAATATAAAGATATACTATCATAAATATATCGCAATAATACATAGGTACCTACTGAATAATATAATGTATAATATTTAATAAGCAACTATGACGAATTAGAAAGATAGTGTTCTTTGACTCCTCCCGTATTCTTTCATTTAGTGCGATTTTTTAATGTTTTCTATCAAAATTCGATAAACGTCAATTTATACTAAGACTGTATAAGCGTCGTCTGGTGACGTTAACAGAAAACGTCTTTTCTTCTATACGATTTGACATAAGCGAACGTATAACGAGATCGAGTAGGCATGACTTACATATTAATAAAAAACTCGGACTCTCGCTCTCAGTTTCTGCCACTTGATCCTTTGATCCCATCTACGAATAAGTCACCCCTGCTTGCTTCTCCCCTTGGTGTCATAAAGAGCCTACTTTCTGAAATATTGAAGAAGTCAGGTGGGCAACATAATTTACTTTTTCATGAACTTTTAATATCTTGCGATTGAGTTGGTTTGGTAGATAGGTTGATATAATTTTTTTTTTTTTGTAACGAGCAAAAGGGAATTCACTAAAAAGTCAATACCATAATTATTTTCATTAACCTTTGAGCTCTGTTTCTACAAGCGTCTAAAGTCTGAACAGCTGAATATTGGTACGATATTTCACTGAAGTCAAATAACTTTTCAAATAACACAGCACTAATTCTCGAAATCACCTGCACGTTTCAGTATACACGTCAATAACAATTTACTTGTGCCATTCCTATTACCGCCCGGGCGTATTTTGGAGCAGTCGTATTCGTCTCGAGCCGTGGAGTTTAACGGTCTATTTCGACTGTACCGTCGTATTAGCGCTCATGTTGTTCTCTAACACCAATTGTTATGCACCATGTGTTGTCGACGAAATTACTTCGCCTTTATCCAAAGCCATCGCAGCACAAAGTTCTAAGCTGCACTTCTGCAGGTTTGGCAAGACAGTCACAAAAATAATCTTTCGTGTTTAAAAGTGTATAATATAGTAAAAATTTAATGACTAAAAATTTTATTTATCTTTGAAATAATCGTAAATAAAAACGTATCTACTCCATATTGTGTTGTGTATGAAATGAAGCAAACAAAGTCAAATGAATAAAATACACGTTCGTTTGTTGACTCATTTTAAAAATAGCAAACCAATAAAACCTGTTGTTCATTCCGACGTCCCGGATATATCGCAGATATTTTAACAATTTAATAACGTTGGCCAGTACACAGAGAGGCAAAACATTGGGCCGTTTTATTATTTTAATACGGATTAAACAACGAGTTCAGGGAAAATTTCAAAACAGTGCTGAATGCACGGCGCGGACCGCAGAGGGGGTTGCCATGGCAACCGGCGAGTTTTGACGGCAAGGTGGATACGCAAATTGTGGTGCCACTCGGTACAATATACACTGAGTTGCCACACGAAAAAAAAATCCCTAAGTTTGTCTAATTTGAAGAAATGTGACTTGAAAAAACAGGAAAAAAATTCGGGCTTTTTTTTTGTACAGATTCTAAATTTAATTTGAGTTTTTAATGACAGTTCTAATTATTTTACGAGTTTAATTTTGTAACAATGTATGCGTCAAAAGAACATTAAGAGGCTTATTTGTTAAAATGGCTATAAAATTCATAGTCAATAATGAATGAATAAGTCAACTTTAAGAGAACGTTCTTTAACACGGACACTTTATTTTAAGGAAAAACTGCGCTACAGAAGGGGTAACACCGTCCTACCGATTTCATACCCACGGTTTATAGCTGATGTTATGTTATGGTGCCAAACTGTACCCGTGTGGGGTCAGAAAGGGTTAACGTTACGAGTCTTTGTTTAAAATTTTATTTTCTCCCTTAAAATATATCTACTGTACCTCGGGCAGTTTGCGTCCATTTAGCGAATGCATCGAACAAATTATACCCATCTTTGTTTTGACTAAGTGAAAAACATTACTGGAGTGTATTTATGCGAGTGTGGGTAGATACTGACAGCATGTTGATTTTAAGTTAAACTGCTCAAGTGGTTGTTGAGCAAATAATCTGCTTTGTGTTTCTTCGCAATTTCTTTGTTAGTCGATTTGTATATTTTAATTAATTGATTTCTTGTTATTTATTTGATTTGCTTTTTGCCTAATAAACACATTTCGAATTGTATTATATAAAAATCTATTTATATTTTTCAAATTATGTAAGTGATTGATTGATTTCCTTGCAATATTAATACTTATATAAAACAAATTTTTAATTTAAGTTAAAAGAATAATACTATCATGCTTATCAACACCACGAGGGATAAAAATTTAAAAAACCTGTCTCTACATATATAGCTAGCATTAAAAATCATATCTCACGAAGCGTGTATGATAATTACAATGTTTCTCACACAAAATCCACATGATTCATTAAAGTATTTCTAAGAAGAACCTCGTCTCAGTACATAAAGACTAACGGAACATATTCGCAAGTGCTCTTCAAGCACCTTACTCGGTGTTAATACTCGAATCTCGACGATTAAATCAAGAGCGCTCGAGAAAAGAGCAATCGAAATCTAACGACTATTCTATACGCACAAGAGCGGCTATAGAAACTGTAAAGTTGTTTACTTTGCTTAGCTTATAAGTGTTTGATTTCTGGTAAAACATGGCTTGTCGATACGAGTTTCACGGTATTGTAGTTACCATTTTCTATAGAGTAAAAAAAATACCTATACTAAAAAAATAACAGGTATACTTGTCCAATATATTCAGATAATTCAGACAATAAACTAAGTTACATATAGTATTTTAACGAACGTGTCTTCCCATAACAACAAAAATACTCAAAGCCTTTTTCCTATCGATTTAAAACTGGTACCTCTTCAACCCCGTAATAGGGACAAACGATACTCTTGAATATTCTATAAACATCTAGTTTCGAACACAAAACGCGATAAAAATCGTACGTTGTTACAAGTCGTGGTCGGTTTTAAAATAAAACGGAAAAGTTTAAATAGGAAAAAGTGAGTGGAAGGAAAGATAGTGAAAAAAAGAAGAGGGCAATTTAAACTTGCTCGACCGGCCGAGGGGAGTCCACATTTTATAAGTTGGTCGAAAGAAAATTGCACGATGCCGTTACTGGGGAACTTTTCGCACTTAAAATTTAAATTGTGTATTGATTGTTAAGTTCTTGCATGCTAACGTAGTGAACATGGATGCAACTCGTAATTTCTGTAACAGTTCGTACATTATGGGTTTGAGGTTTATAGTCTCGGTTTTTCCAGTGGATGCTTATGATCTTATACTATTTTTTCAGGATAGCACGAAAGAGTCTATCTGCGAATCTGTTTAAATGACAAATGATATTTATTTTGCAAATAGGTTTTAAAAAACACACACTCGTCAATTTTTTTTTCTCGTCAGTTTAATTTATATGAGGTTGGTGTTTCCTGGCTGACTAACCTGAGAAGGAACACCGAACATCGATTGCGGTAAGCGAATTCTTGCTGGTGGTAGTGATTTGATATTTTGCCAAGGGTCCCACACTATCCCCAGATATTCGATTAATTGCTGAGACGTTAATAGAGACTTCTGAAAGTTTTACTGTTTAATTCACGTGACTTTGCAGAGTTTCTCGATTCTGATTTCTGTATGTGTACTTGCATTATATAAAAATGGTTAGTGACCGGACCTGTTGTCTATAACTTAGCAACTACCCATCCCATTGCATGACCATGAATAATACTGTCTCCAAACGAAGCAATTTATCTCACTGTTTACTAAAACAAAAACACCGATAGGTTGGCGTGCGAGCTCAGACAATGCTGCATTTTAATTTTGTACATGCTTCCTCAACAATGGATCGTAATAGGTCCGTAGATGAGACGGCAACCCAACGGCTTTGTTCCGCTGGCAACACTAAACAATACCTGTGCCACGATGAACTTGCATTATCACACACCTAATGGGTTTTGTCTGTTCGTGTAGGGGTCCAAAATGAAAAGTTGTGTAAGTATAACATAGTGTATTTGCCGTGACAAATGCATGTTTTTTCCCACGATAGGCAAGGGTGTTTATGGTAATCGGTAATCATTGTATGTTTGGGAGACAAAAGGAAATGTAGCCGATATCTATTCCGGAATAAGTGTCTTGTCCTGCAGACAAAATATATGGAGACGGAATAACCGTATTCAAAGAAGTGTTGTGAATTCAGCAGGATCACTTTCATGAATAAAATATATTGGACCGATTGACGGACCGACTTAACTCTGTTACGATGAAATGTTTGTTTGCTAGACGGAACGTTCCATGTCTTTTATTTATTCGTGTATTTTACATTGTCTTTGTCTTTTCAAAGTAATATTTGTCTCCTTTTCCTTATAAACATTGAAGAGTCCCTCCTTACATTGAAATTCAAACAGTAATAAAACTTGTAAAGTAAACACTGGGTTTAAACTTGACTACTTTTTTACGACAGTCAAACAGATGAATCTTCCACTTGAATTAGTTGAAGATAGAAAAATAAATAGAGATGATAATAAAACAAAGAAAAATAAATAAAGAAGATTTATTGAAGAATAATTTTATACATTTTATCTGTTGTTTCCGAAGAATTTATTACACGATAGTAGTTTGGAACTACATGTTTAGTGAAAGCGTTAAGTAAGTACTTAAAGCGCTTTATCTAGTCTTAAAATGTTCTCACTATTTATCACCAGTCCTTTTAAGTGAAGTAACGTTAGGTTATCGGTATCAGTACACTGATTTGGACTTTCACACGTAACTGTTACGCTAACCGTCGCGTTTGCGTTATTGTCGTTGTTTGGAGAAGCACTTAGTGACTAAGGCGGTTCCTGTAGTGAAGTGTGGTGCCCGCCCACGGCTTCGGCGGCTTTCTTAAACGCAACGTTTATTTTCTAAGTGCGGTTGCCATCTGCTGGGGTTTCTTCTTATCTAGTTGGATTTATTTACACCGGTTTATTAATTGCAGGCAATTTCATATTTTCAGTCATAATATTTTTTTTTATTGTTTTTGCCATTCACTTAAATTGTGAGAATATCGTGGTTTTAATTTCGTAGTTAGTGTCATGACTAGCTGTTCATAAATATTCTTGTATGTAAACTTGGTGGAATGTAAAACCAGCTTCAGGTAGACAGGCTCGTAAAGATACTCTTATTCTACATATACCTAGTCAATAAGTGGAGCAAGAATATGATATTATCATATTCACATCGAGTTGAATTTAATATCTTCAGAGAATGATATAACTTTTCTCCCTTCACAATTTATCGCTTAAGTTATAAACTTACTTTAGGTTCGCAAAATGGGGCACGCATATATTTGATATATAGCCTATCGATTTAATACTTACTCAAGTGTAGAACAAATTAATATCGAATCGCTACTTTATAACTTCGGAACTCATTGTCCCAAGTTATTAGGTTTATAGATGGCGGTCCTACTAGGGAAGTTTCAAGTAAGTTGAGTTACTGTAGGGTGGATATGTGTGCGTAACTGTATCCTTCTATCAGCGTGACAGACGGCCTAATGACGCCATGTGTTCGTTCCCTGAACGTCCGAACTTCGTCAGAATGCGTCTATTTTCGAAACCGCTTCACATTAACATACTGGCAGGCAAGGGACTGGATCGCAAATTGGCAGTACTTGCAACATCGTAAAGACGAATGAATTTGAAACACGAATAGTGCAAGATAGACATAATAACTACGCCGCTTGACGTTATTTAAGTGTCTAAACGTGGTTTTATGTAAAGTTTTCGTGGTTTTAGGTGTTTCTTCTCAGGGTAGTCAGCTAGGAAACACTGGCCTCATCTAGTATACACTGACGGAAAAAAATTGACGTGTAAAAGTGTTTTAAAAACCTACTTAGATAATAAATATCTTTATCGCTTATGTAAATCAAGGGATAAGTCGAAAACTCAATGAAAAATTAGCGTCCTGTAGTTATTAGTAAAATCAATTTGATTCAATTTACAAACCTGCCGAAGCACCATGTATTTAAAATGTTTGATCTGTTTATCAAACTTATTCAAAAATGCAAAATCATTTACCAATTTTACCCAGAATACCGTCTTCTGATGCAAATATAGGCCACTAAACCCATTTTTTCGTCTTATTATTTATCGTCGACTTTCAGAAATCGTCGCCGAATTCTCTCGCCTCCATTAAACTGTCTGTGCGTCATCGCAGGCGTGTTCGTATAAGTTTTATGGCGCAAGTGACGTTTGGGGCCGATAAGTTACTCCAGGACTGCTGCATTTTAATTATCTGGTAGGGTCGCCAGATGGCCTTTGCTGAATTGGAATACAGAATCCAGAATTTAAAGGAAGGACTTTGATTTAAAAATAGATTTTGTAGGAACGTATTACCGTTTCTATGCCAAACTTTAACAGATTTTCAAATCAAGTTGAACACTTGAATTTTAAAACAGGTAATGAAGTCTACTAAAAACCCATTTTAACTTTATCCAGACAGTTGTAACTTCGAAAGATTTTGTTTAGACTTCTAGACACTCAAGCTTGTCTTTTGGCAACCCTATTAGAGACATGACAGCCGGGACTCCGGTCTCTCTCCGGGTTTTAATTAGCAGTAATACGTGCGGAAGTGTGAGGGTGTTCTGATGATTCAACGACTTGCAATACTTGCCACACAACTTCGTGCACCTATTGTTTACTTGCACTCAAACGCAGCTGTGAATATATTAGCTACATTCTCCTTTAACGTGCCCAATTTGGGCTGCGATTATCATAATCCATCTTTTAGTGTGGCCATTTTAGCATGTCGTGACATCCGTCGCGATATGTTGGGAACCCACGCGAGAATATATTATTCTTCTACTTCAAGCAACGAAGTAATGTAAGAACATTGGGAAATATTGTAAACAAAAATCAATCAGACCTTATCAGATACAATAAAATATGCAGCGATCAGAAAGCTGTGGGTGGAAATAAATATGACTTTGATTTTAATTTTATAACCAAAAATTTTTATATGCCTGCGTGTACAATAAACAGTGGTTCATTGAAAAAATATTAACTGACCTGTACAATAAATCACAGGCTGCTTCCTCTATTACTTCCCTTATCGCAAGTTAAAAAAAACACAAGCTGACTTTACGATAACACTCATAAATCATTGCGGCAACTATACATTAAAATGAGATAGAACATAATGAATTAGTGACAGTTACGTTTTGTTGAGTCCAAATAATGAGCCTTTTGATAATGAAATATCTTTTGTATAGGAAAGTTATCAATTAAAAATATATCGAGGGAGATTTACGAGTGAAATGCTTAAGATAAATTCGAACAAGAATATTCTTGTTAGGCTTCGTGTTTTATTGAATTTAGCTGGGGTTTTTATTGTAATGATTAGACAAGTAAATTTTATTGAATTTCATTAGTATTTTATGAAATAATTCATTGATAATAAATGGTAATATGTCTACATAGAGATTCAATATAAAATTTTTCAGAGTGAGGGTTTATTTTGAAAAGTATCAAGAAGCGTCTACTACTACTAGTAGGAAATTTTGTCTTTTGTGATATTTACAATATCTTTATGATGTCTTAGAGAAAGATATGTGGTCTATACACATAGCGCTAAATATTGATAGCGACCAGCACTTATCCAGATTTCAAAACTTTTTTTATAATATCTCAAGCAAAGATAATCACATGTAGTTTTTATTTTTTTTATGGTACGTAAAATCATCCAATGACAAATCCCGCCCTTGGGTGGGGCAGGAAATAGTGTCAGACTCTTACTGACTAAAAACCTACCCTTCCATTCATTGCCTTTGTCCCGGGGCCCAATCACATGTAGATAGGGTTTTAGGCACATCAATTACTAGACGCATGAACAGGCACACCGCCTCGATTCCCAATCACTCCCACAGTGTAAGATAAATAAAAACAATTTAAATCAATATAAATAATCGCAATTACGGTACAAGAACAAGTCTAACACGTGATTTAGCTGCAGTAAAGTAATTAAACGTTGGTAACTAAGTAAATTACTCTCGACACAAAATGTTGTCTGAGTTACTTCGTACCTACTGTGCTAATAATTGCACGCTTGTTAACTTCTAAGTTAGGGCAGCTACTGGATTTTTGTTATTTGTCGGTGTATTTTATGTTCATAGTAGATGCTGATTTCATCGCGAATAGAGTTTGCAAATTTGTGTTTTGATAATAATTTTGCATTACATAACTTTTGCAAGTCGAGTTTGGGTGGAATGTTCAACGATTAAATTTTAGGCCTAGTGGCCACCGTAGACGTGGGCTTGTGGACAGCGAGCAACGGATGGCTCGCGGTCAGGTCGTCCGGGAAGGACTAAACTCGAGTCAACGTTGTGTTCTAAACGATATCAGCAAAATGGACGGGGTTGATGCTTACTAGGGCTGCAGGATTGTTGGAAAGAGTTCCTGTGGCCTTGGAACACAAAGGGCAACTGAAGGAATACAGGTGGGTTTTAGTCAGTAAAAGTCTGATACTCCCTCTCACTCAACTCATACTGGAAGAAGCTATTTGAAGATTACTCACCTTGTAGCTCTTAAACAAATCTTACGAAATGAGAGTGCAAATTATGGAATTTGCAATTGACTATTCATGAATCATGGTATCAGACTAATATTAATGTCAAAACAACTCGCACTAAAGCCTAGTGCTCACTGACTGGTTAAAAAGTTAAAGCGGGCCAATCGGAGCGCTGAACGCCATGCACGTGTCGATCGCGTTAACATAAAACAAACTCGCACTGAGACTATATTCTATTTATTTATCTACACGTGAACAATTTGCCTAGATTTTATAGATATGAAAGACGTCATAAACCCGACCTTGTTTCTGGAAATAGCATAACATTAAATTTATATGCGGAATTTGTTTTGGCATGTCTTTAATATCACAATTTCATGCTGCAGTATTGGCATTGGCTTTGTTGGTGGCCACAAATATCTGCAGTATGATTTTGCAAGTGACATGTGCACATTTGGCTGACTCCAGTAGGCACTATTTTTATTAAGTTTATTACTAGTATATATATTATCTACTCTATAGGTATACAACATATAACTAGAATAATATATAAATCATAATGGAAGCATTGAAATTTTACTTAAATGCCTGTTTTGAGGTTATGTTTTTTTTATGAAATCATAGTTATCCAAATTGCGGTCGATATATGTATATGGGCATCGACACATTACATTGTTGGCGCATCAGTATTGGTATCTACGTACGCACACACAAGCTAGTGTCGCTATCAAGATTTATAAATTTCTAATTATTTCAGGATAAAAACACTTAACACACACTAAACTTACTAATTTCTAGATGTGCATTTATTTTGTAGTAGGTATAATATCCTTCATTTACTTTGTCACATTCTAACTACAGTTAAGATCGGTTGCTGGTCCGATCAAATCTATATTGAAATGAATTTCCAATATTAAAACAAGAACTATCCTTCCTTTCACACCGAGATCAGCACGAAAATTATGATCCTGTTTATTTACATTATATACCAACATAACGGAAACACTAACCCTTGTTATCGGGTATAAAACTTTTACAATTTGCTTAAGCGGTTTATAACAACTGACGGAGGATTAGTGACATGTTGTGTAGTAACTATGTCCATAACCCTTATTATTTACGAGTAGTCTGTAAGGTATTCTCTGTTTAATGAGGTGGCAGAACCTGATAGTTTTAATATGGGATTGTAAAATACACCCACGCAGCGTTGAGAGGTTGTTGCATTTAGTTTTATTGATGGCCTTATCTCCTTGATGAAGACGGGAGTAGTATGCTTCTGTGCCGTTGCAGTGTGTCGATGAAATTGTCCCTGAATCTTGTGGTAATTTACTGTTACTAATAAGACAGCTTTCAATTTACCAGGTGGCATGGAATGTTCTGAATTGTGGTAGGCTTCAGTAGTGTTAAGAGTCCAAGACTAGCTTTTGCTAGTATAGTGAAATTCCCTGCCTAAGTCGCTTTTCCCTGATACCTGACTAGGGATCTTTTAGTCAAGCGTGAATTGGTTACTTAGGAGTAACCTATCCACGCTTGGCAGGCGTGCTTCACTGTCGATCACATCATCACTTACCAACAGGTGAGATAGTGTTCAATCCTATCAATAATAATAAAGAAAAAAATTTGGTTCGCTCGGAAGAAGACTATCCGGTGACATTGAGAAATATTGCAACTTTATATGAGAAAAGTAATGTTAGTAATCGGCTTAGTAATTCCTATTAGCAAAACAAATAAATTATAAATACTTCTTTTAAATATCTTAGTGTAACTAGAGAATACTTTACATCGATATTTTATTGGCAGAAATCAATCTAGTTTGACTTATTAATAAACAAAGTCAGAAAATCTTTTCTCGCTTCTAGTACTTTGTTTCATAAATCGTTCACCATTCATCTAGTGCAGTGGTTCCCTCTCTAACTTCTACATGATTGTGGACCTCTTTGGATTTCTTGCTGTTAGCAGAGATCAGAAGTACAAAAGAAAACTTTAGTAACTAATGTTAATAAAAATCTTACTAAATGAATTCAAAGCTACAGCAGCACATCTATTCTTTTACATCTAAAGTAACGAGCATTGTCATAGATCAAATTTTATGATACAAACTTGAAATTAAATTGCATCAACTTGACTTTTCATTTGGAAAGGTTGACATTTTTAGCGGCGATAGCATCGATGGCCATAATTTTTTTCTTGCCGACTACAGGTTGGCCAAAATTTTCAACAGTTTCTTCAAGTTTAAAAACAATTTTTGTTTTGTTTGCTTTATTTTCAAGTGCATCTGCATGGTCTAATTAATAAATAGTTCACTAATTATTCCTACCAGCTGTCTTTATTTCCAAACAGATTTTTAATTAATTATTACTATCTATCACGTACCTACATAGATCGATTTTCTCTTGAGAATCAAATGTCTCAGTTTTTCAACTAGATTTCTTCAGTTTGACTTCCTATTAGGTTGTCGATCGATAAACTTGAGTTTGTAAATCTGCAGGCACGCACTTACGTGTGTTTCATCGTGTAAGCACCAACACGGGGTGTACGTAATTGGATTTAGATTGGATCGAATTAGAAATTTTCTTAGCGGGTTTTGTTTTCATGGGAAATTACTTTTTGATGGGACGTATCAAAATCGAATTTCACCGAGTTTCACCCTGAGTTTGGTAAAGGGGAAACGAAGGGAAAACTTTACTCCGGGTCTTTGGTCACGCTTAAATTATAATATTAACATGAAGTTACTGTTATTGTTCAGTAGGTATCTGGAAAATTTAACGTGTTTAGAATTGTGACAAAACACCGTCGAGGGCCTACCGCATAAAGGATGATACATTTTGCCCTTAAACGTTAATGTTCGTAATTATTTACGATAATTAAATTTAAACTGTTTTCGTTTGTTTTGGTTTTAATATAGAATTATGTGGGACATAATGGCGAGGTTTTATGTGAAATATTTGCTCCATTTCGTTAGTCCTTCCGGGTGGTTAGAAACGTAGAACTTTGTGTATGACTAAAGATTTTATAGAGTGTGTTACTGGTAAGCCGACACGATTCCGCTTGTTAACATTTAATGATACGTAAAGCAATGCTGCATTATTGCATTAATAGTGCATAAATGCTTTAATAGTACATAAACAGGGTGTTGGTCTGTCGCCTACAAGCTTTGTGAGTCACTTCTCTTAGTGGAATTAAACACACAAATACACTTCTTGTTCTAGTGTCAATCCAAGATTAACTTCGTCACGACGACATCTTAGCCTTTCGAACTTCACTTGTTCTTTTAAATTAATACAGTTTCTGTGTGTGTGGTAATTGAAGAAGCTCTGAGTGCACTTCTGGATGATTTTACAACGATTTCCCATTACATACTTTCACATATTAGATTTCATAGCGCGGTGGTCGAAAAAAAAAATAAAAAAAAATAAAAACCACGGCATTTCGATTTTAATCTAGTAAAGTACTCTTTTACAGATCTATCAAAAATATTTGCTGCATTCAGCACAATCTCTAAAATATCAATTCGAAACGACTTTACTATCGTCGATACACATAACATTTTATTCTAGCGTAGCGAAATATTCGAGGGAAGCAAAGAGTGCATTACCGGTGTCCATGTTTTATTTATGCCAGTGCGTCTACCGCAGGAAAGTGCTCGCCTACATTACTGTCAAATTTTCATCTCTCGCTCCCGTGGTAGTCCCACGTAAAAAGGAAAACCATACCAATTTTAAAACCGATTTGTTGGGATAAATATTGCAGGAGCATCGTTTTACTTTGATGGCTGTATTTTATATTTAATGCTTTTAATTTTTTATAGGATGTAGGAATAGCAAGTACTGCCAAAGGTATGAGTCATAATCAAAACATTCAGTCTTTATGTTGGTATTTCAATGCAATAACTTTGCATATGACCAATAAGGTTTCTGAATTTATTTAGCACATTTACTTAACAGTTTAGAATTCACGTTTTATTAATATCTTCGTGTAATGTCCTCATTTTGTGGTTCCACTATTTCTGGCCAGCAATTTTGATGTTGATATTAATGCTAATTGAGGTGAAATAAGTGCTCCATTCGAACTTTACGTCAAAACACAGGAGACCCAGCCCATTGTGGACGTCATATAACTCGTAAAATTAGCGTTCCCGTTCGAAACTCGATAATCAAGTCCCAGTTCTGTTATCAGTGGAGTACTTAATTCGTTTAATTTATATGAACCGATAGTATAATGTGGTTGTGAATTAATTAAGCTCGCATTAATGAATTGGATGTGGAAACCACCAACAGACACGGAATTGAATTACTTTTGTATTACGGTAATGCGTAGAAATTGTAATAGTGGGCGCTTTTTGATCCCTGGATAAAAATGTGAAGGCTAGCGCGGCACCCTACTGGACAGAGCAAAGATATAGAACCGTCTGACTGGAAGTGCCGTTAGTAAAAATTCTATTAGAATATTTGAATGTTTTTCACTCACATGTATCAAAAAGTTCTAAAAATCCTTGCACTTATAATATTTATGTCTTGCATGTTTTAAAATAAATAATTTCCATGTATGTTTAGAGCAGAGTTACATTTCTGCATATATTTCTAGATAATTTATTTATGTTTATGACTTGAGCGAGAAACTTTCGATAACAGAGTTGCTTGATTAATATGATTATAATTGATATGCCTGATTTATTATGTATTCAAAGTTTGTTATTGCTTTCATTTGCGGAGTGGAATTTAAATAAACCAATTTACTTCATACACCGTTAAATTTTGATCGTTTTAGTAGTACTTTATTTTTTAATTTTATCTTTAAAAATCGATAGTGTTTCATGTACCGAATCGACCCTCCACGGGATTAAAACGATTAAAATTTAACGGTGTATATTGGCTAATACGACCTTTTTATGGCGTAACTTTAATGCAATTGAAGTGACGCAATTTCTTAGATGAAAGACGTCCACTGCTGGACTACATCAACACACAACTTGCCCTCCACATTCGGTTTAAGAGATTTATTTCTCAAAAAGAATACAACTTCAACAAAACATCACCATATCAACTTGTCCTCAAGTTGCTCAGTCTTAAAAATTAATTATAAAACCAACAGCAATATGTCCAGCCCTAACAGTTGGTATGAAAAAGACAGATGATAAATGAATGTCTAGATTTTTTTTTGAGGCATGTTACTGACTCATAAATGTAATTTATGTATAAGTGATGCGACTATTTTGGTGTGCAATAAAGTTAATACTATTTTCTTCAAATAGATTATATGCATTGTAACATGTATTTTTCCAGATTTAGATACGGATCATAATTACTTAAACATTTGTTTAATTGATTCTCTATACCTTCTATATATAAATGCTCTCACGTCACTAGTTTTTAGTACTTCACCTTATACACTATCTGCGCTACTTGCATTGCAGCGTGCTGGTTTAAAGGTTGCTGATATAATTACAGGCAACATTCTAGAGTTATCTCTGGGATGCCTCTGGTATTACTGATGCCCAAAGGGAGCCATGGACTATAAGATGCCGTCAGTATCAATTTACATCAAAAAAGTCAATCCATCTGCACATAGCTACTGTAAAGGTGGTATACAAGCGAGTTGGGAATCGATTTTAAAATTCTTAATATAATTAGTTCATTTGTGGCGACATAGATGTCGCTACAGGAGAAATAACAGGTTATTGTTTAATAAGTCACATAAGTGAGTAAGAATTCGGTTGGTTAAAAAACATCTGTGTTCCAAAATAAATAAAGAGATAGTAAATATATTAATACAGTAAACGTACGGATCTCGACTGTATTTCTGGAACTGTCCTGATAGCCGTGGTAAACTTCTCCACTCCATAAGCACCTCGTAGATATTATGTTGCCTTCTTGTTACTTTATGCTAGCGACCATCTTTGGGGGCCCATTTATTGAGTGTGCAAGTCACCCCCCGCCTTTTTATCAATGTATATTAAATAACATTGCCATAGTCTTTACATAATTTTTGGCAACCAGTCGACTTAGCCTCCCAAAACCTTATGGTTTATCCCTATTTCTTTATTACAATATATTCCAACCACCCGGTGATTGTCTTTGAGTGTACTTGAATATTGCATATAGGGTCGTCGGTTGGTGCCTCATTTCAAGTCTTAAAGCCTGGGCCTTCCAAAGGTCCAGGGCTCTTGGTATCTAAGATAAATAAATACAAAACAAATATAATATAAAAAATCATACAAAAACGTAGTAATATGTCTTTTCATATAAAACTACAAATCTATCTCTGAAGCTGCAGGAGTTCATATAGTACCTACGTTGCAATCTCACACGCTAAGATAGGTCACTTCCTACAATTCTATATATCTTCGACGTCCATCTCCGGGGCGCCGACCACAGGCTTAAACTAATTAGGCCCCCTGGTCTATGTCAATGTTGTCGCTGCACGCGGCCCGGTTTAATGCGTGTGTCTCCATTAGCCCCTCTCTCCCTTAGTTTAAACACCCTGTGCACTGACAATTCGCTAAAATTGATTTGTGTTAGGGGAGAATGGGAGATGTGTGCAGTACTTCGTTAGTTTACTCTCTGTTTATGTTGTTATCTTGTTGGCTGTTGCATTTGCAAACAAGGGTTTGAACTTGTTTGTTTTACGTGTATGGACAAATGTTGTTGTCCATTTTTTTTAAATGATGTGTCGGATCTCTTTTGAGGTATAAGTAGTGAAATTGTTTAATATATAGTACACTACTTGTAAGTACTTACGTTTATACATTTAGGTTCGTCTATTAAGCTTTTTAATTTTGTTTCTGATTGTCGAGTGCCATAAGTTAATCTTTTTTCAAAATTACTTTTATTGTTTTTTTTTTTGTATTTGAATAGCGAGATTTAGATTTTGTATTGTTTTTAATATCAATCCGAAGATTATCATAGTAACCCGTTTCAAAAATGGCAATTTCATAGGTAAAGACCTAATAATTGTATTATTATATTTTAAGTAAGTACCTTAAAATAAGATGCTGTAGTACCTAACCTCCCACATATAACTGGACAATCACACTATTATTATAAAAGCGAGTTGGTGAATGTGTATGTATGTTACTTCTTCAACCTAGACCAAAAAATCTGTGTTCTGCCTAGTATCTATGGTGCTACACAGTAATGCCTGGTTCACAAGTGGCCTGACAGATTTTTATATTTTATTGTGCATGTATTTGGGCAAAATAAAGATATTTTCTTTCTTTCTTTTCTTTCTTCACGCTCGAACGGCTGAATGGATTTGAATGAAATTTGGCATACGGGTGACCATGTCTTTAAATAGCACAATCACCCAGGAGTATGTTCCCCTGAGATAATTTTCTACAGTCACGCAAGTGAACCAGCAGATAGTTGATAAATAAAAATCGACCAAAATATAACCTTAATTTTTTTTTTTAATTAAGTGATCATATCGCTACATTATTCAAATATCGTTACAAAAATGTCTCTTTCAAAGTATTGTGCCCCTGTATCTGTTGAAAATTATGCCAGAGGAGCTTGCTATTCTTAGAAGATTGAATTCTCTGATTGTCAAGTTGCTCTTATCATTTCAGAACTGTGAGTGCTTCGTTGTTGTGTCTCTTCTGTTTGTTGGGAGTCGTCTGAGTTATCTTGACGACAAAATGAAATATTTCTTTTAGACAGATGTTCGTAAATTATGATTGCTTTTTAATTTTATCTCCAACGATGTCTTAATTTGATATTTTTTGTTGTTCAGTAAAAGTAAAAAATGAATCGTTTGGTTTGTTTGTTATGGTAGGCATTCTACTACTACTACTTTCTTGTTTATAACTAACTAACTAACCAGTCAAATATTCATAAATCAACGTTCAACAATTTCAATGTGACTATGTGAACTAATATTTATTACTGTGGCCTATTTGATAATATCTCAAATTCCTTGTCATAAACTTGTTTGTGATCAGACTGAACGACAGAATAGTCAATTAAACATGAGGGCATAGAACATATAAAAGTATAATTTATAATAGATATATTTCACTTGATGTTGTTGCTAAATATGAGTATTAGATAGTTGAGTTCCTCTCCACGGCCGCTTTTGAGGTGAAGTGTCACGTTCGTAGCGCCGATACCTCCGGAGGTGACCGTCACTTCTGTGTCCGTCCGCGAGAGATCTCGAGCGATGATACCCTGAAATACACATATGTAACATTAATGATCTAGCGTGCATATAACTTGTAAGACGCTCGTAGAACGCCAGAGTCATCGCGGAATTAACGGGTTAAGAGTTGGCCCATACTTGTAGGAAACAGATAAAAATGGGAATTTGAGCCGTTTGTTAAATAGGTCATGAGAAAAATGGCAAATGCAGGCATAATGACAGTATATGACGGATCTTTGAACTAAAAATCATAATCAATTTTAATTTGCCACTCCACTTAGCTCTCGATTTTTGAAAAGAAATAATCGACACATAAATCAAAAATAAGACAAGAGATATTAATAGATATAACATGATATTAACTACAAATTTTTCATAATATAATTTTTTTGATAACTTAACTAGAAAATGCTATATTGATTTCACATGTTGGACTATTGCCTATTGATTTTAATCAAAAATTTATCGAAATTCACCGTAGTACTACTCTAGATACAAACCGGCTCTACTCAGTTCCATGAAATATGTAGGTATAAAGTATTTTTAGTTTTCACAGAGAAATATTGTCCAGACGCAAGGTCAAGGGCGGGTGAAGTTGACCCGAACTACTACTGGGTACAGCTTTGATGCATGCAAGGCCGCGGGCCACATGTAGGGGTCAGACGCGCAATCTATCCTTGTACTAAACAGATGTTTTACTAAATTTGGTCATACTACAAACACCTACTAGATATAATACATTGAGACAACACGTAATATCTACAACGTCACTGACGACGCTGTTGTTTGAATATCCTTACAAATAATAAAACAGTCCCCCACCGCGTCTGTCTGTGTGAACGCGATAAATTGAAAAACTAGGTGCTAAACATCGATATCTGAACGAATTTTTGCCAATAGGCAGAGTGATTTAAAGAAGGTTTAAATATATTAGAGAAAAGCCGAGAATTTTAAAGATTTGTAACACCCGTGTGAAGGTATTTTTTTGTGATAGGCTCTACCCCAGCATAGGCAGTAATGAACCGATTATCTACCGAATATCATAATATGCCTTATTTGTGTCTCTTTGCGGGTAGGGGTGGGAGGCCTTTTGTGGGATTATGGTATGTGAGCAAGTGCCACAAAGAATATATCTTCAGATGTATAGGGGACAGTTATGTTGGTCTAGTTGTGTATTATTATTATACCATTATGGTAATAGCATGGCTCAGTTACTAGTGGCATCACAATAGAATTGAGGCGTAGCGAGAAAGGTCGTTACTCTATAGCTTTTTAACCACTTTCAGATTATGAGAACAACGAGTTTTGTTACTCATAAGACATTATCGCGATCATGTTGGCAACTATTAACCTTTTTTGTAAGATAACATGATTTTTTAATAATAAAACATTTAAAAACTTAATAAACAAAAAAAATAATTCTTTCTACCTCTTTGCTATTTCTATCTTCCCTGAATTATGATTCCAAACATAAATTTCAAATAAATATTTGTTCAACAATCTTTTTGCTCCACACAGCAGCAGATGTTTGGTAAGATTTTGCATGTCCCAGCGAAAAGGAAAAAAGGGCTAGTTCCTAAAGCGCCTACGGGGTACAAATCCCGTCTTATTTTTACAACCTTCTTGAGAATCTCAGCAGCTGTCACATTGCTTCAATACAAGATTAGCAAGGGACTGGAAATATTTTAAGTAAGTAATTCGACAAAAGAATTAAGCTTGTTAGCAGCTAATTACAACGATTGAATTTATTAGATTTATGCGTGTTCTGATAGTTCAAGGTTAGGTCCTTGTTGGTTTGTGTATAGGTATGTCGTGTTACTTTTACTGCATTGCATACCAATGAAGGTAAGCTGCGCAATACATTGTACTTAGACGTATGCAAGGATATTACCGAAACATACCTGATTATAGTAATTATAAAAAGGGATACGAATCCTAAATACTCGAAAATAACCTCAATTCGTCTAACAGCATCACATCGATAATATCTTATAACAGTTTCGCAAGTGAAACTTTAAAAACTTTCAATAACAATAATAAAATCAACAATAATTAAAAAAAAAACTCAATAATTTTAATAAATAATAAAAGTGTTTTTTTTATCTTTCCGACTAGTACCATAACTGTTTCATTTTTCTATATTTCTTATTTAGCATCACAGCATAGCTTTTCTATCTCATGCATAACCAACGCCGTGTGTACGTAAATATATTATTTCGAAGAGCCTATTTCAATATGCACACGCGACATCGTTTCCGAAGCAATTTGCGACACGCTAGCGATCCGTGTTGTCGGCTATGTTTTCATCAAAGTTTCATCAAAGCTAAGTGGGAAACCACTAGTTTTACTTCACAAAAATATTCTCTTTTTTTCTATCACGCTCTTTTCGTTCGGTTTGGTTTACTTTGATGATTTGTTTGCATGCTATTTCCGACGGTTTGGCAACGGATTTCGGATAGTGGATAAAAGCTTCAAAAGTTTTAGCTTTTGATTTGTTGAAGGTTTTAATGGCCCCAACAGACACTTTGTGGAATTATGTTTGATTTAAAGATGATTGAAAATTGAATGGTGCAATAGAATAAAGGATTAAAAACAGTACTGTCTCATATAAATAGAATAGGATTAGGTAGTAATTAGGACAAAGGCAGTCTTATCGCTGACAGCGATATCTAAAATGAACTGTAAGAACTTAAAAAGAGAGTAGTCGACGGTGTATTGCCAATATCTAGACTATACAACTACTTTGGCATACTAGAATATTTTGATATAAACCATCGAATTGGTGTCCCTATTGCTGAACTATCATTTGATAAATATACAGTACCATGCAAATAAAGATCTCTAGAATAAATCTCAATACAAAATATCGTGAGAACGTTACCGCTAAATGCTGTGCAGGCAGTAGAGCCTTTCATGTCAGGCATAAACTATCAGCGTAATACAGATAAATCAATTGCGAGGCAATTACCCCTAAGACTGAATCTCGACTAAATAACTGCAGTCTATTCCTCTGGAGAGAATATAAACGAGATAAAACACTATACATAAATGAATGGTTCACGACGCAATCTTTGTGTCAGGGAATTGGAAACAATAGGTATTGAGGCTATAGCTTGTCAACTGTAAACATCCGCTTTCTTAGCATAACATCATGGACTGGGTAACCTGCTAAATTGAAAATCATGAGACCTAACCCGTATGTACTTAAATGTCTAAAAATCAATGTTTATGAATTTTCCTTTTTTGTCATATTATTATAAAAACTAAGTCCCCCATCGCGTCTGTTTGTCTGTTCGCGATAAATTCAACAACTGAACAGATTCATGCAGTTTTCACCAATGGACAGAATGTAGATGCAATTCATGATAAAAGTTTAGATGTATTTTACGCATATTATAGTAGAAAAAAATCATGGATTTAAATGATTTGTAGCACTTGTGCGAAGCTGGGGCGAGTATCATTTATAGCTAGCCCAAATGTAAAATCAAAAATAATCGAGCAGCTAATGGCCTATCTACCTGTACTAGCCTAGTGGACGTTTTTATGCTAAATAGTCATGATGAAGATGACAAGCCCTGTTCATCTTCAATCCAGTGTTTTCTGAGTTCTGGAGTCTTAAACTAAGTCTCAATAATCCCATTAAATATTCTATGCAACAAGGGGTTGATACAAGTTTTGATATAATAATAATAATAATAAGGGCTTGATTCAGAAAGCGGTACTTCTGGACACGGCTCGTATAGTTAGGAGGTTCCTTTCTCTGGAGCCCTGAGCGCCGGTAGCTTGGACCCTGTTCCCGATACCAGTGGGACATGATATAAGAAATATGTATTTATATGGAATAAAGATCATAATAATATCATTATTCCGTCCTGTCAACTGTCTAATAACGAACCAAGTCTTAGTATTCATGCTAATACACAATAAAGTATGTAATTGTGTCGTTCCGATTGTTTATGTCAAATCAGCTTATAAAAGTCAAATGTCTAGCATGCGTAGGTCTCAGTCTAGACAAGTCAAAGCGTAGATAAATCGGTCTGTATTAAAGTAGTATTGTCTTCAAAGCTATAACACTAGAATTTAAAACGTTTTGTATACATTCTGTCAATCGTGTTTCCTTGGCCGTCAGGAAGAGATAAAAGTTATTTCTGGAATTCATAATTTAGCAAAAATAATTGGAATAGTTCCAATTGTTTCGATTGCCATGATATCAAAATCGTCTAAAATATCTCGGCATCTATTTTCGCATTTCACTGGCGTTGTTTCGGTTTATACGTATGTAATTTTATCCGTAGATCTGAGATTTAATACTATGGTGTAGCTGAGTTTTGAATATTGATTTACCTACTAGTTATGCTTTTCTCTAAGTTTTAATAATATCAATTTGTATAATTATAGGCGCCTCTCTCAAATAAAAGTTTCTGCTCATGCAGGGTAATAACCGATGTGTTTTATATTTGCTTTCACTTATAAAACGATAAAATTAAAATGATTACCTTAATAATTCTCTCCTTCGAATCAATGTAAGTGTAATCCTTGTCCCTCCTTATTAGCGGTAAACTTCTATATTTCACTTTCTGCGTCGATATCAACAAATTGTTCGCCTTCGTACCGATAATAAAGTCTTTCCCCTCATTTAAACAAACACACAGCAATAACACACACACAAAAATAAATAAGAACTTCATTTTTAAAAGTTTTCTTGAAACTACAGCATTTTGAGGTTATGTGTGTACTCTCACATTCGTGGAGCAGAACTGTTTTGATTATGAGGAAAATTATTTATCTGTGACGCCATTTGACGCCATTCGACCTTGCCTCGGGCTGAGACTATATCTGAATATGACTTAATACTGTGTGTTCTGTAGGTACCTGTTGGATGGCAAAAACCATCGCTTAGATTTTGTTAGCAGACAAGAAGTAATGCGAATTCAAATGTATGTGGACAGATTTAGGTTACCATAATCTAAATACTGACATGAAATATTAATATTAATATTCGTGGAGCAATCTCGAAAACAAGCAAGATTTAGTTTACGAGTTAATTAATATTGGCTATAGCTATCCAATTTTTATATCAAATCTTTACCTAAGCAAGAGCTTTCAGTTAATTACATACGTAGTATTCAAGAAGTTTAATTTACATCTGTGTACATGTGACACGTAGATTAACTGCCTGCACGGCGATACCAAGCTTTGCATTTAAAATAATTACTGGTTGTACACCTACAAGACGTCGGCTTAGGCACAGTCCGACTTGGGACCTCGGAACATTAATAAAGTACAGCCGCAAGCAACATTGATGACTATGGCGCTTCTGAGCAATGGCGCTACGGAGCGATGGCGCTACGACTCGCAATGGCGCTACTGGCAGCTACTGCATTGGCAAGATAAATATCAATGCTGGTTTGTGAGAAATATTAATAAATGAATAGTCTCTTATCTATTCCAATGTTTATTATTTCTCTGATAAATCTACTCTTTGATTGATATGATATATCTAACGTGTCACGCGATTTTCATTATTTATTATTACAAGCGTAAGTAATGGCTGCCGTTTGTGCATCGATGATTGAATTCCGTTATTAGATATTCTTAATATTAATGTCGCGACTACTGTTTATTCAGAAGTTCTATCCACATAAAAATTAAAAAATTTGTTATGTCAGTAATTTGTGTGTAATTTTATTATTTCTTTTGACTTTAATTTTAATAAAATAATTTATGTAATGACATTGTTTAAGCTGGAAGCAAAGAGAGTAACAATAATAAATAATTGCGAGTCTATTTTATTAAAGTAAGTACCTACCTACCTACTTACTAACAATAATTTACAATTTTTTTGGGGTCGAATAAACAAAAATCTTCATACTTCGATTTCTACATAAGTAATTGCCAATAGATAGTTAACAAAATAATACCGCTAAATTAAGCGGGATTGAGTGATTCAGAAATTGAATCGCTATCAATTAAATTGAACAGTGATTGACGCGTTTAATTTAAATTGAATATATTTGAATTTAAATAAAGGAACTGAAGGTAACTAACGGATGGTTGGAGGAATGCGAAATGACTTGGCAGTTTTGCGACGACACGGAACTATGGAAGCTAGAAGGTGCTATGCTAAAAGTGGAATGCGGCATTGTCTCCATATTTATGCCAACAGTACGCTCGTTATTCATGTGTCTGAAGTATGAAAGCTTTACACGTACGCGTATCACTACTCGGAAACAATTTTCATTATAACACGCAGCGTTCTGATTACTCTGCGTATTTACCGCTTTGATTTTCTCGCCTCCTTTTTAATTATTTCCAGACGCGATCAACATTTTCATGGTGAAATATTATACAATATTTTGGCAAGAGTTTGTGTAGGTTAATACGAGTGAGAAAGGTTGCAGAAATGTTTTCGGTAGAGTAGTGAGCTGTCCGTTCTCGTGACTTTATGGCTAATATTTTGTTTTGTTTATGCTTGATCTTGTTTTTGTGACATACAATTTCATGTTTACAGGATCTGTTTTGATTTTTTATGGTAACAGTGTCATTGACACGATAGAAATAAATGACGAAAACTAACAAAGAACTTTTTCACAGAGTTATAGTAGAATACCTAGATTGTATAGACCTCCTTTTATGTAATTACCAGTTATTCCGTACGCATGAAGTGTAAATCTCGCGATGCAGTCCCTTGCATGTTCGTGGACAAGTGCGTGCGGGTGGGTGTTATTTCAGACTGCCACGTCATCGCTTTGATCTCCGTCGACTTTTTGCCGAACACTCGTTTAATGTGACGACAAATAACTCAAACAGGAACGCGGTACTCTTTTTGATTTTATCAAAAGTGTACACAAGATGTTCTCGAGTTTTAAATGCGAACACTTCATTAGTGAGATCACCCGTCTCGGTGTGTTTGTTGAAGATCTCCGAGATTCGCTTTGCAATGTTTGTTTTTGAGCTGAGACTCTGAGAGAATACTTCTAAAGTATTGGTTACCGAAGGTATTTATGTTCATTTGATAACTTGTAATGTATACCCACGGTTACAATTTTAGCTGTAGATTAAGCCGGATTAACAGATGTAGAAATTAACTTAAATGAATATTTTATTTGTGAGATAGAGATGTTGATGTTAAATCCAAATGGTGAACATATTTTATCCAACTAATTCAATACGATTTGTCGTGAGATAAATTTAATAACTTACTTAAGGAGATTATGGTTTAATTTATTGCAAAAATTCAATTAGGTACCTAAGTTTCATAGTTTGGATCAAGCATGGGTAGGTAAACCAATAAAAATACCTCAGATATAATGCGACAGCCAAAATATTATATTCGTGTAACGGTATTGTAGTTACATTATGGAAATTAAGTTTTTAAATGCAAATGTAATGGACACCTACATTATTAGGGTCGATAGGCATATCGACGTGTCATCGGATAACCGTAGACTCGATGCTGTTGCGGTTACGGTGTTTGAGCTTAAATGCTGCATTGTTATTGCCCTTTACTATTTAAATTAAATCGATTGTGAAATCGTTCTCACATTCATAATGCACCAAGTCATCCATCACCGAAAAATCGATCGATTCTGAATTATAAGTGGGTAGGCGTACATGGCGGGGTGATTACCTTCCGTCACTATTTCCGATGGTCGTATCTCAGTCGGAACGGTATCGGAATGTAAAATCGGGTAAAATGCATACGTCGGGCTGCAATTTGGCATGATTGAGCCGGCACAATAGAGCGACGGCCGTCACAGCGAGACGGGTGATTCCCGATAAATTGGCGGATATACATTCGATCCGTGAACTGACGAGCTCCCCTAAAGCTGCAGATTTTTGATTTTTGTATTTCGATTTAAAAATGCAAAATGTAGAATTTTAAACTGCATAATTAATTGCTGACCAAAATTCTTTAAACTTTCTATTTTTGTGAATTCGTTACGAAACGTGAAGTAATTGAAGTATCATGATGAAAATTAAGATTTATTAAATTTGTGTGATCAGTCGTCATTTCGCAAGTCGTAGGTCAACGAAAATTAATAGTTTTGTCTACGATGAGTTAGCGAAACTACTGTTTAAACAGGTTTCAAATACGTTTTTTTTTAAAAAAGCCTCATTATTAATTTGAAATTGATTGTACAACACAGGAAAATAATTAACATTAGAGTCAAATTTGAACTAAGCAACTTTCGGCTACCTATTTTTTCTTTATAAACTTCATCATTTTGTAACCAATTATGTAACACTAAAAAGAAATTACACAAGGACCAAGTTAAAGTAAGCAAATAATGAAAAATATTTGGTCAAATGTTTGTAATATTGGAACAAAAGTAGTGTTAGTTAGTTAGTTTAGCCTATTATGTCCGACTGCAGGGCGAAGGCCTCCCTCTCTCTTTTCCACACACTTCTGTTCTCGGCCAATGTGGGCCAGTCCCTCCGGTAATTGTCCAGCTCATCTCTCCACCTTCACCTTGGTCTGCCGCTACGTCACCTTGCGTTTACCGGGACCCAATAAGTGTCTCTTTTAGCACACAGCTCAGCTTAGGTTTTAGTGGTAGTTGCCAAAAACAAATGAAGTACAAAAACTAGTCACTAACCATATCCTCAAAACTATCAATGCTCATATAATATGATCATAATTGAGTAGACTGTCCATTCTGTTAAACTAAACGCATCAACCGACCCCCCTGTACAAGCGAATTGATATTTCCTCTTTCCAACGAATTCATAGTTAATTGTGCTTCCGGATGTCAGTCATTGTTTGAGGGCCAATACGTGAATGGTAATGCATTAACTATCTATAGTTTATGTTTATTCGATTATACGAGAGGAAGGGTTATCGTTTTGACGGTCAACTAAGTGACATGACTGTGTATCGATTAATTATTTGAGTATTCGAATTAAGTATTCTGATTATATGTTATTACTGATTCGGAAAAACAGGTGATTTTTGTTATGTGTGACTCATGTCATTGTTCTACTCCTTCTTTTTAGGGTTTCGTACCCAAAGGGTAAAACAGGGGCTTGCGGACGGCGTGCAATGGGTAGCACGCTGTCCGATCGTCCGGTTACTGTCCGGACCGAGCCCAAGTCGTCGACGGCGCGTTCTGTTCCCGCGCGCCTTAAGGAGCTGTCAGCACACCGAAGAGGCCCAGCCTGCTAACTGCAGGCAGGCAGGGTCGAAGCCTGCTGGGGTCATGGGTTAATTTCCGAAAGGAATACCCGGCCCCGGCACGATGAGCTAGGAAGGAACGGGGTAGGTTTTTAGTCAGTAAGAGTCTGACACTACTTCCCGCTCCGCCCAAGGGCGGGATTTGTCATTGGATGATTTAAGACCAGCTGCCTGTCACTAGGCTGTATCTCAAGAACCGTGATAGCTGGACAGTTGAAATGCCAATGTCAATGTTGTTGTTGTGCCATAACAGCAAATACTTAAAACAGAATAAAATTAAATGTTTTATTTATTTTTAAAGTATGATAACAATACTAGTACTATTGTTATCATACTTTTTCAGCTTTACCTACCAAATCCATAAACTACGGTATCTTTATGAAAATTGAGTTCTATCAAGCAATCCGAAAGTTTGGGTTGATATTCCCTGAACCATGAAATTGCTTAAGTCTGCTTTTAAGAATTTGGATGAAAAAAGGGGAACTGGCGAATGAATATATTCTTATCGTGTTTTTCATAGAACCTGACTAGTATTTCGTGTCCGTACTTTTATTTCAAAGTTATAAAGAAAACAGTGATGCTAGTATATTCTGTTCATTATTATATTTTTATGCAAGTATTTTTATGGCTGCGACACCCAGGAACGCACGCGACTCCACTAGGTTTTGATTTATTTAAGCAGACAGGACGACTAATTGTGACTCCATAATTAATTGAAACCTACATAGGAACTTGCATTGACTATTTCAATAATAAAAACAGTTGTCCTTATGTAGTGTTATTCAACTTTCAGAATACCTAAGGTTTTGCGTTTTATTCTTTTTTGTCGTATCGATGATTCCATATTATATTAATGTCTTTTGATCTGAATTTAGCAACTTCAACAGCGTTATAAGACCCGTCAAGAGGTGAAGCATTGTTTGGGACGAAGCTCGACATTCGTACTGTTTTTCCGCAAGCCCGCGCCTACGGTGGCCGGAAATCGGGATCGGAATCCCGGCGGCGGCTGGGGCGAGCGCCCCGTTGCCTCTGCCTGATGCGGTCGGCCTCCTCCTTTGCTAGCAATACTGCTTCGCAGAAGGAGGCGACCGCCTGCCATCCCTCCTCACTCCGGACCATGGCCTGAACCAAGGCCCGGCGAGAGAGATCGCTGCCGCCGATTGCCCCCACGAGGACACGGCGATGCTCCGCCCAGGCGGGGCACACCTCTACAGTATGCTCCACCGTGTCCTCCGGGTGTTCCGGACATTCGTACTGTGACTTTATGGGGTACTCTCATCTCATTAAGTCTTTCTATAGCGGCCCACTTGGCTTGGAAATCGGTTGACAGATTTCAGTTTATCTGCCGTCTCAGCGTTGTCAGTTGGAGGAAATTGTCTACAAAATCACAGTTGTTTCTTTGTTTCTCTAGAACTGTTATCATTAATTGGTTTTGTCGAAGTCAAAAACTTTTTTTTACAAAGGATATCGTTTGTCTGTCTCATACTTGTGCTTTTCAGAAGAACAAGTTTTTTTTTTCGCAGATCAGTAAAAGGCTGACGGTTTCTGAGTACAATGAATTGATGAGTCAACGCTCTTGGGTAGGAAAAGCGGAATATAGGTGACTTGCCTCTAGCGCGTGGCCCGCTGAAATTGTGCCTTTGAGACACGATTTCACATCGGTCGCAAAGATTACACACATTTGGCGGCTAATGCTATTTCGCTCATACAACAGCGCCGGTTCTTATCTCTGGCTTTGTATATCAGTGACTATAGGTTTGCGATGTGTGAGTTTTGAGTATCTTCCCTTATAATATATCAATGGTAGGTAATATACTTTTTCTATTCTTTTAGAATCATATTTTAAACACCACTCTATTATTTTTAAATAAACTTTCATTTTGACAGCTGCAAACAAAATTCGATCACTTAATTCTATACATCATGTTACAATAAAAATTTCCGCTTCACTACTTCAAAACTACCAACACCATTATATAACAACTTTAACAAATTGTTACTGAAACCTACCCTACAATTACTTATGCCCGAACTTTCGGTGAACGTTAATCGGCTGTCATTATAATTTTATAGTGCTGTCAAAACATTGACAGCAAATTAAAGTTGACGGGACTACCGTCAATCATAACTGACAGGTGTAAATTAGCATTCAGAAGTAATTCGCGGTTCAGTTGCCACATAGTATTGCGAATCGATTTTTTGGGGTTCGACAGTTTGAATGGTAAATTAATATCGTATTGTGTAATAAGAGGAATGAATGAGAAAGAGGTGTACATCGATTAATCTTTTTCTTTATCCTCAGCAGCTAACGACTGCATATTATTTTAAATATTATAAAGCGAAGTAGGTACCCCACCACGTCTGCCTGTCGATCAGAATTCTGTCTATTCCAAAACTACTGAAAGGATTTTCATTAAGTTTTCACCAATAGCCAGAATGATTCTTGAGAAAGGTTTAAGATATATCAAGTTGAAATTTAAACTACATACTCAAGTCTGCGGTCCCTTAAATCTGAGAAAAAAACAAACTTCTATGCTAACGAAAAATAAAAATACGGCAGTTTATGTCGCAAAAAAACGTATATTTTTGACACTCTCTAAGGAATTAAAATTCATAGAGTACTTCCCGTTGTCCTAGAATCCAGACATTTGACATAAAGCGAGGTCATATAGCACAAGTACAGAAATAAATCTGAAAATTTTTAAAGTTACGTCACAAAAAAAAATCGTTTCGGAAAAATCTTCGAGACTCGATTCGGGAATTGAACAATTTACATAGGTAATTCTGTACGAAACTCTCAGTCCACCAGTCCGACTCGTACTTGCCCAGTTTTTTACAGAATATTATCTACACAGTTCGTAAAGTTTCGTTACGTTTTTCTTCTAATTTCAAAACTAATTTATTAATCAATATAATTCATTGTTAAAATAATACTTATCCTATCCTCATTTCAATCCTGCAAAATTAATAGGTAACAAAAGAATAATTAAATGGCTTAACAATGTACAGTAACAATTAAGATTTATATTTATGGCGTCGCGTGATGGGCATAAAACTAAAAAATAATAATTTCGTTTTAGTAAAGCACCGTGTTCACGATATGAGGTAGCAAAGTAAATTATACGTTAATTATATTGCGACAACATTATTTCACTAATACTATTATGTACGTCGACAAAGGAAATCAATATTACTCTATGTTGAAAACGCGTGACGATTCGTGTTCAATAGTGTTAGAACTAAGGAGGACTTACCTATACTATGATTTTTTATTAGATGAAGTAAAGTGACAGCAGTGGACAATGCCCAACTGTCAAATAACAATGCCCAACTGTCAAATAACAATGCCCAACTGTCAAATAACAATGCCCAACTGTCAAACAACCATTGTTATAGCTGTCACTTTACTTCATCTAATAAAACATCATAGTATATGTGATTTATTCTGTTGACATTCTTATATTATACGTACTAGTTCTGTAAGTAGTTTCGCCCGCGTGAAATTCATACACAATTTCAACCCCCGTTTTAACCCTCTCTTTTTTTTCGGTGGGTAAAAATTATCTAATGACAACTCCCGCCCTTGAGCGGAGAGGGAGATAGTGTCAGACTTTTACTGACTAAAACCCACCCCCCGTTCCATCATTGCCTTCGTACCAGGGCCCTGCTGTACAGGGGTGTAGTTTCGTAAACTCCGTTCTTAGCGGATGTCTGCACCCTATAGGGAAGTTACCTCCCTTTTAAGTTTGTAGGTGTTTCTAAAATTTCGTGATTAATCAGTGAGTGGTATTTCGCTTTTATATATATAGATTATACTAACGAAAAAGTAAGATAATCGTGAGGAAATAACTTCATGAAAACTCCAAAAACAGTTATCTCTCGATCTTCAACTGAAATATCCATATGTACTTTTTTATGTGGGAAATCATCCAATGACTTATCCCGCTCTTGGGCGGAGCGATTGGGCGTGTCAGACTTTTACATACTAAAACCCACTTCTATTCCATTTTTGCCTTCATTCCAGGTCTCCGGGTTTCTTTCGCACAACCCATTTTTTTTTTTTTGGTGGTCGGTAAAGTCATCCAATGACATCTCCCGCCCTTGGGCGGAGCGGGAGATAGTGTCAGACTCTTACTGACTAAAAACCCACCCCGTTCCTTCGTGGCCTTAGATACCAGGGCCGGGCTTTCCTTTCGGAAGCAAACCCTTGGCCCCAGTAGGCTTCGACCCTGCCTGCCTGCAGCTACCAGGCTGGGTCTCTACGGTTTGCTGACAACTCCTTGAGGCGCGCGGGAACAGTCCGCTCCGTTGACGACCTGGGCTTGGTCCGGATGTTTACCGGACGGTCGGACAGCGAGCTACCCATAGCTCGCCGTCCGCAAGCCCGCGTCTACGTTGGCTGGAAATCAGGATCGGAATCGGAATCCCCGCGGCGGCTGGGCCTTGTGGGCCGTTGCCTCTCGCGTGCGGCCTCCTCCTTTGCTAGCATTACTGCTTCGCAGAAGGAGGCGACCGCCTGCCATCCCTCCTCGGAACATGGCCCGTACCAGGGCCTGGCGCGAGAGATCACCGCTGCCGATCGCACTCACGAGAACACGGCGATGCTCTGCCCAAGCGGGGCACACCGTGTGCTCCACCGTGTCCTCCGGGCAGTCCACGCAGTGGTGGCACCCGGGCGTCGGTTCCGCACGAATCCGGAACAGGAACCTCCCGAACTTACCGTGTCCGGTGAGAACCTGGGTCATGCGGAAGGTTAGGACGCCGTGAGGTCTTTCCAGCCACGCCTCAAAGAGGGGCCTTACCGCCATAAGCACAACCCATGGCCCCAGTACTCTACGACTTATAGTTTCCTGACATAAATTTTTGCTATGAATGCCTTATGCACGCACAAACTGGATTCCTAAGGCCGTGTTTACGGAGACGTGGCGCGTTGCGCGGCGCGTTGGGCTTTCGTCGTACATTGCAGCAGCGGGCTGCGTCATCGCTCGCGCAAACACAAACATGTGGCAAACACAAACATGTGGCAATGTACGACGGACCGCCCGACGTGCCGCGCAACACACCGCTTCTTCGTAATCGAGCACTTAGTTTTTAGGTTCAACAAACATTTGGTCGGTTTTTCTTCTATATGAGAAGTTGTTTAGGCTCTAGTACAACCATTGCAGGTTATTGTATATTATTTAATTTCCCGACGACTATTAATTTAGTTGACAAAGGAAATTAATAGACATTCCTATTGTTGGAGACACAAATGGAATATTGGATATTAGGTGAAGCCAATCTCTTTTGTTTAGTGAAGGAAAAGTAATATTTCATTTGGGGACTTCAATTTCAGTAATGTTTTCAGACGTGGCACGTGGCAACAATGGTTGCTTAGTAGCGATAAATTTAGGTACTGTCACCTGAGTTTTGATTAATTTTATATTCCCTCAATGTTAATAAACATTGCACACTGTAGCGAAATAAAAATACCTAGGTACCGATATTTCTGGTGTACGCCAGTGCCCAATTATTCTGTTCAACTTGTCTAACTAAACTATTCTATTCATTTTGTGTTTGTGTTTATTTTTATTTCTCACGAAACACACACATACCTACGAAATAAAAAACGGTAATTTAAAAAACTAAAAAACCCGACTGCTTTTCTGAGTATTCATGAAAAAGCTCTAAAACAAGAAAGTCGTTGTACCCGATTGCACTTAGCTATATAATATTTTAAATACGAGGTAAATTGTAGCAGTTGGGACCCATTTTAAAAATGGAGGCTTAGTGAATTGAGAGCACATACCTATATTACATTGCAGATTACTCCAATCTACTGACTAGACGTCTGACTTTCTAGAATGGGTCCCGACTGCTACAATTTATCTTGTATTTAAAATATTATATAGCTAAGTGCAATCGGGTACAACGACTTTCTTGTTTTAGAGCTTTTTCATGAATACTCAGAAAAGCAGTCGGGTTTTTTAGTTTTTTAAATTACCGTTTTTTATTTTTTATGTTTTTAGTTTTATTTTATTACTATATCACTTTCACAGTAATTACGAATCTAACGACACCTCGCAAACTAAATTCCATCGAGCCGTTCAGGCCGCAACGCATGCCAAATATTTTAATTTGGCGCCAAAAATCCGCCATTTTGTTTTTTTTATTTTATTATTCTCAGTGTCACTCTCACAGTAAATACGAATCTAACGACACCTCTCGAGCTAAAATCCATCGAGCCGTTTAGGCTGCAGAGCGTGCCAAACAATTATACATACATACATACATACATACATACATACGTACATATATACTCTCGAAAAACATAACCCTCCTTCTGGCGCAGTCGGGTAAAAAGATATGTACATATTTTTTTAAGACGGGTTATAATATGGCCGAATACTAATATTGTATACTGTTACTTTAAACAGCCCAAGAATGAGTGCAACCTATTCTTGAGTTTTTGGCAGATCACCAACAACCATTTTGTTTTTGAGGTTCTCACCTTACACTCCCACTCTGGGTGGAGTGAGAAGGAGTGAACTAAAACCCATCAGTGTTCCTTCAGTAGCCCTTCGAGTTCCAGCGCTCTAGCGCTACAGTTACATACTATGTAACTGTTATACGTATGTAACTGTTTCAAACAATAGCGCAGCCCTACGCATCGGTCCACCGGCCATTGGCTTTCACTCACCTCCGGTATTCTGATAAACATAGGATTATCTAAAACACTACTAAAATCCACTGCCATAACCGGAGTGCATCCTATCCTTAATTGTTCTATTATAAAGATACTTAGTAGTAGTTTCTATTCCACACCAAATAGAGCTGAAACACATAAACACCGCTAAAACCAGCGAGACAACATAATCAAACAGAAGGCAGACAAGTGATTGCGATATCAAAGCCAGCAATCCTAAATCGTTCCAGTTTGCGTCTGAAAGGCGGCTATTGTGTGAGCATTACGCTGGCTTTGTTAAAATCATATTATAATAAGGGGACACGCGAACTATTGGTATAATACCTCTAACACGACATAAAGCTTCGCGTGGTTGTCGACCGGCGCGGCACGCGATTCAGGAAAATATGAAAATGAACATATTTATACTACGTTATGTAAAGTGTAACGGCGCCAGGTGGGTTGGTGCCCTGTGGCCTTTACCAAATCTTGAAATGAAATTGATGACGAACTTATGGTAATACGAGTACGTATCCGCACTACCGAACACCTCTACACTTTTCAAGACTCTACACTTAGGCACATAAAATTACAACTTATACAAACACTACCGTTTTAGGTTTTTGAATATAAATAAGTCTTTTAGCATGTAGTTTAGGTTAATTCTTTTTTTGCCTTTTCGCGGGTTTGACGCTATATACTGTAATACAGGACTAACCCTAGTTCGGTTACAGACACTTCCATGTTTAATATTATTACGTAATCCGTCTCTAATGATTAGTTCGCCAAACATTTTATTGAGGTGTTTTTTTACTTACTAAATATAAATTGATATCTTTTTAGAATAAACATGCTTTACACACACTACCTTACATATTTCATGTACTAACGCAAGGCTTATATACTACCCTGTTAATTTTAGTTGGTTAAGCTGAAAGTACACTCTGTGGTCATAAAATATTAATAGCCACGGACATGATGTTCTTGTTTTTATTTCATAATTTCGTTAAATTTGAATAAAAATCACATAAAAGTTTTTCAATTACCTTCATGCACGTCAGTACTCTACCTACGTTATTTTTCAAGTAAGTAATATTAATTTTTAAAATCTGCATTTAATATGCTGAAGCATAACGTGATTTATAGCTTTATTTACTTATGTGAAAAAGTAATTATTAACATAAAAAATCTTTTAGAATAATCACAAAACACCAGTCTGCATTGCAGTGTGCTTATAAGTCGATTAGAAATTTAAAAAACAATAACCGAGATTTAAGATTGCAATATTTTCCTACAGGACGAAGGAAAATATTAAAATCTTAAATGGTTCGCAATATTACCCATCCGTTTATAATCCTGATTGAGCTTGTACGCAAATAATTAATACCATAATCGTATTACAACCCTGCTATGGCGTAGCGGCTTCGTAGATACCCTGTAACCCCTCCTCATCAATTCATATTAGAAGATTAATTGTACCCAAATATTCAAATGTGTGTATGTAGGTCGGAATCGCCAAACTGAAGCAGGTAAACCCACATGCGGGCATTTCATCATATATTATTAGGGTCTTAGCAGACTTGCTACTTTTAAGAACGGGTATTTTGGGACTTCGAGGATGCTGTACAACTGTGAATCTTTGTGTTAAATGCCTATGTTTAAGAAATATGGTAGAAATTAAATTAGTTTTGCAATTTCCAAAGCTTAATCTAAACAATAGACAATTAAGAGAACCTTTTGTTGTTAAAAAATAATGTGTACAATCAACGTTCAGTTGTTGTAACTTTCCAAGAACGACTAAATTGTAGCTTGCTGTTGCTATTCGAGCTTTTGAGGGTAGTCGCCGATTTTGAAAGTAGCACGTCTGCATCGGATCTTGCGGAGAAACGTCACTTCCCTCCGATATTGCTTTCATTAACCGCTGGATACAAGTATACAAGTTGGCAGGCCACACCTCGCCGTGACCTCACCGCAAGGGGCGCGTCTGCGAATTAGCGAGTCATTGTTTTGTTTACATTTACACGTCAGCAGTTTGATGAGGAACTGGTTACAGGGATTCTAATGAGCTTCAATGTAGCTGGACGGCTTGCGAAGGTGTTCGGGTGATTCATATAAGCTGAAGTCGGTAAGGCTGTGTTGTGAATGTTGGAAGAGCATTAAAACAAAGCGTGGTATAAAATCGAATGGAAACGTTTGAAATCAAGAGACTTTTTTAAGGGTCTGGTTTTTTGTAAGGTGAGAAATTATTAAATGATTTCTTCTACTCAAGGGTGGAGTCTAAAAGTCTAGTATGCCCTTTTGGCATAACCCACCTGTAATTTTGTCACAATATTCCTTGGCAGACTTATATGGGTAACGTTACCATTAAGATGAAATCTACCAGATTAAATATTATATCTATAGCCTAACCAACTAACCACAATGATAATTCAATATCTCAGTATCGTTTCGCACTTTTGATCCTGACAAATAGATCATTGGCGGACCCCCACATCATCTCCTTTCTCGAGAGGGGCTGAGTTTCGGTTATCCTTTAAGGAGTACGAAATATTACAAGATCCTCTGTCGAAAGTGCCAATATGATATAGTGGGACCCTTTTATCGCTGGTTCTTCGGTCCGTGTCGGTCTGATCGCGACGAGGGTAGATAAGGGCTTCTCCATATTATTATTGCAAGGGTGCGTGAAATTTTGCAGATATGTACGGCATGGTACGGTTCAAGGATCATGGGATAATAAGGCCTATTGTTAGCTTCGCGGATTCCTCCGGTTTTGTTAAGTTCGGACCTTTTTAATATTGAGATTTTTTGGAAATGAAGAATTGATGTGCTGGTATTGAATGGAACAATATGTTGGGTATACCAAAGGTACTTATTTGCTTTTGATAATATCTGAATATTCATACGTAATTGGGAAATGTATTCAGCTCTCCGTATTCTCTGGTGTGTTTACGTATAAATTCCTATTGAACCAGCTATCTTCGGTAAGTCGCTGTGTTTCCCAATGGAGTGATCAAACTGCATGCGCCGCACTGCATAACAGCATGGTACCTAGGGACGTGAATAAGCTATAAACTTTAGTAATATAATATTTAATTAACACTTATCTTAGTCTAAAAGTAAAAAAAAAAACTTCTGTGGTATTATTGATGCCTGTTATGTAACTGACCCTTAAGGAGAACAGAGAAATTATAAAGAGTCACAAAACCTTAAAATTAAATACAAACAAAATAAATCCATATTAAACTGATGCGTATATTCATTACGCACAAATAAAGTGACATTGAAAAAGCCGTGTTTGTATCGCCACCTCCCCAGGGACAGTAGGGTTTCGGCTTTATCCCCACGGTGCCCCAATTAGTGGTAAAAGTAAAAATGTGCAGCGGAACCACGCATTACCATGCCCCATGGGGTCTTGGGTCCCACGTGGAATCTAATGGTGTCTCTTTGCTTAGAGGGTGCCTAGTTTTAGCTGCATATGGACCGCTAGTTAAATCAATAAAAAGGGAAAAAAGTGGTGTTTTATTTTGCAACAGATTTTATGGTTGTATAGTGGGTCGTTGTTTATGCAGTGAGGTCGTGATGGCCTTTTTTGCGAATAATTATGAGTAAGGGATGAATTTGGGTGGGTTTTGAATGAAATTCTATTGTGGTCGTTAATTTGTAAAGGACATGAGGTTTATATTTGTTTTTATTTCTATTTTTTGAAATCATCCAAAGCGAAGCCGCTTTATGGGTGGAGAAAGAATAGTGATAATTATGTTTAATATATCAGGTGTATGTAATTTGTCAAACCTGGTTATCTGTCTACTAATGTTATATTTTTTACAAAAACTATTCTTGTAGTAAAACTTGAAATTGGTTTCTAGTATGTATGCAATATTTTTTTTTTAAAGATTCCTTCATAATAATATTTCGGTCTTTCTTTTAAATGTAACATAGCGTCTATTTTGATAAATCAAAACTACTATAAAACGTTTAATAACAATTTAAAAACGAGTTCATTCGCAATATTAAAACATCTAAAATATAAATGAGATAGATAAATAAATTCTCGGAAGAAATTAGTAACACATTGGTCCACTTGTGGTCATAATTTTCAAAAGACCCGGTTTTTTTATTTCCCCGGCATGTTTCAACTAATCTGTCATGTTGACACTTGTGATACCATTAACTATTTCTAAATAAATTATAATGTGTTTTCTAGATTAATTGGAGTTCCGACATATTACGTTTCACGGCAAATGTGCCTACTTAAGTAAGGTATCTAACATCAATCTTTTGAATTTATAGACTGGTAGTTAGTACAGAATTACTGGAGAAGCGCGTGAGGGCGGTGGACATATTTATTGCTCGAAAAGATAAAAAACAAGAAAATGTCGGCGGTTTTTACGTCTTTTGAAAGTTCTATAAAAATCATTGGTGTCCCTTTGTTGGTCTTTTACTTGTAATGACCGCGTTGAAAGAATTCTTATAACGCTTTCAACAAGGTATACACTTTTTATTGCGAGACCCGAGAAGTAACATAATGTTCACTTTATTAATGTAGACTTCCAAGTTGTATTTCGTACAAGTTTTCATCTCCAGTTTAATTAAGATCGGGAACCTCGGCCAGATTGCTAACATTTGCTTTTCTTATTAGTCATTTTCTTGCGCAGTCGATGAGAGGGCCGGGAAAACTTTGTACTTCAATGAACAAGAAAAGGGGAGCGTTCTACCGTAAAGTAAAAAAGATTCCGCCCAAGTAATGAGAATATTTCGGAATGAGACCATTTCCGTGAGCATCCCTTTACGTAAGGGAAAACCGGAGCGAATAATCCTGATATCGGCATTAGAACCGGAACTGTTGCTTCAGTCCGGTCCCTTCGCATAAAAAACAAAAGTTATTTGAGCGTTGGATTTGTGGATATTTGACGCGAGCCGTCGAGATATCAACCCTGAACCGAACTGCCGATGGAGTGTCGTCTGACAGAGAGCTTTTTACTGCACTCGGGGGAAATTCAGCGATTCCCGCCGTAAAGCCGTGTTCACTGCGAAAACGAAACATGAAACAACAATTTGCCGGTCGTTCTGCAAGCTGCACCTCAGCCATGTGTAGCACTATTGATGTTCCAACTTATAACATGTCTGCACGCTCTAGAAGTCTTGTGATGGGACGAGTGTTCGCTTCAATGTCGTAAAATGCACAACAAAATGACTTTATGTACGTCGCACGAATGCCGACATGTCGGGCCCGGCTGGTCTATTTAATGTTCTAGTTTTATAGATCTTGTCTTCTATTTGAATTTTAATTCTACAAGATCATTGTGCCGATGCCGTAATGTGCATGTATAACGAGCGGGCTTATACCGGTCTCTGAGTCTCTACAGATGATTATCGCAGTGTTAGTTTCGCTAGATCCTAATCGATACTTAATCGGGAATCGATTATGTAGATGTGCGCCTGCGCTAACAGTAATCTTATTTTATCGATAAATCGATTAGTGGTCTCAGTGGAAATTTAGAAATTATTCGTTGGATGCAAATTGGATATGCGAGATAAACAGAATTATTATTACGTTTTATCCCCATAAGTATTAACTTTCAGCAGATGGCTTAGATAAGTGTTGTTAGGATTGGTCTTTATTGCATAATTGGATATCGTATAAAGCATCAGATAAAGGAATGTTTACAGGTAGTTTAGTATAAATGTGTGGAGCGTGCTCATACCGAACAATATCAGAAATATATTGAGCGGAAACTGGCTACATATGGGACGTGTGCGTTTTTTTTCAATTTTGTGTTTGGCTGTCAAATGTTTTTTTCACTGCAACAATTTCTATAGCTCTGCGGGAGTTTACACGAACATTGTATACGTTTCCTGATCCCAATTCAATCCGGTGTGTCCGTGTGCACCGCATGTGGTTCATTGGTTAACTGAATTATACGTACGCCGATGAAATCGGACGGCTGCACTGTCCGTCCGAATCTATTTTATGTTATTGTCCGGTCTCGTATTAAAAAACTTTGTACAATTTATGGAAAAGTCCAAGTTTTTGTTCGTGTCAAAGTTATGTGCTATTACAATGCGGCATTGAATGAAATCGTATTCAATGAAAGTCATAACTTTGTAGAATGGAAAATTCAATTTTTATTATCTACGTCAAACTTTAATTTCTGGAAAGTTTGAAACTTCTGTAGTAAAGTGCACGTCTCCATTGGATATAGGTACTAATTTTAGTGCATTCACGAAGAAATGATTGGAAATATCAGTAAAACATATCTTTAGATTAAGTCGAATATCTAAGATTCAAATCCTTGAGGAAATCTCTAACTAGCTGAATATTTTTATCAACAGATCTGTTACTTCTCCAATTGCTGATACCCATCTGGAAATGGACGAACATAAAATATATCAGCATTGCCCACGCAAGATGTGAGTCAATGAGGAGAAGGCTTTTAATATTCTTGTAGGCGATCATAAGTGTCATTTTGGAAATGATCTCCTTATAGCATTTGAATTTATAAACTGCTTTTACATATGGATCTAATGACTTCTCGCGCTCTAGGTCGGAGCGGGAAGGCGTATCAGACATACTGACTAAAATCACACCTATGTTCCTCCAGTTGCCCTTTACGTTCTAGGACTACGAATACCTTTTTAGAATACAACCCATGGCCCTAGCAGGCATCTGCCACCATCGATAATCCCCACGAGGAACGGCGGTGCTCCGCCTAAGCGGTGCACGCTTCCACCGCTTGCTCCACCGTGTGTTCCGGGCGTTCCGCATACGGTACGGTACCGCTTACGGTAGAGGTGTGCCCCACTTGGGCAGAGCTCCACCGTGACCTCGTGGAGGCGATCGGCGGCAACGATCTCTCGCGCCGGGCCTTGGTACAGGCCATGTTCCGAAGCGAGGAGGAGTGGCAGGTGGTCGCTTCCTTCTGCGAAACACATGCACGCGCGAGGGAGTGTCCTTCTCGCCTCAGCCGATTCCGATTTCTGGCCATTCTGGATTCCAATTCTACTTTCCGGTCACCGTTGGCGCGGACTTCCGGACGGCGAGCTCGCCGTCCGACCTTCCGGTAACCGTCTGGACCAAGCCCAAGTGGTCGACGGCACGTACTGCTTTGCGCGCGCCTCAAGGAGATGTCAGTAAACTGTAGGGGCCCAGCAGGGTCGAAGCCTGCTGGGGCCTACTAGGGAGTTTGTTTCTGTAAGGAAAACTCGACCCTGGTATGAAAGGTAATTACGAAGGAACAGGAGTGAGATTTGAGTCAGTAAAAGTCTGACACATCCTCCCGCTCCGCCCAAGAGCAAGAGATGTCATTATATGATTTTCCCACTAACTAATAACTACCATTTTACTATTAATGACTTTATCAACTCTGGACCCTACAAAACTAAAATCTCATTTAACTATTTCTTCCCATCCATCATCGTAACTTGATTTAGGTACTCCCTTCTTCATCGCAGCTGGCTCAAATTAATTCGTTAGTGAAATATAGTTAATCCGGTGACTGCAGGGTTCCCTGTGTCGTGTCGCCGCCGGCGCCCTGCGGTGCACTTGAACTCGTACCTTTGACTTTATGAAGGCTCTTGACGACAGTACGGGAGTTGGTTTACTGGTGCAGTTATTCTTTTGTTTTTTTTTTTTTAATTTATGTTTGTTAAGGTTTTAGTTAACTTTGTAATAATATAGCAGTTGTGTACCCTGATTATTTATTTTGTTTTGTAAATGAGCTTCAAAAAAATGTAGGTGTTGATGTATTTTTTTTTAATGATAAAACCTAGTGCTTAACTACTATCCCACCTGGTAGCAAGTGATGCAATCGTTGATGGTGAGGAGCGCGCCTAGTCACTCTAGTCTTGAAGACACTCAAATTATAATCGGATGTGCATGTAGAAACAAAGAAATAATATGGATTTTTTTGACACATCACAAGGCACACAAACTCTAGTTAGAAATATTTATTTATATACTTTGTTGTACACCAAGAAAATAAATATGACAATTTAGGCCTTTTAACCAACAACAACAATAACATTTAAAAATATGTGTCCATCTTAACAACGAGGTCTATCAAATTCTGCTGAATTTAGTATGTTAGTAGTACTAGCTGTCATGGGGCAATGTGAAAACATTACACCCGGGGGCCTGGAACGAAGGCAAAGAAGGAACAGGAGTGAGTTTTTTAGTCAGTAAAAGTCTGACACTATCTCTCGCACAACCCAAGGGCGCGGAGATGTCATTGGACGGCTATTCCCCACCTAAAAAAAACAGTACTACTTGTACTTAAATAACATGCGCAATTGACAGGAAAGGTATCGTTGAGCTAGTGCCTTCTTATTATATTATTGTCAAATCTAGCGACTGCATAATTCGTGGCTTTGTGCAAAGCGTGTCTCTTAGTGTATTCCAACTATAACCAACGAATCTCAAAAAAGTCATTAACCGAGTGTAGTTTATTCACCTATTTTCATGCTCAGCTTTGTTAGTTCGGCGGATAAACTTCACCATCTCACGGTAAGAGCGTTCTATTTCTCTACTTCTGCACTTTTTGAAATTCAAGATTTAAATTTTGATTTGGTTCCATTGCGTGTTTTGTTTTTGGGCTTAGTCGAAGAGAAGGAACAAAGACAGCAATGTACAATGCTTTGGGTTGAAAAGTTTTGGATTTTCATTGTCGTGGTAGGGTGTAAGTCTCGGAAACGAGCTCTCTCCTTTATTCCGCCCCGCTGGTCCACGGTACACTAAAATTTTCCAGGAAACTGCAATGTTATTAGGGTAGGGAGCCCCAGTCCCCGCGCGTCGGATGAATTCAACTAGGAAGGCAATTTCCACTTTATGACGTGCTATGGAGAACGCGCGTATTAGGCAAGTACTGTACCCATGGTTTACGGTGTTTTGGGTTTACAGGATTTACTGTCGATACATTGAACGAGAGGGTTTTGTTTATACTTTAGTTTGATATATTTTTGATAATTAGATTACATTTATTCACTCTGTTAAAGGACTTTTAAGTCAAATATAATTTTGAACAAGAAAGTACCGATTTTTATTAAAAAAAAAAAAACAAAATTGCAAGTTTCGTAAAATTTACGTTTCGGTTAATATGCCTCTAAAAGGTTAAAGCTAAAGTTAAAATTATCCTGTCTAAAACATGGTCATAGGAAGCCATCAGATTAAATTCTTCTTTATTCGCCCGTGTTATGAGATACACCATCTTCAGGATAATGCTATGTATTAAAAAAAAAGACATAACAGATGTGCTTAAATTTTTATTTCATACACTCTACATACAAAATAATGTTGGGACTTGAGAACACTTTAAATCATGATGAAAAATGGTTAAAACATATTTTATTAACTGCTGCCAGCGGTTTAGAGTACAAACCAAACATATTCGCGGGACAAAAATCATAAGGAAATTATTTCCCGCTTGCTGAATATGTTCACAGTAACACACATACACACACATACAAAACTTTCATCTTTATTATATTACTGAGACTACCTTTTGCCGTCGTCTTCGATCGCATGAAGTAAAAAATTATACAGTCTTGTCTAATGTCCTATTCTAGGTCATGGTCTACCCGTGTGCCTAATTTTATCCAAATCCGTACATACAATGAGCATGAGTAATAAATATTATCTACACGTACTTACATACAAACTTTAGATTTTGGTTTTTAAAGTTAACTAAATGAATGAAAATTAATTTAGGCAGTTGCAAACATTGGAATGACCTTCTATTTGGTAAATAAATAAATTTATATACACGAAAAATTTACATTAATTTTTTTTTTAACTTATACTTACTTTTACTTATATTTACACTAAAGTCAAAAAAAATTAATAAAACTACCCTAAACAATTAACCGTAACAAGTAATTAAAAACCAACTAAAATATGGCGTCAAAAAAGTCTTCCACATCGCTGTCAACTGGTAATGTGCCAAACAGATTGGCGGCATTGCCACGCTGAATGGCAATACTTATCCTCAGTCCTAGGTAAAAGCCAGAAAAGAAAAGTTGCCCAATATTTTAGTTCAAAAACCAATTCAAAGCCTAAAGACTAAATTAAATCAAAAGTGCATAGTCATTTACTCCAATTAAAATCTTACAAAGAAGGTGACTCAACATCTTCGAATTTAATGAACAAAAAAGAAATGTTCAATGAGTTGTTTTATTTTCTAAATCCCAGTCATTCACTGAAAATAGTTCTTCAAAAGTGCTTTCCGAGTCATTACGAAGGTACGTGCTGTTTCTTTTCATTTCTCATTTTCCAGAAGACCATTCAATTTCAATCTAATCCTGTAGTCGGGCTCTAGTCTCGGAAGTGAGCAGTAATCGCCTCATTCACCCTGCTTTGCTCCTCGAATGCCGAGATCAAAATTGAAATAATTATGAAATATTTCGTAATTTTTTGTAGATTGGAGTCATTTAACAAGAAATGCTGGTGTATTTTTTAAACTGAAGTGAGAATTTCTTTTTTCACAAAGAAATTCAAGTTTGACGTATTCTGACTTACTTGTTTTATTTCTTTTTGTCTTACAAAAACTGTCCTCGTCCTAGATAAGGCGTAATAAATTAAGCTCATTAATTTCGTCCCTCCTAGCTAGAAAAATAATACCGCCTCGGGTCTCAGATTTCTTGTGATAATTAATTTACTCAATTATTTCTTTGGCAAAGTTTTATACATCAGGTGCACCAACTTTATTGGATTGTTTCCTAACAAGAGCTATTCTATTCGGTCCGTTGACACCTTAAGGTGGGGTTATAAAGAAATTCATAAACCCTGACCCGCGGGTTTGGTGACAAACATAACACTTTATATCTTCCCCTTTTAATATTTACCAGGTGTCGTTTCTCCCCTTTATTGCTAGACTTGTAATAATCCTTGCAAACATCTCCTGTCTCCGAGGAAGTCGGGATAATAATGCTTTCTATAAGCGCGGCTTTTGTGTTTATGGCCCCTGCTTAAGCATGCAGCCACTGTAGATGTTATTAGAGTAATATCTCTTGCTTTACCTGTGTTTGTGTGATATTAACGATGCTATGAATTAAGCCGTGCAAATGCACATGAACAATGCGAACTGTAATTTGATACATTGCTTTTCATAGTTCTTGATTTGAGAGTAGGTAATATAAAAGATCTTTGTTGAAGAGTAGGTATCCTTTGAAAGGCCATTTTTAGATAAGATTCGAGTACCTATGCTGAAAAAAAGAACCGGGAAACTTTGATTGAAAACAAAACCTATACATTACCACAATAACTTATTCCCAACAACAATACATACGTTCCACCTGAAGCTTTTCCCAATAGAAATAACCAATGACCCAAATCCTTCGACAAAGAAAAAGGATCCCTACTTTCCCTTTGTCAGCGAAACTTGGAAACAGTTACCATAAATGAGACCTTTTCCCATCGGTATAACGTAGCCAAAGTCTACCGCCACTTCGTTTGATAAATAGCGGAGATACATTTTCATTAGGCCCGTGTATAAATTACCTGATAGTAACAATAAGGTTAAAGTTTGGAGCGAGACAAAAAACAAAAGCGACGAGGAAATTAATTAGAGAGAACATGAAAGGGAATATCGTTCTTTTAATAGCACTCTCGCGTATTTCCAATAACGGATTTCATTGGAATGACGTCTGAGAGAAAAATCGTTCTTTGCCAGTTTTAATGGATGTTACTTTTATTTTGTGTCGAAATTCAGGTGAAGTGAGAATCTACGAGCGTCTAAGGAAAATGAGAGGTAAAAGGAGTTGTGTTGTAAATGACTTGGGATAATGTGCGGATGTTTGTGAAGACATGACCGTTATCTCGGCAGCATTAGTTTTGATGGTTATTGGCTATGTTAATAATGCAGGATTTGTACGAACTTTCGCTGTGTTGTGCGGTTTATCTGTTTGGGAACCGGAATGACCATGAGAATTAGGTGTGCGTTTGATCGTAACGCTGATGATGATTGCTATATGCCTTCGTATAATCTGCTCTCTTTCTCAAGGAAAGTCCGAAAAATTTGGATAGTACTAATGGAACTCCGCAAAGCATTAAATCGCGTTGAAAATGTATTAGTGCCTACTTATGGAGTCATATTATAATTCACTCGTATCCATACATCAAAATTGCTAACGACTGCTCTTGAGTCTGGCGTAATATATCTCCCGCCCACAAGAGTGCGTCTTATGGGACCATAAACGATGTAGCATCAATTTATTCGTAATTTTTCATTTGCAGGAAATTCGAAAACACGGTCCTCCATTTTGTGTTCCAGCTTCGAAAACTGATTGATCAACAATATCTGGATTAACTGCTGCAGTAAAATGTTTACGTGGTTTATCGCCATAAGAGGCTGTGTCCAGCCCGAAATATTTAGGAGCAAAAACAATAAAATTTACAGGAACCGCTATACAAATAAAATTAGCAATAAATTGAGACCTTCTGTGGTTGCCCCACCTGCGCACGGTCGCACGGGGGTGACCAGGCGATAACTCAACGGAATTGTGCCCGGAGGCCATCGTGCTACGTAAACAATAATAAATACTAACCCTTGTTCGCATCAAATAAAACGTTATGTGCTGTGCCGCAAATTGGTGGTCTCCATGCGTCCGTGTGGCCAGTGGAAGATATTAATTAGCTGCTGACAATTAGTACTGGAAGTTATCGCGCTTGTAATTTCCAGTTACGGTCCAGAGGTGTAATGGCAAAACGTGGCAGCCTTACACGTTGGCTTAACTCATATGGCAATAGTTTCATCGTCTATGATCACTTCTAGGTATGGAGGATTTGTTCTAGAACTGTATAAAGTGGTATTTTTTCATTTATCCTATTGCGTTCATCAACTGGGCCAAAGTCTTCCTTGTAGCATTTATAGTTTTCCACTTTTGTCCATATGTTGTCCTTTTTTTTTAGTAGAGTGATAGCTGTAACTTAATAATATTTCTCATTGACGATGACAGTACGGATATATCTTCACTCTCCTACCCTTGTCTTAATTTATTGCTCAGCGCAGCACGTCTCTTCTTCCATAAATGTTGATTTTTCTTTCTTTGTCTTCCTTAGATTTTAAACGTTGTCTGACACTAGGAACTTTCCTGTATTGTGGCTGACACAAGACTTCTAGACCCTGAAAAACAATCTGTAGGCTATATAAATAATAAGTTTGTTTCATGCCAGAATTAAACATGTGCAGCACACAATTGTAGCAGAAGTTGAACGATTGTATATCGTTCAACTTCTGCTACAATTGTGTCCTCAAAAATATTGATTTTGGGTTAGAGCTAACTAATTTAAAGTAAGCACTCCAGCTCAAGTTCAAAGAAGCCTCTACTTAATGTTATATCTACCTTCCAAAACACCAACTAAACTCTATAATAAGCTTGTTATAAATATTCCATTAGCGTTGCAAATGATAAGTGACAAGCTTGGGGGTGACACTATTTCGCTATTAGCCGCCCAATCCTCCCGGGGCGAGGGAGTGACAATATGTCTCGTGTATCCTCATTGTGACTTAGCCTCAGAATAGGCAGATACAGAAGGTTGGTTACATTCAATAAGCGACATAAATGCATGCACACATAAACACAGCAACCCAGCAACCCAGACAAACCCAGCCAGCGACCCAGTGCAATTGCAGCGCACTCTCGATTGACATTTGTTTGTCATCATAATTTCAGCTGAAAGACGTCCACTGTTGAACAGAGGCCTTTTTTAAGTGTAACTACAATGCCCAGTCCTGTGCATCTCGCATCCATAAGATACTCGCGACCTTTACCAGGTCATCCAACTTGTGAAAGGCTTTCCAATGCTGCGTTTTCCGGTACGTGTACTCTAGAAGCTGTCGCCCCATTGACTATCTGTTCTGCGAGCAATGTGCATTTGTTTGTGGTCATTTAGGATTGCCGTACGTCCACGTCTATGGCCTTAACCAGAATGAGGAGCTTGCGGTGCTAGGGCAGGCGAGAAATACTACACATAAATGATAATGATGAATGACATTTATTTTGTAAATAGGTTTTTAAAAACACACACTTTTACACGTCAATTTAAACTAGATGAGGCCTTGAAAAGAAACATCGAAACAAACTCCACCGAAAAAACAATATATGAATCCGTGGTTTGCGGGGCTACGGAGTTGATTAAAAGAGTTACAGTAGCCCTGGACCGCAAAGGGCAACTGAGGGAACATAATTGTATTATAGTCAGTAAAAACCTGAAACTCTCTCTGGCTCCGGCTAGAAAGGGAAGAGCCAGTTGTAATTCACAGAGGAGACTCACACAGTAGAAAAAAAAAAATAAGAAAGCTTTTTCTTTGCCTACCACTTGCGAATTCGCACAGTTAATCACACCCACTACTTACCGCGTACTCATCCACGCTAATCATAGCATAGCATCAGCTTTATAATGTTCCCACTGCTGGGACTCGGGCCTCCTCTCTGGGAGAGGGAATGGGCTGTAATCCACTACGCAGACCCAGTACGGTTTGGTGATGTTTTTCTTCACCGTTTTGTGTGCAGTGGTGATGAAATAAATTAAACAAAGTTATGCGTCTGGCTGGGTTTGAACCCGCGACCTACAACTCGTAAGTCGGGGCCGTTACCACTCGGCCACCACTGCCCCTAGTCGCCACGTGTTAATTAATTGTATGAAACTAGCCTTCTGCAACTATCTATTTTGTGCCTCAGCCTCATATCAGGCTGACTACGTTGAAAGATCGTCGACTATTCATCCTATGTGTTATGATGTTGTTTTCGCTTACGATGTTGTATGGGCTGGGTGGATTGGACAAGGCATATTGTAGTAAGTTTGGTTCATTTTGCTTGTATTATCGTAAGGTGAATATGGTTTACGCTTTCTTTATCCCTGTATCAGTCAATTTCAGTTGAGTTTTTTAGTGATCACAAATTCTTTTTAGAACAAATTATAACAAATAGATACAGAAACAATAAATTCTTGTATCAATACTTACTGCATCTTTAAGTTAATAAGCATTGTTAGGGACCTATCTAAAGACTGCATTAAAACTGTGAACTCTTATTTGAAAGGATTATAATTCCCGAATAGGTACAATTTGATGTTGGCAAACGTATGGAGTGCGCGCGCGTCGTCTAAGGAGATCGGTACGGTAGCCGAGTGAAGACCCGCGCGCCGAACTTCTTGTCGGCGCCGCTGCCGCTTGCCGTCTCCGATGTCTCACGATAGCAGCCGAAGAATGCCGAGTGGCCCAAAGCGCCCGAAAAGCATAGAAACTCAGTTAAAAGGGCCATGGGTTGACTTCTAAAAGAGAAACCCGGGGTCCTGGAACGCAAGCCACAGAAGGAACATAGGTGAAATTTTAGTTAGTAAATGTCTGATACGAGGAGTCAGTGGACGTTTTCACACCTTAAGAAACTGGTCAAGTGCATGTCGGACCCGCACACTGAGGGTTTGTACAAACTAACTTACTTAGGTAAGTAAACAGTTCAATTCCTGAATTGAGTCTCGAAGATTTTACCGAATCGAAAATGTTTTTTTTTTTTTGGTGACGTAAAACTACAAAGTTTTCAGTTTTCAGATCTATTCCTCTATTTGTGATAAATGACCTTGCTCCATGAAAAATTTTGAGGATTCTAGATTAACGGGGACTACCCTATGAATTTTGATCGTCGAATTTTGTCGAAACATACGTTTTTTGCGATTTTATATCGCAAAAAACGTATCTTTTTTTTTGTTAACTTAGAACTCTGATTTTTTCACAGCATCAAGGGACCGCAGACCTGAGTATATGGTTTTAATTTCAACTCGATACCTCCACGCATTCCTGTGATAAAGGATCTTGATAGACAGACAGACGGACAAAAAAGTGATCCTATAAGGGTTCCGTTTTTTCATTTTGAGTACCCTAAAAATACCATAAACATCTTTGTTGGTGTTCACCAACCCGTACTGGGTTCGCGTGGTGGATTACGTGCCCATTCCCTGAGGAGAGCTGAGTCCCAACAGAGGGACTGTTCCCGCGCGCCTCAAGGAGTGGTCAGCAAACCGTAGAGACCCAGCCTGCTAGCTGCAGGCAGGCCGGGTCGAAGCCTACTGGGGCCAAGGGCTTGCTTCTGAAAGGAAAGCTCGGCCCTGGTATCTAAGGCAACGAAGGAACAAGGTGGGTTTTTAGTCAGTAAGAGTCTGACACTATCTCCCGCTCTGCCCAAGGGTGGGAGATGTCATTGGATGATTTTACCTATCATCAAAAAATAAAAAAAAAGTCCCAACAGTGGGAACATTAAAAGGCAAAATGGTAAAAACAAAGATTAAGGAATGGAGTGTTAATTTTATTATATACCTAGGTTTCAGAACTACCAACTTACGATCCCCCTTTTTTCTTTACTTCAGTATGGAAGGAGGAAGGAAGTATGTAATAATCCTGTATTAAATTCCGAGAACACTGTACATATTTTATGTAGGTGCGGCAAGTATCTCCCTTGTGTAATGAACATGGCCCAAGCTCTACTAAGACGGAGTGGATTGGTATTGGTGGTCGAACATAGACTTCGCTTAGAGATTGCCTTAACGGTCCAAGGGGATTTTGCTATTGAGATACTATTATATTGTAGCGATATTCGCTAGCCTCGGCTTTGGGGTTAAGAGTTACGTGTTTTGTTTTCATAAGAACGGTGAGTATACAGGTTGATTTTTTTTTCATAGACTTGGATGGTCATAACCAAAACTGAGAAATAACGATAAATACTTAAAGAAGTCTCGGTTATTCTCATACACTGACCTCTGCCTTGGACCCTGGTGCGGTCCTGGGTAGCTCGCCGTCTGACCGTCCGGACGTCGTCGACAGCGCGTTGTGGTCCACGCGCGCCTCAAGGAGATGCCAGCAAAATCGTAGCGGCTCAGCAGGGTCGAAGCCTACTGGGGTCATGAGTTTTGCGAAAGAGAACCCCGGGGCCCTGAAAGGCAAAGAAGGAACAGGAGTGAGTTTTAGTTAGTGAAAGTCTGACACGCCCTCTCGCTCCGCCCAAGGGCGCGAGATGTCATTGGACGATTTCCAACCCAAAAAAAAAAACTTGAACACTGATTTTGTGAAGGGATATTATGAGTTAAAACCAGAGTCAGTTTAATTAATAAAGCGCTCATTTTATAAGGTTAACTAGATAATAAAGAGACACCAACACAATCGACAGAACGTCGCCAATAAATAACATTGTGATAATATCTCAGAAGTGGTTAAGCACGATTTGAAATTAACGACGTATTTAGTATATATCTGTATATACCTGTTTTTCTTATCATTTGCCATAATTGTATACGTATTACGAATAGGGAGATTAGTAGAAAGAGCCACCACCACCCTGGAACGCAAACGACAATTGAAGGAACACTTCTTGATCCACCCAGAGCGGGGGTGGGCACGCCATAATCATGGCAGTAAGTCCTTTCTATGAGAAGTGGCTGGAGAGGCACCAAGGCGTCCTTACTTTCCGCATCATGCAGATCCCCATCGGACACGCCCGATGCCCGCTGGAATAAAGGAAAGTCGTGGTTCTAAAACGCAAAAGTGCCACAGGTGTGGCTTTAGTCACTAAAAGTCAGACATGTCCTCCAGCCCCACCCTAGAGCGGACGAGTAATTTGATGATCTATATATATTTCCAAAAAATCAATGTAAAACCTGTGTACTTAATAAAAAAATATTATATTCAATTATTTCTTATTTTTCTGTAATTTATGATCGATATTTTATTGATTAATGCAAAAAAAGATTGCTACTTTATTAACGTCATTCAATTCGATTCAAATCCAAAACTCAAAACCAGAATGAAATATAAATATGTCTCAAAGCCCGGATTACTCAAACATTTAGCTGTGACTTACATTAAAATTATTACACGAAAGTGTAATAAAAGGAACGTAAAATCGCACTTTCGACACCTCCAGCTACCGGCGACGCGTGATAGCCAATATTTATGGGTCCAGATAAAGGACGAAAAGTTGTTCATTGGTTCCCTATTATCCTTAATAAGTATGGATTAGCGAGGGTGGGGCGGCATGGACCTCATCGTAAATTAGTCCCAGACGTTCTTTATAACAAAACTTTATTATACGACTAGCGTTTTCCAGCGGGTTCACCTACAACATTAAATCTAGGCACATAGTCTTGTGTGGGTTACAATATCGTAACTTTCGAGTAGGTGTTGTCGTTTAGAGTTGTCGTGTTAGAAAGTGCTTTAAGAGTTTAACTAATTTGCATTCTTAAAAGGTTTTGCATGTACTGAGAAAAGATTTTTAGTCTCGATAAATAAGTCAGATTTTTTTTAAGTATAACTGCTTTATTATTATTTCATTTATTCATTTTATACACTTACTAATTACATTTTTAAATATTTTTTAAAAAACTTAGAAAAAAAAAGCATTTAAAAATATAAAAAATAGTAGCCCACCGGCATCGGGAACAGGGTCCAAGCTGGCTCCCCATCCAACTGCCTAACGAGAGCCTCCTAAGATGTTGGTCGAGGCTCTTGGTTACTAAGCCATTGGCCGTCACTTATTATTATTATTATTATGAGCCTGTAGAGTCCCACTGCAGGGCAAAGGCCTCCTTTCCATTCTTCCACTCTTTTCTATCTTTAATTTACAAAAACTTAAAGGCGAAAAATTAAAGATTTCAAATTAATATTTCAAGTAAAACGTACAAACATACATACACATAATCTAAACAGTAACAGCGTAATAGAACAGATTTTATGGACGCATTTGTGTGCGTTGTGATAAGTGTAGTTTACGGCCCATATATTACAGGGCACTAAAATTGGAGGTACAGGAACCACAGGCAGGTAGGACGTCTGCACGCTACCTTGAATTAATTATGGCTTTAAATAGTTGTGTCTTTAAATATTTATGTCTTTAAGTTACCGATTAGATAGCTACTTTATGCGTTTTAAAGCTACTCTAGACTCTGATTACAGGCAGTGTAGTTGCTTTATGTATTGAGCCTGTTATGAACTTCAAAAGGGTTTATTACGACTTGGGGTGACTTTGTTCGATAAATATTATGAGGCTATATGTAACTATGATAAGATTTATATTGGCTATTAAACTCGAAAACTATTGAGCTCATAATACTTTGATATAATGTTGTGATCTCATTTCATTCATAATTATGATGAAATTGAAGTAATAAATCTATTTTTGCGTGGGTTTTCTGGCAAAAACAAAACAATAAACATAACAACAACCTTTCTCGCTTTACCCTGTTTATTCTTATATTACTCAATTTCCAACAATCACAATGGCTACCAAAAATTGCCTTCAAATTCGATACGCAACGAAGGCAGGCAAGCGGAAAATACAAGACATTCCTAATTTGATCAGTGCGGTAATCAAATCATTTTCGACCGGTGTCACACGTTGACTTGGGCCACGGTTGGCCAATCTGTGTGACAAATTATTTATTACATTTTCCTTGGAAAATTGCCTGACATTATTTTGGTATGGCCGATATTGGAAATCGGGTTTTGTTGTTGGTTTTTCTTTTCCTTTTATTTTCAGTATTGGGGTTACAAGGAAATGATGGGTAGCGTAGACTACCTGATGAGTGAGTAAAAAAATATATCTAATATTAAAAATATTTTTGATGGTAGTTATGTAGAAAGCAACTTAGGTATACTTTTCTCTGAAGGTATATTTTCTATTATACAAAATCTAGAGCTTTGAAACACCTTACTCGATCTTTTTGGAAATTCGTTAAAAGAATAACGATTTTATCTTTTACTTACTGATTTTGTCGCTAAGAAAGACAAAACAATCCTGATCAATTCAATTTGCTAAAAGCTTTAGCTCAGCTCTAGCTTTTAGCTCTACTGTAGCAGCATAGTTTCGATATAATTTATGATATTCTTTTTGAATTGATATTTTTTTGCTTGTTTAATTTCTAAATGGGATCGATAGCAGACATTTCTTTTTAGCGATTGTCAGTTCTCATTAGGCGCGTAAAAATAAATGGTGTCTCGACGAGACAGCCCTCACAGGGAGGGAAATGAAGGGAGGAATTTTGCCGCACTCATTTCTGTAATTGGCTTATTAATGTTAATGACTGTCTGAATTGAAGGCGACAGGAGTGATATCTGTAAGCAGATTTTTAAAAAATAAATTTCAGTTATTTTAGGTCAGTGTCAAAATTTACAAATTCAAGCTTAAGCAATTAAAACTAAATCAGGACAAAGTAAGTACTTTTTGACCGTGACCATACGTTCGGAATTGCCGAGTTTCAACCCAAAACTTTAGTCATAAAAAAAGGGTCCTCTTCAAATTCGCTTGCCTTTACAAACACCCCCGATATAAATAGCTTTCTTCATACCAATTCCTATAATTTATGATGTCAGTATATGTACAGAACCCGCTATCAAAGCAATATGTCAAACGCATCCGTGCCGGGAAACCGCACACCCGTCACCTGCAGATATTTGTCAAAACTCAAACTAAACAAAGTTATAGGTACAGTTAAACGAGCCTACAACCATTGTAAAGTCCGCCTTAGGAGCTATAACAGAGAGACGATAGGTATAGTTTTCGGGGTGCTGAAATAGAAAGTGTTTGGATCGCTTCCACCAATATTGTATCAATATGTATTAGCCTGTCAGATGCGGTTGTGGCTGGATGTCGGAACTGCTGGATTTATTGTCTAACTTTAATCGTAATCCTACTTCCTCACATTGTTTCGTGCTGTGAAAAATTAGATGCAAAAGTTAACGCAAGCTTTGTTCGAAACAAAAACTTTAAGTACAATATAAATCGGTTCTAATTTATATTGGAGACATTTGGAGACAGCTAAAAATGGAGTAAAGTTTCAACATTTTCCCCTTATGTAAGTAATCAGTTGACTTTTATTAGTGAGCTATAAAATAACTTCATGTTCATTAAAGATTTAAAGAAAGTAAAAGTTTATCGGGCTCCTTTATTACCGTTTAAAACTTGGAAATCGCAGAGTCTGTTATCTACAGTGATTAATCTATTTTAACTCTTTCTCGACGTGCAATAACGAAGCTTCAATGCTCATTGAAATTGCCCTAATCTGACATTTGAGAACTGGAATAAGTCCTATAAAACCGTTCCTATTACCATTCTAACAGGAATCGAACGTTACGGAATTGAATTGCTGATTAATCGATTGTAACTCATTCAGGCCTTCTCTTTTTAAGTTGTCCAATTGTCCCATCGATATCGATTGCTTTTTATTCTTAAGGGAAGGTTTCATTCACCTTTGTCCAACGGGTGTTATCGGATCGTCAAAACAAATGGCCTATCAAACGTCTGAAGAAGTCGCATGTCTACTAAAACACACATAAATCGAATGCACCTAAAATCGCAATTGGATCACGTAGTCACTTCATTTCCCGGAATCCTCATAGCGTTTGGAAGGATCCTGCCTGGGAGGCACCTACCTGAACGCCCGAGGGTGTTGGGGTAATTTATGACCCAAGATAACGAGGGCTCACAGTGGTCTTATCGACTTCCCTAGCACTTTTTATTTTGCTCTCTCTAGTGCCTTTTTAAAGTAAATCGTTTATTAGAAGCGATATCGATCGCAGATAGTGTAAGTGGACGCCAAAAGTGTACCTAGCGTGCGAGTTTTTGCGTCTAGACGGTTTATGGCAATGTTAACATTTCCAATTCTGTCAAGGCATCACGTGCTTTACCGTTGATATTCGCTGCACCTGGGTGCTATATTGACTTTTACGATATCTCTTCAAGAAAAACTTTAGTTTTTGAAACCGCTTTTGAATTTTAAGACCAGCCGTAAAACTTTGAATGCTTGAATTTTGTCAAAACTTTTATACTGACTTCAAGTCGACGCTGTGTCACAGAATAAGTAATAGTACAAAGGCTGTGTGGTGATCTGTGTGTTTAATTTATAGAAATGCTTTACGTGTATTCTATTGTACCACAAATGGCGACTCGGATTGTGTATTATTAATTTTACTAATACCTAGAAAAGAAAAAGAAAAGAAAGAAAAAGAGTTTATTTGTTACAAAACATGGCGCATATCTTAAAATAACAGCTACACACACTGACTCTATATAATAAAATAAAAAAAAAGTACGGACATTTATGTTTCTTTCATCCACCATCAAGAGTCAATCATTTTACGCTTCTTCCCCAGTGATTAGTAACTGCCCTATATTAGTCAAAAACCCCTATTATGTTCCTATTAAACCATCAAGATAAATACTAAATTTCTCACATTCAATACGTAAATAGGCGAGTTTCCCACTCGAGGCGCCAATCACCGCGCGGGCGCTTGAAGAATGGCGTTCATTTCCCCGACCGATCTCGTTCTTTCCGCGCCAACATTATCATAACTAGCAGCTATTATTTACTTTTCAACGAATATTATGCTATTGAAAGAATGAAAGAATTTTTAAATGTTTTTGCTTTGATTTTTCCGGAATTGAAAAGCTGCTTTTCAGGTAATTCAATTTTCTTCAACGTTTTTTTTATTTCTTATTGAAATCATGATTTGAATATGGCAACAAAATTCAATTTGTCATTCAAATTACCATCAAAACTTCAACAATATTTCGTTTAAATGTGTGAACTTGCTCATAAGAAACTGTAACGCGTATTAACACTTAAACTTACTAAGGGACGGCTTAGGGTTAAATCGTTGAAGCTAATCTTCGGTGACCATCTGGCGTCTGGCATCAAACCTTAAGGCCGTTTTCACACATTTACGGGTCTCTTGTAGGTCGGTCTCTAAAATAAAGGCAGTATGTGGGTATATTTTATTGTGAAAAGGTTTATGGGTTATATGTGCGTGCAAATTGGCTCTTTTTGTAGAATTAAGATTTGAAAGTTAAGCGAAGATCACGAAACATTTATAAAATGTGTACAAGAGGCGGTGTTTTCGCACAGGGCAATTTCTTACAAACAAAAAGATTAGCTGTAAGTGTTTCAAAACATAAATAATGTAAAAAATAAAAAATATATAACATTATTTTTAGTATATGTGAAACCTGGTAATAGAAAATAGTTTGTTCAGAATCAATAACTGAATCGATTACAATAATTTTTACACAATTTTTTTTACAAAAATATTTAAAAAGGTCACAAGTTCGACACGACACTAGGTATAAAACAGGTGACGGCAAGTCATAGCGGGCATTAGGCGCCAGTGCACAGCTGGATACGGGAGCAAAACAACCCCTCAGTCGCCCGGGTGGCCTGGTTACCTTGTATTTATGTCGCCAAGGTACCATAACTGACTCATAACATTGTGATTTTACATAATACGGTTTTGAAATTTTGTACATAGATTCTTTACATAAAAATACTAGAAAGGTTTTTTTTTTATGGTAGGAAAAATCATCCAATGAAAAATCCCGCCCTTGGGCGGAGCGGGAAGTAGTGTCAGACTCTTACTGACTAAAAACCTACCCCGTTCATTCGTTGCCTATCGTGCCGGGGCCTGGCCTTCCTTTCGGAAGCTGACCCATGACCCAAGCAGGCTTTGATCCTGCTTGCCTGCAGCTAGCAGGTTGGGCCTCCACGGTTTGCTGATAGCTCCTTGAGGCGCGCGGGAACAGTACGCGCCGTCGATGACTTGGGCTCGGTCCGGTCGGTTGCCGAACGAACGGACAGCGTGCTACCCATTGCACCCCGTCCGCAAGTCCGCGCCTACGGTGGCCGAAAATACTAGACAGGTGTTTCACGTTACGCAAATACTAAAAATAAGGTTGTACATATAAATAATAATATACTAATAGATATTTAAAAAAATATATATGATTGTGAGCGGTGTAAATGATACCTACGCCTTGTTATTATGTGAAAGCATACTGTTAATTTAAATATCAAGGCAACATAAAGTGGGGATGCTGCATAGGTATTAATCTCCAAACGATTGAAGTGAAGACAACAGACATTATTCAATTATGCGCGTTCAGAGAACGCTATTAAACGCGTTTTATCCTTATTGAAATTCGAAAGATCCAGTTCAAAACGAGATGAGATTTGTGCCCGTGGGATACAATTTAGATGATTTCACAGCAAAACGGCAGCTGGGTAGCGGCAGTGGGCCATTATGCACAGATCTCAATGTGATTACTCGGAAGGAGATGTTTGATAAACAGCTCATTTATCAGTTCGCCAGAGGCTTTGAAAGAAATATTAATTTTGTTGGGAACTTAGCGCTGAAGAGCTAACCGGCACTGTCTAGACGCCGCATGATATAAAATGTAAAAAAACGGAGCGGGAAGTACATTCTTTCTGCATTTTACTCTGTCTGTTGAACATGTCTTGTTGGTAGCTATTTGCTACTCTCATTTTATTTACATCTTCGTTGCTATTGCTCTATGAAGATATCTTGGCTAAAACCTCCTTAGTACAAGTGAAAATATTTCAAGCGATGTTTATTTTATCATGTGGGAATGAATTGCATTCAAGTTCCATTTAATTTACAACCCTTTGTGTTAACTGAACTAAATAATAAACAAGTATTTTACGGGTCAATAAGACTTTTGTTTTTGCAACCATAAACAAGCTCCAAATATTTATAAATACAGTCAGAAATCCCACGAAAAGTCAACAAATTAAACCCAACGAAATAAATAACCCTTGATGGATATGCAAAAACAACAAACCGTTTTATATAAAGTAACAACAACTGTGAAACATAAAGCAAACAAAGTCAATACAATGCTTGCATATCTACATACCTACAAAATTATTAAATCTCTGTTTATCCGTAGCCGTAATTCAAAATCCAATTTGGTGTTAGATTCGATTTCGGTGGGAATAAATCGGATATCCCATTTGTTACGATGCGTTTGTCCAATTTATGTACGCGACTGTACCTATTGAAATTTTGTTTATGAATGTATTTGTGTGTCGATACGATACAGAACGACAGATATACGATTCGGTTTCGATAACAAACGTTTCTACGATAATTTGGACGTGATTGCGATATGAATAGCAATGTATTCGGAAACGAATTGTGTGTGTGAAAGATGGGGTGTGTTTAGGTGAGAAGAAAGGGTATTAAAATACATGTAATATTACAGCTACAAAGGAAAGATATTTGCTTTTTATCAGATCATATGGAGCGTATTTCTTCCGCAATCTCTCCAAATGGAAATATGGCTTGGCATTCGATCACCAACGTTCATACCTTTATAGCGTTGGCAATAAGTACCTACTATAGCTATTTAGTATACAAGTAAAGTCGTGTATCTAGCAAAAACACTTCGGAGTAAGAGTTAATATATATATATATAATAATATTAATATATGTATTCCACAATTATCACACAACGCACTACGCAGTCTAGTCTCAAGCTAAGCAGAGTTTGTGTTATGAGTACTAGACAACTGATAAATATACTTATATATTTCTAAATACATACATATAATAGATAAATTACACCCAGACACAGAACAAATGATCGTGCTCATCACACAAACATTTGTCCTGGATGGGAATCGAACCCACGACCTCTGGAATAGCAGTGAGGGCCACTAACCACTAGACCAACCGGCCATATTATGAGTAACTAGTTTCTTATTCGGATTTCTCCTTTGCCTTGCTCACATGCATTCATTTATGAATTTTTTCCGTTGCATCTGGCCAGCTCTCGTGAATATTTTAACTATGAGAAAAATACTCACGCCAAGAAAAAAGAAACAAGAATTAAGATAAGACCTCTTTTCCTTTTTCGAGTAATGGAAAGTGCTTATCTAAAATTAAGTTTTCCGAGGAAACTCAACGTTTACACAGTTAATTAGAACAATTTGGAATATTACTCGGTTCTCACTGAGTATTATATAGAGCAGACAGCTTAATTAATAAAAAAACGGGCGTTTCAGCGAAAACTTTACGGAATTAGCTCAGACGGAAGCGGATCCCGGGTGAAGGGTCGGCCATTAATCATTCACGTTTCGCGCCAAAACGCCTTTCATAAAAATATATTAAAGTTTCCCTCTCGTCATACTGCAATCCACGCCTTGTATGTTAATTTGCTGTCATAAAATATGGATATTCAGCTTTTTATGTCCCTTAAGTAATTTGGAACAGCTCTAGAAAATTTGCGACTTAAATTTGTGTGGTATTTCCTCAAAAGTCCGTCGCAGACGCCAATCTGTATGGTTATCATATGATTTGACTATGTTTGTTTGCTTATGTTTGCTTTATGGACTTTAAAAAAGAGACTTTGACCCCTGAGTTTCTTTCGGTATTTCTTCCCAAGATATTCAGTTAGAAACCACAAAAAGTGTTTTTTTTTTTTTTTAAAGCTATTTGCAAAATAAAATAATTTATCATTTAGCAGAAAAACCTGCGTGGCCGTGACTTCAAAGGAATTTAAGTGCAGAAAAACTGACTCCCAAAAGCGAAGAAAATCAAAAGTAAGATAAATTTATTTAAACGGTCATACCCAAATTGGGGTATCGGACGGATGTGACCCAAAATTACGTGCGCTTGTTTCGGAACGAGCTGCAATCAAGAATTTATCTCTGAAGTATTGACACTTCAATATTCCTGTCCACCTTGATAACCAACTCTATCAACCCAAACAAGATACACGATAAAAAGAAATTGAATTTATTGAAGTGACAACTTACAACCACAATTTAGATTCTTTTCCTGCACCATCAATAATGAATGGACTTAAAGTTGTTACTATAAACTTCGATTAGAAAACCGAACTGGAAATTAAAGTCGCCAGGGTCCCATAAATATGGTTAGGAGCCCCAGGGACCGTCGTAGTACGCTCCTGCTGCTACCAGTAAATTGATACAACCCCAGGGTATATTAAACCAACCTATCAATTACATGTGGTATTGATAAGTAGGATCTTTTACATTAGGTACTGTGATCATCTGTAAATCTATTTGAATTTTTTTATATTGATTTTTCATCTTTGTGATTTGGACGGAAGTTTATGCAATGCATTGCATGTGTAGGTAGGTACTTAACTGTTTTTTTTTATTTGTTATAAACTAGTGTTTGACTGCGATCCCACCTAATGTAAGCAGTGATGCAATCGTTGATAGTGGCACACTAGTTTATTAAGAGCCTATTCACTCTAGCCTTGAAGACACCCAAATTATAATCGGATGGGAAGACCGCAGCAACTGCAATTGGTTTAGTATATTTTACTTTATATTGCCTTGCTGATCTCGTGGTCTGCTGAATGTGGGGCCTTGAGCTAATTCTTAGGCCGGGTAAAAAATTATTTTGTGTTAGCGCATTACGAATTTTTCAGTAGCAGCCTGAAGTTTGGAAGTTATTCGTGGGTGAGACCTACTCCTTCGGATTGCATGTAAAGCCGTTGCTCACGCATTTGAACTTACCTGGTTGTGTTGGATAGCGCTTCCATTGGAGTATAAAAATAGAGGAACAGAGAACACAGGTGCACCAGTGTTTGTGCACATTTTGGTGCAATATAATATTTCATGCACGCGCGGCAAATCTACGTTGAAATTAGTCACTATGACCAAAATTCAACGAAGAGATTGATATAATAGTATTCTGAAAAATTAAATGTTTCCCTTCATAGTACATTTTTCTTCGGAGAGAGATATAAGTCCAATTAGTCAGCACTGTAACTGTACAGTGACTTATCTGGCCATTTTCTTAACAGATTCATAAAATGTCTTATAACATTATTTGTCAAACAGTTGATGAATCTGAAAGTCCTGATCAAGGTGACATACATGTAAAATTCGAGATCAAACAACACCAAAATAACCGTTCCCTAAGCTCACATCAATATTTCAGGTGATATTTCAAAAGAGGATAAATCGTCGCCATTAATACGAAACACCCTACACGTGTTAGATCAAAGTACCTATAGAAAGAAGAAAGCTCTCGGGGAAAATCTACTCGACTCACATATTTCGACGATTTTTCCACGTCTCATTTGTTACTTGTCCTAACTTTCGTACTACGTGCGAGAAATTCTTATTTCGTTACTTAATAAAGTCGATGGAAGCCAGATTTAGAGCGTGGATAACTCTGTCTTCAAGTTTTCTATTTAAACAAAGTTGAAAAAGCTGTTTTTGTTTTATCTTTGTTCTAGCAACGAAGTCTTTTAGATTCCTATCTGCCTCATTTGCACTGAGCTAGTTTTTATTTTCTAACTTCTCCGTTTCTTTCGTTTCATTTTAAACAATCTAGTAAAATTCCCCTTCAGTAAATACAGGTTAAAACACATTTTTATTCCAAAAATAAAAGAAAAAATAATACTTTAAACACAAAGGATCTGAGCACTAAAAATATCTTACCTAGCCAAATCGGCGATATATTTCCCGGACGTACTCAAACTACCGACCGTAACCCATTACCATTTCAACGAATGTGGACGCTCATTGTGGAAGTACCCTGGCCGAGTTACGAGCTACGGGTACCCGGGTAGTAAGGACCATGCTAACGTCCTATCTGCCAAACCATTGCAAATATTACCGTCGTTATGTGATAAGAATCCACGAATCGAATAAAACACGAATCAATTCGGTCGAATAACAAAAGGCTATTGAATGCCACCTTTGTAGGAAATAAATTGGTTTTCGAATGAAAAAAGAAATGTGGGTCTTTTATAGATTATAATGGGGTTTTATTATTTCTAGCGAGAATATATTTTTAAGTGAATTCGGATTTATGTCGGCGTAATGAACGGTTTTATTTCTCAGTTGGGTATTTTGTTCGCTTCGATTTTCCTTCAACTTTCTTTGAAGTCTTGACGTCCGGTTAAAGGTCGAATGAATAGGAAATGAATGAATAACTAATCTTAGATTTCATTTAAAATCGAATAACAAAACATAAAGTTTTGATTGAAATTATGAATTTAATTAAAACGTTTATTTTTTGGAAAATGGTTTCCTTATTGCCATCTTTTGACAAAGTAAGAAATTAGAATTTTTTCCCATATAATTGCCAATCTTTTTCAAAGAGATTCAGACCCGATGGCTGTTCCAGTATGATTCTTTTATCAACATATTTATAAACGTAAACACACTTCTAAATCCGTCTTCAAAAGAACCCCAACATATGGCAGATAGATCCCTATCGATGATCAGTACAGCAATAATAAACGTGCTATTTAAAGCTTATTCAATATTTGGTCTACCTCAGATATAAAAGAAAATAAAGCGGAGGATAGAACTCGTCAAATAAAGATGGAATATTACTCGAGAGAAAGTTATAAGCACGTACTTACCGCGTTAAACGGCGAATAAGGGTTAATGCTCAATGATTAATCGTAACCATAACCCGACTCAACCCGTCTCAACTCTATCCATTTGTAATATTCCCGTATGCTTAAAGAAAAAGCCTACAAGACATGTGTCCTGTCAAGAACGACACTTGAGAGGTGTCACCCAAGACTGATGAAAACAAAAAAAAAAAACAAAAAAAAAAATAAGAAAAGGTTAAAGTGAAGTGTTTCTTTTGTGTTGATTCGTTGCGTTGCTTGTGTTTACCGCAAATATGTATTTTTTAAGACGCAAAGCTCTTGTTAGGTTTTCCATTGTTAGCTCTCGTGCGTAAACATCTATAATGTTGAGTAGCATAGAACACCCATGTTCCGTATTATTAAATGTTATCATTCAACCCAGAAACTGGTGGGCTTCCCAGCTATACATACAAATAATTTTGGGAACACTTATCTTGCGTATAGCTAAAGAGTGAAATTCCCTGCCGAAATCTGTGTTTCTCTAGAAAAGCATAGTCCATCGTCGACCACACATCGTTTACCATTGGGTAAGAAAGTTACCCGATTAGTTAGATGCAAGCTTACCAATAATCCATTCCATCTGTTTTTATTAAAATTAAATTCAAAAACGTTAATTTCGTTGGTGTATCCACAGCTGATAATCTCCATACCAAGCCGACAGTCGGAAAACTCGATTGGAAATCGGAAAATAATAATCCATTTGATATTTCGCAACATTTAATCTCCGCTTTTACGATACTTTTTTATAACAAAATATGTAATCCAGGATTATATATAATACCAGTAAAGTACGAAACGGGTCTAAAGTCACGTATCACTTCAATTAACTTGCATTTTAAAATCTCTCCAGTGTCCATAAAAGTGTTTTAATTAAAAAGAAAAGGAAGAAGCCGGGAGTGAGTTGCAAATCCGGCTTAGCTGGGATATTGCGGACGAGGAAACTTTCCCTGGCAAAAACCGTTTTTCATGTTACCACTGGGGGAAGTCTTACTATTAGTGAAGTAGACTGGGCTCTAGTTATACATTCGTAAAGTTGATGCTGGGAGCTAAGCCCGTGGATAGCTATAGCTTATATTAAGTGGCAGCTCTGAGCGTGTTTGAAGTTAGGGCTGTAGCTAAGCTGACGTATAGGCAAACTGTAAACTGATATTAAAAAAGCAATGTCAGTTTCAATGGATGTTGTCTGTCGTTCTGTCAAAAGCTTTGTGATTGATAGCTAACCCTAATGTTTGCATGGAACAGTTGAAAGAAAACTGGTTTTTTTAACACTTTCTGTGCAATTTTTCAATTGTCTCTTTTCGAACCTTTTTGAAATTTCAACATAAAGTTTATAAAAAAAGTTCGTCCACAGGAGGCCAGTAATTCTCGAGTTTGGTGCTTAATAACAAAAGATTTTTATTTTAATTTATATACAGGATAAATTACAAAAATATTGATATCCTTATTTATTTGTTTATTGGGATACAAAATAACAATATCTCAATTTAGATGTTGAATAAGGCGATTTTGAAAATATCAAACTTAGCTAAGTCAATAAGATATTTATACCACCATAAAAAGTTGCCATTTCTTCCATCACAAGGAGGGTTAATGATAGAAAGAAGAAGTACTTCACACAAACTGAAACGGAACTTTAATAATTTCCGAAACGTATTAATTAATATCTATGAGCATTTGAACAATCACAGTTTTTACTGCTTCTTAACTTCGCAACTCCAATAAAATGCTACTGTAGCTAACTTTAACGATTACTTCCTACAATTTAAGATTAAGATAACAGATAAGATACATAAAATTCTCATTAAGTGTCTTAAATTAACGCTTAAGTCTGCACTGAATAAATTATGACTTTCGAATCACGTATACAACTTTGAAAGTGCTCAGCCAATTGCCAAAGATTTGTAATTTGGTTACCAGATATCGAATTTCACTATTATGTTTCCGATAGCTCTAAAAATGTTTGCTCAATGATCTCCTGTATTACATTTTTTTTATCTATTGGTATCTAATAAGCCGTCATCATTTTGTTTGTCTATTTTCCATATGCTATTGTCAATAAGTGAGTATGAAATTGCGTATTTTGCCACCTAATTATAATAGTGATAAATAGCGTAATCAGGCCTTATAATCGTCTCCGCTGGGACTAAGGCTTCCTGTCTAATAGAGAGAATGGACCGTTTTTCATATTATTCACTACGTGGGCTAGCTAGATGCGAGTTCGTTGATGCCATGTCTTTGAAGTTCTAGGATATACCGGTTTCCTCACGATGATTTTTTTTTACCGTTTTGAGAGCAGTGGTTAATTACACAAAGAGTCTCATTTGACATGGAAAATCATCAAATAACTTCTCTCGCTCTGGATGGTGCGAGAGAATGACAGACTTTTACCGACTAAAGTCTTCAGGTGCTTTTGGGGATCGCGGTAACACTTTCAAACAATCCCGCAGCCCCAGCAGACACCGACCTCTCAATTTCAATGATATCTTTTTGAGGCACCGTTGACTCGGCCTTGGTACTTACTGGACGGGCCGGTCGGCGAGTTACCCATTTCTCACCGTCTGCTGCCCGCGCCTACAGAGGGCGGCAATCGCTTTGCGTCTCCCGATGCCTGTGGCGTCTTTTGGGGAAAAAGTAAAGTGTTTGTTTTTGAACATAAAGAGAAAGAAATATGTTTATTTTGCCCGAATAGACGCACAATTAAATAACAAAAGATCAATATGACTTATTAAAACACAAAACATAAAAATTTACAACATAGAAATTTGATATTACTTTAGGAACGTAACTGCCTTATTCTTCAGATAATACAGGCGTTATGTAATTATTTAAATAATTCGCTGTGTGGTACCTTAACCTCCTTCACAAACAATTTACGCAATACAATCCAAGATTTCCCCAGCGATAAATCCTAAGTTGTATGTTAGACTTTACAATTTCAAGTATGAGGTGTTGTTCCACATACAAGTCCTTATTCAGGGCTAATAAATAGCAGCTTACTCTTTCTGTCTCGCATGGAACTCCATTGTTTTCTAACTACGGTGCACAATGCCTGACATGTGTATAGATAAGTATTTGGGTACTGAAGTAGAGCTGCGTTAACAAAAGGCAGAGAATGGTCACACATCGTTAGGATAAGATTTACACCGCAGCACTGGCTGGCTAGAATGCTTTGTATTACAATGTTACAGATATTTTGGATTCTATTGCATTTGTTCATAATTTATTGGAGTAGCTAGGAGTACCACAGCGGTATCGTATTATGTGGATCCTTTCAAACTATAAAGGTTTGTCAGTGTGTATATGTTTGTTACTTGTTTACGCTTAAACAGCTGAACGGATTTGGGTGAAACTTGGTATACGTAGACCCTGTCCTGGAATAGCTTATAGGCTAAAGCCGCTGGCAGTAACTAGTAGAGAATAAACATGCCATCAAATGCACTTTGGTGTCCCTGATGTACTCGTACTTCATTATACTTGCTATAATGAAGTCATAAAAGATAATTTAAACAAAATCTTTTTTATTATAGGTCTTAAAAGTAATACTTATTCGTTACAGTGAGATAAGCAGAATCGTAAAACAAGGCGTTCAATTTAATCTCATGACGACATAAAAAGAGGTGGAATTTTTAGACATTGTTACTTTATTGAAACCTTATTGAAGGGAACGACGGAATTTACATAATTCGAGGCATTTTATCATCGAGCTCGCTTTGTTTCCAGAACTTGTTTGATGTTTTATGTCCTTTTCGAGGGACCAGAGTTTCTATGCTTATACCTTTGGTATCTATTGATTATTATATGCCTACTCTACCACTATATATTTTACCTGCCTTTTAAAGGACACTCTAGGTTTTTTTTATTTAATTATACTTCATATAAACAAAAGATAAATTATTGTAAAAAATACAAAGGCGCTGCTTATTTCAAAAGGAATTTCTTTCAGCATACGCTGCTTTTTGAAAATTTAAATTTAAAAATAATATTTATTGTTTTTTTTTATGATGTTCATATTTTTAGGCCATTCCCTCGAGAATTTACTCAAAAAAAAAATGTTGTAGTTGGTCTAGAATAGCATCACCCTTATAATGTTCCCGCTGCTGGGACTCAGGCCTCGTCTCTAGGAGAGGGAATGGGCCGTATTCTACTACGCGAGTCCGGTGTGTGTTGGTGGATGTCACATGTCTTCGAATTTTTGGTTCTAGTAGTTGGTAGTTGGCCTACAACGTTGTTATTTCGTAGCTGGGTACCTTTTATAGTTATTTGACTTCAGCCACCACTTCACATTTCACTAGTAACTGGCATCAGAACGGATCGATAGCAGTACGACCTATCAATCCTCAGGGACATCAAATTCCGGCAGTATGATGGGATGTTACTCATGTTACCCATCATCCTCTTAATGTATAATCTCTTCGTCTCTTACGACACCCAAGGGAGGAGATCGAGTGATGTATCGTAGGCCAAAGTACTCGAGAGGATCATACCTACTATATCAAATTGCACATAGATAGGTACGTCATTATTTCGCAAAAGAAGTCGGTTGATAAAAGGCGTTTAGACTATTTTAGGGTAGCAAAAAACCGTAGAGGCCCAGGAGAGTCGATGCCCGATAGGGCCGTGGGATGTTTTGAACGAGGTACCGTGGACCTGGAACACAAAAGATGACTGAAGGACACACCTGAGTTTTAGTCAGCAAACTGAAACTAGCCTTTGGTTGCACACTGAAGCGGGAAAAGTCATTTGATAATTTTCCATCTCAAAAAAGGGGTGTGTTTTATTGTTTGTGCAATAGATTAATAAAAAAAATATGTTACAATTAAGCTAATTCAGTAGATGCCAGCAGATCGACATGAATGCTCATTTTTGATCATTGCTATTGATTGTAAAGTACCTAACTTTACTGTAACTTTACTTTTTTTATTTTATTATATAATGACGTAATTTTGAACGAGAGGAACTAAGCTGTTAAATAACATGTAAAAGCTCCTGCTACCTCATTAACGCAAGTTAAGCCTAAAGACGCAAAAAATAAAACTAAGGAACTCCTAAATTTTTCTCCGTAATCAACTGTGCAATCTACATTACGATAACAGCCCAAAGCTACCTCATTTGTAAGAGGCTCTCATAAAACATCGCGCTTTATTTCTCGCACGTGCAGGGTAGTTAAACATTTTTTAGGGTTCCAAACTTCATGGGGAAAAACCCTTATAAGATCACTCACATGTCTATCGGTATGTTTATTATAGAGGCCTTTCTTCTTATTAATTTAACGTAGAAATTTGGTTGTAAACCTATTATATTATGTAATTTTAGAATGAAAAAGTTTTTTTCGGACGTTTGTGCTGATAAACCGTTTGTTATTGCAAAAAAAACGCATAAATGTGTAAATACTGAAGCGTAAATACAGTTGTGGTGGCGGAGTGGTAACGGCCCCGACTTACGAATTGTAGGTCGCGGGTTCAAACCAAGCCAGGCGCGCATTACTTTGTGTAATTTATTTCATCACCACTGCTCTCAAAAAGGTGAAGGAAAACATCGTGAGAAAACCGGCATGTCCTAGAACCAAAAATTCGAAGACATGGGACATCCACCAGCCCACACTGGGTGCGCGTGGTGGATTTACGGCCTATTCCCTCGACTAGAGAGGAGGCCTGAGTCCCAGCAGTGGGAACATTATAAGACTGATGCTATGCTATACTACTGAAGCGTAAAGTAAAAATTGAAGAAAGCTTTATTAAACAATACAGGAAAATGGCTGCCGTGTAAAAATTTTTTGAACCTTAGATTAATCTAAGATTTAAAAAAATTACTTACTGTTTTGATTTGAATGAAAACAGTGGAAGATATGTGACTCGCCTCCAGCACATGGACCGCTGAAATTGTGCCTCTGACTGAGGCACGCTATTTCGTTCGCACGACAGCGCCGGCTCTTATCTCTGTCCTTCTCTATTAGTGACTATATGTTTGCGAAGTGTGAGTTTTGAGTCCAGGTTTTCTGATTGCGATGTTAACGCAAAACGATTTTTTTCTAAAATATATCAATGTTTAAAACCCTTTGCGTGCGAGTCCGACTTAAACTTGGCTGGGTTTTTCTTGGGGAAAACTCCACAGCATCGCCAGCGTCGCGTCGTGTGCAAGGAAAATTAAAATAAAGCTTTAAACTTGTGAACAAGTTTTAGTACGTCTGCTAACACTCGAGCCTCATAAAAAGTACCTCCGACAAGTCGACGTATTTTTAGACGTTTTTATTCGCGAGAACGAAAAAGTGGAGCGAAGGGGACTTGAAATAGTCTTTGTTTCGTTTCATTATACGAGGGTAGTGCAGGAAAGTTGAAAGTTTTTGTTTAAAGCGGAGACGCGGGTCTTATTGAATTTGGTATATTGCAGTTTTGAAGTATTGTGGCTTTCAAATAAATTGCATTTTGTTAATGTTTTATTGTTTTTGACGTAGGTTTTGTTTAACGCGAATATTATTTTATAAATAGTTGTTTTTTTTTTGTTTTCATTAGGATCTCAGCAGTGGTGACCCTGTAGTAGCGACCTCGACTTACAATTGGTAAGATCTTAGATTCAAATATAGCCAGGTGCATTACTTCGTGTAATTTATTTCATCATTACCGCTCTCAAAACGGTGAAGGAACATATTGTGAGGAAACTACGCTAGTAATATATATGCTAATGGAGGAAACTGGCATCCTAAAACAAAAACAAGTAAAACCTACATGTCGAAGACATGCAAGTTGACATCTATCCGCACTGGGCACGCGTGGCCTCTCTAAGATAGCCTAGACAGGATGCCTGAGGTATATAATCAAAGCCTGTGCCCCAGCAGTGGGAATGTTATAAGGCTGATTATATTAGTATTAACTATGTACATAAAACTAAGCAGGTAATATACGTAAATAAAATCAATAAAGTTCATAAAGTTCAATATTTTTAACCAAATAGGTTTCATTGTAGGTGAAACGCAAACAGTTGACATTATTAATTCATGTGTGGATGTAATTGCGAAAAAAGAATTTGCATAATATTTGCAGGCCAACTGGTGTTCGATCAAATATCTATCGCGTAGGTGGAATTTAATACGCATTGCCCAATACTAGTAATAAAACAAATGACTCACGCAATAACCACATAAAAACCCACAAAATGATTAACCAACAAATAAATGTAGATATGAATGACAAGTCGTAAATACTGTTTACCATAAACATTTAAACAATTATTATTGACTAACTTTGCCTCAAGGTAGCGCTCCTGTAGCCTGTCTTAAAGGTTTTGTGCATTCTTCTGGCATAAAAGGCCAACAGTACATAGTGATGATGATAAGACTTTCTGAGTGTAAGTATTTTTTTTTGTCAGAACAATTCTCTAGGACGATTTGTCGGTGTTTTCACAAGTATAGTGTCGGTCGGAAATCATCCCAAGAACCATCAGGATGAAAAGTATTTATTCATATATCATCATGATTTTAGGAAAAAAAAAGGCTGCCAAGTTAAAATACCACAAGATAGACGACGTCCGTGAGGCCGACCTGGGAAAAGATGACGTAATGACCTTTATGCCTACCGAAAGGGCCGGTTCGAGGTGGCTCGAGAAAATAATATCTGGAAGACGTTAGCAGCAGTGGAAAAGTATAGTAGGATTTACAATATTAGTAGGATTAGTAGGATAGCAAGCAAATAAACGTATGAATAACCCATCGTAAACACCACAAACATACACTTCTACGAACATTGACAATGTGCATACGATTGTACCTATACAAGTTTAATGATCAATTACATCAAAAGCAAGATGGTTGGCGCTTAAATAACTAAAATTAAAGTACAATCGTGTTAAGTTACGATGCGAAAGGCCGGTATCAGCTTTGGTGCAACCCACGCTGTTATTGATGAGTGGTACAAGTTATGGCCAGTAAGCAGGCAACGGCACATCGGCAGGATCGCCGTTTGGTCCCGCAGTATCGCTCGTAAAGCGGATTCCACAGTAGATGTTGCTGAACTATCCTTGAGTGGTGATCACGTACCGAAAGACGCAGCTTTGGAAGGCCTCATACAGTAGACCGATGATTTGGTGACTGTGATAGTTCGTCAGAATAGGATGAGAATGAGAAATAGGGAAGCAGTATGGCGATAACTATATTTTGTTGTGTCTTATTCAGTAGCTAGAAATATTGCTTGAGTTCTTTTTTTTGGCTGATCGTTGATGTTTGTTATTTTTTTTTGGAATGAGAAGACATCCTTGGCCACAGATTTTTATTGACTTAAATCTATCTGTGTTCTTTCATTTGCCCATTGCGTTACCATTCCAGGGCCGTGGTAACTAATTCGAACATACTGGGACTCAAAATTGTCTGCCCGTTGACCTTCAAACTAAGCAGAGCAAAGTTAAACAAATGCAAATCGCTACAGTCTCTAACTGGTCCAACAAATCCTAGAGCGTGCAGTTTCACGATAGCTATTAGCAGGTTGCAAATTATGTTCGGCCGGCGTCGGCGCAGGCCAGCGTAGGCGCAGGCGCCGAGGCAAGATCTACGCCATACTTCACTATAATTATAATTGGAAATTAATAACAGCAAGACTGATGGCCTACCATTAATTCACGAACATCGTCATGATTATAAATTGTTATAACTTAATCGTCACATTTCACTTTCTTTGAACTATTTATAGATTTATTTCGCGAAAGTATCTTCTCTTATAATCGAAATCCTCTTTAATAATATTTTTTATTATCCTGCTTTCACAAGATGATGCAGCAGAAAATCACTAGTGCTAAATATAATGTCTTCTGTAGATTCTACCTAAGAAAATTTCTGGTAATAATTTGATCATATGATTTATCTTTATTGCCTTAAATCTGCCATCATTAATAACTTCTTATCTATCGGTACGACATCATGATAAATTGCCTCGATATTTTCAACAATTATGAAACTCTCCCTGGTAATAAATACGAAATATTAGATAAAACATTTTAACATTCCACAGAACGTACAAAAATCTCGTCACCCTTTGTCGCAACTCAACACAGCAACTAAAAAGGAATTAACCTCTAAATTGGCCTGACGTGTCCCTAAATAGACTTCTTTCAGGTACTCCTTACGTATCCAGTGAAGCAAACATCCACCAGTCACCTCGCGTAATAGACAGCGGTGGTCGCCATTAATCAGTCTTCAGACGGGTTAAGCGGAGGAAATACCCGTAAATAGCTGAATGCAAAACACGGCAGTTGTCTGTTCATCAATCAATGGGTGTCGTTCGGGAAAAGCTGGGCCGAACACAACTTTGCGTCCTAAACGCAGCGTTTTATACTCGTCCTTTGATCTGTGCTCTAAGTGTGACAGAATAATCTTGGATAAATAATCGTGATGTAGATTATGTGTTATAAATGTTGCTTCTAATTTATTTTCTTCATTCAGATATAGTTTATAATAAAGTGACAACGATAAATGAAATGTCAAATCTTCCTCTCTTGTTTTTGAATAGTAAATACTAAGGTTTCCAAATGACACGTGCCACAAAGTTATCCTGCCTGATTCAGCTGATTACACATAGAAATAGGCAAACAGTATTTTCCCCAAAACGTCAAAAAACCAATGTTAACTATTATATCAAACTTTTCATAGCACGTGTGTCGTATAGCGTTTCAACCGCCCCTTAGTAACACAGCTTACAGTAAAATGCATCCGCTCTTGTCTTATTTGCTCTCAGTAGAAGTAGCTATTTATTCTATATACCATTTATTATTGACATTAACAATTTATGTCCTTCAAAGCGTTTCTACCTACTTTAGAAGTTTGTATTATTCCCACAAGTTTGTCCTGAATAATTTTTAATTCCGCGAAAGATTCATTTATCTTTCTCAGGATCATAACAGATTTAGATCGGTGACGAGTAGTTCTGTTAGGAACAATCACTTTAGTGTTCACACTCTCACTCGTACCGCGGTTGATTGACATTTGACGAAATGGCCACCTCCAGACGTTCTCAGAATTCTCATTGCTTAGTTATTTTTACAATGTAGTATGAAGATAGTTCACTGGTACAAGAATGATATACACAGAGAGGAGTAATAAAACCAAGCAACATTTGAGCTTCTTCTTTACAATTTATTTTAAGGATAAACAGATAATCTTTTGTAGTTGTTTCTGTAGCATTAGCAACAAAGATTGTATCCATGAAAACTTAAATTCGATTCTTTATATTGAAGTTAATATTCATGTCTCAATTTATACAATCGTATACTCGGATGACGCAAAATTTTATTACTTAATAATTGGTAGCAGGCCTACTACTGTTCGAATATATTCGATCGCTATCTTTTAAGGTCATATCAATATTCTTCAATCTTGGCGAAAATGAATATGCATTTTTTACCCACTAAACTGTTTAGCTTAATTGGGCTTGCGTGCGAATTATGATTTAGTAACCGAGATGGGACTGTCTGTCTAAATAAAAGAGGCAATTTATATGCCAGCAACACTGGAATTAGGCCAGATAAATAACAATAACGTCTTTTTATTATGGTACTGCTTATAATATATGCTAAGATGGTTCTTTTTATGGATTTGAACTGGTGGACAATAAAAATATTGTGACCAGAATAAGGCGAGCTCTGACACCTTTCTTTGGTTTGCTATTTTAGATGGAAAGGGAGGTTTGCTTCTAGCAGCGGAGGTCAGTGTTGCGTGGCCATTTTCTCGCATTGCCAGTGCACGCACGTACAACGTAGGCGACATCCGTATGGCTACTGTTTTCCCCGCTGATTACAAATGCACTGAATTTACTTCTTGTTTTCAATGTTGAAATAAAAAATACATTTTGTTTACTGCTTTGTTGCAATATTGTAACGCCCACTATAGTTTTTATGTGTTTTCTTTTATGAAAATGTTTTATTGTCATCATAACATGGTGTTCTATGGTAATTTTACAAACAGTTGCTTGCATCAACTTTGAAGTTTAACTGTAAAATGTGCACGATTGTTTTTTCTTTTAATATTTTTCTACGACGTCGTAATTTATCTTCATTATTGTTATTGCGGTGATATCATTAATTTCCTGTAGGTGCTGGTTCGTGTTGAATTACTTAAAGTTACTGTAAATATTTTTATTAAACCAACCAACTTTTAGTAAAGTCGAGATCTTAATTTACTGGTTCGATGTGCTCAGAAGTCCAATTTGCATGGATATGACATAAATAATTTAAACCACATGGCGGTGTCAATATCTTTCGGTATCAGAACCAGTTCAATTAGCAGCCACCCTTTAATTAAAGAGATTGTTAAGTCTGTGCGCCATTACGCGCTTCATGTCATCGTTTATTTTTTAATGTTGGTACAAGATTACATTTTTTATGTTTTGGTTTAGGATCAATTTTGAAATTGGACGATTTTGTTTTTAGATGGGAAAATCATCCAATGACATCTCCCGCTCTTGGGCGGAGTGTTAGACTTTTACTGGCTAAAAACCTACTCCTGTTCCTTCTTTGCTTTCGTTCTAGGGCCCTGGGTTTCACTCTCACATAACCCATGGCTCCAGTAGGCCTGCTGGGCCCCTACGATTTGCTAACATCTCCGGCCTGGTCCGGACGGTTACTGGACGGTCGGACGGCGGCCTACCATTGCTCGCCGTCTGCAAGCCCGCAAGTTGAACTATTGAGAAAAAAAGATTGGAGAATTGTTTGTATATAATTTTATGTTTACTGGAGGAATTTTCATTTACATTTAAATGCTTGGTTTCTAGTAATTTTGGTTCGTGTAATTACCCTAATGCTAAAACCTAAAGCTTAGACTTCGTAATCAAGGATTTTGTACCGACGCCAATTTAACTATAATTATGACTTATTACACAATCCCAGGCGTCGTTAACATTGCTTGTGTGGGCACAATTTCATACGTCCTACATAGTTATTTCACCTTGGACCAGTCATTACGAGGTGTTGTATAGCACATTCACTACATCATACACAACTCAATATTAAAAAGTTGAAAAAGAACTGAAGAGCGGCCAGCCTCACCTATTAGCAAGTCCCCATGTATGGGTTGTATTGTGCGAACTGTGAATGACCTCTTCAGCATAATAATGGGCGAAGGGATGCGCAGGAGCGCGTGCGGCGGAGGGGCGACCGGTTTGAAATTAGAACGTTTTTTATACGATCCCATTGGCTTTGTCGGTGCCCGCCTGGTGCGCTTGCGCTAACTCGACAAATGCGTCAAATGAAATAAGCCGTATTTTATTCCCTTTCCTTTTTGAATGGGCCTTCAAAGTTTCGATCGTGGGGGTTTGTTTGGATAAAAACTTAGTAAAGATTATGGGTTCGCTTTTGTTGAAGTTCTGTATAGAAATTCGAAATTTAATATCGGAGGATTTGTGATTGATTGGACACACATTGATTTTGTGAACCTCAACCCTGCTGCTGACGGAGCCTGATGGATTGCTATTATTCTGAACCCCACGATTTGCGCTGATAAAGTTTTAGTGGCTCTTATTCAATTTCTACCAGCGTAGGTATATATTCGGTCAACTTTGTACATAGATGTATGAAACGGTACCTACTTTATGATTGGCATGAATTACCTTCCTCCTTTTGCTGGAAGACGTTGCACATTCACGTTGTAGCAAAAAAAAAAAAACACTTTTCACAATACGTTTAATTATGTTGTTATTTTCAAAAGATAAAAATGCATATAATACACGATATAATAAAAATTAAGAAAAAAAAAAACTAACAACCAAATAAGGAAGCACAAATAAATGAGAGATTGGTAGTTGGTAGCGTCATTTTTCAATTTAGAAAATTACAAAAAAATTAAGCTTATTTTGCTAAGTGAGATATTTTTATTTTCGCTACAACGGTAATGTGCGATGTCTTCAAGTAATAAAAAAACACCCCGAGCACTTTCATGTAAATAATTCAAAATGATCACTATGCTCACGAAGTGCAAGATTCTTTCCCAATCACAAAAAGGTGCAAAACACCTTAAAAGTCTGTTTGTGGAAAACAGCAAGTAGGCAAGGTTGTTTAACAGATCATAAAAAAGTTTCTCGAGTGTTAAGTATTCTCGCCAGTCAACTGACTTAGAACAAATTGGGTTTGTTCGCTTACGTGTTTACGCAACTTTACCCCAAACACAATACTTTTTACTTCTGTGACAGTCAAATCAAGTGATAATGGTTCTTTACACCGTAATAGAGTTACATAAAGTTTGGAGCACTCGCCTATCCCCCCATTTGGGACAGAGTAAACAGAGATGAGGGAGGGAGGCCGATAGTACGACGCAAGACTCGAAGCCGCATGGTCGTGTGGAACCGTGCCCCCGAGCTCCGGACGCGATGCCGACTTTGTTTACCGAACTTTTTATTCAAATAAAATGACATTTTAAACGTTCGAATTTCAAAACGCATGGAGATTACAGTATGCTAGTGAAAAAAATAAATAGTGGAACCTCAATAGTGAAATTGTAAACATGTAAATTATCGATGGTGTGAAAATTAAGCATAATTTGGTGGCAGTATGGTGGATGCTGGTGTTAATGAGTGCGATAACACCATAAATGGAAGGAACCAATTTGTGTTTCTTGTATTTGTGCATTTACTTCTCATTGGACTGAATGGAACTAATGGTAACTATTGAATTTTTATTTGTTTTGACTTGAACTTTGTTTAAGATTATTATGGTTGATGTGTAATAATAATAACGTAAGCTTTAAGTTGATATTAAGTGAAGCTTAGGCTAGTCTTTTAAAAATCCACTTTAGAGTTTATCTTGAGGATAATTTTTATGGTGTAAGTTAGATGCTAGTTTTATAACTAATTTTTATTAAATTAGACTTACTCAGATTAACGCTTGCATGAGTTGTTGTTTAAGGAGGGACACCCTATACAATAAGACATCACTGCATAGTACAACAAAGTTGCTTCCCGCTGTCTGTCCCTATGTATGCCTAGATCTTTAAAACTACGTTACGGATTTTGTTGCGTTTTTTTTAATAGATAGAATGATTCAAGAGGAAGGTTTATATGTAAAATACATGCGAAGCTGGGGCGGGTTTCTACTATTATATACATAAACTATTTGCACATAAGAAAGACATAAACTTTCCACAAGCGCAATAAGTTAAACGTTGTTAAAGATCTTGATAATCCAATAACAATAACGCACATAAAAAACGGGACTTTATTGGTCCTAAGTGCTGCACCGTGAAACTTTTTTCAATTGAGCGGTCCTTACATTTTTATCAGATCGGTTCTCCATCAGGTAATTAAAAAAAGAGTATCCAATTAATAAAATGTAGTTCCGCTGTTCGGTAGCCGATACAAAACAATGTAACCTTTTTTTTCTCGTTTTTTCAACGCTACCTTAATTAACGTTAACGGCCAGTTAAGTGGACTTTGGGCCTTTACGTGTTTTACTGGGAACTTTCTGGCCTCATTCTGGATTAATGGGTAGACAGTAATTATTGTAATATACATTTATAAGCAGCAATTATGTTTAAGTTAGCAGCGTTAATTATCCGTTTAATATTCATAGAAAAAGTAAACATTGTTTAATAGCTATTATATGAAATGATATATGGGTTAACAAGTTTAAAACGAAAAATAATTCTGTAAAAGTTTCACTAATAAATGGTAGAATTATTTTGCTATAAAATGGAAATTTGAATTATTTTCGTTTTAAAACTTTCTCATTCCCACATTTTCATTAATGATTTTGATCATAAAAGCTTATTTTAGTTTTATAGACTTTCCATTTAATTGGAATTAATTAAAACTTTTTAGTTGTAACCAGTTATAACTTTAAGCGTGTACTTTGTTGGTTGTTAGAGAAGGAAAACAATATTTCCTGAAATATTCGCTAAGTGGGCGGGGTTTACGTTGTTTCGCGCGTTTCCTTTGTCTTTCAGGAATGTTCAGAATGGTAAATAGACAATCCTTGTTGAGTGCGCTGAAAAGAGCTTCCTGTTAAATAAGACGACTCTTGATTTAATTTATTTTACGAACAAATAGAATATGATGACGACTGTACTGGCTTTAACATTTTTGATTAAAAACGTTTTTATTTTCTTCGGGTCCATACGAAGAAATACCTGATAGCTATAACTAGAGGTCTTTAAGTTAAGAGTGAATAGGTTACTTCTGGGCAAGCATGCTCCATCGTCGACCACATCGTCGCTTTCCATTTCCAAGTTACATAGTGATCAAGCGCGAGCTTTTCCACAAAAAAAAAAGAAAACGAATAGATATTAAGGAAAGGGTAATGACCGTTATTACCAAGCTAAAACGAAACAACTGTAGTTTGTGATAGCTAAGGATTTAACAAAACTTACAGATGCTAACGGGCTTTTCTTTTCTGATGCTTCAATTTGTTTGAAGCTTGTATTTATAAGTTTACTCTCCACGTTAGAATCTCACGATACTATTTCTAAATCCATTTGTCATTCGATTTGCCACTGTATGATTTTAATGTAGATGTATACCTACCTACCAATTTGTAATTGTATTGGTTTACCGAATCGATTCGTTTTATATAGAAGAGTTTTGTTTTTCGCTATAACATACTTTTGTTTGATATTACGTTAGTTTTGATTCGAAATAGATTAGCAGAATATTGTAAATGTATAATGTACTGTTGTGTGTATCTGTTCTACATGTAATGGTCTTCAAGAGCTTTAAACGAACCTGTGGTTAGAAAATTTATACTGATCGTAATAATATCAGAAATAAGTACACATTTTCTCAAATACCTAATAGCATCAGCCTAATAATGTTCCCACTGCTGGGATTCAGGCCTCCTCTCTAGGAGAGGGAATGGGCCGTAATCCACCACGCGGGTCCTGTGCTGGTTTGTGGATGACATAATGTCTAATACTTACCTATTAATTTATTTATTAAAACTTTAGGTACAGTAGTGGTACATAGGCTGAATTAATGCAACAAGGCATTATTATTGAATAATCTAAAGAACTAAACTGTCATTTATGTAACAAATAAATTATGTATAGACCGGTACCGATTTTTTTTCTTATGCCAACTTTTTCTATGAATACAGGTCAAAGACCTTTGCCTTTTTTCACATGATCAATCATATATTTACATAGACACCTACATAAGTAGGTGTCTATTTAATGTATGTTTTACAACTGCGATAAATTCACGCATTTGACAACCGTGTGACTTTACAAATACTGCTATATCTGTATCATACTTATCAAAGCATGATTTAAAAAACCGCTTATTTTATTAGTATTTTTTTAAACTTCGAAGATGAACGAAAACATGTCAAATCATAACCGTTATTTTATAAAGCCTTTATAATGAGCCCAAACAAACTAAAATATAGTTACTATGTTAGATAACTATATTTTTTCATTACAATAAAGTGGTTCAAAATAATCACATTACATTCATACTGTCAAGCTGTCTGATAAAAAAGGATAAAATATATTAATCGATTTATTTCTACCGGCTGCACGGTGCACCCACACTGTGCACTCCAACAAAATACAAATACTGTCCTTGTTATATTATATTGTGTCGCGTTATCACTGACAGTGACAAGTATTAATAAAGGACAACTACTGATGTTGCGCTTGAGTTGCTTGTAGGGCTGTCAAGTTTTTATAAAAAAAAGGTGCAACGTTTTTCTTTTTTACAGTACAAAAAAGTGTGATAAAGGCGTTCACTCCTTCTCGCAAATTAAAAGAAATATATAATATTATTATCCAAATTTAAAACCACTGAATAATGGTAGATACGATTTTACTAATAAACTGCGAACGGCGAGCAATAGGTAGCTCGCTGTCCGACCGTCCGGTAACCGTCCGGACCGGGTCCAAGTCGTTGACGATACGTTCCACGCGCACCTTAAGGAGATGTCAGCAAACCGTAGGGGCTCAGCGCCTACTGGGGCCATAGGTAATGTGTAAGTGAACCCCGGGGCCCTGGAACGAAGGCAAAAAAGGAATAGAAGTGAGTTTTTAGTCAGTAAAAGTCTGGCACGCCCTCTCGCTCCGCCCGCGGGAGAAGTCATTGGACGATATTCCTATCGGAAAAAAAAATTATATATAAAAAATCTTCAGTTAAGCTAAGTTTAATAATATGTAGTTGCTGAAGGTCAGAAACTCTGTAAATCTTATTGGTAAAGTTTGAGCAAGTACGGATTGTAAAAATATAATAGAGCTTTTAGATCCTAAATACGTAGTTCACCTACTTTTTGGTTCGGTTCATTATAAAAACCCTTTTGTAAGAGTTCCCCTACCTTTTCGCTTGGTTGCATATAAAAGGTCTACAATTCACATAAAGACTGTAATTATTGAAGTAGTTAATACCACAGTAAGGGTAGTGATTATCTCGGATTTAATTTATACTATGCAGCTGTAGGTGTTCCATAACATTACCAAAGATTCATTATTTTATTGATAAATCCGACTACGTTATATAAATGAAATATTTATAATGCGTTAGTTTTCAAATAAAAATTGACAAACATTTAGATTTTATTTTTATTATTCCTTACTTTTCCCTTCACGTGGTATTTTTTTTATTATTTACACACTAGCTTCTACCAGCGGTTTCAGCCGCGTGAAAGAAAATTATACAAACAAAAAATACTTGTAGGATAAAAATTATCCTACATTTTATTCCAGGCTAAAGTAGTTGTAAAGTTTCATCCAAAACCGTTCAGCTGTTTAACCGTGTACCAGTAACGAACATAAAAATACATAAAAAACCACACGAATTCATACTTAATAATATTTATGTGAAATAAACCTACGTAGTAAAAAATATTCTTGCCTAAGGCAAGTTTGCTGCACAGTGCTTAAAAAAAAACTTTGGCAGATGTCTAGGCAAATTATTTTCGACCCAATCCACCTTTGACCGCAGTCGTGTTTCAATAAAAAGTAAACCTCCTCTTCACTTTTTATTGACCAGACTGCGGTCAAATACTTTAGCAAAAACAAAAGATTGACGTAAGTCAAAAATATCTAATAAGTTTTTTCTTATAACTTCAAGCTGACAACCCTATGAAAAGAAACAAAACTTAAAAAATAAATCACAATTATTACAATACCCGAGTGACGTGTTATCTGTGTGTCTATCTAAATGCAGTGGAACGGACATACGGACAAACGGGCGATATTGAGAGATCAATATGTTACTTTTTATGAGCGGCTCTTCTATGACTAAGGAATGCTTTGCGGATGCAGTAGGAGTCAATCGTTCGATTTATCGGTGTGAGTAACGAAATTGTAATGTTATGCTATTAGAAGGACAACTTAATTCGATTTATGTGCATGAACCGGAGTCATAAGTAGAGCATCTGGTGTACAAAGTGATTTCTGTTTTTATGAAAATAGGTTTTTTTTTATTTACTTATTTATTAAAACTTCATCATGCGACATAAAGGTGCACAAAAGTCGGACTTAATGCCATAGACATTCTTTAACAGTCAACTAAGTATGGTGAAGAGAAAACATGGCATGTGCATAAAATAAATAAGAGATATTGATGCGTGTATAGATAAAATAAAAATACATTATAAAGAATATAAATATCATATTAATCATATGATTTTTTTTTTAGAAATGCAGTAAGTGTAACTGTAAAGAGATTTGGTTTTTTTTTGCTTAGTGTACTTATTTAGTAATGTTGACAGTTCCACCTAGTTCATTGACACACCTATAAATACCTGCTACGCAGTCAATATAATGATTGATCATCAATTTAGTCTAGAATTGGAGCGTGATGCACGTTCTTTATGTATTGGCGGAATCAATGGATTGAAACGATTTTACTGACTACAGTATTTGTATATCGCTGTTTACGTGAAAACAGTTTGTTCCTTGTATTGTAAAATATAGCAACGAATAAAGACTTTAAAAAAATCTTAAATTAATCTTTCAGGGATGGAAAGTATAAATAATGAAAGTGGACTAAGAACATTGAAAAATAATATTTGGCATAAACGTAGATTCAAACTTATTTCAAATAAACCATTTACAGTCACACAAAAAAGTGAAGCTATTTGCACGTGCCTAAATTAAGATCTCTATGGTGAAGATCGCGCAAGAAACTCCATCGAACTTACACTAACTTACATTAACTCTCCCACAATTATGGTTACATACATACATCGCTAATGTTGAAATTATCAAAAGACTTTTTATGGGATCCCGTAAATGTACCTTAAAAGGTAAAGTATGTTCATAAATTAACCCCTGAATGATAGAAAATAATTAAGTCACTCTGTATATTAAAAGAATCAAAACTTGCAGGCCTAAAAGAATTATTACGATCACTATCTTCGGTACAGTTCATTTTGTTATCACGTCACAAAATGGTGTGATGTTGTGGTCTGTTACGATTCCCACGGAGAATGAAGTGGTTTGTCTAAAGCCAGAGATCAAAGTGTTATCAAGAGCATTGAATTGAATAAAAAATACTGACCCGACCGCACAGTTTGAACTCATCATGGACCATGTTGGAGGCAAGATTTTTGTCTTAAGTAAAAATTCCTGAGTAAAAATTTTATTGATATCTTAAAATAAAGTCCGATAACATAATTCTATCCTACTAATCACACTAAAATTAAAAAGAATAACGCCTGTGTATGTTTGGTTCTTCTTCACGCTCGAACGGATGAGTGGATTTAGCTGCAATTTTACTCACGGATAGACCATGTTCTAGAGTAGCACGTAGGATTAGGCACTGTTTATCCTAGGAGTATACTCTCTAAGGTTAATTTGCTACTTCTACTCGGGCGAAGCCGTTGGGAATATTAAGTTTTGCAACTTAGTATTCCTAATAAATATAAGTAAGAGTCTCATGTTCGGACGTTTTCCAATCGATCATGCCTTAACGTGGAAGGAATTAAGTACCTACACGGGTAGACTAAGAGTTACAGGCCATAAAATCAATTTTGTTCTGTAGGATAGTATTAGAGTGTCACGTGGGAGATGGCACGGTTAAAAATATATTTCAATGATGCGAACAATAAATAATAATAATATGTGACTTTAGTTGATCTTTTTAGTAGCCCTAAGTCGAGCTACACGAATACTGACAAATGTTTGCACTGACTGGACAGGTCTACTCAGAACTGTGTAGTTCTTTCTTCAAAAGACCATCTGAAACTCCAATCTCTATGGTTCTCATATGTTTTAACCATTACATGTTTGCTGTATGGACTTTAAAAGAGACTTTGACCCCTGAGTTTGTTTCGGTGATTCTTTTCAGGGTACTTAGTCAGCTAGAAAACACCGGCCTCATCTAGTTAAAATTGTCAAAAAAATTGACTTGTGAAAGGGTTTTTAAAAATCTACAGTTACATTTAATTTATTTATAGTAATTCCATATAAACGTTTAAGTCCCTGCCATAAATATTGAAATGAATTAGTCATGTAGTTTTAATAGTTACAACAATGTGTTTACAATTAAACTTACAAAGACCACTTGTGTTTTAAAAGGTTAAAAACCTCAAACATGCGTGGAAGAACAACCATTATACATATTTTAACGATTATTTATGGTTTCAAAGTACGACCTTATTAGTTAAGATTTAGAGCTTGTGATCTACCGACATAAGTCAGACTAAGTTTCAGCTTACTTTAGCTTAATGGATACTGAAATTAAGCTAAGAGATCCTAACTTAGGTCAGACGGCGGAGTATGCTTGAATTTTATGCTTGAAAATACCTAAGCTTCATTTAACAGTTTTAATTTGTTTTTGCTGAATAGTTTCAGGTAAATAATTATTATGTACTTAATCGAAGTTTTTTGTGTGTAAATCTTATTTTTTGGGTATAATAAGCTATCGTTTATCCAAGATAAATACACATTTCTTGAGAATAATACCACGGGAGCGAAACAGCGTGAAAAGCTGATATATTTTTAAAAATGGTAGTTTTTAAGTTATAGTTATTAAATAACATCAACAGAATTTGTCAAAAAAAAAAAAAAAATAGTGGTGAAACATCACATAACATAACTCACTAGGAGACAGAATGGACCAAATTCCACCACTCGGACCCAGTGCGTTGGTGGAGGTCATATGTCTTTGAATTTTTGATTCTAGGACATACCAGTTTCGTCAAGATATTTTCCTTCACAGTTTTGAGAGCAGTGGTGATGACATAAACTACACAAAGTAAAGCTCCTGTAACCAACCCGCGCTAGGCCCAAGTGGTGGATTATGGCCCATTTTCCTCTCCTAGTCCTAGAGAGGTAGTCAGAGTCCCAGCAGTGGGAATATTATAAGGCTAATACTATGCTATGCTATGCTAAAGCTCTAGTTTGTTAGTAAATCCACAACCTACAATTTCTAAGTTGGGCAAACGTCTGGATCGAATCATGTCGCCGTCGGCTCGTAGTGTTTCACGTACCTCTCAAAGAGAAGTCAACAAAACCGTTGGGGCCCGCAAGGCCAAAGCCAAGGGGCTATGTGTCGACTTCTGAAGGGGTCACTCATGGCCCTGGGACGCAAAGGGCAACTGAGGGAACATAGGTGTGGTATTTATTAGTCAGTAAAAGTCTGACACGTTCTCCCACTCCACCTCGAAGCGAAAGAACTCATTAGATGATTTCACCTAAATAAAGTCAGGGTTGTTACGAATGTTCACCACTGCTCTATGTTAATATATTGATATTTTGTACTGACAGTTGTTAGTCTGGAACTTTTATTACGTTGCTTCCCCTCATGTCTCTTAAACTTCTTCAATAACATAGAGTTATTTTTCTATAACCAATTGGCTTGAGTATTATCCACTATGAAATCAAATTGTTGAGGTCATTGGGACGCCCCTTTATGTCCAGCAGTAGATTGTTATGCTTTGATAAGATATGACACTAACATTTAGTTATGGGGAAATGTAGGAGAAACCAATAAGCTATTAACTCCTTGTTGACTTGTGAATGTTGGGAGGTTTTACTATTAATTAATTGGAGCTTTTAGAGCTTGAGCATACATAAATGACAAATCAATCTTGGTTTCTTAAGAAAGTTGATATTTTATTAGTTTTTTAGAGGATTTGCTCTTGACCCCTATCTCATTTGAAGGTAAGTGATGATATGGTCCACAAGGAACACACTTGCTTAGAAGTAACCTATTCACTCTTGACTTAAAGACCCCTAGGTTGGAGCTTTTAGGAAACACAGACTCTGGCAGGGAATTCCACTCCTTAGCTGTTAATTAAAGTTAATAATTACTTTGAATAGATCTGAAATTATAATGAACTAGCTATCCCCCGTGGTTTCACCCGCGTGTTTGGATAGTGTTTCCTTTCCAATGGTGCTAGGCTTCGGCGATAAATGGAATAGCCGACACTATAAGTAACAATGTTCGGTTCGGATCTACAGACTTGAATTAAAAAAAATAAGTCCAAATGTTTAAACAAACTCTTCTGTTGTATTACCTCTAATGTCTGAATCGAAAAAAAAAAAACGAATCATAATGTCAGATTTTACAATCTTTTGAATTAATGTGAACAATGTGACAAAAATCCCAATTTTTTTTTTATCGAAAAATTGTACCTGTGGAACAGAAGAAATTGCGTAACAAAAAGATTTAGATGAGGTCTTTGCCCGAAAGTGTCCATAGTCGGCAACAAAAAAAAATCGTAATCATTTCATCAAAATTATTACAAGATGTTGACAGCTTACTTCAATACTCACAACACAGTTTGAATATGGTCTATAAGTGGCACCGGCAGATGGTTCTACAAACTATTACATGTGCAACTCATGTTGACCACGTGCTGAATAATTCACACAGCTGATATTATTTCATAATTTGTTTTACTAGTTAATTCATAACTATATTATTTTCGATGATTTTCTACTAGTACAAACATACAATTATAATAATCTTTTAATCTTTTAGTCCTTTATCTCAGGTGTCAGCGTTCCTTTTTGGCTATTAACTTGATTATGGGCTATCGATTCTACTCACTCAAGGTAGACCGATGACCAGGTGAGGGTCGTGGTAATCCGATGGATACGAAACGCATAGGACCCGTCGTTTTGGCATCAGTTAGCGGAGGCCTATGTCCAACAGTCAACAGTCTTTCGGCTGAAATGATGATGACTCTACTCTGATACTCAAAGTAGAGTCATCATCATACACGAACCAATTTAATAGCGCTTGTCAATCCACTCACTCTCTCGTAACTTTTGAATATCAACATGCTATCGCCACGCTTCCATTGATAGAATGTCACATTTCAAAAGTCAGGTCTTCAAAACAAATGCAGTATTTTTCTCGTTTTCACGTTTATTGACTTATTTTTCATCTTCTACAGCACAGAACAGAGCGCCCCGTATCAAGGAACACCCATCAAACACAGTGTCGGGACGCAGTGAGCCCGCGACCTTGAGATGTGTGGTGGAAGGCCGACCTAAGCCTTATGTGCAGTGGTATAAAGATGGATCCCCATTGCCACAAGCTGAGGATGGACACAGAGTGTTGTTGGAAGACGGTCTACTATTTTTAAGGTTAGTTTTTCTTACAAAGTATTTTGCACAACATGGTTAGACCTCTTATACGATGGATAGCCTAGTGGAGGTTGAAAAAAAAACTACTGGGTGTGAAAAGCCCAGCTCATGATGATGATAGTACTTCTAACGGTATATTTAGTTTTGGACTGTAACCTTGAAATGCCAGGTAGCAGAAAATTGCAGTGTAGATGGTTGGACCAAAGAGAGCTTATTTTAGGAGACAATTAATTTAATATTCTACAACTATCACACAACGCACTACGCAGTCTAGTCCGAAGTTAAGCAGTGTGTGTTATGGGTACAACTCATAAAACACACTTATAGATTTCTAAATACGTACATTATTTAGATAAATTACTCCAAGACACAGAACAAATGATCGTGCTCATCACTCAAATATTTGTCCTGGGTGGGAATCGTACCCACGACCTCCGGTATAGCAGTCAGGGCCACTAACCACTAGACCAACGACTAACAAGCCAGTCAAAAAATGTTGATATTACATTAAGTTATTCATCTTTGCACCATGCAGAACCGGATAGCTTGATGGCTAGGAGCCAAATTCACCAATAAACTAATCGCGATTCGTTCAAACAAAACGCAGTTTGAGCGACTAATCGAGATTATAGTTTCATTTTGCGTTTCAACGCGATGAATTAAACTTAGTTTACTCTAAACTCAGTTTCAATTCTTTTGTTGTCGCCCATTTTACGACACAGGTCTTTAAACTAGATTACGCTGAGCTCAGTTTAGTTGAACTAAGTTTTTATATTGAATGATGAAATCAGCCCTAAGAGTACGACGGTTCTTAAAGCTTTTTTAGAGCCAAAATGTTTGTTTTCTAAAGATCGTTTTTTAAAAAAAGCTAGAGTTCTCAGTTTTCAGCTAAATGAAGTCTTCCGGTATCTACACAATATAAGAGTAGCATGCTCATATTATGTTCCTTCTTACAATATACATATTTGGTAATTCAATTTTCTCGTAAATATATTCCGTTGCTCCAGCTCCGGAGCAATAACATTATGAAACAGTGGTCTGTGATCAAAAAGAGTTTTGTAACGATCCTAATCTGAATAAGGAAGTGGAATTTCAATTTAGTTTGATTTAGAACTAAAAGCACAGTATTTTTTTTTATATTTATGGTTTATTAGTATACCTATTCTTGTATTAATCTTTTTTCTCTGTTTTATTCCATCTACCACTATTTGTCTCTCCATCACCTTAAGGTTGACTGATAGAAAATGCCTAAGTCATTAAGTCCACCTCGGTACTTTTGTGCATGAAGTGTTTAATAAATAAATAAATTTTCGTAGTTGTAAGGACTGGGAAGTTGTATTGTGCTTTTTAATATTATTCAGGCATATTATTTTTTATTACTTTAGTTAGGGGTTGTTAATGGCAGGTAAGTGAGAACTTTAAACCCATATCCATATCCCTTTATATCCATGCTTTGAGTACATAGGGTCCTTACCTATGAAATTTCCGTATTTTAAATAGGTTACTTTGATCAGGGCTATCTTCGGATTGCCTTGAAATTATAAGTTCAAATAAACATTGTTGCGACAACGAACAAAATCGTGATCCGATAGTTGTTACCTAGGAGTAGTAAGTCGCTCAGTCTAGTGTGGACGACTGGACTTAACTTCAGTTTATTTTCGTATTTACTCTATAATTAATTAGAATTCAATAATTTTCGCAAATAGTTCATAAAAAGACCGTAAAAACATATAAATTACAAATTTAATTCGCATGTTTACTATTGAGAGCTAGCTGATATAGGATTAAAGTTTTTCTAAGACATTTCTTCTGATGTCCGCTCTATTGTATCTCTTTAATCTCTTTGGTTTTTATTGGTGTTTTATATTCATAGGTAAAGATTATCAAAATTATTGAAAGCAAAGTTCTTATATCTCAATCGACACTGAACTAGAGAAAAAAGTGCAAAAGAAATGATTTAATAGTCGTATATTACATACATTTTAATTTATTTATGATTTTTTTTTAAATGTGTTAAAAATGCAGCCCTGAAAATGTAGCTCTTAAATCCCCAACTTCCTCCTCATGAATCCAGGCATAACAAACACCACTTACGTACAATCAAGACAGCTCACAAGATTCATGTCCCCAGGGTGAACCGGGGCAAAAAGGAGAGCGACGAAGGTGTATACTGGTGCGTGGCACGCAACCTGGCAGGCGAGGCCGTCAGTCACAATGCCTCGCTTAATGTCGCCGGTGAGTCCTAGAACATGTACCTACTTATAAGGCTGCTTTTACATTAGGAATGTGTGTGGTAGCTAAGCGGTGCAACTAAGCTACGGAAATACGGCTATCTCTGTGAGAGAAGTAAGCCCTCGCAGAAAAATCCCGAAGTAACATTATGTCAGAGATACTCAGAAATGTTTCGTGAATGGCCTGTACTACCAACACCCACATATTACCTGCTCAATCTTTTACTTGTGGCATTTCGACAATCGTTATTGATATAATGTCATATTGTGCTGAGTCTTGGGCTAAGGTATAGCGGACCGTACAAGTATGATGGCTAACTGGTGTCTGAGTTATTTCAATGGGAAATGGTTACACAATTAATGCAGCTCCTGTCCGTACGAAGATGTACAGCTGGTTTAAAGAAGCTATATTTCATACGCCAGAGCTAAGCTATGAAATCCAAATGATGAACCGATGGTTTGGTATCATACCATCCATCACTACACAGCTTAGTAAATCTTAGTGGATAGTTAGCCTAAGAAGTAGGAAGCGGGTTGAGGGGGGAGGTAGATATTTGCATACAAATGTTTGTCGTATGTCGGAGTACTGTTTAACCTTTGTTGGAGAGATTAATGTGTGGTGTGTATGGCGTTTACGATAGCGGGTATAGCTTGCGTTCTGAGATAGTAAAATATATAGGTACAGCTAAGTAAACTACATGCATTTAATACATATATACATGATAATTTATTAACCTTATAATGTTCTCCTTAAAGGAGAGAAAATGGGCTGTAATCCACCACGCGGGCCCCGTATCATGGATGGTGGATATCACAGTCATGTCTTCGAATTTTTGGTTCTAAGACATGCCGGTTCCCTCACGATGGTTTCCTTCTCCGTTTTGAGACTTAGTTGAGAGCATTAGTGATGAAATAAATTACACAAATTACTTAATACGTTTGACTGGGTTTGAACCCGCGACCTAATGCTCATAAATCGTGCCACTAGGCCACCACTGCTCGGAATTCAATAACCGAGTGTTAAAAAACGTGTGAAGTCATTCATTGTAATCTTTATGTGTAGCAAAAGAAAAAATAGTAGTCTATAGATTTATCTTGAATAAGTCTTTTAATTCCCTTGCAAATCATGTTAAATTCTCGAGAAATATACATTTTATTTAGTAGAACTCAAATCAACAGTTCCGTTCTCGAGTTAGTTCAATCAGCTGAGTGAAACCTGCCTAACGTAAACGCAGTAATAAATCAATCTGCTTTCGTTTCCAATATTCAGTAGTACTAAGCTTCCTACGCTTTATTAAGGGAGAGTAGAAATAAACACTAGCTACTTACGAGTTGAAACCTGGTTAAGTCAAGTCGCGGACTTGTCGGGTGCGTTACTAGACACTGTGACATTTTCCCCCACGCTAAAATGTCACCCTGTCTTTGTACCCGACTCTGTTTAACATTTGTCCTGTGTAGTAACAGAAAGATAATTTCCAGTTCTTCGTGACGAATTCAGAGCCGAGCCAAGAGATGTTCATGTCGCAGCTGGTGAACCAGCTTTGTTGGAGTGCTCACCTCCTCGAGGGGTGCCAGAACCTTCGGTCCATTGGCTCAAAGATGGACAGTCGTATGACGTTGAAGTTAATGGCAGGTAAGAACTGTTATAGAAAAAATGTGAAGTGATGACATTCGAAATTCGAAAATTATTTATAAATTGCATTTGCCTCGAGTACAATGGAACTGTTAGAGCATTTGCGCACTGTATCCGATTCTAATCCGAATTCAAGATGCAGGCGCCATTCAAATTGGAGATGTTCGAATTCAAACGGCTGGAGTCCGATGGATTTAGTACACAACCCCTCAAGCTCAAGTAAATACGTCTATTACGAACCGACATATCTCAGATTCTGATCGGATGCCGTGTGTAAACGCTCTAAAGACCAAGTCGATACTTTTCGAATCTTAAATGATTTAAAACAGTTTTTGTATACAAAACTGTTTCTATTGATTTTCTCTAGGAATCTTAAGTGATAAAGATATTTCCTTTCAGGGTAACAGTAACAGATACAGGAAACTTAAAGATCTTAGAAACATTACCGACAGACAGTGGTCTGTTTAGATGTGTAGCATCAAACATAGCCGGTGAAAGGCAGTCGCGCGCCGCGGCACTAATTGTTTTAAGACGACCACACTTTGTTGTTAAGCCTAGCAACGTAACCGCCTTGGTTGGGCAAACTGTCGAGTTTAACTGTCAGGTAATATAATGTACTGCCTTTAGGGTACAATTTATGTCATGCCATGTTTTGTTCTAACACTTTCGTAATTACTTTTAGAGTTATGATGCAAGCGTAAAAATAACATGGGTCAAAGAAGACGGCTCATTGCCTTCGCATGCCACCATAATACGAGGGTTATTACGGCTAGAGCATGTGTCGGCGTCGGATGCTGGCGTCTATTCCTGCCGGGCCGACAGCCACGCCGGTACCAGCATCACCAGCGCAACACTCACCGTTTACTGTAAGCTCTGTCTCTATTTAGATCGATTTTATTGCATCAATAATTCTAACAACTGTCCGTTCTATTTTAATACGGCCATCTGTTCCAGCCTTACCGCACTTCACGCAAATACCGTCCAATCTGACCGCATGGGAGGGCGATGTGGTTTCCATCCCATGTGAAGCTAAAGGCTTACCTACGCCGACCACATTTTGGATTCTTGAGGGGATTCAAGATTCTTTACTTTTCCCGGAGTGTACGAAAAGTAATACGAGCTTATTATATTTGGACGGGGCGCGATCTGAACACAGTGGGAGAGTGATTTGCACAGCTGTCAACGCAGCTGGCAGTATTATGCAAGAGGCTTATCTTAAAGTGCTAAAAAAAGGAAACAATGAACTAAAAGAGCCTTCTTTGGATCGTGAATACAGCGTAGATTATGAACGTGAGACGCATATGACGCAATATGAGTTAGTTCAAGCAAGGAAATATTTGCAACAAAATGTGTTAGTTCTGAGAAGGGTAGAGGCGTTATCTTCCACATCTTTAAAAGTTGTTTGGGATGTAAGTTATTACTTTGTAGTTTTTACGTTCCATTCATTGTGTGGTGTAAACATGGTGTAAACCATATTAACGTGTCTATTTTTAGGTTTTGACCGACTACAATGAATACTTGGAAGGTGTTAAAATCTGGTACAATGGAACAACATTGAATTGGCGCAATGCAACTGATGAGGAAATTACGTTACTGAATCCGGTACAGTCAGACGTCCTGTGCTCAAACGGGTCTCTGATGAACGTGGACAATAGTGGATCGTCGAGCTATATCCTCACGGGATTAATGGCATATACGCAGTATGATATATTCCTGATGCCGTTTTACAAGATGTTGTTAGGAAAGCCATCGAATTTAATGACGGGGTTCACGGACGAAGACGGTGAGGAACATAAGGGTTCTTTTTTCGGTTTTCGTTTGTTTATTGGATGTGGTTGCATATTTTATGTGTTGGCGATATTTTAGTGCCGTCGGCGCCTCCCCAGAGCGTTACAGCGGGTGTAATAAACGCGACGTCGGCGTGGATACGGTGGGAACCGCCACCTGTGAACACGTGGAACGGTGAACTCACCGGGTACTTGGTAAGTTCTGCTTTACAATTATTGTTTAATTATGATTATTGTTTTGCTCGATAAAGTTTTATGTTGGGGATTAAAATGTGTTTATAAACAATGTTTTATTGTTTCCGATTGTTGCGGGGTATTTCAATGTTTTATTGAATTCATGTGTTAAAGGTATTCATTACACTTATGCTACCTTTAGGATAAAACTTAATTGTAAAACATACAGTCAAGGAATTTCAATGTTGTTACTCGATATACTAGTTACGACAGTTTGGCGTTTCATAAGGTATAAAAAGAAAGACGGATGTGATTTTATGGTTTAAAAAAAAGCTTATTTTCCGAGCAATCAATATTCTGGAATTTCAATCTTTGGTAATGGCAGAAATTGGACGGCATTTGGCCGCTCTGCAATGGGTCGCGAGTTCGATTCCCGCACGTAACAAATATTTGTAGGTACAGCCTACAGATTGGTGTTCGGTTCTGGGTATCTTATGTATGTGGGTTTATGATTGTGAAGCACCACGATACAGGAATAATTCCTAGTGGGCAAAATTAAAAAAAATGAAAAAAAAATTTTTTTTTATACCAGTTTTCAAAGCCACTTTAACCAGACCCCTTCATCACAGATCGAGATCCGTGTAGGTGGTAGTACAGGAGGTCGCGTGGTGGGTCAGATGTCGCTAGGCGCTCGAACAAGAGCAGCGGCAGCAAGCTCCCTGCGGGCCGGAGGGCGTTACAGTGCACGTGCCGCCGCCGTCACGCGACGCGGACACGGCCCATTCAGTGCGCCCGCGCATATACACATGCTGCCCACGCAATCCCAGAGACACTATGTGCAGTAAGTAATACTTCCGATCTATTATCATTATTAATTTGGTTTATTGCTGCTTTTGATCTAAGTTGTTGGAAAGAGTTAGAGAAATTAGTGGTGATAACTTTGGTATAATATTACAGCTGACCGTACTATGTGATGGTAATCTTTCACTCGTAGGTAGGCGGCTAGCATGTTTACCACTGTGGGACTTAAAAAAGCAATACAGTAGCTTATAATAAATTTTACAAATAAAGTTTTGTGGAAATTGAAAGTGACAAAGGTCGTTCTATTCTATTCTGCCCTGTTAGTGAAGGTCCATAAAATAATACTGCTTGAAGGCTTCCCCTAGGTTTACAAGTGACTTAGTGAATCTAAAATGTGCAGATAGTGAAAATCTATCGTTAGCTTCATTTTTATATCGTCTAAACAATTGGGTATAGTTTAACGGTCACAACTCATTCTTATTCTTTTTTATTTTTATTTGTAACCAGTTTAAAAGTGTTATAACTTCATACAAAGCTATCTATTCCTCATTATTGTATGCTAATTTCGGCACTAAATGTTCTTTTTACGACTTTTGAGCAGCTACAGTCAGTTATTTTTAATTTACTACTCAATTTTGTTTCACAGTTTATTTTAAACAATGGAAATGTGTAATTAAAAAGCACTTTCTTTTTGTTGTTCTTTAGGACTGAACCACCAAAAGATTCGAACATAACGCATATATTTCAAGAAACATGGCTCTTAGCTCTTGGACTAACATTATTCTCCATAATTGCGATCGGCGTGTTCAGCGTTTACTACATTAAGCGGCGAAGCAACATTCAGAGGAAGAAATCTACTGGTAATTTGTGATAGACATTCTTGTATACAAACAGTTGGTACGTTTTAAGTATATGTAATTGAAACATTGATCTCGATTGTAGGTCAGTCAATTGTGACGGCTCAACAGTGTCTATTGAATAAAGACACTATTTGGCTAAGAGACCGGCCTGTATTCGCCGCCCCGACCGATCCCACTCTTGATATTACCAGCTGTCACCAAAGTCTCCTGCATGGTGAGTATGGTTTGTTATCTCTCCCGATAATCAGTATTTATTTTTGGAGTATCATTGACATATTTCTCACGATATAAATTCTTTGAAATTGATACTATCAAAACAACTGAGATACCGATTTGTCATGTGATAAAAATATGTTTCGATGAATGTATTATCAAACTTTTTTTACAATCACGCCTACAATTTTTTTTCATTTGCACCGTTTATAGAATGTAACGTTATCCTCAGGTGGGCAATCAACGAGCATTCTAAGTGTCGAGCCAGAATACAGTCTGCCACAGAATTCCATTCAAGGATTAGACGCCTCAAGTGTTGACAGAATGCGGCGCGGCCCGCCGGAACCTTACGCGTCCAGCGCCATTTACACAGAACTCAATTTCAAGGTACGCTTTGATAAGCTTTTCGAGAACTCCATTGTTGACTCTAGATAAGATTTCAACGAATTTGCATACGTTAATACTATCATATATCAAATACCTCACAAAATGTTCATCATAAGTGTAACAATAAATTACATTTTCCACACAGGACAATAACGAAATCGGAGACTTGAGGAATTGCCCAGAAAGACGATCTCATAACAATAGCATTGTTAGGTCGTGTAATGGAAGCATTCAGTACTCGAATGGGGAATGTTCGACGTGTTGCCATAGCACGTCCAGCAGATCAACTAAAGACTATAGAGAGCCGAGGCATGAGAACGCACATAATGACATTAACGTCCTGGAGGACGACTGCGCCTCTTGTCATACAAATAGGTCCGGATCAAGAAGTCGACAAGACAAAAGCAAAGTGTGTCCGGCGAGTGATTTAGAGTACGACTATCCGCAGTGGCACTGGCTGGGACGAGAGAACAGTTTCAAAATTCCCATTCAGACGAGTAGACATTCGAATGTAGCGAGGTCGGAGCAGGGCTGTCAAATAAATCTGTGTGATATACTACCGCCACCGCCGTATGAGGTAAATTGATCTTGTTTACAAATCACCCCTATGACCCATTAGTGTTTTTCACTGTAATGGACAATGCAGATATAAAGATTTAATGCATTTTTCAGAGTCCAGAAAACAAGACCGTGTATGGAACTCCAAATAATTAGACGTGTACAATGTTGGAAGAGGAAATCAAAGCAATAATCAACATTATCTTTTCAAATTTTAAGGATAGGTTATTTGAAAAAATGTTTTGCAGTTGTTAGTGATGTTCATATTGTGGAACTGAACAATTAAAATGGTATTAGGTGTAGGTAGATAATATATAACTTAATATTCATCTGACAAGATCATAACCATTGTAGATTAGCCATAGTAGTGCTTGTAATGTAGATACCGAACTTTCGATATTTGTATCTCGTACGTAATTTATTCCTAATCTATATTCTAGTCACAGTGCATAGGACTAGTTTTGCCATTGGTAAACACTGTATTCTCTTATAAGCTAATCTTTTATATCCACGACATGAGGTTGTTACAATTTTGACTGTAAACTTAGATAAAATCGAAGCCCTGCATTTCACTGCCATATAGGTACCTTTAGGACTTTCTAGAATATTAGTTATATAATCTTTGACTGTGATATTTATATTAAATTTGTGTATTAGAAATAAATGTAACCCTAGTGTAATTACCTAACTTTCCCCAAACTTTCAAATTTTTTAATACTTCGCATACCTACTTAACGTAAGAAACATTTAAGAATTTGATCTGTATTCAGAATATTTTCAGAAACAGTTGTGTTTGTACCCGAAACAGAAATCTGAAATATAGCAACTTTATAAAGATAGAAATGCTTTTTTATTTATTCATCATCATCATTTCAGCGGAAAGACGTCCACTGTTGGATATAGGCCTCCCCCAAGTGTCGCCACAATTATCACACATTTTATTTATTATTTAGTAGAAACTAAACCACGTTTCCTGTTGTTAGTGTCGCTTTATTATTCCAAGGATAATAAATATTAAATTCAAGGAATTGTCTAATAAAATTTTGAGAAGTCTTCCTTATTCGGTTGTCGTGTCCCGAAAACTTTATAGTAGGAACAGAGATATAAAATACGCTAAAAGGCGACGTAAATAATATACACTTTAGTAATGAAGCACGTCGTTACCTGCGGCTTACAAGCCTCTAACAGAGTCGTAAACTGCAAGAACTGTAAACTGTAAACAACTTGTCGGCAAAAAGATTTATTTTATGATTATACAGATAATTAGGAAAATAATCCACGGTAATCTGGTAACTGAGCAGCAAATTACTTATTTTTAGAGACCAGTACAATCATTTATCAATTCTGTACCGTATGTGATACATTCCGGGCCCGAAAAACTGAATAGCGCGGACTTATTCTCGGCGAAAGGTTTCGGGTTAAGAGCATTTGGCAATAAATCTTTGAGTCCAATTTATTCCTGTCTTGCTTACGTATCGGCCACGTTTATAGCTACCTTTTTGGTGCCGAAAGAGCTTTCCTTTATCAGCAGATTTTCGGAGCGGACAAAGGACTATTCGATTCAAATGATATCCGTTATAGTTAGGTACACTTAAGGAAAATTCTGCTGAGAAATGCTGTTTGGCGTTAAGAATATAGGTTTATTTGCTATTTCAATAACAGCAATAGGAGTATTATGGAACGTTTGGTAGTAAAACGTTGTTTATGCTGAAGTTAGTGTCTATCTTGGCTAACTATACGACCAATTTAATTCTATCATATTCAAGATATCTCTTATTACATTTGCTATTGATTAAATCTATAAAAGATAATTTAACTAATAATAACTTTTAATTAGAGAGTGGAACTGGAAATTTCAAGCCGTAGGTTAGGGATTTTTATTGCGGGAAGTGATGGGAAAAGCGAAGGGAAACCGATTTTAGTTAATTGGTGACCGACCGGGCCGAGCCCAAGTCGTCGACAGCGCGTACTGTTCCCGCGCGCCTTAAGGATTTGTCAGCAAATCGTAGAGGCCCAGCCTGCTAGCTGCAGGCAGGCAGGGTCAAAACCTGCTTGAGTCATGGGTTAGCTTCCGAAAGGAAGGCCCGGCCCCGGCACGATAGGCAACGAAGGAACGGGGTAGGTTTTTAGTCAGTAAGAGTCGGAAACTATTTCCCGCTCGGCCCAAGGGCGGGATTTGTCATTGGATGATTTTAACTACCATAAAAAAATTTGGTGATTTTATTTTTCGGAAAATACAATATTCCGCCTAGTTGTATTAGTTTACAACTCGTATAAAGTTACCATCAACGGTATTTCTATTAAAATATCCGTAATATCAAGTCAGGATTCTTCGTATACCCACAATAATACAATTTAATACGACGCATAAAATTTGAATGCTCGTAAACCAACAAGGACCTAAATAAGCGATATAAAAATAGAATTAACTGCTTGTTGATGTTCAAAGGCTCACTACAATATTCAATAGACTCTCATGAATGTCACTGTATTCACGCGTTCTGAAAATGTTATAGCTTAAGTAAACAAAGCTTAGAAAATACAGGTCACTTTAGTCATTCCCTGATAATGCCTTATCTAGCATTGATTGATTGAATTTTTGGCGTTTTGAAGGATTTTTCGGTAAATATCGAATGAAATTGCTTTCCGAGCATTGTTTTCTAGGTTTATGATTTGCTTGGTGTACCTATAACATAAATTAAATTGTAGTTGTTTTTTGTTTTATTGAAATGTGTTTATGGAAATTTTAATGTCGATAGAACAAAATGAATTTTAGTATCTTTTAAAATGACATCGTTGTTGATATCTTTGTGTAGGAGGTGGTAAAGCTGAGTAGCAGAGCAAGTATAGGTATATGCACTAGAAGTACAGAGTAAGTAATGTAGCTAAGTATCAGTTCTTCTCGGCCGAATACGACAACCTAAGTATTTGTCCTACTGGGCCGAATACGACAACCTAACAATGATAAAATTGAGAAACTTTCATGACAAGTGAAAAAAAAAGTAGGAACTGTATTGTATGAAAAGGAATAAAAAATTGACAGATTATCGCATGTCGATTTGATTAAATAGGACCTTGGTTTGAATTACTCGAAATAAATTCATCTACGGTGCAAGATTGCACGTTGTGGCAACTTTTAGTAACTGAGCGACTTACTTAGTACTTCAATTTTAAATATGATTAATAATTTTGATAGTATCGCATTCGCAGTTAAAATTTTGGTATTCTATGTCATCCTCAGAACAACAGTGCTTTAACTATAATTTCGTTCTGTTTCTTCATAATTAAGGTTTTTATTTCTATATAGTCACTAATTTAAACCCAGCCAGGCGCATTACTTTGTGTAATTTATTTCATCACCACTGCTCACAAAACGGTGAAGGAAAACATCGTGAGGAAACCGGTATGTCCTAGAACCAAAAATTCGAAGACATGTGACATTCACCAACCCGCATTGGGCCCGCGTGGTGGATTACGGCCCATTCCCTCTATTAGAGAGGAGGCCTGTGTCCCAGCAGTGGGAATATTGAAAGGCTGATGATGATGATGATGACTAATTTCAACTATTTGTTAAAGGTTTTGACAAAATTCAGTATCTTTATTCTTTAATTATATATTTTTTTATTTGGTGTCGATCAATATATGCTATAGCCATACTTTGAAATATCAAAGGCACATATTATTTTATTACCAACCAAATCTGTATTAGCAGACTCAGGTAAACTTATTTCCACATCTAACATCTGCATTATTAAACTGCCTATATCAAAGATAATTTGGACAGCAAGATATTCATAGGCACATAATCCTATCCAGTTTGATTGGACAGGCTTGGCAATATTATCCATAGGTTGCAAGTTGTCAGATCTAGTTCAACTGGACATAATGTGATTCTAAGCTCACATAACAATGCACATGACTTTGTTAGAGCTGCACGGTTGAGTTAGCCCACATAATAGCGCAGAATACATATTAATCAAGTCATTAATTTAGTTAATAATTGAGTATGTTAATGATTTCAAAACAAACAAATAAATACATAATTAATTTGACGACACGGTTGGAGCGGTGGTTAAGCGATTGACTACTGCTCGGTGTGTCGCGGGTTCGATTCCCGTACGGAAAAAAATAATACTTGTATAACTGATAGGTGTTCCGAGTTTGGGTAACAGAAAACGCACCTACGGTACAGGAGTAATTTTTAGTGGGAGGCAAAGTATATTTAAAAAATAAAGTATAATTATGTGCCGCTGTAAACACCTAAATACTGTTTACAAGTATATATTACTGTATTGGGTAGCAGTTCTTCTAAGCAACATAAGACAAAAGTAGGAAGGAAAGATTATGATAATGATGAGATTATAAGTGCTGACGGCTACGAGACAAATCGTTTGAATGACTCATCAGTGATTAGCAGCAATTGAAGCAGTAACGTTCAGTTACTGCTAAGGAAATATACAAAAAATACTACTACCAAATACTAACAGTGTATATCTCATCAACATTTTGTTATATTTGCAAAACCCACGACAAAATATATGATGGTGTAAGGTGTGCCTAAGAGCTGGCCACGTAGCCAAATTTACATAATAAAATTTTGCCCAGGGCCGTGAGTCAAAAATGTAAAACTAAAACATTATCCTGTGTGCCGCCCTCAACTTTGGATACAGACCACGATAATCAGCACCTGCCATCTGCCGTCATCTTGACCCACCCAAAGTATTATGTCGACGTCTTAGAGTGAAAACCTCGGGTGTGCAAATTTAGCTAAGTAATTTTATTTTGTTATATTTATGGAAAGAAAAGTTCGTAACGCGCATTGTGTTACGAACTTTTCTTTCCATAAATATAACAAAATAAAATTACTTGCATCTTTGACGTTGAATGAATACCTTGTAACTTCTCTCAACTCGTGATAACCTCACAACAGCGCGTCACAACTCATCGAAACAATTGAATAAGCAAAAGAGTACCTGTTTGAAATAAATCTTTTAAATATTTTTATACGCATTTGCATAAACTATTATAAATTTACGGTGTGCCTATCTTTTACAGTTCATTAAAAACACTTAACTAATTATATTACAGTAAAATAAAAAATAAAAATATCAACCTTACGCTAACTACGACTAACTAAAACCAAACTAAAATATGGCGTCAAAAAACAATTCTACATCGCTGTTGACTGGTAATGTGCCCAAAAGACTGGCGGCATCGCAATATTTGAATAAAACACGTAGAAGCATTTTCGTAATTTTTTTTTCTTTTTTTTTTTGGGCTTTTTATCTGACCAGATATGCCAACCCCATCGTACCGTTTAACATTATTAATACCTAAACTAAAATAATTAAGATACTATATATATACTTTACAATACTAAAGAAGGAAGTCACATTTGAAGGGCTGTTACCAAATGACATAATTTCCTGGCATCATCCGCAGCTGGCCGAGACATTTTCGTATTTTGGTTTTTGTGCCTCCTGAAAACTTACATATTTTGCAGTTACAAGGTATTCACTAAAAGCCTTCGATATAAAATACAAAATAATGTTGTTTCCAACAAACTCATTGCTTATTAATATATCACGGATGCAAATATTCCAGGGAAGTTAAGAGCTGAAATTAATCTGTAAGTATAATTTATGTTAATACGTATCGGATTCTGGAACATTTCCATGGGGGAACATTAATCATAAGATGGCGATCGAAAATAAGCTTAGTTTACAAATGTGCGGGCGACGACGCGACGTCTTGCCTACTAGCCTATATCAGATTTGAATATATTTTGATAGAATCATTAAGTATGTATCAGGATACATCTTGTTAATATTATATGGGAAGGAAGAGTATGTATTGCCCAGTACGTCTCTTACGAAGATGTCGTCGGAACTTCCTTCTTGTCTGCTTTTATATAATTATGTGATTTGTAGTAAGAAGGCAGATTTGTGATCTGAAAGTTTCCCAAGCAAATATGCTAGATATACATTAACGTGTTTACCTTAATGTAAATCTGGCATGACTGTCATTGACAGTATTTGGATTTCAGTTTTTGCCTGAGTCCCAGCAGTAGGTACATTATAAGGCTGATGCTATGCTATGCTATACAAACACACATACATAGTCACAGACAACTGTAACTCTCTCTCTCTTAAGAGAAGAACTTGTTCAGTGCATGCTAGGAAGATTCCTAGCATGCACTGAACAAGTTCTTCTCTTTACTCTTAGTTACAACAACTGACAACTGTAACTCTCTCTCTCTTAAGAGAAGAACTTGTTCAGTGCATGCTAGGAAGATTCCTAGCATGCACTGAACAAGTTCTTCTCTTTACTCTTAGTTACAGTTGTCTGTGACTATGTATGTGTGTTTGTATAGCATAGCATAGCATCAGCCTTATAATGTACCTACTGCTGGGACTCAGGCCTCCTCTCTAGGAGGGGAGGAGGGGTTTGTATATTTGATTCTTTTTCACGCCCGAACGGCTGAACAGATTTCGGGTAGACTATGTCCTGGAATAGCACATTAGATACTTATCCCAAGATTATGTATCCTTGGAACCATGTTCTACATTCATGCAGACGAAGCCGCTGACAGCACACAGTAACATAAAGAAAATTTCCAACCTTATTTCAATAAAGTCAAATGAAAAAAACGAATTTTCTTTTACTAGAAGAGAATAAATAACTCAATGCAAACCAATAAAATACCTGTTACTATTGAACTCAATCAAAACAATCGCAACACGGATCTCCCACAGAGCCTACAAAAAACAGGTTATTACTGCACTCCCCTTCTCACTGCACTAATCCATTAGTCGTACATGAAAACTTAATACAAACGCCAATAAAAACAGTCGGACATAGGGTTACCAGTTGTCAGGCTGAAAATGGAAAAGTCATGAAAAAAGAGCTGACTTCTATTGAAAAGAGTTTTGGGTTTTTAAGATACACTTTGTATATGAGTGGTGGCCGGGTGGCAACGGCCCCGACTTACGAATTGTAGGTCGCGGGTTCAAACTCGGCCAGGCGCATTACTTTGTGTAATTTATTTCATCACCACCGCACTTTGCTAGCATTACTCCTTCTGCGAAGCAGTAATGCTAGCAAAGGAGGAGGCCGACCGCATCAGGCAGAGGCAACGGGGCGCTCGCCCCAACCGCCGCCGGGATTCCGATCCCGATTTCCGGCCACCGTAGGCGCGGGCTTGCGGACGGCGTGCAATGGGTAGCACGTTGTCCGATCGTCCAGTAACTGACCAGACCGAGCCAAAGTCGTCAACGGCGCGTTCTGTTCCCGCGCGCCTCAAGGAGCTGTCAGCACACCGAAGAGACCCAGCCTGCTAACTGCAGGCAGGCAGGGTCGAAGCCTACTGGGGTCATGGGTTAACTTCCGAAAGGAATACCCGGCCCCGGCACGATAGGCTACGAAGGAACGGGGTAGGTTTTTACCCGACTGCGCCAGAAGGAGGGTTATGTTTTTCGAGAGTATGTATGTATGTATGTATGTAAGTATGTATGTATGTATGTATAATTGTTTGGCACGCTCTGCAGCCTCAACGGCTCGATGGATTTTAGCTTGAGAGGTGTCATTAGATTCGTATTTACTGTGAGAGTGACACTGGGTATATCAAAATATAAAAAAAACAAAATGGCGGATTTGTAGCGCCAAATTCAAATGTTTGGCACGCTCTGCGACCTGAACGGCTCGATGTATTTTAGTTTGAGATGTGTCTTTAGATTCGTAATTACTTTGAAAGAGATATCGTAATAAAATAAAACTAAAAAAAATAAAAAATAAAAAACGGTAATTTAAAAAACTAAAATACCCGACTGCTTTTCTGAGCATTCATGAAAAAGCCCTAAAACAAGAAAATCTGGCAGTCGGGACCCATTCTAGAAAGTCAGCCGTCTAGTCAATAGATTGGAGTAATCTGCAATGTAATATAGGTATGTGCTCTCAATTCTAGAATGGGTCCCGACTGCCAGATTTTCTTGTTTTAGGGCTTTTTCATGAATGCTCAGAAAAGCAGTCGGGTATTTTAGTTTTTTAAATTACCGTTTTTTTTAATCAGTAAGAGTCTAACACTACTTCTCGCTCCGCCCAAGGGCGGGATTTGTGGATGGGGATGATTTTACCTATCATAAAAAAAAAACACCCTTAGAGGCAGAATTTCAAAAATCCTTTCTTACCGGATGCCTATGTCATACAGAGAACGTCCCCTCCAAGTTACAGGTATTTACGATCAGCGGTTTAGGCTATGCGTTGAGCCGTCAGTCATTCAGGACAAAGCATTATTATAAGTATACATAACTTTCTAATAAAAAAAAAAAAACAAAGTATCAGACAATCCTGCCAGCAGGCTTTGACAAATGACTTTTGTTTTTTTTTTTTTTTTTTAACGTAGGTAAAATCATCCAATGAGGAATCCCGCCCTTGGGTGGGGCGGGAAACAGTGTCAGACTTTTACTGACTAAAAACCTACCTTTCCATTCCTTGCCTAGCGATCTCATTAAACGCGAAATACAAAATGTATACCTGTCACGTCACTTTTCACGAGTCTACTCTAGGTACACACATACACATTCAGGCACGCAGGGATACATTTTGTATTTAGTGTGTCGCAGAAAGGGTTACAGAAAAGTCATTTGAACACTATAAATCCAAGAATCCCAAAATTAAACCGGAGATGTGGTTACCCCAATCGAGCAGGTAATACCGGTCACTCTCGCAGCCCTAGGGTGCACGTGCACCTCACTAGCCAACTTTCCTCTGAATTTTACAGTGAACACTGTAAATGTCTACGTTATTATACAATTTATCGATGACCAGTACCTACTGTGACGGATAGTTTATGAAGATTATTTTGTAAAATTATGACTACTGTAAAGTTTGTGTACCTATGGTATTAAAATCGATAATTATTTTACTCTCATAGTTGAAAATTGCTTGAATTTGATGGTGGATTAAAATTTCAGGTGTTGTGTAAGTAGGTATCTACTAAAATTATTACCTTAGCCCTCATTAGTATTGGAAAAAGACAGTTCAGTTAAAATGATCCAATTATTTTGGTAAGTCATCCAAATAGGTTTTAGTTAGATCATTAAAAAAAATTTAACATTCTGAATTTAAATCTAGGTTCAGTAGCTTTATAATGACACTTAAATATCCTTAATATAAGGAATAAAGTGATATAAACAAAATACCACACTTACTATAATTTACAAGAATCTGTAGTAGAACAGAAACCGTCTGTGTTCTCGTAACTTAAATGAGTTAATTTATACAGAAGCGCGCGTCGTGGTCTAAATTTAATTGTTCTTGACGCTAACGCATAAATCTTGGTGAAATCCTAGCGGAAGCAATTTACATAAACGCCGTCATTCCATGGCTATACTATCCTTTAATCGAGCTCGGTTGTATGGTAATTATGTGTAAGTGGCGACTTAAGGAATTCGCCTCTTTAGAAATGTTATTGTGGTTCTATTTATTGGAGAAAAGCAGTTTTAAATTAATGTATGCTATTCAAATTGTTTGGGTATAGTAAACTGTTAGTGGTAAATCTGAATAGTCCATTATAAGTGCTACAAAATTCTTAAATATTTCAATAAAATTTATAGCTGCTTTTACTATTAAAATAGAAACAATATAATATATTTATGTACAGTAGATAAGATACGGAGATTATGGGACGACTGAGATTATTTCCTTAGGAAATGACAAGAGGTGGCCCAGAGACAGGAACTTTAGAAGAAATGGAGGCCTTTGCCCAACAGTAGGATAGTACAGGCTAGATATAATAATAATAGTAGGTACCTCCATCGCCTTTCACTCTACAAAAGCTCGTAACTTGAACTATCATTCTCAAAGATAATTTTCCTTAAACTTTGTCTAAACGACTGAAAGTAGACCAGCAATTTATCCTAACTAGAATTTCAGCCATTCTTCTCAGGTTCTATAGCTTTGTTATTTTAGCCCTAGTTTTAAAGCATCCTATTTAGTTTCAAAGAGCTTAATCCCGAAAGTGTAGCGGAGTGTGAAGCAAGCTGGTCGAAGGTCACAATTAGACGAGGCGTTTAATTACAGAATTCAGGGTAACAGCGTGGCTTCACCTCCCCTAGTCTTTCACGGGATTCCTCTATAAGGATCATGTTATATTAATACAGCGTTAGCGGGAAACCCGTTGTAGTCAAAATAGTTCATTATTCAAAGTGATCGGAACAATCCCCGTTGTTTCAATAGGCATTCTAAAGTCTATTGTAAATCATAAATTATTTATTTCACCAGAAATATACAAAGGGTGTTAAAAAAAAACGTGTTTACAAAATTCACCAATAGGAGGCATGCGAAAATTAGCTGTTTGTTTCAGTAAAAATATAGTACATACTTATATAGTAGTTCAATAGCTTTAATCTATTAAAAGATACCTAAACCAAAAATTAAAAGGCTTTGAGCCCGTAATGTAAATTTTAACAAGGTCTTTAGGAAACATTGCATGTTGCTGATATGAGATTGAATTGGTCCAATAATTTAAAATAACATTTTATATTAATAGTAAATTGTTTCTTTGTTTGGAACCGGTACCCAAAAGGTAATAGAATCTTGTGTATTTTCTTCACGAGAGAATGCTCATTTATTGGCATGTAAATAACACTAATATTCAAAACATGTTCGTAGTTTGGGCTAGCCACCTTACCACGCGAAGTGCTTATGAATAAAGAATTTGATAGTCTGCATTAGAGCTACTTTAAAAATATACATGGGACAAAAATAGCTAGTGCAGGTACCTACCAGGTATACAGTATAGCTTACCTACACTAGTATGCACCTACAAAAAAATTTGGGAGTATTTCTAATCTTGAAAGAGTATATGTGACGGTAGAAAGAGAAAAACATAATATAGCAGACTTGTATTGCGTCGACTCTAAGTAGTTTTCAGGGCAATAATGGTAGGAAGACCACGAGGAAAATATATTTTAGAAGATAATAATATAATCACTTACGCTTGCTCAATGTGTCCTCTACCTAACCGAAGCTAGGGTTGTCTGTAACTCGATCGTAGTATTATCATCAAACTAAATTGTTACGTACAGAGCTCTAGTGTAGGTACACGACAGAGGTTAAGCACTATCAGGTATAAGGGGTGGGCAAATAACACGTTACGTTGAAATTCTAGACATGAAATCGTTTTTGACTAGCGAAGTGAATTATTTAATGTAGGTGTACTCGTGTGATGTATGTGGGTGCTGTTTAGTTGTTGCCTTTCTATTCCCTTTTAAGTATAGTTCGTTGTTTGTACCGCGCACCGACACAAGAGCAGAGCTAGAAATCCTCTTAGTAGCTTCGTCGGCGTTAAAGTAAAAAAAAAACATCCAGGGGAACATACTCACCGGATAAAAAAAAAAACTGTGAACTATTCCGAGACATGTTTTACCCCTGTGTCAATGCATTCGAATCTACTTCGCCGTTTAAGCGTGTAGGAAGTACACATACACATACACACACACCTACATAAGTACATACTCCATAATATTAGTGTAATATATAGTGTAATTTATGTGATGTAAAGTGTGATTGATTTACGAAATATAAACCACCCTTTTGTTTAGGGGTTGCAATGAAATCATTTTCCCCATGCTGAGCACAACGAGAGAAAAACTCAGATTTTTCTTGCGTCAGGCGGAAGGTGAGAACGCTGTAGCTTGTACCTAGCCACTCCTCAAAAAGAGAACTTATCGCCATGATAACACAATAGCTTTTTCCATGCTGTCATGACACCTCGTCAGAGCATTATCCAGGCCGCAATTTGTTTCAGAAGCGGTATTACGCCCCGGTATTGCACCTCCACTCACAACTCATACGTGTTTGAAGGACTGTTGTCTCCAGATCCCACGACAACAAGCTGGCAAGGAATTCGCCACATTTACGCAGCTGTAAAAACAATGACCCTTTGGGTCAGATTCAGCCGGCAGGCTGGTCGCACTGCAGGGAACGTGCGCTCACCAGAACCCCAGAGCCATGGACCACAAAACTCATGTGTAGTGCTGGTACGAGGCGTTTAGACTCCCTAGATCGGGCAGTAGCCGTTGAATGCAACCAACCCTGATTCAGTCTTTTTTTATGGTTGGTAAAATCATCCAATGACAAATCCCGCCCTTGGGTGGGGCGGGAAATAGTGTCAGAATCTTACTGACTAAAAACCTACCCTTCCATTCATTGCCTTTGTCCCGGGGCCCGTGGTGACATTCTCACATAACACCCTGATTCAGTCTGGGAATCAAACGTCAGAAGATCAGCAAACCTATGATGTGATACGGGTATTCTTTTAGGCGGAGATTACACAGTACTGTCTCAAACACAAAAAACATACAACCAAACAAAAAACTACAAAGGGCAACTTTACCTAAATTGTCTGCTGTCCTGATAGAGTAATTTCCCCAAGGCTCGCTCATAAATGAAAAGGGCGGTAATTTTACTAAATTAATGACAGATTAAACACTGTATTGCCTTTTAATAAACCCTCGGATAGTAAATTGTTGCTAAGCCGTCATTATATGGATTACTCGAGCCCGATACGGTTATTATAATCAAGTGAAATTACACCGTAAATCGACGCATTTTTGTGTAATGATCGCAATTTATCGAATCTATAAAAGCTGGGTATGGTATAATAGATTAATCTTCACTCGGTTTCATAGAAATGAATAAACAACGCATAATGATAATGTAGGATAACAGTAATGGCTAAAAAAACACTTCACCTAGTAACTTTTCGTGTAAGTTTGATTACTAAAAGTTTATAACAGGATTGTTTTGCGAAATTGCATTGCATGGCATTCTTTTTAAAAAGTTACAGTCTGGTGAAATAGCAACACTAAATGCTCTTCTATTTCAGACACGACTAAAATTTATTTTGTAATCAGGCAACACTGGTGGCATAGAGCGCTACCAACCTCTTTGCTTCGGGCGTTTGTTTAATTTAGATTAAGATTTTATTACGATACCGATGCAATATATTATTATCTTTGAGCATTTATCATTAGGTATAGAATAATATTAGTAGCTTTTTAATCGCAATGGTGCAGAAAAAGTCTTTGAACGAAACTATGCTTTCATACGAGTGATACCTACTTATTTCTGTCTCATGACTATTAATCTGAAAAAAGAATTTATATCTACTCAATGCTTTGTCACATTGTATATTTTTGGGGCTGACAACATTCTACCAAAGAGCTTGTAAAATGCTACTGCATGCAATAAAATGCTACCGATATAAATCACAGCTTTTTAATTTGTCTAAAGACATTCATGGCCCTACGTTTAATGCTTCGAAAGTATTTTTTCCCCTTTTATTTCCATTTATTCCCATCCGACGTCATAAAACATTGGTAGTGATGTCCATTTCTGTCACTGTTCCTCACATCGCGTGACGTATTTCCTTGTTATTGTAACAGCCTTTCGTTTCCTACTTGGCACTCGATTAAGGGTTTCTGGCTGATTATTCTGCCCTTTTTTAGTAAGATAAGACATTTTCACTATAAAAAAAACACACACGAAGAGTTCGTTTGTGTTTTTTAATTTTTTTTTTTGTTTTAATTTTATTATTGGTCGTTGTAACGGCAACAGAAATACTTACTCATTCTTGTTGTATAGGCAATAGACCTTTTACAGTCTATGACATCCAATCCGCTGACCACAACGGACAGAGAGGCAGACGGACGGACAGTCATTGGAGGCTTAGTAATGTTGTGTTGGCTCTCTTCACGTACGGTACCCTAAGAATGAAAAGTTAGAGTTAGGTAGCAGATCATTGGTATTTTAAATGTAGATAGTACAATACAACTTATCAATCATGCACTTAAATCTTAGCTAAACATTTTTCAAACCAGGCACATAAAGAGCGAGCAATCAACCTGGACCTGCAAGTGGTTAGAGTTCGTGGGAATTCACTTCACAACATTGTAGGCTTGCACAACAGCGAATATCATCCCAATTACTTTGCGAAAGGAGGTCATAAAATCCGCACTATCTAAACCTAGCGCTGGCATTGAAACATCGCCTTGAACTCTCGGGTTCTTCCACTTTTTATTCGTTATCACAAGTGAGTCGTAGCAAGAGCTCTAACAAATTACCGCTTTAAGAGATACGCCGCAGCCGCTTGTTATCTATGCCTCGCCCACACAGGACCGAGTTTTACAGCATTCTATTATCTGTACCACTGGCTAGGCTGAAAATAAACTGCATTGACAACCCCTCACTGCGTTTATCGGGTTCCAGTTCTCAAATGAACAATTCATTTGAAGTTGTTTAAGGTCAGCAGTAGAGTAGAAACTGTATTACGCTGACTCAAAATGTAACTCGACACAAACGGTGAAGTATTTTGTTCAGAAATGGCTACCACTAGTCTAAACAGAGGTTGACATTTTAATGGCAAGGCCTAATAAAAGCCGTTGAGCTCTAAAAAGGTTTAATAAACCTGACAAGTCACCCAACAACTCTTAGTTGGCAACAAGAGGCAATTACATTAGCCGAAGTGAAACGAAAACGAAATATCAAAATGAAGAATGCGGCGATCGAAACGTTGGTCGTTAGACATCTTTCCCGAAAGCATTCAGTCTATACTGAAATGTGGTTTGCAAAAAGAGAATGCGACATCAAAGCGTTGGCCGTTGAGGCGATCCGGTCGACGGAGACGTGATACGGTTTAGAAATAACCGCAGTAGTCGCAACAAGAACTGTCGACGACTCAAGACAAGCGCGCACTCGCCCACGGCGCTGCAACTGTGAATGTCCGCGTCGAATCCGCCGTGAATTATTTCAGTGGACTTGTTACGTTCCATTTCAGTGAGCGTTTACACTGTCTTCGCTTTTGTGTCGATAATAACTCACCGGACAGCCGGTTGTCTCCATAAATTGGTTCATTAGTAACCATTCTTATTCATAACGACATCGTATGCGACTTTATTCTGCGTTAACGATTTGAGCAAAACGAAAATTTGAGAATTTCCGTTGCGCTGTTCAAGATTATCCATTTTCGAAGCCGTATATTTTAACAAATAATTGGATTTTATGTGGAACTCGGTTTAATCAAAATTCACGGCGTTTCATACATAAACATGCTGTGTTCTCTTTTACCTGCGCGATGAAAATTTGAGTCTGGACGCATATAAATGTGTTGCGGTTACGTTATTGACGCCCCCTCCTGAAATAATTACACGTTATGCGAGTTCCGAAAATTACACGATCCCCCTTGTAGAGCGGAGCGTGGCGGCACAGCGGTAATGGCTCGTTAAAGTTGATGAGAGCTTGCGCCCTCGCTCCGCCTCGCTGCCTCGCCTCGCCGCCTCGCGAGGCGCCGCTGACAGCACGCCTTCCTTCTTGACACATAAAACAAGTTTGGCGGTTCCACTACGTCGCCTTTGACATCATTTCCCGCAATATTCCTTAAGATACCGCTTTCATATAAATTTGAAGCGAAATGTCCAATTGCGTTTCAATCAATCATAATTATTTACATTTTATTACAACGTTATGTCTCATATTATTGACGCACCTATATCATGTCTTCCAGCGTGAATGTTAACGCACTCGTTAAAGATGAAAATAGTAACTTATTCATACCTACTGGGTAGTCACTAGGTACGTTTGTACCGATGTCGGTGACATAATAAATGTCAACGAGATCAAAATACTACTGGCGGCGGCGCAATGCACGCGAGGCTTTAGCGATCCCTCTAATTATATCTAACGGGGCTCGGTGCCCGTTTACACCGAGACATTAAAATTAACTACCGAGTGCGTTTGATCTTTCCATTAGAGCATCACTATAAATAAAGTTACTAATAAAAATACTACAAAGTAATGAGTCAATCCCGAGTTCGAAATGGCATGATTATCGAAACAATGTAGGTTACCCATTTTTTATTGTAAGTCTGAGTGAATAAAGCTGCGTGCCCGTACTCAATAAGACTAGAATGTCGTGAGATGTCGAAACTTTGGCTTTGACTTTGTTATATTCGCATTTTACAGATCGAAATATTCCGCTTGGTGAATTTCGTTTAACTCCAGTAACATTTCATTACGGGCTTAATAAAATTTCGAGGCACAAGGCGAGCCACGAACGAGACCAGCAAAAAGTCGACAGGATTCTTTTATTTGTCGCGAGATAAAGTCGCACGCGCTGCATTGTTCTACAAATGGTGTGTAAAAACAAAAGGCGATCGCAGGCGCGTCGGACGACCGACATCGTTCATAATTAATTGCACTCATTCGCAGAAATCTGTCGACAAACAAATACACCGGCGGTGAAATGGCGTTTTATCACTCGCCGCTGCTTTTGTAAATAAATTTTAATATCAATAAAGTAACTCATGTCACTTCAATTAAGTTGACGGAAATATCTTGTCTTGTCTTGTTCCGATTGTAAACATGGCCGGACTACAACGGACTTGGTTTTGAATATTTTAATCTCTATTACTTTGGTTCGGATATGTTCTCGTTGCCCATTACATTATTTTATGTTGTAATATCTCAATCATTGTGATAACGCCGAACGAAACAATAGCTTACGAAGTTTTTGTTGTTCTTTTGATTCTTCTTCAGATAAGTCACGATAAAGTCACAAGTTTTTTCGAGGCACTGTTTTACGAACCGAATTTATTGTTCAAACAAAACCAACTTACAATCTTCTATGCAGGAAAACCAGTCTTAAATGTAACCGCACATCGTTCCACGCTCTACTTACTGGGAAGAAAAATGTACATGTACGTTAACAGGGTAGAGCCTTAGCACTTTACCCATGGGTCCGACGGCGCAACCTCATGGTATCACCATGATTGAGTCAATAAAACACCGAGGCACCGAGGAGCAACGCGATCACATGAGCTAAATGCAACCACCTATTCCATTCCTCCCAACCGTTCGACTTCGAATATATTCCGTCCTTCTCTTACGTATAGACAATGAAAGAGATATAAAAACTGTTATCGAATAGGTTGTGTGTTAGTCGAGAAGAGGTATTCTATTCTCACTCTGGGGCAAAGTGCCAATGAAAATCGAACGAGGTCCTTAATAGCGTAGTTTGTTCTATCCGTAAGAGCTTAGCACTTGCCTTTAGTGCAATAAACATTAATTTTTGCTGTACTTGGACGATGCTAATGCAGTTTATGTTGAACAAGTTCCTGGTAAAAAGTAATTGTGGAGTAAGGTAAACACTTGAACCGTCTGTTAGTTTTAGTATCTCTACGGAAAGCTATAAATATAACACTGATACAGGCAAGTTTAGTGGAAGAGATTTATCACTTGTGTTTGTCCTGAGAACTTACGAATAAGCGAAAGAAAGAAAACTTGTAACAGGAAAAACATATGTTTTATAAGAAAACGGGCTTTGCTATTATGCTTACGCCTGTACTTATCAGATTTTTTTCGCAACAATAAAAGGATCTACTAAATCCTCGTGAATGTTTTGCTATGTAGCAAATGTGTTTTCTTCTACCTTACTATTTGTAGATTCTCATTTTTTCCAGTTGCAGCATAACAAAAGGAAATCGTTTCCTTTTATTGTCATGGCACACATTCGGACAGTTTGTTTAATAAACCAGTGTACAACGTTTGTATGCCTAAAAATTTTACAGAAATAAAAATCAGGTCATTTGTATTCAAAGTCGAATGCGTGGAGTACGGAGGTACGTGTGTAAGAGAGTGTTGAGGATATTTTACAAGTCGTAGTACTTTGTTGCGGGTCGAAAACTGTAGGACATTTTAAAGAAGATCACGTATTGTAAATCAAATGTACTGCATCGCAAAGACAAAGCCGCCTCAGTCAGAAATTGCATTAATGTTGCAATAAAAGTCCGTTTTGCAAACAAATTTTATTACGCTAACCGAAGAGCGGTTGAGTTTCAATTCATCAAAGTAAAACTTTTGTGGTTAGCAGTAAAATTCTTTGAAGTGAGCAAATATTTTATAGTTCTAAGCGAACCGTAATATCTCTGCGAACAACTTCTATGCACAGCAAGCTCTCAAAGTTAGTCGAGAGCGGTTTTGCGAGCAAAAACAAATATTTGATGCGGCCGTATTTATAAGTAGTTTTCGAAATGAAAATGGTCATATTAAAATACTTTAAGGAAAGGCTTTAAGGTAGCCTGTGAAATTAATTTTTTCTTAAGTTTTCTTACATTTTTTTATGGCATTTGAAAAGGCCTTTCAATAGAGTAAGACAAACTGAGATACAAGCCTATTGCTGATTTTGATGCCTATACTATGTATAAAACCTGACACTAAAAGTCGTGTGTTGAAAGTGTGTCACGGGCTACTTTTAGCCTTAGCCCCTTAACCTGGTAACAAAAACCAGAAAACAACACTAAAAAGCTTTAGCATCTTTCTATGTTATGTTGCACAAAAAATATTTGCCTACAAAAGGTTTAAAATAATCAGAAACTAGAGGCATTTCAAGCCGACCCACATCCTATCAAAAGAATGTCACAGGATAAATCGTCACACGCAACGACAACAAAAAAGCGACGTATCATTATGACGTGTTATTAATCATTTCGCACAATACACGTCAGTTTCGTTTAGGGGAGAAAATAAAGGAAGGCTTGAGCTATTATACCGGCAAATGTTTGGTTTTATGGCTAGTAAAGGACGTATGTCGATTTTAAAGGATACGATAACCTATTTTTCAAAAAGGATCGTACGATTTCGTTTTTTTTCATCGCATTTGACCACTATCTCACCTGACGGTGTTATAGCTGGAGATGGAACACGCTTACCTAGAAGTAACCTATTCACTCTTGACTAAAGACCCCTAGTTTGTAGCTATCAGAAAAAACAGACTTCGGTTACAATAAAATATGTGTTCATAAAATGCTTTGCTGTAGGTATGGGTGGGATGTCTATCATCATATCCTGGTGGCGTAACGCCGTACGTCTAGTGGTCTGATGATAGAACAGATTTGGTCGAATTAAATTGTGCAATCTGAGGAAACCAGCATGTCCTAGAACCAACAATTCGAAGATGTGTGACATCCACCAATCCGCACTGGGCCCGCGTGGTGGATTACGGCCCATTCCCTTTCCTAGAGAAGAGGCCTGAGTGGCCAGCAGTGCGAACATTATAAGAAAATTGTGCAATTCCAATGCACACTCCCCAAAATTTAAACGATAGAAAACCGTAAGACTAGCAATTCGGCGTCGATGTTCAAGACTTTGACAAGACTTGGTTTATACTGTTAGCACTTAGTAGTGTTCGATAGCTCAAATAATGCTGGCACCGCATCTCTTTGCCAACATAAAAGCTAAGCTGGTTTTAGTTTCCTTCAAAGATACTTTTTACCTGTAAATGTGACTACGATTAGCGAAAGAGAACGAATTACTAGCTAAACGTTCTTCGTTTAAAGCATAGATTGATGATTTCATTCGACAACTTTTGAACTGTCATGAATAAATGATGTCTACATGGAGATCCACTTTCTTGTTATGTACCGTTTATTTATCCTAAGTAAATAGATAGGTAAACGAAGACATATTAAACTAAATTTACTTTATTTATTATTTTTACCTTCAAAACGTATTGACAGTTTGTAGATACTACTTTTAAGAAAACAGACACTAAAGAAAATAAGGCCGAAGAATCACTGACTAAAACGGTGAAGGATTCATCATCTAGAAATTAAGTCCTTCTTTATAGTAAGCCACAATAATGGGCCAAGATTGACCACGATGATGGGCCATGAAAAGAAAGTTTGCTAAATTAAGGCATAGATACAATCGAAACTGTCTTCATTTGATACCTACTTAGGGATTAAATAAAAATACAACTTTTTTCTTGTGTTTTTAAGGTTGATAATCATTCAGTAACTTCTCGCTCTAAACACAAACCACATAATATTATGTTCCGTCTTTGCCTTGCGTTCCAAGATCAAGGGTTTCTCTTTCAGAACTCAACTCATGGCTCCAGTAGTCTTTGACCTTGTTGACCTATAAGGTTTTATAGACATCTCTTTGAGGCGAGCGTAACACTACGCGCAGTAGACGACTCAGGCATGGTCCGTTACCGAAATTCATTGCTCGTTGTACGTAAGTCCTGGGAAATCGGGGTCGGGGTCTCCGAGGCTGGGGCATTAGGATGTCCGTTCTCTCAAGCGTGCGACCGTCTTCTTCGCTAACATTATAGTACGCGGCAAATAAGCTGAACCCGTTGCTATGGTTACGCGCAGCTCCCACCTCGATTGAGACCCAAAAATCTGTTACTGCGTATGAAAGTTCGATCACCATTTTGGTTCCACTAATATTTTGCGTATTGTACTGCCTTACAAAAGGAGGCGACCGCTTCAGTTTTTAGTCGTAACGTACAAAATAAAAATTACCGTAATTAAAAACTTTCACAGCCAATTACAATTTCACGCAACGTTTTTCTAGTCTTCACCGTAAATGAATGCGTGCGGGGTGCATTGAAGTCATGTAAAACATCGCATTACGCGTGTCGTAGCAGGGTCGTCGCTCGCCACGGTTGCAACAACTCAATTACGCACCTAAAATAACAGTCGCCATGCCGTGGGTGGTCCCACACCCGGAATAGACAAGTGAACGCTCAAAAACGGTTGTAATAAGCGGATCTCCGCGGTTTATGTTCTTTTTTTGAAACGTATTAGATTTGATTGGTTAATTTTAATATATTGATGTGTTCCAGTTTTTCTCTTTTGATTTATGGAAGCCTGGTAGTTTGTCTGAAGTTTACGTTGATGGTTCGGGCTGAGAGGTCAGATTTGTGATTAATAGTCAGAACTGTATTTGTAATAAGTGTTCCTGTTCATGTCTACTTAATGTGTATGCATTTAATTAACTGCCCAAAAAAAAATGAGAACAATAGCTGCTTTGAAATAATTTGACAGTACCTGACCTAACACACCATAATTTATCATTGTATGCTTAACTGCTAATGTTAATATTAGAAAGTGATCTCCTGTCAGGCTAATCTCCGGGCGCCATTTTTCATCCATCTTCTCGTCTGCGCGCGCGCATGACAGCGTCGCGTTTGTTTGAGATGCGCTTCCTGTCGTCGGAACGTGTTTGTCTAATTTCCGAACTGTTTGTTTAGTTGAAAAAGTTTAGATAGGCGCGCAAATTGATGCAAGTCACGAGAGGCGACAGGTTCCCTGTGAAAATATTATTATGGGTCATTCAATTTCTTGTAGACACTCCCAAGAAACGCGTGTTTATATTTCATAAAATAACTGGAGCATAGGTAGGGTTCCAAATAAATACTTTAAATTTTTTTTCCCACAACTATCACACAACGCCGTCTAGTCCCAAGCTAAGCAGTCAGGGCCACTAACTACTAGACCAACAGGCCAGTCAACCAGTCAAAATATATGTGTATGAAACTAAACCACTTTATCGAATGTACAAGACGTGTCCTGTAAACGAGGCCCATAATCCAGCAGCGTTCCAAATAGCTCTGTTATAAACAATGGTAGGTTGGTAGGTGGTACTTATCATAAAATAATTTAGTTAAACAAATCGACAGTTGCATTTCTCCCACAGTGATAGTAATAAAATAAAATCGGGCTGCGATTGCACGGTGTGGAGCACGATGCTGTCCTAGCTACGATTTATACGCCAGTGATTCATTCCTCTGTTGACAGTTATAGCCCGACTCGGATATTGCACTTTTGCACCGCATTCCCACTTCTGAATTATGGCTTATAATAACCGAAGACGGCTCCCACATTGAATATGACACTTAAAAAGTTTAGTACCAAAGAGTTCACAGAAGACTTTTTGCTAATTCATCCGTCAGCTTTCTATTGCTTTGTAATTCAATGCAAGCAACTGACGTATCGGTTTCCATTTCACTTGATTCGACCTTTACATTCGATTGAATTCAAAACATAATAGTATTCGTTATAACAGCTACACTCTTACACTCTCCAAGACCCAGATAACAAGAACTTTAACCGGTTACCATAAAAACAATAAACGTTATTTACAACTAGACGTTGTTTTTATATTTATTTATACTACGTTTAGTTTCATGCAAGTCCCATTAAATGTTCCGTAAATTTCTATCGAATCGGACAGTTCTGGGACTGATCGCTCATCCCGCCCATATTTATAGCTCTTTGATTTATTTTGTTATCTCTTTATTGCCCTTCTAACGACAAGCATTCTACTCCGAAGATTAATCACTCACGTCAACGTGATTTAGCAGAGCAACCGATATTTAATGTGCGCTATTTAGATAGAATACGATCCCTGTTTATATTTAGGCGATCCACTAAGCGGTTAAATGTTTAATCGTCAAGGTAATAATTCATTATACGACGACCATAAAATGGCACTTGAGAGAATAATTTGATATTGTATTGTATAGAAATGTTGTTACCAGTTACGATACTCAAAGAGTTAAACAGCATAAATTCATTGGCACCACGGCCAATAAAAGCTAGGAACATGCGTATTCATGTACCTGTTAGATTATTTCGCGGCTAGCACTTATGGGTCGCTTTAATGTCATTTTGCATCGTAACATGCAGATGTTAATGAATTTTAATATATATAATTTCCTGTTTGATAAGCTGCTGTGCTCTAAGTATAGTATTAGAGGTTATTACGATTGATGGGCGCGTGTTGAAAATTAAAAGGCTATTAGATGTCGTCCCACGCGCGGCGGCAGGTTGTGGGGTTTGTTCCCAGGCGTTGTAAGGTACATAGGTACAAGGTACAAGTGGTAGGTACGGTAATAGGGCCCGCAATTGCGCGGCCGTCGAGACACGACCGTGGGCGGTGGCGCCACAGCCGACTTTGATAGCGCAAACTTAGTATTAGTGTTGTACCTGCTATCAGTTTGAAACAGTGATTAGTAGCGCTGGAGTTGCAAATTTCAATAATTACTAAATCGACCAATGGTTGACGACCACGGGTAACCACTTTTAGTTAAACAGAACCAGCCCTCGTTTTACTAAGCAGTGCTATAACATAAGTCTTAAAAGCTGTGTTTAGACAGACATTATTTGCTAAGTGGCCTCTTATTAAGCTGCTGTTTGGAATTTTGATGCCAAATCGCCTAGGAATGGGGTAATATTGTGTCGCTAATTTGTTACAATATCTGATCGTTTTACTCGTTTGAATTTCGAAATACAAACAGCAGTAATCTAAAATCTAATTATTACTTCACTAAACATTGTAAAATCCAAAGAATGTGACTTTATTTTAGTCCAGAGTCAAACTAACAAAATGTTATAATTAACTAACATTCTGAAACTGAGATTTATATCCCACAAAGCACGTTAACACGTCTCCATATCCGCCAGGAAAGTAACATAATGCCCATATTCCATTAGGCGGACAAAATAAAACGGCTTAATAAAAGTTACCAACGAGCGTCGCAAATCATTGGAACGTCGACAGGCGCATTTCACACATCTACCTTTTGTTCTGTTATTAAAATGAATATTTAATAACCATGTCTGATGACGTATGCCTGAGTGTTAATGCTGAAGGATTTTCAATTAAATCGAATACACGGAATGAATAATGTGTGAAGTTAAGTCCCCTCTCTGATGTCGTTAGCGGAACTTCGAAATGAAGTTTCTGAGAGCCCGAAATAGTGCTAAATATTGACGGAAAGTTTAGTTTCTACTAGAGAATGTACTAAAATAAACAGTACAGAGAAAGGGAGTTTGCTTATGTATTTGTGACGCTTATGCGAATTTGCGAAATAGTGATGTACTTGCATACACAAGTTGAACTAAGGAAGGCGTTGTCTTTTTCTCCGGGTAAAGACAAAGCTTGCCCTCAATTGCCCACAGGTATAGGTTGGAAGATTGTCAAGGCTGGGGGACAGTTTTGAAGAGGTACTGTAGCCCTGGAACGTAAAAGACAACTAAAGGAACACAAAGCCTTTAGACAGTAAAAGTCTGTCTGCTTACAGCGAAGTTTTGATGATATTTTACTAAAAACTGAGTTAAAAATTTCGGCCAGGAAAATTAAAATAATCTTCGATCGAAACGAAATATCGATACCAACAGCACAAGTCTTAGATGTCTAGTTATGTAAATAATTGTGTGTGAAACATTCGCCACAAATCTTTTGAGATTCATTGCTTCTGGACCAGCAATTAAGACAAAGCAGACTGCGGCTAGACACCGCTGAATTTACAGCCCGCCCTCTAGCCACTATTTGCATAATAATTTTCACTTATGAATAGATATTAAGGCGTTATTGCACTTATAAATATTAACGGCTAATCTCAGCTCAGTCAATGGGCGGGTCTTAAAAGATGATTTTCTTGTCAGCGTGTTGACAGGCGGAATATTTCTGCTGCTAGGTAGGAAGTAATACATGATGAATGATAGTTATATTTCTGCTTTAATGAGCGTTTTGTATTGTACAAATGCGTCTATTAAGCGTTGTTGAGATAGATCGGTAAATGGAGACTACTTGCGGTGTTAATAAACGATACAGGGTATTATATTGCTGCCTCGAGCGGTGATTTAGAAATATTTGTTATGATAATTCAGTTATGTTATTTTTTTATGTAAGTCTACGTATGCTTTATCAAATAACGATAACATTTGCTCGCTATCACAGCACCTTCAGAAAAAAAAACAATTTTGTACATTTTGTATGTTTTTCTTTTTTCTATGGTTTCCCTTTATAATAATTGTAATCTAGTTGTACAATAAAGTGTAAATAAATAAATAATAAATCTTTCCCAGTTATTTTTCTTTTAAAATAATGTTGGACAAAATCTGTTGTTGACATCTTTAAAACGATATCCAATTCAAAAGTCGCGTGTCTTGGATAACACTATCTTCAGTCAAATGTATTGCATATCAAATAGCAGTTACGAACATTCAAATTCTTCCAAAATAAAGCGGTTATCATTCCATGTATGCTAATACAGCCCACCTGTATTAAAATAGAAGAATAAATATAGCAAACGATCAAAAGAAACTCATCGAAGAGAAAGATAACAAGTAATGAAGCAATTTCAATGTAAAATCTTTGGGGTTCCTCAAGGTACAGGTATTGGTGAAACAGTGATAAAGTTATAAAATCGCTTGGCGTGATGCGTGACCGCACTTCCAAACGCTGCTATCTCGGGGGGAGTTTTATTGAAAAAGTTCAATCCGTGATCTGACTGCGTAAAGCTACGGAACCAGTGAAATATGAATAATAATATCGGCTATGTTCTCGGCGCGTACCTTATGGAATCCGGGAAATATTAGGACGGTGTGCTTTATGCGTAAGTTCGGCCAAAGTGAGGTCTTATGTAAAATTTTGGGAAGGTAGAGGACTGCGATTATGGTTTTAAAGTTTTTTACCGCAGTTCTGTCACTTTTGGAGGAAAAATACTTCTTATTGGATGTGCGTAAACTTTTGATAGTTTAACTTTTTATGGAACTAGCCCAAGGTACCCCTAAGATAATATACTTCTCCAGCGAACTTTGTGCTGCTTTTCTAAGACATAAAAACTGAGGATTTGAAGTTTGCGAACATCTAGTTATTTATTTTTTAACGATAAACATTTGAACCTGAACCATTGCAATTTGTAATGGCAAATTATGATTGTGAGAATTAATCTTACTCAAAATTCCCAATGTAAGATTGAATAAGCACACTCTTAGAGTTTTTTTTTTTTTTTAACTGAAACTTCCCATTCATATAAAGGATAAAGTGTCCTTTTTAAGTGTGTTTTTTCCTATAATTTTCACTGTAAATAACCTTTGACACCAAACTAAACTGCCTTAATCGAAACCCTTTATCTCCGAAGTTAAGCGTAAAACGACACACGCCAGCACAAAGCTTGGGCTTGAACGATTGGTCATTAATCACATATTCGGAGCTCCGTCAATCACCTTGTGACATCCGCAAACGAAGCGGTTTGCTCGCTTCACGTCGTTTACATTGCCTGTCGGGATAGACTTTGAGCGAGGAGGTGCTGTATAAACTGAGTATATGATAGTGTTATATAACGTTTAGCTAGTGATTGTGTCGCGTTTAGTGTAGCACTCAATGCACTATCCAGTGTAAGGCACAGCGTAGTCTATAGCGTAGCATCGTTCAGCCGTCAAGCTAGAATTACATTAGACCGACACACACGTGTAACACGCCTGATTTGTACATAGAACGACGTCGCGTGGTGGGGATCAACTGTAGCTTTACAGTCTAGCTTCCATATAAAATGTATGGAGACCGACGCACCCAGATCGGCGTGTGTGGCACACGTTTGTGTAGTGTAGCATTCTGCGTAGCATTTTACGTAGCTTTCTGTGCAGCGACCTGTGTGTTGTTGCTGTGTGTTGTTGTTATATGTATTAGTTTATTATTTTGTAAGATTATTTTTGTATTTTATTTATGGGCCTTAGATACCTGATAATAAAGGATTATTACTATTGTTATTGCGTAACCATTTGTGTAACGTTTTGAGTAGCGTTTTGCATAGCGTTTGAATCAGCGATCTATGTAGCGTTCTTCATAGCATATGGCGTAACGATCTGTGTAGCGTTCTGTGTAGTATTCTGCGAAGCGTTTTGTGTTGCGTTCTGTTTGTCGTTTAGTTAAATCGTAGCGTTCAGTTAAAACGTCACACACTGAAAAGGTAAAGTAGGGATATCACGACGATCTCAAGTTCTGTGTGTTAAAGAAGAATAAAATTAAAAACACTGTATTTTCTGTGTTAAATAACACAGAAAATACAGTGTTTTTAATTTAGTAGGATTTTAAATGGCACGCTATATTACAATCAAAAAGGTCAACTATTTGTACTTCTTAGATAGGTAAAAATGCAAAAGCTTCTTTGTCATGAAACTATATTATGCTGACTTCAGAAAAAAATAGATACAATTCAATTAGAACGCTATATTTTGCTATTTGATTAATTATTGAATAATTGCTATTTTAGTGTTTGTAGCAAAAGTAATAGCTTATAGAATCACTTACAACCTACACTAAAAACAAGATAAGGGTGGGGTAGATATTGCCAATACCTCAATTAAAATATTGCGAACCGTCAATTTGTTTCCAGTTAATTAATACGTATTTTAATTATAATTACTCTTGATAGACTTGACTACTACCTTGCAATGATACGTAACAAATTACTTAATTATATAGTCTGTTGTAGCAAGCTGTGGTGGTCTCCAGTTACTAGGAAGGCAGTTGTATGAAAAAACAAATTATTTTTTATAATATTTATTATTTCTTAAAATATTTACAAATGTTTTAAGTTATAATATTTATTAGTTTCGAAATTTATAAGTAGTTACATAATTTGTATTATTAACATATGTAAATCAAGGGCAATAAATGCTTAAAATCTCTTTAAATAATATTCATAGGCACCTATTTTTTTGAGGTTGGAAATCATTACATGCGAGAGAAGTAAAAGCTCCGAAAGGAGTAAAAGGCCGTGTCAGACATTTACTGATTAAAATGAATCTATGTTATTTAATTTGCTTTATGCGTTCTAAGGCTACGAGTCGTTTAAAGTTCCTGCTATCTCAAAATATGCTTAGATATATAGAGCATAAATTATAATCGTATTGTGCTTAGAAAAATACCGACACACAATAGCAAGACTATAACAAAGGCGACAAAGTGTCACACTCACACATTGAAAATACATTTAGTTACGTTTTTTTTTTAATGAGAAGATAAAATAACACTTTCCACTGTTGATGGAGCGAGAAGGGGTATCAGATATACACAGAGTTAAACCTACCTATGTTCCTTATTTTGTCTTTTGTATTTTAGTGCTACAGTAACTCTTTCATACGTTCCTGTTACCTGAATAATAATTATTTTGATTAGCTTGGGACTCAGCAAAAGGAAAGGCGTGCGAAGAGATTCTAATTGGTAATCCAGATTTGGTTAAGTTCAATCTACAAAGCCTAGAGCACAGGTATAGGGTACCCAGCTGGTATTCTACAAGATGCATTTTGGAGAGTGAACGCGGGAATTTAGGTGTATTCAAGTATAAAATGAATAGGGTCTTAAAAAATTAGTGCGTTTCACTGTCAACGACTGCATCACTGCTTACCAACACGTAGGATCGAAGTCAAGCACTAGTTTTAGTTTTTGACTGTAAGATATAGCATATCGTATCGAGCGTATAAAGAGACCGTCACATAGGCATGACTGTAATAAAGATGATATTAGTGCCACACAACTCGGGTCTGAAAATAGATTTTTGGTGTATTTTTATGAATGGGGAAATCATCAAACAACTCTTCCGGCTCTGGGTGGGGCGAGGAGAAGTGATACTTCTGCTGGCCACAAAACCCACCCTTCTTCATTCGGTTTCTCTTTGCGTTGCAAAAAGCGGACCTATTTATACTTTTTCGAACAATCCCGCCATAGACATAAAAAACAGAATCCCGCACTCTAATAAAATGAAATATTAAAAAAAAAAAAAACAGATCTTTTCATCAATATGAAACATACAGAACTGGTCAAGACGAATCTGATGAGCCCAAATTCGATGGGTTACAAGTAAGTATTCCAAAGTTCCATCAGCCACCTCCCAGTTCTAGCTTCAGGTCTTTGTCATCATGAGAAATGTATAGCACTGGTTAAGGCGAATCTAATGAGCCCAAACTCGATAGGTTTACTATGTTAATAAGCAATCCAGAGTTCTTACCTTCGAGCTCCATCATCAGACCAGCTCAGTGGCACTAGATTGTAAACGAGTATTTCAACTATTAGGTCACACATATGTTTAACATATAAAGTAAATATCCATTTAATGTTTAAAACCCCTACCGCAGTTAACAAACGACCTTAAAAACCTACACAGATCTTCATAAATTGCAGTTAAGAACCATCTCGGTTACGTCAGCTTACAAACAAAAAAAAAAGCATCAAAATCGGTCCATTCGTGTAGGTGCTACGGTGTCACGGACAAACACACAGACAGACACACACGTCAAACTTACAACACCCCTCTTTTCCGTCAGAGGTTAAAAACACTGGGATTGATAATATAGAAACAAGTTCTGACACATTCCCGATTCCAATTTTAGACTCAAAGTTCCATGCACACACCTATTTATTAAGCATTTTGTTCTTTGTTTGATATTAGGAGCAGTAATAGCCCAGTGGAAACAGCTCCGACTCCAAATTGCGCATTGCTTTGTCAGATTTGTGTAATTTATTTCTTCTTAAACCAGTGAAGGAAAACATTGTGTTTCCTAACAATGTTTTCCTTCACTGGTTTAAGGGCATGTCCTAGAATCAAAAATTCAAAAACATGTTACATCTATTAATCAGCACTGGGGATGCGTGGTAGATTACAGCCCATTTTCTTTCCTAGAGAGGAGGCTTGAGTCCCTTGAGTCCCAGCAATGGGTACATTATAAGGCTGATTATGCTTTATGCCATGCTTATGCTGATATTAGTCAGTAACGACTAGTGAACCGATGAACTGAGTCTGTTATATGAGAGAAGCGTTGTAATCCAGCTGAGAGAAGCCATTTACAGTGTGTTATTTTGCTGAAATTATGTTGCAGCAGGTAGTAGGATTTATTTGTGTAATATATGTAGGTAAGTACTACGCTAATTAAAAACAAACAAAGCCCAATAATGTCCCAAAAACACGATTATAATTATTGTAACAGAAAACAAACCGCTTGAAAGGTCCGGACAATATTTCAAAATTACTGCTCGCGTGAAAATTGTTAATAAAAAATATCTTAATTGTAATGGATGGCGTGTTCTGTGATACCAGAATAATAAATTACCTCGTAATTATATCGCTCAGACCGTGTTTACCATAATGAGTGAGATAAAGTGGGCCGTAGTAATTTCTCCAGCGTTTACCTTAATAAATGGCATAGACGGGCTCCAGGTTATGTGAAATGTTTAGAGCACTGTAGTGGCTGTTTGTTTTGTTACTATTAAGCGTATGTGTTACTCACGAACTCTCTTTGTTGCTAAAATATACGTCGGAGAGACGGACAGTATACATATAATCGGTTAACAGGACCTTTATCCAATGCACACTCGATTATTATCCACGATGGGTCTAGCTTCTAATACACATAGTTTTGGACAATATTTTTAACACATCTATCCGTCTCGTTTGCTGATCGCTGATATTTCTACAAAATCATATCAAAACTCGCCTTCTTTGAAGGATTTCAGGGGAAGAATTAGACAATAAATACCTGTCAACATACCCCATAAATATGTATGTGTTGGTTTTTATTTATTGTATATGTATTGTGCGCTGTACACAAATTTCTTTACTATATTTTATTTATGTGTGATTTAATTAATGCTCATAAGTATTTATTGTGCATTCATAATTATCCTCATCAGCTAAATTTCTCTCTGATTTATATAAGGTTTAAGGTAAAAAATAACAATTATAGTGAGTATTACTAACCTGTGGACATCAACTAGCTTATTTTTATTGTTTTATAAAAGTTGTGTGTACAATAAAGAATGTCAATAATAATATGAAAAAATTATGCTAACAATTACGCGCTGTAGCAAGTCTGAAAATTAATACAAGCAGATATATTCATATTGTTGGATTAATACAGTTTAATATAATACAGTGTACAAATAGTCCTATTGTACAAGCCATGTTTTAATTAACAATACTGTGCAACAAAGTAATAAAAGGTTTTTGAATTAAAAGAACACTGCATTGCAATTTACTCCAGTTGTAAGCGTACGCCATTGTTTTTTTCATCAATCGTGAATGGTGATGTCTCTTTCGCTGTCTTTTTTAATTTCTGCCACACCTGTTAATGAAAACAGATATAGGTACTTCTTTTAATTAACAAATGGAAAGTCATGTCTATAGATACCATGGAAGCCATTCCTCTTCAGTGAAACAACACAGGATAAAAATAGCAGAACAATGGTCGTCCAAATTAGCAATATCAATGAAAACACCAGAGAAACTTACTATTATGTTTATAATGTTAACCTATTGATAAAAACAGGTTTTATTATCTATTAAAAATTGTATTAATTTCAGAGCGGCCTTTCCGAACCAATTATGCAATTATTATAAACTAGCTTTAAATATATGCCTATGTTACAATTGGTGAAATAATTTTTAAAATAGGTCTAGCACTTTTTGAGTTTACTCATTACAAACAAAAATACAAATCTCTCATTCAATCTCATTTTCTCTATATAATTATTATAGATTTAATTCTTTATCTACTTTACTCATGCAATGTACACCATTTGAATACGAATACGAATTTCGTCACTATTAAAATGAACAAATATGTTTTGAAAAAAAGAAACGGCTTCTTGGTATCTCGAACAAAGACGCATCTTGAAAAAATATTATTAGAAAAAATCATTAATCTTTGGCACACATTCTCGCAGACATTTGCGAAAAAGCATCATAAACATTTGTATATGCATAACTGTAAATGTCAGTTGCTATAGCACTTGTTTTGATTCTCGGAGAAAATATATAAGCATGAATTGTAATAAAAAACTGGGCAAGTGTGAGTTGGACTCCCAAATACTCCCAAATGAAGGGTTCTGTACCGTCCGTAACAAAAAATAGCAAGACATTCACGTTTGTTGTATGGGAGCCCCCTTAAATATTTATTTTATTCCATTTTTTAGTACTAATTTGTTGTTATAGCGGCAACAGAAATAAATCATTTCTGAAATTTTCAACTGTCTTCCCGTTTTACTCTTTGAGTACGGAACCCTAAACATGAATGACTGTCTTTTGATAAAATCAGGAAGATATATCAGGAAGAAGATAACATCGGAAGTCGACCAAATATCGGAAGGACTTCCTTCCAAGTGTTTAAACCATTATCGACAACTCATCTCAAAACAAAACAACATCGGAAAAAGATAATATCTACTTCCCAGTAAATACAAACCAAGAAGAATATATTCACAGGAACTGAATGTAATTACAACTATAATAATTTGGCTTAATTAAAGCAAGGAGTTTATTTACGAGGTCCATATGCGCTTAATGTTTAGTTTAACCGCTAGAGGATAGAAGCAAGCTACCTATTTGTGAAAAATTTTGTATGATTTTCTTTCTATACATACGCTTTTGGGCTGCTTCTATTCTTTAAAGTTTTAAGTTGGTTTATGGGTTAGAGCTTTTTAGGTGTCATGTTGTTTGCACACGTGGAATGGGGTTAAGTGAAATGTGATACAGTACAACAAAATGTAGTAATAAAAAAAAAATAAAGGTGGTTTAGCAATAATTTGTGAGAAATTGAAGAGGTTTTATATAAAAGTTTTATTTTTTTATTATTGATAGACTCGCGTTTGATCACTATCTCACCTGATAATAAGTGACGTTTCTTTGTAAGTAGGAAAATCATCCAATGACATCTCCCGCCCTTGGGAGGAGCGGGGATAGTGTCAGACTTTTACTGACTAAAAGCACTCGTTCCAGGGCCCCGGGTTTCACTTACACATTACCCATGGAAGTGACGGTGTGGTGGACGATGGAGTAGGTACGCTTACCTAGGAGTAACCCATTCACTCTTGACTTAAATATTATGCTCACAAATATAAAGTAACAGATAAATCAACGCAGATTCAAAAGAAGGTTGGAGAGAAACCCAATATTACGCAGACCATTAAAATATTTTCATTCCATTCGGGAACAAAACTGGAACAAAAGGAATCCATTTTCCAATTTCCAGTAGGAAATCCTAAAAATGCTAACAAGTAATATGCCGTGATCCTATGAAATGAGATCGTTAGGGGGTTTCTTTTAAAATAATTTGGATCTGCGCCAACGACTCGGTTCGCAACTGGTGGTGGATTTAACCCTTAATGCTCACAGAATTAAAAGCTTTCAATTCTATTTACCGTCCGTTGGTTTGCATGTTAACAAAGAACGTTATATTATATTTTGTTACGGTTCCCATAAGAACTGTACTTTTTCCGGCAAACAGTAGTTTTTTTTTATTGTTGATAGATTCGCGCTGGACTGCTATTTCACCTAATGGAAAGCGACGATGCCGTTGACGATAGAGCGCGTTTACCTTGAAGTAACCTATTCTCTCTTGACGCAAAGATTCCCGGGTTGTAGCCATCAGGAAACACAGACATCACAGTTCCATTCCTTAGCTGTATGCACAATGAATATGTTCCCAAAACGTTTGTTGCGTATAGGTGGGATGGTGGTGGTTGATTTTAGTTTATACGATTATGTGAGCTACAAAAATACATTTCTTTCTTTCTTTCATACTTATGAATCTATTGTAGCTTTCAATCAGTGAAGGCAGTAAGATCGACATTTTATTAGTTTAGCACCCACTTTTCTTTAGTTGCTCTTAGTGTTCCAGGGCGATGGTGCTTGTAACAATCGCGTAGCCTTACAGGTGATACCTAAGTAACATTTCGTCAATTCCATAAGTTCCTTTCATACAAAACTATGAAAATTTTAGGACTCAAGAACACAAAACTGCAATACAGCGTCGTATTGTAAAAATTCTACGAGCTTGCACGACACATTGCAAGAATTTGCGAATTGATTCGCATCACACATTGAATGTCACCTAAATCGATCCCACACGAAATCGCATCGAAAGACCATGCGTGGCGTCGTATCGCATCTCATCGCACATTAGTGTGGGTTGCCCTTACCTACCTTTTCTAAAACTCTAAACAAACATAACCTCAATTTTAAATTATTTCGGATTAGATATTTATTATTTTATACAAAGTTTTCCAAACAATGCGTAAAATTGCGTGAAATGGAGATACTAATTGGACAGAGTTTCGCCGCCATCGCTATGGCGTTTTGTAAAATTAATTATTTATTCATGAGACGAGATGAATATATTGCTCGGGCTGCATTCTAATTTGATGAATGTAAAAGTGTGTTTGTTATTGTATGCTTGTGTATGCTTGAGATGATTTATGTAATTTTAGATTATGTAAAAACTAAGGTAGAAGAGCAGAACGCTGTCGGTTCTCCTTTGAAGTGAAAGCAGGAAAACACGTTCTCAAGAAGTTGGTAGAATCATCATTCTCTTGATTGATTGCTTGCATTATTTTTCTTTCACAATATCATTCTTTATTAGGGTTTCGTACCTTAAAAGGAAAAAACGGAACCCTTATAGGACAAATTTTTTGTCCGTCTGTCTGTTTGTCAAGACCCTTGATCTCGGGAACGCGTAGAGGTATCGGATTTAAATTAAAACCATATTCTCAACTCTGCGGTCCTTTGAAGCATTGAAAAATCAAACTTAAGTTAACCAAATAAAAAGATACGGCCGTATATGTAGAAAAAACGTATATTTCTATACTATCAAGGGAACCAAAATTCATAGGGTGCTTCCCGTTGACCTAGAACCTAGAAATTTGGCAAAAGCAAGGCCTTATAGCACAAGTATAGGAATGAATCTAAAAAATGTAAATTTGTGCTAACGTTACAAAACAAAAAAAGACTTTTTTCGCTTAGCAAAAATCTTCCGAGACTCGATTTGGGAATTGAACTAATAACATTAAATTAGTTTGTACAGAACCCTCAGTGTGCGAGTCCGACTCGCTCTTGGCTAGGTGTTTGTATGTATGTATCTCAGTATATTTATTATTGTACTTAGTTCCTTTCTGTTTGTTTTCTAATAAGTTGCACCTGCCATTTTATGTCTCAGCACCAAAGTGAGTTCGATAAGTCCACCTTTGTACAGTATTTTATTAGTGCATGAAGTTTTAAATAAAAAAATAAACGCAAAGATATATTTGTTTTTGTTACCTTTTCCTCAATAATAACGTCTTGGATAGTATTTTATTACAAGAAAGTCACAAAACAACTTCTTTTTTATGTTCGCAGTTACCCTTTCCCGGTAATATTGGCATCGGTCCTTAAATCACCAGAAGGTATCCAAACTTTTCTTTACAACCTTAAGCATCCTTTACTACAGAGGGAGATCATAATATCGTAATCATAAGAAAAGTTTTTATTACGCCAAACAAAACTATTAACAATAACTGGCAACACAGTTCGCCAGTGTTGCTAGTTAAGTCCATAAAGTTGCCGTGTGCTGACCCTTTAGCTTCTTTTATTATGCTTCCGTGGTTCGAACTTCACTGTTTATAGGCAATAAATTTTGCACGAAAAACGTAAAGTTTTTCGGCTATACGGAAAACTTTGCATTATTCCCCGCTAACTCGCGTAAAAAAGGGTAAAGGGTGATTCCTACTTTGTATGTAAAGGGTTGTGTGTGCTTTTGTGTATCACGGAATTTGTGAGGTATAGATAAGGTTATTTGTATTTTATTTTTGTATTGTTTTTGTTTATGACAATGTGTGATACTCTTGTTTATTATGGTGTGAATATTGTGCAGACTGGAAATTATAAATCGCTAACTTTTGCCAGCGGTTTCTCCCGTTCGATATTAGAAAGTTATCACAACAGTATACACAAACAAAAATTAAACGTCAGCGGGAGAGTTCAATGACCTGTAGGTAGTTAACACGCAACGACCTACAACTACCTACAAGGTCATTGACTCGTTTACTTAAAGAAATTAATTTCAAACATGCGTATATTAATTCGAGTTTTAGAAAAAAAAAGTACTTTACTTTTTTATTCTATCTTTACAAAATTATTGTTTCACGGTTTCATGAAACACTATTGTGTTTCATGTACCGGATCGAGCCTCCATGGGATTAAAACGATCAAAATTTAACAATGTATATTCTCGGCACAAAAATCTGTTCAACCCTTTGAGCGTGAAAGAGTTATAGACATACACACAACATTTCATCTTTATAATAATAGGTGTGCTATATAGGTTTCAGAGCAGTGTTGGCATAGTGGTAACGGCCCCGACTTAAGAGTTGTAAGTCACGGGTTCAAATCCAGCCAGGCGCATTATTTTGTGTAATTTATTTCATCACCACTGCTCTCAAAACGTTGAAGGAAAACATCGTGAAGAAACCAGCAGCATCTAGAACCAAAAATTCAAAGACATGTGACATTCAGCAATCCGCACGAGCCCGCGTGGTGAATTACGGCCCATTCCTTCTCCTAGAAAGGAGGCCTAAGTCCCAGCAGTGAGAATATTATAAGGCTGATGCTAGGCAATGCTTTATAGGTTGCATATACATATATTATAGTGTGATTATTACATGCCTGTATTTTCCCAAAAAAAAAACGCAACGATGACGTGGTTAAGCGATTTGCTGGTGTGGAAAGTGAAATGAAATACTTATGTGGCCTAAAGAGTAGTTTCAGGTCTGGGTATTATCTGTCAGTCTGTCAGTTCGCAATAAACCCAAAAATTACTAAATGAATATTCATGCGTCATTCATCAGAAAGGTTTAAGTTAAAACATGCATATTTTAGAAAAAAAGCCGGGAATTTTAAAAATTTCGAACACCCGTGAAAAGTTGGGACAAGTCGCAAGTGGACATAATAAATAGGACTGATTAGAATATAACATCTAAAAATCAGACTGTGGTGTCACATATCCTATAAATATTTAACGATTGCTAAGATTTATGTCTCATGTTTAAGATTAATTTAGATACGATAGATTTTGGTCATAGATATGGTGTAGGTGTATCGATTTCCAATTTGATGAACGAGGCTTATTGAGAAAGCATTATTTTATATCGATACGAATATCAATATTTGTATTACCTACATATTAAAACATTTTGTACAGGTTGTTGTGACAAAAAATAATAATTTGTTTTCAGTAAAGAAAGAAAGAAAAGAAAAAGAGTTGATTTGCAAAAAACATATCTAACATACGAGTATCTTATCTTATCTAACATATCTTAAAATAACAGCTACAAACACCGACTCTATATAAAAAAAAACAGTATATAATAAGATATGCGTCACATCCGCGCAAAACAGCTAGCGCTCAGCAAAATGCTGGAGCTCGTGTGCAAGACAGAGCCACAGCGCTGATTTTCAGCGCCAGCCATCGTAGTGATACAGAAGCGATGTGTAAAAAAAGACGTGGTGTGCACAGGCCCTAATGGGTGTGTTCCAAGCGCGCCTCATAGACATGTCAGCAAGCAGGGCTGTCCCAGCAGGGCTGAAGCTTACTGTTACCATGAGTTCGGTCCTGAAAGAAAAACCCGGAGTCCTGAAACGCTAGGTAAATAATGAACACAGGATTGGGTTTTAGTCAGTAAAAGTCTGACATGTCCTCCCGCTTCGCCCTAGAGCGGGAGAAGTCATTGGATGAATTCCTACCTAAAAAAATGGGTGTAACTTTTAGCAAGTTTTTTCATAAAAAGGCAAAACTCTAAAATTATGTATTTATAGATTGAGCCATGAAAAATAGGTATAGTCCCCTTTATGATTAAGCGTGCATTTTGTATCAACTATTCATAGCCACTACTATTTATATTAAATTTACGCAATGCATCAAAATTTGACTTAGAATATCAAGATACTATAATACAAGAAGTTGAAACGACCAGATATCTAGGATTAATCATAGACAAGCAATTAAATTGGAAAGCTCATATTACTGAACTTTGTAAAAAAGTTAGTGCTTCATCTTATGCTCTTTATAAATTAGCACCAACTGTCAACTTAGACACTTTGCTTACGGCGTATTACGGTCTTGCTGAATCAATATTAAGATTTGGAATAATTTTCTGGGGCAATTCAACTCTGAAGGACACTGCGTTCAAAGCACAGAAACGTTGTTTACGGTCTATGTTTGGGTTGCAAACTACCGACAGTTGCAAACCAATGTTTATAAAGCACAGAATTCTGACACTTCCGTCTCTTTACATATTGGAAATATCGGTATTTGTAAAATCTAATCCGCATTTGTTTCCCCTCATGCATAATAATACAGGTAGACACAGACGTGAGAAGTACAGATTTTGGGTGCAATCATTCCCCGCCAAAACTGTATTCCTAAGAAAAAGTGTAATATGTATGGCTCCATTAATTTACAATAATATTCCCAATTCCATTAAAATAATGAATATCAAGTCGTTTAAGAGTGAACTAAAAAAATTGCTACTTAGTAAGTGTTACTATAGTGTTGCGGAGTTTTTAAATGAGAAATTTTGAATGTATCCCATTATTTATTTTAATTTTATTATACCAATTTTTATTTATATTCTGTATTGACTGTTATTCTGAATTGATTGAATTTTGACTATTTTTATACGAGGATATTGACTGTAATTGAATTGATTGATTTTTTGACATGATTGTATTTTGACTATTTTCTGTATTGACTATAATTGAATTGACTATTTTCTAACTAAATAATTATATGTGAATAATTTTGTACGCCGATTACGGCAAAACATGTTGAACTATATTGATCAGCTCTCCAACTTAACATACACATGTTTATACAAATAAATGACTTATCTTATCTTATCTTATCTTATCTATCTACTTTTGCCTAAAGCAATTACAGCTTTGTGATTCAAAAAGTCGTCAATATATCTAGAATAGTTCCGAAACTTATGCAGCAGCAAAAATTCACAATCGAAGAGATGGCACCGAAAATCTTTTTAAAAATACAATATCTAAAACCAATCAAATACCGATATATGTATTCGATACTGTATTCCGAGATCCAATCGGACGCGAGGCAGTCGAGTCATCTCGCAGAAATATGGCATGCAATAAAATATCGATACAGGAAATAGGGAAGCAATCGGGCCCATCAGGAATCCCGGAATCCCGGGATCCCGGACAATCGTTGGCAAAACTCATATGAATTCGGATAGCAGTACCAATCGCCGTTCATATTCAATACCATTATGATAATGTCGGTGTACCCATATAAATCTTTACTGGTAAACATGATAAGTTAATGCATACATAATAAGTAACAAAGAGGTAGTGTTGAATTACTATAAAATTTATTATCGGTGTTTTTATTTATTACTTAAGAATATACCTATGTTTTTATCTGAAGAGTTTATTTCAACATAAGGATGCATTATTTTGAAGAAGTGGTGTAACCATAACATGCAATGAAAAATAATTACCAATTATTTATTTATTAAGAAGATAATAATTTATTTAATGTGCTTCTTCCAACGTAATGATAATGTATTTTAAGGAAGTAATGTAAAATAATTATCAGTTTCGTAATTAAACCACAATCCTCACACTTTTCAATTAAAATGAAAACCGACCCGTTCATAATGGTATGTATTTACAGGAGATGGTAATATGGACCTATTATATCCTCATGAAACACCGTTGGTCACAATCTAACATACCCATATAAAAAACTCGTGTCAAAGTGTTTGTCAACGAACTTCTTCGAAACGACATGACCGTTTTTTATGCAATTTTTGTGTATATTTGGTAGATCTGAGAATAGGTCGTGAGCTATTTATTACCCTCCTAGCACCACCCCCATTTTTTTATTTGATAGTTTGCTGAGTCAGTATTATAATGTTTTAAACAGGTATTGTTTTTTTTACAATATAATATATGCACAAAACGTGCAGACTGAACTTTTAATCAATGCAGGACAGTGTCAATAACTTACATAATATTTGCATTTAAACTAATTTCAATTCGTACGTTTTTTTCAACTGCTTCAGGATTATGACGTCACCGTTGTTATCAAAACAGACCATAATACTCATATTCAATTAATCCACCGAACCATTTCTAACTCTAATACGATTTGCAGGCATGCAGGAGACGCAATGTACTGCCATCGAAGCGGATAAACAAATGCCCCGTACATTCGAAGTCTGGTACATTCAACCACGCAACAGATAGGTGCTTACAGAAGGACGGCTTTGTCCACCTACAGCGAGTGCAATAAGCACACTAAGCATTTTTTAGAACTATATGTACACAGATATAGAAAAAATAACCTTTTGTAAATTAAGAAGTTCGCTTGTGGGATCGAATCTCTTGAAGTCCTATTACAAAAACTGCACACAGATAGATAGAAGAATCGGCTAAAATCGGCGGAAACTACGGCTACGGGACCTAGTTGTAAATCGAAGAACGACAAAGTATATATCAACAATGCGTTGAAATTGTTAAAATTTAATTTCACAATTATTGTTTTCTTCGTCTTCAACGCCATCACGTTGCGCAGCGTTCATTGGCTCTATACCTCTGGTTATTGTTTATTGTGTAAATAAATCTCTTAAGACTAACTAAAAGCAATCTAAAGCAAAGCGCTAAAAAATTCTTCCGCATCGACGTCGGCAATATAACTTAATCTTTTTGTTTTTTTTTGACTTCGAACTTAATAATACCCTATAAATACGAGTCAATGTATGAGTCAGAATTTTCACTCGTTGTATACAGTTGACCTTCTGCATCTATCTGCTTATGATTCAGCCGCACGAATCCAACCGACGGATGAATGAGTTCGATCTCGATCGTGAGGGGATGTCTATTGGATCTGTTGATCTGTGTCGAACAATAGATGTTGTCGTTGCGTTGTATTGACTACATTTTTGTTTTCATCCAGAGCAATGGAAAACGTTTTGCTGTCTTTTTTTTTTGTTGTAACTTTTTCTGCGAGTCACGTTTTATTTGTGCTGTAAACAACTTTATGTTGTAAACAGATATTGTTACATAAAGTAAAGCTTATGCAAAGTAGGATTACTGCGTAAAGATTGTATCACATTTTACAGTTTCATACCGGTACTCGACGAAAAAGTCACAAAATCCACAAAGTAAGGTGCTTAAGGTGATTATATAGGGAGACTGGTAATTAGTGAACGATACCTATACACGTGATTGTAGTCATAATAACAAACAACTTTTATTATGGAATCAAACCTGAAATCGCGAAATAAATCTGCCAAGTTCAGTACATTTTGACCAGATAGGCGTACATAAATGTACTGAACTTGGCAGATTTTTTCGCGATTTCAGATTTGGTTCCACAGTAAAAGTTGTTTGTTATCATGACTATAATCACGTATTTAAGTATCGTTCACTAATTACCAGTCACCCTATATATTACAAAACGTTCCTGAAGTCCAATTTGAAATCCAATCACCTGGCTGTTAAAAGAAAGAATCCGCTCTTCAGTATTGGCCTTATTTCAGAACAGTAATTGATCTACAGTCTCCTCAATTAAGATTCAAATTGGGACTTATCTTGTTGCTATTCCGATCCCACCAGTTACATAAATTCGTTGGTAATGATTTTGCGTTAGCTTTTTTTTTCATTTCACATACACGTTTGTAATATCACAGACATATTATAAAGTCGATAGTTTGTGAGCGTGTGTGTTTGCAGAGACAAAGTCCTGGAATAGTACATAGGGTACTTTACATACTTTGGGATAATTTTTAACTATTACACGAGTAAAGCGGTTAGCAGCAGTATTTATATATCAAACATTCGCTTAAGTACATTCACACTTATAACAAACAGATACACTCTCTTAACGCCAATCATAGTTATCTTAATTAACAGCATCATATGCACATACTCGGTAACCTATTGTTCCTTTTTGTATTCCTTATTAAGAACAATTTATTTAAGATGCTGAAATATTATAATAGGTATAATATTAAGATGGACAATGTAAAATAACGAAGGATCTTGGATCTCACGTCACAGTGAATCCTATTGGATCAACTAAACAAACCAACCAATAACAAAGAATTTCTTCTTCTTCCTGCCTTTGTCCCGTTTTATTTAGGGTCGGCACAATATTTTTTGTTTCATTCTGTCCTGTCACCCGTCACGCCGTCACTAACTACTTTTTCTTTCATATCGCTTAGATCACACAATCAATCCATCTTTTCTTTGATCTCCCTCTCCCTGTCCATCCATCCACAGGTATAGTCATATCTCTTTTAGTAACATGCGTTTCATCCCTCCTCTTTACATGGCAACCAACCAACCAATTTAAATGTAATTTCTGAAATAATAAGTTATTTTTATCCTTTATTTCATAGCATAGATAATACAAAACCATAGAGGCAGGCATAACAAAATATAACCTGACCCCTTCAATCTATAACAAAAGACAACAAGAATATAGGAACCACCGGCACACGAAGGGAGGCTGAGTGAAATTGACAGATTTATTTGCGTTCGATAAACCCGGGATTGCGACTGGCTTGCATTTTTTACAACGCCCAAGCCTACGCGCGACGTCCGGAATAAATTCATTGGAATCCTGAAAATTAGCTGCAGTTTTGTACTGTGGATTTTCACTCTCGCAGTCTGAAATATTTATTAGTTTAGTGTGCGCAGTAATAGGTTTTTTTTTTTGGTGGTAGGTAATATCATCCAATGACATCTCCCGCCCTTGGGTGGAGCGGGAGATAGTGTCAAACTCTTACTGACTAAAAACACACCCCTTTTCTTCGTTGCCTTTGATACCAGGGCCGAGCCTTCCTTTCAGAGCCTTGGCCCCAGTAGGCTTCAACCCTGCCAGTGCAGTAATAGGTGTTGTGCGCCTGTAATCACAACTGTATCGTGTATTTAGTGATTTTTTTTTTTTTTTTTTTTTAATAATATTTATTTATTACTCAAATATTTCTTAACATCTAGTGATTGGAGCCTCCTTTTAAGCAAAATAAAGCCTGTGTTAGGAGACTCCGCTCTTCCATAACATCTTATCTAAATTACAATTTATTTATTTTTTTGTTATTTACTACGTAATCTGCATTAAAAAAACTAATCCAAAACTAAAACTAATATAGGATATATATATACTAAAATAAAATAATATAATGAAAATTTTGGAAGCTAAAACTAAGACTAAAATACATACATATAAATAAATATATAAGATAATGAAAATTATGTAAGTGTAAATTATGTAAGAGGGTACGTTTGTGTCAAAATGAACTTTTTTATTATTATTGCAATAAAGCTTCAGTGTCTTCATAGGTTAGAGGCTTTATCCAGTTTGTTATGGTTACATTACACTCTTTATATTTCTTATTGTACACGTAAGTCTCTTTGTTTATTTTGTTATATAATTGAGCTGAACGTATTTTGTACTGTTTCTGGGCGAACTTAGTTTTACTTTGAGGGACTACAACTATTATATCTTTTCTTCTTTTTAAAGTTAAACTGGGGTCATAAGGAAGAGATTTGTGTTTTTTTAAGACAGTTTTGACAATATAAAGTTTTCTCACCGTGAGCAGGTTACTGATTTGATAGAGACTATGGGTAGGATATCTAAGATTTTTGAAATACATTATCTTTATTAGAGCACGCTGACCTCGCTCGAGGTCTATGAATTTAGTCTTAGAAGCACCCCCCCAAACAGGGATGCAATATGCTAAGACGGACTGTACTAACGCCACATATATTTCGTTGAGTAGGTTTCTGGGAGAATTTGTGTTGGTGGGTACCTTTCTTGGAGCGATATGCCTCAACGTTTTAAAAATCCAACTCATCTTTCTGATCCTGTTTGTGACCTGTTCAAGATGGGGGTACCAAGATAGTCTGTGATCAACAATTACTCCAAGGTATTTGGTCTGCAATACGTTTTCTAATGTTGGGCACGAGCAGCCAATTGTATTATCACATGTGTGTACTCTAACGTTAAAATCAGTACTTGGTTGTGAACGTTGTGATATATTGAAGCATATATAATTAGTTTTAGCTGTGTTGAGTGTGAGCAGATTATTTTTGAGCCAACTAGCTATCTGTCTCATACCAGCCTCAGCAGTACCCGTCACTTCGTGCCAAGAATTTCCAGTAAAGACTACTGCAGTATCATCAGCATACGAAAAAATGTTTGCATTATTGATTTTAAGTTGACAGAGGTCGTTGATGTAGAGCAGAAATAGTGTAGGGCCTAGCACGCTTCCCTGCTGGACACCGAAAGAGACATTTGCATCATTGCTGACGTATTCCCCCACTCTAACCCTTTGCTTCCTGTTTGAGAGGTAGTCTTTGAAAAGTTTGAGTGGAATTCCTCGAACACCTGTGGCTTCTAATTTTTGTATAAGGATGGGAACAGAGACGGTATCGAACGCTTTCTTTAAGTCCAAAAACACGGTTAAACATTTGCTACCATTGTCCAAATTATCAGCCACCAGTGAGCTCAGAGCAGTGACTGCATCCTCAGTTGAAACTCCCTTCCGGAATCCAAATTGTAAACTACTTAAAATATTAAATTTGCTCAAAAAATTTGTGAGCCTGTTATTTATTAGCTTTTCAATAATTTTAGATATGGCTGGTAAAATAGATATGGGTTTGTAATTGTTGATATCATCTCTGTCCCCTCCCTTATGAACAGGAATGATAATAGATTGCTTGAGTGGAGCAGGAAAGCTACCCGTAGTGATGTTTCTAAAGTTTTTGATGACAGCATGCGCAGAACAAATGACTATCGCAGACTGGTATAATCGTGTTTTAGGAAAAACTGTTTTATTATTTTACGACATAGAGGCTCTATGTGCTGTGGATTGTACGAGAGAATTACCACAGCTCTGAGATGCAAAAGAAACATGAGGGTGAAAGAACACAGGTTAGTTTTAGCCAGTAAAATTCTGAAACTCGCTCACATTCTACCCACAGTAGGAGAGTTAGTTGATAATTTTATATCACATAAAAAAACCTCTATTTCGTAATATAGTAGCATTGTTGGGTCCAATAGCCCTCATTCAGCAATGAACATTCATAAATAGATCAAAACAACCATCCCATCAAAAATCTACCTGGCCAAAGCCATTTTCGGAATATTCATAAGAAAAAACAAGACAAAAATCCGCCACACGTCGCATACGCTCGTAAAATGTATGTTCCACCACAATTTGGTTTTAACACCGCGTTTGTACACACGTTGGTCGTCTCCAACTACGTTACGCTGGTGCCGCGCGGCAAGGAAGCGGTAATTTCCCTTGAGATGTCGGCGATGGCGCGTATCGACGGACCCGCCTCAATTGTTGTCACAACGCTCTTAATGCTCGTGGACACAGTGCTCTGCCGCTTGATGAGCAGAACTGCGTAAATAATAAAGCATTTTTTCCGCTCTCAATCCCACTGGAATAAGATATTTGTACTCACTGAGATTACAGTCGGATATAGCTTTGTTGCACCGGGATTTCGTGCTGAAATTGACTGACAGTGATGAGCTACTGACGGATTCTGGAATATGTCTCATTTTATGAATATTGGGGTGTATTGTTACCCTCTGTTTTCATTTTTCCAGATTTCTTTTTGGATTTTAGATGATTTTCGTGATTGATGAGAGAGTTTTAGAAACTTCATTTCGTATACTTTTAAAACTATTCTTCTTTATTAGTTATTCAAAGTTACTAGGTCCACAAAAATGATGGCGTCTGCTTTTCTATCTTCAAAAGCTGTAAAAATCAGCAGAGAGGAACAGATGACTAAAGGTCATAAATTTTGGTATCTATCTAATAAAGTTCTGTCTAGCTTTTATGCTTAGTTCAGCCCGGTTTGATAACAGAACATAATAATTATGATCAGACCATAACCGGTCCTGAGAAAATGCTTAGAAATAAATTGTCTATTGAAATGTTATACTAGGTTGGTCTTTTTTTTAGCAAAAATCAAACAATTATGTGAATGTTTTATATATTTACGTTTAACTATTTTCTTTTAAGTTTATTAGTAAAATTCATCTTCATCATCATCTTCCTGCCCATACCACGTTTTAATTGGGGTCGGCGCAACACGTTTTTTTCTTACATTCTGTCCTGTCACCGGTCACCCTATCACTAACTTCTCTTTCTTTCATATCACTTTTCACACAATCAAAGGGCTAAGGTACTAATACATATTTCACTTTTTATATTAGCGTGACATAGAGAACATAATACGCCTCTGTCATATTTTTTGCACTTATTAATTAATATCAGTAATAATGAAAAATTTCCTAACTGGGGGAATATCATGTTTTTCAATTTTGGTGGCGAAACCCTTACTTCAGCTTTCGTGAAAATTAATAAACAAGGTCCCTGATTTTCATGAAAATTGAGAAGAAGAAACTGTAAAGTAGTAACCTTTTCTTCAGTTTCCGTGAAAATTAGGGAACGCTGAAGAAAGGGTTTCGCCAGTCAAATTAAAAAAAAAAAAATGATTTGATCTTGATATTCACCCAATTATGTTTTCACCGAAAACTGTGTTTCACATAGTTACATAGATATTTTATAAATAATAGGGGATTGGTTCCCATTAAAATTATCTACAAATAAAGTAAGTACGAGTAAGTAATAAAGTAGTAATCATAGTATTCATAAATGCCAACTACTAAGTATAAAATATTTCCAAGATTTGCAAAGTAGCCGAGCCGCAATTAAAATAAACAAACAAACAGACAAATGCATCAGCATTAATAACACTTGTTTGCATTACCTAGAACTTACTATGTAGTAGAGGAACTTGTTCTAGGTGTCAGTGTGTAGATAAGAATCTAGTTCAAATTATACGGTTATAGTCTGTCAAGGTTCTTGTAAAACAGCTGCGATTAAAATACCGAACTTTTTATCTGAAACTATCTTCTGCCAGCGTCTTTGCCTGCGTGAAAGTGGGTTTCTCTATACAAACTTCGGAACCTCGTGTCATCCCCTTAAAATCCTCTCTTACGGCTTGTTTACGGAGACGCGGCACGTTGCGCGGCGTGTTGGGCGTTCGTCGTACATTGCAGCAGCCGGTCGCGTCATTGCTCACGCAAACACTAACATATGGCTATGTACGACGGATCGTCAAACGCACCGCGCAATGCGCCGCGTCTCCGTGAACGAGCACTTAGTGCTCGCCTACACATAAAAGGAAGCTTTGTGTAAAATTTTACACTTCTAGTCCCAGTAGTTTTGGCTGTGCGTTGATATGTAAGTCAGACAGTTTCTCCTTTTATATACATAAATTAAAGATTAATGAGGCAATGTTTTTAATAGAAAATAACAAAGTAAATGTTTATGAAAAGCGAAAGTTTCCTACTAAACGGTAAGATAATAGATGATTACTACAGTTTCTAAAACTATACCGGTCCGGAGCAAGGAGGAATGACAGGTGATCGCCTCTTTTTGCGATTTAGTAAAGTCAGCGAAGGAGGTCCGAGTCAGGAGCGTCCCAGCCGGGCTCCTGACCCCGATTTTCGTCCTTTGTAGGTTTCCGGACCGAGCCCGAGTCGTCAACGGTGCGTAGCGTTTCACATGCACCTCAAGGAGATGTCAGCAAAACAGTAGGGGCCCAGCAGGGCCGAAGCTTACTGGGGCTTGGGTTCGCATCTGAAAGGAAAGCCTGGGGTCCTCGGAACGCAAGGTAAAGAAGGTACATAGGAGTGGGTTTTAGTCAGTAAAAGTTTGACACGCCCTCCCCAAAGAAAAAAAAAAGGTACGATAAGTACCCAAGTATCTTTCTACTGAAATAGAAAAATCTGTTCCTTTATTATCGCTACTCGACTTAAGTTCCTGTGTCCCCTAAATAAAGCAGAGGGGGTCCACAGTGCGCCGCCATCCTGTTCGGTCTTGAGCTTTGAGCTCCAATTCGCTCCAGGTCTTTCCAATGTCCTTCACCTCTGTGATGATCGTTTGTCACCAAGTCTGCTTAGGGCGACCACGTTTACGATTTTATTTAGGATTTAAGTCTAACTTGAACATATACCAAGGCAAGTCCTTGGTATGCATTAAGGGTACCTTCGCAGCTTGTAGCCTATCCAGTTTCACTTGCGGCGTTTCATCTGTTTATTATTACCATTGACTATGACTACTGATTTGAAATATACCAAACAATAATTTATAAGTGACAGAAGTTAATATTGAACTCATTATTTATTTACACTCCCATAATCATATATTATCATGCTGTCACTCATATTCTTGACATTATCTTGACCACTTTTAATTTTATAAAAACAACTACAGGATCAAAAAAAAATAAAAAATATTTTAAAGTGAAATGATAGGATAATCATATCTATCGCAGTGTCAAGCAAGAATCTTTACAATACTTTGTCAAGTTTTCTATCCTGAGAACACGTTTTGTTATCGTCTTCACAACGGTTTCTCAACCTTGTAATAACTCCTAGCCAAGTTACAATCTTTTCGTTTAGCGTAAATGCTTCGAGTTGGCCACGCCCCCAGTGGCCAGTGGCAGTGGGGGCTGGTAATAATTATGTGTAAAAAGTACAGTTGTTACATTTTTATTTATTGACAACTTGAGAAAGTATTTAGTTTTTGATACAGAATACGTACAGTCGACAAAACTATTATTAGTATGTGGATGTTACACACACTTCAATATTTTTGTAGTATTTTTAAACAAATGTATCGTGTGAGTCTTCAAAACAAATTCTGTAAGGTTTTCAATACTAAAATGAGATTATTTATCAGCTCCGTTTACCGAGATTGCGCCTGTTTCACGAATTTTCGAATTTCTAAACTAAAAGGTATTTGTGGATTAAGTACCATTATCATTATTAGTTTTAAAAGCAATAAAAAACGGCCCTAACTTAAATTTTCACTTTAACAAACAAGATCTAATGTAACAATTTAGAACATTAAACCATTCAGATATTGAATATTGGATGGAGTTGTTGGATATTGGTCAATGTCTAAATACATTTCCACACGAATATGTTTTTAAGTTTGAAAACCACTGGTCTTAGAAAACGATGTTCAAGTAGACAGAGTAGTGGGCCAGTGGGCGTTCTACTATGCTACCGTGATAACGCCAGTAGCACTGGTCTTGTTTTATGAACAATCTGTGTTTGTTTTTGAAAACTCTAGTTTTGTAGCCCGTTTTATTGTACTTACAGTGTAGATGTTATGTTTTCAGACGACTGGCGCTGCTTGAGAATAATGAAATAGTAACTAAAAGATGTTTAGGCAAAAATAGCACAAAGTTGGTGCCCTAAGACAGTGCGACGGGGCCGCGGCAGACCGCGAAGGAGATGGCGCGATGAGCTGGACGGATTCCTCCAGAACTGGCAAGAGGAAGCGCGGGCCCGCGAGAGGCGGAAAGCGTGGAGGGAGGCCTTTGCCTAGGAGTGGGACAGAACAGGGTACCAAAAAAAAAAAAACTAAAAGATTAATTTTTTAGGGTTCTGTACCGAGGAGTAAGACGTCCGACTGTCTGTCCGTCAGTCACCAAACTGTATCTCATGAACCGTGATAGCTAGACAGTTCCAATTTTCACAGTTGATGTATTTCTGTTTGCCGCTATAAAAACAAATACTAAAAAAAAACAGATATTTAAGTGGGGCTCCCTTACAATGAACATGATGTTTTTGCAGTTTTTTTGCTACGGACGGTACAGAACCCTGCGTGGGCGAGTTCGACTAGCACTTGGCCGATTTTTAATATTTATCGCGAATTCCATTTTTTCTACTCGCAAAAATCATCTAATAAATTCTGGTCTGGGTAAAGCGAGAGGGGGTGTCAAACTTTTACTTATTAAAATTCACCTGTGTTCCTTCCGTAGACCCTTGCATAATACCCTTTCGAATAATACCACTACTAATAATAAATAATACGCTGACTCCTATGAATAATTTCGTGAAGTTATTGTAAATACTTTGCTGGATATTCTACGACCAAGAAAAATACTAACTAATATAATTATAATTTATTAATATATAATTTTATATCTATGTATAGTCTAGTCAGCTATTTAATGTAAAATTTTATCCTTCATCAATTTGCAGTACACTGCAAACTACCCCCTTTTTATTATATTTTAAGTTCTTACAGTCCACTAAGGTTATCTGGTAGATATCGCTGTCAGCGATAAGACCGCCATTGTACCCATAGATTTAAGTTTGTTTAAAAGTTCTTGTTACTATTTTGGTGTTCAATAAAGTTTATATATTCTATTCTAGGAAATTTTTACGATTAAACCAGATAAAGTAATCCACCAATGTACCAACGTTTTTTTCAGAAAATGGAAACAAAGTACGTTTTCATTTTCAGGCGTCGGGTAACGGACGTAGCCTGAATGAGAAAAAAATCAGCACAGTTATGTGTTGGATTTTGTCAGAACACTCCAGTACGAACAAAACATGAAAAACCTTTCGTACACAACACAATGACGACACTGTATCCTTTGTTTGAATATCAGAAGCCAGTTTTCGACAAGGATTGATTTATTTATCTTAATGTCTGCCACTGTTTGCGTTGACATTAATTAATTAATTGTGCACTAATGAAACACACAAAGGCATTTTGCCAGCCTTAGGCATTTTCTACCAGTTGACCTTAGAGTTTTTTTTATGATAGGTAAAATCATTTAATGACAAATCCCACCCTTGGGTGGGGCGGGAGATAGCGTCAGACTCGAAAATCCTTAGGGTGGTGCAGAGACATAACATAGCAGGTGCAACTTAATAGAAGACAAACAGAAAGAAAAAAGAAATCGTTTATCGTAAAAATTAGATTTTCGATTACTGACTTATTTTCCGGGCAATAGAGTCAGTAATCGAAAAGCATTTTCTTGCGATTACCGACTTATTGCCTGAGGGCGTCGACATACAAATAAAGAAAGATCTAGTAAAAAAAAAAACGAGTATAACAAATCAAGATGACTCTACCAACTTCTTGCGAATGTATTCCTGTGCTTTCACTTTAAAGACGAACCGACTGGTTACCATCCTGATATTCAGAGGAAGCAACCACCCTTTGGTTGCTTCCTCTGAACTTCCTCATCACCTGGAGAAAGAACGAGGAATAGGCAGACCCTGAGCGGCGTGATAGGTACCTACTTTAACAGACTTGTTTTTTTAAGAGTGGGAAATAATCAAATATAAGAAAAAAGAGAAAGTAAGTAATTTTATTCAAAGCCTTCCTTTAGTTGCCTTTGTAAGGACCATGATAACTCTTTTGAACAATCCGCAGCCCTGGCAGGCATCGGCCAAAATAGGCTCCGCCGAATCCGATACAGGAACCTTCAGGCGGAAGGGGAGGACGCAGTGGCGGCTTTCTACCCACTACTCCTTAAATAGGGGTCTTACCATCGCCACCGCGATAGTAATAATAATAATATAAATCAGTAGTAGTCAGGAATATGTATAAATTAATGCTCGATCTTACTAAGAACTTAAAGCGTAATTATTCTGGTTTTACTAGATATACACCTGTGCCCATTGATATAATTAAGGGAAGATTCGTTACGCGCTAACATCGCAAACAGAAATCTGGATTCAAAACTCACACATCTATGATCAGTGTCATCACAGTCGCAAACCTGCAGTCACTGATAGACATGGACAGAGATAAAAGAAGGCACTGTCGTGCAAGCGAGATAGAAAAAATATATATTTTTGCGTAACACCCTAGTTTATGTTACCTGCCGATTGCGATTGAGTGAAATCAAGACCTTATTTGAACGGTCTACGCGCTAGAGGCCAGTCATCTATCTTTCGCTGTTTTGATTTAATCAAGTCTGTGCTAAACCCTTTATGATATACCTACAGACGATATGTTATGTTTTATTCATCGTATTTTTGAACTCCCATTGACAGTGACAGCGGCACACATAGCTACAAATTTAGGTGTGTTGTTATTTTAACATTCAATGATAGATTCAAGTTAACACTTATTCCTATCTCGTTTGATATTCATATTTTCCTTTTACTTAAGGATTCACCAGTTCTTGCCTGTATAATAAACGCTTTCGTATCATGAACGGGACTCATAGTGGGGAATTTCACAGAGCTTACCGCTTATACGGACACCTGCGAAAAGGCGCGACTGTTACTTCAAAAACGAACCCTATAATAGTAGTGTAAAGAGTTATTTTTGATAAGCCAGAAACAATTAATATGAAGCCACAGCAGCAGCTATGAATTTGTGACTGTTGCGAGAGGAACTAAAGGTATGTATAGTGTTATTGGACTTGCGTGAATAACTATCAAGTAGTAAGTATAAAGTTTAGTGCACTATCATAAAGCACTAAGGTGTTTGCCCTTTGAGTGAAATACCAAGTCAGTAATTGGGGCTATAATGCCAGCTTCAACTTTATTTATACAAATTGAAAACGAAGAAATGTTTTATTTATTAGTTGGTACCGCGTTTTCATACGCTAAGGCAAGCCAGTGGCTGGCGGCATTACGAAAAGTTTCACAAGTGCCGGTAGATTTCATTTTAGTTACCCCCGTTTTTTGAATTGAGAATTTGAAGTTGAGAACTATACTATGACTTTTTATTAGATGAAGTAAAGTGACAGCAGTGGACAATGCCCAACTGTCAAATAACAATGCCCAACTGTCAAACAACCATTGTTATAGCTGTCACTTTACTTCATCTAATAAAAAATCATTGTATAGTCAAACTCTATATTTGCTTGTCAATCGAATTAAGAATTTACAGCAGAGTAAATTCTTAATACGAATCCCAGAGTTTAGGCAAAGTTTTAATACCTAAGGATGTTTTTAATATCGTGCGGATTTCACGGATTTCATCACGCATGGAATGTCCTTTTCATACTTACAAATATTTATTGTAATGCATGGAATACAAACGCGGGATGCGGAGCGTGATAACGGGCCGCGGTCTCGCATGCGGCGCATGCGTGATGAAATCCGCACGATATTAAAAACATGCTTACACGCATGCGGATGCCACGATGTATTTAGGATTTGGTAGTGTAGGAAGAATGGTTAGTTTTCATTTATCAATGCATGCGGGCACGGCAAGACATCGGACCATGAGTCAGCTCTTAAACTAGTAGACTGTTATCTTTGAATTATAATCGCTAGGCGTATTGTTAGTTTTGTTGTGATTAAACAGCTTTACTGATAAAATCTACTTAAAGCGACTACTGACTTGTTTCCAAATAATCTTGTTCTGTATCTTTGACTACTGCTACTGTTATTGCTTGTATGATAATTACTACTACTATTTTAATTTAATCAATTATTATTTTACTTTTAATAAAATTAGGATTGGAGAATTTGTGGATTAGAAATTAGTTTATTAGAGTTTTTGTAGAAATAAGTGGTTACTTAGCAATGATTAAATTTTTTTCATTGTGTGTTTATACTCAAGGAGAAATTGCGAATTGACCGAAAAAATTGTAAAAGCCTGTCAATAAATTGTGATATGTCGTGCGCCTTCTGACGTAGTTGATTAACTACAAAACTGCAAGACATAATGTAAACTAGAATAGATTCGCTTGATTTCCTTGTATTATTAATATGAAATTATGATTTAATAAACCTAGCATATACTTAATATAGTTTCGAGTAAATATGTTCGTTATTTGAAATTTTGAATGTAGTTTTTTTTTTACAGGTGGCCAATATGTTGTAAATAGATCTTTTGTAAATTGATGGACGATATTCTCGTTCGTTTATCAATATAATTAGTTTCAAATTGTTGTTCCTTCACTGTGCGTGTTGTGAAAGGAACTGTTTGTTTCAAGCTGGTATCCGGGGACATTGATTGCGATATTAATATAATTTTTACTGATTTTCTTGTCTGTCGACTTTTGAAGAGATTCTATTTGCGTTTTTTTTTTACAACTATCACACAACGCCGTCTAGTCCCAAGCTAAGCAGAGCTTGTGTTATGAGTACTAAACAACTGATAAACATACTTATATATTTCTAAATACATACATATTATAGATAAATTACACCCAGACACAGAACAAATGATCGTCCTCATCAAACAAACATTTGTCCTGGGCGGGAATTGAACCTACGACCTCCGACGTAGCAGTCAGGGCCACTGACTACTCGACCAACAGGCCAGTCAAGAACTGGACCAGAATTGAAAAAGTTTAAAAGACGAGTCACGTTTTTGGCACATTTTGTTACATGTAAGACTCTCGAGCTAAATGCTTATTCTAGAATTATGTTTTACTTCTATTATGTGTACGGTGTTCGTATTATCTTTTTAAAACAATCGGACAATCAGGAACGTTTTCTATATGGCGGATTTTTCAAACGACTTATTCAAACAGTCCGCCCGTATCTCTCTGTATTTATACTTAATTCTTAATTATATCTTTTATCTGCTGTATATTTACACAGTTTTTACACATATAATTAAATCTGATTGTGCTAGAAGTATATAGCTTCCTTTCTAATTTTATTTTACTAAACCATTTTTTTAATATGGTCACTGTGTTAGATCTGAAAAGTACTAGGGCTTTAGGCTGGCCTGCGTAATTCAAATTTTCAACTCCTCTAGCTAAACTGAGAGATTCATCATTAAAATCATCATGATACAACATCATGATGATTTCAATGATAATGATTCCGTCAATAAATATGTGTTATGACCGCCAATCATATTTTTAATCAACATACTATTTGACTCTCACCAGCAATTTTCAAAAAAACTTTAAAGAATTTTAATTTCGCGGACCACCCTGACGGTTTCACCGTAACTATTGTTAAACTTACGATAAGAGATGATTGGTTCATTTAATTGGTAATAATTTGGAACTTAAAGGTACAAGTTCTACATTAAAGACATGTAAACGACTCGTTTGAACTATTATAGCTGGTATTAAAATACATAATTGCTTTAATAAACATGTTAATGCGTACAAATAATTCGCGTAAAACAACAAATTTTCACTAGCACATAACGTGATTCCATTCGCCAAAAGCTTGTCAATAGGGATGATAAAATTTGATGAGGCTCCGTGCCTGCCAGCCTCGGCCGTAGGTTCAGGGATACTCATGTTACCGTCACGAAGTCCAATCGAATTTTAAAGTGTTTGCTACTGCACCGCAAAAGTGTCCATCAAGCTGTTAATTTTAAAATCCAATTTCAAGTCTGCCGGAACTTGTTGTGAAGTGAAAAATTGCCCGTACAAACATGCCATAATAATGTGCAGTGATAAAATTTTACAAAGAGGGTCTGAGAAAGCGGAACTGTGCTTTTAAAAGTTAGTTTTAGTTTGATGAATCTGTAAAAATCTTTAACAATCTGTAAAAATCTTTAATCTAAATTTAGATTTGTATAAAGTCTAAGACTGAAAGAAATACTAAGTATTATATGCTGTACTAGCAGATACCCGGCTTGTGCTACTACGCTAAAAAAGAAATAAATTTTCTTCATGTGTTGGAAATAAAGGTGCATTTTTATGCATTGTTTTAATGGTCTATGGGAAAACTACCTTTGCATAATAATGCAATCAAATGAAAGTCAATAGCCTTTCTAATAAAACTGGTTTGGGGCGCATAGGTTGTATTGTTTCTACAACAGTATCTATAGGTTGGAACATTTTAATGTGTTTATATATTTGTATATAGATTTATGGAACCTTAGCGATCCAAACGCAATCAGTAATAATATTTTTAGGCATAATTTATCTTCTTTCGGTCATTCAATCCAAATGTTGTTTGCAAGAGCTGCTTTTTATGGCGAGCGCTATAAAAATTATAATAAGTAAATAAATACCTAACATGAAATACAAACTTAAAGTTCCAAAAGCATCAAATACAGTGACATTAACGGAACTACGACAATCCATTGTTGACTATCACAGAGGGTCCCTTGTTTGTTTAGGTAACTAAGTTTGGTTCCGACCTCAGTTCATTGACCAACTATTTAACTTTAGACAACATTGTCCTCCGAAGGACACAGTCATGTCTAATGAACCTAGTTTGGACATGTTTCGAAATTGAACTACAGTACTCAGACATTAATTTGGCCATCTCCATCGAGTTCTCGTCGAAGGAGACTGTCAGACAGAATTCGTTCGTCGCTAAGTAAAAGGTCCACTCTAGAGGAGCCGTGCAGGACCCGAGTTCAAATTCGTGTAGTGTGTACTGACTCTAAAGGAGCCGAGCATGAACGACACTATACGAATTTGAGCTCGGCTCGTGTTCGGCTCCTCTAAAGTAGATAGAGACCTAAAGAACGTAGACCTACCTTAATAATTATTCTATGCGGGAATCAAAGCTGCGACACGCAGCGTAGCGTCAATCGTGCTGTCAAACTTATGAGTTGTAAATCGTAGTTTCAAACCCAGCCAAGTGTATTACTTTGTGAAATTTATTTCATCTCCATTGCTCTCAAAACGGTGAAGGACAACATCGTAAGTATGTCCTAGAAACATGTGTCCTCTACAAACTCGTACTTAACCTGCATGGTGGAAAACGGCCTATTCCTTCCAATAGTTAGGACGCCTGAGTCCCAGCAGCGGGAACATTATAAGGTAACTTATGCCTATAAATGCTGGACGTTTGTGTTCCTATCGTCGTCTGTTGAATTTATACCAACCAGTTGTGTTAATAAAAGACTGCTCGCTTTGTCCATCCGTGATTGTTGATTGTGATTTATTACGACGAGTAGCCCTTTAATCCTAGGTAGTAGTTATTATAAATCTTGTACCAAGTAACTTTATTTTCTGGTAGTAATTTCTCGTATATTGAGCAGTAACTCGATGATTGGCAGTTTTGTAAAAGGAAAATCTTTTTTAGCTCTTTCTGCATGATAGTTTTTATATTATGACTATATCACAGGCAGGTAAGTACAGGGGCAATAAGAACGTTGGCTTTTTTTTAAAATTTATGTATTTAATTAGGTTGGTAAGTACTACTTAAATACAAATTTTATTTGGGTTTGGGGATAAGACTGGAGAGTAGGTACTCTCAAAACTGTAAAAGAAAACATCTTGAGAAAACCGGCACGTTCTAGAACCAAAATTCGAACACAGTACATGTGACACCAACCTGCACTAGGCCCGCGTGGTGGATAACGGTCCATTCCCTTTCCTAGAGAGGAGGCCTGAATCCCGGCAGTGGGAATATTATAAGGTTGATGTTATGCTACGCTGAGAGTGTGATATTCAAGATAAAATAGTTACATTTTCACCTATGATCTTAATTTATTAAGAAAATTTTGATTTACTAGAGACTACCTCATAAATTATTGATTGAGTTTCATTTACCTTATGAATTATTTAATAAGTAGATATATTTATATTTTGATTGTCGCCATAAGCTGTGTGAAGCGATTTGTCAAATCTACATAAGACCATTAATATATTTCGCAAGTCGCCGACACAATCTTCAGCATACAAGTGTCTGAGCCGGGAGTCGAACCCACGCACCTGATTTGCAACGTCCCAGAGGCACAAGTAGGTGGAGCAGCTCAGTCACCCAGCGAAGTCTAGCGATTATTCTGTTATGTTTATGACGTGACATGTTTTGGTGACAGAAATAATATAGCCTCTATTGACACACTATCAATGACTATACAGCCTTCTTATTCTTTTTGGCGCGAGTGAGTACAGTTTCCCCAAAAGAACTTTTCTCATGATCTTTACGGTTCAATAATTCTATGATATTTTCTGTATCACGTCTTCCCTTTACTATTTACTAGTTCCAAACAAACTATAGTAACCAAAGAGTTTACTTACGATTTTTATCTTGATCAACCAATGTAGTTCTTTTTTTCAGGAAGCATACGAATGTATGATTATCGGAAAATCTTTCTTCTTAATTAGTTGAAGATCAATAGGCACTTAAAGTAAAGTTAACAATACTCAATATCGTTTTACATGCTCAACCTTGTCTTCATAGTCATAATTTCATAATCATTGGTCTTCATAAACCGTTACCTTGACTCAAGAAATCTGCAACAACAGAATACACCCGCAGATATTCGGCGTGGGACGATTACGTCAGTAAGATCATGAGTTTCTGCATTTCTTATAGCATATCTAATCGAGAGATATGAATAAATTCATCAAGATATCAATGCAAAATTTATTGCGTCTGGATAGCGCGATTATTGCGACAGTATTGTATCGAAGTTTTGTTAAAACTAGATTGATTGGTTTTGTAACTGGGCAGGTCGACAACTACTTTCGATCCAAGTAGAACACCGGTATTTGTGTAAAGGCAAGTAAACAAGATTCCAAATGTTGTTTCCTATTATTTATTGCCATGGCATTTCTTCGTCTTTAGAAACCGTATTTTGAAAGCGTCTAGAATCGCTATTCTCTTCATGGATACGCAATTGTTAGTTGCCAAATTAAATGTTTTTAGCTTTAAATAATATAAGATATCTTCATCAACAACGAAGTTATAAAGCTTCAAATCTGTTTATAAAGAAAGAGAAGTTCGATATGGCCTTTGATATCAAAGCCCATCACGCCCGTACTTCCGCCATATAAATTCGTCTTGGTGAGGACTGATATATTTGTTTAAAATTGTAATATTTTTTTTTTACTAATTTTGATATAGTTTTCACAGTTATAAGGTATTCTATTTTTTGTTTATTGATAAATTAGTTAGATACACATATTTATACACTTTATGTATTTACATGTTTTATATTCCTTATTTTTGACTTCTGGAATTTGATACAATAGTCTTCCGCGTTGCAACTAGGTCAGAAAAGCCTTCACATGGCCTTGAAACTTTTCTGAAAACCTTTTTTCCAACACCATTTTAAAAATGGACGTCGCTAGCACGTGCAAACTTCTTTGCAAATCCTACCTTTTCTGTTCCATATACCTAGAAACATGAATATTATATGTGGTCTCTAGGAAGGTTGTAGTATTAAGTTTTTCAAGTCGAGATGGAAACTTTGTATATATTACTTATGCACGCCTAGGGACGCAAGAACTTGAGGACACAAGAAGATTGTGGGTATTTGAAAACCTACCGTCGTGGTCTTGTAACAAAAATAACAGGTTTAAATTTATCAGTCTTCTCCACTGTTCTTTTTCAGTTTTTATCTACTTCAGACAATCCGCGTTCTCCCAATTAACACGCATTATCGCATTTTCCTCCAGCTGGCATTATCTCTAGATGATCAGAGGAATCTTCTGTGTTACGTTCGTCGTTTCTCCCGAAAGGTCTCGCAAGCTATACGACGTGGCATGTGCTACGTGGCTCCTCATGGTACCTCGGACCTGTGTCCGTTCTTGCTACGTATCACTCAAGTTATACTCTCTTCAACTTCTCACACTACAATGTAGCCACACAATGACGAATAAATTTACGAAAAAGTTAATATTAACAAGGAATATTAATTCTGTAAGTGCACTAAAATCGTATATTGCCTCTTTTATAGTTCATTGTTAGCGTTTATGGCCACAATGAGGGTACTTTACGTAAGCTGTAGTTAATATTCGAGTTGGTTTCGGTTGAAACTTCAGTGAATATTTACCTGCATACAATAAGTATAGTAATAACGTCAGAGTGTGTAGCGATCGTTGTACAAAAGTGCTATTGTTATTGCTTTAAAAAAGGCCGCAGGAAAAGTTTTCTCCAATGTAAAGAAAATTGCATGAATAAAAACTGCTGCTTTGGTGGCTATAAGTTAGTGTATAATGGTCCTTGTATCCCATGGACAATATTGGATAAAACCAGCGATGCAGATTCCTTTATCAACTCACTTGGCTTAATTATGGTTTCAAAAATCTGTTAAAATTCAAATGACAGAAACTTTAAACTCTCTTTGAAACAGAAGCAAAAACAAACCATTCCTCTTTACAATATCAGCGCCATTTTATAGCTACCAGTATACCATCAGCGTAACTTGGCGCGAGTAATTTCCTTACTGTGTATGTAATTAAAACTAAGCGCGCTATATGTTAGCACTGTCAGGAGCGAGACAGCAAGAGAACGAAAGAGAGGTGTTTACTTAATGAGGGCTAAATTATATTTACTTCGTGCTGAATGCATGATGGTGGAAGTTTTAACACGAGTTCTGTTCGTATCATTCAAGGCGAGAATCTGAGTTCCACTGCTCATACCGGTTGCAGGGATAACGAAGTTCCTGTTTAGAATATTGTTCGCGTTTCCTTTGATAATATCCTGAATTAAATATTTGTATCTGCTTAGCTGACAAGTTGTTTATGTCTGTTTATGAACAGCTCGGTGTTATGAAGTTATAATAATGGTCTTGTTCAAAGTGTATATTTGGATAAGCAAGTCGGAGCGGTCTCTGCAAATATCCGTTATTTTGTTAAAGGATACATGGGATATGAAATTGGGTCGACTGTTTTACTCTTGCAAATTATTGTGATTTGAAGATGCTGTAAACTGCTGATGATACTTTCTACAAATAGAAATTCTATTTGTAGAAAGAACTGGCTTAGGAATATAAAGCAAGAGCTTCTTATGAAAACTAGCCCCATCAGGAATTACTCCTGTATCGTGGAAGCGTTCATAAACATGATGTTCAAAAACAACTATCTGTAGACTGCATAAATATTTGTACCATGTCGAAACCAAACTCGTGACAGGCAGCGCAGAAACCAATCGCTCAACGTAATTTAATCCAGTCTTGAGTCTGAAAGTTAAACTATATTTTCAGAGAGTAAACTTGCAGAAATAGTTTTTTTACTACACAGGATAAAGACAGACAGATAATGTATTAGCTGTCTCTAGGCTTCCGGTTAGACTGAATAGGCTCTTAATAAACTAGTGCGCTTCAACAACGATTACATCAGTGCTTACCATCAGATGGGGTCGCAGTCAAACACTAGTTTATATAATTTGAAAAAATTAAATATAAATTATAAAAATTAAATATAAATTATTTATAATTTTATTTTACAAAAAAATTAAAAGCTTAATAATTTAAAATGTCTCTTCCAATGATGATAGAATACTCGTGAAAACCCTTTGATACGCACATAAATATAATAATTAACTTAAAGAGCGCAAAGGTCAAACTGATCGGAGACCTGTCCATTAATCTTCAGAGTCAATAAATCGAAAATTTTAAAACGTTTACCTTCCGCGACCCTTTCATGCTTTTATGTTAATGAAAGATGATTCGATCGATGAAATGCTTTAATGGACTATCAATATGCATTATGTCTACCAATATGCATTATGTCTACCTGTTCAGTGTCCAGTGCCATTAGTGAGGATTACAATTGTGTAAGCCTTGTGGACATTAGTTCCCAATCACACTACAGCACTGCGTACAGTATCTGATATATTGCTATAATCTGTTTGTGTATTAGGATTTATACTGTCCAAATTATTTTGTGTGGCAATAAAGGGGTCTCCATTTTCAATTTTGGGATTAATTTGAGTAATGTTATTGTTATTAGTTGTGTCTCTTTGTTATTCTTTTGTGGTTGTTTATTGATTGTGGTGTTCATATTTAAAAACTGATTTATTATTCAAAAAAGAAACATACACTATACTAATAATATTACAAACGTGGAATTAACTACGTCTATCGGTCTGTCTGTTACGTTTTCACGTTAAAACTACTACATCGATTTTGATAAAATTTGGTGCGGAGGAAGCTGGTACTCCAAGGATGGACATAGTTTACTTTTTATCTTAAAAGTCCTTTCCTTGGTATTGTTCGTCAAGTCGTTGAGCTCCTTAGTGTCCTGAGTTGAGCTTTGCGAATACTGACAAATGCTTGCACTGACTGGACAATTCCACTCAAGTCTGTTCTTTCTTCAAAAGACCATTTCAGGCCAATCTGCATGGTCCTCATGTGATTTGACTAATACATATTTGCTGTATGGATTTTAAAAGAGACTTTGACCCCTGAGTTTGTTTCGGTGTTTCATCTCAGGGTAGTCAGCTAAGAAACACCGGCCTCATCTAGTTTAAACAGACGGAAAAAAAATTGACATGTAAAATTGTTTTTAAAACCTACTTGCAAAACAAATTTCATTTATCATTTATCCGTCTTCAACTTAGTGTCCGCAAAAACCAACCCTCACACGAACGAAGCCACAGACAGAAGCTAGTATCAAAATACTATATAGTCGTGTTTTTATAATACAGTACGCGGGATATCACAGCTGATCACGATCACCTTGGATATCGGTTGGCGCCTCTTAATACCCCATTGAGCTATAACGCGTAGCCGTGCAATAGTTGTGGTAATGGCCATTTAACCCCACTAGCTGTATTGTCGCACACCGTAATGGCTAGGATCTACAAGGCCTTGAGGCCTAGATAATGTACGTCTATTACTATGGGCCTTTTTGAAGTTGGATATCATCGAATTAATTCTCCCGCTTTAAGGTGGAAGGAGACGCCGTATCTGACTACTTTTGACTAAAACCCACCGGCATTCTTCTGTAGCTCTTTATGTTCTAGGGCTACGGTAACTTCCGATGCCTTAGTAGCATAGGCATGGCAGGTTTTACCCTTCAATTCTTCGATTGAAGTCACTGCTATTATTTTTAGGAAAAAAATAATTCAACTTTCTTAGTAAACTGTCTAGCCCCGGGAGGACACCGGTGTCCGCACACCTATCCACATACACAGACACCACCGGTGTCTTTCTATTGTGTCTCTAATTACAGTAAGTACCTTTTCAATTTACATGTGTAATCAATCGTGTAGTATCGGTTTATAAATCCTAAGAGAACTAAATCTAACTTCAAATCAATCAATCAATACGTTTATTTGCATAATACAGGTAAGTATAAAAAGCAGATATATTTATCAATATTCTTTCTCTTTTTTTGAAAGCTTAACGTGAAAAATTAATCTAGTTCTCAGGAGTCCATAACCTAAAGCCATCTAATTCCTATAATACTCTCATAAAACTTTTCAATGCACAAATTTGTTAAAAAACCCAAATAATAACTTAATAAGCAAACAGAATATTTAGAAACTCAAAACACGTAGAAGGAGAACGCCGTCGGATTAACTGGAGGACAAAGTTTAGTCCGCAAAGCGTTCAGTTCGTGAGTTGGTCTGACTTAGCACCCGATAGCTGGCTAAGTTATCTGAGTTAGTGTCTGCTAACTTGCGGTTTAAGTTCAATGGTATATTATTATGTTGTCAACCCCTGACGGGTGTCGATAGTAGACGTGGATGGTAGTTTATGTGCGCTCTTCTCTTCTTCTTCTATCGTGTCACTGTCAACAGTGTGTACTCGTACTTAAGAGAGTTATTTTGGTTCCGTAGTTATGTGGGTTTGTTGAATATGAGTGTGTGGATTTCCAACTGGAATTTATATACTCCATTCTCAATAATATTAGACATCTGAACAAACCTTTTTCATGGTCTTTTTAAAATTCCGTATTAAAAGCAAAAAAGTGGTTACAATACCAAATATTTCTGCTAATTTTCATGCCACTAACGCAATAAATGTCAAGATCGGTTGAACAGACAGCAAAATAGATTTGTTTAAATGTCTAATCTTATTTCGAATGGAGTAAACATTAAGTTACTAATCTAGATTGATTAGTAGAGAATGCTTAAGGTATTAAGTCCGCCCTTGGAATTTTGTTTGCATGAAAATAATTTCAATTTATCACTTCGCTAGTCTACCTTAGCTTGTAACATATATTTATGAAATTTTTGCATGTGTGCATCAATATCAGTTTTAGATTTAAGAACCGTTCTAAGTATTAGTCATTCAGTGCCAGCACAAATGACTACATACATAAAACATTGAAAATACTAGAGATTATTACCTATAAACCACAAAGTGAACGGAACCGCTCCACTCTCTAGACACGTAAAGTTATAATTTATTGAATGGGAATGAATTTCAATAGAATACGTTCCTACAAGGTGTGGTCTGCTGAAATTATATTCAACATTAGTATTGAATGACCTATTGTTGCTATTAGGTTCGGTGTTCGAACGCATGTAGGCAAGAATAAAAGAAAAGGTACCTAGAGCTAGCACCATCAGTTATCAATCACTATAGGACCTGCTGCTTAGTAGCATAGCATATTCAGCCTCGTATATAGTGTTTTCACTACTGGGACTCCGTACGGACGACTCACTTCTCCAGGAGAAGGGAGTCGTAATCCATCACGCGGGCCTATTGCCACCCGCACTAGGCCCGCGTGTTATATGTTTTCGAAGTTTTAGTTCTTGGACATGCTGATTTGCTCACGACGTTTTCATGTACCGTTTGAGATCGGTGATGAAAAAATTACACAAAGTAAAATGCTTGGTTTTGAACCTACGATGCACAACTTTTAAGTTGTGGCTTTACCATTAGGCTACTATTGCTCCGCAACCAAACGCTACAGGTTAAGCAAATTCAGTGATAGCATTGGTTTAGAATCAACGAATGGATTGCGCATGCGCCATCACGAGCGAAATTGATATAACAGCGTTTTTGGATCCAGAGACCAGCCAGTTTCTTATAAGTTTTGTTTTGGTACAGTCTTAGACATAATTAAGGAAACTTCAATGAAGACTACAGTTCTTTAACACATTGACGGAACCACATGACTCAACCCGGACAGTAAAACACAATATCGTATTCAAGACTATATTCAAATGAGAGAGCAGCAATTTGCTGAAAGTCATAAAAGTCGTCGTGAAGTCAGAAAAGGCGCCGCCCCGTTCGGCATCCTCAAAGTGTCTGTGCATCTATTAAAAAGTTTAGGGCGTCTATTTTTGGCTCTGTCGACGCTGCGCCCAAGAATAATGTGACAACTTGTGGAAGTAACCAAGTAACTTATACGGTACGTTGGCGCGAAAAAACTGCGAGTTCGAACAATGTAGTGTCTTGGGATTATGTTGGCCACCCCGTGTAGTTCGTGTTGGCTAGTTTACCAACTTAAAATTGTATAATGTAGGACATGAGTTATCGTGTTCTACTAAACTGTTTATTGTTTAGGAATGTTAGTTGACAAGGCTTCTTTGAGGTAGGAAATTACTAAATAACTCCTACCGTTCTGAGTGAAGCGAGGTGTATCAAACTTTTACTGACCAAAACCACATGTGTTCCTTCAGTTGCCTTTCAGGTTTCAGGGCCACGGTAACTCTTTGGAACTATCCCACAGCCCTGGCATTTGACAAGCAGTGCTATTCTCTAAAAAAACAGCCGAGCCTAGTTTGAGCGCAGCGCTGGCCACAGCGGAGAAATAAATAATTGAATTAGCAATCCAATGCATACAAGTACCTATTTCGATTTCGTCGCTGCGGCCAGCGGCAGCGCTACGCTCAAACTCGGCTCGTCTGTTTTCTTAGAGAATAGTACGCAAATCCTCAGTTGAGCATTATAAATTGGCATTTCAGTGTAACTAAGATAAGGTATCAGAGTTGAAAATAGCTATAATCAATCAATCAATATTGCAGTAATAGAGTTCTCAAACAGAAACAGACAACGTGAGTATCGATTTCGTTTTAAAAGCTCGAGGAATAGAGCAATAAAAACAATGTAACAAACATGTAACCAATCAAAAACAATCAATGGCAGCTGAGGGGAGAACACACCGTTAATGGAGACGTCCGCACTGTAAGTAGTTTTTAATATTTTTGGGATGTATCGCACAAAAATAGACGGAATATTGTCGAGGGTGCATTTTTTTCTATGCTCCCTTTTTGGCCTTTTAATGCAGTCTCTATTTTTGTAGGTGACATATTTTTGATTTGTCTATTATTATCGTTGTTCTCATGATACTTTTATTTTTATGTAGACGGGAATCCAAATTTTATTTACAGGAAGTAGTCGAAAACTTAGATCTAATCCGCCTACTTTTTTAATAAATCATTCAAAGTAAAAAATCAACTAACTACATGATTTCCATTCAATTCAGATCATGCTGGCACAAAATTATGATTTCCATTCAATTCAGATCATGCTGGCACAAAGTTATAATTTGCATGCAATTTCAAAACTTTGGAACTACTTTTTCAATTCTCCATAGTTCAAGAACACGTCTGCAAAACTAGCTAGGCGTAGACAACGCCGGCGGGGAAGTTTAAGCTGTAAATTTCAATAGCATGCAAAAGCAACAAATTTTGCCTTAACCAGTTTAGACCGGTTTAAGTTGGCTAAGTTGTTACTGTACCGCACAATAGTCTGACATGCCGTTCGCTACTTATTTGCATATTGATTTTGCACATGAAATATGGGACAGAGGTGAATGCGTTTCCTTCTCGTGCGGTGAAATGTCGTGCTCTATTACAGGTGCAGATTGGCTGCCTTGGGCGATTGTCGCGAGCATTCGCCAATGTCGACGGTCGTGATCAATGTTGGAGGCAACCCTATCAAAGTATTGAGCCATTGATCAACAGCAGAATTTATCTTGCACCAGCTTCTGCTAGCCGCTTCGTCCACGTGGAAGCAGAAAACTATTTTAAAAGAATATATTCGCGGGATACAAAGTATGTGCTATTCCAGGACATGGTCTACGTATACTAAATTTCATTCCAGTATATTTAGCTGCTTGTACCATTAAAGTCTCTTCCGCCTGACCAACGCTAAGTTCATTTTTGCTTGCACTCGAAACGAAAACTACAAAGGGTTTGATTTGCGCCACGCCGCAGGATTCAAGTGAATTTTTTTTCAGAAATGACCGCGATAGTACGTAAAGGACTAATTTGAAATTTTGCCTTAATCACTCTAACTTAGGCGATAGTTATATTAAGTTGCATCTATTACGTTATGTCTCTGCACCACCCTAAGGTCAACTGGTAGAAAATACCTACGGCATTAAGTCCGCCTTTGTACACTAGTGCATAAAGATTTAATAAATAAATAAATAGTTTGTGACTAAAAAAAAGGTAGTGTGATACTTATTTGTTTATTTACAGACGGATCTTTATTCGTCAGACTGCTTTATATTCTTGACAGATATATCAGTAAAGTTATCTCTCACGAAATAATTTGCCTACAAACTAGTTACAAAGTTCCAAATAAATTGCAAAATCAGTTCATTTAATTTATAAATTTTGAATAATTTCGGTATTAAATGTTAACAACTGTCATAAATACCAAACAGTTCCAAAGCTCAGTGTGCAGTCGCGTCTACAAGGCAGTCATTTACTAAATCGGTGTACAGAATATGCATAAATATTACTTAGTCCTGTAATTTCAAACGTGACTTATGAATAAGTGTATTGTATGAGGTATGAAATAGGGCTGAGCCCTTTCATAAATGGTGTGTAATAATTGTTGCATGGTGGTTAGAGCACTGCTCCAGCTATTCGTAGATTTCCGGTCTGATTTCTATTATCTAAGATATGGTAATGGTATGGTAAGTAATCTACGACCACTTTTCTATACAATTTAACAAGCGAACGACCTATGTTATGTAGTATACATAGGTCATTCGCCTGGCTGGACAATGGAGAGGTTTCATGTTGTTATTAATATGATGTTTAACGAAATGGAATTTTAAAATATTTATTAATTATATACTTTATTGTACACCTCATAATGTGGCCAGGATAAGTATTACAAAACTAAGTGTACAATGGGTGGTCTTATCGCACAGGGCAATCTCTTACAGGCAACCTTAGGAAGGTTTGAAACAAGAGGAGATAGATATGGGGCGGTGTACAAAAATTAATATACATATAATAATAAAAATACATAATTATATACAATATTAATTAATATACTAATAAATATCAAATATAAAATTAAGAAAGAAGAATAAGGAAATTTTATAGTAAGAGGTAACATAGATTGTAATATAGCGCTAATAATTTATTAGCTAAATCTATTTTTAAAACATAATGTTCGGCGCTCTGATTGGCCCACTCGAAGCTCTTAACCAATCAAAGAGCTGAACGTGGTAAACATTTAGTCTGCGTTAACATAAAGACAACTCATAAAAGTTTTTTAAGTCCAACATGAGCTCTCGCGCTGTTCCTTGTTATTTTATGTACAATTAGCTTGTTTTTTATTTATTGGTAGGGTTCCGTACTTCAAAAGGAAAAACCCTTATAGGATCATTTTGCTGTCCGTCTGTCTATCTGTTAAGATCCTTTATCTCGGGATCACGAGAAGGTATCGTTTACTTAAATCTGCAGTCCCTTGAAACTGTAAAAAAATAAACTTCTAAGTTAACGGAAAAAAGAGAATCCCGTTTATATCGCAAAAAAACGTATATTTCGACACTCTCAAGGGAATCAAAAGTCATAAGGTACTTCCTTACTGGAAGGTACTACCGTACTTGTAGCACAAGTATAGGAAAAAATTAGAAAATTTTGTAGTTACGTCAAAAAAAATATTTTTACAACTCGCAAAAAAATCTTCGTAACTGGATTCGGGAATCGAACTGTTTTCATAGATAAGTATGTACGGAACCCTCAGTGCGCGAGTTAGACTCGCACTTGGCCGGTTTTTTTAAATTATTTCACTATAAAATCAAAGGGTTATGTGACGTCACAGACTGAGGCACTGCGTTAAAAACAAAATTATTGTTGTAACTTTAAAGTTCCATAACTTTTTGGTTTGTTGAGATAGTATCATATTTTTTCATGTTTTTTATATATTTTAGTTTCTTTTTTTTTACAATTATTCCAATAGAAAAATGGTAATATTATAATAATGAAGAAGTTTCCATTTTTCTGTAGGGTTTTAAAATCTCTCTATCGTTTACCCATTAGGTACCTTCAAATACATATACAGGCTAATTAGTTGAAATTGTTGAGTTTTGTGGTTCCATGTGTATAATTACGAGACATTCGAATTATTCCTAATGCCATGCAAACAATAACTACACAAAGAGGCACCTTTATAATCCCATTATTCTTCAAAATTAATACCTTCACAAAAAAAAAATCGAATTTAATTTCCCAACAGCCTTTCGTTTCGTCAACTGAACATAAAACCTTGGGGTCACGATAACACAATTATGTTTTAATTTATATACACCGAGCTGTTATCACGCGACGGCGGCCGCCCGTTAACACGCACCTTTATCAAATGAACCGCGACTTACTCGGGTTAAACTAATTATTAAGATAAATATTGTTTTAACTACACCTTGTTTTTAGTAAATTTACATGCCTATGAATATTATTTTTAGGTGCGTCAGTGTAACTGCCGGTTAACACATTACTATTGCGATTTATGGCAATATTTCTACGATTGTTTTTTTGCCATGTGCCTGAGTTAGTGGGTCATGCCATGCTATTATATTTATCGCGGTCTGATTGTAGATAGTTTTACATATCTCAGCGGAGAAATTAAGTTTTGTTTATTGGTCATAATTGTGACAGATATTAATTTTAGATTTTAAGGTGTCGCTTATAAATAGTTATGGTAACTTAAATCTCATTGAAATAAAATAAGTCTCATGAAAGTGTAAGACTAAGTAAGACAATAGGTAAGTAAGTATGAGCTTACTTTTTAAACGATTCATTTATGATTAAAAACTACATACAAGTAAGTGAGTATATTGTTTTAGGCATGATTTGCGCAGTGGTTGAGCTATTGGCTCCTGCGCTGCATGTCGTGGGTTCGATTCCCATACAGAACAAATATTAACATAGATTATTGTTCAGACAGTGTCTTGTGTAGATTTGTGAGCCAACATGTTTTAAAAACAGAGAAGAACAATGTGGGTAGGTATTAACTTCTATCAACAAAAAAAAAACTTATACCAAGAAAATCTCAAATCCAATGCAATTAGCGCGATCAAAAGAGCATAATACAATGACATTGGAATAAAACATAAATCTATTACGAATCAAATTGTCCGGGGCAGGGATCGTTTACGCAACAAACATGACCCTAAGGTTGAGCACCCCTTCGACCCATCGATCCTGGTGGGATGCAAGAGGGGAATAAAATTATCTGAGCCTTACCATAAACGCAGTCCTGTGAAATGCAAGTCTGTGTGGATGAGGTGCAAGGTGAAAGCGACAGCGAGTTTAAAATTATTTAAAATTCAACGATTTTCTGTTGACTGCTATAGTTTTCTGGGTTAATTAATGTTGGTTGCACTGTGTTCATATGTCTAGTTCTGCCGTTTCTCTGAAAATAAGAGAAATAACTTAAAATATTATATAGATAAAAAATCTGTTTTCTTAGTTTCGTGACAATAAAAATTAAATTTCAATATTGCGTAAGATCTGGGAGAAAACCTGTGTGAAAGTAAAATTATGCTCAGAATCGTTCAGCATTCTGATAATTCAGATTATGAGTTATGATAAAAAAGAACAAAGAAATATAATAAAGTACCTAAATATTTAAATAGGTACTAAAACCTAGCTAGTTAGCTACTTGTGAGTCAACACGCAAAAAAACCATTTATAAGGCACACTCAACTTCAACACTATTAAAAGTTTTTCGGTTTCAGGATGATTTATATGAACTGTGAAGAAAAGCGATTTCTTGTGAAAAGTAAGTTATACCTGACAGCTCTTTTTAAAAGCTTTCAAACAAGTGTCTTTAATATTAAGTACTTAGGTATACAGTTAACCATATTATGGTTATGCAAAAATATGACTAGGTAAAAACGTAATATAGATTCATTGATATCTGGGTTACAGGATGGTTAGGCCGTTATTTTAGTTAGGAAATCATTAAATGAATTCTGCCGCTCTAGGATGGAGTGAGAGGGCGTCAGCGTTTTGTTTAAAATCCACCTGTGTCCTTTAGTTGCATTTTGCTTGCTCAGGCCATGGTCACTCTTTCATACAATCTCGCAGAGATTGTTAGGACTGCAATCCTAGACTCATTTTTTTTTTTAAGAGTAGGGTTGTGGGTTTATTCCAAATAGTTACCGTAACCCTGGACCGCAAATATCAACTGAAAAAATACAGGTTGGTTGGTTTATTCAGTAAAACCTGACACTTCCACTTGCTCCACGCAAGGCTGGAGAAGTTATTTGATGACGTCCTACCAAAAAAAGACTCATTGAAATCAGACATCTAAGCAATGACATAACGTGGAAAATGGATTGTCGGGTACTTTTTTAACTTTGAAAGTTATAGATAAACATACTGAGCTTGTGAATACAATAGGAGGTGAACATAACAGACTGATAATGAGACATTAGGCGTTAAAACAATAACATTTTACTCACTTTGTACAGTGAACTATGGACCTTACTAGCTGCTGCCAGCAGCTTCATCCTCGTGATAGTAGAAAATTATGCTAAGAGATCATACTCCTTAGAAAATGTATGATATGTAGTATTCCAGGAAATTGTCTACCAAACGTGAAGAAGGTACAAACATAAACACACACATTCACAAAATTTCGCCTTTATAATATTAATGTGTTGTTGTTGATGTAATAAGTTTGAATTACCTATAACCTTTGGAACGCCGATTGTATATATGTAAGTTTATACAACTTGAATGACCTTGAAAGAACGCTATTTGTCGTATTGTACACACGTCGAAAATATTGGTTTCTATATCTCCCTAGAAAAAGCCAAAAAAGGTTTGTTTTTAATTTATTTATATGATTTTCTATAAAGCGCGCAATTACGTAATAATACCCAGTCGTGATTTCAACTAATGAACTAATGGTGCAGTCTACAAAAACTTATTGTACATTAGGTCGACCTTTAGCCTAATATCTATTCTATGGCATATAGTCTCTTACCCGCTAAATCGCATAACTTAGCCCCAACAACTTACAGCTGCGTTAATGTTTTCTAAGCAATTAGTGCCCCATCCCTGATTTAAGGTTATGGTATTCTGCACGCTTGGCCCGGTCACGTGGCATCTATCTCTTTATTTACTTGGACGTGCAATAACATACCGGACTAATTAACACCTGGCCCACGCTTCATTTTGAAAAGGAAGTTCGTAATAACGACCCACATAGATATAATGGTTGGTATTCAGAAGTTCCAATGTCAATTTACCTAGTGGTGCTAAGAGGTTTTGCTGTGAAATCGATTTGCTTGCTTACTAGTTTTTAGTTGACACTTTTGCCGGGAGGGAGAGTTTATTGCTAAATGAGTATTTCCTGTCCTCTACGACAGATTCAATCAAGAGATTGATATATTTCTGTATCGCAAGACAAGTCTATCGTTGATATAATGTTATCTTAAAGTGGCTCGGTGTTTTTCAAAAGGAACACTTTGTGTATTAAGTGAGAAAATTTCTTAACTATCCCTAAATCTAGAATCGATTCTGAATTATTGTCTGAAAAGACTTCAGATTTTGTTAAGTCATCTTCTACGATATTCTAAGATAATTGAATCAGAACACGTTACTCAAAATGTTCATCTAATTTAAACATATCATCAGTACATCCATCCATTTTGCAACCCCCTGCATAGCAAACGAACTATTAACTAATGGCGATAATATTACTGTTAACCCTAAAATGCAACCGCGCAGATTCATTACAGACTCCGTAACTAAATCGGCGTGCACGCGGCTCTTTATCGCGCGGGTCGATTAGACCCTCCACCCTCACACGATGACACCCTAGTCATTGCACACCGTACCAAATTTCACATTATTGTTCTATGCGAGAAAGAGAAAACAAACACATAATTTATAACCCCTTCTCCCTCTACCATGTTCCTTCATGTTAGATAACACAGAGTCTTGAGTGCTTCGCGTATGTTTGCCTTGTATCAGTTTACGCTACATTTAGTGCGGTTGTGGAATTAAAGCTGCTAAATTGTCACGAAGGGTGGCATGGGGGAGCAACAAGAGGTTCTAAATCACAATGTTCTTAACAGAATTTCCGTAAAATAAAGATGCTGCGGTTTTATTATTTCCTAGTTCTTATTTTGGATCTTTTTACCAAAATACACACGGGGTTATGTTGTTGCTGATTTGTCTGGAGTTATTTTTGCTTGTAATAAAAAGTAAAATAATACGGCCATTTGGGTTCAGGGACTACGGATTTATTTGGCAGAGTAACTGTAGCCATTGAACGGAATATAGGTGGTATTTAGTCTGTAAAATTCACACTAACTTTCGCTCCAGTCAAAGAAGGAGAAGTAATTTGATCATTGCCCACCTAAAAAAAGCAAGAGTTTATGTTCTAGGCCAAGCAACTGCTCTCCTATTAGTTAGACCCCAGATGTATCTTGGGAAATACGTTTAACCGTTGATTTGGCGGTTTTTCGTAGATCCATGACAGCAGTTATGGGTAGACAGAAGTTCAGGTCTGATGCCAAATCTTAATAAGGGTAAGCATGATATTCATTGACTAAGTTGTAGAGGTCAAACAGGTCATTCATGTAAAATAACATCGATGTAGTTACAGCCAGTAAGTCCAGCCAGCCAGTAACATTGTTGGAAAAAGAAATGTAGGATTTCAAATGCCGCAAAATTTTGTATACTGAAAAATAAATTCAGATGATATATTAAATTTGAAATCCTACATTCATTTAGAGGTCTATATTTCAGGATTACCACCAGGTACTGTTGTATATTTTATGTAAAACCAACAGGTAATTAATAAAGATCGTTCCGTCTTAACTCGGACGTTTGAAATATTTCTCCATGTATACAAAATTAATCATTCAAATCTAACAATCGCGGATAAATCTGAGGGGGCCTAATTGTACAAAGCCAATGGGGCTTTAATGTATCAATTATGGGATTATGTGAATTATGAAGGGAGATCATAGTAATCGATCCAAAAAGGAGGGTTGCATCGAAGATGAATTTTGACTTAAACTCCCTCTTCATAAGATTTTGGTATGAATAAATGATCAAGAATTTTATCGCTGAGCAAATCACGAATGTATATTGAAGTTTAGAACTTCAGAACAACAAATTGAATGAAATACAAACAATGAGCGTTATTTTTTCAGGTGGGATATCACTAATGACTTCTTTCGCTCTAAGATGGAGCGGAAGAGGTGTCAGATTTTTACTGGCTAAAATCACACTGTGTTCTTCTGTTTTGCTTTGCGTTCTAGAACCATGGGTTTCACAATAAAAATAATTTGTTTAATTCGTAATCAATTGGTTTTTACCAAGCATTTTGTAGTGGCTTTCTTTTAAGTATTTAAATAACTGTAACAAAAGGCTTACGTGTTTACTTGTCTTCCATTAGTGATCAAAGTTTTTCTATAATCAAATACGGACAGATGTCTATAGTTTTTATATGAAAACTCTAATTTGAGACCTTATTTCACGTTTAGTATAAAATTATGTAGATATATTATTAGGTATATAATGTTATAATCGGTACCTAATGCAATCACTGAATCACAAAGCTGCAAATAATACATATTGCCAGTGCAATGTCCTGAAATGATTAGTGGGAACCTATTCACTGCGGTTGACAATAGGAAGGTAACGACCTGACATTATTCATGCACTTTTGCAATTTCTAAATTGATATCCACGTATCGCCGTAATTCTATTTTTCCAGTAAACACTTGGTATCATAGCAGTGTTTAATATTTTATAGTTTTTTTCATACGGAGAAATTTTTATTTTATAAATTACTAGCAGTCCCGACAGACGGTCCTGCCTGATAGCAGCAATTTATGAGAAAAAAAAAAATAAGAATCCAATTGCAACGCCACCTACAGGATCAATGGCGCTTTAAAACCATCTAGAGACCCTTTCAAATATAAACACAAAATTGAATTCAAATTGGTCAAGTTGTTAAGGAGGAGGTAGGTGACAAATACACCAAAGAATTGTATACATAATAATATTATGTTAGACTTATACTATTGTATATGGCTAACATACCTCTAGTACAGATTTGTCAAAACTAAAATTGTAATGAAGTAAAATTTTGGTGGCAGTAATCTCCGTAAAATACAGACCCAAGTAAACTGTATTTGATCAGTACATCTACCATGAGTTTTAAGCAATAGTATTCGTCGCTACTCGATATCGACGCCGTAAATATTTTGTATGGCAAATTTTGCAGCGCCTCTAGCGGACACTTGCAGAACCAAAATTTGCCATACAAAATATTTACGGCGTCGATATCGAGTAGCGACGAATACTATTAGAGGTACAGGACATACCGATTTCTTTAGCCGTTTTGAGATCAGTGGTGATGAAAAACTCCTGCCTAGATGTGAACTAGCGACGTACGATTCATAAGTCTAGACCATTGCGACAGACCAACAAACCTCTATTAAAAAAAAATACTAAATGCAAATATATATAAATAAGTGCCACCTAATTAATTTGCTATCCAATCTTAATAAAAATACTTTTCATCAATAATACATAAAAAACTCACATCACGTACTTAGATGCTCGTTTAATATTCATAGTGTCCCAATTATTATTGATGCATAGTATAATAATAAAACCCTATAAAATTACGGCAGTGATTTTTTTAATTATACATATAATTTACATCGTCGCGTTGGCTCGTATTAATTTCCGGCTATTATAAAAGCCCAGGGCACGACGGTAATCGGTATATAATGTTGATTGATAGCTCGTACGCATATTTTTACTGATTTTTCATGCAACGAAATTGTGTTAAAGCGGCCATAACGATAATGAAAATACAGGCAAACTCGGGAAGAGTTATAGGCAATAATGGCCATCGATAAAACATATTTTTTACATAATTCGCTTATAAATATTCAAAGTAATCTAATAAAATTTATATAAGATTACTTGAAAGTCTACTCTAAATTAATTATGTTAAGACATATTAATGTGTAATAAAATATAAGATCACCAATTGGTAGACTAGTTTAACTAACCATTAAAGATTATACTTTATTTAAGCTGCTGTTGAAATTAATGAGAAAGTTAGGAAAATTTGTCGGTTTTGTTAGCTGTTTCTTTTTAATGTGTCGGATTTACTAAATTCAAAGATTAAAAAAAAAAACATTTTAATCATTAATTCAAGTTTATGAGTGTCGATGCATCAAACTGCAATACCACTTGAAACTTTTTCAACGTAAGCATAAAATTAAATAACGTGCAAATGCATGAATTAAGAGCAGGTGATTCTATTCCACGACCCTAAAGAGTTACTTGCACATGGAAATTTTATTCCGCTAGTTAAGAAAAATCGCTGAGTTTAAGAGAATTTTATGAAAGTTAAACGAGGCGTGAAGTCATTGCATTAAGCGAAGAGGGCTTCGCCAACACTTAATTAAGAATTCACCCCCATTCACCCCGCCCCCAGCAGTCACAACAAAAGATTCTATGCGAGACTCTGATACCCGCTATCTTCATTAAAATTAATTCAATTTTTAATATCTCTAGAGCAACGAGCCTGTGTAGTCATGACACGTTCATCTCATTTGTCACTGGATAAAATTTATTGTCGACACTTTTAACCTCTCTATAACGGCTCCATTTTGGGCTATATCATTTAAATCCGTATGTTATAAAGGTTCGTGTTTTAACGTAGTTCTTTTTTTAATTTATAGTGTTACCAACTTTATTATTAAGTGTTGTTATTTTTATAGAACACGCAAATTCGTCATATCTTGCACTGATTCAAAATGTATTCATTAGTCATAATTTTTTCCCTCTATGGGTTTTTTGGACCTTTTATACAATGGCAGTATTTCCGTAGGGCAATCGTAAGGACATACTTTCGGCCCAGAAATTTAGCTAAAAGCTTTCATTGTGGTATATTTTGTAATTGTAGTTACTTCCAGTAAATTACTTTTAGCATTGGTAATTGTATCCAGAATAATCGAACCTAATTTACCATCAAAATTGATGAACGTTTCAAAATTCATGCTGCATTTAACATAGATATTAACAAAAACGAAATAAATGGGGTGGACTCCCGATTGTTCCGTCGACTCTCATAACAATACATGTCGAATGGAACACAGCAATTCTATCGGAAAATCCATTCGGCTTCACTCATCCGCAAAAAGTATGACATCAAGCCAAATTATTATCGAGGGGCTGCGATTGCTGCCGAATAGGTACTCGTAATGATTCGTTTAGGGAAATTGGGACTGGTTGGCTAGGAATATTTTTGATCATTCACAGTAAAATGTTGCAGCTATTTGAGGTTCCAATTGTACGAATTGCTAGCTTCGTTTGCGATTCTATTTCCAAATTCTGTATTTGCAGTTCGTTTGTCACATTGTTTGTGTAAGGATCCATTTTGTGAAACCTTCAAATTTATTTGTGTCATTCTACCTTAAATCTGGAAATTCGGTTTATCTTATGGACGATTCTGTATCTTAACTTTAAAATTAAATAAAAATTTATAAATCCGCAGTCTAGATAAAATCTTGATAACAGCGTCCGAATTTATTACATCATGCTTTTATATGCATTTCTGTAATAACATAATTATTGCAAAATGTCACGTGAAAATATCATTCTTTAATTAGTTTAATCGTCGAACATTCTTGTTGTTAAGTATTTTCTTCCACTTCAAGTTTGCAGTTGACCGGTTCCATATCGGACCAACTTATAATTATAGGACGACTGAAGTTTTCCATTTTAAAACTCAATAATTACAGACGAATTAAAAAGAAACTTGGTGAATTAAAAGTTGAAATAGCACGGCGTTCTTTCGCCATTACAAAATACAACTTGCATATGAAACTCGTATGAAATTTATTTGGCACCATTGCTCATAAAACATCTGATTTATGTAGCGCGGTGCTTATTATAAACATGAGTGCTGTCGGCGTCAACTCAATAAAATATTAAAACGACATTAATACACGAATGCATTTTATTTTTCAACAGAATATTAACTGATCATATTTTTAAAAGATAAAGTAGTTGTGGCCTGTATTAATTGTCGTTTGAATAAAGTTTTCAATTTAGTTTATGTGTTCTTGCGATTAATTTAAGACATAATGTAGGTGTCCGAAGTAACTGAGCAAAAGAAATTAAAGTCAATTGAATATAATAATAAATAATTTGGTTTAGTATTTTGATTAAGAAATTACTTATTTCAAGAAAGCGTAATTTTTTTAACAAAATAAAAAATAAAACCGGCTTCAATGAAAAAAAATCTAAAAATGTACAAAATAACTTTAATTTCAGAAGTCAATGTTTCTATAATAGTTGTCTCTTCGTTATTCAACACCAACTTCCGAAATTAAAGTTATTTTGCACTTTTTAGTCTCTTTTTACATTAAAGTCGTTGTTTTTTGTAAAACGCTTGTTTAATTTTTTTACCTTTTATTTTTATTTTTTTTTAGTTTTGGTACCCCCAGTAAAAAGTACCCCTCAGCCAATTTTAAATAGTTTGACAGTTCTATAGCAAGGTATTAATACAATTTAATCATTAAAACATTGCATACCAATTCCAATAAGCCAAGCCCTTTCTTTCAGTTAGTCATCGACTACAAGTATAAACAAAGCAATTTTACTTGTTACGATAGTCCTGCTATGATTCTATGAGGAGTTCCGATCCATATCTTCGAATTCCGTTATCAGATCATAACAATATTTCTACGGCATCAACTTGTAAGCATAAACTTTCAACCAAAAAAATAATTTTCGAAATTGGTGCTCAATTGACCGAGAAATCGGTGAACATACATAAAATAAAAAATATATATATACAACTAAACCATAGAACCTCCTTCTTTTTGAAGTCAGTTAAAAAGGGTACTGAAAAAAATGAGTGGTGAGTCCCGCTCGGGGTCGTTCCTGGTGCAGAGATTCAGGTTTGGTTCCATTGCCATTCAGCATGGCCATTTTGCCGTTTTTTGCTACGGACAGTACGGAACCCTTCGAGCGCGAGTCCAACTCGCCCTTGAAAGGTTTTTTTATTTAGTATTCATTCATTTTATTCATAAATTTTATTGTTTTTTTTTTGTTAAATACTTATTTTTTATCATACATGAAAAGTAAGTTTGTTTTAAATATATTCGTTTTTATTGAGAAAATAAATATTTTTTGCTTTAATGTAATAGGAAAATCTACCTGTTTACTTACTTTTCGAGCACACGTCTTTTGAATCCACGCAGTTTTATTTAAATATTTTTTAATTAAATTTAAAGTCATAAAATCCGTGCAAAGAAAATAGGAGTGCATAAAACAAAGAAGATACATAATTCCCCGAGTACTGAATCAGCCATCTTTAAGATCACCGGGCTCCGCCCTCCTGCGCAAGACCTCCTCGCCAGGATATAGCTCTGCCTCGCTCATTCATCACTCCGCCCACCAGCGAAGCACAAAAGGTACGCGCACCACCATCTTTAGCTCACAGTAATTAGCTCCGCCCTTGAAGGTGACGTCGCTGCCACTGTGCTGTCGCTTGCTATGAGCGCCTAGTACTTAATATCTTAGAAATTTTAATTTCTACTATATTAGACCTTCTATGAAAGTGCCGAAACGGAAAGAAGAGAGGAGAATCTTTCAATTACTAAAGAAATTACATAAGGTACTACTTTGGCCTACTAAAATTACAGAAACCCTAACAGTCTCGTAACGAAACTGTCACGAAGTGTCCTTGACATTTCTGTCTCTGACCACATTGTAGTATCTGCTCCTCGGATCCTTCAAGACCTGGTACTTGTGAAGCTGGACAACATGCCGATAAACAGAACGCCGCCTCCAACTCCAACACCTACCGCCTCGCTGCTGGCTCCGTTATTGCCTCCGCTACACCACAGCTCCTCCGAACCAAATATTACAAAGAGTGACCAGACGCTAAGCGTTGAAAATGAGTTCCTAAATATTACTCAGCGTGGTAATAAACGCAAATGCACGGAGTCAGGGATTGACCGAAATTCCGATCTATGCCCAGAGTCAAGGCTGGGCCGGAGTACCGATCTTTCCATATTCATGTCAGAAATGAAAAGTATGTTGCTTGAATTTAAAGAACAACAAAATAGTAAAATTGACCAATTATGTATGTCAGTTGAGCAGATTAAAATGCAAAATCAAAGTATACAACAAACGGTTAACTTTTTGTCAGAAAACTATGATGACCTCAAAAATAAATTACAACAACTAGAATTTCAACTGGAGGCTGAACGGAAGAGTAATTTAGTGTTTTTAAAGACTTTGGAGGATAGACTTGAAAACCTGGAACGTGGCACAAGATCTTCCTGCGTTGAGATTAGGAACATACCGTTTAATAAATCCGAATCCAAAGAAAGTCTATTGAATACGGTTGCAAAGATAGGCTCAACTCTAAATGTCCCTTTTCAACCTCATGAGGTTAAGGACATTTTCCGAATAGGCTCCAAAGACTCCGAAAACAGGACCATTGTTGTGGATTTTACTAGCAATCTACGCAAAGAAAAGTTTATTCAGATGTACAAAAGGTACAATAAGGAAAACAGCAAACTATCTACTGAAACCCTGAAAATTAGTGGTCCTCCTAAACCCGTTTTTGTGTCCGAAAATCTCTCACCTAAAATGAAACGGTTGTTTTTCTTGGCTCGTGACTTTGCCAGCACAAATGAGTATCGGTACTGCTGGAAAAAAAATGGCAAAATATTTATGCGTGAAAAGGATGGAGCCCAACATATTATGATAAAAGATGAGTCTGATCTCTCGAAAAAATGACTTATTGTTTATAAATTAACCATTTTTTGTAGTAGGTTTGTAGATCAGTTCAAGTTTTATAATATTGTCATAACTTTCATGCAATACTTTTTGTGTGGTTTTAAATTGTATCTTACTTTACTGCTTTTTTCTTGTGTTTTAAGCGGCACGTCACTAATGTTAAATTTTCGTGTAATATTACTATATACACACACCCACACCACTACACACATTCACACCACACATATCACTACTTACATTCACTCATACACACAACGGAAGGTTTACTCTGATCAGGTACTTCTGCAAATGGAAGACTTCGGTATAACAGCGGTTCTGAGTTGTCCCATGTTAAGTATATTAATTTCTGACAAATTGTTTTGTTATAAGTTTCCATTATGAATGACAATGTCAACATAATAGATGATATGGAAAACTTCTCACCTTTAACATCACACAAATGCTCCCCGGAACAAGTTGAGTCATATCTCCATAATTTTAATCACGGTTTAAAAGTTTTCCACGTTAACATCAGGAGCATTGGCAATATTGCAAACTTTGAAAATCTCCTCTTATTGTTGCAACGATTAAAGGCACGATTTGACGTCGTAGTATTGTCAGAGTGTTGGTTACAAAAATGTCCCCATCTTCCTTCTATACCAGGCTATGTTTGCAATTGCTCGGACCACACAAATCAAAATGACGGAGTTGTCGTATATACTAGAGTCGACATAAAATTCAGTTTAGAAAAGCCAGTTCTTGTCGACGCAAATTGCCTTGTACTCAAGTTCAAAAATGAAGTGGCCCTTATTGCAGTTTATAGATCTCCTTCAAATAGTAACATTCAGCCTTTTATTGCCAGTTTAGATGTAATTCTTAACTCTCTAAATACTTATAGAACTATTATTTTGGTTGGAGACATAAACATAAACATAGCCCCCAATTGCATTAACTCAAATACAGACATGTATTTAAATACTGTCGCGTCTCATGCCATGTTGCCTGCTCACATTTTTCCTACGCGCAACGATAGCTGCATTGACCACGTTATTCTTAAATCGAACAAACCTGCAATTACTTTTGTCCTTGATTCCCAAATTACAGACCATGCTCCAATTATAGTTTTTTGTGGTCTGAAATTGGACATCCCTAAACCGCCTTCCTGCCAGCATCGTGTGGATGTTGCGGCTTGCGTAGAGGCTCTTGGGAAAGTTGATTTTTCTACCGTTCTAAAATGCCAGGATGCCGAAAGTGCTGCCTCCAGCTTAGTCAAACTTATTTCTTCAGCTGTTGATAAAAATAGTCGTATTTCTGTTGTAGCAAACCGAAAACGAATTTTTAAGCCGTGGATTACTCCGGGACTTCTTAGGTGCATTCGTAACCGCGACAACATGTATCGCAAAATGAAAAACCATGCTGATAGTGAAACATTGAAAGTTACCTATTATCGATACAAGAAATTTTGCAACAATTTACTAAAAAAAATAAAACGACAATATGAACAAAATGAATTTGAAAAGCATCGTAAGAATCCAAAGGCTACCTGGAATCTCATTAAAACCATAACTTATCTTCAGAAAAACAAAGCCCCTGGCAGTGAGTTGTTGACCATTGCCTCAGATCCAACCAAATCGCTTGACTCTGTCAACGACTTTTTTGCAAATGTGGGTCCAAAACTGGCATCCAATATCTTAAACTCACCAAATTACACTTTTAGCAAGAACTCGGCCCCAAGCTCTTTGGACGTCCAACCGAACTCGATGGCAATTTACGATACGGACGCTGAAGAGATAGATTGCCTTATTCGTGGCCTACGACTAAACAGTGCTATGGGTTGGGATGGTATCCCTGCATCAGTGATCTACAATGCTAGGAATGTTCTCGTCCCAGTTATTTGCCATGTGTTCAACCTTGCTCTTGCATCTGGAGTGTTTCCAAAAGTGTTTAAAAAAGCTGTTGTGCACCCTATCCACAAGAGTGGTGACAGGGACAGTGTCAACAACTATAGACCCATTTCTGTATTATCTATCCTGTCTAAGCTCCTCGAAAAGATATTGAACAAACGTCTGCTGAATTACCTTAGCTCCCAAAAAATTCTTGCTGATAATCAATACGGGTTCAGATCTGGCAAAAACACGGAGGACGCAATCTTGGGACTACTTGATTCAGTAGCCCAAAATCTGAACAATAAGCAAAAGACTATAGCTGTATTCCTTGATCTTTCTAGAGCCTTTGACACTGTCTCTGTCCCGCTACTCCTCAGTAAATTGGAACAAATTGGTATAAGAGGCCTACCACTTAATATGTTTAGGAGTTACCTTGGTGGTCGTTCTCAAATCGTCAAAATTGATAACCATACCAGTAAGGAAGCATTCCTCACTTATGGAGTTCCGCAAGGTAGTGTCCTCGGACCTACCCTATTCCTCGTTTACATAAACGAGCTTTGTAAACTCGACCTTGCAAACTCAAAAGTTATTGCTTACGCTGATGACACAGTTATCTTGGTACATGGGAATGACTGGGACGAAGCTCGTTTATGTGCAGAGGAAGCCTTACAGACAATTATGAAATGGCTCACCCAGAATTTGCTCACCCTTAACTTGGATAAAACTACATTTATGACTTTCAGTCCAAGGAAAGCGTCACAGCCGGCTCCATCTTTCTATCTGACAGCTCATGCATGCCATACAATGAGGGGTATTTTTTGTGGTTGCACCAAAATTGTGCGCTCAGATTCTATAAAATATCTTGGAGTCTGGGTTGATGGTGCGTTGACATGGAGTGATCAAATCAATTCTCTCGTCTCTAGGGTGAGAAAGTTGATTTTTGTCTTTAAAAACCTTCGAACCTCCGCAAATTTCTCTACCCTTAGAACTGTTTATTTTGCTCTTGCTCATTCCATTTTAACATACTGTATCTCGGCCTGGGGTGGTGCTGGCAAATGTCTGATGCTGCGCTTGGAAAGGGCGCAGAGGGCTGTCTTAAAGGTTATGGCTTATAAACCCATTCGTTTCCCTACCAAAGATTTGTATATGCTATGGAAACTACCCCGAGTAAGGCATTCTTTTGTATTAAGTACGGTATTGCGGAAACACTCTAGCCTGATGTATGACCCAGATTTGTGTAAACGGAAGCGTAAAAAAGACCGAGTTTGCCCAACAGCTGTTGTTAAATTGGAAATTGTCCGTCGGCAGTTCGTTTTCTATAGCCCCGTGCTGTATAATAGAGTAAACAAAGTTCTAAACATTTACCCATGTGCTTACCGGAACTGCAAAAAGCTCATGGATGACTGGCTCGCCACTCTAGCGTATGAGGAACTTGAGAATTTGGTAAAACCTTAAAAACAAAAATTGATAAACACCATAGACATTCACACCTCATACACGTAGTGTAGAGTGGGTATGTATGGAGGTTCCATGCAAGCCTTCTCTATACTCACACCTAACATACATGCACTACACGTACAAAAAATTCAAATCTCCATTAACACAAATTTAACTACATATATAATTATTTAAATGTTGATTGGTAATGTATAATGTATAATTATGGATTACAAATAAACTAATTTATTTAGTTATTTGTTACATTCAATAATATTTATTTATGGTATTTAATTTTAAATTAGTTTTAATTTTTTTCTTTTTTCTACTTTCCATTCCATTTTCAATTTATTATTGTTTTCATTTTGTGTTTTTTGTTTTTTTTTTTCTTGGAATGATTGGAACACTGTCGTTTCTCCTTCTGGAGGTGGGCGATAATAGCTACGACACAGTTACTAACTAATGTGGCTATTTTCGTACGCAATCTACTTGTTAAATATGTTTTTGTTTCCAATAAAATATATTATTATTATTCCATTTATTTAAATTATATATACATATTTCATACATTTTTAAATATTTCTTAACAAAAAAACACATTAAAAAAAAACATTTAAAAATATAAAAAATAGTAGCCCACCGGTATCGGGAACAGGGTCCAAGCTACCGGCGGTCAGGGCTCCAGAGAAAGGAACCCTGACCGCCTTATTATTATTATTATTATTATTACTAACAAAATGTAATATCGAAATCTACGAATAAATCGTTTGTGCATATTGCACAGTCAGCATTAAGTATTCATTTGCAAAGTGAATTAATTCACCACAGCACTGACAACTTTATTATTTTTGTACAAAACCAGGAGTATGCTGTAGGACATGAGGAAATTACCATAAACCGTGGTTAACATTAATTTAGCTTATTGATGGATATGACATGGATAAACGAGTTATGGATATGACATGTCGTGTTTCATAAACCTGTCTGAATGCATATTTAGTGTCAGCGGGATATGGGCACGTTGAAAGCTAATCTTTCACCGCAGTGATTAACGCTTGATATACTCCGAGGAGATATTAACATGTTTTGACCTAATGACTTCTGTGGAAGTTATAGTTATTATGTACATTTGAGTGTTGGTCGATTTCACTGAGCGTCTTCGAGTATTTAATAATCTCTAAATCAATAATGAATATTACTGTTACATCGGCAAGTGCATACGATATTTTTTATATGGCAATAGGTATCTACAACTAAAATATTTTTGAAACCAGCTCAAAGGTAAGCTGGCAACAGACAACAGCCAATATCCAATTATGGACGTTGCGGCTGAAATAATAAAAATCTATAAGTTAATGACAAAAATATTTTTCAATGCAGTGCTAGTTCTGTACTAGCGCAACATTTGTCGTAATACACGAGATTATTGGGCGCGGCAAATAAATTGAATCAATTGAATCACTTCGATTGAGACCCGAAAATCTTCTTCGATCGACCTTGAATGCGTACCTAATTGATTTTCGGGCTGCGCGTAACCATTGCAAATAGTTCAACCTATTTGCCGCGTACTATAACACTGTTTAAAAAAAGTATTGCGAACACGTTTCTCATCATACAGAAAACCTTAGTGAGTAACTCTTCCATTTTATCTAGATCCGTACTAAACCAGCAGGCGGCCGAAGGGGAACGGTTTCCCGTCGTACTAGCGCCATATAAAACAACACTCATTTGCACAGTCGCTGTAATTAATGGCTAGTTGATTGTAATTATTATTCAGAAGGATATTGCTCTGAAGTTATTCTGGGGATTCGGGTGCGGTGGCCCTTGACCTGGTTTTGTAAGATTGATATTTACGAGTTAGACTAACTAAGTAAACAAGTTTAACTGATTGTGTTAAGGGTTGTTTCTAATACTATACGTGAGAACTTGTAATTTGGCTTGTTGTCGTCAATAATTGTTTTTCTTTTTAGTTAGGTTTTTTATAAACTGTAGGTAAGTCCTCTAAGTAAATAAATAAAATAAACTATTCCGGCGTTTGGTTAGGTTAGGTTAGGGAAAATGACTGGTTTTGAAAAGTTTTTTTAAATTTTTTATTCAGTATTTGGATCTCCAACAAAGGACTCACAGAAACAATAAAAATCACAACTACACATGGGGTCTTTTAACGTGTGATCCTTCAGTTACAGGAGACCACAACATGCACATATAATTAGGTGAAAGATAGAAAAATTGAAAATTCACAAAAATTTCAAACAAATCAGACAAAAATAAAGCAGAATGTGGAGACTAAGGCTGGTACTGAAAGTCGTAAAACATTATTTTTGTTAAAAACTATTCCTTTTTGTGCTAGCTTAAATTTCAGAGTCCAATTTTTTTGTACAAAGGTTGCGAGTCATGAAAGCAAGGAAAGTAAATTCATAATTTACTCCATGACAACAGTTACGAACCCGTCCTAAGGTACAAAGCGTAAAAGGGACAGCACAAACAGAATAATTATGTCCCAAAAACTGGACCAATAAATTAAAACAACTCAAATATTAAACGTTGTAGGCATAACCTGTGCAGACAATGAAAAGCTGCACGTAAATTCCGCTGAAGGAATTCATAAGGTGGGTCTTTCTTTGAAATACCTTTTCGGGGGTGCATCATAAATCAGCATAAACGAGGCAGCCTTCCGTGAGGTGCCCCACGTTGGGGCCCCCTACTAACATTAAGCTTCTGTAATATTTTCTCACTTACGACAAAATTTTCTGTCTTCTTATTTATGTTGGGCCAAGTTTGAGAACGGGCTGTCGTCTCAAGCTGCAAGGTAAGTAATACTCCAGCAAAATTTGAAAGACACGGATGTTTTCAAGTGAGCGTTCGAGCGTCTAGGCTAGGCATTAGACTGCCGGCGGAATTTATAATGTTGCTGTAAGTATTAAACCGTTAGAGACTTGTGTGCTTCAGGTACGAGTACCTATAACGATGTACACGTTTGTGCACGTATATTAAAATCTTGAAAATAATAAGAGTGTTTTAATATCATGCAGATTTCATCACGTATGCGGAATTGCTCCGCATGCGGGGTTGCTACTCGATATCACGCCCCGCATCCCGCGTGCGTATTACACGCACTACAATAAATACTTGTATGAAAAGGATGTTTTTGCGGGGACTACGCTTGTGGAGCAGTCCCGCATGTGTGATGAAATCCGCACGATATTAAAAACACCCAAGCCTTATAATTTTACGTGATAAATCATTAAATAAATTCTCTCGCTTTGGATGGAGCAAGAAGGCATGTTAGACTTTAACTGATTAAAAATCACGTGTCTTCTTTCAGTTTTCTTTGGTACGGTAACATCGATTGGTTAACCACCGTTAAGTATTTTATTGTGGAAGGGACCATTTGATGCAGCTGTCTGTACTTACGTGCAAAATTTATACGTATAGTAAATTCATTTTACAACAATGTTTATATAATATTGCAACTTTGCGACTCGCCATAATAATGGAATATAATAAAATGATTTGTGAAATTTTAACAATATAATGACTCCATATAATAATTAATTAATTTGTGTAATAATATGAATTGTGTAATGTACGGTTCTTGCATGCAATACTGAGAATATGTTGCTGTGTCCAAATAGGACCCTAAAATTATATAAAATCCATCGAATGCGATAAATAAACAAATAAAAGCAAACATAAGTCTAATCATAATTATATTAAAAACTAGAATAAAAAGTCGAATACTTTTATTTAAAAAGAGTTTTCAAAGTACCCTACTCAATAGAAATTTAACTATTCCTCAAACTTATTCCTGAAATACAAAACAGTAATTGGCTACTTGACAAAGTACAATGCTATAAAGATTTGAATTCAGATCAACATTAATTTTTATTGCGATCGTAAACACGGTGTCGCAAAGACCGGGGCTAACGTTTCAACTTCAATCGTAAACAGCGGATAAACTAAGCTAATATTTACCTTTAGTAAACATCTTAGCGACAATGTCTATAATTAGTATTCCTAGAAAGGTTCAAGTTACATTTACTTACTTTGTTTACTTTCTTGTGACTTAATTAATTTCAAGCCTTTTAGGTAAAACCGAGGCAATTTAATTACGTTGAGATAAGATTGAGACCGGGTTTACTTTGTCATCGTCACAGCCCGTAAGTGTCAGCTATTAAAATTAAATATTGCTCGAGAACGGAATTATAGTCTGCAAATTGGATCCGAAACCTTGGAGTTGGAGCTTTATAAGTGCCGCTGCTAATGGTCGGAATATATTTTTAAACTTTAGTATGGTGAAATCAGTATCTCGGTAGCAAAGGGACATGCATACATAAAAGTATAATTGAAGCTACTTTTATAAACAACCAGCTCCGGCTTTGCTCGTGTGAAAGTAAAATAATACACCCGGGATAAAAAGTCTCCAATGGGCAATTCCAAGAGATGGTCTACATGTGTCCTCATTTCATTTAAATTCGATCTTTATTTTAAAAATCAAAATTAAAGTTAACTTAAATACTGTATAACGAGCATGGACAACGAAGCAAAACCCAATTCCGTTTTAGGAATTAACCTGTGTTACAGACAACTAGGGGATGCTCCATTACCTCTCTCTAGAAACTTTACCTCAAACATCTGTAGTAAACAATTTATTGCATTATTGGATTCCCAATTTAAGCAAGCCTTTTTATAGGGAATCTTTATATAATAAACAAGGATTAAAAATTGGTGTGATAACTTTTAACAGAAAGTTTCCGATGATATGATTTCAAAATACTCGTCATTTAAAATAATTAACGAGCAATGGTACGGCCATACAATCATAACCAAGCGAATCTCCGCCGAAATCCCCAGTCGAAATCACATCAACGTTGATGGCTTTACAAATTAAAAAATTACCCGGACTTACTTTTATTGCAGTCCTGTGTGGCTTTAATTAAATTCCCATATTCATTCGGCTTGTTTGGGGCAGTTACCGCTGGACTTTATTCCCTCTGGTCGGACACTTTTTTCACCGCAAAGTTTTTATAAGCAGGTTCAAAGCTGTACCCACTTCAGCGGGTCTTTGTTGGCTGCTCATTTAAAATCAATCGCTGCCATTCTGTCCGAGGGTGGCGACTGAGACGAGATTTCGGAGGGAATTCTTAATTAAGCTCGCCGGAGATCCTCTTTAGTTAATGGAGGCCCGTCCGAAATCCTTAGAAGCATGGTAAATGAGGGCCGGCGATGTAGCCACGTCAAAAAGAGCAAGATAAGATTATCGACCGTGATAACTTTTTTTAATTTGCAACGTTCGTAAGGGCATTTTAATTCTATAGGCCCGACAGTAATATGCAGACGTTTTTACATGACACTGGACGATAAAAAAGTAGGATGCTATTATATCCTAAATGAAGAGGAGAACTTTAATATGACTCGGTGTAGTTGCAAATTATTAAAATAAGTTCACATTTTCATAATTTATTCAAATATGAAACTGCACAGTCCTTAGCAAGGATCTAATTAAATCCAAGGTACTATCTAGAGGGAACGATGTTGCCGTGACGTAATGAGCTATCGAGCTGGGTTAAATGCTTTTCAGCAAGATTATACCTGCCGTTATTTTTTATGGAAGTTTTTGGTAAAATCAGACGGCAAAAAAATAAGAGCAACTTGAGTTCATAAATAAATATTTGGATTACTATATTGTTATGACATTGTAGAACGAGTTTGGTTCAAGACGCTGCGGAAGAAGAATGTTTGGCAGGGCTTGGGGAGATCTTTGCCCAGAAACGGGAAGTTATTCAATGGCTATAAAAATATTACATTGTTTCAAAAGATGCTTTTGAATACTAAAGTTCTCACGTACAATTAGTGCATTTGCTTTGCATTTTTGCATTAATGTGATTAAGATTATAATTAGTAAAGTATACCTTTTCTTAGAAAAAATACACAAAATGGTATTACTGAAGAACCAGCACAATTATAAAGCTGGATCTAATTAACCGCTCTCTTGCGCGCTGACAGACAGATGTAGTTTCTAGAAAAAGTCAAGAAAGTTAATTACTCGGAACAATTTCTGTGTGGATGTAGAAAATCTTAACTCCTCGCCGTTTTTGTGCAAATCTTAGAATATATTACGACTATAAATTGTGTGCAGCTTTTCAACGTACGCAGGAGGCATTCGGGGCTCGTTAGGGGCGATGCCTGCCAAGGTTACGGGATTGTCTGAAAGAGTTACCGTGACTCTGGAAAGCAAAAGTCAACTGGAAAAACACAAGAGTTTTAGTCAGCAAAAGTCTGACACTTTCTCTCCCTTTGCGCTGAGCAATATAAGTTATTTGGTGATTTGCCACCTAAAATAAAAAGCTATGAGGCTCTAGACAACTGACAAAGGATGAACATCTAAGAGAGATAGACCATGTGATTGCGATTTCCGTAGTGTTTGTCAGTGGCATACATTTTGGAGCATTTGAAAAACATTGTTGCTGAAAGTACATGATTTCTTCTAGAGCCATAGTGTAGTTTTGTAATCGTAAACTTACCACCAGGGTAATTCAGGTGGCTTGATTGAATTTTATATGAGTATCTAAAAACAAACAGTACATTAAAAGTAATAGATATGGTAAATATAAATGCTATCCTACTGATTAATCCTGCATAACGTAGCATCATCCTTATAATGTTCCCATTGCTGGGACTCAGATCTCCTCTCTAGGAAGGAATGGGCCGTATTCGAATTTTTGGTTCTAGGGCTCCCAATGTTTTCCTTGAGAGCAGTGGTAATGAAATAAATAACAAAGTAATGCGCGTCTGGGTTTGAACCCACGACCTACAACTCGTAAGTCCAGTGCTAACACACTCGGCCACCACTGCTCTGATTAATCCTGATTGTGAGCAAACTTATAAGTGGCTTATAGAGCTTTTGGGACTGCCCTGTCCCATACGCCAAATGATTGGAAACGATGTTATTTGGAATTTTGGTCATTGCGCCCAATTTCGCTGCATGGTAAATGCACAACACGTATAAGCAACACGTTTTTGTATTACCTACGAAATATTTTGTTAGCGAAATTAAATGTTTTAGATTGCTATTGCAAATTCATAGTATCCATATTTAACAATTTCAACTTCACTGTGAATACATTCAGCAATTTTAAATTTATGTAAACATTGTGTTATGCCAAATTCATTTCAAACAAAGTTATCAACGTCAAATTCTTGGTGCACAATGATTAGCAATGTCAAATTCATATTGAAGAATGTTTAGCAATGTCAAATTCATAGTGAATAGTGATAAGAAACGTCAAATCATGATGAATGTATATTTACAAAAAAAAAATCTCTAGTCAAATTCATGGTTAAACATGCTTAGCAATGTCAAATTCTTGGTGATAAATGTTTAGTAATGTCAAATTAATGATGAACCAAGTTTTGCAACTATTTCTCAAGTTATGCTTACCATCAAAAATTAAGGTAATAATCACCTAATATGCTGTTTTCAAAAATACAGTTACAAAGACAAAGGTTGATTATTATGCTAAGAGAAGAGAACCCGTTTCTGTTTGTCATGGGTAAGGTCGGAATCATGAAAAACAAACAGGCCTAAACAAGTATTCTTCTACGCCCGTAAGGGTTCATTAATGATAATGGATGCCTGTAATTACGCTTTGTTCGTCTAATATTAGCCTTTTATGCAGAGACCAATATAGCCTGACAGAGGGTAAGATGCAAAACTAAATTTAGATTAGAGAAGTTACAAATCATTACTACCATTCCTGTAAGAATTTTAGATTCATAACAGGTGGCATTTTGTAGATTTTGTAAGCAGATAATGTTTAAGTTTATTTAGGTATGTTTTTAAATTTGTTATTCCCTTTTTTATTTATTGATCTAGAAGTCTCTGCAGTCGCGTATACTCCCAATTGAGAGTGAATTTCTGGGTTTGATTCTTGCATTGTTGAGCTAAATGTCATTGTTTTTACATCTGAATTTTTTCAGTAGCAGTTGTATTCTGTTTTTATTCCCGATTGAACACAATATGTTCAACCCTTATACTCGGGACTTAAAAATAATTATCCTACTTACTGCATTCGCTGTCACTGGCTATTCAATGTATATATTGGATTTTAGTTATAGTTTAGCTTATAATCTGTGTTTGTAAGTACTTATATACCACCAAAGAAAATATTTTCTTGACAAGATGTCTCACTATGGGGCTCTCATAATATGTCTCTGCTCGAGCAAAGTACTGCAATAACGTGGCGGTCGCGTGGGAGTCTAGAACGCGTTGATATAGCTACTGAATTCGCAATGCATTGGCGGTTCGTTTGGTAACGTATTTTTTTTTCTTTTTGACAATTATTGTGAAAACCATCTACCATCGCACCACCATCTACATAGTATGTAAATATTTTGTCCTACAAGTACCAATAAATGATTTCACAAACAAATTCTATAACAAAAGTATTACACCACAAGACTCTTTGATATCAAACATCCGAAAAAGGTAGACGTACCGATTAGCGTCCATTTGTCAACGAGTGCTAGACAGGTGTGCCGGATAGAGCACGTGTCGCCCGACAATAGTTCATGTTCCTTCCGCCTGTTCTATACACAGGAATTTTAAGGTTCCGTATGATAATCAGATAGCTGAACTTTATTTTTTATTTCAGAAGAGAATTTTTTTTTTGGGAGTTTTGAGGAAAATGGCTAGAGACAATTTTGCATAAGAATGAGGATAGTAATAAGAGTAGGGAAAGAATATAAAACCGTGGATAATAACTGTGAAGTGTGATAATTTATAGAAAAGGGGTGTCTCATAAAGAAGAAAAGCTTATGACGGAGATGGCTGTATTTATTCCAGAAAAAAACATTGGTTTACTGGTTAATGTAATGGAATCATCGAAACAGGTAAGATTTTTTTTTGATTTATATAAACTAGTGCTTGACTGCGATCTAGATCTTCGTTAAATGATGTTCAGAATGTTATTGTAGCATTAACTACCTAAAGAAAAAATATTAAGGATGCTCGTCGAGGAAGCCGACTCGATACATTTGCTGCTGAATACTGCAAGCAATGTGGATGTAACTTAAATTCATATTCTAATGGTAGACAAATTACGATGCATCAAAAACGAACTTCTTATAAACTTGACACTGGTTAAATGTACAAACGGTGTGAAACAAAAAAAAAAAAGTAGAAAAAAGCATGTTGCAACCCCTTAATAAATTGGGATAAGTTAAATTTTTTGTTTACAAATTGAGCTGAGTTTATATTTACTATCAACAGGATGCCATCTCCATCTTCGGCGGGTGGAAGGACTAGGTAGGTTTGTTAATAACCAGTTCACATTATCGTTAAAACTGCTTACACACAAATCGATTATGGCATGTTTTATCACACATATATATGGACGTAACTTTAGAAAATGTGTGTGAAATTCAATAACAATTCTATGAATGAAGTTAGAACATACACATAATAGAAAGTTATGTTAACGAACGGTTTACTGTGCTCTTAGCTAGCACGTAACGGCGGGTAGCATTTGTGGCTGCATGCGAAATTAACAAGTTTTTACGGGTAGTTGTTAGTGTACTGGTGTTTGCATCTCAATGTATGGTTAGCTGTTGTTAGTACATACAGCGAACAGACTTCTGTGTTGCTCATTTAAGTTTTATGAACATGTCTAAATTACTTTAACTAGTGTCTAGCTCAACTTTGTTTATCTGTTATTTTTAATAATATCTGAAACAACTTTTTTATTAGCTTATTTTGTGTCCTACTACTGCTTTCTAACCTCTTTGTCTAGGGCGATCTCTGGCCAAATTTTCCCCGTGAATATGATCAGAATGTCACATCTCCACTGCGGTCGACCTCAGTCGTCTAGTGAGTGACAACCCTTTGTCCACTTACGTATATCTGAGTGCATTCAAAACAAAATAAAAAAATAATAATTTGTGTACAGTCTTGAGTACTCTTTTCGCCTCGTCCTTTACACAGCGTACATGGAAGGACTGGAAAAATTTAGCTGCAGTCTTCCTGTCCGATTATAATTCAAGTCCCTTCAAGGCTAGAGTGAATATTTTCTTAATTAACTAGTGAGCCTCACCATTAACGATTGCATCACTGATTACCATCTGGTAGGATCTCAGTCAAGCACTAGTTTATATCAATAAAAAAAGAAAATGTGATGTGTCAGTGTTTGTTAATTACTTGAATTACACCTGTACTTATATATTTTTCACACACATACAAACTGATACACATCTCTTTTTTACGGAACCCCGTCGCCAAATCATCCTGACACTTGACTGATATTTATTTAAATAATGTTCCTTAATGTTGGAAGTTCTATTGAACCGTTGATTGATCATCGACTATTAGAATCGAGTTCAAATGAAATAGAATCGAATACTCGGTACCATCATTAATCTTTCCTAAACATTGTTTCATTTATTATAGCTGCGAAGAAAGTGTTCCCAGACTGTCATAGGAGGCGATGAACTCTGGCACAATCTGTGAGAATTACTGAATTAGATATATGACACCGTATAATTATTGTAACATGAGTCTAAAGATATTAGTGTAGTGACTGAGTTGAAGGCTGATAAAATTATACTACACATAGTAATAGTTCACACATAGTAGTACAATACACACATAATAGTCCTGCTATTAGATTATTACTAGTTTTACTTACAAAAAACTACCCAAAATTAACAATCTATGTACATAAACTCGTCAGAAGGCTTAAAGTCACCCAAAGAGCAATAGAAAGGGCTATGCTCGGAATTTCCTTGCGTGATCGAATCAGAAATGAAGATATCTGCAGGAGAACCAAGGTTGCCGACATAGTACGAAGAATTGCCAAACTTAAGTGGCAGTGGGCAGGGCACATTGTTCGCAGAACAGATGGCCATTGGGACCGAAAGGTTCTATAAAGGCGACCGCGTACCGGAAGACGCAGTGTTCGAAGGCCTTCTACAAGGTGAACCGATGACCTGGCTAGAGTTGCGGGAATCGAGTGGATGCGAGATGCACAGGACCGTTCATTGTAGCGACTCTTGGGGGACGCCTATATCCAACAATGGACGTCTTTCGACTGATATGATGATGATGTACATAAACTAATATTATAAAGAGGTATTTGTAAGCTTATATGTAGGAGATAATCTTAGAAACTACTGAACCGGTTTTGAAAAGCCACTTTATCACTGAGTGACATAGGCTATATTTTTTCTACTTTCACGTGAGTGAAACTAAGTTAGTATTTTATAAAAAAAGGAAATAAAAAAAGGAGATCATTTTCCGAACTGCTCCAACTTAAAGGACAAAATAGAGTTCCTCCATTTCGTACCACTTGAGAACTGTACATAATCTTCATCAATGAAAAGCCTCACACTTAACACGGTTAGAACAGCATAAAGGCTTTCACAGAATTTTCAGAAAAATAAATACATGTTTATGGGCAAACTGACACAAAACTGCGATACGACGTCGCATCATAAAAATCTGTTAGTTCGCACGACGCATCGCGAGAACTTGCAAATTGATTCGCGTCCTACATTGTATGATCACCTGAACCGATACACGATGCTTTGCCGCACGAAATCGTATCACAGCAATTCGCATCGCAGCTTTCTGCGAAGCGGCGTCGTATCGCATCACATCGCAGTTTTATATGGAAGCCTTTAAGCTTCGTTATTCAATTCTGAGCTTTCCGGCCCAACAAAATACTTCCTCAAACTGATCAAAAGCCGTCCAAACTCAGAGGGTGCATAATTTGCCCGCCGATAGGTACAAATGTGCGGCTGACACTGCTAAATGGGCTCGGTATTGTTGAATAATGCCCACAGTTGCCTAACTTGTCTTAAACTATCGCAAACAAAACGTTCGGACGCCGCAGATTTGTCAGTGGTTACTGTCTTGAGATAGTTACGTCGGTTGCCGGACTAACAAATGAGCGTCAACTATTCGCATTATTGTTAACTTTGTATGTTAGTTGTTTAGAATGCTCCAATTGTTGTTTAGAATAAATAGTTAGTTTGATGTGTAGCTTGTTTGTTTTGTTTACAATTTATCTCGGTATTTCTTGTATATTTATAAGTGACTATCTTCTGACTGCGGCTCCGCTTGTGTGAAATTAGGTTTCTCTATTAATTTAGAACCATTTCAACCCTTTTGAGAGTGAATTTTGGACAATCCTTTCCTAGTGCTCGATTACGTCATAAAAGGAAACCTAGTGCAAAACACGCTCCTATTCCTGGTAGCTTTGGTTGTGCTTTGATATGTCAGTCAGTTTTTTCTTTTATATATACAACATTATTTTTAGTATACCTATGTGAAACCTGAATATGGTTAATAGTTTTTAGTTTTACACCATGTTATATTTTTTCCCAAAAATATTTAAAAAAGGTCACAAGTTTAACATCACCGACAATAAGTACAGTACAGGTCACGGCAGGTCATAGCGGTCATTAGGTGCAGGTGCACATTTGGGTGCGGGAGCAAAACAACCCCTCATGACCCGGATGGTCCGGTGACCATATGTTTTTGTGGACAATCAGGTAACATAACAAGCTTATAACTTTGTAATTTTTCATGATATACTTATGAAATTTTGTACATAGATTCTTTGCATAAAAGTATTAGACCCGTGTTTCGGGTTTTGCATATACTTACTAACAATAAGGTTGTATAGAATAGCTTCTGCCAGCGGCTTCGCTCGCGTAAAGTATGTTTCTGTGAATTTCGGAAAATCCTTTCTTATCGGATGCCTACATCTACCACACAGAACTAACCCTCAAAGTTTCAGGTCTTAAAATCAGCGGTTTAGGCTGTGCGTTGATCCGCCAGTCATTCAGGACAAAGCATTTTATAAGTATAGATTTAGGGGCTTCAATACAACTCTGCAACTAGCTATTTTTCGGCAACCTTTTATTTTTAATTATCATTTAACTTTTCCTACTTTGGATAGAGCGAAAAAACGACTTTTACTGACTAAAACCCACCTGTACTCATTCAGTTGCCCGTTATTTTCCTCGGTGACTCTTCAAACAATTGTACAGCCTAAATGACTATAGTTAGCGGCAAATAAGTTGAATCATTTGCTAACTCGAAAATTGGTTATAATCCTCGTCAGACAAGTTGAACCATCATGACAGTCGACCTTGAATGCGCTTCGAGTCTCAATCGAAGCGGGGACTGAGCGTAACCTTAGAAAATGGTAGCTTATGAGTTTATTAAAATATTCAATTTAAAAAAAAAACGACGACATTTATAAAGCAGTAAGTAGCTAAGTGCATAATACATAATTCATGCGGTATCCACAAACACCGTCATTCGTATAATAACGAAGCTTACTCACCACTTTATTAATCCAATTACCTTTACTTACGCCGAGTTCATAAATTGGATGATTATGACTTTCTCACCAGTCCAGCATGTAATCTAGCTCATAAGGTACAGTTCACACCAAACATAGTTAGCCGCTCATTTTGAGCCTGCTCACTAAGGGTCGGGCTATATTACCACGGTATAGCGTTCGACCGCGGTAAGTTGCCGTATCTGCGTTCTACAAACAAATATACGGTGCCCGGTACGGTGCTGCATCGTACTACGACACAGTGTGGTTCAAGAGCTGCGTCGTCAAAAATGTAGTAATTAACTTCAACCAAAGTATTTTGCGACGATGATTTGTCGTATATTTGCACGACGTGTGGTCAGGCGAAGTCACTAACAAAGTAGCCAGGTTCTTATTTTGTACCGGATCACACAGTCAGTAACAATAATTATTTTGTTTAACGCTACCTATGGTCCTCTGCAACGTTGATGCCTTTGGTAGGTATTACTTTGTTGCCTTCCCAAAGAAATAAGCTGGAATTCATATGACTGTATTAAGTACTCAGTCTATCTTATCTTTAAAATAATACAAAGAATTACTGATTAACAAAAATGAAGTATTTTCAGTTCAGTGTGAAGACACGTTACACCAGCCCACATTCGGCGGCTCACTGTGAGTAATCATTACGATTCATGTGAACCGTTCTTTTCAAGTTTCATCTAAAGGCTAGTTCGCTGTCTTTAAGTCGATTAAGCGCGACCATCGAGTTCTCTAATCCGGATTCGTCGTTGGCTGAAGATGCGATCCGTATGTTAATGTAGAAAATGGTTCTCATCGTGAAGTGGACCTTAACGGGGAATCGTCGCTGGGTTTTTGATTTTGTTCAAAGTAAGTAAGTAGTTGGCTTAAGGTATTTAGTTTCTGGGAAACGTCTATTTAATATAGTATCATAGCATAATAAGCATTATAATGTTGGGAACTTGGTGGGAATCAGGTCTCTTTTCTAGGAGAAGGAATGGGCTGCAATTCGTCACGCGAGCCAAATGCGAATGTCACATGTCTGGGTCATGTCTAGGTCCGTTACCTCTGGGCTACTACTGCTCGCTGCTGCTTATTTTTATTATAGTAAGACTCGTTAAATTGACGTCTATAAAATTTTGTCAAACATTGCTTTAATGCAAAGGTTTGACAGAATGATCAGACTAAAGTTTAAACTCATGGCATTTGTTCGAAAGAGTTACTTCGGCCCTGGAACATAAAAAGCAACTGAAGGGCTACAGGTGGGTTGTAGTCAGTAAAATTCTGACACTACCTCTCACTCCACCCAGAGTGGGAGAGGTTTAATGATTTCTCACCCATTAAAAAAACAGGGTTAGCTTAGACATAGTTATTTCTTTTTTTTTACCGCTGGTAGTCTCGAGCTTGACCTCTATCTAACCTGATGTGAAGCGACCAAGGGATAACTATTCACTCTTGACTCGAAGATCCCTAGGTTGTAGCTAGCAAGAAATTCCACTTCATAGCTGTACGCATAATGAATGTAGGCACCTACTTACACTTTTATATCAGCTGAAAATGTTGGCCTATTACGGTATTACTTTCATCGTCATTAGTTAAAAGGTATTGCGTTATCGTGTTTTTGTTTTGGAATAACGTCAACATCAATTTCTTAGTTTACCAATTACTTGGTCTTATCTTTATTGTCCTATCGATTTTTGTTCTACTTCAATACCCATTATACCGTGAAATTAAACCAATACGGATCAATTAGTCGAGTTATTTCTCCAATTAATTTTGTGACTGATAAATAAATCTGGGAACGGCACAATTCTCGGGTTTAGTGTAGCGTAAATATCAATTACTGGGTTTATATCGGGGAATTCGGGAAACAGCCAGTAATTGTCGGACAATGTCCAGAGCAGTCCCCTGCTCTGTTGCATTTTGGCGAATATTGGTAATTTATTTTTATTATGCCGCTTTATCGAGGGGAATGTTTCCCTAAATGGTCATTTTGAATGTGAACCCATAAAATTTTGTTAGTTAATTAGCTTGGTAATGTTTATATGCGCTTGTTTGCGTAAAGTGATAATGTGATAATAGACCGTATACGTGCGCTTGTCAGGTTGCAATTTGACAACTTTTTTACCTACTATATAAATATTGATTGATACATTTTAGGTATAAAAGTAGAAACTGATTGACATCAACGCACGACCGAAACTACTAGGATTAGGAGCATAAAATTTTGCACAAGATTTTCTTTTATGACCTACGTCATAAAAGAAAATCTTGTGCAAAATTTACCTTATTTAAGAGTACCTACTAAGAGAGAATTTTTCAAAATTCAAACAGTTCTCCCTAAAGGGACGAAACATACATTTACGCGGGCGAAACCGCTGGCTGAAGCTAGTCAGATAATGAAAGTTTCAGGAACTTATTGCAACAAAAAACTGTACATTTCATTGACACATAAAAACAGCCGTAACAAATGCCAAAATGCCATTTTGTTTCGTAACATTTTGTGTGTGTTTTCCAAATGGGAAAATACACAAAATGTTACGAAGAAAAATGGCTATGAATCCAGTAATATTTTCACTGAAAACAGACAACACTACCATATTTCAGGCATATTTCCTCGACATCTCCATAACGAGCACCAAGGACGTTCACAACTCATCGGTTTATCTCCATAAAACGCGATCGGAACAAACAAAACCACGAAGTTTACTGAAGCCAGTTTCTGCCCCAAAAAGGTTTTCATTTCCCCCATTATATGGGACTTTCGGACCCCCTCAAACCATGCGTCGACTCCCTGACACGCATTGTAAGGTACCATGATTAATGATTTACAACGCAATTTTCTTTGACGTAAAAAATGTCTCAGGCTTTTTTCATATTAGAATGCACTCATAAAAGTTACGTGTCACGTATATAATGGCCTTTTTAATAGGTTTTGAGGTTATTAAGTTTTTTAATTATGATGATTAGGCGTTTTATTTAATAATCACGTCTTTTTGGGTTTTCGATGAGTTTAATGTGTCTAACGGAATTGTTTTTAACGTGAGAATTGGTAAACAAAGCTTTGAACACATCGACTGGTTACTTATTTAGTGTGTACTAACTTTTGCTAGTGGTTTTGCCTATGTGAAAGTAGAAAATTATCCCAAAGGAATATATCCCGGGATAAAACGTATACTTTGACCTATCTCAGGACATGGTCTACCCGTGTCTTTTTCATCCAAATCCGTTCAGCTGTTTAAGCTTGAAGGAAAACAAACACACCCATACGTACATGAATTATGCATACAAAAAAGTTTTATATTTATAATATTACTGTGAAGTCTGATAGGTAAGTACTACCTAGTTTTCAGGTTATGTACATTTTTATTTATGCTTACTAATAAATTGAGCACCTTATCTGTTACATGATCTCAAAGTTTACTATAGGATTTTCACTTATTACTTGAGTTGGTAACTTTCTGTTTATTTAAAACTAGAAGTTACTGCCAGCGGTTTCAGCCGCGTGATAGTAGAATATTATCCCCAGGGAACATACTCTCGAAATAAAAACGTATCCTATACTATTCCAGAATATGGTCTACTTGTGTACCAAATTTCATCCAAATCCGTTCAGCCGCTGAGTGTAAAGAAGTAACAAACATACTCACAAACTTTCGCCTTTATAATATTAGTATCTATACCTATTTATATCTCAATGCTTTGAACAACTACGTAATCAACAACTTCCAATTTCCTAACAAAAGAAAATAATTTAAAAAAATATAATCCCCGAACAAAATCTTCTACACAATGTCCCACTTTAATCCAACACATGTGGCTAGTTGGCAGCATCAAAGCTAAGATAATGGAGACAAAACAAGCCAGTTTAATGCGCCGTATTGGGTTGCAGCGCAAACAGCGCGCCCTAGTGTCAGGTTACTGAACACATGCTGCCAAAAGGTCATGAATAGACACCAGTGTTTGTACAGACAGCACTGATATGAAAATACGTGGAGACTCGTGTGTTTTTTCTTGTAATGTCTAACGTCTTATGTGTTGTTACAAGTAAATAATCACGTAAATCTTTTTTTTTCTTACCTCCGTTGTTCTTCTTTCGGATTAATTAAGTTGAAAAAAAAGGCGGGCTTTATGGCATCGGTGTTTTTCTGGTGTAGTGGGCTTGTTTACTTTTACCGATAATTCCTTGACTATTTTCCAGCTTGTTGACTAAAGGGCAGTATAACAGCTAGAGATAAGTCTTTTCCAAATAACACCATAAAGCACAGTCCTTCATTCGCAAACACTTCGAAAGAACTATTCTTTGACATCAAGTCTTCACCTTTTTTCTTTTCTTTTGGGTGGAAAATCATTAAATTACTTTTCTCGCTCTGACTGGCACAAAAAGGAATGTCAAGACTTTTTCTCACTAAAATCCTCTTCATTGCTTTAATCGCCCTTTACGTTCCAGGCGTAGCTAGCCCAATTATGGCCCTGTATCAAAAAAGTAGATATTTATTTAATTTTGTTTTTTTTTATCCTTCACTTTTAACCATCTCCCTGCTTACCTCAGAAAAATAGTTTGATCTAACTCATGTATCTGTTATTCATTAACGCGTTTAATTAAAAACTTACCCATACTATCCCAAGCTGACCCAGTAGTTACCTTTTTAGGTTAAGTAATTCTATTGCTTTTTTATACGATGAAACTTTGCGTGACGTCTCATCCGATGTTAGTGAAAGTCACTGACCGGAAAAAAAAACTGTTGTTATTCCTTTCGAGGCCGTGTGTGATAATCACCTTGTTTTCATAGTCCCACTTGTTATTTTATAAGGCCTTTTATTTATAGGTACGTCGTGTTCCGTTGTCTTCCCGGAAAGGACTGGTTGTTACAAAGATAGCAAGTGCATTTAAACCCTTTTCGCTTTATCTTTTCCGACGTAGGTTTCCTACCTTTGTGGTTTTATAAGGTTTTTCTATTATATACAGATACATGTTAGCAACACATTTTATTTGAATGTAGGGGCGTCAGTTTATAGTAAGAGTCGGGTTAAAATGGACAAAATGATTTAATAGTGTCTGAGTTAACTTGCAGCCTAGTCATGTCTGCCTGTATATAGACGTCTGGACGTTAGGAGTAGCAGGACGATTTCCGGCTACCGCAAGCGCGAGCCTGTAGACGGTGAGCAATGTATAGCTCGCTCGGTCGATAAAGACCAAGTCCAAGTCGAAGTTACGTTATATTACACAAGCACCTCATATATATATCCGCAAAATGAAGCTAGTAGGCTATATAGTGGGCCCACTAGGGCCACTAAGGCTTTTTTAGAAATAATGGTAAGGTTGATGTGTAGCTTGTTTTCTTTATCTGCCAGGGCTGCGGGAATATGTGAAAAAGTTATCATGGCTGTAGCGACATCTATGTCGTAACAAATGAACTAATTCTGCATCGCGCAAGTAACATTCTCTGCGCGATTTGAACATATAGAACAGCCCGAAATCATCTATCGGGCATTAGCCAACCAGATATAACACCTGTCTGGTCGGAGGATCCTCCCTTTTCAACGGAGGTATGTTGTACTTTTCTCTCTGTCCCGGCTTCGTGCAGCTACTACTTCGTGACGTCATCACTTCCTCAAACATTCGAGCAGTGAGCCATACAGCCAGCACCCACGGCTATATGGGTATCCTGACCACCAGCATGCCTACTTGGTCATACATGGTCATCACCCTCAGCCTCATCAGCGACCTTGGCTAAGCACCTGCACCTTCGGCCAGGAGGTATGGGGTACTTCACTCTCTGTCCCGCATACCTCCAATTGGCCATAGAACCCAAGGGTCAACTGAAACAACAGATGACAGATAGGTTTTAGTCAGATCAGATATGATTTGATTCCGCCATCTCCGTTCTACCATCGGACAACCCGACGTACGGTTGATATCCACCCTTACGTTGTTGAAACTTCTACGGTCTGGACATTTCGCCTCGTCGTTTATACCGTGTACATCGAGGGACTGGAACAGTTTGCCTGCTGCGGTCTTCAAGGCTAGAGTGAATAGGCTATTAATAAACTAGTACGCCTTCAACGATTGCATAAGTACTAACCATCAGGTGGGATCACAGTCAAGCACTAAATTATATGAAATAAGATAGGGCTACTTATAGTTACCTATTAGTGTTTGTGTAAAGCATGTAGGTTTACGTTAATAGCATAATGTGTAGGGTCTGACTTACGACCTTTTGCTTGTCAGTCTGATGCCAAGCCGGTAGGCTGTTGTTTCAAGGCAATAATGTCATAAAATGAGCGTATATACGAGTACATCTGCATATACCCCATGCATTAGAGAGAAAACCTCATAAATTCGAAAGAGGTATATTTACAGGTGGAATAAAAAATTGCACCCTGTAACGTTTTATAACACAGCTTATTGACATACTAACTTTTGCCAGTAACTTCGTCTGCATAAGAGTATAAAATTATCGCAAAGCAACATACTACCAGCATAAAAAGTATCACATGTGATACAAGTACCCTACGACCTCCAGGACATGTTTTATCCGTGTGCCAAACTGTCGTCCAAATCTGTTCATAGGTTTAAAGTTGAAGAAAAAACGTACATACTCGTACAAACTTTCTTCTTTGTAATAATAGTATGATATCTCTTTTAGCCTGCGATTATAATACATTTTCAAATGTATTTAAGTTACATACCACAGTACCTTATAATTTTTGTGTTATTATCTTGAAACGTTAAATTTTACTTGTACACACTTTCCACACATTCGCCATCATCGATGTCAGGGGCGCCAACTCCGTGGGTGCTGGGGGCTCGAGCATCCATGAGAAATAAACAGTGAGTGAGAAACAGAAACAAGTCAGTAATCACCTTTTAGGAATGGGCGTTTTTAGGTATTAAAAAAAATATATACATAAAAAATAACAATGAAGGAGATGGCGATAAGCTAGACAGATTCCTCCAGAACTGGCAAGACAAAATGCGGGCCTGCGAAAGATGGAAATAGTGGAGGGAGGCCTTTTCCCAGGAGTGGGACAGAACAGGCTAACAAAAAAAAAATGTAGTCGTGGCCCTAGAATGCAAAGGGCAATTTCTGAAGGACGTAGATGGATTTTGGTCAGTAAAATTCTGATAAACGTTCACGTTCCACTTTATTTGAAGAAATTCACCCACCGTGAATTTCATAATGTAAAGGTCGTGTTTTTGTACTAACGTACAACAATCGAGATAAATGAAATGATTAGATAAATGGCCCAATGTACTCCTATTTTATTTGCATATTTATCTTACTTTCAGAGAATTATCCGGAGTACCAATAAATCTTTACATATGACTGTAATCCATCTTCGTCAGTCACCGCCCACAATGTTCGTCGTTCTGCCCACAATGCCGCAGCTGATTTTTCTCTTATTCCTTTATTCACGAATGAACATTGTATTTACAAAGATTTAGGAGATTTTTTTAAGAGTAACTGATACGTTATATATCTACAATATTTTATGTTTTTATGGGTGTTTTTAATATCGTGCGGACTTCATCACGCATGCGGATTTGCTCCACATGCGTAACCTCCACAAATGTCCTTTTCATGAAAGTATTTATTGCAATGCGTACAATACGCACGCGGGACGCGTTTTTTTGCCATTTGAAATTTTCTGCATCCGCATGCGTGATAAAACCCGCATGATAATAAAAACATCCTTAACCTACTTTCCGAGGCACGGAAAAATCACAGGAACAAAGACACAGGTGAGATTTTACTTAATAAAAGTGTGACTCGCTCTCTCGCTCCACCATAGAGCGTGAAAAGTCATTGGATGATTTTCTACCTCAAAAAGAGCACTTATTAGGTATGTTAACGACAACAAAGCACTTATTAGGTATGTTATGTGTTCCGGACCGGTACGTGTGGCGACGACGACAGCCACGGCTGCTGGCAGAGCTGCGCGCTCGAGCCAGTCTGTTACGGGAGGCGCTGCTGAAGCGGGCACTCCGCGCTCTCAACCTTGTAATTAGTGTCACGGACATACTCGTATTCTGATATTCTCTGAGTGAATTTACAATAAATGCCTTATTTGTAATAAGTTATAAACTGATTTAAATAATTTATAGGTACATGTAAGAATAAGTAGATAAAAAAAGCAAAAATACTCTATCGCATTAGGTTACCCTGTAATGATAGTTTTAAGTTGGAAATAAATCAATAAAAAAACAAAAAAAACACGTTTGGAAAATGGACTATGTAAGTGTCTTTTGAAATCGCAGACCGCAATCAATTTTTGTTGCGCAGCGTGCGTGTTTTCCCTTCCGTATTATGGGTTTAATGTACATAATATGTTACCCTCACGCCGGCAGCTAATTCCTTTCCACAATAGAAGGAAGTTTTGCAGCTTGAAGCAAGCCATGCGGATAGAATACGATACGTGAGTCCTTTTTAAATCCGTTGTAGCTTATAGCAACAACAGTGGTAGTTTGAAGATTGTAGTAATGTTGTACATTTTGTTCGTTATATTTATTGGTTCTCGTATTTTTTTAACCGATAGTTTTTGTCTGTCTTAATTTCTTTATTAATAAATATGTCAAATTACATACTTATAGCAGTGAGAGCAGTGGTGGCCGCGTGGTTGCGGCCCCGACTTACCAGTTTTAGGTTGCGAGTTCAAACCTAGCCAAGCGCATTACTTTGTGTAATTTATTTCGTCACCACTGCTCTCAAAAGGAAAACATCGTGAGGAAACTGGCATGCCCTAGAACCAAAAATTCGAACACATGTGACATCCACCAACCCACACTGGATCCGCGTGGTTGATTACCCTAGAGGGAAGGCCTAAGCCCCAGCAGTGGGAACATTACAAGGCTGATGCTATGCTTTGTATAGCAAAGCATAGCATCAGCCTTGTAATGTAATGTAAATACTTATAAAATACTAGTCGCGCGTTTTTGAAGTTTAAAGGCATCCTAAGTTTACTATTGTACGATAAAATGTGATATTTTCCAATCATTAGATTTTTAATGCAACGCGGGGTGGTGGACGACTAGTTGTTACTCGTAGCTCGCCATCCGGCCATCCGGTGATAATCAAGTCCGAGTCGACTACGGCGCATGGTTTTCCATACAAGCTTCAAAGAAATGTCAGCCGAACTGAAGGGGCAATGCCTGCCAGGGCTACGGGAGCGTTTGAAGGTGTGACAAAAAAAAAAAGAAAAGCAAAAAGCATCTTAAGGACACGACTTTTAACCAGTACAAGTCTGACAGGTTTTTTCGTTCCACCCTAGACTGGAAAAAATTATTTGGAGGTTTACCACTTCAAAAAAGGAGTTTTTAGTGCAGCCAGAGCCCTATAAAACCAATAGATACCGCCATAAAATCGAACCAACCTACAAGTTTCACCGCTGAACGAAACCGTAAACGAAAATTCCTTTTGAAAATATCCTGACAAATCGTTGCAAAACGGCGAACTGAATGCAATGATAACTCTGCAGCTCTGCACAAAAGCCTTGCATCTACATAATCGATGGCTTATTGGCATTCCCCCTTTTACTTCTAAATTGCAAATTTTCCGCACGATTTCGTTTCACAGAATAAATTTTCAGCCGCGAAACGGAATGCAACTGTTCTGTATTTCTTATTCATTTTCCTTCGCGTGCTCCCCTTATTTATTCGCATTGTTAGTCAACTTGAAGAAAAACCATAATAATTTTGGAATACTCTGTTGATTCGAAGGAATCGTATTGTTTGATGTGTTTCGTGACTACAGAGGAAACCTCGTAAAGTTCACGGAGGTTGGTCTTTATTAAACGTTAAACGGTTACGAGTCGTACGTATGATGTTATAACTGTGACACCGAGGTCTATCAAACGCTCGTAACAGCGAGGTCGTTCATTTGCGATAGCTGGTAGTATTCTCACGAACTTTTGTTACTTTGCGACAAAAATAACTAAGTAGGAAAAGCAGTTCTTGTTTTTTCGTACAAAGAATGGTCTAAGTCTAATGCAAAGTAAGCTTACGTATACGACGGCAGATCATGCGATTCACACAAATAAAATTCAATAAAAATATATAATCATTTGGATAAAAACAAAAACAAAATAGGGGTGCCTCTACGGCTACGCTAAAAAGGTTAATTTCAGCAATGTCTGCAACATTGCTGAAATTAACCTTTTTAGCGATGTTTCTGGTCTTCCAATGGACGAGTGAAGAAGCAAATAATTTTCGACAATATGTAGGTTTTATAAATAAATAATCCATTCATTTTTAATAAATAATAAGTTTTACAAGTAGAAATTAACAATAAATAAAATTATACATAAGAAAAAGGTCAGAAATTTACATGTGGCAAATGTCGGTCGCACAAAAAATAAGAACAAACAAAATAACCCACCCCCAGCCAAAAACAAAACAGTGAAAAAGAAACTTAATTGAAAACGTTTAAAAAGAACTCCAGTACATCGTAGCAACACGCTAAACATTCCCGTGTGGTTAGTCTACAGCATTTGACCAAAAGTTGGAAAGAAGTTTTCAAGTTGGGTAAGTAAATAAAACCTATTAAACGGACGCCAAGATTCACTTAACATGGCAAGATCAGCGCTTCGAGTTTTCTCTTGAACATTTAGCTTTGCAGATTTTTCATTTTTAATTGACTACAAATATAAAAAATGTGGAAACCCGGTGAAGATTGAAAAAGGCGCAGACTGAGATGATTGATTAATTAAAAAGAGTGCAATACCAATTATATCTTTTTATTTTATGTCAAGTGGCGTAAGTTTACTACGCAAATCTGAGCCCTACGTTTTACTACTGGATACATCGATGAATGCAAAGTAAATTATAATTATTTACTAAAAATATCATGTGCAAAAAGTAAAGAGATATCTGTATTTTTCATGATAATTGCTAAATTGCAGAAAAACTTTGCTACTGGAGTTTAACTGTTTTGTGAAAATAAATAACATAGGAAAAACTTTACTAAAATTCTTTTTCATCAGTTAATACTGTGACCCGTAAATCATCGCAACAATAGTAATATTTCAATAGTGTAATCAACATAATACGTGTTCCATGATCATAAGTAACATAACGTTTTCATACTATAAACAAAATTAATTGCCTAATTATTTAAGTTTGCGACAGAGATGTAATAAGAAATGGAGTACAAACGTCCTAAACGAAACTAGTAAGTAAGAGTTAACTTCTCCGCTAGGATCGAACCTTAGAAACTTTTTTTTTTTTTTGTAAAATTGTGAAGCGATTTCAAATATTGTAAATCATCATTATTTAATACTAGCTTCTGCTAGCGGCTTCGTCCGCGTGAAAGTCGGTTTCTCCATACAAAGTTTTTTTCCCCCGTTTTACCCCCTTGGGAGTGGAGTTTCGCAAAATCCATTCTTAATGGATGTTTACACCCTTTAAGAAACCTGCCTAACAAATTCTAAGTTTGTAAGTGTAATAGTTTCTTAGATTTTGTGATTAATTAGTAAGTGGTATTTCGCTTTTAAATATATTTTTTTGCATTGTATCAGCCTTATAATGTTTCCAGTGCTGGGACTCAGGCCTCCTCTCTAGGAGAGGGAATGGGCCGTAATCTACCACGCGGACCCAGTTTAAATATATAGATTTTAATAATTTTGTCACCTATACCTATTAACAGACTCTCAGGAATTTACATCAAATCAGAGTATTACGCAACGAAGATTATCTTATGACAATAATTTTAGCAAGGTGTATCGTGAAATCCACAAGTATTATTTTTCATTGGTTTCGTTTTGCTCTCATCGTTAAGTCAATGTAACAGTTTGTTTGTACTTAGGCACTCGCACGTGAGTTCTCTATTTCTACATATTCTTTGTTAAAACCAAGTCTCGTTAATATAAGGTTGCTTTGCAAAGCTTCGTGAAAATTTATCGTTCCTTGTTGTACTACGAAAATTTATACAGTCTTAGTTTAGTAAATAAGGTCCCATTCAATTATGTGCTTTCTTGCCTCACTTTTTGTTCTAACTCGGATTCCTTGTTAGCTTGCGGTAAAGAAATTTATAGTATGTACTTAGAACAACATATTGTTGCTATGTTGCTTGTTCTGTAAGATTAACTGGTTCTTAGTCGGGTTTAAAGTGGTTTCATGTAATTCTACTCCTGTGGAAGTCGTAACAGTGAATTCATTATTACAGTAATGTAGGTATGTTAATGTAAGAATAAATGCTTCTAAAGAATTGATATTCCTATAAAAAGGTTATAAATAAAAAGTGAAGCCATAATAGTGAATTCATTATTACAGTAATGTAGGTATGTTAATGTAAAAATAAATGCTTCTAAAGATTTGATATTCCTATAAAAAGCTTATTTAATAAAAAGTTTTCATGTTTTTGGTCCGCTAAGTAATATATCAGGTTACAAGATGAGCAATTTAACAGTAATGATACAGTGATAATGCACATCCACATAGTACTTGTCCGTTTTAGTTAAGTTTTTTACCCTAGATTTATTTCTTAATTATATATAGGCTCGCGATTGACCACTATCTCACCTTTTTTTTCTCACTTTCTTTTTTTACCACTATCTCACCTGATGGTAAGCGATGATGTGGCCGATGATGGAGCAAACTTGCCTAGAAGTAACCTAATCACTCTTGACTTAAAGACTCCTAAGTTGTAGCTATCAGGAAACACAGACTACGGCAGGGAATTCCACTCCTTAGCTGTACGCACAATAAATGTGTTTCAAAAATGCTTTGTACCTTTTGATGTCTCTATGTGACATGTAGGTGCTTATATACACCGTTATATTTTGATCGTTTTAATCCCGTGGAGGTTCTATTCGGTACATGAAACACTATCGATTTGTAAAGATAAAATTAAGAAATAAAGTACTTTTTTAAAACTGGATATAATTTATGCATGCACGAAAGTTCTTTGTGTAAACATAAGCTGGGCGAGTTCAATGACCTGTAGGTAGTTAGTACGCAACGACAGATAACTACCTACAAGGTCATTGACTCGTTTACTTAAATTAATGAATTTCGTACATGCGTATATTAATTCGTGTTTTAGAAAAAACAGTACTTCATTTTTTATTTTATCTTTACTAATCGATAGTGTTTCATGTACCGGATCGACCCTCCACGGGATTAAAACGATAATAATTTAACGGTGTCTATATTTACATACAGAAAGATGATCGTAACACTCACTTTTGTTCTTGCGTCCATCTTTAGCTACTAGGCACGGCGTGGTGCAGTCTAGACGTAATATTTTTGAAGCAACCCGCTGATACTGAGTGGATATAGGAAATGGCACTATGGAGGCATGTGGCGTGAAAATGGCGTAGGCAAAAGTGGCGTAACTAACGTATGTTATGGTAGATGCAGTCTTGTGGGAAATGCAACAAAGTGAATAGAATTATCTGCTAAAGAATTAAAAATCGCAGGTGCGTTCATATACACCATTGAATTTTGGTCGTTTTAATCCCGTGGAGGATCGATCCGGTACATGAAACACTATCAATTTGTAAATATAAAATAAAAAAAGCATGTAGGTATGAAATTAATTTCTTTAACTAAACGAGTCAATGACCTTGTAAGTAGTTGTCGGTCTTTGCGTACTAACTACCTGGAGTATATTGGACCCGCCCAGCTGATGTTTATTTAAAAGAATTAATTTCGTACACGCGTAAATTAATTCAAGATTATAGTTATTTTTTTAATTTTATCTTTACAAATCAATAGTGTTTTAGGTACCGAATAGACCCTCCACGGGATTAAAACGACCAAAAATTTTACGGTTTAAACATGCAGACTGACATGAACTCCTATCATTCTGTAACCCATACAAATATTTGTTTTATGCGGGAATCAAACCTGCCATCGCAGCGCAGTATATGCGAAAATATACTAAAAATAAGGTTGTCTATGTATACTATAAGCTCCTGTCAGTGGTTTCGGTCGCATAAAAGTAGGAAACTATCTCAAGATACTTCCTGGATAAAGTATCCTTCGTTATGGTCCTGGATATGGTCTACATTCGTGCCAAATTTCATACAAATTCGTTCTTACGCTTACTCTCTTCAGTATAGGTAATAACCATATTGTGTCCCAAAGCTCCCTAAGACGTAGAAAACTATTTAACTGACTAAAATACTAGATAGCCAATAAAACTAACTGAGATTAACTTAGGAGCAGGTTTGCGGTAACAGTTCCTGAAGATTGGATTGCAGTTCGCTGAATCGTTCGAATGGACTGTTTGGTCGGTAATTTGAACTAATCTCTGGCCATGTAACACTGATTTATTTTCTGTAACTTCGAAGTGCCTTAACAGTTTCGTACATAAGAACTTCTGACTTACGAAAATTGTATCATTACAAATGTTATTACTACAATGTCCATTGAGTTGGATAACTTTTATTACAGATTTTATTAGACGACGATATTTTATGTTCCTGGCAGCCATTTTGACATATAACTTGTAATCCCGGTGAATTAATTCTCAATAAAAGTTTACGAAATATAGAAAAAAAAATCTGATAGAAGTTTTTAAGTTTTTTTGCTTGCTTTGCTTGGTGCTTTTGGTTTCATGATCTGAAGTATGGCATTCTTTTCTTTGAGGTTGAGAAATCATAAAGTAATTTCTCCCGCTTTGGGCGGCGCAAGAGGGAGAGTCAGACTTTTACTGACTAAGTAAAATTCACACGTGTTTGTCTATAAATTATCAGGGTCGTTTATGTGTTCATTGGTTGTGAAACTAGCATCACAGGTAGAAGAAAGATAGCGGGCCAGTTGCTGGATTGTTTGACTGTGAATCTTGCATACATTTGAAAATATTGAAGTTAGAATCTCGTCCTCATACATTTTCTTTGGCAACTAGACTTGTATAGTTACATTAGATTCACGCCACGCAACGCGTCTCTACGTATAAATCGGGCGCGGCCCACTTGTGCGTCGGTCTAATTTAGTTCCCGCTTAACCGTCAAGCCCCAAGCGGATACCGGTGTCCGCACACCTATTGTCTTTCTAAAGTGTCTCTAATTACGGTATTCAAAGGGTTAACGTCTGTTTTCTGAAAACGGCCAAATGCTCACAGCAAGAGCAAGCTACCTTGACCTTTTAAGATTTTTAGAAAATAGAATGAGATTTGGAGGTATACGGAACAGAGAGTAAAGTACTACATATCTCCGTTGGAAAGGGAGGATCCTCCGACCAGATAGGTGTTTTTGTCTGGTGGGCTATTGCCCGATAGTTGATTTCGGGTTCTATATGTTAAAATCGCGCGGAGAATTTTACTTGCACGATGCAGGATTACTTCATTTGTGACGACATAGATGTCGCTACAGAGAAATGTAATTGTCTCGTAGCGTCTCTTTTATATTATGACATAAAAAAAAACATATTTCACAGAAAAACCAATTCAGTACTAACAGATTTATCGTTGGCACTAAACGTAGATATAAAATGTCTTACACAGCGTTACCTATTACGTTTGCCAGTACAAGTGCTTCCACTACATCGATTTTATTGCCCCAAAGAATAAAATGTTTTGCCCCAATCTTACCCAAATCATACAGAAGATTTATAGCTCGGACCACAGAACAAGGAATATTACCACGAGCCGGTAGTGACTAGAGAGGCTCTTACTTATATTGTTCAAGTCCACACAATAGCCGTTGACCAGAAGATACCACCTGGAATATGTAGTCAAATGACTCCTCTCACGATATAAGTAGGATGACGGCCTGGTCCTCCTTCGTGATAATTTCTTTATACTATGCTAATAAGTAGTTATCCTAAATAGGATTATTCATGTAAACGTGAGTTTATTTGTTTACATCTTTATTACTAGACCAAGACATATAAAATACATTTACGTATCAACAAACCTTACATCTGTCAAAAATTTGATATTCTGTATACCTCAATGGCTGCAAGTACTTGGGTGGAACTTAGCATACGGGTGACCGTGACCAAGATTAGAATACTACGGATAGTGTCTAGGATTCATGACGCTGCGTGTAGAAGCAGACTTTCTATAAGTAAACTTTGATAATGGCATCTTTAGCAGTAGCCATTGAGGCGACCCGTAACGAGGACTCGATGGAATGATTGGTGGTACTAGGGAAACTAGAGGACAAAAGATCGCTTGGTCGCTCTCCAACACAGTGGACGGATCTAATCGAATCTGTGACAAACTGCAGCGTTAATGACAACTCCCGAGCTGCCAAACACAAAGCCACATGGCGTCGCATCGCAAGACAGGCTAGCGCAAGACTCGACTGCTCTGTCAAGAGTGCACGATTAAGAAGATTGAGGCGTCTAAATGTTCAGTAGTCCTCGAACTAAACCTGGGTATAAAATGTACCAGTAAATATTTACATCTCAACGTGGGACTGAAGTCACGTGCCATACTTTGTTCCCGTTTTATTGCATAAGGATTTATGACTTGCACTTTGAGCACCTCACGTATTACTCTATCTGTAAGAGATCTTTGAGCATCGGTTACCCCGTACGATGTTGTTATGTATTTAGGTTATATTAACCCTAAAAATGTTGAAGGTTTTCTGGGATTTTTGAGAGATTGGTAATCAGGGTGACACTTTATTTGATGTTTCACGTACATGATAATAAAATCATATAAATCACACGTGTATCGCATTTTTAATATATTTAAAAGAGAAAGTTTATGTGTGTGTTTGTACGTTTGTTTTTTATTCATGCTCGACCGGCGGAACGGATTTAGATGAAATTTGGCACATGGGTAGATTATAGCATAGTATACATGATTTTTTATCTCGGGAGACTATGTTCACTTGGCACAATTATTTAATAAGAAAAATACAATAATAGAATAGATAATATAGTATATAGAGTGAAACCTGGATAGCTGGGACTTCTAGGGACTTGCAAATTTGTCTCAGTTTAAGAGGTATTCCACTTACCCAGTGTCTCTCTCCACATATCCAGGTATAAATAAATATCTGTCTCGTTTATAGAGGGTACCAATAATAGAAGTGAGAGTAGAGGTTATTTTAGTTAAAGAGATGCGATTATTAAGTAAAATAACGTATTTACGTAAACATTATACATGAGTTGTAAACATATAGTGCAAGTTAGAGAGGTGAAAAATTGATGCTATCACAGTTACAGAGATGTCTATAAAATTCAAAGAAAACAATTTAGAAAAGTATTCTTTTAAATAACGTTTCTGTCTTAATTGTAGAGGCAATTATGATCATTAAATCTAAAGAAAGAATCCCAGATATAGAGGTTTGCTTTGTCTTAATAACAGAGGTAATTCGGTGCTAAAGTGTCTGGACCTTATCATAAGTTCCAGCTATGGAGGTTTTTCACTTACCCAGACCCCGCTTTACCAAGTTTCATTGTATTATATACTTTCCCGCCGCCGAAGCTACTGGTAGCAGCTAGTATAAAGATAAAAATCGACGTTATATTCTTCTATCTGGTCTTTTCCTAAGGCAGTTCCAAGTCTAACTTGATGCAATTGGATACTAGTATTTTGCGAGAAGCGCTCCTGGCTTAATGGGGCTATTTAATTTTAAAATGGAACAATGCTAGAGTATGGAGGTATTTCAGTACCTTCAAAGCGCTTCCGTCTTCGTAGAGTTTTATCACGGGTTCTGGAAATAGACACTGTTAGCTGCAAAACGGCGCTTTTGTCAAGCTTTACGACTTCAGCTTAAACCTAAACAATCGTATGCTTGCAGCTGAGGTAATTCTCTGGCTAATGCCAGTGCAATATACACCTTAAACCGGTAAGGGTAGTTACGAAAATGGCTTAGTAAGTTTATAACGATTTTACAGTATTACGTCAATACATTTGACTGAATAAGTTGAACTATGTTGGATAATTTCATTAATATCGGTTTAAATGAATTTTCAGTCCATCCTACAACGTTATTAATCGAGCTTGTAACATGAAAATCAAACACGTCCCGATCACTACAATACATTTCACGAAATGTAAACAATACAGGGCCACATTCGGGAATGGTCGACCCAGGGTCGAACTCAACTAAATGGGACTTACATCGAGCCCTCTCATAGTGTCGTCCTATTGACGCCTCTGCACGCTTTATATGCAAATTGAATGACCTCCAATTTGGCGGAACGGGTGAAATGACATCTTCACATTGGACGTTAAGCTCCGTAATTGCAGCCCTTAGCTGCGTTATTGGCGTATTTTGCGATTTGACTTCCGATGTTTTGGGCTAGATATGTGGCTTTAGATTTATGAAGAATTGCTGCTAGGTGGAAGTGAATTTATAGCGGCACATTTATGGGACGTGTTCAAAAAAATAGTGAATATAAATTACTTAAATAGGATGTCATTGACCGGCTGCGCGATTGTTCGGTTCGACAGAGTTACCGTGACTCTGGAACGCAAAGGGCAACTGAACGAACATAAATAGGTTTTAGTCAGTTATTATCTGACACTTCCTCTCGCTCCAATCAAAGTGAGAGAAGCCACGTGATAATTTACCTAGTAAAAAAAGAAATATCATAAACAAAAACGTATTTGACAATGACATTTTTTTAGCTTATAGCTACACACCTTTAAAAGTATAGTAGATACAGGAGGTACAGCCACATACAGCGTGTTGTGTAGATACATAAAAAAAAAAAACAAACGTTCATTGCCCTCACCTTAAAACCTTCGCGTGTGCGTCTGTACCTACTAACCGAAGCAGGTATTTTAAAAATTATAATCAAGTACAGTGTTAATGTGGCAAAATTTGCGATTTGGATAAAAGTCTCGTCAGAAAATATAATTTAAACAAAACAGCGACCTTTTTTATAATACTTTACTAAGCAGTTTTATTTTCTGCGACATCGTCGTTCATATGTGTACATATTTACTTACTTAATTTTGCATACTAATATGAAAAATTTACATGGACGCTTACCATGTATTTAATTATTATACGATGAATAATAAATGAATTTGCAGAAATAATAAATAGTCTAGGTAAGTGTTCCTGAAAACTTTCTAGGGTAAAGAAGAAAGCACTAAGTAAAACATTAAGTAAAGAAAGAAAAAGCGCAAAAGGCTTTTTTATTTCAACTTTCAATACACAAAAAGCATCTTTCAAATCATTATATACAGGGATTTTTACAAGAAAAGGAATAGTTCAAATTATCCTAGCCATGTTATTTTGACCCTATTTTGTAATAAAAACCAACTTAAACCCAAAGAAACTATCTAAAGCCGCCATAATTTCCATTTAAGGAGTCGTTACCTGAAAATAACGAAGAAAATTCTCTAGCAGCGATAAGGCGCCACAGTAAATTAAAAGTTAATTGTATAACAAAAGCAGTGTTTGCCTTAACCACTGATAAGCCTATATAAAATACCACTTTCTTCAGAGAATGGACTTTTTTATGGTGGAATAAAGCAGTTTTAAAAATTTCGCACTGATTACACGGTTTGAGCGGCTGTGGTTGTGATTGAGTTGGTCAGGCTATGTTGGCCATATGTTGGTCATTCAAGGTTTATGTTGGTCATGTACGGTTTTTTGATCATATATAAAAACCGGCTAGTTTATGAGAGGCGAATGAACTAGAAAATACGGGTAGTGGTTCTCTATAAATATTGTTTGAACACATTGTAAATGCAAAGTTGTCCTGAATTTGGTGCAATAATTAAAGGTTTCATTCGATGTCTAACGTATCGCTTTGTGAACAATAATGTGAAGCTAAAAAAAGCGGATGAGGCCATAAAATATTTGATATTTCTATACACATAGTACAGCTGCTCAAACTTTATCAAGTACAAGTTCGATAGTGTATGTAGTACTCTCAAGTTTGTTACGGATCTGCCAGCTATCAGCTTGATGCGCTTGAGTTAGTGAGAAACGAGCCAAGAGGACCGCAATCGATTTGGGAACAAATTCATTGAGCATAAATCTACCTGATAACTACGACTAGGGGTCTTTAAGCCAAGAGTGAATAGATTACTTCTAGGCAAGCATGCTCCATCGTAGACCACATTATCGCTTACCATCAAGTGAGATAGTGGTAAAGCGCAAAGCTATCTATAATAATAAAAATAAAAATAGAGAAAGAAGATATGAGTATTTCTCAAAATAAATGTACGTAACGAAATGGTAGTAACGAAATATTGTTACGAAATAGTCCTTAGATGTAACTAAATAGTAACCATAAGGCTGGTTACACATTGGCGAAATATTGTGAATGCTCTTCATTTATTCAATACGAAATATTTGTAAGTATGTACCCAAATACTTAAGGGGTTAGAAATAAAATAAGGGAGTAATCATTCATACTATTTTAATCAAATTATTTTTTTTTCCCAATCTTCAGAATTTCCACTCGCTTTTTCATCCGATTGCAGGCCTGTCTTAAATTTTTATTTCGTCGTTTTAATTGAGTATTTTCTTCAGTAAGCTTTTGTAGTCTCTCCTTTAGGATATTTGTATTATTTTTAGCATTTTTTCTTACTTCCAATGTGTTGTTTTGTTTTGTCGTAGAGTAGGCCTTTTTTTTTCTTTCAGCTCTTATAGCATTGGCTTGTCTCCACTTTGCTCGTAGCTCTTGTTTTTCTTCTTCTGTAAGAATTTCTTTTTTCTTTTTGATATTTTCTTTAACTTTTTCCAAATGTTTGACACGGATTTCCTCATATTTATTTGGTTTATCCTTTTTGAGTCGTTCTCTGTAAGCTTTTTGCCTTTCGGCATTGGTTTTTGGCGGCATTCCTTAAAAAACAAAAGAAGTAATGCAGTTGTATATAAGCAGTTGTAAGTAATAACCAATTTGATAAGTCAAACCAACAAGTATAGTGGGCATCTCTACAGAAGTGTCATTAGCAAGAGTTAAGTATTTGTAACAATCGGTATAATTCTATTCTCAAGCGAATTGAAACAAAGCCGCGAGGTTTTTTAACCGACGAAAAGGAGGAAGTTCTCAATAGAACTTCATGTAAGTAATATCAGGGGTAAAAAGTTGTTAAATCACATAAAAACGTAATTTAAATTATTTCATTATTTTTTGCTGGTGGCACTTCTATATAGCAGATAATATCCAATCCTTTAGTTATTGACGCTCTATATATTTTTTTTTCATAAATTAAGTAGTGAATATTACTATGCTTAGTCAGGTTATAACAGTATACACTCAGCTTTATGTTGTACTTTTTCGTTACGTAACGAAATTCGTAAAAAACGTTACGAAATATTAGACAAATTGAGGTCAGAAAAAATATATTTATTGATAAAAGCTGTTACAGCAAATATAAAAGCTTATTAAATATTCGTACAACACGTATTACAAAAAATGGGTAAATGAAGACTTACCGTTCTATGAAAAATCGCTGATTTTACTTCCTGTCTCGAAAAAGTAACCCCACAAAACACACACGTTCTCACTGATTTTCACGATAGATGTAATGGCGGAGACGTCAAACCAATAGCCAATCAGAGTGAAGCTAGTGTTGTCCGTGTAAAAAAATTACGGAATCGTTCAGAAATCATGGGAAAGTAGAAATAAATCGTAACTAAAGAGTAATAACTAAATAGTAAATGAGAGCGACTCATTTTGTTTTTTTGCTTTAAATTGCCAATTCACTATGACACCCCATAGAAAATCAATTTGATACAGAAACTGCGATTACTGTAGAACGATGATACAAAGAAATTTACAATAATTTAGTTACGTATCGCATTTTATGAAACAAAAACACATGAAAAAGGTAGAGTGGCAAACAGGTTTTTGTATGAAAGGTAAAAAAAGCTATTTTTAAAATATCGAAATATTTGATAATAAGTATGATTATAGCTATAATTCTTCGTTATCTTAAAGATTAATATTCATCCTACAAAATTGAGTGTGTGTTTTTTTTGTGTGATGATTTATAAATATAAAACTTTTGAACTGTTTCAAAGCACACTTTTTTTTTCAAAGATGTACATGTATTTTGAGAAATACTCATATGTCAATATTTCTTGTATCAAAACAAGTTTTTAATCAAGGCCGTTTAATTGGCCGGAACTAATATTCAAAATATACATCCATTATAGACTTCAAGTTGGCCAATTTTACGCCAGTCACATAGGTATGTAAGGCTGGGCCGATTGATTGATGGAGGATCTCGCCTTTTCCCAACCAAGTTTGGGGTCAGCAGGCTAATCACAATGCAACTGCATTCACAACCCAGTAACTGAGTAATAAGACACCTCTTGACAAAATTGAAGTGGTGGCCGATTGGCAACGGCCTCGACTTACGAGTTGTAGGTCGCGGGTTCAAACCCAACCAGGCGAATTACTTTGTGTAATTTATTTCGTCACCACTGCTCTCAAAAACGGTGAAGGTTCGGAATACCGTGGGGAAACCGGCATGTCCTAGAACCAAAAATTCGAAGGTAACTTACATCCACCAATCCGCACTGGCCCCACGGGGATTACGGCCCATTACATTATAAAGCAGATGCAATGCAATGACAAAATTGATTTCAGGTTATCTCGCGTCTGACTATCCGTATTATCTGTCAAAGATGTTCAAATGACAGCTGGGACGAATGGTTTAAAGTGCTTTCCAAGGCATGGAGGAAATTTGGTATGTTATAGATAGATGGTTACCTACCCATCCATGGACTGTCGTCGTCAAGTGCAGTTTAACTTTGAATATTGATCCGTGCGGCTGTTATCACTTAACAACTGCTGAGCTGTTAGTTTCTCCAATAAGTCCTTTAACCTGTAACCTTTTTTTTTACTTGTCCCACTCTAGGATAGAGCGAGAGGGCGCGCCAAATTTTTACTAACTGATTAAAATCCACTTTCAGTTACCCTTTGCATTCCAGGTCTATCTCTTTCAAAAATTCCTTACGTAAACTAACCTAACGAAGTCACATACATCATTTTATTATTTCATACTATAAAAGTGGATGTCCACTGGCAGCATTTTAAAGGTGGTTTTCATCCCATCACGTCTAGTGCCGCCTTATGAAATATTTGGCAAGCCTTTCTTGGTGAAATATTAAATTTTCATCATGCTTCTAAGTCGACATCATTGCTTACTGTCTTTAAAGCCACATATGTATAAACATGTAAATAGTCTTGGTGTTATCGCCTTTTTTTCATATACCTTTTCATCAGAAACTGGACAGAACCATGCACTTTTACGTGTAAAACGAGTAAATCTACGTACGCACTAAGATATAGGCAGAAACAAAGAAGTTAATGTGACTTTTCAGATGAATGGGTGGTCGCACCTAAATTATAACTTATCATTAAAAAATCAATTAGTCAAATGCGAAATTCTTGGATTCAATATAGAAAGCTAAACTACAACAATTGCCACAAGCGAAGAGGGTCAAATCTACACATAACTTCTTACGCTGTGAAACGAGAAGGATCTCGCTTCACCCAGATTGTGTGAATTTTTATGTCAGACTTTTACAGACTAAAACCAATCTATGTTCCTTTAGTTGGTCTTTGCATTCCAAGGCTACAGTGACGGTTTCAAACAATCCAACAACCCTTGGAAACAGAAAACAGCCTTGAGCGTAGCGCTGGCCCAGCGACGAAATTCAAGGAAGTACATTCAAATCACATACAAATCCCATGTATCTATTTGGATTTCATCGCTGGGCCAGCGCTGAGCTCAAGGCTGTTTTCTTAGAGAATAGCATCTCTGGCATCGGTTTTAACGGGTCTCGTCATCCATGCTTAGTGGTCAATACTTTACTAGGTAATGTTAAGGATGAATCTATAAAATGTTCGTAAAAGCGATTAATGGTAGGGTACTTTGTAGTACAGTAACAGTTTATGAAGTGAAAGTTTACAAAACGGTTCGGGTTTAAGGTTGAAGAAAACGCGTGGTTTGCGCGTTAGTAAAATTCAATGTTTGATAGTCATGGTTTGAAGCAAAGTAATAGAAGAGCGGGGGGGGGGGAGCCGGTAGTAACGGCTCCAACTAACCAATTATGTCATAAGTTCAAGCTAGTGTTCTAGCCTAGAACTTCTAGGATTATTAAATTTGAAGACTTGTGACATCCACCAACTTCCCTCTCCTAGAGAAGAAGCCTGAGTCCTAGCAATGGAAACATCATAAGGGCGATAATTTTGTTATGTTATAATTAAATAATGTTTATAGCAGATATATTCCATTACGACGTTTACGTTTTTTAAACTAACTCGCATTCTTATGGAGGACATCCAATTAGTCCATCATCTTTTTCGTTCAATTTACGAATTTATGAATCATTTAAATAGTCTTGTAATCTTGTGTTACAATAACTCAATTTTGATTAGAAAATTGCGTAGTCTGAGATATTATTTATTTATTTGTTTTGTTTTGTTATATTTTGCAAAATATTTGCATTCACACATTCTGTAACAGAAATATTAAATTTCTTTTCCAGCCAAATGTTTACAATACTTTGGTGGCAGAAGTATGAAAAAATAAATGATGCACACAAGAATAGTCAGGAAGCCGCAACTTGTCTGAATGTCTGCCTTCACTCACAAGAGGCGTAAATTCTAAACGTCGTAAAATATGAAAAATATCGTGGAAATGTTCGGACGAATGCAGCAATAAAATGTACACTGCAGACAATTTGTGGGGAAACTGCAACGTATTATGCAATAAATATATTGGAAAATTAAACATACCCATTTTGAAGTTATAAATTTAACTTTATGAGGAACTAGCGGATAACTGGTATGTGCTATTATGCTAGATAAAGAAATACATTTAGTTTATTTGTTGGAAAAATAAAGAGATTTGCATATTTTAATGCACTGTTATAATGGTTTAAAACTGCCTTCGCATTATTGCCTTTCTAATGAAACAAGTTTGTGGCTCATCGGTTGAATGTTATCAAAGTCTATATCGTCATAGATTTCTACATTTTATATGTTTCATTATATTTATAAATTATTAAAATCAGTAGCACAGTTGGTGCCTAGAAAATTTTATATAATATTAACTTAATCTTAAAATATCAATTTAAAACGTATCCAAATATGAAGTACGTACATTATGTACACACAAATGAACTAGGCATGTACTTGTTATTTTCTTAGTTTGTTAACTATGTTTGATCATTACGTTAAAATATGACTCAGTACTAAAAGGAAATGGATAGTTAGGAATCCATTAATATGGAGAAGGTTTACGTATTTACTAGCACTTAGAGTAATTCATAACGAAAATTATAGGGTACTTCACTAGAACACGAAACATGATTCGAAAATAATTATTTGTTTTTCAATATCCTTAATTACATTGCTATGGTCTGTCTTCGAGGTAGCACCGCTGTTAGTCTTGATGGATGAAGTGTATTAAAATAAACATCGGTCCATTTTTCAACATGCCCTGATAGCCAATTACACCGCTGCGCTACAAATAGCCACAGTTTTACGAATCATTGCTTCTCTGTTAAATGGGTTTAGTAAAACAAAAAAAGCAAAATTATATTTGGATGTTATGAGATGCGAGCTAATAAGATTCAGGGATATTAAAAATAGTTCGCTGTCAAATATATCTTGAATACTGTATGCGGTAGATGTTGTAAATTTATGAGATTAAAATTATTTCATTGATTTAAGAAATTTTGTCGAGGTTTGAAGTACTATCAACTTTATGACACATAACATAATATAATAAACCTTATAATTTTCCTACTGTTGCGACTCAAGGCTCCTTTCTAGGAGAGTGAATGGGGCTTAATGCGGGTTGGAAAATGTCATATGTCTCCAAATTTTTGGTTCTAGGACATGTCACTTTCCTCATGATGTTTTCCTTTACCGTTTTGAGAGCAGTGGTGATGAAATAAATTACAAAAAGTAATGCACTGTTACCTGGCTGGGTTTAAATCCGCGACCGATTCGTAAGTCGGAGCCGTCACCACTGGGCCACCACTACTCTCTTTGTTGTTACAATGCGGACCGAATAATTGCCATTGTCTCCCAAGTTAACAATTACGAGGCTAAGAGCCAGGTAAATAAATAAGGGTCCTCTAGCCGCCGACAAGCATAAAATTTAGTTTCATACTCGGGTAACTTATTCTTAGCTCATTCTGTGCAATTTCCTATGCAAATTTAATTGTACCCGGGGTCCACGTAAATCTCTACTCTCTCTGGCTGCAAAGTTAATTACGCGCCAGGACTACTCTGTGCGATTAACGAGCCGGCTTGCTTTTATTGTGTCTACATCGACAAAGGAAAGGAAAATGTGGAAAATGATATTACCCGAGGCGCAAATGAACAGTGTTGCTATAACACGGATTTCATACCAAAAACTGAACAAAAGATGCTGGTATTGAGACAAACAAACGCCATTGTTGCTTCAAGATTTATCGTTTGTTGTACATGTTTCGTCTTTTGTTATTGTTTTCTCTGTGAGGTCCAGCGTTTAATCAATGTATTGTTGACGTAAATTAATTGAATACATACAGTATTTAGCCTTTCATCTCACCGCAGAATTCCTTCGTTTACATGCCAAGTTTGTTATGACTATAACCTACAGCTAGAAACTTTTAACAGAGTAGCTGGAAAGAGCAGCGCATTTGTAAAATATTTTAAATGCTGCAAGACTGACAGCTAAGTTAGCAAATTTACCAACTAGTGTAGTTTTACTGTCGCTTGAGGCATTAACTTATTCAGGAACTAAATCTAGGCTATTACGAACTTAATGACTGTTGAAACTTTTAATTTACATTTGTCTCCAGTTAGTCGTTGATTCGGACAATTTAATTGAAAATTTGCTTGCTAGATTTTTTTAAAGCCTAGAGATACTTAGACCGAAAGCTTGTCTTTTTACAGTCGGTTAAAAATATTCTTCATCAAGATTTCATCCATCGCTTACCCAGGCAAAATTAAGAATAAAAAAAGCATTTCAAGAATTCTGCAAAAGAAGCAAACTAACCAGAAGACGTGGTCCATGATAATAAAGTCGCGTGTCACTCTGATGAAACAGACACGGACATGATAAGATTTAATGACGTGCTACGCAAACACTATTGCAATTCTAGTTTAACGGCTCACACCGATCTATTGCCTCAGATAAGTGGACTTATGTAGCTGTGAGGAATAAAGTATGTCAACTCGTAGTATGCAAATCACGGCTATGTGATCTTAAGTGTGTGAGTGCACGCGCGGAGAGCTTCGCCTGAAGTGTAGATGCTACTCGAGGTAAATGTGACGTGACCAGAATTGGAGTTACTAACTTAGTTTTGGCTTAGTTTTTCCTACAGTTTGGGGTGGCTGTGATTGTTTCCAAAGAGACCATGTATATTGTTTAAGAAGTCATTGGTATCTATTGGACAATTGGCAAGGAGACTTCAAAAAATATATGGAGCTTGGGCTAAAAATAATCAAAAAATTTAAAACCAATCTTACTTGATTTTTTTTTAAACATTAAATTTTACAGATCTCCTTTATTTATCGTCGGGAAATTATGAATAAATTTTATACTCTAAATTTATTTTATTTTTACCACAGGTAGAATATTTGTAACGCTGCAATTTGCTATTTTTTATAGTAGTATTACTTTTTACTATGTTTAAAAATATATTGGATATATCTACATATATCGGTAAATCACAATTTAGTGACTACAAAACTAATTTAAATCGTAATGCATAATATTCACATAAACAACTAAAATCATAACTAACGTCCCACAACTTGAAGTTAGATATCGCTACAACCGCCTCTAACAATAAATCTCCTGTAAATGACAAACCGACGACGTATCCCAGATTCTCATGTCCAAACAACCTTTGGTACGAAAAATTCTGAATATTACTCTGCAATGCGTCTTTACAGCTTTGGCATAAATCCAACTTCAACAATGACAGCATCAAGTTGCGAGCTTTCCAAACTTTCCCCATAACGAACGCTCAGTGGGTTGCACTAACGTACAGTTGACCACAAATGTGGATAGTTCCACGCAAGAAACAAGGATATTTATCAGGAACTATACCGAAGATATGGCAAGCAAAATGGATGAATGTTTACTCAGCTAATTGATTGAACCAGAAAATATTTGCAGTAAATCTACTTCAAACAATCATAATAGTAAGCAAGTTAGCAATATATACCTAGTTATAAAAAAATCTGAAAATTGTTGACTCAGGTAACTACTTAGTTATGTACCTGTATTAGAATATTAAATGAAATGGGATGAAGACTCGGCGATCATTTTAACGATAGTCGTAGCTATTTGCTTTATTCAACACCTCAGGAGACTCTCGTTAGGCGGCTGGATTCATAAAGCGATAATCTTGGACAAGGTTCCTATTGTGAAGAGGTTTCTCTCTCTGGAGCCTTGACCGCCAGTAGCAGTCAGAGCTCTTCGTTCCAGATATCAGTGGACTATTATATATTTTGTTATCTGTTTCGATATATTGAAAATAAACATAAAGGGCTATGGTTTTAGGAGGCTTAAGTGAACTGGTTACCAGGAACTATGTTAAGACTATAGCCCATAACCGAACAATGTTATAATATTCATCAATAATGAAGACGGAGTAACAAGAACAAAAAATATTAAACTAATGTCATTTTTTTACTAACGTAAGCTTATCGTAACAACTTTAACAACATTCATTAGATTTAAACGGTGATTCCCAAACTAGGCGATGCCTGTATCTGGGACTGAAAGTTATAAATATATGTATTATAGTTATTATATTTAGTGACCAATCAGTTTAATGTTTAACCTACTTCCGTAAACGAAATCTTTCTCTAGAAGCTATTTTCAATATATTTTTTTCTTTATTACCTATCCAAATGGCTCGGCTATGAGATTGATTGAATTCATTAAGGTAAAACCCTTATACGAACTCAGCGACGTAAAATACTAATATCGAGACCGTGGCGTAATTCATGTAAAATTTCAAAACCTTTCATCGTTCTGTTTAATGAGATATCAAAACAACCCATCAAAATTATTGACAAAACCATTTCGCGACCGAGCGTACATCCACGTAGGTAGACAAATGAGTACTATTTACGATATTGGTTTATATCATCTCTCTCATTTGTACAAATGACATACATACATATACACCTATATACCTACGCAAATAGATATTTACTCATCATCTCGGCGTTCGCTTGAGTAATGGGTTATTGATTTCGATTAGGCAATATTTTTACGGCTGTTTTTATGTTAATAGATGTAATAAATCAAGAGTATTTAATTATATGTTTGATTTACATTAGGAACCAGATGAAATAGTGCAAATGTGTTATGTGTTTAGCCTTGATATTTATGTCTTAATCTTGTATTGGGGACAGACATCTATAGATCAAGTGGGTAGATAACTAGCTACTGCCAGTCTCTTCGCTTGTGTATAATCATCATGATTATTTCATCAGCCGATAAACGTCCACTGTTGGATATAGGCCTCCCCCAAGTGTCGTCAACATCCACTGTCGGATTCCCATGACTCTGACCAGGTTATCAGTCCGTTTTGTGGGAGCCTTTCCGACGCTGCGTCTTCCGGTGCGTGGTCGCAACTCCAGAACCTTTCGTCCTCATCGACCATCTGTTCTGTGTGTGATCATTTGTTCTGTGTCTGGATGTAATTTATCTATTATATGTATGTATTTAGAAATATATAAGTATGTTTATCAGTTGTCTAGTACTCATAACACAAATTCTGCTTAGTTTGAGACTAGACAGCGTTGCGTGATAGTTGTAAAAAAAAAAATATGCCCCGCCCACTGCCACTTAAGTTTGGTGATTCTTCAAGTTATGTCGGTTACCTTGGTGTATAATAGTAAAAAAATATCCCAAGGTAAAGTACTCCCGGAATTGCTATGTGCTATTCTGAGATATGGTCTATCACCAATTTTCGTCTTTACAATATTAGCGTGATTTGAAGTACAGACAAAAATCTTTATATTATACATTTTCAATCAGACTTGAAACAGCCCATTCAATAGGTACAAATAAAAGCAAAAACGACATCTCTACACCATAAGAGCTTCAGCAATTCTCACAAAAAAGCGAAGTGTAAATTACTCCCGTGAAAAGCAGAATACCGCTAAAAGTGGAAACCGACTCAATAGCTAACTAACCGAGCCAAAGTCAATACACCAGCTTCGTTTGTGCTTAATTATCAACTAGGACAAAGGTAAACGCCTATCTATATTCAGGGGAGCAACCGCCATTCCGCCACAGTGTCGCCGGTTCCCGAACTATCATGGTCACGAGGAAGATTGAAGAAACAAGTAAATTCTATTATACAGATTGTTCTCGCCTTCGTTGCCAGAATGTGCTACTTGGTACATGCCAGGATGTTTTGCTCGCCAACTAACTTTCTGAGATATATGTGTTTTGGTGCAATCCTTTTATACAGCGGTATCTGTTGGCTGAGTTATTGTTTATTTTCCTTCATCATGTCGCTTTGGCGTCGTTATGGCACATTGTACTGCTTCGTTGGAGCTGTCCGTTTGTTTTGTGGCTGCAGTTGAATGTGTTTTACGGTCGTCTTGCATTATTGTTTTTATTATCACTTCATACAAAGTATTTTTCTAGAGCTTTATAAGTTCATTGACCAAAACATATAATGCAATATATTTAACAAGTTGAACTATTATTTTTATTATGTTGTAAACGGTTCTTAGTAGTGTGATATATTAATAACTTTTTCTTTGCAACCGCTATCATGTTTTTTATGTTCATATAATTCATCATCACGTAGACTTAAGTTTACAACTTCAGTCACTCATAAAGTTTTAAAATAACTAAATCTAAACTGACCTGCATTTTTCCTTCATCACTGTTCCCAATATAAAGTGTAAACTTCATACCCGACATGTTTAAACTAGTTAATGGAATCATTTGTAACTATTCTCTTAGTTATTCGAATCGTCCGCTTGGTGCTGTAAATTTTAATTATAGAACTCTTAATAAGGGAAGCTACTCACGACACGGTATGGTTTCATCACTCCTGTGATGATAGCGAGTCTAATTGGTGCAGTAAATTTAAATAACACTGACACTTTACTGTCGTTGCTTCTCCTAATTGAGAGACAGAATCGTAAAAATAATTTTACCCGCCTCATTTGTACTCTCGGCTTTACTTTTAATTTTATTTTCTTTTGAAGGTAGCAGGCTGATTGAACTGCCTACGTAGGCATGCGTAGAATTTAATTTACGATTGGAACTTATTTTAAATCTCTTTGGCGGGAATGGGATTAAACTTTTTTATAGATGTTTTGGCGCGTTATCGAAGATAATAAGTTTAGTTCTGGTCATTAAGTATTACTTTATCTGTATAAGTTGTGTAGGCTAACAGGCGTAATAAAATCAGTTTTGATTTAGAGAGATTGAGTTTAAAGTTCAACGCTACTATGAAATATTGACGTCTCTTTCTGATATTTATTGGCTTCATGCCATTGTATTGTTATGGGTTCATTCTCATAACTTATAATGGAAGCTATTTCATATCAGAAAAGTGCAAGAGGCTGTTTATGATGTTTGATTTAAATATATTATGTATATTCAATTTGAGTTAGATTTTTTTTTATAACGGCTTAATAATTCAGAAACTATCTACAGGTTGTAACGGAAATCATTACCATCATCAATTCAACCGAAAAATTTCTAGTGTTGGACATAAGCCTCCCCCAATAATAAAAAAATATTCTCTACGACTTCTTTTAAAGAAGGTTATTCATTTCCACATGCAGAAGCAGTAACATAGATTCTTAATGTTCTATACAACTTTTATCCAATGCAAATCCTAACCATAGAAATAATCTTAAAATGCAAGCATTACACAATCTGAAATTTGAATCAATTAATAAAATATCGTTCTAATCGTGTATTAACAGGCACTGCCTTATCAAGCGAAAGCCTTAGTTGACGTTACAAGTAGAGTTATTTTAATTGGTGTAATTACCATGCCTGCCACATCGACCACAGTCGCAATACAGAATAGAAAGGTACAGAAGGACAACTCTATACAACTAAAAGAAAACGTACGCTCATGCCTAGTATAGTACGCGGCAAATAAGTTGAACCATTTACTGTGGTTGTGCGTGCGGTTACTGCGCATTCAAGGTCGACCACCATGGTTCAACTTGTATGACGAGAATTTTAAACAATTTCCGGGTCTCAGTCGAAGTAGCGCGTAATCAAAGCAAATGGTTCAAGTAATTTGCCGGGTACTATATCCCATTCATGTTAATATTACTTAGACATTTAAACGAACCTTTTTTATTGGCCGTTCACCGATTTTGACTTTTATTGCATTGGTGGCATGATATATGGCAGCTGCAGTAAATATTGGTATTGTAATATTTTTTTTGCTGATAATGCCATCCTTATACCTACGGAATAGAAGTCAAAATCGGTTGAACAATAGTAAAAAGGCTTGTTTAAATTTCTTATCTTAATGCGAATGTAGTATAGTATATCTATACCGACACAACGAACTAAACTTGATCAACACGTACATATGTATGTTTACGTTCCAATGCCCGCTGGGGCCACGGGAAATTTCTGAAAAGGGAACCTGTGCTCCTAGAACGCAAAAAGCAACTGATGGGCACAGGTGTGGTTTTAGTTAGTAAAAGTCTGACACAAAGATCGGGAAAATATGATTAAACGATTTCTCACCGAAAAAAAGGGTATTCAGGAATTCGACAGCAATATAAACGAAATAACTACGTCAGTGCGAAAGCCGTATCATCAAAGTTTGTTTCTTCGAAAACCTTTTAACAGTATCTCTATACTGCGACGCACTGTTAAATCGACATTTTGTTACTCCGATATTTCGTTACATCGAAAAACTGTACTGCGAACGATTTTAAAGCGAAAATACCATACTGCGAAGCCTTGTTCGATACAAACTTTCGCATTGACGTAGGTATTCTATATTTATAAACGGATAGTTACACCAGATAAAATACCAGTCTAGTCGGAGATTGTGTCTGGTTTCCTATGAAGGTCTGGAATCAGTGCTTTAACCAACACCGTCATCTTTTCCTTAAGGTTTTATGATCGAAAAATATACACGTGTATGATGCACATGCGTTTTCACTCGTTGTATTTAGTAAACCTTTTGTACTTATCTATTTTGTGGCCGATCTCACACTGGGTTTAGAAAATCGAAGCATGCTCCACCATACGGATGCATTATTTCAACGTCAGGCGAATCACAATAACGGTTAAAAGGACCTTTTTCATTTAGGTACGACAGCAGTTTAGTGTTAATAAGGTTTAAGTATGGATGTGGGCACTATTAGTAGACGAAACGTCATAGAAACTTAACCGTCAAATGAGTCTGTTGGTTGAACTTTGAATGTATAGGTACTTTTGAAAGCAAGGTACTAGTAAAAGTGGTATTTTAATATTCACGTATATATGTGAATAAGAAAATACAACTACTTATGAATAAAAACTTGAATAAATAAATACTTATGGGCCGTATTTAGAAACTTCCTTTTCGAAGAAAACTAGGTACCTATTGCTTTTTAAGATGTGTTTGTACATTATTGGAGAAATTGAATGTTTGAGTAGGTACGAGTATCTATGCTAATAGAAGAGCGAATTTAATAAGTTGATAAGTAAATACTTAGAGAACATTATTATTTTTGTACACCAGTAAAGTTGTCAAAAATGAACGGAAGAAATATAAGGGTGTAACAGAAATAAGTAATAAACATTTTATTTCAAGTTCTTTCTCAACATTTCGTTTTAAAACTTTGGTAGATTTCTTGTAATTTTATCTAAAGCTAACTCGCAAAAACAAATATAATTTAATTAGAAAAAAGAAATACAAATAAACAGTACCCATTTTTGCTCTAATTGACAAACAATGTCACTTTGCTCACTAATAAAACCCAAACTGAGCACAACAAAGAAATTCTTCACTGCACAAGCGGTTTTGACGTAAATAAAGAATGAAATAGAATTTAATGTGACCGCTAATGGTAAATTTCCCACGAGAGCTTCATTTTCTGTACTAGCCGAGTCGGACGGCGGATACAAAACTTTGTTAAACTTCGCAAAAGCGGACGGATAATGTGAAGTGAAATTAAACTAGAGAATAACTGGTGCACCACCATCGGTCTGTAGCACTCTTTTGGAAGTGTAGCGACGAGAACTTATTCATTTAGGTTTTTATTGTATAGTGAAACTCTTCATCATCATCATCATTTCAACCAAAAAACGTCCACTGTTGGACATAGGCCTTCCCCAAGCGCCGTTCGCTTTGTTGTTTACAATACTACCATATTGTTATCTGATAATTATCGCTTACTTAATAATTCGTTAAGTGTTTGTTTGAGTGTATAGTGTGAATATATCAAAACAAGATGTCTCTTAAGGGAACCAAGGTTAGTACTGATTTAAAGGTTCAGTTAAAGCTTTTATACGCTAAAAGGGACTCACAGTTTTCACGTGTTCAATCAATTTGTGATAAATCTTTGCAAACCTCGGATCTGGCGATTAGAGATGCTTTCTTGTGTTCGTTGGAAACTTTAGATAGTTTGCGCGCGGATTTTGAATCTACAATTAATAATATAAACATTTTAGAGTTGGAGTTAAATCCTGATTACTGTGTGAGTTATCAGGCATTGTCGTCCTTTGATGACTTGTATTGTCGTATCAAACGTATTGCTAGGAGTTTAGAGACTCCCCCCCCCCGCGAGTGGTTTATCCAACCCTCCTCGCGAACGCCCACGATTGCCGCCAATTCAAATACCTGAATTTAATGGTGACATTCGAAATTGGAATTTATTTATAGATAGTTTCGAAAATATAATACATAGGAACACATCGCTGACAGATCACGAGAGATTGCATTATCTCGTAGAAAAATTGACCGGTAAGGCAAAGGCTGTCTGTGCTGGAATTACGTTTAGCGCTGAAAATTACAATTTAGTTTTGAACACTTTAAAAACAAAATACGAAGATAAGCGATTAGTAGCCACCGCATATTTAGATCAATTATTCGATTTGAAAAGTTTTTCCGTTTGTAACGATCATAATTTAGAGAAGTTTTTAAATATTTTCGCATCATCTGTTCGTGCAGTAAAGAACCTAAAGGTCAATGACCTCTGTGACTTTTTGTTTTTGTATATCGGTTTAAAGAAATTAGATCCTGAAACTGTTCGTCTGTTTGAAACGACTCAGCGCGGTAAAGAAATACCTAAGTTCGAAGATTTAGAATCTTTTATTCGCGACCATATTAAGGTATTGCAGCGCACGTCGGCACGTCATGAAGTCACGAATAGGACAGGTTCCGATCGCCGTATAGACGCGTCATCGAAGTCAGTCAAGACTGCACATACGCTAGTCAATACCGCCTCAACACCTGACTGTTCTCTGTGTAAGGGTAGCCATACACAGCTGTACAAGTGTTCGGGATTTCAGAGATTATCGCCTAGTGATCGTTACAAGTTTGTCCGCACTAATAATTTGTGTTTTAATTGTCTAAGTGACAAACATCTGGTTACGTCATGTAACAGTGGTGTTAGCTGTCGTAAATGTCTAGCTAGACATCATACCTTCTTACATTTTGAGAGTAGTAAGCTGCCATCGCAGCCGCAGCCTGCGCAGACGCGCGACGCTTGTGACGCGCGGCCTGCTGCAAGTGCAAACGACGTAACATTGTGTTCGCTTTCCGCCGCTGGTACTCAAATCACTACCGTTTTACTTGCGACCGCGCAAGTTGTCATTGTAGATGCCTTTGGCAAACCGCACACCGTTCGAGCGCTACTAGATGGCGCTTCCCAGAGTAATTTTATTACTCGGGATTGTTGTCAACGCCTTGGTTTTAGTTTTAATAATTGGTCATCCCGCTCAGAAGTGAAAGGTTTTGGAGGTTTAAAGGCAACCATTCACGGTTCCATTAAAATAATATTTAGTTCACGTTTTAATCGTAATATTTCGTTTGAAATGGATTCGCTAGTCGCAGATAAGATTACGGAACGGTTGCCCACGGTACCGGTTGACACGTCCATGCTGACGGAGTTTAAGAACTTGCAGTTAGCCGACGGAAATTACGCTTTCCCTGGAGATATCGATCTATTGATCGGTGCTTCGATTCTCCCGCATCTCCAGTTATCACGTAAAATTCAAGGTCTTCCGATGTACCCCGCTCCGCACGCACTGGAAACAGTTCTCGGGTTTGTTATAGTTGGTTCCGCACCCGCTTATTTAAATAGTTACTCGACTGTGTCGCACTGTTGCACCGTCGAGCCGCCGCTTGAGTCTACCATCCGCAAGTTCTGGGAGATTGAAGAGGTCAATGTCCCGCCTATTCTCAGCCCTGAGGATCAGGTCACTGAGGAGATTTATACCCGCACGACTACTCGTGATAAAGATGGTCGTTATGTTGTCGCGCTCCCTTTCAAGGGTGATATTTTTTCGCTCGGTGGCTCCCGTGCCTCCGCAGAAAAACGCTTGTTTGCTATTGCGCTCTCTGCCGATATTCGGCAAATGTTTCTTAGTATTGGAATCAGAGAATGTGACCGTAGATTCCAACGCTTCTTGTATAGATTTTCTCCGCAGGAACCTTTGAAGGTTTACGAATTCAATCGTCGAATTCAATCGTCACCCCATCGATGGGGCACGTTTGTCGCAAATAGGGTGGCTAAGATTCAAGCTGAATTGTCACCGGAAAATATATTCCATGTCGCTGGAACAGAAAACCCAGCTGATTGTCTCTCACGTGGTTTGCTTCCCGCGCAAATTTTAAATCATCCGCTTTGGTTTTGTGGCCCTCCCTGGCTGCATACCACTCCTAACGAGTGGCCAAATGCTCCGTTTAACCCCGCTACTGTTTCAGAACCACCCGAGGAGAAGAAACATACGCTTGTAGTATCAGTTCCGCGTGAAGAGTCAGTTGTTTTGTTGTTGTCTAATCGAGTCTCGTCTTGGTCGAGACTATTACGCTGTGTAGTTTACGTCCTAAGATTTTTGAGATTATTACCATCGCGTGGTTCTATAATCGCAGCTGATTTGGATAGAGCTGAATCAGTTGTACTTCGAGAGTTGCAGAAATTTTATTTTTCAATAGAATTTCGTAGTTTAGAATCACATAAACCTTGTAGTCCCGCACTTCAACATTTGAAACCATTTTTGCAAGACGGACTCATTCGTGTCGGTGGCCGTCTGCGAAATGCTAAGTTAGAGTTTGAACAAATGCATCCAGTAATTCTACCACGCAGGGATCACGTTTTGGATTTGTTGGTGGACTATCACCATAAGGTGAATTGTCACGCTGGTCCCGATTTATTAATGTCCATTCTTCGACAGAAGTACTGGATACTTTCCGCTCGCAATTTGATACGTGCTAGAGTGCACAGATGTGTGCCCTGCTTTAAGCTCCGCCCGCGTTTCAACGCGCCGGAAATGGCCGACCATCGTTCTTGTCGTGTTGTACAGACGGTGAAACCTTTCATACATACTGGGACGGACTATGCTGGACCGTTTAAAGTCACTATTGCCCGTGGTCGTGGTATACGTTCCACAAAGGCATACATTTGCCTATTCGTTTGTATGACAACTCGTGCGGTTCACATAGAGTTAACCAGTGATTTGAGTACGCAGGGTTTTATGTCTGCATTTAAACGATTTTTATCTCGCCGTGGTCCCGTTAAACGCTTATACTCTGACAACGGCACAAATTATGTTGGAGCGCGACGCAATATTTCGGAATTACATACATTCTTACGCTCCAAGTACTACCAAAGTGAATTCGCCCATGTCTTAGCTGAGAATCGCATTGATTGGTGTTTTAATACGCCAGCAGCTAGTCATTTTGGTGGCAATTGGGAGGCGAATATTAAAAGCCTTAAGTCGCACCTGTTTCGGGTCATAGGCGAACAGATTCTCTCGTACGAGGAGTTGAGCACCGTACTCGCTCAGGTAGAGGCGTTGATGAATACGCGTCCGTTGTGTCGGACTTTGTCTAGTGATCCATCGGAGCCACTAGCGTTGACGCCGGCTCACTTCTTGACGACGACTCCTCTTAAATATTTGCCCGCTTTAGATGTCGAGACTGACAAACTGCAGCTCCACCCGCGTCACGCTCTGCTAGATAGCTTAGTTCAGTCCTTTTGGAAGCGATGGAGGACAGATTATCTGCATACGCTGCAGTCGCGTCAAAAGTGGAACACTCCTTCAGATCCAGTCACAGTCGGTACTGTGGTGATACTGAAGACTGAGAGTGCGCCTCCTCTGCACTGGCCTCTTGGTGTAGTGGAAGAAGTTTTTCCGGGTTCGAACGGAATAACGCGGGTCGTAAAGGTTAAAACCGCAACTGGATCGTACCTGCGTCCGGTTATTCGCCTCTGCCCTCTGCCTAATCAGTAGTAGTGGCATAGTTAGTTATAAGTTGTTTCGCTACCTAGTATTGATAGTTTAGATTAGTAATAGGGTTTAGTTTCGCTTTTGTTTTTTCTCTTTTCTTTGAAGGTAACCCTTCAAACCCGGGGGGAATGGTTGCGCCAATTTGCTATGATCCGCGACTTTGTTTTTTGTAATTTGTTCAATCCTATACCATCCGTTTCCCTTCCACCCGCACGACCTCTAGAAATGATTTGACATTGACGTGTGTGCATCGATTGTGAATGTGACCGCACCGCTAAATCGCCCGCTCGAAATTACAAGAAAATTGGCTATTTCGTGATCCAACCATTCAAAAACTCAACAATAGTGCAGTGTAGTGCAATACAGAAACTGGCAGTGCTTGAAAGTACGAAGTTCGGGGTTCGCCGGCCGGCGCCATGTGGAACCTTCGAGGTTAAAAGGTCAGTGTTCCTTCCTAATACTTCCGTCCCATCCAGGCACAGTATCTGCATATTGTTAACAAACCTTAGATCGCTTTTCAAACATACAGTCCATTAAAACATCAAGCAAATTCGCGCAACCACAATACATACTTTACAAATTAACGTTATTATTACTACTTACAGTAAATTAGTAGTTATTACTACCAGCACGATCCAATTAATTTAGTCCAAAACCTAATGCTATTGTCATGTCCACATAATTGATTAAAAGCTTGACCAAAGAAGTTCAATTAAAAACGAATCGTTAAGGGGATTACATCGCCCAAATCCAAAAAAACACCTAGGTTGTTTGAAGTTTCCTTATGTACGATTACCATATAAAAAATGAAGGGGATACTCAAGGACATTACTAATAAATTGTATTGATTACGTTTCTCAAAAAAATACCCTAACTCTAGAAAAAAAATCTGGTAAATAGGCCTTTTTGGAACATTAATACCATATTTTCTCGAGAACGGCTCTATATTTATACATTGAATTTATACCAAAATATATGTTACGATAAATTGAATAACTTGTATTGATTTTTTTCGAATTTCATTGAATATCGATAAGTAATCAAGAAAAAACTCGAATCAGTACTAACACCCCGCGCGCAGCACCCCCTGCAATGCCTGTTTAGAGGTCAATTCTTCTCTACTAATGTAGAGGTAAATTCTTGAAGGTCATTGAGCGATGTAATACCCTTAAGAACTTTTTATTGTTAGTTTGCTTGACCGGTGACCTGTGTCTGTATTATTGAGACCTAAGATTAAGTTATTATAATGAACTCTGTGAGAGATTGACAAGTGTTATCCAATTGTCTTTTGAAGTTTGAAACGTTTTTTTTTTTCTGTAGGAAGTCATTAATGTTTCCTCCTGCTCTTAGTGAAGCGAAAGGGAGTGGCAGGATTTTACTGACCAAAAGCCATCTGTGTTCTTTCAGTTGCATCTGCGGTTCACGGTCACAATAGTTCTTTTGAATAATCTTTCTGACACCTCTTTGAAGCGCGCTTGTGTAGTCCTGGTATTTATGGGCCATCGTAGGCGAGAACATGTGGACATCCTAGTTCCATAACTCAACGTCCACAAACTCTCGCCTATGGTAGCCAAGAGTCACCCGGTGTGGCTTCGACTGGGGCCTTGTCGCCTCAGTTTCTACCAACTCCTTCGCTCGCATTACCTGCTTCGCAAAAAGAGGTAACTGCTTCCCATTCCCTCTTGCCCCGTACCTAGTGCTCGACCAGGGTCAGATGCGAGAGGTTGCTGCAGCCGCTCGCCTATACGAGGTTACGGCAGTGCTTCGCCCAAGTGGGCTAGATCTCCACCTTATGCTCTATCGTGTCTTTCTGGCTATCCATACACTGATAACACACGGGTGCCTCTTCCCGCTGAATCCGAAATAGTAACCTTTCGAAACAACGCGAATACGCCGTGATGCCACTGAAATCACTCTGCAAAAAGAGGACTTACCACTGCGATTGTAGCGTGCCCAAAAGATCGAAACCCAAAGGAAGACCCATACCCAATATTTAAGGAGGTTATTTGACTTATTTTCTAAACCAAACATACTTACTATTAAGCCGCCATTTTTTTCCTCAGGTAAAAGTATATATTGAAAAATCGAACCTAAACAGCGCAGAAAATAGAGCAATTTCCTTCTAAAATAACGGGTTACCAAAACAAAAGAAGAGCGGTACTAATGGTGTTGTTTTGAAATATGAGCGGCGATACAGCTTCCCTTCTAGTAATGGCCCGATTTTTCTCAACAAGGAAACCCGATGAAATGCATCAGATTTTTTTCCCTTTAGCAATAAATTAGAATCGGGATTGGAATGTTTTATCTTTCAACTTTGGATTTATGTTAGTTTCTGTAAGATAAACAACTGGTTCCGGTCGTTTGGTTTAGTATATATTTTATTTCGAGTGTATAGTTTTTTCTGTTTGTTTTTCTTTTTATTGAGCTACTGCTGACTATGATATTTTTAGTATCACATACGATGTATATTATGTTGGCTATTTTTAAACTCCGACGCATCTTCTTTAAATTATCCCTAGATATTGGTTGATGAGTATTGAAAATTCTTACCAAAATACAGCTTTAAACGGATCAAACACTTGAATTCTCGAAGTACTAACGTACAATGTAGGTACGTACGTATGCAAGATTTTCCGTAACTATACTTTTGGCTACAAATCTCATCATAAGCATAATCAGCCTTATTTTACCATGCGGGCCCAGTGCAGATTGGTAGACCGAAAAGAAAACACTGACCATCTTCCAAGTTCATGCTCCTACATCTGCATACTCAGATGAAAAAGTAGAGGAATTTTATGACATTCTTAATAAGGCATTATGTCGAGCAAAAAGGAACTTGGACCATCGTTGTAGGTAACTTTAATACCTAACTTGGTCCAGGTACAAACCATGATAGTCGAAACATCTTAGGGAAATATGATCTTGGTGCTAGAAACTTACAGGGTTGAACTACTTCAGTTTGCTTATGGGCAAAACTTAAGTATTAGCAATAGCCTTTTCTTGATGAAATCACAACGTCCATGGACATGGGCTTCTTCCAAAGGAATCACGAGAAATGAAATCGGCTTTTGTAGATGATATGGGTGGATGGTAGATGAACCTAACATGTCTTAAAAATTTTGGTTCAAAAACATGGCGGAAAACCAAAAATATTTTTGATACAGTTTTTTTTTAGTCTGTTACATACTGGTTTCCTCACGACGTTTTCCTTCACCGTTTTCAGTACAGTGGTGATGAAATAAATTACACAAACTAGATTTGAAACCGCGACGTACAACTCGTAAGTCGGTGCTGTTGTCATTAGATCGCAATTGCTCTAAAATCTCATAATTGAGTCTTTTATAGTACCAACGCCGATCGTAAGAAGTCCCTAATATTAGTTTTAATAACTCTTACGCCTCGAGAAGCAGTACTAACATAATTTTATCGTTGTAATATGATCAAGTTGTCATAGTTACACATTGTTTGCTCTTCACAAGATTCAGGGATCATTAAACAATTAATTATCCATCTCACTTATGTTTGCTCTGTTGATTGGTTTGTACTAATCTCATTTGCAACGGTGATTTAATTACGTGCAATCATGCCCGGACATTCATTTGTAGCAAATGGATTGGCTATGTTTGAAGGTTACATCAGTAATTTGTTGAAATGGCAAGTAAAAATTTAGATTATTAATTAATTGAATATTAATACAAGGTCCTAATTAAACAGACTTCTTTTTAATTGCATTATTCGTCTCTCAAAAAACTACATTGACTTCTAAATTACTAAGTCAGCCATAATTAAAACGTCTAAATGACCTATCTTAGCCGCTACTTATCTTTTATGTAAGTCTCTTTCTGGGTGGTTACAAAAAAAAATCATGAAGGCTAAGGCCTAGCTTTCTAACCTAACCTGTCCGTGTAGGAAAGCCCTACAATTCCGAGCTTGCTTCATTTGCTCTTGGCCTAAAATTAAACTAATATTTAGTTAGCGTTGTAAAAAAGACGAATTAGTTTATTAAAGGCTATCTCATTTTCCCGTTGCATAGTTATAAAATGAGAAGTTTGATCAATAAGGCCAATAAAAAATTATGTGGCTTGACTTATAATCATATTTACTGTTGTCACTAATCGCAGAATCTTTTCTGCGGTTGGTGACGAACATATTTTGATAATCCTTAAAAAATAAAATTTGAATCAATGCTATATCAGTATTCACCAACGACAAACCAAATGGGGCGCGCCACAATTGGGGCGATAAGGCCCATCCTTGAGGCGTGGTTGGAAAGACCTCACGGCGTTCTCAACTTCCGCACGACGCAGGTGCTTACCGAACACGGAAAGTTCGCTAAGTACCTGTTCCGGATTCGTGCGGAGGATTCGCCCGGGTGTCGCTATTGTGCGGAACACCCGGAGGACACGGTGGAGCACACTGTAGAGGTGTGCCCCGCCTGGGCGGAGCATCGCCGTGTCCTCGTGGAGGTGATCGGCGGCAGCGATCTCTCTCGCCGGGCCTTGGTTCAGGCCATGGTCCGTAGTGAGGAGGGATGGCAGGCGGTCGCCTCCTTCTGCGAAGCAGTAATGCTAGCAAAGGAGGAGGCCGACCGCATCAGGCAGAGGCAACGGGGCGCTCGCCCCAGCCGCCGCCGGGATTCCGATCCCGATTTCCGGCCACCGTAGGCGCGGGCTTACGGACGGCGTGCAATGGGTAGCACGCTGTCCGATTGTCTGGTAACCGACCGGACCGAGCCCAAGTCGTCGACGGCGCGTTCTGTTCCCGCGCGCCTCAAGGAGCTGTCAGCACACCGAAGAGGCCCAGCCTACTAACTGCAAGCAGGCAGGGTCGAAGCCTGCTGGGGTCAAGGGCCGTTTTCTGAGAGGAAGGCTCAGCCCCGGCACTATAGGCAACGAAGGAACGGGGTAGGTTTTTAGTCAGTAAGAGTCTGACACTACTTCCCGCTCCACCCAAGGGCGGGATTTGTCATTGGATGATTTTACCTACCATAAAAAAAAAAAAAAAAACGACAAACCAAATAAAAAAAGTTACAGAGTAAATTTAAGAAATTAATTAAATTAGGTTTTATATTGATATTATCATCATCATCATTTCAGCAAAAAGACGGTCACTGTTGGAAATAGGCCTCCCCTAAGTGTCGCCACAATGAACGGTCCTATGCGTCTCGCATTCATCGGATTCCCGCCACTCTTACCGGTCATCGGTCCACTTTGTAGGAGGCCTTCCAACGCTACGTTTTCCGGTACGTGGTCGCCATTTCAGAACCTTTCGGCCCCAACACGTACTGGTTATAGACTCTTGTGTTGAGACACTTTAGTATATTGGACGAGAAGATATTGATATTAAACATCTCTATAAACCTACAATTCACTTCAAAGCCAAGTCACAAACACTGTCAATTTAACCGATCATAAATTTCCATTTACGACGAAACCACTAAAATAGAATAATTATTACACAATTAGTTCGTAATAGATAGCGAGCGTGTCTAGGAGATGACATAATGAATGTAATTGATTACGACGGTGTCACCCAACGGATGGGAATAATAGGATCGTTTGTAGACTGATAACTGTTTCGGGTCATTGCAATAATGTAGTCACGTATTGTTGATATCAATGGCGTAGATGAGGTGGAAGGTCAAGTAGAAGACGAAACAAACGAAGGTATCATCGAGTATATTTCTTATGCATGATCAGTAAGATACTTTTTCTGGGGACGCCAGGTAACACAAGTGAGATACTGGTCAAGTAATGAAGACAATGAAAAGCGTATCAAAACAATATACATCGAAGGAAGAATCAGCAGATTCTAAATGGACATTAATGAACTAAACCAACGTGGATGCATTAGTAAGTAAGTAAGTTGAAAAACGAATAAAAGTTTCTTAAATTCTTGTTGTCTTGTTTACAACAAAAATTTCGTCAGATCTTGGAGATATTATTTTTGTAAAAATTTTAAATGTGTTTTGAAGTGCATATACTATTTTTTTAGCTGCAGGATATTAAAAAAAAGATAGCATTGCAGCAATAGAATGTTGATTGATTGCAGTAAGAGCTTCTATTTCTTAACATTCTAGAAATTACGGAATAGTTTATTTGAAGTCAAGACCACACAACGTGGAGGTCATATGATAGTAAATCAGTATAAAATATGGATATTTAATGGCCTCTGGTAAGACCAGAAGCAGTTCCAAACATTATTAAGAGAAGGCTTGGGTGATGATGACATTATGAACAACGACATTTCTGGTAGCTTCAGATAATTTGGGTACAAATGAGGCCAACTAGGAAGCACTTTATCAGGGCCTCGCCGGTTTTGAGGCTCAGATTTAAGTCCTCAACTTGGACAAGTGTGATTCGGGTCGCTTGCGGTATTTTTTGTCCCAGTCCGGAATTGGATCCGATAACAGGCAAGCAGCTTGCCCCTCGTCACATCGGGACTTAATGCTATCATTAGCGGAACAGCCTTCCCTTTCGGGGATTAGTCTGTTCTACTTGTATGTTACGGTCGAGGATGAAATTCGTCATTTGAGATAGTAATTTGGGCACGACCATAAGTCCATGCTCGTACAGTAAAAGACAAATAGGGTTAATTTTAATGGAAAAAACTGCTGTACTGTAATATAGACTGCATTTTTTATATAGCTTATAAGAAAAAGAACAAATGCTATTTGTTATTATTATTGAGCTTTAATAAGTTTAAAGTAATAAAAAATATTAAGATCCTTATTTTAACTTATAAAAGTTGAGACTGAACACGGCAAATTACCGAACTATAAAATTCCAAAAACTGTTTTTAAATAATATTGAAATTTAAAAATGTTATTTGTAGGTACTTATTTTAAAACACGCACTATAACTAAAAGACTCCATAAATACATTTAACGATTTTTTAATAGCAACAATTTAAGGTAAAAACAGCTCGGTATTACACGATAAAGAAAAGTAAAAAACTTAATGTAACAAATTAAGAGGCTATACATTGTAATGAACCGTCGGCTAAAAACCGTTTTCCCCTATAAACCTATTTTACGATAAACATAAACTTGCATTTAGGTGTGAAGGCCTATGCAAATATACTTTCTGATTATGCTAGTGAAATGTCGGTACCTTTGGAGTGTGATATACAGAAAACAACACCTTTGAAGGTATATTGTTTGTTTAGTAAAATAACTTTACCACCTACTGGGTTCAAATTATCAATACTTGATATTAAAAATACGTAACTCTGTCTATTTTTTTTTGTTACAATTTTATGCCTACACACCTGTCCAAAAGTCCCACCCCAGGGTCCTGGAGGACACGGTGGAGCTGGAGGACACGGTGGAGCACACTGTAGAGGTGTGCCCCGCCTGGGCGGAGCATCGCCGTGTCCTCATGGGGGCGATCGGCGGCAGCGATCTCTCTCGCCGGGCCTTGGTTCAGGCCATGGTCCGTAGTGAGGAGGGATGGCCGGCGGTCGCCTCCTTCTGCGAAGCAGTAATGTTAGCAAAGGAGGAGGCTGACCGCATCAGGCAGAGGCAACGGGGCGCTCGCCCCAGCCGTCGCCGGGATTCCGATCCCGATTTCCGGCCACCGTAGGCACGGGCTTGCGGACGGCGTGCAATGGGTAGCACGCTGTCCGATCGTCCGGTAACCGACCGGACCGAGCCCAAGTCGTCGACGGCGCGTTCTGTTCCCGCGCGCCTCAAGGAGCTGTCAGCACACCGAAGAGACCAACTGCAGGCAGGCAGGGTCAAAGCCTGCTGGGGTCAAGGGCCGTTTTCTGAGAGGAAGGCTCAGCCCCGGCACTATAGGCAACGAAGGAACTGGGTAGGTTTTTAGTCAGTAAGAGTCTGACACTACTTCCCGCTCCACCCAAGGGCGGGATTGGATGATTTTACCTTCCCAAAAAAAAAACCCCAGGGTCCTGGGACGGAAGGCAAAGAAGGAACATAGGGTTGGATTTAGTCAGTAAAAGTCTGAAACACCCTCCAACAACTCCCAAACAAATCATATGATTATTTCCCACCTGAAAAAAACGCCTACACAACTGTAGCAAATTTTACAAATTTAAATATAGATATATAGGGTCTTGGAGAATGACATAGTCGTATTATAAGATACTTCTTATTTAATGACTACTTTTCCTAGGGATAATTTCCGAAGTTTAAGAGAGAGAAGCCGCGTATAGGCTTGTTCTATATAAAGGTGAACCATCAGAAGTAGTAGGTAAATATGCTATTAATGACTTATTAAATTAATTTGTGTTTTAATAATCTATGATTTATTTATGTGTACCTAACAAACCTCAAACCCTTTCGCATTGATATCTCAGCAGTAAGATAATTTTGGGTTGATTATGCTTATATGGTAATCCTTGCTTGGTGAATTCTAAGTACGCTATGAATAATGAAGACGACAGGAAGTCTATAACTGACAACCCCTTTGGATCTGAATTTTGATCGACGGACTCAACCAAGTAATCAAGGTACTCATATCTATTTTGATATAATATTCAGTCGATCGTTTGCAAGAACCCGTATGTCGGTAACTAGGTTCAGTGACGTTAATCTGGCGATCTTGCAACTAGCTACAACTGCGATTAGCGCTGGGACCTATCCCGGACTTATTGGGATCCCGGGATCCCTCCGGTCCCGGGATTTGGGCCGATCCGCTCGTTATTTTACATTAATGCCCCAAATTTTCCCGGCTAATACCAGTTGATGAAGGAAATTTCATTATAGCGCTAATTAAGAAAAAGGCACCATCTCTTTCCAATTTAGTTTATCTTTTGTCAAGCAGATTTAATCTAACGTTATTTTAATAGAACTAATTCGAACAACGCGCATTTATGCATATGGTTATCTTTGCCAGATTATTGATCTCGATGGAATAAATAAATTAATGTCTGGAGACTACTTTGCATAGTTACATATTAATTACAATAATCGTTTTGGTTAAAGTTAACACGTAAGTCACTTAGTGTTGTTAAGCAATTTCATCTTATACATACCTAGTATTGAAGTTATGAAGGAACACAATGTGAAACCCCATACGTTTGCCATAAACTTTTACGTGAATACAGTGTAGCTAACAAAATAAATAAAGTTAAACAAACAAGAATACACGTAAGTCAACTTCCACGAACATCTGCCTATTTACTGAGATACAGCTTGCATATAGGTACAACAACTTTGCCTTAAATACAAACTTGAACTTCAAACACTTTTTACTTCAAACGTGTTTTTTTTTTGGGAAGTAATCAAATGACTTCCCTCACTCAAGGGTTTTTTAGAGGAGTGTCAGACTATTACGGACTAAAACCCATTGTTATCCTTCAGTTAACCTTTGCATTCTAAGGCAACTATCACTTTTCCTTTCCGCTGCAGACATTGATAGGTATAGTTTAAGAGGGCTACAACAGCTAATTGCGAGATCATATAAATTGCGTGATTCATATGATCTGGCGTAAGCATAATCAAAAACTACTACTCTCCAGGGTAAACACAAAACACAATACATCTAATTTAGTACCATAAAAATCATATCATGAAGTTGCCTCCAATAACTATTCTGACATTATTTGTCAAATTATTTTACAAGCAACGTTTTATCGTTATAGTGTTTTAATTTTATAATCACATATGTGGATTTTTAGTAAATTGCTTGTATGCTTCATATTTTGCAAGCTTTGTGTCTTTGCGCATCTTTTTCTTTTGTATGCTGACTGAGAGTGACCGTGCTTTAGGTTCTTCAGATGTCCTTCCATTTTTGTTTTTGAATGTAGAATAGCCACACGAATAGATTTCCAAAGTTAAGCTACGCTTGCCAAGGTCTGTCCTTAGATGGGTGAACGTCCCAATACATCGAGATTCCTCCATGCCTTCGAAAATACGTTAAGTCATTGGTCTTAACTGTCAGTTATACATCATTGTCAGTCATTACGGACAGTCAGAAGTCAGAAAGTGTTGTGGAGATCAGAAAGAGAGACAGTTCAAGTTAAAGTACTGCCTTTCTAGCCAAGTTACAATCGTTTAATTTAGCGTGAACGCTTGGAGTTGGCCACGCCCCCGTTTCTTTTGTTCTGACGTCATCTCAATGCCCAGTCACGTGGTCAGAACAAAGGTATTGGAGGCGAGGCGATTGTAACTTGGCCAGGGGACTGGTATCCAACTGCCTCCAGTTTGACTGACATACATAACATATTTCGAAAAAGGCTAGACAGATTGATTGCCTACAATACTATTCGAAAAAGACTTCTTTCATTGGTAAACATTGAGTATCCGTCGTGGTTAGGGATATAATCAGCACGCAATGTTTTGTTACGTCAAATCAAAAATCGCTCTTCACTTCGTAAAGTACATAATAACTTTTTTGAGGGTTCAAATCATCGAATAACTTCCCCGCACTTGGATTTTTAGACTTTCACTGACTAAAAATCACACCCATGTTCCGTCAGATGCCCATTATGTTCTCTGATTAATGACTGACACAAACCAGAGGTAGTGGCATTTTCTCCCTATTAACAACACTAAAAGCACGGTACTTAATACATTTTATAAGCATTTTACTACAATGCTTATTCAAGGGTAAGTAGCAAAGTATAATCTTGTCCCTACTTATAATCCCGCTAAAATCGTAAAGTTGGCGGAAAGCAAGGGTTAACCCGTCAGGGGTCGTAAAAGTGAGGTTGTATTTTTACCTAAATGGTATATTCATCTTCCATTTTTATTACCTACTTCCACGTCTTCAAAAATTTAATCAGTGCAGAATAACAGATTTATTATATTAAGAAAATGTTTCTGTTCTATTTTTATTTTTTTAATATGACTCATCGTCATTTCAGCCAAAAGACGTCCACCATTGGACATAGGCCTCCCCCAAGCATCGCCATAACGACCCATCCTGTGCGTCTCGCATCCATTGGAATCCCGAAACACTCACCAGGACATAGTTCCACCATGTGGGAGACAGCTGCGTCTTCCGGTACGTGGTCACCCCTCCAGAACTTTTCGTCCCCATTGACTATCTTTTTTGCGAGCAAAATGCCCTTTGTAGAATTTTGAAAATGACTTCGGTATTCAAGGGGAATTCGCTCTGATAGCCAAAAACAGGCTTTGAAGTAATTACTTACCACCCCACCAATTATACATTATGTATCCTATAAATTTCTTTAGCAAAATAAACATCATTAATATTATTAAAAGAAAGATTTCACAGAAAATGAAGAAGCTTTTGATTCTATTTTCAAAAAAGGACTCGGCAAAGTTTTCCCAACAATGGAAACAAAGACATTACCAGACGGAATACGTCAATAAAATCTTTGAAGCATTTCTCAAAGAACCTTTCAAAAGTCTATAAGCCACTGTCGGGCACCCTCTTATTCACTAGAATGGACTTGAGGACTCGTCGATTCCTTTAAAACCCACTGTTGGGGAAATCGCTTTTTCATCCCCCATAATGGCCGCACACTCGGGGACATTTTAATTAATTACGACTTCGAGTGCTTTTTTTAGTTTCATTTTAAATTATGGATATGGCATCTTTGATATAAAGAAAAGTTGAAACTTAGTGTTTGCCATTGTTTGGTCCGTTTTCATTCATTAAAAAATTTTGGCTACAGATGTTTAATTTGACGGTACGGTTAGCGCAGATGAGCGATTGGCTGATGTGCTGCGTATGACGAGTTCGATTCCCGTTTGTATCAAATATTTGCGTGGCCTACAGATTAAAGATTAGACAGATTAGAGATTTAAGTTCCTGTGAATTGTTACTACATATTTTGGAGTACAATAGTTTATTCTATTCTATTCTATAGTTGTTCTAGGTCGGAGTGTTTTGTGTATGTGAGTTACATGTTTGTGAATGCAGTCAGTAAGAGTCTGACACTATCTCCCGCTCCGTCCAAGGGCGGGGGATGTCATTGGATGATTTTACCTACAAAAAAATAACTTACGATACAGAAATAGTTCCTAGTGGGGCGCAGTGGTCGAGTGGGGTATTTTCGTTTCTAATTCCTGTATATTGTATTGCAAAAAAAATAGCCAAGTTCAGTACATTTTGACCAGTTAAGCGAACATAAATGTACTAACCAACAGATTTTTTTTAGCGATTTCAGGTTTGGTCCCATAGTAAAAGTTGTTTGTTATCATGACTATAATCACGTGTTTAAGTATCGTTCACTAATTACCAGTCACCATACGTTTCAACACGGTAAAAAATGAATTTAAACTGATACTCGTATCTACATTTAAAACTTAATATTTATCTGCGGACTGTTAGAAACAGTTCTGTTAGAAGACTTTTATTTTTATTACAACGATGATGAGTAATTTGTTAAGTGCCCACCTTCTCGAAAGCTAAATCCGTATTTACCATCTCATTGATTAGTAATTTAAATGGGCGTCTCTCTAAACAATTATTTACACGCATGAACTAACACGAATTAAACCAACACTTATCCATCATGTTTGATTCGTTCAATTTATTGACACTGCACTTAAATCACTCAGCCTTAGCCAAGCAATTAACACCATCTTCAAAAGAATTATCCATACTAAGCACGTATTTACATAAAAAATGTCGTACCAAAGGACACTTTACAAGGCCGGAAAGTTAATATCAGTTTTTATAGGCGTGATGTCGTAAAACTTGGTTTAGTACAAAAGGAGTCTATTCTCTGATCACAATCTGGTACTAAGGTGTTATTTATGCACTCATCTCGTTTTACTTCGGGTTTATCACCGACAGTGGCGTAACTATAGACTGACAAGACTGACAAAATGCCAAAGGCCCCTGGGCGGGATACCTAATCTGAGAGGCCGCGAGCTCAGAAAAAGTAATCTAACATTTTAGCAAAAAAGAAGTAAAAATTATAAATTTTATATAAGTGCTTTAAATAAATCTAAGTTAAAAACCTAAAGTTAAAAAAGAAAAAAAACTATAAACCAAATTCAAATAGATTATTAAAACTCATTAAACGCATTCCTAAGAGAAGGATCAATTTCCTGTGGCATTTTGCCAGCCTTGCCACCCTATAGTTACGCCACTGGAAAGCTGACCTTCAATGACGAAATAGAAAGCCTTAATAGAAAGCCTTCAATTATTGATGGCCATCCCGTGCCATTCTAATTTAGGTGTCTTCAAGGCTAGAGTGAATAGGCTAGTGTGCACCTCACCATAAAAAAAAAAACCATCAACGATTGCATTATTGCTTACAATCAGATGGGATCGCAGTCAAGCGCTAGTATAAATTATTAAAAAAAGGAAATTTAATTAAAATGACAACGTGATGATTTTTCTAGGGCGCAATCCAATGATTTAGCCACGGCCTCAGGTGATATAGTTATACCTACGCCACTGATCACCGGGAGAGGCTTTACTCTCATAAAGACTACTTAACGCCAAAGGCGACGCATTTGCCGGCTAACAGTCTTGTTTGTGTCACTATTTTCTTAACAAAACAGTGATAAGTTGTTACTTTACGTAAAACAGTAAAGCTTCTTCTCCTCCCTCCTTTTATGCCGCAAAAAAATGGCGCCTACAAACTCTGAACACGAAATAGGCTAGGAGACAATAGTTTTAGTAAGGTTTTATAAGGAAGTAAACAAAGTAATAAGATTCTAGGCTGTAAACATGTGCGTAAAACTCTTGGCTTAGTTTTCAAGAATAATAAAAATGAGGAAAAACGCTCCGTAACTTTCATAGATTTTCATAACAAAAAGTTTGTATACAACATTATGTCCTTCAAGTCATTGTGCTGTAAATACGATATTAGCCTGCATTATAATATTACTTATTTTTTTTTCAGAATAGGTATAGATGTGTGTGTATAGACGCGAAAGAAAAAATGGATGGATTGTATGAAGAACAATATAAAAGAAAACGGAGTCAGTGACCTCGTGACGGTTGTCAAACCAGAATGGAAGAAAATAGTACATTTTGATACAAGAGGGGAAAGTTTGTCATTGCAGCCGAGGCGAAATTCACCCGAGCCGTCCAGGCGAGGGTGTTATGAAGCCGAGTGCTGCAGTGACAAATCTCCACGTGTATCAAACGACGTTTTTTAATACACTTACGAAGAAATACGATGAAAAATCGACCAATAATCTATCTTCTATTGGAAAATTACGACGCATTGTTGTTCATTTTGTACTGAAGAAAATTTTCCAAAGTTACCTAATAATTTAGTTTTGATTTGATGGCAGCAGGCTTTTTTACCTCAATCACATAATCTGGTAGCGTAGCATCTAAAGGATTCTCTTCAAATCTTCTTTTTCAAAACTATCACAAATGAATAAGTTAGTTAATATTAGGTGTACTTTTTTTCCGCGCATAACCTTTGCAGGTTGAAGAAGAAGCAAAGGTATCAAACCGTATACATCCTAATATTAAAAATATAAAAATTCAAATATTTTTGAATTTAGAACACAAATAATTGTTAATTTGTTGGTATTAACAAATCATTGCTTACGTAATCATATCTATTTATTTTATTCTGTTCAAAAACACAATTTCAATTTTCATTAAATATTAAAACCTTAAAAATATCCGCCTCTTTGCTTTAAAAAAAAAATAATAATCAGTCTTGACCATGACGAAATAGGAATGAAAAAAGCCCTTGTTTTGATAAATTGAAAAAAAGCACGCGGGTGATAAACATACCATATCGAACCTAATCGTAGTGCGATAAAAGGCAGTTTTCGAGTAAGTGTATTGAAAAAACATTTTGTCCTGACCCCAAGTAACATAGATACGGGCAGGAAGACGATGATGATTCCTTTTTTAATTTACGTGGTTGTTAAAAAGGTACCTACTATCACTTAAAAAAAAACCGGTCTACTTTTTAGAGTATCATGACCTCATGGTGGACCGCTGACCTGGTCAAGGTCGGTGGAGTCCGATGGATGTGGGACGCATTGGACCAGTCGTTGCGACGCTTGGGGGAGGCCTATGTCCAACAGTGGACATCTTTCGGCTTCAATTATGAAGATGATGATGATAGCCTCAGTCAGTTGTTAGTGTGAACATCTATATCTAAACATCGATGTGCACTATAGGTATTGCCTAAAAACAGTAACTCAAACAACGTGAGTTTTGATAAAACAGGGATTTGCAGAAAAAATATTTCCATCTTCATAATTACATTGGTATTTAAGCTTCTAGCTGGGGTTACACCTGTGTAGAAAGAAGTAGTACTTCGAGTTTTTCTCCGGGTTAAAGGCTATGCCTAGGTAAAATAAAGCGTACTTGCGAAACAAATTGACCGAGTACAAAATACGAAAACCGAATACGAAAGTAAGTAGTATTTGTAAGTAAAGAATAGTGTTTTTTTTTTGTTCCAATAAAGTGACGTGTTTTGACTGACGACAATGCCTGATGAGGAAAATTTCAAGATAAAGAGAGATAAAAAAAAATATTACAAGAAAATGTAACTCAAATTTTGGGCTTCCAGGACTACCAGGAATATGCTAACAGTATACTGGTACTGGCAGTAGGTATTTTCTCACAAACTAGAAATTTACAAGCTATTAAATACTGTGGCAGCGAATGAAAAAGTTTGGTGGAGCGGCACCATATTTTGTTGAATCCAACTGGCGAAGCGTCGCGCTCGAGTTCGCGGCCAAAAGTTTTTAATGATTTTATTTTATTCTAGCCACGAATTGTTCTGAGTTCTGCCAACGCATTTAATATGGAGCTCCAAACTAGAAATACTAGAAGAAATTGAGACTTAAATGAAAAAAAAAACTTGTAAAATATTGCAGAAAATCTAAACGATACGGCGACTCTGGAGCTCTGCTACCATTATATAGAAATTTATATCATAGCTACCTATGATCTGACAAGTAAAGAAATTACCATAACTTAGGAATTGCTTCATCGATACAGGTAACGTTAGGATCTGCTTAATTTACTTATCTGCATGCCATATGCATAATTAGTTTCTATTGGTTTAAAAGCTTAAGATAAACTTGGAACAGAAGCTGGCTATACTAACCAAATTAACTATTTCTAAGATAACCGTGCTACTAGATACGGTCCTATTAGCAGTGCTTCCTTGTGTCGAGAATATACCAGATATAATCGCGTAATCGTTGAACGTGTGCCGTGTTTGTATATGTACCTACAAAACAAACTCTGCCTTAAAATCTTCAAACAATAGTTAACCTAAGTCCTTTGTTGTTCGGCGTTCACGCTCATTTGAATTCTTTGACACAGCAGGGAACGAAAGTAAGTGCGTTTTTTATGAAGTCTTTAACCTTTAACTCTAAAACTGGTTTGTATTTTAATGAGTTAATACATCAATACATCATCGAGTAATAGCGATGGTTAATATCGACGTACGGGTTTTCGCTTCTCGCCGCCGCGGGGCGCCGTCATCTGAGGTCCCGACAGACCCCTGGAGAAACAACCTGCCCTCTTCATTGTGCCTGACACGAAACACAGCCGTAATCGCGCCCAAGCAAAACAGCTACGAGCTTTTGAATTATACCTCCAGAGACTATCTCCGATTCATTGCGTACTGTTTAAACCGTGAAAGCGATTCATTTTGCATGTCATCGTTCAATAAAGTATCGACAATAAAACGAACTGCCACCTACACCTTACGGTACAATCGGGCGCAAGTTTTATAGAGTAAAATATTGATATGCATATTTTAGATGACTATTACCATAGTGTCACGGCATCGCACGCGTACCGCTAGACAAATACTTGTATGGTTGCCCAACAACCAACTATCTATTCTGACGTACCGTAAAACAGTAAACAGAACTCCCATGGACCATTACACGTCGAGTATTTGTAAAATAATCAAAATGTTGGCTCCGTCCACAAATGTTTGCCCGAAACTCGTTAAGTTTGTGATTTATTTGATCTGATGTGTGCGCAATCGTTTGATAGCTCAGCTTTGTATACCACTTCAAAGCCATGACTTACACACATTTGAAGTACCTAACCGACTGATCGAACAACTACTTATCGATTAAAAAACATATTACGTAAACCTAGGTACACTCGTATAGAGAAAAGATTAACAAAAAAACTGAGAGTCGCTTAATTCACTGTTGGTTTTAACACTCTTTTCCTTAACATTATACTAGAAAAATATTTATCCAGTCAAAAATAATTATCAAGCAATTAACTGTTGAGTGGCAAAAGAAATCTTCGTTCAACATCTCCGAAGCCGATGTTGGTTTTAAATTTAGGGTCTGTTTCACAATGTACCGATAAGTTCTGCACAAGTTTTGAATAAGCTATTTGTTACTTATTAGTAGGATAAACACAATTGTTGCGTTTCACAACTGACAAATAGCGCTATGTGGGACATAAAGTCCACCATAAACTATAGGTCAGACGAAGTGGCAAATAGCACATGTATCTTAGACATACTTGTGTGTTTGACAGTTAAAATTAAATAACATTGTCTTTCTTTCGTTCGTGTTGATTAAAAACTATATTCCTATTTACGTAAAAAACATTTTGTGTAAAATTTAGGTACGAACATAACTATCTGTATTATCAGAAAGGAATCAGCGTGGTGTTTTGTCTTAACCTACATATAACGACAATGGAGATTTTTGAGACTCTTGAAGATGAGTTTGATGAATATTTTGATAGCCTCACAATACCACGCAGGAATCCTATGTATCGATTATTTTGCTTCATTACTATAATAATAATAGTCATTTATTTCAGAATTTTGCATTCCATTAGGACATCAAAAAAATTAAAAATATGTAGGTTTGATGTGGTAGGTGATGATATTATAATTATGTATTCTGTGTTAAATAATAAAAACCAATTATTTATCAAATTTATTTAAAAAGTGTTTTTTTTTCTAACGCCCACATTTCTCTTTTGTGCTCCCTTTCTTCCTCTAATCTATTTAGCAAGTACACTCAAATCGCAAGAATAACAAAAGAAACAGAAACACAAACACCAACAACGAATAGACGATATAGCATAAAATACCACGGTATTAGTGACTGTTAATTGTCATTGTCAAACGACATCCCGTTTCGTTACAAGCAATATTTAATTACTATAAAATTGTTTGTATAAGTTTTTATATACAATATTAACCATTATGTAAATAATAACTAATTACATAAAAATATTAAAGTAAAAAAATACATTTAGTGTCATTTAAAATAAATTTATAAGTAGTTTGTGTTAACTTTCTTTGCATTTAATGAAATGATATCAAAAAACGGAGCGTATCTATATGGTGTTTCCACCGCGCTTACATATAAGTCCCAGAAAGTTATGTGCCAGATAAAATAAGTTTGTGAAACGCACAATTTCATAATCAGAACTTTTATCATCCGAATAATTTATGTGTAACATAGGTATTTGGCACTTTATCCGTACATTGTGAAACAGACCCTTAGTATAATATTATATAGTGTTTGAGCGCTGTGTTTACGTTGAAAATGATAAAGACCACCCGGCTCTGTATGAGGGCACACAGTCGGTGGATCCGTTTTGTGCCAACAGCAGTTGGTTTGCCTCAGAGCAAACAGAACAAGACAAACAAACACTCGATCGGGGAAAGCGGTCGCATTTGATTTTTATTTCTTTTACTCTCAATGGGAAAAAGCAGTTAACGATTTAACACAAAGAGAGTCTCCGAAGCCTTTTGCAAGCTTTTTTTTTTATTCTTCTCGTTTAATGTCGTGAGTGCCTCACATTATCTTTGCTGGAATGGCCCATTCTCTTATTGTTTGCTAAAAAAAACGTTAATTTTTATTTGATTCATAATTGCTGTTGACTGCTATTTTGTCGCACTATTTATATTCAATTTGAAAGGTTCTTTGAAATGAAAAGAGGTAGTCGTAAGCAGTAACATTCTTATTAACGACTCGCCTTTGTCTTCTTAGTTCTTTAAACCGTAAAATAAAAAATAGTGTTCTTATAAAACAACAAAGAAAGGGTTCATTACAAAAAAAAAAGTGTAAATTTTTCCACCTTTTGAACAAAATATCATGAAAAAGTTTTAAACAAAAAATAAACGAGGAAATTTGAAGGCATCAACAAACTATCACATCTTTAAGAGCTCAAAGTTCCCCACTAACGACGTTATCATTGCCGGAAAGGAAAAACCGTCAGCTTGGAAAGCCTGAAAATGCAACGGGGAGACTAGACGAAAAAATACGTTTCCGACCGTTCCTCGTACAGACTATAACTACTAACCGTAATAAAGACAACCACAGATTAAAAAATATCAGTTGAACAATTAAAAAGACAGGTTTGCAAAACTATTAAAATCGTTTTGTTTATTTTACTAAAGATATGCCGACTATAGGGTCCAGACCTTGAGTTTAAATTGTGAAAACGAGAAAAACACGTTTACGTTTTTTGCTGTGATTGTTGTCAATTAACCACCATACAATAACGAATTGGTAATTCTAAGGACTGTGTCTAATACAAGGATATTTTTAGCATTTAACTTTATTATTGAATTCTACAATTTTGTTTGAAAATTGTCGGTATTTTATTCACAAATTGAGATAATCGTAGGTATTTATTTAGAGTGTTCTTTCTAAGAAAGAAAAACAAAACCGGTATAACAGTTTGTTTGCAATTATAGAGTAACACAGTTATACATAACGTATCTCAGCAGAAAACTCGTGTTAACAAGAATGGAATTTATTTGAACGATAATACCAGTGTACCTACTGTTGTTTACAGGATGATTATGAAAATATCAGTAGGCCAACCTAAACTGCTACTCTGTGTCATCCAGCAGTAGCTTTTATGTGTAAGCTGCGCGGCTCGCGATCCCCCCGTCGCGATAACACGCACGGCACAACTGATGGCTCGGTACGCCCTATACCTATTTGTAATTTACTTAAAAATATGGCGGTAGATAAAGTCAGAGGGTTCTTGGCGGCTAATTCCGCTGTTTTGTTACGTGTCTGTTTAAAGCGTTGAGAATTTGTTACATGGTTTCGAACTGATCGTATCGGTTTGAACAATGTGAGCCTTACACCGATTAGCAATCGTCCTTTTTTGTTTCTAAACGACTCCTAATTTTCTTTTAGAGGTATTCAGAGAAACGTTTTCCACGTAACTTTTCCCTAAGGACTGTTACAGTGCTGCGCTTTAAACTGAAACTCGGTGTAGTACAGATAAAGAAAATGGCTGTGCTCACGGTAATGAGTGCACGATAATTTGCTTTATACAAAGCTTTTTTTTTTTTTTTTTTTTGGTAGGTAAAATCATCCAATGACAAGTCCCGCCCTTGGGCGGAGCGGGAAGTAGTGTCAGACTCTTACTGACTAAAAACCTACCCCGTTCCTTCGTTGCCTATAGTGCCGGGGCTGAGCCTTCCTCTCAGAAAACGGCCCTTGGCCCCAGCAGGCTTCGGCCCTGCCTGCCTGCAGCTAGCAGGCTGGGCCTCTACGGTTTGCTGACAGCTCCTTGAGGCGCGCGGGAACAGAACGCGCCGTCGACGACTTGGGCTCGGTCCGGTCGGTTACCGGACGATCGGACAGCGTGCTACCCATTGCACGCCGTCCGCAAGCCCGCGCCTACGGTGGCCGGAAATCGGGATCGGAATCCCGGCGGCGGCTGGGGCGAGCGCCCCGTTGCCTCTGCCTGATGCGGTCGGCCTCCTCCTTTGCTAGCATTACTGCTTCGCAGAAGGAGGCGACCGCCTGCCATCCCTCCTCACTACGGACCATGGCCTGAACCAAGGCCCGGCGAGAGAGATCGCTGCCGCCGATCGCCCCCACGAGGACACGGCGATGCTCCGCCCAGGCAGGGCACACCTCAACAGTATGCTCCACCGTGTCCTCCGGGTGTTCCGCACAGTGACGACACCCGGGCGAATCCTCCGCACATTGGGTTATTGGTCTGTGAAATTTGATGATTCGATTTTTATTATATCGAACACGGTGTATCGATTATTCAGTTGTACGATGTTTTATTCCATCAACGTTTTATTGGTGCAACAGGCCAAGAGCTAACAATAATATTCAACGAATCACTGTACTTACACCATGCTAAGACACAGAAACGTACAAATCAAAGTTGCAATCTAAACATTAAAATTAGATATGGAATAAAAACCAAAAAACAATTTTTATCAGTAAGCAATTAACATTTATGTATAACATTTGGGGTAAACCGAAACTAAAATTTTTCGATGATACATAATTAGTACTATCGTCATCGTGTTTCTTACACAAATTAATAACAGAGATATTAATACCTTCGTAGCATTAACAAAGGCAATTAAGAAAGCAAGGGAATAAATTATTTGAATTAGTCATACGCTTAATTAACTTCTGTCTTAATTTTAAGATGTCGTCGCATTGAAGCGGGGACGGAAACGCAAATTAAACATCTCGAGGAACACGCGTTGAAAACTCCTCGCACGCGGCTAATTAATAATTTTGGTGAATTTTAGCACACAGCGTCATTGATTTAATTTTGTACTTCCTGCGCACTTCTATGTTTAGTATTTACTTGTATATTTTTTCGTGTAGGCTCAGTCATCAGCATAAATAAATACCATGCCTCCACTATACCACCACCATGTTAAGTGTTATGTGCATAAATTTTGTATAAATAAATAAATACCATATGCCTAATAGGTAATTTATTTCATTACCACTGCTCTCAAAACGGTGAAGGAAAACATCGTGAGGAAACCGGCATATCCTAGAACCAAAAATTTGAAGACATGTGACATCCACCAACCCGCACTGGGCCCGCGTGGTGGATAACAGCCCACTCCCTCTCATAGAGAAGAGGTCTGAGTCCCAGCAGTGGAAACTTTATAAGGCTGATGCCTTGCTATGATATGCCTAATAGGTACTTATGAGCAACATTCATAAATAAGTTTCCAGTTAAATTATTTTGATTTTGACCAATTTCATAATAGTTTGATTTTGAAAATACTAGTTGTGTTATGATTATATGACTGTCGCCAACATTTTTTTTGAGGATATAAATCAACCAATGTCTTCTCCTGCTTTAAGATATAGCGAGAGGGTATGTTAGACTTTTATTGACTAAAACCTCACCCTCTTTTTATTATCTTCAGAAATTCCTAGTGGGTCACCAACAACGTAGTGAAGACAACGGACAAACCATCAGGTTTGTCTGTTGATGACTTATAAATGTGCGATTCTTGTACGGTACGTTAGTACGGTAGTACTATACGCAAACAAAACAGTATAGACGTGGGCAATACCATAGACATATCCTACTAGTCAAATTCTGGGTGATACCTAATGAAATATTGTCAAGCAATAATTTTATTTCACGATGGTTTTACTCCACAAACGGTATAAAGATATAATCGACCAATTCTCTTCACCCTTACCAAATTTTATGAAACTTTCAAAAACAGCTCATTAACTAAATTAATAATAGATATAATAATCAGATGTCCTTCACTGCCCCCGCGGGATATAAAATGGGTCCAACTTGAAATTAGTTCCGGGAATGTCTAAAACTTTTGGGTTGCATCCGTATTGTATCCGGGATTAATTTTAACGGCTGTATTAGTTTAATTACCGTATTCGCCATGTTATGGAATAGCACAAGATTTAGGAGTTGTGGTTTTGAAGCTGTAGTTTCGTGTATTAAAGATAACTGAAGCCAACAAAGGGGTTCTAAGTAGATGCTAGAGTGAACTTATTGGCTTGAAAGCGACAAAGGAGGTATATTCTTCAATTACACGTACATTCTTAGAACGATTTGGAAAATTCTTTTTTTAAAGGGTATTTATTATAGTCCTAGGTGGCCCTATGATCCCAAGGTTAGGATCTAATAGGATCCTTGAAAAAACAAGGGAACTCCAATATAATATTTATATTCTACAGGTGCTTATAAGGTAAGCTATAGAACTTGCATTCTCTCAGTGGTTCCAAGACTAAAAAGTGAAAAATGACTAGACATTAGTGAAATCGGTTGTATTTTTAGGGTTACATACCAGACAAGGAAAAAAACGGAACCCTTATACGATCATTTTGTTGTCTGTCTATATATCAAAACCCTTTATCTCAGAAACACGTGAAGTTATCGAGTTGAAATTTAAACCACATACTCAAATCTGTGGTCTCTTAAACTGTGAAAAAAAAAACTTCGAAGTTAACGAAAAAAGAAGATAGGGCCGTTTATGTCGCAAAAAAAACGTATATTTCGAGACTCTCAAAGCAATCCAAATTCACAGTGTACTTCCCGTTGACCTAGAATCCTGAAATTTGGCATGAAGCAAGGTCTCACAGTACAATAATAAAAAATAAAATTTGAAAACTGAAAATTTATAGCTACGATACAAAAACAAACGTTTTTGCGATTCGGATAAATCTTCGAAACTCGATTCGGGAATTGAACTGTTTTCATAGGTAAGTTTATACGAAACCCTCAGTGCGCGAGTCCAACTCGCACTTGCCCGGTTTTTTTATAACGTAGGTAACTAACACCATGCCGTCTTTTCGCCATTGAAAGTGAGTATCTGTTAAGCTATTGTTTATAAAACCACTGTAAGAAAGAAGAACAAGAAGTGTTTACCTACTCGTAATGTTTTCAGAGGCAAGCATTTAATTAACTAGCTTTTGTTGGCGGCTTTGCCCGGGTGAAAATAGAAAAATATCATGAGGGAACTTCCAGGATAAATAATCCTATGTTCCATTCCTGGTGCCGTTTGAGCATGAAGAAGTTACAGACATTTCTTTTTTTTTTTTGGGTTGGAAATCATTCAATGTTTTCTCTCGCTCTAACGTAGAGCGGGAGACTTGGGACAGACTTTTATTGATTAAAATCCACTTCTATATTTTTTCGTTGCCTTGCATTCCAGGGCCCGGCTTTTCTGAGGCTATGAGCCTGCTATACAGTTTTGCGCACATAACCTTAAGGCGCGCGTAAAACACTAAGCGCCGTTGAGGACTTACTTACTGCCTAGAGTCGGGTGAATAAGTAACAGACACATACATATACACACGTACATACACAGGTACGAAGATAAAAAGACAGATCGATAGAGAATTTTTGATTTATTGCTGTAGCATCGACAGACGAATATCCGTCAAATGTCACTCAACGGCACTTCAGTTAAAGGACAGCAGAATTTTATTAGATAACTTATCTACTTAAAATATGTTGGAAAAGATAAAAGTTAAATTATGAGTACCTATACTAAACGTGGAAAGAAGTAGGGTATATATGCACATCGTGCTTGTGACGAGAAGGTCCATGGTTTACTGAATGAAAACTTTAGACGATGGATTTAAGGGTATATATGATACCTTGAAAATCACATATCACTATATCAGTCACCTCACAGAGCCGTGTGTCAGCAGGAAAAGTGAAATCAGTATCCCGAGACCCAGTGCTCCACTTGCGAAGAAAAAGACAAAACGCCCAACAGGGACTACTAAACATGAACAAACAAACCAACGATTTGGCTATCTCTATCTCATATGTTTCAATTCCCTAACCAAATCCTCAGAATAATAAATAAAAACAATGCTTCCATAGACAAAGCACCTATTAAGCTTCGTATTAGTCATGGTTCTCTTTGTACCATAAATCACCGAAAAACAGGCACCACCGCCATTGCGTGACGTCACGATATACGGCGATGTCATAATTCTGTGTTCGTTTTTTTTCGGCGTGACTAATACTAGGTCCTTAATTGGTTTTAAATTAAACTTTATAGACAATAGTAATTATGCTTGATCATTTGTGTATTGGTTTTCACGAGGCGTTGGTTTTGGGTGTATTAATGGTGAATATAGGTTATTAATGATGTGAATAATGTATAGTATAAGATAGGTAGGTTTTTTTGTGATGTGTCATTAAAGATTTCATCATTAAGGTATTTTATCTTTACGTTCATTTATTAAGGAATACCTGATTCAAACTGTACCTACGTGGTATGCCCAGTAAGAAAGCACCTAGTGAATTGATATTTTCTGATTATCATATAGCATAATATGTAGCAAATTAATAGATACATTTTAGTTTTCCTTTTTAAATGTGACGTAAATCAGGAATTTTAGTCGAAACTATCTACCCTATTTAGTACAACCGATAATTCTAGAACATTGTAGATATTAAAATTACGAGCGATGGTCACGAGAATTGTTTAATAACTCAAACATTGTTTCACTCATAACTTCAGGAGTTACCCCCTTACGAGACTGGTTTATGAGCGAAGTAAATCTCTAATTTCTCAATAATTTGTTACTGGATAAGATTAAACGCATAACGACTCCTTCCGTGACAAAACTCCTTTTGAAATTCCACTTAGAAGGTGGGGGGGACCATAACTTTGTGAGATATTTTACAGAGCCGATAACCAACGATTTCGGAGCTACACCTGAAGTGCAGAACTGGAAATTGGGACCGTAACTCAACAAGTATTAGGGGAGAAAAACTCCGTAGACCCGCCATCTGTAGGCCTTATCTACCGCCATAAATATCGTACGGAACCCCGTACGAAACGAGTACGAATTATGGCTCCAAAGGTACCTTCACTCGTCGTTGTAATGGATAATTCATGCACCCTTCGCCGCCGCTCACTGTTTCATAATTTTCCAAACATTTTCTGTAATTATTATCCGATGTTTGTGACTTTCAACATGGCGTGGGTTGTAAACCGTCTTTTTCTACGATCGATCCTTCAGCCCTATCCGGTATTGGACCTGCTAAGCCCGCCTAGTTGCTGATTTCTCTTTGAAGCTTGCTTGGAACACAGAACGCCATATATTCGGGCTTAGCCTTTACCGGGCGGCCAGCGACCTAATGATTGCTCGCCGTTTGCAAGCTCGCGCCTATAGTGGCCAGAAATCGCTCTGCGACTCCCAACGCTGGAGTAGCTCCTGTAGCGGCAGCTAGAGAGTAAGTATGGCCTCTCCCTCGCGAATCCAGACACTTTCTTCGCTCGCATTACTGCTTAGCTTAAGAAAGTGACGAATGCTTCCCATTTCTTCTCTCTCTGTACCAAAGAATCAATCACTGAATAATTAAAAACCGCCACATAGCTTCACTTGAATTAAAAACGCCAAAAATTCCGTGTCTGTGTGCCTGACCTATTATAATAATAGGTCAGGCACACAGACACGGAATTTAACCACGAACACGGAATGATAATCATTGTTCAAGTTACGATCTGCAACGAAAGTCAATTTAAATGACGCTAGCAATTATTACTATTTAAGTATAGATTTTCAATATTTTATGTAGTAGTAAATAATATTTTATATAATAAAAGTACCTATTAATAAATGTTAAGGGAGTTTGAATATTTTAACTTTATATTTATTCTTCGTTTGTTTTTCGTTGCTGACTGTGTCTACGGTTAGGAGGTTATAACTTAATCCTGGTTATTCACTACTCTCCCTGAAGCTAGTTAATCCGGCTACATGATTGAAGATAGGCTATTTCCTATTAACGTCGGCTTCTGTAAGCAAAATTAATTATAGGAACATGTTACGAAACCCGACAGACATTTAGCTTAAAATAATAAGTAAGTTAACCAAAATATAATGTTTTGTGCTAGTGGTGAGTCTATAAAAGTATTTAGTAAAATGTATATTTTTTTAGACTATGTCTTTTATGAAGGTTTTAGAAGAAACTTGGAGAATCTACAGGATACGGGCGATCACCCACCAGATGGACAGATCTTATTAAATTATCTTCACAGTCTTCCCTTAAAGAATGTACCACAAATAGAGAGATGGAGAAGTCTCGCAAAAGCCGCCACCAACCTACCAGACTATCCATCCACTACCGTTTCACCTTTTGTACGGCAAAGAAGAGAAGAAGAATCAATAAGGAATCAATCTACAATGTAAATATTGTGAAGTAAATAAAATAAAATGTGTATTTTTATATCTCCAGTATCAAAGTACAATATGTGTACTCATTGAAACAGGCGCAAGCTTGGCAAAATGGAGTATAGAATTTCTTTGTAGTACGTATTGATTACCTCAGCAAAGCTTGCCGATGTGATAAGGTTCACTCTAAGGGCTTGTTTACGGAGACGTGGCGCGTTGGGCGGTCGTCATACATAGCCAATATATGTGCCAATAGCGTAATGTATGTGTTTGCGCGTGTCATGACGCGGCCCGATGCTTCAATGTACAACGAACGATCAACGCGCCGCATCTCCGTAAACACGGCCTTATGTTATCTAGCAAGTATTATAAAAACACAAAGTGACTGTATCTTGTATCTAAAATTAAATACTTTCTACACTTATCCCTGGCTTTAAAATGTTAAGTTTATATAAATACAACCGAGCAAAGTGAAAAAAAAAGTAATACACAATTAAGACTGGAATGGAAAGGCAATGAAAGCTAATTCGAACACGATTGAATACCGATATTGTCCTGTTTAACGAATGGGCATTCAGGAAACCTGTTCAGTATTATCTGAGAACACTGGAAGAAAACATCTTGAAACCCACGCGTGATTGTAATGGTGAAGGTAATGCTAAGTTTACATTACAACATTATTTTTAGTATATGCGAAACCTGAAAATAATATAATTTTTTTAGAATCAGTAACTGGATAAATGCTAATGATTTTTACACCATGTTATATATTTTTCCAAAAATATTTTAAAAAGGTCTCAAGTTGGACACCACCGACACTAAGTACAACATAGGTCACGGCAGTGCTTAGTAGGCATTAGGTGCCAGCGCACAGCTGGGTTCGGGCGTAAAACAACCCGTCAGTCACCCGGATGGCCCGACGACCATGTGTTTGTGTGAATAACCAAGCAATATAATAAGCTTATAACTTAGGGATTGTTCATGGTAGGCATTTACAGTTATGAAATTTTGTACAAAGATTCTTTACATAAAAATACTAGACACGAGTTTTGGGTTTCGCATATACTAAAAACTAAGGTTCTATATAATTAATCAAACATTAGTCTGTATTAATCGTATATTTCTTGTGTAGATAATTAGACGTATGACTTTCTGCATACTTTAAATCAAATATCTTGTTTTGCTGTGATGTTATAAAACAAAAACTAAAAATCTACTATATCTGTATCTACTATATCAATTTTTTTAATATAAAGTACAAACCATGCACTTTTATGCCTCATAACTTTTATACAGTTAGTTAAACTGATTTTCATTTATCATACATATTTATAACTTAGACATATTTGCAAAAGCATTCGGGTGTTCATTCACGCTTTAGGATCGGATTAAATCGGAATAATCAAGATCGCCATTTACAATTATGGGGGAAACCATAACTTACAAATGAGTGATCGGATTTAGATCTAACATAATTAAGAGTATCTAGCTAGCTAGAAAACTTGCTTTAAAAAAAAACTACATCCAAATCGGTTCATCCTTTTATGACCTACGATAGACCTATGATCAGCCACATCCCTCTTTTTACGTGGGAGGTAAAAAAGGACGATAATTTCATAACATAGATTGTGTATGTTTGTTATTTCTTTACGGTCGGACGACTTGAACGGATTTTGATGGAACTTGGTACACAGGTAGACCACATAAGATATTTTTATTTCTGACGGGCAAAACCGCTGGCAGCAGCTAGTGTTTATTCAGAATTTCTGTCCGTACTTCTTTCCTTAGTGGTGCAACACGCCAATCAGTATAACAATCTTTTGCGATTGGTGGCAATACTATGTTTTCTAACAACTTTACCTAGATCAATTACTAGATAGGTACTTACTGTATCAACACAAATAGTATTAGGTACTATGTAGATTCTGTCTCATCAAATCAAACATTCAATAATGTTCAAGATCTCTCAGAAGGAAAATGTTAACTAAATTACAGCAGACAGCTGTGTCTTAGCCACAGATGATAAGAACATGGAGTGATCAGGCAAGTTTTTAGAAAGATTGGATTCAATGCGTCACTTAGTACCACCAGTGGTTCCAGGTAAAGAATAGGCCATACATTTTTAAAAATTGTGTGAATACCTATTTATCTACTCAATATAACTGCTCATCGCAACGATTTTAGCAAAAACAAATCACATTAGTAGTCCAAAAATACTCTGAATAACAAACAATTATAAATAATTGTAGATACTGTATTAACTTTTATTAATTTATTTATTAAGCTTTATGCTGGAAGGCGTGGAGGGAGGCCTTTGCCCAGGAGTGGGACAGAACAGGCTAATAAAAAAAAAAGATTTATGCAAGATAAAGCTTAGGTTTTATCTACCAGTCAACCAAGGGTGAAAGAGTGGTGAGACAACTTAACAAACAAAACCATTATTTGGGAAAACAAAAGTAAAAATCTATATAACTTAGCACTCCAATTACAGTTTACTCCATGGTCACAAATTATAATATCCCTCGGTGAAATATTTAACGTTGTCAGACAAGCTTTTATCTAAGTCAATTAATTCGTGCTGTATTGTAGTTGATAGAGCTAAAATATCTATGTCTGGCTTTTAGTCGAGGTGAATGTCCATTTAATACAAAGCTTTTTGCTGTTTTGCATAAGATAAATACAGATTTCAGGGAAGAAGATCGTGTCTAAGACAGGACAATGTTTTTTTACAAGATATGATTATGGAGTAGGTATTTCTTCATAATTAATACTTCCGTTTACCTGGATAGTATCGCAACTACGACTCTCAGCAAATCAAGCTGCCCGCTTGGTATCTTGCTTACCTATTCATCCAAAACATACTTTTTTTAAATCTTAATTAGGGAGCTTTGTCACTAAACTGACTATATCACTTCATCGTAGCCAAATTTTGAATTTTAAAATATATTAAAATAATTATAATATATTTTATATAAAATTCATGCCTCGTCTGACGAAGGCTTAGCGAATATACTGTTACAAAAACATAATTACCGTCAACTTTTGCATATGTACATGCATAAGTAATGATTCTTATCATAGCTGCCTTCCTCAATGTCATTTACGTCAAACGACCCGACATTCATTTGTTTTTTCCTTGTCACTCCAGCAGAACGCGTAGGTACGAGTATCCCTCTCAATTTTTCTCTGTCATCCTGACTCTTGACTCCGGGGCACGGAGAGCTCTTCACTCACAAAATTGCCTCACAGGGGGAGTGCTGATTAATAAAGAAAATAAAATTTTGTGGAGACGCGAGGTATGATTTGAACGAAGTCACGTACCGTTTTGTACGAACTGAATTTTGATTTTTATTCAAAGGGAATATGAGGAGGAGTTTTATTTTGATTGCGATGATAAGTGAATGTGAATTTTTGTACTGATTGAATTCAACCGTATTACCTATTACGGAAACGAATAGCCTACTTGAGTTCTCATCTTCGTTTTCGATTTGTGAAAGCCTTAAAATGAAAGGGAAACCGACATTCATTATTCATAGCTCAAATGAATTCATACCATACTTATAACATGTCATAATAAACACAAAAAGCTTGTCATGACAAAACAAATTCTCATTAATTTCTTATTGATTGAAATTTGATACAAAAATTGAAGTGCTGACGATTCGGACATCACTACATTTATTCGAACTGTTTAGTACAGTCAGGTAAAAAAGTCTTAAATATAATCCAAATAAAGATTACTGAAAATCAAGGCTAAAATAGTTTTGGTAACGCTTTTTACCCCATATGTTTTAATATTTTAAAACTTTTTATCTGACTGTACTAAATAATGTATGTCCGAATTGTCAGTAAAAATAATATTGAATTAAAAATGTGTCGATTCGGTCACTTTGTCCGAATATATTTTTTCCGAATTGTCAGTAACTTCAAACCCATTAAAACAATTCATAACTAATTCCATTATTGTTCTCAAACGTCTCAATAATCTTACAAACAAATTACACCTTCTATTCAAACAGTTATTAGTTCGCTAGTCATCCAGCACCTGGTGTGAAATGCAATCAAGTTTAATTATGACGGGTATTAATAACAAGGGTGCACTCTAGGGTAAGTATGAAACCTGTTGTCATGGCAACGCCCTCCGTTTGGACACAGCCTGCGACGCCGCCACGCACGTCCTTAGTTATTTACGAGAAAAGCTGATTACTTGTGTAATTGTGGGGCCACTTTTCATATGGTTGTAATGATATCTGAAGGTTAGAGATGAAGGGAAGGGATTGGTTTTGTTGAGGAATTCATTATTGCAGGTTTGGTGTAGCAGTTTATATCTTTCTACGCTTTTGTGGTACTTAAATATTTTTATTAAAAACGACACATTGTGGTGTTCATCTTTTTTTTTGAGGTGGGAAATAGTCCTTGCCGTCTCCTTTTCTAGGGTGGAGCGGGAAGACATGGCAGACTTCTACTGACTAAACTATATCTGTGTCTTTTAGTTGCCCTTTGCGTTCTACGACCACGAGTTTCCTTTTCAGAAATTCCTTGTGTTCCTAACGGATGATGTTTATCTTGAGCTGTTCTTTTATTTTCAAAGAACACAGTCAATTATGAGCCTATTGTGTACCATTGAAAGGTTAAAGCCTTCATTTGGTTCTCTTCTTTTTGTCCTTAACTACAACTGGTCAATCCTTTAGATATAAGTCTAACTCGTCACGCCATCTTCCTCTGAGTCTACCACGTCGTCGTTTCCTTTTGCTCGGGATCCAGTCAGCCACTGGCTTCGCCCAATACTGTAGCGATATGTGGTAGATATGGCCTGCACCGTTCCAATTTCGGTTACAGGATTAGTTACCTACGTTTACGATATAAATAATAATAAATAATAATATAATATAATATAACTTTATGTTTCCGTATGTGATTTGTACTTGACAAACACATTTTTATGCTACGTGTACGTGTGGGCCCAGCCTCGGCCAATCACTATTGTGTAGACATTGTATAAACTGGGAAACCCCGCTAATACAATGGCGATTGGTCGAGGCTGGGCCCACATTTAAACGTAGCATTAAAGTACACAATTTTATAGCCATCAGATTAATTCAAAACTGTTTAAAAAAAAATCTATTTATACATTATATTCTGTTTTTATACTTTTTGCAACGATTTTTTCTTTTACAGTTGGTCCAATTATAGCCTATTTCATTATCAGTATCACAATTGGACCCACTGGAAACTATTCCATTGCTAATTTTACAACTAGAACTATCGGGAGTTTATTTCATTACTAGCACCTAATAGTCCCATGTCATGATTATTATTTAGTACCGACGAATTTAGTTTAAAAATTATAATAATACGAAAACTGTTAAGTTAATATCGGGGGTCAAAATTGCACAGTCACTGCAATCACAACCCTTATCATTTAAATTGGGGTCATAACTATGTCCCCCGACTTAATTAGAGCTTGTAGGGGAACAGTATTAAATTAACTATAAAATGTTTATAATAATTTTACGGCCATATGCTTATCGACATGTTTTATTTAAAGGCGATCTCTGTGAAAAATTTTATGGTGAAGAGATTAATATAAATATTAAATAAATGATGAGGTTTTTGTCAGTGACTTTTTTGTTTAAAATTATATTTATACATTTTTTTTGCTTAAAATTTTATTTAATTGCTATAAATAAACTGACTAATAAAACTAGCCCTAAGTTCAAAGAATTATGGCAAATTTTTCATAATATGGCGCGTATTACAGTCATCTTTGGCTATATATTATTTGCATACGGTCTACAATGAGATTAAATTTATTAAAAGAATTTCCGAAGACTTCTTTCACTAGGTAAGACCCGTTCCGCAGGAAGCTTACAACAGTTTGCTATAGATAACTCCTATTTTTTTTTTAATTCATATGATTTTGAATTTTAACACCTACTAAATAGCTCCCTAAATTGCTTTTCTGGATTACTTAAAATATTTATAGATGGTACCATTTTATTTCACAAATGGGTACCATTTCAATTTTAACCATGACTTTTAATATTACTCACAAAGCAAGGCACACTACTTTTGCACGTCATGTTGCCCAATAAATAAACCGCTTACAACAGGAGTAACTTTAAAGGTATCAATTAATTAAACCTTTATAGGAGTATTAAATCTTTGTAGGTAGCCGGTTCTTTGAGTGCGAACGTTACCATTCATTTGCAACGATTTACAAGCAATTCGCGAGTTTATTGCACTCTTAAGTATTTTTAATTGTAAGTCTACATCCTTGTGTACTGGCTATTAACGTTTGATGTATAGCAGCTGTTTGTATTTTAAATATATATTTATATCGTAATTCTGTCAACGTATCGCTTTTTAGAATTTATGATGGCCTTATACCCGTTTTATCAACAAAATATATAATTAATTGATTCTATATCAGTGATATATACAAGTTTGTTAAGAATTTGATAATAAATAATATTTTGTAGCATTGAAGTAACAGCCGTTCTTATTTGGGATTTTATTAAGGAAACAATCACTGTAAAGAGTGTCTCGAGTCCCTTGTTAAGGTGAAGAGGTCAACTCATCAGGATTTAATGATGCAGCTACCAAGAAAATGTTTGCAGAAGAAAAAATAAAACAAACAGATAGAAAAATCATCCAGATTTAATTAAGCTGGTTTTACAAAGTACAAATTATGTTCCGATACAGTTTAGAATCCTGTCTCAGTACAAAATGATACACAACTGTGATTGTTTAAAATATTCGTTTTAAAAATTTTGGTTCTCATTCGAAATCCTAACTCGCTACACTCAATAAATACGTTAATGATAAAATTGTATAAGGATATCAAACATTTAAAATATTTACATAAAACGTAAATTTGAATACGAAATTATACTATATCACAGTCACTAGAGAAAGATGAAAACCTAATGCCTACATTACGTTACATAGCAGTCTATTTGTAAACACATCCACAAGAACTACAATCTTCGAAAGCCGTCTATTACACCGTCGCATAATCCATACCGTACATCTGCAGACATTTAGATTGTTGTTTCAATACAAACCGGACTTCTTACTTTATTGTAAATCTATAAATCCAATAATATACATATATAAAATTCATCCTTCAGACAATAGTAATGGCCCAGTATTTACCAGCATTGCTCTCAAAATGGCGAAAGAGAAACATCGTGAGGAAACCGACATGTCCTTGAAATAAAAATTTAAAGACATGTGACACCCACCAACGCACAGTGTGCCTGCTTGGTGGACTACGACCCAGCCCCTCTCACGAGGAGGAGTCCAAGCAGTGTGAACTTTATAAGGCTAATGTAACAGAGCATTGCTAAGGAACAGTATGATAAAAGACTGACAGTACACAATTAAGTACATGAGTACATATAAATTTTAAACATACCGTTTCAACTTATGGATAATCAAAATAATAAACTATAATTTTATCTAAAATACTACTGATTTTATTGCATTACGCGACGGTGTTACAAGTATCCCACTTTACCTTAACGATCATAATATGCAAAATCCTTTATACATTTGTACAGTTCACTATAAAGTAATATTGCTTGTATTACATCCTAGTGATATTAATTTACAATTCAATTAACTTCTATATGTATGACCTGAACAACCTGATGTCCCTGAGTGATTTGTGAATGCGTGCATTTCTCGATATGGCGATTCCCTGCGAATGGACAAAATAAATTATAGAAATTATGGTTGTTACGATAATTTAGTCTTTTAGTCTGTTACTTTGATCCTTACCTTTCGTAAGGCGGTGGTGGCAGAATATCACATAAATTCATCCTACAATCCTGATCGCTTCTTCCTTCACTTGCATACCTCACTTCTTGATTGGTCTGTCTAAAAGTATTTTCTCTACCCAACCAATGCCATTGTGGATAGTCATACTCTACTTCAGCCATGGCCCAATCTTTATTGCCGTCATGATGGCTTGAAGACCTGGAATGATTTGTTTTGCAAGAGGGACAGTCTTCTATTGACATGTCTTGGATTTCATCATCGTTCCCACATTTGGTCATCTCGCTGTAGTCTTTTGTGAGAGTGGAACTGCTACTTCTACAGCACGTGGAGCATTCTTCATTTGAGTATTGGTTGCTTTCTCCATAGGACCTAACCATGCTGTTGTCATATGAACCAGGACTTACAGCGCACTTCATACATGAGTCTTCTGCGTCTGTGTGATCCTAAAATTTGAGTTCACTAATAAAGAGCTTAGACTAGAAGTCAAATAAAAAAAAAACATAATTTAAAAAAATATATATTAACGTTAGCTATTAGAAATAGTCCACAAGAAATATCAAATAAAGTAAGAAAAAAGAAGATAAATGAATACAAACCTGATAATTTAGCTCAGTGTAAATAGCACTAGATGCGTATGGTTCCGGCTGTAGTCTCCTTAGTTGAGTTTCTTCAGGTATTGGATTCATAACATTTGTATGTTGTGGAAGACTGTACTCGGCTTCCATAGCCATCGTACCTATTGAGTGACCACCTGACAGACAAAGATTTTTATTTAAATGCAAGTCCAGCCGAGAAGACCAAAAAAAAATCAATTATTTTCTTCTCACCATGTAAAAGACTTTGATGGCAATTTAAAATTTCTATTCTAGGTTCATTCGAGCCTTCAAACATTGGCCTTTCTCGTAGCCAAACAGCTTCTTTACCTAATAAGCATTGTTGAGCATTGACAATAGCTGTACCTGTAAAATATTTTTTTTTAGTTCTAACTAGACAAACACATCTTAGTTCAAACAAGAATAGATCCCGTTGTGACTCATCTTACCAGTCGTGTTTTGGCTTTTCCTTTGCTTCGTCTGCTTTCGCCTTATATAAACAATGACTCCAGTGCCGACTAGTACTAACACTAACAATGTTAGACATAATGCCAGCAGCCAAGTTTCTTGGAACATTGACACTATCGCCTTGTCTGTCGATGGTTCGGTTCTGAAACAAAATGTTTATTTTCATACCGCTTAGTTCACCGCAGAAGACAACTGCTGTTAGTCAAGGGTTTCTTGGTAAATTTTCATATCAAAGAGTCTCAGGAATATACCTTAGAGTTATGAGAAACACATTAGAAGACTTCAAAAAGACACTATGCTATGATACGTCATACACGGCATTTTGTCCCAAGTTCGCAACAGATTTGTTTGTCGACGTGTAGAAAGTCTACAAATGAGGTACTTACTGTACGTAGTGCCTTTGAGTCTGCGTAGGCAGCATGTGTATGTGCGCGGGCGCACTGAACGGGCCGTGTCCGCGCCGTGTGACAGCAGCGGCGCGCGCGCTATACCGCCCGCCGGCACGCAGGGAGCTTGCCGCAGCCGCTCTTGTACGAGCACCTAGCGACATCTGACCCACTACACGGCCCCCAGTACTACCACCCACACGAACCTCAATCTAAAACAAAAGTCATAAATTATAATCACGTAAATAAAACGTCAATACAAAATTCTATTCCTATTTTGTACTGACCAAATAACCGGAAAGCTCGCCGTTCCATGTATGCGGGGGCGGCGGATCCCACCGAATCCACGCTGACGTCGCATTTATCACTCCCGCTGTGACGCTTTGCGGTGGCTCCGTCGGAACTACAATACATTCATCTAACGCTGTAGTTACACGTAATGCCTTAATTACATGCAACAGTAAACATTTGAACATTGAATATTTCTTACCATCTTCATCAGTAACTCCACTCTTCATATTAGAAGGTTTACCCAATAACAATTTGTAAAACGGCATTAAAAATACATCATATTGAGCATACGGCAATAGGCCAGTTAAAATATGACTAGAAGACCCGCTATTGTGAACTGTGGTCATTGAAAAATTTTCATACTTCCTAAAATCAGCTAAACTCTCTTTATACGAAATATTGGAATGCTGGTAGTCTTCTTCTAAAACGTATTGTCGGTTAAGGGAGGTACCATTGAACCATATTTTTACTCCTTCTAAATATTCATTATAGTCTGTTAAAACCTAAAAACAAATAAAAATGTTTAAAATAATGTTCATAAAGAAATACAATATTCAATAAAAATGTTATCCATATCAATTATACTTACATCCCAAACAATTTTAACTGTAGTGGCAGATATTCCTTCCACTCTCCTCAAAGCAAGAACATCCTGCTGTAAATACCGACGAGCCTGAACCAACTCGTATTGGGTCATCGGCTGATGATTTTGATGCTTCGACAACTCTGGATAAGGAGATGATGACTCAGAATCACCACTGAATGAATTTGCTTCTCTTCTTAATACCTGGGACGGAGAAAGAACTGGTGATGAATTTGCTACAATCAAATGGATCATCAAAGAAGTTTAAAAAAATTAAGATAATAATATTAATAATATTTAACCTGTAATGTGGCGGTGTGCAAAGCGCTGCCAGCTGCGCTTACAGCTACGCACGTTAATCTGCCAGCATGCTGGGTCGTAACCCTATCTAGGTATAAAGACCCAGTGCCGTGAGCAGATTTTGGAAACACTAATTCCTGTAAAGCATTAAATACTGTAGTGATGCTAAACGCTTTTGATAAAGAGATTTATGAAAAAGATTAAGAAGAACAAAGACAACGAATAGTTAAAGTAACATCAAATAAAAACGCCTTACTTGAGATCCTTCCATAGTCCAAAAGACTACAGGTGGAGGAGCACCCTCAGCTTCACACTGAAAGGATATAGCCTCTCCTTCCCAAGCAGTTTGGTCTGAAGGCACTCGAGTGAAATGAGGTAGAGCTAAAACAAAATCATAAATAATTTTTTCTCACATGGCGATTTCTTCAATTTTCGTTGTAAATATTCCAATGTCGCCATGTATGTGTCCTTGTAGAGTATTATGTATACTAAAATACTCGTAGTGAGAAATCATTATAATTGAAATGTTAATCCTACCTAAAGTGGTGTTTTGCATGCTGTAAGTGAGCATACCTTTACAAATAGAACCACAACAAAAATTTTACGTGAATAAGTGTTAAACTGAGAAAGTTTTTTAGCGATAAGCGTCATTAAAAATTAAAGTAGTTTTCAACGTTATAACAAAATCTGTAACTTACAATGAACGGTTAGTGTAGCCGCTGCTGAACTGCTCCCGGCTTGGCTTTCAGCTCTACAAGTATAGGTACCGGCGTCAGTAGCAACAACGCGATCTATTCTGAGAGATCCTCGACGAATGATCGCGTATGGCGATAATGAGCCATTGTCTCGCGACCACGTAACTGACACATCTGATTCTGGTGATGCCTAAAATTATTTAAGATTCTTAGAAGACAAATAAGAAACAGACTAAAAATATATAGTTTGTAAAGTAAATGTTAACACGATAAGATTACAAAAGAAAGATATTGCGAAGCTAACAAACAGCAGATTTTGTTAGATCTTTACATCATTTAATAGGAAAGCCTTAGAACAGCTCTGCGGTTAACAAGTTCAATGAATAAGCAGATTAATTTTCCACTTTATTACCTGACAGTGAAATTCAACATTCTGGCCTAACAATGCCGTTATGTTATTAGGTTTCACAAGAAAATGTGGTCTGCGTAATACGAGTAATGTCGCAGGACGAGATTGTCTTTCCCCGGCAACATTTGAAGCAGCACATCTATATACACCACTATCTGCTGGAAGACTTTCTAATATTCTGAGATCACCACCATTTACAATCATTATCCTGAAACAAAAGCTTAATTTAGGAGACGTAAGTTACATTACGATTTATATTTGTTTATTAACTTAATAAGACCGAAGGGAACCAGATATTTTCAAGAATCATGAATCATTGTAACTTAAATTCGAAACGAAACATATGCCTCAGGCAGATCGTTAAGCCAATAAACGTTCACACGCGAAATAATTAACGTTGTTTGGTTATTCTCGACATTAAAATACTGGCTGGTCTAAACAAGACAATATTTATGTAAAGTGAACAATGTTGTACCAAAATTGTGGACAAAGTTCGAAGTCTAGAATTAATTACCTCCCGTTAACTTCTACATCTAAAGTTTGGCCGTCCTTCGTCCAGTGCACGCCGGGGTCGGGGACACCTTTAGGAGCGGAGCATTCTAGCGTGGCTGGTTCACCACTGGCTACCTTCACGTCTCGAGGTTCAACTCTAAAGTCGTCGCGGAGAACTAGAATAAAAACTTTTTATGCAGTAACAGTTACTAAGTAATAAATTCTTTTTCCCGACCGCTAAGCAGGTGGGTTATTTAAAGATTACCTTTTTTATGTTCTTTTATACTGTTTTTAAAATACTTATAATATGCTTTATTTTTTCGTAATGTGTGTGGAAAACGAGCATCTTATGTCCATTTTGATAATTTCTTAAAGCTAGGTCTTTAATGTAAACTAATAAGGGTCTTACGGGAAATTGTATACGACTTATATGTTTTCTTTTTATACCTGTCTGAAATACCAGACGTAAAAATATAGCATTACTCCATAAAGCGCGCAACCAAGATCAGTAAACAAATAAAGATTTCACCCGACCTTTTAGTGGTTTACCGCACAGCGGTATAACCGTGTCTAGTTACATTTGCAAACATCGGAATCAGGTAAATATATTCATCAAGATCGATTCCAATACTGAAAGGGTACGATTTCATTTTATTTATAGATATAGAATGGAATTTTACATCTGAGCATTATGATATTGGCGTTTTACAACATAGATGTATTAATAGCCTCTGCAGTTTAAGTACCATTCTGCTAGTTCAATTAAGCATCCTCATCTAGAAAGCCATAAGAGGCAATAGCGAAGTTTGCAACACTTATAGCATACACAGGTACAGTTTAATTATTAAGTTTCAGATTGCTACCATTTGGAAGTTTAGGGTTGAATGGTAAAGTGTACTTAGGATTCTGTTTCAAACTCGTTATAGTTGCCAGGGATTGTTACCGAGCCTGATAAATGGCAATCGGTTCTAACCTTTGTCAGAGCTGCAATAATATTAACATCAAACGCCTATTGTGTAATAGGGATTCTGTTTAGTGTTCAAATATTGTTTCAAAGCTTGATTGATTGTTATTTGTTCTGAACCCACATTAGGATCCTAAAATGCAAACACAAATATTCGTCTATTACGTAATATCAGTATCAAATTGTGAATATATATCAACAAGAGCGTTGGTATCATTACGTTTTATGGATTCATTCAAGCCCCTCATGCAAGTGCAGTACTTACAGGCAATTTAAACGTGCTTACACGCAATGAATCAGTACTTACCAGCGATGGTAAGCGTGGCGTTCTTGCTGACCGCCTCGCCGACTGAGTTGCGTGCGACGCACCAATACACACCCTCGTCGTTTTCTTTCTTTCCACGCATAACCCTACAATTTAACGATCAACTCAATATCGGTCATAGTGTACGGGTAGTATTTTGAATGGAGTACGAGTAGCATTAAATTATAGGTTGGGATTATGAAACATTGATCAAAGAATTTTTGTTCGAAAAAATTATAGTAGTAGTTCCGGAGTTGTACAGAACATGTGATTTTGAAGTTTGTGTATATCTGAAATTCAAAGATCGACTCGGCTGTCTGGCACTGTACGTCATGCATGTGTCTAACCTATGCACGAATATTTCCCTAAGGAGTCTAGACTATCGATTTTGACTAATTTAGTGCTGATGCCTGCCAGGGCTGCGGGTTTGTTCAAAATAGTAATAGCAGCCCTCGAACATTCAAAATAGTAATCGCGGCCCTCGAACATAGTCAACTGAAGGACATCTCTCCGGAATGGGTTTTAATGAGTTAAATTTTGACACTTCCTCTCGCTTTACCCAGAGTGTGAGGAGTTATTGCGAGATATCCTACCCCAAAAAACAAAGGCCTACTGTCCATGGACCCCTAGCTTTATAGACGTGTATTCGTCACTTGGTTTACGTCCGCATGAAGAACCGCATAAACAACTATGAAACTGTCGACGAAGAAGCAGCGTCGACTCGTCTTGTCACGGCTACGAAACTACGCGCCCACGCATAGTAGGCCATAGATTAGTATGTAATCTTCACGCAGGCGTACACCAAGTGTATAATAAGCGTATAAGCGTGACTGGCTTGTTGGTTTAGTGGTTAGAGGCCCTAAATGCCATGCCACAGGTCGTGAGTTCGATTCCCACCCAGGACAAATGTTTTTGAGCACGATCATTTGTTCTGTGTCTGGGTGTAATTTATATATAATATGTATATATTTAGAAATATATAAGTATATTTGTCAGTTGTCTAGTACCCATAACACAAGCTCTGCTTAGCTTGAGACTAGACAACGTTGTGTGATAGTTATGGAATATTCATTTATTATTATAATAGCCAAAAATTCGAAGGCATGTGACATCCACCAACCCGCACTGGGCCTGCGTGGTGGATTAAGGCCCATTCCCTCTCCTAAGAGAAGAGGCTGTGTCCCAGCAGTGGGAACATTAAAAGGCTGATGATAATGATTATAATAAATAATACGCGTCTATGAAGCTACCTTAGTGAGTTAACTGTTTTATATCTTCTAAAAATAATTAGGTACCTACCAAGGACGACTTTACAGCACGGGCAACCTTTAAAAGGCTAAAGCTTCGGCTTGAAGCTAAGTAAAGTCCCTGACTGATCGCCTTAAAAAGTACAATACAAGAAAAAATGTTTTCAACGAGTTTATTTCCATGCACAAGTTCTTTTTGCTTTACATTTTTTTTTTATGTCGTGTCAAGACAAGGCGTAATAAAACACCATGTACTTTAGTTTTTTCTGCCTCTAATTAACACAACAATAAAAACTCTGGCCAAATTAGTCTGGCTGGTTTTATGAGAGAACACGCGAAACATATATGGTAACAGAATATGCAAGGTGCCAAGCATCGTTTTCTCTTATTAGTTAAAGTAGTGTTTGTATTGTATCTGGTTTCACTTCATTGTGGTTGAATAATTATTTCGAATAATTATTATTAAAGTATGTAGGTAATTCCTAATCAATACTTTCTGTAACTTAATACGGCTTTTTTTTATTAAAAATGTTTATAAGAATAATTGTGCCACCAAATATCATAGACGTGAATTTAACGATGTCTGAAATCTAGACCAACTCCTCATAAAAAAAATAAAGAGACTTATTTATTATGTACCTAATCAATAAGGATCGAAAAGAGTGTCTATGGAATACTTTCTGGTTTTTCTCCATAGAAATTTACGTTTTGGAACGTGCAAATAGATTTATCTCTCATTTATGAAATGGTTAACTTTGAATTAACTAGTTTATGTGCACTATAAAAATTATAGATATGGCATGCCATTCTAGAAAAAAAATATCTGCCTAAAAACGAATCGACATTATTTATTTTGTTTTATTCTAACGACTCGCTTCAGCTTCGCACGGGTGTTACAAATCTTTAAAATTGTTGCGTTTTCTCTACTATAATATTCATGTATTATAATATGTGAACCTTCCTCATGAATCAACTAGTCTATTATTGAAAACCGCATGAAAATTCGGTCAGTAGTTTGCGAATTATCTCAAACATCCCAGAGACTGGATCGAAGACAATGAATGGTAGGGTTAGTTTTTAGTCAGTAAGAGTGTGACACTACCTCCCGCCCCGCCCAAGGGCGGGTTTGTCATTTGATGATTTTACATACCACAAAAAAAAATCATCCCAGAGGGGGAATTTATTTTATTATATAATTATGTACGTATACTAGCTGACCCGGAAAACTTTGTACCACCTAATAGACAATGAATTGTTTGAATGATTGACACCAATGTATTTGACAGTTGCTGTAATTATTCAATGTATTTGAATATTATTCTATTTTTTTACGTGTTATTCGGTTATTTTAATAGTTATTGTACTATTCGGTGCGGAAAGGAAGACTCTTTTCCGCACCGAATAGTACAATAATATCTTTACTTTATTAGACAATAAAGTAAAGAACATTAAAATCGCTTTAGCTGTTCTTTAGTTATAAATGGTGTAACTAACACAACTTTGTTTTAATTTAAAACGAAGACTAAATTTCTCCTCTTCATTAGTTATATAACATCAAATTAATAAATATTGCCTACAGCAATAACCTTTATTCAATAAACTTTTCATATAAATAGTACAATAACCATGAAAAGTTTGTGTAAGCCCGACGGCTTGCGGCTTTTATATGACCGCCATTACGCTAAGTATGTTATATTAATTCTGCTTCATGCCTTTGTAACGTTATATTCAGCGATATTACTTACAAGTACTTGAATGTATGTAAAATTTCTCTTTTTGCTAAATAAAAGCTGCTTTGTATTATTGTTATATTGTGGAATAAAAGACGCGGTGCCGCCTTGTCTGAAGCTATTTTGTAATCTTTTTTCTGAATTATACAGTAACTAGCTTCGGCCAACGGCTTTTTGATAGGCTCGCTTACTTTTTGATAGGCTCGCTTAATTTTTGATAGACTCGCTTAATTTTTGATAGGCTCGCTTAATTTTTGATAGGCTCCCATTTGATCACTATCTCATCTGGTGAAAACCGACGATGTGGTCGACGATGGAGCGCGATAGTCTAAAAATGACCTAAGCAAAAATGATTAGATCATGGTTTATCTGTGTGCCAAACGACCAAATCTATTCAGCTAAAAAGCTAAACGGGTTTGGTCGAAATTTGTATTAGGACTAATAAACATACACTATTAATTTTAAAGCCGAAATCCATTGTTTGAACATTGTCTCAAAATATTCATACAAAACTAACACTAAATTACTAAACGTAAAGCCCGACATAACAATGATAGGTAGCGCCATCTGTCATGTTATATTCGAATTACAGCGTAACATCAATTAATTAAACCTTGAACGTTTATCACGACGGACCGACAGACCGACATTTGAATCTCTGCAGTTTACTCGTACAGTGATTGCAATATGCAATGTGGGCGCAACGCTGTAGTGAAATATTTTTCAATACACTTACTCGAAAACTCGTACTTATCACTACCGCTTTTAGGCACGCTTTTAGTTTACTGTTTTTCGCACTAGTGCGGAAAAGTGCGGGCGCTCGCCTGAGCACAATTTATTTTATTTATCGTATCAGACAACTACTGTTTATTTTTATTTTCTTAGATGTATTGAAAGACGTCTTTTGATACACGTGGAAATTTTAAATTTGCCACTGCAGCGCTCGGCTCTATAACATCCTCGCCTGCAGCTCGCGCGAACTCTGCCTCAGCCGCAATGTTAAACTTTTCCTCTTGTATCAAAATGTACGATTGGCTAATACAAAGAAACAATAATATCTCGTACTATGACAGTCTCGTCACTATTATTCAACATGAATGCATTTAAGTTCATTGATCAGCCTTATAATATTCCCACTGCTGGGATTCAGGCCTACTCTCTAGAAACAAGGTACGGGTCGCAGCCGACGGCCGTTGAGAACAAAATACTGGGAGCGGTTGCGTCTGGTTACAAGGGTTTTCACGGGTAATTTTTCACGAGTAGATACTTTATTCAACTTTAACAGCGTGATGCTGGAGATAGTTAAGGTCGACTAAAAAGCAACGGTAATAGAGCACACAAGACCTCTGTAAATTGTATGGACGGGATATGCCGAAGGGTTCACACGGTCACGTTTTGTATGGTAGGTACAGTTGTTAGATTTTTCATCTGGGATTTTTCAATGGCATTTGAGAATTAGTGAATTGTTACTCAAGCAAGCAAACAAGCATCAGCCTTATAATGTTCCTACTGCTGCTTCTCAGGCCCCCACCCTCTAGAGGAGGGGGTGGGCCGTAATCCACCACGCGGGCCCAGTGCGGGTGGGTGGATGTCACATGTCTTTGATTTTTTGATTCTAGGATAGAACAACGGAGGAATCGTTACTCAGGTGAGAGCAATAGGTTTAGTGAAAACTTATAGAACTTAGCTGGCAAAATATGGGTGAATTTTAGGCGACTAGGAAAAGAGACTACCCGTAAGAGAATACAAACGTTATGTTAAAGTAAAGATAGTATTATTATTTTTTATAAATTTGTGTACTCATTCAGACATTCTGGACCTTTGGAAGGCGTACGAGGGACCGAAGTCAACTGTTTAGAAAATTGTATTTTTACTTTATTTTTAAATTAAAAATATGTAACTATATAACTATGGGTATTCCAAGACTGAAATAAATAAATTTATTATTATTATTTAATGGAACAGGGATAGTCTTCGGTTTGTAAACCGAAGATTATCCCTGTACACGCTCTGATAGTGCACCCAAGGACAACCCCAGGTTAGTGACAAATGATTGCAACATATGTAAAACACAGATAAAATAGGTAACGAAGATATAAAAGACAGCCTAGATATTATATATATAATTATTATTATATTATACCAAGGCTTCCTCCATTACTTCGATCGTTCCCAGCTTTAGGCCAGCTCTTTCCAATTTCTAAGAAAAACATCTAGGTTAGTCGTCCCGCCGCGCCGCCGTCTCCATCGTTGTCTACCATGTAATTTCGGGATACCAATTTTGTGTATTAACGGACCCGCAGCTCGATCAGCATACGGCAGCATGTCCAACCCAGACTCATTTAATCGAGTTAGCCATCTGAGATAGTACAAAAAATATTAACACTAATTACTTACCTAAGGAAAAGCAGCCCATCTTCAAGCAGCACTCTATGGGGGTGATCAGTAGGAGCAAGAGGGGATCCATCTTTGTACCACTGGATGGAAGGCTTGGGCTTGCCTTCTGACACGCAGCGTAGGGTTGCAGGCTCACTCCTGCCAACTATAGTGTCAGCTGGGTGTTCCTTTATGCGCGGAGCCCGACTTTGAGCTTTGGAAAAATAATAGAGAATATTCTCATCACAAAAAAAGTAATTGAAACGTTAATGTCAAAGATTAGTAATAAATAAAAAATATGACCCGGAAAAAAACTAACTAACGTCAGGATCAATGATTGGCTATACAAATTCTATTTTCAATTAATGTCCATGTCAATTAATATTTATGAGACGTGAAGAAATATTATATCAATATCAATAAACTTTTTTTTATGAGAAACAGTTAAATTAAAATTAGTTTTCGATATTATAACATTAGCGCCGATATCTAAATAAAAAAGCTTGATTGGTTTTATACGTATTTTTTTAATGTACACAACAAATTAAATTTATGTATTGAAAAAGTCATCTAAATGTAAATTATAACCGGCTCTTATTTATACAACAGGTACACTGAACTTTTATCTCAAATCCGTCGCTAAAAATTAATCGTGCCATAAAATGCGACGCTACGGCGGTAATACACGAACTCTTATCTTGTTTTTCACTTACCTTTTGTCGCGCAAGGGAAACTGAACAAAAGATGCAAAAGCAAAACACACTTGAACTGGTTCCATCCGAGATTATCTCTTTTAATTGGACCGGCGGTCATACTTGACACTACTGATTAACGTCACTTCTCACTTTACACCGCATAGTTTATTTGTACACGTGATAAAATACACTCATTATAATTTTAGATACTAAAAAAGTTCTTAGTTCATCATTAATCATAACATCGTTAGTGAATGTTTATAGTTTGCGGAGATCGCGATGTGTTTGCGGCGCGGAGCGGCACAAGCTCCTCGTTCGAGGGTCCGAGGGTTACTGCCCCCCACTCTAGTTTGTCATTTCGCGCCGACTCAGTAACGTGCGGCTTTTGCATACAGCCGAAAGCACAAGGAAAGCTTGATGATAATGATTTGCGCAGAGTGCACGCCTGCAATAATTTGTATATTAAAAAGTTCTGCTCATTAACTCATTTGTGGTCTGAACCAATGTTTTACATCTGCTGGTATAAGTTTAAAGTTACGTTATAGTTTTACGTAGTTGAGAACTTACGAATAACGGTACGTGAAGTAATGTCGTAGTTGTTCTTAATTACCTTGGTACGTTAAGTGGTAAAATGATTTTCGAAATTTTTGATGGTATACAGTTATCTCAAACAGCTGTATGAATCAATATTTTTTTATGTAAGTAACAATGGTTCCACATAAAAAATAAAAATATTCTGTGCTGTTTATCTTTATAAATTTACGAAACTAATTGATATCTGAATAAATTGAAATATCCAATACGAAAAATATTGTATCTACATTATTAGCAATAAAATATACCGGAAAACCATTTCTATAAACTAGTAAGATTACCTGAGGTAAAATGTTCCTAACGGCACGAATATTCTACTACCGTACTACGCTTGGCTACGAAAAGGCTACTACGTTACACCTTGCTACGGAAACTACGCTCGCATAGAACATTATTATTGCTCTCAACAAAAATACACATAATTTCAGTTAAACAACGATCCTTTTGGCCTAATGGTAAGCAGCCCTGACTGCTATGCCGGAGGTCGTGGGTTCTATACCCGCCCAAGACAAATGTTTGTGTGATGAGCACGATCGTTTGTTCTGTGTGTAATTTATCTATAATATGTATCTATTTAGAAATATAAAATCATGTTTATCAGTTGTCTGGTACTCATACCGTAAGCTCTGTTTAGTTTGGGATCAGATGGCGTTGTGTGCAAGAAGTGGAATATTATTATTATTAATGTTCAAACTGAACAGAAAACATAAAGTTATCTACGCTTAACACAGCTTCAGGGAATAAAGCGAGCTTTCAAAAAGTGTTAGTCATCGTGACATATGTTTATAGCCGTACGTATCTACGGCTCAAAAGTAGGTCAGATTCAGCAGCTGGTGTCATCGTTATCCTACAACAGACAATACAGAGAATCTGATGATAAAAAAATAGTCACTTAGGCCCGGATTTTAGAACGCTAGCGCAGTCACGCATGTGTTGTGATTTGAAACTGACTAATTTGACACTAATCGCTACTCAAATCTAGATTCTAAATATAATCAGCATTGTCATGTCGGTTATTTGTCTGCATTGTAATCAAGACCATTGTTAAAATTTTTGATTTGGATGATTTATATTCAAACACACTTTTTCATGAAATTGACATTTCAATAGACTAAGACGAACTAAGAAAATCATCAGTACAGCCCTGTACTGATAATTTTCGTGATTATAACTCCGTAAATTAATATGTATTACGTCTATCAATAATATTTTAATAAACATACAATTTGACAATGAACTGCAAAATGCAAAAACTTAGGAAAGGAGGAGAGTTGGTAGGAGGCATTTTTCGCTCGTCACTCACTCAAAAAATACCGTTTCTATTACCGACTATTTTAAATGCATTTAATTTTTTTTTTATTCAGTGACAGTTACGTGATAAATAAAATAGTAATTCTAAGTAATTATTGCCCAAATAGTGTTTCACCCTTTTTATATTTTTTTGTCGTTTCGTAAATATAGAAGTTATTATTTATGAAATAAGTGCTCCATAAACCATATTTATTTTGAGTCCAATGACACTACTTTTCATAAACTTTTATGTGAGTATTAATACTCACACAAATGTACAAAAAAGGCAAAACTCTATTTGTGTGTGTGTTTCTTTGAATTTAGCGGGATACTCTGGTGAATCCTTCCGAACACGAAAAACTACTTTCCGATATCCAAGAATATTCTTTCCTCAAATCACATCCAGCCAGAAATAAGTCATAATGGTCTGATAATAGAAGCACTTTTGTCTAGCTGTGCTGTGGACTTATTTCGGCTAATAACGCTAACATATCTCTCTATTTTTCAGTTTTTTTCATTTCAGAACCCATCAATAATTTAACTCATAATCCATATTTCGTTCCTTTACGAACACTTCCTGCATCTGCATCCACTATATTATCCCAAAACAAATAAAATATTAGCAAGACTAAGGCCGGGATTAGCTGCCGTCGATTCTGTACACGTGGCTACCCTGAACGTGTCAATTGGGACTCCTAGCATATGCCAGTCACGTATGTTGCCTAACTGTTTGGCGGTGACGTCATAGATACGGAGCAGACTAGATAAGCTTGCCGGTACGATGCTGATTTTTGTCTTGATAGCAAATGATTGATTGGCGTCTGCAAAGCTGCCGATGATCGAACAAGGCAAACATGTATATGACTAACATTTATAAATACATATTTTAAAAGCATATTTGCCTTTTTATTTTGTAAAGTTGAAGTGTTGAACGATGTTTAAAAATAAACTGACTTTCGTTATCACAAAATTCGAGCTAAGCTTTTATAGAGCTTTTTTGCTGCCGTTCATAGGCTAATAACAAGCCCTCGTAGATTTGAAAAAAAAAATATTGCAAAAAAAAAAATGAGCGAGTTTTAAATTCCCATTTCAAATCCCAGTTTACTGATCGCTGATTTTTTTTAAGTTACAGCAGAACATTAATAAATACACCAAAAAACCATTTATTGTTACAATAAATCTACTGACAGAAAACTGTAGCCAAATAAATACCCACTACAAATAAATACACACAATATAAATAACTGCCCATCAAAAAAGCAGATCACTCATTACTTTAATTGGTAATAATGCGCAGTCCCATTCTTAATTAACTTCATCAACCAAACATTTATTACACCCGATTCGCTCATTCAGTTCGGTTTTATATCCGAGTACTTTCCGACGTCAGTCTGAATGTAATCAAGCCGTGGCCGGGACAAAGGAGGCGTCCTTCATTAACTCCGTCCTACTAAAATATTCATTAACCGTAGTTAGTTGATAAGTATAGGATTAGGTCGGCTTTGGTAAGAGGTTTTGGCAAGGATTCAGATAGGTCACTCGATGGGTTCAGGATTTCATTTTGTTGTAACTAAAGATGGGTTGTTTAGGTAGTAGTGATGCTAGAAAGTTTTGACTTTAAAATTTATAAAATATTAGACCAATAAAATACAACAGTCTCTCGAAACTGAAGTGATTTTAAGTTTTAATTCACGATATCTTTTTTTTCCTAAGAAAGTTTTTTTGATGTACGTTTCAGTAAAATATAAGTAAAACTACTTATTGAGAAAGTTCCAAGGCATGATACTTATTGGATTGACGTAATGCCTACAATGACTAAATTTACATATTGGTGCTGTTTGTCGCTAAGGAGTTCCGTTTTGTACCTGCGTAGGAAGTCCAGCCCATAGATATCTACAATGCTTTGGGATTGGCTTGAATCAAACAAATATTAGTTACTGAAGCTATTCAGCTTTTAGTACAACTATTGATACGAATAAGTCGTCACGCTTACAACGTATTAGTCCATATGAGTAGGTTCAACATAGTCTTAAACTAGTGAACTGACTCAAGGTAAATAAGACTCATAGTAAAAATATATTTTGAAACACAAAAATCTTTCTCTTATAAGACTAAAGATAAATATATCCTTTGAAATACAAAACTGATACTCATCAAAAAACCATCAAAAAGTTATGCTCACAAAGACAAAAGGGCCAATATCCTCCTACCTTCCGTGTACCATAAAATAAATCCTGAATGTGATATTTACTTCCATACGGTGCAAATGCGGGTCACGTAGTGTAGCCCCGTGCGATGTGCGTCAGGTGAGGTGCACGATACAGATCGTAGACACGTGCCAAAGTCTCACGAATAGAGATGGACCGGCTAGTTAGGAAACCGACTATGCATATAGTCGGCAACTAGTCGGCGATGCATGAATAATAACAATAATAATAATGTTTTTTTTTAATATTTAAAAATATAGCAAATATGTATTTATATGGAATAAAGACAATAATAATAATAATCTTTATTGGCATAATTTATACATGCATTTTATGAATTCCTTAGCTCCTGCGCTAGTGTAAACTGTATTACAGAAGCTAGTGTCTTCCCCTTATTATTAATTACGGCATCAAAAGATACAAATAAAATGCAAAGAATAAAATTAAAAAAACAAAATCAAAAATAAAAATGAAATTAGTATGCAAAATTGAATCACAATTATAATAATGGATGGAATGGATCGAGCGGGAACTAACCTGCGCCTTGCTTAGTAGGTGTCACGTCTTTCGGCAGCATATCCAAGTTAATCTCATAGAAGACCAATTAAATTCAATTCAAAACATTTGATTGCCTACATGGGTATTTATAAAGCGGCAAAAGTAAGTGCAGGGTTTCAATTCAACTTAAACTGTTTGAAAAAAAAAAATAATAAAAATAACATTTTATAGAATACAACTAGTCAAGAACCCGGCCATGTTTATAGTCAGCGGACTAGTCGGCCATTTGGCCGACTAGCCATCTAGTCGACCCATCTCTACTCCCAACCATTCGTTTGTACTAGGCGATGGCAAAAACTGTATGGCTTTTAGCCCCGGCCCCGAATGCATTGCACACTCGCTTATCTCTGACTTTCATGTATGGAGTGAATCCGTTATGTTATAGCACGTGATTCTGAGTACTTTTTGAGACAGTTGGATAAGAATATGGAGTAGGTTCTCCTTGTACCGTACTCTAAGTAAATCACTCTTAGTTTTAGATAAGGTATGCTAATATTTAATCCAAGGTTAGATTATCTATCAATTTACGGACCGAAGTTAAATAAATTTACATTTTATGAGATCATGGTTAAAACTTAATGTAAATTATATGGTTGTTGAGGAGTTGATTCTAAATACGGATATTATAGGAGAATATATATATTTTCTCACTCTTACGGCGTTTACAATTATCTAAATTGTAAGCGCCGTAAGATTGTAATATATTTTGTGGAAGTGTAAATCTCGATGAAATATGGATAGGTCATAACAAATACCATAACATATCCCCGGATATGTTATGGTATTTGTTTCCTATTAAAAACAAGAATATTTCTAGATTTTTCATATTGGTTTATAATAAAACTATGGGTTTACAATTTTCCAGTGATGTATCTGAACAACAGTGTTTGTAGAACTGGGCTTATATACTATCTTTTTTTAATACTAGCCCTAGCTAGGGTAATTTACCCCAAGGCAAACACGTTTGGTCGATGTTGCGATATATAACATCATTCCTAAAATAATCAAGAAAACCAAAAACCAAAGAAAGTGGTCGACAGTGTCGCACCCTAAATGCACCGCGTCTGCAGACTGTCCCCCAAATACTGCAAGGACTTATCTTTAGCTTTGCAGGCGTTGTGCTGTATCGTCTCTATCAGCTATATTAAGTTGTGATAAATGTTGGAAGAAATGGCTCTCAAACCAAAAACAAAACAGGAGCACTTTTTTACTCCGTGTGAGTATAGAATACAAAGCAAAACTTACTAAATCTTGATATATTAATGACAAATTGTTTGATACAATAAACAAAAGAAAACAAAAATGCAAATATAATACAATACAAACCACGTAAAGTTTACAATATAAAGCAGCGGCGCTAGTGAAATAAATTCTCGTTGGTATGAAACAGGTCAGTATCGGGCAAGCGCCTCGAGGTCCACTAATTCAATCAATTGGCCTACCATAAATAAAGCGGCCGACAGTTCGCGATACTCGCTCCACACGTAATTGAGAAGCAAGAATATGGACGGCTTCAAGCGACAAATCAATTAAGGAGATAAAAAGGATGCATCAATAATTTATTTAGAAATAAATGAGACCCTATCCGATACGTCTGCAGGATACGTTAATGTAAATTTTGCGATAAAGATTAAGACGTGCTGGACTCCGGACATTAATTCTTCGCAATGCAAAATAAATGAATTCGTGTTAACGCTAATGCTAGAAACACGATTATCTTTAGTCTCCTGAGAATTGCCACTAGCAATTAATTGTCCGCCCATTCTCGTATACCATTTAATCTATTAACAGTAACACTTAGCGAAGTGGCGTTGGTTGTATATAAACAAAACGAAACAAATCCAAATAAAAACAAACAGGAAATTAGACACCAAAGCCTGGAGGGGCTTATAGCATAATCCTTGTTTTTGTTAAGGGTGCCCTGCCAACAAATGGAAGTGACAGTGTCTACACTAGAAAATTAATCGTGAAAAATCTCTTGGAGCGAGAGGACGATGGGGATAAAAGGAACAGTCGCTAAATCGTGCCACGTGCGCTGTCTATTAACAGTTGACACTATTGGGCTAAAGCCAAAGGGAGACAGTAAACACACTCTAAACTTTCGGTATAATTTATTGTGAAGTGTCTATAGATAGGATACGCTTAGTTTAACGTCACTACGGCAGTTCCTTGATCTAAAATTTATCACAATAATTTTGAGTTTAACTAAGCGCAATAATTTAGGCCTTCCAGTTTATTTTGTTGCAAGCTTGTTTGGATTTAGCGAATATAAATTACAATAAACTATGTAAATTGACAATGAAATACTACGATTCTGAATTGACTGGATTTATATTATCCTAAAAGATTGTAATTTTTTTCGAATCATACCAAGTCTTTTTTATTGTGGCAACGCTTTCAAGTTTGGGGATGCCTTCTTTAAAGAAGGCATATCTAGTGACACTTGCACCTCTTCGATCTTTTATCAATACTAGGTACATTCCAGCTATCGCGACGCACAATGAGTAACAAATTAGACGAGATCTACCGCAGGGCGTCGTTATCTCGCGTCGAAGCGACGCTCCCGCGTCTCCCCATCGCTGTAGGCTTTGCTTATCGTGGTACTATTGGGGAGTTTTTGGTACTAGACGTTTGCTTAATTCATGGCTTTTTGATAAGATATCGAAGCTGCCACAAGGAACACTGATCTTCATTAATAATGATTAGTGAGGGAGGAAAAACAATGATGTTATGAGGATAGGTCCATTATTTTAATATCCCAACAACAGGTGAGACTTGACAGGACGTGCAAATAGGTCATCAGTCCCATTAACTTATACAGCCTATATTTTTTATAACTCTCCCAGTATCAGGTTTTTGCACTCGTGAAAATAAACATGTTTTGTTCTACAAGTTGTGAAAATCTATGCAGGTTTTGTTCAGTCTAATAAAAAATATGATCAAAGTTCCCCCTTTCTTCCGTGATGAGATTCACTATGCAAATTTTGGCAAGGGAAGTAAGGAAAAGTGTTATTCTTTTCTCAATTTGTGTACATATTGCTGTTTTCAGAAGTGCAATATGACAAACATTATAAATTCAAAAGTCATTGTTCGTATTCATTGTTCTGCTTTCTCGCAAGCCACGAACAATAAATTCTGTTTAAATGAAACAACTTTTTTAAGATAAATTGCAAGATTTGTTACCGAGCAGTGGGCACAATGAGTAACAAATTGCAGTCGAGATACACCGGGCTTCGTTTATCTTTGCAGTAGCTCCGTCCGTGATGCTCTCCTGTTTCAGGGGATATTGCGTATCGGGTTTCGAAACAAAACAATGGTTGCAACTCGAGTCTGACTTCCATAACGCTTTTAAATGTTAATTAACGTTTTACGAGTATATTTAGATATTAATTCTTAGGCTACTGGGAGGTAGAAGTAATGAGTAATGCCACCTGTATTGTTCAGTATGAACTATTAAGACAATTATCGTTGCATTGAGTTCAACTGTTGGTTGCATTCGCCGCAATGAGAGTCTTATCATATTTGCACTGAATGTTACTTTGTATGGACTATTCTTTAGAAACCTACTACATATACTCACAGTAATAAAATATTCTGGTATAAGTTGATAGTATCTAGTAACTCTACATACCTATTAGCTTAAGAAGATAGCAAACATTGGTAAACAACATTATTTTTAGTAATGCGAAACCCGAAACAAGGGTCTAGTATTTTTATGTAAAGAATCTATATAAAAAATTTCATGACTGTATTATGAAAAATCACTGAATTATAGCTTGTTAAGCTACCTGGTTGTCCGCACAAATACTTGGTTACCGAGCCATCTGAGCGACTGAGGGGTTGTTATGCTGTGCGCTGACCTCTAATGCCCGCTGCCGTGACCTGTATTGTACGTAGTATCGGTGGTGTTCAACTTGTGGCATTTTTTAAATATTTTTGGGAAAAAATATAAGATGATGTAAAAATGATTGTAATCGATTCAGCTACTGATTCTGAACAAACTATATTCAGGTTTCGCATGTACCTACTTAAAACAATGTTGTATTCTAGCTGACTCGGCAAACATTCTTCAGTAATTATAAAAAAAAAAAATGGTGGAAGGGTAAAAAATAGTGGTTTATTGTTTTTGTCTACGATTTATTCTTAGAGCTACCAAATATACACAAAAAAAAAAAAACATTAAAATCGGTCAAAACAGCTTAGCCGATTTCAATGAAAGAGGACTTTATCAAATGAGTGACACGAGATTTTCAAATATTAATTTATTTATAGGTTCCTATAATATCCTTGCCACAAATCATACCACTTCGTATTCTATAAAGAAGAGCATAAAACTGAATGGCTAGAGGTAATAGCCCCGTCGCTTCTGCGCGCGATAACGGACTCCCCTAAACACACACTCTTCGCACATTTGTCCCGGCGTTATCAGTGACAAACAGTTTAAAAAAAACCCCCCGAATGGCAATTTTTTTTTCGATTATTTTCTACCAGATGGAGATTTAACGGTCGAGCTATTTACGTAACATTATAAGAAACCTCATTCGTGTTTCTGAGAATTTATCAAAAGAATGTAAAATATAAAATAAATAAGTTTATGCGCGTATAAACAAAGCAGAAAAGGATATTTTATGAGTTGCAGTAGAAAATAACCTCCTTAATGCTATTAATTATAATAATAATATTTTATAATAATAATCTATGATAATATATTTTTATTAAATGCACCTATTTTGTTTCAGTGTTGGACAAAGGTTTCTTCTATATCTTTCCGGACACATCTCAAAAACCCGAACCATTATATTTTTTAAATAATTAATAATGGTATTTATTTACAATTGCTCGATGCTATTGCGTACGAGTACTTCCGCATTTTCAATATTTATTTTTTTATTATAAATTAATCATACGAAAATTTTACAACTTAGAAACAATAAAAACAAATAGAGTGCGATACAAATACCTATGTGTATAGTCATTGATAGCAGAACTAAATTAATTATCCTGCATATTTTCAATGCATTAAGGTTCTAGTATTTGATTGAACCTCAGCAGGTTGCAGTGTACTGTACTTGTATAAAACATTTATTTACCTAAATAACAAAACTTCTAAATCAGATACCTAAACCGACTCAATATAGCTGTGCTATTTGTCGTTACACTGCGTAAATGCAATAGCGAGATCATGTTACAAAATGAATGCGTCAGCGACGTCGCTCCAATAACAGTCAGCTTAACTCAGCAGCCAAGAAACTAGACAGTTTTAAGAATTCTCTGCTGTTGACCCTCTTAAACAAATTCTCTATAAATACTGCAGAATTTAAAAATTCTCACAGAACTAGAGATCGTAACGTCTTCAGCAAAATTTTTATATCTACGAATGCATTGCATGATTATTTCATACTTCCTTCATGCAAACATACCACAAAATTTTATGGGATTACTTCAAATAGATGAGGGCATTAGAGACTCTTGTCACCAAATGTATCCCACCCCTTTTACCCCTACAGTCGTTATGGGAACGACAGTCTTTTATCAAACGCCACAGAGCGATAATACTTTTGAAACTTCTGCATTTTCCGGGATAGTATGTGTGGACACGTATGTATTTATTGGCTTAGTTCCTTCTGCACGTCGGAACCGTTTTGATAAAGTCTGTACGAGAATGAGAGACTAAAAAAGTTCCATGATTCAGTTATCGATATTATTGACAGCGTGCGATTTTTGGAATTTCAGCGATGCTCTTTTATTTTTATGTACTTGGTACGTTCTTTATCATGCCTTGCCACCAACCTAATAAAAGTCAAAATCGGTTGAACGGAATGGAAAAAAAAAGTTTGTTTAAATGTCTAATCTTAATGCGAATGGAGTATAGTTCATGAAATTATGAAATTGTGTTTTCCAAATAAAAATACTCAAAATTTGTTAACCTACGTACGGCGTGGCGTACGGTGGATATCAACCATTACGTTGTTGAAATTTCTATAGTTCGGACTAAGCGTTTATCCTCGTCGTTTATACCGGATACATCGAGGGACTGGAACAGTTGGCCTGCTGTGGTCTTCCCGTCCGATTATAATTTAAGGTCTTCAAGGCTAGAGCGAACAGGCTCTTAATAAAGTAGTGCGCCTCACCACCAACGATTGCATCACTACTTACCATCAGGTGGGATCGCAGTCAAGCACTCGTCACAAAAATCGTAGACAGTAATACTCTTTCACTTTACGATATCAGAAAATAACTAATTAGCATACAATTCAAAATCGAATTGCATATTAAGCTGAACATCGTATATACAAACAGTTGACACAATACACCATGATGATCCAAGCAAATAAAAGTAATATAATAAATTTAGTAGAGACGTCAGAAACATTTTTTCAAATGAGATAATAACAGGATATGGAATAAAAAATAATAGCATGAGTTGGGACGATACGAGATATCGTCATTAGTTACAATCAAACATTTATCTTATGGTCTGAGCTGAGTTATTACAATTGACCACATAAAAACGAATGAGCCTGTTTGTTTGACAATAATATTTTAGAAACGAACCTTTCTCTAAAATACCACAAAACATTTTTTTTTTTAATAGCATCCGTGCTTTTTACTTGTCAATATTGATTTCCCCAAATATTACAGCCTTAACAGAATGAAACTAATGAAATCAAACTGGCAGAGATTTAAAATCAGTTATGCAAACGACCATTTTCAAAACCCAGCAATCAGTAACGTTCAACGAATAAAACTTTCTAATAGAGACGTTCAACCCATCTGTTAACGAAAGCATTGTTCACGAAAATATCGATTGTTAGCCACGTGGAACAGACAACGGCTTTCATAAAACAGGGAGTAGATTGTTTCCAACATTTTGCCGGAAGACGCGGAATGGATTTCGGACTAATACGTACCCTTCCTCACGAACCCTCACATAAAATAGAGGATGCCGTCGACGGCGTCGGTCCGATATACAGAATAACGAATCGTCCAATGTTAGAGAGGGCATAGTCGCAGATTTTCATATAAACCACGCGTAAATGTACATTGGTGACTCGAAATAATTCTGACTATGGCAATCACAGCTAAAACATAAAAAAAAAAGAAAAACGGTGCCACATACACAAGACACTCAGACCCGGAACACCTATTTGTAGGTCATACAAACATTTGTTCCGTGCAGGAATCGAACCCGCGACTCGCAGTGCAGCAGTCAATCGCTGAACCACTGCGCAAACCGTGCCGTCATAAAAAAACTTGTGTATTTTATTTGTGGGAAGTCATCAAACTAGTGTCTGTTTCCACCTCGAAGGGGAGAGGTTGTTCGATGATTTCGATTGTGTGTCAAACTTTTACTGACTAAAACTCACCAGTGTTGCAACTTAAGCAAAGCTTTCCTCTTCCAGGACTGCGACAACTCTTTCAAACGATCCTACAGCCCTAGAATTTGTGCCGCACATTGCAATAGTCTTATTGCAATGTCTTATTGCAACATGACTGGCCTGTTGGTCTAGTAGTTAGTGGCCCTGACTGCTATTCCGGAGGTCGTGGGCTTGATTCCCACCCAGGACAAATGTTTGTGTGATGAGCACGTTCATTTGTTCTGCGTCTGGGTGTAATTTATCTATGATATGTATGTATTTAGAAATATATAAGTGGTTGCGCCAATTTGCTATGATCCGCGATTTTGTTTTTTGTAATTTATTTTTTTGGCCTAGCAATCCTATCCCTTCCGTTTCCCTTCCCTCGCACGACCTCTAGAAATGAAATGACATTGACGTTTGTGCATCGATTGTGAATGTGACCGCTCCGCTAACATCGCCCGCTCGAAATTACAAGAAAATTGACTATTTCGTGATCCAACCATTCAAAGACTCAACAATAGTGCAGTGTAGTGCAATACAGGACCTGGCAGTGGTTAAATGTGCGAAGTCGAGGTTCGCCGGCCGGCGCCACGTGGAACCTTCGAGGTCAAAAGGTCAGTGTTCCTCCCTAATACTTCATCCCATCAATAAACGCCAGGCACAGTACCTGCATATTGTTAACAAACCTTAGATCGCTTTTTCAAACTTACAGTCCACACGAAGCTTATTTGCGCAACCATTACTTTTTGGTCCTTCGAGCCGGATCGTGAATCATTTTCTTGTAATTTCGCAATATAGTATTTGTTCCATAGGGAATAAACGCAACGCGCCTGTTTACCTAGATATAATAGTAGAAAACCCGCATCTAGGCATTTAGGCAACTAAACGTTATTTCGCTCGTATAGTTAAAGAGCCATTGATAATTACGGTACCTACGCCGTCAACCGCACCGCATAATTATAGTTAGCTACGTAAATATCAGCGTAGATATAAATCGATCGCATTCTTTTTCTTGACAAAATTCATTCGGAAGTCCTACAAATTGCATGTAGGTAGACGCATTTCAAAAATACCCGTTCATTGTTGAGTGAATATTTGTAGGAAACGGATAAACCATAGATTATATACGCATATGAACGACGTGAATGATTTAATCGAGAAATTGGGTAATATTCACTCATTGATTCAGGTTATTCCGTTCGTTCGCCGTTCACTTTGTTGTTTACAATATTACCATATTGTTATCTGATAATTATCGCTTACTTAATAATTCGTTAAGTGTTTGTTTGAGTGTATAGTGTGAATATATCAAAACAAGATGTCTCTTAAGGGAACCAAGGTTAGTACTGATTTAAAGGTTCAGTTAAAGCTTTTATACGCTGAAAGGGACTCACGGTTTTCACGTGTTCAATCAATTTGTGATAAATCTTTGCAAATCTCGGATCTGACGATTAGAGATGCTTTCTTGTGTTCGTTGGAAACTTTAGATAGTTTGCGCGCGGATTTTAAATCTACAATTAAGAATATAAACATTTTAGAGTTGGAGTTAAATCCTGATTACTGTGTGAGTTATCAGGCATTGTCGTCCTTTGAGGACTTGTATTGTCGTATCAAACGTATTGCTAGGAGTTTAGAGACTCCCCCCCCGCGAGTGGTTTATCCAACCCTCCTCGCGAACGCCCACGATTGCCGCCAATTCAAATACCTGAATTTAATGGTGACATTCGAAATTGGAATTTATTTATAGATAGTTTCGAAAATATAATACATAGGAACACATCGCTGACAGATCACGAGAGATTGCATTATCTCGTAGAAAAATTGACCGGTAAGGCAAAGGCTGTCTGTGCTGGAATTACGTTTAGCGCTGAAAATTACACTTTAGTTTTGAACACTTTAAAAACAAAATACGAAGATAAGCGATTAGTAGCCACCGCATATTTAGATCAATTATTCGATTTGAAAAGTTTTTCCGTTTGTAACGATCATAATTTAGAGAAGTTTTTAAATATTTTCGCATCATCTGTTCGTGCAGTAAAGAACCTAAAGGTCAATGACCTCTGTGACTTTTTGTTTTTGTATATCGGTTTAAAGAAATTAGATCCTGAAACTGTTCGTCTGTTTGAAACGACTCGGCGCGGTAACGAAATACCTAAGTTCGAAGATTTAGAATCTTTTATTCGCGACCATATTAAGGTATTGCAGCGCACGTCGGCACGTCATGAAGTCACGAATAGGACAGGTTCCGATCGCCGTATAGACGCGTCATCGAAGTCAGTCAAGACTGCACATACGCTAGTTAATACCGCCTCAACACCTGACTGTTCTCTGTGTAAGGGTAGCCATACACAGCTGTACAAGTGTTCGGAATTTCAGAGATTATCGCCTAGTGATCGTTACAAGTTTGTCCGCACTAATAATTTGTGTTTTAATTGTCTAAGTGACAAACATCTGGTTACGTCATGTAACAGTGGTGTTAGCTGTCGTAAATGTCTAGCTAGACATCATACCTTCTTACATTTTGAGAGTAGTAAGCTGCCATCGCAGCAGCAGCCTGCGCAGACGCGCGACGCTTGTGACGCGCGGCCTGCTGCAAGTGCAAACGACGTAACATTGTGTTCGCTTTCCGCCGCTGGTACTCAAATCACTACCGTTTTACTTGCGACCGCGCAAGTTGTCATTGTAGATGCCTTTGGCAAACCGCACACCGTTCGAGCGCTACTAGATGGCGCTTCCCAGAGTAATTTTATTACTCGGGATTGTTGTCAACGCCTTGGTTTTAGTTTTAATAATTGGTCATCCCGCTCAGAAGTGAAAGGTTTTGGAGGTTTAAAGGCAACCATTCACGGTTCTATTAAAATAATATTTAGTTCACGTTTTAATCGTAATATTTCGTTTGAAATGGATTCGCTAGTCGCAGATAAGATTACGGAACGGTTGCCCACGGTACCGGTTGACACGTCCATGCTGACGGAGTTTAAGAACTTGCAGTTAGCCGACGGAAATTACGCTTTCCCTGGAGATATCGATCTATTGATCGGTGCTTCGATTCTCCCGCATCTCCAGTTATCACGTAAAATTCAAGGTCTTCCGATGTACCCCGCTCCGCACGCACTGGAAACAGTTCTCGGGTTTGTTATAGTTGGTTCCGCACCCGCTTGTTTAGATAGTTACTCGACTGTGTCGCACTGTTGCACCGTCGAGCCGCCGCTTGAGTCTACCATCCGTAAGTTCTGGGAGATTGAAGAGGTCAATGTCCCGCCTATTCTCAGCCCTGAGGATCAGGTCACTGAGGAGATTTATACCCGCACGACTACTCGTGATAAAGATGTTCGTTATGTTGTCGCGCTCCCTTTCAAGGGTGATATTTTTTCGCTCGGTGGCTCCCGTGCCTCCGCAGAAAAACGCTTTCTATGCTTGGAACGTAAGATGCAGGCGTCTCCTAAGTTGAAGCAAGCCTATGATGATGTGCTGATCGAATATTTAGATAAAGGTTATATCTCATCAGCGCCTGCCGAGACTGAGGAGACACGTGATTACCCGTTTTACATCATCCCGCACCATGGAGTTGTTAGAGAAGACAAGCTTACAACTAAACTGCGTGTGGTTATGGATGGTAGCGCTAAGACTAGTACTGGCATATCGCTTAACGATATCTTGTATTGTGGTCAGAACCTCCAGGGTAACTTATTTGAAATAATAGTAAATTTTCGCTTGTTTGCTATTGCGCTCTCTGCCGATATTCGGCAAATGTTTCTTAGTATTGGAATCAGAGAACGTGACCGTAGATTCCAACGCTTCTTGTATAGATTTTCTCCGCAGGAACCTTTGAAGGTTTACGAATTCAATCGTGTTTGTTTTGGGCTTAAGTCTAGTCCCTTTCACGCTCTTCGCACTATCAAGCAGTTGGCCGCTGACGAGGGTGATACATACCCGAAAGCAAGGGCCACTATTGAAACCGGATTGTACAAGGACGATTTTGTGTACAGTGTACCTAGTGAAGCAGAGGCTATAGAGACCGCTGCTCAAGTAATCAGCCTCATGAAGTCCGGTCAATTTGATCTGGTGAAATGGACAAGCAACTCGCAAGCTACATTAGAGTCGATTCCACCGTCACACCGGTTGACTTCGGTAAAGGAATTCGATGATAGTGATTCGCATAAGATCCTTGGTTTAAGTTGGTCACCCGCAACTGATATGTTCAGTCTTAAAATTAGCTCGACTCCGCCAACTTGTACCAAGCGCGTTATCCTAGCATGTGTAGCTCGGATATGGGATATAATGGGTTTTGTAGCTCCTGTCGTTTTGTATGCAAAGCTGCTTATAAAAGAGCTTTGGCTTTCCAACTGTGATTGGGACGACACCGCTCCTGACAGTGTTGCTAAGTTGTGGGCTCGCTATAGGAAAGAGCTTCCAATGCTCGATCAGATACAGATTCCTCGCCATGTTGGTATAGTACCAGACACTGTTGTTAATGTGGTAGGTTTCGCAGACGCCAGTGAGAGGGCTTACGGGGGAGTGGTTTACTTTCAGGTCCAAAATGGCGATAACATTTCAGTTTTCCTCATTAGCGCAAAATCAAAGGTATCTCCTCGTAAGGTTGTCTCTCTTGCTCGTCTCGAACTCTGCGCTATTCTTATGTTGGTTCAATTGATTACATCTATAGTCAAAACTTGTCGTCCTCGCATTAATATAGAGAGAATTGTAGCGTTTTCAGACTCAACCGTTGCTCTATGTTGGGCCCACTCTTCACCCCATCGATGGGGCACGTTTGTCGCAAATAGGGTGGCTAAGATTCAAGCTGAATTGTCACCGGAAAATATATTCCATGTCGCTGGAACAGAAAACCCAGCTGATTGTCTCTCACGTGGTTTGCTTCCTGCGCAAATTTTAAATCATCCGCTTTGGTTTTGTGGCCCTCCCTGGCTTCATACCACTCCTAACGAGTGGCCAAGTGCTCCGTTTAACCCCGCTACTGTTTCAGAGCCACCCGAGGAGAAGAAACATACACTTGTAGTATCAGTTCCGCGTGAAGAGTCAGTTGTTTTGTTGTTGTCTAATCGAGTCTCGTCTTGGTCGAGACTATTACGCTGTGTAGTTTACGTCCTAAGATTTTTGAGATTATTACCATCGCGTGGTTCTATAATCGCAGCTGATTTAGATAGAGCTGAATCAGTTGTACTTCGAGAGTTGCAGAAATTTTATTTTTCAATAGAATTTCGTAGTTTAGAATCACATAAACCTTGTAGTCGCGCACTTCAACATTTGAAACCATTTTTGCAAGACGGACTCATTCGTGTCGGTGGCCGTCTGCGAAATGCTAAGTTAGAGTTTGAACAAATGCATCCAGTAGTTCTACCACGCAAGGATCACGTTTTGGATTTGTTGGTGGATTATCACCATAAGGTAAATTGTCACGCTGGTCCCGATTTATTAATGTCCATTCTTCGACAGAAGTACTGGATACTTTCCGCTCGCAATTTGATACGCGCTAGAGTGCACAGATGTGTGCCCTGCTTTAAGCTCCGCCCGCGTTTCAACGCGCCGGAAATGGCCGACCATCGTTCTTGTCGTGTTGTACAGACGGTGAAACCTTTCATACATACTGGGACGGACTATGCTGGACCGTTTAAAGTCACTATTGCCCGTGGTCGTGGTATACGTTCCACAAAGGCATACATTTGCCTATTCGTTTGTATGTCGCGTCAAAAGTGGAACACTCCTTCAGATCCAGTTACAGTCGGTACTGTGGTGATACTGAAGACTGAGAGTGCGCCTCCTCTGCACTGGCCTCTTGGTGTAGTGGAAGAAGTTTTTCCGGGTTCGAACGGAATAACGCGAGTCGTAAAGGTTAAAACCGCAACTGGATCGTACCTGCGTCCGGTTATTCGCCTCTGCCCTCTGCCTGATCAGTAGTGGTGGCATAGTTAGTTATAAGTTGTTTCGCTACCTAGTATTGATAGTTTAGATATAGTAATAGGGTTTAGTTTCGCTTTTGTTTTTTTTCTTTTCTTTGAAGGTAACCCTTCAAACCCGGGGGGAATGGTTGCGCCAATTTGCTATGATCCGCGATTTTGTTTTTTGTAATTTATTTTTTTGGCCTAGCAATCCTATCCCTTCCGTTTCCCTTCCCTCGCACGACCTCTAGAAATGAAATGACATTGACGTTTGTGCATCGATTGTGAATGTGACCGCTCCGCTAACATCGCCCGCTCGAAATTACAAGAAAATTGACTATTTCGTGATCCAACCATTCAAAGACTCAACAATAGTGCAGTGTAGTGCAATACAGGACCTGGCAGTGGTTAAATGTGCGAAGTCGAGGTTCGCCGGCCGGCGCCACGTGGAACCTTCGAGGTCAAAAGGTCAGTGTTCCTCCCTAATACTTCATCCCATCAATAAACGCCAGGCACAGTACCTGCATATTGTTAACAAACCTTAGATCGCTTTTTCAAACTTACAGTCCACACCAAGCTTATTTGCGCAACCAATAAGTATTTTTATTAGTTGTCTAGTACCCATAACACAAGCTCTGCTTGGGACTAGGCGGCGTTGTGTGTGATAGTTGTGGAATATTATTATAATAGTTTTATTATTAGTGGTAGCGTCTTTAGCCATTGCCAGTACGATGATTCCGTACTCCTTTTTTTGAGGTGGCAAAACTTCAAATAACTTTTACCGCTCTGAGTAAAGTGAGAGGAAATGTCAGACCTTTACTGACTAAAATTTACCTGTGTACCTTCGATTGCCCTTTACGTGCCACGGACACGATAAGTCTTTTGAACTATCCCGTAGTCCTGATTCCATGCTCTATGGTCCGATTCCTATTGTCTACTAACCTAACTCGGTGCGTGCAACCCTTCCTTATTAAACAGACGAAAGTTTTATTCCGTAGGTGTGGGTTTGTTTGATTAAATTTTGTTCGTAACACAATATTTTAACGGCAAGTTAAAACATTTGCCTTCGTAATTTTGTTTAGCTAAGTTAAATTCACCGTTTAATTTGTTTGCTTTAATTAGCATTAATTTTAGTTAGATGGTCATACATTGAATCTCTTTTAATGGTGTTCAAAAGTTCATTTGTAAGCGTTACTACAGTTTCATATTTTATCACCTTTAACATCGACAAATTCTAAACGTATATTCATTTAACTTTTCCTGTTCTGTACGAAATACCCTTGAAAATGTACAACCATTTTCAAATGTATCTGTAAAAGACAAACCGGGGAAAAACTCGGGAGGACGGAAAATTGACGTCTTTATTTAACAAATCATTGGGTTTCGAGAAGAGCTCCAATTTCGGTAGAAAATCTTTATTTCGATGGAATTGACATCGAAAATATTTCCTGCACTTTGATTTTCATTTCAATTTCAAATAAAGTAGGCTTATGGCTGACTTTATAACATGATCCTAAGATGTTTTGGTAACATGATAAGTTGTTATTTAATTTCAAGACTTTTTTTGGGAAATGGGAAGACACGTAATGACTTCTCTCGTTCAAGGGTGCGTGTCAGATTTTTACTGACTCGAAGCTTCTTATGTTGTGTCTGGAAAGACCTCCGCATGACCCAGGTTCTCACCGGAAACGGCAAGTTCGGGAGATTCCTGTTCCAGATTCGTTTGGAACCGACGCCCGGGTGTCACCACTATGTGGACTGCCCGGAGGACACGGTGGAGCACACGATCGAAGTGTTTCCCGCTTGGGTAGAGCATCGCCTTGTTCTCGTGAGGGCGGTCGGCAGCGGCGATCTCTCGCGCCAGGCCCTGGTACTAGTCATGGTCCGAAGCGAGGAGGAATGGCAGGCGGTCGCCTCCTTCTGCGAAGCAGTAATGCTAGCAAAGGTGAAGGCCGCACGCGAGAGGCAACGGCCCTCATGGCCCAGCCGCCGAGGGGATTCCGATTTCGATCCTGATTTCCAGCCAACGTAGGCGCGGGCTTGCTTGGACGGCGAGCTATGGGTAGCTCGCTGTCCGACCGTCCGGTAACCATCCGGACCAAACCCAGGTCGTCGACGGCGCGCACTGTTCCCGCGTGCCTCAAAGAGTTGTCAGCAAACCGTAGAGACCCAGCCTGCTAGCTGCAGGCAGGCAGGGTCGAAGCCTACTGGGGCTAAGGATTTTCTTCTGAAAAGAAAGCTCGGCCCTAATATCTAAGGCAACGAAGGAACGGGGTGGTTTTTATTCAGTAAGAGTCTGAGACTATCTTCCGCTCTGGCCAAGGGCGGGAGACGTCATTGGATGATTTTACCCACAAACAAAAAAAAAGTCTCTTATGTTCAGTTGCCCTTAGCGTTCTACGATTTCCTTTCCAGAAATTACTCATGGCTCTTGCGGACATCAGCCCTGTACATCTCTATGGTTTTCCTGTCATATTTTTGAGACACGTGTGGACACTACTACGCGCCGTTGACGACTGGGGCTCGATGCTTACGGCAGGACAGCGAGCTACAATTGTTCATCGTCCGCAAGTCTACACTTACGGTGGCCGGTGATCACACTGCAACTCCCAACGGCAAAGGCAGACTTAATGCTGTGGGTAAATAGATTTTATTCTCATGCTTAATATAACGACTGAAGTCAATCACTAGAATGACAATTATGTCTGAGGAAATGTGATATTGGATTACGTAATTTCTAAAACAAACAAATTCTTCTGACTAACACCAACGATAATTCATAAACAACATTTCCTTCGCTTATTATACCAGTGATGCGTAACAATACCTAGACTAGCAACCAATGTAAGTACAACTTACAGGGTGATTTTTTAACTGGGACAACATGTGGATATACGAATCCATAAGAAATAAGTACAGGGAATCTGTGTAGGAACAGTTTTATTTCTTGTTATGGTACAATGAGATCGTCCTTACAAGGAATAAGTAGTTAGTCGTCTGGTCGTACGATAACAGTCCGGACCGAGCCCAAGTCGTTGACGGCGCCTATGGTGATCAAGGCACGTCACAAACGTGTAGGGGTTCAGCAGGGCCGGTCCCCGCTAGGCCCACGGAGAATTTCAGATGGAAACCCGTGATCCTAGAGAGCAAAGAGCAAATGAAAGACACAAGTGTGGTTTTAGTCAATAATAAACTGACAAACCCTCCTAACTTCTTCCCTCCACTCCAGAGCGGGAGAAGTCATTGGATGATTATCTTAAACTAAATAAAAAAACTGTCTTCTGCGCCCGCGCCTTAGATTATTTCGAATCGAACAAACACTTCTGCTCTAAAATATTAATAATACTAGTGACCCACCTCAGCTTCGTACGGGTACTTCAATGATTTTTAATGCTTGGCGTTTTCTACTAATTATTCTGTCTATAAGTGAAAACTATATAAACATCCGGTCAGCAGTTTTTTAGTTTACCGTGTCCATACAGATAGACAGACGTGGTGGGGAACTTTGTTTTAGAGTATGTAAGTATGTATAGATTAAATTACTTAGTTTCATACCAGAATTAATTCATAGATAAAAATATCAACTCGCGTTGGACTTAATAGTAGATTTTGTGATTAGGGGATAAAGCAGTGTCTTTAAGTTGCAGGCGGCATGTTAAATACGGAACGAAACAAAGGTTGCTACGTTTTAATCCCGAACACCAGTGAGGGATTTATACAATTAACTCCCGAGCATGGCAAGGAAGTTGATATAGAAGTCTGAGTGTGAGGGATTCAAGCCATTCAAGACAAAAACAGCTTTACCCCCGCTGGATACTCTACTTTTTACACCATCTGTGAGATAATTATAGGAAAATTTACTAATACAAATAATATATTAGAGAAATATAAGTATTGTTTACATGTTTATCTTAACTACATATCATTTGACAAGTTTTGAGATTTGAAACAAACAAAATTCACTACTATAAGATTTTACAGTACAAGTATTACTTTTTTAGAGACTTGTCAATAACAACATTTTTTTTTTTAGTGGCCAGTTTGATTTTTGAATAAACTTTTTCATGCAACATTATTAAATAATGTTAAATAATTATTTTTGACGTTCCAAATCCAAATCTCATTATTCCCTAAGGAGCGCTCATGCTACATTATCTCCTTAGGGACCGAAAGACTTGCTTTAAGTGATGATTGTATTACATATAAAAAGGTATTATATCAACCAGGTTGTGTAAAAAATAGTATTATGACAAAATGGTGTTCACGAAACACATGTTCAAAAAACACCATTTTGTAGGTTTTTAATTCAGTTTCATATATATTTGAAATTTCCCATACAGACATAAAAAAATCATCCTGTAAAAAACTTATTGTTTGATTTATTATTGGTTCCGCATCTTTTATTGTTACACATCAGTATAATAGAGTTCATTGCGTAATTTCTTCGATTATTATTCTTATTGACATCTGAGTATGGATTCAGACTTTGATTGTTGACACTGACAGACGTCGCAGTAATCAAATCAATTTAGTGCATTTCGATCTGACTCACTGTACATTGTACACGCGTACTTCCCTCAACGGAAAAATAGAGGACGTTTCACACCGATACATATATATTTCAAGTGCTACACACTATGAAGATCGAAGTGCTAGTGTTTTTTGTATCTTGCCTGTTCGTGGTGGTGACCAGCGACCATCTGATACTTGGAAATACGAATAATAACCAGCACATGGTCCACCACACTATAGCACATTATTCGGCGATCCCGTTAATAAAACGAGTGAAACATGTGTTTTACAGTGGACATTCTGTGATCAATGTAAGTACTACGAGTATAATTACTATATTAGTAGTAAGTATTAGGTAGTTTTGAATACCAATTTCTTTTATATACTAACAGTCCCGACAAACGTTGCCTTGTCCAAAAGCAGGCTTATCGTGAAAAGATAAAATGAGAATCCGTTTCTGGACCAACTATGGGTCCAATTTTATGAATTTCCGACATATCGGCCAAGCCGTTTGAGAGGAGATAGGTAACTAACACACGTACAGAAAATTTTTATATATAAAGATAAGTAATAGTTGACCCGAAACGTCGGATGGACTGCTAAGAAGGGTTCAATGTTATGTATAGAAAAAAGTGATTTTAACGGTTTTCCTGAGACTCCTGAAGTACCCTAACAGTATTTAGATTTGAAATATTGCAATATGTCATTCATTCTTTTTCAAGGTTCAATGCTATTAAGGCAGGCTTGTTCAAACAGACTGAGTTACATTCATATTCATAATATTATTACTGAAGATTATAATTTATCAGAAATAGATACCCAAATTGAGCATGAACATTCTTTGTTTTTTTTTTCCCTAAAAGATCATACACTAATAAATCTACATAGTCCTCTGATGACGTAGCCAAGATAACGTGACCTTTGAGCAAGTTTATCACTGCGACCGAGACAGAATTCACCCGAACCGCAGACGAGAGAGTGCTGCAGTGACCAAGTTTCACGTGTATCAAACGACGTTTTTCAATAAAGTTACGAAGTAATAAATAAACAGGGTTAAGCGCGATTTGTGGGGGTCGCTTAGCGTCCAGCCTGATACGATAAATATAATAAATTGTAATCAGGGCGAACTCGCGCACTTATTCGCACTAGTGCGGAAAACAGTAAATTGCGGGCCTACAAGCGGTAGGGATAAGAGTAGATTTTCGAGAGTATTGAAAAATATTTATCATTATGGATTTAAATACTAGTTGTCGCAGATGTCACCATTGAGCGGATCGCCCGAAGGACACATTGGAGCACAAGGCATTATTTTTAAGCCCGTTCCATCATCGGTATATAGACATTCCTCTCAAATACACAAAACGTTTTGGGACCATATTTATTGTGTGTACGACTAAGAAGCGGAATTCCTTGCTGGAATCTGTATTTCCTGATAGCTACAACCTAGTGGTTATTAAGTCAAGAGTGAATAGGTTACTTCTAAGCAAGCATGCTCTATCGACGACCAAATCGTCGCTTTCCATCAGGCGAGATATTGGTCAAGGGCTAGCCTATAATAAAAATTGAAGGTTTTAAAAACGCTAAGATAGCGATGGAATGACGGGTGACCGGACGGAAAAGAAGGAAAAAAAATATGTTGCGTCGACACGAATTTCCACGGGAGAAAGGCAGAAAGATGATGGTAATAAGTGTAGACTAACATTATTGTGTAAGAAGGGTTAACCTATATTAACCCTTTTTACACAATAATATTAGTCTAACGATCAAAGTTAAAGTTCAAAAGTAAACTTGCATGAAGTCGGCAGAAGTATCATAATAGTGTTAATACTCTCCAATTATTTTTACTAAACACACTAGACATTACTCCTGAAACATGGGTGCGTTGGGTCCAGGTTTTTTGTAAAACTATCTGTACAAATTTATGTTTTCCGTGTCATTCAATCGTCTATTTGTACTAATTGTTAAATATATTATTAATTGTATATGTGTACGTATTTAGTTTATTACGAGTAGTTTGAGTATACAACCTTATTTTTAGTATATACGAAACCTGAAATACGGGTCTAGTATTTTTATGCAAAGAATATATGTACAAACTTTCATAACCTTATCATGAAAAATTACAAAGTTATAAGCTTGCATGCTAGGTCGTCCATACAAACACATGGTCACCGAGCCATCCAGGACACTGAGGGGTTATTTTGCTAAAAAAACTCCTGCTGCGCGCCGGTGTCTAATGCCCGCTATGTCCTGCTATGACCTGCATTGTTCTTTGTCTCGGTGGTGTCCCTTATAAAACACATTTTTTTTAATATGTTTGGGAAAAAATATAACATGGCGTAAAAATTAATGGAATCGATTCAGTTACTGATTCTGAACCAAATACGGGTATATTCACGTTTCGCATAGACTAAAAAAAATGTTGTATATGTTGTTTATTATTTTGTATTTATGATTTATTTTTATATTTCTGTATCCGTTTTTTTTTCTTTTTCTTAATTTTGCACCTACCACCTACCTAATTTTTTCTGTATCAAACAAAGGTTGACTGATAAAAAAAATCTAGATTCCGCCTCTTTTGTTTTTGTGTCCATAAAGTATAGAATAAATAAACAAAAGAAACTACCAAATTAAGAATGACATGATTTTCTCTGGCAGATCGATAGATGCCTTCGGTTCCTATACTGTATGTTCAAGCAGCAAAAACCTGAATAATTGATTCGAACGCATGTCGATTCCGAGGTTTTCCCTCAATTTTCTTTCAATGTTCCTTTCCTATCGGTTCAGTCAATACAATTTGTACATTCATCAAATATTCAGGATGCTTCAAGGAATTCATGACAGACAAGACATGCCGTCGATTCAATGGGTTACCGAATACCTAAACGGCCGTGTTTGTAAATAATTCGTTTGTTTCAAACACTATTTGTTAACAATAGACATTAATATCTTTCTCTTTTGATCTATCAAAAACATTGCTGCGTCTGGCATTGTTTGAATAGAATTCAAATGAATGAAAGCCAAACGAGTGTATGTTGGCAGTTCTTGTCGTTCTTTTTTTTATAAATAGTTGAAAAGTATTTTAGGAGCCTTGCCTGTTATGTTTTGAAAATCATATGAATAAAATAGCCTCAAAATACCCAGTTATACTTTTTTTGAGGTGGGAAATAATTCGAAAACTTCTCCCGATTTAGGATGGTGCGGAAGAGGTGTCAGATTTTTGCTGACTATAACCACACCTGCCTTTCGGTTGCCTTTTACATTCTAGGAGTTTCTTTTCTAGCCATAAACATTGGTGACAGCAGCAGTTTGTTAATATATTTTTGAGGAGCGCGTAAAAAAACACTATAGCACTAGGCTCGGTTCAGACGGTTACCGGACGGCCAGACGGTAAGCTACCCTTTGCTCGTTGTCTGCAAGCCAACGGTATTTACCGTGGCTGGTAATCGGAGTCGAGATCGCGGCGGCTGGGGTATGAGGATGTACGTTCCCTGTCGCATGCGGCCGTCTCCTTCGCTAGTTACTGATTAGTGATCCCTTTCCCCTTTGCTCCAGACCATGGCCTGAATCAGGGTCTAACGTGAGAGGTCGCTGCCACCGATCACCCTCACCATATGCTTCATCATTTCCTCCGGGCGGTCCGTACAATGGTGATACTTTGGCGTTTCTTCCACCTGAAACTGGTTCGGGAACCTTCCGAAGTTTCCATGTCCAGTGAGGACCTGTGTCAAGCCGAAGGTGAGAACGTCGTGACGCCTCTTCAGCTACTCTTCAAGGGGACTTACCGCCACGATTATGCTGTGCCTAGCGCTGGGTTGCGACTGTCACGGTCGCCATATTGCTAAAAGATCTAGCCGGAACTTTTCCATCATGCCACGACTTCTCGCGCCTGCGGACTTTCGTCCCGGTGTTACATTTCCATGCACAAATCATGCATGCTTGCAAACACTGTTGCCTCAAGATACATCGGCAACAGGCTGGCAAGGCTCACCCACGAGATGCGGTATCCCCGCACCATCCGGAAGGCCATGACCCTTTGGAACACGGTTAGCTTGGCCGCCGGTACTCAAGTGTTCTAAAATTCATAATTCGCATTTTATTAGAATTCATCATCGCCATCCAAAGTCTTTAGAAATATGTGTTTTGAGTTGAGTTTTAAGAAACGTCTTCTTTTAAACAGGCTTGAAAAACGGTTAAAAAGCAATTTAAACTTTGTCATTATAAGATATGGAATTTGTTGTTCTTTGACCATTATCTCGATTAAATGTTTTTGAAATATTAGCTCAAATTCTTGTGTTGAGCTGTGCTGCCAACGAAATAACGTAAACCTTCATTAAATCCAATTTACGAGATGTCCTACTTCGCAACCAGTAAACCCCAAACCTTCGTAGTGTCTTACTTTATTATCCCATGAATCTCTCTTCTAGAGGCGTGCAACATTTTAGCGTACTCCGTCTCATGTTCGGCCTACATGTCCCATGCATAGTTGATGAGTAATCCTCTATCCATTGTTTCAGAGTATCATGGCGTACGACAATAAACACACAAATGCCACAGCTACAGTAACTGCAGGCGGGATTGGATACACGTACGTCAATCTTCGACTGAAGAGCGAAAGAGGAAAAGAGCTGGATTATGACATTGGGATCTACTCTTAGATCTTCAACCTAGTTGATATAACTTAGTCTATATGGGTCCAAGATAAATGTCGGGGGCATCGGGTCTTAAATATAAGATTATTGTTTAGGGACTTATATTAGCTTTAACTTAACTAATGAAAGTCATACCTGTCGAACTAAATCAGTAGCTATGACTCGACAAGTATTTTCTGTAGATGTGTCTCTACCGTAACTACCATTGTAAAGTACATTTTTTCGATTTTAGCTACGTTTTCATAGTTCAGAGACTCTAGTCTATGTGATATACTATCAGCTATATTAATTCTCGTAACTTCCAAATGTAATGGGTTTGACAACGCCACCGTCCTTTGTTATTACTTTTATTATTTATTTTAATTTTTGTGTCATGGAGCTTAGCGCATGATTTATGATTTTCTAGATCTGCACCCAAATTATTTTAGACTCTTGTGGTTTCTACACGTTAAGTGCATCTGACGCACGCTAGTCAATTCTTTATTACAATTCAAAATATTAGCATTTATGTTATTATAAGGACCCTGTCAGGCACATCAAAGTGTTAATTAAATAATAGGAAATAGAATTGAACGCTAAATGAAAAGTAAATGTTTCGATCTTTTTTTATCTGATTTTTTTTTAACGTTTTATACTAAAAATGAATGTCTATATTTGCGTAATTATAATTGCCTTTCATTTTAGTTTTATTGCAGCTGATTACTTCATTAGTACCATAACTGATTTTTTATTGTGGGCTTCCTAATAATAATTTATTAAAGAAGTTAATTCTTAGAAATTGTTGTGTTATTTTGAGTATATCAATCATCAATTTTTTTATTTTCCATAGATAAGTATCTACCATCTACTCGAAAGCAAAATATAAAACTATAAATATACATGGATCTTATTATATCATTTAACAACTATTGTAAAAAAACAATATGGTATTCTAAAAATAATGTGGTAAAATTAATTTAAAAAATAATAATCTCAAAATGGTAAAATGAGGTCTTAGGAAGGCCATTTTATCCTCTTTTCATGAAGAAATCTCAAACCGGTAAACTGTTTTTCTTTCTTCTTTCTGCTGTAGGTCTAACAAATTATCGGTTATATGAACAGACTTGTTATTATGTTCTCCTTCTTAGAGCAGCTGACATGAGACTACAAAATCCTATTAAAAAACTTCGACTTCAACTTATATTATTCCCAAACTACGTTGATAACTCAAAACAAATTTGTTTAGAATCATTTCTAATAAACCATGTTTTTTTTTAATTTTACGACAAAAAAATTGGTATTTTAAAGTCTAAAACACATCGGCGGGCGGTATTTGGCTGGACTACGGTCACAAAACGTACGAGCGACCGGTGTGGGGCTCTTGCGTACTATCATTTCTCTCATGTACACCACACCTACCTATATCTAGGTATATTTCCGACCGCAATGTCGCCCACAACCGTTGAACGAGATTTTATTTATGCCCGAATGTTTTACAGGACTAACAGCGGGAGCAAAATGGATAGTGTTAGACAAAACAATAGAATTTGATAGAATAATAAAATAAAATTTAATAGAACAGATGGTGTGCACAGGGTAATCAGAGCTTATTTGCAACGATTTTATCACCAATAACTTGTGGTCTTAATTGTATTCAGAAGATTTTTTAGAAATATTATGTCTTGTGACAAATATTACTTACTCCGGAAAACTAATCTCTTATTCAGGAAAAAAATATGGACGATTGCAAACTAAAAAAAAAAACTAAGGTCTACTGTCCACGGACGTCTAGCTTCATAGATGAGTATTCGTCATTATACGCTTGGTGTACGCCTTTTTACACCTTACATACAAAACTATGAAAGCCGAATTGCCGCTACGTCGACAGAGTTCTTCAGAAAATTCATTCGTCACGGTATCTAACGCACGTCCTGCCTGGACCTAACTATATTTAATCACCTAACTTCTGCTAGCGGCTTTGCCTGCTTGCTACTCTATAATTTATGTATTCTAATCAACGAAATATCGGTACCCGGGGCATAAAAATCGACATAACCTACATGTGTGCCAAATCTCCTTCAAATTCGTTCAACCATTTGATCTTGACGGAGTAACAAATAAACACACACATACTCACTTTTGTAATATTAGTGTGATTAACAACACAGCAAACATGTTCGAAACTTCAAATTAATTATAATAAATCGCCAGTATTTTCTACACCCGCATATATTTTGCTTCAGTGGCAGTTACACCGCTGTCCCCTATTGACCTGCCTCATCCATCATCCTTCAACTTGTTATCCCTTCTCAACGGTTAGTTCATTATATCCGAAGTCACTGAGCATCAACACCGGGAGGCTGTTATACGTCATCTATGTTTATGGCAACGAAGGTAAATCGATTAGTTGACTTAGAAGCAATTTGAAATTTCAATATTTGCCGTACAGTCAACAGCTTCAGCTGTTAAAAAAAGTATAAAAAATGAAGATGTGCTTAATATAATATGTTTAAAGGAGCAAATTTTATTAGTTTCTGTAATTTCATTATCTTTTTTATAATTTGTAATTTCTGTGGGAGTTGCAAATAAACTGTTTTATATAATATGTTTGTTTCTTTCATACATAATATACATTACAGACTTATAATATTCCTACTGCTGGGCATCATTTCTAGGGTAGGCCCAGTGCAGGTACCAACCAGCACAGGATAACTATCCAAAGGTGGTCTGTAAGAGATTGCCTCGTGCGGTAAGACCGCCTTTTATAATTATACACTTATTTTTATACACCAACAAACTTAAAATTTCGCAGGTAGGTTCCTTAGAGGCCGTAGACATCCGCTAAGAATTTACTTACTTTCGCACAGGCACTGGAAGAAGCTATTATTTTATAAAACCAATATAGCAAGCACTTATAAATCGTCCGAAAAAGAAAATGATGAACGCTTACTTCATTTCACGGCATACGTTCAACTAAGGGCAACAGATCCTTAGCCGTACATCCCTACCGTATGATCGAGGGTCTGGGATGAACCTACGTCTTTATTACGACCATAAGTGAGGTAAGGAAAGGGCTGAGTTATGGAACAAATTTGTGAAATTTATGGATAGTGTTAATAAATGTCTGGGATCGCTTTACCATTTATCTTGAGTAAGGATCTTCACGTTTTCTGCTGATCATGAAAATCTCTAGATTTTTAACCTACAAAGGGTTTTTTTACGTAAACGACTTAGGCTCGGTCCGGTCTGTTACCGGACTAACGGACAGCGAGCTACCTATTGCCCACCGTCCGCAAACCCGCGCCTACGGTGGCCGGAAATTTGGATCGGAATTACGGCGGCGGCTGTAGCGTGAGCGCCGTTGCCTGATGCGGTCGGCTTCCTTCTTTGCTAGCATTACTTCTTCGCAGAAGGAGGCGACCGCCTGCCACTCCTCCTCGCTCCGGACCATGGCCTGAATCAAGGCCCGGCGCGAGGGACCTTCGGTACCGATCGCCCTCACGAGGGCACAGCGATGCTCTTCTCAAAAACCTGAGTTTCAAAATTAAGTATTGGTAGGTTTTCAGGTATTAGAGTTTAAAAAATACTCATCTTCAAATACATTCAATCAGAAATCAGACACAATAATTAATCAAATCTGAGTAAAAAAAAGTAATTTGAAAAACTAACACGCTCAGTTCTTTTTTACCATAAATGAATTCAACCAAAATATGTGTTCATCAACATCTCAGGCGGTCTCTTCCCAATGAACTTGAGTTTGGCTTCCAGTTTAATAGAATGCAGTATTTTGCATGAAGAGACCACCTGTTACCTAGTGACGGGATCTTGGTTAGACTGGTGTTGAGAATCCAAGCCCGGATGGAAAATCATCAAATAACTCGTCAGGCTGTGGTTGGAGTGAAATAGAAACCAGATCAGAATTTTACTAACACTCTCCCTAGTTCTTTCAGTAGCTTTTTACGTTTCAGAACCGCTGTGAGTGGCAGAGCGTCTTTACTGATTTATCGATACTGATACTAGTTTCTTCTATCTAGATATTCAAATGGGCTGAAACCAATGCCTCTACAGCCCATCCATAGACAGACCTTAGCGTTATAGTTGAATTGTACCCGCGACTTCGTCCTCGTGAACGACGGATAGTGCAGATACAAAATCGAAGTCAAAGCCAGATAAAAACTAGCCTATAGTAGTGCTAGTATTATTTCCTGGGGTTCAAGCTTACTCTATATCAAATTTTCGTCTAAATCAGTTCTGTAGTTTAATCGTAAAAGCGTAACAAACAGAGTTACTTTTACATTCATAATATTAGTATGGAAAATAAACCAAAATAAATACATATTTTAAAATCTATTTTAACATTAGCACTAAATCTCTATTTCAGTTAGCTGCAACATTTAAAAACTAACGCAAAATGGAAATTCTCGTTCGTAAATCTTCAGAATTTATTGTCATTTTAAACCATAAGGGTAGTAACACATGGGTCGTTTACAAGATGGCGAAAATAATGCAAGTGGTAGAATGTACGACCGTTCTATGATTTAATGTGCAATAACAGTTCTGTGCTTTCCACTTATACGGGTATGTCCCACAAACCGCAAAATATGCAACGGTTTTGTCGATATTCACTTAAATACAGGTTGTTTATAGTTTAGCTTTTATTTATGGTCTGTCGGCGTCGAGGGCGATTAAATATTACTATTTTCTATTTAATAAACAAAATGGCTTTTTCACTTAGTAGGTTAATTATAGGATGCATTTCACTTAATAAGCTTGGTCGTTTTCAAATAGGCAGATTTAAACAGTTGTTAGACTGGCTTAAAACTTTGAGAAATAAAATGTATTACGAACAATTTGAGGTGTTATTATTTCAAATTGGAATAGATGAAACGTCTCATAGACCATTTCTTTTTTTAATAATTCCTGCAACTCAACTTCGATTCTTTTGTCTCAAAGTATTTTTTTGAATAATTTATTAACTTTTAATATACAGGTATACATTCTCAACCATACTGAAAATTATAATTTGTTAGTTAATTAAATTAATCGGAAGTTACTTTTTTACATTATCATGGCGACTAAGTCAAGTTGAGTGGATGAACTTCCTTCAAAAGTACTTGGAATAACAGAAGGTAATTAATTTCATCCTCAAAAAACAATACTTTCTCAAAACCAAAACTTTTCACGCTGTCCGATCGTCCGGTAACCGACCGGACCGAGCCCAAGTCGTCGACGGCGCGTATTGTTCCCGCGCGCCCCAAGGAGCTGTCAGCAAACCGTAGAGGCCCAGCCTGCTAGCTACAGGCAGACAGGGTCGAAGCCTGCTTGGGTCATGGGTCAGCTTCTGAAAGGAAGGCCCGGCCCCAGCACGATAGGCAACGAAGGAACGGGGTAGGTTTTTAGTCAGTAAGAGTCTGAAACTATTTCCCGCTCCACCCAAGGGCGGGATTTGTCATTGGATGATTTTACCTACCATAAAAAAAACCCAAAAATTTGATTCAGAACACAGCTATATCCTCTATTCACTTCCCACAATCGACCACACATAACACTTTCCCGTCACGTCACTCGTTGCCGTTCTAATATTTCATAGGACGGCAAAAGGGCAAATTGTATCAGCGACGAGGCGTCTAGAGTGGAATGTGACAGTGGAGCCAAATTGGAGGCGACAACATGCTTTTAGTGTCTTGTCTCAGCCTCAGACCTCTGTGGATAGTGGTACAATAGGATCACAGCTTTGACAAGGCCCAAGTCAAAGGATCTCGACTTTGGCCTGTGCTTTGTTTTAGGTACTCGCCTGGTGCTTTTGACAAAATGATCATAATTTTAGAAAATTATATGATTTAACCTGTTGAATACCGTAATTAGAGACACAATAGAAAGACAATAGGTGTGCGGACGCCGGCGTCCTCTCGGGGAATAATTAATTAATATGAATTATTATAGATACGTTGCCCGCACTCAATAACACTATAGATGTCAGCAAATCGTAGGGGCCCAGCAGGGGCGAAACCTACTGGGGCCATTGGTTATGTGGAAGTGAACCTCGGGTTCCCTGGAACTAAGGCAAAGAAGTAACAGGAGTGGGTTTTAGTTAGTAAAAGTCTGACACGCCCTCCCCCCGCCCAAGAGCGAGAGATGTCATTGAATAATTAAAAAAAAAAGCTCAGTAACACTATGTAAAATAAAAGTAGCTGACCACATTTCTTTTTGGCGCACACCAATCAGTGTAGGGATGTTAAGTTACCTAAATTCAATTCGTGTGCAATCATTAAAAAAAGTTATGTATATAAAATAATTGTGAATTGAATAAAAGCTGATATATGTACCTAGTTCAAAACTAGATCATCATCTACCTGATACCTTTTTCCAACTATATTTGAGACGCTTGTCAGTTTAACCAGTGCTATTTTACGGAAACCTAGTCTCCCTAAGCTCCACATCTAGAAACCAAATAACACGATAGATCTGAATCCTAGACTTGTTGGTGAACATTCGGGTTACCTATAAACGTCCAACAATTTACGAAAGACAATCCAGATAATCATCCATCCACAGTCCAGCTTTTGCAAGTGTATCAGCATAATTAGCCTCATTAATGTTCCTACTGCTAGATCTCGGGTCTTCTCGCTAAAGAAGGAGGCCGCAATCTACCTCGTCTGTTCAAAATTTTGTTTCTAAGACATCTCGTTTTCCACACAATGATTTCCTTCGGAGAGAGAGTAGTGCTGATAAAATAAATAATATAAAGATTTCTTTGCACAGACGCTTTAGCGCGGGGAATGACCCAATCATAAGAAAAGCTTACAATTATAATTATTCTATAATGGAAAATGGGCATTACATCCACGCAAAACCATCGAACGCTCAGCATAATGCCGTGGCCCCAAGCACAATGCGACGACTTCACAGCGATGGTTTTCAGCGTGGGCTAGTGGCGGTATCGATGGCGCAGCCGTATTTCACCCCGTGTTGGCGCACTGGATTGAAAAAGTCGCTGGAATATAATGTGGCTCTGGCTACCTCATGTTCATCTGCATTTTGGTGGCGATTCGTCCCACAAAATGGCGTTCAACGTTTAGCTTTATTGTAAGAGCAAGGTGACTATTTATGTCTGAGGAGTTTAAAGTACACTAGCACGAAAGGGATAACGGTGGAAATTAAGAAGAAATAATGACATTTAACTATATAAAGTGGTCGTTAGTTACCATTGGGTCGTTACTGCTGTTCAGCAAGCGTTTTAGCAAATCACAATGAAAGGTTAGTTTGCCTCAAACTAATTACCTGTCACTTAGACCACGCGACATCACAGTCTCTTCGCGAGAACTATTATAAGGATCTTGTTTACGAGGAGTTACTTCCAAAGTTTAAGCATCTAACACAATTAAGGAGTTATCTTTAACGTCCCTTTAGCTAAATATACTCTGCGACTAAATTATGTGTTGTATATTCAAATTAGGTATATATGAGCTTTGTGGAGTGAGTAGACATGGATATGCGAAACATCTAGATGCACAATACATAATGGGATAGGTCATACTAATTTTGAGTTTTGGTCTTACTTACAAGTTTATTAAAATAACAGGTTTCAGACTTTTTCTCAAAAACTCGAATTAATATACGTATGTACGAAATTAATTTCTTTAAGTAAACAAGTCAATGACCTTGTAGGTAGTTGTCGGTCGTTGTGTACTAACTACCTACGGCCTCGCTCAGCTGACAAAAATAAAATACTTTATTTTTTAACTTTCTCTTTACAAATCGATAGTATTTCATGTACCGAATTGACCCTTCGCGGGATTAAAACGACCAAAATTTAACGGTGTATGTGCGTACGCACAAGGTGTCGGCGAGCGAGTGAGAGGAGAGGGGACGTTTACGAGTACGATGTGTTTTGTGGCGATATTTTGCGGCAGGAACAGTCTGAATATTGCCTGAAATAATTTAGCGGTTACATTGCTTCTAGTAAATACTGACGAAGTAGAAATTAATGTTTCACATCCCTCACTTCAACAGCAGCATCCGTAGATACCATCGTCTCAGACTTATAGATTATTAGTTTTATATTTCGATTCACTTTTTTATTATTTTTATTGCATTAATTAGGTTCTATATTGACTGACACTGTCCTCATCAACATTGGATTATGGGCATATTATAAAAACCAAGAAAAAGGTAGGCATTTAAAAAAAAAATCGTGGGGTTTCTTGCTGGTTTTTCTCTTACTCGGTTTTTTTCTTGCTTGTGACGTTTTATATGCGCCCATATAAAATAAAAGATTTATTTATTTATTTAATTCTGGTGAACTAACAGCTATAACAAAAGGAGGATATTTTGTATTTAATGAAATTTCAAGAAACATTTATATTTGTGTAAACTCTATAAATGTTTTCGATAATATCAACTTCGCAAAATATCGTCGCTATTAGACAAACTATGTTGCACTAATAAAGTACGCTTAGCGCAAATCTTTATGCAAATAGGTCTCACTTGGTATCACTAAGTTAGTATTCAAGTCCCATATAAGGTCTATGTTGGTATTAAGTACGATTGACTTGTAAAATTGTCTGTTAATACTCCGATACAATAAATAGATACACGAATAAGGCTGGTTGTAATAAAGTGTAATAGATTCGTTGAGCTTGTGGTATCAGGATATGAATTATGAATGTGGTACAGCCAAGTTGGATGCTGTTGTATTTAAGTAAATTTTACAGCGTATTTGGCTTTGTTTATTCTTGACTAACAGTACCGATTTATTTAGATTGGAATTTCAATATTTCGAAGCCAAAAAAGTATTTTATTCTACTTCATAGATGAAAGAGGTGAATTAAATTAGCTGATGGCCGGTTTATGTCAATAATAATAATTTTTTTTTTTTGGTAGAAATTACTAACTGAAATTAACGAATAAATAACAATGTGTGGAATAAATTATTTTGAATTTTGAAAATACACCTTCAGGAAAATAAACAACTACCTACTCATTCTGAATTCCAACTAATATGTTATATAGTTTATTATTACAGTGCTATTAAGTATAGTGTAGTATATCATTATAATGCTAAAACCAATTAAGCATGTAATTACCTACGTATGCCTAACTAATTATACTATACTTACAAACAACAGCTAAATTAATAAACAACTTAACAGGTATTAATACAAACTGAAAAAAAAGTTCTTATATTTTTTAAACAAAATTTTCCCGTTGTCTTTCAATTCATGGTTGCGTCCAAGTGAAAATTTTCTTTGCTTATCCAAGCGTAAAGGGCCTAAAGGGTTAGAACTTAGACATGCACAAGCTTATTCAAAGGAGTCTAGTCTGTGCAAAAACATTTGTGTAGTCATTTCAAGAAAGTCACTTTAGATCCTGGTACAAAAGCATTATTCTTCACAAAGAACAAACATATTCATCCAGGACAAGACGCTACACTTTTGTTTACTTAGACTGTCCATGATTTTTCTCAAGATGGGATAAAATCAAAAATTACTAAATGGATTTCCATACGATTTTCAAATGTAATATAAAATATATATATCAAATAATAATAATATAATAACAATAAAACAAAAATAATTTAATAAAAAAATAATAATTATCCTAATCCTTTCGCAGGTGTGCTGGAAGAGATTTATTTAGAAATAAGCATCACCTCTGTACCTATTTATCTGTTTTCTTCATTTTATTTAAATTTTTTATGTGTGTACAAATTGTTAAATAAATAAATAAATAATATAATAACAATAAAATAAACAATAATATAATAAAAAATAATAATAATAACTAATATCATGTCAAATAGATTTTCATGTGCCATTTTTCCAAATTCTTTCAGCCGAACGGCTGATTGTAAAGAAGTTACAAAAATAAATATAAAACCAGCCTTTACGTGTGTTCTTTCTATGGATCATTTTAAGCTTCTAGAAACCTTTAACATTAGAAATTAATTGGCTAGAAATACAGGAAATTGGAATCACATAAAATTAAATTACTGTTCTATGTAATGGCCACTTAGTGGCAAACTTTAATACTCAGTACTTAACTTATAGTTCGTTACCAATTGGTATAAATTCCGGATTAACTTCTGTGCATAATTCAGATAGTACTTAACGTCGGCAGTGGATAGTAATCACAATTATTTATGATCCTTCTCCTAATTAAGATCATATTATTTATGCACAATGGTATTAAAGTCGACACGTGACTGCTGTATCATTAATCTTTGAAAGATTGTTTTATTTTAATTAGTGTGGTTTCATTATTGTGGTGGTGTATTCTCGAATAAACTATGATTACTTCATTCATTTGCGTTGATACACCAAATTCATTGACAGATTCAATTTTAACATTAAGTTGGTATTTATCCTTCAATTTTAAAATTAGGTTGGTATATTTTCCTTCTTTGAAATTGGGTATAATTGTGTGTTTATTTTTATACAATACTAGCTTCTGCCAGCGTCTTCGCCCGCATGAAAGTTCGTTTTTCCATACAAACTTCCAATCCTCGTTTTACACCCTTAGCGGTGAAGTTTCGTAAAATCCGTTCTTAACAGATGTCTACACCCTATAAGGAACCTACTTTCTAAATTTTAAGTTTGTAGGTGTTATAGTTTCTGAGATTTCGTGATTAATCAGTGAGTGATATTTCGCTTTTATATGGATGAAGATTTTATGCTTAACGAAAAATAACACAATAAATAAATATTTTTGGTGAACACAGTATCAAAATTGCTTATTAAACAAGCAATTAGCACTTCTAATATTGATATGTAGAAGAGTAAGGGCGTGGTGGGAAAATCACGAAATCTCTTTTGTATACATATATGTAATCTAATGGCAGTGACGTCACTGTTGCTTGACAGTTTGATTTTCTACCAGATTTGAAAGGTTTCTAAACCACTTAATATTAAAAGAAATATTTCTATTTACCGTTATAGATTAACCCTTTGAATACAGTAATTAGTGACACAATAGAAAGACGGGCACCGGTGTGCGGACACCGGTGCCCGCTTGGGGCTTGAGTAAGTAATTATGTACAGTTTTGATTTAAAAAAAAATGAGTCCACTACCAAATTGACGCTTCGAGAATACAACAAAGTAAATATTACTACTGCTTTTGATTTATCTAAAAATTCTGCAATATCAGGTCTAAAGTTGTTTAATATAAAAATCCATTTACACACCTCACCACAACAAAAACATCTACTTCATAATACTATCCCATCACCGTTACTGTCATTAACATTTTTTGCACTCTAAATCTATCTACACTATAACCATTATCCATAAAACTTGAACCTCCAAACGGTGCAACTGAACTTGCATGTCATAATGAACCTTATACGAGTAACTTAATCAATTTTATGGTTGGCATGCCACGACAATGGCGTTAGATAGCGCCGGGTATCACGCTCAACATAAATTGTGGCGACGAGTATAGAGCTAATGCACCATGGAGATTGACAGTCGAATAAATGGCTGTATGCTCAAAAGTTCAACTTAATAGGAATTGTGAGTGATTCTGGATACAAACATAACAGGAAAAATGGTGTCAATTTGCATATATAGCCAACTCCGTGTGAATGATACAATATGATCCCTGTGCAACCTAGCCAAGTTACAACCGTGTACTTTCAATTGTCTTGCGTCGAAGACCTCAAGTTGGCCACGCCTCCGATTCCAAGTCGTCGACGGCACATACTATTCCACGCGCGCCTCAAGGAGTTGTCAGCACACCGTAGGGGCCCAGCAGGGTCGAAGCCTACTGGGGCCAAGGATCTGCTTCGGCAATGGTATGAAAGGCAACGAAGGAACATGAGTAGGTTTTTAGTCTGTTAAAATCTGACATACCCTCCAGCTCCACCTATGGGTGGGAGATGTCATTAAATTATTTTCCTGTTTAAAAAAAAGATAGACTACTTCACACTTTGAAAATTTACTTATATTTTAACACGCTCAAATCAGTGTAAGTAGGTAATTCTTTTCTCAAAAGACCATCTCAGACACTAATCTGCACGGTTCTCGTATGGTTTGACTGCTACATATTTGCTGTATGGACTATAAAAGAGACTTTGATCCGTGAGTTTGTTTCTGTGTTTTTTTTCTCAGGGTAGCTGTGAAACACCAGCCTCATCTAGTTTAAACTGATAAAAATTTAACATTAAAAGTGTTTTTTTTTGTTTTTTAAAGGCCAAAAACTATCGCTTTAAACGATTCGAGACTCAGAGAGAAACTCAGTACATAGGAATGAATTTAATTATAACTAAAATTGAACCTGATTTTTGTTTTAATTCGGATAATTTACCGCAACCACCAGAATGAGAAAATATGTGTGTGTATTTATAATGTGTAAATATGTATGTGTGTTGTCTTTTTTACCCGACTACGGCAAAGCCAAAGGAGGGTTATGATTTTGACAGGCTATGTATAGGCCGCAGTCACACGTTATTAAAGTATTTAGGTTGGTACCTACAACGTGTGACTGCGGCTTTTCTTTATGTTCTGTTCTTGTTGTTTCAGTTACCTTATTTATTTCAGCATCCTGAAAATCTTGTTTTATGCTTTTTCAGCCTCGTTTGTTTTTTTGTCGTAGACGGGTTTTAGTTTTTCTACTTTTTTAACCCAAAGGTTGACTGGTAGAGAATGCCTTCTTGCATTAAGTCCGCCTATGTACCACTACTGTACATGAAGATTAAATAAATAAATAAATAGAAAATACACTTTTTCTTAAAACATGGAGTCTCTAGTTTTACACGTCGTCGGAAGAAAGTCGCTGGCTCTCATAACGCTTTCAGTTGACGTCATGAAAGAGCATTCTTGAAATTTCATCTTGCAAAAATGTCTTATTCTCCTTAAAATAAAACACAAAACGTAAGGAAATGTTGCGAGACGTGAAATGAGATTCATCGTTTAATATTAAAGAGGGACTTGTGACTTATTTGCAAGCTAAATTTGTTTACAAAATAATATGTTTAAAAAAAAATGCTTTTGTGAAAAAAACGGTCTTTTTTTTTCATATACTCTTTTGCAGCACATGAAAGTTCACTACATACATTTGGTTAGTTCTTAAATAAATATTAGGCGAATTCAATGCGTTTTCAATGAGAGATTTACAAAGCAAATCATTTAATCATACTTTTTACAATGTTACTTGGCAGACCTTTTTGAATATTTTTAATAATTTACATTAATAAAATTTGCAGCCTCGTTTGCAGATCTCGTTAAAATATCTAGACAAAAGAACAAAAAAGACATTTGAGAAACTAAATTGCTGTAATATTAAGCTCTAATCAATTTTAATAAATTAATTTCAATGAAAATCAATTTTATTAATGTTCAATTTACTATTATTTTTACTACCTAATATTTTAATTAATTGCAATGGAATTATGAATTGATTAGATTGTTAAACAATCGATTGTTATTACGAGTATTTTGTGACTTGTAAATATATCTATTGTTAACTACTAAATCTGTTATCTATTCTTAAAATCCAAAGTCGAAGAAACGCATACCATTTTTTGATCTTATTGTTGATACTGCCTAATCCTTGTATTCCTAGACCTTTTTCTAAGTTTATTTTCTTTTACTAAGTGTAAGAATGTTCTATATTTCGATTTGTATTGCTACTTGATAATAAACACTCATGACAGTAACATATTTTCTCTTATTTATTTAAAAATCCCTAATATGAACCTTTTTATCCTGTTATTCTAACATTACTGATATGAACAAGTTTTGAATGAAAACATTTTTTTCTTAGCAAGCTTTTATAGCGAGGTATCCCCAAAAAGTTCAATCACGATGTGGTTATCTTATTGCGCTTATTTCCGAGTTTCTATGACCATCTTCCAGGTCCATCATCAGACCCTGGTTACCATCTAGCACCTAAATACTCGTCAATATAAATCAAACGAGCCCAAACTTGAAGAGATTGTGTCGTTTATGACCGAGTTCCTATGGCCACATTCCAGAATTATTCAAACAAAATAAAAAATTTCAAAATCGGTCCACAATTGACCGAAATATCGGTGAACATATAAAAAAACTCCTCCTTTTTGAAGTCAGTTAAAAATGGATACTATCAACTAATCAAATGAAAACTTATAATTTATTACAAAAACACCACTTAAATTTTTCATCAAACTCAAAGCAACACTCGATCATTTCCCTCCACAAAAGAATATAAGTGCATTTCGATCAAATATTTGACCAGGGAAAAACGCCCAGCCATCGAACACCACCATTTGTCATCGTATTGACACTGGTAACCCCGCAATTAACATGAGTTAGCTCGTCCGGCCAGTATCCGCCGATCAATCCATTATGAGGCCATCCTATTTACTTGGACTATGTTGTTTTAAGTGGAAGGTAGCTATTATTGTTTGTCGGACTTGTAATTGCTAGATCATAACCATTATTTTTTTTACATTTTGCCGATAACAAAGAATCAAAGTAACTGCTGGATTCTTCGAAAGACTAAACAGAAGAAACACAGGCGGATGACGAGCAATGGGTAACTCACCGTCCGGCCGTCTGGTAAACATTCGGACCTAGCCCTAGTCGTCGACTGCGCGTTTTGTTCCACGCACGCCTCAAAAACATGTCAGCAAAACCACACAAGGGCCCAGCAGGGTCGAAGCCCCTTAGGACCATGGTGAATTTCTAAAAAATAAAAACGTGGTCCAAGAACATAAAAAGCAACTGAAAGAATTTGTATGGTTTTAGCTAGTAAAAGTCCGTTCGCTCCGCTCTACGGTGACGTCATTATCTGACTTTCCACCTTAAAAAAGGTTACTTTTAATCAGTTAAAGTCTGATAATCCTTCCTTTCTCGCTTAAAGCGGGAGGTGTTATTTGCTTATTTCCCAAAAAAAGAGCTCAAAGTGACGCTGAATACGGTGTTACGGATACCACAGTCTTCTCCAAAATTCGTTATATCTGTGATATTGTACACTGAACAAAACTATTTTCGTATGAGAGAAACAAACAGCAACTTCAAAGAGGTATACTATAATACCTCAACGACTAATAAGCAGGAAACTGGAAACTTAGTAGGCAAGGCAAAAATTAAAACCTTCTTGTTATTCGAAGAGGTCACTGTCTAGCCTGTAATTCTATTACTATCTTAGTAAACTCTTGTTTGGCATATCTGTGGTAAACTCTGATCAAAAGTTAAAAGTTAAAAAGTATTTATTTTAATAAAAGCCTTTGATCGATCTCCAATCTCTTAATGATAATTATATTTATTGAACAAAAAGTAAAAACGTGTTTACACAATTGCTTATAAGCTACTTATGAGTAATAAATAAATTTACTATAAAATCAATTGTATCTAAGGGCGCCTACAAACTAGCTGCAAAGTACCGCGCGACGACAGCGCGGTTTTTTTTAATGGTAGGTAAAATCATCAAATGACAAATCTCGCCCTAGGGTGGGGCGGGAGATAGTATCACATTCTTACTGACTAAAAACCTACCCTGCTCCTTTCATTGCCTTTGTCCCAGGGCCCCGGGGTTCATTTTCACATAACCCTTGGCCCTAGTAGGCTTCGGTTCTGCTGTTGCCCTACAGTTTGCTGACAACTCCTTGAGGCGCGCGGGAACAGTGCGCGCCGTAAACGACTTGGGCTCGGATCGGTCTGTTACCGGACGGACGGACAGCGAGCTAGCCATTGCCCACCGTCTGCGAGCCCGCGCCCACGGTGGCCGGAAATCGGGATCGGAATCCCGGCGGCGGGGCCTGTGGGCCGTTGCTTTATACGGTCGGCCTCCTCCTTTGCTAGCATTACTGCTTCGCAGAAGGAGGCGACCGCCTACCACTCCTCCTCACGGCAGCGCGGTTGGAGCGCTGCATTGTTATTTCATATTTATAAAAAAAAACGTGCGACTGCCACGCTAGAACCGCGGTGCGGCTGCGAGTCATTTATTTATATGAAATAACAAAACAGCGCGGTGGTAGTACTGCAACCGTGCTGCAGTCGCGCGGCACTTTGCTACTAATTTGAAGGTGCCCTTATAGTTAGGATTTTCAATCAATTCTAAGTCCTAATCCTATATGTCCATACAAGGCATGTACAGAACTCGATGTAAGTTCTCCCAAGCAGTGTGGGAGGTGACCCTTCCATCCAAGGATTGCCCTTAGATAAATTGCATGTATACCTACGTACTTAACCTCACGGATCAACTCTATTTGCATGCATTAAACTAAACTGTCCATCAGTCCTTATAAAAGAAAAAGCTATATAAGATATAAAAAATCCCAATCTTAGTAGACATAAAAGAACATTATGCAAGAATGTTTGAAAAACTGAAATTCCATTGCATCGCATGAAAGTCATGAAAGTAACTTTTAAATGTAATGTGACATCACGGTTCTGCATTGCATCTGATCTGATCTGAATCCCAGTTTTAGTTCGAAGTACAGTACGGCTGACGGAACTTGGCGCGTCTGAAGTTAGTCTCTGCGAAATTTAACGCTTGTGCACTCGTAAAAAAATAAATGGTTTGAAAAAATAAATGCCAATAGCAATTGTTATTGCTGTTTACAACTGTTATTGGCATTTTTTTTATAAAACATTTATTTGGCGCGCTTATTTTGAGCGCTAAAGTTCGCAGAGCCTAACTTCAGACGCGCCAAGATCCGTCGGTCAAACTGTAACAGTAGAACCACCTTAGAAGGGGTTACGTACTCAATCCGAACTCCAACAGTCCAGGGTGCCGCAAGATGTTTGGTCACTGCTCCACTCCTATTTGTCGCAGCATGCCTTACGCCTTCTTCGATAAATGGACTATTCAACGCTAAAATATTTTTTTAATTCTAATCAATAGTTCCTGAATTTAGCGTGTTCAAACGAATCAAAACCTCCTTCAGCGGTATAAGTATACTAGATTATCCTCTATTCTTAGTTAGTGCGTCCTTGGCTAGGAAGTGCTTAGCCGAATTTTGTTTATCATTTGGTTTCATGCTCGTATAAGTAATATTAAAATTGATGACAAAGTGATTTAGCAAGTAATTTTACGCAACTTAACTTTCTGTTCTATGTTTGTTTTATCCATAATTACTAAATAAATAAATATATAGCAATAAATATCTAATAACTTCTCGTTCAGTACAAGAACTTAATACAACTCTGACCCAAAATAAACCTGCATTTATTAATTAAGACCGAGCCTACATTTATAAATAGCATTATGCATGGCACAATCAAAACGCACTCGCAGTCCCTCCATCATCGAATCAATAGTCGGAACTAATGCCACCCCTCAACTGCGGCCAACAGGCAATTAGTGCTAGCCCGCCACCCGCACGGATATCCGTCTGACACGGAGTAAGCAGTAAATGGAGTAAATACGGCAAAGGGGTGAAAATCATGGAAAAAACAGCGCTTAATCCTGTGACAAATTTATGAAACACTCCGCCTTATTCCAAAACGTGATCTAAAATAGTTCCGGGACTATTACTAGGTTTAATCCCGATTAAACGCTATTTAAATGTAGTTTTCGGGATTATTACTGAATTTAATACCAATTAAAAGCTATCTAAATATATATATTTCCGAGACTATTATAAGGTTTAATGCCAATTAATACTAGTAATAGTCCCGGAACTATTTTAGAATGCGTTTTGGAATAAGGCGGACTATGTTTAAGTCAAGATAGTTAAATCCTGTGGGATTTTTCGTTCGAAAGATAACTCTTTCTAGGTTTCTTTTTTTTCGTTCTTTCGGGTACCCCAAGGTCGTCACCGTAGAACGCAAAGAGTAATTGAAAAAACAAGGGTGGGTTTTATTTCGTAAAGCTCTGAACCTTCCTCTCGCTGCACCAGTGTTGGGCGCAGTTAACTACTATTCTGTAATCAGATTACAAATTACTATTGAAAGTAGTTAACTACATTTAGTTTGATTACATGTAGTTATGATTACATATAACTTAACTACAATAATAGTTAGAATAAATATTGCCCAACACTGCGCTACACACAGAGTGGAAGAAGTTATTTGATAATTTCCAAAAAAAAAAAAAGAAATCGTTCAGTCAGTCATTGCCATAAGTTTGCAGTTTTGATTTTTTTGCTTGAAACCACATAATTTCACGTGCATTACTTACATTAAAGTAATGTTAAAACTCATCAATCTAAATCTAAGCTTTATTGTCCTCTTTTTTCACTCACTGTACTTTCTTTGGGTTAGCCTGAAATAACATAACGCTGTCTACTATGATGGGAGTACCTATGTAAAGTATATACTTCCTATTTTTAAGGTAAAATAAAAAAATAATTATTAATGATGGACATTCCATTTTTCTACAAACTCAACGGCGCCTATCGATTTGCACGCGGCAATTATCCTTGCGTTATGTCTGGCTATACTGGGCTTCGATTCGCAGGCTAAGGATCGATTACCGGTGTTAGTTAGTGAGGAGATAAGCTTATGTGAGCAATGTGCATGCTTCGTTAGTGAAAAGCAATCAGAGAGCACAATTTGGAAATACAGGTCTCCACAACTTAGTTGGTTTAGTGTATAGTAGATATATAGTGTTTTTTTTTTACAAGTAATAATACTGTTGTACGTAAAGGCTTCTTTATTTTACATTTATGTAGTGTTCTTTGTTAACAAATATTCTTAAGTACATTGTGAAAGTTCTTAATTCAGATAATAGATCAAAAATTCTGCAAAGGAGCAATCAAAACTGTTTTTTTTTTTCAAAGAAAACCATAGTTTTCTTTAACTTTTCGAGCTCCATCGCCAATCCTGCTGAAATCAATTTACTTCAAGAAATTTTTCCCAGTAAATAAGAAAATGTTTTAGTTAAACTACCCACTTAGTTCCCAAAACTAAAAACTTAAGCTGAAAACATAGCGAACTGCTAAAAGCATATGAGCATCGTAAAGTCTGCATACTCGATGAACTTGACGGCTTATATTCAAAGTTTGGGGAACCCTGCAAGTTTCGAGACATGCTGCCAATACTGTCTTGTATTTGTATAAACAAGTAAATCTTAACAAGCCTTTGTTTACCAAAATATTCTAGTGTCTAGAATTTTTTTTTTTTTTTTTGTGGTAGGTAAAATCATCCAATGACGAATCCCGCCCTTGGGTGGGGCGGGAAACAGTGTCAGACTTTTACTGACTAAAAACCTACCTTTCCATTCCTTGCCTTTATCCTGGGGCCTTTGGTGACAGTCTCACATAACCTTTGGCCCCAGTAGGCTTCGGCCCTGCTGGACCCCTACAGTTTGCTGACAACTCCTTGAGGCGCGCGGGAACGGTGCGCGCCGTAGACGACCTGAGCTCAGACCGGTCTGTTACCGGACGGACGGACAGCGAGCTACCCATTGCCCACCGTCCGCGAGCCCGCGCCTACGGTGGCCGGAAATTGGGATCGGAAACCCGGCGGCGGCGGCGGCGTGTCCGCCTGTGCCTAAGGCGGTCGGCCTCCTCCTTTACTAGCATTACTGCTTCGCAGAAGGAGGCGACCGCCTGCCACTCCTCCTCGCTCCAGAGCATGGCTTGAACCAAGCCCCGGCGCGAGAGATCGCCGCCGATCGCCCCCACGAGGACACGGCGCTGCTCTTCCCAAGCGGGGCACACCTCGACTGTGTGCTCCACCGTGTCCACCGGGCGGTCCGCACAGTGGCGACACCCGGGCGTCGTCTCCGCACGAATCTTGTACGGGTACGGACCGAACTTGCCGTGTTCGGTCAGCACCTGCGCCAAACGGAAGGTGACGACGCCGTGGGGCCTTTCCAGCCACGCCTCAAAGAGGGGCCTTACCGCCTCGATCGTGGCGTGCCCAGCACGAGGTTGCGACAATCGCTCTCGCCATTTCACCATGAGATCCCGCCGGAGCTCTGTCCGCCATGCCGCGACTTGTCGCGGCAGCGGAGTTTCGCCCCGACGTTGCATCTCCACGCGTAAGTCATGCATGTGTGCAAGGACTGTTGCCTCCAAATCCCATGGTGGTAGGCCAGCAAGGAGGCTCGCCGCTTCGCAGGACACCGTACGGTATCCGCGGATCATCCGGATGGCCATGACCCTCTGGCAGGCGGTTAGCCGGGCCGCCACTCGCTTCCGTAGCGATGGCGCCCACACCGGCGCACCGTAAAGGGCCATGGACCGAACGATGCCTGCGTAGAGCCTCCGGCAGGAGGAGTGTCTAGACTAAGGATCGATTTTTCAATAGTCAGAATAATTCTTATTTGAAAAATAAAAATGGCGGTTTGAAAAGTTTTACATAGAAAATATGTTAAATAGCCTAATTTACTATTTTTATAAAAATTATCCGATTCATTGGAAAATTGACCTTAATTGATGAATGTGCTTCAAAACATTTATTTATATCAGCTGGCTCCAAAAATGTTAGTTTAAATAAGATTTTTATTTTGATCGTTATTTACGGAGAACCATCCAAAAGTACATTAACACGATCTACGGGCTATAGTTCTGTTAATAATGGCCTTGTTTATAAGGACCTCGAGCACCCTCCACTCAAGATATCCTCTTAAGGAAAAATACTCGCAGTATTTCGTCTCAACCGAATATCAAAAGATCCCACTAAAGTATTAAAAATAAAACTATAAGTCTTTTTATACGGTCCAATACGCCATTTCCTCAACTTTAAGTCTGAAGCTAACGATAAAATGTTTGTGAAAGCGCAATGGAACATTAAACTAAACTGGAGATTCTCTCGTTCCATGTTTAGGTGGGAGGTTCCCAGTTGTATCGGATTTTCGTCTCGAAGTCAATTTCAGGGTAATTCCATTTCGTCGGGATTAAAAAGGGTCTCGCTGCATAAATTGATGGAATTAATGTAATTTTTTTATAAATTTTTGATGGAACGTTGTGGAGTTCTAATCTTGTTTGTACGGGCCTATTGTGTGCAAATATAAAATGATGCTTTTATATGTTTCGTATAACTTACATTAATTTAATGCCTATGACTGGTCTGTTGGTTATTGGCCCTGGCTACTATGCCTTAGGTCGGGCCTTCGATTTCCACTCAGGACAAATGTTTGCGTGATGAGCACGATCATTATTTTGATCTGTATCTGGGTGTAATTTATCTATAATATATACCTATTTATTTAGAAATATATAAGTATGTTTATCAGTTGTCTAGTGCTCATAACAAACGCTCTGCTTAGCTTGGGACTAGACGGCGTTGTGTGATGTTTGTGGAATATTATATTATATTAATGCAGAGAAAGAAACCATCAAGCTTCTTATAAAAAATGATTGAAAATGTTGCTACCTCTTTTAATGCTGTTTTCATACTATCTTCCATTTTTAAGTCAATCTTGCTGAGTTGTATCACCCAGTTACTAGATTGACAAAGTCAGATAGGCGTTCGCTCCATGTGAAATATTAGTATCTATTGCAGCCGACTAGACTGGGAGCGCACCCCAAAATAATTGACAAAAGGCTGGGCAGATTAATTGACTTACTTTCAGGACAAACGTCTATTACGGTGACCAAAATATTATTGTACTCCGCATCTAACTTTTATAAAAAAAAGCTACCTATCTACTTCATAAAAACCATGGACCCAATTTCCCAATCAAGATTGATGCCTTCCACACATACGTCTTCAAATATATTGTGTTCGGTGCATGGTAATACAATTTAAAGTTTTGGAGCCCACATGAGCCTTCGTCTGGTTGCCATGGCAACGCCCTCCCTCACGGATTGCTCGCCTAAATTCCCAGTAAACGCACGACGTGTGTGGATAGAGGAAGCAATTTTCCGAGAAGGTGAATATCATTAGCCGATTCTATCGTGTGCCTGTTTGCAGATTCCATTAGCTATACAAACTCGGAATCGAAAACCTTATCATAATTCCGTCTTGAACGGTTTTCTGACACAATCCGTCCCATCCCATCACTAGAATTTTAAATAAAGAATAAGATTGAACGATTTTTTTCGAAGCGTGAAAATACGTGTCTCTGCACATGACTTTCAGAGCAAAATTATCTTTATAAGCTCACTACGTGAGCACTGAAGCTCTCTTAATTTTATGAACGGCAAAATAATCCTTTTAATTTTCACGAATGAAAACGCTCACTTATTTTGTTCTGTATTCTGTACAAAATAATTGAAACTCGAGCAGAATGGAATTACTCGTAATAAGTAACTTCATAATATCTGTGTTAAAAAAATAATTTAACTTGCATTTAAATAATGCCATAATCTCGTTTCGGATCAATTTTTATCCAACTGCGCCAGAAGGAGGGTTATGTTTTTCGAGAGTAGATATGTATGTATGTATGTATAATTGTTTGGCACGCTCTACAGCCTGAACGGCTCGATGGATTTTAGCTTGAGAGGTGTCGTTAGAATCGTATTTACTGTGAGAGTGACACTGGGTATATCAAAATAAAAAAAAACCAAATGGCGGATTTTTGGCGCCAAATTCAAATTTTTGGCACGCTCTTCGGCGATGATTTAAAATATTATATAGTTAAGTGCAATCGGGTACAACGATTGCACTTAACAAGAATGACAAAGAATGGGTCCCGACTGCTACAATTTATCTTGAATTTAAAATATTATATAGTTAAGTGCAATCAGGTACAACGACTTTCTTGTTTTAGGCCTTTTCATGAATACTCAGAAAAGCAGTCGGGTTTTTTAGTTTTTTAAATTACCGTTTTTTTTTAAGGAATTTAAGCAGCGAATGAGCTGGATAAATATAAGTAAATATAACACCAAAGTAATGCATTTCATTACACTATGTTTTGCATTTTCTGAAGATTTATAAAAATATGAATAAGTCGCTTTTAAAGTGGTTCGTTTTCTTATTTTAAGTAATAAAAAAAAGGTTAGCAAGAATTTTCTAATAACTGGTAAACCATACTGCATGTCTTGTCTTCATTACGTATGTAGTTTATTTTTAAGTGGGATTTAATTAAAATAAGCTTAAGTTTTCTTGTGCATTTATAGCGGAATTTCCCCTCATGTGCAAATTTTATGTCTCATTTATGAAAGGCCAATTATTTTGCTGTAAGAAAAGCCAATTAAGCTCGCATGTGTACTCTATTAAAAATTGGTTTTAAAAGTTGTATGTTTGATAAAGAATAAGACAGTACCGGTTTCTGTCTTTGAAAAGATTACTTATAATAAAAATAGATACCTACTTTAAGTCCTATAATATAATTGTGCAAGAGCCCAAGTGGTGTTTGATTTATTAGTTTTAAAGAGACAATTAAATATAAGAAAATTCACTAAAAGGATATATAATTATACAAGGAATATACAAAAAAACGCAATAATTTTTCACACGAATTTCTAAAAAAAAATTTTTAAGAATGTGATCCCGTAACAAAATACACTGCACTACATAAACCAAACGCCACAGTATATTTAAAAAAGAGATTCAAATCTTCGGGATTGTCGGAATATATCACGGTGCAATGAAAAAAGAATCGTTCAGCTAGCCGTCGCGTCGGCTCTTCGTTTATTCACCCCTTTTTATTTACAGTAGGGATTTTCTGATTTTAGTCGGGATTTTCCCCGCACTATCTGTATCGTTACTTTGTGATAGTTCTTTTTCGAAGTCGTGTGCTGTTGCTTTACTGAAATAGTGTGATACTGTTGGTTGATTTAGGTTATGGGAACTGTATTGATGTATTGTATTCGCTTGTGCATCTAACACCAACGGTTTTTTGGGCAGCTGTAAATATTTTGGTAATACCTTATTTTATATTAGGTAATTCAGCCGCGTCTGATTAGACTGAAAGCCGACCCGAAGGAAAAGGCTAAGGAGATAATGACCTTATTTTATATTGTGAAGTTATGTATCATATTATGTTTAACAAAGATAATGTAACATATTGACTGGCCTGTTGGTCTAGTGATTAGTGGCCCTGACTGCTATGCCGCGGAGGTCGTGGGTTCGATTCCCACCCAGGACAAACATTTGTGTGATGAGCACGATCATTTGTTCTATGTGTGGGTGTAATTTATCTACATATAATATGTATGTATTTAGAAATATATATGCATGTTTATCAGTTGTCTAGTACTCATAATACAAGCTCTGCTTTGCTTGGGACTCGACGGCGTTGCGTAATATTTGTGAAATATTATTATTATTTAAAGCTCAAAATAGAATCACATAGCTTTAATGGCATAGGCTCACATAAGCCTTTTGCAAGCCACTTATTTATTAATTTATCCTCACATCAAAACCCGTTGCAAAAATGATATCAATGGAGTACAAATTAGTTTAGAATCTGCTACTTTTCGGCATCATGTGCCCAGTGATATGGGGTCATATGTGTGTACATGCTGCCCATAATTTAATTTAAAAAAAAAAAACAATATTATTGAAGGAAAAGATGGTTCCGTTTTGTATTCCAACTACGTTTCGAATTGCGAAACAAATACATCTGAATGTCCCATTTTCGTATAAACCCAAACTACCTAAGAATTCCTAGACACCCAAGAAACACTAGACCGTTTCAAAGCCATAACAATACACATAAATAGAGGAGTAATACCGCACACGATTCTCAGAAAGCTATATCGATGGAATCAGTTATGAGGGTAGAAATCCCCGGTAAACCCTCGCTTAGACACTACAGCTACCGAGTAGAAGCCAGCAGCACCAGACAACGGATAATAGTTTCTACATGAATATGTAATAAAGAATCCGGTGTTCCTTAGTTTTCTAAAGGTAAAAATGGAAAAGGAGGTTGGTTTTATTTATGGAAAAAGATATAATAGATCGAGAAGATTGAATCGGAAAGTTATGGAAAAAGATACTGCTTTGTATTTCTAATCTATCTGCCTTTTCCAAACTAGATTAGGGTCGGTTTTCAGTCAAACTGGGTTGGACTTACCACCCTAGCCAAGTTACAATAACGCTTGGAGTTGGCCACGCCCCCAATTCTTTTGTTCGAACAAAGGAATTGGGGTGTGGCCAACTTCAAGCGTTAACGCAAAACGATACGATTGTAACTTGGCTAGGGGTTCTCTTCATCATTATTTTACATCTGACCTCTAAAACCCAGTGATGCGTCATCATCATCATAATTTCAGTCGAAATACATCCACTGTTGGACACTTGCCTCCCCGAATTGTCGCCACAACGAACGGTTCTGTGGGTTTCACATGCATCGGACTCCCGTGACTCTCACCAGGTCATCGATCAACCCAGTGATTGCGTAACAACAACACACCCCTATGCAAGACTGATGTCAGATTTTTCTGACTCCTGACTATTCGTAATGAAGGTTTACAAATGACACCAGGGACCCAGGGCTTAATGCGCTTTCCTAGAAACGAAATAGAATTGGTCTTTAAAGAATGGTCACTGATTAGGTGAGATTGCAGACGATTGCGGTGATTTAACAGAATTGTTGAGTAGGTTTTAAAACTAATTTGTGGTCTTCTGATATAGATTACTTTATTTTTAGACTCAATTTATGAAAGATTCTGCAAACGTTTGGCTCTTCAAAAAAAAATTTTTTTTTTTTTTTGTATAAATCACGTGTACGAGTATGTAACTTTTACATCGTGATCATCCTTTTAAATTAAAAGACTATGCAAACTACGTATGTTTTCCAAAACATTTATATTAAAGTAGGTACATAAACGATTCGTAAACCATATAAAATGGTGTTTTATTTTACTCCCATTTCCTTTGAGTTTCCGGTTTCAATCTGCTCCATTACATCCACAAACATCCATACAAATGTTTGACCCGATACGGGAATTGAACTTGAGACTGATTGTACAAGTATGAGGCGCCATTAACCAATATTGTTTGCTGGGAACAAACAAAACATTACATAACTTCTACAACATCAGTGTGGGAGTAAAAAAAAAATAATAAACAAATAGGTAGTTAGTAATTGGATGTGAACTTGGTGATCATTGTACCAATAGTTGTGTCAGCCAATGGCTTATCAGCCACGTCCTTCAACCTTCACCTCGGAATATTTTCATTAGGCGGCTGGGTCAAGGACTTGATTTAGAAAGTGGTACTCCTGGACACGGTTCGTATGTTGAGGTCTTTTAGAGGCTTAACCGCTACTGCCGATAGCTTGGACTCTATTCCCAAAACCGATGGGCTACCCATCGGTATTTTTTAAATTGAAGAAATGTAAATACTACTTACGAATAAACGAAAATAATAATTCATTAAAACATTTTCTAAAGACATGGTGAGACAGCAAATCAAAAACTCTATTTTTTTTTTATTTACAGAAAGTATAAATATTTAGGCTATGCTATGCTAAAAAAATATATATTCAATGAAAAAATAAAATAAAAAAATGTATAGAATTTCGTATTTGCTGCGCTTACGATAAATATTTATAGTATTTATATTATTAATTTATTATAATATTTATTATATTATAAATATTTAGCGCAATAAAATAGACTCAAGATATCCTAGTATGTGGTTTTTAAAAGTTAGAAATACTTAAATATCTTGGCCCACTCTGGGTAAAGAGACAGTCAGTGTCATTTTTACTTTCCCTTATTCGTTCAGTTGCCATTTGCGTTGAGTGTAGCAGCTATTTGAGTTTATCATAGGTGCTTTGTTCTTAAGTTTTTTTTTTTTTTTAATCTGAATCCTAGTTTACATAACCTAGCAGTGACATCATCTGTTTGTTTGATCCAGGATATAGTTTGTTCATCAGGCTCTAAAATAGTATTTGTAATCAATTAGTTCAACCTTGGCACAATGACAAGAACTTGAATGCAAGAGTCGAGTTTGATATGAATTGAGTTTCCGAGCTCAAAATGTTTAGATATTTTGGTTAACATGTATTTTATCTTATTGGCGATCACTGGAGGAAGGTAGCCATTTTATAAATTAAGTTGGATGGCCTGTTTAAGCAGGATCAACGACCAAAGCCCAGTTAGTACTATAGAACACAAAAGCCAATTGAAATATGAAAATAACTTTATTACTTAAAATAAGAATAAGAAGATTGAATTATAGAATGGCTCATTTAATTTTCTGCTGTGATTCCGCCTTCACAAGCACAAACATTAAAAATCTGGGTCTTTTAACAAATTCCACCATATATTTGAGCAATTTCTTAAAACGCCCACTCATACTCGTCAAAACCAAAAAACTGATTTCCATTAAACACAATGCTCTATTAAATTGGGAATTAATTTGATTTATGAAAACATCTAACGTACCTTTACGTTTTCACCAAAATTACACACCTACGTAGGTACAAGGGCGGACAGATGGGCAATTAATCTAAATTAGAGTAATAATTTAACCCTTACCGGTTATTATTCAAAATGAACCGAACATCAATTCTAGCTCGGTGCCTTCATTCGCTTCAGAGAACGGGAAACAGTTTATTATTCACAATTTGTTTATGTTCGTGTTCCAAATAAAAGTTGTTGTTTAATCAGGGTTCTGTGCAGGTTTCAATTCGGTTTATTTAATGAACTCAGACGTAGTTTGCTTGTGAACAGACATTGTTTTACCAACTGAAAATCTGAACACCAAGCAAGGCAAAATACTTTTACTAGATAGAACTATGAGGTATACTATGCAAAATATGTAACATACATAATTAAACTTATAATGTTCTCACTATTGGGACTCAGGCCTCCTCTCTAGGCGAGCAAATGGGCCGAAATTCACCGTGTGGGCCCCGTGCGGGTTAGTGGATGACAAATGTCTTCGAATTTTTGATACTAGGACATGCAGGTTCCCTCGCGATGTTTTCCTTCACCTTTTTCAGAACAGTGGTGATGAAATAAAGTACACAAAGTAATGCGCCTAGTTGAACCTTTGACCTACTCCTCGTAAATACCACCGGTATTGGTATAGATGCCCTGACTAAAGATTAATGTATTTTTTAAAATCTGTTTATGACCCAAAATTATTGTTGACCAAAGCGATGGTTTTTTGGCAAAAGGAAAATAATATGCTCCTACTTTACGCCACTTACATTTTTAGCAAGAGGAAAACAATATACTTACGGCACTAATATTGTTGGATATAAGTTTTCAAAGAGCAACAACATAAAACACTTATTATTTATTTCACTGTCCATTCCACGGAATGACGATATAACTTTAAATGGAAGTGAAACAGTAATTATACTACCTAGTCACCAGAAACCGACAGCTTTAATCGGTTTCTACTTGACACCTGCAATTATGAATCCAAGGGGCAACTTTCAAAAACCTATTTAAACTTTACTGTACATAAGTGGGTAGATAATGAAAATTGCATCCTTCATATCAAAAGGAAGTTTTTCAAATTTTCTTGTCAAAGTTCGGAGTGACGACAAGATTGATCGTCCTGTCGGCGCGCAAGAAAAATAGCAATGGCGGGTTTTCATAAAAATAAATCAGGATTGTTTTAGTTGAAAAGATTTTTTGGAATTTAATATAAGAGAAAATGTTTGATTCCTAGGATAGATTAATAATTCATTTAGAAGATCGTCTTTTATATCGAGTGACTTCGCTCGCGTGATATTAGAAAATAGATATACAGGGTGTATCTGACAGCGTACCACAAACGAATAACATGGATGCAGTACATGATTCTGGACCCCCAGTGGTCAAAAAAAAAAAAAGTGGTGGAATTATCGGTTTTTTTCTTAAATAAAAATAATCGTTATTTTAATATTGTTAGGGGAAAAAAGGGAATGAATTAGTTCTAAAATTAAAAAGGCTGTCGGGTTTGATTAGAATAACAATTTTATCAACCCCTTTAACTTTTTAACTAATTAATTTTTCTTTTTTTTTCTTTTTTTACTGAAAATATTATCGAGAATAAATATTCTAAACTAATTTAAATTATGGTATAATTTAAATTATGGTATAATTTAAATTAGTTTAGAATGTTAATAATTATAATTAATGGTATTCGTTTGTGGTACGATGTCAGATACACGGTGTTTTTTTTGTTTTTCATCTAAATCTGTTTTATTTTTATTTGACATAAACTAGTGCTTGACTGCGATTTCACCTGATGGTAAGCAGTGATGCAATCGGTCGTTGTCCACACACACATCCATATAGTAAGCGGCAAATAACTTGACCCATTTGCTATTTTTATATGGTTACGCGCAGCCCCCACTTCAACTGAGTTCAACTTATTTGCCGCGTACTATACAAACTTTCGCCTTTAAGATATTAGTGTGACAACATTAATTTTATTGGAAACAAAATATCACCTGTGTATTTTAATAAAATCATGCTGTCATAATAAATTATTTTGTTTTTGAATTAAAAATTAAAATTAGATTACCTAAACTTCTAAAAAATCTGTTTACATATTATACACTTCATTTCATTAATTTAGATTGAAAACACACAGTAAAAATTGATGATTCGTAACGTTTCTAACAAAAACCAATCCATTAATTACTATTTAAAATCATCAATGTTAACATACCGAACAGTAATAACAATAAGCATCCATTGTTTCCATTTCTGGACTACAACTACGTAAACAAAATACTAATCGGCCTGGTATCTTGGTTTGTCAAACATCATTAAGGAACGAGTTCACTCATTAACGTGTCGCGTCATTTTAGCAAAACTGTGTAAATTAGGAGCGAAGTGAAGTTGTTTGTGTCGTACATTGGTCGTATATCGAATGTGAGCTTATCTCATTCGACGCCGCTCAGTCGCATAAGCTATACTTACTTGTGCAACTATGTGAAATAAAATCGAAATGCGTTTAGTGTTCTTGTTATTTGTCCTTTCGTGCCTGTTGTGCGTGTGTGTGTTGTGCTCCGACATGATCATCGGCGATACTGTCCATCGGAAGATGATCTTCCATCAGAGGGTCAAAGATTTTGCGATACCCTTCAAGAAGAGAGTGAAGACTTTAACTTTTACTGATCCGGAAAAGAGGACAATAAAGGTTTGTTTATTTAATAAAAAAAATGTTTACTTAGAATTTGATTTTATGTAGTTCATTTTATTTTATTGTCATGAGTTTAAGGTTTAATTAAGAGTAAAGAAAATAAATGCCAAAAAAAAAGAACTGATGCTCAGAATTTAATACGATTCATGCCTAAGTATCTATTATTGATATAATACTATTATTCGAAGTTTTAAGAAAAATAACAGTGATCATGAGAATATTTATCCCACAAAATTTTTAAATGTAAATAAATCCAGAAACTCGATAAAATAAATTGTCATTCTAGATACTTCACATTTCTTAGACGGCATATCGTAAGAAATATTTTTATAACTACGGTATGTACTTTGACCAGTCAATGTCAATGCCTCTTGTTTTTTAAATAAATAGTTCTATACAATTAACTAATAAAAACTATGTAAGCATTATGCACAAAAACTGCTTTGTCTATTGAAACATTATACAACCATCAGAAACCTGTTGTAATAAAATTAATTTGGCTAATATTATACACATTTGTGCTAGAATTTTTTTTACACAATACCCTCTTTAATCGCTGCCTCCATTGGATCTATGGGTCAAGGGTGATCAATTATGCGATCTCTGATTACTTACATAATCTGGTTCTATCATTGATATTAACAAATATAACTTTGAACTTTAATATCAGGTCGTTAAGATCAATTTCCATTGGCAATCATCTTATCTTAGTAGCATTCATAAAGGACAAAAGTCTTTTCCTGTTGACACAGATGAAGTCATACAACAGATAATATATTACTTTCAATGCAGTTGTTCAAGACCAGTTGCGTATATTTTGCTAAAAACTGGACTAGGTATCGCGATAATCAAAAGGGTTGGTCGTTGGCAGAATATAAAAACAAATTGTTATCTCAATAAGACGATTGACCCGAAGCAAGTTCACAAGCAAATGTCAAGAAAAAAACAAGTGAATATTTTTAGTCATAATAACAAACTGATTAATTTAAGTAACGGAATTTTAGTTGTAAGCACCTTCATTTTTTCTTAGACTTTGGTGTTTATTTAAGGATTTTTCAATGCATATGCACCGCATAATTTTTCATTGCGGTTAGTTATATTTTTATACATATTCACAAAAATAAACAAAGGAGTAGCTAGAAGTAAATATTGCGGTCAAACTTATGATGAAGTCAGCACTGTAAAAAAGTAAAAAGCATCGTCATTGTTTTTAGTAATATAATAATAGACTTACAAAAACATTCTGGCGAAATAGCAGATTATAATACTATTTTTGTGTTGAAATTTGAAGAGGAGGACAATGATAAAAATAAAAATAATATTTCTTTGATTATACAGGTCCACCATTTAGTATAAAAAATGTCCGAGGATTATTTAAGTCCTGTTTTGAAACCTATAATTATCTTATTGATTTTAGCAATTACTTATTTAAACACCTCTAACTACCCTTTTGTCCAAGTTTGACATATTTTTCTTTCTTTTACAGGGAGTTGCAGCAATAGACAACGATTTTTCCCATGCTAGTGCTAATATCACTTCTGGTGGTGTTGGATACTCACACGTCACAGTTCGAATGAAGAGTCAAAGGCATCATCCTTTGAACTTCGAAGTGGAAATATACGTCTAGTGATCTAATCAGACTTAATGGTGGAAGTGAAATCCTTATTGTAAGTGACTGTACAACAGCTTTAAAATGTTAAGTGAGAGATGGTAAAATGAGTGGAAAGCTTGATAAAGAAGATATCCTAATGATGTTCGGGCGCCTTCGACAATCTTCGGGCGACGACGGCGGGAGCCGCGGGCGTGCAAACAACTTAAATTGATACCTCTATTTCTGTTTTACTTTTCGAATATGCCTGCATCTTTAATTAAACATCCATGGAAACTCCCTTTAGAACCCTTTCAAGAGAAAGGCTTTGGTGAAGGGTGTGACTGAAACCGCCAAAATTATTCAGAACTTCCTTCCATCTTACCAATATCTTTTTTACATTCCAACTGACAGGAATCTCTATTTCTGATGATGATATTATAAGTAAACCAAAAGTTAATATTAATATTTTAGTAATAAACTTTGTCCCTTTGTATGCAATAATGTACCTATGCCAAAGGCCAGGGATCCCCTGCAGTAGATGACTAAGCAACTAGTAAGCTGTAGCGTTGACTTGCGTAATGTCACTATTAATAGCAAACTTATTTTATAGTCATTTAGTTTGTAAGTTAACCCATTAGTTGCTACCATGTTTTAAATGTAATGAGCAATGCTGCATGAGTCATCTAAGCGGCTATAAAGAGTATAGATAGTGAACCTTTAAGTGTTGAAATATTTTTCAATAATGCTACTAATGGGCTCGGTGCCAAACCGCTAAATTGTGCTATGAGGTCCATATATGACTGCAGGAAAATAATTGTCTTCAAAAACAATAGCTTGTTTCCTTATTTGATTTTGATTGGTGTTAAATACTTGGACAAGATCATTATGAATTTGCTACGGGCTATTGTTATTCTTTGTTTTTTACGTCGGAATGTATTTATCAAAATATTCAGCATATTACTTGAATTCTTCATTGAATATGTAAAACAATGCATCAATTGTACTTTTAACATCATCGGCATTGTAGAAAGTTCCATTTATGTAATTAACAATACCTGATTATGTAGCTATTAACTAATTAGAGTACATTTGAGATGTTTGAAATTTATGTTTACTGTACAAATGCACGGAGATGATAAACATAGTGACTTGTTCTTGGTCACGTTTGCAGTAGTACTATAGAAATAAACGTGTATCAAATATCAGGTAGTTTGAGGTTAGTTTAATGTTAAGTAGAGATTTCAAATAGTATGTAACCTGTGTTTAACCTTTACGGATGTTCATAATCAAATGGATAAACACAGGTCAAATGTTTGTCATTGTTTATTTTTATAAGACATATCCTACTGAGATTGAATTTCAATAAAATATGAGAATGTAACATGTATTGTTTATTTTTATGGCATCTGAATGTATGTTTAAAAGTAAGGACAGATTATAGAATATAATACAATAAACTTGCGATGCTAAGAATGTGAACTAGATGCTCTCAAAATATTTTTATTTTACAATTTTTATAATGTTCTGTTTAAAGAATATTACGTAAACAGTAGCTAATTTGTTTTGGAGAATTTTGTAATCTTATACATAATTAAGTTGCCGATTGCCTAATTATAAACACATTCAATAAATAAATTATGTAGGAATTTGTGCATGTTACGAAATATGAATAGTTCCTTGAGTTATGTACGAGTTTATAGGTATTTTATTAAGTCAAACTGTATATATAATCGCACGTTTTAAATAGAAAAGTTGTATAAATATGATATAGGTAGATATTATGTTCAATTAAATCAAAATCAAACAATTATAATGTTTTTATAACCAACTTTCTTTAACTTCATTCATTACAAAATTTAAGTAGAACAAAAAAAAAAACACAGGTGAAATTTCTAGTAGTTCTATTCTACACCTCATCTAACCTTCAATAACTGCAGTTTTTAAAGAATACGTAGACATTTTTAGCAGTATAGAAATATAATAAAAAAAAAAAATAGGTTCCTTTTTTTAACTTAAATTGCAGGTTTATGAAGCTTGCAGTTCTTGGCCCGCGCTTTTTTGACGAATTATTGTATCTTTTAGAGAGGAGGCCTGTGTCCCAGCCGTGGGAACATTATAAAGCTGATTATGCTCATATTATTTTTATAAAAAAAGTTATGTATTAATTAAAAATCTTGTATATTTATAATAAATTATTGAACTATGAAGTTACAAAGATTAAAACTAATAACAAGAAGTACCTTAATATTTACACGAGCCAACATGGAAACTTTTTCATCCATAACGTACACACAGTGACAAATAACTGGCCCACTGCCAGTACGTTATTAAATATCAAATTCCCCGCCACCGACTCTTTCAATATGCAAAGGATGACATGCTGCACCTCGGCTGCACAGATTTTGGGAAATTTTAAATTTATTTTAATATTTATGACTGCAGATAATTTGGCCGTAGTCATGGTGATATTCGGAAATTGAGGAATATTTTTCTCAGTATTTATTTTTGGACGGTCTTGCACTGTCAGAACAGCGAAGGCTGAGAGGAGAAGATACTATAGTGTTACAGGTGAGTATTATATGTATTTTGATTGCTGAATCTGAAATTTTGTTTATTTGTAGATGAAAAATCATGAAGTGACTTCTCTCGCTCCAGTGTAGAGCGATAGGACGTGTCAGACTTTTACTGACAAAAACCATAAGCTTCTCAGGTTTTGCTGACATCTCATTGAGGGGCACGCGGACCACTTTGCGCCGTTAACAACTCCGGCTCAGTTCTTACCGGACGTCTAGATGGTGAGTTACTCTTTGCTCGTCGTCCGCAACTCTCGGTGGCATCGCCCCGCGACTTCAAATGCCCGGGGAGTCTCCTGTGATGGTGGCTGGAGCGTGAGGATGTCCGTTTCCTCACAATTACGGCCCTTTCCTTTATTAGCACTACTGATTCGCAGAAAGAGGTGACAACTTTCCATTTTTTCTCGCTCCGGACCATGGTCTGTACCAAGGTTGGGTGTATTTGTGGCAAACTAAAGAAAATAGTAAATTAATAACGGCTGTTAATAACAGAACTAAGTATATTTTTAGCATACCTACCGTTGAATCCAAATAATCCAAACTTATCCCAAAAACTGATATTCATAACAGATTCATTCATTTTTCAGCGCCCTTTTCAGAACCACGCCAAAGGCATAATTGATAAGACCATATACCCTGCATATACACCATCATATATTATAGTGGGCTCCATGTAGAATTCCCATCACGTCCCTTTCGCTCAGATTTTCGTTGATGTTAATTTCACGCCCGTCAATCCCGGAATACATTGTCGTATATTGGCAACCAGAAATTTGGTTTATTATCCGAATTACATTATTATGTTCTCTCTCGCTTTTGTTGAAATTTAATTTTAACCTAAATTGGTTCGTTGGGTCGTGCGTTTGTGAGATGTTAATTATTTTATTCATGAGTATCAATAATGTTCATACTTTCATAAGATATTTAAGATTCAGGTTACTGAAGGTTTTCACCTCTTTGGTTTTATAATATGGAATTTTGCCAACTAAGTCCGTCATGAGTTTAGACTTTCTTGACTCGGTTAGAGGTAGGTATTAGGTACTTACAAGTTTTAGAATGATGCTGCGATACATAAGCTAAAAAGTTAGCTATTGTGTTTATACTAAAGAAAGCTTCTAGATCCGGTGAGTGACTTGATTGACTTAATGTCCTATGTCCCCTAGATGGGGAAGGGGGCGTCCTCTGTTGTCGCCCATCGTGATCAGTCTTGAGCTTCACACTTCACTTCTGTACATTACATTTTCTGCACTTACGTCCTTTAGCAGCAGTTAAGGTAGGTAGGGAATAACGGTCATTGACCCTCATACACTTATTGACATTTCTAATTTCAAAAACGGTAGATAATAAAGACATAAAACCATCTTGAATCGACCTCTATCGTGATTCTTTACATGATTTAGTAATGAAAATCAGTTTATTGTTTGTTTTTCGGGTACCTACGTGGAAATATTTGGAAAAAATCAATGTACTTTATTCCACGTTTATGTAGGCGTCTTCTATAATACCTATAACTTATTTTTTATTTCAGTCTTTTACAAAATGTCCTAAAGATCGATATTTGGTTTAGACAACGTCTTTTAGATTTTTCCATTATAATTGACTTGAATTAATTTAAAATAGGTACTTATTTGTCATTTCTAACAATAACACGATAACCGTTTTAACCAAAGTATCAAAAAAACGTCTTTGATATCATGAAACGTGTGGAAAATACATGAGGACTTATAAAAGGGGAACAGCTTAGAAAGGCCGCCTCGGTTTTTGTGAGTGTTGCTCCACTAATAAATCAGGGTTGCCCGCTGCCTAGCGGTCAACTGACGTGGATCTACGAAAGCAAAACACGAATGTAGATAACTATGCTAAATGTCTTTTCCTGTATTTTAGAAATAGGAAGTAATTTTCTTCTTTTCCAGAGGATACTCTTTTTGTTTAGGTGAGAAATTATTTAATGATTTCTCTTGGTCTAGGGTAGAAAGGGAGGTCATGACAGACTTTTACTGACTAAAACCCACTCATATGTTCCTTCTTTGTCTTGCAACCCAGGACCCCTAGCTTCCCTTACGAACAACCCATGACCCATGTGGGCTTCGGCCCTGCTGGGTCCTTACGGTTTTACTGACATCTCTTTGAGGCGTGCGTGAAACAATATGGGCCTTCGTCGACTCAGGCTCGGTCTTGACGGTTACCGGACGGCCGGACGGCGAGTTACTCATTGCTCGTCGTCCGCAAGCCGTGCCATACTAAGTGACGGTTCAACCTTCTTTTCCAAGTGGTTACTTAAGAAGTATTTTAATGCACGATTTAGCTAAACAACGACATTTCAAGTATTGAAATTGCCTTATACACCGTTAAAATTTGGTCGTTTTAATCCCGCGGAGGGTCGATTCGGTAAATAAAATACTATCGATTTATAAAGATTAAATTAAAAAATAAAATACTTTTTTTAAAACTCGAATTAATTTACGCAAGTACGAAATTAATTTCTTAAAGTAAACGTCAGCTGAGCGAGTCCAATGAACTGTAAGCAGTAAGTACGCAACGACCGAAAACTACCTACAAGGTCATTGAATTGCTTACTTAAAGAAATTAATTTCGTATAAACTTATATTAATTCGAGTTTTTGGAAAAAAAAAATTTATTCTTTACAAATCGATAGTATGTCATGTAACGAATCGAGCCTCCGCGGGATGAAAACGACTAAAATTTAACAGTGTATTTATAAATACTCGTACTATATTTTTTTTTTTTTTTTGGGTAGGTAAAATCTACCGTATCTATCGTACATTATTGCCTTTTCTTTTCTTTATTGAGCCGTAATTCGCATTTTTTATTCTATTTATGAGTTTCTTTTTTTCTTTGTAAGGACAAACAGGTAATTATTTAGCTGTATCTAATTAAAAGCGACGCTTAACAAATGAGTAGTTAGTTTTTTTTTCAGTTGGCGGCACTAGTGGGCTGTGAACTGCCTCTTTATATAATTTGAGCCCAGTAGATGCACACGTTAACAGCAGCGTTACACTTAGTACTGGTGGATGTTCATGAGGACTTCAAAGGTGCATGTTTGTGGGCAGTTATCGTTCTCCACCATATGGATCACCTGGACAAGTAAACCGCAAAAAGTAGGAAGAATGTCAACGATCTTTCAAGATTTAAGAATGTTTACTTTACCGTCTACTTTCTTTTTGTACAACCAAAACTTGTTTGCTATAATTATTTTTCTTTGTCTGATGTCTCTGTTCAAATTATTAAAAAGGAAACTTGATAACGACGCAAACACTTTTTCTTGCAGCAACATTAAAATATTTGAGATAAATAATTTAATAACTCATTATAAAAATATTGTTTTAGTGGGAGCATACCTACAAATAAGTTAAACTGCTTTTTTATCATATTTTAATTTTTGAATTAATAAATAGACATGTCGTGGCCAGATCATAGAGATTTATCACTTCATGATATGGCCAAGTAATACTGGCCAGATAGTTTAAAAGTTAACATTTAACAATACTCAATACAATACTCGATTGGCCATATCATTGATGTAGGATTTCTATGGTAATAAAAGGTCTAAAGAAAGTAGGCCAAACGAAAATTGAAATATCATCAAACCATGGACATCAAACTTTAACGTTTAATACAATCTGGCCAGTATTACTTGGCCATATCATGAAGTGATAAATCTCTATGATCGGCCATGACTGATGACACAAGTAGGTATGTACTTGGGTACTTGATCATTAAAAGGTAGCCAGACTGCGTTGTTTTGGTTATAAATTTATCTATATTGGTTACATAAATTAAACAAACAATGCCATTAGTTGAATTCACAGTTAAACATTGTGATTTCGGAACCCGTTATTTACCGTGCTATAAATTACACAGTAATAGTTCAAATGTTTTGTTCAAATGTTTAACTTCACTACACTGTTTTGTTGTTGGTCAGTTGGCCGCTACTTGTTCTGAATTCCAACTTTAGAAATAAATAATTGTTTTTGTTTGATTTGACTCTGTACTTACCTAAAGCACTATTTCTTGTCGAAAAATAAAATTCCTAAGCTGTATTTTCCAGATTATTCAACCTGGTAAGCTACAAATTTTCCAGGTGTTCAAACAAAGTAGGTACTTTGCCTAAATTAGGTAGTTACTGACACTATGAATACTCAGACAAAAGCCAGAAAGAGTTTTACGAAAAAAAAAACACACTTTCAAAAAAAGAACCCGAGTCCCACATTCATACATTTGTAAACAGGCATTATGACAAACATGGCGCGAAATAAAAAAAAAGGAGACAACGCCCGGAATATTTACGTTTATATATTTCATCAAAGAGACAAAGAGGAAGTTGGCGCGAGGGATAAACAACAAAAAGGGTAGGGTTTTCCCGCCCTCCCTTATTAATGTAATAACTGACACTTTGCTTTATGCGAGTTTTTACTTAACTATAGTTCGTTTGTGAACCGCGATTACTGAGATGCTCGCCGCGGTGTGAATTTTAAATTACTAATTTGCGGAAACGGTAAAAGCGTGGAAAATTAGTTTGTAAAGGAATCATTAGCTCGCCTTTGTAAATTTTAAGGGGTTATTCAGTATTATTTATAGCCTAAAAGTTGTTAAGGGTTGATGAATACTAAAATGTTATTTATAACATGCTAAGAAATTCATTTTATACTCTTTCTTTACTAAAATTTCGAAGCAATGAACGCTCTATGAAATCATCTCTAGCCCAAAGATAAGGTAAATACAAAATAAAGAATGAGCACAGTATCTAGGTGAATCTACTACGATTCCTAAGCTCGTAGATAATTGGTTTTTTGCTAGAATATTTTCATTTTCAGACCGGGAATGGAAATACACCCGATTAATCGTGATAAGATCTACCCCATCGTATTTGGATTAAGTTCCTACAGGAGTGATCGATGGCATAATGGACACAAGTACCTACGGAATAAAAGGAACATTTTATTGAGCTCTGTGTTTTATTTGTACAAACATTTCCTTTATCCAAAGCTGCAAATCGACATTTTCACAAAGCGCAGAAAATTCCTGACATAAGCATTCCTCTTCAATGTTCCACGAATGAAAAGCTTGAAGATTTTCTTGATACTGTTTATTTCGTGAAACAAAACAGAATGCAGCGTCACGCCGCGGGAAGCCTTCACGTCCGAGACAGGAGTTCCCTCCAATCGCAGTCCAACTATCGTCTGCGTTCCATATCAGGCGAACGTTCCGAACGTTCAGGAATTTCCAATAATACCTTTCCACTAACATACACTTGCCACCTATTAAAAATATCCAAAAATAAAATAGACTGTATTACAAGACCGCTAAAGTTTGAAGTCCCTTGCGTCATAGCTTCTGGCAAGCAAATAGAATCTTGCGAAAGGTCTTTCGCGATACTAAAGGTAAATTCGAAAGAGTTTCCAGCTCTCAAAGCTATGTTGTTACCAGCATTAGGTACTTCGCGACGGTAAGGTTAAATCGTTGGCAGTAAAAGGAAATTGCTTCAGTAATGGAATTATTTTCTTAGGACGCTCGGTAAAAAAATTAAATTATGCTAAGAAACGTAAATAATTTTTCATTTTTCTTCAACGGGACAGGCTTAACGACTTTCATAGGAACACATTACGTCGATCTAGTTGCAGAAAAAAGCCTATGATTACGTAGGTAATTGCTCTATTAAATATTCCATTCCATTTGTAGGAAGCAAGGGCCTACTGCATTGTTCCAAGGAGTAGGAGGTGTAGGAGGGATATTTAATGAATTAATTTTAATTGTAGAAATAGTATACGCAACTCAGACTTCATTTAATTATAAAACAATTGTGACATGTAAATGTAAGCATGTAGCATAGCATAGCATCAGCCGTTAATGTTTCCACTGCTGGGACTCAGGCCCCCTCTCTAGGAGAGGGGATGGGCCGTAATCCACCACGCGGGCTTGTGGGTGTCACATGTCTTTGAACTTTTTGTTCTAAGACATGCCGGTTTTCTCATGATGTTTTCTTTCACCGTTTTGAGAGCAGTTGTGATGAAATTAATTTACCCAAAGTAATGCGGCTGGGGTTTGAACCCGCTACCTACAACTCGTAAGTTGGGGTCGTTACCACTCGGCCACCACTGCTCTCGAGGTGTAAGTTTGTGGATTATTCATTAGAGATTATTTTGGCACAACCATTGAAATAAACGGCGACATGAATTTATAAAATATTCAGCTTTCTAATATTTGTTAGTTTTATTATACGAAATAACTTATTGTTATGTTTAAGTAAACTAGGTACATAACTTATAAATAATTTAACAATTTTTTCTTTATTTCAAGAATTTTAATGTTAAATATTGTTACTACCAATTTTAATATGCTACAAAAACCATAGTGTAAGAGCCTGTGATACAGGTTTATCGTAGTACACGCAAATTTTATAGCCATACATTTGTATTATTCCTTAGATGTTATATCAGTATTTTACCAAGTTTTAACTCTGAATAGACTTATTAAGTGAGTATTATTATTATATTTCAACCAATCTATCCAGCCTTTTCCCAATCATGATATTAAGAAGGTCACCCATCCACAGACTGACCACGACCAGAGTTGTTTAACTTTAAAGAACGACCCATGCATCCTATTATTATTTAACAACGCCAGCTTCTCTTTCTAATATTTATTATACACGGAAGTCTATTCCATCTTTCTATGTTGCGAAACATTTCTAACTCAGTAACTAAAACTAGAGCAAAATGTCTGATAGATTTAAAGTACACACGTATGGAGCGGGGTCAGCGTTTCATCGTTGGTACATAAAAACTGTTTACATAATCCACGTCCTATGCGGGGCTAGCTTTTATAAAGACGTTTTCAACGAGGGCCGATTGTATTGAAAGGGAGTCATTAACCCATTTCTTTGTGGATATTTTTAGCCCATTCACTGCTTTGTTATTGAACTGTGCTATCAGAACATTGAACTTCCTGCTGCAAGTCTTCGTCGAGTAATGCCCCTCGCCCACGGCGACTTTTTGTAGCGAAGCTGTCGCGCGTTTACGAAACGTATCGTAACTAACGCGCTACGCATCACGACTGTATCGAAACAAACGCGCGGCCGTGGAGCGGCCGGGAAGCGAACAGAGGGCGGGTGGCGCGTGAATGAAACATTCTACATCCAAAAACTTATTTTTTGTATTGTTACTGAATCGCGTTTACATCGCGACTGTATCATTACGAACGCGCGACAATATCGCTACTGCATAACTACAAATAGTCATCGTGGGCGAGGGCCCTAATAGATGAATAGTGGTCTTTATACTTTATAGCATAGTTTGAGTTGTTGATTTTGCTGCAAATGTTATGGCAGTATTATTGTAAGTAATTGGAAAGTTTTACGACAATTGCTTTTTGAGTTTTATTGGTTTTCTATTTGAAATTTATTTATTTTTAATGTTAGAGGAAGATGTTCTGTGGGATGTTTATTTTGTTTATGATTATACTAAATATGGTATGCATTAACCTGCCTGGGACTTCTCAAGTATTTGTTGTAAATTGTATTATTTTATTAAAATAACCGTTTGGTTTGGCATAATTTTATAGATTGGCCAGGCTATTTAAAAAAATAGCATTAATCGACAAAAATTGTGTAGGTACCAGTATAACCGAAAATACTGCATCTGGTCTATGTTTATGTAATAAATGTTGGTTTCGTTTTAATGTAATGTCAACATATTGTGTAAACATTTGTCGGCTAAACAAATAAACAAAAATGAAATGAAACAAATAAATAAAAAACGAATATTTCTATACTTAAACCTTATAAAGTCAAAAATTATGCAGCACACAAATACTTAAGTACTCCCTAAACATTGGCCAGATGAATTTCCTACTACCACTTAGTTCGACAAAGTTCTACTCAATGTTCTTGTACCATGTCATATCAAACTCCCATCTCGCCTTTACGAAAGCGGTTTTAATCTTCGTATAAAATGTTGACAGAGGCGGGGATTGGTTGAGAAGCTAATTGTATAAGACTTGGGGGCCATCCATCAATCAGGCTCTGTCGGGGACCGGGTAGGACTAATTTGCCCGTTTGTTTTGCCCATAAGCTCGCGGCTTGCCCGTCCACTGATAGATGTTTGATTACGGGCAGACTCGAGCGTATTATTAGATAGATTTGTGATGGCATTGTGGATGCGGGTTTTTGTATGGTTAATTAGATTTTTTTTTAGTAATGACCGGTCACTAAAGTCTGCATAGGAATGCTTCAAATTCAATCTGGTTATAACACAGTTTCTTTCGAGCCGCTAGCAATGTCAACAGCAGATATCACTGGTGGATAAACGTAAAAGATGTGAATAAGTAAGTAAGTAGAATAAGTAAGTAGGTAATACGACTGGCCTGTTGGTCTAGTGGTTAGTGGCCCTGACTGATATGCCGGAGGTCGTGGGTTCGATTCCCACCCAGGACAAATGTTTTTGTGATGAGCACGATCATTTGTTCTGTGTCTGGGTGTTATTTATCTATAATATGTATGTATTTAGAAATATATAAGTATGTTTATCAGCTGTCTGGTACGCATAACACAAGCTGTGTGGAAATATTATTTATATACAAAAAAAAAAAATATTGCGCATCAAAGATAAGAGTAACATCTGTGATGAAACACCAAAAATGAGAATGGCTATTTCACATAAATAAGATCACTGTCCTCCAAACTATGAGACATGTCGAATCGTTTTCAGATTCACAGAACACCATCGAATGTGTCCGTGTGAAAAAAAAAATAAATTACTAGTAAACCGGTTACTTTATATCATTATCCAAATTAAGGTTCAAAACAAGGCAGTTTTTGGTTTTGAGTAAAGCTCAATTCACATTAATTACATACACTAAAAACCCGCCAAATAAAACACAATCGGCCTTATAATGTTCCCACTGTTGTGATATAGTGTTCCCCGCTTTAAAAGAGCTAATACCAAAAGGCCAAACCACCACGCAAGCCCATTTACATGTGACATACATCCACACTGGATGGATGAAACATGTAAATATTAAATATTGAATATGATTACGGTATTAATATAAGTACCGTCTACTATTCGGTGGGAATTACTCTGATAGCCAAAATATACGGGCTATCATAAGGTCGGGGCCGTTACCACTCGACCACCACTGCTTTTGCACCAAACATAACAAACTACAAAAGCCTTCGTTTATCTCCCTTATCATAAAACCGTTGTGAGCGGTATCGGTGCACCTATCCGGCTTCACACTGAAACACAATGAAACAAAGAGGAACTTTATAACTGCAGGGGATTCGGGCAGGAAAGCATCAGCCTTCGAAATGGCACCCATAAAATAGTTACAACCGAACAGGGAGTAGGGAGGAATGAATTCATTGAGATAGGTACGGGAATTTGCGATATGAAATATTAATATATTTTGTTGGACGTATTTATAAGGCAACTAGCTGACTCGGCAAACGTTATTGTAGAATATAAATTTATCTAAAAAATATGGAGGAGGGGTTAGAGTGTAAAAAATAACATAATCCTTAGATCTACCAAATATTATATTAAAAAAAAACATAAAAGTCGGTAACGCCGTTTCAGAGGAGTTCGATAGCAAACATTGTGATACGGTATTTTTTATTTAGGTATAAGGTATTTTTTATTTAGGTCATAACAAAATATGCGAAAGTGCAAGAATTTGTTCCAAATTACCTAATTGATGGTTAGGTAGTTAAGAATTAACTGTCGTACATTTTTCTTGAATGATAGAAGTTAAAACAGATAGAAAATGTGATATCTTATTGCTGTAGGTACATAATTGACTTCAACATATATTAGCTACAAGTAATTATATAGTTTTTATACAAAAAGAAAAACACTTAGGCGTCGAAGTACTCTTTAACATGCCTGTTATTTGCGCACGCAGAATACGTGCGTATAAGACTGACAGTAATGCAACGTTGTGCATAGCGGCAAATCGTACTTCTGCAGACTTCGAGGTCGAGTGTTGGACTACAAAAAGTTCCGATTCGAATCAGACATGAAATTTAAAGAGGGATATTCAACTTAATTTTCAATAAAACGCAGTATCTTTTATTTTGTGTGTTTTCGTTTTACCTATCTTTCACTTCGCTATAATATGTGCATGCATGCTGTGGTCTCCTACCCCCTGGTAACTGTGTACCCTTCTTTTTTTTTTTTTTCGGTTGGTAAAATCATCCAATGACAAATCCCGCCCTTGGGTGGAGCGGGAAGTAGTGTCAGACTCTTACTGACTAAAAACCTACCCCGTTCCATTCTTCGCCTTGGTCCCAGGGCCCCGGGTGCCATTTTCACATACCCTTTGACCCCAGTAGGCTTCGGCCCTGTCGGTAGTAACTGTAGGGGCACAGTTTGCTGACAACTCCTTGAGGCGCGCGGGAACAGTGCGCGCCGTAAACGACTAGAGCTCGGACCGGTCTGTTACCGGACGGACGGACAGCGAGCTACCCATTGCCCGCCGTCCGCGAGCCCGCGCCTACGGTGACCGGAAATCGGGATCGGAAACCCGGCGGCGGCGGCGGCGTGTACGCCGTTGCCTGATGCAGTCGGCCTCCTCCTTTGCTAGCATTACTGCTTCGCAGAAGGAGGCGACCGCCTGCCACTCCTCCTCGCTCCGGAGCATGGCTTGAACCAAACCCCGGCGCGAGAGATCGCTGCCGCCGATCGCCCCCACAAGGACACGGCGATGCTCTTCCCAAGCGGGGCACACCTCGACTGTGTGCTCCACCGTGTCCTCCGGATGCTCCGCACAGTGGCGACATCCGGGCGTCGTCTCCGCACGAATCTTGTACAGGTACGGACCGAACTTGCCGTGTTCGGTCAGCACCTGCGCCAAACGGAAGGTGACGACGCCGTGGGGCCTTTCCAGCCACGCCTCAAAGAGGGGCCTTACCGCCTCAATCGTGGCGTGCCCAGTGTACCCTTTGTTGGAAATAAAATGAAATAAATAAATCAATATGCCACAAATCCTTTCAAAGTCATGTCAAAATTAGTCCAATAAGTAAATATGTAATATTTACTGGACAAGCGATACCTACGTAAACCATACAAATATAAATTAAACAAATATTAATACTTTTTATCTTGTTCAGCGTGTGAAAACCGAAACCAAAGTTTTTCAGCCGTAACTTGTGAATGAGGCTAATTCCTGACAACAACATTTTTCCAAAATTAAATACTTTATTGACTGTCCTTTGTACGTCTACTTTTATTGCAAATAATACATCACAGTGCCATCAAAAGGGATTTTTAATGGATGTGCACCTGGAATTTTTCAGGAGCCGTCTACAGTTACATACGCTTCGTTTCACTGAAATGAACGACAATATAAATTCCGTCTGAAAAATATTTCATATGGACGCTTTATTGGCTTTTATGGCTAAAAATGAATGATTTACAAACATGTCCAATTCGTTTTTCAACAATGGTTTTGGTTTATTCGAAAAAGATTTTAACAATTCATTGAATTTTATTCGTCGCGATTGCTGAATAAAACCTAAAGCAAAAATAAAAAAGAATTGCTTTTGTTACTACTGGATAAAAACAAAGCATCTTACAGTCACAGGAACTCTTTAAAACAAATATAAAACAGGAAAATAGATCGTTCCCACCCTTCCTCTTTTCCTTAACCAAACTCAAACTTTTTTTAACACACCCCCAATTTTCTTTGTCTTCTCAAAACAATTCAGGGAACAAAACCAGAAAGTTTGGTGTAAAGCAATATAATGAAACTTTGGTTATATTAGAGGCTGCGTTCGCATCGGTAACACAATCACGAACCACTTTGAGAAACTTGACGAAGGCTTTTTGGTAAGGGAAAGTTGGCTAGAGACGGGTATGTCCCACCCATACAAATGACTCCAAATGGAGTGGCAAACGTAAGGGAGAATTATAATCTAACGACATTGCTAAAAGAACTCTTTGTTGGTTCCGCTTCCTTGCAAATTTGGATGGGGTCTTTGTGGCTGATTAGGAAAATAGGTCAATGGTGTGATTATTTTGAATGCGTTTGAGTGTTGTATCTATCTGTAACAGAAATACTGACTTAGCTAATAAATCATACCTATTATTAAAGTACGAATTTTTTTATATTTGGGTGTTCGGTTGAGCATCAATCACACAAAGACTTAACATCTTGGAAAACTTCTAATTTCGATCAAAGTATTTTAACTTCCCCCTCTCCCTCTCTCTTTCTCCTCTCATTGACTTTTCCCTCTCTTAGAGAGGAGGCCTGTGTCCCAGCAGTGGGAACATTAAAAAGGCTGATGATGATGATGATGATGATGATTTGAACTTAAAAGACAAACGTCATTTGCACATAGTCACCAACGCAGGTAACAATGAAATCTGCAAGATTTAATCGCTATTATCTAACTTTTGCCATAGGCTTCGCTTGCGTGATTTTCAGAAATACTTTTTCATGATTCTCGCTATCATTCATATTGTTTTATTTCTCTCTAGATCCAATTTTGATGTCTCCTCAATAAGAGTTATATAGAGGAGCCAGTTACACAAATTTTGGCTAACATAAAAGTAGTTCAAAAGTTGCTGCCCTAAGTGATAAATTCAAACAAATCGATATACTGACTCAGCCTTCTCTTTATATCTTGGAAAGTTTTTTTTATGTATGAAAGTATATTGTATGTTCGTAGAAACTAGGGACTTTTTAAAGTTAGAAGCGATTTTCATAACAAAAATACGCGTAGTAAACACGAAATTGTATTGCCCAAATGGAGATTAGCATAATGATGGTGTAATTGTTGTAGTGATAGTTATAATTATTTATTTTTTCTTGCTTTTATATAGCCTCTTTTATAATGTGAATGTGAGAATACTGTAGACTCCGCGAATTCTTGGATTATTCACTTTTTTTTATGAATAATTTTAGTGTGCTCTTGGGTACAATATTGACTGGTTTAAACTGTCCTTACATAAATTTTCAATTAAACTGTATTATGGAAATATTGTCAGAAAACCATTTTTTTTTAAAGAGTAACCATGGAGTTTCTTGCCGGTTCTTCTCCATAGAAAACGACCAATTTGATTTTTTTTTCTTTTTTTTCGTTTTCAGTAGGCCTATGTGAAATAAAAATAATTTTGATTTTACTGGTTGCTAGTGTACTAAATAATAATAATAATAAATACACAGAATTTGCAGATGAGAGCGTCTACTGATTCTGTGTTTTTTTTTTGTATTCTGATACCCTAGTCATTTGAAAAACGATCCTATAGGATCATTGGTAATGATCCAACTCGTCCAGCCTTGAGCATAGACCCAGAATGGTAAGCCTGTTAGTTTTTTCTAGACTTACAGCGATGCCTCACCGTCATATACCAGTTCACATCCCACTCGCAAATCTACGCACAAAACGCTTTGGGAACATTCACTATGCGTACAGCTAAGAAGTGGAATTTCCTGCCGGACTCTGTGTTTCCTAGGGCCTTGCCATGACGTAGTAAAATTTAAGGCATGCGCAAAAGAAATGGAGATACTCGTTCATCCTTTACAGCTCAATACCTTTAAAAATTCAATTTAGGTCGACAAATGGGTTGCGTTAAAAACTCGTGGTAGGGCCTTTTTTCTCCCGCCCTTGGGCGGAGTGGAGGATAGTGTGAGACTTTTACTAACTAAAAACCCACTCCTGTTCCTTCTTTGTCTTCGTTTTAGTGCTTCGACTCCTGGGCCATAGCCCACTACATACCCCCTAGAACGAAGCCTCAGGGAGATGTCAGCAAACCGCCTACGGTTTGCTGACATCTCCCTGAGGCGCGCGTTGAACGATACGCGCCGTCGACGACTTGGGCCTGGTGGTAGGGCCTGTGATAGCGACCAACTTATGGGTCTTACAAGTCAAAGTTACTTTTAGACAAGCGTTCTCCATCGTCGACCACATCATCGCTTACCATCATGTGAGAACGTAAGAATAATAAAATGAAGCAATTAAATACATTAATTTATTATGTAGTTTAAGTCACCTACCATTTTCTTTTTCATGCCTAATTGCTTATTTTAACGAGTTCCAAAATAAAGTGTTTCTGTTATGTTATTTGTTTCACCACTATAAATTTGTGAGGCCGTAAAAATGCTGGCATGTACCAGGGCCGCATAGAGAGAGGTAGTTCTCCGGCCACTAAAACAAGGTCCTTAACACTTAGCGCACTGTAGCATCTTTTTTGTATGGGAACATAAATCATTGTAACGAGCGGTCTTTTCCTGAAGCGTTTTCTCGCGTTTTCCTTCTACGGATGTTGCTTGATGATAAACTACTTATGGGTTTAGAAAAACTCGGTTTATGTGCCAAACTTCTTGGTCGTGTTTGTTTCTTTTATTTGTTTTTGGTCGAGCGTTTATTTCTTTTTCGGAGTGCGTTGTCTTGTTAGAAATGTACTATAGATATATGGTAAACCTTTAAACCAAAATTTTTCGTGTGTTTTTATGATGTGCGTAAACCGCTTTATTGATATTAAAATAAACCGGAGTTCTATAACGTAACAGTGCCATAAATGTTCTCTTTTTGTTTATTACCATGATATACTTTTTCCTTTTGAATATTTTATTCAAATGACTGCCGGTTATAAAGTATTTCGTTATTGTTAAAACCGTCGCATTCTGCCAATGTTGTTACATTTCATAGAGTCTGGCGTTTACCTGGGGCATTACCCATTACCATGACGTGTTAAAATGTCAAGTGTGTCGGCGAGAAAGAGGGATGAAGCTGTACAGTGTACAGGTACACACTGTATAGTTCCATCTCTTTAACAGTTCAGTTTAGGTAAGTAGTCAAAAGGGTCGCGTTAAGATCTCGTAGTATCCTCGGGCCTCTCATCATCATCATCATCATCATTCCAGCCAAAAGACGTCCACTGTTGGACATAGGCCTCCCCCAAGCGACGCCACAATGGCCGGTCCTGTGTGTCTCGCATCCATCGGACTCCAGCGACCCTGACCAGATCATCGGTCCACCTTGTGGGAGGCCTTCCAACGCTGCGTCTTCCGGTACGCGGCCGCCACTCCAGAACCTTTCGGCCCCAACGGCCATCTGTTCTGCGTGCAATGTGCCCAGCCCATTGCCACTTAAGTTTGGCAATTCTACGTGTTATGTCAGCAACCCTGGTTCTCTTGCGGATATCTTCATTTCGGGCCTCTGTATTTACTTAATTAAGAGGGTCCTTCCCCACTCACCTATCGTCAACATCGAGCATGGTTTGAAAGCTTTTTCCATCATCTAACGCAATCCAACACGATGTTTGATGAAAAGGTTTGCGAAAAAAAAGAGTTAACGCCTGAATACTATGTTGACATTCGTTAATTTCGTGATTTACTCGAATATTTCACAAAACTTGTTCCGGGAAATACAAGTTGTTTTTTAAAAAAAAAAAACCTCATTAGTTAAAAGAAAATTGCCGTCATTCAGAATCTCGATTAAATGTGCAGGGCTCTTTTTTTAATAATTATGAGTACATTATGGAGGAACAAAGTTCACGTAATATAACAGATTGTCAGAAGTCTTAACTGGATTAATTTTACACAAATGTTTGTTTCGATTACTATAGAAGCCTAGATAATATCCACAAGATATCTGTGTATCCGAAATATCTGGAGAAAGATGTGTAATAACATCATAATCACGAAAGAGCAATTGTATGAAAAATGTACCTCGTGTTGGCCGCTCTTAACTTTTATTCATAGCAAAATCTCATTTCAACGTTCATCAAAAGAAATAAAATACCAAACTGGTATATTAACAAAACGACAAAAACGTATGGAAATTAACAGACTGTTCAAAAACTTAAAAAAAATACTTTATTCATCACTCAAGTCTGACACACGTGCTCGACGCTCAACGCTTTTGTCGGCGTGTCTCTCCTGTATTTGACAGGAGAGACACGCCGACAAAAGCGTTTATAATTAAAAATGACACTTTTATAATTATTTGAATGTGAATAGAGGAGTAAGAAAGCAGAGAGGTGACTGCGGTCCTATTAAATACTTTTTATGTCTTTCAACGTCGTAGACCTGAGAAAAAAAAAAGACGAAGGCGTGAATGAGAGCCACAACTGTCAGAATAGTTTTAATTTATTTCAACAATTATTTAGAATACGGAAATCTTGTGGATTTTTATTCTACATTAGCACTATTAATATCGCCCACCGATTTGCTTGCGACACCATTTGTCTTGTTATGAAATAGTACCGTTTCTTTGGTCAATGTTTATGGAGTCATAAATTATATGACATATTGTGTTTTGCGGGAATAAAATTAAATTTGTACTTATTTTATATTGTAGGTATTTATACCTACTTAGAGGTTTAAACTTACTTCGCACTTCGATATGAGTGTAAAGCTGGGTCATATTTCATAATATATATTATTGTTTTATATTTTTATGTTGTTCTAACATCGTACAATGACACATGGTAATCAAAGGTCAATTTTAAAATAAAGTTACGACCAGTATATACATTCTTCACTAAAAATATAATTAAATTATGATAACATAATTATTATTTTTGTAATTAATAAGTAACGTTTTTAATTGGAGCAGTGGTAGCCGAGTGGTAACGGCCCCGACTTACGAGTTGTAGGTCGTGGGTTCAAACCCAGCTAGGCGCATTAATTTATGTTATATTTCATCACCACTGGACCGCTGAAATCAGCATGCCCTAGAACCATAAATTCGAAGCCGTGCGACATTCACCAACACGCACTGAGCCCGCGTGGTGGAATAGGGCCCATTCGATCTCCTAGAGAGTAGGCCTGAGTCCCAGCAGTGGGAACATTAAAAGGCTGATTACCTATGCTATGTTTTCATTTGATTGTCCTGCTGGTCTAGTGGTTACTTGCCATAGGTTCAATTCCCACTCAAGACAAATGGTTGTGTTAAGACTAAAATTATTTGTTCTGTCTGGGTGTATCTATTCTACCTATAAGAAGGTGTATAGAAATATATAAGTATGTTTATTAGTTGTCTAGTAGGTACTCATACTATGCTATAAGCTCTGCTTAGGTTGTTAGGTACCTACTAGATGACGTTGTTTGAATGTTGTTTGATTATTTTATTTGAGTGGACACAACACAACAACAACATATTGCAACACAACAAACATTAACATTGTATAACAAATTAATTACTTAATATTCTTTTAAAATGGTTAAAAATAATGCAGTAAGTAAATCCAGATATAAAGAAATATCTATTCCGTTCAAAAAAAGCCGCTAGCTAATAAAATCATTTAAAAAGAAACCGCCCACGGCACAGTCAATTTTTAGTCAAATGGCGTAAGAAAAGTTGTGTAAGAAAGAATGATTATATCATTTTAAATTCCACACATAACTAACATTTCCCATTAAACTGTCATTCTTTAATAATTAACAGCTGATTATTTTGAGCGATTAATTTCTAATTGCCTATTCAATTCTAGGTATGACAAGCTCTCAACATGCTTAGAGAATGTCTGCGGAAATGTTGCGAAAGAGTTTACTGTGGCCCTAGAACGCAAAGCGCAACCAGATAACACAGGTTTTAGTCAGTAAAAATCTAACAACCCCTCTCGCTCCACCTTAGAGCGGGAGAAGTCATTTCATGATTTCCCACCTCAAAAAAGCACACCATAGACAATCAAAATCTAGCCGCCGGGAACCCGACCTCAATTTCCAGCCATCGCAGGAATGGACTTGCGGACGACGAGCAATGGGTAGCCGCCGTCCGACAATCCAGTAATCGTCTAGATTGAGTCCGAGTTGTCGAAGGCGCGTAGTGTTCCACGCACACCCTAAGAGATGTCATCAAAACCGTAGGTGCCCAGCAGGGCCGAAGCCTTCTGGAGCCACGGGTTGACTTCCGAAAAGTAAACCCGGAAAGCTGGACAGAGAAGGAACATAGATGTGGATTAAGTAAGTAAACGCCTGATCCGCCCTCTCGTTCAAACCTAGAGCGTCATTGGATAATTTTCCGCTTATCAAAATAAATGAACGTACAAGTGTCGTAAGTTTAAACCGAACGCCGTCTCATTATAAAAATACAAACATAAACACAATTTAGTGCGAAATAAACTTTATCTTATCTCTCTACCAATTAAACATTATATTAGCTTTTAGAAAACTTACTAACGCGACTTCATTAAATACAAATCTTAGCTAATTACCGCGCCGATGTAATTAAACAACGGTGCTTCGTTTACATCGAAGCTTAAGGGTCACCGCAGACAGAGCAGTATAAAACAATTGACCAATTATTTGATAAGGAATTATGAAACTAAATTACTGCTACATAGAGCTCAAAATAGTATGCGGAATTGTTTGAAAAAGTTACTTTGGCACTGGAACGCAAACGGCATAATCAGTAAAAATCTCCATCCAGGGTATGAGGAGACTTTCCTCTTAAAAAAAAAAATGTTTCCATATAACGTGTGTTCGATTATGCACTTGTGTTCGATTCTGGCTACTGTTTTTGATAGCTTTTAACAGAATGTTCACCTATAAGGCCTTGCTTGCTGGCCAGGTCGACTATAGGTCTATCTTATGTCTGTTATGCAGACAGGCATACTTATAATAACAGAATCCCACGAACATCACTCACAGGTATACCCTCGGGTAAATCCGTTCAGTGAATTCCTTAATTTAGGATCCAACGAGTTTTCATCCAAATCTCCATTACATCCAGATCTTCATATCAGAAATACCATAATTCAAACCATATACTCTGTTATTATTGCAGACAGGTGTGCATATAGTAACAGAATCCTACGAACATAACTTACAAATATACTCCGGGGTTAGTCCGTCCAGTGAATTCCTCACTTTACAATCCAACGAGTTTACATACAAGATTGAAATAAGAAGGCAGACTGTCCACTTCATTAGTGGCTTCGATAGTCAGAAATACCATAATTCAAACCATATAATTACTTTGCATATACAGCATGTGATTATTTTGTGTTATAATGATCGGGTGTACGGTATCCACTTATTGCACCTTATTAACATCGTAGCATATCATCGTTATTTTCCAAATTATTATCGTTTAAGACGTCGATGCGTCGAAGTTGTATCTAATTTTCTCCATTAATGAAGCTTGTTCTGTCTACTGGTTATACCTACTTTTTACTGTATCAGTAATTATGCCTTATAGTCAATGGCTTTCATTCTCAGTTCATTTACTGTTGTAATAATTATTAATAATACTAAAATAGCCAAAGGTTATCTCTCTACATTCTGAATGTTATTGCTTTCTATTATTGCCCATGTTTATGATTTTCATCTCGTATAACTATTTTACAGCTTGTTTGGGAGTCTATATCTACAGTTAATATGCAGTTAATAATTGATGTTTAGGAGCTTAATATTGCAAGATATCCATTAAGGTAACAGCTTGCTGTGACGCTTCTTGGTAATTAACTAAATCATGTCACTGTTTATGATGTAAATTTAACTTTATATTATTCTATAAGTAGTTAAACATGCATTTGGACGCAGTTCAGCTTATTTGAACCTAGTTTTTTATGGTTGTGAGGATTGTTCAAAAGAGCAACTGAATGGATACTGGTTGGTATTAGTTAGTAAAAGTCTAATAGATAGTCCTTTTCGCTCTACCTAGAGTAGAAGACGTCGTTTAATGATTTTGCAACGAAAAAGGGTGTTATGCTTATTGCTTATGTTCAGGATTTGGAATCTTTCCGTAGTTTGATGATAATCCACCGTATTTTATAACATGGATGGATCATTGCACAATTCAGTAAAATAGTAAGTGATAAATACTCAAAAACTCCTACTACCAATTACATAAACATCCATAACCTCACGCTCACGCATACACTGGAATTACTCTTTAATAATCATATTTTCCATTGTGCTGCAGCACTAGCTATTAAAAAACATCAAGCCACTTTGGTTCGCGTAAACATTGGCCAATTAACTGTAATTTCAGTTCCCTGAAAATTACGAGTCCGGTCTCCGGGGAAATTTTTCATTGAAATAGGAGCAGGCAAAAAGTCGGAACGACATTAATCAAGGAAGAGGAAAAATGAATTGTTCATACCTTTCATAAAACTGCAGACATTGTACTGGTTTTTTTTTTTTGGCTTGGAAATTTCATTATATAGTACTTAATTATGAGAAAGACATTAATATATTATTTCTTAATTTTTGTAGGTCTAAAAACATTAAAATAGATATTTATTTATATAAAATTATGGCGATTGGTAAATATGTAGGGTGGTATTACCATTATTTAAAAAAACAATTATATTCAGTTAGGTCTGAATTAACTAACCTAATAAATCTTTCCTATTCACTTACATCATTGGTGCCATTAGTAAACCCAATAAGTGCGTACATATTGCAATGCAGGAATATCAGGTGTTCCTGCAACGTTGCAAAAAGTAACAAGATGGAAGCTCAGCGTCTACGTGGCAATATCATAATATCCTGTATTTTCCTCTACTGTGACAGACGGAACTTGCAGGGAAGGAAAATAGCTTGATACCCTACCTACATTCAGTGGCGTAGCTAGGTGACCAAGGGCCCTGGGGCAAAAACCAACTTGGGGCCCCTAAACTGTTTAGGCTTTATTGATATACTATAATTATATTATACATATTTTAAAAATGCAAAGGAACTTTATCTTTAAAAAAATCTAAGTTATAAGAACATTGATCATTCACATGCCCACACAACGATCAACGACAGACATTGTCGTCGTTAATACGAGTATTATAGGCGACAGTATCTTTCACTGCTTAATTACCAAATATTCTTGAGTAGACTTTTCAACCAACTGCAGTGGTCACAATATTATCTGATTCACTAAAACATTCAATATAATTTTTCACTTGTTCACTATGCGGTTTGTTAATCAGGCTTCGGGGGCCCCCCGAGCTTGTGGGCCCCGGGGCACTGCCCCGCCTAGCCCCTTAGTAGCTACGCCACTGCCTACATTACTCCTCTTTTTACTTTAGAAATAACTCAACTTTACACCTAGCTACTTCAATATTTTGCAACAGCTGCGGCTTTCAGACTTAAATATGGGGTAACTATGATATGTTCCCTCAAGCGCCCTTTACACAAATAGTTCCTGACTTTAAAGTGCCACAAAAGGTGGCAGACAATTGCTGAACTACCGAGTTAGGGCCACAAAGTGGACAGACATCAAAGTTTAAAATTTTCCTTTTCGATGGAAGTATGTGTGCGGAAAGTGAATGGTGTCGCACCATACAGGCTCACAGTGTTAGGGGAAGTAGTTTTATGACCCTGGCACCCCAGCGCGCTGTAAGTCCGGGTTGATTCCTTGATCACATAGTATATGCAATTATTTGAAAGTAAAATTTATGGATTCACCTGTCCTATTTGGCCTAAAGATTCTTCAAGATTACGAAAGATCTGGCTGATCTTCTTGATCATAAATAGATGGGTAGGAAAAGTATTAGGCCGTGTTTACGGAGACGCAGCCTGTTGGGCGTTTCATCGTATATTGCAGCAGCGGGCCGCGTCATCACTCGCGCAAACACAAACATATGGCTATGTACGACGGACCGCCCGACGCGCCGCGCAACGCACCGCGTCTCCGTAATCGAGCACTAATAGAACTAATTACCTAGAATTTTTAAATTAAATAAAATCTAGTCATCTGAAACAAACTCATAGGATAGTGAGTATAACAAATCCTCTTAAAAAAAAAAGGTCGTGGCTCCTCTTTTTGTTTTATCCTACTAAAGCAAATCCAGGAAAGGGGCTAACATTTTAGCAATCTACGTAGGTTTGTTAATAAGTATATACCACCGTAGCGGTGAAACTAAAGCAATTGCAGCATATTTGGAATATCTATCATTTTGTTTTTCGAGAATAAGTTGAAAACTAAACGGTAACCTGTTTAAAAATTGTATTGAATCGTTGATAAATATGAATCCAAATATAATAAATATACTTAGTGCAATATAAAAACAAACGAAAGACATATAGATATTGCATTTATGTATATACAATCTAGTTTTTACGGTTTAAGTATTTATTTTGTATTGCTTCAGATTGTCCAGTTTACCTGTTAGTTTCAATTTTCAATCTAATGCTAATCTCAAGCTTCTGAACTCTCACCATATACTGTGCAGCTAAGAATGCACGAGCGTCTTGAGACGTCTCCCCCAAGTCAGTTGCAATTTTACGAGCGGTCGCCCCATGCCGGTGGAGCCCCTGCCTTGCACGCAGACTTCGATGGAAAGTAATGGAAACAAACAACAATATTTTGTACACGGAAAATTGCTGGAGGCTCGCTCGCTACGGGAAGGAATTTGTGTTGAACTTTTTAATCTCTTTCAGAGTGCCTACGGAGCGATTTTAACTATAAAGTTGAGGATTACTTGTAAGTAGGTATTATGCGGGTAGGTCGATATTAACTATGTCTTTTGGTGATCAATTTTATGCACTCTTTTTGCATTTAGGTATTGTTATAAAAAAGGTTGTATTGCGTCTACATAGTATAAAACGAAATGGTTTTCCGTCTGTCTGACTATCCGCAAACACCTCCAAACCAAACACAATGAACCAAACAATGTTGCGGTTTTCACAAACTAAGAGAACTCAAAACGAGGAAGGTTTATGTATAGGTATAATTTTTAGGGGCGGGTCACTATATACCTACAAAATCAGCAACTTATAATGTTCCCACCGCTGGCCGCTGGGTAGTAATCAACCACGTGGACCCAATGCGTATTAGTGAATGTCACTTGTCATCAAGTTTCCCAGTTTCTTCACGAAGTCGTCCTTCACCAACCATTTCGGTCGCTAATATTCATAAAATTAGGTAAGAGTGTCGATAGATAATAATATAATGCTCAATATTTTGGCTATCAGTGTTTTACGACTTAAAGTGCACTTCCTTTTCAACTATAAAATACCTACTCAACAGGAAGGAAAACACGTCTCTAATTAAAAAGACGGAACATTAAACACCAATGTACCTATCCACGCACGCTACGAATTCCCAATTTATCGATGTGTAAGATCAGTGTTATCGCCGTCGCATCTTGACGATGATTTATAACCAGTTACTTAATAACGATAAAAATGAAACTATAGGCCCAATTATGAGTCATTTACCTATAAGAACTCATGCATATAAATCAATGTAATCACGGCTCTGCGGTAATCATAGGACGCGAAACCGACCTGACTTTGTGCCGGTCATACTAAATGTGTCACCTATGCCATGAGCTTAGTAATAATGGCATATTGAAATACTGGATTTATCTAGGTCTTTTCTTTCAATATACCTACACAAAGCTGTTTAATTCAATTTTCGTGTAAAATATGTTTGTAGGTAGACACTAGGTAGATATTTAGGTTCCGCTGGCGTAAAACTTGAAAGTAAAGAACTAAGGGAACATACTTTCGGGATCAGCATAATGTGATATCGCAGGATATAATCTATTTTTGCACGCCATAATTATGGCGGTAAGACCCCTCTCACCTTCCGCATGACGCAGGTTCTCATCGATAATGGACAATTCGGCAAGTTCCTGTACCGGATTCGTGCGGAAGTAACGCCTAGGTGTCATCACTGTGTGGACTACACGGAAAATGTAGTGGAGCATACGGTAGAGGTGTGCCTCACTTGGGCAGAAAACCGGCGTGTCTTCGTGGAGGCGATCGGCGGCAACGATCTCGGCTTATGTTTAACTAACCACCAGATCTAAAAAAACTGTAACGCAAGAAATCACTGTACATTGCCAAAAAAAAAAGTAAATGATTACCAAAATTAAATCCTCATTTTAGCGTTAAACCAGAACCAAAAATTGTACAAAATTGTAATCCTACTTAGAGTAAACGACTTCAAATTATGATTGTTTAAACAAAAAATACCTACCTAGTTAAAGACCATAAAAAAATTACCGTATTTTAATATAAAAATAATGACATTGAATTTAATATGACGTTTAAATATAAAAATTCCCAGACAAATAATTAAATCGCTTGATTAAGCCCCGCCTAACGAGACTTCTATTTCTGGGTGGTTATAAAAAAACTAACGATATTCGGATTGCTCCTGTACATGAATTTAGTGATCAATTTATAATATTTGGTTTCATAGTGAACTATAACTAGAAAAAGTGTTAGGTATTTATTTTTTGTATTGGGTGCAAGGATATCGATTAGGTGTAATTTTCTTGTCGGTTGTTCTATATTTTAGGTAGGTAATAGAAGTTACGGTCACAAAGTTATTTTTAGTGCTTATTACAGGTAACTATACACCGTTAAATTTTGATTAGCTCGTGGAGGGTCGATTCGGTACATGAAACACTATCGATTTGTAAAGATAAATTAAAAAATATTAGATAGGGTTTGTTGATAGTGTTTCATGTTCTGAATCGACCCTCCACGGGATTAAAACGATCAATATTTAACGGTGTATTTATTCCCATATAAAATTACGTTAGTTTAAAGTGATTTCGTTTATTCTGATTGGGAATCAGAACGAAATAATTTTAATTAACTAGGATCTGCGTATTACGGTTCACTGGTTTTATTGAATTACACACACGGAATCCAATTTTAGCTCGATTCACCAGGTGCATTTTCACTTAAAAGTCCGTTTTCCACCATATCTACGCCATTTAAAAGATTTACGCGTTCGAAAGTATGGCTACTATAGGTTCAAAGGCAAGTCGAGCGCGTACGTCAACAATGTTTGTAGTCTCGCAAAAGCATGGAGGCGACAAATGCAGTCGGACAAACTGCAGGCCGTTTATTCCGGAGCTCCATGGGAACAGACACGACTGCGAATTTAAAATTCCATTTCCAGACAGTAGGAAAAGTTCAAATTGCTCCCACTTATACGTAACTATGTATACAGGTGTACCTTTATTGAAAAGATATTTGGGACTTTCTATCTACCCAACCTAACAATTTTATGTAGGTAAGTACGAGTACCTATGTAAGTATAATTTTGATTGAACACCCAGAGCGGGTGAAGTTATTTGATGAATTCTAAGCCCGAAAAAAAAGCAAAGGTACACCTATATTTTACAAATTTTCTGTTTAGGCACGGCTGATCTAAATTAGTTTACAGTAGTCAAAAATTCTGATTACGGTTTACCATAGTAAATAACAAAAATTTGGAAAAAAAAAATAACATTATGGCCGAACCGGAAGCTGAAACTAAGACCTTTTACTTAGCAAAAACGCTACCTAGCAACGATGCAGTTGCATGTGATGTGTAGTGGGATAACTGCTGCTTGTAATCAAGAATTTGGTCATCGTTGGTTTTAATAGTCCTAAATTCGCTCTGACGATTTTAATTTCACGACTCTGTCTGTGGATAAGTATTTCACCTGTGGCCAGAAATGTGTTGTGCAGGTTTAAACTTAGTTTATATTTAGGTACATACTACCTAGGTAGCATAGCATAGCATCAGCCTTACAATTTTCCCACTGTTGGGACCCAGACCTCCTCTCTAGGAGAAGGAATGGGCCGTAATCCACCTCGCGGGCCCAGTGCGGGTTGGTGGATGTCAAATGTCGTCGAATTTTTGGTTCTTGGAGCCGTTTTCCTCACGATGTTTTCCTTCACCGTTTTGAGAGCAGTGGTGATAAAAGTAATGCGCCTGGCTGGGTTTGAACCCGCGACCTACTACTCGTAAGTCGGGGCCGTTACCGCTCGGCCACCACTGCTCTACTACTGTAGGTACTACCCAGATACATACAGTCCAAATATTCTTCTTAGTCAAACTAATTCTCCTAATTGGCACATACACTAATAATCCACAGCCTGCCTGTTATGCCGATTTCAACAGTAGCATAATTATACTCTCTCGTCTCTTCATTGTAGTGTAGCAATCCTTGGACGTATCAGTGTCAGACAGCAGTGGACAAATGGACAGGATACTAACCAGCTGTTATGTTAATGCTGACTATATATAGCCCTAGGAAACTCATAGGTACATTCTTATCATCTGTAAATCGACGCATAACAACGTAACGGTGCATATGATTAGTTTTGGATGTTTATGTTTCCAGAAGTTTTTGAATCAAAGTTGAGTGTGCAAGCGCCATCTATAAAACAACATTAAAAGTTTTTCCATGACAGGGTGGAACATGTTGTCAAGATGTGCAAGGAATTGACTAGATGGCGCTTTTTTCAGAAGTACTAAAACTGTGGAGCTCAGAATACTGTTAAAATAATAATATTATTTGTTTACCATTTTTTCCAACCACCATTTGCCAGTATAATATAACTTCACAACGGTCTAACGGCCAAGCCAGTTTTGTTTTTTTTTTATATTAGGTAAAATCAGCAAATGACAAATCCCGCCCTTGGGTGGAGCGGGAGATAGTGTCAGACTCTTACTGACTAAAAACCTACCCTGCTCCTTCATTGCCTTCGTTCCAGGACCAGGGGTTCACTTTCACCTAACCCTACATACAAACATGACTCTGTCCTCTTATGGCATGCAAGTCGAATATTCAACTTTATGGCACTACCTACAACTATATGTAGCTATAGACTATCACGATTTTACTGCTAGGACACATGCTTATTATCGATGAAACTTAAATCAACGACTCGGCATAGTACAGGTAACAGTGAAAAGCATGAGTAGGTAAGTCAAGCACTAGTTTATTAAAATAAAAAAGAAGTGTGTTATGCCTTATTTACTATACTCTTTGGTGTTGTGTTTAGTTTTATTTTTTCGGTATTAATTTATTAGCTACCAATTACAAAATCCCTACGGTTATTCATCAATTTATTTAATACTGTACAGGAAGAGTAAGTAGGTAATATATGCGAACAGTGGCAGCTCAACAGGTAAGGAGTAAAAAAAAAAACACAAGATCTACGTTTTTTAAATATTTACTAATCCAAATCAATCTTAAACACACATCAAAACATACATAATATGCACAATCTCACTTAACTAAAATTATTTATTTCTATAATATTGTTTTTGGAAAACAATTTTAGATTTTGTTATTCTCCGCTATATTAATACTTTAATGAAAGATAATAATAAATATGTACAAGTTCTTTTAAGGCACGCGATTAATATTTGCCCTAACAATAAGTACAAATTAATATTAAAAAAAAAAAAAAACAATGACATGTATTAAGCCCGTCTGCTGATGGCACTAAGCATGTTTCAAGAAACAAAATTGCTAATGTTATTGCTTATGAAACACAGTAAATTACTAGTTATTTGCAGACAATAAAATTATTTGTACGTTAAACACATCTATTTCATCACATATTTTCACATTTACATGATACGGATTTCTCGAGTTGTTATGGCATTTGCATTTTATGATTAAATCTTTAAATGCTTTTTTGTATTAGTATGATTTGTACGAACTATTTAGATGCATGTGAAGTGTGAATAAAAGCAGTTTTCATCCGTTTTTGAACAACCGCTGAGATTTTCTGCATGATTTTTTATCTGTGAACTCAAAAGAGGATAACAATATAATATTTTCAACATAATTTTAAATATTGTCCAGTATATATCTATGAACAAACAATTTTAGATCTTACTAGAAGGCGTTATTGAAATAACTGATTGCCTATTACGGGTAAATCATTTTATTAATTATGACCCATTTTTAATATTGGACCAATCCTATAGCGAAAAAAAATCAGCTGAATTTTGTTTCGCTATTTCAGATTTGGTGCATGAACAAAAGATCCCTTAAAAGGTGATTATTTCAATTGTACCTTGTATAACTTTGTGAAAACCAAATTAACATGTACTATGAGACGCAACCAAGAAATATTAGGTTGACATGATTATAAAGGTGATGTTTGTCCCATGCTTTAAGACATTTGGTAATCTAAATATGTTTTATGATTATTTAAAAGTGTTAACACATGCTACGAATGAGGAGACGTCTCAAATTAATCGTACTTAACTATGTATGAGTGAGAGACCAACAAAATTAAGTACTTATTTTATGAAATAATCATGGACGGAGTGTTAACAACTTCGATGATATTTTCCACTTCTGTAGTTTTACGGGGATATCTACTTATAAATGTAGGTATTCAACATAACTTATTAAGAAATATATAAAAAAAAAAACTTATTATTTCAAATAATTTTGAAAAGAAAAATTTCTTTAAAATTGGTTCCGAACTCTCGATAAAGCACCTAATTAATGTAAAACGATAAAAAATTGTTACCTACTAATTAGCTCATCTACTATAATTACTTATAAACAATTTAATTTTAAAGAAAATAATGTATCTCCACAGATAACAATCGTGATAATATACTTTTACCTACCGCATTAATCTCAATATCAGATCTCTATAAAATCTTGTAAAAATATTCTCCCAACTTATTTTAGTCGAGATTACTTTAATAATAAAATATTATTTAGTATTATAACATCTCTATTGCACTAATCGTGATTTATTATTGTTATAATATTGCTTTTAATTACATTATGTAAGCTCTATACATAACAATATACATGTAATGACGAATAATTGCCCTTGTTACATTAAACTTGAACGTTTGTGTAATCTTTGAGATTATGTTTGGGTAAATATTTTTCAATGAATAAACTAACTGCAGATCTCTGATATTTGTATAAGATAAACGAAATCTAGAGATTCCCGAAGAGATTGTAACGAAGGCACTTATAAAGTTAATAATGTTGCCACAACTAACGTAGAACTACCTACTAGACACTAAAACATTTGGGTATTATTATTTATATTCTTAGAAAATTAATATTTCAAAACTGACGACGATAAATGTATAAAAATTAACATTTAGAAAAGTTAACAATAATTTAATCTCTTCTAACTTAGCTATTAAATTAGCATTATAACAATTTCTATAGAACCAAAAAGGTAAGAACATTGTACATTTAATTAAGGCACATGGGATGTACAAATATTCAAAGTTATCTATAAATATTAAGCACTAAGAGTAAAATACAATGCTATAAATATTATTTATTTTGAATGAGAATTCATACACTCATTGACCAATATAAAAATGTTTTGTAAAGGAAGACATTGATGATTTAAAATTTGATCAGAAAAAAGTAGTCAAATATTACTATAACATATTAAAGTCTTTGGTTTTAAAGTAATGTAGAAATGATTGCCGAAGGTTTGTCGGGTCGATGAGTATATGAAGAGACAACCTATATTAGACTATAATCCAATGTCAGTCCAATTATTTATGAAAAGCAATTTAATATATTTTAGCATCGAAGGTACTTACTTGACCACTTGACGCCATCTTGTTCTTGTGACGCGCAGTCGCGCCACAGACTATCCATGTAGCGGCGAACGATCAGTGTACGTACGTTTGAATTGCGTGTGCAGTACTTCATGAAGCACATTAAATTTTTGATCGATAGATTTTCATCTAACATCAAGTGAAACTTATTTCAAAATCATGACCGCACCACAAAGCTTAATTCATACAATAGTTCAAAGCTTCTAGGAATCATGAAGGATATTTTAAATGTTTTTGTAAAGAGATCAAAAAGCGAGTTGTGTTAGCAACTTATGTCATTATATCAAAATTAATGTCTAGCTACTGCATGAATTAAGCTTAAGTTAGAAGTCAATATTTTACTCAAACCATCTTTTTTGTAGTGACGGCGCTAAAAGTGCGAGTTTTCAAAACTATATTCTATCAAATAACGTTAAAGAAAAAAAGTTATAAATAAATATCTATAAATTATAGAGGTGCCACGTTTAACGCCGTGATTTGTCCGGGTAGCCTAACAACACTCGTGCTTCAACAACAACACGTTCAAGCGACAACAGAAGTACAAAAAGATACAATATAGTAAATATAGTCGATGGCGTGTGCCATTTCATAAAAAAATTATATAAAAATGTTAATAAAGTTCATCATGTTATAAACATAACAGGCATATAAATGTTAATAGTTAGACTATTATAATACATAGTATAATGTTAAACGTGAAAGGCCCAACAGCTAATAGCTACATGGTGGTCGATGTTCCGATGAGTATGTTACGCGGCGACATAGGGGGCCGGCGTGCAGCGGCCGGCCGCGACTCCTGTTAGTTCCTCGGCGCCGTTAGCACTCACCTAGCCGGGTTAACGAGAAGAGAGAAAAACAGAATGTTAGTATCGATCAAAATGTCATGGTCCGACTACACGAGTACCCCCAATCGCGAGTGAGCACGCTTTACTGCTTGCGTCGCGCTGCCGGCGCCCATCGGTGACGTAGACGGGTGGGGGGAGAAATGTGAGACGTCGTTGTAATGGAATCTCAATATGCGAAAGACACAGTGGGTACCGGCAACATGCAGCCAATCAACAGAAGCGATAACGCGTGGACTCGGATTGAACTGACCAGTGTACGGAATTTCTCATAAAAATAGAAATTTGAATAAAAAATGAGGGGGAGGCTATCAGGCATTCGCGCCGCGACACTTGTTCTGTTTGTGGCCCAGTTAATACTATACGGGTACTTCATTAGTTTACGCAGTTAATGGTTGAAAAATGTTAAGTCAATTTAGTATGTAAATGATAAATCTACAAATATAGGATTAAATGCCCAATAGTTCCCAAAAAGCAATGCTTGAAACACTAGCGGAGGAGGCCGCGATGTGACGAACATTGCTCAGACAAACAAGCATAATAAATTTATCACTTATGTATAACCATAGCACCCAGATGCAAGTATGTAAGTTATTTCAACACATTGCTGCAACATCTCAATACTGTATATGGCGGCATTCTCATACAAAAGTTGTTAATAAGTTTGTGATAACGAATCAATGTCATTACATATTTGCATGTTAGTGACTCATATAATATAAATACATAATTACAGATAATCTGCAAGTTGTGACAATAGCAGTTATGATAGTGCACTTAATAATTATTATTATGTCAACAAACGGGAACTTGGCCTTGTGGAGTTGCATGTTAGTTGTGTGAGGCTACAATTGACCAAATAAATGACTGCACGTCATCAACTTTATCGACATATATACTTTTGTAACACATAAAACATTTACTCTAACACCGCGGAACTAACGAGACTAAATAAAGAAAACGCTTAATTAAAATTTTCAGACAATTTATTGCGTGTATATTCTCAGAAAATGCATTTATTTACAATCAACAACGGAAACAATACTTTACAAAACATTATCGCATATTATCATCCATTTTATAAAATTACGAATAGCATTTCGACTTAAAATCATTTCATATAAAGAAGCGTGAAAATACGTAACCGACATAATGGATGTCGGCTTTAAATCCACAAGGACACAAGTGCAAATTATCTTAATCATAAACCACTTTCAAATAAGAAAGTAAATATAATACCTAAGGCAAAAATAAAAACAACTAGCTTAAAAATTTCATATAAAAATCTTATATTGACTAATAGAAAGTTGTGATGATTATGAAAAACATATCGAGTCAAAGGAGGGGCATTACGTTTAATACTGGATTGATGGCACAAATTCTGAGAATGCTCTTTCCTTTGACTAATACTGGGCGAGACTCAGGAAAGAAGGATCTCACAACCGGCTTATAGCACCTCCGTGGATTCTATTTGGCAATATTGAACACTACCGTCTATGCGAACATTTACTAGCTTTGCAATACGAGAATAGTGTAACATCAATCCTTCTTCCCTCTAATGTATAATTTATATCTGAAAATATTACGACTGTCCGGAGACATGTTGTGATTTCAATCGTTGCAACAACAGCATTGAAAACAACTACAGACAAATAATTTGGTAACGCTGATGTTCAACCTTGAATCAAGATAGAGCTCTAATAATGCCTCGCATCACAACATGTAACAGATCTAAATATCTATAAAAAAAGAAATATAAAAATCACAGTTTTCAAATTATGCAGTGTCACCTCAGATCCGGTATGAAGAGCGATAAAGCGTCTTATCCTCATACAAACTATTCAAGAACGTAACTAATAAGTACACAATATAATAAATATAAATAGTGACACAGAGAGACAGTTAAGCAAAGGTACCCACGCATACTCGAGACGAATATGGTTGCTCGGAAATATAAAATTGAAGTGATAGATACAATAACATAAAAAGTTGAAACTTGCAATTATATTGAGAAGCATTCGAGTGAGATTCGATATAGATATGCAAGTTCCAATTTGTGCGACACCAATAAGACACAAGCAAACGTATTCATCTAGCTGCATGCGCGCGCACGCGCTTCTCACCTTGTGAACAAAATGGCGGCGTGAGAGCGTTTTGGCGGGAATTAAGGCGCCGGTAAGGCAGTGCGCTGGTAAGGGTGCTCCCTCACCTGCGCGAGCCGTTGCGCCCTCCGCACCACACCTAGCGGCATATACACATTAACATCTGCGGCTCCCAACACCGAGTCGGTGAAACCAGACCTTTGCTAATCATAGCATGGATTATATTATGGGTTATAGAAATTCACTGGAAAAACAATTTGGAATACATTTAAAGCTGATAGACTACATAGAACTGGGTGGAGCTTTACATCTAAATGCTGCAAATAAATTTAATCTCAATCAAGAAATAGAAAAATTATTACGTTTTCTACACTTAAAGATCGCAAGTACCTAGATATCACTGCCAAATACTCGTCATTGTCGTACGGTAATACTAAGACATACTTTTTTTATGATTAAATCTTCATTTGGCAGTAACACTAACTTCTATTATTATGCTTAGGCCTATAGATTACTCTATTATCTATTATATTGCTTTGGAAAATATAACAAAATAAAACATTTAAATGAACGGGTCTACGTACGCCCGATCAAGGTACAGGTAATGGCTGGCTTCGATAATTTCATGTTTTAATTAAAATTGACTACAGTGTTAGCTGCGGTATAATAAACCTAAACAATAATATACTGGTGTATAATATTTTCATAAAGCTCACTCTTTTCTAACCTAACTAGATCTTTTAAAGATAATAATAATACTTAGCCTATGGTATGTTTATAAATATAATAATATGGCTAATAAATTAATAAGTTACGATATAATAATTGTAGCAATAACACTGTGCACAGTGCAGATACTGATGTTATTGCTACACGTTAAACGTATTTAAACATTTAAAACCGCCTAGAATGTTCCACGTTTTGTTCGTAATGTGTGTATCGCGTTATTAATTTTGTCAGTTTGGTTAAAATATAGTTAAATATGTAAATGTGTTGTTTTCATAAATCAATTTGTATTTGGTCCCTTTTGCTTGTAATTGCTGAATTATCTATGCAACTCATTGCGTTATTCAGATAAACTACTGTTAATACGAAAATTTCATTTGTTATTCACAAGTATTCAACTGGAAATATAGAAAAAAGGATGAAAAAAAAAACCACATGCAAATGGTGGAATTTTAGAATACATGATAATACTTTCAAGTAAGATAAATTTAGTCCAAAACTCAATGAAGTTTGAATCTACATTAACATAATGTTAATAAATTAGTTGTGTTACAAGCAAGGGTTATCACAAGAACTAAAATGATGGGTTCTATTCATATCTATCATCATTTGAGTGAAGTATATCAGTAACGTGACAGGTAAATTATTATATAAAACTCTATGTCTTTGTATATAAAACATCGGTAACTTATATAGAGTTCTATTGGCAGTTTTATTTAACTAAAATAATTTCTAAGTAAAACAATTATTCAACTGCCATCAGCCCTAACACGAGACAACTGATATAAAAGAAAATATATTTTCAATAAATATTCTCATATTTATATTAGATTTGAATAAATAGTAAAATTATTCTGTTATATAATAAATAATATATCTTTGACTGTAAAGTAAAACAAAAATTATAATTTGTATGAAACTGTACAAAACAGCCATAGAAGAAAAAAAAAACAATGTTCGTAAATATTAAAAGACGATAACATCGTAGGTACAAAATAATGAGTCGTTAAGCTAAACGTACTTAAAACAATAAAATCTTAAACTATAAATTGATCATGGCGTTTTATTATGACTGTAAAAGGACGTCCTGTGAGGCGTTTAGAAGAGGATTATGATATCAAGGACGGCAATAATGATGCGTAGTGTGATACGGCGCTTGCAGTCTGCCGTATCTTATTGTGGGCTGATGCGGCCAATGTCAAAAGCCAGCTAGCAGATATCTCGACGCTGCAAACCCCATTAAAATATTTATATCACACACAGTTCAACATAAGCTCTACACCATACGTTAGAATAGTGTTCATTAGTTGGTTAGTGCTGTGTAATCACGAGCCTGATTGTTCTTTGTTAACGTGATTTAAATATGTAGCTGTATTTAGTGATCTAGCAGCATCTACAACCGTTATCGAGTTTCTGTGTCTCATTTACTTTGTTTTGGAGTTATTAAGTCTAATATCGCGCAGCAGGATAATCCCTCCAAAAATGGCTCCAGATGTAATCGGTCAAATCACGTGCTATGGACAAGAAACAATTGTGTTATAATTCTGTCCGTACTCTTTAGTTGTTAAAATCAGTACCGTCACAAAGCCCCTTATATAAGTAGTAATTGTGTCAATATAGAATACATAAAATATTATGTGATGGGGAAGGCTATAAACGTACCAAATTATAATGGATGTGGCACTCGGTATGTCGTTACAGTTGCCAATATGAAAGGCGCCAGTTAAAAATGCTACAAAGACACATGAATTGACCATTCAGGGAAGCAGTTTGTGGGGATTATTCTGCTACTTGCTGGAAACAAGCTTGTACTGAAAGCTTTGTAGAAAATAAGGCATGCGACATACGTATGAGCGTTATAGCCTGGGCTGAATTATACCGAAGGTACTGCGAACTCGGGGACCTAAAAAGGTATCATTCTGTTCGTCGCGATACTAAATAATGAAAAGGCCTAAGAAGCCATGGATGATACGGACTGGCCCGTATCTTAAACTTTAAGCCTATTATTATAATGACTATTTTTGACTGTTACTGCCACTTTTCCAATAGCTTTTTATACATACCGTTTTCGAGGCCATAGCCAGTGTGTATGTTCATATAAACATGCGGTTATTTGTTCAATATTTGCGATAATAGTTATCAAATTGTATATTTTTAATATTAATTTGATCAAACGTTTTTACCTACTATAATTATTTTTGATTCTAGTGGACGATTGAAAACCCGGTACCGTGTGTATGTAGCGTTAGTAGTTAATAAACGATGCTTGATAACAAGTTCTAAACAACAAAATAAATTTTAATTATTGAGTTCCTAAAATTCAGGAAATATAATTGCATTAATCTTTACGATTTTCGAGATCAAGCCTACGTCCAGCAACAGGCTTCTAATATAAAAGGTTTTTTTTTTTAAATCCCCTTCTAAATAGTTTTATCAAAATTATTTCAGTCAATACAGTTGCCGCTCAGATGTCTGACTTTATATAACTAGGATATTGCATTCTGAAAACGATAGTTTTTTCGCGTCCCTACTTATGTGGCCTACGGTTATCAAACATCGTTCAAAATAGTCAACGGGCGAACAACCCACCCGTATGGTCCGCAGTGGCGTACTCCGTAGTCAGGAGCGGGTTGGCGGCGGCGGTGAGCGCGGCGTAATTGGCGTAATCGTAGGGAGAGGCGTAGATCAGCTGGTGGGCCGGCTCCCCGGGGGACAGCAGGCCGGCCGCGGCCTGCGAGGAGCCGTTGAGCAGCCCCGCCTGCGCGCCCTGCGACATGCGCGGCGACAGGATGAGCGGCGCGCCCAGCGGCGCCTGCGAGCGCAGCGCCACGCCGCCCACGCCGCCGCCGCCCGGCGCCAGCAGCCGCTGCGTCTCCGCCGCCGCCGCCGCCACGCGCCGCCACTCCTCGTCCGCTGTGGGATCGTCTGCGTTGTATCAATCGTACTTATATCAGCGAGCGTTGGCTTCCAAGCCTCTTTCCCGGTTTTGTGAACCATTCATGAAATATTTCAACCCATTAACACAGTTGTTTTGATGGAGAAATCAGGTTTGTTAGTCATTAAGCGTACACGTTGACTTGAGACTTTCCAGTGATGTGTCTCAAACTCGACCAGTTAATGTCATGATTGTGTGATTGCTGGTTACTAGCGCAAAAAGCTAGAAGAAACAGAAATGTGTAATAATTGAGTTGAAACTAAAGATGCTCAAGTCATCACGCACAATATGTATAACACTTTAAACTGAATACGCAAACTCCTTCATGAATTATGCCCTCAGAATGTCTCGAAGAGATTGGTGAAAAGTTGAGATAAAAAACATCGTTTCTTTGTCCGTCAAGTTTCCGTGTGCCAAATTCCTCTTTGGATCGAATGGTTTCCAATGGCCCTTAATTAGCGATAAGAGATCTTGGTACGGTGAAATCACCCATGTTAATAGTTACCAACCGTCACATGCCACAAATCAATTAAGTTAGTCATCTAAGCAGTCGCCTCGATGACTCACATCCGCAAACAAAAGACACAGTTTATGCTCACTTCAACAATAGGAATCGTAATGAAAACAGAGCAGAATATGTACAGTTGTAAGAAAACAATCCAATGAAAAATAATCCCACGATTATTCTGTAATATGTCATGCAAAATAATGTGTCCCACAACATTGTATTTTATCCAGGAAACAATCACAACTAGGATGTTACCTCATCACCATGATTGGAATTCCTTTGAAATGTTCGTTTGGATGTCATGGCATTTGCATAAGTACACAGGATCCCCAGGATCTTTCCACAAAGCACCCTTGAAAATTCACTCAAACCTTTAAAGCTAATTTGACTACTCCATACAGCGTTTCATTATCTCATTATTAGTTCATTGTTTATCTACAGGTCTTATATAAATACCTTGATACAAAAGTAAGCTAGTTCTGGACATAGCCTCCTCTTCTCTTATTTATCATTCAGGAACCCATCAAAGCTCGACTGTATGGAGTTAGATTTTAGTCACAAGGTACTAAGAAATGGAGTAATAATGAGGGCGAAAAACATGTCAAAGAATTTCCTTGTCAGAAACACGCCAAATGACTCAAGAAGAATTCGTGAAATCGACAAGTGAGTTCCATTTCTTAATACTCAATGACCGTATTAGTAAGTCTTAGTGGGTAGTTTTAGTGACAAAACATGAATGCGACCATACTTATGAGGCACTGACCGTTGACGGGTACCACGGCCTTGCTGCTCGAGTCACGGTATGTGCCGTTTATGATAGCCAACTCCATCAGTTGGCGTTTCTTCAGTTCATCTTCGCCATCGGCTTGCTGTAGGAAAAAGGAAAGGTAAGCATTATTAATTCACATGTTCATAAGAAATCACTTGTGATGGTGCGGTTTATGTCATGAAGAATATTTTAAGTTGACTAGTCTGAGGATCACTTTGTTGAATGAAATAAACCTGGTCAATTAAAAATATGACAAAAATAGTATTCACGCCTTGCATAACTATAATGGTAGTTAATAAATAATTTGTTACATTAACGTGGGAGGACCAGTTGTGACCAGTACTCGCACATTTATGCCATAAACATTTAAAATGATGCACAAACTATACATAATTACTTATGTCAGTAATTAAAAACAAACAATAACATACTTTATAGCTAAGAATTGAGAGGTCAAGTTAATTAAACATAATTCTAGAACCAAAATAAGGTCAGTGTCGGTAAAACACTATAGGTATGTATTGCCATTAGCTTTATAATTAGGTGCAAAAACTCGTATATCATTTTTGACTCTGATGGCAGTTTCTTAGCCAAGAATATTATTTTGGCAACAATATTTGGAAAAATATTCATTCAGAGAAATGAAGGAAATGAGTCAGAATACTTTTAGTTACTAGACTGGTCTGTCCTGTTCTAAAAATATCTTCTAACGTATTGGTTTAGGCCAACTGTTGCGGAAGTTGATCACCGACCGACTAGCATAGCATAGCATAGTATCAGCCTTATAATGTTCCCACTGTTGGAACTCAGGCCTCCTCTCCTCTCCAATTTTTATAAAGCTTTTATTTTGTTCACATAAGCGACAATATCTTAAAAAATAATATCTGATTGTCCTGAGATCAGAAGGATATTTTTCCTAAAAGGAAATCTTGTATTTAACTGGATGTTGAGTTTTGCTTACTAAAAGCACCTCATATCATACTTTAAGATTTGTATGCCAACTCATGGCGAAATGTGTCTGTGCTAATATATTATATGTCTCCATCTCTTACACCACATTTAATGCAAATAAATGGCTTTGACTTTGACTCTCTAGGAGAGGGAATGGGCCGTAATCCACCACGCAGACACAGTGCGGGTTGGTGGATGTCACATGTCTTCTAATTTTTGTTTCTAAGACATGCCGGTTTCCTCACGATGTTTTCATCCACCGTTTTGAGAGCACCGACCGACTACTGTAATATAACTTGAAAGAGCGTATGTCCAGCCATAGACTGCGAAAGGCCGAGTTGTTCAAATTAAATATATTACAAAAGCACATCATATGAAAGAAAATAGACAGAGCTATACTTACAAACCGTACCCTTGATCTTATATGACTGTTTTATAGTAACTAGCAAAAGACTAGGATCATGATCAACAATAAACAAAAACAAAATTAAATTTAGAATCTCTTAGATTCCAAGTTTGATATTACTCGACCATTTCGTATAAGTAGAACACGTTATCAAAACAGAATTATTAAGGTATCTAGGTAGAAGGTAACCAGTGTTCGTTAATTAGTCGTAATGAGTCCAAGCCTCGCAGTGGTTCAACACAATTGCTGATGACGTCATCACGCCTTAAACGCACGGCAATGAACGTAACACTGAATGCGATCTGTATAAAGATAGTCAAAGACTTTGTTACATTTTTCCCAAGGAAGATTTTACTGATAGTCAGTGGACGGGAGAATATTTATCGTATCTTTCGAGGAAGGAAAGGCGCTAAGCTGCCAGGTGCGTGTCCACCTGTGTTAGTTGCAACAGCGTATATTATAATTCCGTGGTCACTGGTAATATCCACTTTAAACACAAATAGGCAATTCAGACTGTTAATTTGGAATATCATTTGTAAAAAGAACATACAGTAGATTTTCTATATTTTTATGGAAAATTCTATTCAAATAATGTATGTCTTTTATTTATTCCGGATTTTTTTTTTATTTTTCATTGGTTCGCGTTTGACCACTATCTCACCAGTAAGCGATGATGTTGCCTAGAATTAACCTATTTATTTTTGACTTAAAGACCCCTAGGTTATAGCTATCAGGAAACACAGACACCGGCAGGGAATTCCACTCCTTAGCTGTACGTATAATAATGAATGTGTTCTCATAACGCTTTGTACGTATGGGTGGGATGTCCACCATATTTATGTAAAGGAAGACGGGCACGCATGACACGAAAGCACTTAGTGCTCGATTTCGGAGACTCGGCGCGTTGCGCGACATGGCTATATGTTTGTGTTTGCGCATGCGATGATGCGGCCCGCTGCTGCAATGTACTGCTACGTTTACATGTGGGCCCAGCCTCGGCCAATCGCTATTGTGTTGACGGGGTTTCCCCGTTTGTACAATGGCTACACAATAACGATTGGCCGAGGCTGGGCCCACAAGTAAACGTAGCATACGACGAACGCCTAACGCGCCGCGTCTCCGTAAACAAGCCCTTACAGATTACAAGGGATCTATCTTTAACTTCAGAACCTTAAAAACGACACTGCAATGAGTGAGTTACATTCGAGGTCACTGGAGTGAGTGCCAAAATGTCTATTTGGCATAACCATCCGCCAATTTGTAACAGAGTTTATCTTAAATAGATAATATTTGGAACAACTCGTACAATCCATCGCGTGGCAATCGATTGTTAAGTTAGTCATAGTTTAATGTTACGGAATAATAAAATGTTGCGGGCTGTATAAAAGAAAGATTGGAGATTGCGTTGCTCATACTCCATCCCACACGAAGGTATTTTAAGTATTCATTCTATTTTAGTTATATGACATGGTCTTTCTATTGCATTAGGCAACTATTTCTATTCTAGTTTGTGTACAAAGTTGTGTGATTTTTTGGTGTACAATTATATTATTATGTTTCAAAAGGATTTGGACTTATTCTTTATGGCAAACTAAATGTAGGGTTTGAAGATGTTAACAATAGGTGCTAGGTTATATACAAATGGTTACAGATAATTTAAAAAAGGAAATAAAATACTAAATATTACAGTTCACATTACCTATCTATTATATTATTATTATCATTATTCATAAATTTTATTTATAACACTAGTTTTGTCACACCAATGATCCCCATTTAGTCTCCTTTTTTATGTGTAATGGTGTACAATAAAGTATTTAATAAATAAATTTAATATTATATTATACCTGCTATTCTTAGTATTTATAATTTATATCACATATACACCGTTAAATTTTGATCGTTTTAATCCCGTGGAGGGTCGATTCAGTACACGAAACACTATCGATTTGTAAAGGTAAAAAAATTAAGTACTTTTAAAAAAAAACTCGAATTAATTTACGCATGTACGAAATTAATTTATTTAAGTAAACAAGGAATTGTTTAACAGAGTTTAATATACTTTTAAAAATGTGCAAAACTCTATCCAACTTGTGTGTGGCTTGTTCAGCTTTGCCATCTGTCACGTCTAAAGTTTAAAATTAAGGATAAATATTAAATAGGTAATACTTGTTGAACAACAATGAGTACCTACTCGTTTCTAACCTTCCTCAATAAGACTAGTAATAATAAAGTACCCAGTACAAGTCACCACAATGACCAACCATGTTTATGCCCTTAGTTACCTAGATAGCCGCAAAGCGAGTTCTCTTAGATCGAAGCCGCTCCTCGTCATCAATCATTTCAGATTTACACTATTGTTCTAGACCTGGGTTTCTCTTCACGTCTTAATGAGTTGAGATGTTGTCTTACCTATTTATCTTTCCTCAATTTACAGTTGATATTTTAGGGAATATGACAATAGTCTGTTAAATTGCCAGTCTGATATATCCTATATCAGAGCTGGAACGGAGGGATATATTCGGTCAACCACTATGCCTATAAGTCGTAATGTAAATTTAAAAAAAGAAGCAATCTACTGACTAGAGGTGTCTCAAATGACCAATAATAATATTACTATACTTACAGGTACAAGCAGGCGTTTTACTTCATCGACAGCCCTGGCCAATTTGACCTTCGCCCTGTTCTCAGTATCCTCAACAGTGAGTAGGACGTGGAGGTCGTCAGCCAAATGCTCCCAGTTGGGTTTTCCTCTGTTTGCATCCTCCTGAAATCCATCAAAATTATCCAGTTAAGATATCGACTTGTTATAAAAAAAAATCATTCCAAGTAATTCTCTAGAACTAAATATTCGGAGTAAAACTGGGCCCATGTCGAGGATTACGGCCCACTTCCTCTTACAGAGAGAGAGAGGCTTACATGCCTAACAATTACAAAATTATATAGGTCAATTATGCTATTTGCCTGCATCTAATGCCCTTCTATCGCAACGAATTCGTTTGTTTATGATGCTTCTATTTTAGCACAGCAATTAAGGTGCTGTATGAGAAATCAAATAGAGCGGGAAATTGGAATGACGTGCTGCTAAGATCCAATGTTTATGTTGAGGGGATTTCTAGCTTTAGTCATGGCGTCATTTTAGATATTGCCTGCAGTTTTTAGTGAGAGTTTATTAGACGAGTTTCTGTAGGTATTTAAAGTTTAAATATATTCTATGAGTAAAATTAGAAAAACTTTGATTGCTGACGATTTAGATACATGCAAATTTATTGAAGCTGTTTAGTACAGTCAAATAAAAAAGTTTTTAAAATATATGTTAAAAATGTAAGTTATTAAAATATAATATAAAGAAATGTATTAAAACGTGTTGCGACAACACCAAATAATTTAGAAAAGGGGCAGAAAGATGATGACAAAACTAAACAATGTTTGTCCGAATCATCAGTGAAAAAAATATTGTAATAAAATGAGCCAATTCGGAATTCTGTGTCCAAATATATATTGTGTCCAAATCATCAGCAACTCAAGTTTTTAACCATAATCGAACATTTTTTCAGGTCGAACAACCAGTCAAGTACCCATTACAATATTACATTCTACTATTGATAGTTGAAGTATGATTGTGAATATAAATAAGCCTGAACATTGCTATAGTCTCAAGGACGTAACTGAACGTTAATGGTCGAGCACTTCAAACAAGCCCATACAAATCTAAACGGAAGATCCATATTCGTTTCCCAATGTTTGGGCAATACTATTCGTAGAAATGGATTGATTCGGTAAGTTATGCCTCGAAATTTAGAGCAAAACAACACTCATGGTTGTATTGATAAATTCAAGCCAAGATTAGAAATAGAAGGGTTTTTAAACGTTGTGCTAATAGATGTAAATAAAAAATTTAAATGTTAATGGCTCGTGTGTTTTCTTCATACGGACAAACACAATCTAATTACCGTAAGCAAGGATTATAATTATACAGAATACTACAGAATTACTACAGAATTGACGGTTAAAATATAATATGTGATTTCTACAAACCACTAAAAAAAAATGCAAATTTTTTGCAGAATCGCTTAATTATATGCACACTCACACCTAGCATAATGTCAGAATATATTCTATTTGCTTTTCGTGATTAAGTACTTACTTCCCTCTTGCGGTTAGTGGGTTACGTAGTATAATTTTCTGCACTAAAAATATTGATCTTGGAAACTGCTTAGCATAAATTGATGGGACCTGGTAGTGCCAGTCACGTCCAATAGATTTCTAAAGTAATGGACTAATAAGTTTGTATAAATCTTAAAAAACTATGTGTTAAATTTAAAATAAGAATATATTGAGAAATGAAAGTAACCTGATTTGGTTTCCAACCGTTAGCTGCGTGAAAAATATATAAAAATTATATAAACTTGTTTACTTATACAACGTTCATTAAATAGGTACTTATACGATGCTTAGTAAACGGGAAAGTTGCAAGTATGAGTAATAAATACTTGATTTTACCTTTTTCTTATCCCTCATTGATCCTTTGCCTCTGACCATGATTTTGCATCCAGTCTCTTGTTCTAACTGTTTAGCTGTCATCCCCCTGGGTCCTAGAATTCTTCCAACGAAGTTGAACTGAAAAGAAGAGAAAACATGATGAGTTTTAAATGGATACCAAGTGTTTTTACCGTTTTAAATATATTTATTTATCGTGAAAGTTTTGAAGTTCAGTAACGTTTGATTCTGATTTTTTTAAATTATTCAGCAATTTTGTAAAATAAAGATGTTGCAAATTTTAACGTGTTTAAATCTAATGAGAAAACCAATCCTTGTACACATTCTAAAATTCCATTCATCATCAGCTGTTAGCTAATTCATTCAAAGTTTAAAATTACGAAATCGCCGCGGCGACGCCGACGCCACATGCTAAGACCTAATTCAAGTGTGTGACTACATCTAATGCCATTAGCTGTTGGATTAATTACCAGCTTCGTTACACATAAACCATATTTCCTGCACATACACGCATGCTGTACATACGTTTAACCTCAATACGTAAGCTTCAAAGCAACGGTCAGCACGATGTATATGAACTGCGAACCAGTATCATTCTGCCGTCCACGAGCAAAGCTGAGAAATGGACCAGTTGGCAACACGCCAAACGCCGCAGCAGTTCACACTAGCGCTTTTTTTTCTAAAGGGATATTTCAGGGAGCCAAACGACGGTTCAAAACTCATACAATAAATAAACGTAGTAAATAAAAATCGAGGTTAGAAATTCGTCACATGTCTTATGCTAAATGGTTTTGCGTGACAGCATGCAAATTGTTCGAAGATGTTATTATGCGACTGAAAAATTAACCGACGGTCTCGTCCGCAGCAAACATACATTAACGCGAAGATAGGCAGGCCGAACAGATTTGCTTTGAAGTCGTAAATCTATACAAACATTCAGTATCACTTATTGTGACAATAGATTCATTAGATATATCTCCTCATTGCGACGATATATTTCAATGACAAATATGAGATGCGGAAATAGGCCCCAAACGAGCTGGACCAGCATTCGTTAGCCGTCGCGGTCCAGCGCCTGCTACGGTGACAGACGACAAATTGTAAATCACTCAAAGAACAGACGGAGCGAAGTTTCACATGCCGATACATATCTTTATCGTACAAATAAATATTTTAAACCAGTCAACTGTACGAAAAAAGACAAGTACAATCCGGGAGAAGTAACAATTGAGCTTATGCTGAAAACTTAGTTATTTTATACATTACAATATTCATATCATTTTCAAAACACGTAAAAGATTTCAACGCACCGCTTTTAAAATTTTGTAAATAAATCAAAACAAAAACGTTTCAAACCGCACAATTTGAGATGGTGGAAAATATCATTTAACCACAGGTTTTGAAAGCTTATTTTCTTTGATGTACACACGTAGGTTGCGGGCACAATTCCCTACTATCCCGTTTATATCAGAACGTGGTTTCTAAGCTACATAAAATCCTAGCCGTAATCTCGTAGTGATCATAATTTCAAAGTGGAGGGCAGTCCCGATGCTATTTAGCGGTTGCCCACAAACTGCTCGCTTGAGAACACTTCCTTTGCTTGTCAACCATTATATTACATTTCCTATTATTGTACAGCAAGGACCTCGTAAAATAATGCGTTAGAAGCGAGTTATGTATTGTTGAGGTTTAACTAACTAGAACTGATTTTTTTATGATTTGCGTCCATGATCCCTTTTCATGTATCTACAATTGCCCAAGAACAGAATCGTCATTAAATGCAATGCAATTCATTTTCTGTTTTATTCATATTCCGTTCTGTTATATCCGCTGATTTCTTTTATCTGCTTTAATACTCCTTAGTAAAAGTATTCCGTGTAAGTTTTTTACAGTAAGACGAAAATATGCATCTTTAAGGTGAGAGAAAAGAATAGGCAAGCAGATGAAGTAGTTTCATATTGTATGTATGACTCCGACAGCTGTCACACGCATCATCCTATCCTGATGCGAGTAATGTGTCTAAACATAACCTGGGGTCGAGTTCCAGACTAATGAATTGTCTGTTGATTTGCCTGTTGGTGAAGTTATGTATCTCGAACCAGACGGCTGTAATGAATATGGGAGTGTCTGGACATTTTTTCATGTCAAGAAAACGTCACAATTTGGCCCACGTGACGGGAAACAAAGTTTGATCGCAGCGCCGCGGCCGGTAGCCGGTCGCCGGACGTCGGGCAACGTTGAAATAGCGTCGCGATAGTTGGCGAAGTGCCCGTGTTTACTTTATTGCATTTTTTCACTGTTAGTAATTTTTTTATGAGAAAGTAATTATTTTGTTTTGTACATTACAGAAATACCTGTAAACGTGCCTGGATTCACGTACGCGCCAGTTTGTCACTACAATTATTTTAACCGCGAGTTTTGTTTAATTTTGGACGTTGCCTACAAGTTTAGTTGTTCAGGTAGCAATTAAAAACACTCGTAAATACATGAGTAATATAATCTTGTTTATATCAGTTCAATCAAATAAATAATACAAGGAAATCGGACAGTGCAACAGTAAACAAAAGCTATGGGAAACGTACGCCGCCGCCGGCGCATCTAATCGATAAACATTAACCAATTGCATTCCAGCCCGCGGCGCAAGCGCGCACCGCCCTTTACCTACGTACATCGACTATCTACGATTAGAAGAATTAACGCAAACACCAACTTTATCTATTTAAGTATCGGCAGGTATCGGCAGTTATCGGAATTAATGCAAATAAAGTTATTTGTTTGTGAAACGATAAATCAGTAAACGCTACTTGTATTAACGCACTATAGTATCTGTAAATAGGAGCTTAATAATAAACTTATCTGTGTTGTAATACCGGTATTATGTAACTTTAATCCTTGTTTTTATGTGCAATCTGACAGATCATGACGATTTACGTCTCCAGTAATAACATTGGCGCGAATATTTTACTCGATTGCTATAAATTGCATTATTAATCCTGACACGTTAGCACCTACATCATACTATGGCATTTAATTATAAAGCTCGCTAATCGTATGCTTAGTTTTTTTTTTTTCTTTTGATGCACATTGAACAGTGTCAAGTTTAGAAAGTATTTCGATGTTGATGCAGAATACAGTCGCATTCATATGTTTTTTGCAGTATTTGGTAACAAATGTATCGAATCAGCTTTCTCGGCAAACTTCGCTGATAGTATAAATAACAGTAAGTTCTCTGCTCCATTTTTACCGAGATCACCTGTATTTCAATGGTTCCACATGCTCAGCCGTGTGAGATACAAAACTACACCAATTTTACATGGATTAACAATCAATTTGTGAATCTAATTAAGACGGCCACTGAACTCCAACTTTTGTTAATTAATATACTGATAATATTCGAATTCTAATTTCAAGATAGGTAATCTAAATCATCCGTCACATTATACCTTCACCTTGAGAACGCCATAGTCATGGCGGTAAAAAAGAGGGGATCTTTGAGGAGTGCCCGGAAAGATGTGACGGCGTCCTCTCAATCCGCATGACGCAGGACCTCTCCGGGCATAGTAAGTACGGGAGTTTCCTGCACTTACTATGCTGTGCAAAGGAAACGCGGCGTGTCACCATGGTGTGGACCACCTGAAAGACAAGGTGGAGTTGTGCCCCAATTGGGCGCAGCACCACCGTGTCCCGGACCCTTATCGGCGACAGCAACTTTATCATAGGTGTGGGCTTGCGGACTACGAGCAATGAATAGGTCACCATTCAGCCGTCCTGTATCAGTCCGGACTGACCCCAAAGAGCCTCTAAGAGATGTCATCAAAGCGTTAAGCTCCTACGTTTTGATGACATCTCTTAGAGGCATGGCCCAAGGTTCAGCCAGCCAGAGCGGGAAAAGTCATTGGATGATTACCATAAAAAAAACCTTAAAAGAAAAATTACCTACTCCTATACCAAACCTGTTAAAAGTAAGTTAGTTCCTAAAGAATAATGACAAAATAATAGTACTAAATAATTCCATAGTTTTCAATTGTGTTTAAGATTTATGTAACTCTGAAAATAAAATTAATTATAATATTATCGTATTTGATTAATTTAAACGTTTATGTTTTCCGAACAGTATAAGAGTGTTCATTAAATAAATTCACATTAATTCTTTAAACTTAAGTTTGGTAATAATAACAACGGAAATTGTCTATTGACAATGACATGACATCTTGTTCGTTCAAGAATGCGTTTACACATTTTTAAAATTCATAGGTACGTAAATAAACACAAATAAACATAACCTTCCCAACATTAAACTGGAATATTATGTTTGACTACGTATTCTTTTGTGTTGGAATTTTTTCATAACTAAACACTAAAAATATACCAACAAAAGTTAGTTTGAAAGTTCGCCATTGTTCTTTATAAGCAACGCAAGATATACGAGGGTCATTCAATAAATACTTAGCCTACAAAAAGTAAACGAAAATTTTGGAAAAGTGGCAATTTATTTTTCAACATAGTCTCCTTTTAGTTCGATACACTTAGCCCAGCGATGCTCCAACTTTTTTAACCCGTCCGAAAAATAGTTTTTGTCAAACTCTGCAAAATAGGCCTCCGTGGCGGCGATGACCTCCTCATTTGATCCATATCTATTCCCGGCGAGTGATTTTTTCAGATTAGGAAACAGAAAGAAGTCACAAGGGGCCAAATCTGGAGAATACGGTGGATGGGGCAGCAATTCGTAGCGTAATTCGACCAATTTGGCCATGGCAACGGCAGACGTGTGAACCGGTGCGTTGTCGTGGTGAAACAGCACTTTTTTCTTCGCCAGATGGGGTCGTTTTTTCTTTAATTCGGCGTCGAATCGGCCCAATAAATCGGCATAGTAAAGCCCTGTAATTGTTTTACCCTTCTCGAGGTAATCGATGTAGATCACACCTTGTGAATCCCAGAAAACGGTGGCCATAACTTTTCCGGCAGATTTTACAGTTTTCGCCTTCTTTGGAGCACGTTCCCCGGTCTGGATCCATTGTTTTGATTGCTCCTTGGTCTCTGGTGTGTACCAGTGGATCCAAGTTTCATCGACGGTCACAAAACGACGCAAAAACTCCGCTGGATTCCGCTTAAACAGAGCCAAACGCGTCTCCGATGTGGTCTCACGGTTGCGCTTGTTTTCCGGTGTGAGTAAACGCGGCACCCATCGCGCCGACAGCTTTCTCATGCCGAGTTCCTCGTGAAGAATATGATGCACTGTTCCTTCTGAAATGCCTACAGTCTCAGCTAGCTCCCGAACCTTCAATCGGCGATCTGCCAATACGAGATCATGGATTTTTTTAATGTTTTCCTCCGTAGCAGCTGTTTTCGGTGCACCTGGACGTGGTTCATCAAAAACCGACGTACGGCCACGTGCAAACTCGTTGAACCAATTCTTGACGGTGGCCATCGATGGAGAAGAGTCACCGTACACAGCATCCAAGCGCTCTTTGATTTCGATGCGCGTTTTCCCTTCCAAAAATAGAAATCGAATTACCGAACGATATTGCTCTTTTTCCATTTTTGTAAAACCGATCGACACGTTCGCTTCCTTAAGTTGTCAAATTAAAACAAATGAAGGGATTGGAATGAAAATTTGAAAAAAGAATTAAAAAAGAATGTGCTACACTGTGGTAAAACTCTTTTGAAACTACAGCGCCCTCTGGCGATGAGGCTAGGTACTTATTGAATGCCCCTCGTAAATATCATAACAAAAAACTATTTCACTAATATTATAAAAGCGAAAGTTTGCAAGTATGTATGTATGTTAGTGTGTTTACAACATACTAGCTATAATTTTATGGGGAAATACTTCCACGCAAGCTAGCCGCTGACAGAACCTAGTTTAGGATATTATTATAACAAAGCAATTCTATTTAAACGAACGAAGAGTCCCTTTACAGAACATGATTTCATCATTGTGATCACTTTTTGTTTTTTCGAAAAAAGTACTTCTTCCTAGACGGGAAAATGTGTCTTACATGAAGAGATGTTTACTTTTTAATTATTTGGTCTTACAAAGAAAATGATAGTTTGATAGAAATAATCATCCCCTATGGGCTGCAGGAAGCTCAAAAGAGTTACCATGGCTTTGGAAAGTAACTGAAGGAACACAAGTGGCTTTAAGTCAGTAAAATTCCAACACTCACTTCACTAAAAGTGGAAGAAGTTATTTCAAAATTTCTCATCTCAAAAAATTACCCCTATGACCTAAAGCAGTTGACTAAATTAACTGCATTTAAATATACTGTGCAGGTTAACGCCGTCCCGTTGTTCCATAACTGAAAACACAATAGCGTTTATATTGAGTAGAAATGTGCAAGTTTGCCGTTCGTAATTGGCGGTGGTTTTGTGCCATAATGATAGCGTTCCGATAGTACCGCAAACCACGTGCAGTGGGAACCACAAACATGGTTAGGCGAGGTCACATTGATAGCGGGGAAGAAGATAAAAAAATAATCAGAGGTTCATTTTCCTAATGAATTTGCATGTAATATTTTTCATGAATCTTGCATGAGTCTTTCTCTGTGAGTACTTAAACGCGCAGTAGTCTCGTAATTAGGGCGGTGCCAGCGGTGCCTAGGTACGAGGCGCAGAATCTGACAAGGTTCAGGAATGATCAAATCAAGTAAGGCCAAGTTTTATATCACCCACTTCATTAGAAGGAGGTTACTGTTTCTCATTCCCTCTCGCTCTATGGCCTGAATCAAAACTGGATACTCGGGTCGCCACCAACGATCGCCCCACGAGGACACGGCATGACTCCACTCAAACGGGGCAAACTTTTACCCACATGCTTCACCATTATGAGGATACCCGCCAGATCCGAAACAATTACACTGAACACCCATCAAGTGCCTCCAAACCTTCCACACCTTCGCCAGGCGCACTTTAGAGGCGTAGTTACAGAAACTGACACCGGGTGAAGAAAAGGCTTGTTACGGCACTGTGCAAGCATTCATTGCATACTGTAATGAATTCTTAGGTAAAATTGTCCACAAGAGAAGGTCAATGTTTGTAAGTATTACCAACTTACTTTTGTATATACAGTTATGTGTAAATTTAAAAACGAGAACTCATAACTTAAAACGGTGTGCCATAACATAGCTAAGTTTACAACTAGGCGAACGTGAACTGACTGTTAGCCGACAACGCAACTCAATTAAAACTGAAAATTATTCTTGCACATGTTTCTCTACTAACAAATGGTTAATAAAGTATTTAACTTAGGTATCTTTGACATTATTACATGGCCACTTTATTTTTTAACACAACCATAAACATTTTGTTTAATGAGTGATTCTATAATTCATATTAAATAAACAAAACAAGTCCGATGATTAGTATTTATGGTAACCTCAGATGCATGATTTATAGATAATTCATTAGATTAATTAATTATACAATTCATTTTGTTCAACACGTGACTGTACTGAGATACAATATGATATATCGTACAATTAGTGTAAACTGCTTTGTAATTTATTATCAGTTGTTCATTTTCCGCTTCCTACTGGATTCATGTTCTAAAATTTTGGATAGATATAGATTATTATTAAAAGCAAAAAACTGTGTTAAGTTTTCTTATGACGTGTCACTAAATTATCTCTTCTGATGGCAATTTTAGAAGATGTGTCTCTTTCTTCAAAAACACTTTTGAAGCTCAATAAATTCATAATTTTTATGAAGACCCCGGAATTTCTTATAAGAATTTGAAATCGTTTGAAACGTTTATACATTTTTGTTGAATTTCAGCTTTAAATCGACAAAAATGTCTGTTTATGCGACAAATTATGAACTTCGAAAAAAAACTTAAGCTCTGAAGTCTGTCAACAGCCCGCCTTTCGCTTGCACTTTTACCTTAGCCACTCAATAACAAGCAAAATGCCGTTTCATCGTTTTAAAATATTATTATCATTACAACTTTACGTGGTTCATCGTTTCGTGTGATTGTTTAAAATACCGTTATAAATGCTTCACTTTTCATATCATTGGCACATCAAACGTTTTCTTAGGAATTCCCGTTTATTTTTGATTTTCTGGGAAGACTAAGGTGCAGGTATTTTGAAGGAATGAGGCATGCAGCAGTTGATTCTGATATCTAGGTATGTAAATCAGAGAATATGTATCACAAGTCAAAATGTGTTTAGAATAGTAACTGCTGTTTCTCAGGAGAATAATGAGTAATGATCTGATGAATCTTCGGCATAGGGTAACAAAAAGGAACGTGACAAAAACATGTATTGAGCAGACAGTAAACGCATATAAATCATGGTTTAGGCATACCATAGCGATTAAAAAATTCTTAATTTCCTGTATAATTAATGTAATTTGTCTGAATAAAGAGGTAATAATTAATGGTTGATTCGTTTCTGATGTACATAAGGGCATTATTTATTTACGGGCACGTCAGTTCATCATTCTGAAGGAATGAATACAACATTCGCCTTAAAGTTCAGCTAAAACTACACACCACTAAATAAATAATTTTGTCTCAAAGGATTTTCCATAATATTAAATATCAAAGAGTTTTTCTACTAGTCCACAGCAAAACGAAATCAAAGTCTATAATGCATTTGATGACGCAATGATCAAAAGTATCGGAGAACATAATCTCGATTGCAAAAGTCAATGTGTTTTGATTCATGGCTCAGGTGGTTCTAAAACAATAGGTTTTTTTACTACTAGAAGATTAGCTTATCAGCATGTGGAAAGTAGACCGTAAGCTAGCAAAAATCTTACAATATCTTCGGTCATTGACTCAACGCCAAGGCGCATCGGATTTACTATATATGTTATCCTCTATACGCATATCTCGTAAAACTATGTGATATTGTAAGGCAAAAGAGAATTATCAATACTGTGTTACAGGAAAATCTGAATTTACGACTGCTCTTGTTCGATCCAATTTGATCTATTTATTACATTGTTGCCGAATGAAAATAAGTTTTCAAAATAATTTAAATGAGAGCTTTGAGTTATGACAACAAAACACGGATCATTGTTTCAAATACCCAGTCAAAAGAACAATGATGATATCAAATACAAGAAGCAGCTTATAGACAAACAAATAAACACAAAATATTAGCCCTAACAAACTTCAACAAATAAAAAAGTACAATGGAATAACAATAACAAAACAACTGAACTATTGACCGCCGGTGATTGGCCATCATTAGTGAGACTGCGACTATGCCGGATGAGTGCAGGCAGGTGGGTGTGTAAGTACCATATTGCAATTGATTGATGGTATAATTCTAACATAATTGTCGTACTACGATTGGTCACGACGCGATACGAAGTCGCCTCGGGCCTGACTGCTGTTGCGCTCATTGTCCGTAAAGCTTAGTGTATATTACTGTTCAGATAAATCATTATCCTTATGGTCATTAACTTAGTTCTTGATTAACTGTTGAGTCAATATCAACCTTATGTGAAGTATATAAAGAGTTGGGTTTCCTGTTAAATCAAACATGACTGAAAATTAGTATTTTATACGGATCACTGCGGTTCGACCTCTGCAACCCAACCCAAAGTGGGGGACATTGGTATCCTCAAACTGTCCTACTCATTGTTGCGTGTAGCCCTTTTAACCTTTTCCCGTAGTTGGAAGCAGGGCCTTTACGTTCTGTACCGATTAACAGGATAGTACCACTAGTATTTCTACTACAAATTCAAATGAAAAATTACCTTAAACTTGTACGTGTCTTTTCCTACGGATAAAATGGGTTCCAAGGTTGTACCTCTCTCTAAAATGATGTAATGGAATTTTGGCTACCAAACGTAATGGGAAAACGTGTCAATCGTTACACACAATTTTTGTTTTCTTTTTCTGCACTATTTAATTCCGGAGATCTCGGCTTGTTGCCAGGCCTAGACAGATGCATATTAATAAAATTATTTTTAAATCATCGCTGCACGAATTCAGAATATATGAAAAGCACAAGAAGTACGAATTGCTATGTTCTCGCGTAAAATGTAAACGAAATACAAACAGTTTGGGAGTCACTAGGTGATGACAGACAACAGAGAAATAACACACTCATTACTTTTACATATACACGTAAATATTTAACTTTTGGCTGGGAAATAACAACATCCTATTAATATGATTTTCTAGAGAAGCAACTAGAACAGAACATTTTTCCATCACATATCATAGTGTTCGGTTACTGACAATAGTAATAAAAGTAGAAACACGTCATGGAATAAATACCACTTAGTTTGAACCATTAAAATATTGTATAAATTGGAAAATTGAGTCTGTTCTCGCCTTTATTAGTGCTCAGCCCGTAATGGTTAGAAAGATCAACTTATTATCAATTCATAAGTATAGTAAATTTACGGGACAGACAATAACTTACTGTAAATATAGCCCAGTAATATTGATTAATAAATCATTTCATGCTTTAATGACTTAACAAGCTTAGTCCCGGATTAGTCACGAAGCTCTGTTTACACATTAATTTATAAGATTTTCAATATAAATATGACGTAAACGGTAAATCATCATCACAATATTTTCAGGTGCTACTAAGAATTGAGATGTTATAAAGTATTAATATTCATTTCATGACTAATGATATGAAACAGATGTGCTTATAAGGACAAGTGATTTTAACGCCATTAATAAGTCGACAATCTTAAAGGAAATCAGTTCTGGAACCATAATTGTAATTAAATTAAAAGCAGACTGTAGTATACGGAAGCTGATTGTATAATTATTTATTGAAAATGTTCGACTATAAGACAATGGTGAACATTAAACAGAACCAATGATTCAATAAGCAAAACCAACATTGATCACAACCGAAGTAGATACTACGGAATTATTAGGCGCAGTTACTTCTATAAACAATATAGAAGACAATGTACTAATGGATACCGCTGTTAGACAAAGTCTAGAGCGGGCCACGACCCGTGACCTGCGGTCGTCAGAGCGAGACCAATCCGATCAACCTCATTTACTTGTACCAAAGGCACTGCTGCATCTACTAAAACTTATATGAAGGTACTAATGAAGAAGTCTGATGATATAAAATACTTTGGCGATAGCTAGAAACAGAGGAATGGACGGTTCACATGATTCATGACCATTTGATGTGTTTGAAAATATGATAGAGTTGACTACTGTCACGTAACTTTAAAAAAACATGAATTATTTTATCATAACTTTAACAGAAGAATCCTTTTGAATACTGTTATTAGAGACACAATAGAAAGACAATAATCAAGTTTAAGAATTAAGTTTAATATGGACATCTTTACTTAAAATATAGTTGAAAAATGTGCAACCACATATTATTATACACTTGAACAGTCTAAAGGATGTATATTTACCTACCTTCACGTTGCAGCTGGATCAATTCAGTTACAAATGTCCCTAAACCTGCACTTTGGAGGATCTAAAAAATGTCACTGACGCCATTATAAACGTGGCAACTTATTGGGCCTAAAAACTTTGAACGAAAAGAAAACCATCGATTCGAGAAGAAGTTACAAATAAGTAACTGGATTGGTCCAGGAGTAAATCAGCTGAAACATCGAGAACAAAATATGTCTGAGTAAGTTACGCTATTGTGGTTGCGGTTGCTAGTTACTTTATTACTCTATGCGTTATCTACAGTATTACATTCACAATGGAAAACGTTCATTCATTAAACATGTCCAGCTGTTCCCGAGCATTTAAAGTTAAACTTTTCCTTGTCTTACTGTGTGAAAATGTCAGCTGAAGTCATTAATCTCTATCATGCAATTTACATTCAAGAGTCTGTTTTCACGTACAAATTATTGTGGGAGTCAGCATTTGTGAAACGGGCAAGAAATTGCGTTGCAATATAGAATTTCTTATTTGTTGCACTTTGTTATGTAGTCGTTTCGTCTTTGTCTTTCCGCATATGCAACAGATTATTCGGCCTTCGTCCAAATCCAAAAGCGGTAACTCAATAAAAGTAAGTTTTGAGAAAACAGGTATTTACACATTTGGTAGGAAAATTATTTCTGTTTTCATAATGACAAATATTTAAAAATAACTTCTACCTGCAGCTCGGAATGTTTATAAGAAATATCTTATATCTTAAGGCAATGTCTATGTTAAATTTAATTTAGATCGCTTTCGCTGCTAAAGCGTACTTTCAAAAGAAATTGACAATTACTTTCGTATTTACAAAATAATTAAGTATGAATAGTTTTTTTTTACACTGTTCCAATATAGTTCGACATTTTAGGGCTTCCAAGGGAAGTATTTCTCTTCCTCAAGTAATTCATAAGTTGCTTTTAACTCCCGGAGGAACTACTAAGCTGGCTGTGTAGTCACATGCTTATTCTATGACGTAATCGTATTTTGTGTAAAACTTTACCGTCATCCATTGTTCCTTTGAAACGTGGTTGAGTAACAACCATTAGGAAGTGCTAACGTTGACGATAATAATTGCGTTATTTTATACAGCTTCTTTCGTTTCGCTATTAGTTTCGTAATGTTGAAGCTTTACCTAAGTAGCTTCTGTTAGCAGCGCATGCCATTCGCATGGTGTCATAAGTTTGTGCGTTTTGACGATAACGATAGAAGATAATCTACAAGTACCTAGTAACTCGTGGTTAGCTAGACAAAAGCATCCGTTATGAGCTAGTGTCGAAGGTGGCTGAACTGTGACCCTTACGTGAAGTAGGACCAATCCAATCAACCTCATTAATACACACACCACTCCTTGTTATCAGCCGACAAAGAAACTACTAAATAACTTGAATACTCAACTAATATTATGAGTAAATTAACATTATCTAACTTACAAAAATACCAATGGATTCGACTGAAAATCAATTGGAATATGAAACTGCCACGATGAAAATAGTGACTATAATAGAGTTCAATGAATCCATTCTTCATTTGTCCAGATTTACAGTGTTAGAGATAAATGGAGCGGATATTAGCGGCACACCCACACACGCGTTTACTGCATACGTTATAGCTTAATATCATGGCTTTAAAGCCATAAGAAAACTTCATTAAATTATACAAAGCAACGATGTCAGAGAAAAACACAGGGCACATGCGCCCACGCATGGCCACAAATTTAGACAGCTAACAACTTGCGCGAAATTGAAAGACAGTGAGGCAACTCAAACCGGTCAGCTTTTGTTTGTGAAAAAGGTGTTCGGATGTGAAATCCTATAAACGGCGAAAGAAGCATAAATTAACGCGAATATATTACTACTTTTTTACGGAGACATATTTTGCGGAGTCGTATTTTCTCAATTTGTCGTTATTTTGACTCTGAGCACTACATTATTATAGCCAACTGTGGTATGCAAGGCCACTATAATACTCGAAATTTCATGAAAATCTTGACTCTAATTTACGTCGTACTTGCCGTCACATCTTTGATGCTTTCGCCAAAATAGTATTGGCCGCTAGAATTTTTTTGCTTTTCGTTGGCGGCATAAAACATTTTGAAAACCAAGTATTCCTCTCTGATACAACGGGATGTATAAAACTTAAGTATTTGAATCGATTTATTGATCGATAGATCGAAATATCGTTAATCTAATCGATCTGAAATTCCCGTCTGGTCGTAACCTAAACAAGTTTCTCGATGGTGCAGTAGCGCGAATTGTTTAATCTTTTTGAAACACATTCGCGAGCTTTTACTGATGTTTGCACTCGCGAATGATAAAGCACACGCTGCTTGTGCCAGACATGTTTTCACTAAAACAATTCAGCCGTCCGGCCGGTTCGTCGGCGAATATAATTCTGTTTTACGTTCTTTCCTATAATAGCTGGTTTATAGCGGCGAGTACAAACTAACGCGATAAGATTACACTCATATTATTTACGCAATTATCGGTACTTGATTATTAGTGAAAGTAAATTTAATAACCAATCAGTAGTTAAGACAGAAACGTGTGAAATATGTTGTTATATGTTCATATGTGTGTTTATAAACGTGGTTAAAAGTTCATCACTGCGTCAAGAAACATTTAAGCCTACTATAAACATTTTTTTTACCAAATAGAACGATTTTTAAGTGTAAGAAAAACTATACGTTGTGTTTATGGTGATAGTTTCTGAGTTTTACTACCGAATCGGGTACAACGCTTTCAAATGCATCAGTGTCATTGGCCCTTTAAATGGGCCATCATTTTATTAACCATTCTGCTGGGTTCGTATTTCCCATCAAACCAACAACTTCGATAAAAGCTAGGTTTCCGAGCAACAAGTATTTTAAAGAAACTAATATATATTAAGTTGCTACGAGAAATACCAAATGCCTTATTGCATCTTAAGTAGTCTTTGTGTATTTGAAATAAGATGCTAAGCTCTCCAGAATCTTAATAAACAGTAAGGCTTCCTCTTTTCTGATAGTCATCATTTCAATTAGCTTCGCAGATAAGGATTATTGCCTGCTTATAAAGCAACTAAGTTCACCTTTAAATTTCCTTGCATAAAATAGCAGATGTCTTGCTTTCTCTCAGGCTGAGATCGTCCATTAAGACGTGCATCAACTGGTTCTTCTAGAGGAGCAAAAAGCCGATGTAACGGTCCTCACCGATATGGCAGGATTTAATAACTCCTCCGGCCCTAAATGGAGAGAGGCAGATTTCCGAGGCACGGACCTGGGACTGTATCGATGTCGATTCTTTACGAAGATCGTAACTTTTGCAGTTTTGATGTAGAGCACATCTGTGTTATTCGACACTATACAATATGTCTGGGTTCGGTCTGTACAAACTTTAGGGGGTGATATTTTGCTCATTTTATCACTAAAATTATTCTACATGTGGGGTCTAAACCGAACGCCCTCTGAATGGCAGCTATTTTTGTATTTTGGTTGACTTTTTCGTAACGTCCATACTAAAAGTTATTTAACTTTGGAATGTAATGCCCGATTATCGTAAAAAAAATACGTAAATAAAATACGTTCATAAAAAGAAGTAGTACTCGGGGGTGTTTTTTGTAGTAACCTTGAAAAACTAAAAAAATAATGTTAATTTTGACGTAAAGTAGATTTTTTTGCATTTATTTCAATATGATACAGCAATTATTGAAATGATTAGAGTTATTAATCTGATTGTTAATGCTTTTCCGTTATGGGGAGTTTTTGTTTACGATGATCGGGCATTACATTCCAAAGTTACATAACTTTTAGTATGGACGTTACGAAAAAGTCAACCAAAATACAAAAATGGCCGCCATTCAGGGGGCGTTCAGTTTAGACCCCACATGTAGAATAATTTTATTGATAAAATAGAGCAAACTATCACCCCCAAAATTTGTACAGTCCAAACCCAGACATATTGTATAAATCGTGTTGAAAAAATTGATGGAAGCGGTAAAATGTGGGATTTTAATGATACCAAATCGGGCGATTACAAATATATTCACAGTGTTTACGAAGAATAAAGATGTCTGTATACGATTGTACAGAAATAACACAAGATTAACCAAAACAGAATCTACGTCGAACTTGTATTCGTAAACACCCAACGTGTTTACGATTTGTACACCAAAAACTCATAATTTCGTATAGTATAATAAGTGTTAATATGCGCGAATGCGTTTATTACGTTTCAAATGCAGCTAGACTGTCGATATTAATATTTGCATTAAGAAACTGCGTATTTTATCGATGTGTTAACATCACTATGCAATGCAAGCGGAACCTGCGGGACCAGAATGAGGTTGGAACCATCTAGTGGACTATGATCGAGCAGCTTTGAGCGCGCTCGTATGTGCTCAGCATATCATTTACCATACCAACAAAGCGGAATAGAACATGTTCCGCGTTAGGTTCGCATTTTTTTCTAAATAAGACTAGCAAAAGAATTAATTATCCAGCTATCCTGCATTTCTATACGTGCATAACGGCTCAATCTTGAGAATAACATTATTACTATAAACAGACCATAATACGTGATTTGTTTATGACTTGATGAATAAATATTACTTTGTGGGAAAAATGTGGCTTGTTGTATATTTTTTCTCGAATTTCTGTGGCCGGTGCCAGTATGAACTGTTTGGACTTCCATGAAATTCACACTGATACAGAACTCAAATGTGAATTTTGAACGAAGTAGAATTAATAAAACGATCTAAACAGAGACTGGGTTAATCAAATGAAACGGAGTAATAAAGGTGTTGAAATAGACCCTAAAACCTGCATTAACGTGAGCACAACGGTGTATCAAAGAATGGACACGTTTCTATTTGTTTGAGCTATAAAGATGAACGGTACAGTTACAAAAATAAAACATTTTAAGATATTAGTCACAGCAGTCAACCGGTGTACCATTGTTTCGTCAATGTGTTCAACATACGAATCACATTGGTAATGTTAGCTCTATTTCTGAAATAGTTAATGTTTACTTTACAGAGCAGTTTTTGCGAGCGAATAAAACATTGATGGTATGATTACCAATTGTGAAAACATTATTTTAAGATTTGGCAAAATACAGAGATTACTTTAAGCAATAAAATCGTTTGGAGTGTCAGAAACTATTCGTGTTAGCTTCTAAGAACTCCATCATGTGACAACCATTTGCATCGTTAAGGGTTTTCATCATTATTTCTGAGTACGTGACCGATGTCTCGGAACGGTGCTTTTGATCGGCAATCAATATCATTCAGCAATCAATTTATCTTGAGATTTACGTCTACATTGTTAGATTCTACGCAATTATTTAGAAGATCTATGACAACATTAATCTAAACATGAATATTCATAGTATTGGCTTATATCATTGAATTTACTTAGATATATCTGTAATTGATACCCAAATAGAAGCGAATTGCGTAGAATCAAAGAAATACCAACTGGATGAACTGCTATTGCATTGAAAACAGTTCGACAGATCTTAACCGTAGTTAATGTTCCTGTTTCTCACATTATCACGTGATAAATTCAGTAATTGTTATTCAGCTACTCAACATTGTAATAAAATTCAACTAAATTAATTCAGTGGCTGAGGTTCGTTAGATGACACCTTATAAGGAGTCTCAGACGAATAGATGGCGCCAACAATATATCTCTATGAGTCAACACACATCTCACTAATGTTGATTAGTTTCTAAAACACTTTAAAGGAAATATTAGATCTATAAATTCTCCTTTTCACGTTAAAAAGTTTAAAAATGGTAAAGCAAGAATGTTTGCTGATAACGTTAAATACGGTGTGCTAATTGCATAAATAACTATTAAGGCTATATGAAAACCAAACCCAAATAAATTATTTTGAACTTTTCGATTTGTTGTTCAGAATGTGTCTATCAATATAACCAGACCATTGGAAGCAAAATAGCACGACATGTGAACTGATGCATTGACAATATTTTCATCAGCCGCAATCGAAGTTGGCACGGACTGCTAGTGTTAGGTATTCGATCAATATGAATCATTTAGTTCGTTGAACTCTTTGCCTAAAAAGGCAGTCTATTCGTGTTCGTTTGCTTTGACTAAGAATCAGTTGGTAACAATGAATGGACCGTATTATAAAAGTTGGCCCGAGAATCAACAATCATTCCAAAGACGAGATAACCCTGACATAAGTCTCCAAATGTAGCAGCCTGCCTACCTTGTGTTTCTATTTGTATGACTAACGCAACTGTTCCAGTAAAACTTGTTACTCCCAACAATTAGCTCGATCTACGAAGAAATCATTGGAATTCTCATCAGTTAAAAACCCTTAGGAAAGCTAAGATGGATCTTACGATAGCTTTACATGTATCGTGACGTAATTGACAAGCGTCTTCCTTTATTACCTTTTTGCAATTCAATCAATGCTAATGCATTACAAAAGTATCATTAAACTGGTGTTTTTCTGTAATGATTTTGAAACAGGTAGTATTAATGCACTATTAAAATCCATATGAATTGATTATTTGAGTGTTTACAAAGCCATACAAATTCATTATGGTTATAATTGCTTGAGCACTGCTAACGAATAATATGCATACAAGTTTCGTCAATATTCAAGCAGGAGCGTTTGCACTCACTTATTACAAACACAGCTCAAAAGACTGTTTGTCTCTTGACAGTTGAATAATTAATGACAGAATAACTTTGTGTTTTTACAGAAAGTGCTCATTCATATTCTGATACTTAAATGATTTATGAATGAAGTATAAGTTACGACAAATTAAGTTGTAAACAATGCCATTACGCATGTATCGTCCGTCCGTCACGGCCTTTCCGCTTAAGGGATCAAAACAAAGTGCGAAAATATTATGATTTACATGCAGCCACATACTGAAAGAAGTTATTGGTGGAAATTTGTACGAAGTACCTGATAATGTTTTTAAGTTCTTAAGCCTATCCGCTGTGTAAAACATATTCTTAGCTTCTATGACAAAAAGAAACGTTTTCACATATTCGGACAAAAATTTACCACGCCTACATATCGTATTTTGGATAAGGAAACAAAGGGATGTTACCGCAATAAAACTGAATCTTATTTTTACCTCCTAAGTCAACAGAAAATCGTATTGCACATGATCTAATAATGTCGCGTAGGTATAGCCAATTCAACAAGTTGGGTGTTTTCTGTAAATCCATAAAGTTTCAAACGATTCGGCTTTAATTAGAAATTCTCGGAGCTGTAATAAAGCAGATTGGTCTTATGTGGTTACGGAGGAAATTGGTGGCTTAATTTTCTAGAACAATTGGAACCTATCCACAAACTGCGCGACAAATTCAAAGACTTCCCGCATTTATGATCGTATGATTTCAAATATGTGTATCTCATATTTGAAATACAAATATATAATCATCGTCGTTTTCATTTCCTTGACCTCAGCTGCCTGGTGATTCAGATAAACCCTAGAATCTAACGCAACTACACCACATTTTATTAGTCTTAATGACGTCATTAGTTCATTACTTACATCTGGATGTTCTTTTACTGGCACGTAAACTTTTTCTGTGAGTGTGGTGACCATGCCTTCAGCTTCTGGTAGAACGAGTGGTTCTTTCTTGACTCCATTTATTTGGAATAAACTTGCTCGAACTTTTGCTATTTCTGAAAAGAAGAAAATACATTTGTTAGCTACGTGGATAACATCTGCTCTAGTAAATTTTACACATGAAACATGTCATATTGGCTCGTTAATTTTAGAATACCGTCCCAAACGTTTACAAGAAAATATAAAGTTTTATGACCCGTGGAAAATTCCTGCTTTTATGAGTACTTATTTTAGTTTTTGGAAAACTTACAATACCTAATTACGTTGGTATGTATTTGTTTGTGACACATATTTTAATGGTAATAGTTATATGGAAACAGGCATTCTCGCCATCTTCATCACATAGGTAATCAATATTTTTAGTGAGTATCGGATCTGTAATAAGTTTGAAGGCTACGACAATACGATGACGGTTATGACATCATCTGACAGATATATTGATAGATCTGATGCTGCACCTCTAGCAATATAGCTGGCGAACATAACGCACAGAGGCCACCCCAGCCGCAGTGATGTAATTGAGTTATGACATATTTTTAATAAGCACGCCATGACTCATTGTCCAGGGTATGCGGTAAGATACTCGTAGATATAATTTGATTATTTGCTGTTAGGGGCCTCAGGAAATATGTTCAATAGACATTTTACATTGGAACCAAACTGCTTGAATTAATCAATGAAGAAAACCAGTAAAACTGTGCCTAGGTAAAGTATCGTAAGTGAAATAGCTAACTATACAGGAGAGGGATTTCAAGTTTAATTTATAGATAACTTTGTCATTAATCAATAAACATAAATATTGTTTAAAAAAAATGGTAAGCACCGATAATTATTATTTTATATTTGTACTCGCATATTAAAATATACCAGCTAAAACAGAAATAAATAAATGATGCATACTTTCAGATTCCAGAGTTTACAGGGACAGTCGAGTAGCACTAAGATACATCAAGCCTATATTACTCGTTACTTGAGTGATAGAAAATGCCGAGTTGCATTAAGTCCTTTTATGTAGCTGTTGTGGTATATAAACGGTACATAAAGTTTAAATTAATATCAGAATATCTGAAGTAGAAAAATAATTTTCTAATAAATAGTTTGTCGGTTGCTCTATCATCATATGCAATGTGGTTCAAAGACCATATGGCTGGATGGTGCAAAAGTATTATAACACAAGCTCGCGATTTCCCCACCGTATGTGAAGAATCATTGTGCAAACACAGGGTCTCGTTTTATCTTCCTTATCCAGATAAAGAGGTGATGAGTCATCGGCTAATTTCCGGACGCGCAATCAGACAACCATCTGTTTCTGAAATACCGTTTAAAATATGTCAAGTTATAAAGTGATTATAAGTAACTTATCGGCTAGTAGCACGTGCTGAACATTTTATTTTGTTGAAACTTCACTATCTACAATCAATCGATCAACTCAGAAAGCCACTGTTTGACTTCTATCTAATCTAGCGATAACTTCTTTTTGAGGTTCAAAAGTAGGTTCCGAAAGGTTCGAGTCATGTCTTATCAGATTTTTTTTTTAATCCTCAATAATATAAAAAGGGTTATTTTTTTATTTTTACCTGTAAAATACGTCGAGTACAGTTAAGCGAGTTCTCTTCAATTTGTTAATCTCTCACGCTATCAAACGGCTCATATGCGCAGACGCACGTATCCGCCTGACCATACAGAGTCCGCTGAGGGGCTCGCGACAATGCGGAGGAGCTTTCACGCCATATAAGGGCGGCAGAGTGAGTAAACAAGCCATTAACCCGCCACGGTGCCTGTGTGATAGCCGATGGATTATATATTTAATTGCCACCTTCTCTTGCATATTGATGGCAGTCGCATTTAGGACCAGATGTGCAGCTTTATATTTTCTCTATATTTTTCCTTTCAAATAACCTAATTGGTAGCCGATGACATGTGCCAGCTATTGAATTTTGTGGTTACAACACCTAGATAATTAATCTGTAATTTAAAAACACCGCCTTTGATATCTTGCAAGTTAGACCACATAATATCTAACTCACACGAGTTCAGTTGGTCACACGACTAAGATTATGTTGTATCAGTTGATTAATTGGACAGTAATTGTCATTGACAGCGTTTATGTATCGGACAAGTAAAATCATCTGATGTTCAATACAAGGTTGCATCAAGAACAGATCTTTAAATAACTCCTTTTGTAACATGTCACAACGGACGTTGACGGGTGTCGAAACACTTATAACGGTCGTAGAACAATGCAGCAGTCTTTGTACTGGTAAATGAGTGTTCTAAACAAAAACAATCACGATATAATAGAGGCTGTGTGTTGTCGCAGGTGGTTTTGGGGCTGTCCGTCTGTCGCTTCACGTCTCTGCGCCTGAGTTTGATTAATGTACTCGGATTTGACGTGAACGAGTTTCGGAATATGTCGTCTGTAGGAGGTCGAACTTGTGCAAGCCACCAAACTTGTGTGTGAACTATGAAACGGATCATTTAGTTCATTCCTCATCACACATATACACCAACTCATTTAGTTTAGCTTATTTTACTTCATTTTTTATTTTCTTGGTGAACTTTAATTTTTGTATGTAAATAATTTTCTGAGAGGTTTGGCACTGTATACCGAGATATAGGTTTTGTACTGTATTGTATTTAAAATTACATAATTATAATAACAGCTTGCTAAATTTTTAGTTGCTCTTGTACCATTATTTTGGGAAAATAAATAAATATTATTATTATTTATAGTTATAGTTATACACGGATATTTACGCATTTCTGTTGAAGTTTCTACGTCTTTTAACGTTAATGTTGTGTTTATAGCACTAGCTTTCATTTCTTACTGAAAAGTACAGCTTTAGGCGCTATCATTAGAACGTATAATGGAAGCGTTTAAAGTAACGTGCAGGAGTTATTTATGAGGCTTGCAGATGTAACAGAAAATGTTTAATGACAGCTTACATGCTCATCGCCTACGAGCATCACATTAACCCATTTCTTGGAGATAATTCTTTCAACTTGCGGGGGAAGAGGTCGGTAGGTATATTTTGATGTTTTCACAACTGCGGAACACATCACTGATTGGAACATGCAATTAATCTTAAAGGCCATGAATATAAATATGAAATTAATATTCGAATTAAGTTTTATTAAGTTAGTAGTCATAATTTACCTAATTTATTAGATTAGTTGATATTTGTGGATTTCAAAAATAAGTTGTATCAATGTAGAGCAATCCACAAACAGGTAGCAAAGCCACATAATACAGTGTATATTTGTTAACGAGGTTTAATTTTACCATTTACTCAGATTACTCAAACCACAATCGCAATCGTTCTATGTACGTAATTCTAGCCTTGTCAGACTCCCTTTAGTATCATGTAAGCAAAATCTATCTCTTTGTCTTTGAGTTAAGATTGAAATTGAGTTGAATTTTATTGATAACTCTATAATATAATGATGTTTGAATGCTCGCGTAGGAAGAGCATTCACTATAATAGGAGAGCAAGCAACTTGTGTGTCACTGAGTGACAAATGTCAATTGCCGCTTCAATCTTCGAGACCACCTACGGAAAAGCAAGCGATGTTAGATTACCTTGAATTTGTGACCAAAATTAATGATGTAGGTACTTTATTTACTTTAAATTTAACATGACTCTGAGATTAACTCTTTTTGATGAATGGGTAGAGGCAAGGAAACAAGTTTAATATACCTGATTATTGTTATTGAATATGAATAACGTTAGTCGTTGGATAAATAACTTATTCTTGATCACTTGGTTGGTTGGAGAAATAACTATTTATTTCTCGTGTCCTAGTTACAGTTCATTAACGTCTATGGCAATTTCTTCAATATCATTGGTGTTAGATAACTTAACTTTATTACTACTTAGTATAAATCAAAAACCCTTTTCTAAATTATATGTATAGAATAGTTACCGTACTTATTAAAGTATTGTACAATTTCCTCCCTAGAGTATTGCGACAGCGACCTACACACACGTACGCTTACTGGTTCCAGATAATGCAATGCAATCTCTCTTGCATTGTCACTGGCCACAATGGCAGACCGCGGCGCGTTGACTCTGTAATCCCTCTCCCTCATTCTATTCTAATACGCATTTAATAAGCCCAACAACGATATTATCACATGGAATTGGACGCTTTGGACGTGATTAGATTTTTACGCTTTAGCATGAAGACACACCGCCCACAAGGTTTTATAGTTTCTATTAAAAACCTTAAACTCCATTTTATAGCACACGGTGCGATCTGTTAAATTATGTATTAAATAAACATGACATGTGTAGTGTTAAGCTGGGCTTGAACTCGACCCCTGGTCAGTTATAATACAATTTTCAACATATTTCACCAACACACTACACGGTTAATTCCCATTTTAGCATATTTATAAAATAAAGAGCCGATTGGGTAATGTAACGTCAAACTTTGAGCAGTTAAGCAACTGTTTCTGCTTGCGGTAACTGTATCGTATATTAAAGTTTATTCGCCTAGCGAAATTTGGAAAGGTTAACTTTAGTAAGATCTTCAGAAACCTGTCTTGTCGTTTGAAGGCATCGTTTTTACGATAACGCTTTAGCGAACATCTTAATCTGAAAACCTGCTATGTAGTTTTCTGTAACAATGCCATTAAATAGCCATCTGCGCACAGTCGTCTGCGCAGTAGCTCCAGTGAAACCAATGATATAATTGGTTCTTAGAATAGACCAAGTCACAAAATCACTTTCGTTAGCAGCGTCGGTCGGCGGAAACAATTAATTTCTTTCATCACCAAGAACAGTGGTGGTATTTTGTAATTTAACGAGGACGTCAATGCAACGGCCGTCATAATAACAAACTAAGTAAACGGACGCGTGGTCTAGACAGTGAAATTACAAGGTGGTGCATTAATTAAACTTGACTGTCACAATTGGAGCATACGAGTAAATGAACTAGATTTATTTGAATATGTGAAAGACTAGAAACATATATCTGTTGTTTTATAAGTATTCCAACTGTTTGTTAAACTCGTAAATCTAAGAGATATTCCAAGTAGTTGCAACTTTAGAGTTGGCAAGAATTTGGAGCGGCAATCTAATAGTCACTACTGTTTTTGTTATCTGCTGGTGTTCAGATGAATGTTCCCTGAATAATAACATATGAGGGTAAATTAAGAACAATGAGGATTGAAGGGGAATTTTCTCACGTTGAGCGGCGATGCGTAAACGCAGCACCACGGTCAGTAGCGACCGGCTTCACTTGCGTCGACCAACCACGGAGACTTGAATCACGCGAATAATTATGTTGATATATTAAAATGTGTGTGTAATTATCCGGCACATAAGTGACATTAACGGAATCAGACTTCTCTGGGAAAGATTTGATATCACAACAAACCTGATTCGTTAGAACTTCTGAACTAATGGACTGTCTACACAAGCCAACTCAGAGAAATAAGAATTAATATCGGAATTCTGATTTGATTTGCCAGAAAGCTGAAATTTTATTGACTTATTACGGTACTCCAACGAATACTTCGCAGAAACATTTACAGAAGAATAATCTTACTAATAAACAGTTACCACAACGAATTCTTCACTTAAAGGTGGGCACAGCACTTAAAGAATTTAGTTAACTAATATCTATAATATAAAATGAATTGCTGAATGTGTTGCTAAGCACATATCTCGAGAACGGCTGGACCGATTTCGCTAATTCTTTTTTGTTGTGTTCGTTATTGTCAGGAGAAGTTTCTTAGGTAGTGTAGGGTAGAGTAGGGTAGAGTAGGGTAGAGTAGGGTAGAGCAGGGTAGAGCAGGGTAGAATAGGGTAGAGTAGGGTAAAACGGGAGCGAAGCCACGGGCAAAAGCTAGTTAATTATGTTTTGAATTAGTTTTCAACATAAAACAACATCTTCTTCTTCCTGCCCTTGTCCCATATTACTTGGGGTCGGCGCAACACGTTTTTTTCTTCCACTCTATCCTGTCAGCCGTCACACTATCACTAACTTCCTTTTCTTTCATATCACTCCTCACACAATCCATCCATCTCTTCTGCGGCCTCCCTCTTCCTCTCCAACATAAAACAACATAATAACAAATTAAAAACAAGAAAAAAACAATAAAATACATAATTAGGAATTCTTAATAATAAAAAACCATCAATTAACTAAATTAAGTAAGATTAAATAAAATAAAATAGGTAATTTCTGAAATACTTCTAATTTTTTATAATTTTTTAGCAGATGTAAACTAACAAGCGCCGAAGACAAGAGCGACAATAAATTATGACCATGATATTCCTAAATTACTTGCAGGTAATATGATTTAGCAATTCATATAATTGAAACAAAGTAGTATTTATAAATATATATAGAATTAAAGATATTAAAACAGTCATAACGGAATTTATAGAGAAGAATAAGAAGACCTTTGACCAATCTGCTAGCTGGGTTAATAACAACAATAAATAATCGTAATGATGTCATAAAATGACTGTAAATTGACCAAGACTATTACAAACACCTTTGCTAAATCTAACATGATGTCAGATATAAGACGTTCTTCTGTAAGGCCTGGAAAATAAAGGTCAATAGAATCTTAAATAAAACTACTGTTACTCGGAAATTATACAGATAAAGATACTATAACAAGTCGAACTTTTCTAATACTCTGTATACCATACCAAAGGTAGGTTCTTGGCTTCTTTAAGAAGTCACTACTAACTATACATTGGTAACACTTATGTTTTGTCTGGATAAATACAGCAGACGTGAAAGAATACTATGTGAATTAAGTTAATGTGATATTGGAGAACAAAGAGCATACATATCGGTGTGTCCTAGGAGAACCATTGTGGTATTGTATCTGTAGACCGAACCATTTGTAATCAAGCTTGACAAATTAGATTATTAAGTAATCAAACCAGATTCTACTGTCTTGCTGTTGAAACAAACTAACAAAACTAATGATCATGGACATCAAAACGTATTTAAGTTAGAAGATGAATAAGTTAACCCACTCAATATATCATATAATAACAAAGTAGTATTTATATTAATAGAAAGCGATGCACTTGAGAATGATGAATGGGAACCAGATAATCAAAAGGCAGTAGCGAGTTAAGTTGCCGGTACGGTAGCTTCAGACAATATACAGCGTCAGACAGATGTACTGGCACATCATGGCGGCATGGGCTTTGCGTGGATATTTCCTATAAATAAAACCAGTCCCTTCGAAGTGAAACTGAAGGTACTATTGCGCGAGAAGCGCGAGATATTGATAAGATTCGACGACCCGATTGAAAATATTGAATACATCTGCATAAGCCATTGCCTAACTTTAATTTGTGCTACACATAAAGATCTAGCTATACAATTTTATGAATAAAGCTTCACAATTATTTTGATGTTTTATCTGTAAATGTCAAACTCAGATAATTTTAATATTTGTAGAGATTTCAATATTTCCGTTTGTTCGGTTTTGCTAAACTTTAAAAGGTTTAGATCTAGAAATGATTATCTTTTCTTCACCTTCAAAGTTGTCTATTCCTTTTAAAGAATTAAAATGAACAAACATAGAGCAAGTTTTTTAAAGTTTTCACTAAAACAATAGAGCAGATAAGTGTGTTTGTCTTTCTAGGGTAAAAAAAAAAAATAGAAAATCTCTAAATTCCTCAAAAAGAGAACTATGTGTACCTATATTTTAGTACCTATTATTTTTTTGGTACTGCGTACGATCTAAGATATGAGCGTGACGATACATTTAAATAACATTTTACAGCTTATTTAACAACTCACAGCGCTCCTTCAGTTATATCCGACTTCCTGTCCTCGATGTCGAGTACCATAGGCTATATGGCTAGTCATGCGCATGCATTATGCAAACATAGAGAGAGAACCAATAAAAGCTGCAGCTGATGAATCGTAGAAAAGATCATGCATAATTTTAGACGCATACATATCTTTTAAGGCCTATAGCTACGAAAATGTAACCGGTACTACTCGTAATTCAAAAGGTGAAAAGATGAATCATAGTATTCTTAATTAATTCAAGTATGAACTTAGATATAAAGGGCAATTCATTCAAATCTTACCAGTTCAATTAAAACTTTAGAACAGAGTAAATCATTGACACTTTTTGTTAGCTACAAGCAGCCAATCAGATGACACAGAGCCGTTCTTAGATTAAGTTATGTTAAAATTGTTTGTGTTAAACTTGTATAATGATGGACTCAGTATACTACTAACATAATAGATGTTCTCTCAAGATCCCCATTAGTCATTCCTACAACGCGTGGGACGATGACAATAATTATACGTAGAAAAGTGACGAAATGAGATTGACGGTGAATAAAAGACAACAATGATGTAGTAAATATTGTATAAGTTAATTTGGATGCTATGTAAAACAATGTATGAAGTTACAAAATAATAAGGGCATAAGTCACAGCAGGAGCAAACTGGCATTGGCCATTACGAAATGCACACAAAATGGAAACCTGTTGAAAATGCCAGAAGAGGTTGGCTTTACAACTGTGATTGAAAAGCTTTTATCTTGACATCTTTTATCTATTCTCAGTGGAATGATCATTGTCACATTGTTTAGGACACTAATGTGACATTTGGAGAATGCTGAAAACAACAGTAAGGTTGATAGCAATACTGCAATTACAAGAGAACGGAGATACCGTTACAAATAAAAGCTAGCTTAAATATTTGTGGTGCATACCAATAGTCGTTTGGACTGCAGCTAATTGTGTGAAGTGTGACTGAGAAATATGAATATCGTCAGCGAAACACGTTATGTTAATTTCAGAGAACGCGCACATAAAACAGGTGGTCAAGCGTAAATGGTCTAAAGAAAAAATAATATGTACTCATATTCATGAATGGCAGCAGCAGACATTGGGTGTGAATGAAAAAATAAACTCTTATTTGCATACCACTTTGCAAGGGTAGAAGTAAGACACTCGTTGTTTGAGTGACACTTATAAAAATATGCCCAAACATGCACAAGGTTGTTCGCTGATGTTGCTGATAGAACCATATAAATAAATACACGGAAGTGAAAATATCTTGGCTTTAGACAAATTTGTTTTCTATTAAATATTCTTTCGTTAGCTTTATTTGTATTTCAAAACTAGGTAATCATAACATAATGATTTAGTTAAATCTCATCATCATATTTTCTACAAGTAATTTATGTCTGAGAAAGATCTACACAAGCAACTATTTTACTAAAAATATAATGGGTTTTAAAGTGCGTACTTTTACATGGAGCACAAGAAGAGGATGCTATTAAAACAATATAGCTACAACATGCAAACGAAGTTAGAGTTATATCTCTATAAATCGTCTTTGGGCGAAGGAATACGTATGTTTTCATACAAAGCGGCTACAGATTTACAGTTCTATTTCGTTAGAATTTACGCAGGTTCGACGTGTAAATAAGCTCACTAGTTAACATCGCCTAAATGTGTCAAAGCTGAACCAATGGGCACTATTATTCGTTCGCGTTTCCAGAATGCTGGCCGAGATCTATACTATTTATTCCTCGAACACTATCCACAGTTGACGGTTCTTTTATTATAGCTATAAACGCATTGGAGTTAACCGGAGATTTTCGCTGATTTATCGTCTAATATTTATTTTTCACGGTTTATTTGCGAGGCCCATTTGTAAATATAGGACGAGTTAACAGTAGGGAAACTGGGATTTCCTTTTTATGTGTGTTTGTCGGTGCCAAACAACGTGACCTGATGAGACGCGGACATTAATATAATATGGAACATTATCGTAAAACAACAAGCTGTGGATGTTTCTGTGTGTCGTGTCAGTTGGCGACTTTAATGCACCATTATACTAGTTCAATAGAAAGTTTATAACCTCCGGTGTAGCCGTTTTATAAAGCCGTTCACGCAAAAATCGGTGTCAGGAGGAAGGTGTAAAACTTCTTGGTACATTCGATAAATATAATACAATAATTAAAAACAACTATGAATCAATTTGGGCGGGTGTTAAGTTATATATTGTGACATGTTTATATCAACGTATTGACGAGCATTTTTTCTTCTACAATAAAACTGAGGAGCGTCAAATGTCGACACCTACTATTCTGGAATGGGCTTCGTATTCAATGGATGTCTCGTGGGCGTAGCTTATAAACATTGAATGACAGAATTATACCAATGACAAACTATTGAATAAACACTTTGAAAACAATTTTAAACATATTTAATGGCGTCATTGAATGTGACACATTGTGGATCTCATTTTACAACAACAACACTGTTCAATTCAAGTTTATTTAAAATGAAAATACAGCTCGTCAACGTGTAGCTTGAAAACGTGCAAGTTGTAATAGCTGTTCGTAATTTGCTAGCGAGACGGATTGTTTGAGGCAAATATTTGACAATAGCAAGCTATAAGCCAGCAGCAGAGCTTGGCTCAAGCAGACTTAGCCTTGCCATTCATAACACATTGTTAACTTAGCTGGTAGCAACGCCTATAGTAAGACACGTGTCAAATTTGCTTTAGAAAAAAACTATTGTAATGAGCCGTCTCACTCAATCACACGTAAGACACACTTCATACGTGCAAACCTCCCACACGGACTATATTTCAAGTAGGTAAACATATATGTCAATGTTTAATGGCCCACAAAACATGATTATTATTACCAAGTACCAACATTTATGGACAGTCAAGAATGATGTATTCCTTTTTCAAGGATTCATCAACAACTACAGATATACAATGATTGAGTTCAATTCAATTGCAATTCTTGTAATAATCATAGGTATAATCAAATACACGTAAGGCCAACCTCGTGTTGTCATTGCAAAGCTAATTTTGCTAATTAATTCTGTGTCCCTAACCCAGTACAAAGCGAAATGATGCCATAGACACCTTCTTGGCTAGATAAAAATTGGCATTCACAATAATTCTAAATTAGCGTAACTGATAGGTATGAGAAAGTAATGGTCTAACCAAGCTACAGAAAAATAGCCACAGAATTAAATACTACCTTTTAAAGTTAAGTTTGAACAGGTTAGAAAATACGTACCTACCTACCTACATATTCAAACGGTATAATTTTTTGGTATACTCACAAACATTTCGAGACCAAAATTGGCCAAATTGGTCCAGCCGTTCTCAATTTTAGCGAGACTAACGAACAGCTATTCATTTTTATGTAAAAGGAAGACAAGAAAAGATAATATGTGTATGTATATTTGTTATTCTTTCACACTAAAACGGATTTGGATTCCAAACACCATGTTCTAGAATAATACATAGGATAATTTTATCCCGAGAGTATGTTCCCATGGAATAACATTCTATTTTCACGCAGGCACAGCCACTGACAGAAGCTAGTATTGAATAAATTTGATTTATATTAACGTTTTTTCCATTTTAGCTAAAGTTTTATTACATTTTAAAGTCTACATCATCATTTTAAACCCAACAATACACGAATGGGAATCTAGAACAGTGTACGAGTTTTATCTAATACATGAAATATTATTTCCAATTCTTTTTTCGCTAGCTGTACCGAGAATAATAATTTCTTGAACAATAAATAAGACACCTAAAGAAAGCTACGTTTCTCTAATAAAGGCGATGTAAAAACACGTTGAAAATCTTTATGACTTTCGAGTCGCGGGGCTCTATAGAATTTCTCACGTCTTGACTCTAGTGTACCAAGCTTACCTGGAATAAAATATAAACAATACGTACTAACGACATGTTAGCTATTGATACACGGACTTAATATTTACTAATTTATATAATATTGCTGCCGCTTGGTAAAATAATAAACTACTGATTTCAACAGTATCACTGGAGCAGATTTGCGAAGAAAAACCATATTGAGTGTGTGTGGTCACGAGGATATTTGCACGTTAAACAGAATAAATAGAATAATTAGATGATAATACTGCTGGGAATTTGCTTATACTCAGTTCTAGTTTTGTTCAAGCAGCATCTATTTTATTTAATAATCATGTTCCAAGCGGTCGTCTTCAGAGATTTCTTAATAATTATAACCTGGAACCAGACAGCAAATATGTAAACGACGAAATACCTTATAAATCACAAAACTTGTAAAATACAGAAGAGATTACTATCAGTGCTAACGATAAAGATGACAATGAGCATAAGAAGGCGAGTATAGAAGAACTTCATAGCGTAGTAAGAACTCAAGCGCATCAGTGTGACAAATTCTACGTACAAAAATATTCAGACAGCCATTTTCAGTGCGTTGTGCAACAATGTTGGTCTAGGCTTCTGACGCAATTGCACGTTCAGCTTTTAAAATCATTTAGTGTTGTTCTGACAATATTTACTAGGCGTGGCTAGTTTCGATTTACTGTTAAACGATTTTGTCAAGCATTTATGTAAGTGAGACATCTAGATTTCATAAAATCAATATCGATTTATATATATGCACATATTTAAAAAGTTATTGATACAGGTAATGCAACGTGTGTTTAATTCTTAAGCAGCCCATAAAATTGAGCTTCAAAAATTATGCATACGCAATATTAATTTTTTCGAGGTTGATTAACACTACAGCTCAATAGAAAGGTACCTAGTTGACAGCCACGAAACATACGAAAATAGCAATGACATAATTTGCAAATGGAATAAAAAAATATGTTAATGCCAATAGGCAACCAATTATGACCATTGTCGAGCGTAAACACGTTTCAGGGGACTCATTCGAACAACGGCGCTTATTAGAAGAACCAAATGTTATATGATATGACAGATGAAATAATTCCGTTTATACATTAATAGAGAACTCATTCATAGCTCTGACACTCGTGTAGCGGTCACACGCATCTAGAGGTGATAGTCAGAAATAACCGTCTCTATTTCTTTGTGGATGTTCACGCGTGAGACTCTTGGCACAGAGTTCAAGCACATGCACGCAAAAAAGAAAACAGTGCAATTAAAAATACTGAAAACCAAAATACTGTCGATAATCGCTTTGTTTTTTGAAAATTCGTCGGCGTTAGTGACGAGGCGCTACAGCGATGATATGCACGTGTATTTAAAGTCATCTTCACACTAAAAAAAAACGTAAAATGTTTGGTTGTATTTAACAAAATTCTTTGAATAAGCTTGTCTAATGTAACATAATTTAAAACTTGGCACGGCACATTATTTTTTTTGAATTTCTGTAAGATGTTTAGTAGTGGACTTATTTTATTCAGATCGCTTTCTGATTTTAATCGCTGTTGAAAAACAAGATAAATTATTGCAACAAGGAATTTATTCACCCTCGCTTGTAGCTTGTAGCACCCATTCTAATCAATGCGTCTCATTCGAAATCAGTTACAGATTATTTCACCATTATTGGAGTGTGTATCTGATTTGACTCTTCTCGATGCGGATTCCCCGTGGATTTAACGACAGATATTCTATTAGATATGAGAGATATGGTGTAGCACGCACCTAACTAATCACAAGTCATTAAACTTTTGGCTTCAGTATTGGGTGTTACATTAGATCGGCTACTGTACTAGTTGGACATGTCGAGATGTTTGTTAATCGCATGTGACTGGTCGAATAGAAAACTTTATTTATTTTGGCTGTTAACAGAGGTAGATGAACGCTAGTAGAAATTGGCCAAACTCCCAATCGTTATTGTAATTTATTTTAGCGGTAATTTCTAACAGTATCTATCATTTTATTTCGTATTTTAAAATTATTGCGATAACGAATTAATAAATTAATTAATTTTCAGGTTATACAGCGCTTTTGTTGTCATTAAATTAACAGGTGTGTAATTTGAAGCTATTTAAATGAACTCGTGTTGTATTCATGTGCATTTAGTTATTCGGCGACACACATCGAATTTGTTAAACAGGATTTCCCATTTATTTAAATAGCACTTTAACAAATTAAAAGTAAATATCAACGATTTTGAGTAAAACTTTCAATTCGCTTTCCAATTTAGGCTTTTTGTACAAGACAGTGTCTTCAAGAAGGCTTACATATATTGGGTCTTCTTTTTCTGATGGGGTATCTATAGCGAGTGTCTTACTAACTAAAACCTACCCGTCATATTTGCTTTTTGCATTCCAGTGCTGCGGTGACTCTTTTGGCTAATCTTTTTTTTAATCGATATAAACTAGTGCTTGACTGCGATTCAACCTGATGGTAGGCAGTGATGCAATCATTTCGGTGAGTCGCACAAGTTAATTAAAAGCCTCTTCACAGCCTTCAAGATACCAAAATTATAAGTGAATGGGAAGACCGCAGCAGGCAAATTGTTCCAGTCCTTCGATGTACGCGGTATATACGACGCAGCAAAACGCTTAGTCCGGACCGTTTTACTGACTAACAGGGTCTTAGTTATTTAGTTCCAGGACCATGGTAAATCGAACAATCCTGCAATTAATATTTAACTTACACGAAGAAACTTAATTTCAGTATTCCTAACAAGTTAAGTATATTCTGATGTTAAATTACCTTGTGAAGTTGTGATTGTAACATATAAAGCTTATGCTATGCTGCTAATACTTCTATTGTCTGCCTACGTTAAGACAAAGCTTACATCATTGTCGATAAAATTATATAAAGACAACATTAAACGCTGCTTGCCGTTTTAATGCTACATTGTCAGAGGTCGCCTACTGTTAATTACATGACTTCAGCGACTAAATGTCACAAATGATGTGTTTTGACGCAAAACTGCGTTTAATTGCAATTTGTTGGATGCGATGTTGGAGATTGTTCACGGATTATTTCAGATTAACGGCACCCATATTAGTATCAATTAGATTTTAATTACTGTTGGGTATTTACTTTATTTATAACTATATACGAGTATAATGTTAAAATGTCTTACCGATCCGTCGTATAATAGTTAATTATTTTAACGACCGCAATACTAAATAGCTTTGTTTTTTGGAAATTCTGAGTATGTACGATAGGATGCTGAAGAATTCGGTCACCACTGAAATAAAATAGACGCAGACAATTTATCGGCAAAATCTTGGATTGTTGAAACCGCATTTTTTTTACATACTTAGCTATCTTAGAAATCGAACGTAGATGCAAACATTTTTCTTTGAAATGTTTTTTATTATTTTCTTTTTCTTATTGGAGTGTATTTTTATGACTGTAATCAAATCGATAACCCGGAGAATGAAAATGTCTGCCTGTATGCAGTGTTTACTTGTGAATAGTTTTTATAAACAAAAAAAAAAAATGGTGAATACGATTCCATAGAAAAAACCTACTTCAATAACTACGGAATTAATGTTAATCCAAATAATCCTAGCTAGGTAGTTGAAGTAACGAGATGATATAATTATGGAAATATTGATATTATTTATACTCATTATTGATTGAGAAACTTAAAACGTCGGTGTTGTCTTACAATAAGTGTCCGTTGCGGATGAACGAGCAAAAATATAGCCGTCCGTCGTCGGTGCGTTGCATTCATTCAGTTAGTTTTTACAACGAGATGTCGGTCACTTATTTTATCTCTCTTAACTGCCTGTAGCTCAGTTTATTACAATTATTGCATTTTGAATTGATTTTTTTTATTGTTTTGACATAACAGCGACAAGAAACATAAAACCAGGATTTTTGTAATAAGTAAATAACATGATTTAAAAAAGTGTCCATGGAGTTTCTTGCATGTTCTCCTTTATAGAGATCTACGCTTTGGAATATTCAATTAGGTAGCATTACTTTTCTGACTGACCGATATATTGACAGTTAAAAAGTGCCTGTAAATGGTTTATTTGAATTTATTTCAAATGCTTTGAGTTTGAATTTTATTAAGCCATGAAAATAGTAACCACTAGAAAAAACATTGTTGAAGAGAAGAAAAACAACATGAACTATAACGGTAAGCAAAATTGGAAAGTATACCTACACATCAAAAGGTATTCCGCAATCGTCACCACTTTTTCATTTCAACATTACTCCAAGAATGGTACGCTTCATAAATGGAAATAGCACGACAATACGTTGATAATCTCACATAAGAAGGAATGCGCTCTTGAGATCACATCCGCGGATATTATAATAGAACGAATACAATGTAAGTTTAGCGCCGGGCCACACGATATCCATTACAAAACCAGTACCTACCATCTAACATAGAGTCCGTCAAAACGTCACTTCAACTGACATGTACACTAAAGGCGCATTTTTATTGATTATAGGGCAAAGGAATACATCGGACCACCCACGGAGGCCTAGCGTCTAATTGAGCGTCGAGCCCATTGTCCACGCGACAGAAAGTTCAAAGGTCCCCAGATTAAATATCAATCAATGAGGTTTTTTGTAAAATTCGTCATCTCTTGTCGGAAGAATACTTTGTTACGGCCTGTAGTTTTATTTTGAAAAATATTATATTATATTACATTGAATCTTAGTACAGTGAGAAGCAGTCGAGAAGATTGAGTTTGCGCTTGTCTTACTTCACAATTTAAATAAAACTGTCTTTGCTAACGAAATTGTTGTTTAATTCCTAGTTTAGTTCGTGACGGATGGTAACCGTTTAGATTAAGAAACGACAAGTTAGCCTCCAGCTAAACTAACGCTTAAGTTTAATTGAAATGAATTCTAACTATAGTTCTTCATCATAAATATGACAAGCGCAAGCGTAATAAATACATCTAAAGGGACACTGATGAGCTGCTAATATATTAACCAATCAACTTAATAAAGTACATAATTACACGTCTCGGCTTGACCACAAATATTAACGACCTGGTTGATATCACACAGGTTTTTAACATCAAACTAACTTACTTTGACTAGTAATTTAGTAGGGTAATGTTAACTATTGTATTATTTTTTAAACACTGATTGATTGCTTGGGTTAATGTTGCATGACAATTATGTCATCTATTTATAAATAACTATGAACAATTCGGCCATGCCTCTTAAAGGTACGCGTAAAACTCTCGAGTAGTACTTTAAATCTAAATTAATGGTAATTAAAATAGCTGCAGCGGTACCATGCAATGGTCGTAGGGTTGGGCTTCTTGTTCTTAGAATATTATTTTATTCTAACAAAATACCTCGCAACATGACATTTAAATGTATTCAATCTGATACTAATATAATTATTTAATGTATGTTATATAAATGTAAATTTATTTTATTTGAACAATTATCGATCACGCCATGTTGCTTTAACACAACATTATAATGGTATGTATGTAGCCACTGAGCTACCTCTAATATGAGCTATATCTAATATGTTACAACTGTACGAAAAAAAACCAGAGAGAGATACCAGATGGCAACCCTAAAGTAACACAAATCCATTACTTAGTCTTTATCTCATAGCGGTAGCAGAGATGAAACAAACCGAAAGTTTGTTCGGTTGTGAACCAGAATTATAGGTTACAAACACGATGAAAGCATAATTCTATACATTGAATAATTTAAAACTGTTCTATCTAGCCATTAATTTGGTTAATTTTGATATTAGGCACTAAAATTGTTTGCTGTTATGAATTTTGTAAACAATATACAGAGCGAGATGCGTTTATGTTAATAACAACGAACAAGGCTTTATTTTTAACCTTACGATTAAGGTTAAAAATAAAGCCTTGTTCATGAATAAAAATCGGCCACAAAACGTATATTATTTAGTCATTGGTAATCAGTCATTCCACTTCTTAAAGTCCAGTTAAGGACCAGTTCATGAGAATACGGATATTATAGGACAATACAAATTATTCGTTTCGATGATTAGTAGTCGACAGTCCTTAAAACGTTAAGTTGTCTATAGAGACTTTCTTTTTACAACTAACTGCTCTATTCTACTCTGCCCTATTTTTTCTTTCATAAGAACCTTCTCCTGACAATAACAAACACACCAAACCAAAAAGAATTAGTGAAATCAGTCCAGCAGTTTACCCGTGATGGCGTAACCAAGGGAAATAGGGATTCATATTTATGTATAGGTATATATGTAGATAAAGACAAAGGGCATTTTTGTATAGGAGCTATCCCAGAGCTGTATCAAGTTGTGGCATATGTCATTTGAAAGGTCTCAATTTATTGGCTTCAAAATTCAATAGAGAAGCAACTTCATTTACCACTGATTCGACTTATTTTATTTTCTTTATGACAACTAAAATCAAAGGGTTCCATTCACCTATTTTCGTCCGGTGAGATCAAGCGCGAACCTATCAGCAATAAAATAAAACCTGACTTAGATTTTGAAAACATCATTTGCTATATTGATGATATCCAACTCAAATAAAATGAGTCATAGAGCGGGTTTCTGAATTGAGTATTTTGAGTTAAGAGCGTCTCAAACCATGCTTATATGCCAAATTTTTGACAGGTTTGGAGGGTAAAGTAGAGTTTGAGTAATTCTCAACTTCAAATGCTTAAATCAGAAATCGGGGGTTAGTTCTTTTCCTGCACATATCTGTCTGTTGATGTCGGACCATAACAAAAATGAAGCTATTACTATGACCTTTCAAATGACACGTACCACAACTTCATACAGATCTGGTTCCAAAACGCCCATTCTCTTTTAAACATTTGCCCATTTAACTGGATTCACTGTCCAAAAGAAGGTCATTTAGATGTCGCAAGTACTTATGCAATAAGGTTAAATAAATATGTGATTTGAGAATTAGGTTATGCCCAATCATTAGCTACCCACGTCGGATCGGAACTATCATTACGAAATCGAAACAACGCTAATATCCTAAGTATTTTCAAGTTAAGATGTAAGTACCCACCACCTACATAGAATAAGATAATCTTTATATCGAAGGTGAATCGGCCGCCCACGGCAGCGGCAAAAAGTATAGTCATCAGCTTACATCTAACAAAGGTAGCCGATTCGCCGGCCGTCTTAGTCAGAACGCCCATAATGACGAATATGGACATTTGTACAGCACTGTGTAGGTGGCACTTAGAACCCGGCCCCTGCCCTTAAAAGGCGCCATGAAAACTTCTATCGATATACGCAAAAGTGGCAGCATAAAATACCAATTTGGGGTTTAACGATTATCGTCTGTCAACATCATATAGACTGAGCTGATGACATGATTCTTTAAAATGAAATTAATGATGAAACAAACACACATGGCAAAGTTGCAAACAATATTTTTATACAAGTATCCAATGGATGCCAAAGTAGTTATACGCTAGTTAATCCTATCGCCAACTTTCTTCATTTACACGAGAATTCTCCGATCAAGAAAAAGCTGAGATTGACGTGAAGGTGGAAAAAATGGCTTTAATTTTAGCCACATCATAACTGCGTTGTGTTATTAGAGTTTATGTCCACGTCGCATTGGTTTAATCCGAGAATAATATTGTAACAGGCATTCGACACAGACCGTCGCCGTCGATGCTTGAGTAGGTAGTCGAGAGTAAATGGGTAAAACAAATCGTTTAGGAGCTGCTTCAGTACACGCAGTTTGTACAATTTTACATACGGAAAAGATATCGCATTTAAATAGGCACACATTGTATACCCTGAGCGATGTTTGAGTAAGTTCAATTGCTTGCCGGACTATTGCTGGAGCAAATAATGTACGTACAAGTGAACAGTGTAGATGCAATGATGTAACAAAGCTTTATGGGAAGCTGGTACATTAAAAAAAGAGTATTTAAATAAGTACACAGTAAGAAACCAGTTCTAAAATTCCTGTTACAAAGTAACCAAGTACCGTTTCGGGATTGATAGATTTTTGTTAAAGCGGTCTCATAACTGTCTAATTCTGAAAATTTCTAAGTTCGAAGAGAGGACTTGATTATACAGAATATTGAATCATCTTCATCCAACGTAAAATATCCATCGATTGATCGGACAGACATAAAAAACTAAAGTAAAACTGAACAAATACGATTCAGGGCAAGACTTTCCTCTCAAAATGACAGTTCCATTAAAATTCCCAATTTGGCACGATCATGAAATATTAGATTGGATTATATAAAATATCGATGGCAAGTAACGAATGTGATGGATAGATGTAGCCACAAGACCATATTTCATGTTATGTATGACCCATTGTATCTAGCCCTGTGACAAATTACAACTGCTAGGCATACAAGTTTCGTTGACTATATTGTACCAGTACCTATACTGCAATGAAATCGGAATTTGCATGGTAGATCTTGTAGTATTTAGGTCACAGAAAACAACTGAATATCAGGTACTGCTAATGTTAGATTGCATTTGATTGGGACAATTGCGTGTTTTACAAATATGTGCAACGTCCGGTGGCGATGGGTTATATTATACACCATTATATTTTATATTGCAAAATATTAAATCTACAAATAGAACCATGGCTGGTAGCTTCACTATACTAAATTATTGAACACACATTGAGTGAAGGAACAAACGCCTATTAAGGCACTGTTATCCATCATTGTTTGATTTACAATTTTCAATTTCATTGTGCTCGAAAGATTATCATGATAGAAATGTCAATACAATAAATAGGTCTTTCAGATAAGTTACATTATATTCTTCCGTTAGTTATTAATCACTAGGTGCTATTATTCTTGTCTTAATGGTCCCGTTAACCTTAGAACCCACCTTTGTAATGTAAGCTTTATTTTATGCTCTAAACAAGATACCTAATAAATGGTGTCACAAGTAGTATCATAACAAAAATAAAAGGATCAGTAGCTATACAAGGCCGCATATTGTCAACGTTACGCACAATGTTAGCCACGAAATCGCACTGACATATTTTTAATTTCAATAGCTATTTACCTTTCTTGTTTGTAAGAATTCATGTTTAAAACATACGTGTGGACAGTGTTGAATGTACTGTAACCTCAAACGCGCTCAGAACATGTCACGAAATTATGGGCTGATTTTATCCTAATGGTCGCCAGTTCACGATCCTTAGATAATATACATATTTGATTAGCATAACAAATACACTCAAGATTGACGTCGTCTATCACAATGATAATTTTAAGGTCTAACACTGAAAGCTAAATAATAATTTTGCTCATAACTTAAGTAATTAGTTAAACCTTTACAACACTTTCGATGCATTTACACAGTCAGTTGCGTAAACTGACAACAAAACACAGTTCGTCTTATTTAACTTTACAAATAGCATCCATAATCCTAAGCAAACAAATATGCAAAATCGAAGTCGAACAACATTTCGAAATGATGAATACAAATAGGGCTAACAACAATGGTCAATGGTCGACGTCTTTGGCAAATTGCAGCTGTCGTACAAAGAGGTGGATCATTGACGCTAACACCGACTACGCTTCTGAAACACGAGAAGTCTGCAACCACTCCGACAGCCGACACACTTAACGTGTTATAAACAATCGAATACCTAAAATAGATTTTATTGCCAGAGCTATTGAATTCAATGTCGGTGCAAATGATACTACACTGTTCATTGTGGAATGTTTTACTTCATATGAGATTCTAAGAGCAGCTCGCTTAGGCATATTGTCGATTGATAAATAAATTGTGAAAACGAAGGGCTTGTATTCTACTTGTACAGGACTTGCGGTTAAGTCATAACAGAACAGTTATTTTATTGTCACTGATTCAGATTTTAGGTCATGCACTCGACTGTTCTACATTTAAATGAAGTTTCCATCCATGTGGCACTTATTTCGGTGAGTCAACTAAAGGCCAGATGACTGTCATACCATTAGTGACCTCTAATGCGCACCGTCTATGTCAAAGGTCCGCCAATTTAAATAAAATATCGATACTCACAATTCTGTTATACATAGCGAAGCCTTCACATAAATCAACATATGTTGCTTCAAATCTGTGTTTTAACATGTTTCTAAGACTAGCTCATTATCATTAAACTTCTTCGGTATGCAACAATAGGCAGTACATTAGTAGCAAATGTGGAACAACGACAGGAAACAAGTGAAACGTTTGTAAGACTACGCATCGCATGGGCCGGACAGAAAAAAAATAGGAAAAAAGCAACAGTCATCCCTTTGTCTTTACGAGTAGAAGAAATCATTGAGCAACGTGACGATTGTTTTGCTAAATAAGTACTAAGATAATGCAAAGAAAACTGCCTACACTTATTTGTATGTTAATATGTAGGTACCTAATCATTCAATGATTGCTTACATACATATGCATTTTGCTGAATGATTCCCAGGAAATGATTTTTTTATAGGGTGTGTGTGGACATTGTTCACACATGCATTTTTTAAAAAGATCTTTTTTTTGATATACGTCATCAAATATTTAAAAGACGCCTTGTGTATATCTGTAATGAATAGTAAAATTATAACGGCACGACCAACCATCGCTGATGCATATGCAAAAAATGTGAGAAAATTGCAGGAACATAATAAAGCAAAAATATCAGATATTTTCATAAACAAAACAAGTACAATAAAAGCAACAAAGTACTGAAGCATTTTGTAAATGGGCAGATAACAAAATAAAAGTTATAAACGAATGGTAAAAAACACAAAGTTATAAAGTCGACCCGTTACTGTGAAAAAAATCACAGTAACGGGTCGACTTTAACCTAATTAAGACAAGTTCTCGTGATCAGCTGATTCTGGGTCACCTACCGTTAAGTGTAAATTTTCCTGGATTCATGATTAAATGGTAAACACTATAATATAATTGCATTTTAATGGAAGATTTATCACGGCATTTACGTATTGTACCACTTCTCGAACATTTATAAATAAGCTAATCGTCATCGGTACGTCATGAGTCAAGGCAAGCTAAATTCTATTGATTTGGTTCGTCCATCGCCATTGTTAATTTTCTTATTGAACATTGCTAAAATATTGAAATTCCCGGATGAATATTTTTGAACTTAACTAACATTCAGGATAATTTAAAAAAAATCAATGGCACGTTTTACTTTCAACCCTATTTTATTACAATCCTTTATCATCATCGTCTATAGATTTGGCAGCATTGCTAGTGCGGTTGTGCCCCACTTTAATATTGTGTACACCTCAAAACAATCGTCCACTAGGACGTTAATCAGAATTTCAATTAATAGATTTAAGGTTCGAATAGTCGTGACATCAACAGTGGGTCTTTAAATTGACAAGATGTTAACCGACTTAAAAAATCCAATGAGTAATACGATTCCGTAATCCTATATCTTAAAAAGGTAAAAAATAATGTTACCAACCTAATACTTTTTGTAAGGACGTTTGAAGATTACCTCATACATACAGAGCGGCGCGGGCGCCCCTCGTGAGAGTTGACGTCATCAACAAAGGAACTCCGATTGAATAATAGGGGTCCCTTTGATAAACACAAAAGTGAACCTGCGCACAGGTACGGTTGTAACAGGTGCGACATAATATTTTTCGTTATAACAGCAATATCTTAGAATATTTGTAGGATGCTATATTTTTGCATTAGCATATCTACATAGCTTTGAGTTACTATGATGAATTTTAATAACATGATTTAAATATTGGTGAATCTTGCAAATTACAACTGAACATTGGGAGAAATTTGTATTTATATAGCTACGTAAAGCAATGTTCATTTCAAGCACCTTATCTGTGTTCTCTCTGCATTACAAGTTTATCCAGACAGTTTTCGCATTGGTTTCCGGTCATAGATTATTTAAATTTATTACTCACTAGATATTTTGGATCCCCTTTCGATATAGTAAAATAAACAAGTTCTAATGCTGCTTATAAAATGTAAGACACATTGCGCTTGTTTACATTATTACTAATCTTTTTAGCACCCGAAAAGTGATATCATCTACCGACGAACGTAAGCTTCTATTCGTCCAAGACTTCGTAGACTTATGACGTAGAACTAGTAAAAAAAACTCAAGAGAATTGAACATTCAATAAGCGTAATTCTAACTTACCGCAAAATTAGCGGCATCAGTAGCTAGAACACAAAATACTATATTTTATGCGCGGTCGTTGTGGAACAGATTCCGCCTTTACAAGATTTATTGCAGAATCTTTTAGTTAACGAAACAAATCACTTTTCTTCATAATCATGTAATGTCTTGTTGCCTATATTGTTGAAATATGCATAATCAACCAACATTACGAATTTGCTAATTAGGTACTTTTGTAAAAACCAAAATATATTTGGCATAAAGCCGTAAAATTAATTAGGTAAGTATCTTGTCAATATTTCAAGCAGAGGAACGGTGCTGTTTTTTTCTTCTAATTAAGTAAGTCAACGATGAATACTCACAAACTAAAACCTAGATCCTTAACCATGGCATATTGCTATGGCACGTTTAGAAAATGCAGGAACCATGTGACAATCAAACGTGACAGTCGAGTTAACGTTAAAAGCGACACCAATTTGCATAGATTAATTAAATAAACAGACTTTATTAACAGACGACGGGAGAAAATGAATTTAATATAAGGAAATGAAATTCTACTTCATTTGCATGCTGCTTAAACCGATTCTTAAAATATTATAACCGAATGAAGCATTAGCGATATATGCAAACGAAGTCCACGCGATCGGCAAGTTCAAGGCGTTTTAGAAGCCGGCAAAGCTGACCACTGCGTTCTTATATCAAAGCAATAGAGTTTAAATCGGTCACAATCGTAGCGAATCGCTTACGATGAACGTTTCAAAACTGCAATCACATTGTTACGTGTCGACGGACGGCAACAACCTGATTGTACCGTTAAGCGAGCCGCGCAAAACTGACCTAGTGCCGGGAAAGTTATCAGGGACGATCGTATTCCGTTTCACGACCCAAGCCGAGCCCAGCATTCAGATCAATCAAGACTACTTCGTATTACCCCAACTTTTTTAGCAATTCTCGGAAGGAACACTAGGTCATCGGTTCGAGATAAATCGTTCAGAAATCAAATCGCTGATGTCATGCAACAGGACGTTCTGATGGTAATTTTAGTAGATCAACCCGAGACGCTAGTTTCATTATTAGTTATAAAACGGCCAACGGTGTCATATCATTCTCTGTTAATGAATATTAATTCGTTGCAAGTGGAACTGATTCAATTGCTATCATCCATGTAGAGGTGGCATTGAACTTTGTCGAAACAATTTGTATCAGCCGGCTTGTAAGTGTGGCATGTACAGACGGTGAGTCCAGCCAGTTTTCGATACCTAACGGAAAAGATTCAAACCGGAACATTTTTAATAGCTTCCAAAATGTAAAGAGGCCATATTCATCTTTGTTTCAGCAAGGGATGGGAGACAATTTTCTGCACGATAAAGAAAAAAACAACAACTCCAATGCAGAGGTCAAACAAAATAAATTCAACGATGGATTTGAGAAAATATAACAACATGTTTCATGTAAGAGGTGTATCAAGGATGTTCTGATGCATGGATAAGGAGAGTGTTGTATACAGCGTGGCGATTAGGTTATCACATTAAATTATGCAGCATGTATTACAAGTGGTTATCAGTCCGTTAAAATAGTAAAATAAATAATTTTACTAAAATTAAGAAAATGCATTTTTCAAACAAAATAAATAGCGTATAAAATTGGTACAAAATAAAACATCCTTTATAATATTAGTTCACTGACCTGTAAAAGCGGCAACGCCGCGGCGCCGGCGAGTACGTACGCGCCGTACCTACGCGAGATACGAATACCTACTTGTGGGTGTAGGCACGCACGCGTGGTGTAAGTGTGCAACATAGGTACTTTATGTTGTTGTTTTAAGAAATCATCACAAATTAACTTTAAAAATCTCCACTTAAATTTTAAATTTTCACATTTTCAAAATGTCACCATGCCTCTGTACACACAAACGATATCGTCTTATGATATTGTTTCGAACTTTTCTAAGTAGGTCACCATTCGCGGCTAAATTTTTTAAATTGTCAAAGGCACGAATTATTCGATTTTTTAAATCATCCACAGTCGTCACTTCAGTAGCGTAAACCTCATTCTTTAAATGTCCCCATAAAAAAAATCGACTGGTGTTTAAGCGTTTGGTTACACACAAACTGTCACACACCACTTTCACTAGTGTACAACTAATAATACAAACAATATTATTAAACTATCTAATTCCTATTACAAAAATAAAGCTAACACAAATCAATATCCACAAAAAAAAAAAAAAAAATAAGTACGAAGGGCGCGCGCGCAAATAGTAAACTCGTCAACTATCCCTCAAGTATTTTGGCGGCGGACTAGATTCATTCATCGTACGCACCAAAGAAATTAGAATTATGCCAATAAGCATCCCCGTACCCCGTAGCATTTCGAGTATTAGAAATTTATACCTTATGTCTTCAACCGTAAGAATATTGTTGCATATTTTTTCATACCTCCTATGCGGTCTCTTTTATCTTTTAATTTACCGCACAAAGACGCCTTCAACTATTAGCTGTAAGGACATTTTTGTCTTGAATTGTTTACGTTTCTTATTACGAGAAACATAAACAATTCAAACGTAAACAGTTTGTAAAATGATAGTCTAGTACTTGTAGGTAATACGAATGGCAACGTATGAAGTTGTGAACTAGGTATCTTCACCAACTACGGGTCTTTGACCTGCTTTTATTGGCCAGCTGATTGAGTTTATGCAATACATGATGTTGCGAAATATTAAAATGAAAAAAAAATTCCCACGGCTATAATATTGTTTATTATTAAATTATTTTAACTGTATATGATAAAATACCTAATTCTGAGTACGTAGTTTCAATTAATGTGATAACCTAATCGCCACGCTGTATTTATAGTTGCACGCGGGGTCGACGTTCCTCGTGCGTCTCCCACGCCGCGCTTGCCCGGTGCGATGGGATCTACAAATCAGTTACACGACGATACTCTTCGGCTCTTTTCGCATTCAAATGAAAAATTAATACAAATTTCCTAAACATTTCACCAAAAATTGTATAATTAAGCGAAAAAAAAAAACAAATATACTGCTTCATATGTACCTATATGGTAATTCATCATTATGGTAGAGGGTCGCATTACCAATTATGCTCATTTAAATTTCAATTTACCATTGCAATTAAGCTCAAGATTTGTCCAAATAATTGAGATCTGATTGATAGCTAAATATGGATTCGAAAACAAATAAGTCGTTTTATTTACATAAAAGCTTGTTGGAATATTGGTTTACAATGATCTATCTTATTAGATTACTTGAAAATGAAAATTATACCGACATAGGGGTTAATGGTAGCAGTTGCGCATAAAGTGGAGCACATAACTTTTAACTGTCAGAATACAGTAAATGATATTTGTTATTGTAAATCAGAAAATTTGTTTGACAGCAACGAGAATATGAAACCAATGGCTTAAATACGGCGCGTATTGAAGTCGACGTAGTTAAAGAATGACATACTAAATGTCAAGAAAATACATTTGTGGATGATTGATAAAATGTATACTTCATCATGACTCACAACCTCTAACTGGGTCATTCTACATTTCTACAGAATCCTGATTATTCTTAGCAAAGCACCAGTTCCATTCTGCTTAATTTTGAAACAAAAACTGTACTCGCACTTAGCAGATGCAGACACGTGAGAAGCAGCATACAATTTGATTCATGTACCTTAACACAATAACAAGTATGTTGATGGTGCGAAACTGGCAAGCCGTAAGAAGGTAAGTGGGTTCGTTAATGCAACTACAGTTCGTGCTTTACCTATTACAGTTACCAAAACGTGGAGGCACTTAATGACCATTACGTCCAATACTCCCAAAATGTAAACTGCATCGTTTGTACAGAGACTATGGACATCTAAACATTAAGTTATGAAAATGAATATGCAAATTACATTGTTTCGAAGAGTAAATAGGTTGAATAACGCCATACTGCAAAATGGCAAGAGTAATTAAACAACAGCACATAAGACGAAATTTGAATAATTTGGTCACACGAATATTATAGCTTTGCGTGCTAACGAATTAAGTACGAGTATAAGACATATACTGCTGGATAGAGGTCCCCAAGCGGTGCTACAACGTCCAGTCCTTTGCGTCTTACCACATAGTATAATGGTCATTGGTGCAACTTTTGGGAGGCCTTCCAACGTTGCATCTGCCGGTACGCGATAGCCACTCCAGCCTTGTGACGGTCATAGTGAGCGACCACGTTTTAGAACCATATGTTATCGCTGGCAACACGCACTGGTCACACAGTTAACGCATTCAATGCTGAATTATCGCTAATAATTCAGCACTGATTGCGTTAAGTTGACATACCGTAGAGCTTCAAGACAAAATAGTAGCTATGTTCAACTAAATATACGAAGTGACACACTTACAGATATTTCAAGAATTTATCAAAAACGCTCCAGACGCACCCAACAACGAATAGATTTATTTAGATACATATATTTAAAACGATAGAATGCGGATCTACTGTCATTTGTAACGTCTCATTCATAATTTTACAGCGAGGATTAAAATAGCGATCGTTTACGTCTACGACGATAGTGAAAAATGAAACAGGTGATGCGAGGAGTTGTTAAGACACGATGTGGGATGACAAACAAACCTCGGTCATTCAACTCTACAGGAAGAATATGTTTTCTGGCGGCTGAATTTAATACACGAATGTTTATGTTAAAGCTTCAGATTCTTGAAAAAAGAAGGGCACATCGATTTGGATGCCTGGATGTTTTCATATCATCATTTTATTATACAATTGATGAGAATACCCGTACAGTAGTGAAGTTTGTGGTTCATGATGGTTAAAATTCTCATTTTTCTTTCCGAACATTTTCGTAGACAGCGAAAATAAAGTTACACTGACTAATTACTGCTTGGACAGAGTCCCAACCAGATAAACACCTAAACCTCAGCCAAAAATACACAAGATGGCGTCGAGTTCATAATAAAACAATTTAATGGGCCAGCGCGCTTTCCGCGGTGACGAAATCTGCGCCGACGCATTCTCGTTGCGTAACCTGAAACGCGATCTGTCCAAGAGAAAACTGTTTAAGGTCAAAATAATTACTTTTCATCTGTAGCCTGCGTAAGTTACCCATAGAAGTGTAAACAAATTGTAAATTTCCATAACCATTTTTTTATGGAATTCGTGCTTGTCGAGATTTTTCGGGTAAAATATTAAAAATCATTGAAATGTAAAGTCTTAATCCTGTAAGGTTGCTAATCCTGTTTCTACGCTGCATTGACTTACTGCCTAATTACTCAGTGAATTTAACATTTTACATATTGCACTGATACCTAATACAAATCAGTGGGGGCGATGGACAACAAACAAATCTGACGATTGTTTACGCGCGAGTGCGACGGGACGGGCGCGGCGGAAGCTTGGCGGAACCTCGCGTCATTGGCTCGCGTCTGCCGGCCCAAAACTTGGCCACCATCGCCACGCCACGCTTCATTCATGGCACATATCATCCGCTAGCAATACGTCACATTCAAGATAACAATCATTATGGATATAGCAATAAATAGCGAATATAAACATCTCTAACAAAATTCAACCGCAATCGACTAGTCAGAAATGTTTGTTATCCCAAAACTCTTCAATTTTATTTTCGACCCGAGAAGAATTCTGGTTATTTAATGAACGATTCTTAAAGTAAATACCATTCTTTTATAGTACCTATGCTTTAGATTTAATGAGTCGAACAGATTTATCGTGACCGGAGACAAGTAAGGAACCATTTAGGCACTCCCATCCTGAGCGTCTTGTAATTTTTATTACGCAGGCAACCCCGCCCTGCATTGTTGTGGGGTTTAATGAGCGTATGCTCGTGCCAGCTCCGTTCCTGCATGTTGCCGAGTATAAAAATTTATTGGATGCGGCTTTATTTCCTCAATTCTTTTATAAAATCCGCCCGATGCCATGAGGAATTAGAGTTACATTTTTTGAATATCTGAGTCGTTTATGCTACTATAATCTTTCTTTACGGGATAAAAAGATTTCTAAGAACTAGTTTCTATTTTAACACAAGAACGAAGCCCATTTGGCTAATTTTACAACGCAGTGGCAGATAACGAGCGAGTGACACATGAAGATACGTCTATTACTGAAGGAAATCGTGAAGTCGACTACTTTGTAAAGCGGTTGTTGAAAACACATCATATACCAAATCATATAAAATTTGAAATCTTCTGAATTCCTGGTTAGTTTTAATTAGGCCATGTGTAAATAAAATAATCTATGATTGACGTATCATTTTACGTCCATAATCATACGTTATTTTATTGCAGTACTTACAAATAATACCATGGGTTGAAGGTAGAGAAACCATTAACTTCAAATGGTAAGCCGGTAACGTACGTACCTGAAACAAGTATAAATTAAGATTATATTTAACATAAGGATCGCAACAGTTCCAAATAACATATCCGTGAACCAAACCGCCTCCAGATGGTTTATAAATACACAACGCCATGACATTAAAAATATCCAATTAATTCGTATTAAGTCCTATTTGGACGAACATTTTCAAGCAAATTTAGGCTTTAACTATAAACCGGCAAGGTTCATAAGTCGCATTCATTGGACGATGCTTTCAGAGATATCAAGAAGACGGCTGTGTAAGTCGTTACAGGGTTTCGGGCTAGCGTTTGATATTTTCGCTCTAAGAATATTTTTATTTAGAGCATGAAACTAAAATTTAGTTTACGATTCAACAGCCTCATTACACTGTGGACAGAAAACTTAGCAAGAAGCTTAAATTTATTTTATATTTCATAGAATAAGATAAAATCACAGCACAGTTCATTAAAATAATATAACATGGGTGTAGTGAGGAATAATAAGTACTACAATATTATTTGTTGATCAAAGGGGAGAGTTTTATCACAATGCAAAATAAAGTCATCGTTCAAACATAATAGAATGCAGGAGAGATCGATAAGGACACATGCGGGTAGGAAGCGAAAATTAACGGCTAAAGCAGTTATTTTTTTATTGCTAGTTACTATTGTTAATTATCAAGTTGATACTGTTACTTATTTCTATTTATAAAAAATAACGACTGTACTAAACATGTAGGTAAATAGGAATTGAATTCTGGTGTCAATAAAATCAAAACTGCCTAGTTGAACAACATAAACGTAAACAGACACATGAAGCTAACGAAACAAACTGATACTGTTCTAAAGATTCAGAGAGCATAGGAGCAGCAAGAGGTTAATCAAAATATCGATGGAAAGACAACACATAGGTACATACATGGGGTATAGCACAATGAGAAGGCGGAGGTCCCTGCTATTGATATATTATAAGGGAAGATGCGTTACACACTAACATCGCAATAAGAAATCCTGGACTCGAAACTCACCGTCTATGATCAGTTCCATCACAATAGACAAGGATAGAAACAAGAGCCGGCGCTGTCGTGCGAGCGAATTATCGTTGTCGCCAAAATATATGTGTGATCGTCGCGACAGATGTGAAATCGTGCCATATATACACAATTTCAGCGGTCTATGCGCTAGAGGCGAGTCACATATCTTTCACTGTTTTTATTTAATCTAAGGTTTTATTGTATTAAGTTATATTAAGTGTATTTTATTTAAATATTAACTTTTAGTACCTAATATATTTAAATCGATAATTCTGTTAATAAGACACTCAGAATTATAAGGTGAGATTGTACTAGATATCAAAGAAAAGAGTCAACATATTTTAGAGCAGTAAAACTAGGTTTAACTGTGTAATTTAGTATTATCTCAAGTCAGATAATCCCTCATAATTTATATTAAAGTCTACGGAAAGTATTCGAGTTATTCTGTAATGTATATAAATGACCCAATTAGATGAAGTTGGCCAGCATCCAGTCGCAAAGACTGGATGCAGTTCCCTCTATACAAATTACTAGTTTACTTACATAATATGCCTACTTCTCCGTTTTATAGCTCTCGCTTTAAATCATAGACACACACAGTATTTGAATATTCATAATAATACGTGTCTTTAACAACCTGTTGTTTGGGACCTGGAGAAGTGACTGTATGAACAGGACCATTATCATCATTAGTACTGAATTACGTAAATGACGAATAATAAAGTTGACATTAAACATACTCGGAGACTACCGACTGACCTCAGATTAACACCACAATCTTCTCATCTATAAGCAGGTTCGTTAATAAGATAAACTTAAGTAACTTTATATGCATAATATAAGTGTTATTACAATCATCCTAACCTACATTCAATGTCGCTCAAGGAATTCATTGTACTTGGGTAGAAATTCCACAATGCAAATACTCTATGAATTGAAATGTTCTGTTATTTGAAATATTTAATTAAGATAACATTTCGTGGCACTACGGCGTAGGCTATAAATAAGAGCACAACTTTATTTTACACAAGTGTGTTTCTAGGAATTTAAAAATTTAACCTCAGCGGGGGAGGCATTTCTTTCACTCAGATGTGCTTTTTACGTGTTATAAAAACTTAAACGAACTTATTTTCGAAAGCAAAAGTGAAAATTATTTATAAAAATCATGAATTCATGATCATTTATAAATGTTATAAAGTAGAAGTAATTAAATTAACAGATGACGTCGCGTAGGCGAGCCAGCAAACACGTGAAGTGTTAGTTGAGCGAGAGAGTGACAGAAATATCTGTAATAGGCGAGTACGAGTGAGATCGTAATAATCTATCAGCATCTGAAAGTAGGTAAAGACATAAGCAGACGACTTCTCGCCGCTGAGTCATGGCGGCATCACGACCTTTTTATATACGATCTAGAACAAGACATTAAATCGATTCAGCCGATATTTGTATTTCCTGTAATAATTATAAGGCTATAATAATAGGTAAGTCATTCTTAATTTACTCAATGTGGATTTCCCCTGGCCTTGTATCAATGGACGAAAAGTATCAAAAAAAAATACTGTGACCTACAGTAAACGGATATTTGTTCAATTACCACCAGTGTTTGAAGTGTGCGGTATAAATCTCATATCAACAATTGCACAATCGCATGAATGAACCGGTAAACGCTGTGCGTTCACCAAATTGCTTAATGCGAAATGAATGGGGTCCCTTAAGCCGTCTACACGAGAACCCACGGCAGAGCGGCGCCTGCGCATCCCACACGTGTGGCGCAACGGAGGCACTTTCGGCATGTTTGTGTTGCTTGTTAGTAACGCCTTGCCTATCGATAATAGAAAGCGAATCTCAGCACTCCATGTGGAAAAACTGGCAATACCTACACTATAGTGTTGATGTCATACTCTTTTATAGGTTTTGGCTGGCAAATTCTCATTAGCATCCGCTGCTTTGAATTCGTTACTGTTTGGACATTTTGCTGAGCTATCTCAGAGCATGGGAAGCTGTCTATTACGAACTGCGTAATAGCATTAAACTGTCGCCGATCGACAAGTCTCTAAATGCCGACTGTCGGGCGCCACCTACGGACTACTGTAGAAAGTTGAAGAACTAGACCAGTCCAGTTTAGACGAATTACGAAGTTTGTAAGAAATTACGCAGCGTTAGTACATTAACTACGCCATGCGAATTAGATGAAATGAAAGGTGTCTACTTTGAAAAACTTCTCAGGACTTCCTAGGAACCGAAACAGCTTACCTATGCACTGTTAGATAGGTCGTTCTAGCAAGTGTTACCTAAGCATCTTGCGGACTACAAATCAGATAAGTTGCCGATTAATTTTCATAATTTGCATCAATGAATCTTATCGCAATAATATACTGGGACTATATTCAGAGAATGACTAAGCGTACCTACCTATATTATTTTACCATATCCGCAATTTAAATTTGTAAAGTGACATCTAATTTTACTATATTTGCATTAATTACAATAAATATGAACACTAAATCGGTAAAAAGAACTAATTATAATTGGAAACTGTCGTCAATGTAAACATTAAATAACAGGTCAGACAGCGTGCGCCTGCGTTGCATGGATCGCGATTACTGTGGAGCGTGAAGGCCGGGCAAGCGTTATCGTAAACACAGTAATAGGGTAAATAATAAATTTCACGTTTTTTAATGAAACTAACTATGCGTAATCCACACTAGGGTTTCCGACTTGTTGAACTGAGCTAGGTAGAAAATAAACGCAATGTAGTGCAACAATTTCTATTGAAACGTTACAGTTAAAATTAAATCAAGTTAAAACATAAATTATTTCAGGAAAATTTAGAAGTACAAGAAGTGATGAACACTAAGAAAAAATCCAATAATTCGAAGCATACCGCTGATGAATCAACAAAATAAAATAAAAAAATGTTTTCCGAAAAACTATGCTCACAAAGTAAAAGATCAGTTATAATTCGAACATCTGAATGTAAAAATTAAAATTATTTGACGTGTGCCAAGAAGTAAGTGCACGTCTATAAATTAATCGCATCAACTCACATGCCTTTGTACTTTGTCTGCAGTAGTAATTTATTACAATAAATATATTATTTTTATTGCCTTATTCAATAGTATTCATGAGTATTACACAAGATTTACATTCATTCGTTGTAGTTAATACAAAGTAGGTAGGTAACTAACTGGTGTCCGAGCAACATTTCTTACAACAATCCTATTCCATGGACCAGATTTCTAATGGGATTTTCCAGATTATGCAAAACTATTTGTACTTTACTTGTCTTTGTTTCATTAACCTTGAATTCTAATCTCATTTGATGTTGAGAGAGGAAATGTTGTTTTTTTATCTCTTCATGGTTATTTAGATCATGCATTAAAGCTGAAGTTTTAAATATTCCGAATTTGAGAGCTTGAGTTTTAATAAATAGTTAAAATAATATGAAAAAATGTTAAGCGACCATCCTGAAAGGCTGATTATCATACCATAGTACCTACACCAAAAACTAAGTAGGTTGTCTTACGCACTCGGTCTGGCCAAACCGAGACACCTATTGGTAGATATGCGTTTAACCACACAACTATTATACAACCGCTATGAGACAAAATAAGTCTAAATAACAGAAAATAGAGTAAACATTAGTAAAACATAATCAATAAAATTGAATGCTTACTGTGACTACTGTTCACGTTATGTCAATAGGAATTGTATGTGGACCAGAGGTGCACTTAACCGAGAATCAATTGTGAAGTCGGCTCACCTACAACAAAAACCTTTTTTGTCAAAACAAGAAGATTTATAGGCCTATTGTCCTATGTAGGTCAACGCTTTTCCATATGTCCATGCAGTATTTACGTTTTCCACTAACGAAGTAGCTACATACTTACATACGTTGTAACTGCTAATGCATAAAACCAGTAAAAGCTTCTAAAGTTTAATCAAACGTTTTTGTTAGTTTCGGTTAACTTCACACAAGACAATATAGGTACCTAAGCAGTGACACATTTTTGATACGAAGAAAAATATATGAGTTTTAGTCAAATTAATTTGTAAGGTTATCTAAATTCGCAGGTTGTCGAAGTTTAGCAAGTTACATGGTCAATCCCGTAAAAATTCTAAATTTGTTAATTTTAGATATCTCACTAGGAAGTTAAACAGAATATTTTTATTATAAATTACCTACAATCTGACTATCTGACATTTGATGTAGACCTGTTTGAAGGAATATTTAAAGAGCTTTGAAGATATGATAACTTGTTTATTTGTTTACAATACACCGATGCGTGAGCCTAACATTATGTGCCATCCTTGCCTAAATCGCAACAGTAAAATCTGTAGGTAAAGCATAAGCAAAGTTTGATGTTCTACAAAAAGTAATTTTAATCACTTCAAAACAAACTTAGAAATCGAAGCCTCAAGCGATGAGGACCAGTTCTCATAACACACCCAAATTGTGTGTTTGAAAGAGATAAAGAAGACATCCGCCGGATTGTCTGAAGGTTCAGGGAAGTTATTTTTGCTAAATGGCTGGTATTTATTTAGACTTAAAATATTTAAGTAAGGTAATAAGAACCTGTCCCAAATCGTACAAATCGAACAACCTTCAACATCAAGTTAGGCGATTACTGTGGTCAAAAATTGTTTACGTTCACGAAATAAGCAATATATTGACCTACGCCTAACTGTCAAGCATCTAGCGATACTGTAGGCGTTGAGGGCCACAATTAAACAAAGCAGGTCTACCAAGTTACCTCCATCGTGGGCTGCCAGCTCCCACGCTTTGACTCCGACCTTTTTGTTTAGGTGCCAGTTAGCAATCCGTCTTATTTCTATTCGTGTTACAAAGTTGCTGAATATTCACGTATGCTAAGTAGCGTTTTAGAGAGATCACATAAACTTAAATTATGTTTAGACTTTAGATAGAGCTGTCGTGCAAGTCGGAAGGTGAGCCAGCTTTGTTCGAATTTCACATTGATATAAAACTTGTCTTTGTGACTAAGCTAATTGATTTATGGAAAATGATATCAACGATTCTGATTTATAATCGCGTTTCCAGTCATGTCTGCTTTCTATTTCGTATAATAAGCGGAAATAAAATTTCTAAACGTACGTAGATTCAATAAATCATAATATGACTCGTGTAGGAGAGCCGAAATGGTGCGATGCCGATGGTGATATTATGGAACCGAATTGTAAAAGCGACATTAGAAGGATTGTTGGGCTCGACGCGTAGGCCTCGGCTTCCCGCCCACGGGACTGGTTCCCTCGACATTCTGAAGCGATCGATTTTCATTTCAAATTACAGTGCTCACGCACAACCCACACATTCTTCCCGAACGCATTTGATGTGCGTTCAAGTACACTAAGTATGATGGCCATCCAGTTTTCATTAACATTCCGTGTGGACGTCATGGTTAAGGTGCCACTTTAGGAGTTCAAAAATATGTCGAACGTAACAGAAAACGAATTTTAATATTTGTCTAAAATAATGACACAGCTGCGCCACATATGTAACGGTCATGTAGTACTAGCACATATAACATTTTCACGGTCTTAGAAAAATATAGCTCATTAGCAGAACGATCACGTTGCTTCAGATAAAGCGTAGATACTATAGCGGCAGTGTCGTGGGAACGAGCGAAGAATAGACGCCTCGTATGATCCAGTTTTCTACAGAGATGCAGTGTAGCCTTATCGAGGTCGACGCGATAATGAGTCGCGTGTCAATATTTGCTCTCAGTAACATTTTCTGAAGTACCTACCTCATACAAAGGAAGTGAGAAACCAAGTGTTTCAACTCAATCCACGTAGATAGGTACTCGTTGTTCACGTAGGCTTTCCCTTCTCGGGCCTCCTGCGTGATTTAACACTTCGATCCACAACTACCCAACTTGTTCATACAAAAGTAGACTCTAAACATCGGAATTAAGGCCTATAGTGGCGTGGATGTGAGAGGACACCGGTGTCCTCTGAGCTAGGACAGATTAACTACGAATAAAACATTGTGGAATACAGCTTCTTCGTCTACTCTGCATGCCACATTCGGTTCCGTGCTTTTTTTATAAGGGCAGAGTACCTACCTACTATCTTCTATTGACATAATTATCATGTCTGTGCTCGCTAGGAGGGTAAATCAGACAGTCACTACACAATCATAAATTGAAGATTTTCTTCAAGTTCTTCAAGTAATAGTTCCATCAAACATTTGCTTACAAATAGCATCACACTCCACAATAGTATTTCTGATGATTGGGTATGATACATGACAATAGGCCAATTTCCAATGACGATTTCAAATTTGTGGCTGAAATTTCGGCATCAGCTCTGGTTAAATAAATAAGGCGCATGGATTTTTTCTTAAGATGAAGAGATCTTTTTTTTATTTGATTTCTTACTTGCTGAAGCTGAATGCAGAGACCTATTACGAATAGGTACTCCAACAAAAGTCACCCATCACGTTAGTGTACGTTCAAGTAGCCTTGAAAGATAGTTCCTCCATCTTCTCTAAACCTCCAAGATTGGCGGGAAAATAGTCCAGGTAGTTATGAAGAAAGTACATTAAACTAGGTAGACAGGTACATCTTTACAAAATACGTTGTCATCTTCAGCAATATAATTTAAGAAGAAGTTTTAGTTTAGAGAAATTTTTGTTTGCTTTGTTACTAAGTTTATTTTTTTAGTCTATAAGCTAAAATTTCTGAAGCAGACTCTGATTGTCCTAGGTCTCTGTTAAGTCCGTTAAATCATGTTGGTTAATCATGTTATCGTAGGGTCGTCAAATCATGTTGGTTGAAAAGTTTTGGCGCTTGTAGGTCATAATCAGTCTCAATACTTTTAGTTTAAGCCTCGAGAGTGCATAGGCTCCTTCTGTGAAGTATCAACTTGAGGTTCAGGTGATATTTGGCTCAGAAGCCGTGTATGTGCCGACCGAATGGAAGGAAACCTCCATTTAGCTTAACGTTTTTTAATTAGCCCGTTATGTTCACCAAACAAAAACGACGGCCGTCGTGGTGGTATCGGGTCGTGGGTTTATACCAGATCGTAGGGGTTTCGCACCTGATTCTATTTCTTTCTTATTAGTCCACAACCCACGTTTTGCATCATTTTGCGGAATCCAAAGTTTGTCTTTCATATCCAGCGAGTGACCAAAGTAATTTTTTAAGCCTTAATTAAGAACATGGGCGTAGCTACAGCCGTATCTGCCGTATCAATTATAGGGCCCCCCCGCGCTACAAGGGCCCCGACCTAGGTAAAAATTCGCAACATGTTATCCACAATCGTCTTGTAGAGTAAATCAAACATTTCCAAAAAGGTACCATTTTTTATATAAGTGGCCCCTGTGAGACTTTTGATACGGGGCCCCTGTGGGACTGGCTATGCCACTGATTAAGAACTTCATATTTTTTCAAATATCAGCCAATTAACACTGAAACACAGCGAATTTTTAGTTATAGCTATAACTCTCAAATTCTATTCTCTCAAATTATCAGGCAAACGTTGCGATTTTCTTGTGCAGTGTTGTTTGTTAGCTCTTTTCTTCCAATGATTTAACTCCAATGTTTCCATCTGGCCTAGACTTTGCCCTCAAATTGGATGGCAACTGTATCTTCCACACAGTTATTCTAATTAGTCTGGTTGCAAGTTCCTTCCAAAGTGTTTTGAAAAAGAGGGCGATGATGATTTTACGTTGTTTTGTAGTTCGGGCAGGTTTGGTTGATCCCTATATGGAGCCTTCGGTTAAGGTCAGTTGACAGCCAAAATTGATTAACTATACAATATATATCAACGACTGCTTTGAATCTCTGCAATTAAGCAACCCACAGCAAGTTACAACGTGTCAGAAAGCGACTGGAACAACCTTGGCTTCTACACCTCCACGCAACCCACGGCTACCCTCATTTGGTCATCGACGTAGGCGCACCCGCCTAATCGCATACTAAGCAACCTTATAATGACCCAACTAAGACTCACTTTTGCTACAGGGTTGCGGAACCGAGCCTCGGCATCAAAGGTAGGTGGCGCCTACGCATCAAACAAAACGAAATAATTGCATTATTTAGCAGATATTACTAGCTCGGTGTAATTCGATTTCATTTAAACAGGGTCACTAGAACTTATATTCTATGGTTTTGTGGCAGCAGCAGCTTCAAATAATTTGCAAAATCTTCAAGATAATGTGACAAATATTTCTAATACGCATACTAGGCATGCATAAAATTATCTTTCTGTCCACAAAGTATTCTTCTGTGCTATTTTCTGGTAAAACAATTCTTACAGGTTATTAATCTCCTTTTTACCTTTATCGTGGTTTAATCTACAAATCAAGTGTGTGTAATATGTTTGATAAAAATTTATCTACCTACTTATAAATCTGTTCTTTTTATTATCCACTCATACTTACCTATTGTTCATATCAAAAATGATAAAATATTTAACCGATGTTCCATTGATGTCTCTTTATCGTGTAATACTTGTCCAATCTATTAGTTATTATCTGTAGGTAGGTAGGTACCTATTAAATGTTTTGATTGACGAAATTGTATGTTTACTTTGGTTAGCGCATTGTTATCTAGCAATGCTTACTGTTCCTCTTGGAATGCAAACAGCCAAATAGTTGAATCGATATGTAAACATTGATCGGTCGATATTGTTTTGACTATCAAAATATTCCGTGTTATAAAATGTCAGCCATCACATCTGGATAACTCATGTCTATTATTATAAATGAACTTTAAATTCCATCAGTCGAAACATGGTCTTTAAAAGCATTTAACATTCTGAACAAGATATTATTTTGTATGGAGAAGATGTACTCTTTTGCTTATGTAAAATTGAGTGTTTGTTGTGCTCATTGCTGGTTTAGAAGACGCGTTAAAATCTTTATTTTGCTACATAAAAATGTTGAAATTGTGGTGAACTATATTATTTTTCTCGTATGCCTAATATACCAGCGTCTAACGAAAATAGCCGTCGTTATTTCTCAGTTCGGCGTAACGCGATACGCCACGCCTGTCGGCTGTCAGCTTGCCGTCGATATTTTCGTCAAGTCGTCAGTGCCCACCGTGGACCGGCGTGACATGTCAAATAAACCATAAAATTTCAACAACATCGCTGGACCACGTTGATCGAAACTATAAGTGGACATCAACATGAAAAATATAAAACTTGCGAACATCAATGAATAACCCAACATTTCCCAATCTACCTCGGGTGAGTCAAACCTTACCAATCTTATCAAAATGAAATTAAAGAGTCAGTTCTCGAGTCGAGAGCTCTTGCTTTTTAAGGCAAATGTTAAATCAACAAGTTTTGGAGAATGATGCAAGCAGAATATTACCTGAGCCACGTGTTTTAATATTACGTTCACGCAATTTCTGTACATTACGGCAGTTTTATTAAAACTTGTTAGTAAGTACAGTTTGATATATGGAACATTTTCATCCACTTGGACTATACCGAGACCTATCTTATTAGATTCATGCGCCACTGACATTATTTCGTAAGTGCTCATTTAAATGCGAGTAAACATTAGACAATATGTGACCAACGAGAACATGAGGACATCTGCTGCTGGTTCCACATAACAGAAACTGTTTGTCTACTTTGTATTTGCGTCTATATTCAGAACATTACCTCTTCGAAATAGAACTGACAGTTTGCGCCAATTAGGTGATTAGCTGTCTAGTATGTCTTGTGTATCCATGTAGATAAGTAGGTACTAGCTTTAATTCTACGAATCAGCGTGACAAAATTTGAAAAATTAGGCATTAGTCCTAACCCTGTTTTAGCAGCTATTCGATTGATAATTAGGTAGGTAGCTAAAGTGCAAATGATTAGCGAATTGCCTACAACTTACTAAGTATTCATACCCTTTAATCCCAGAGGGCAAAGCTAACAGTAAATGGTTATGGCTACGACATTATGACATGTAGAGGTATCGGTCGAATAGACCTTGCTTTGCACCGAGACGTGACTCGAGTCACTAATGTGTATTAAAGTAACACATCGTCTTTTCAATGAATTCTGTTTCTGCCTCGACTAGCCTTAGAATGTTTATTGGTTTAATTATGAAAATTGTTTCGAACATGATTAACTTGGTAGGATGCATCTTTAAAAAAATTGGCAAAACTTTTCTGTAGTACCTAGACCTTAGAGCATACTCTAAGACCTAGACTTAGTGCTCGATTACGGAGAAGCGGCGCGTTGCGCGGCGCGTCGCGCGGCGCGTCGGGCGGCCCGTTGTTCATTGCCATATGTTTGTGTTTGCGCGAGCGATGACGCGGCCCGCTGCTGCAATGTACGACGAAACGCCCAACGCGCCGCGTTTCCGTAAACACGGCCTAAGTAAATTTTACGACTACATTCTGAATTTAAGTGGCAAGTCTTAATTTTCAGAAAAGAAGTTTTAAAATAATCAAAATCATGTGCCGGACATCAATTTGAAGTAGACGAAGTCTTTATTTCGCAGAAATAAGGGCGGTTTCTATACCTTGGATGACGTCAGTTACAACCGTACCTACAACTATTGTATGGGGATTTTTAATAATTTTGTCAGTTAATATTAGGTACCCTTGTTTTTATATTTTCTGAATGTTTCTGCTTTAAATGACATTTACAGTACCTATAACAAAATGACAGAAAGAAGATTTCAAATAACAATCTAGCTCTGAGTCGCAGACTATTATCGTGTTCTCTTGATCAGCCGGCTCATAATATCAATTAGGGCTTGTATAGCGAAGCGGCATAGCTACCCAAGTACTAACATTCACTTATATGGTGCCAAAGTGACTTAAACCTGTTTGTTGTTGTAATATCTACTTACCTTAGGTTTATCACAGTGTAACCGAAGGTAAGTAGGTACATATCAGAGTACTTACCTATTAGTTCAGAATTGTGGTCTCTTCCCATCAGAATCAAGGAAAACGGAAACAAAACTACACTAGTTACAAACAAATGGTGACTAAATAAATAAACTGAATAGCTAATAGCTATTTATCTACCATGAAATACTAATCTATAGGTACAATGAACATGCTGCAGCAATGTTAAACGATCTAAAAATGCATAAATAACAGCTAACTTTACAAGAATTCACACTTTATTCAAAATAAGAACAACCAAATACATACCAGAAGGTACTAGTTTACATCAAAATACATTCCATATTCGCTGCAGGACATTTTGCAAACGTCAAGTGTAGTCGACAGGCGCTCAGAAGCAAAGATAAGGGCTACATAGTATCCATGGACTGGTTACGTGTGGTAAGAAAACGAGGCTATACATCGCACAAGGAGCGCTGTGCCTGCGCCGCGCTACGTACAAATCTCGTATGACTGAGAATGGTGGACGTACGGTACCTATACAGAGTGGCGACATTCCACCAACTCGCGCGGAATGCGAGAATACGGCCCTGCGAACAGGTTACCCCTAGGGCTTGTGGTTGTGATCCTTCATATCGCGCGGCCCATTTAAAATATAACCTCAAAATCATAACTCGACTAATTAAAGATTTATTTACAACAGCTGCGTGGACAGCGAAATGAGACACATAAGCGTAGTCACCAAACTCGTTTACTACATGTACATTTCACCGATCTCTTTCGTCGGCGACAATCTAACGACCGCTGACCGCAAATCGGCACAGAGACGGTCTGCTTTACTTCGCTTTTCGAAATGAAGGATCGCATTACAAACACCACTGGACCATAACTCGGCGGGGCGAAGACAAAAATAAACTTAATATCGTTTGCGTTGTAACATTTGTCGACGCATCCGATTTATGATCGCCTCGGTGACAAGCATCGACGGGAGGAACTAGTACTCTCATCTGCCGATGTATTATAAATAGTACGAGACGATTTTGACCTACCTTCATCCAGAAGTCGCTCCATGTGCATGAAAACATTCGGGAACGCAGCCAGTTGCTTCCTGTCTTTGAGCAACTGAGCTAAGTAGTCCGCTATACTTTGCGTCGAAGGACTGTTATTATCACACATCATGAGTACTATTTATACAACTAACGACACGTTAAAAGTTTATCCCAACACGATCAATTAAGATATTGTACTTTAGTTACTGATTATTGTTATTTTTGTGAGATTATGTTAGAAAAGTTAAATTCACTTCCACACACATCGAAGTTTCGATCACCACTAGTTGAATTTGACCGAAGTGAAGTTGTGGGTGAATATAGCGCTGCGCCTGCGCTCTTGTCGAATGGATTTTTTGTGAGCGCGTGCGACTTCTGTCCACAGTGTAGGCGTAATAATAACATACGCTGCTCTCGCTCGCACTCGCTACACTGCGCTGTGTACTTATCTCGCTCTCGCACCACAGAAAATAAATGCGAATCAGTCGCCATCTAGCCAACCTACTTACAACTATAATGATATGAGTTGACATGACCGTAACTATTCACTATGATATTTCCATGTATGTATGACGAAGCAGCAAAAGTATTGTTTTAGTGTTTTCAAATGCATAGAAGGATGGTTTTATAAGAATTCTTCTATTTAGAAAAAATGATTTCTATTATTCCCGCCCACCTTACGCTAATATAAAAACGACGTTGAACGTTTTTTATGCTTTTGTAGGTACTATAGATTGATGCCTACATAAGTACTTATTAAATTCTTGAAAATGCTTTAATTTGCCAACGTAAGGAAGATACATTTACAAGAAAGATAGCCAAAAATAAGGACAGAAGGCGTGACAAAATGCATCTTTTTAGTTCACCTTATAAGGGGCACGACACCACTTTTGAAGTTGAAGTCGTACTGTTTAACAAACTATCCCGTGGTACTGAAAAAAAAACCATTTGTACTTTCTGTAATTTTTGGGCATTGCCCTCTGAAACTTCTAACTTTTTAAGTTGTAAAAAATCTTTCATAAACATTAACAGTTTCATTCAGAAAAATCTCAGCTAATTAACTTCTGTAGAATTTTACTTATAAGTAACTTAAAAGGTGATAAACAAAATAGAAAGAAAGATTGAGAGTGTCCATAAGACTGTAAGTAGGGTCTCGGCTAAAGAGCAAAAGGCAAATTAAAATAAAAAGCAAAGCAAAAAAGGAAAAAAGAAAATATATCGCGGAACATAATATTAAAGCAAATAAAAGCTAAAAAGAAACATTAGTTAGGAATTAAAAAGCAAGAATTAAGCAGGGAAAATGCAATTTCCGAAATTACCTACCTACACAACTAAAAAAAATATCTGATCGCGAAACTATGATTTAGCTGACAATCACCATTTTCAATAGTTTGCATAGCTCCGGTAGTTAGTTTGTCACGAGTAATTAGGCTCAAGGACTTAATAAGCCTATTGCTATTCAAGATTCATGGATTTGATGAAGCGACGAATCACCTTTCCAATACCGAATTGAGCACTAAGATTTGTTACAATTCTATTGCAAAAAGAGCAATACAATCTGTGTATAGCTAGGGAGTGTAGACCAACACTAGGATCCATAGCAGATTTAGTGGTGCCCTAGATGTCTTTGAATTTTTAGCTTTAGGAAACGGTTTTCAATGCTTTCCCTCAGCATTTTGAGACCAGTGGTAGAATGCATTCAAATAGGTACAGAAAGTAAAGCGCATTAGTTCCAAGAAAGACTGGAAGTGAAAACCTCTAAGAGGACGTATCGTACGCTGCAAATAATTTGAACCATTTGCTATGATTAAGTAGGTACGCGCAGCCCCCCACTTCGATTGAGACCCGTAAATTAGTTACTGCGTATTCAAGGTCGACCGTCACGCTGGTTCAACTTGTGTAACGAGGATTCCCAACTAGCAAAATCTGTCGGAAAAAGTCAACAGCGCGTTTCTATTTTTTCAGCTATTGGTGGTAAGACGGATCTTTGAAACGTCGAGAAAATGATCTGTGCACGTTCTCTCGACGCGATTTGGGCGCACTTCTCTCGGCTTTAAGTTATATAAATATCGTAAGACTATTTTATAAATAGCCAAATAGTCGAAAGAATATCGAATAATCGCAACTAAAGCTATTTCCAAGTCGATAGAAGCTTTTTTATGTAACTCATTTATTATAAGAGAGGAGTGCTATCACTAAAAGTTGTGTTGTGTGGATAGAAATGAAAACAAATGTAATATTTTCCCAAAATGTCATACAATTTTACTGTCATAATGACAATTCAATTTGTGACTTGTTAAAGTTGGCTCATGTGTTACTTTCACACGCGGTATTAAATTTTTCGTGTGTTCCTTACATTTTAGTTAATGTTTTCATGGGCCGCAGGATTTCTCAGTAAATACTTAATGATTTAAAAATAATATTAATTTAATAGTTGTTATTATAACCGATTTTCGGGTCTCAATCGAAGTGGAGGGCTGAGCGTAACTATAGCAAATATTTAAACTTATTTACCACGTTCTATACTTACTTAAATATTTTAGGCTTTGATTCCTTTTCGTATTGATTGCAGAAAGATGAGTGAATATTAGATTTTACCATTTGTGCTTCAAACTTGACCTTTGCAATCGCTACCTAATCATAACAGAAACTTAACATTAGCTTCCTACCACTGTCCCTTGTTACTTAGGGCCGGCGTAATGCACAACCTACCTATTCTTTAAACATTGTCCCCTATCATTTATAAAGCTTGCTTCTTCTCCTTTCACTCCTTTTTCTTTCATACCATTCCTCACACAATTATCCACCTTTTCTTTGGCGTAGGAGAACCTCTCGCTCTTCAACTCACCTAATCAAGAAATGTCAGCAATAATTTAGTTGCACCTAAATGCACCTCAATGACGTGGTAAAGCGATTAACAGAGGCTCCTCCTCAAACACCTACACACAATATTTCATCAAGTGAGTTTTTTCTGTTTTTACATAAAAGGAAACCGTGGGCGAATAGAAGATTGTTTTTCATAACATTTTTATTAAAGACTAAAGTTACGCAACGTGTTAAGAACATAAACGGAGTGAGATTGCTTTAATAATTTAAATGTTTTATGATTTTAGTTTATGGACTTAAACCATACCTACTTGTGGGGAAAGAAAACATTCAGAAAACGTAAGAAAATAAGCTTTTGTAAAAATAAGGCTGAAACAATGGAGCATCACTCAAATTTAAACTATAGCCATGTCATGTGATAAGCGAAACGTCATAAATGCTGAAAATAGCTTTAGTGATTCTCGCCATCAATCTGTAAAATTTAGCGAGTCAAGAAAAATAAAGTTTAAATGGATCGATTCGATTGAGATACAATTTTTTTTTCATTCTACAATGGGCTATTGAAACAATGATGATAAAAGTTGATACCTACCTATGTAGGATCGGATACTACCATTAGGTATCTAAGATAAGTATAACAAACTTCCAATTATAATAGAAAACTGGAAGCCTTTAAGAACCCTATGTAAAGCTGAAACTGTTGTTGAACAGGATAGTTAGCAAATTGATTATGAAAACCGAGTCTAATTTTTTCGTTTGCCTTGAAACGAAATTTAACACACAAGTGTTCCGTTCTAAATACTCACAATCTCTTCTTTTTATATGCAGACATAAGAATTTACCTAAATGCCATGCAAACCATACTCATTTTTTACTTATCTTGTGCAGCGTCTGTCACTAATAGCGCACTTTTATACTTATTTTGGTAAGTACTACAATCAACATGAAATGACTTTAAAACCTACCACAGATTATTTACTAAACTTAGATTAAAATTTATTTGGATAAATAAAAAAAAAATAGATTAATATTTATTAGACTTTCCTACAAATATTTTTTAGCAAAGACTAATTTTTTAAACCTCTAATTATCTTTTTAAACAGCAATTGCTCTGATAAAAATTAAACTTTATATCACCGTCGAAATTCGTTTTTAACAAAGCCAGCACATTCGATCAATTAAAATCACCCAAGTTAGTTACGTTTTATCAATTCCGTTAAAAGGATAAATGGATAATTGACCCCTATACGTTGTTCTCGTGGATCTATCGAATTAACCGGATTAAGCACACAAGTTCCACGCTCTATATTCCGCTATTATTTCTGAATTGAAAGCTTTATTACGAGCCTACATCTCAAATAGAAGGGTCATCTATTATGCTATCATATCTACCAGAGCTATACCGTTTGTAATTACTTGTTCAATCAAAGTTATTGCCTAACGTTAATGCAACAGAACCATCCTATTAAAAACAAATCACACTAACAGTATTTATTGGAATTATTCGAACAAACTATTGTTTCCTTCAAATAAATCTGTGAAACCGTGTGCATTACCTTACCTACTTGCGATTAATTAATACCTATTTACTAACTGATTGCTGCAGCGTTTACGTCATACTGAAGATGGTTACAGCTACTCGTTTAGAAGAGATTTTCCTTAAATAAGTAATACCTACCACAGAATAAACTAACAAGGAGGTTGCTTAGCGTGAATTAAATGTGCTGCAAAATGCTAAAAGTATTTAAAATCGTTTTATGACAACATTTTTCACCAATACACGGGCTTGACTACCATAAAAGCATCTTGATTATGCGGCCGCTCCGGGTATGGCAGCTCGTTCGGACTCTAATTATCTAGGCGCTATGGAACTTGGATATACGAAGATGGTAACCAACTAATGCAGCTATCAGGTATCTAACTCTCTGTCAATAATAAAAACATTAGATTGCAAATGGTACCTACTTATACATTATCTACCAACCACTTGAATATGTAAATAAGAACTTGGCAAAACGCTTTGTTTTCACAGCATAACTTTAGATACGATCGTGTAATTTTACACGTGAGGGATTAGAATGTACAAACATTACATAGACTTTTTATCGCATCTCCATAAAATCTATCAAAACAACAGTTTACAACAGAAACACATAAAAGGCGAGCAATAAATACATATTCTTGAAGTTATTGATCGACAACGCATCGTTAAAACGTCGGTATCACAGATCACAGCTATTACATACATTGTTTTTTTTTTTCCTTCAAATAAACACCATGTGGTGTACAATATGAAATTAAAATAACGTCAAGTCCGCAACAATTTTTATGTTCATGTATGTAGGTTGGAGTGCCGTGCGCACAGCTTCGCGTCTTGGATATCTACATGTCCGGCTTTCGGCCTACGATTTGTGCGGGCGAGGAAAACATTGCGTCACCCTACCATCGTGTGACCATTTACTACAAGCTTCCCATCTTTGATCTTAACCAAACGATGACACAAAAAATGCCTTGTCGGACTCTCGAACTACCAAGTTGTTCCTATTTATTCATTTGAATGTCTAAACTTTTTACCACCGTTTCCTGTATTCTTCGTAAATCAACGTCCCATTTATTTTATGACACAAAATATGCCCACTAGTTTATACAAACTTTTGAAACCATCTAGACGATAAAGATATTTTATTTTGACAAGTTTTAAAATATTGAATTGCTGAATTGGTCATCTCAAATAATACTGAACGTAAACTTCCAGCAAGATAATTAATTGGGCTGAAAATGTGTAAGTTTTCTTTTGATAAATGTATTTAAAGATCTTACATTGCATTAACGTTTCGATATTTTGCCTAGCCGACAAAGAAGAGGGTCTAGATATCTACAAATACAGGCGTAAAGCAATTAAATCAGATAGAACACCAGCTCCACCAAGAATCGCCTCTGGAATCGCCAATGTTCGCTTGGAAATGGATGAGGAACGTCGACATAAAACTTATGCTATATTACAAGAAGGACGATCTGAATTTTCATCAAACAGCAAACTGCGAACCATTCTGCTTATTTATTCAAACCCTGCTTGGAAAATATTCATACTCACCGACCTTTTCATTGCATACATTCTTGACACTTGTGTTTATACATTCTTCAATACGAACGAAAGGCCATTTTGGGCCATTGTTATATTATTGTGCTTCAATTTCATATTTACATTTGACGTCTTTATCATTGTAGGCCTGAAATTCTTTAAGAAATGGAGGAAAACTCTAAACCTTGTAGAACCAGATACATTTAAAGTTATTATCAACGTAATAATAGCAGTCCCATACTCATTCTTGTATTTAGTGGACGATCACATGATAAGGTTCAATTTTCATGCAATTGCACCTTTGATAGCAGCAATAAGAGTCTATAGGATTTTAGAATATTTCTACGACAGATCTTCACAAGCAGGCAGTAATCAGTGGACGACGTTCTTGTCGCAGTATTTGATACTTTTCTTCTTATCTGTTCATACCTGGGCGTGCGTGTGGTTTTTATTTGCGAACAGATCTTTCGACATTCATAAGCTCCGCACATCGTGGTCAATAGCAGCAATATACTTGCCGACAGAGGAAACTCTCGACTGGTATTATGTCTGCACATATTGGTCAGTCATGTTCCTCACTACGAACGCCCTCGGGGATTTATACCCGGTGACCACCGCTGAGAGAGTCGTAGCAATATTGGCGACATTACTCGGTTTTTTGCTTACGACTGTAGTTTTTGTGGGATCCTTAACCTCACAATTCATTACTATAACAACAAGACGTTCAAAATACGTAAGACAACTTAAGAAAATACAAAACCATCTGCGATTAATTCAAATGGATGCAGACACTACCAAGCGTATTATCGGGTAGGTAACTGTTCTATATCACATACGAGTATTTCAACGATACATACCTACTTATCTTACAAGGTAACTTTTGTTTTAAAAAAAAATACTTTTCAGATATTACGAAGATCTCTGGTACCAAAAATCTGGAGTTTTTAAACCTAAGCTACTTGGAATGTTACCCTATCCTTTACAAATGGAAATCTGCTATGACTTGAATGCCGTTCCGCTCTATAGCTCCCTGTTATTTAGGAAGTTACCGGAAGCATTCCTTAGGAGACTATCTTTAGATATGACGCACCAGTTTTATCTACCAGGAGATGTTGTATATAACCATAACCAGAACAAGACTATTATGGTAAGGCTGCATGTTTATGATCTGTTTAAAATATTAATTAGGTACGGTGTATGTTTTTCATTAAGATTATATTCATGCGATACTGCTGCAGGTATGTATCACTAGTGGCGTACTAGAATTATTGTCAGACGAAGATGACGAAAGTCCAATGATTTCATTTGCAAAAGGGACCTGTTTTGGAGAAATTTCTTTAGTTTACAATATACCAGGTAAGTATCCTAGAAACCGATTAAAATTTACAAAATTGCCAACTAAAAAAAAACTACATGTTTGTTTTTAGCACGTTGCACAGTGAAAGCGGCAACTTATGTCGAATGCCAAGTGTTAGAAAAAACCAAATTCATAAAACTGATGATTACATACCCAGACCTTGTTGAATCTTTGCGCTCAGAGATCCAAGACCGAATCAACAGAAGTCGGCAAACGAAAATAAAGCAAGGGGATCAAGCAGAATTCTCGTTGAATATCTACGCGTCTAAAGATCGAAAGAAGAGCAGTATCAAATGTTTGAAAGATAAATTGAGATATATTCAAGGTTGGAACTTCAAGTAACACTTCCCCATTGGCCTATTTAGTATTCGTACCCAAACTAATAAGTTGTTCACGTTGATCAGATTAAAATTATGCTATTAAAGACCAAAAAGACAATGAAGAACAAAAGGTTATCAGCGACGCAAGCTAACCAGAATTTATCACATCCACAGGTGCGTCGGAAGTCGACACATTGACAAAAGATGATCACCTCGATGAAAATTGCTTGGACCTATACATCATATCGGAACACATAAAGAAGAAAGCGACAATGTTTACTTGCATCAAGTCCAAGTTTCCTTGGATATTAGAAGCAGATTGTCCACTCGTCAAATACTGGGAATTGTATATGCTTTTCATAGTATTTTACATATGCCTCGTCTATCCTTACTTCATAGGTTTCATGCGCAGATTTCCCGATGGAATCTATTTCTATGCCCAGATAGTTATAACTATATCGCTGATATTAAACCTATTTATGACTTCTATTACCGCAGTTAAGACAAAAAAGAAGTACATAAAGGATTGCAAAAGCATTGTGGGATATAGGATGAATACTCTTGGTTTTTATCTGGATGTTATATCAATAATACCGTTTGAATACATTGTTACCATACATCAATCTGTAAAACACCACGATAACTATAGAGATCATTTATTCTATTTGTGCAAAGGAATAAAACTGTGTTTAGTCTGGAGGTTGTCAAGTTTCTTTGAGAATTTGGAAAGAAAATTGCTATTGAATTCGCTTCTAGTTAAGGTAGCTGCAAAATACTTTATTCTTATGATTTGTTCTCTTGTATTTTTCTATATACTAAAGATGTAATTTTAAATTATAGATAGTGAAGTATTGCGTATACATATGTTTGCTGTGCTATTGGTCCGGCGTCATACTATACATGGAATCTTGTTTCGTAAACCGATGCTCGGAAAACTCATGGTTTAGTAAAGCGTTGATTTGGGAAGACCAGAAACGCGGATACAGATCTTCCAAGTAGGTTTAAAATCGATGTTTGTTTGAGCATAAATAATATAATATCTACTTATGTGGTATTAGTAGGTGGGTTCATTTGTATTATGAGAGATACTGGTGAAATCGAGCTTTCACAAATCTTCTAATATATGAATTTACCTCATTATTTTTTCAACGGAAAATTGCGTAAGCCTCCTAAAAGTTTCGGGCACAAAATGCATAATTATATTATTATATTGCAATAAACTACGTAGGTACCTAATAATTTATTTCGGATCAGGGATTCATGATTCATCAAGCATATTCTATTAAATTTTTCCGCTGAATGATTTATTTTTATGACTCATTTTAAAGACAGCAGCCATTATAAATTCTGATGACCTTCGTTACCGCGTATGTATGATTTCAGTGAGTGACGGGTGTGCAGTTTATATTTTTACAAAACCTATGTTGCATTATGCACATGAATTGATATTGTCAAAAATGTTTGGCAAGGTACCTATGACATACAGTTTTCCTGTCTGTATACTTATAGGCAGTGACAGCATACTGCGGCACCGCCTATTACTCGTACAATCGAATCCCCCCAAGAGAAGATTTTTCCAACTGCTTTAGCAACACATAAGCTTAAGTTATATTTTAAGTTTGTCTATTTGTCCCCAGAACGCAGTACCCAATTATAACATCTGTATACTTTGCCACGACTGTCCTGCTTTCTGTCGGCTACGGGGATTACACACCCGGAGATATCTACGACATGACATTTATAGCTTTCCTTAGTCTCTATGGGGTCCTACTTTCCGGGTTTTGTGTCTCAGAATTCTCAGCTGTTGTCACACATTGGTCAAGGTAAACTACCTACGAGTACCAATATGCCATTGTTTTAAGTACCTGCATAAATCATGACAAATGCGTAGCAAAAAATAAGTTTGAATCAATTTGTTAACATTAATTAATGACTGAACTTATTGTTAGTTCAGACAGAATTTGAAATATGTATATATTAAATTAATCAAATTGTTTTGACTACAGAACCAAGACAGCCTTTTTAGAAGTAATCATAACGATCGATAAATTCATGAAAGAGAATAATATGCATCCAGCAATCAAATCTCGGATAATGGCTTTCTATGAACTGCAATGGCAATACAATTCGGTAAAATTTTCTCAGTCTTGAATAATATAAAAAGTATTGAAATAATTCATCATTTTGTAATTTCAGGGCGTAGAACTAACAGATGACAACTGGTTAGAGAAAACGGTAGTCCCTTCAGAATTGAGGAAGAAAGTCTTGCATCAAGCTAGATTCAAAGCACTCACATCTATCAAGTTCTTTCAAGTGAAGAATAAGGCCTATATTCATACACTAACGGAAGGTTAGAACTGTTTTTCAAATAAGGGGAACTCTTTAAAAGTTAAACATATATTCAACAACTACTAAACATAAGATAATATTTATTATATAGTTTCACATCTTCAAATTAAATACATTGAAAAAGTAAAAAAAAATAAAATAAAAATATGTCAAATGTCAATAAATAACCCGCCCCTGATCGTACCCGGTGCAAAAGTGCCCATAATACTCGCCGCATTACCTCGCTGAATAGCGATGGCCAACCTTTGCACCAAGAACGACCTAGACCGGGAGTCACCCGTAGCCTCCTCGAGCCTACGGCCCAAATCCCTTACAAAACACTTAGCCTCCGTACCCCAACTGCCACTACTAAACTACATATTGTTAAAACATGTATTGTAGTTGTAGTCGAACATATATATTGGCTTTGTAATTTTTGTTTCTTTGTTATTGTTTTAATGTTCGTGAACCTGAGATACGCAGACGTTACTACTCTTTTTACGACGTCACAGGCAGACATAAACGGCATATTTCGCTTCTAGAAGCAACCAGTTCTGATTTTGGCCTCATCATAAACCGCGATAAAACCAAAATGATGGTGGTGGATCGTAAGCCAAACAATTAACCTAACTGCCGTGAAATAGCAAATTGTGAAGTTGTCCAGAGTTATGTCTACCTGGGATCTACAATCACAAATACTGGAAATTGCGCGGAAGAAATCAAGAGACGATGTGCCATAACACGATTGGCCTTGAAGAAGTTATAATATAAAATATATAGAAAGATCGCCGTATAACCAAAAACACCAAGGCTCGATTAATGAGATGCTTAATATTTCCTATTTTCCTGTATGGAGCTGAAACATGAACGATCCGGCAAAAGCACTGTCAAAAAATTGATGCTCTTGAGATGTAGTGCTGGAGGCGTCTGCTAAGGATAAAATAGACTGCTCACGTTTTCATTCTAAGGGAGCTTCGCTTCAAATAAAGGCTCGTCGATTGCGCAAAACGAATCTTTAAGATTTTTGGACATATCATACGCAATGAAAGCTCTTTGGAACGTTTAGTGGTACATGGGAAGAGTGGCCAACTTTCTCGCGGCCGATTACCTACCAGATGGACAGAAATCATTAAGTCATCCTCGAAGTGTCTCATTGAGTGTACACGAAGTGCCATAAATAGAGAGAGGAGTATTCTCGCAAAAGCCGCAACCAACCTACCAGACGATCCATGACCACGACCACTCCACCAGGAGTGCACGACTAAGAATAAGAACGCGCTGATATTTAAAAAAAAAAACGTTTTATTTTGAGTAGATAATAGTGTTGGTTTTGTAATAAGTCTTCTAATTTTGATAGTATGTAGTTCGTAACATGATATTTTACTACCGTTTTGTATCCATAAATAACAAAATAAATTTGCGCCTTCGACACTACGTTGCTCAAGTGATTCGACGTAAACGTCTATCAATACCAAATAAGTACCAATCTTTAATTGACAGCAATCATCTTAACTATAAATGGCTCGGAAGGAACTGGTCCATACACGAATTTATCAATTTAGAAGTCAAGGATAAAATCGTTTCGTATCTGTGTTTTTCAGGACTATCGAGAAACCAATCGATTGATTGATAAGACTATTTTCTTTTACAGCGGCAAGAGACATAATTCTACCACCTGGTGAAATAGTATTCTACGGGGGCACGATAACTAGGGAGTTATACATAATCGAAAGTGGTTATTGCTTAGTGACATCTCTTGAAAGGAGGGAGAAGAAAACTGAACGCGTCATAGGCCCAGGTTCTCATGTGGGGTTACTAGTACTCTTGTACGGAATCCCCACTCTTAGCACCGTGGTCACGTTGACTCATTGTAAGGTAAGCTTAACTGTCCCCGCAACCTTTTACAGGTGGGTTGGTATAGTGGGTGGTCATCCTACGCTCGCTTACTGCCATTCGACCTTATTTAAGGCTATATGATTGGATCTTTGTTGCGACAAAGGTGACCGTTATCAGGTAAAATGAAGTAGGCTTGCTCGTGAACATATGGTTCAGTGTTGTTCTAATTAAAACAAGGGGCTCTGAATAGTTCTACTCTGAATAGTTTTATCTGTGAAGATTGAGGGGTCTTATAAAAGGTAGCCGACGGTTGCTGTGTATTAAAACGTAATGTAGGTACCAATATGGGTCAAACATTTTATTTTCTTTTTTATTTCCCATACCTATAAAACTGTACAAGCATTTTGTCAGTTTGTTAATATCGAGACAGACATTAGAACTGATACAGCAATTCATTATCCTAAATCACCTTTTAAAACTGGCACGGAATTATAAATACTGGAAGACCATATTAAAATGAAAATGAAGGAAGTACTGGTTGATTATCTAATAATACACCTTTAAATTTTGGTCGTTTTAATCCCGTGGAGGGCCGATTCGGTACATGAAACCCTAGCGATTTGTAAAGATAAAAATGAAAAACAATGCACTTTTTTTTAAACTACAATAAATTTACGCATGTACTTACAAAATTAATTTCTTTAAGTAAACGTCAAGTGATCGAGGTCAATAAACTGTAGGTAGTTAGTACGCAACGACCGACAACTCCCTACAAGGTCATTCTCTTAAACTCGTTAACTTAAAGAAATTATTTCGTACATGCGTATATTAATTCGAGTTTTAGAAAAAAAAATACTTTTTTTTATTATATCTTTATAAGATATACGACCTTAATTTTACGATGTATATACCAAGTTAATCAAATTAGATGTATAAATCTCTTCCCATTCCCATACAACGTAAATAAGGATTTCAAAAAATCATCTTCAACAGATATAACCCTAACGGTAAATTAGTTTATGACAATTATAAGCCATCCAATTTACTTTTAATATCTAATAGATAATCTAATAGAGCAAGATCCTCAACTCACTTTAGATAGGCCAAAAAAAAAGTCTAAAAGTATAAAACTTAAATAGAACCGTTTTAATTTTGTGTTTTCTAGCTTGTTAGTGTTAGCCACTACGCATACACGTCGGCACTGAGTCTATTTCCTGATATGAAAGAGCACGAAGGACTCATAACACCAGAAGAACTACGAGAAGTGGAGGACCGAGCCAATGATCAGATCACTGATTCTTACTTACTGCATTACAATCGGCTGACAGAGAAAAAACAGAAAGTTAAGATCACCAGTCTTCTCCAAGATTTTTTTAACAGTAAGTTGCCTGTGCTTATTTTTACAACAAAAATAAATCTTTTTTCTGAAAACAGATCAAAATTGGTTATTAAATGAAGCAGCAATTAGCATCCAAAACATTGATAGGAAAAAGAGTGGGGGTGTGGTGGGAAAATCTCTTTTGAGCACACGTAACCTAAAGGCGGTTTTCTTTTATGGTAGGTAAAATCATTCAATGACAAATCCCGCCCTTTGGTGGGGCGAGAAATAGTGTCAGACTCTTACTGACTAAAAACCCTACCCTGTTCCATTCATTGCCTTCGTCCCAGGGCCATATTAGGGGTGACATTTTCACATAAACCTAAAAGCGATGTCACATTTCAGTATGTGTATCCTTATACTGTTATTTGTCAGTTTTTCCTTCCTTTTTGATGCAAACAATATAAAAAAAATGGAGTCCAAGTACACAATCCTCAAAGGTTTGACTGTTAGTCTTACCAAGTGGTAACAACCCAGGTTGTGGAGTCAGATCGGCGGTCGCACGATCACCATGTAGCAGACTAATTTTCTTGTGCATCTGGTTAGAATATAAGGAGAATCCGATAAGACGGGAAAGTCCTAGCTGTTGATGAGTCAAGACGAGAAAAGACTAAGCTGTGTATGTGTTACCAATCTTGGTCAAAACGGGATACCTAAGTCTAAACCTTAGTCAAGACGGGAAAAGTCTAATTTGTTGATGTTTTACCAATGTTACGGTAACATTACTCTCATTGCAGACTCCTTCATAGACCTTTCAGCTGAATACAAGAAAACCAAAGAATCATATTGGAAATCGTTCAAACAATTCAATGTTCTGAATAATGTTGCGCCATATTTGCTCATGCCTATAGCTATAAGACCGGATGGTATATTCTTGAAAACGTGGGCGATTTTGCGTATAACCACTGCATTTTTATTATGTCTACTCATACCCGTAAGTTTATATTATTGATATGTTTTACGACATAAAAATCTAGAAAAATAGTAAATTATATATAATTTAAGATATATGAGATTTACTATTTTTCTAGATTCGGAACGTCTAGGCGACTCTATCAAATATATAATTTATTTTGCTTGAAAATGGAGTTGATCAAATAGAGAAGCTAGTTTTTTTTGAATCACTATGGCATTAGAACTATATAATTATTATGTTTTATGTAAAAGATGAATGTTGAAGACATATCTGTGGAAAGTCAATAAAATCTTCTTTTTTTTCTAATCATATTGAATAATACAATTTTGTAATGCAAATTGTTTATAATACTTCCGCCAATTAAACAAATTAGGCACCTACACAATCTGAAGATCCGTATACCTACTTAAAAACCTTAGTGGGTGTCTATTTCGACACAGTTAAACTTAACGCATACTTGTGCTCATAAACAACTTCCTTTTTCTTGAAACTTCAAGGTGATTGTATCTATGGCGCCACAGTTTGGATCATTCAACGTGACACTTGTGATATTGGAAATAATCTGCTACATAGATATGTACTTGATGCTACATGTGGCATATTATGGCCCTAAAAATCAGTTGATTTACCATCCTTATATGACGGCAAAGCATTATCTAAAGGTGAGTTACTTGTATTTAAATTCTTAGCGAAATAAATTTTGGAAAAGATATTGAGAACGAAGAAAGAAGACACATTTTACGCGATAGGGGTCGTTTAAAGATACTGAAAAAAAAAGATAAAGCAAGGATTATCTCGTAGTTTTTCACTAAAGGACCAACTATAAATAGTTTTACTGTCACTCGATCCTTAAGCAATGTGAAATTATATCTTGAGAAGTTTCGTAAGTCCACCAATATTAACAAAACTTATTATAATTCCAGGGGCAATTCGTGGTAGACTTCTTAACATGTTTCCCTTGGTACGCCATTTGGAAGCTATTTGTCCCCAAACACACTGAGGACCATACCGATGATGACCACGAGTATAATCATCACATGTACCATTGCGTGTTGAGAATGATTAATGTTTCACAAATTGTTAAATTATATGCTGCGTCTTGGGCTCAATCTATAGGCGCTTTGAGAAGGGTAATTACTTTACTTGAAGTCTTAACCAGTTAAGTCGAACGGATGACTTGGTGAAATCCCCGGTATCCACTGACTGCGAATTCAGGACCGGTCGATGTGGTGATTTTTTACGACCACAAATGAAAACCTTTATTTACTTGACAAACCTCAGTATTCGACTCAACCTGCTATAGTTCTCAGCTCTAATCAAAGAGTTTTCTTCATACTAATCCCTTTGTTCTACATTTTATACTCAAATTTTTCTCTTTAATCTTCTAACATTTCTTTTCAGGCTTATTTTATGAGTGTCATCCACTTTCTTCTTCTGACGTTATTCTTCTTGAACCTCTATACTTCACTGTTGGTCACTTTATCCTGTAGATACGTCAAGGCTGATGATCCAGAAGACTTCGAAATTAAATTAGCAAGACTACCACAGAAAATACCTTATTTGAAGACGGCCTTTCATCCCGATGGCAATATGGTTTGTCAGGAAGGTAAGTAAAACAAAAATTAATATTATGGCACAAAAGGTAAAAAGTACCAGTCTTGTCAGAAAATTTTCTTGCAGGATGTTGGATAGACGGTGCAATAATAATAAAAGATACCCATATGTCACCGACTAAAGTATTCCTGTTAGCTTATTATTGGACAGCCACAAGCTTCGGTGGTGCTGGCTTTGGTGATATCACCCCACAGAATTTATCCCACATGATATTGTGTATTTGTGTCCAAATGCATGGTGTCCTATTTTTTGGGTGAGTTCATCGCTGTTTTAGCATACGTACATTTTATGAATGATCAGTAGTGTGAGCCATAATTAATATAGAAGTCGTAAACTAGTTCGTAATATAATTTTAATATGAGTGTTAATATCAATGACGATTATACGATTGACCACATATTTTTTTTTAAAGTTATGTGTATGCAAGAATAGCATCATTGAAAGCCATGGCAGATCAAGTGGTGACTAAGTTTCAAGAAGATCTAAAACATTTAGAAATGTTTCTGAATAGAGAAAACGTGCCATTTACGCTAAAGAAGACTGTTATAGAATATTGGAAATACCAGTGGAAGAGAACAGGTGGCTGGTCGGTAAGTCACTACACATCCTGAGGTAGAAAATTCATATACATATAAGAGGAATTTTCAGAACCGAAATTAAGATTATTGTTCATAAATAAAACGTAACAGTTTAACAAAGAATGCACATAAACATATGTACAACTTTTTTATGTTGGGAGGAAGGGAAAATTCAATAAGGGTAAGACTTTAAGGGATTTTCACCTCATTAAAACCACTCTCATGTCATAGCGGTCAAGCGCAAACCTATCAAAAACAAAAAAACAAAATTAAAACACCATCAGCACATGGAAAGGGCTCCGTGATCTCTTCAGCCGCATGACGCCTTAAAAGACCACCCCGCAACCCCCTGTACAACGCCTAGGGCACAACTGAGGAGGCGAGTGAGGACAAAAGTGATCACTGAGCTACCTCTCCGGAGTCCCGTCTTTTGGCGTTTCAGCCATGGTGACGATTGCCTCCCCCACACGTTCAGCTCTGAACAAAATCCACCCTCTCACAATCCTGCTCGGCCATCTCATACCAGACCACCAGTCTCACAGGAGACCATTTTCCTCCAATAGTTTGCCTCCATCAGAATAGCCCTCACCATTACTAGCAGAAGTAGATTTTACCGTATCCTAAGGACCAACATCTGTTACTTATATTGTGCGGAATCAAGGTTGCCACCACAATGGTGGTAAATTGCCGTGGCCTGTCCTATTCAAGTACTCATCAAAGCAACTGTACCCAGTCAGTACTTGAAAAAACCATTAGGACTTACTCCCCTTTTCAGTCAGGTTCGGAAGTGCAGTAGGGCGGCTTCGGCCTTACAGCGGTACCCAGCACGCTATTACCACTTTGCCATATGTCACAAATCCCTTAATAGACCCCCACATATTTCCCAGGATGTTCAGTGCTGAAAATCGTGTCAGGAGAGTTGACGCTCCAAAAGATTCGATATTAACGTTCAATGCAAAAGGCCATTTTCCGCTGCAGACTTAATCTCTGTTCTGCGGCATTGGAAAAATGACAGTCTGTCTGGCAAAACAGGTGCCGACCCCATAAAAGACTATTGAACGCATGACACTCGCGTAAAGAAGGCGATCTTCTTCTCGAAGTCCTCCAGGATTAGCTAGCTAGATCCTTACAAAGTACCCACGGGCATTTCAACACAATGGACTTAATAAAATTGCAAATACATTCACTATTATGAAATATAGGCATGCTTATTTCATAAGATACGAACAGCAATGTATAGAGCTTACACTACCTACAAAACAGTGGGAAGAGCCGTGTCGCCGTGTCCTCGTGGGGGCAATCGGAGGCGATCTCTCGCGCCGGGGCTTGGTTCAAGCCATGCTCCGGAGCGAGGAGGAGTGGCAGGCGGTCGCCTCCTTCTGCGAAGCAGTAATGCTAGCAAAGGAGGAGGCTGACCGTATCAGGCAACGGCGCTCACGCCGCAGCCGCCGCCGTAACTCCGATCCAAATTTCCGGCCACCGTAGACGCGGGCTTGCGGACGGCGGGCAATGGGTAGCTCGCTGTCCGTTTGTCCGGTAACAGACCGGACCGAGCCCAAGTCGTTTACGGCGCGCACTGTTCCCGTGCGCCTCAAGGAGTTGTCAGCAAACCGTAGGGGCCCAGTAGGGTCGAGGCCTAGTCTGGGGCTCTGGGAAGGTATGAAAATGCATACCAGGGCCCTGGAACCAAGGCAGGGAAGGAACAGGGTAGGTTTTTAGTCAGTAAAAGTCTGACACTATTTCCCGCTCCGCCCAAGGGCGGGATTTGTCATTGGATGATTTTACCTACAATAAAAAAAAAAAAAAAAAAAACCTACAAAACAGTGAGGGAGAATTACACATTACATTAGACATGACTAAAAAAAAACAGTAAACTTTTTGAAAAAGGCATAAACACGATTTTCTGTACAGCACCAATCCATTCTCGGAAAACTACATGCAAACTTAAACGAGGATGCAGTCCTATACATGTACGAGAAAACTTTGAAAGAAATCCCATTATTTGAAGATGTCGAGTATTCCTTCTTCAGGGCTTTTGCCAAGAAACTAAAAGAACTCTACTTTCAAAAGGGTTATATGGTTATGAGAGCGAATGAAGTTATTGATATTATGTATATAATTTATAGAGGAAAGGTCAGTAACTGTCAACTGTATAAAGATAAAGAATAATTATGGCTTGTTTTGATATTTCTGGACTTTTCTTTTATCTGGCATACCAATAACTTCATACAAATTTGATATTATTATTTTTTGTTGTATTTCCAAATCAGGTGGATATAGTATCAAATATAAATGAAGTGGAAGCATGTATGGGTCCAGGAGGCATTTTCGGCAACATAAGAGGAGCCAGAAAATATTTGACGATGTCAAATGTCACTGCGAGTCGAAACATTGACTTACTTTGCATTCGAGGGAGGGATTTCTACGCTTTATTGAAGGTATTCTTTCAAAACACAATATAAAAAGATGCACTTTGACCTTGCCACATGTAAGACGAAAAAAGAAAACTATTTAAATAAATCCTTTAAATGAAAGTAATTAATTCTTGTGATTACGGCATTTTCACAATTCGAACCTAAAATCTGTAAAACTGAATCAGTACCTTTCTTGTTTTTTTTTTTTCATTGGCATGAAGTTATTATTTGTATAGCTTGTTGTGTCAACTCAATTTTTTATGGTTCTAAACCAATTTGTTTTTTTTTGTGACCTTGATTATTTGATATTTATACTCATGTTTCACAATAAAATAATTATATTCTATTCAATTCATTGCAGAGCTATCCATCAGTTTTAAAAAAAGTAATTCATTCAGTTGAATCTGCAGCTAAAGATTACGTTTTGCCGACTGTAGCTTCCGCAAGGAATAGTACGGAAGTATGTGTTCCACTATAATTGTAAATGCGGTTTTACTGTTTTTCATTCGCATTCAATTATTTAAATTCCGCGTGTGTGTGTTTTCAGCAGGTAACAAATTTTCCGATGTCATACGAAACTGGAGATGAGGAGGAAGAAGACATTGAGATTGATGAAAATGTGTATATAGAGGTAAATTTATGATAATAATAAATATAAATTAAAGAGGAATAGTTTTTTGTTTGCTTAAACGCATCTATCTTTGGAACTAATATAAATCTGTCTGTTCCGTACTGATTTTCCAATCCTCTTGTATAACTTCACTCTAGGACCTACGGAAACGAAGCAGTAATAAAAGAGCTTGATACTGCTGGGAAAATCTAGTGGAGATAAACTGCTAGGGCTTAAACTCTAGTGATACTAGTCAGTCCAAGAAACAGATTTGAGCAAAACAAAAAGCAAGCATCTCCTGAACTCACTCGTTCTATCATAAAACGTAAGCGAAGGGTGATCGCTTACCAATATGCGGGATCGCCACACAAGTCTGGGTGTCATTTATGCATTAAGCTTTTCGTACACTATCTCATTCAATCTTCGTGCTCAGTGATGTAACTTCTAAAGGATGGTTTGAAAATTTCTTGAACCAAAATCTCTCTGTTGTGTCTTTTCAGAGTCCAGACAAAAGCATTGCAGAATCGCACGGTTCGAAGTCGATTACATCGGCAGGCAACGTAGATTACACTTCAGCTGCACTTCTGTTTTTTAAGCCACACAAGTATTAATTCATCGAATATGTTGTATCTTTTAATATAAAATTTATTCAGTTCTTTCGGCTTGCAACACTAGAGCAATGAGGCCCGAGAGCTCATCGAATAGTTCAGGGTATCTATAAACAGCTGGATAATTCTTCATGTGATCAGAGAGCGGGGCTTTTGTTTGATCAACAAACCAGCATTGCTAATTAACGTGGCAATGCTGCCAGCTTTCTGGGCACTTTTCCCAGAAACATCAGTGTGAATGATTTTGTTGATTCTTCTTCTTTTATACCTGTTTGTACCTGTTATTAATAGTTTGTTTATATATCTGTTAAGTCAAGCAGCATCTAAAATTATTCCACCTTGTTCCGTTACAGCCTATATAGTCTCAAGAATGTTTTGTGTTTGAATAAAACACGAATTCAATATTTGTATTTCAGATGGTTCCGTAGCAGCATCATACCGGATTGCAAATTAGTCACATTTATGGGTACGTGAATCGCTTGATATTAGGGATGGCAATCTTACCTAAAGAAGTTCAAGTTTTGGATCGATTCGAGTCGAATTCTAATAAAACGATTCAGTAATATATCGAGTTTTATAAGATCGATTTCTTAAAGATCGATCCGTTGGTTATCCTTCAGATACCGAGTCCTAAAAAGCACGGTACAGATGATCCTACAAAGCACATTTGTTTAATGACTGTTAAATAAATAATTAGGTGTAGGTACAACATTCACTTAAAAATTAACTTGAGGAAAATGGAATGAAATTTTTTAAAATAATAAAATGGGTTTTTTTAATAATTGGCTGGAAAACATCGATTCAAGATTTCAAGGGCTTGTTATCGATTCAGATTGATTAATATCAATTTTCTTGTTTAATCTCTCTCTAATCGATTTCAAATTGCCATCCTTACTTAATATCTATAAAAACAACAAGTATTTTTGACTTGTCTAGAGTATGCTAAACGTATTGATATATTTAATGTTAAATCCTGTTGTTTCTTTCCAGAATATCTGATTCTCGTCATATCGTATTGTGACTTCATGTTGCTTGTGTACCAAATGGCGTTTCTTTCAGTACCGTTTTTCTTCCACGTGTGCGTCATATTCGACATCCTGTTTCTATTTAAAGTTTTTCTAGATATCCATAGCGGTTATATGAATCGATATGGAGACTATGTATTAAATCCAAAGAAAGTCCGAAAAATGTAGGTTTCTTTTATTTATCAGTTTATTGACATGATACCGTAGATCAGTGTTAAAAAGACTTCTAAAAGTTTGCACTATTATCATTTTAGTTATACTAAGATATTTTTACAGGTATTTCTCGAAAATATATCTTCGAAGAAGGGACTTTCTAGCAAACTTTGTTGTATGCTACTTGGTATTCTTCTTGTCTTTAAATATGCCTATGAAAATGGCATTGTTCTGTTATTCGCGCTCGCCTCAACTAACTAGAATTTCGTATTTATTTACGTATCGAACACACAGAAAATCAAGTATTGGTTCAGCGAATTTGTTGTTTAAACTAACGTAAGTATCAAACGATATTTTTCAAACAGCTATATCATAAATAATACCTACTAATAGAAGGCCGACTACAAGGGTGCTTTTTTACCAAGGATATGCTATGCGACGTTGCTATGAATGATATCCACCAATCATTGGTCCATATAGCTTAGCACTGGTGGAAATGGGTTCAACTAAGCTATGTTATTTATATGGAATGTATGCGTGCCCTGGAAGCGTGTTATGATGGTCGCGAATGGTATAGCTACGAGTATGTGCAGAATAGTAACTACAGTACGCGCGCCTTCTCTACCATCGATATATCGCATACCTAGAGCTGCGTAACTAACTCGCCCCGCTACTGAGCTTAGCTTCAATGGAAACGGTCGCATAATTTCAGATCATCGCAGCATAACACATCTCTGGTGGAAAAAACCCCGGATCGGCTCCTTTAGAATCTTGCTTGGGTGCTAAGGCGGTCGGGTAGTGTAAAAAAAAGATGAAAGCGCCCTCAAGTCCATACTGAAGTGACTATGCGGGTGCTTAAAGTGATGTAAACGTGCGGCTTCGCCAGCAAGCGCTCGTTTATTGTTTTGACCTAAGGAGGCACCTAGCCTAGTCTCTACTACCCGCTACAACAAGTTGCGATGGGCCCGTATCCGCCCTGCGTGCAACTGACATTCCTGTTACCGTTCCTACCAAATGCTAATTACCTACAAAATGTATGGCACTGACATTACCCGTCACGTCACTGATCACGTGACTTATCCGTGGGTAATATCATTACAATATGTTTTACATTGAGCTCTTAACGCGATCCATTTTACGATCTAGATTGAACTGTTAAAGGGATGGAGCTATACACCGTTAAATATTAGACGTTTTAATCCCGCGGAGGATCGATTCGGTACATGAAACACTATCGATTAATAAAGACTTTTTCTCTTTGACCGAGACGATACGATTAGCCGGAACACGGCGTGCCATTGCGGCAGATCGTATTTACTGCCGCCAACCGCAACGGCAAGCCGCATCACGGCCAACCGCGCTAGTGTGTTTGAGCTCTAAGATCTGGAAGATCTGGATCCACTCTGGAGAAACCCTAAGAAGTGCAAAATGACTTACAGTTGCGAAAATTTTCAGAACAATAGCCATATGGGCATCAATACTCTCGCACGTGAACGCATGCCTCTTTTTCAAGTTGTCGTGCTTAACCCCTGTGCATTGCACATCAGCCAACTGGATGTCAAAGGAAGCACTAAATTTGAGAGCCAAATATTCTGAGGTAATTGATATTTATGAATTTTGCCAGACATTGAGACTTTTGAAGGCAAGAGCAAGACAACTGAAGGGTTGTTTGATGAAACACGAAACGAAGTAACCGTTCAATAAAATATAGAGGTTAAAAAAAAAAGAATATACATATACTTACATTCTTTCGTTGTTTTTAGGGCCGATACTTCGCTTTATACGTGGCCGCCCTGTGGTATATGATCAACTTGTTAACGATAACTGGCACCGGTGATGTTTCTTCACAAAACAGTTTTGAAGTTATCGAGACTATTATAGTGATTATCGTTATTAAATTTTGTACAGGTATGTAACGTTTGAAGTAATTTCCTCTATCGACTAGGTTTTACGCCTCTTCACTCAGTATACACTAAAAACAGACCCTTGTTATTTTTCCCAGGTCTTCTCATATCGGAAATGTCTGCAATGATCACAGCTCATTCCTCTTCTCGCATCGCATATGATTACGACATCAACGAGTTGAGAGATGGCCTTCGAGATATGGATCTGAGTGTCCATCAGATGAGCAAAATGTGGGACTATGTCCGTGAGCTATGGAATAGGCAACAAGGAAAACAGGTATCTGTGAATTCTTCCCTTAAAAATCCATTAGTACAAATACCAAAAGATTAAAGGTTCATACACTTACACACACCTCAGTCATGCCACCGTCAAGTAGTGTGTTAGTCACATCTAGAAATATAATTGGGTGCTAGACATTTTTTTTAAATTGGTATAAAAAAAATAGGTAGCTCGGCAAACGTTGTTCAGCTATATAAATTATCAAAGCAAAAATTTAAAGGTGGGGTAAGAGCATTGATATATTCAAAACACCGGAAGAAAAACAAATCACATGGAATCACATTTCACTCGTAATTTCGCTTATTGTTTTGGTCGCCATTTTGCAAAGCGATATAGATGGAGCTCACGTCTTCATAATCGTAAAAATTCGGCGGCTAACGCGATTTCACTCGTACGACAGCGCCGGCTCTTATATCTGTCCTTGTCTATCAGTGAATGTAGGTTTGCGACTGATCGATCACAGCTGTGCGAGAGTCCAGCTTTTTTATTGAAATGTTAGCGCGTAACGTATATTCCCTTATAATAATTACATCAATGGGTAAGAGGGTAGAAAATAGCCTACAACCAATACAAAAATAAAACATAAAAATCGGTCAAGCCGTTTCGGAAGAGGTCGATAATAAAGACTATGAAACGAGATTACTATGTATTAGAGAAGATAATAATAATATAGATACAGATAACATAGATAAAAAAAAACAAATCTGTTCAAAATAAATTAAACTAACGAAGTAGAAATCTTTGAATTCTGGTGGAAGGATAAACTGTCAAATAAAAGAAAAAAGATGCACACACTAAAATATGACGCCATCACAATTTGGTTACGCGCGTACAAAAAAGATAGCAAGATTATGACATTGAGTCCGGCTTTGTAGGTACAGTATTTTCATTAGTGAATAAAGTATTAATGAATAAATAAACAAATGTTCCCACCACACCCCCACTCTTCCTCATACCAATATTTGAATGCCAATTGCTGCTTCATCTAGTAACCAATTTTAATGCTGATTTCAGAAAAAAAAAATTTAAGCAATAACAACAAATAGACCCAGGAGAATGCCCAAATTCAGTAGAAAGCATGGCATAAGACATCAGCTCAGTGAGCCGATGTCGACATCGCTCCTGTCGTGACCACAGAGTGCGGCAATCATGACATGACTGACGTACCTCAGTTAATCACATAGATATAGTACGCGGCAAATATGTTGAACCATTTGTTATAGTTACACGCAGCCCTCCACCTCGATTGAGAGCTGAAAATCGGTATAAATCCCGTTACACAAGTTGAACCATCATGGCGGTCGACCTTGAATGCGCAGTAACCGACTTTTCGGGCCTCGATCGAAGTGGGATGCTGCGCGTAACTATAGCAAATAGTTCAACTTATTTGTCGCGCACTATACAATCCTAATGTTGACATGACTGATTGGACTGATGTGTACTTATAAACATATATCAAAATGTTCGTTATATAATAAAATGTCATACAGACATCAGCATTTCAGGGGAAGGCCCTACTTAGTCAATAGCAAAAGTGTTTTGGCATGATCCTCATTACTTTAGCCTTTACTACACCCACCTGTCTCATTGCGAAATCGGCAAATGTATGCTGTGACATCCCAATTTAGTTAATTTAGAACAGATTTCAATAACTGTGCATACAAATTTGATTATTTGACACCAATAATAATATTTATATCATCATCTGCTTAATCTTTTTGCAACTATGTTTGGGCGATTTCTAGTCTATGCTCTCATCAGTCAATTTCATAAACAAAATACCTACAGATGCCTGCCCTAGTCTACAAACTACCGTTCCGTCTCCGTTGCCAAGTAATGCAAGCAGTATATGGATCCCATATCCGAGAATCGGTAATATTCAGCAAAACTGACGATGATTTCCGAAGAATGTTGGCCATGTGGATGAAACACTGTGTGTTCTTCCCTGGCAACTACATCGTGCAATGCGGTGACTCAGACCAATGCATCTACTTCATACATAGAGGACAGGTAACTCACTCATGATATCATCGACAATATGACACTTACAAGAATTATATGTATACCTACTCGAATGCCTAATCTTAAATACGTGTACCGTGTTTTTATGCAAATAAATGTTATTCTATTCTAAATTAATCGAATATGCCACTTAGTCGACTATCTACTTTAATTTTATGCACTGAGAGTTGATTTCGAATTAACTGTTTGTAGTAAAAAAGGCTCCTATAAAACATTATTTGTAGTATATGCGAAACCTGAATATAGTTTGTTGAGAATCAGTATCTGAATCGATTCCAATAATTTTTGCACCATGTTATATTTTTCCTAAAAATATTTAAAAAAATCACAAGTAGGGTAACGACAGGTCATAGCGGAGATTAGGAGCCAGCGCACAGCTTGGTCCCTCTCCTGGAGAGAAGGCTTGAGTCTTAGCAGTGGAAACATTATAAGGCTGCTGCTATGCTTGTATTTCGGGCTGGTATCCGCAACTCCACGACTAAAGCGCGTATTTTGCGTACTTGATGCTATGCTATGCTATGCACAGCTGGGTGCGATAGCAAAACAACCCCGTCAGTTGCCCGGATGGCCCGGTGACCGTGTTTTTGTGTTGACAACCAGGTAACATAACACGCTTATAACTTTGTGATTTTTCACGATAATTATGAAATTTTGTACATAGATTCTTTATGTAAAAATACTGGACCCGTGTTTCGGGTTTGGCATTTATTAAAAGTGTGGTTGTATAAATTTGGTTGCAATGGAACCTAAACTTTTTGTCACATATCATTGAATTTAGAATTCACTGAAAGATTACAAGCCGAATATTTTAATGACTCATTTGTTTTAGGTTGAAGTGTTAACAGTGCATCCCAACTTGACTGAGTCGATTTATGATGTGCTAGGACCGGAAGATAGCTTCGGGATCGCTCAGGTTCTATAATTTTCACATGTTATGGAAATAAGCGGAGTTTTTTTTTAATGTATAAATAGGAAACTTATAAGTGACGTTCTCAGTCAATCTTTGGCAGATTGCGTTTCGAGAAGTCAGCGTCTAGTATAACCAGATTTAGATAAATAACTATATTTTAAAACCCAGTAACTGAATAAGATAATACCGTTTGGAACAATTGGTGACAGATTATTAGAGCTTTTGTCTACCCTAATACTTCAAATATTAGCCTGGATAGCATGACCCATCCACGGACTGACTTCGTTAAACATTGCTTTCCCTGTGGGAGTACTATTTTTTAGCCACGAACCCTGTATTTTAATAATTTCCTTTACTTTTTAGGGATTGTTCGTAGGTGTGGTACACCATTTTTCCTTCCGAGCACGCACTGTCGTTGACATCGTATATTTAAAGTTAGACCAGTGGAAATATCTCCTGGACTACTACCCGAAATCTGCCAAAATCGTTAAGAGAAAAGTCGAAAATGTCTATTTAGCGATTTAAAGATGATACATTTAGTAATTTTAATGAGAAATGTAATGTTAATTAGAAAATTAAATTAGTTTTACATTTTTATCTTGCATTTATTATTAATAATTGTATTAACAAGTAACATTTTTGGTACGAATATTAAAAGATACGAGCAGTTTGAAGCATATTTAAATATTGGTAAATTATTTAGCGATTTGTCGGTTCAAATAATAAAAAGACTGGAATTCTAGTACAAAACAGAATTGAATAGTGGTTTAATATCACCATAAAAAAACTTCCAAAAAATATGATCGCTAAAAAATCTATCCATATCTAATCTAATTAGTCTATTTTGTTCAATTGTTGGGCCAGCCCCCCCCCTCCTTTTCCACATAAATCGATCTTTTGCTAGTACCGGCTAGTAGGTATCCATATAAAAAATAATAATTTAAAAGAAAATATGAATGAAATGTAAGTGTTGACTGAAATATCTTAGAGAATCAAATAGTACATAATATGTCTGCACTACACTATCCACTCTTGAATCACGTAGCAATTGGTGAAAAGATGCAAGTGTGTACTGTTATTGACACTTCTGAACCACTAGTACTACAATGGAGTCATTTGTAATATTTTTTGGTAACCACCCTACCATATTGCAGATGTAAGCATTTATCTATATCAATTATATTTTACGAATTCCTTGTGAACTCAGCTAATTTCAGCATTGCTATTAAAAATTTTAACATAAAAAATTGCTTTATTACTCGTTATAAGTACATCACTAGTCAGCGTTTATATGGTTACCAAAACAGAATTGTAAACGACACACAATTAATGTGGTTCAGTGGTGTCATTGACAAAACACAGTTGGAAGGAAGGTCCAAACATTTCCAAGTACTCAATAATAACAAAACACTACAAAAATCTAATACTACTGAAATATAAAAACTAAAATCAAACTCTATGCTTAAAAAAAACTAATCTAACAATGACAATCAGGTAACCTTACCAGAAAGAAAGAATACATTATTATTGCTTTCTCTTCCTAGTTACTCTCTGCGTGACCACTTCTTCTTTTACTTCCATGTTCTTAAATGACTCTTCAATTGCTTTTACGGGATTGCTCCTAGTAGAAGACAATTTAGTTGGTACTTGTGTAGGCGCCGCTACAGTACCTCTCCTTCTAGAACGATTTGTAGTGGTCACTTCTGTAGGCTCTTCCACGGTACTGTTCCTTGCGGAACGACCTGGGGCAGTAACTTGTTTAGGCGCTGCTACAGTACTACTTTTTGTAGAACGACGTGTCGTAGTAACTTGTGTAGGCGCCGTTACAGTACCGCTTTTTGTAGAACGACGTGACGTAGTAACTTGCGCAGGCACCGCTACAGTGCCGCTTCTTGTAGAACGATTTAGAGTTGTAACTTCTGTAGGCGCTTGTTCCATACTGTCCCTTGAAGAACGACGTGAAGTAGCATCTTCTATAGGCGCTTCTGCAATACTTTCCGTTAAAGGGTGAAGTGTAATAGGTACTTGTGTCTGTAGTGATCTGGAAATGCAAAATATTAATATTAGCACTTGAATTTTTTCGACAATTTACGCAATATTATTGAATACACTGCCTTTATCTAGGCCATGGTGGGTGTATAGCAACAAATTATGAATTCAAAGAATAATCGGAAACAGGCACGAAATATTTGGAGCCAATGTTGAGTCTTAGAAAATTTAAATGGATTTGTAAATGGCAGCTAATTGAAAAAATGCATTAATTAATTAAGCTCCATGTATGAAAGATTTGTCGCTCATACATGGAGCTTAATTAATTAGCAACAACAATAAACATTTGTATTGTGTGTGAGTGTAATTTATCTATAATATGTATACACCGTTAAATTTTGGTCGTTTTGATCCCGCGGAGGGTAGATTCAGGACATGAAGCTCTATCTATTTGTAAAGATACAAATGAAAAATAAAGTACTTTTTTTTAAACTTGACTTAATTTACGCATGTACGAAATTAATTTCTTTAAGTTTTAGAAAAAGTACTTTATTTTTTAATTTTATCTTTATAAATCGATAGTGTTTCATGTACCGGATCGACCCTCCTCGGGATTAAAACGACCAAAATTTAACGGTGTATTTTTAGAAATATTTAAGTATGTTTTTCATTAGTACTCACAACAAAAGCTCTGCTTAGTTTGGGACTGGAAAGCGCTGTGTGAAATTATTATTAATAATTATAAAATATACAAAAATAGGCAAAGCAACAATGAAATAGAATGTTATTCAGTCATCAATACAAAGAGTGATCTGTGTATGCTAGAACAAGCAGTTATTTCAAAAAGCATTCAGCTGCACTATGTAGTTTTACGTCGACCTATATGAAGAAGATCACGCAAGAAGCTCCATGAAAACTCTTCTTAATGAATAAATAAATGCAAGCATTACCAACTACAACGAAGTTCTACTTTCAAAAAACCTCAATGGGGTGTGCCAGTTTGTGTGTTTTTTTATTTACTTTTTTTTTGCGAATAATGAGACTTTTTAAATTAAAAATATCATTGGGATTGATTAGAATAACATATTTATAGTCTAAAACAACTGCAGTTTTTTTTTTTATAATTAAGAGAAACCATGGTCGCAGAATAATTATTTAGTATATATTTTGATAATATTTATCTTACTTTGTAATTGTATATATTTATATTTTATATTTATATATTTTTTTATATTGGTATATTTTTATGTACATTTTATTTTATTTCATTGTCAACTATTTTATGTGTACTAATTTTCCTTTTATTGTTACACACAGTGTCTACATCTTTATTTTTCTAACTTTCATTTCGCAGGTGTGCTGGAAGAGATTTCTTTAGAAATAAGCATCATCTTTGTACCTATTTTTCTGTTTCCTTCTTCTTTTCTTTTATTTTCCTTTACGTGTGTACATAAATGGTGAAATAATAATACATTGTACTCGCCTATACACGTTTCACACATACATGTATAATTTCAAAATAATGTGATGTAAATATTACAAAATCACTATTTTTAACCGAATTAAAAAGAACGAGGTTATATGTTCGGCTATATGTATTTTGTTTTTTTTTATTTGAAGGTCTATGGAGTTTCTGACAAATTCTTCTCCGCAGAGATTTTTGCTTTGAGATTCATCAAATTTTTTGGCTAACTACTTGAGTCTAAGCGAAATACTTGCGCAAGCAAATTTGAGTCAGAGTTTGGAGACACATATAGACCCTGATCGACGGGCGAGTAAAACCGCGGTCTTATGGCGCATTGCAATACGAACGACGAGCCTGGCTCGAGGCTCGTCGTGTTTGCTTCATTTTGTACTCGGTTCGTCGTTCAAAACTGTTTTACTCGCTAGTCGATCAGCACCAACGAGCCACGAGTAAAACCGATGTTCTATAAAACTGTGGTATTGGCTCGTACGTCGATCACCCACTTAAGAAGTTTATTGGTAGTGTGTTTTTTCGCCTGTGTCCTATGTGGTAGAAAACACGTAGGTAACGCGACCGAGGTCTCATTGTATTCATAAATTGATGAAACCAATCAAGTTATTAAAATAGTTGAAAATGGTTTTACTTTATAGGGTTATCTTTGTGGTCTGACATACATGATGATTTTTATCAAAATAATAATATGAATGCTGACTATACCAATTTGATTTGAACCCTTATGAAGATGAAAATAAAGTGCTTGGAAAATTATGTAAATCAACTACAAAATTATAATTGGTACATCATCGCTTACCATCGGTTGAGATAGTGGTCAAACGTAGGGCTATCCATAATAATAAATATTTTTTTTTTCCTAAAACCGCAAACAGATAGAAATAACAGAAAATGATGATGGATGCATAAACTAAAAAGTGACGTCACCACCATTAGGTTACGAGGTATAAAAATAACTACATAGTATTTTGTTGTATTAACAAACTATCTGTGATTTTTTGAAGCGGTTTTGACAGAAATAGATTTCATTAACCCCCGACGGAAAAGAGGGGAGTTATAAGTTTGACGTGTCTGTCTGTCTGTGTGTCTATCCGTGGCATCGTAGCTCCTATCGCTAAGTAAGAAACCTAGGTAGGCTTATAGATTGATTTACAATAAAAACTAAGTACCGTACATTTGAAAGTACTAGGTATTTTCTATTTGTTAAAGCTAAATAAACTTCTGCGTTTAGCGGTCCCCCGACTCAGTGACGCTCATTTTTTAAATATTTATAGGTTATTTCAATGAAGTTAAAAGGCTGAAAGAGTAATTTATTAACTTGAATTTTAATTTATGGGTTTTTTTTTAATTAAATTACTTTTTTTAGTATTTGTATTTGTATTTCGGGCTGGTGTCCGCAACTCCGCGTATTTTGCGTACGGACGGGACGAATATGTCATTCGATCCACCCCAGCTCCTCAAGGAAGGCCAGCAGCGCCTTGGTGTTACTAACCATTTCGCGGAGGTTACCTGGGTTGTCGAAGTATTTAGCCCAGTACCCTGTATTTTTAGTATTATTTGTTGCAAAATATTGTTAAAAAATAAACATAAGCAAGTACCCGATTTCAACCACTTCTTATAGAGTCTGAATCAATTGTAATAAAATATGAACATGATTAAGTAGTACAGACTACAAACCATAGATCAGCTTCAATTTCGTCTAAAAACGGTTACTACTGCTATTTCTACAGGATGCAATTAGTGACAAATGAATGACCTTACCAAACATACGTAATGAATAGCTTTAGCATTATTATTATTATTTTACATTTGCCGCTTTCGCTTCCTAGTCACTCTCTGTGAGATCTCCGGTATGATTTCTTGCGTTTCCTGGGTCTGCTCCATGAGTTCAGATGACTCTTCCATTTGTGTAGGCTCAGCTGTATTGTTTTCTTCAGAATGAGGTGTGGTATCCAAAAGTTGTGTAGGTGGTAATCTGGAACTGATATAAAAAGTATATTTATGTGTATGAAATGTATAAATATCATATTCTTGCACTTTTAGGGTTCCATACCTTAAAAGGAAAAAACGGAACCCTTATAGGATCACTTTGTTGTCGGTCTGTCTGTCTGGCAAGACCCTTTATTTCGAGAGCGCGTGGAGGCATCGAGTTAAAATTAAAACCATATATACAACGTTAAATTTTAGTCGTTTTAATTCCGCGGAGGGTCGATTCGGTATATGAAATACTATCGATTTGTAAAGAAAAAATTAAGTATATACTTTATTTCAAAATCTCGAATCTAATACGCGAGTACATAATGATTTCTTTAATTAAACGAGTTAATGACCTTGTAGGTAGTTGTCGGTCGTTGCTTACTAACTACCTGCAGTTCATTGGCTTCGCTCAGCTGACGTTTACTTAAAGAAATTAATTTCGTACATGCGTAAATTAATACCAGTTTAAAAAAAAGTACTTTATTATTTTAATTTTCTCTTTACAAATCGATAGTATTTCATGTACCGAATCGACCCTACGCGGGATTAAAACGACCTAAATTTACCGGTGTATACTCGGGTCTGCGGTCGAGCGGTCCCGTGAAGCCGTGGGAAATATCGAATTTCTAAGTTCATGACAAAAAAAAGATACTTTATGTACTTTTCCTGACTCTCGTGTTTATGGAAGATTGCAAACATGTTATTCCTTAGGTAGGAAATCTAAATAAATAAAATATTATTTCAATAAGACAACAAATCTTTTGCAGAAAATACTAGAAACCGTTTTAAATTATAAAAGGACATGACATGTCACCCTTTTATTATTTTTATGCTCAAGATCATTGGTTCATAAAGATGAAATCTGTCTCCCAAATAATTCCTACAAAACTGTCTATACTTATTCCACAGAAATCTGTGATGAGTCCATACAATGTGCGATGGGAATCAATTCACAAGTTCTTGCGATGAGTTTGCTCGTACATCTTTACGATGCGATTTCGCATCGCAGTTTTGTGTTTAAGCCTTAAATAATAATGTCAATTTACCATTCATTTCTCAACTGCTCTAGTTGCTCCTGCTCATAATCAAGTTTGCAGCATGGCCACTTTGTTACCTTCTCCAAATACCGCATCAGGCATCTTGTGTGGATAGCTTTACCACACCCGGGACAGTTGTAGCCCTGAAATAAACATGTCAACTTTATACACCTTCCCTTTTTTCCGGAAGTGGGAAATTATGAAATAACTTCTACTCCTCTGCACTTCAGTGTTCCCATGGGTGCAATTTTATCATAATATAATAGTAAAATTATAATACCCAGACCTCCGTTATACTCTTTACATTAATGAAAACAACATCTATATCACTACATAATATCTATGTTGCATCGGGGTATTAAAGTTTTCCGCGCGATTAGAACATATAAAACAGCTATCAGACAAATATCAACTATTGGGCAGTTCCCCGGACCAGACACAAAACCCATCTGGTTGGAGCATCCTTCTTTTTCAGTGGAGATTTGCGGGACTTTAGTCTCTGTTCCGCATAACTAAATATGGTTTTGATGAGGTTAGTCGAGAAACAATCTCGCAAACAACAAATTTGTTTTTTTTTTTATATTTTCTTTTTTCATACTCTTTATTTTTGTTGTTGTCTCACGCTTGACCACTATCTTACCTGATAGAAAGCGACGATAGAGCGTGCTTAGCTAAAAGTAACCTATTCACACTTGACTCACTCTTACTCTTTACTATTACTTTAGGTATAATGTGTCATGTTTTTCTGCTCTATACCAATGTTTTGTGAATGACAATACTGATATCAATTATGTAGTTATCTTAGTAGTGTAATACCATTACAATACAATATATTCACAAGTGCATGAGTCGATATTTCAAGTATTAAAATTGTTTCCATGATAACATAACTAAACACTTGATGATTGATTGCATGCATTGCATGAAAGCAATGTTAAATTATGTATAAGGCGATGGATAAAATTAAATTGTTACAACATTATCATTGACAAATAAGTTATACATAATAATAATCTTCCCGAGTGTGACCGAATTTCGATCAGGGTGGTCAATCTCAATAGAGATTCGCCAAATACGCAGGAGATATTATAGTGCACGCACTATACGTAGTATGTGCGCAAATATAGGTGCACTCTTTGTTCCTTTACCCTCATAGTCTGATGGGACGGCAATCCGACACGACTGGAGAGTTAAGGCGCAGGACCAACAGCTTTACGAGACACAGGGATATCATACCCTCAACTTCCATACTTTGAGCTGCTACATAGTAATTCCTAATGGATAAACCCAATCGCACTTTTTGCCGACCCGAGAACCGAACCCAGGACCCCACGCTCAGCAATCGTTCCAACCACGACACCAACGAGGCTGTCAAAGAAACGAAAAAAAAAATGGTACATACTCTACAAACAATATGTTTACAAAGGAAACAATCTTCCACTGCATATTCCATGTTCTGGCGAAAATATCCTTCGAACTCGTGGATGGCTCTCAATCCTAGAGCATAATTATCTTGTTCCTTTTCAAAGTAACGCATCCTGCACCATGTATTAAGCACTTTCTGAAATGTTATAAGAGTAATGTTATTTCAATATTCTTTTGTTTTGGTCCAACTATTTATAATGTTCTGACATACATAAAAAAATTGCATAGTAAGAAAAAAAAAACAAAAGCTACACTTATACAATTAACTCTTTCGTGTACTTTTTTTTGGACTGACTGACATTTTGACAATTCAAAAGTGCCTGTAATTGGTCTATTTCAAATAAATGATTCTGGATTTCTGATTATCATTTTGTAATGCCAAAGTATTTTTTAAGTATTAGCTACCATTAGCTCCGCGAAATAGTATCACCAAGGCGCTTCTGGCCTTCATTGAGAAGCTGGGGTGGATCAAATGACACACTTACCCCACCCGTACGCAAAATACGAGCTTTAGACATGGAATTGCGAACACCAGCCTGACATACAATATAAGACTGGCTTATGCTCAAGGCCAATCCCAAAGGAACATATAACTGAGATAAAAATATACTTAGATTCTTAATGCAGACCATAGACTACCTATGTGTAAAATTTTATACATATCTATCGGGCTGCTAAAGAGTGATTTAAAATGTATATTATCATTAATAAATAATCAACAATATTAATATTGTATGAGTGAAAGTGATGAACCATTAAGGTATAAGATTCAAGGAGGAGGATTAATACTAGCTGGTGGCCATAACTTCATTCATATCAGGAAAGTAAAACAGACAGTATGATTTAGTCACATAAATAAGCTTTCTTTAAGGGTAAAACCCTAGTTTTTTTTCTAAAAGAAAAGTTGCTTAAGTAACTCCATAAAACATCTGCTCTTTATTAATGAGTAAGCCCTGTCATAATTGGTCCAGCCATTTTAGAGATTGGCCAGAAGAAACAGATGGACAAAAATGTAAAAATCTGCACTTTTGTTAGATATTGTTTACAGTTTAATCTGCATTTAGTAAAAACAATATTTACCCTTAAACAATATTTTTTGATGATGAAGTCATGGTTATCTCTTTACCTTAGTACAAATATTATAATAATAAAAAGTAATACCTATCTGTTCAGCAAATTGATACTCAACAAAAAAAAATTAAAAAATACTTACTTCTGCATCAGTTTTAGTAAAACTGGATTTCATACTACTAACTAGATTCATTGCATAGATTTTTGTTATCTGTCTTGATTCTGTACTCATAATCTGTTCAATGAGCAACCTGAAATATTCCAGTTCTGTAGCAGAAAATAAGTTTTGGGCTTTTGTTGCAGCATCGTCAGCCAGAGATAGAAACACAATACAATCTTCATTTGTAACTTCATCTTTGGTCAACTTTATTTCCTGGTAATATGGTCGGATTTCATCATTGATAGCTTTGACTACATCCGGCACTGATAGTTGCTCCACATCTAAAAATGGGATTATTACATTTATTTATTCTCAATTTTATCCAGAAGACATACAAATAGCCTGGTAAAAATTATAAAAGCAGAGATGGTTTGATAGTGTACCAAGTCGAGCAATTCCAGAGCATTAAGATCTCTGATAAGCTACAAAAGCCCAACGTTTTTTGCCTATAATGAAAGTAAATCATCAAAGTTTTACTGGTTTAATTCAGACCATCGACTTACATTCTAAGAGATAGACAAGCTCGTTCATGGAAACTATTTGTCACAATACTCAAACGGTAAAACAAAAGTTTGCTGCAGCGCTAAATTGTCATTGTAGCATCTAACAAAACTTTTGAAACTTACAGCGCTTATAGTTTTGCAGTAGCAAAACTGCACTAATGTCATCAAGTTGTACGGCATGCAATACATGTAAGTCAAGCAAAGTGATTGTACAGCATGCCTAATCTAGTGTGTAGTAGTTAATGTCTGAAGAATATGTGAAGTAGTTCTTTATCTTTATTTTTTGGACTCAGTTCATCCCATCCATGTGATGTACAATAGGTACACAATCATAATCATCATCATCATCAGCCTTTTAATGTTCCTACTGCTGGGACACAGGCCTCCTCTCTAAGAAGGGGAATGGGCCGTAATTCACAAAGCCCATTGCGGGTTGGTACACAATAGTATAATATAATACAATCAATATTTATCATCCCATTCTCATTACACTAATAGAGTACCTAGTAAGTTTGATACAAAATAAAACATATCGTTGATGTAGTATCTACAAAGATTATATAGTTTCTTACCGTTAAACCTTTCCAAAACTGTCTGTGCGTCTGATATTGACAAAACTCCCTGACTGGCCACTGTTCTTAGAAAAAATCTATGCACTTTACCGTATGTCATGATTGTTACCGCAATGAATCCCTCTTCTTGAAGCAACAATGAGGTACTATATAATGTATATAGTGGATAACAAAATAATAAATACCGGTATACAGTTTAATCAAAACAAGCAATCGAACCAAATCGCGGTTTGTTGAAATCATGAAATGTCATTGTCAATTTTATTGTCATTTGTCAATGTCATTTCAAAAACTTTTTTTTTAATTGTCAGTGCTGCCAGAGCTTAAAGTAAAAATCCGTAGCTTAATACTGAAAAAGATCTGCGGGGCTATTGCGTAACTCTGTTGACAGTTCAAATGAAGATCACTTGCTAACGGTGTACATAAACAACTGTCAAACAGCTAGTTTCGTATTGCCTATCTTTAGTGACCAACTGATATGACGTCATTAGCCACCGGTGTCTTTGATATCCACCGTAACACGTTTTGACAGATGTTATTGTATCGATACTTTTAAAATTGCGATTGTGTAAGCTTTTGAAGTTTCTAGTGTACATCAAATTGATATCCATTATACAACTTGTTAGACACTGCTCTTGGGTAGTGTTTTATAAGAATTCTTGTGATAGACACCGGTGCCTGAGTTTAGTTTGGCCCAATGTTGACTTATTTATGTGGTGGTATTTGTATTGTTGGTGAAGAATTTCACGCCTAACATTGTTTGCATCTGCTGAAGAACAGCGAATACAAAAGAATTTGCGAATTCAGAGACGACGGCTGGGACGCTAGTACTTCATAATTCTTTGTAGTTGCCAGACAGGGAACTCATTGCAAAATTTCCTTTATTTATGGATAGATTCCAACAGTTAAAGTAAGTACCCTTAGTCAAATCCTTCTTGTTTCGTTATAAAAATATAACAGTATTCAGTACCAACTTGTATGCCTGAGTATCTTACTTAATACTTATTTCATTGTCTGTTACAGATTCTGGTTGCTTTAAATTTCTTTGGGAATGGGTCATACCAACACAATGTAGAAGCTTCTTGTGTAATACATATGTGCCAGCTTACACTTATAAAGTATCTTTACAAGGTCACTCAATGTCTGGAAAGTGACCCTTAAGTACATAAAGTACCCTTCGTCTCGGCAAGGCAGGGAAAATACTATAAGAGAGTAAGTTTTGAATGTGTTTGATAAACCAATAGGTATTCTTAAAAAGTAAAATTTAATTTAAACTTTTTATGGGTGGAATAATTGGGCTACATAATCGAATATGATAAAGGATAATTTAATAGGAGCAGTTATGATTCCCTAAAAGTCATAAGTAGTAGAATGACATTGGCAAAATAGCTGACTAAAAGTAGTAGGATTTTTCAGTCTGTAAATAAAATTATACAAAAACCTAAAACAAAACTTTTGTTTCAGATTTGTGATGCCAATCTAAATAAAGTGCATACTGATGCTTCAAATGATTTCTATATATGGAATCAATGACACTTAAACACTCCAATGCCAGATTCGAGTGCTGATGTGGGCAATCGGACCAACAGAACCAAGTTTCAAGAGAGGTGGCAAGCAAGACCGATAACCAACAACTTTTTTACAATGTTTATTTTATATACAACTTTAGTATTAAATCATTTTATAAATCACACTGCTATCACAATAAAGCCAAAAGTTTGTATGTTGATTATTTCTACACAGTCATAATATATGACTGGACGGATTTTGATGAAACGTGGTACATGTATAGACCATGTCCTGGAATTGCACAACCAATACTTTTTATTTGAAGAGTAAAGAAAATAAATATATAGTATGTTCCCTTGGAATAATTTTCTACAATCACATGGGTGAAGCTGCTGGCAGAAACTAGTTATAATTAAAATATTTTCTAGAAATAGTTTTTGTTAAAGATATAATAAACTTAATATGATAAAGTATCCATGGTTTTTTTACTTGCTTTTTTATATTATGTACCTACTTTATAACTTGTGTTAGGTTATGAATAAATAATAAGTTAAAAGGTAGTTCTAGGGAAAAATGTTGTAGGAGAAAGAAAGAGTTAATTAGAAAGATCTTTGGCAGTGTAGGAGGCATCCAGCAAGTAATTCTTTAGCTCAGAAAAATTGTAAATAAACACATCATATAGACTATTTATCACATTTTTATTATATAAACATAAAATGAATCAGTGCTTCGGGATATAATAACAATCACAGTACTTGAAACACATCCTAAATTATATTTGAAAATCACAGCTTTAACGGTCAATAAAATTACAGTAATTAATCTTAAAACTATTACATGTCTAGTTTCACACTTATACAACAGATCAATAAAACAAGCTTTGAGAAACTTAGAACTTGAGGGGATAGAACATCACCAACACATCTTTTCTACAGAGAATTTAGGTATGATTTAGTTACATAAATCAATAAATGTAAACACGTCAGTCATCAAGCCATTCCACATTCATTATGGGATCTATAGACACGAATAAAGGAGCACAGAACTGAGGGACGAGTATTGATGTACTGGAGGATTGAGTGCTGCATTTTCAGAATAAACAGGGTATGCAACGTCATCTACTGATGATACCTGTAACATTAAAAAAGATCCTAAATACAACACCATCCACACACCAAAAATATTCTTTGTTAGATATACCTCTGAATGTGTGTAACATTTCTACTCATATTTTTATTTTATTTTAATAATGATGAACAAGTATTGAACTAACATTATTTGGTAGGCACACTCCAGGCAATTTCCTCCACCGCTACTCTGCTGCTCGATCTAATAATTGCCAGCACTTTGTTTTCCAACTCATTCAGAGGAGAGCTTGGTACACTCTCCATCAGTTAGGGCCGCGCTCCCCTGCGAGTCTACAGTTTTGTCTTTTGTTTCAGACACAAACTCCCGTGTACTAGAAAGAAGAAAAAAAACATTTTTTTTGTAACTGAAAATATACTTTCATCCAACGGCTACTAAAGTGATGAATATTTGTAAGTGGTCGAAGTATTGAGACTTTATGTGGGGTAAAGTACCTGCTATGGCATTTTTTGTCACATTATGTGACAAAAATCCTTGAAAAACCATGATTTGAATATAATACATTCATTCTAGTAAAGAATCGAATAATTTGAAGTTGATAGAAAGTAAGATGTGTAAACCCGACTTACCCTTCAACATTGGTCGGATATCTGAGGTATTGGGTGTTCCTTCTGCAAATGAATTCAATTGGAATGCTACGGAGTTCCACGCTTTCCGATTCGAACGGCCTGTAGCATTACCGGAGGGCGTCCTATTGCTACTTTGGAATGGGAATCCACAAATGGGGCTCCACAAACTCTACTAGCAGTTTCAACTGCCTTCCGGGAACCCTTCTTCGGCCAGGCATCTTGAAATTAAATAAATTAGGTTAGGTACACGAAATTACATATTTTAAACTCATTCTTATATATCTATGTATTCTGTGGTGTCATTTACCCTTTATTTTGCACTAGATTTGCAGATATAAGCAAATTAGAAGATATTTTCCTATATTTTCATTTCGTTTTATTTACGTAAAATGTCAAAAGCAATTTATAAACCGTATAAAATCAAATGTTCTCTAAAGTGCAAGATTGTTACGCGCATGATGCGATATTCATCTTAGCTGTGTAATAGTCGATAAAATTTTAGAGTGGGCCCAAAGAGCACCGTGAATTTTGTTATCCACCAATTATCCACCGTAGTTTAATAGTCACTGGATGTGATACGTAATACCAAAGTTATGAAATGGTTAGTTGACAACGAAGTTTAGTTATCATCAAATGCCAATTGTCAACCGTCTTTGAAAAAGTTAGCCAATAGCCCTGCTGAAGAAGTCAGTACCTTGTGTCCCAAATAAGAATGGGAATGTCAACTCAATCTGTCAAATATTAATTGGATAATACGCTTTGCAAAGAAAACTTTTTTGCGTATTAATAACGGTTTTTTTGTTTTACTTTGTATCACTGAGTCTTAGTTAAATCTAGGTGAAGTAAAAACGTTATTGTAATCTAAATTAGCTAAATATACTTACTAAAGTAAAAAATAAAGTAAATTAATTACTTAAATAAGTAAGTCTAATTAGAAAAAAGAACTAATTTCTTACTTATTTTTATAGTTAGGGACAATTATTTACCTTCATATTAAGGGGCTTGGTTCAAGCCATGCTCCGGAGCGAGGAGGAGTGGCAGGCGGTCGCCTCCTTCTGCGAAGCAGTAATGCTAGCAAAGGAGGAGGCTGACCGTATCAGGCAACGGCGCTCACGCCGCAGCCGCCGCCGTAACTCCGATCCAAATTTCCGGCCACCGTAGACGCGGGCTTGCGGACGGCGGGCAATGGGTAGCTCGCTGTCTGTTTGTCCGGTAACAGACCGGACCGAGCCCAAGTCGTTTACGGCGCGCACTGTTCCCGTGCGCCTCAAGGAGTTGTCAGCAAACCGTAGGGGCCCAGTAGGGTCGAGGCCTAGTCTGGGGCTCTGGGAAGGTATGAAAATGCATACCAGGGCCCTGGAACCAAGGCAGGGAAGGAACAGGGTAGGTTTTTAGTCAGTAAAAGTCTGACACTATTTCCCGCTCCGCCCAAGGGCGGGATTTGTCATTGGATGATTTTACCTACTGTAAAAAAAAAAAAAAAAAAAAAAAAAAAAAAAAAAAAAACCTTCATATTAAAATTGCCACTACTCAGACACGTACGTTTCCTGAGCAAATGAGGCCGAAAGAATAGTGACTACGTACTGCAAGACGTAGCGTTGTAAGGCCTTCCACTAGGCGGACCAATGAGGTTATTGGTCTATCAGGTGGTAAGGGTCACGAGAAACCAATGAATGCGAGACGCACAAGACCGGTCGTTATGGTATCACTTGGAGAAAGTCCATGTTCAACAGTGGATATAATCATTATCATCATCACACTTTCCGGTTTATATATCTTAGAATTATGTAAGTTTTTCAGAAAACACCCAGATTTTTACACAAATTGCGAGAAAACACAAATAAGATACACTTCTCGACACAATATAAACAAAATAAACATACCTCGATCCCGACTCAAAATGCACTCAACCAGCCCTTTAGTGATGTCCGCCAAAATTTATAATATACTGCCAAATGATATTAAAGAAAACAAATGTATTAATTAATAAATTGAAACGATTTCTGGAATCCAAGTCATCCTACTCGGTAAAGAAATTTTCAGAAGATAAATCGATTGCAAAATAAATTATTCTTTGTCATATTGACCAAAGATTCTGACCCCTTGAGCGCCGATTGTACATACGTCTGTACAGCTTGAATGACCTTGAAAAAATATTAGTTGTCGTTTGTTACATACGTTTTTATGAAATTTATTTAGCCGAAAATTTTGGTTTCTTTAATTTTGTTTTTCCTAGAAAAAATCAGAAAACAGTTTTATTTAGCCTTCATCCTCTCTTCTAACTTTGCTGTGCCTGAAACGGTCCATATTGATCTTAAAATAGTTTTATACCATCTTTTTATATAATATGGAATGCAATAAAGTATTGAGTATTATCATCATCTTTCAGCTGAAATGATGATGATTATGATCACGTACCTTCGTGTAGATTGGGTAAACTGAATTTGATTTTGGTAAACGAATGGGGAATTCTATTGAATAGCGATTAACGAAATTCATAGAATTACATATTAATCTATAAGTCTGGCAGCACTGTTTTAAATAAAATCTTTGTCACAATTTTTTTTTTGTTATTTTTTTTGCTTGGATACTAAGTTCTTTAAGTCATCTCTTCATATGAATTTAATAGTTCATAATTTTTATTATTAGAATGCGGGTGCATCATATTCTAAAGTTTTTGTAGTATTTGGCAGCAAATGTATCGTGCCAGCCTTCTCAGCAAACTTCGCTAAAGGCAGTCAAAACTACTATAAAATTCTCAGCTCCAATTTCAGTAGATCGAGCCTATTTTAATGATTCCACGTATTGTCCAGTAGCGCACTTGAGATACAAAACTACATCAATTTTACATCACAATATCCTTTAAGAATCAATTTCCGAATAATTAAAAGAGCCATTGAACTGCACTCGAAGAAATCCTGCCAAAAACTCTTATGAACACAAAAGCCGGTATTCCCCAGTTATTCAATTTTCGCCTACTGTTAAATCATACTGTACTATTAAATCATTTAATGCAAAAGTTCACAGATGCAATATAATAGTAGGAAGCAGTTAACCAGTTTACAAAACTCGAATGAAGAAAGGATGAGTGTTACGGTACACCGTAGGTACATATACCGCTCACACACGCTATCAGCTATCCCAGCGTTCTAAATTGCGCTAAACGTGATTATAGGTATCGCGAATCCGACCTTTAATCACAAAATATAAAGGTTATTGCGTAATAGTTGTGACGTTGCGCGTTAGTCGGATTCGCGATATCACTAAAAGTGCAAAAATATGTAAGTGCATTTCGGTCGACTAAATAAAATGAAGACTATTAAAAAATTGCAACTTTAGGTATCACAGCCGATTTTATATGCTTTTTTATGAGTCTTATCAAATAGGTAATACCAGGCCACTAAGAAATTTTTGAGAAAAAAAAAGTTTTATGGACAAGCATCGATAAGACAAGCACGTTCATATAAACTCTTTGTCAAAATACTGAAAAAATCAAACAATAAATCGCTGCAGCGCTAGATTGCCATTATGTCGTCTAACAATACTTTTAAAACTTACAGCGCTAAGATAGCTTATAGAGGATACTTTTTCGCGACCAAAAGGTCTAAAACGCCATGAATATCCTAGTACTTACGCGTTGCTTTCAACTTAGTGTAATGACATGACATCTATATAGATTTTTATACCGCAGACGTGACACAGTTTCTTGCCTACAATACTTCATTACAATAATACTCTATTTCAAAATGTAATAATAGTCTTCGTTGGTATAAATTCTCTTCGTTGACATTTCTTGATGAGTTTTTATTGGGTATCAAAAAATGTCGTCGTAATTTTTAAACTTTGATAAAAATATGTTAATACACCGTTAAATTATTGGAGTTTTTAAAAAAAAGTAGTTTATTTTTTATTTTTTTTCTTTACAAATGGATAGTATTTCATGTACCGAAACGACCCTCCGCGGGATTGAAACGACTAAAATTTAACGATGTCTAATATTAATACAAGAAAAGAAAGAACACAAAACTCGGCAAGTGAGAGTCGTACTCGCGCTCTGAGCGTTTGTACTTCAAATCCCGAATAGAGTCTTGAAGATTTTTCTGAATCGCAAAAAAGTTTTTTTTATGACGTAACAACAAATTTTCAGATTTATTCCTATATCTGTATTATAAGACCTTACTTCGTGCCATATTTCAGGATTCTAGGTCAACGGGAAGTACCCTATGAATTTTGATACCCTTGAGAATGTCGAAACATGCGTTTTTAGCGACATCAAAACATCATTATCGTCATCTTTTTTTTTTAACTTGGTAGTTTGATTTTGTGGCAGTAGAGCCGGACCAGGATTTAGCCAAGCATTTTTATAAAGTATTTAATCTTCCAATTTATATGCTTATCTAATATGCTTGTCTAATAATATTAATATAATCATCCAATTTATAACGCACACTATGCGTTTTATACATGTTTTGCAATTTGGATTCATTCAATTGGATAGGTAATCTAAAGTGGTATTTTATTATAAAATTTTACCAGCACAGTTTTTTTTATTGTAGGTAAAATCATCTAATGTCAAATCCCGCCCTTGAGCGGAGCGGGAAATAGTGTCAGACTCTTACTGACTAAAAACCTATCCTGTTCCTTCGTTGCCTATCGTGCCGGGGCCGGGCCTTCCTTTCAGAAGCTGACCCATGACCCAAGCAGGCTTCGACCCTGCCTGCCTGCAGCTAGCAGGCTGTACCAACACAGATTTGAGTTGCATTGCATTGCATCAGCCTTTTAATATTCCCACTGCTGGGACTCACGCCTCCTCTCTAGGAAAAGGAATGGGCCATAATCCACCACGCGGGCCCGGTACGGATTGGTGGATGTCACATGTCTTCGAATTTTTGGTTCTAGGACATGTCGGTTTCGTCACGATGTTTTCCTTCACCGTTTTTGAGAGCAGTGGTGATAAAATAAATCGATTCGAGTATTTAGCTTCAATTCGATACCTCCACGCGTTCTCGAGATAAAGGGTCTTGACAGACGGACAGACGGACTACAAAGTTATCTTATAAAGGTTCCAATTTTCCTTTTGAGGTACGGAACCCTAAAAAATATTCAATAATATCGAACTGGTTATAAAACACCGCATAAAGTCTGTGTTCTGTAAAACAGTTGTAGGTAAAAACTTACAATTCGCTTTCATAGGGGGGAGCATCTGTATGTTTTAGTCTATGATTGTAAAATGGAGGGCGCTTTTTTGGAATATTATCTTTTCTATTATATTATTACGATATTAGAAGCTATTACATCGCTTGGATAACCAGTAGCTTTATTTATTTAGCTACAGAATTATTGTTTATGTCCTAGTTTACTTTGATTCGAATTTATTAGCGGCTCTCCTACACTGCATGAACGTCAAAATTGCACTAACGTCAGCTGAGCGCGGATTGTACGGCATGCCTAACAACTAATTAGAAAAAAGTGAATGTACGGCACGCGTAATCTAGTGCGTAGTACATATATATCGATGCATCGATATATATGTAAAGGCACTGGCCACTTGTAATTATTTTGAAAACTTTGGTTACAAGTAAAAATACCATTGTTCGAATTTTGAATTACCTTCTACATTTTGAGAGCCAAATCAAATTATTGTGTCCATTGTTCGAATTTTGAATTACCTTCTACATTTTGAGAGCCAAATCAAATTATTGTGTCTTATTTAAAACCTGATGAGTCATTTTTCATTGACTTAAAATTGCTTTTATGGATGAAGGACCTTCTAAAGGAACGGGTTCCCTACTTGAAATCAAATGACGTTAGCTCGAATACCACTTGCTCGAAAATGTTAACTCGACAGTACAAAATTATCCCGAAAACTCATGATCGAACCATCGGCAGCGAGAAGGCGAATTATCTTGAAACATCATTTCTCGACCGATCATTTAATCGATTTACAAAATAGTTTTGAATATCTACAAGATAATGAAACGCCAAAATACTGGTAAATAGTGGTATTGAGATGAATCCAGTTTGACTGGAAGCCGACCCATTAATTAATCCAAATAATTGGAACGACAACAAAAATGAATAAAGTTATGTTTTGTTTAGAAAGGCGTACAAACACAATAGTTCTATTGTATCGCTAAAACTATTTGAATTCTAACGAAGGGATTCAGCATACACCGCAGATTGGTTTGGGAAGCGTTTACAGGATTCTACACGAGCACCTTCGTTGGAGGAGATAGTTTGCCGCTAGGTGCCGCACAACCTCACCGAGGCTCAGAAGCAGGCCCGTGTGGAGTGGTGCCGTGATATGATTAAAAAAGAAGCAGGCTCGTCTCGGCGCGTTTACGACATTGTGTCAAATTTTGATCGCTAGTTTCTTCACTTTGACGGGGTATCTGATTTCAATTCGATTACGAGACCAAAGCAGCATTAACGCCGAATGGTATACCACAAAATGCCTGCCAGAAGTTTTGTCTGCAATGAACAACAAGCGACCGAACACCGGGCTCGGCGGGGTACTGCTTCTCCATGAAAACGCGCCCGCGCACTCAGAGCTCAAAACGAGGGACTTTCTAGACACCACACCGGTCAGAGTCTTGGGGCACCCTCCTTACAGTCTTGATCTGGTACCGTGTAACTTCTTCTTTTTACTCTCTAAAATAAGAAATCAGCTGAAGGAGATACAGTTTTCATCAACGAAAGACGCGCTAGCAGCGTTCGACAAGACTGTGGAAGAAATGTCTGCGGCGGACTGGAAAAAATGTTTCAATAATTGGTTCAGGCTCATGAAACTTTGTAGAGGAGCTGGTAGAAAGTTCTCAGAAAAGATTTAATAATAATATTGAATCTTTAGAAGTTAGTTTTTTAGTTTCTCAAAACTTTCTGAGTGTCCCACGTATGTAGGTACCTACCTACTGTGTATGCAACCTAATCTAGGTTGATTTAAACGAGTCCATTCGAAAAACGTAACAGTAACAAGATGAAAAAAGGCGATGAGCTGTACCTCTACCATGAGTTTTAAGCAATAGTATTCGTCGCTACTCGATATCGACGCCGTAAATATTTTGTATGGCAAATTTTGGTTCTGCAAGTGACCGCTAGAGGCGCTGCGAAATTTGCCATACAAAATATTTACGGTGTCGATATCGAGTAGCGACGAATACTATTGCTTGAAACTCATGGTAGATGTACTGGATTTTACCGCTGCGCTTTAAGTATTTAGCGGGAGGTACTATTATTTATTCTGGACGGGAGTAGCGTTATTTGCATAGAGTAAAACCATAGTAAGGTAAGGTAAAAACGCACTGTTACTAAGTAAGTTAAAGCCCTAACTTCATAAATGTGACGATAACTAAGTTAAAAGGGATACTTCAGAGCATTTCCTGACTTCATTAGTGGGTATCATTAAGTAAAACAATATCTCGTCTGAGTCTGCAGGTACCTAGTACCTACAATGCGGTCCAAATGAGAATAGGATCGATTACCATGTTGTGACGTCACGTCGAACTGTCAAATAGAAGAAATTGGGTACGACGAACAAAAAAAGTAATTTTTAAAGGACATCACCCACGGTCCATACATTTTTGGTCCAAATTTAAAAGTGCCGGCCAAAGAAAAAAAATACAATATTCAGTTAAAACTTGTTCTTACGAACATTTTTTATTATGGCAAGAATGCTGTGGGAGCATTAGCCTCGGTATTATTTAAGTTCAAAAATGATTGGTTTTCAAAGAAAATTGCTCTCAAAAAATGAAATATCCTATACATGACAATACTTTTAAAAAAATGCAACAAAAAAAGAAACAGCCAGTCTGTCAGCTGTATCTTTATGGCGTTATTTAAAAAAAAATAAAAAAAAAATTGTATTTGTTGAGATTTTCAAAGAATAAAAATACCGGTATATGTAATGCTCAATGCTTTAATTGTTTAGAAAAGTCATAACAAGTACCCATATAGTTATCTTTTAGAACCACAGTAATATTTTCTAAATCCAAAATCATTATAAAAAAAGCTTATGACGGCGAATTTCAAAAATGAGTGGACGGTCAATATCAGAAGGTGGGGTTGCGGTGTCTAATAGTAGTGTTAAGAAAACGCTTGGAAAGCGTTTCATGAAATGCTAGATGATGGAGATTTTATGATCTCCCCTAAAAATCCCCTTTTGTGGTCAAAAAGAACTCTCATTTTAGAATAGCTCCGCGGATTTTTAGGAAACGCTTTTGAAATATTTGCCTTATATGGACATGTCGGGGCTTTGCATGTGCAAAGACTGAGTAAGCGTATTAAAAATGCGACCATACCTACGGGTTGGCAGAATTTAGTGGAGCCTGTTTTGTGCGAAAGCGGCACGCATACGTACAAGTTTGCTTTATGTACTCAGCTAAGGTCAAATGCTGATCTAGGATCACACCGAGCCTGCTTCTCCCAAGGGATCGGATTGGTATAGGTATGTGGTGATCAGAGGGAGACCCTTGAAGAACTCCTGCTTGTATGGGAGGTGAGGAGATCTCCCCACTATCGCATAGCTCCCCACTATTGACTACCAGATGGTAGCGCTCCCTGCTACCATCTGGTAGTCAATAGTGGAAGGTCCTCCTCCTTAGTCGCTCACTCTTGACAGAGTGGTCGTGGTTGACGATGTTGCATTTTCGTTGGCGAGTGAGGCTCCCGCGATGTGTCTCCACTTATCCCGGCTAACGGCGTCTTGGGAACATTGGACTATGGAAGTTTGTGTTGCAGCTCTGATGAGGTCTGTTCAACGCGTAGGTGAGCGCCCGCGTGACCGCTTCCCTTCCACTTGTCCCTGGATAACGAGTCGCTCCATGGAATCTTCGTTGCGAACAATGTGACCGAGATATTTAAGGATTCGTACTTGCACAGTCGACGATAATCTCTGTTTGATTATTAACTCTCGATTGTGCTAGAAGGGTAGTGTTATCGACATATCTCAAGTTAGATACCTTTCTACCTCCCACTGAGATCCCTTTGTCCCACTGTTCCAACACGATTCTCTTTATATACTCTGTATAAATGTTGAACAGGAGTGGAGACAATATACAACCCTGTCGAACGCCAGCGTGGGTGTAAAATATTTTTGAGTCAACGTCGTCTATACGAACAGTCGCAGTTCCGTCCTTATAAAGTCGGCGTCTGAGACTAACTAAGTGGAGCGGTACTCCCATTTGAATTAGCACGTCCCATAGAATATGCCATTTCACGGTATCGAAGGCCTTGCGGAAGTCGACGAAGCAGATATAGAGTGGGATGTTAAACTCTCTACACTTTTCGATTATTTGTCGAAGAATTAGTATCTGCTCTCTTGTTCCTCTACCCTTGACAAATCCCGCTTGCTCAATAGCTATAGTGGAAGGTACGATTCAATAAAAAGTTTCACAAGATGAGTACTAGACAATCTGGCACACCGAGTTGATATAGCTTAAATGATAAACCATTATGTTACACTTTGTCAAAAGCTTTCGTTGAGTCAAAAAACTAGACGTCCATCATCGCGTTCTGATGGAAACCAGCGCATTGGTGTTCAACGAATCGCTGGACTTGTTCGATTCGTAAACCAAACTACCGTTGGGAATAACACTCTTAACTTCAGCATAATCTCTGCGCTGCTTGTAAATAAGCCTCTCGTAGATTTTATCGAGGACATTGAATGGACTAATGAAAAGGTAGCTGGAGGGGCAAACTTGACTTGGACTTGCATAGTTTAGGAATACCGATATTAGTGACCTTTTTTCACGCTTGGGGGAACATGTTATTCCTTAATGCACCATTGAAGACGACGCTCATTAGTATTATGAGTTGGGATGGGAAGAGTTTAAACACCTTGTTGATGACACCGTCAGAGCCGAGGTCATTCCGGGGCTAAAGCTTTTTGATGATATTCCCCACCTCCTCTGAGATAAAGAGGGACAAAGGATCATTAGGATCTTCGATGAGTGCTAGGGTAGCTCTACGATCAACTTTAGCGTCTCTCATATCAAGGTGAGTTTTGTCTATTGGTTGAGGGCTAGAGAAACAATGGAACTGTAGGCTGTTATTGTAACTGTAGAAAATACAGCATATCGCTTTGTCTCAGTTATCGAAAGCGATACTCTTATCGGGGCGAATAAGAACAGACATAGAAGCCTCTACTTCCTCTGAAGGTGCTAGAAGGCGAGATGAGCGGGTTCTAGCTCACATTTTATCCCAGCGCGCGGCACGCTGTTCTGTTGCTTGAGTTTTGTTTACTTCGCCGGGAGCTGCATTCTTTTCGGTTTTCAGACCACATACATCGCCCAGGAGTTTCAAGCGATGGTCATCAGTCACTGTGATCGCCCCTGAAAAATCATTCCGGACGGATCGTTCGTGGTCCTGTGAATCGAACGCTGCTGTCGTGTCAGCGACTGAGACTCAAGAAATCGGGGATAGAATCTAACTGATTCGATATGGTAGATTTTGGTCTTCCCATCTATGATCAATTGGGACAAGAGTGATACAATATCATACGCGTTGCTTCAGGTACCTACTAAAGTTACAGATAAGATATTCGAGGCGCGAGCGTTCAATGGCTAGGGGAGGGGAAGTCACCACATTGTGTGATGGTAAACGGCAGCTACCTGGAAGTTTCTATTCAAGCTCTAACTCTTTGTTTTTACAATTCATGTTACCAAAAATGTATGGAAAATGATTTTTTAAAACTTAAATAAAACCCAGGGCAACGGTCCTACAGTTTTGGTGCAGTAATAAAAAATGCTCAAGGGGTCAAGCTCTAACAGATACTTATATTTTTTTTTCTTGGCCGGCACTTTTGAATTTGGACCAAAATGAATGATCTCCTTTAATTTATTAACGAATCTTGAACCAAAAAAGTTTTATCAGAATTCATTTTTTCAATTTTACTCATCTCTGCGTCATTGTGTGAAGTGTGTGATAAGTGGCAAATGGAAGAAGAAGGCGAATTGTTTCTAACAAAGAAAATAAGAAAGAAAATAGTTTTTTTAAACTAATTATGACTTAAAACAATACATATAGCTAATTTATAATAAACAATAAAGTTTTTACTTCACTTAGACTTAACTAAGACTACGTAATAAAAAGCGAAAAAAACCCTTTATTGAAACGCAAATAAGTTTTTTTTTGCAAACTGTACCTACTTTTCACTCAACATTTGATAGATCGAGGTTATTGGCTTTCCTATTCTTATTTGGAACGCATGGTACGTCAGTGCTTATTCCCCAAACTGCTTGCTAGACGATAATGATAAATGTGTAAATAGACATAAGCTTCTCACACTTACCCAATATTTGAAGTACCTATCTAGGTAAAGACGAGTGTGTTGTCGTTAGGTAGGTATTACTCGAATGAGCGAACGTACCTAATTAGGTAAATCTAAGCAAAATTCGCTAAGAATTTGAATTATCTAAGTAGTTGGTCCTTTATAAAAAATCGTAGTATAATATTGATTTGTTCGATTCAATTAAAAAACAAATCTATGTATAGAGAATTGGAAAGAATCTGCTGATCAGTGTTTCATCATTTGATGAGAAAAGTATCCATACTTCACACTGATTATTGTAGAGATTAAAGTTTGTGAGTATTTGTGGGTGTCTGTGAACGTTTGGTACCTATTTCACGCTCAAAAGGGGTTGTTCGGGTTTTTCCCAAAGATCCACGTCCATTGTTCTCAAAATATTAAATTTCGAACATTAGTTCCCAATGGGTCCACGTCATTTCAAAATAGGTAAGTATTAAATATTTTCTTTCCTCACGAGTCCATGAGAATTTTTGATATAGTCAGCAGTAAAAGCTTTGATTGGGATTAATGTTTAATTTTTATTTCTATGAAATAAAGGACAATGAATATTTTTAGTCCCTAAAAGCAGTACTTATAAAACGGTTAAATTTACAAAACAAAACAACAATGTTAAATAAAGTATTCTATTAGGTACTCTACATGCATGTCTCCGAGAGGTGAATAGTCATAAACGTGAAAAAAAGACAGTTTTATAACAATTTAAATTGTAAATAATTTAAATATTACATTATTAGATTTAAAAATTAAAATAATTGTTGTTAGTAACTATTTATTTTCCCACGGCTTAAAAACTGGTTACAAACAAGAAATTGATTTTATTGACTGTAGGTACTTTGGGCAAATCTCCTGTGAACCCGTTGGGAATTGATGTAGGAACATTGAAAATAGGATTTTTTTTCATGAACTCGGTGGGAAATGAAGAACAATAAAATCATGTACCTCTGGGATCAACCTCTCAAAAGACTGAACGGATTTGGATGAAAGAGACACGGGTACCTATGTATGACCCTTGGGATAATTTTCTACCATCACGCAGGCGAAGCTACTGGCATGATATAGATATGAAACTAACTGAGTCTGTCCAAATACACTTTCAAGGTTAAACTACTGAACCGATTTTCGACCCAAGGAAGACATGGCGTGCAATGGGTAGCACGCTGTCCGATCGTCCGGTAACCTACCGGACCGAGCCCAAGTCGTCGACGGCGCGTTCTGTTCCCGCGCGCCTCAAGGAGCTGTCAGCACACCGAAGAGGCCCAGCCTGCTAGCTGCAGGCAGGCAGGGTCGAAGCCTAATGGGGTCATGGGTTAACTTCCGAAAGGAATACCCGGCCCCGACTCGATAGGCTACGAAGGAGCGGGGTAGGTTTTTAGTCAGTAAGAGTCTGACACTACTTCCCGCTCCGCCCAAGGGCGGGATTTGTCATTGGATGATTTTACCGACCATAAAAAAAAAAACCCAAGGAAGGCATAGACTTTTCATTTGGTTTCGACTTCACGTGCCGACATTCAAACAGACGAAGACGCGGCAATAACTAGTTCGCTATAAAAAACTAAACTAATTAACTATTAAACTGTAGGAAAAATATCTCACTGATAAAAAAAATATTTCATAACAAGATTAAAACCCAGTTTAACCGAGCAGAGCTAAACCGCAGCTTTTCAAATGTCACTTGCGATCGAGTGCGGCGTTCAATTACTTACAGTGGTTAATTGCTATTGTGTTCGTGATCGCGTCTTTTATTTACCATTTTCTTTTATTTTGAACCAGTTTTTCTGAAATACTAACAAACATAAATGATACTTGAGAGATTTAATTTTCGGCCATGCTGCGTCTTAACCTTCAAAGATGAACGCGTTTTCCGTTTCGAATTCATTCAGAATGATCTATGTTTCTAGGTAGGTATACATACCACAATGATTAATATACAATGGTTTATCAATAGTAAACGTGATTTTAGCACGTAGAAAAGTATAGGACAGTTTAGGAGAATCGTAGACAATCCTACATCCCCACCAGATGTAGCGGCGTTTAAGATTCTTAGAGGTCCCTACATCTGGTGACCGTGGCTCAGGGTCGAAAGCTGAAGCGAGAGGAAAGTCATGTTAAAGCCATACAAAAGAGAGGAAAGGCCATGATACTAAGGGAGACGGAATTGGGGACAGTCACCGTCTTCTTCGAAGCAAAGAGGCCGCTCTACGGTTTCCGTTACTGTTTGACATATCTGTGGTTTCCGTAAAGCAGTGACAGCCTTGCGCCTTGACTAGCGCTGGAGACACCCCAGGCGTCGGTAGCTCGCCGTCCTGCCATCCGGTAAGAACCAGGGCTGGGTCGACTATCCGTTGTGTTCCGCGCTCGCCTCAAAGAGATGTTAGCAAAATTAAAAGGAGCCAGTAAAGGCCGACGCCTGCCAGGGCTGCGGTTTGATCGAAGGAACTGTAAACTTCACAAAAAAAAGGCAACTGAAAGTTTTGGTCAATAAACGTCTGACATTCTCTTCCTCTCCACCCAGCGTTAGAGTTATTTAATTACTTCGTGTGATGTAAAAAAGTGACCTTACATTTACAGTATTTTCATCACACCAGTATCCGGTATGGTTGAACGGATTTTGATACGGTGGCAGACAATATCCTGGAATGGCAAATATGATACTTTTTTATCCGGGAATGTTAACATATTGCCCACTTGATTGTTTAAAAATTATCCCAAGGTAACACAGGTATCCCAAGGCATCCCAAGGTTTATCACAAGGGATAATTTTTAACAATCAAGGGCGAAGTCGCTGCCAGCAGCTAAATTTACTAATGCTTATTTTTTAGAGTAAACACTAACAGAACCATATTGTTTCACAATATGTCTGATTAATGAAGCACTATAATAACGCAATTGTATGTTTACCTGTACCAGTTCCCTTATCAAATTTTGGCGTTCAACAAAGCAACACATAACATTATTAAGGAGCAAACGTATGGGTCGCGGCTCCTATTAAAGTCTTAATTGCTTCCCCGTTCCCTAATTACTGCGTCCTGTGTCCCCACGCTCTCTTATCAATTATCCCTCCCCTGTGAGATCACCACAATTTCAAAGGAAAAGTTTGCACACGATAGAATAGATTCAGTAACTACGTGTGTTTAAGCACTCTAATCTATCAGCCAATCAGCCAAACATTATTGATTTGTGTAGTTAAGTACTCGTAGGAGAATAGGAAATAATGATCCACTTATCATTCTTGTACCTAACGCTAAACCCATACGTGCATACGGAAACGGAATTGGAAATACATACATACATTCATTGTACCTAGGTACAGCTAAAGAGTGGAATTCCCTGCAGGAATCTGTGTTTCCCGATAGCTATAACCTAGGGGTCTTTAAGTCAAGAGACCTCTAGGAAAGCGTGCTCCATCGTTGGCCACATCGTCGTTTACCATCAGTACCTCTACCACGAGTTTTAAGCAATAGTATTCGTCGCTACTCGATATCGATGCCGTAAATATTTTGTATGGCAAATTTTGGTTCTGCAAGTGACCGCTAGAGGCGCTGCAAAATTTGCCATACAAAATATTTACGGCGTCGATATCGAGTAGCGACGAATACTATTGCTTAAAACTCATGGTAGAGGTACTGGTGAGACGGTCAAACGCGAGCCTATCCATAATAAAAAAACCGTTCCCTTTTAAAGTAAGATATTATTATTAAACTTGACGAAATATAATGAATCTTTAAAGTGACGTTTGGGACTGAAAAACGTATCCTTTTATAGAGTCTGGCATAATCTACTGTTAAAATATATCGGAGAGGCGATGGCGACACAAGTACCATTTAAGCGATTGGATATAAAGTTTGAGTACCCATCAGCTTTCTCTACGACAATCATTTGGGTAGTTAGGTGTTAGGTACATTAGGTATCTTTCAAATATTGAGGTATAAAGTAGTGCATAGATATTGTTAATGAAATGTCACGGGTAATACTAATTGAAACTTAGGTAACAAAATCAACCACCTAAAACATTAAGCTTCGACATAACTAAGTTAAGTATGAAAATATAAACACAAACATAAATTCATTAGTTTTCAGTACCCACGTATGCTTTTATAGACGGCATAACTCTCTCAGTAAATTATCTAAGCTACGAGCGCTTTCAAAACTTTTAATGGAGTCAATTTGGCCTCGCATTCAAAACACCTAACGTACTGGATGCCGAGGCAGGCCAGGTAAGTACGATTTATACAAACATTAGTGCCGAGTCTTTTATACGAGAGCCAACTTTTCTTAAAATGTTCATGCTCTTTGAATAGCAGGATGGCACGGGCAAAGAATTTGATTTCCGAAGAGCAATACACTCGATGGAGCATGCTACAAAACTCAGGTTAACACTTTCATTATTTCCAAGAATATTCTCGTTGTAGTTTTGTTTTTATTGAACAGTCTCCTTGGTCGTACAGGCTGACATTTAGATTCCTTTATTTTAGACTCGATGACGCTCGCTCCCGGCTGCTGTTTGCCACTTTTGCCACACACCTTTATGTGAAATTCGTTCAAGTGCATTGCATACATGAATAGAACGGAAAGAGCGACTGCATGTTTTAATCGAACTACAAAAAGTAGAAAATGGACACGATCCGTGGCAAACACGCTGGAAGTTTGAAAGTGTGCCAAATAGTAGTTAAAGTTTACCACTTCTAGTGTGTATCTAGTGGATGGTTATAGTGTTCTAAAAACTTTTCATGGTTGCCTCTGAAAATATGAAGCCACTTTGTACTCGTTTAGCTGGATCTTGTGTAAGAGGTTCCTAGGTAAACCAGCAGGGATTTTTGTATTTAAGAAATATTTTTAAACCTGCATTTAGGTATAATGTCAAATACAAACCTGTAGGTGCCCGAGTAATAAGCATCTCAGTAAAAAGCATCTTTTGTCTAAAGTGTCGAAAAAAAAATAATGGGCAGAAAATAAAATGTCACTCAGGGAGAACACAGCGGTAAGAAGAGTCAAAAGGTTTTTCCAAGAGATAATAATGCGATGTTCAGTGACTACCTGTCATTGTCCAACGTTCAACAGTAGGCGAAGCGTTAACAATTTGGTTTGAAGGCAGTTAGAGAACTAACTTTTAATGGAGCAATTTAGGGGTGTATTGAAAACAGCCGCTCTCGGAAGCGACAGAATTGAACCAAGCGAGCTCCCACCTCAGCCGATCAAGAAAACCAATTCTAATTTCGCAGTTTCGCCTTGTTTCTAGATTGTACGGTAGTATTAGACATTTTTGCATTGTTCGAGCGTCAGCTAGAGTGTTAGAATTAAACGCTGCTGTTGTGCTTTAAAAAGCAATAGAGTGGGCATTGCTGTTGCACAATGGTGTTAATAAAAACTGCATTATTGCGTTTACTTTGGGTAATAACTATTAACCTCTCGAGAACTTCTGCTTCAACAAACGCAAAAACAATTAATTTTGAACCTACCGTTTATGACCCTACAGTGTTTGTCTGACATTTACTGCGTTGTCTCTTATGAACCTCAGCTTTATCATGCGGAATTTGAGGGATTAACATTTTGTTTACAATTTATTGTAATGTAGTTTCAATGAAGCAATCAAATACTTAGATATAATTTACTGTTTAAAAGAATAATGACGAGTAGGTTAACGCTTCTTTTTTAAGGTGGGAAGTCATCTAATTACTTCTCCCCCTCTAGGGCAGAGCGGGAGCGTGTCTGACTTTTACTGAAAACCACATCTATGTTCCTTCAGTTGCCCTTTGCATTTTAGGATCACAGGTTTCACTTTCAGATGTCAACCCCATTAGGCTTTGGCCTACGGTTTTGGTGACATCTATTTGAGGCGCGCGTGGGTTTTGCATTTAGGCGGATTCAGTACTCATAGTAAGTATTCAGTACAAGAAATCTCTAAATATTTAATCAACGTACAATAGTTTATTAATCGAAATAGTTACCTAATATCAAATCTAAACTGTAATAAACACAACTCTACGAATAGATAAACTGTCAACGACGAGGGAATTTTCACTAACAACTTGTGTAACTTCCTGATTTATAACGTTTCAAAATTACTTCGTATAATTCCCTAGATAAACGCAGACTATGAATGCGATGTGTGCTAAGATTTAATATTATATTTCTGCATGAAATGATGCAGTTTTGCATGGAGCTAGCTGAATGCAGTCCATTAAAAGTTTTAGGAACGTTCATAACTCGGTTCTCGAAATTTGGTCTTAGCTAACAGTCTACCTTCACATATTTATGATATAAAGCAACAGTTTCGTGCAGTTGATTTTGGAGGATAGTTCAGAAATCCGCATTCGATAAGGTAAGCTTTTCGCTAATCAAATTCAAGTGTGCTTGCACGCATGATAGCCTTTGTTACGAGGGTAGGGAACAAATTAATAATCTCCCCCTCTTTGGCTGGAGTGAGCGGGAGTGTCTGACTTCTACTGACAAAAATTCACATAAGTTCCTGAAGTTGCCCGTTGAGTTTCAAGGTCGTGGTAACTCGAACAAAAAGAGAGATGAAAAGAGATTACGTGTAGTGGAGATGAGAATATTGAGATGGATGTGTGGTGTAACAAATGAGGATAAAGTGACGAATGAGTATATAGGGTGACTGGTAATTAGTGACCGATACTTAAACATGTGATGGTAGTAACTTTAACAAACAATTTTTATTATGGGACCAAACCTTAAATCGCGGAAAAATCAGCCAAGTTCAATACATTTTGACCAGTTAGGCGAATATAAATGTACTGACCAGCAGATTTTTTTGTAGGCATTCCAAAATTCCATCAGTCACCTCCCAGTTCTAGCATCAGGTTCTTGTCATCATGAGAAATGTATAAAACTGGTCACGACGAAGCTAATGAGCCCAAACTTGATGGGTTTACTAATAGGCATTCCAAAGTTCCATCAGCCACCTCCCAGTTTTAGCATCAGGTCCTTGTCATCATGAGTAATGTATAGCAATGGTTAAGGTGAATCTAATGAGCCCAAACTCGATAGGTTTACTATGTTAATTAGCAATCCAGGGTACTTACCTTCGAGCTCCATCATCAAACCAGCTTATCAGACCGGTCCGAGCTCAAGTTGTTTACGGCGCGCACTGTTCCCGCGCGCCTCAAGGATTTGTGAGCAAACTGTAGGGGCCCAGCAGAGCTGAAGCCTACTGCTGGGGCCAAGGGTTATGTGAAAATGAACCCCGGGGCCCTGGGACAAAGGCAATGAAAGGAGCAGGGTAGGTTTTTAGTCAGTAAGAGTCTGATACTATCTCCCGCCCCACCCGAAGGCGGGATTTGTCATTTGATGATTTTACCTACCATAAAAAAAGACCAGCTCAATGACACCAGATTGAACACGAGTATTTCAAATATTAGGTCACACATATGTCTAAAATAAAGTAAATACCCATTAAGTCCTTAAAAACCCTACCGCAGTTAACATCTGGACAGAATATAAATTGTAGCTAAGAACCGTCTTGATTAAGCCACCTTTCAAACAAAAACAACCGCATCAATATCGATCCATTCGTTTAGGCGCTACGATGCCTCGGACAGAAACACAGACAGACAGACAGGTTAAAATTATTACACCCCTCTTTTCCGTCGGGGGTTAAAAAAGAGTCGAGTAAATGATATTATTATAAAATAAATTATGATAAAGTTTTCCAGTAGTTGAAGGATTCCACCCGAACGTCAGTATTCTCAAGCCTAAGATGGAGCTGTTTTCTCGGCCGTCTGAAATCTTGATACTTCATACACCCTGTAACAGATGGAGTTACTGATCTTTGTTCTCTTGGCGCTGAAAAAGTTTTGTTGACTTTGTGAAAACCAGGAAAATTTGGATCTACCTAAATAACCATTATTTACCTAAATAACAATAGTTTTAGAACCATTTTCATAATAGGTAAACAATTTATTAGATACAGTGGCCAACTCTGGCTTTGCTTTTTTAAAATGTTTTTCTGTTTTAGTGAAATTAGTATCATATATTAAAATTTCCAACTTTCCGACTTCAGGTCGATTTAATTTCTCGCATGTCTATCTGCGACTCGGCCGCGGACTACCGTAAGGCCGAGTACAGTACCCCTACCATGAGTTTTAAGCAATAGTATTCGTCGCTACTCGATATCGACGCCGGAAATATTTTGTATGGCAAATTTTGCAGCGCCTCTAGCGGTCATTAGCAGAACCAAAATTTGCCATACAAAATATTTACGGCGTCGATATCGAGTAGCGACGAATACTATTGCTTAATCTTCATGGTAGAGGTATAGAATAATTTCACGGATGCTTTACCGACTACCCAACGACAGTGATGTATGAAATTATTCACTTAAGTGTTTTTTGACTTTATAATAGGTCTCAAGTTTATGGAGGTGAAAATTGTTTTAAGCGAAAATGTGTTCTCGTCTTTAGATGTTGTAGTTATTTATTATTTTCGTAATTCTTCATTTTCAATTACTCTACGAGCTCTACATCTTTTATCGATTTCATTTTTTTTTTTTTTTATATATTACGTGATCATTTAAGTTTTTTTTTGCGGTGTCAAAACATCTAGGTCCTTATCCGACGGCGAATTAGCTATTGCTTGTCGTTCTCAAACCCGCGAGTTTGGTAGCTGGATATCATCCTGCAACTCCAGATGACCTGGTATTTTTTTAGGTGGGGAATCATCCAATTAATTCTATCGCTCTTGTGCGGAGCGGGAGCGATGCCAGACTTTAACTGACTAAAACCTACTTCTATGTTAGCTTTGCCTTGCGTTCGAGGGCCCCAGGTTTTCTTTTTAGTAGCGAACCCCCGGTCCCAGTAGGCTTCGACCCTGCTACTGCTGATGCCCTGGTCTACGTGCTAATCTATGTATATAAAATCTAGTGATATTGAAACCGTCTTTAACAGTGCTTAGTAAGCTAGAACTGCTGATTACCTGATCATCATTATGATCGTATCTAATAAATTAATGAGCTTAATTAATTATGATAGGTAATATATGTATTGAAACTGATTGAAACTAACAGCTGGTGATATAATGCCTGATGTAAATATTTATTGGTGTCGATACACGTTAATGTAAAGCTTGATAAAAAAAAACGATTCCCCCTCAAAGCTGAGGGTCGTGACCACCCCTGCTTCATCACTTTTATTTGTCCCATACCAAAAAAACGATTAGGTACATTTTTAAATTGGTTTCTAAACGTCATTCCCAATTTTATATTTGGGCACTTATGTGTGCCATTTACACAAGGCTCTTGAATTAACAATCAAAAATCAAATAAATTCAGTCCGAAGTGGTTTCTTTGCTAACCTACAAGTCAGAGTAGGTATACAAACGATTTGGTAATTTCATGGTCCCGAACAGAAACGGTTTGTCTCGATCGCCTCGTTCTTTTTCCAAGTCTATCGAATGAAATGCCTTTACGGTGTTGCAAACCTTTTTTCAGGGATCCGGCGTGTGTACGGATCCAATTCGGTTCATATTTGATCTGCATTGAGTAGTCACGAATTCGCCGATCGAATACATTACAGATTCTGTTTCAAAATGGACACGCAGCAGTGTTTTAAAGCAGAAATGTAATAGTGTTTATTTTTGGGAAAGTCAACAATAAACATGGCTGGGCAGTAAATGGAAAGCGTTATGGATAGTTTTTTGTTTCTATAAACAAACGAATAGCTGTAGGTAAGTACTTATACTATCATGTTGTCATGTGACAAAAATCCACTCCTGTGTAGGAGAATAGGAGTGGATTTAAGTCAAAAAAGGATCTTTGACTTTTTCTGACAAGAAGCTTTGCGTTCCTGAAGCCTTGCGTTCCAGAGCCCCAGTAGGTTTGGAACCTGCTAGGCCTCTACGGTTTTGCTGACATCTTCTTTAGGCGCGCGTGGAAAACTACGCGCCGTCGATGACTTGAACTCGGTCCGGACGGTTACTGGACGATTGGACGGCGGGCTACCCATTGCTAGCCATCCACATACTGTCTTATGTTGCAATAAGAGTATTGCATGTTTTGAGGAATTTTTCATAACTTTTTTTGGTCATTATCTACCAAAGTACCTAAACTTTTTCGGTTACTTTTGTTGTGTCCCCCTAAAACGTAATATTTACGTCTACCTACTTTAACTTAATTTATAAATTTATTGTGGAACAAAGGCTTTGTATTATAATAAAAGTGTTATAACTTAGTATAAAAATGTTTGGAAACTTGCCGCGAACTGCTCGACCGAAAGTAATTCAAACAAAGTAGATAAAAGTTGGCGCCGCTAAAGAAGTGATTAAAAGAAAAATTAGCATTCTTTCAAATTAATTACTTCCATAGTAAAAGTCTTTCTTTATAGGAAAGTATAATCTGAACATTTGTCGCTTAGATAATAATTATCTTAATTAATTTAAATCACGTGACTGCTGTATGACCTTATCAGTTCATGAATAAAGATTTCAGGTGTTATCTAATTGTTAATGTACACCAAAGGCATTAAATATAGACTACCAATACATGGACACAGCGAACAAAATCGTGATCCGCGACTTGTTACCTAGGGGTAGTAAGTAGCTCAGTCTAGTGTAGACGACTGGACCTAACTTCAGTTTATTTTCGTAAATATTTTTCGTATTTACTCTGTAATTAATTAGAATTCAATCATTTTCGCAAGTAGTTCTAGAAAATAGCGTAAAAACATATAAATTACAATTTAATTCGCATGTTTACTATTGAAAGCTAGATGACACAGGATGACAGTTTTTCTGATGGCCTCTCTATTGTATCTCTTTAACCTCTTTGATGTACACAGATATTTATTCTGTCAGGTTAGTACCTCCGGCTACATTTTTATTACGAAGGAAAACCTCTTTGCATCAAGTGTGAAGTTAGCCCCAAATGCATTTGTCAGCAAACCGTAGAGGCCCAGCCTGCTAGCTGCAGGCAGGCAGGGTCTAAGCCAGCTGGGGCCAAAGGTTTGCTTCTGAAAGCAAGGCTCGGGCTTGGTATGAAAGGCAACGAAGGAACTGGGTGGGTTTTTAGTTAGTTAGTCTGGCACTATCTCCCGCTCCGCCCAAGGGCGGGAGATGTCATTGAATGATTTTACCCACCACCAAAAAAAAGCTCCAAGTGCATTTAGGCTCACAATGTAATTCATGTTAGTGTGGAAAAGTGTGGCGGCTAGCCCCTATATAATTTATTATACTAATTAAATCAGATTGGTTGTCGTGCGACCACCTTCATAAAAGCGCATGAAGTCATTTCTTACAATAATTTACTAAATATTACGTTGTGAAGTTTTATTTAGTATTAGTATTAGTTATTTTCGAGTATTTCATTGTGTTGAATAACGTCGTTTGATACACTTGTCTTAGATAGTTGTCACTGATATACAATTTAATCCGGGCAAGCGTGAGTCGGACTCGTGAACTGAGGGTTCCGTACAAACTTACCTATGAAAACAGTTCAATTCACGAATCAAGTCTCGAAGTTTTTTTTTTTTGTCACGTAACCACAAACTTATAGTTTTCAATTTTTTCTTAAATTTGTGCTAAAAGAGCTTGCTTCATGCCAAATTTCAGGATTCTAGGTCAACGGGAAGTACCCATGAATTTAGATTCCCTTTTGAGTGTCGTATATTTACCTACGTTTTTGCCATATCTTTTTTCCGTTAACTTAGAAGTTTGATTGTTTTATAGCTTCAACGGTCTGCAGACCTAGTATGTACATGGTTTTAATTTTACCTCAATACCTCCACGCGTTCCCGAAATAAAGGATTTTGACAGACAGACAGACATACAGACGGGCCAAAAAGTGATCCTATAAGGGCTCCGTGTTTTCCTTTTGAGGGACGGAACCCTGAAAATGATAACATCTCTAGAAAAAGCATTTTCAATTAAAATTTCCCATTTGCAAATAATATGTCAAAAGGCAACGTTAAAAACTGATAAAAAGGAAAAAACTTCACTGCACTGTGTAGTACAATATAGTATGAATCGGCTGAACATTGGCGGGTAGTTTTGAACGGCTCCTAACTGCTCTATTAATTCGCAGTTAGTTTCTTTCAGGCTCGATGCAGGGTTTTTGCTTTTCCTATCGGTTACTCGTTATGTCGGGTTTTTTCTCGTACTTTTGGTCGGATGTGACGCCCTGTGGCCCGATCTAGTTTTTCGCGTGTTTATATTAAATTTGGCCCAAATCTGATGTTCGGGTCGTTTTCGCTTTGCATATCGCTATACTGCCTCAATATTATAAATAGTAGGTATTCTATAATATTAAGGCACTAGGCAGTATAGCGATGCTTCTGCCAGCGCCTTTGCCCGCTTGAAAGTCAACTTCAAAACCCCCGTTTTACCCCCTTAGGGGTTTTATTATGGAAGGTAAAATCATCCAATGACAAATCCTGCCATTGGGAGGAGCAGGAAATAGTGTCAGACTCTTACTGACTAAAAACCTACCCTGTTCCTTCCCTGCCTGGGTTTCAGGGCCCTGGTATGCATTTTCATACCTCCCCAGAGCCCCAGACTAGGCCTCGACTCTACTGGACCCTTACAGTTTGCTAACAACTCCTTGAGGCGCGCGGGAAAAGTGCGCGCCGTAAACGACTTGGACTCAGTCCAGTCTGTTACCGGACAAACGGATAGCGAGCTATCCATTGCCCGCCGTCTGCAAGCCCGCGCCTTCGGTGGCCGAAGGGGTGGAGTTTCGTACAATCCATTCGTAGAATCTTCCTGACAAATTTAAAGTCTGTAGGTGTTATAGTTTCTGAGAATTCGTGATTAATCAGTGAGAGATATTTCGCTTTTGTATAATATAGATTTCAGAATGCATTAATATTGACGCTAATACCATAGTTTGTAATTTAGGATATTTTGATGGTTGGCTTAAATACAATCAAGAGCAGTGGCGTAACTATAGGGTGGCAAGGCCGGCAAAATGCCATGGGCCATAATTGGGTTGGCTCATAAGAAATAACCCAACCTATTTTACAAAATTTAATGAGTTTAAGTGATAACTTGACTTTCTGGGGCCCATCCAATGAATTTGCCACAGGCCTCAGATGATATAGTTACGCCACTACGGTTACTTACAATCATGTTATTTTTCGTTTTTATGCATTGAATGAAGATAGAAAAGATTCCACTAAGGCTTTTAACTTCTCCTAGCAAGTATTAGCTTAGCTTCTCGAACCGGACATGCTTCGTCGATGTTTACTTGTTGTTTAGTTTTTCTTTAATTTTGTTTGTGTTCTTCACATGCCCGCTCTGTTTAGAGGTTTCCCCTACCTTTTGTTTTATTTGCACAAAGGAAACGTTTCATGTCGGTCTTAACTGTTTTATCTTTAGTTAACGTTGAAAAAGCTTTTGAATTTAATTAAACTGATGTTTTAATTTGGTGCTTCCGGAAATAAAAACAGTTAAATTTTATTTTTAAGAGATGCAATCAGTTTGCTGAGAATGCTTACTGGTTTTCATTGATGTACTTAAATTAATTTGTTTTATTATCAAGACAAGTAGCTGAATTTAATTCTAAGTTACGTAATAGCTGAATTAATACTATTTATTTATTTATATAGGCACATCAACGCCTTATTGACAATTTAATTTCAACAATATAATGATAACATTTACGAGGTGATCCTGTGTAAAAAAGTCACTTAGAGGTATGCAGTTGGCGCGGGCTTGCGGACGGCGAGTAATGGGTAGTTCGCTATCCGACCGCCCGGTAACCGACCGGACCGAGCCCCAGTCGTCGACGGCGCGTACTGTTCCCGCGCGCTTCAAGGAGTTGTCAGCAAACCGTAGAGGCGCAAACTGTCAGCAAACTGGGGCCAATGGTCGGCTTCTGAAAAGAACGCTCGGCCCCGGTATGAAAGGCAACGAAAAAGATTAAAAAGTAATAAATAATAAACATTAAAATACGAAAAAAAGGATTAAAACTAATGCCCTAACCTAAAATAAATTAAAATCACATTATTACTAACTTAAAATTAAATTATATTATTAACACATTGACCAAACACAAATGTTATTAATAAATTAAAATTTTATAGAAGAAAATAATTACTATTTCTACAATATTACACTAAGAAAATGACACGGGCACAAATAAGCAAAATCTACTTTTATGTGCCTAGACCCAATATTTAGTTTTCCCATTAGTGCTATCCATTTTATTTTACTGCTTTCTATTTAAAAGTTCAGAAATGTGGGCCTTAAATTGTATTGTTTGATTTAATTATAACTTTGACCTGGCTGACAATGTTACTCTTCAAAGTCAGACTTACATTTAACAACTTAGTAAAAATAAATACAATCGGAATTGCTATTTTTACAGCTTTATACGCTGTGTGATGTAGCAATGGATATAAAAATCTATTTATAGCTTTATACGAGTATGTATAAGTAAATACTGTAAAATAAAATTGGAAGTACTTTAATATTGACCTATACTAATACATATTTTATAGATATATTACAATAAGATACAGTGGACAAAGGAGGATGCTAATTCTGGGCCCACCTTCCAATAGCTATGTATGATAGGTATTTTTGAGCTGACTATAAGTTACCATGGCACCAAGTTTCAAATCTCAGTCCCTTCAAAGTTATTTTTTGTTTAACATGTTAGTTGTGCCATAACCAAACAATGCTATTGATACGTAATATATTGCATTTCTGTGTTTTATACACAGAGTGTGTAGATACTGAAGAACAGCCCCCCTAGTCAAGTTACAATCTTTTCGTTTTGCGTCAACGCTTGTAGTAAGCCACGCCCCCAACTCCTCTGTTCGAAAGGCCCCTCTTTGAGGCGTGGCTGGAAAGACCTCACGGCGTCCTAACCTTCCGCATGACCCAGGTTCTCACCGGACACGGTAAGTTCGGGAGGTTCCTGTTCCGGATTCGTGCGGAACCGACGCCCGGGTGCCACCACTGCGTGGACTGCCCGGAGGACACGGTGGAGCACACGGTCGAAGTGTGCCCCGCTTGGGCAGAGCATCGCCGTGTTCTCGTGAGTGCGATCGGCAGCGGCGATCTCTCGCGCCAGGCCCTGGTACGGGCCATGGTCCGAAGCGAGGAGGGATGGCAGGCGGTCGCCTCCTTCTGCGAAGCAGTAATGCTAGCAAAGGAGGAGGCCGCACGCGAGAGGCAACGGCCCACAAGGCCCAGCCGCCGCGGGGATTCCGATTCCGATCCTGATTTCCAGCCAACGTAGACGCGGGCTTGCGGACGGCGAGCTATGGGTAGCTCGCTGTCCGACCGTCCGGTAAACATCCGGACCAAGCCCAGGTCGTCAACGGCGCGCACGGCGCGCACTGTTCCCGCGCGCCTCAAGGAGTTGTCAGCAAACCGTAGAGACCCAGCCTGCTAGCTGCAGGCAGGCAGGGTCGAAGCCTACTGGGGCCAAGGGTTTGCTTCCGAAAGGAAAGCCCGGCCCTGGTATCTAAGGCCACGAAGGAACGGGGTGGGTTTTTAGTCAGTAAGAGTCTGACACTATCTCCCGCTCCGCCCAAGGGCGGGAGATGTCATTGCATGATTTTACCCACCACAAAAAAAAAAAAAAAAACTCCTCTGTTCGAACAATCGAATTGGGGGCGTGGCCAACGCCAAGCGTTAACGCAAAACGAAACGATTGTAACTTGGCTAGGAGGGCAGTCATAAATTGTGTCGTTTCTGAAGTTTTGCTACGCGAAAATAGTAGCAAAGTCGCATTTTCGTTTTTAGCGGTCTGCGCACACTATGCACTGTGGGCATAAAAATGTGCCTACGCGTCACGCGTGTTGTATTTCAGTAGAGTACAACACGCGTGACGCGTCACGATCGACCTGCCGTTAGCAAAAAATCTTTTCAAATTATTTCTTTTTTGCTCTCAGAAAAAAGTGAATGAAAATTAATTACATTTTCAATAAGATTTGGAACTTGGTGCCATAGTAACTTTTATTGAACTCGAAAGTTACCTTTACATTGATATAACACACAGCTATTGGAAGGTGGGCCCAGATTCCATAGAAACAATGACATCATCCTTTCCATGTTTATCAAATGACGTTTTTCTGCGGTGACTCGTTTGGGTCGCTTAGCGCACAGCTATTACAATAAAGAGTGCGGAAAACAGTAAGTTGCGTGCTTAAAAGTAGTAGAGATAGTAGCGGGTTTTCGAGTAAGTGTATTGAATTATATTTTTTTTTTGTAAATACTCAAAAAATACTGGACCGATTTAAAAAATTCTTTAACTAGTTGAATGCTATTTTATCACTTAGTGAAATAGGCTTTATATTATTACTAAATAACTTAATAGCATTAATATATATCTATCTGAATTCAAAGTGAGATCCAAAATTGAGCTCCATATTATCCATTAACATGGCCTCTTGCTAGGCTATGTCCCAAAGTTATTTGTGTGGTAATTTAAGGCGATATCTACACAAGGCCATTCGTCAATCACGCGCGTCAGTGGCGTCTTGACAGCTGCTGTCATGAACTCTCGGGGCGTGAGCACCAATATGTTACGGACTTTGTAGATACGTACAATAGGAAGTCGACTTTGTATAGAAACTTACATAAACAGCTACTACAGTTGTTTCGTTTTAGTATGAAAGCAGTGGCCATTGCTTTTTTTACATACATAATTACATACGTATTATAAATAAATTGAAGTGCCTATTATTCTTTTTACTAAATACGTATGAAAGTATATCACCTAAAACAAAAAAAAAATTAACATTGTCGTCTATTTGCTCCTGCTAATCTCCGAAACGTCTGTTTTGACGTCAATCAATTTTGACGGGACTTTCACTGGTTTTTTTTAAGGGTTGAAATCATCTATAGACTTCTTCATGTTTTATCAGGGCCTGCGTCATGCAGCCGCTCCTCAAAGCCCAGCTGGTCAGTGCCCAGCTCTGGGTTGCGACAGTCGTTGTCGGTATTTTACCATGAGATCCCGCTGGAACTCAGGGGAGTTTCACCCCATTTCATCTCCTTGCGCAAATCGTGAATGCGTGCAAGGACTGTTGCCTCCTGATGAACTTTCACTGGTACAGCTGTTACTTAGGCTAATATTGTGCTGGTTTTACAAGTCTGGAAATTGAGAACATCAAGACAGTTAGGTCGATGACCCCTAAAGCTATGCTAAAACGCAACAACATTAGTTCTAATTCGTTTTTTTTTAATTATTTATTTTTAACCTTTTAAAAGCTAATTACATTAGTGTAGGTATGATTATTTTGTATAGGGTTTATTAAATGTAAGTAAAATATCGGCGACGGCGATCTCTGGTACAGGCCATGGTCTGGAGCGAGGAGGAGTGGCAGGTGGTCGCCTCCTTCTGCGAAGCAGTGCATTACTGCTTAGCAATGGAGAAGGTCGACCGCAACAGGCAACGGCGGCCATGCCACTGCCGCCGCCGGGATTCCGATCCCGATTTTTGGCCACCGTAGGCGCGGGCTCGCGGACGGTGGGCAAAGGTTATGTGAGAATGTCACCACGGGCCCCGGGGCAAAGGCAATGAATAGAAGGGTAGGTTTTTAGTCAGTAAGAGTCTAACACTATTTCCCGCCCCACCCAAGGGCGGGATTTGTCATTAGATGATTTTACCTACCATAAAAAAACCTCAAAAAATGGATTCGGTCAACTCATGTTTTGATAAATAAAGAGAACTGTTTCAAAATTACTTATTTTTTAACCTCGTTAATTATTATGTAGGTAACTGTCGCGTACTTGTAATTACGCAAAAAACAAGTAACTTTAACTTTCTAAGAAACATTTTGTCACACTATGATATCTGTGTTTAAACAATAACAGCTGCACGGGTTGATCTCCAAAGTGAAGCAACACTTGCCAAGGCTGGTCAGAGATGGGTGATAATCTTAATATACCCAGATTCTTCAGTGTCCTGGAAAGCATGTTAAACCGTTGTTTCGACTGCGATTTTTAGAACTTTAACCATCGGTACGGATAGTCTTGCCTAGAGATTCTCCATTTATTGGACTATGGAGGGAAAAAAATACTGGTATTCAGCTTTATCCAGTTAGTCTGCAAGCCGAACCCAATTAAGTAGAGGTATGCACTTAGTTAGGAAAAGGCTAGGTTAATTGATTTCTACAATTATACCTGTCCTAGCTTTAGAGGACACCGGTGTCCTCTCACATCCGCTCCACTACAGGCCATAATTCCGATGTTTAGAGTCTACATTTGTATGAACAAGTTTGGTAGTAGTGGATCTACATGCTAAGTAAAAATGAGCATAATGTCTTTTTCAATTTTATGAGAATTTTTTAGTTATAAAAGCGATATCAGTAGGTTATTAGTGTTGCTCGTTATGTAGGTTTCCCCCTGTTCTAGCCAAGTAAGACCTTTGTATTCAATATCATTACCATTCCTAGTCAGGGAGTGATGCAAAAACAGTGGTATCAGCTGTTTCCACCCGGCGCAATTTGTCAAGTGACGGTGAAGTACGGCGGTGTGTGCTTGCACTAGGGTTGTTTTTAAGCTAGTACTTATTTACCTATTTGTTATCCTTAGAAGTTGTTATAATTCATTCTATCGTGAACCATAATTCAAGTTTTCATATCCATGCATAAGTACTTAACATTATTTAAAAAAAAACCCTTTCTGATTTCATTCGCATAGAGCATAATATGCCTAGTGTTTTTGAATATTTTCAGTTTAGACTGTAACATTTTTTAAATAGTTTTTATTGGCATTGATGCTGAAAAAGTGAAAATGGATAACTTGTTAGCAAATGACTAAATAAAGGTATGTCTATAAAAAATAACTATTAATTTCTCAAGCTCCAAGTGAACACCTATTGTCTTTCTATTGTATCTCTAAGTAATTAGAGGTATTCAAATGATTAATATTTATAACCTAATTTCGTTTACCAATATCTATGTTTACCAATAAGAAACATAATTACGTTTAGGCTTAGATTTTTCCACATCTGAATGGCATTGCTAAAAACACAAAGTACCTACTTATCGATCAATCTTCGAAAAATATCTTTGAAAAGATGAGTCGATGGTAGTGATGGACCACATGAACCAAGATCGCTTGGGTGACTGTGTTATAACTTTATTTTTATCTTAATAATATTGTCTGTGATAATTTTATCTTCGCTCTAAATGTTGAATATTGTATCTGTATGCTGGAAGCTAGGTAAAATATGAATCACCATGACGTAATAGTAGTGCATTACAATCTTAGAACCTATCAACTTAGATTGTATAGAACTATTATTACATGATTGCATAATACATATCTACATGTCTACGACGACACATTCGATCAACCTTATTAGATATATTGTTCATTCAATCAATAGATATTCATTACATTCGTTCGAGTGAAGCCATCTTCTTTTATTCATTAACTTATTAGAAAAGTTCAAGTAAAAATCTATTTTTCAAAAAAAAAAACTTTCTTTAATTTATCATAAACACTACATAATTATGACAGTTTGATCGTATTGCGGTTTTATGATTATGAATATAATATGTATTTCCAGATACGACGATTAATTTTCTGAAAATTGTACTCAATCATGTCATACCTATTTGAAGTAAAAAATGTGACAAAGTCCAACGTTTTTTGACGTGAGAAATCATTCGAAAGCTCGATCCTTGCGTTTTGAGTGGAACGAGACGGAGTGTCAGATTTTTAATGACTAAAACCAGTTCAGTTCAGTTGCCCAATGTGTTTACTTTCCTAACAACCCGGCAGACGGTAAGGCCCTGGGAATTATTTTTCTGCAAGTCTTGGAGCAAATATGCAAGTAGTCTATCACAACTTTTGAGAACCTAATAAACTCGTTGATATTACGTTTGACAACGGTAATCGAGTACCAAAGCTAATGCGAGCGCAACCCCAATAGTCTGTTACGCTAATTGAAACTGAGCAAACCCACAGAAGCAATTTATGACGGCTAATAAATGGCACAGTGTAGTGTGTTGTGTACAGTTTGCCAAGCTGTGTGTTTAGCTGTAATGGATTATTAGAATGTGGTCGCTCCGTCAAAACATTGGACGTGAAAAATTTATGTGGTTTTTTTGGGGATTGGCCCGTCCGTGATTAACATACTGTTTGTTGTGGCTGGTTAAGAATTCGCTTGGCGTGAATGTTATTGGCATAGGACTTATAAAATTAAGTTTGTTTCAGGCATATATTTCATTAGCAATGTTACAAATCTTCGAAATTCTCGTTTTTTTATGTATGTATTAAAAATACTTTCAACAAATCAGACAAACAGTATATCTTTGAAGGTTTAAAATGAAAAAAAGATATAGAAAGATTGACAGATTGTAAAATAAGTGAAAAATAGGAATTTAATGTAATATTTTCATATTAATAAGTGAGCTGCTATTAGCAATATAACAATAACTCTACTAACTAGCATAGATTTGATATGCCTTTGATTTACACCTCCACCCACCACAATATCTATGTAAAAGGACAAGGCCGAGTTTCTAAATTGAGAGTTATGTGTTGTGTACTTCTCAAACCCTATTTTAACCCCAAATTTTAACAGGTTTTCGGGCTAAAGTAGAGTTTGAGACATACTCAACATTAAATGCTTAACTTAGAAATTGCTAGTTAGAATTGCATAGATGTAACAAACTCCATCTACCATCGATACCATCAGCATCTTGTGACCAAAAATCTTTAATTCATTCCTTATTAAATTCTAGACGACATATTTTTTTTATATTTTTGATACAAAATCAAGGTAAAATAATGTAAGTGTAACTGTCGTCTGCACCTCGTCCTATTGGAAATCTATTGCAAATAAATGTAACAGCACTGTCTGAACTTAGAATCACATATCTGGTTCTGGCAAAAATATGTCTATCGACTGTAGATGTGTAGATACGTAAAACACAAAACGTTGGCTCTTTGCCATTCAGCCGTTTAAAACCTGTGGGAAACTGCCTTTTCATTATTTAATTCAACAACCATCGTATTTGCGCCAATGCCAAAATATATTGAGCGAATTCAATAAAAGTTTGTATACGTGCTATTAAAAGCCACTGTTCGCGACGATATTTATGATACTGCATAAATGCACGATGCCGACGCCTGATACTGTGAAATTTTATTAAAATCAAATTTCTCTTTGTAATGCATGAGCCATTAGTCCATTAAGTAGTCACTGATTAAATTAAATTTTGTAATTATCAGCAAAATCTTAATGTGAGCTTTTTAATAATGAAGGAGGTAAGTTACAAGCAAGGCAACAACGTTTAAGTCAAGAGTGAATAGGTTCTTTCTATGCAAACGTGCTCCATCGTCGGCCACATCATAGCTTACCATCAGGTGAGATGGTGGTGAACATGAACCTGTCCATATTAATAAAAAAGGTAGAGTTATATACAGGTATTGTGACGTCCTTGATGAGTCTTCAGACGCAGACTTCTGGCATTTGGTACTGAAGAAGATAAATACGGGGCTCAATATTTCAATTCTTTGCATTCTCAGCACTCCTGTTAAATTGTCTATCCACAGCGGACTTAATAACATTCCAATTCTTATCTTATTCAAATCTTGTCCTAACCCTTTATTATAAAGTATGTTGGTCTAATCAGCCCGAATGTTAATAAGGACTGCATCTCATGCGACCTCCTTCGGTACGACAGTATTAATACTGCAAATTGTTATGTCACAATGTTGAACTATAAGCCATAAATTAGGAATTAAATAAATAAAGATTCCAGTGAAGATCGCTTAACAAATCTCGGTAGCATTTGTCTTCAGCTTCAAATAAAACCCAAGAATGAATAGAACTAATATTTTCGTCACCAACAAAAACCGTCCATGTCAAAAAATAATAAAAAAGACAGCTCACACTTCTTTTACCGCAGAGCACAGCTTTTTTCCCTCCCTAAGGTACCATTAGACATCTTGTAACCCCCCCTTGCTTTTTACAGGCTGAGCGCCTTAAGTGCTTGCCTGCTTAAGCCCAGTGATACCATAAAGGCCGGAAGAGGCCAACAGCATCTGTCCATTCGAAAAAAGGAAGACAATAGAATACTAATGTACCTTGTACAGTGCATTAAACGTGAACTGCCGCTTTCCTACTAAGTGGTTAGGGATTTATTTTTTGGTGAAATTTTGACGTTTAATTTCGTTTTAGTTGGTCAACCCTTTTTTGAAAAGCCTTCAAGTCTTAAGCTTGGTTCAGTTAGAATTTGTTTTGTTCCATTCTTGATGGGTGATGTCACTTGAATTGTTTCAGTGAAGAATACCAAATTTTGTTAGTAATCAAATATTTGTGTCCGAACGAGTAAATACGACTGAAATAAACGTTAAAAACAAGATTCGTAACCGCAACTATTTTTGATGCAAAAAAAATAATAGTCCCCACTATAAACACGTCAAATAGTTCAGTTCAAGCGACACGTTCCATCGAATTCCTCTCATACAAGCGGTGTCAATAAATTCATCCCCCATAGTCGCGGTTAAAGGATAACTCACATAGTCTGAATGTCTGCTCAAGACTAACATTGTCAACGAGAAGGTTGCGGTTACGATGTCGACGTATATAGGCTATACAGGTTATGCAAGTATTCAAGCCTGCGTTCCTGACACTTGGCATTTACCACCACCTTTCTGTGAGCGTTTGAGTTGGACGGTGTTTAGCGCATTTACTCAGGTATTGCGGATATACTTACTAAGCATTGTTGTTTAATTTTATAACTAAAGATTTCATTTGTAAGGTAAACAATAGATATATAACGTACATATATGGACAATAAACATTACATGTTTATTGTCCATATATGTACGTTTACATTTGTAGTTCCGAGACATTTGTAGTATAATACATAACATGATTGAAAAAAGTAGCCATGGAGTTACACATTCTTCTTCATGGAGATATACGCTTTGGAATATTATGTAATTAACATCATTTTTTGGACCGACTGACTTCTTTGGAATTCAAAGGCCTGCAAATGTTCTATTTGAAATGAATTCTTTAATTTGATATAAATTTTTATTTAGTAAGTCTGTGTGTTATATTTTATACATAACAAAAAAAAAAAAAAAATTGTAAGGTGCGTGTACCTACACAGTCTCAAATTACTTGATAAACAATATTTGTATGGTCAGCAAAGCGAAAAATAGTTAAACGATATTTTATAATTAAAGCCTTGTGTGGACAGCGTCATCAACTGGTTAACCCATTTTCTAAGGTTTTTTTATGTTAGAGAGATATCCAATAAATAATTGCAGCAATTATACATACCTACCATAGCCTAGATTACAGATAGTAAGTAAATATATTTACCTATGGGTAGCAAGTAAATTTTGTAAAAAAAGTAACATTTGACATTGACTAATGTTTTTGTTGCACAGAAGAGTCTGTTTACGTTTTTAAAAAACACTCAGTAGGAACTAACTTGTAAAGCATTTGGAGTCGCAATAAAGATTTGATTGATTAATCTAATCTAACAAAATGGTAGGTAAAATAATACCAATGTGATTGAAAATACAATACAAATATGGCACTGTATGTAAGGTAATAAGTTACAATTTGCAAACAAAAGGATCGAAATTGGAACGTTTTTGATTTGTACTTTTCGCATTTTCCTTTATAAAAATTCTGTGTTCATCTAGTTGCCATTATTAATTTAAGCGATGTATTCCGGAAAATATTCAGATAAAGTAACAAAATAAGGGTTACGAACAAAGCACGCGTAACATACGAAATCGCAAATGATAAGTGACAAGTTCGGAGCCAATTCAAAGTGAAAGATAAACAACCCGAATCTGAACAGACAAAAGCAGACTTCTGACAAATTGCTCGTGTTAGCAACTCCATTGGTTCTTAAAGAAAAAATATTGCTCAGGAAAATCATCAGGAAGTTGAAGCAGGAAATATCTTAGCTCTGGTACTTGCGGGCCTTCCCTTTCGACGGATCATTTAACACTTGATTTGATTAACGATATAAATGCTCGGAGAAAGATGCATGCTGATAAAGTTCCTGTCGCTTTTGTGTTATTTTCTCATTAATTTCAGTCATCTATCAAAATAAACAAATGAGGGTACTAAATAATGGTGTTCTATTAAGATAAATGTATTAACACTTCGATCCACAACTACCCAACTTGTTCATACAAAAGTAGACTCTAAACATCGGAATTAAGGCCTATAGTGGCGTGGATGTGAGAGGACACCGGTGTCCTCTGAGCTAGGACAGATTAATGAACCGGTCCCGGCTACTATTATGAAACTTTGCTTCAGTTGCCAACATTCATGAAAGTTAAAAGTTTAAAACCACTGGTACGTATGCGTGTATGCCGTAATGAACAGTGTTTCTATACAGGTATTTTTGTTTTCAAATACTTAAAGCGCAACAAGAGTAAAATGTGCATATTTTTAGTTTTTGTCACACTGAGTGGGTACTCAACATCGTTGCTTTCAACACAATGGAAGGCCATCTACACTTCCACCTTTGGCATAATTTCCTTGTCTTGCACTAAGGAATGCAAATTCCACGAAAAGCATTCGCTGGAACAGCATTCTAATTTAAATCCAGTTTTTCTTTAGAGCTGTGCTCATTTGTCATCGTAAGCACACGTTCAGGGTTTGAGGTCTTATGATCCAAGCTGGTGAAAGCTATCGATTTTCGGTTACGAAGTTCTGAAAGCAGCTTAAAGCTAAGAATATTCTTGCCAAGTTACGATCGTTTCGTTAATTGTGAACGCTTGGAGTTGGCCACGCCCCCAATTCTATTTGTTCTGACGTCATCTCAACGCTCAGTCACTTGGTCAGCTATTACTATAAAAAATCATAACCCTCCTTTGCCTTTGCCGTAGTCAGGTAAAAAGGGATGGAATAATGCCAAAAATGCTAGTTTTAAGGGCGTCCAACTGGACATGAACAATTTGTACACACATAAATAAGGAAAAAAAAATTAAGAAAATGGATAAATAGGTGATGATGCTTATTTGAGCTTAGAGGTGATGCTTATTTCTAAAAAATTAGTCGAATAGGGCGCCACTTGAGTATCTTGCGAAAGCCTGAAACATGAAATATTACATGAAGTATTTACGGATCGGTTACGGACGACCGCCAGCAGAGCGTTGAGTTGTTATTTCTTTGTTTTCGCGTTGCCTTTTTATCAAACATTAAGTTGGATGAACCAACAAGCTTTTAAACTATACTCAGGTTGACGACAGACGAGTAGAGTAGGGCCTTCTTAAGAAAACAAAAAACCAGATATGAACAATTCAAGCAAGACTCGAATTGTTGAATCTTCAACCGCTAACTTTGCAGAAGTGTCACGCTATACTTGGACCTACTACTGCCGTATACATTTCGAAAAGCGGGCGTTATATTTGAAGATCAGCCAACTACCACAAAAACCTTGTTCGTAAGTACAACAGCAAACTACTTAAGTTTTGTGTCCCGTTGTTTCCAGAACAATTTATTTTTACAAGTTTTTATATCAAGCAAACGAGCTATTCATGACAGGACGGAAGCCCGTTTTATCTATAAAACAAACTTTGCTAAACGGATCGCCTAGAAAAAGTTTCGGTGCCTCGAAGACTTTACCACATCAAAGATCTTGGTGACCTAAAAACTTGAAAGCTAAAGTGACTGTTTTGCATTTTCTTATTGATAGCTTATCGATGGTTATGAAGGAGTATTGTTTGTAGTTAATGGTAAGTAATTATGGGTTTCTACTCACGTGGCGTTTAGCGTGATCATTTCTCGTCCCACATACCGTAGTCGCTCAAGACGAAAGTCGTATTACTAGTGATGACATATTATGGCTCTGAAACGTCACTCACAGTAGACCTCATCAGAAGATAGTCACTCAAAGCGCTATGGTCAGAGTTTCCTTGTGTAATTGGATAGGGAATGAAGATTTGCAGGAGAACCAAGGTCTCTTGCATGTTCTTCTCCATAGAGATCTACACGGAAAAGTGCAATTAGCATAATTTTTCTGACTGACTTCTTGACATTTCAAAAGTGCCTGAATCAATTCTTGAAGGTTATATAGCCCGAAGATTCATCCAACTTAAGTGTCAAGTGGGGCATTGATCACAGATGGTAGAGCCGGATAGACAGAGGGTTGAAAATCTGACACTAGTCCTACTGAAGGGTGTCGTATTACCCGATCACCGACTGATATCCAGCTACATAATGGTCTCGAAGTACCTGTACAAGATTCGTGCGGAGACGACGTCCAGATGTTGCCACTGTGCGGAGCGCCTGGAGCACACGGTGGAGCACACAGTCGAGGTATGCTCCGCTTGGAAAGAGCATCGCCGTGTCCTGGTGGGGGCGATCGGCGGCGGCGGCGAGGAGGACTGGCAGGCGGTCGCCTCTTTCTGCGAAGCAGTAATGCTAGCAAAGGAGGAGGCCGACCACATCAGGCAACGGCGCACACGCCGCCGCCGCCGCCGCCACCGCCAGGATTCCGATCCCGATTTCTGGCCACCGTAGGCGCGGGCTCCCGGATTGTGGGCAATAGGTAGCTCGCTGTCCGTCCGGTAACAGACCGGTCCGAGCTCAAGTCGTTTACGGCGCGCACTGTTCCCGCGCGCCTCAAGGAGTTGTCAGCAAACTGTAGGGGCCCAGCAGTGCCGAAGCCTACTGGGGCCAAAGATTATGTGTAAATATCACCCGCGGCCCTGGGACAAAGGCAATGAATGGAACAGGGTAGGTTTTTAGTCAGTAAAAGTCTGACACTATTTCCCGCTCCACCCAAGGGCGGGATTTGTCACTGGATGATTTTACCTACCATAAAAAAAGGCTACATAAGTGAATAAGAGTGCCATGTTTTCGTCCGAAAACCTTGCCAACGGGAGCAGCAGTACTGAGACTGCTTCTAGAGTGATATTTTTTAATGAATTCCACTGAACAAGCGAAGGACATTAAAGCAACACACAAACATTGAAACACTGTAGTTTGTAACCAATTTGAAGCACAACAATATTATAATTAACGACACTATCATTTTTGTTCATGAAAACTACATTTTCCCCTTTGTTCTAAACACGAATACAGACCTTTTGTCCATGATTTTCTTTTGGTATTTAATTTGAAAATGGAAAATAACCTAATATAAGCCTAATATCCCATTCTCACATCAAGCTAGCAAAATACATGAGTTTATCACATCATACTTGGTTGCGCCAATTTGCTATGATCCGCGATTTTGTTTTTTGTAATTTATTTTTTGGCCTAGCAATCCTATCCCTTCCGTTTCCCTTCCCCCGCACGACTTCAAGAAAATGACATGACGTGTTTTGTGATTCGAGTGTGAATGTGTCCGCTCCGCTAACACCGCCCGCTCGAAATTACAAGAAAATTGACTATTTCGTGATCCAACCATTCAAAGACTCAACAATAGTGCAGTGTAGTGCAATACAGGACCTGGCAGTGGTTAAAGGTGCGAAGTCAGAGTTCGCCGGCCGGCGCCACGTGGAACCTTCGAGGTCAAAAGGTCAGTGTTCCTCCCTAATACATCCATCCCATCAATAAATAAAGGCACAGTACCTGCATATTGTTAACAAACCTTAGATCGCTTTTTAAACATACAGTCCACCAAGCTTATTAGCGCAACCATTACTTTTGGTCCTACGAGCAGGATCGTGAATCATTTTCTTGTAATTTCGCAATATAGTATTTGTTCCATAGGTAATAAACGCAACGCGCCTGTTTACCTAGATATAATAGTAGAAAACCCGCATCTAGGCATTTAGGCAACTAAACGTTATTTCGCTCGTATAGTTAAAGAGCCATTGATAATTACGGTACCTACGCCGTCAACCGCACCGCATAATTATAGTTAGCTACGTAAATATCAGCGTAGATATAAATCGATCGCATTCTTTTTCTTGACAAAATTCATTCGGAAGTCCTACAAATTGCATGTAGGTAGACGCATTTCAAAAATACCCGTTCATTGTTGAGTGAATATTTGTAGGAAACGGATAAACCATAGATTATATACGCATATGAACGACGTGAATGATTTAATCGAGAAATTGGGTAATATTCACTCATTGATTCAGGTTATTCCGTTCGTTCGCCGTTCACTTTGTTGTTTACAATATTACCATATTGTTATCTGATAATTATCGCTTACTTAATAATTCGTTAAGTGTTTGTTTGAGTGTATAGTGTGAATATATCAAAACAAGATGTCTCTTAAGGGAACCAAGGTTAGTACTGATTTAAAAGTTCAGTTAAAGCTTTTATACGCTGAAAGGGACTCACAGTTTTCACTTTAGTTTTGAACACTTTAAAAACAAAATACGAAGATAAGCGATTAGTAGCCACCGCATATTTAGATCAATTATTCGATTTGAAAAGTTTTTCCGTTTGTAACGATCATAATTTAGAGAAGTTTTTAAATAGTTTCGCATCATCTGTTCGTGCAGTAAAGAACCTAAAGGTCTGATTCGCATAAGATCCTTGGTTTAAGTTGGTCACCCGCAACTGATATGTTCAGTCTTAAAATTAGCTCGACTCCGCCAACTTGTACCAAACGCGTTATCCTAGCATGTGTAGCTCGGATATGGGATATAATGGGTTTTGTAGCTCCTGTCGTTTTGTATGCAAAGCTGCTTATAAAAGAGCTTTGGCTTTCCAACTGTGATTGGGACGACGCCGCTCCTGACAGTGTTGCTAAGTTGTGGGCTCGCTATAGGAAAGAGCTTCCAATGCTCGATCAGATACAGATTCCTCGCCATGTTGGTATAGTACCAGACACTGTTGTTAATGTGGTAGGTTTCGCAGACGCCAGTGAGAGGGCTTACGGGGGAGTGGTTTACTTTCAGGTCCAAAATGGCGATAACATTTCAGTTTTCCTCATTAGCGCAAAATCAAAGGTATCTCCTCGTAAGGTTGTCTCTCTTGCTCGTCTCGAACTCTGCGCTATTCTTATGTTGGTTCAATTGATTACATCTATAGTCAAAACTTGTCGTACTCGCATTAATATAGAGAGAATTGTAGCGTTTTCAGACTCAACCGTTGCTCTATGTTGGGCCCACTCTTCACCCCATCGATGGGGCACGTTTGTCGCAAATAGGGTGGCTAAGATTCAAGCTGAATTGTCACCGGAAAATATATTCCATGTCGCTGGAACAGAAAACCCAGCTGATTGTCTCTCACGTGGTTTGCTTCCTGCGCAAATTTTAAATCATCCGCTTTGGTTTTGTGGCCCTCCCTGGCTTCATACCACTCCTAACGAGTGGCCAAGTGCTCCGTTTAACCCTGCTACTGTTTCAGAGCCACCCGAGGAGAAGAATCATACGCTTATAGTATCAGTTCCGCGTGAAGGGTCAGTTGTTTTGTTGTTGTCTAATCGAGTCTCGTCTTGGTCGAGACTATTACGCTGTGTAGTTTACGTCCTAAGATTTTTGAGATTATTACCATCGCGTGGTTCTATAATCGCAGCTGATTTGGATAGAGCTGAATCAGTTGTACTTCGAGAGTTGCAGAAATTTTATTTTTCAATAGAATTTCGTAGTTTAGAATCACATAAACCTTGTAGTCACGCACTTCAACATTTGAAACCATTTTTGCAAGACGGACTCATTCGTGTCGGTGGCCGTCTGCGAAATGCTAAGTTAGAGTTTGAACAAATGCATCCAGTAGTTCTACCACGCAAGGATCACGTTTTGGATTTGTTGGTGGATTATCACCATAAGGTGAATTGTCACGCTGGTCCCGATTTATTAATGTCCATTCTTCGACAGAAGTACTGGATACTTTCCGCTCGCAATTTGATACGCGCTAGAGTGCACAGATGTGTGCCCTGCTTTAAGCTCCGCCCGCGTTTCAACGCGCCGGAAATGGCCGACCATCGTTCTTGTCGTGTTGTACAGACAGTGAAACCTTTCATACATACTGGGACGGACTATGCTGGACCGTTTAAAGTCACTATTGCCCGTGGTCGTGGTATACGTTCCACAAAGGCATACATTTGCCTATTCGTTTGTATGACAACTCGTGCAGTTCACATAGAGTTAACCAGTGATTTGAGTACGCAGGGTTTTATGTCTGCATTTAAACGATTTTTATCTCGCCGTGGTCCCGTTAAGCGCTTATACTCTGACAACGGCACAAATTATGTTGGAGCGCGACGCAATATTTCGGAATTACATACATTCTTACGCTCCAAGTACTACCAAAGTGAATTCGCCCATGTCTTAGCTGAGAATCGCATTGATTGGTGTTTTAATACGCCAGCGGCTAGTCATTTTGGTGGCAATTGGGAGGCGAATATTAAAAGCCTTAAGTCGCACCTGTTTCGGGTCATAGGCGAACAGATTCTCTCGTACGAGGAGTTGAGCACCGTACTCGCTCAGGTAGAGGCGTTGATGAATACGCGTCCGTTGTGTCGGACTTTGTCTAGTGATCCATCGGAGCCACTAGCGTTGACGCCGGCTCACTTCTTGACGACGACTCCTCTTAAATATTTGCCCGCTTTAGATGTCGAGACTGACAAACTGCAGCTTCACCCGCGTCACGCTCTGCTAGATAGCTTAGTTCAGTCCTTTTGGAAGCGATGGAGGACAGATTATCTGCATACGCTGCAGTCGCGTCAAAAGTGGAACACTCCTTCAGATCCAGTCACAGTCGGTACTGTGGTGATACTGAAGACTGAGAGTGCGCCTCCTCTGCACTGGCCTCTTGGTGTAGTGGAAGAAGTTTTTCCGGGTTCGAACGGAATAACGCGAGTCGTAAAGGTTAAAACCGCAACTGGATCGTACCTGCGTCCGGTTATTCGCCTCTGCCCTCTGCCTAATCAGCAGTAGTGGCATAGTTAGTTATAAGTTGTTTCGCTACCTAGTATTGATAGTTTAGATATAGTAATAGGGTTTAGTTTCGCTTTTGTTTTTTCCTTTTCTTTGAAGGTAACCCTTCAAACCCGGGGGGAATGGTTGCGCCAATTTGCTATGATCCGCGATTTTGTTTTTTGTAATTTATTTTTTGGCCTAGCAATCCTATCCCTTCCGTTTCCCTTCCCCCGCACGACCTCAAGAAAATGACATGACGTGTTTTGTGCTTCGAGTGTGAATGTGTCCGCTCCGCTAACACCGCCCGCTCGAAATTACAAGAAAATTGACTATTTCGTGATCCAACCATTCAAAGACTCAACAATAGTGCAGTGTAGTGCAATACAGGACCTGGCAGTGGTTAAAGGTGCGAAGTCAGAGTTCGCCGGCCGGCGCCACGTGGAACCTTCGAGGTCAAAAGGTCAGTGTTCCTCCCTAATACATCCATCCCATCAATAAATAAAGGCACAGTACCTGCATATTGTTAACAAACCTTAGATCGCTTTTTAAACATACAGTCCACCAAGCTTATTAGCGCAACCAATACTAATATATTAAAAGTGAAAGTTTGTGTTAATAAGTTTTATGTATTGTGTGTATGTATATAACTTCTTCACGCTTAAACGGCTGAACGGGATTGAATGAAAATGCCGCAAGGGTAGACCATGTCCTGGACTAGCACATAGGATATTTTTCACTTTTTATCCCGAGAGTAAACCGGGTTAAAAAGTTATTAATAATATAATATAACAATCTATTTATTTCAAACTCAGATCCATAGAAGTGTTAATAACAATATTCTTAAGATCATATTATATTTTTACACAGTCACTATGGCCGACAGTAGTCATAATGATTTAAAAATAAACACACTCTATTTTCTATCGATAAAAGCTTTAACACTATAGAATGTAACACACTGCATCCTCACATTCCCGACAACAGGGCACTGAAATCATGTTATAACTGAAACTGCACTTTATAAGCGCATAAATTGGCGATCAGCCATCGTGCGGTTCAAAAACGGCTGTAATTGGCGCTACCATAATTTAATTCTGCTAACGTAGTGTTTGAGCTGATGCCAGCAAGCTCAAATTCAATAAAAATTCAAGCCAGCTCCCGCCCGAATCATGGGCCATCAATTTTGCTTCGATGTGCTCATTCCCATCGATATCTAGTACACAATCATGAAGTTACTGAGACTATCTTTTGTAAGGTCTTTTTTATGCTTGAACTACATTAGATTGACGCACACGTGTAACATGCCTGATTTGTACGTAGAATGACATCGCGAGGCGTGGTGTGGCGTGGATTAACTGTCATGTAGCTCTACATAACAGTACCACATACCACAGTGTCTCAAGACGAAAGTCTATGACCAGTGCGTGTTGCCAGTGATGACATATGGCTCTGAAACGTGGTCGCTTACAATGGGCCTCATAAGAAGACTCAAAGTCACCCAAAGGGTAATGCAAAGGGCTATGCTCGGAGTTTCCTTGCGTGATCAAATCAGAAATGAAGATATCCGCAAGAGAACCAGGGTTGCCGACATAGCGCGTAGAATTGCCAAACTTAAGTGGCAATGGGCTGGGCACATTGCACGCAGAACAGATGGCCGTTGGGGCCGAAAGGTTCTGGAGTGGCGGCCGCGTACCGGAAGACGCAGAGTTGGAAGGCCTCTCACAAGGTGGACCGATGACCTGGTCAGGGTCGCTGGAGTCCAATGGATGCGAGACGCACAGGACCCACCATTGTGGCGACGCTTGGGGGAGGCCTATGTCCAACAATGGACGTCTTTTGGCTGAAATGATGATGATGATGAGCTCTACAAGTCTAGGTTTTCATATAAAATGTATGGAGACCGATGCACCCAGATCGGCGTGTGTGGCACACGTGTGCGCAGTGTAGTTTTAGCACTACATGCATGGATAAGATGACAGCAAGACGAAAATATGCATCTTTGAAAAGAGAAAAGGATTTTGTGTGAAGAACATTGAATGAATCCAACGCCTTTCTCCCGCACCATTCTATAGCAGTTTTAGTGTAAGAAACTGAATGATAATTAACTAAGAAAGAGGTTCTAATAAAGGGCTGCCTACGTAAGTATTTATAATAATTTTCATTGAAGTTCGTATAATAGTTAATTAATTTCTTATCAGTCTTTCAAATAGTACTTTATGTTCGTTTATAAATATAGTTTTAGTTTATTTTTGTAACATTAAAAATAGAATTGGTTTGTTGCTCTTTCAAGTAATAAAAAACTGCAATTATCGTGTGGGCTTGTAGTGAATACCGTATTTATGCGTGTGTATAATTTTAGCATTTAACCATCAAACGAGGTGAATAGAAGGGTTGCGGGGTTGTTCAAAAGCGTCACCGTGGCTCAGGTCAGGGAACGCAAAAGACAGCTGAAGGTGCACGGATGGGTTTTAGTCAATCAAAATGTCAGATTTTCCCTCCCTCCCGCTATTTTAACATTGTTTGCATCAGTTTACCATCACAATTTATTAATTAACTGTATAAAACAAAACTGGCCAATTGCGAGTCTTACTCGCGCACCGTTCAATTTCCAAATCGAGCCTCGAAGATTTTTACGAATCGCAAAAAGTTTTTTTTTAATATACTTACTCGAAAACTGCCTTTTATCGCACTACGATTAGGTTCGATATGGCATATTTATCACCCGCGTGCTTTTTTTCAATTTATCAAAACAAGGGCTTTTTTCATTCCTATTTCATCATGGTCAAGAGTGATTATTATTTTTTTTAAAAGCAAAGAGGCGGATATTTTTAAGGTTTTAATAATTAATGAAAATTTAAATTGTGTTTTTGAACAGAATAAAATAAATAGACATGATTACGTAAGCAATAATTTGTTAATACCAACAAATTAACAATTATCTGTGTTCTAAATTCAAATATTTTTGAATTTTTATATTTTTAATATTAGGATGTATACGGTTTGATACCTTTGCTTCTTCTTCAACCTGCAAAGGTTATGCGCGGGAAAAAAGTACACCTAATATTAACTAACTTATTCATTTGTAATAGTTGTGATAAAGAAGATTTGAAGAGAATCCTTTAGATGCTACGCTATCAGATTATGTGATTGAGGTAAAAAAGTCTGCTGCCACCAAATCAAAACTAAATTATTAGGTAACTTTGGAAAATTTTCTTTAGTACAAAATGAACTAAAATGCGTCGTAATTTTCCGATAGAAGATAGAATTAGTGGATTTTTCATCGTATTTCTTCGTAATTGTATTGAAAAACGTCGTTTGATACATGTGGAGATTTGTCACTGCAGCACTCGGCTTCATAACACCCTCGCCTGTACGGCTCGGGTGAATTTCGCCTCGGCTGCAATGACAAACTTTCCCCACTTGTATCAAAATGTACTATTTTGTGACGTAACTACTGCAGACCTACAAATTTACAGTTTTTAGATTTTTTTCTACAATTGTGCTATAAGACCTTGCTTCATGCAAAAATGGTGTTATAGCGAAACTCTAAATCATTTTGTTCCTCTCTTTTTTACCTATTAATACGTTGCTGCGTTGTTTCCGACCCATTATAATTGTGTTCACTTGAAAACGCAGCATTTAAAAAAAACCGTCGTTACAATGTGTGTTAAACTTGCCAAAAAGAAGTCAAGTATGAAGTTTTAAGTACTCATGTATTCATCATTTAAACAAATGTGTTTAATTCCGCCGTTTAATTGCACTTCTATATACATACTAGCTGACCCGGCAAACGTTGTTTTACCTTATAAATTATTTCTAGGTGAACAACCCTTATCACTTAGGGGTATGGAAAATAGATAGTAGCCGATTCTATGACCTACTGAATAAAATTTGGTAAAAATCGGTAAAGCCGTTTCGGAGGAGTACGGTAACTAACATTGTGACATGGAAATTTTATATATTAGATTAGATTAGATAAAAAAATAGATACAGAAAATATTTTTTATTAAATTACTTAATAAAAATATTCCATCCAACGAGACAATTTTAGTTAGCAAAGCGCTTTTCTCGTTATTACGTTCTACTAACTCCTGTTTTCAGGAACACATATTTAATTATTCGGGAACAAGAATTCATAAGGCGAGAATGAAGTATGCATATCATTAAAAAGTTGGACCACAAACTCCGGGGTTACAACAGAAAGTCAGACGCTGTCGTGTTTACCTAATATTGACGGAAATACTCATACCTGAGCTATTGATTGAGATATTTTAACTGTTAAAATAAACCATAGTGCAGTAGGAATAGGATAATGATCATCAACATTATCTTACTAACCACCGAGCACTATTCAGAGCTACAGAGCCTTTCTAATGAAAATATGAGCTGAAGGTATATTAGTGCCCATAAGACTATTGCCAGTAGGTTATTTTGATTTACAGGCATTTATTTAACGAAACTTATAAAATCTGAAAAGCACTTTTATTTATGGTAAACAAAATTCCAAAATTCGAAATAACATTTTCATCTACTGACATCTACAATTTAAGAAAAAGTGTACAAATAGCATGGTTTGTTTATTAACTTATTAATATACACACAATCCGCAAGGTTGCTGACGTATCCCAAAGAATCGTCAAAGTTAAGTAGCAGTGGGCAGGGCTCATAGCTCGCAAAACGTCTGTTCTAGCTCGATCGACCATCTGGTCGATAGCTTTTACTAGCTTTCAGTTTTTACTAACACTTATGGGTTTATTGTGGTCTGAAATAAATGTTTATTATTATTATATAGTTGAAAGGCTAGCCAACTTAAAGTAGACTGGGCATGATATGTCTGCTGAATGTCTAATTAATATTTGAGCCCATAAAATACCGGATTGATGATAGGAAACAGTGACGCGGGGCCGCGGCAGACCACGAAGCTGATGGCTGTACGACCTGGATATCTTCCTAAATAATCGGAATAAGAAAACGAGGAACCGTGATCGTTGGAAAGAATGGAGAGAGGATTTTGCCCAGCAGTGGGACAAATTAGCTAGCTACAATAAATTAATATTATTTTTAGGTAATCTTTTTATGGAGTGAGATACATGCTTACCACCGTATAATCTTAGGTATCGGGTAAACTTGCAACTGCACTAGATGTGTAACTAACACTTCGAATGTACTTTGATAAAACGCCATTTGTGGTAACAATAATTTACGAGTATATATGATGAAAATATATATGACAATATCTTATTTCAAAATTGTTAAGCTACAAGAAAAAAATCTATCTCGAAATAAAGTTTTTTATATCAAACCTAAAAATTCTACAGCTGTTCGAAAGCATTTTCTTTTAAACCTTATTAGAAAACTTTGGTCAGTCTTCTACATAAACCGAAGTATTTTGTACGTATCTAACTCTTGTAACTATCAAAAGTCACAAATGTCAACCCACTGAAACATTGGCAGCAAATAAAGCGAAACATTGTTTGTTTTGTGTATAAGAAAATGTAACCTTTATTTTCGTAGAGAAGTTAGTCCCCACTTTCAACGAAACTTTTACGTCGTTCCCACATCAAACACGACGAAGTTTGTTAAGTTTTTAACACAACTCTTCTGACTTTTGGAGTATCTTGAAGTTAACATTGACATTTATTCAAAGTGAATCTGGAGACGCTGAACTGGTGATGTATTAAATACGAATGCTATTAACATACTCGATGCATTGGTGTTAAACATGATTGGGATATTCTTGTTGTCTATTGACAGGTTAAGACCGTGGCCCCTGGCCCTGGCCCGTCATGGTAAGCCATGACCAAGGTTAAAATGTCAGCCATGCGAGCGAGAAAGATGGATGGTGCAATACACCCTAAGCAATTCAGTTTAGGTCGTCAAATGGATCACGGTAAGAGAGCCTGGTAGGCCCTCAGTACATAAAAAGTTTGACGAAGGCGTATTTATTCTACTGTGCCACTTAAATTTAAAAAAGTTGAATGTTATCATTGAAAACCCAAAAAAAAAAACGATAAAAAAGAAATATATATATATAAGTTTTTAACTCAATGAACTCAACTTTAAAGAGACTAAACTAGGGAGAAAAACAACGTAATGAGTCAGTATGTTCGAAACAAAAGAATCTGCAGTATTATTCAAAAATAAATTTAAGTTAATCAAAATAAATGAAACATATAAAAAAATGTTAAGGAATATAATAACTGTGCTGCCACTTATTACCTAATTAAAATTTGTGACTTTTGTTGATTTCAAGGTATACAGAGTTATAGACTTCTAAATGGTAAAGATCGGTCACAAAAAAGAAAAACTATAGGGCTGCAAGCCACGTTCCAAAGCGTAGATATCCATGGAGTAGAAGAGCAAGAAACTTCACGGACAATCTTTTAATTCAATAAATTTAATAGAAATAAAATTGTGGTTAAATACATCATTAATGTTGGAATTGTATGCACATTTATATGAGAACGATGTACAATTGTACATAGACGTACTTACCCGTTAAAAGCAGATGATAGCGTAAACAAACAAAGAGCCCAAATTCAACACCACATAAATGTAATCGAAACTCATGTAAGTTAAACAACATTTAAAGTAATAAAACAAACATTATACCTTCAGCGCGGCCACCGCAGAACGTTTCCCGTCATTACCGCCGCCGAGTGAACGGTAATGAACGATTTAAAAGATATTGCAGCGCTATTAAAAATATTCCCACCATCCCAGATAATGTTCATACTTTCAAAAACACGATAGTTTTACCGGGGAGCGCCGGTTACCTAAGGCGAGGAACACACGGCCCGATCTCCCCACAATTCATTTCTCATTTCCGTAACGTTCGCCCGCGCTGATCCTCGCTCGGTCACAAACTCTCATCTTGTAACAGGTAATTTATTTTACTTAAAACGCCTTCCATTCCAACAAATAACGGTTTGGAGAATGGAATGAGCTGGATACTTGCAGTTTTAACTAAGGTTCTGTAAAATATTACTCGATTAGACTTTTCGCGCGCACGGTTTCCAAGTCCGTGATTTTCCAAGCGAGACAGGTTTTGCTCAATTCCTTTGGATTTGTTTTACATTGTTCTGTATTGCTTATGGTTTGAAACAGCAAATAAAACTCTTTGATTTATGAATCGCTTGAAAGCTAAGCTGTGAATGGATAAGCCGTATGAATCGACTCTCTGAGCTATCGATTCGCACTTGAGTATCGTTCACTTTGACGATTGAACTCATGCAAGGGTTCTTTTTTTATTTTCATGGCTTTTTTTCAAATTTTGACGGAATATCGTCGATGTAGAGCGGGGATTCACTATGTGATTTTTTTTACCAATGATGCCAGAACATAGTTAGATAACTTAAAGATGTCTTGGCATCATTAACGCATTTTGGGCAAAAATGTCACTTAATGAATTCTCGGTCTACAACGACGAATACGAGTTATTTTATTAGAAATTGGTTTTTTTAAAGTATGATGTAAATATAACAAAACAACACCTTATTTTTATTCTTATTGTAATATATATACAGAGATTATAAATATATATTAGAGATTTAAAATCGATCTCAGTTTTAAAAAATCTGCTGGACTGTGCATTTGCGTTCGCCTAATTGGTCAAAATGTACTGAACTTGGCTGATTTTTTTTCGCGATTTCGGGTTTGGTCCCAGTTTGGTCCCATAGTAAAAGTTGTTTGTTTTCATGACTACAATCACGTGTTTAAATATTGTGCACTAATTACCAGTCACCCTATATATTTATAGTAGAAGGTATTTATAGTTATTTAATTATTATTATTTCTCATATTTTATATGTGTTATTATCACATTCTTCTCTTGCTTCCTACACACTATTGTCTAGTTATCTTTTGATTTCTCTTTTCGCAGGTCTGGAAGGAATTTCTTTAGAAATAAGCAGTACCTTTGTAATAATGTGTAAATAAATAATAAAATAAATAAATGAATATATACCTACTACTCTAAAATCAACAAACAAAATTGCGATGTGACAGTTGTCAGCAGTAATTTAAATTGATGTTTTAAAATCCACCGTTACATTGCATACAAGCTTGCCTAGGCAATTAAAACTGAAAAGTATTTTTAATACCAAACAACACATCATGCGTGTTATCCCATTACATTTTTTTCTAACGATGTCTGCGTTCCATTTGTGTTTATTAAAATAAAAACACTGATATAAATGTATGTGACTATTAGCAGAATTACTTTTTATTTAGTTTATAAATCTTTGTTAAACTGGCTACCCTTGGCTGGATGGAATCTATTGAACATTCCCCTCTCTCGGATCTGGTGAAGGTGAGTTTTTCAGTTTTCTAAATGGATTTATCGATTTCAGGTAAATTTTCATTACCATCGTATCTGATGCGCAGATTTCCGATCACACATATCTTCTCTTATACTATCGTATCAGCTCGATTTCGTTCGGAGAGAGGCGAGAGATCACTTCTGAGCTGGCCAGACAGGGTTCAAGCGAGGTTTATCGCCACGGGAATGTCTTGCACCTGTTATTAATTGGAAACGAATTTTGACTTTCCGAGAGACGCAACGTTGGAAGGCCTCCCGCAAGGTGGACCGATGACCTCGTAACTGTCGCGGGTATCCAATGGCACAGGACAGGTAATTATGGCGACAATTGTGGGAGGCTTATATCCAACAGTGGACGTCTTTCGGGTGAAATGATGATAATGATGAAAGATTCTTTTTAATATCTCTCATAAAATTCCAATAGAAGAGTACTTAACTATATCAAACCTTAGCTTTTCAAAGTAATCTACTAATTCGTCAATTTAGTTTTATTGCAGTTCTGCAGCAAGTTTTCGCTTTACCACAGTTTATTTTGTACGGATATGGAGCGAATGTGGCGAGACTAATTTCACGGTGACTTTGAAAGAGAGCCAGCGAAAATCAAAGCTCAGTTTACTCGTAAAATATATAGCTCTGGTCTATATTTTTGGTCGGTAGTTGAGCGCTATTTCAGTTGCCGTGAAATATGGCACTCGTTTCGTACAAAAAATATATTTTTTCAGTTTGATAAGTCGGCAACATGTAAATAGTAGCTAGGACTGTGTATGTTTAGCTTTGTGAAAGAGCAGCCCTATATTTTGTAACGGCTAAAAAATATTTTTTTAATCTGTTACTTTTATTTTATTCATACTTTAATGAACTTCATCATCTACATATAATGGTTCACACTGATATTAGCGAACACGTTCACAATGGGATCATTTTACAAAGTTGTTATAATGACGTTTGTCATTTTTACAATATCAGAATCATATTATAAAGGTGAACGTATCTTTGGGTTTTTCCAAAGGTGGGTAATCATCCAATCACTTCTTTCGCTCTAGGGTGAAGCGGGAGGGTGTCTCAGATTTTTACTGAATAAATCATACCTGTGTCCTTCCGAGTTCTAGAACCTAAATTATTTTTGAATAGAGCCGCTTCACCATCGACGATTACATCACTGCTTATCATCAGTATCTCTACCATGAGTTTTAAGCAATAGTATTCGTCGCTACTCGATATCGACGCCGTAAATATTTTGTATGGCAAATTTTGGTTCTGCAAGTGACCGCTAGAGGCGCTGCAGTGGGATCGCAGTCAAGCTCTGTTTTATATCCATTAAAAAAAAAGATTCAAAGCTACCGTTTGTTACTGAAACCTAAACCAATCAGATGGATCGTTTAGTTACTACCCCTACTAACTTTATTGGCTCCGGTTATTGTCAATTAAAGGTTACGGTTTTTAATTGAAGCCGGTATCTCGTTGCAAAGTAAATCAATTAGTGCAAAGGGTGTAGGCGGAGCTCGCAAATTGATTCAGTTTGCCCAACCTCTATGGGGCTTGTGTCATAGTCATTTAGACGTTGTGTAGCTAAACATTTTTTCCAATTACGGTGTGAAAATTTAAACCAGGGCCCTTCCCATTCCCAACTCCATTTTGTACCGGACTCTTAATAGGATGAACGCTAATGTTAGGGAAATAGGTGCAGTCATTCAGTTGATTTTGTTAGGGTGTTTGTAATATCGTGCGGATTTCATCACTTATGCGGGATTGCCCCGCACGCGTAGCCCCCGCAAATGTCCTTTTCATAAAATTATTTAGTGTACTGCGTGAAATACGCATGCGGGACGCGGTGCGTGATACCAAGCAGCAGCCAGTTCCGCATGGGGAGCTCTGGAGCAATTTCGCATGCGTGATGAAATCCGCACGATATTAAAAACACAGTAAAAGCACAGTTTTATAAACGGGAAAATATACAGGACTCTCCCAATATGATTATTTCATCAGGAAACCAAAATAAAATAAATAAAGATTGACGGATTTGAAGTATATAAGGAGCCAAAGAAAAGGCCGGGATTTTTTTTTCTTCAGCCAGCCTGTTATGAAACAGTGGATAAAAAGAATTTCTAGAATTAAATATAAACGCAAAAAAGATGTTTATACTTAAGTAGTTACATAATTATGATTTTGTTAATTATTCATTAATTCCCAAAAGGACGCCTGCGTCCGCACACCTATTGTCTTTCTATTGTGTCTCTAATTACGGTATTCTACAGGTTAAATCTCAAATAAAAACACAAACAGAGAATGAAAATTGCCATAGAAAAAAAAATTACACTTGTTATTAAAGAATATTGTATGTAGTGGCAAGAAGAAAACGCCAGGGGGTATGTTAGTTACAAAACGAGCACACGTCACGTACCTAAGAATTATATATATAATAGGCATTAAAATGACAAAAGAACCTTTGTAGGTTCGTATAATTATTTCCAGTAAACAGCGTATTACATACCAGAATTTATTCATATTAAAGACATACATAAATAAACAATGCGATTACCACAGCTTCATTCCAGTTTCATCGGAGGTGTGCAATGGTTGTGTCACAACCATCATTTATGTAAAACTGTGGTCCCTTTAATAAATTAATCAACTGGTGCATTTATAGGCGAGTGCTACAAATTGCTCAATAATGATTTTCATGGCACAGCTTGTGCAAATTTATAATTTCCTCACACAAAATATATAACCTAATTACGGACCGTTGAATGGTGGACGGAAAATTATTGGTATCAGGAGCTGGCGTTCGCGGATCACGCGTTTAATTTTACTTAATTGAATGACAATTGAATGTTTAATTGTAAGGAAGAATGATTTCAAGTAATCACTGTATTGCGTTGGTAATTTAACATATTAAACGTCAACTACGAGATATGTCGTAGGTAGATGATTTCTTTCTCGGATGCCACGTATGAGTTATATCGTAGGACTTCCTTGATCGTAGATGGCTTCTGATAGAAGTTTTAATATAGCCGGTGTCTAAGTACGAGATATCTCGCATACGATATATCTTTATTTGTTATATGGATACTGTTAGTTATCTTGATTAATAAAGACGCCAGCTACAAGATTTCTCGTTTCGGCAAACCACAGCTGCACATTACCACTATTACTGTTGCTCTTTGCAGGCCTGATTTATTATAAGAAGTACAAATCATTAACTAGTACTTAGTTTGCGAACTAAGTCAAAAAAAAACAATCCACATAGTCCTTTTTTATGGATGGTTACCGGACGGTCAGATAGCGAGCTACCCATAGCTCGCCGTCTGCAAGCCCGCGCCTACGTTGGCTGGAAATCAGGATCGGAATCGGAACCCCCGCGGCGGCTGGGCCGCGAGGGCCGTTGCCTCTCGCGTGCGGCCTCCTCCTTTGCTAGCATTACTGCTTCGCAGAAGGAGGCGACCGCCTGCCATCCCTCCTCGCTCCGGACCATGGCCCCTACCAGGGCCTGGCGCGAGAGATCGCCGCTGCCGATCGCCCTCACGAGAACACGGCGATGCTCTGCCCAAGCGGGGCACACTTCGAACGTGTGCTCCACGTGTGCGTGTCCTCCGGGCAGTCCACGCAGTGGTGGCACCCGGGCGTCGGTTCCGCACGAATCCAGAACAGGAACCTCCCGAACTTACCGTGTCCGGTGAGAACCTGGGTCATGCGGAAGGTTAGGACGCCGTGAGGTCTTTCCAGCCACGCCTCAAAGAGGGAAAGTAACAACAGCTGTAGTGCGTACTGGAACAGTGGTGCTATTCTCTAAAAAAACGAATCAATTCATCCTATTTGGATGTTCGACGTTGCGGCAGCGCTGCGTTCTCTTAGAGAATAGCACCACAGGTCAATCCGAAGCCTTTTCGTCCTCAATATAGTCCTTAACTGTGTAAAAAGCCTTTTGGCAAAGTTTTCGTTTTACAAAGGATTTGAATTTATTAAGGTATAGTGGTTGAATATGGCTATTTCTTTAGCTCCCTATTTTTTTAAGCCTTGTTGCAGGAACTACCTAGTATTAAAATTATGAATATTACTATATTTTTTAAATATGTTTATATTTTTATGGGCATACAAAATATTCTCGTAAATATACTGCGAAGGTACAGTCATTATATTGATATCTTTAATTTTTTCTCTGCGGGAGCATCTGGGACTTCGACTGGGAAATCGAACGAATAGCCCTTTTCTGCAAAACGAAAATTGTCTGGATATCGGCAGCGTTTCCCCAAAGTAGGATACCATACGACATGACACTATGGACATAGCTAAAGTATACTAAACGGGCTGTCTCTATATCAGTTAAATTTCGAATTTGTCTAACAGCGTATGCTGCATAGCTAAGTTTTTTAGATAATTTGTCTATAAGTGGGCCCCACTGAAGCTTAGCATCTAGAGTTATGCCAAAGAACGAAGAGTTATTATTATTGTTATAGTATCTAACTGTAGTATTAGTTTTTTTTTTATGGTAGGTAAAATTATCCAATGACAAATCCCGACCTTGGGCGGAGCGGGAAGTAGTGTCAGACTCTTACTGACTAAAAACCTACCCCGTTCCTTCGTAGCCTATCGTGCCGGGGCCGAGCATTCCTTTCGGAATTAACCCATGACCCCAGTAGGCTTCGACCCTGCCTGCCTGCAGTTAGCAGGCTGGGCCTCTTCGGTGTGCTGACAGCTCCTTGAGGCGCGCGGGAACAGAACGCGCCGTCGACGACTTGGGCTCGGTCCGGTCGGTTACCGGACGATCGGACAGCGTGCTACCCATTGCACGCCGTCCGCAAGCCCGCGCCTACGGGGGCCGGAAATCGGGATCGGAATCCCGGCGGCGGCTGGGGCGAGCACCCCGTTGCCTCTGCCTGATGCGGTCGGCCTCCTCCTTTGCTAGCATTACTGCTTCGCAGAAGGAGGCGACCACCTGCCATCCCTCCTCACTACGGACCATGGCCTGAACCAAGGTCCGGCGAGAGAGATCGCTGCCGCCGATCGCCCTCACGAGGACACGGCGATGCTCCGCCCAGGCAGGGCACACCTCTACAGTGTGCTCCACCGTGTCCTCCGGATGTACTGTAGTATTAGTTAATGATTTTTACCCTAGAATTATTGGGTGTACAATATATACAAAACGTAAAGATATTATAAAAAGTGGTTTTAAAAAAACAAATTACAAAAACAAATTTATAATAAAATACCAGAATCAATTAGAAAGTTGGATTTGACTGGGTTTAAGAAGAAATTTAAAGAACTTTTATGTAATAAATGCTATTATAATTTAAATGACACTGACAATTTGTCATCTTACTATATTATTTATGTGATTTTATTTGACTGACATTTTTAATTTTAACTATATTAACTATAACAATTTAATGAACCTAACTTTTTTAATATTTGTACGCCCATGTGGTAGAACGTACCGAGACTGAATGTTTAAACCTAAGACCATAATATACCATGTTCTAACAAATAAATGATTATGATCACGGACAATACGTCTGTTAGTACTTATTAAGACACAATAAGTACCTTTTCTCTTTCTACATTCAAATACATTTCTACTAAACAGATCGGGTTGATAAAACCACCTAAGAACGCCGATATCTCCACCGCACACTTTAAAACCTCATGACGAAGGTATAAACAAACACTAAGTATTCAAACTTGGTATATTGCTATCATTGTTTTGCGGTCTTTGGGCCATACCCTTCTAACGCGAAACACGTATTTGTGGTTATCAAATTGTCCGGGTTGCCTTGTCTTCAAAGTGCTTTCGATGTGACAGTGCGATTGCTCTTGTAGAATAAACTGGGCCTGCCCACAGCTTTTGTACGCATTGGTGAGAATCAAGGGATTCGTGAAAATGAAGGCGTGATGTGAACTCAACAGACCTAAGCGTTTATATCCTTTTTTAAGGGTGGCTGAAGTTCCGTGTAGGATCTGTTTTAAGTAGGCAGTCTTTTTGTTGAATTTGTTCTGTACACATGGAACAAAATTTTTACAACTAAATTATTTTGAAAAGTAGAGAAGAGAAGGCTTGAATAAGGAATGCCGAAAAAAGGATTTTGAAAACCAGAAATTCATAAAGGAATCGGTTTGTCGGTAAAATTAATTCAGATTTTTTTTTCTTTAGTCTATGATTTCCAACTGCTGGGCAAAGGTCAACCCCAATTCCTTCCAGTTATTTTTCACTCGGGCCACCTCGAACCAGCCTTTGCGGTAATCGCGGACCGATGACCTGTTCAGGGTCGCTGGAGTCCGATGGATGCGAGACGCACAGGACCGGTCATTGTGGCGACGCTTGGGGGAGGCCTATGTCCAACAGTGGACGTCTTTTGGCTGAAATGATGATGATGATGACGATACCTACAAAAAAAAAAAACAAATCTTTCTTCTTTATAATATTAAGTAGTTTTATTCAGAATGTATATGTAATTTTTTTTGAGGTATTTCTTCAATTACTATCAGTATATCAGTTTCAGATATTTTATTTATAGAACATAGGTAGGTAAACAAAAAGTACAGATGTGATGTCAATATAAAATGAACACTATGTTTTGCCGTCAATGGCGTACAAATATTTATATGTATAACAATTATGATGCAGCATTGGATAAATTAAAAAAATAAATAAAAACATTCAAAATTAATTAAATCAAATTAAAATTAAGTTAAAATTAAAAAAAAAAACATTAAAAAAAATTAAGATAACGTCCTCTTGTATCCGTGGTAACATAGTGGACTCTAGCAGAATAACGCTGCACTGTTTATTATTTTATATTCCGCAGCAAATACTGAGTCTTGATCTCGCTCAGATCTATTTATTTTTAACCGACTTCAAAAAAAGAGTGTTTCTCAATTCAACCGTATATATGCTATGGAAACGAAATATTCATAAAAGTTTTTTTTTATACGTGTTTTATGTATTCTAGACAGCTACTTTCAAATTACAGGTATAGTAATGGTTTCGCTGAACAAGCTAATAGTTATCATGAACCAATATTTCATTGAAATGGCAACACTATTGTTTGCTTTTATGTAGGTACAGTCAACATCGAAAGTAGGTTAATAGTATGTAAAGTTTCAAAATACTTGTTTATGAATCAAATTGTCGAAAAAAGAGCATATTGTATTTATTTGCACACTTAACACCTCTGCTCTCACATTCGAGGTAAACAGGTGTGATGATGTGTGATGTTATGCAGTAAAGAGAGAAAAGAAAATCAAGTTGATGTGATTCTAAAATTCAGTCACCATGAAGAGCAAAAGCGTGTAACGAGGATAAACTCGGATTATTGAAAATTCTTCCTAAAAACGGGGACCAGTTTTGAATTTGGAAACGCGGAAGTTAGTACACTTATTTTTCTAAGTTATATCGTCACGTATTGGGAGCTCCTTCTGTAAAGCTTCTCAGTAGTTACCGAAATTTAAATTTCGAAATGATCCGCGATTTTTATCACTAACTGTACATTATTGTATTAGGAATGTTCACACATTTTGGCACATGAAAATGCATCATGTTATTGTCCATACTGGGGGAATTGGAATAACACTGGTAGTCTGGTACGAACTGAAAACATTACATTGTTATCATTTCAAATGATTAGTATCTAATGTTATGTAAACCCACACATTTGACTGGCGGTATTGGACAGTGCTAATTGTATTGTGTAGTACCACAAAATAATAATTGTTCTGCTTTTTGAACATTTGTAGATAGTTGTATGTTAAATGTATAAGATAGGTGTTGTGTAGGAAATCATGAAATAATTCCTCCTGCTGTGAGTGGAGAGGGAGTGTCGAAGTTTTATTGACTAAAACCTAGCTGTGCTTTTTTAAGTTGTCCGACATAGGTTTCCGCCTCAAAAATGTAAGGTTTCATAAAAAGCATGATAACATTAAATACATTATCACATCATACTGACCATATATCTTCTTTACAACAAAGGTATTACAACTAATTTCACTCATCAACTCGACACACAATAATATCAGTAATACTTATCTTTTGTCAATGGTGATTTTCCGTCGAATAAACGACAAAAGAGACTGAATACAATGTGACGAAAAGAAATACTATTGAATCAAGCGTTATTATGGTCACAATAATAGTTACGTAAACTGCTTATTATATCAGGCCGTTATTGTCCTACTACAGGGCCAAGGATGTTTTATAGCAGGATTCACTACAATTTTTATTTATTAAGGAAGATAAAATAATAATAATTGTATACCAAAATTGTAATATAAGTTGAAAGACGTCCACTGTTGGACATAGGCCTCCCCTAAATAGGTATCGCCACAACGAACGATCCTACGCGTCTGTTTTAGGTAGTTTAGGTAGGTTTTTAGGTATTTTAATAATTGGAATTCGTATTTTTGATGTTTCGAATTATCATTAAGTCGGGCTTTTTGTTATTCGGTTTATTGAAACTCGGTATTTTGAGATCAGTAATTTTAAACGTTAGAAACGGTTTTTGAAATTCGTATTTATGACTGATGGAATAAAGTTTTTCGTATTTATGTAGTGTACCAGTCCACACCACAATGTGATAATGAACTCATTACACTATTTCGTGTAGTGTCTATTCTGTAGCTGTGTCTATTACGAAGAACACTTTCCTACGCTTCTAAAAACCTAATGCCTAATTCATACGTGGGCCCAGCCTCGGCCAATCGCTATTGTGAGTGCCAACGACGATTGGCCGAGGCTGGGCCAACGTGTAAACTAGGCATAAGCTTTGCGTGATTATATTATATAGGTAATACATGAGCTGACCCGGCAAACATTGTTCTGTCAAAAAATATTAAATAAAAAATAGGGGGTGCGGTAAGAGAGTAAAAAATTGCCGACGACCTATTCTTAGACACACGAACAAAAATCATAAAAGTCAGTCAAGCCGTTTCGGAGGAGTTCGATAACAAACACTCTGACCCAAAGTTTTTATACATTAGATTATATTGGTATTAAATTGTTTATCAAATTTCATTCAAACCCGTTTAGTCGTTTGAGCGTGAATTAGTAACAAACATACACACACATAAACGCACATACATACGTACATGATATGTTTGTATTTGCGTGAGGGATGAGAGTGAGAGATGTGTGACAGGTGAGAGTATGATAATACACATAATTTCACCTTTTTAAAACTTGTGTGAAGTGTTATTATGTTCTGAGGCGATCAGAGATAGGTATCTAATAGATTCAGTTTAGTGTTACACTGATTTAAGTCAAACAATAAAATATAATTATAAGATGTTCCTAATCTCAATGTCGATTCCCAAATAATAAATTTTATAGTCTTTCTCTTAATCAAATATTTTTTAAAGTATTTTTACTAAAATGCTTATGCCTTTACAAGCCCGCACTTTGACGTTCTCAATCGCCACAGATTCAATAAACATCACTATGGTACAGAACTTCAGAACTTGATACGCGGGAATCTTAGCAATAAATATCAAAGAAAATTACATTTTTCTTTTCATGATTATTCAAAAAACCGCGATCATCTAAATAAAACGTCTTCGAAACAAAACATGAAAGATGATACTAAAAAACTTACCAAAAACCGCCAAAAACTTTCCACGACAACAGACTCCAAACACAAGAGGAACGAGCGAAAACTTTGCTCAACAAAACAGTTGTTACTCTCGCTACAATCAGTTTAACAGATAGCTAATTCAACTAATTAGAGCAAACAGTTGCTCTGATTACAACATAAGTAATGGCACAGCACTAGTGCAGGGACATGGTAATTTGCAATGCTTATTTGCAATGACATATACGGACACGTTACGTTGAACCACGTGACTATTATCAAGTGAAATCAATAGCGTCTTCCGTATGTAATTAGACAGGATTGTTGTACTTTATTGTTGGCCTTGGTAAGGACAATTGCTGGCACAAAATATCGCCAATAGTTAAAAAAATAGCCACCGTGTAAGTACCAGAAGACGCTGCTTTGTATAGCCCCAAAAAAAGTGTCAATGATCTGGTGAGAGTTGCAGAGCTCCGATAGATGTGAGTACTCCATAAGTGATGCTTGAAGAGAGGTCTGTGTCCACCAGATGAAATCTTTCGAATGAAATGACGATGATTATGGTATGACAATTTAGCATAATTTACTGGGCCCTCTATGATCAGTGCCCGTCAGTGTTGAAAAGTGTCGCAGTAACTGAAAATACACAGGTGGGTTTTAGCCGGTAAAACTCTGATACTTGCTTTCGCTCTACCCGAAGCGGGCAGTGTTGTTTGATACTTATTAAAAAAAGGCAGATAAGTGTTTAATATCACTTCATCAGTAAATTCAAATCCCATTTTTTAAGTTTTTTTTTATATGTTAATGTATATAATTATACAAACATAAATATTGACAAAATTTCGTTAGGTTTTCACCATCTGTTTGATGATATGTTTTTTATTGCTATTTGCCTTGTAGACAGGAGTCCCTGGTATCCTAAAATACAAGCCACGGCTTAGTTGCACCAGTTTCCTACAAATTAATATTACAAGTATAATATCACATCAATATTTTAAGTTTTAGTTATCTACCTTTATTGTTATTTGTGGAACATAAATCAAAAAGCGTTATTATTTATTATTAATATTAAGGGCGCACTTATTGCTACGGAAACCACACTAATAACAGTTTAAATAGTTTATTCTCATAAAAACAAAATGTAATAAATTCATTACTTATTTAACACTTATAATATGTTATATCATCACACTAATAATTTAATGCCGAAAGTGTGAGTTTGTATGTTTGTTATTTCTTTACGCTCAAAGGGCTGAACGGATTTCGATAAAACTTGGTACACGGGTAAAACATATCCTAGAATACCATATATTATGTGAAACCGCCGGCAGTAGCTAGTGTTTACGGCGAAAGATTTGATGTATGTGTATATATTTAGGTCCTTTATGCTCAAACGTCTGAACTTATTTGGATGATATTTAAGACACAGGTAAACTATTTCTTGGAATAAAATATAGGATACTTATTATCCCATTACTAACTTTCTTTGAAATGATTTTCTACTTTACCGAAGGCGAAGTCACCGACAAAAATTGTCCATCATATGGAACAAAAACCATTGTCCATACCATACAATTATATAAACGACACGATAATTCTAAAATAATTACTTCGAACACCAAAATAGTTTTTCAAACAAAATTGTTTGAAAACTACAATTACAAATGGTAATGAATATATTATAATATACCTACATCATTTAACGGCTACTACGTGGTTTTTATAAGTGGTTCGGTGTATTTTCAATCTGTAATTTATAAGTATAATTTTAATATAAATGTTTTTCATTAATTCTTTGAGAGAATTACTGCCTTGAACATTATTTTTAAAGAGTTTGTACACGTCTAAACTATATAAAATAATAATATTTTTATTAGAATATCATTGATAGACAGGTAATTAATTATTATTCATAGATATTATGATATAGCATATGATACTGTGAGATTGCATGAAAAACTTACCTTGTTTTGTCTGCAGAGGCTCGCATAGATGGTCTCCACGCCATCATGTGTAAGAAAGCGACCTCCTTACTACGGCGACTGTAACAAGATTCAGGCGGAGACGACGCCTGGGTGTCGCCACTGTGCGGACCGCCCGGAGGACACGGTGGAGCACACAGTCGAGGTTTCCTCCGCTTAGGAAGAGCATCGCCGTGTCCTTGTGGGGGCGATCGGTGGCGGCGATCTCTCGCGCCGGACCTTGATTCAGACCATGCTCCGGAGCGAGGAGTGACAGGCGGTCGCCTCCTTCTGCGAAGCAGTAATGCTAGCAAAGGAGGAGGCCGACCGCATCAGGCAATGGCGCACACGTCGCCGCCGCCGCCGGGATTCCAATCCCGATTTCCGGCGATCTAAGGCGCAGGCTTACGGACGGCGGGCAATGGGGAGTTCGCTGTCTGTCCGTCCGGTAACAGACCGGTCCGAGCCCAAGTCGTTTACGGCACGCATTGTTCCCGCGCGCTTCAAGGAGTTGTCAGCAAAATGTAGGGGCCCAGCAGGGCCGAAGCCTACTGGGGCCTAGGGTTATGTGAAAATGAACCCCGGGGCCCTGGAATGAAGGCAATGAAAGGAGCAGGGTAGGTTTTTAGTCACCTGACGCAGGTCCTCAACGGTCATAGCAAGTTCGGGAGCTTCCTGTTTTGGATTCAGGCGGAACAAACGTTAGGATGTCACCATTGTGTGGATTACCTGTAGGCCATGGTGGATCATAAGGTGGAAGTTTCTCAGAGTCACAGGTTACCATAGCTCTGGATTTGTCAGGACAAATAGAGACGAAGAGTCCAGTTTCAATGAAGGAGTGCATTTTCAATAAAATACAAAAGTTGTATTAATTACTCAAGCCCTAAGTGAACGCCGGCACTCGCAAACCTATTATCTTACTATTATGTCTCTAATTACGGTATTCAAATGATTAAAAGTAAAACAAAACAAAATAAAAAAAAGACTTACTAAAAAGTTAAACTAAACTAAAAGTAATATTTCTTTTGTAGATAAAGCCAATATGGTAGGTGCATAAAAAAGAAAAAAAGTCGTAACGTGGTTTGTTATCAACCACTTTTCCGAAACATTCCATTATATTCAGCCACCCACTAATCATTTATTCACATCAAAACAAACACAAAAAATAATAACCAGCAACCACCCTCTCTGCTTCAAATAATAATCGGTTTGTGTAAATACACGGGCGCGGGCGATACCGATACCGTGTCCGGACGATGGCATATTGCTCGGGATAATCCGGCCGGGCTATCCGATGTCGCGTACCGTCGAGACTACATCGTGATTCTGATCGAGATTTGACAGTTTCGTGATTATACGTAATGAGTATTTGTTGGTGGTGATTTAGATTCTGTTAATGATAGGTTCTTAAGCTAAACTTGTCTGATTTCTAAGTTAAGCAAAATTTTTAATTTACCTGAGGCGTGGCGTTTTTTTTTTTAATTTGAGAAATAACCGAATGATTTCGAGGGCGGAGCTAAATCCACACCTAAGTTCCTTCAATTGCCTTGCTTTTGCGTTCGAAGACCACGGCTTTCTCTTTCAGAAGTTGCCCCATGTCTCCACTAAGCTTCGTCTCTTCTGGGCCCATACGGTTTTGGTCAACGACTCGGACTTGATCCGTACGATCACCGGATGGCCGTATGGCGAGCTACACATTGCTCGTCGTCAGCAAGTCCACAAGTACCGAGAAGCGCGGCGTTTGAAGTTAGTATTAATCAGTAGAAAAATATGTAAATATAATATAAGTAGGTACTGTCACCTCTTGTTTTTTTTCCACTGCACTACCACACCGAACCCGCACCAAACCGTACTATCTGAAAATCCATTGTGTACCAAACTAAACAATAAAAAACCGATTCGAGGTCGTAAATCATATTTGAATAAGCATATAAATTGACACTGACCTGCAAAATGTAAAAAATAAATAAATTGAATTTCGCGGGCTGCCTGAATGTCGAATACTCTTTACATGACTGATAACTGCTTGCACTTACTGGACAGGTCTAAACTATGTGTTTGTTTCTTCAAAAAACTATCTCAGAGGTGTCTGAGATTTTTCTCAGGGTCAGCTAGGAAACACTGATCTCATATACGAGTAGTTTCTGGCTTTTATATATTGGCGTGTAAAATTATTATAAATCAGATTTGCAGAATCATAATTTATCATTAAAAATAACTAAGTGGTTGTATAACAATATTCAGTCAGCTATAGTGCATAATAACATGCAGCCATGCGGGATACGCGGCCCGCTTGCTTTATGTAAAACAATTAATTCGCGTCACCATGCGCAAAAAGCTCATCACACGCTGGCTTAGCATTGCGAGAGTTCATATTATTTTTTGCTTATTTAAAATTAAGCTTGTGCGTATTTTGTTTATAATTAAAGGTTACACTTTTTTTAAAACCCTTTGAAATGGGCACGCTATAATTATGGCGGTAAGTCCCATTTCCAGGAGTGGCTGGAAAGACGTCACGGCGTCCTCACCTTTAGCGTGGCGTAGGTCCTCATGGGATAAGGAACGTTCCTGCACTTGATTGGTGCGGAAGAAACGCCCGGGTGTCACCATTGGGTGGATCGCCCGGACGACACGGTGAAGAGCACGGTGGAGGTGCCTGGTCCGGAGTGAGGAGGAATGGCAGGTGGTTGTCTCCTGCGAAACAGTAATGATAATGAATGCGCGTGTGAAGGAAGCCACCACACGCGCGAGGGAACGACCCTCACGCCCCAGCCTCCGGGATTCCGATTTCATTTTCCAGCCATGGTTGGCGTGGGCTTGCGGACGGCGAGCAATGGGTAGCCCGCCATCGGGCCGTCCGGTAACCATCCAGATTGAGCCCAAGTCGTCGACAGCGCGAATAGTTTCACGCGCGCCTCAAGAAGTGGTCAGCAAACCGTAGGTGCCAAGCAGGGACGAAGGCTACTGGGGCCAGGGTCGGTTTCTGAAAGGAAGATTCGGCCCCGGTATGAGAGGCAGCGAAGTAGCAGGAGTGGGTTTTGAATCAGTTAAAGTCTGACACTATCTGTCGCCCCACCCAAGGGCACGGAGATGTCACTTGATGATTTCCCACCGAAAAAAAAAATCATCGGATAACCAGACAAACGGTTATGTGACACCGGTACATTCTGGGCGTCCCACCTATACGACCAAAACGCTTTGAGAACACATTCTTTGTGCAAATGTGCGTACAGCTAAGCAGTGAAATTCCCTGCTGGAGTTTGTGTTTCCGATACAACTTGGAGTTTGTAAGTAAAGTTTACTTCTAGACAAGTGTGCTCCAACGTGGACTACATCATTGCCATCTTATGAAATAGTGTACTGGTATAGGGTATATACTATCAGATGAAATAGTGGTCAAGCGCGAGCCTACAAATAATAAGTATAAAAACTGGGCAAGTGCGAGTCGGACTTGCACACTGAGAGTTCCGTACAAACTAACTTATATAAATAGTTCAATTCCCTAATCGAGTCTCGACGATTTTTCCAAATTCAAAAAGTCTGTTTTGTGACGTCACCACAAATTTATAGTTTTCAGATTTATTCCTATACTTGTGCTATAAGACCTTGCTTTATGCTAAAATTCAGGTTTCTAGGTCAACGGGAAGTACCCTATGAATTTTGATATCCTGAGTATCGAAATACACGTTAATTTTTTGCAACATAAACGGCCGTATCTTTTTTCTCCGTTAACATAGAAGTTTGGAAGGGACCGCAGACTTGAGACTTGAGGTATTGAGTTCAAATTAAAACCATATAGTTTTAATTACCTCCACGTGTTCTGGAGATAATTTTGGGCTGTTCTATACGTTCAAATCGCGCGGAGAACTTTAATTCGCTACACTGATAAAAGAAATTATAATTATTTAAAAACATTGTTTTTCAGTTCGTTCTATTAGATAAATAAAATACAATTTAAGTACATAACCAAATCTATGGAGTCTTACATAAAGTTTATTTGATACGAATAAGTTGAAGTCATGGGCTCTTGTAAGTAAGTTAATCCCATTGTGATTCACTTACAACTTATTCTTGTCCACTTTTATTTTATTAACACTTCTTTGGAACTTTGGTACTGACTCGAAAACTTAATTATAGTATTTCTCTATTACGTAAATTCTCAATTTTTTAGTCAGTAAGAGTCTGACACTACTTCCCGCTCCACCCAAGGGCGGGATTTGTCATTGGATGATTTTACCTACCATAAAAAAAGACATCAGAAACATCTGTTCTGTTTAATCCGACATTCATTTTTGCAGCAAATCAGAAGAGCAAAAGTAAATATTCAAAGTGGATTAATGTTCTGAATTTGAAGATTGAGTATTCTACGGCTATAACCAAGAAGCTCGTTTAAGATTCGAGAGATAATTTATAAATGTTATTCCTAACTAAATTAGCAAAAAAATAAATTTTGTAACCGGGCGTAAATCAGACCCAAATCATAAATATGGGCTCGCGGACTGTGGGCAATGGGTAGCTCGCTGTCCGTCCGTCCGGTAACAGACTGGTCCGAGCTCAGGTCGTCTACGGCGCGCACTGTTCCCGCGCGCCTCAAGGAGTTGTCAGCAAACTGTAGGGGTCCAGCAGGGCCAAAGCCTACTGGGGCCAAAGGTTATGTGAGAATGTCACCACGGGCCCCGGGACAAAGGCAACGAATGGAAGGGTAGGTTTTTAGTCAGTAAAAGTCTGACACTATTTCCTGCCCCACCTAAGGGCGGAATTTGTCATTGGATGATTTTACCTACGTTAAAAAAAAAACATAAATATAATTAATAAATGAATTATTGTTAAAAATGTGTCGATCAGACACAAAACTACTAATGTAATTTGGAGAATTTTGCAAAATGTGGACATGAAGACCACTGAGTACTGATACCGAGTATTATTTTCTTACTAATGCTAATTATTTACCTTTTCTCTGCAAAGAACTCCTTGATTTTTTTAAAGTATTAAGTGTAAATTTGTCAAAACATTATTATTCTAGTAATAAATATATTAAAATTCATTTGAAGTTAAGAAGATTGAAAAAAATATAAGCTTTTTCACCATTACTAATTAAGTAATAAGTTTTTCGATATAAAGACTTTTGATTTTTATTAAAGCGTAGTTCTTGGAGCTACGAAATTGCCTGAGGTGCTTACCCTCTTATCGCAGAAAAATGTTGATGTCAAGAAAGCCTCTCAAGTCCCTCTTGAGAGGCCAAAGCCAATAAAAGAAAAACCGGTCAAGTACGAGTCGGACTCCCGCACCAAGGGTTCCGTACAAACTTGTCTATTATATAGATGTAAATAGTTCAATTCCGAATCGAGTCACGAATTTTTTTTTGCATCGCTAAACATGACATCACAACATTACACAACAAAATCATACTTACTTTTATTTGTAATTTTGAATTTTTTTCTTTCATTTGTGCTATGAGGTACATAGGATTTTTGAATAATGGGAAGGCTTTTTTAGTCTTTTTGTTTTCTTTGCAAGTGTCAAAATTAAATATGATAAATAAACGGCTTTTTTATAGTGTTTATTAAATTTTATAGTACACTAATAAATAATTAATATCTCAACGTGTTCCTAAGAAAAATAGTCTTAACAGACAGACTAGAAAGAAAGACAAATATGGTGCATACCTAAAAAAATAAAACAAAAACAATTGTATATAATTACGAGATATGCGACACATCCGCGTGAAACGGCCAGTGCTCAGCAAAATGCTGGGGCTCATATATTGGGCAGAGCCACAGCGCTGATTTTCAACGCCAGCCATCGTCGGCGCTAAGACGCTGAACAGCTAACAAGGATTAAGACTGACGTACAACAAAGTGATCTTTTGAGGGTTCCGATTTACCGACTGACGTACGAAGCCCTAAAACTAACGGTTCAATCTGAACTTTTGTGTAAGTACTTGGATCGACTCAGACCTTTGCTTAGTTGGTTGGTTTGTCAAATTGTATCCCGGACCTCTATAGCCAAATCCAACCTTGAAAGTTGCCCGTGACCACCTTCTGTGAACACAACCACTATCATTAATAATTTAATATTTTACAACAGTGATGAATCACCGGTGCTTCACAGCTTGGACTTTTTTATATTTTTAAATGAATTTTTCATTTTTATTTTTTTAAGAAATATTTAATTTTTAATTTTTATAAACCAGTGCTTGACTGCAATTCCACCTCATGGTAAGCAGTGATGCAATCGTTGATGGTGAGGCGCACTAGTTTATTAAGAGAATTATAATCGGACGGGAATAAAATAAATAATAAAAAATACTTTATTTCACCCCATGGTGTCCATTAGTCACATTGCAACCTTCTAACAAAGAAATAAACCAAAAACCTCAGTATCCAACAACATTTATTCCCGTTCCGTGGAGTCATTTGCTTGTCCTTCAATATTTTGTAGTCACATAGAAAAACGATCGCTCTTTCATCCCGCACGAGTATCGGCACCGTGATCTATTTGTTGGGCCCAAAACTCAGGCACTTGGAAAATGGTATGTAGTCACGACACATCTTGACGTTTGACTGATGGTGACTCGCGTCGGCTGCTTTCACGCGTGGATTGTAGCGAAACTCGTATACAATCGTAGCTATTTATTGCAGGCCCGGGAAATTATTTGTGGGAATCGACGTCTGCCTCATCTGGTTGGGAAAGAAAGAATTTTAGATATGAAATATGTTGTGCGAATGTATTTGCCAGATTTGTGCGAAACTGCGAACTGGATTGCTCAACTGTGATTAATAGTTTTTCGTTCAAGGTTAAGATTTATTAATTGGTTTGATAACCCTCAGCCTTATAAGCATAAGAAAGAAAATATGTTTATTTGTGACTTACTCTGGACAAACAATAATAAGATAAAAACGAGTTAATTAATCTATAAATAACTTAAACAAAAAATACAACATTTAAAAGAAAAAAGACATTTGCGAGGCTAAAACACATATAGCATAATTAGCCTTATATTCACTGATATCGCTTATATTATTGTTTCCACTGCTGGGACAGAGGCCTCTTTTCCTCAATGGACATAGTGATTCATAATTTTATTGCCTATTTTTAAAACGCTTTATTTGATTTAATTTTGATGACTATGTCTGCAGTAAATGAATCAATAATTTTATAGCAAAGGTTTAAAAAATCCAAGATTTGCAACACTCGTGCGAAGTTTGAACGGGTATTTAGAAATATTTTCCAAACACATTGAGACTAGCATTAATAGAACCTATACTATACTTACATAGATAATAAATAGTATTCTCATTCTCAACAGCATAATGCAATATACTCACATGTATTTCATTAGGGAATTCCCAGAGTTTCAACCGTCTCGCTACGTGATAGATTTGAATCGAATATTATTGGATAGCGCTTTACCATATACAGAAATTACGCGTTAGATCGCAATAATGGATAAGTGGTTTCGAATCGACAATTTATTGCTTAGCTACGGCATCTTATTTCCTAAGCGCTGTTTAACATTTTTGCTAGGAGTCGTAGATCATTTTCATAGTAGTTATATTTTATCGCTCATCTTGCCTGTTACCTTATAGGGCAGACTAGTCGCAAAAGTTGTCGATTATGATTAACTAATCGTAATCGATTTTTTTGTGATTATGATTATTAATCCTAAAATCACAATTTAAAACAAATTTTGCTGTTGTTGAGACCAATAAAGAAAAAATGTTTTTAGATTAATTTATTAATAGTTTTAATTTGAACATTGTGAAACATTACAAGAGCTAGAAGGACTAAAATACAGATTTATTAAGTAATCTATATATATAAAAGAAAGTCGTGTTAGTTACACTATTTATAACTCAAGAGCGGCTGAACCTAGCTTAAAATTAGATAGATAGATAGATATATTCTTTATTGTACAAAAAACAAGTTCAATTGTTGAAAAATATTCTCTGCTTGACATCGTTGCCAGGACGACCGATCCTATGCATCTTGCATCTAACAGAATCCTGCTGAAATCTTCACCAGATCTCTCCCACGCCACAGGAGGCTTACAAAGTGGATTATTGTGAGCGACCACGTTCCACTGAACAATCAGACGCATTGTAAGCAATCACGTTTTGAAACATATGTCACTGTTCTTAGACTTTTTTCTTGTGAAGGTAATGTATGTGAAATGACGAAATACTGCGTAGCTTCCCGAACGCTTTTCTTAACCTGAAAAAAGCAATCAGTTGTGCTCGCTATCCGAAATCAAAGCTGCTAATTGCTATTAAATTATTAATTTCAATTTACAGAATAACGAGGGAATGTGACGGCGCCTTACTAATAATGTAATTTTAATCCACCATCGTAAATACGACCACGTGAAAATTCATCCATCCATAATTTGTATTGACACAAGTTGATTGAAATTGATTGAATGCGGTTCGAGTATGGTTGCATGATATTTGTATGAGTTTGCGGTTTTTCCTTTTCAGAGGACAACTGTTACTAAAATCAGAATTGCTTTGGAGAGATATTGCGACCGTTGATGCGTGAAGAGCACTTGTGTGAACGCTATTTTATTTGTAAAGGAGGAAATACAAAAATGTGTAGTAAAGTGTAAATAAATGAATTTTCACCAATTTAAAGCAATGTTTTATTTATTCAGCATACATTGTTTGTGGTGAAAAGCCAATGTTATTGGATCACCATTTTCACCTATGATACTACGATATATATCCTACATTGTTGAAAAATGTAGAAAAGTTATTTTTATGACTTCATAAATTAAACAAAACCATCATCATCTTCCTGCCCTTTTTCCCATGTTATTTGGGGTCGGCGCAACACATTTTCTTCTTCCATTCTGCCCTGTCACCCGTCCAATTAAACCAAACCAAATAAAAAATGGTAACGCAAAATTACAATGTAAATCACAAGAAAAAGAGCAAAATTAAACGGAACGAATGAAAACCTTTTAAAAATCGAACAGAACCACCTCAACAGGTTAAAACCAATTCAACGTCATAAAGATTAGACATTTCAACAAGCGGATCATTTTCTGCTTCATCATTCTGGAGCATCAAAGGCTCTCAAATTTAGCTCGTCGAGATCATAAGTGCCTACTTTGACGCAAAAAAAGTTTTGAGGTGAGGTGAGGACTTCGACTTTAATCAACATTCCAAAAAGAGACTATTTTAGTAGGCATATTTTTAGCAATTAGCAGATAACACGACAAGTTCTTACAATTTGAAAATGGACAGTCAATTTTAGGCTGTGTGATTGGCTTCAGCTAACGTACATTATTCAAGTGTTGAACACATATGTACCTCCACAGACAAGAATGTTTAATAAAATACGGCACAAAGTTGCTAGGAGATACTGCACGAGACCGAATACGTTTTCCGAACACGATACTCGGAAAAACAAAACAGCAAAACGCGATTGAGAGCACAAAGCGTATCACACGTCGCTAGACAAGGATTGAGTGACAAAAGATAAACTTTATATGAGACAAGTCAATCTCAGTCTCCCCAAATACAGATAATAAGTTGAAGATACGCTGTACTGAACACAAGCAATAAATCTCTTCGTATAACTCCGCATAAATAACCAGATGTTCTTGATAAATTGCATAATTTGATATTGTTGTGTACACGATATCCAGTAATAGAGGCTAGCGGGGGAAACGAAAAAACAAAATTTGCTTGGCCCAAGAGTGATGGACAAATTTCCTGGTAAACGGCTTCTTCCGCGCCGGGACTATTTGTCTGAATTTGAATCGCATTTGTTTCCAGGGAAATTTGTCTCCTAAGCCTCGGGAGTATAGCCAGAGAACGGCAAGCGGTACTTCGTCTTTTTTAATTGAATAAAGACCTTCTTATTCGTTCCTTATTGTGTAATTATCTACATACACTGTATCCGTATTTCCGCGCAACATCGACTTGATTTTATTTTTCCCATAAAGCTTTACTGTAAAATCACTGTGTAGGAAGTCAGTGTTTACTTTCTAATTTTCCGGTTGTCTTCGCGAGGTCTGAAGGCAGACGGGGTGAAGCCTGGCATGTTATATGTGACAGGAGTATTACAAAGCCCTGCTGATAGATGGTATTTGTATAAAGAAGAAAGCTCAATGTAGATTACGATACCTTTTGTTTTATGCCGTGTTCCTATTATGCGAGCAAGTACTTAAATTAGTGAGAGAATTTCCTTAAGTTTATCTTAACGACTGGCTGATCCTATAATGGGTTATATAAATTGCTTATTATCGGTACGAGTGGTCATTAAGAGGAGATACGAAATCCTCTACTTAATGTTGGAATAACACTTAATATTACGCTCCATAGATTTGTTATTTTGGGCCTATAAATTAATGTATCCTAAACCTTTGTAAAGGATAACTTTGTAAGCATTAAAAGTTCTTAAACGTGTTCATCTCTACTGGTTTATGAAAATCGTCTATAAAGAGGATAAAAATAGAAAAACCCGGCTAATTTAACGTCACTGCGAACTCCTCAACAAACTGATCTTCAATTAAAATCAAGAGTGGCGGATTAAAAAAAAAACTTGAACGGGTCCATTCGGAAATAAATTACTGCAAAGAAAAGGATTACTCGCCAATTTTAGATGTCTTTCAAAAAGCTCGGATAGCGCGAAACGATGATTGAGTTCTAAAAGTTTGCCTAATTTCTTGAATTTATCATCTTTTTATTCTCTTACACTCAATACTGTGTTCATTGAGTATAAAACTGTTTCAATGGTAATAATTAGAGTACTTTCCATGAATTAGAAATATTAAGCTCTAGAAATATTTTGACGACTTACGGCTAAATTAGTTTTATATTTATTGCCTGTTCGATTTAAAAAGCTTTACAAAAAAAATGTGTTTACTTTTCAAACGGGCTTATATATATGTATAATGTACATATAGATGCCAGTAGTTATTGCAAGTTAAACACAACCTTTTCAAGCGTTAATTTTAAAAATATAAATACACAGGCGAGCTATTTGCACTAGTTTTTTTTTTTTTGCAACGATACTGCGCATATGTTTTATTTGTCAGTTTGTGTTCATTGCGTTAAAATAACAAGTTTCTCTGGAAATATAGTTGGGAAAAAGTTAGTAAATCGCTGTTCAGCGATTAACATTCATGTCTCCGCATTGTAGTACCCGATCAATATAAACGATGCATATGAAGCTATCCTCATACAAATGCTTATGTCACGAAGCATAACAAGTTTAAAAATGAAAATAAAACCAAGAAAAGTTTCTTCGCTCCGAGCAAGTTGTAAGAGCCAACTGCAACTATTACAATCTTCAGACACAACGCACGAAGCATTTTCTTATAAACACTACAAAATAAACAATACATATTAAAAAATAAAGAAAGGAAACAAACAACGCTATTTTTAAACAACGAACGCTGTTGTTCAACACGTTCTTATAAGTAACCGACCTCATTTAATAGATAAAATAGTAATATTCTCTTAAATAAGGAAGTGATTTCCAGAATTATTATTCTCATTCCGCAATAGAGAACTTTTAACAAGAAAACTTTTCAATGTTCTTCGGCAACAATGTTCGAGGGAAGTTATTGTCGGTACCAGAGAATAAATTTTGATCACTCTATTAAATCGATCAGGGGACACCGCTTATATAGGAACGTTTACCTGTTACCTTATTTAATTTTGTTCTTCGTAACTTTCGGATGAAAACGTAAATTGTACCTATTTAGTATTTTAACTGAAACATTAGTAGGTAGATAATCTGACCTTCTACTTTGAAAATTTTAGATAAATAATAATTTTTGGTCTCATGTTGATTATTTGTTGGGGGCCATTCAAGTATTACGTAAGCACTACAGGGGGTGGGGGGGGTCTTTGCTTTGCTTACTTTTAATGACATGGGGATGGGGGGGTCTGGATGGTGATTACGTCAGCAGTTTTTTTTTAAGAAAACAATCTCGATGTTCATCACATGACAATGAGTAGACACACACATATCACTGAGCAATGTTTACGTGAGCATGTGGGTAGAGGGTTAGATAGTGAATTACTGAACAAGAATTTTATGACTATGTTAGTATTATTACTTTGAGTCAATATTATTCTAAGAGATACATCTTTTAATAATACTATGCACTATTGGAGAATCGTGTCTCCCGGCTGTGGTCTTCAGGATGGAGTTGGTGCTGGCGTGCAACTTCTGTCTAATGATAGCATGAAAGCCATCAATGCGACGCTTCACGAACATAGCAGATGCATTGCAAAAACAGGTCAATCTTAACCGTCCTGAAACCGTCATTATATTGTACTCGTTTAGAATGCTTGACATTAGACTTTAAAAAAGGGTTACTTTAACTATTTATTATCGTGCTAACCTGTGCAATAGCTTTTCGACACTTGCCACTAACTATTTTAAAATTAAAAAATAGCGATAGATAGCGCTAGTTTTCATAAACGCCGAAAAAATGAATAAAGTATAATTATTTACAATGTTTTAATATGGACAATATCTACTAATCTAAATGTTTGAACTAAGAATTTTCTCCTCTTTCATTTGATACCCGATAAACAAAAACAAAATTATAGCAAAAATTAAACGAGCTTGATTTGGATATTTTTAGGATCTGTCCTGTTTTTTTTTAATTTATAAAATATATCCTATGTACTGCCTGATCTGGGTTGGCAGTCGTGACGTAATTAATGACGTAACTACCAAATTCAGTCATTAAGATAAAATATAGCAAGGAAGCAAAATTTTGTATCCTTAAATATTTTGACAAGTTATTTTTATTTTTTTTAGAAACGATAAAGTTATTCATTAACAAGTTAAATAAACTAATAAGCTTCCTTGATACGTATATATTCAACATAAGATTTACGTCTTTTTTACCCGACTGCGCCAGAAGGAGGGTTATGTTTTTCGAGAGTATGTATATATGTATGTATAATTGTTTGGCACGCTCTACAGCCTGAACGGCTCGATGGATTTTAGCTTGAAAGGTGTCGTTAGAATCGTATTTACTGTGAAAGTGACACTGGGTATGTCAAAATAAAAAAAAAAACAAAATGGCGGATTTTTGGCGCCAAATTCAAATTTTTGGCACGCTCTGCGGCCTGAACGGCTTGATTGATTTTAGTTTGCGAGGTGTCGTTAGATTTGTAATTGCTGTGAAAGTGATATCGTAATAAAATAAAACTTAAAAAATAAAAATAAAAAAACGGTAGATAATTTAAAAAACTAAAAAATACCGTTTTTTTATTTTTTTAAAACCCGTCTGCTTTTCTGAGTATTCATGAAAAAGCCCTAAAACAAGAAAGTCGTCGTACCCGATTGCACTTAACTATATAATATTTTAAATTCAAGATAAATTGTAGCAGTCGGGACCCATTCTAGAAATAGAGGCTTAGTGAATTGAGCATACCTATATTACATTGCAAATTACTCCAATCTACTGACAAAAAAAAAAAATACATAAAAAAAAAGAATTCAAAAAAGCGTCAATGAGAACAATGCCCAGAACGCTGGCAGCAGTACCACGTTGAATGGCAATGCTGATTGGTTGGCCAAAAAAAGCCCAGCCCGTTGGTCACGAAAAGAGCCAGCTGTTTAACCAAGTTATGTCCTCAAATACAAAAAAAAATTCTATCGCTGGTGACTTAATTTAGCGATTGGTAGCTAACGTCAGTTTCGCTATCATTGCAGAGTCCGCTGGCCCAGGTACATAGAAACTAAATGTACAATAACAACGCTCCCCAAGCAGTTCCAACTATACGTGACCTAAAATTGTACACAATTAGATATTCAAAATTCATTGCAACCACCAGTGCGGAACGTCGTAAGGTGCAAAGTTGGTCAATATAACTTAGTTCAGACTTCCTTTGTTTGTATCGTTTGCCTTGTTTTACTGAGAATTTCCGAATGTAGGTAAATTGCAAAGTTGTTCTGCGTTGCAGAATGATATAGGTAGTACTCGAAGATGTGTGTTTTGATAGTGATAGGTACAACTAAATGCATACGGAAAGTCCAGTAAATGTAACTTTTGAAAGTGAAAAGTAAGATGTAGTTACATCTTTGTGAGTTTTTCAGCATATTTCATCTTAAGCAAAAGGCTTAAATGTTACTTCATCAATAATAACTTCTATCTAAATGCTTCTGTCTAAATTCAGGATATAAATAAATTGGGCTGCAATGTTTTGAAAAATTCACCGCTGCTCTAGAATGCGTGCGTAGTTTAAAGAATTAATTGTGATTAATGACGTTATCTTCATTAATCACAATTAGTTCAAATTAGTCAGTCTAAAAAATTGAAATTAAAAAACTTTGGTCACAATTATTACCACTGATTGTATTATGGTGTTGGTATGTGTGACCCAATTTATGGGTAAATTAATATGCCAATAAATTGGGTCTTTGAGATACCATATTCCAAAGAGAATGGTTTTGATCTGCGTGACTACTGTAAACGAACCTTTGTAAACGATTCCTAAAAGGCATAGTAAACCAATTCTTGATCACTTTTCGTATAGTTTTAGTATTATCATACTAGCTTCTTCCAGCGGCTTAGCTAGGTTGAAAGTAAAAAAATATTCGAAGGGAGCTTACTGCTTAGATAAAAATATTTTAGCATATAATTATATAATCTACAAAGCCTTGAGCACAAGCATAGGGTAGCCAGCCTTTCGGTGTTTTACAGGTGACATTTTGGAAAGTTTGCGCGGGAATTGCATGACTTGATTCCACCATCTCATTTCACGTAAGTATTCACCCTTACGTTGTTGAAACTTCTACTGTCTGAACCAAGAGTTAGACCTCGTCGTTTATAGCGCGTACATCGAGGAACTGGAACAACTTGCTTGCTGCGGTCTTTCCGTCCGATTATAATTTAGGTCTCTTCAAGGCTAGAGTGAATTTGCTCTTATTAAACCAGTGCGCCTCACCATCAACGATTGCATCATTACTTACCATCAGGTGGGATCGCAGTCAAGCACTGGTATGTATCAATAAAATAAAAAAAATATTGTTTACATGTGTGCTAAATTTCATAAAAATCCGATAAACGGTTTGAGCGTGATACAGTAACAAATACTAGCGGTGGGCGTTTCAATAACGAACAACTTTCAAAGACCGTTTTATGTTCTGCAACGGAACGACCGTTTTCTATTCTGCGACCAAACAGTCTTTGTTGCACAAACCAGTCTTCGAATTACTGTATGCGAATTGTTATCTTACTTCTAAGGAAATAAGTTCGAGAATCCTTTGATTCAGCTATCACACTCGTCGCGTCGTCGTTATCGTTTCAAAAACATTCTGCGACGCGACGGTGAAAACTTCATTCCGTCCTGCAACCAAACAGTCTACGTTGCACAAACCAGTCTTCGAATTATTTTATGCGAATTGTTATCTTACCGCTAAAAAAATAAGGTTGAGAATGCATTAATACAACTATCACACACGTCGCGTCGTCGTTTCAAAACCAGTTATTGCAATGAAAAATAAACTTTATGCCTATGATATACAGCACAATTTTATTTCCACGCTTTAACCGTCCTTAAACTAGTTGCGTTAACGACGACGAACGGCGACGACATTTAATAACGTTTTCTGCAACTACTTTACTCTACGATAGTTTCGTCTACAAACCAGTCGCGACGAGGACCGTTTTTGATAACCGTTTCTGTCGTCGCAAGACCGGTTACGTTTCGTCGGTCCAAAAGTCGATAACGACCTACTACTAACAAATATACACACACATACATAGACACAAACGTTTACCGATCGATGAACGGTTATGATAGAATAACTCAAATCAGAACAAACAACCACCCCGTAAGATCTACTCAACACCCCGGAACAACATCCTAATGACAAATAGCTACATTCTGTTCCAACAAGACAATGGACATTGACGAAATATCGTGTTCAACCATCAAAAACCCGGGCACCACCACAAGACGGCGGATTGCTTGCAGCCACCAGGAAATGACTCGGAAATTGCTCCATTATGCTTGCAAGTCGTGAGCTGCATTCGAATTACTTCTTTGCTGGTAATTTTGCATAGTATGAGCGACGATTGCGCTTAAAAGCGTCTACGCACGATGGGGAGTCTCGGGAGACATAATGGCATGCAATTCCGGATTATGGCCACCATATTTTAGTTCGTAGATATGGAAGGACGATTTTATGTTGATATTTGTATGCTGCTGTATATATGTAAACGTGATGAAACTATTAAATGCTTTCATAATTTCAGTTTTGCCTTGTTATGTATAACTAAGATATTTGAGATTGTAAATTAAAAAATCTAGTATCGATTTTGATTATTGTATTTGTTCATTCGTTTTTGAATTAACAATCAATACCTAGCGTATATTAATTCGAGTTTTAGAAAAAAAACTACTTTATTTTTTAATTTTTCTTTACAAATCAATAGTCCTTCATGTGTCGGATCGACCCTCCACGGGATTAAAACGATCAAAAGTGTTTCAAGTACCGGATTGACCCTCCACGGGATTAAAACGATCAAAATTTAACGGTGTAGAAAGATAATTTGTCTATATACATCTGTGATATACATATATATAGACAAATTTTATTATATTTACTTATGATTAAAAACGCAACTGACGCTGCTATAAACGTGGTAACCTACTGGACCTAAGTACTTTACTTTGAGGGAAAGGAAAACCATCAACTTAAGAAGAAGAAGACTTACAAGTATATCATTTTTCAATCTCAACTAGTGCAGGTACAATTACGTACATACAGCTCATGAAGATTACAGATAGGTACTAAACAAATTATACGTAATTTGCTCACACAATGCGCATTCATGAATTTTACGAGTATTATTCCAGTTTGCTTTCAATAGCGTTATCAAGCCAAATAAAACTTTATTGAACAATAATACGGTGATATTATTACTCATTGATTTTTAATTAAAACACCATGCAAATGTATCGACTGAACGGTGGACGTATCGCCACTGATGCTGTGGACTTTAAATTTTGCATTATCTGCATACAGGGTTGGCTACAACAATTCCAAGTTTTATTTTTGTAGGCTAGCACTTGACCAATATCACACCTCGTCAGGTGTGATATTGGTCCGTATACCGTCGTAAATGATGACGTAGTCGATGATAGAGCATATTTGCTTAAAAATTAACTATTAACTCTTGACACTTTTACACCCAGGTTAAAGCTATCAGGAAACAAATCTATTTAGTGTAATTTATGTAATCATGAATTGTAATAAAAAAAAGGTACAGTGGGTTTTTTTTATGGTAGGTAAAATCACCCAATGACAAATCCCGCCCTCGGGCGGAGCGGGAAGTAGTGTCAGACTCTTACTGACTAAAAACCTACCCCGTTCCTTCGTTGCCTATAGTGCCGGGGCTGAGCCTTCCTCTCAGAAAACGGCCCTTGACTCCAGCAGACTTCGACCCTGCCTGCCTGCAGTTAGCAGGCTGGGCCTCTGCGGTTTGCTGACAGCTCCTTGAGGCGCGCGGGAACGGAACGCGCCGTCGACGACTTGGGCTCGGTCCGGCCGGTTACCGGACGATCGGACAGCGTGCTAGCCATTGCACGCCGTCCGCAAGCCCGCGCCTACGGTGGCCGGAAATCGGGATCGGAATCCCGGCGGCGGCTGGGGCGAGCGCCCCGTTGCCTCTGCCTGATGCGGTCGGCCTCCTCAGGTACAGTGGGGTTGGCATATCTGTTAGGATAAAAATCGCAAAACAAATAAAAAAAAACACATTTTTTTTTCTTAAAACGTTATTTTTAATCGACTTCAAAAAGGAGAAGGTTATTAGTTTTATGGAAATTGACAGTTATCTTAAAATCCGTCCAGTTAGAAAAGGGTGATATTTTTTTTATAAAGCGTTTTACTGGATATTTTTTTTTATGACTGATTTTTTTTTAATTTTTTTTTTTAATGATTTTGGGTGTCAATTTATTCGTCACTAAAACTAGGTACCTAGTTTTTCAATTCACCTTGGAATACAATTACAAAGTTAATACAGTAGTCTTTGTATTTTAGTTTTAAAAGTATTTAAAAAAATTGCAACTCTTTTACTCAAAGATGGAGATCAAACAACGGCAAATAAAAGTTGTATAGGTACATCCAATATGGTAACTTTTGAAAAAGTATTCTCTAGCAATACTGACTTGTGGCTTTAGTACGAGTTTTTAAACGTCCTCAATCGCGTTAAAGTAAACGTTAATTCGTACTAAAACAAATAAACGGTGTTCAGTGATAATAGTGCAAACCCCTTTTTTACCATTTGATTTGATTAAGAGAATTATATTTGATGTTAACACGATCGATTACCTTAAAAAAAAAAAAAAAAAAAAAAAAAAAAAAAAAAAAAAAAAAAAAACCTTAAAAATCACGAATTACTATAATTAAATGAATGAAGTGATACTATCGATGAGTATGATTGATAAATACTAATCTTCAGTTAAGAATTAGTATTTATATTAAAATACTAATTTCTTCACTTATTATTAATGTTAATCTTAGTCTTTATTGTTAATGTACCGGTGTTCGATAACCCTATAAAATCCACGTATAAAATCGTGTCGGTTCATTCGGCTCCCGCATCCATGCCTACCGTGAAACAAATTACACCATTTAAAGAGACATACATCTGACTACAAACTTACTGATGTTTTATCGACAGCCAAATTATTTTCCATTGTAATCACCTTTTCATAACGTTAAATACAATATATTGTATAGATTACAGTATGATGTTACTTGGAGATACCGTTACATTAGCGTCAGCAAGGTTCAGAATCAAGGCATATTGACACAGAATCAAGCGAAAATCTAAACATTTTCATTAATGAAGACGCACGTGCCTGCCTTGACCTACAGGCATCGTCCTAATACAAATCATCTCACCGATTTCTGTTGGCGTGACGACTGAAGATACGATAGAGATTCTACATGCTACGGCATGCTACACTATAGAGTTTCTACTCGTATATGCTACAGTCTATGGCATCGCGCCGTAGCAGTCTATGCGTAGCATGCTACAAATGCTACAGTCCGTAGCATCGCGTCGTAGCGGTCTATGGGTAACGGTAGCTGTCGTAGCGTTTTACGTGTAGCGGTAGTCGCAGTCTATGGCAACGGTAGCCATTGTATTGATCTATGCGTGTCTTAAACTAGTGCTGTATAATATTATTTGCGTTCAAAGGCGTTGTGAAAAGCGTTAAACAGTATATATGTATACTTGTTCATACTTTTGCCTAAAACTAAATTGTATCGGGGACTAAGTTTTTTTTTTTAATAATTGCATTAAACTGATGTGTCGTAGGATATCTGACCTATGATATTTTACTAGGTTTAGAAACCTTTATGACATGTACCACTTTCCACTTCCGTGGCACAAGATAGAATTAAAATATTCTTTGAGCAATTGAAGTAGGATTCTCACAGTTACAATACACACACACCACACGCACAGTGATCATATTATTGTCCTGGAGTTGTTCAGAGCGGCCAACCCTAGGTACATTTTCATACAACCGCTCTTACGTGATTATTTTGAAGAAATTGGTATATTCTAGAACCAATAATTCAAAGATATTATTAAAACAAGGATTGTGGTTAAACTAGGCCCAAAAATTGTTAGGAGCAGAATTCTTAAAAACTATGTTAATAACAACACAGACATACACTGAGAAAAATAAATAAATTAGGGTCTTTTGACCAACAGCGCCTTGGCAAGAAACAATTACGGTGCGTCGAACTTGTCCATCAATATCTTCAGGATGCGGTTCGTGCCATTGTCAAATATGTGACATCCAAGAACCCGCACTGAAACCGCGTAGTGGACTTCGGCCCATTCCTATTCCTAGAGAGGCGGCCTGAGTCCCATCAGTGGGTACTTTATGAGGCTTATTATAAGTTACTTATAACATCTTTTCGTTTCACTCTCGTATGTTTATGTTTATTTCTCTGCAATAATATGAATTTGGTTTTTTATTTAATGTTTACTCAAGACTCTAGACAAATAAATAGTAACAATGTAAACACGGTAAAGTAGATACCATTGACGCAGTCTCCACTTATTACTGTACACTTCCTAGCTTTGAACATTAACCAAAGATTTAATGAACGACATTTTGATTATTAATTCAAAATACAGCCTATAAATAGAATATTCATTGAGACAAGAGTTCCTATTAATAGTCTCTTGAATAGTCGCGTTGATTTAAATATGTATAGCATTTCCGTCATACTTAAGAAATTCAAATGTTCATAAAGTAAATGGGTTTTGTTGGAAAACTAATGAAGCAGAAATTACGTAGTACTTACATTTATTATCAATTATATTAGTACATTAATTTTTGGTTGAATTAGAGAGATTACTTTTTGTGAATGATATTTAAGCAAAATTATTGATTTGATTTTATTAGACTTCCTAAGGACCTGAATATCGACGTGTTCTGCACTAGTGGCAACCTTACGATGACAAATGGTAGGTATAGAAGGATTTTAATGACAGTTAACTTCTTCCGTTATTAATTGACTTGTATATACTTTCTTTCTATAGATTTTTATATTTGAAGGCTTTTAATTAGCAATTTTGTAATATTACATTATTTATATCATTGGCGTATTTGTCTGTTAGCTTTCTGTAAAATTATATACGTAATAAGATAAATCAATCAAAACAAGGTCAATGTTTTTGATTAAAATTGAATTGACTTAACAAGCGAGTACCTAACAGTTGAAAAAAATACCTGAAAGATAAGAAGTTAGAAGCAAAACTAAAAAAAAAACTATCATTAAAAGTAACATATTAAAAAGCATTGGCAATAATCAAAGAAATATGAACTAAATCCATCCTGCCACACAAAAGAAATGTGACCTCTTTCGCTGCTTTTATTCATAATCGCGATCTAAAAGCAAATGTAATAACTCGCTGTTACCAGCCAATAATACACTGGGAATGAAGGGTACGCACGAACAAAGAGCCGACTAACCCGACATAGCCCGCAGGAGGGGGTTAAGTGTACTACCAGCACTAATCGCCGACAAGTGCCTCTTTAGAAGATTCCAAGTGTTCTTTCGAAGGATCACTATTGCTGGAGAAACACGTCCCGATGTTAGATAATGAATTTTCCCCTAATTGGATTAACGTATTGAGCCCAAGTGGTCCTGCTATATACGTTTGTTTGTGTAATCTAGAATGCATATTTATAATTTCGGGTTTCGGGTCTAATTAGGGTTTAGCGTTGTATTATGGAGTATCGTTATATTATTGTAAATTGCGGTGTCTTTAATTCTTAAGTAATTGATTGGTCTATTGGGTTTTCTTGAACATGTATGTTAGAAAGTTATTACAGAAATTATAATTGTTATAATTTTTTTTTTTTAAGAAACTTAAAATTCACCACGATAAGACCTTAAGTAAGCAGTGAAAAAAAATCTTCTTTTTATGCTTTAAAACTGGGTTAAAAACAAAAATGTATGAAAAAATTGTGGCAAGAATTCAGAATTTTAGTGTTTCCGTTAAATAGGCCGTGAAGGTAAAACTAAAACGAATTGTATGTTAACATTCATATTTTTCATGCATCTAAAAACAGTTTTGCTTAGCTACATTTCTGTTCTTGTGTAAAGAACCGTGAAACGTCTATTAGCATACACATATGAATATTCACCAAGCCAAACACAAATGCCATTAAGTCGTTTAAAAAGTCGCCTGTCTTTTCCTGCTTAGATAAAAATAAGATAAAATAAAAACCAAATTTTGCTGCCACGCAAATATACATCTTAGTAGTCTGAAGCAAAAGCTTGTTTCTCCATGTTTGCCGACTTTGACGTGTCTGTAAATACGTCTTTTGAACTTTGAATAATAATAGGCGAAAATTTTTCATACGTTTGAAGTGTTTCTTTGAAACATATCTTTCGTAAGGAGAAATTAAATGAATTTTCGTATTTTGTTTTGTTCACCAGTGTCATTTGTCACACGTATCAAAAGAAAAAGATCTTTTAATTTCTTATAAGTTACTTCAAAGATATCGGTTTTCCGCTATTTGAATGTTCGAATAGGATCCCATTGAAAAAGATTTTGTTTTTTTTTTATTAATTCTAAGCTTCAATGGATATTTCGTGACATGAATATTTTAGCGAGAACCCCTCAATATGATTATAATTGGACCTATACAAACAGTTTTTAATTCATAAATACTATGTTTATCTTCAAATGCACACCCTTGCATATTTGAAGTGTGGGCTGAACATTTGCATTTTCTTTTGAATAAATTATTAAAGGGTCTCTTCAAAGTGTTGTCGATATTAACTGCGCATGAATATTCTAATTGTTACAAGATTTTAATGATAAAATATAACAAGGAGCGTCCGAAAAAAAAGGTAAATTAATTATATTTTTTTTTAAGAACTCAGGATCGATTTACAATGAAAATCATTTCAACAGATTAGCAACAATTTATTTTTGTGGCATATTTTAAAGCAGTATTCATAATAAGCTCATTTCAAATCAGTATCAAAAACTCCACGTCAAAACATGACTAGCTGTCTAATTACCATATCAAACAATATTTAAAACACACATCAAATGAAACAATCCTTTGCATCTCTAAAATTAAACGAAACATAAAAGAGTTTCCTTTCCTTTAATTTCAATTATGTGCGTAACAAAACAATATGAACCATAATGTTGTGCACCCCATAATGTTGTCCTTAGTCTACTAATGATATCTTTGAACGGCACACGCGTGGCATACAAAATGTTCGGCGCCCCAGTAAATTTGCCAAGGCTTAATGAAACCGAGAAACGCACTGTCGAAGTCTCCAGATTTGATTAGACCGCCACGCTAAACACGTAGCCAGTTATGTTCATTTGATTAAATAAATGTTTGATTCGGAATAGTTTGCTTAACACAGCGTCTGGCGCTGTCAAGAAATTAGATACGCTAAGAATTAGTAATTCGAGACTTGGGACATTTTAGCTTCTGAATTTGTTTTGTAGACAAGGTTGAACTGGCTAACAATCTGTCACCAGTTGTCCTTTTTGGGATTTGTAAACACAACACGTTTTCTTCCATATGTCTTCGAGAGTTGTTGCCGTGGCTCAAGTTGTTACTAATGTTGAATGCCAATTTATTCACAAAAGAAATTGAGGCAGAAGGTTCAATGGTCTGTGGAAATTACCCGTGAAGAACGGGTGACTTTGGGGTGTGTAATTTTTTAGGGAGCCAGTAAGTTTATCACCTTATGATTTAAGAGTCCGGAAGATTATGTGAAGGTTCTTGAAGTGGAGAAATTTTTATTCAGAATTTTTGTCGTATAAAAGCTTCTATCAGTAGCTACGCGGACGTAAAAGTAGAATATTGTTTTTATTTTTACTTTGTTTTTGTAACCGGTATTCTATGCCTGTTCTAAATAAAAGTACTTCTATTCTAATACTTTACACCAGGGATGGCGAACCTAAGGCACGCGGCAAAATAATTCGTGCAGGGCAGTATATGACGTACAATATAGAAGTGGTTTGATACAGCAGTAATTACACAATTTTTTACTTTTATTTGATTAAATAAATAAGCAAGCTATTGTAAATATTACGCTATACGAATTGCAAATTGAGTTTTTAGTTTCAAAGTTTGCCTAGTAAATTACAAAGACAAGATTCTTTGGCGGCACGTCATGACATTTTTTTTTATATATTTAGTGGCACGTTCTCCAATAAGAGTTTACCATCCTTGCTCTACACTGTTGTCTCAAGAGAACTTATTCCAGGTCCTTGCCTACCCATGTGCCAAACATCTAAATCGATTCCTCCGTAACATGAAGGCGTAAGAAAAGAACACTGGGCACAGGTAGGTAGTATATTAATCAGTAAAAATATGACACGCCTTCCCGCTCCACCCAGAAGGGAGAAGTTATTTCATGATTTTCCACTTCGAAAAATGGGAGAGTGTTGAAACTTACCTGTGCGAACAACTCTGAGTTCCGGAAGATGCAGCGTTAGAAGGCCACTCACGTGGTGAACCGATATCTGGTGAAGGTCTCGGGAATCCGATGGATGCGAGGCACATAGGACCATTCGTTGTGGTGACACTAGGGGAAGACTTATGTCTGACAGTGGACGTATTTTGGCTGAAATTATGATATAATAAATATAATAATATAATATTCCATAAATATCACACAACGCCGTCTAGTCCCAAGCTAAGCAGAGCTTGTGTTATGGGTACCAGACAGCTGATAAATATACTTATATATTTCTAAATACATACATATTATAGATAAATAACACCCAGACACAGAACAAATGATCGCGCTCATCACACAAACATTTGTCCTGGGCGGGAATCGAACCCACGACCTCCGGCATAGCCGTCAGGGCCACTAACTACTAAATACTCGTAAATTTACTTAAAATAGCATTTAATTTTTAATGTGGAGATTATTTCATCAACACTGCTCACAAACCAGTGAAGAAAAACATCGTGAGGAAAGCGGCATGTCCACCAAAAATTCGAAGACATATGGCATCCACCAACCCGCACTGGGCCCGCACGAAGTAGATTACCGCCCATTCCCTCTCCTGAGTATCAATAGTGGGAACATTATAAGGCTGATATAGCGTCGCTAGTAGGTAAATTATTAATTACGTTAGTGAAAAAAGGACTAGATAAAAAAAGAACAAAAACGAATTCAGCTTCTGATAGCTAACAAAAGCACTGCACCGATATTAAATCGTATGTTACTTGATTGCTGACAGTTATATTCGTAGAAGACGTCATATACGAGCACTAAAAATATAGCTGTTAAGAAATTTTCAAATTGAATGCAACATTTCATGTCTCCTGGAATGCCCGTGTACAAGGAATTCTATTCGCATCTTTTCAGTATTTCTGAATGGTGGCCAGGGCTTCTTAAATCAGGCTTCTAAATGTAACTTCTTTATAAAATGCAAATAGTTTTCTACACACTGTGTTGATATTATTAAAAAATTATTTTCAAAGCGTTCTGAGAATGAAAAAACAACAAAGAGTGCAACTGGCTCCTGTCTTTTATTATTTCGCGAAATTGAAATTTTCATAAACGAAATGCGTACTTTGTGTTTATGAAGGTAAATAAACTAGTAAAAAACCGATGTTATAGGAAATCAAAGAAGGTGAAACTATATGATTACTTACATGGTTCACTAAAGGCCAAAAGAGTCTTCTCATACAGTGCTGGGCCAGGATTGGGAACGCTCACGATTTGCTTGGCTAGACTGGCAGCGCAGTGCGAGAAGCGGTAGTTGCCATAGCATGTCTCAAACTGGTTTGAGATTCTGAATTCAGCGCGGGTTGCCGTTCGCCGCCCGCGCACTCACTTGCCCAAAAGTTCTTATGTTTGAGTTTTTCGCGTTGTGCTCGCTCCCCGCTAGCGTTTGCAGTCTGGCCGAACACACATTAGAGAAAGTCTTAATTGTATCAAAACTATTGACATACATTACAAACATATTACCATATTACCTACTCATTTCTCACTTTATCCATTCTCGTCACACCACACATCCATATCGAAATTCTCATCTCTACTATACTACTTTTTTCACTGTCTGTCAGTTTTGATAAACCACAATAGTGCTTGCCAGAAATATATTTTTTTAATCAAACATCCATAAACTTATTATAATTCTCTTTATAACAATGCTCATAATTTGCGGGTTTTTGCGAAAAACTAGCAGTAGTGTAAGTCAATCGTTGAAATACAACTGAGCTTCGCCTAAGCCTACAAACTGGATCGTAGAACGAGATTAGGCCCGCTACTGCAAACGCATTCTGCTTTGTTCGTTTTCTATTACGGAAAGCTATGTCCAAGCTAACACCGATCGAATCTACATGGAGTTGTATGAGAAAACAAATGGAGCACTGACTCCTTCAAATATTTATTCTAATCGAATAAAAATTAGATTTTTTAATATTAGATTTTTTTTAGTGTGGGAATCAATCGAGTAAATTAACAAGTCTTCCCACTCTGGTTAGAGCGAGAGGGAGTGTCAGACTTTTACTGACTAAAACTCACTCATGTTTCTTCAGTTACCCATTTGTGTTCCAAAACTGTCGTGATTCTTCCGACCAATCCAGTAGCCTATTAATTACTACACAGTATAAAGCAAAGTCTCTTCCCACTGTCTGTTCCTATGTATGCTTAGATCTTTAAAACTTCGCAACAGATTTTGATGCGGTATAGATAATAGATAGAGTGATTCAAGAGGAAGATTTATATGTATAATACATGCACAATATATTTAATATAACCATTGTACCCTTGCGAAGCTGGGGCGGGTCGCTAGTAAATAATAAATTATAATAGCCTTATGATTCTGATTGAAGTCTCGTTTTTTATATAAATGTCTCATAATTCAGCATGTTTCTGCTATACTCTATCACGAGCTACTCTTCTCCAGTTGGGGCTCACTGTCAGTTTGAACTCGTCCTCCCATTTCATCAGTTATTTGCAGCCCAATAGGCAATATGGTCATGATTCATTAACTTAACTGTGTTTTTTTGTTTAATTCAAGATTTTTTCTCGCTTTAATCTGCTTAGCTTTAAAGAGTAGAAATCAATGTCGGTGTTTACTAGTTTACATGAATGGAACGACTAGCTATCTGACATCCACAAACTAATTAAATTGTAAAAAAAAAAACGGCTAAGTGCGAGTCGGACTCGCGCATGAAGGGTTCCGTACCAGCAGGTATCTACCTGTTGCCGTTACTAATATCGAGCAAAAAACAGTAATAAAATTACGTCTGTTGTATGGGAGCCGCACTTATTTTTTTATTTTATTCTGTTTTTAGTATATGTGGTTATAGCTAGCAGCAACAGAAATCCATCTTCTATGAAAATTTCTATAGTTTGGCTATCACGGATCATACAATACAGCCTAGTCACAGACAGACAGACGTATATAATAGTGGAGTCTTAGTAATAGGGTCCTGTTTTTTTGGGTACGGAACCCTAAAAAGAGCATAGTATAGCATAGCACAGCATCAGCCTTATAATTTTCCCACTGCTGGGACTCAGGCCTTCTCTCTAGTAAAGGGAATGGGCCGTAATCCACCACTCGGGCACAGTGCGGATTGGTGGATGTCACGTGTCTTCGAATTTTTGATTCTAGGACATGCCGGTTTCCTCACGATGTTTTAAAAAGAGCATTGTATAGTAAAAATCAAAACCATTAATTAAACATAAATCATATACCAAAATGTATTTCCATATGCAAGTGTGTAAACCCACAATCTGTTATCTGTCGCAGAGCCGCGGGCGCAGTCACCACTGTCAGTAATGTAAAATACGGCGTCATCAAAAATGCAACGAAACAGACTGCATGAATTATGGTTACAACGCTTCAATGGAAAATAAATATGGAATGTCCGACGCCACCGTCATTTCGTATTTGTTGGCATGTTGGTGTCATTTTTACGAAATGATTTCAATTGACGTTTCATTTCATTGATCGAAATTTTCTGCTACCTATTTCTTTCACTTGTGGTTCATCAGATTCTTGTACGAAATTCATATTGATAGCATCAAATAGTTCTTGGAATTAATGTTTCATTAAGACGGATATTAATAACTTACGAGTATTAAACCTTGAAATAGATTCTCAGGTATGACCGAAGGCGGTTCCAAGATATTCGTTTGATGTTGTCAAATGAGGTAGAATATTACACCCATATTTATAAACAAGTAAAACTAATTAGTCAATTATGAGTCTTACTTTTAGATTTAATGTTTCAAGATGAGAAATTCCATGTAATTTATTTTCCCTTCCATGAAAACTGTTAACCAATTACCCCAAAAATAAATCAATTCTGTCGTAAAAAACGAAGTGATTCATTATTTATGGACGTTAAATCGTTGGTACGTGTCGAGCCAGAGAAGCGTCGGCATATGGAGTGCAACGCTCGCTCCTCGCGCCTCATATTTATACTGACAATAACTGTCTCATTAATGCATTTATACCGCTATGATTTATTCACATTTTCACATGTTTTTGAGTAACATTGTATTGTCTTCTCAGCGTTCGAAACAAAGAATCTTCGTAGGGAGCAATATTTTAATTAAATTCTGTGAAAATGTAATTAACGAGCCACGTTATTACGATTGAGGCTCATTTGGATGTCACGTTTCTAATGTGAATTTTGGTTTTGTTTTGCAAGTTATACGTCGTTTACTTGAGATTAACTTAATTCAAGAGACCCCTATAAAGTTAAGAATTTGGCTAAGAATGTGAGCATTTCTGTAAGCATTTGTTTTAATTCAATCAATTTTGGTTTCAGAATTTTAAGCACAGCTAGTACCAATTTATTATCTGTACATATTTAAACATTATATTATTTCACACGTTTTTAGTTTTATTAGAATTTGCACATTATTTGAGTTTAGCTGAGGGTTTAACTAAATAATCTGCAAGTTTTACAGTAAGATAAATAACTATAGAATTAATGGTTTTACTATTACAAGTGTGCTTATAAAATTTGGAGAGTTCCTTCAATTTTTCCAGGAGCCCATAATCAGATCCTGACGTAATGACTACGGACCACCTGGAAAGTAAACTTTTCTGGAAAATCCAAGTCGGTCCAGGAGTCTTATAGTATTCAAGGAAAACACATAAAAAAAAGATTCCGACCTATTGAGAACCTCCTTTTTAGAAGTCGATTAAAGACTATCTTCGTGTAAAGGTATTTCAGTCTACAATATTAATTCTAAATGATAATTGAGCTAATACAAAGCGCTTGTCATAAATTGTTACACAAATTGAAAACTTCCAAAACCTCAAATCTAAATCTAGTCAGTAGTTAGTAACCTAGTAAAGTTTAAACAGAAGTCCTAAAGGGACTGGTCACGTCTTCTCAAGTGACCTACGACTAGCCTCGCAAATTTCAAGTTCTTTGCATTCGAACTCGGTCTTATCGAACCCAGTGAAAACATACTCCTTAAGACGAACGAAGAATTTACAAGTACGTGGTATGGTTTGGAGACAAGTTGATGTTCTTGTTACTATAATACTCGTATGTTCTGTGACACTTCATTTTGATTGTATTGATGTGAATAAAATCTTGGAATTGAAGATTGCAATAATACGATCCATGCCTTATTGAAATTAACAAATAGAATAAGACACGATTTTTGTATGGAGATCAATAAATTACATAGAATATACAAGCGAATCATAATAAATTTGTAGAAGCAGATATGAGAACGTAGAGGGGAATTTGGCCATCAAATTTTCGTCCGTTTCGGTGTCAATGAGAAAAGTTCTCAACGTAGCATTGCAACGTTGAATGGCCGAAAAAAGGCTACGCCACTAGATGTGTAAAGAGTAGAGTAACTGGTTGTTGATGTTACGATTTTTTTGCAATTCTGTGTCGTATGTAGGTTGCAGAAGTCAGGTAGGCTGTCGTCCATAAAAAATACTGATATCTAGCGATATCCAGTTTAACTGGAAGCCTTTATAGTTGGGAAAAGATTAAGTGTTCGATTACGGAGACGCGGCGCGTTGCGCGGCACGTCGGGCGGGCCGTCGTATATTGCCATATGTTTGTGTTTGCGCGAGCGATGACGCGGCCCGCTGCTGCAATTTACTACGAAACGCCCAACGCGTCGCGCAACGCGCCGCATCTCCGTAAACACGGCCTAAGCACAAAATGCTTAGTCTTTTCCAATGACATCAGTGTCATTAATTGATTACCATGGACAGAATAATATCATAATTATAGCAAACATACAATTTACATAACAGTAATAAAAAATAACTGATTTGAAAATGGTACATTCAAAAATAAAATTGCAACAATTAAGCACAATAACAGCTTGAAAAGAAATACCATTTACACCATTTATAAGTTAAGAAACAATACTATTTAAAATTAAAGCTGAAAGTTGTAAAACTCGATAAACAATAAACACAGTCTTATCTCAGAATAGGCCATTTATAAAGAAAAAAAAAATGCAATTTATTTCACCAGTACTGCTCTGAAAAGGGCTTGGAAAACTTAGTGAAAATCTAACCTAGCACCAAAAATTTGGGAAAGGACAAAGAAAATCATCATCCATCAACACTAATGTGTGATTCCCTCTCCTAGAGAGGAGGTCTGAGTCCCAGAGAGAGCAGTGGAAAGATTATAAGGCTGTTGCTATGCTATGCTACACTAATGTGTGTATTTTGTTAGAAAAGACCATACAAATCAATAGCGTAGCCATGTTTGCGAACGAACGACGACGAAGCGGCCCCTCGGCCAGAGCCGAGCACCCACGGGGACCTCGCGGAAGAGAGAACTTAAAAACGAGGTATTTAATAATTGATAGGCTCGCGTTTGACCACTTTTTCCCCTGATAGTAAGCGAGGAAATGGTTGAACACTGGGTTGCGACAGCCGCTGTCACGTTTTCTAATTTATAAAAGAGAGCCTGGTTTGTAAGACTTCGCCCTCGTCTAAATTAGTCCATGCTACACTTCTGATACAAATATTTGTGTTATATCCTACTATTTGTATGGTGAAACAAGCAAGATCGCAATTTGACAATGACCCTTACGTTGTTGAAACTTCTACGGTCCGGATTAAGCGTTTTACTACGTCGCTTTATACCGCGCACATCGAGAGACGGACGGGAAGACCGCAGCAGGCAAATGTTATTATTACTTACCATATACGATTATAATTTAGGTGTCTTCAAGGCTACGCGCCTCACCATCAACGATTGCATCACTGCTTACAAGCACTAGTTTATATAAATTAAAAAAAGTACCTTAAATGTACAATGATTTGCTACAATAAAAAATTGCTATGAAATATTCATATTTTCACAACTTTCTAACAAATACATATTAAAGTAGAACGTTGTTATTGCATCATACTCGCAAAAACATTATTTTATCCTCACATTTTTGCAACATTTTCATCCAATTTCTGAAGGATATTATTTATAACTGTTTCAGTCACGCAAAACCGTGGGTCTGATAGGGATCATAAATCTTTGTATCGTCTGGTAATAAATAAAGTAAATAAGAATAAGACTCTTAATAATCAAAGATTTGAGGACGTTATGCTTTCGTAATAATAGAAAAGTGCCTTTTAGTGTTGATTTGAACTTGTTTTTTTTTATTTGGAATATTATCCCATGTCTTCTCCAGCTCTAGAGAAGAGCGAGAGGGCGTCATCATCATCATTATTCCAGCCAAAAGACGTCCACTGTTGGACATAAGCCTCGCCCAAGCGTCGCCACAATGACCGGTCCTGTGCGACTCGCATCTATCGGACTCCAGCGACCCTGACCAGGCTATTTGTCCACCTTGTGGGACTTTCCAACGCTGCGTCTTCCGTTACACGGCCGCCACTCCAGAACCTTTCGGCCCTAACGGCCATCTGTTCTGCGTGCAATGTGCCCAGCCCATTTCCAGTTAAGTTTGGCGATTCTACGTGCTATTTCGACAACCCTGGTCCTCTTGTGGATATCTTCACTTCACTTCTTGATTCGATCACGCAAGGAAACTCCGAGCATAGCCCTTTCCATTGCCCTTTGGGTGTCAGAGTTTTATTAGTTAAAACCACGTCTATGTTCTTTTTTGTTTTGCGTTCATAATAGCTTTCTGAAAAGAAGGCTCGGCCCCGGTATGATAGGCAACGAAGGAATGGGGTAGCTTTTTAGTCAGTAAGAGTCTGACACTATTTCCTGCCCCGCCCAAGGGCGGGATTTGTCATTGGATGATTTTACCTACCACAAAAAAAAACCCCGGATACCAGGTATCCCTTTCGGAAGTCAACCCATGGCCCCAGTAGGCTTTGGCTTATGGTATATTTTATAAAAGTAGCTTTGTTTTAATGGTTGTAATTGTAATTGTTGCAAAGATTGTCTGTAAGGGATCTCTTTTAGCGATAAGACAACCCATTGTGACACCCTATACTGTGAAAAAAGAATTAGCACCCTATTAATTTTAAGTTTTGTATGTTATTTTATTTTTGGTGTACAATAAAGAATAATTATATCTATCTTTATCTTAAATTCAGCTCTGCTGGATAGACATCCAAGTAAGTTTTATCAAAATACATGAAAATAAAATTGCACTACACAGCTGCATACTTAGTGCTCAATCTCCTTTTTTTGTTTTCATTTGCTCGAATTTTACATTCTTTTACTGCGTAACAACGTTTGTAAGGTACAGAAATTTATTGTAGCCTGCAAGCCCAATTATCGGACACTGATTCTAAGTTAGCGACTAGAAGTAGGTCAGTGCATTAATAGATACGATATTTCATAGAAAGCATCGCTTTTCATGCACTAGTTCACAGGCTATCGTTAAATACGGTACGTATTGTTTTTTTTTTTAATAATTCAAACTAATTCTATAAGTAGCTTCACCTGCTTGAAACTAGGAAATCATACCAAGAGAACACACCAGCTTAAAATTATTCTAATCGTGTGCCAAATACCATCGACAATCGTTCATGAATCCGTATGAGCGTGACGGAGTAACAAAATACACACACATTAGTGTGATAGATAATTTTGCAGAAATAACTCTTAAAATGAATGGCTTAACAGTATGTCTGTTCATTTTACGTATGGCCAATCTTTTAGTATGTAAAATAATTACTGGATAGTGAAACCAGCCGAGTTATTCCACTGAAAGAACACGAGAGCAAAAATCTATTTTATATTTATAACAGCATACATATATACTGTTTACACAAACGTTGTTTGCAGCTAGCGCCTTAAAATTAATTAAATGTGTCCCAAGCAGACATTTGCGTGTGGTGGAAACGTGTCTCTTGAAGGACTATCACACTTAATCTCCATACAAGACATACTTACACGGCTTTTCATACCAAACCACGACATACGCCTCGCGCGTATAATTTTCTCTTTGTAAGAAAATACAAAAAAGTAATTTTTATAACGTAAAATTTTTCGAAAGTCAGAAACGTTTATTTCAAATAAACCATCATTGTTTGCAACAACCTCCTTGCTAAATATCAAAAACCAAATTTTTATATGTTCGCTCGACACCATGATTGGGGCCTTTTTTTTGATTGTGATAACTTTAATCTATAATAGTTATCACAACTTGTTTGGGGACCACCATTCAAAAATACATATATGTAGTTTCTAAAATAGTTACAGACACTATTAAAAATCATGTAATAGTTTTAAGGTACTATTTTTTATTGGAACAATAAACATTATTCTTAATGCCAATTTTAAATTATCAAAATATCGGTGAGTGAAAAAAGTGAAGCTAAATTGCACGTTCCAAAACGTAGATATCCATGTAGAAGAACGTACAAGAAACTCCATGTCAAAGTGAAGGAACTAAGTGACAATATTGAAACGACCAGTAAAAGAATTATAAATAGAAAATATAGCACTTAACAATTAATTAATTAAACGAACCACTTCAGCGAAGCGCACTCATAGATAACAGGGATACGTTTTATTTCGCTTCCAAAGTAAAAAGACAGTCAGGAAATATAAGGATGTGCATCAGAAAAACATTACTCTCTTTAGATTTTTACTATAGTAGAGTGAAAAGTTTTTTTGCTTTCATTCAACTTTTATCCTTCACTGTGCCAGTATCTTCTCAAACACAAACCGTTTATATTTATGATTTGTTTCCATTAAACAATGTCTCTAGAGATTCTTTGTGTTTTAACAGGAATTGATTTTGCATGAATACCTGGACGAAAAATTAGTTTCTTTACTTTATGCAATGAATGATGGTCAGCTAAACTGGCAATCGTTATTCTGCTATATAGAACAAAAGAAATATTGTATTTAAAAAGTGGAGGGTTGGGTGACAAACACTGTGACATGAGACTATATATAGTTATTATATAAGTTACACTTTATTGTTTTTACCAGTAAAATACTTTCCTTTTAATTTTTGGAAGTTCCCTTCAGAAATTTCAGATTCAAATTGTTATTTCATCATGGCAACAATCAATGTTAAAATATTTAGATATAGGAAAATTAATAGTATTTTTGTCTGATAGCAACTAAGATACGAACGAAAAATATGCGAATTTCCATTCAAGACGTCAATGCAATTAATGCCTGCACTGCGCTCTAGGCCTATTACCATATCTCTACACACACGCATACCATCTAATCAATAAGCCTCCAAAATCTATTACCCATCAAGGGAATACCGCACAGCAACATTGTCCTGTTGCAATGCGGACAACTTGTCGGTCAGCGGACATCAGACGTCACCTACATTAAGTACCTACTTGTACCTAGGTGCAAGTAGTACGTAGTGCCACCTTCGCGATGTCGAGCGGCAGGTGAAACGGTTCACAGTGCGTTACTATTGCATAATTAGTAGGACATTGATTTGGAAATGTATGACCTTGTAAGCAGAAGTATAATTGAATATTAAGATAGATGTTCTAATTAAGGTTGTGTTCAACCAATCGTATGTAGAATTTTATGTTGGAGATTAAATTGAAGACTGAAGAAGAATATTATTATTATTATTATTTTAGTCACAAATAGTTTACATAAAGACTAATAGGGATAAAACTATTTTATGGTATAAAGTAGTTTATTTTTTTAGTAATATTTATATACCAGCGTAATGAGCATAAGTTCGAAGTAATAAAAACCTACTTGTGAATGCGCTTTTGATCCTAAAGAACTTCGATGAAATTTTTGATCGAAGCTAAAGAATGATTAAAAAATATTGTACAAGTAAGGTTTTGTAGGTGTTACCCGTCCTTAAAACTATGAACATGACATCCATGTCAAAAATAAGTATGATGGAAGGACGAAGCTAACTTTTCAATCATATTTCTCATGTTACTTGAGTTTGACGCGATACATTTTTTTCTTTCACTCTATTCTTTCAACCGCCACACTATCTCCGACTCATCATCTTTTCCTATGCCATATCCGTGGGTCGCACATTGTTCAAAATGTTCAATTGACCTGTCGCCGTTTCACCCACACTTCCGATGCATTACGTCTCAGTCCACCTCACCATCTCCTTGGGTAAACGACCTGAAACTGAAAATCAGAGCAGATCGGTATGGGTTTTCCGGTGAGATAATAGCTGGATCTCTCCAGTAACAATGAAAAGTACATAATAAAATTATTCGGTTTTGGAGAAAATGGACAGGATCCATTTTTAGGCCAACAGTCTCTAGACTTTGCTACCACACCTCCATACTTCTTTGAACCTCTAGGCCCTTCTCAGCAACCAGTATAATATCATCGTCATGCAGCATACACTAGGAAGTCGCTTCCTGGATGACTAACATCAAAGTGCCCATTATCATTAAAGAGGTAAGAGCCAAAGGCCGTCCCTTAGGAGGGATAGCAAGCGGTCGCCTCCTTCTGCGAAGCAGTAATGCTAGCAAAGGAGGAAGCCGCACGCGTGAAGCAACGGCCCTCACGCCCCAGTCGCCGCGGGGATTCCGATTCCGATCCTGTTTTCCAGTCAACGTAGGCGCGGGCTTGTGGACGGCGAGAAAAAAGGGGCCGACCCTTGATTTAAGCCGACTGCCACATTGAAGTTAGCAGTGGTTCCCGCCGTAGACCGGACTTGTGTACCGCATTTACTGTCTCTTATTCGGCTCAACAGCACATTTTACGCAGGCCAATTTTCTCTGAATTTTCTTCGATTTTACTTCTCAGTGCAGTCAGCTAAGAAACACCGGCCTCATGTAGCTTAAACTGACGAAAAAATTGATGTATAAAAATGTTTTTAAAACCTATTTGCAATAATAAATATCATTTATCTCTTTAAGGGCCCACTACTAAAATTCACGAGGCACCCGGTGGTATGCTCCAACTGCAAAGGTAAGATTGTAACCGCAAATAAAGAATGTTATAAAACTAAATATAAATTTCAGTACTTGAAGTCCTGCTTTACCGATGCTGAAAGATTTAGCTTCTAGCCTAATATGATTTTAGATCAATGGGAAGTCGATACCCTATTAGTTTATATTTATTTGTTATTATAAAAATATGGGAAATTAATAAAGAAAAAAAAAAGAAATTAATGAAATGAATGGATGTCTGTTTTTATAGCGCTTACGTAAAAACTCAAAATTTAACGGAGCTTCTGGGCTTGGTTAAATATTATGTCTTTATTGTTTTTGAGAGGAACCTTTCCATCATAGTTATGTTGTTTTCACGTATATTGAATTATTAGTGCAACACACGCTACGGAAGCATATCATAATAATTTATCAATCTAATATTATAAAAGTAAAAGATTGTGTTTTTGTGTATATTTGTTACTTTTTCACGCTCGAACGGCTCAACGGATTTCAATGAAACTTGATACAGCAGCTTTATAAGACTTTTATCTCAGGAGTTCCTTTAGGGTATTTTTATAATAACACGTGGGCGAAGCCACTGGCAGTAGCTAGTATCTTTATAAAATGAGTATAGGTACTTAATAATAATATATTGTAAGTATATATTTTAGATATTTCCAACAGATCTCCCAACAGATCATCTGCTATCCGACAAATTTCTCGTACAACAATGGACATAAGAAAACAATTGTCGTGCCGTACCGAGCACCACCTAGCGGCACCTGAGTCGGCGCCATTAATCCGTGCCCCATCGCAACTGGATCCTTTCAAACTTTATTCATTGTTTCAGTTTCGCTGCATTGCACAGCTCCCGCTTCTCCGCTTCGGTTTACTTAGATTGGATTTGTCTTCTCGTCTTTCATACACTCACTACCTAATTCTGGGACTTTGTATTTTACATTTTATCTGTAATTTTGCAGGACGCACAGATTAGTAACTTAGCTATATATATCTATATTTTAGAACGCACATTGTTTTCAGAGTCTACAGGCTTCTTTTGTCTGCGTTTTGCATCATCAGAGACCCAGCCGGATCAGACCTTATTTTATTTTTAAAGCAACAGCACAAACTTGTATTTCATTTTTATTCTCTAACTAATACTATCCCACGGCTAAGCCAAAACCTCCTTATTATTATTTTCTGGAACTGTTCTCCTTCAAACCAGCTCTTAAAGCACGCGTCCAGATTGCTAAAATATATTATTTTCAATACACTTAGGTACTAGGAAACCTGATTTTATTCCACCGCTTTTAGGCATGTAATTGCCTGTTTGCCGCACTAGTGCGGAAAAGTGCGCGTGCTCGCCCCCGCCACAATTTTATTACGTTTATCGTACCAGGCTGGGCGCGCGTCAACCCCACGAGTCGTAAGTGTATTGAAAAACGTCGTTTGATACACGTGCTTTGTCACTGTAGCCCTCAGCTCCATATCACACGTCCAATGTCTGCTTCGGTCGCAATGACAAACTTTCTGCACTTGTATCAAAATGTACTATGTATTTATTAAGCTCAACTATACAACCTATCAACATATTCTTATTCCAAATCCTGTACGACAGAAGCAATACTTACCTCCAAAACTATCGGCAATTGTACTTCGATCGTTATTCTAATGAGTTACGCCATTGAAGTAAGTTTTCATTGGCAACCCAACAGTTCGGCTAATAGAGCGGCGCTCACGTTGCGACATATTAATCGCTCGGCTTGTACTGCTCGAACTGTACCCACTACCCACTTGGCTACTGTGGACGTGTCCCGTAAAGCGAGTTACGAACTAATTGTCTCTTATTGCCTACATTATGTAAGTATCTTTCACTAAGTTTCTGAACAGAAATTGTCGAAACTGCTATAATTATTATCGACTTGTAAAGTATTCAACTGGTCGATTAAATTTACTGATTCATAATAATTGGCTGAATTATTCTTTTTAATCATACTGGTCAAATATTTGTCATATTTGTTATTCAACCGGTCAATAAAAAATATGAGTTCATTAAATCAATCCTGCGATTAATTGAATAAATAATATAGTAATTATAATGATAATTTTCAACCCAGGTCGCAGGTTCAAACCCAGCCAGATATTGCTTTGTGTAATTTATTTCATAACCACGAAACGACCAATTTGGAACCATGTACTAGCTTCTGACGTTTTATGAGCGCCTATGTAGGCCTATAAGAAAAAAAAAACATTTTGACTTTGACTTGACCAAACATCCACCAATCCGCACTGGGTGGTGGATTTCGGCCCATTCCCGTTCCTAGAGCGGAGGCCTGAGTCCCAGTAGTGGGAACATTAAAAGACTCATTTTCGTTTAAAACTTTTATTTATAAATAGTAATAAACATTTAAACAAAAGAATGAAATAAACAATGAAACAGTCTCATTCTAACAGATTATGAAGATATAGCTTTCTTTTTCTATAATATTTATTTATTAGATGGGTATTTAAAATAGCCCAGTTGGAGGTAAAGGAGTTAGGTTACCATATTTATGGTTACAGGTAAGAAGGGACTGTTTCATCATAATCAGGACTTGTCATGCCTGGTGCTGATTATTTATTATAGACTGGAAGATAATAACGGCCTGAAATTATTATTCGAACTGTGTGTTTAAGTTGAGAAAGACAAACAGACTGAAAATTGGAGATGTAAAATAATGTAAGTAAGTACGTGTCTAAATACCAGCCTGACTACAAGATGGCCAAATATGATTGAAACTTAATGACAGAAGCTTAATTAGTATAAGAAAAAAAAAACTTTTTTTTAAATCTGTTTTTTCTTTTCTGAATTTAATTTTTAAATATTAATAGTTAAAAAAAAAAAATATTCATTCTATGTTTATTGAATAATGTTTACATTATCGTTATCATCATCATTCAGAATAGTAAAACCACGATAATTGAATCAGTATTTAAACCGATGAGAAGATAAATATTTACATTTCAATTTTCGATGACAGCACTAGGTTACTCTGCCAAACTTATCAGCTTTATGGCAACACTACCTTATGTCTATGTTGTAAAAGTGAATAATGTATATTGCCTGCCAGAGAAGAAATATTTATGGTATTCGTGCCAGTAACGCTGAAAACATCAGATTTAGAAATTCTACTAGAAATATAAAAACTTGAAAATGTTTTCACTGAGTGTCTTGCTGATTTTGTGTAACTGTAGAATTTTTTTTCAATAATTTATTCGTTCCGTTTATTCTATTACAAGCACTAAAGATTGTAGAAAATTTTAAAGTATTTATCGATTTTTTTATTATGAATAGTTTCTTGTTTGACCACTATCTCACCTAATGGTAAGCGATGATGTGATCGACGATGGAGCACGCTTGCCTAGAAGTAGGTAACCTAAACACTTTTGATTTAAGATCCCCACGTGCTTATGTTTTCGGAGACGCGACGCGTTGCGCGACACGGCCCGCACTGAATTCAAACATAAGACGTTGTATAAGTGTGTTTACAGAGACACGTTTTTACACGCGTTTGTTTGACATATAGCCGATGTCCGCGGTGGCGCATGCGGCGATGTCCGCGGCGCGGCGGTGCCCGCGCGGGCCGCTGGACACGCCGCTTCTCCGTATGCAGGCACTTACCTACCGCCACAATTATGGCATGCCCAGCACTGGGTATATATTGCGCATAATTAATGTATTCCCAAAACGCTTTGTGCATGTGGGTGGGATATTCACCTTGTACCGGTGGTGCAACGTTTACAACCAAAAGAAAAAAAAAGTTACATAAAGATAACTTTGTTACGGACAAAACAGTGTTGCAGAAGGTACTAAGGTACTGATTCAAAGACAAAACAGGATAATTCCAATCAAGAGCCCTGATTGGCTCTTGATTGTAGTTGAATGAGTCAATTTGGTTGCATTACCCTATTCTATGTGCTCGTTCGTATACCCCGGCAAAGACAATTAGAGCCCTCCAACCCTGACAGTTATCAAAGTCTATTAATCAAAGCTCACATCAGTCTGCACTCTTTAGAGAAAATTCTGTGTACGAAATACAATTGGAAAGCAATTATTTTGGGAATTGGCCACGTGTCCTACTATGACGTCTTAAAATCATCATGGTTCGAGTGTAAGAGAGAGACGGAGCTAAACAAAACGTATAGCACTATTCCGTTTTCACAATTAAATTATGATGGTATTGGCCCGTCATAGTAGGGGACCAGGTCAACGGCTGCGGCATTTGGCAACGCGTGGGGATCCCCGACAAATGGCCCACGTCATTTAATTCTGCCGATCTCATGTTTGTGCGCCGTGCCATCATATTTAAATTGAATTTCGGAATACGTAGAAATGCAAACAAAAACGGATTATTACCGCGCACAGTTCGACTGAACGATTTCAATGTTCCATCTTTAAATTTAAATTTGATATTTGACGTTTATTTTAAAAGTCAGTATCAACAGTAATTGTTATTTTGCTATCAATGTTATGACTGTGCGATTAAACCACGATCTATCATAAAGTTTTCAGTAAAAACGGCTATTTATATCAGCATTGAAATGTAAATAAAATTAATTGCACTAGCTTAACTGTAGTTAAATTTTATGTTAATTAAAGTTAATTTATTTATACTATCACCATTCTACAGTAAATATGAAGTACCTAAAGCTTGAATAGTAGAACAAAGAGTAGAAATATAATGGCAACACATAAATGGTAATTAATAAAGATGAATGCTCAACTTTTGTCTCAGTAACAAAAGTGTCGAGTCTTATTTAATCGTATATTTTCACCAACTAAGGCACTGAACTTACGAAGCGGTTTTCTCCCGCGGCCGCCGCGGGAGACGAAACGGCTATTTTATTTCAAAACTCACGAGATGGTAGATTCATCGTCGCCGCCGCCACCGCGAAGATGCGCTGGTGCTGCGATTTTCGACCGCAAGCCCGGACGATAGCGCGGTCGCCGCCAAAAGATCGCAGAGCGTGCGTGCGCAAACTGCCGAGGCGGTGGCGGGCTACCAAGGCGCCGGGTGAGCGGCAGCCGCGAATAACCGTGCACACCGTGGCCGTAAACCGCGTCATGAAAATCGCTTTATTTTTTTACATAAACCATATATTTGCATTTTACAGAAGCTGCGGGCCCGCAACCGTAGCGGCCGCAGAAAAAAACCGCTTCGTGAGTTCTTTCCCTTATTATCATATTTTTTTTTTTTTTTTTTTTTTTGTGGTAATATGCGTTTGTATGTGACTTACTAAAATTGAATGTTTATGCTGCTCCACGTTTGGCTTGGCTTTGTTAATTATCTACAGTTTGCTTTCGTTTCATTTGAAATATTTGTAAACATTGTAATTTGCTTCCAACTCAGTTCAAGTGTCAAGTTTGTAACTTCAAAAATTATAAACGATACCGATATCTAAAAACAAGAGGGGGTTCTAAGTTGTTTGTATTTTTTTTATCTTGTTCAGCAAGATCGAAAAAAGAATCGTCAAAATCTGTTCACATTTGGCGAACCAAATGTGAGCAGATTTTGACGATTCTTTTTTTTTGTCTTCAGTTTGTCTGCCCGGTGGCATTATTTAAAGTTGAAAACTGTTGAAGAACTTTGCAGATAGATAATGCCAAAATTTGAATAAAAGATAGGAAATCTGCCGAAATTACTGCCATATCTGTTTGTTAAAAACATATTTTTATAACATAACATCACGTCAGTTGATACCAAAGAGTAAAGTAAAGGGTAAAGTTCACACTAATACCCTCATTTCACCAGTTATGTCCAATGATAGTGGGGTTAACTATTTGGTCGTAACATTTTTGTTTATTGCTATAGGTACTATACCAGACGGTGTGAGCTCTCGCAGATGCGAGATGCGAGAGCCAGATAGCTCTGATGCAGGTCATGGTCTGTGGTGCTATTCTCTAAGAAAACGCAGCGCTGACGCAACGACGAACATCCAAATGGGATACATTGAATTAAAAATCCAATGTATCCTATTTGGGTGTTCATCGTTGAGGCAGCGCTGCATTTTCTTAGAGAATAGCACCACTGGATCGAGAGGAGCATACTGTAGAGGTGTGCCCCGCCTGGGCGGAGCATCGCCGTGTCCTCGTGGGGGCGATCGGCGGCAGCGATCTCTCTCACCGGGCCTTGGTTCAGGCCATGGTCCGAAGTGAGGAGGGATAGCAGGCGGTCACCTCCTTCTGCGAAGCAGTAATGCTAGCAAAGGAGGAGGCCGACCGCATCAGGCAGAGGCAACGGGGCGCTCGCCCCAGCCGCCGCCGGGATTCCGATCCCGATTTCCGGCCACCGTAGGTGCGGGCTTGCGGACGGCGTGCAGTGGGTAGCATGCTGTCCGATCGTCCGGTAACATACCGGACCGAGCCCAAGTCGTCGACGGCGCGTTCTGTTCCCGCGCGCCTCAAGGAGCTGTCAGCAAACCGTAGAGGCCCAGCCTGCTAGCTGCAGGCAGGCAGGGTCGAAGCCTGCTGGGGTTAAGGGCCGTTTTCTGAGAGGAAGGCTCAGCCCCGGCATGATAGGCAACGATGGAACGGGGTAGGTTTTTAGTCAGTAAGAGTCTGACATTACTTCCCGCTCCACCCAAGGGCGGGACTTGTCATTGGATGATTTTACCTACCATAAAAAAAAAAAAACACTGGATCGAGAGGGAATGGGAAACGGATATCTTCTACAAAGCAGTAATGTGAGCGAAGCCGCAGGTGCCCCCGAAACTGTATCAGGAGACGCCTCAGGTATTGAAAGACGTAGGGTTATTCTCAGTTTAGACAAACAATAGGTAGCGATGTGAATGGGTCCGGTAAGAAACCAGCCCGAGTCGACGGCGCGTAGTATTCCACGTGCACCTCAAAGGAATAACAGTAAATTTGAAAGGCTCTTACAGATTGCTGTTATTTCATTGAGGCGCCGAATCGCCGATGCCTGCTAGAGCTGTGGGAACGTCTTAAAGAGTTATCGCTTTTGACCTAGTGCCTTACAACGCAAAGGGTAACTGAAAGAACATAGGTGGCCTTTAATATTTAATTAATTTAAATATAATAGGAAATTATTTCCCGCAGCAAAAATAATACACCAGTAAAAATACAACAGATTTAAAAAATAAAAATAACTTTAATTACGGAAGTTAGTGTCCAAAAATGATGAAACAAAATCCAAAAACACCTCTTGGATTCTGAAGTTGGTTGTATTTTTCGTAAATTAGTAAAATAAAAAAATAAAAAGTTTTACAGATCAAATAATTAACATATTCTTTCTGCCCTTGTCTCATGTTACTTGGGGTAGGCGCAACATGTACTCGTATTTTACTTTCTGTTCTGTCAACCATGATATTATCACTGACTTCCTTTTTTCGCACTCCTGGCACGGGCAGTGCCAGGAGTGATATGCACCTCATTAGCCCTCTTTTTTCATCTATTCACGTGTAGGTATCCTTATAACTGTTTTAGTAACATGCGTTTCATCCCTCCTCTTCACATCATCATACCAAGACAAACAATTCCCATTCAACTTTCCAGTCGCAGATACCACTTTCAAACTTCTACTAATACTCGTATACTCATTTCTCACTTTTTACACGTTAAATAGTATTGTTTTATAAAATTAGCTACACGTAAATTGAATATTCAGACACAGCAAATGAAATTTTTTTTTGCTTCCTGCGCAAAAAGTCGGAAGGAGTGGGTAGAGCACTCCTTCCGTCTTTTGCGAGCCCGCACTTACTCCTTCCAGTTGTGATGAAATTACGTTTGAAGAAAACGTTCGTCAGAACGAAGCATAAACTCGAAAATTTACCAAGAAGATAAATATTGCATAAACTTTATCCTCCGTGAGTTTTCTTCGAGTTGCTTATAAAATGCTGGTAGAATTTTGACGTAATAATCTCACCAGATTCATGAGTAACCCGCTTGTCATTACATGCAGGATGTCGTCATGCTAACGAGCAGCGAGCAAATAACTCCTCATAATACAAGCGAGAGGAGGTATACCATCAAAAGGATCGTTGGAAATATCATGCTACTCGAGCGAGTTAGGTATTGTCGTAGGAGTGTTTGTTAACGTTGTCTCTTGAGTGGAAAACGTTTTTGATTTTCTTGGTTGAGAATAATTGGAAGACGTGTTAGGTTTGTTAAGTTTGCCTGCTGGAAGAAACGCTGATGCATGTAGGTTGACAGAAAATAGTTTTGTCTGAATTTAAATGATCGTGCGAATTTAGATTCAGTAAATTGAAGCACTTAATTTTTTTTTAAATTAAGTCATCGAATTAAATAACCTCGAAATTCATTTCTATAAGTAAGTAAACGTCAGTTGAGTGAGGCCAATATACTGTAGGTAGTTAGTACGCAACGACTGACCGCTACCTACAAGGTCATTGACTCGTTTAATTAAAGAAATTAATTTTGTACACGCGTATATTAATTCGAGTTTTAGAAAAAAGTACTCTACCCTACCTTTTTAATTTTATTTTTACAAATCGATAGTGTTTCATGTACCGAATCGACCCTCCACGGGATTAAAACGACCAAAATTTAACGGTGTATAGCTAATATTTCAGTTCTCCTATTAAATTTACCGTACTCAAAATTTAACAATACACGTTTGTTATCAGCCATGAGTCGGCTGGATTTAATCAGGAATTTTGCAATTGACGGATTTGAGTTACCGAATTTAGAAAGCATTAAATAATTGTTGTACCCTAGTAGGCCGCTGCAAACAGAACTTGGCGAGATGGGGAATTATCGATTCATCCAACACCCAGTGCGAATGGTATGTTTATGATGAGATGATCAGATTGACGACTGAACAACGTCTCCTATGTGGAAGTATACGTATGAATAGAATTTATTTATTTATATAAACAACACCAGCAAAACAATAACATTAAAGCAATAAAAACTGCTCATCGTGATATCAGCCGAAAGACGTCCACTGTTGGACATAGGCCTCCCCCAAGTGTCGCCAAAATAAACGGTCCTGTGCATCTCGCATCCATCGGATTCCCGCAATTCTTGCCAGGTCATTAGTCCACCTTAAAAATTGCTTCACCTAACCTAATCCTACACCTATACTGCACACTCAATTATAGGCAACACCAGTTTATTTAAATAACCGAGCGTACACGACTCTAAATAATATGGAAAAAAAAAAAAAGTAATTGGCATGCGATATAACGTACAAAAAAAAAATACTATTATAGGAAATTGAAAATAAACGTAATGTCAAAATTAAAATTAATTAGAATTTATTTAATGAATATTTTTTTATTATTATAATAAAGGTGGCGACACGACCTGGAAGGAATTGGGGGAGGCCTTTGCCCAGCAGTGGGAAAGTATAGGCTAATTAAAAAAAAAAAAATATTATAATATATTTTTTAATGTTTGCTATTTATCAAGGCCACAAGGATTTGATATTCAAATAACGAAACGTAGGTGGGTGTATTACCTACATACAAGAACATTATTTTAATTTGGGTGCAATTCACTGTTATTGGTACATCCTGGTTTGGTTATAAAAGGCCATTTGCACTGCTAGACAAAGACCAATTGCCATATCCGTATGAAATGAGTAGTCTAGAAAAAACCGTTGTCATTTGGTATGACACACACTAAAAATTTTGAGTTTAAAATAATTAGTTTTATTTTCTTTATTTCTGACTTCTTGATATTATTATCGAATTATGGTAAACATAGTATATATACTTCACATCAGTACTAATTTTGGAATTTAAAATTAATATTCATAGGCAACAGTAGATATTTGCTAACCATTTTCTTTGTTTTTTTTTTTCACACAACGCCGTCTAGTCCAAAGTTAAGCAGAGCTTGTGTTATGAGTACCTACTAGGCAACTGATAAATATACTTATATATTTCTAAACAAATACATGTTATAGATAAATTAAACGCTTATATAGAACAAATGATTGTGCTCATCACACAAACATTTGTCCTGGGTGATGTGACCCACGGCCTCCGGCATAGTAGTCAGGGCCACTGACCACTAGACCAACAGGCCTGTCAAATCTATTGGTAATACTATTCCAAATTTTTTCACTGCCGGGCAAAAACCTTCCTTTATTTTTTCCATCAATCATAATTTTTTCGCTACTTCTTTCCAATTCTAAGGAACATATTCAGGTCATCCGGTCATCAGCTTCGTGGTCTGCTGCAGATCCGTATCACTGTGTGAGTGTATCATTCACACAGTCACCATTCTTGCTTGAATGCGACACACAATTTGTATTTATACATTGTAAATTATGTCTCTTTTTCTGTATTTTTGTTATTTGTTGGTTATGTTTGTTTCTGCTGAGGCCGGCGGCAGCCGGCATCGCGGATGTAGTAGACAACCTAGACGACTACGTTGTCTATGGTCACAAGATGCAATATTGCTATGCCCGTTCTACACATGGCCTGACGGGGAAAGTGTTTATTGTAAATAATTTGTGCGTCTATTTTAAGCAGAATAAACGTTTTTTCTTTCTTTTCTTTCTTTCTTTCTTATCAACTCAGAGTTTTACGGGCTCACAGCTCTGCAGACATAAGACAAACGTGTCCTGAGATTTAAATAATGGATGCCATTTCCTACTCTATGTCATATTAAAAGTCTTTGTCTCGGCTGTGAAGTAGGTACCTAAATATCTAAATATTATGAATACCAGAGTTGAAAGCGATTAAACATTAGTTGGAGATAAAATAAACATCTCAACGACAAGTTACACAATCTAAGCCACAAAATTGCTGTTATTTATCTGACCTCCTAAACTAATGTTGTAATACTAAATAAGACAAGTAATTAAGGCAAAGTAATATTTTCCACTAGCACGTCTAAACGGTCCCACACTGTCACGAAGTGCGGCCGCATGCACTGACGACACGCTCGCTCTTATTAATAAACCTACTTAGATTAAAACTAGTGTAACAAATTAACTTACAAGATTTTAATAGCTATCAGATTTATGATTCTGTTTTAGTGTCTTGGTTATATTATTATTTCCTTTGTAAATATACAGATCGTCTGTGCTGATAGTATTCGCATACTGTCATTGTTTTAATTGGGAGCTAGTCTAGTCAAAACTAGGTTGTCTGTTGAGAAGTTTACCAGTCTTGACTCAATCTGGGCACAAATAATCTATAACATACTTAATACGACTTTTAAATGTCTGTTTAATATCATAATTTTTATATTCAACGATAGCGCAAGAAATATGAATGAAAATATTATTTGAAGTAGCCTTAAGTCATCTTAGGTTAAGTAACTAAATAAAATAATAACATTTAGAGGAAACAGTACCTGTGTACGCAAGAGCTGCTGGAGGGTAGCCTCAACCCGTTATACTTTTGAAGCCAGACGTTGGAAGTGCTCCTCGACATTTCACCAGCTGTCGAGGATCAGTCCTTGGTATTTCATCGTCAACCCCTTATACAATTATTTAGGAACCCAGCGGTGGAGTTTTCTGACAGCCATCAAAGCACAAGGCCTCGGACTTCTGCTGTGCCACCTCGTGTCCCAAGTGCCGGATCCTTTCCACCACTGCCCTTTCGCAACCCGTATGTTTCCAGTTCGACCACCGCGGGGTGCGTCTCGCCCCCTGCACCACCTGTATCGTAGGTGCGTTCAGACATCTGTAATTTCATATAAACAAGATACTCATATCCCAAGCAAGTATCTGTAGGCCAAAGAAATATTTGTTTCGTTCAGGAATCGAGCCCGCGACATGCAGCTAAGTAGCTAACCCTTTAACCACTACACCAGTTATGTCTTCAAACTTTCAAGGTCTTAAGTTGCTAATTGTAATCAATACTCAGTAAATAATATCAGCTTGTAATAAAAATGTTGAGATAATATAATCACTTGTCTAGACAAAGTTATTACCTAACTACTAGACACAGGTCTAACTTAATAATCACGTTATATTATTATTATATTATTAGAATTGAATATGAAACTTAAGAAGCTCAAACAGTAAGAATAAGTAATTTTATTGTATTTGTTTTTCTTTATTTAGTTTTTCATCTCCATTGAGAGAAACGTCATAAAAACTAATAAATCTTTAATTTATGGCCGTGAAAAACCGATATGATCAACTTTCGAGCCTAGTCTACGAATACGATTGATTTAAAATACCTATTTTTCAATGTAAATTATTCCTGTAAAAAAAATAAAAATACAATAGAACTAAATAAAAAGATATAATAAGTCCAATCAAAACCAAAAAAAAAATACTTTTACGGTTTTTACAATAATTAGCCATTACAAGTACGAGTCCAATACTTAGCCATTCAACCAATAATTTAAAATAAATAGGCAATAAAAGAATCAAATTATGACACATGAGAGATAATAAATAAAATAGGTAGGCTTATACATTTAGACACAACGATTGAATTAATTACTAAATTATTTTTCATTACATTTTATTCGATTTCAAGATACGATTGCAGGCAAAAAAAACGTCCTAAAGATAAATTCAAGTATGTACATGTAATCCAGTATGAACTAAAACAAAACCGCAGCAAAAAACACAGACTAATAAATTTTACTGAACTTAGCAGAACGATCTTATCTCTCTCAAGAACACTATAGTTTTATACGAAAGTTACGCTGTCTACAAAAAATAAATGCTTATTATGCCTCTTAGAAAATAAAAGCCAATCTTAAAAATAAATAAATATTATAGTCAAAATCACATACATCTTAAGTGTAACTTTTAGGGTCAACTCACACTAATACATGACGGGACGACACGACTTTGCTCTATGGTGACTCTACTCAATATTAGTTTTATTAATTAAATTTTGATCTTATTTTTTATCATTATAGACAGGATCGCATTTCACCACTATCTCATCTGATGGTTTTTTACATACCATAAAAACAAACTTCATCTGATGGTAAGTGATGATTCAGCAATGGAGCACGCTTGTCTAAGAGTAACATATTCATTTTTGAGATGAAGTCTCCATCAGGAAACACAGCCCTTGACCGGGAATTTCGCTACTAACCTGCCCCCCCCCAGCCAAGTTACAATTGTTTCGTTTTGCGTTAACGCTTGGAGTTGGCCACGCCCCCAATTCGTTTGTTCGAACAAAGGAGTTGGGGGCGTGGCCAACTCCAAGCGTTAACGCAAAACGAAACGATTGTAACTTGGCTAAGGGGGCTGTACACAACAAATGTGTGCTCAAAAAGTTTTGTGTATCGTAATTTTAATAAAGAAAATTGAAACATTATTATTTTTAGATGCACATTTAAGTGAGAGAAGAGAATAAGTTAGTTACTAAAATGTCGTCGATTGAGATTCGAAAATTTGTTACTGGTATTGAAGGTCGATCGCCATTTTTATTCAACTTATATGCTGCGTATTGTACTACGCTTTTCAGTGACCTTTTTTTTATGGTAGATACAATCATCCAATGACAAATCCCGCCCTTGGGCGGAGCGGGAAGTAGTGTCAGACTCTTACTGACTAAAAACCTTCCCCGTTCCTTCGTAGCCTATCGTGCCGGGGCCGGGTATTCCTTTCGAAATTTAACCCATGACCCCAGTAAGCTTCGACCCTGCCTGCCTGCAGTTAGCAGGCTGGGCCTCTTCGGTGTGCTGACAGCTCCTTGAGGCGCGCGGGAACAGAACGCGCCATCGACGACTTGGGCTCGGTCCGGTCGGTTACCGGATGATCGGACTGCGTGCTACCCATTGCACGCCGTCCGCAAGCCCGCACCTACGGTGGCCGGAAATCGGGTTCGGAATCCCGGCGGCGGCTGGGGCGAGCGCCCCGTTGCCTCTGCCTGATGCGGTCGGCCTCCTCCTTTGCTAGCATTGCTGTTTCGCAGAAGAAGGCGACCGCCTGCCATCCCTCCTTACTACGGACCATGGCCTGAACCAAGGCCCGGCGAGAGAGATCGCTGTCGCCGATCGCCCCTACGAGGACACGGCGATGCTCCGCCCAGGCGGGGCACACCTCTACAGTGTGCTCCACCGTGTCCTCCGGGTGTTCCGCACAGTGGCGACACCCGAGCGAATCCTCCGCACGAATCCGGAACAGGTACTTAGCGAACTTTCCGTGTTCGGTAAGCACCTGCGTCGTGCGAAATTTGAGAACGCCGTGAACGCTTTTCAGTGACCTCATGTATCGTTATGTTGCGTCGCGTCTCGGTCTGTGCTGGCCCTTAGTGTCACCTGTCAGTGTAGTAGGTAATACGAGATCGCAACAACAATCTTTAATAAAATTTCCATGAAAATAGTGTGGGTAGTTTTATATTGGGTTTGGTAGGTTTATATTTAGATATGTCGCAGGGAAATGAGGATATCAGGGTTTGCACGAAATCCCTCGGAATATCACGAAATAGAAAGAAAGAAAGAAGAAAGAAAGAAAGAAATCCCAGTAAATGTCATATATTCTTGTTTATTACGTCTTTTTACTAAAAGTATCTGGTGTTATGACAAAATAACAAAAAATACTTATATTAATTCAGAGATTATGTCATTTCATTAAACTAAATGTAGTGAAATAAAGAATACTGTTGATGAATACAGTAATAAAACAAAATTACAAATTAACTGGTTCATTTGTGTTAGGAAATAAAGTTTTAATCAACGTCACATAATAAATCTGACAATGATATCAGGTATTACACCTTTTTCTATTACGTGGATTCGTTCATTAGGTACAAAAAAATAAATATGAGATTTAATAAAAAAAAATAGGTATAGACTTCTAAAAGTATGCGAGGGTCAACAATTAAGACGACGACTTTTTTTTGTAGGTAGGAATTTCATTCAATGACATCTCCGCGCCCCTAGGCGGGGTGGGAGATAATGTCAGACTTTTACTGACTAAAAACCCATTCCTGCTCCTTCGTTGCCTTTCATACCGGGACGGAATCTTCCTTTCAGAAACCGACCCTTGGCTGCAGTAGGCGACCCTGCTGGGCCCCTACGGTTTGCTGACAGTTTCTTGAGGCGCGCGTGGAACTGTATGCAGCGTTGACCACTCGGGCTCGGTTCGGACAGTTACCGAAAAGTCAGACGGCGAGCCACCCGTGGTCGGAAATCGGGATCGAAATCCCGGTGGCGGCTAAGGTGGGCGTGAGGGCCGTTGCCTCACACGTGCGGCCTACTCCATTGCTAGTATTACTGCTCCGCGGAAGGAGGCGACCGCCTGCCACTCCTCCTCGCTCCGAACCATGGCCTGTATTTAGGCCAGACGCGAGAAATCGCTGCCACCGATATCTGCCACGAGAACACGGCGGTGCTTTTTGGCAGTATCCGCTTTTCTGAAATTTTACTAGATTTAGTTTAGTGGAACGACATATCAATGACGATAAATTGGTGTCATATCACTAGATACTTTTAGTAAGAAGACGTAATAAACCAGAATATCTAACATCTACCGGGACTTCTTGAAATCCCTGATACCCCCAGTTCCCTGCGACAGATACATTATGTGATGATACGCATCCAAGTCACATTTATCTTTCGTGTCATATATTTAACGTTTCTTATGTGTCATCTTTAATAAAAAAAGTTTTTCCCAAGTTTATGAAAATATGTAAATTATTTTTTACTTGTAAAAAAAGTAGAAAGATTTTACATAATATGTTATACAGTACGTAACTGGAATAATGAACTCCTTCATATACCGCCCGGAGGATACGGTGGAGCACATGGTAGAGGTGTGCCCCGCCTGGGCAGAACATCGCCGTGTCCTCGTGGGGGCGATCGGCGGCGGCGATTTCTCTCGCCGGGCCTTGGTACAGGCCATGGTCCGGAGTGAGGAAGGATGGCAGGTGGTCGCCTCTTTCTGCGAACTAGTAATGCTAGCAAAGGAAGAGGCCGACCGCATCAGGCGAAGGCAACGGGGCTCACGCCCCAGCCGTCGCCGGGATTCCGGCCACCGTAGGCGTGGGCTTGCGGACGGCGAGCAAGCAATGGGTAGCTCGCTGTCCGATCGTCCGGTAACCGACAGGACCGAGCCCAAGTTGTCGACAGCGCGTACTGTTCCCGCGCGCTTCAAGGAGCTGTCAGCAAACCGTAGAGGCCTAGAGGCCTGCTAGCTGCAGGCAGGCAGGGTCGAAGCCTACTGGGGCCAAGGGTCGGCTTCTGAATTGAAGGCTCGGCCTCGGTATGATAGGCAAAGAAGGAACGGGGTAGGTTTTTAGTCAGTAAGAGTCTGATACTAACTACCGCTCGGCCTAAGTGCGGGAGATGTCATCATGATTTTACCTACCATAAAAAAACCCTTATATACCTACCTTAATTAGAAAATTAAGTTATAATCATAGTGTAAGCACTTAAATTTTACTTATTTAATCGTAATTGCAGGTAAAATGTCAACATCAACGCCCTATATATTTAGGGAATTTCTTACTGGTATCTTCGCGCGCACACAGAAACACGCTAGTGACGCAACAAGATTTGTTTTGAATTTTTTAATAATAAAATTATTTTAGTATTAAAAAATTGGTTTAATTTAATTATTTTAGGATAAAAATTGCCTATTTTAAAAATAGTTCTAATCGTTTCAGTAGCTTATCCAGAATATACTCTTATAGATGTGTTGGTGTATTAAAAACTTTTTTGTGCAAAAAATGAATAACAGAAAAAATATGGTCGAATTTTAAGATGTTCTAGCGATAAATTCACAATGTAAGTAAAAGGTTTATAAAACTTAAATAGCAAATTATAGGAATTGTGAACTAGGTTTTATAAGTTTGGTAGTAATGTTGTCATAATCTAGTTCTATTTAGAAATTTAGCACAGCGAAGCAGGAAAATAGCAAGGTTTGTAATTTATTGAGCTCTATATTGATTCTATTACGTTAAATAAAATTCAAATAGGTACTAGACTTCGTAACAAACTAAATCGTGAGATTATTATTTACATTTGTTCCGTATAAATATACTGAACTATCTCATAAACTGGAGAAACGGACGAACATCTAAACTAAAACATTTACTAAGCAAATTGTATTGAGCGCCATAGCTCGGTAGACGGTCGTACTTGGTTCAGAAACAGTCGCACAGGCCGAGACTAACCGCAAGGAGTTCGTCATTATTGAAGTGCCTTTAATTGGAACTGAAGAGCAAGCAATTATTATGCATAACTTTACAAGAGCAATCGTCTCTCTCGACTTAATAGAGGGTCTATTAATTGACAAGAATTGATTTTCCAATGCATATTTTAATTGTTAATTTTCACATCAACAATCATATTTATGCAAAACAGCTCTCATAATACTCAATGGGAAACCGTAATTAAAACTGTACACACGAAAAATGTTAGATTTAAAAATTCAATCGTGTATGACCTTTTCCAATCTTAATTAAATTTCTATATTGTCAAAGAAACCGGACATCAAATAATACGTAAAAGCAACAAAGTTATTTATTATGAGGGTATTTCTATAAAACATTACAAAAGATAGGGAAGTCTTTCACGAACGCAATGAATACCCCGTGAAGAAAGAAAAAAATTAGTTTCCGCTTTCAAAGTGAGTCCCTTAGATTTTAATATTTATAAAATCCCGTTGAGGACCGGAGTTGTGCAAACTGTCTTCACTTTTTTTGTGAGGACCCCAAAGTTGGCGTTTTCATAACTCTTTCTTTGGTGGGAGGTCTTTAACAAGTTTTCCGCTGACACAACATCCCCTCTAGTCGCTTTTGGGGGAAGATAAATAGAATGTAAACGGTTTAGCAAACCTTCTATTTGAGAAATATGTTCGCAATAAAGAGATTTAAGATTATCTAGCTTACCAAGTATGCTTTGATTTACGAGCTTTGCTGAGTGTAAAAAAAAAGTGTAATGGCCGAGAATAAAGTTTCTACATTTTTATTATTGTCTGCACTGACGTTAGTGTCTTCTAGCTCAACATTGAATTTGTTTTAGTGCTTGCCAGACTTGATAATGCTATGACATGATATATTACATTCATTCGTTGAAATAAAAAAAGAAATTTCAAACTTTTTATACGAATGGAGCCGTAGACATTCAAAGTTAATTTCGCTAGACTATTTGCTTTTATAAGTGAAAACGTAATATGTACCAGAATTGTTTTTCTACGAAAACGTTAAACAAAAATTTATCAAATAATTAAAGCCTGGATATTTTTTAAGACAAATACACGTTTCTTTTTAATAAAATTTGACTCTGTCTTAGAAATGACTTCTGTTGCAAGGGTCCGTTTATAAACATGTCAACTTAAGATAGTATAGCACCAGCCTTATAATGTTCCCACTGATGGTACTCAGGCCTACTCTCTAGGAGAGGGAATGCGCGTGGGTGGACCAACATGTCAATTTACATACACAAGATGCCCAGGCCTTTTTCCGCGCGGGAAACAAGCCTACGACACAGTACAGGAACTAATCGTTCAACAACTGTGCCAACCAGGTCATCAATCTTTGTTCGTTTTCTTAAGAATAATAAATACATAAAAATAGCTGTGCTTATTTACATAAGCTTCATGAAAATTACCAAAAAATTTTTCACCACCAAAATTTCCACGTTTCTTCGTATTTTTAACCTTCTAACATATTGGAAGTGTTTCGTGGCGACTGGCGACAGTCAGTAAACAAAATAATATTTAGATATGAAGTCGTTATCTGAGGTTGAACTCGCGAGTGTGACAAAGTGACATCTATAAAGGCGGTTGAAGCGGCAAAACACTTGAATGTCGACCTCAGAGAGCCACGAAACACGTAAATTGAATCAGAAGATGCGGTATTGTGTGGTTAAGATTTCGATTTAGAAATGATGTAATTTGTGGGTTGAAGTCAATGTTACAAAGGGTTTTTTAAACTTGATTTTTTTAAATTTATAGACGCGTTATTAATGCTCGAAAAATACAAATATCGAAAATTAGAAATCGTTTTATATCTAACTAGATATTGTGCGCGGCAAAGTAGTTGAACTAAAATGGCGATAGTTGCTATGTTACGCGCAACCCCCACGGTACCGAACTTCTGTTGAGACCTGAAAGTCTGATACTGTGTATTGAAGATTTTTTAGGTTTTAGGTTCAACTTACGTTCCGCGAATAATAGTCATTTGCAATTGCATTATAAGACATGGTAAAACATGACTGCAAAGGTGGTCTATGAACAAGGAGACAGTGTCTTCGGGTACCTATATTTCAGCGATGGTGAAAATAATAGAAATCGTATATTTACTCGGTAAACTACAGCAAATTAAAAGTAAATTTTACTCACAAATGTACAATGTATTTATTTTTACAAATGAATAATTATGAATTCAGGGAACATAATGTACTTGTAGCAAATAACGTGTAGCTGTGTTAACCTACATTTATTTGAATACAAAACATGTAATGTTTGGTGTACCTGATTATAATTTAGGTGTCTTCAAGGCTAGAGTGAATAGGCACTTAACAAACTAGTGCGCCTCACCATCAACGATTGCATCACTGCTTAACATCAGGTGGGATTACAGTCAAGTACTAGTATATATCAATTAAAAAAAAAACCAGATGGTATCTTTATGAAGATTTTGTTTTGTACTCGTTGGTAGTTTTAAATTATCTAAGTAAATATTTAACAATAGTGCGAATGTTTACTCGTACAATTACAATATAAATTTTTATTATGCCTAAAAATAACTATCCATCATTTTAGAATGTAAACCAAATCAAATAAATCGATTTAGTATTCGAGATTAAAATCTTAGGATGCAGTTGGGCATATCAGTCTGTAAAGTTACACCCATTTGAACAAAGGAATCGAGGTACGCCAGCCGCCGGCTATGTCATACGATAGGTGCACAGGATCTTGTATTTGCGAATTGAATGGATAAAATTTAAGTTCTGTGGTATGGAAACTTTAAAATATATGAAGAATAATATCGACAAACGTGACATATTGAATGTTACATCTCTTAAACGAAACGATGTCAGTAAAACCGTCTGGGTCCGGCTTGACCAAAGCCTACTGGGCCCATGTGTTCGCTTTTGTAAGGAAAATCTGGGGTTCTAGTACGCAAGGCAAAGAAGGAATTATAGGAGTGGGTTTTAGTCAGTAAAAGTCTGACACGCCTTCGCCCTAGAGTGAGAGAAGTCATTGGATAATTTCCCACCTAAAAAAACTTTTTTCATTTGTTATACTGGCTGAAGTTAAATTGAAACTAACTAAATAGTAAGTTATACTTAACGTTATGATTATGATTAGAATCTATATGATTATAAATAGAGATGTACACCGTTAAATTTTGATCGTTTTAATCCCGTGGAGGGTCGATCCGGTACAAGAAACACTATCGATGTATAAAGATAAAATAAAAAAAATAAAGTACGAAACGCATATATGAAATTAATTCTTTAAATAAACGAGTCCATGACCTTTTGGGTAGCTATCGGTCCTTGCGTACTAACTACCTACAGGTTATTGAACTCGCCTAGCTGACGTTTACTTAAATTAATTAATTTCGTACATACGTTAATTGATTCGATTTATATTTTATCTTTACAAATCGATAATGTTTCATGTACCTAATCGACCCTCCACGGGACTAAAACGATCAAAATTAACGGTGTATAGCCGAACGATTTATATTATGCTGCACAGCAAATTAAATAAGGATAAATGATGATGATGAAGAACCTTTGGTAGTATTGCAGAAAGAGAATATAATAAACATGTTTACTCACCCCAAAAAGGTAACCACTCTAAAACAACGAGAAAAACATAAAAACTCACGGCTACCCTCGAAGTGGCACCGTTTCATTACATTCGGTTTAATTCATCATTCGTAGCTCGTCGTGTCGGTATTGTTCGTGAGTTTGGGCACTTCGAAACAAACTTCTACGCTCAAGTGTTTGCGTTCCTGGCTCTTTAGTAAATTGTTATTCATAGCTTTGTATAAACGCCGCCCTCTCAAAGAGTACTTCACTCATACTCTCATGCTCTTATCTCCCAGTTAATATCATCCACAGTTGTAAGGAAATTATTTTTCCCTAGTCCTTTGTTTCCTTTGTAACTAGTTGGAGATTGCAAGTTGCGACGTTTCGCTTTGATTCTGATTTTGTCACTAGAGTATGTTTGAAATGTACCTTCTTATTATATGTTTACATTTTTATTTTTAATAATTTGTTTATTTTTCACATCCTATCGATATTATCGACGATATCATACTCAAGTATTCATTGCTCAAGGAGCTATAAAACTCGTACGTTATAATGTAATGCAGTGCAAAATGTAATAAACACACCTGATCTTAGAATTTAATTCATTCTTTATTTATAAGTTGTTCAGCTCTATTAAAGCGCCCGACTTTATTGCTCGTAAAATATCAAAGCGTTCACCCAAAAGAAAAAAGAAAAAAATAAACAAAGAAATGCTACTACCAAGTTGAAATATAACTTAGTTACCAAACAATTTGATTAATTATAAAAAGCCACCAAGATATGCGCGGCTCCAAACAGTATCTAAAGATATTCAAAATGAAACTTTAAGAAAAATAAGGATAGCAATAGTTTGCGTAGTTTCACGATCATAAGATTGATAACGGACATGCGCAATTCTGCTTTAGCTCTGTCTTTGAATGAACAGTAGTTTTTTAAAACGTACAAAACACGACCTTATACCGTTCGATTATGTTACATATTCCTTCAGTAAAACTATTATTGTGTGCACCAACGCATTGGCACGTTACCATAAAGATGCGTCTTGAACGGGCTACACTCACATGTTCTATCAGTGCACACAGCCGTACATTATAGAGAACCTCGACGACTCGAACTAAGTTGTTGTCCATGTGTGTACGTACATTTCTGTGTGTATATACATTTTCGTTAAAGCAAGATAGGGCAAAAGAGGAAAAGCGCCCGTAGTAAAAGCGAGCAAAACGGCGGCGGCCGGGTGGCCGGTGACAGTTGTCAGTATGTAGTGGAGCACGGTAAGGGATGGTGGTCTCGGGGGAGGTCGGTTTTGGCGCTAAACACTTCGATTTCCCGCGCTTTATCACCCACGTGGACTGTACTATTAATTAACTTTATAATGACACGCTGTCATAGAACACTTTTATAACTTATCGGAATATTGTGCCGTTGAAATGAACTCGTGTAGTATTATTAAAAAAATAATTTTGAACTCATGATTGTGTCGTGCCATATTGGTAATTATCTTCGATTGTATGAGAATGTAAGTATTTTAATCTTTATATTTTACATAAAAAATATTATAGTATAATTCAACTACAGGTTAATGTGCAAATTTATTAAAATAGTTATTTTAGATATAAATTAAAACATTGTTTACTGTTGAATAAGTTTACTTCAGCCGATGTTTTAAGTGGCTATTATTTAAAATTGAAATATGAATAATATTGTGGAAATTAATTTTAGGGCTCAATGGGTTGGAACAAATTGAAACAACACTTCGTTTGATGTGGTTGCAATGTTTTTAATGATTGTTTCTGCAGTCCGTTTCTCATTTATGTAATTAAAATCTGCATCCATTTATTTAATGTTGACGCATTTATTCATATTTCAAATGCAATTTCTTTAAAATTCAAAATCTTTTGGATAAAATGAAATTAAAAAAAAATACACTTTATCGAAGTTTTGAGTAATATTTTAGATTAACATTGCTACTTTATAAACTTTTAAAATGTTCGCGTCAAGAAAAGAGTTTTACAAATTTTGTTTCTAACAAAATGGCGTAATTTGTTTTACGGCTTCCGCTCAACTTTGCCAATAAACATAATTAACTTAACTTTTAGTATGAGCTGAAAGCGTCACGCACAACACCCTTTGGGACAGCTATTATCAAATTATATCTTATTGTTCTTCATTCATAATTCCCGTTGCAGAAAAGTTTCGTGTCATGTTTTCTTGGTTCATTTACTTTCAACGCTACCATGAAATATTGTAAATATATACTTGCTTTATTTATTTTTTTTATTATTTATATCAGGCCCATAAACAGTTTTCATGAAATCGGTTTATTATATTATACGATTTTATGTGTATGTGAGCGCTTCAATTTAAAACCGTATTTGGCTTATTATTTTTTGTGGTGTTTGTAATTACCGAAATTGGTTTTGTTGAAAATAAGACATTTTAAACGAATTGCACCCGAACGAAGCCGGGACGGACAACTAGTTATATTATATTAATTTATAAATAAATATAAACGGTATTATATAAACGGTTAAAATATGAGAAACAGCAATTTGAATTAAAAATAAGTAGGTTTTTTATCTCTTTTCTACGTTACAAGATAAATTTCTTAAAAGCTTATGAAAATAAAAAACACTAAAAAAAAATACCTTGTTCCAAAACCAAAATTAAAAGCCAGTGACGAAGCAGAACTTAACAAAAAAAGAAAAAAAAAATAAGCATAAACAATCTATACCGTTGCCCTGTGGTGGGATGATGTACATTCATTATTATCTGTGGTCTAGCTAAATGAGCCAGACTTCACCCTCGGGAGCGCGACATAGGACATGTTAGGATTTAAACATCCACATTGTATGCCAGATGAAGACCCGAACTTCAGAGCAACGTCGACATTAATTTTAAATGTTTATGTGTCAGGAATGATTAGTTTTTTGCACTGATGCAACAAAGTCGTTGTTCGTTGACAGTGTTAATATTTTTAATTCGCAACAAAAATAGAGAGGTATTTTTGTACTCAGATTTAGGGCTGATTTCATCATTCAATATAAAAACTTAGTTCAACTAAACCGAGCTCAGCGTAATCTAGTTTAAAGACCCGTGTCGTAAACATGGGCGATAAGAATAGAATTGAAACTGAGCTTACCGTAAACATAGTTCAATTCATAGCAGTGAAACGCAAAATGAACCTATAATCTCGATTAGGCGCTCAAACTGCGTTTTGTCTTGTATAAACGCGATTAGTTTATTGGTGAATTTGGCCCTTAAAAGTTAAAAGAGTTTCAGAATCCGATTACGTTTTTTTGAAGAGTCATTGGCTATCGCTGCGCTGTTTATAAAAGGTTTATTGTCTTCTTACTTGCTTACTTTTTAAATTAATTATTCATCAATTAATTATATTTGTTTATCATAAAATATGTTTATCATAATATGATAAATTTATTATAATATAATAGCGGTGATGATGAAATTCGTCAAGTAACTGATATATTTTAACAGCTTGAACTCGAGTTATCACATAAGTATGATAAAGTATACACACATACACAATTTCGCCTTTATAATATTAGTAGTTTATAGGTGTAAGTTTGCATGTGTGTATATTTATCACTACTTGACGTAAACCTAGTCTTGGAATAGCACATAGAGATAATTTTCTACTTACACGTGAGCGAAGCCGCTTGCAGAAAGTCATTTAAATAAAAATTCAATTATAAAAATTGGTTAAATTTCGAAATTAAACAATTCTAATAAGTTCCTTCCTAAGGTTTACCAGAAAACCATAATATATCATCTACACCGTTAAATTTTGGTCGTTTTAATCCCGTGGAGGGTTGATTCGGTACATGACACACTATCGATTTAAAAAGATAAAAATTAAAAAATAAAGTACGTTTTTTTCTAAAACTCGAATTAATATACGCATGTACTAAATTGATTTCTATAAGTAAACGAGTCAATGACCTTGTAGGGAGTTGTCGGTCGTTGCGTACTAACTACCTACAGTTCATTAACCTCGATCAGCTGACGTTTACTTAACGAAATTAATTTCGTACATGGATAAATTAATTCAAGTTTAAAAAAAAAACATTTTTATCTTTACAAATCAATAGGGTTTCATGTACCGAATCGACCGTCCGCGGGATTAAAACGACCAAAATTGAACGGTGTACACATCAGCAACAACACCCCCATTGTACCCATACTTTCAATTATTTGCAAAATTTTGTTACTAATTTCGTGTACAATAAAGTTTATCGTATTCTAATTCAAGCATCTACCGATCAAAATTCCCCAGAAATATTGACCACATTCCTTTCCGAGATATACCTAACCACGGAAATGAAAACGTGATTTCCCTGATCGCAGTAACCGATTGGCAGTACTAGCAACTTCCATGGAGGAGTCAAATGAGCCGGAGCTGGCTCGGGGGGTTACACGTCAATAGATATGAGGATTTACATACGAGTGTCTACTTCGAGCGATAGATGAAGCTTGAAACATTAGTACCGCAGCGAATCGTACATTTTGAATGTTTGCTGCGAAATTAGTTCTGTTCTGTTGTGTTTACTGTACTGTTACATAATCGATACATTGTTCATTCATCATCATCATCATCATTTCAGCCAAAAGACGTCCACTGTTGGACATAGGCCTCCCCCAATCGTCGCCACAATGGCCGGTCCTGTGCGTCTCGCATCCATCAGACTCCAGCGACTCTGACCAGTTCATCGGTCTACCTTGTGGGAGGCCTTCCAACGCTGCGTCTTCTGGTACGCGGCCGCCACTTCAGAACCTTTCGGCCCCAACGGCCATCTGTCCTGCTTGCAATGTGCCCAGCCCATTGCCACTTAAGTTTGGCGATTCTACGTGCTATGTCGGCAACCTTGGTTCTCTTCTGGTTCTTCTTTCATTGTTCATTATAACTAAAATATGTAAGATGCAGACATAATGAGTACCTACTTAACACATTGAATACTGGCTACGGATATATCCGTTTATGATTTGTTTTTTTTTAGAGACGAGGAAGTGTGAAGGGCGGGTATCAAAGATGCTGAATCTCCATAATTGTACGTAAACTGGTACCCAGGGTGCGTTTTTTTCGGCCTTATGCGAATATATTCGTAAATAGACAAATGTATAGAGGCAACCGCCTTTCGCCCATGTAGACAATTTAGGCATTCACTGGGTTATTTCGTAGTAGGTTTCTTACTATAGTTTAATAATTAGGAGTATGGTCCGTATTCGACAAGGCAAATGGTCAAAATCTTATAAAAAAATCACAACAAAGAGACATACACTTGAAATAAAAAAAGTATCTTGAACATGATCTACCCGTGCGCTGATATTCATTTCAATTTGTTCAGCCGTTCGAGCTTGTAAGAACAACAAACATACAGACAAATTTTCACTTAAATGTCCATGAACATATAAACTGCGGATATTATTTCAACCTAATAATTAGTGTATTTTTATGTATGAGTTCCCGCTCTGGGTGGAGCGAGAAGAGTGTCAGACTTTTACCAAAGCCCCCTGAATACCTTCAGTTGTCTTTTGCGTTTCAAGGCCGCTGTTTCGAGCAATCTCTCATTTCTGTCATGTACCTATCGGACGTATCGGTGTTAGAGGGTCCTGTCAATTTTATTGATAGCCCTTTGAGGCGCACATGGAATGCAATACGCTGTCAAACCAAGCTTAGTCCTTATCGAACGGTAATCTACCTATTGCTCACCGTCCGCAAGCCCTGCGTCTCTCAACAACCGAAATTCGTGGCTATAATTTCACGGCTGTGTGGACAGGTTTTCAACGGGTAAAATTTTTTTTTTTTTTGGTGGAACGGGTGAGATTATCAAACTTTTACTGACTAAAAAAAAACCGTGTTCTGTCATTCGCGTAACTCTTTCGAACTATTCCGCATCCCTGCCTAAATAATGAATCGTGACTAAATCAACATGTCGTACAATATTGACACAGTGAAATGATTATTAGTTATTTATAGAGTTTATTATAGAGTAATTTATATGAATCAATCTTGACAAAAAACAATAAAATGGCATAATTTGTTTTTAGCTACGGCAGTTGCGAACTACGAACTTCTTCGTTAAACTTTAATTTCAATTTAAAATCATGATAATCTGAACTGCGGCACGGTATTCATTGGCTGATTAACTTGGTTGGTTATGCAGCCATTTATTCACGGTCTCGCAAAATGAGCCCAACTTAACCCTCGGAAGCCACGCGATGCATTTAACGTGTCAGAATTTTAACGTCTTTGTAATGAGACTTTTTTTTTTGATAATTTTGTTATTAGGCATTCTGCTCATTTATGTTACGTTGATCTAAGAATGATACGTAATAACTTATTCATATTGTTAATTATTATTCTTCTTTGCGTGTCGATGAACTCAAACTAAATTTTTTCTGACCAAAATTTCGCAACCTGTACCGCTGCGGCATTGGTCTCGTACAAATCCAGTAAAGTGCAGGTTGTTGTGCAGGAATGCAGGATGGACAACACAGCAGGTGACGCATGTCTTGTGTAGCGGCTTCACACTGGCACTAAGTCAGAGATAGGTCGAGGAAGCCCCATTTGGCCAGATTATTTTTACAGCGACCAACCTGAGTCCGCAGTCGGTTAAGAGAACATAGAAATATAGAAGAGAACACCATGAAAAATTCTTTTATTAAAATTGACTATATGACAAAATATTTTTATAGAAAAAAAACCTCTGTTTTGGGGCTGCAAAGTCGACATAGTCCCGAACGAAGTTCATACAAATAAAACAGTGACTAGAACAGGCCCTTAATTTTTTTTACCGAATTGTTTCTAACCTTAGTAACCGCGTCGGATTGGCCCGACGAATGTTTTTGCGACCTATTTGCCAGGGTCGTATGTTTGCGGCTATAAGTGACAGAAGAGTTGACGAAATGGATCAGTATTCGGCCATGAATGTGCAATCCTGGCGGAATAAACGCAAGAGTGCACGTCGTATATATCTAACGCGGGTGGTGAAAGGTGAAGGGATTCGAAGGAGAAAATGGATCAATGGATCAAAGACCAGTAGTGCTATTCTCTAAGAAAATGCAGCGCTGCCGCAACGACGAACATCCAAATAGAATACATTGAATTAACAATCCAATGTATGGGAACATTAGGTTGACAATGCAATTTCCTATTTAAGTGTTCGTCGTTGAGGCAGCGCTGCGTTTTCTTAGAGAATAGCACTACAGGCTTGACTCGGGGTGCGTAGTATTTTAAGCGCACCTCAAGGAGATGTTAGCAAAGCTGAAACGGTCCACCAGGGCTAGGACTACCTTAAGTACCCGTATTCCCGTAGTCTCCGGTCCGGGGTACCCGGGTATTTTAAGTTCCTATGGTAATATTATCTTTGGTGTACAACAAAGAATATATCAATCTATCCATCTATTTACCTTTGAAAGTGTAAGTAAGGCTTTAAAATGTAAAGGGTTACTGAAGGAAATAGGTCTGGTTTTAATTAGTGATAGTTTGACTCGCCTGCTCCACCCTAGAGCGGAAAAAGTCAATAATGATTGCTCACATCAAGAAAACAAAATCTGTCTACAATTTTATGACCGTTTGACACTAAAAATTTGCTTCTCCGAATTTACGGACTCAGTTCAAACTTGCATATTACGTAATCAATGTTGTTTTTACAAATAAATTTAAAAAAATACCGGTATACGTATGTTTGATTTTAAAAAGTTCCTCGAATATTTGATACAGGTTTTTTTCGGTAGGTAAAATAATCCAATGATATAGGTAGGAATGTCAGTAACATGCCATAACCACATGAATAGAGAAATGGTACATATTTTATTATTTGTTTACTAAAAAAAGCACGGGAATACCATTGCGATATGAAATCTAACGGAAGATTTATATTAACTAACTGCTGCCAGCGGTATCGCCCGCGTAAAAGTAAAAAATTATCCCAAGGGAACATACTTGCCATTCCAGGACACGGTCTTTCCGTGTACCAAATTTCATTTAAGTAACTAACACTCACGCACTGAAAAACTGTCTCCTTTATATTATGTCAAAAAGTTTCACTAAAATTGTAATAATATACATTTTAATTATTCTAATATCGGTAATAATAAGTTCTGCCAATAGCTTCGTCCGCGTCCAAATCCGTTCAATTGTTTTAGTGCAAGGAGTTATAATATTGCTGTAAATCTGCATTGATGCAGCTTTCATCCTCTATTTCAGTATTTCATTTTCTAGTTCCCTTTTCCCTGTTCTCAAAATCCATTACGGGGGAAATCTATTGCAAAATATCATAATTCTGGAATTATTTTGTGCACTTTTTAATAGTGAACGTGACTTTCTTTTCATCAGGCTCGTAAACCACAAATTGGTTACAAAATCAAGAAATTTTAGCAGTAGCACTATACTTTTGTCTAAAATAAATTTTACTACCTTATAAAATCAACTATCGACGCGTGAAAGTTTCGTCAAAATCTGTCCAGCCATTTCGGTAATTAGCCAGAACAAATAGACAGACAGACAAACAGACAAAAATTTCACATGCATTTAATAAAAAAAACATACTTTCATATGCTATATACATATGCTATATACTTTGATATTACAAACAGACACTTCGATTTTATTTATATGTATAGACAGAGTAAAAGGATGATAATGGTCCCAGTTTTTGAAATCTCTTAATTGTCCTTAGAACAAAAAGAGAAATATTTTATTTCTAAAACTGGCTGGAATTTTCTTTTTTTTTTGAATAAAGCTTTTATATAAGAATGAAAAGCTGTTCGTTAGTCTCACTAAAACTCGAGAACGGCTGAACCGATTTGGCTAATTTTAGTCTTGAAATATTTATGATACACCAGGGAAGGTTTAAACGGTAACCAAAAAATATGGGAAAATTCACGAAAAAAAATCCGAGTTTTAAGCAGTACGATGTTTACCCTGTCAAGTAGTAAACAATAGAATAATAAACATTACCCACATCTACAGTAATATTATAAAATGGTAAAGTTTGTTAGTAGTTTGTAGGAGGTAATCTCTGAAGGTTTTTTTTTTATGGTAAGAAAGAAAGAAAGAAAAATCGTTTATTCGACCTCTCACATACAGTAAAAAAATATTAAAAGAAAAAAAAAAAATAAAAAATAAACAACATTAAAAACTGTGCAAGGCCAAAAAGGCGCCTAACTCAGCATATGCTGCGATATTTAAGAACGTTAAATAACGCAGCGCTGGTATTCTGTTAGGGCCCGCGGTGATGTTACGATAACACTCCCGGATGTTAAAATAAACTAGATCTCATAATAAACTAATAATAAATAGAACATTGATATAAAGCGTAAATTCATATTAATGTGTGTCGTGTAAGTGTTAAATAAATGGTAGGTAAAATCATCCAATGACAAATCCCGCCCTTGGGCGGAGCGGGAAGTAGTGTCAGACTCTTACTGACTAAAAACCTACCCCGTTCCTTCGTAGCCTATCGTGCCGGGGCCGAGCATTCCTTTCGGAACTAACCCATGACCCCAGTAGGCTTCGACCCTGCCTGCCTGCAGTTAGCAGGCTGGGCCTCTCCGGTGTGCTGACAGCTCCTTGAGGCGCGCGGGAACAGAACGCGCCGTCGACGACTTGGGCTCGGTCCGGTCGGTTACCGGACGATCGGACAGCGTGCTACCCATTGCACGCCGTCCGCAAGCCCGCGCCTACGGTGGCCGGAAATCGGGATCGGAATCCCGGCGGCGGCTGGGGCGAGCGCCCCGTTGCCTCTGCCTGATGCGGTCGGCCTCCTCCTTTGCTAGCATTACTGCTTCGCAGAAGGAGGCGACCGCCTGCCATCCCTCCTCACTACGGACCATGGCCTGAACCAAGGCCCGGAGAGAGAGATCGCTGCCGCCGATCGCCCTCACGAGGACACGGCGATGCTCCGCCCAGGCAGGGCACACCTCTACAGTGTGCTCCACCGTGTCCTCCGGATGTTCCGCACAGTGGCGACTAATCTCTGAAGGTGCTGGTCCGATTGCTAAGATTTTTTCACCAACGGGAAGCTGTTTTATTCCTGAGTGACATAGGCTATATTTTTGTCTACGCGGGCAAAGCCGCGAACTAAAGCTAGTCTTTGACATTTTTCAGAATATTAACGAGTATTGCGGACATTCACATTTTAGGGCATCTATCTCGTGCGTGATAGTTGCCAAATCCATATTAATTGCGTTTGGGATAATAAACCGCTGAGAAACAGAAAGTCGCGAAAAATAATAATGAACGTATATTGAAAGAAAGAAAGAAAGAAAAACTAGTTTATTCACGACAAAGATGGTGCATATCTTAAAAATATATTAAATACAATAACGACTCTATATAATAAGTAGTTTGAAAACTTGTTTTATAAACTATTATATTAATTCTATATTATTTTAAACACCGTTAAATTTTAGTTGTTTTAATCTCGCGGAGGGTCGATTCGAAAAAAAAAGTACTTTTTTTTCAAAAACTCGAATTAATATACGCATATACGAAATTAATTTCTTTAAGTAAACGAGTCAATGACCTTGTAGGGAGTTGTCGGTCGTTACGTACGAGTACTAACTACATACAGTTCATTGGTCTCGCTCAGCTGACGTTTACTTAAAGAAATTAATTTCGTACATGAATTAATTAAGTCAAGTTTTAAAAAAAGTACTTTATTTTTAATTTTCTCTTTACAAATCGATAATATTTCATGTACCGAATCGACACTCCGCGGCCAAAATTTAACGGTGTATACACTAGAAATTATTCATGGATTGTGGGAGCGTTCACAAACGTTTGATCTCACATACACAAGACACTCAGACCCGAAATACCTATCTGTAGGCTATACTATAAATATTTGTTCTATACGGGGATCGAACCCGCGACTCGCAGCGCAGTAGCTAATCTTTTAACAACTGCGCCAACCGTGCCGTTTGTAACACAGTCAATTTTTATTTTTTTTATTATTATTGATAGGTTCGCGCTTGACCGCTATCTCACCTGATGGAAAGCGACGACGACGACGACGACGACTTGGTGGTAGTTGAAGTCTCTCGATCGTCATCATCATCATTTCAGCCCAAAGACGTCCACTGTTGGACATGGGCCTCCCCCAAATGTCGCCACAATGAACAGTCCTGTGCGTCTCGCATCCATTGGATTTCCGCAGCCTTTACCAGGTCATCGGTCCAGCTTGTAGGAGGCCTTCCAACGCTGCATCTTCCGGTACGCGCTTGCCTTTCCAGAACCTTTCGGCCCCAACGGCCATCTGTTCTGCGAGCAATGTGCTCTGCTCACTGCCACTTTAGTTAGGCGATTCTTTGTGCTATGTCAACCTTGGTTCTTCTGTGGACATTTTCACGTCTCTCGATTGATAAATAAAATAACATGTGATACAATTCACGTGCATATATTATGTCACTAGAGCAATTATCTCATATACCCTACCTTCAAAGACCCCACGCAATCTACATATTTTTTTAATAACATTACAACACTTAAAAGGTTAATTTTCCGCTTGATATTAATACCATAAGTAAATAATAATCCGTCCAAATATAAGTATCTTACGCAAACATACAACATGGACAGACGAGGTGTTTGATATTATCATTGGGGGATTTAAACAACCACACCCAGCCGTACCAACAGACGGAAATGCTCAAAGTTTACTGTCGTACAAAGTTGTTAATATGACATAGTTTTGTAACTAATTTCGAGGTAATTAATGATAATCTTTGCGACTGTATCTAACATCTGGCTTTCCCTTATGAATGTAAATTGATGTATTATTATGATCGTCAAAGGATGGTAGTATAGCTGGTTACTTTGCCGGAATAGTATTTTCTGTATCAGATGCATACAATCTGATTCTTGATTATCATTCCTTACCCATGCGCCACCATCCAGGGTAGAGCATACGGTGGGTGCTTGGGCAGTCTAGGTACTGATATGTGCTCGTAGCAGCAATCGGCAACGGCGATCCTTTGCACCGGATCCTAGCTCAGCCCATGGTCCGGGACGAGAAGGAATGAGAGACAATTTCACCCTACAACCGCCATGACAAGAGACGGGATCGACGAGTCACAGGATGATCCGGCCACCATAAATGCAGGCTTGCGGACGACGAGCAATCAGGATTATCCGCCATCCGGTAAGGGTAACTAAAGGACGCAGGTAGCTTTTAGTCAGCAAAAGTCTGACACGCCCTCTCAGTCTACCTTACCCTAGTATGTACTGACATTATCTTGATGTATGCATTTACACGAACAAAAAAAAAAAAAAATAAAAAAAAAAAAAAACATAAAAATAAATATTTTGCACGACCTAAAAGTCGAATGCAGTGATACCATATGAAATTGTTACCACCAACATGCACCTGTATTCAAGAAAATAAATCATTCTAATACAGCGGAAAAAGTCATTGAAAGACGTCCAAAAAAAAATCAATAAAACTAAAACATGTTTTTTTTTTCTTATTATTTTAAAAGTATATTTTTCTCAAATTTTGTGTAAATAGCCGTATTTTTCTAGTTCTCAGTATGACAAAAGCACAACAATAACAAATATTTACTAGCTATGGGTATGACCTCTGTCACAGCGGCAGCTATACTACGAAGCCGGTCATAACTTTGTCCAGCGCACTCATTTGTTTTACCCTGCTCTTCCAAGGTCTCACATGCAATTTCGCAGAAAGAATTTGCTTTGAGGCTGTACAATGGACGAAATAGATAGATGGTCGGACCAGTTTTTTTCATTGCGTGGTCAAAACACCAATGCTTTTTGTCATCTGTTTTTAAATACAATGTCATTATGAATACACTATTATGAATACGCAGGAATAATAAAAAAAAAAACATCCCATAATTTTTATTCTGAATCTTGAACTCACATCATAATAATGAAGCTTAATATGTAACGTTGCTCGTACATGATTACATTCACCGGTGTATAACTGAAAGCGTCAATAAAAGATGAAATAGGTAACGGTAATTAGTCGTGACATTACAATTTTATTTTATATAATAATTTCTCTTTATTAAATTTTAATTTAATCTTAATACACAAAAAAGGCTACAATTACGAGTAAAACACTTATTTAAGTATTGACTTGTTTTTATTTGTGTTTAACTCTTTGTTATGAATGCTGAATAATTAGTAACTATGTAAGACTGAGGCTAATTGTTAAATATACCTACCAGAAAAGCGCTGTACACAAAAGCTGTTGGATTTGCCTTAATAAATAAAGTAATTTACCACCTAGTCAGGTGGTTGTTAACAGTGACCATACTGTTCTAAGATTTATCGGCGCTGTAGACATTCGCAGTTACGTCATAGGTAAAGTAATATTATAATTTGGTGAAATAGTGCCTTATCTTATTATTCTGAATTAACTCTCTTTTGAGCGTGAAGGAGTAATACACATACACTCACACATACACCAACACACCCACACATACAAATTGTATAATTTATACACTAACATATTTGATAGGTGAAAGTTTGTATATACCTAATATAGTGTGACTCAGTTTCTTCAAACGTGTAAAGTTGAGTTCCTAAACGTTGCTCAGTAAGATCATAACACATAGAGGGAGAAACCGACACATCCACTGATTAAATTCCATACATCACATTGTAAGAGAGGGGGTGACATAAGCTTGGCACCATACTGTTAGATTTGCATACATTATTAATATATTCGATTAATTAAGTTTATTATATTATTCATTACTCGAATATTCAATTGCATGTATTTGTTTAATCTAAATATATAATACTAGCTTCTAGCAGCGGCTTCGGCCGCGTATAATAGTTAAGTACAGACTAATTTGAAATTATGCGTATTAGCTAAAATTTTTGAGAGAGTAGTTTACAACCATGTTTACGCAGTGCTGAGTCAGACCTTTAGTCCTTGCCAGTACGGATTTCTTAAGGGCTATTCAATAGTATCTAACCTGGTTTTACTCAATGAATTTCTGATAGAAAAAATAGATAACGGGGCAGAAGTAAATGTTGTTTACACAGATTACAGTAAAGCTTTTGAAAGAATAGACCATAATATTCTGAAATCAAAGCTTTTTAACAACGGTATTAGAGGAAATCTTCTAAACTGGTTTACTTCATCCTTGAAAACAGATCTCAAGCTGTCGTTATTAGTATTTATATGTCGAACTGGGTTTCAGATCCTAGTGGTGTCCCCCAAGGTTCCTTGACGGGTACTTAACTTTTTATAATTTATGTCATTGACATCGACTCATGTTTCCACCATTCAAATTTACTTTTGTTGATGATATGAAGATATTCTCTGCAATAGCATCAGAGGATGACATAGTGGCTCTCCAAAGTGACCTGGCACTATTGGATGATTATTGCTTGACAAGCAAATCAGCTATTCCAGAGATGCGACAGTGTGCGTGACCTAGGCGTGTTTCATGACACTAAGCTTTTATTTAATGTTCACATTGAGCAACTAGTGGCCAAAGATTTGAGATCATTGGGTTTTATAATGACACTCGCAGGATGTTTTAAGAACACCAAAACTCTTAAAATTCTCTATTACTGTTTATTAGAAGTACAGAACCCTTGTTATGGCAAACACAAATACAGACAGACAGACGGCCAACAAAGTGATCCTATAAGGATTCCGTTTTTCCTTTTGAGATACGGCACCTCAAAAAGTGTCCTAATTGATTTTTCTATTCCGAATTTCTCAGGAGCAGTCTTCAATCTGGCTTTGTACTTATTTGAAAAAATAAGTCCACTATATGTTAACACGGACTTGAAAATAATTCGGATAAGAGATAGTCGTCAAATATCTTTTGGGTAGAGTGAGAGCCGTATCAGAGTTTTACTGATTAAAACCTACCCGCAACCTTTGTGTTCCAGGACCGAGGCGACTCATTCGAATAATCCCAGTCGTGATGTTATATGTGAATATTTATAATACGGTAGAAAGACGTAGTTATTGTATCTATTACAAGCAATGCACAGTTACACAGTAATTGAAATAAAAAGCTACGATACCCGTAGCGCGTCACGTAGCGACCGCTACGACGCGGCGTCGTAGCACGTCTACCTACGAGTATATAGGTATGATTGCACCCGCAGTACAAATATGGATTTGATACCACCCAAGTTCATTATACGCTACTACTTTGTTATCTTTCTGTAGAATAAAATATAAAAAATGTACATTCAGACATTTTTATTTATTTATATAAACTAGTGCTTGACTGCAATCCCACCAGCAAAGATAAGGTAAGTAGTGATGCAATTGTTAATGGTGAGGTGTACTAGTTTATTAAGAGCCTATTCACTCTAGCTTTGAAGACCAAAATCTAAAATCACCTTTTTTTATTTAAACTTTGTTTACAGTATCTATTGGTGCATATTAAGAGGTCTTAGATTTTTCGTGAGTCATTGCGAAAAATCTAAGATCGCTTTTTCTGATGCTCATTGCTAAAACATGCTTTAAAAGAGTATGCATCTTCTTTGCTTTACAAAAAATGATAAAGCCTTTGACTCTTTGTACAAAATCTTTAAGAGCCAGGGTCCACTTAATGCTGTCCATAGTCCATCGGAAGCCTCTAATGAGTAACATTAGATAAGTTCACGATTGATAGTGGGTATATTTCGTCAGTCACAGCGAAGTTTTTATCTTCCCATCGTAAATGCTTCTACTCCTACAACTTCTAGGAAACAGTCATTTGTTTCGCGGAGACAAGTGGCCACTTATTTCGTTTTGCTTTTAGATTAAAACTACTGAAAATGTTGCGCTGAATACAAATGTTCGGTTTCTTTATTTTAACAGAAGATATGTGGAAATCTGATATGGGATGTTTAGTGTTTGTTATTTTTGAATATTTGCAGTTAAAATTTTAACATGGGATTAGGGGTTATATAAATCTTGGACTGCATTTGTGTATTAAAGTTTATCTATATATATAAAAGGAGAAACTTCTGACTGATATATCAACGCACAGCTAAAACTACTGGGTTTACGAAGGTGAAATTTTGCCCAAGGGTTTATTTTATGATGTAGGTGAGCATGGGTTTTTGAAAATTCTACGTATAAGAGGGTGAATGATCCTCTACATTCGTTTGTATGCTAACGTTCATTCATATACACGGCTAAATTTTGATCGTCTTAATTCCGTTGAGGGTCGATAAAATAAAAAAATAAGGTACTTTTTCTCTAAAACTTGAGTTAATATTAACAACAGCTGAGCGAGTCCAATGACCTGCAGGTACTTAGTACGCAACAACTGACAACCCTCCACGAGATGGAAACGATCACAATTTAGCCGTGTACTTGAAACTTAGCATTAAAAGTAACCTAATTAATTAAAAAAGGGTTTTCATTTTTCGTTTTTCAAAACTACCTCTATAAAACGAATTACGGTATATCAAAGATTGCATGGGTGAATTTTATTCCTCGGGTGATAAAACTTGAAACTTGGCACAAATTATAATCTAAATGAATAATAAAGACTGTCATTATTACTTTTTCAAAACTACCCTCATAATACGGTTTAAGATGTATAAAAGTTTTTATGAAAACATTCTCGCGAACGAAGTCGGCAAAGGGCAAAATAAATTAATAAAATCTGTTCGTTTAAATATATTGATAATTTCAGTCAAAATATGTGAAAGTAGGTAGGTACTTTTGTATATGGTACCTACTCTCCTATGCGTTGCCATATTTACCGGTTGTAAACTTCTCGCATCCAGTGGAAAAATCTATTTATTTTAATTATGCTACTACTCGATTAGCTGCTAAGGGGAATTAAACTTTTGCCATACATTGCTAGCATATATTTTTTTTTTTAACTTAGGCTATTTCTTAAAGGATTGTAAGAGAAATCAATAGCAAAAAGAACTATGTCTACCAACCGTAACCAAATGAAGTTAGAAACTATTTAGTTTTTTTGCTATTGAATTTCTTGTATTGTCCTCTAACATACAACCTAGGTTTCATTTATGCCAATAGTTTGCATTGGCTTTTATTAGTAGTTGACATCAAAAAAGATCATACCATATCATATAATAAGCATAATCAGCCTTTAAACTGGCTGGGAAACTGGAACTTAGACATCCTCTCTAGGTGAGAGAATGGATAATCGTAATTCAACGCGCGGGCTCGGTGTAGGTTGGTAGATGTCACATACCTTCGAATTTTTAGTGCTAGGATTTGCCGGTTTTCTCACTATATTTTCCTTCGCCGTTTTGAGAACAATAATTAATGCGCCTGGCTGGGTTTGAACCCACGACCTACAATAGTAAGACAGAGCAATTAACACTATCAATAAAGCTCATTTACATAAATAATATCTACATACTATCATTGGAGATTTGATCAAAAAACTTGTAGGTACTGCGATATCAAACACATACATTCGTACATATTTAAATTGGCTTTACGGAGGCCCAAAAAAACATTGGCCTTTCCTTTGTGGCTGTTATTACATTGCAGTCGCTTTTCATTCGCCGATGAAAATATGACGCTTTGCAGTGCAGTATGGGTCAACGTGAGCATATTTTTAGTTTACATGGCAATAACTTCAGTTCATACCAGGTGTAAAATTAAAGGATTTATTAAGCGAGTACGTAATAACAGTGCAGCTTGCGGGATAAAAAATCTAGCAAGTATTTTCTTTCGTTTTAATGAAATCGAAATAAATAATAAAATCATTGATAAGTGCTCGCTGATTGTAATGGTTTGAATTTAAACAAAGAACACTTACACAGACCCATCACCCTAGACCGGAGCAGTCATTTGTTGATTTCCCACTTAAAAAAAGAAAAAAAAACCTTTTTTAGTTCTATTAACTTTTCTTCTAGAATGTATTATAGTGTGCTAATTACAGGAAAAAAAGTTAAATAATCCACAACTTCTAGCTATGATTCATACTTTAATCCATAATGTTGCAATGTTGAAAACATATTTTATTTTGAATTTTTCACTTTTAGTTAAGATTTGAAGGGAGGCTTTAAGTTTAACTTATAATAATTGAGAGGCTAATGCGAAGACCTCACATTGCCTAAGTCGGTGACCGAATTTTGAATTGCATTGCAATTTTGAATCGATAGTTATACCTAAATGCACATTTTCCGCAATAACATCAAGTTTTGCCATCAAGAAGTAGATTGAGGCCAAATTGAGGGACATTCGGTAATAAACGTTCTCTTTTCAAAAGAGGTTTGGGGTACTTTAAATCTATTTTTTCTGCGCTGTGAATAGCAAAGGTTGTTACAACATTTATGTTACCTGTTATCTATGTTACCTCCCCTGACAGTTCTGTATGAAATTACTAACTTTCTCATTAGAAACCTGAAGCTAAGTATAAAATTGCATTGCTTTTACAACAATCCTACATTGAATTGTTTCACCGCCGCGGTCAATGGTCCGTTCACACCGACCCGATTACATGTTAACGCAATAGTAACAGTATAGATAGCAAAACAAATTAGTTGCTCAGAACTGCAGTAGTCTAAACTTACTGACTGACACATTTGTTCATGACTGTAAATAATTATGTTAATGGATTGAATTCAAACGCTAAATGCATAATACAATATGTAACAGAAATAATGCACACACTTATACATCCCAATTAGAAAATTAAGTTATTAACATAATTGATAGTTAAATAAGTACTGAAATTTTATTTCATTAAGTCAGTACTTAACTAAAATTCAGGTACTGTTTGTTTAAGAAAATAGTTATCCTAATAATAGGTAAATAATACGGGCATCGACGCATTGCATCGGTAACGCAATGGTTTTAGTATCAACGCACGTACGCCCAAATACCCTAGTGACGCAATTAAGATTTATCAATAATTTATCTAAATATATAGGTATTTTTTTATCCTAAGATTATTAAAAATGATTATATAAGAATAAAAAATTACCTATTTTGAAAATAGCTGAAATCTTTTTACTTGACGATTCTGAACATATTATTTCCATTATCTTACTAATTTTAATATAATTTTTATTCAATTTTGTTTAAAAAAATAGCAGTGCCGTATTTATCATTAAACAGTACAGTTTAGATAACTGTAGCCTTAGTGTGAGGTTTTAGATGCCCATGTAAATTTTTATTAAAATTGTAAAATCATCAATAACGATAAACCTTTTTTTACTTATACGAAAAGTCAAAATTTAAGGGATTCACAAGGAGAAATTTGCATAATACTTGTCGATCCCATTCATTGTAAACTTATTAAGCGCCCTCAAAGACGCATTCGATATTTTTCGATGCTTGATGGCATCAGTAGTAAACATTAATGGCTGCTAAAGTTGGACAAGTTTGTAATGAAGCTTTTTTTTCTTTTTGAATAATTTCCATTCCTGCGGTACGGGGCGTTTAAGACCTTATTTAAAAACTATATGACACTAAAAGGCTTATCAAACCCTGTAACGTTTAAGAAAATAAATGCTTTTTTTGGCTCAGTGCGATACGAGGTCAAAGTGACCCCGTATTAAAGTGGATACACCACTACATTTTTCTTTATTGGGCCATCTTTGATACATATTTGTCGGCTCGTCCAGGATGGTTCGAGCTTTAATCATCTACCAGGTGGGCCTACGTGGGTATCGTTCAATGAATAAAAACGGCTATGAATTGAATCAGTTTACTTCTCACTGCAATTCGGTACAGTGCACTATTATTAGGTAGGAAGGTACAAACAACAAAACGGACAGTTTCAGTGCGTCTTCACACTGCGACGGCTTGGCTAAGAGTGTCCGCCATGCACGGCGGGTTCTCTTCTCCCCTCTCAAGCTGGTAGCCAAAGCCGAAACGACTAGCTCTGTCAAAGCGTGCCAGCTTTAGTTCTCCAGTTGAAATTCTTCATTCTTCAGTTGCAAATTGCAAACCTTGATTGTGATGGGTGGAATAATAAGTGTCAGATTACTACTGACAAAACTCACCCTTGTTCTTTCAGTCTGTTGCCCTTAGTGTTCCAGATCCACGATGACTCTTTCGACCAATCCTACAGTCCTCCAGATACAAAGCATAATTGTGAAAAGAATTATTAAAGAAAAGTTATTCAGAACTATCAGTTAACCGAACACTGAACTAAAACTTACTGCTAAAGTTTCCATTTCTGATACAGAAGCTTATATTATTACAGCTACTTAGTAAAACAACTCACAAGTTAACAGCAATAAAACACAGATGGTATAACAGAGGAAACTGTTCTATGCATAATGTATATTATGTACATCTCTATAGATAAACATATACAACAATTTACCCAGGTGTAGTGGCCCGAAATTCAAACATGACGTGTCCCGGTAGCAATATTTTGACTGTGACATATCTTTACGACTATACTATACAGATATATATACATATACTATACAAACCAGCAATAATGTCATTCTACACATTTCAGGTAATAATATACACCGCAGAATCTCATATTTCGTAGTCAACGCCGACACCACATGCTGGGCCAAATGTCAAATAAATATTGTAAAATCTTGGTACTGCTCTCTCATAAACGTGTAATCGTTAGATTTATTTTAGTATTATATTTTCCTGTTTATTTTCGTTCAAGTGGCTGTTTGGAATTTAAAATTCTTTAAATTGGTTTTGGGCTTTCACAATTTTTTGTATAAAAATATAAATCATCCAATGAGATCGGGAGAGCTGAGCTTTATGGGTGGAACGGAAGAGCGTGTCAGGCTTTTACTGACTAAAACTACATTTGTGTTTTTCAAACACTGATAAACTTACTTATATATTTTTAAATACATAAATATTATAGATAAATTACATCCAGACACAGGACCAATGATCATGCTCATCACACAAACATTTGTCCTGGGTAGGAATCGAACCTACGACCTCCGGCATAGCAGACAGGGCCACTAACCACTAGACCAACAGGCCAGTCAAGTTGCCTTTTTTGTTCTTAAAAATACGAGCATGAAATACATATATAGCATATTGAACCTAATTATAGTGCGATGAGAGTCAGTTTTCGAAGCAGTGTATTAAAAAATGTTTCCTTGAATAGAGTTCGTTTTTTTTTATATATATGGCTATTCTCCCAGTGGTACTTGGTTGTGGTAGTCAGATAAGCAGTTGCTCTATGTGAAATGGTATTAATCTGTATCCAGGTGGACTGGAAGCTGACCAAAGCTGACTGAATCATAATTTATAAAGGCTACTCAGATTGATTGTTACTTCAGATAGGTTACATACAGACCACTATATGTAACCTGGCTACTGCAGCGCTAGACTGAATTAAAATGATAACTAGTTAACTCTGTGTTCCAACTGCATTATGCAGGCAGCAATTAATACCTCACCTCGGGATTATTTAGTAATAGCTTGCTTTCATAGCTAATGACAAACCGCCTCATATTGTTAGACTAACTATGATTTTGACGCAAACCTTCTTATAAATCTTGTATATTTTTAGAAGTCTTAAAAAAAGAGGAGCTTTTAAATTCAATTGTAGTATTATTTTAAATCCAACGTAGTTTTGCGTCAGTAAATGTATTTTTGTGATTCAATGCACACGCAATATGCTATCTAACGTTTTATTTCTCTAAAATATGGTTGTATTTTCATCACAAATTTTAACTTGGTATTTATAAATATGAAACCGACTGTGTAGGTACATTATCGTATAAATACAAAAAATAGAGCTAAAAAAAACTTGGGTATATATTTACTTCTTTTCTAGACTCCAAAAGTGACCATGTCAGTTTTGACTGACCAACTGATGAGCCAAAACTGTCACACAGTGGGTACCTAAAGAGGGGAGTCATAACCGAAACAGGCCTAAAAATTTCGGTTATGGCGATTATGGGTATGACGATTTCGGTTATTTCCCGACACGTTGGTCAGCAAGAAAGACGACATTCAAAGAAAATTGAAATAATATGGGTGCCGAGCGTAGGACAACGTAGATAGACATTTAAAAAAATATTAACACAAGATACAAACTGTTTCTAAAAAAGAAACTGTTTCTTTTAATTATTTTGAACGGTCATTGAAGCTGCAAATTTAGGTATAAAACCCACGAATTCACGTTAAATAAAACAAACGATCTTATCTTAAAATAACATAAATGAAAATTACCCTAAAAAGCTTGATTTTTATGTGCTATATTTAGTTGTTAGATCGTTCATCGGTAATGTATTGGAATCATTATTACGATTTCATCAACATCAATATTATGTCTGTACACAAAAGCTGACATAATTAACTCTTATTTGCACTTTTATTTTGGTGTACCTTCAATAAAATTTATTCTATTCTATTCCATTTTTATCATTTTATGCCAAATGTTCACTTTTACAAGCTTAGAACAACAAATAGACCTAGAACGCCCTAATTTTCCATTAAAAAACCTAATGATTGTTAATTATAAAGTGTTCCACGCCATAAATGTTAAGCCCCTGCCAGTAACTTCGTCACCTCCTCTAGCTTCCTTTGTTTGTCCAGTACTAAATATAAGCGGCTTTCAAGGAACTGTTCACGGGCTATCTATGCAAATCACATCAAGGATTTTAACTCAAACAGAATAAACACAAAGTATAATACGAGGGAGTTAAGTTAATCGCTCCTACAATTATTATAGAACCCGTTGTCTTTGTAAATAGGACGTCAACTCACTAGTCGTTTCGTGTATTTGAAATTTTGAGCTGCATTTGAACACGAATGCCTTTGTCCGTGAACCGGAATGGGGAACAAAGAATTACACACGGATTCAGCGACTGAAGTACGAGTAACGTTCAATGAAGAATTTATTCATGTTTAAAGGTGCGAATGACTGTTATGTGCAATAAATTTTTGTGAATGTTATGACAAGAAATTATTATCCATTGTATTTTTTTTAGCTAAATCTTTAATAGTGTTGATAGGAACAAAATATAAAGTTGATAAAAGTGTAGCATTTCCAAGAAAATACTCTTCGACACAGAATCAAAGTGCATCTTAGTTCCTTTCTACGCGTGAAAGACAAACTTGATCAGTTATGTATAACATAGATTTAGTTGGCTGCAGTCACAATAAAAATAGAGGAAAAGTAAAGGAAACATTCTAACGATACTTTTCTAAAGAAAAGAGTCGCAATCAGCTGTTAGATAAAGTTCGAGTTGGCGGAGCGCACAATCTAGAATTGGCGAACAGTTTTAAAACTGTACCCACGTGTTTTACTTCGGAAGGTGGAACTTTTTTAAAATATTCAAGTAGGTATGTATTAAGCAAATAAGTATTATAAACTTGGAGATTTAAGTCCCGGTCTCACAGAGTTCTTAAACTTCTTATACTATTTGGATGCGGAAATTTTCTTAAGGAGCTCCGTGGTCCAGTTATTTTCGCATACATACAACTTTTTTCAAAAGAAAACATGAGATGCATATTGTCTTCTTTCCATAATTTAAAACTTTTTTATCCTGTATACTTTTAATGACCCACTGAATGAGATTAGCTGAGTTAGAAGAGCTTGTATCAATATTAAATAGACTTATAGTTAAACTGACATGTACCAAAATGTGCATATTAACTAATTGATCAATATCGGTAAATGCTTCTAAATTATGCATACGTTATAGAAGGCAAAATTTAATTCACATGTAGCGGACATAGTGTCCGATTTAATCCCGATGTGGATTCTGTACGAGTCACAGCGGTCGAGACCGACAGTGCTTACTCTGAAGTTTGTAACTTTGCCCGCTCGCCCCATTCGCCCCCTTATGCCCTAAGGATACGTCCAGCTAATATGTGGCTGAATTTTGGGGTTTCCAATTTAGCCCTATTTATGCAACACCTTAGCTTTGAACGGAGATTGGGGTGTAGTGCAGATGCTATCTATAGGTTGTTTGTTGTTCAAGTCTATGTATGGCGAAAGCGGTGTTGTGAGCTAAGATTAGTAACGTGAATTTTCATCTCTCAGGGGACGTTGATATTATAAGGCATCTTTTTCGATGATAAAAAAGTATGAAACTTAATCTTACTTACTAATTATGCGAGTGGTTAATTCACATTTCAATATTGAACAATTCAATTGATCATTAGAATGTTTGTGATCAGTCTTACAAACTAATTCTCGGTCTGCTCGAGAAGATATGTCAGAGTTTCATCGAATTAGGGAATAACTGAAATAAATTTGAGCTCTTGACACATGACAGAATGCCCATTATTGTTTTAGCGTATATTATACACACATTACACATGCCACTCAAATATTTGCATATAGGCCAAAAAAATATTTAGCATGTCAACGTAAATCATTATGATTTTAAAATATAGTGCTTGTAACACAGTGTAGGGATAAACAAATATACTCGTAACATGCATTTTATCTTCAAACCAATTTTTGAAAAATACTCGTATTTTTAGGATTTGGCTGAAAATATCTGTGTTATTTATGAACTGATGAACAAATGTTATTTTTTTTTCTTTTCTATTGAGAAAAAAGTTCTTAATTATTGAATTAAGAACTTTTTTGACTTTGCTAATATCAATATCCAAAAACTGAGAAATCAATTATTTAAGTTTACGTATAACGATGGCGGTCGCCCATTGGAGTGCCGTCATCCGTCATTTTACCTATATGAGATTCATCACATGTGTGTTCTCGTCACACGTGAGGTCTTTTCCTAGTTATTTTACGTAGGTCTGCTTGATTATAATTTGTCTATTTTTTTTTTCAATTTGACTAAAATGTGATTTTTGTGGTATTACACACTGGCGTGCCCATGAAACGAAATTATTCTTTCTTATAACTAAAAAGTTTCTTATTTGCCAAGATATTTATTACATCGACGGCTTCATAACAAAAGGGCGTACATACGAAAATGCCATTTTTCATTTCAAAGGTAAAATAAGCTCACCTTAGTTAAATTTACACCACTATTTTTTAATTAGTGCAAATCTTGTTATCATTTAAGTAAAGTGTCAATAAATAATATTCATAAACAGCAAAGTTATTAGCGTTTGTTTATATCCCAAAATCACACTCAATTTATGAAAACATTGTACAGGTTATTTTTTATGAATGAAATAATTTCAATAAAAATCGAAAAACACTGCGCTTAGTATTTTCTACTAGTAGTTGTTTTTTCGTGGAAAATTTTGTGATTTCGTTTTTTTTTTTTACTTTTGACTACACAAATATGATCAGTAACAGGTACTGATTGAGCTCCATTTTTTTGAGCACTAATTTAAAAATAACATAAAAAAACCCCAGAATAATATAAGTTTTCAACTACGGTTAACAGTTTTTTTTTTGTATTATGCCTTTCAAAAAGAAAAATGGCATTTTCACATGTACGCTCTCGATATTATAATTGTATGATTTTTTGTTTTGATTTTGTTGTACTTTTCTTAAATGTTAATACTAATTAATAAAAAAAAAAAAACAACACATCCATTATAGGATTAGGTATCTTTTTACCTATAAAGGCTACTATTACAATGAAAACTTTACCCACTCTATGCATTCTGTTAACTAAAAAGTTATTGCTATTCCTAATTGACTCCAAAACTCCAGGCCAGGGTCTGCCAATCAACGGAATGTTTTGTTGTAGACATTCAGTCTTCATTAGACCGTAACTGTCTCGATTTTTCTGTTTCCTGGCGTAATTAACAACTTTTGGCTTGCTGCGCTCTTTGCTAGGGAAGGCACGAAAAACATTTCCTATGCCAAAAACGGTGTACCAGTTTTGTGATTGCTGGTACCGTATCTAATTTTTGAAAATAAAAATCAATGAAACTCATCATTTAATTGTAGCTCGAATTAAACTGTTCAATTACTTGCAGTAATCTCTCCATTTACGTCGCTTCTTGTGTATTTTTTTTTTTCATGGCTAATATTTTATCACAATAGTATCTTTAGTAGGTACTGCAGTCCAATTAAAACATATCTACAATACTGCGTTCCCGCCCAAACAACTGTCAGTCAAGTGGCAGGGCGGTTGCAGTGCAATCGCGCGCATGTTGCAATCACCGCGCGCATTGTTGCCGCTCCGTGCAGTGCTCATTGTGCGATGTTGCACCTGAGCCACCGTCCCTCTTGTTTGGAACTAGAGCACACAGTGCGAGCGTCTTTTCACTGCAATTGTATTACGTGCCATTGTCCCGTTTCATTTATTCACAGCTATTCACCGAGGACAGCTTTCGCTTTCTAGATTACAGCCGAATATGTGTTGTGTTGAGGATTTTCATACGTTAGCGAGTGTTTTCTGGTTTTATGTTTCGTTGATTTTATAAAGAAGCATTTTGCTATTGTTGTCGGTAGGTATATGTATCTTTTAAGAGTCCCATTGAATGTATTTGAAAAACAATTATCATGAGAATTAAAGTAAGAACGTTTTTTCAAAAAAAAAAAAACTGTTTATAATAATTGTCATCATTAAGATATCGTAGGTACCTCCTGCCTAGGTAGTTATATCCTTAACAATTCTAAACACAATAACAGTAAAAAATAAATGGGGAAACAAAATTGGTCCACTTATTTCAACAATTCGTATCGATTTCATTGTTTAGTTAAGCGTTTATTCACCTTACTGGTTTCATATTCGAAAATACCAAATCAAATAAGTTTAACTAGCATTAGTTCAAATGAACATTTGTTTTTATTTATTGTTGGGTCTGTGTGATTGTTACATACATATTTGTGAACGTAAAAGAAAAAAACAAAAATCGCAGCAGCAGATTCACTAATCCTTAAAATACAGGCCCAGGCTGGAAACTAGGCGTGAAGGAGACGCCCCCGACGGGAGTCGCAGAGTGGTTTCAGATCACGATAGGCGTTTGTGGGCGGCGAGCAATGGGCAGCTCGCCGTCCGGTTGCCCGATAAGGCCCGAGTGGACAGCGCGTAGTATCGGTGAAATGAGGGCTGAGCTCCGATGCCTGCTAGGATTACGGTATTGTTCGAAAGATTGTTACTGCGGCCCTAAAATCCAAAGGAACACAGGTTTTATCAGTCAGTATAAGTCTGACACACCCGCTTGCTCCATCCAGAGCAAAAAAAGTTGTTTGATAATATCCCACTGAAAAAAAAACCTAGTTTGTACTTTGGGAATGACTATTTTGTTACATTTTATAATTATGTCAAATAAACTTGTGACTGAAATGAATAGATGGAGAATATCGTACAGCACACCTACTCGTACATGTGTTCAATTACGCACAGGTTCCAAGTCATAATTAATTAGTTACAATGACAAAAACCCAGACTTGTCATCGTAGCGCCTCTTGACCACTGGGGCAACTCACGCTTTCAAATGACATGATTTTTTTATGAAACTTGGTAACTTTCATGAAGAACCTTCACTGACCTTAAGTGAAAGCTTTAGTAACGATGTGTCTACTATTAACTATTTATTTCAGCGCCTCCAATTTGTTAACATGAAAACAATTTTATTGAACATTCATTTTATAAAGGTCGTTGTGACAAGGTATTAGAAATTTAAAAGTAATTAGGAGCTTCGACACAGTTTTGTTTCTATTGGGTTTATAACGACTTAGCCTCAGTGGCGTAGCTAGTCACCCGTATCAAAAAACTGGTGTATTTTACAAATGCTTGGTTTACCCTACGAGACGTTTGTGTATCCCAAGTTCCTATTTCTTTTTATTGTATATATTTTTGTATGTATGTATCTATTATATAGCATATGTATGTATCTGTGTTTCTATTATTGTATATTTTGTAATAAATGTTGGTGCTTATTGTGACAGCCCCATATCATGTCCCGAAAATTACTTTCCATTCCTGGTTGCCTGTAAGAGATCGCGGAATGCGATAAGGCCGCCCATTGTATGTGCTTTACTTAAATAGTTTTCCTTTTGCTTTTTTATTATGTATGTACAATATAGTATATAATAAATAAATAAATAAATGTTCCGAATTTTTGTCTATTTTGGGGCCCCTGTAGGATGGGGGCCCCGTATAATTGATACGGCAGATACGGCGGTAGCTACTCCCTTGAAATGCCTTTTGTTACAGGTGTATAATTGTTAGGTTTTAGTTCAAGCTTCAAAATTTTGAGCATCGACGCCGAGTTGCTAGCTGTCAATTTTTTACCGATTGCGTTTCTGGAAATAGGCGACGGAATTGCATAATGTCATTCCACCAAATCCGTTTCATCATCAGACCACCAGATGCACGGCGATGCACCACCGGTATGGTGGGACATACTACCTATACGCACAAAACCGTTTTATGAACGCATACATTGTGCGTAGGTAAGTAATGGAATTCTCTGCCGGAATCTGTTTCATGATAGCTACAACAGGAATGAACAAGTTACTTCTAGGCAAGCATACTCCGTCGTCACATCAGGTGACATAGTTGTTAAACGCGAGCCTAATCATAATAAAAAAAAATAGTTGAATGAAAAAAAAAATACTACTTAAAATGTTCAGAAAAACGTGTTTCATATATCGTAATACATTGCATAGTTTTAAGCCATCACGATAGATAACGACAAAAAATATTGAACACAAAGATTTACTTTTCTTCCACCCACTATTGGGCAAAATACAAAAAAACATTGGAAAAGCCCTGGGGAGATAGATGCCCATAGTTTTCTAATATTTTTTGTATTTTGTTTTCCCCGGCCAATCGATCAGAAAAGAGTAGTTATAAATAGTATCGGTACTTCGGTAGCTTCTGAAGGAAACTGTCAGTTTAAAATTGTTTTTATATATGGTAAATCTTTGAGAGGATTTCCACGACAGATCGAGTTAGAAAAACCGGCCAAGTGCGAATCGGACTCATTCACAAAGAGTTCCGTACCGTCCGAAGCAAAGAATCGGCAAAAAATCACTTAATTATTTTTTTTCTGCTTTTATTATTTGTCGTTATAGCGGCAACAGAAATACATCATCTGTGGAAATTTCAACAGCCTAGCTATCGCGGTTCTTGAGATACAGCCTGGTGACAGACAGACGGACAGACAGACGGACAGACAGCGAAGTCTCAGTAATAGGGTCCCGTTTTTACCTTTTGGGTATACGGAACCCTAAAAGCTATCCTTGTTAAATAACTGTAACTCTGCGAGGTTCTTAGAAGTAATTTTCAGTTTCAAAGCATAGAGGAGATTGAAGTCATGTTACCGCGGTAATAAACCGTTCTTCTTAATTAAGTTTAACAACATGAGTACCTACTAATTACTATCAATTTGATACACTATGTAATACCAGCTTGTGCTAGACCGACTTCGTTGTCTTTTTTTTATGGTAGGTAAAATCATCAAATGACAAATCCCGCCCTTTGGTGGGCCGGGAGATAGTGTCAGATTCTTATTGACTAAAAAATTACCCTGTTTCATTCATTGCCTTCGATCCAGGGCCCCGGGGTTCATTTTCACCTAACCCTTGGCCCCAGTATGCTTTGGCCATACTGGGCCCCTACAGTTGGCTGACAACTCCTTGAGGCGCGCGGGAACAGTGCGCGCCGTAAACGACTTGGGCTGAAAATAGAAAAATGTTGCCCTAGGATGGTGTGAGGGCGCGTCAGAGTTTTACTGACTAAAATCCACTTATCCTAAAAAGGATAAGGCAAGGGCTAAAACCCTTTGCGTTCTAGGGCCACGGTGGCGGCTAATCATTTTCATAAATTCCTAAGTTTTTGTTCTAGGTGACGGCTTATTACCGAGCCGATGTCTCGATTCTCGTCGTCTCGTCTTCGCGTCGGCTGGTGTGAAATTTTCGCTAGTTATTTTTTTATTATTGGAGTATTTTGGGTAATAAATAAATCATAAAATAGAATAGAATAAAGTTTATTGTATACCATAACAGTAATGTAATTTTAGTATTAGTATTCAGAAAGTGGTAGGAGTAGTTTTATTTGTTCAGTTTATGTATTCATAGTCATTAATCAACGTTTTTACACTAGCTATTATACAATCTTATTTTAAGTATATGCGAAACTAGAAACACGTATCTAGTATTTTTATGCAAATAATCTGTTTACAAAATTTCATAACTGTATCATGAAAAATCACAAAGTTATAAGCTTGTTATGTTTACCTAGTTGCCCACACAAACACATGGTCACCGGGCTATCTGAGCCACTGAGGGGTTATTTTGCTCCCGCACGCAGCTGTGCGCTAGCACTTAATGCCCGCTATGACCTGCCGTGACCTGTATTGTACCACTCCTTAGTGCTCGTTTACGGAGACACGGCGCGTTGGGCGGTCCGTCGTACATTGCCATATGTTTGTGTTTGCACGAGCGATGACGCGGCCAGCTGCTGCAATGTACGACGAACACCCAACGCGCCGCGCAACCGCCGCGTCTCCTTAAACAAGCCCTTAGGAGTGGAGTTTCATAAAATCCGTTCTTAGCGGACGTCTGCGCCCTATAAGGAACCTCAAGCTAAATTTCAAGTTGGTAGGTGTTATAGTTTCTGAGATTTCGTGATTAATCAGTGAGTGGTATTTCGCTTTTATATGTATAGATTCTATGCACACACACATACAAGCTTTTGCCTTTATAATACTTGTATGTCATTAGTCATTCTATATTTAGATATAGGTATTTACAAGTTAGTTTGTTCACGAATTAATTTAGGTACATTATTTTCAATTCAAAATAGACACTCAAGCAGTACCGCTTCTATCTAAATCTAGTATTTTGTTAAAGGTCAAGTAGGTCCTGGAAATGTACATCTTGCAAAATCCTATTGATATTTTGAGAATAGATGCTTACCTATGAAATTGGCGTTTTTTAATACGGGTTCCTTTGAAGTGTTATATCATTGGATTGACTTGGAGTTATAAGTAAACTTTATATTAAAAGTACGTTATTCTTTTTTCAAAATTAGGTATTTATTGGTTTCCTTGTGTTTTGTATTTTCTGTGAAATTGCTGTCATTATGTTATTTATTACATCACCACTACTCTCAAAACGGTGAAGTTGGGCATGTAGTACATGCCGATTTTCTTATCCGAACCAAAAAATCAAAGATACGTGACATCCATCAGTCGAACTGGGCCCGCGTCGTTGATTACGGCTCATTCCCTCTCCTATAGTGGAGACCTGAGTCCCGGCAGTGGGAACATTATAAGGCTGATTACACTTGTGCTTAATCAGAAATGAAAGCATTCGACAAACCATAGTCCCAGTTTTCTATTTTTTCGCGTCCGTAAAACGTCAGATATGTGTAAATGCAAGTGTTCTATCCCGGATGTGTGGCTGGGGCATCTGCCCATCTATCACTCAGATATAGCGCATGCCTGACAGATCTGACGTACCGTTTTGGTTTTTAGGATTCCGTCAGAAAATCCTGTTAACGAAGCTCTCTTTTATCTAGCTTTACATGTAAGTTTTGCTAGAAACATGGAATTTTTACTGAATTTGTTTTGTACTTAAAACGTTTGAATTTAAATCGCAATAACATCTCAGCGATTCATGAAGAATTTCCAACTGCTATTTGAATACGAACGTTGCTTAACCTGTTAGGTTACCCGCTTAGAAGAGAGCGAGATATTCCAACCACGTGTCCACTCTGCCTCATACAAATATTTTAAATTGCTGCTTTATTTTTTAATCAAATTAAAAACAAAATATTGTACAAAAATAAACAGTCAGGTTTTTTTTTTTACTCAATTAGGGTTTATTTTTGACATTTGAGTCAAATAGTAGTACTAGGCGAAGGCCTTCCATCTCCCTTTACCACACACGTATATTCTCAGCAATTGTGGGCCAAGCCCCCCGCTAGTTTTCAAGCTCATCTCTCAAGAACCAACCAATCCGAGTCAAGAAATCAACAAATCAGTGTAGATTTTTTTTGTTGTAAAATAATGCTTTTCCTCAAACTGCTTAATTACTTAAGCACACAAATTCATTTATTGTTAAGCAGATTTGTTGGTAGCTATACCTACATATAGAGATGTAGTATGTACAGAGATGTAAACGTTCCCCTGTGTATAGATATAGGATTTCACAAAGCTGATATTGAAAATACACGTTCATTTCTAGGGGAACGATCCAATATCTTTTTGTTCTAATCAATGTCATCGGCTCGTGTTAGATACATGCTGAGTTCCATATATTTTCTGATGTAATCAAGATTTTGAGAATAAATAATGTTTTACTTATAATAATATTAATATAGGTGTATATCGGTGATTATGATTATATACAATTTAGCGATAATAAGACACTCAATTGATTCCTTGATACTTTTTTTTATGGTAGGTAAAATCATCCAATGACAAATTCCGCCCTTGAGCGGAGCGCGAAATAGTGTCAGACTCTTACTGACTAAAAACCTACCCTGTTCCTTCCCTGCCTTGGATCCGGGGCCCTGGTATGCATTTTCATACCTCCCCAGAGCCCCAGACTATAAACGCCTTACGCGCCGTAAACGCCTTGGACTCGGTCTGGTCTGTTACCGGACAGGAGTGGAGTGTAACGTTGTGACGTTATAAACGTCACGTGAGCGTAATCGTTTAGTGAGGAGACATTTACGAAAGTCAGTTTTGGTCGATCCGCCGAGTAGTGCAGACGCTCTTAACGAATTTACTGGTTCTCTTAGATTACGATTACTTATTAAATATGTGCTGTGAAATAAAAGTGATTGTGAATTGTTATTTTAATTCTATTCCATGAACATTCTGCCAAAAAATGACAGCTGTACCGCTGATTTACTGCAGCTGTCGTCTTTATATACATACTTAAAAATAGACTGCAAGACGTTAGGTTCAAACCCAGCCACGCACATTACTTTGTGTAATATATTTCATCACCACTAGTCTCAAAACGGTGAATGAAAAAATCGTGCGGAAACCTAGAACAAAAAATTTGAAGACACGTGACATTCCAATCCACATTGGGCCCACGTGGTAGATAGTGATAGTGCCCATTCCCGTTCCCAAAGAGGAGGCCGAAGTCCCAGCAGTGGGAACATTATAAGGCTGATTATGTTTATGCTATGCTTAGATTGGAAGATATTATATTTTTGGAAACATGACTTTTTCATTAAGTTTTAATAAAGCTAAACAGCTCATTGGCGTGAATCTTATAAACAGCGCAGAGTTTTCTTTAACTAAAGACCTAAATAACAAGTTACGTAACGAAACATTCTTACCTACCACTCCAATACCACTATCTTCCACTTAGTGGAATACTTGAATTTGACGTTTCTGGTTAAATTTATAAATCAAATATGAATGTTTCGCTAATAATAACATATGTATCAAAAAGGTTACTTATTAAAAATTAAAAAAAAAAAATATAATTAAAAAAGTTCAAGTACTACTCTTAGGAACTATTAATTCGAATTAAAAAATTCTTTGTTTTGAATGACCCGTTAATTGTGGAAGGCTACATAATATCACGGAACAACCAATAAGAGAGGAGCAGTAACCAAAAATGCGAGTGGAAAAGCGGGCGACAGCAAGTAATACATACGACTGTAAAATTGTTTTGAGTCTGAAAAGTATATATTTATAATAAACACAACATTTTTAGTTATTTCATTTACTTGAACGTTTTTCATTTTTATCCACGTTGAATATTTAAAGCCTTATAGGTATACAAATCCTCATTGTAAATTAAATCCCAATACAGAACTTCCCACTTCATAATAATGTAGAATATTAAATAAATAAAAAGTTCCAGTGATCGCGACCATTGGGAGATTCTGGTAGCAAGTCATCCGCCAAGGGTTCTGAACATAATTTTTATTTGTTAACTTCTAGTTTGACGCTAAGTAGATTTATATTCAAAACCAATATAATTATCATCTATTCATCATTCCGGCGGGATCTCATGGCGAAATGGCGTCAGCGACTATCGCAACCTCGTTCGGGGCGCGCCACAATTGGGGCGATAAGGCCCATCTTTGAGGCGTGGCTGGAAAGACCTCACGGCGCTCTCAACTTCCGCACGACGCAGGTGCTTACCGAACACGGAAAGTTCGCTAAGTACCTGTTCCGGATTCGTGCGGAGGATTCGCCCGGGTGTCGCCACTGCGCGGAACACCCGGAGGACACGGTGGAGCACACTGTAGAGGTGTGCCCCGCCTGGGCGGAGCATCGCCGTGTCCTCGTGGGGGCGATCGGCGGCAGCGATCTCTCTCGCCGGGCCTTGGTTCAGGCCATGGTCCGTAGTGAGGAGGGATGGCAGGCGGTCGCCTCCTTCTGCGAAGCAGTAATGCTAGCAAAGGAGGAGGCCGACCGCATCAGACAGAGGCAACGGGGCGCTCGCCCCAGCCGCCGCCGGGATTCCGATCCCGATTTCCGGCCACCGTAGGCGCGGGCTTGCGGACGGCGTGCAATGGGTAGCACGCTGTCCGATCGTCCGGTAACCAGCCGGACCGAGCCCAAGTCGTCGACGGCGCGTTCTGTTCCCGCGCGCCTCAAGGAACTGTCAGCAAACCGAAGAGGCCCAGCCTGCTAACTGCAGGCAGGCAGGGTCGAAGCCTGCTGGGGTCAAGGGCCGTTTTCTGAGAGGAAGGCTCAGCCCCGGCACTATAGGCAACGAAGGAACGGGGTAGGTTTTTAGTCAGTAAGAGTCTGACACTACTTCCCGCTCCGCCCAAGGGCGGGATTTGTCATTGGATGATTTTACCTACCATAAAAAAAAAAAAAAAAAAATCTATTCATCATCATCATCATCTGATGATCAACAGCCTGTTATTTTTCCCACTGCTGAGACACAGGCCTCCTCTCTAAGAGAGGGAATGGGCCGTAATCCACCACGCGGGCCTTTGCAGGTTGGTGGATGTCACATGTCTTCGAATTTTTGGTTTTAGGACATGCCGGTTTCCTTACGATGTTTTCCTTCTCCGTTCATCGTATTTCTATTATAATTCTCAAAACACTATTATATTTTATAAATTTCTTTTCGGTTCACATGCACACTAACTAAATAAAATGAAATATGGCCGCGATGTATCAGCGTGATATTTAGCGTCCATTTTTTCCAGGCGACTGGTCACTCACAAACTAATTCAGGGCGTAAACAGACTGTATGATACGGTCACAAAGCTGCGGTCATCCGGGACTTGGGTATGGCTGTCATCAATCATTCTGATATTGCGTGACGCATCAACTTGCGAAGCGGACGAATGGACGGACAGACTGGTGACATTTCTCTTCACATGTTTATCGGGATTAAAGGCCGTTTTGTTATAGTGGAGCTAATGGGCAGCTTTTTGAATATAAGAATGATTAACGAAAATTTCACCTAAAACTTTATCTATTTACACGAATGATTTACATTTAAAATTCTCAACTAACTAAAATTACAGTAGAATCTAATAGCAATAACAAAAACCCTGAACTTGTTACAACTAAATAAACAATATGAAATATAACTTAAATATGGCGTTACAAAAATCTTCGACATCGCTGTCGACTAATAATCTAATATGCCTAAAAGAATACCGGCATTACCAGGCTGTATTGCAATGCCACCAAACTTTATTTAGGAGCAAGACTTATGAACGTCATGGAACAATTTGCCTCCTGCGTGAGTGACTAGGCTCTTAATGAAGTAGTGCGCTTCACTATCGACGATTCCATCACTGCTCACAGCACTAGATTTGTTTTTTATAAAATGGATAGGCTCGCGTTAGACCACTATCTCACCTGATGGTAAGCGATGATTTTGGTTTTGATGGAGCAGGATAGCCTAGAAGTAACCTATTCACTCTTGACTTAAAAACCTCTAGGTTGTAGCTACCGAGATATACAAACTCCAGCAGGGAATTTTACTCCTTAACTGTATTCAAAATGAATGTGTTTCCAAACCGCTTCGTACGTATGGGTTTTTTTTTTTTTACGGTAGGTAAAATCATCCAATGACAAATCCCGCCCTTGGGTGGAGCGGAAAATAGTGTCAGACTCTTACTGACTAAAAACCTACCCTGTTCCTTCCCTGCCTTGGTTCCAGGGCCCTGGTATGCATTTTCATACCTTCCCAGAGCCCCAGACTAGGCCTCGACCCTACTGGGCCCCTACGGTTTGCTGACAACTCCTTGAGGCGCACGGGAACAGTGCGCGCCGTAAACGACTTGGGCTCGGTCCGGTCTGTTACCGGACAAACGGACAGCGAGCTACCCATTGCCCGCCGTCCGCAAGCCCGCGCCTACGGTGGCCGGAAATTTGGATCGGAATTACGGCGGCGGCTGCGGCGTGAGCGCCGTTGCCTGATACGGTCAGCCTCCTCCTTTGCTAGCATTACTGCTTCGCAGAAGGAGGCGACCGCCTGCCACTCCCTCTCGCTCCGGAGCATGGCTTGAACCAAGCCCCGGCGCGAGAGATCGCCGCCGATTGCCCCCACGAGAACACGGCGATGCTCTTCCCAAGCGGGGCACACCTCTACCGTGTGCTCCACCGTGTCCACCGGGCGTTCCGCACAGTGACGACACCCGGGCGTTCGTACGTATGGGTGGGATGTCCAGTTTATATAGATTAAAAAAACGCCGAGTTCGCGCGTGAATGGGCGAGAATTCGGCATTTGAGAACGATGACCTTAAAGACGAGCGTTTCGATTTCAAGCTCTAGACTTCCATAGCCTATGCACAACCTTTATACGTCAGTCAGTAAAGGAAATGTAAACACAAATTCACATTTCGTGTATCAGCTTGCAAAGCTTGTATCGAGTCGCAAATATCTAATAAATATTTGCACGATTCGAGTACTGGTCGACAGCACACGATTCCCGAATACGTTCTGCATTTGAAACTTGAATTGCATTCGAAAAATGAACGGGTGATATTTAAACTTGGTACATTTTTTTCCTCGAAATTTTGTCGAGTTTTTTAATACTGATAAATTTATTCCTATTATGAAATTATTTTATGGAATTGGCGCACTTTTGTGTTTTCAGTGTCTAAAATAAGCTTCTCTCAATGATTCCCCATATGCCTGTTATGTGGAATCATTGCGAGAGGCGAAACTCCGATAAAATTAAGCTAAAAAATTTATCATATTATTGACTACATCAGCGAAGTTTGCCGAAATGGCTGGCATAAATATTGATGCATTTCTAGTAAAAAATTACAATGTGTTATAGAAAAAATGTGAACAAACTATGTTGTGTATCTAAAATTAAATACCAGCTATTTTCCAAATTTCATTCTGGCTAAATACACAAAACATTGGAAGCCGAAAATAAACTTAGTATAGGACCTTTACCATGCGGTCACGCTTACCTTTTCCCATTTCTAAATCAGCAGCTCGGGTGATGTCCCTTTTACATGAGCTTTACACATATCTGATAAATTGTGGGAGTATATGAATATTATAGTTACACCTCTACCTAACCCTTCAGAAAATACTGGTGAAACGTTACGCTTCTGATTCATTGCACTTAGGATTTTAAAATCTTAGAGCGCCCACGACTGAAAATCTGACGAATAAGCTCTTTGTGAACTTCTAAAACCTCCTGCGAAACAAACGCTAAGTAGAAAACCAGTGACCTGTAGAAAACGATAATAGATTTTGACCAGAGCCCACACTCAAAACCTATGTGGGCTGATAATAATACACCCAATTAAATGTCAAACTTTGTGCTCCACATTTTGTACACCCACACTCGGCATTATCCTTTGGTCTCTCACTAATAAAGTACCTGATTTAACATTCGATCAAGGGATTTTGGCATGAAATATGCGAACTCAAATACGGATTTAGTTGCTACATGAAGTACTACACCACTAGAGATCTACAATGCGGTCCAAATGAGAATAGGATCGATTGCCATGTTGTGACGTCAAGTCGAACTGTCAAATTGAAGAAATTGGGTACGGCGAGCAAAAAAGCAATTTTTAAAATTTAATTTATTTACGAATCTTGAACAAAAAAAGTTTATCAGAATTCAGTTCTTCAATTTTACTCATCTCTGCGTCTTTGTGTGTAGCGTGTGATAAGTGGCAAATGGAATAAAAAGGCGAATTGTTCCTAACAATGAAAATAAGAAAGAAAATAGTTTTTATTTTTAACTAATTATGACTTAAAACAATATTTTTACCTAATTTATAATAAACAGTAACGTTTTTACTTCACCTAGACTTAACTAAGACTACGTAATAAAAAGCGAAAAAATAGCCTTTATTGAAACGCAAATAAGTTGTTTTTTGCAAACTGTACTTTTCACTCAAAATTTGATAGATCGAGATTATTGGCTTTCCTATTCTTATTTGGAACGCATAGTACACACAGTTAGGTATTGATCCATGTAAAAAAGCACACAGGTAAAAAAAGGAAGCGGTCGGTACAGGTAAGTCGTCTGATTTTCCAATAGTACTAAGGAAGACGCCACCACAAAAGATGAAGAAATCAGAGATTTAGTGACTAGTCAATTAAACTGCTAGTATATTAAATACTATGGACAAAGCTTAGCTCGTGGCGTCCGAGTGCGCATCTCGTTTTCAAGGATATTTCTCGACGACTGTGCGACACTACGTGACCAGAGGGCTAGCTCTTTTTGCGCTCAAAGAATTAGCATAGCCATTCAACGTGGCAATGCTGCTAGTCTTCTGGGCATATTTTTGGTTGACAGTGATGTGTACTTCGACGCTTTAGTGTATTATATTTTTGTATAAATATACGTATGTAGTTTTCGTATTAATATTTAGTTAATACTTAAGTTTTTTCATGTTCCGATCTGTTTTCAGTTAAACCAACACATTATTTGTCTATTTAGAAATTAAACAATAAACAGTAGGCCAAAAACGTGACAAGTAACAGTACGTAGTTATTTCCTTACGATATACATAGTTACTCAAGTATACAATTCTGCTACATCAAATAATGTTCGACGGTTCTATTTTCGGAAGCCTGAAACAGCTTTATGAAATATCGTTATTACTCTACCTGAAAAGAAAGACGTTTTACCTAACAAATCACTTAGTCCCGGGTCTATTTGTTCACCTTGATTGAATTACTCGCTACGGCAGCCTTAATATTAATATTGATACATCCACAAGTCCATTAATACTCGCTTCTCCAAGTGCCTTACTTCTTATTGAATGCAGAAGAAATAACTGGATGGTATTGCTTGTTACCGCTTCCAGTAAAAATTTATGGTCGAATTATATATGCTTTTTCTCTCGGTTTCCATCGCGTGACTTAATAAATAAAAACATCAACCTTAAGAGGTTCACACTGCATGTTCTTAGACTTTTTCATCAGGCCAGGGAATATGTGGTAATCAACCACACGTCCAACGCGGCTTTACACATACACACGACACACAACACACAATGCGCGCCAGTCCGTGCGACATATCATACGTCTTCGAATTTTTCAGTCTAGGACATGTTGGTTTCCTTCGTATTGAGAACAGAGATGTCAAATAAATTACACAAAATAAAACGCCTGCCTAAGTTCGAACTCAGAACCTACAACTCGTCAATCGAGACTGTTGCCACTGAACCACCACTACTCAGTACTTTGTGACCTATCCCATAAGAATCTCGAATTTTTGGAAATCAAGAGTAATTTAAATGCTTAATGCTTTTAAACTACTTAATTTTTATTTAAAAAAAGTTGGGTGTAGCTTTCTGATAGTAAAATAGTTTTTTAATCGGACCAGAAGCCCTAATAACATAAAATCATCAATATTCTGGCGTGAGTCTGGTGCTATACAAAACAAAATGCCCTATCTCTTTTTTGACACCGAAATCATGATAACTTTAAGAGGTAAGAGTAGAGGGATAATACTTACTTCCAGGGATTATATTTAGTTATAGTATAAACTAAAAAAAACTGAAAAGTTTGTGCTGTACCTATAGATAGAAAGTACTAACTCTTCAACTTAAATGTTGAGTTGAATATTTATAGTAAACAGCGCACGAAAGACGGCAAGTCTTTACAAAGTTTACTTAGAAACGTCGCATATTTGAACAGGTCCTAATGAAACTAACAATATATTACACGAAATGCTTCCTTAATAGGCTTTTAAACCCAAGTGGTTAGATAAACAATTCGTATAGTTTATATTTTCCTGTACGCTGTAGGAAAAGCGTGTAACGGGAAAAATATAAAAGCGTTTAGCTAAAAGCGTTATTCCACGTATTCAACTAAACAACAGTTTATCGTAAAAATCTGTATGACACGAGGGAAAATGGTCAATTTTATTTATACAAAGTTCAAATAAAGGCAACAGAAAGGTTGGAAGTGAACAGGGAGGGTCAATATTTGCTTCTCGTCAGGCAAAATTGTGGGTGAGCGCACTTGACACCGGGCTAGTGGAATTCAAATACATTCGTGGAAAACTTTGCCTCCTTATACTTTTGTTAACAACTGTATACATTGGTCACAGTACTGTGAGGAGGTAATTTAACTGAAATTATCGCTGTATTCAAATAAGAAAGTCTCTCTCTCAATATACTCTGTTTAAAATGCTACAAAACCTTATCCCGACTAAATTAGGAACGATTTCCAGTTTAACCAAATGCAGTTGATTTATTTTACATAGAGCAAAAAAGATGCTGAGCTAAAAGATGTCATGTCATAATTGACGCGGACGGCGAGCATGGGTAGCTCGTTGTCCGACTGTCCGGTAACCGACTGGACCAAGCCTAAGTCGTCGACGGCGCGCATTGTTCTCGTGTGCCTCAAGTAATTGTCAGCCAACCGTAGGGGGTCCCTACAGAAGCTGCAGAGGGGTCGAAGCCTACTGGGGCCAAGGGTCGGCTTCTGAAAAGAAGGCTCGGCAACGGTATGATAGGCAAAGAAGAAACAGGGTGGGTTTTTTGGTCAGTAAGTTAGAGTTTGACACTATCTCCCACTCCACCCAAGGGCGGGGGATGAAAAAAACGTCATAATTGACTACTGAATATGACTCAATATTCCATAACACATCAGCAAAAGATACATTTACATGGACCTAAACCTGAACACAATTCAGCAAGAAATTGTCAACTTCAGCAAAAATTATCAGACTAGACAATCAAGACATGTAAACCTGGTCAGGTCAGTTGTTAGAATTTAGGTTGATATTGGAAAAGTTTTACCATAGGATAACTTAAAGAAAAATAAATTCCGAAGCAGATGCGTTATCGTTGGTTAATGTCTTTAGTAAACCTGAAAAGTATGAATGAGTCATCAGTGAACCTGAAAAGTAATTGCCTAGGGTAGAAAGACGTAAATTAAAGATTAAAGGCGAAAATATTAGTCACTCAAGGCAGCTTGAGCCTAGACCAACATCTTGAGAGGCTCTCGTTAGGTGACTGGATCAAAGGTTTGATCCAGACACGGCGCGTATTGTTCGGAGGTTCCTTTCTCTGGACGGGTACTATTTTTTATGTTTTTTAATGTTATTTAAGAAATATTTTAAAATGGATACAATAAGTTAAATGATCAATAAACGAACAATAAATTAAAATTTAAGAGCAGTGGTAACGGCCCCGACTTACGAGTTGTAGGTCGCGGGTTCGAACCCAGCCAGGCGCTTTTTTTTAACATAATCTTAATTATGATTTATATTTTTATTATTTGACATGATTTTCATTATTATTATTACATATTTTTTTTGACGAGATTTTAATTATTATGTTCATTATTATTATGTTAATGTTTTTTAAATGATTTTGTGTATTATTTCTATTTATTAATGTGTGCCTATAATTTATATGTCTGGTGTGATCTGTAAGTATAAGTTGGCAATAAAAAAATAAGTTACTTTGTGTAATTTATTTTATCACCACTGCTCTTAAAACGGTGAAGGAAAACATCGTGAGGAAACCGGCATGTCCTAGAACCCAAAATTCGAAGACATGTGACATCCACCAACCCGCCCTGGGCTCGCGTGGTGGATTACGGCCTATTTCCTCACCTAGAGAGGAGGTCTGAGTCCCAGCAGTGGGAAAATTATAAGGCTGATGCTATGCTATGCTATGATCAATAAACGTGTTAATAATAAAAGTAGAAGACCTCTAAATGTCTGTCACATTTGCTTTACGGCAGATAGTAATATTTTAGTTTAGTTCGTATTCAGTAGTATCAGAGCCACCGTTACCATCTTATCTTAAACTGCTCTGAAGAATAGAAAGTTCTAATACCTCGGAAAGTGTCATGAGAACATAAAAGTTCAAGCTTTGTTTTATATTCCATTGTCTTCTTGGTGGCTTTCATGAAATTCCTTATAACATGTTATATTCGAAGTAAAATTAAGTAGGTATTCTCAAAGTACATTCAAGCGTTTTATGCTTTTATAAAATGGCTCTATATATTTTTAACTTTCCTACTAAAGCAAACGGAAAACGTAGTGTTTTATTATCTAATAACGATAGCTTGAGTTGTTTTTACGTACACGTTATTTTACTTTTTACTAATATTATAATTTGAGCCAAAAGACGTTTATTGCAGGACATAGGCTTCCCTCAAGTGTCACAACAATGGCTTGTCTGGTACCTATATGTGCGTTTCATCGGATGTGCGAAGGATTCCGTCGGAATTTGTCGGAATCCATGGTCACCACACCAGAACCTTTCGGCCTCATCAACTACCCGTACTAGGAGCAATGTGCTCTACACGCTAATCTTAATTTTTTTTGTTTGTATATCTGAAGATCCTGGGGTCTTGGACTTCAGGGTACGTATTTATGTTCGCCTAAATGGTCAATATGTACTGAACTTGGCAGATTTTTTTCACGATTTCACGTTTATTCCCATAGTAAAAGTTGTTTGTTATCATGAATACAATCACGTGTTTAAGTATCGGTCACTAATAATCAGTCACCCTACATTATACATTTCAATTATTAAAGTTCTTCTTTGTTATAAGAAGTGACTCGGCTGTAGAAATTGGGTACATCTACATTTTCCTTCGTTTAACTTTTACACTGTAAAAATTCCGGTGTTTTATTATATTTTTTATTTCCGTGGTCATCCAGACTAATCTCCGAGTGTTGACATTTAAGTCATGACAGTTTCTTGTATTTTCCTAAGTGAAAAAGAGAGCAAGCTCTTAAACATTTTACGGGAGAAATTCTCCTGATAGTGCAAACGTTAACAGCGAAGCGGAGGAATTTTTTGGCGTAAAATGAGTTTTTACTTCCTCTTTTTATATTACCGTATTACATAATTAGTTATTTTTAGAGGCTGGTTTATACAAAATATAAATCAAAAATGTATTAGTGCGGTGGATTAAAATTAATTAAGTATTTGATCACTAGTTAAAACAAATCCGCAAACGATATTGTTACAAACAACAAGTTTATTTGAACATATCTCCAGCTTAGCTCTACTCGTCTGTCAAATACTAAAAATATGAGACAATTCGACCATGATTTGAACAGTAATGTCAGTTGGTTTAAAAATCCAATAGATTTATTAAGGTCATCATATAAAAACAATGCAATTAAGGTAACAATTTGTTCTTTCTTAAAAACTTTGAACTAAACGTTCCTCACAATAGGAATACATCGTAGGTGCGTTCATAAAACATGTAAACATACACTATCACAAAAAATCTACAGTTCGAAATTAAACATATTTGCAACGATATTTTATACTTTTCTGATCTTTCAAAAATCACTATCGACTTTATTGAGTAATTGTGTATCTGTAATTAGTCTTTGTATTTTTAATATTTATTGGTAATTGGAAAACATAAAATTAAGTACGTTCTAAGAGCCGAAACACATAACCGCGTTGCGGCGCCGTGCCGCTAAAATCGACCGAATTTTGCACCGCGGCGCGAATACCATAGCTTTAACCAATATATTCTTTGCCATTTATTAAAATGGAGTAATGTCTTTCTTAATAGCAAATATGCAAAGTTTATTACGATTACAAAGAAACGTCTATTCACACTCAAAAATCTCGACAAACTGATTATCCCTGTAGGATACGACAGTAAACGCTGAAAATTGCGTTGCGGCGATGCGAAAAAGAACGGCGGGTGGCACTGCCGATTGCGGCGACGCAACGCGGTTATGTGTTTCGGTCCTAAATGCTAATGCATAAACAGCTTAATATTTAATACTGTGACATTGTTTAAAGTACCGTATCACCATAGTTCATTAAAATGATCTAGATTGTGTTAAAACACAAGCAATGTCGCAGGTGTGGTAAGAACAATGCACATAATGTTCGCTGAGAAGACGAAAACTCGCATTTTATTTGCAGTGTCTTCGATCTTACTTCTCTTACTGTTCGAGCAAAGCGAAACACATTGCGACATAAGTGTCGCACACTTGTCGCCATTTCTATTGTGGTTTCAACACTAAGCGCAGAAAATAGAGCTTTATCAGCAGATATTATAGCGTGGGTTGTACAACTAAGGTAAGCAAAATTTTAAAAGATAGTCAGCTAAGGTAACTAGGAAAGAACGGTTCTTTGGTTGATATCTTTTTTAATTTGATTCATAGACCCCGCTTTAAGCCTTGTACTCGTAGATTTCGTAATAGTGCGGAAAAGTGCGGTGGCCAGGCACTGTCACAATTAATTATAATTATTGTATCTGATTGGTCACCGGTCACTACATTGTTCACTACACCCACCCACCAAAGCGTATGACAATAAAGTCGCGAGCCATTTCTCAAAATAATTTGAAACTACAGGTTTTGTTTCGTCATTATAATAAATAATATAATATAATATTCCACAACTATCACACAACGTCGTTTAGCCCCAAGCTAAGCAGAGCTTGTGTTATGGGTACTAGACAACTGATAAACATATTTATATATTTCTAAATACATACTTAATATAGATAAATTACACCCAGACACAGAACAAATGATCGTGCTCATCACACAAACATTTATCCTGGGTGGGAATCGAACCCACGACCTCCGGTATAGCAGTCAGGGCCACTAACTACTAGACCAACAGGCCAGTCCAATGTTTATAACGTTTTACTTACTATTTCCGAGAAAGTGTGTTTAAAAATGTCGTTTGATACAGTTCTTTGGCTCCAAAACAACCTCGTATTCGGCTCGGGCGTGTATCCGTTCGTTGCCATCGCAAAGACAAAGTTTGTGTTTATGCAAATAAAATGTATGATTCAATAATCCATAGTCCCTGAAATAATTTTCAATTTATTAACCCCCGACGGAAAAGAGGGTTGTTATAAGTTTGACCTGTCTGTCTGTGTGTCTGTCCGTGGCATCGTAGTGCCCAAACGAATGGACCAATTTTGATTCGCTTTTTTTTGTTTGAAAACTGACTTAATCGAGATGGTTTTAGCTACAAATTATGAAGATTTGTCACCAGCTCGTTTGCGGTAGGGTTTTTTAACACTTAATAGGTATTTACTTTATTTTAAACATATGTGTGACCTAATATTTGAAATACTCGTGTATAATCTGTTGCTATTGAGCTGGTCTGATGATGGAGCTCGAAGGTCGAGGACCCTGGATTGCCTATTAACATAGTAAACCTATCGAGTTTGAGCTCATTAGATTTGCCTTAACCAGTGGTATACATTTCTCATGATGACAAAAACCTGATGCTAGACCTGAAAGTGGCTTATGGAACTTTGGAATGCCTTTTAGTAAACCCATCAAGTTTGGGCTCATTAGATTCATCTTGACCAGTTCTATACATATCTCATGATGACAAGGACCTGATGCTAGAACTGGGAGGTGGCTGATGTAACTTTGGAATGCCTACTAGTAAACTCATCGAGTTTGGGCTCATTAGATTTTTCTCGACCAGTTCTATACATTTCATATTGATGACAAGGACTGTCAGGGTTTTTTTTTATTTTATAAATATTTTGAAACTAGCTGTACACTCTATCTTTTTTTGGATAAAGTCGTAAAAATAACTGAATGTCAAAAATTCAGAACAGAATTCTACTTACTGAAGTTTTTTTTGTATTTTTTTTTTATTTATTAAAAATATTTTTATGCCATTGTTTTACTCCCGTGTAATTGAACTATTCCTTAGGGCTCCCCTAAAACTAAATGATAAAAATTATTACTAATGGTATTTTGTCATTTGTTTAGAGGAGTTGAACTAAAATGGTGATTGACGTTTATTCCGCTGTAACAAAGTTTTCGAGTGTCAATCGAAGTGCGGCACAGCGGGGGGCTGCGCGTAACCATAGCAAAGACGGCCATTTTAGTTCAAATCATTTGCCACGTACCTTCTATACCACAACATATCATGACGTGTAAAAATGTCAGTCGTATGACCGAGAAAGAGGACTGTATAGGGGTTTAGCTCCCCTACAGTTCAGTTTAGGTCGTAAAGAGAATAGCGTTAAAAGCTCGTGGTTACACTACAGTACCTACTTACTTTCAGTCATACCTTCCGCAAACGCATAAACAAACAATGTAAGTATCAACCATAATATTACTTTAATAAAACATTAAAAGACGTCTCCACGTCATTCTGAATGACTAGTGCGAATTTTTTTAACGTTAACATGATCGACACGATTATGATGTTCGACGCTCTGATTGGTCCACTCTAAGCTATTAACCAATCAGAGAGCCAAACGCAGTAAACATTTCCACTGCGTTAACGTAAAACAAACTCGCGCTAGGCACTCTGTTTTATGAGTGTGAACTTTCTGCGGTCAACGCTTCCACATCCATGTCATCCCTAATTTAAACTTCTCGTTATCATGGTGTATCTCCAATTACTGTTAACAGGGGAAATTAAAAGTTTTTAGAGTTTGTCTAATTAGTCCTGTCAAACTTAATATTGAACGATTTATCAGAATGAGAGATTTCATGCGGGATACGTCTGTAGGTAATGTACACTAATTTGTATATTTGGTCTCGATATACAGCGGTTATTTTGACGATATGTAAGTTTTATGGATGTTACAGTACGAGATATTCCTTATACTTAAATATGTAATTGAAGGAAATATTAAAGGAGTGTACCTCACAGCTGTTTCATTTGACTAGGGTGCCAGTCAAGGATCAGAAAACTGTTTCGTAAATTCTGCTCAGTAACAACAGTACTGACGTAGACTGTTGACAGTTGAAACAGGCACACGAACTATACAAATACAGCAGTAGGGTAGTTTGTAGATACAGTTATTCATTTCGGTCCTGAAGGAAAAATTGTTTTATAATGTTTATTGGTATAAACACGCAAACACAAAAAAAATAAAAACCCATTTTTTACTATTTTGGTAAACGAACGAGAAAATATGTTACACCGATATTTATGAATGAGCTACCCCCAAACTTAAAAAAAATACTTAAAAAACACTATCTGTCACTATGTCCGTAGCCATGTGGATTGTGTAACCAGCAAGCCCTGCATTTCGCATCCATGAACAGTGATGTTTGTCCATGGTTATAGAATGTGGGATTGTTTAATTTCTTACCTATGTATTCCATTATTTTATTTTTTTAGCGTAAGTTTTTTGAATACGTCTTAATAAAATTTGTTTAAATGTGAAACGAGAACAACTGCCGATATACTGTTTTACAGTTTGGCAGAATTTTATAATATAACAATGTAAGCAAATTTTGAATAAACCAAATAAATAATTTAAAAAAATGTTATCATTTTGCTGGGTATGATAATAATAATAAATATCATTTATTTCTCTCATAAAGGTACATTATAACATCTATAAAATTTTTGCCTTAAGATTAAAACCTTTGTGGGAGCTGGAGTCTGAACTAGGTTCGAGACCTGTAAGACAGATCTCCAGGCTCACACCCTTTTAAACATAATCGCATTTTGCGGCACATAAACATGAATCATATGTTTGTAAGTATAAATTAATACTAATAAATTGTTCAGGGTGGCTTACCTTTAGCTCACCGTCTAATAAGATCCATTTTGGTATTAAAGGTGTTTTGTGAGTCACGCACACTTTAAAGAACTGTTGATAGAATCATTAACGAAGTACTGGCGCCTATGGATTTAAAGAGGACTTTGAACGCAAACGGCTACCGAGGGACCACTGGTATGTTTTAGTCAGTAAGAGTCTGACACTTCCACTTGCTCTATTAGAGGGAATGAAGAAAAAGTTTCGTGGGGGTGATCGGCGGCAGCGATCTCTCTCGCCGGGCCTTGGTTCCGGCTATGGTCCGGAGTGAGGAGGGCTGGCAGGCGGTCGCTTCCTTCTGTGAAGCAGTAATGCTAGGAAAGGAGGAGGCCGACCGCATTAGGCAAAAGCCAAGGGGTGCACGCCCCAGCCGCCGCCGGGATTCCGATCCCGATTTCCGGCCACCGCAGACGCGGGCTTGCGGACGGCAAACAATGGGTAGCTCGCTGTCGATTGAACCCAAGTCGCTGACGGCGCGTACTGTTCCCGCGCGCCTCAAGGAACTGTCAGCAAACCGTAGAGGCCCAGCCTGCTAGCTGCAGGCAGGCAGGGTCGAAGCCTACTGGGGCCAAGGGCCGCTTTTTAAAAAGAAGGCTCGGCCCTGGTATGATAGGCAACGAAGGAACGGGGTAGGTTTTTAGTCAGTAAGAGTCTGATGCTATCTCCCGCTTCGCCCAAGGGCGGGATTTGTCATTGGATGATTTTACCTACTTACCACAAAAAAAAAAGAAGAAAATCTTTACAAATGATTTAAGTATCAACTCAAAATAAAAAAAGGTTGCCGAACTACCCTTGTCAGTGCTAAGACAAAAATATCAACCAGAAACCAGACGCTTGTTTCGATCCTGTCTGCACTCTAAAGTCTAAATAATTACTTAAGGTTTTCCCATAGGGGATGGCGTTTGGCAATTTCCAAAAGTTTATAAATAGCCAGTGGACATTCGCGTGTTAGCTAGCAGCAGAAACATTTGAAGTCTCTTTTAGACTTTTAAGTCACTCTAATACTAACTTATGCTTAAGTTAGTATTAGACTTCTAATCACTTACATTTAGGCTTTTAGATTAAGCTTTATTACGGCAAGGAAACTGAGACGCTGACTGTAAATATATCAGCTTCATTGAAGTATGGAGTGACAGAATAAGTCACCTTTTTTGGGGCGTTAGTCATCATATTAAGGTTCAGCGAGAGGGTCAGACTTTTAATGACTCAAACCCACGCGCGCTCCTGCAGTTGCCCTTTGCATTCAAAAGCCGCGGTGACTCTTTCGAATAATACAACATCCCATAAAGGTGTCGCGTGTTTTGTATTTGCCTACATCGTCTTAAATGCTTCGTTTCGCAGGAGTTAAGTACGACCGTTCCGTATCCAGTCTCTTTCTACAGTCAAAACGCCTCGGCGTAAGTATCATTTATTTCATAAAACTACAGCCCCCCTAGCCAAGTTATAATCGTTTCGTTTAGCGAGAACGTTTAGAGTTGGCCACGCCCCACATTCCTTTGTCAGAACAAAGGAATTAGGGGCGTGGCCAACTCCAAGCGGTTCGGTACGGTTCTTGTAACAAAATTTCGTTTTCTCTATCTTGAAAAAAATCTTTCCTTGATAACCGAATATTCTACATGTTAGTAGAGGGCTAATAAAAGAATGAATGGCCAAATAATTGTGAAGATATTTTAATGTGGCAAAGATATAACACATAGAGTAACGTTTTTGCTTCCCTGTAATTGCTATTGCTAAGTTATGTATTACTCCTACTCTTCGCAAAATTTGTTTACCAAATGCTAGTCATTCTTTGCTAACTTTTTAATAGGTAATCTCTACCTGTGTAAACCCCCACCTCCGTAAAAGTCAAGTTGGTCTCCTTCGTCACCGTCTTCACAAAAATGGCATCCGTTACTTTATTAGTTATCATCTACAGACGACTCCGCTAGGTATAGCACACAGGGCTATTTTGCAGTGCGCATGTAAGCTGCGGTCAAGCGTTCTGTGTTTGGATTGGCTTGCGCAACGTTGCGAACCAATCAACACATGGAACGCAGAACGACTTCCTAGAGCTTGTGTACACTAGTTAAAATTGTATTTGATAACTGAAAATTTACAGTTATAGAAAAATATACCAATATATCTCTATAGATATATTTTTCTATAACTGAACCTTAGAAGTTAACACACGAATTTATAACGAAATTTTTCGGACCTCCTGTGTTAGTCATACAGGGTGCTAAAAGTTTTTGTATGTCCATGCATAATTGTAAAACACTGTCAGTTTATAATACTTCACGCAAAATTGTACTTTCCAATAATTTATGTACTTACCTGCAGTTTAAAACGAATCGGTTACAATTCGGTATAATTTACCGAATTGTTGACTTTATAAAGATGATATTTTATCCAGTTCATCTGGTAGTCAGTGTTATCTACAGGCATTGTACATACGATCAGGCGGTCTCCTTTTAGAATGCGCTCCCACTGAACATCAAGACGGTAACCAGTCGGTTCACCTTTAAAGTGAAAGTACGAGAACACATTCGCAAGAAGTTAGTAGAATCAACACACTCTTGATTTATTATATCCGTTTTTTTTTTCACATCATTCTTTATTTGTATTGTACAGTGTTTCATTAGTGTACAAAGTTTTTAAATAAATAAATAAATAAACGATATACATACATTCCATACATTTGAATGTGGTCAGATTTGTAAACAGTTCTAGTTTCGCACGGTAATTTATACACAATCCAAAATTGATTGGCGATTACAGGATTACAATAATTATATGCGTACATATCAAATGCGTGATTAGTCTAATGCCTGAATTGTGGCGCAGTAATGGCTAAGCTTAAATTACTGTAAGATTCAAAATATTCAGTTTATAATGCCATCATTAGTATAAAACTCGACTATTTCGCTAAAATTGTGCTATCTAAACAAAGTATTTCTACGTAATAGATGACACAGGACAGCATATGACAGACTGTGCAAATTATGCCTAACACTTTTTCTAAGTTATAAGGTATTAGTTTAAAATTCAAAGTTTTGTTTTTATACCTTTATGACCTCTAATTTTCCCACCATTGTGTGGATCATCCGGTTACGCATGGAAGTCTGCCCTACATGGGCAAAGCACTACCGAATTCTCGTGGAGGCGATCGTAAGCGGCAATCTCTTTTCCGTCTGCTTCTGAATTGAACCGAGCGATCCTCCATAGTCTCAAATACTCGTATTGACCATTGACATTTACGCCAAGCCCTCTCCAGTCCAGAGCCTTAAAGACATCTTCTATTATGGCCGTAAACAGCCGACTTACCTCCTGCAAAGCAGTAATGCGAGCGAAGAAGATGGCCGTAACTAAGAGGAAGAGAAGATCTTTATGCCTCAGCCGCCACCACAGGAGATACTCTGGGTATTCGAGGTACTCAGGGCGATTTTTGACCACCATATGTGCGGGTTTACGGACGCGGAGCAATAATTTGCTGTCCGACCTTCCGGTAAGGACCAACCCTGAGAAATCATGGGTGAACTGGGCCAAGTAGAGCTGATACCTACCTACCCACTTGGGCAGCGGGAACTCTTCCGAGTTATCGTGACCCTGGAACGCAAAAGGTATCCTCGCATTTTGTCTCTCTCTCCTCAAAAAAAACCTGTAGGTTAAAGGCGATACGAGTACTTTAATAAATTGTACACCGTAATATTACAATAATACTTATGACACCTACATATTTACTCATGTTTGCAAACAAATTACTTTATTCATTCACCACTTTATCCTCCAAATATTATGTATCTAAATAGTTACCAAAATTCCTAATAGTTTGTTGTTTCTAATTCCAACTAACCTGCCTAACATTTAAGTTTCCGCATTTCAGTTAATTCCATCTAACCGCTCACAGAGACTGCAATTACGAATCTTCATTTTCATTAAGAGCTCAAAATGTTGAAGATTTGGTTTAGATATCACCACTATGGTGCTGTAAGACGATTATGTAAACTATAATGCCATTACCGAGGCTAGGTATGGTTGCTTTGCGTAAAATGATAAGCCTGAGGTGAAGCTGCGAGCGCTGATACCTCAGAAAGTAAATTTCAAAGGAAAATTCAAATAAACGGTACGCGAGAAAACGTATTCGGATGTGTTTAACGAGGGTACACAGAAGTTTTCATACAGACAGTACGGTGGGATATAATTGAGTATCAGAATTATTAATTCTTGACTTGAAGCTTGTGATGGGACTGAGTGACGTATCGTGGCTTCATTTCAGATTTGTAACACTGTGATGTAGGTATCTTTATCTTATTTATATCATATTATAAAGTTACTGCTTTTAAATATACAACATGTAACATAATAAATGCATATCCTAAAGGTAGTATGTTTAGCAATGGCTACTGAATCGATTTAAATAATAAGGAATTACCTTTATGTATTTGGATGAAAAAATTACCTTTTTTGATAAATTCTCAATAAATTTTGTTGGCGTCACTAGTTTGTTTATGTGCATCCGTCGTTATACCAATATCGAATTGGATGCCCATACCTATTAGCTTACATTTACGATAGCTAATTTCTTAAAAAAAAAACAATACACTTTTTTTGTTATGATTTGATTGTAACTTTATTTTCTAACTGGGTTATCTAAAGATAAGCATTATTGCATTAATATGATGTAAATACCAGATATTCCTTTTGCTTAAGAAAATAAATAACTTTCTTCATGGAAGCCATTAGTCAATTACCCGGAAAAATTAAAACTATGCGTACAAAGTCATACGTATAGTACAAATAGTAGATATACGTCATAGTACAAAATCAATACATATTGTCTGTAAGTTTCTTGAAGAAATCTTTCATTTCCATGGGCCGAAGTATTATTTAAAATATGACTACCCACTTCCGTTACAACTTTTATACAGAATGAATTCAAGCGAGCGTGGATATTTTTAATTATTTTTATCGTAAGAATCCCTTACCAATATAATACTATGATTAGTAGGGTCTGTGCTCTAAGTTACCTAACCTACCTCTTTAATAGCTGTTTAAAGGGGGTGGGTTAGGTAACTTAGGGCACAGACTGTACTATGATTATGCAACAAATTAGTAGGATATTTTTACACACATTTTGTTAGAAATTAATTTGCATAGGTACGAGATGTCAATACTAAAACAGTCACATCTATAATTACTTTTACTAAGCTATTATTTAACAAAATTAATCATTCGGTCCTCATGCATGATCCCCTCAAATTAAAATCAACAACATTTCCAAAATGGCACAGGCCTGATTTCCCACTTTTTAAAATACACAGAGTCGCATCTTTAGCCGGCAAAAGGGTAGGGTTCACCAATGACAGTATTAATGTCCAACGTGATAAAAGGTGAGCCTATCGCCATTTATCGGACACCGGTCCTGGCCCAGGTCAATTGAGAATTTTCCAACAGGAAAATCACATTATCACTTTGTCCGAATGAGGGATCGAACTCAGAACTTTACCAGCTTTCGTATTTTGTTACCACTTGAGACGGGTTTCTTGTAAAAGGTATGTTAATGTTATTGAATTCGATTTAATATGAAAATAAGGACGTGCTCGAATGACTGGTTTTATGATATCGTAACGTAATTTGATTTTGTATTTCTTTGTTGGGTCTTATTTGTTTGTTTACCGTTGTAGTTGAAAATCTGTTGGTAGGCATTCTTTTTATTATGGACAGACTCGCGTCTTAACACTATCTATCGTGATGGTAAGCTATAATATGATTGATTAAAGAGCGTGCTGGCCTAGAAGTAATAAATTTTCACTTGAATTAAAAGTCCCGTATTTTGTACCTTTGAGTACCTACCGTACTCACAATAAATTATACCTTTGTACAGAAATATTATTAAAAACCTGACTATTTTTTTTCGTTTTGAAATAGTTTTTGTGATTAGCATTCGCCGCGATCGCATGCAAGCCGGAAATTATCCCAGGGAAACCAGCCGAGATAAGTAATATTATTCTGTGTCCTAAAAACAATCCAGATTAGGGTCAACTGGTGTGCTCAATCCGATTAACTGTTGAGTCGAGATTGATAACAAATATAGACACATTCACATTTTTAATATTAGTCGGATAATAAACACAAATAAAAAATAACATAAAGCTTAATATTTCATAAACTTTTTCTAACTCTTAAAGCAAAATATGGCAAAATAGAAAAAAAATATTGTAGTTATAATATAATATATTGTACAATATATTGTAATAGTTCAACTGATCTCTAAGTACCGTGCCCAAAAAGCTGGTTTACGTTTGATGGTAACTACATACAAGCGAAGAGGTAAATGTTTGCTCACTGTAATAGCTTTGATCCTATTATGAGTGCGCGCAGTGTACCTACACGAAAAATTAATTACGATTCGAAAATACGCGTTTTTGTATTTTTGTAATGAATAACTACGAACATTTATTAGTTTCACAAGGTTGTGAGTGGGTAGTTTAATTAATTCTGTAATGAAGATGCCTGTACATTTTCAATCCTCGTTAATGTTTCGGGACTAAAACTTTTCTAATTATTTCATTAGTGTGTGATTCTGGATACACATATGTGTATGTTCTAGCGTGTTTTGTTTACGTCAAGTTGGCGTTAGAAGTTTAACTACCCGAATTATTGGTTTATTAGACTTGAATTTCATGAAAAACAAAAATTATTTTATTTGCATGAGTTTCTTGGAAACCCATTAATTTAAGATTTTGGTTGATACATTTATTATACACCATTAAATTTTGATCAAGGCGTACTCCGCTCTTGCTTGGCTCCTCTAGCGTGGACACAATTTAAATTTTGATCGTTTTAATCCCATGAAGGGTCGATTCGGTACATGAAACACTTGTAAAGATAAAATTAAAAAATAAAGAAATTCCTGTTGTTTTTAAACTCGAATTAATTTACGCATGATTGATTTTTTTTTATAATATACGCTTAATATATTTAATATCACCATAGGTATATATTAGGGTGACTGGTAATTAGTGAACGATATTTAAACACATGATTGTAGTCATGATAACAAACAACTTTTACTATGGCACAAAACCTGAAATCGCGAAATAAATCAGCTAAGTTCAGTACATTTTGACTAGTTAGGCGAAAACAAATGTACCGACCAGCAGATTTTTTTTCACGATTTCAGGTTTGGTCTCATAGTAAAAGTTATTTGTTATCATGAATACAATCACGTGTTTAAGTATCGTTCACCAATTACCAGTCACCCTATATATACAAATTAAAATTAATAATATGTGCAAACGGGAAAATTAATTTTAATTATTTTAGCTCGAATAAGGTTAAAAGATTTAGTTCAAAGTTTCTGTTTGTTTATATAATGTCATGTTTCCCTGACGTATATTTTTGGGTTAAAGTTCATAACCAATCAACGCTTAATTTACTAAGCTCAGGCGGCGATGAAGCTTTGACTATGCAAGTTTCCTAGAACGCTCTAACTTGTTAAACAGTTATGATGGAAAATGAAATGCCTACACTCATAACTGACGTAAAACATTTTCATTATCTAAGTAATATCCCCCTAGTAGGAAAAACATTTCCAAAAAAGCGCCCCAATAAAAGAGAATAATATGAGATGAAGCCCAAAGAAACCTAGTGATAAAAGAACGACAGACAAAAAATAAAAAAAATACCAACACTATCTTTTAAACATTCTACAACAAAATTATCCGACGCACGACCCAATGAAATAGCCGTAGAACCCAAGGAATTGGCAGTTTGCGGGGAAAACCGAACAAAAAGGACTTGTGAATGTGACAGTGGGCTGTAGGGGAACGACGCCCATTCTCGTCACCTGTCGCACGTTGAATTGCAACGTCCACGAAGTTTTGCACGCAAACAATCCTGCGTAGCTGCGTCGCGGGAAATGTCCAACGTTCCTAGTAGACCGTTCTATTAACGAATACAAATGATCTGTTAGAAATGGTGTGACGTATACGCTTTTGTTTCATGTTGCTCTTTCTTGGTGTTTGCAGTTTTATTAAATGTTTGCAATTTTAGAGATGTTTAAAATATTCTGCTTTGTATCGAATTGGGTATTCTCCTCTATGTATATTTGTACTATAGTAAACAAAAAGTAGCACAAATCAGATTTTTCCGAAAATACCAACAAAATTGATTATTATGTGAACAACCAATAATCATTTTAAACATTGGTGCGGGAGCGTGGTAGGAAATATCTCGCTATCTCTTTTTTACGTTAATAACCTAATGGTGGTGATGTCACATGTTAGTCTGTAGGGTATACCAGATCCTTGTATCACATGGCCGGTTTGTGTATCCTTTTTCTATTTACCTTTACACTAGATTTGAAACATTTCTAACTTATCTGAATGGAACCAAAACATAATGTTAGCGTTTCCCCTAAATTACTTTTTATACAAATAATAAAATAGAATGAGTTAACTACTTAATACGGGTAGTCAGTCAAAATTGACTGGCTTGTTGGTCTAGTGGTTAGTGATTCTGGCTGCTATGCTGGAGGTCGTGGGTTCAAGTCCCAATCAGGACAAATGTTTGTGTGATGAGCACGATCATTAAATTTGTTCTGTCTGGGTGTAATTTATCTATAATATGTATGTATTTAGAAATATATGAGTATGTTTATCAGTTGTTTAGTCGCCCTTTGCTTAGTTTTTTTTTTTTTTTTAGACGGCGTTGTGTGATAGTTGTGGAATATTATTGTACTTGTTTCGTAAATAATTTTTAGAAAAATTGAAAGCGTTTTTAGCTATAATTTATTTATTACATTTTATGAATTTATTTGTGCTTAGTGTATTTTCGGGTGCTCGCACTATAAAAAATTATAAACAAGTTAAACATAGGTAACTCCTACTGTCATTTTTTAGTATACTATAAAGTGTATATTTATCTATCTCTATAAGTTTTCACACAAAATTTATAAGTAACAGTGAAAAATTTTGCAACCAAAACCGTCCACTAGCAATGACAGATAATAATCCCTATACGTACACCGACGTGGCCACAATTCCCTCAGACCACATCGTGGTTCTCTGCTCAAATAAGCGTTATAACCGTAAATGATTAAATCCTATTAATAGTTTTAACAATTTACAATAAAAACTAATTGTTCCTGCGATTAATTTTTTTTTTTCATTGGGTTAATTCACCCAATGACATCTTCCGCCCTTGGGCAGAGCGGGAGATAGTGTCAGACTTTTACTGACTAAAAAACCCACCCCGTTCCTTCACTTTCAAATTTACCCATGGCTTCAGAGTAGGCTTCGACCCTGCTGGGCCCCTACAGTTTGCTGATAACTCCTTGAGGCACGCGGGAATAGTACGCGCCGTCGACGACTTGAGCTCGGTCCGGACTGACATTGCTCGCCGTCCGCAAGCCCGCGCCTACGGTGTCCGGAAATCGGGATCGGAATCCCGGCGCCGTTGCCTAATGCGGTCGGCCTCTTCCTTTGCTATCATTACAGCTTCGCAGAAGACTTAAACGTTACAAGTTACAAATTAATTATAAGTTGTAAAGCAGAGTAAGTAGTAGTAAGTGCATCAAGATTACCAATCAAAGTTAACCGTTTAATATTTGAGCCCCTCAAAACATAATCAACGGTTGATCGAGATTGGAGTCGATGACAGATTCGCATGCACTATTGATCTGAGGAGTTGAACCACTGTAAACTAGTTACATATTTAATAAAGGTAGAACATTGAATTCAATGAACGAAAATAGTCCTCTTTGAGGTTTATTTTACCTAGTACTTTTATACTCTTATGGGTAGATAGATTACCTACGAGAAAAGGATACAGGTAAAACCAGGATTTGCTCTTAATCGTCCAAACCCTCATTAATGTAGAATTATTTCTGACAAAGTAAAATGTACGTATTATCAGACTTTTACTTGAATTTCGAGATTTCGTAAATCTAAACTCAAAAACTACATTTCCAACGCGATATATCAAGATTCAAATCTTATAAAGGGTGAATAAAATAAATCTTAACGTAGCACAAGTTCTGCTTGGCATTTCTACTTAGCAACAACATTAATAACATAGACAAGAGGCTCATTAAAACGTCCCTCACCATATGACGTAATTAATGAAGAAAATGTTAGAATAATTTCATCTCCACGTGGAAGGGAACCGTTGGAGATAGTATCAGCTTCGCTGGGTCTTCGTATTTATATCGAAAGGGTTTTTAAAATAGTGTCTTATAAATTCGGTTTTTTTTTTTTGAGGGGAAAATCATGTTTACCTGTGACATAGATATAATATACAGACGTTATTCACGCCTGCTTTTATAATGTTTTTTTCATTTGGTGTACAGCGGGCCCTAGCAAAATACCCGCACAGTGTTATTTATTATTTTTAAATATTGCAGCATATACTGAGTTAAGCGTCTTTTTGACCTTACTCAGATTTTTAATTTGTTTTTAGTTTTAATAAGTTGTGAATAACACAAATAAGCATTTTTCCTTTCACTATTTTTTGTTCAAAATTCCACAGTTTTTTTACACTATTGTTTTATATTATATAGTTGCTTAATTTAGATAAGAATAGTTTTAAAAAAATAATATTGTAGTCATATTATTGATTACTTTAAAACTTATCTTGCATTATTGTGTGTGCATATTTGTTACTCCTTCACGCTCAAGCGGCTGATCAGATTTTAATTAAATTTCTCACATAAGTACACAATGTCCTGGAATAGCACATAGAATAACCTTTCTATCCCAGCATTATGTTCCCTTGTGATAATTTTCTACTTTCACACAGGCGAAGTCGCTGCTAGCTAGCTAGTATAAAATAAATATGAAAATGTATCGAGCCACGTTTAATAACCGTTCCTCCGGACGAAGCAGGGATACTGCGATACTTAATCAAGTATCTGGACGCTCAATTTATCACGTCACATCACTTTATTAGAACGATACTTTTAAATTCTATTAAGTTCGCTAAAAACCCTTTTAAGTCCGGAAACCAGAACAATTACAGCTTTTACTGCAATTAATGGAATAATAAATCTTTTCACGAAATATTTTGCGGCGTGTTCCGAACGTTTCCATCGACACATGCCTTCGGTGAAAAATGGATGATGTTAACTCAGAGTGAAATATGCTGCAATAACGTTGCTGACCAATGAGATAGCTTAGCATTCGTCATCATCACATGACGTGACCCACACACGGGATACACACGTGCTCATTAAACCGAGAACTTTATGGCTAAGGCTTAATAATTAAGGAGTATGACATGTGTTGCTTATGAGTCAATCAATCAATTCTCTTTTATGTTTTGATTCGGCTTCTACTTTAACTGGTAGCAGCTGAATACCAGGGGGTGTTACTTCTTCTCAGAGTTTATCCGGTCACAAAAATAAGATGAATTATACATTACTAAGATTCAATACTAAGATTTTCCAATATATCATCAATCGATGTTTTCCTTCCCCGCTTTTAACAATAACATGGGACATCCACCAACCCGCACTGGGTCTGCATGCTCAGTTACGATTCTTAACATCTTCTAAAGAGAAGATCTGAGTAGAAATATTATAAAGCTATGCTTATACTTATGATCATCACTACATATTATTTTCCACTTGAAAGCTTTCAATATAATTTTCAATTCAGGGAAACCTCAAAAGTGATAACGGCCTGAAAAGGCAGTTGATATCACTAAGCCGGCCTTTCCGTTCGCCTTCAATGGGATCTTTAAACTCCATATCGGTCAATTCAAATTCAATCTTATCAGCTTCATAGTTCAATAGGCACCTATAATTTTATCAAGCATGTCCATCAGAGCTTTCACCACAGACTAACAGTTCTTCCAATTTTCTCGTGTTTCGTTTCTTATACATTGTTGTAGAGTTAACCAACAAACTACATTTGAACTTATGAAGCGTAAGTAATCGATAGATATAAAAGAAAGTCGTGTTAGTTACAGTATTAATAACTCAAGAACGGCCAAACCGATTTGGCTGAAAATTGGTGGGAAGGTAGCTCAGAACCAGGTAAAAAAGAAAGTGCTCATTTATTGGTATAGGGTAGAGTCGGATAGTGTAGGGTAATGTAGGGTAGTGTAGGGTAGGGTAGAGTAGGGTAGAGAAGGGTAGAGAAAGGTAGAGTAGGGTAGAGTATGGTAGAGTAGGGTAGAGTAGGGTAGAGCAGGGTAGAGTAGGGTAGAGTAGGATAGTGTAGGGTAGAGTAGATTAGTCTAGTAAGACTTTGCCCGCGGCTTCGCTCCCACTCTACTAATATTAATTATTTTTGTTTATTAATTACTATTAATGAACAAACAAATAAATAAACAGACATAATATTAATTGGACTAAATGAACTAAGCATTGCTCACTATAAGTCACACATCAAACTACCTCACTAGTCACACTCACATCCACACTCATTCACGATGCACATACCACACCTACATGTTCGATCGGGCTTTGTCTGTATAAATTTTTATCCGACTTCAAAATGAAGGAGGTTTTTCAGTTATCCTTTCATTTTTTTTTTTTGTTAAAAAATATGTTAGCATTGTCTACATTTCAATTGTATAAAAATGACAAGTGGAAGTGCGGAGTCACCTAATACAAGCAATTACTTGTTTAAAAGGTGATCTCTAATAATATGTATCAAAAAGCCTATTGTAACTGAAATAAACACATTTTTTATTCCAATATTCTCTAGTTTTGACAAAAAACTTTATTATATACCAAAATAGTAGTAACAATTTACAGAAACTTAAATCTATGGGTATAATGGTGGTCTTATCGCTAGCAGCGATATCTACTAGATAACCTTAGGATGAACAATAAGAACTTAAATTTAAAAAGGGGGTTGTCTCCGGTGTATTGCTAGCAAATATTAATCAAACAAAAATATAACATTTGAAATATAGGTATGATACATAGATAAAATATATAGCCATACAAAACATAATACACAAGATTGCAAATATGTATAAGTACGTATACATAAATAATTATGTGTGAATTAAATAAAAGGAAAAAAAAAGAATAAAGGTGGGCTAGTGATGGGAGAAATGAAATCAAGTAGAATCAGAATAGTATTACAGAGAGGTAATGTTCTTTGACAAGGTTTTTAAAAGAATTTAGTTGCTGGGCTTGCCTAAGTGACATCGGCACCACGTTCCATAATCGTACCGCCTAGATCGTGAACGATTTGCAACAGAATTTGGTAGAATGCATGGGCATCAAAGTTTCAAATTCCTCGATGATCTCAAGTGTCTAGAATGTGTGTTATGAATGAATTTAAAACGTTCTTTGGGGTAAGAGGGGGTTGTAAGAATAAACAAAGCATTATAGCAAACATACAATATGGGAAATACCCGTTTCAAAAAACGAACTTCGAGTGTGAAAACCCATACGCGTTATATATGTCCACTATTGAATACGTCCTGAGCACGTCTTTTAAATCGCAAATAAAAAACTTCTGTGTCACAAACCGTTTTTCGATGCTTTTATCGCACGCTATGAGCTATGCTGCGAATTTGATTCGTTTGCACTTTGCTATCGACAGGTATACTCGTATAGTGAAAAAAAAAACAGAATTCGGATCGCTATATCGCTATCCATCAGAAATATGTATATTCGTTCGTTGGTTCGATTTTGGAACTGTTGTGTGAAGCTTATACAGACTGAGGATTTTTTTATAAAAGTGGATAATTTAATGCAAACCAAAATCTTGATCATATGATCAGGTAGGTCATTCATTATATAAAATCTCATTTAAAATATGGTAAGTAGAGATATTGCAATAATAAATTCAGTGCATAAATCAACAGTAACACAATTTTTTTGGTGTGAAATTTGTTTACAATTTTTTAAATTACCTTATATACTTGTATTTCAACTTATTAGTTAACAAGTGACCCGCCCCAGCTTTGCACGGGTACAAAGGCAATAATAAATATATTATGCATGTATTATACATATAAACCTTCTTCTTGAATCATTATCTATTAAAAAAAATCGCATCAAAATCGGTTGCGTAGTTTCAAAGATCTAAGCATAAATAGGGACAGACAGCGGGAAGCGACTTTGTTTTACACTATGTAGTGATTCAAAAATGTCTGGAAAGGGACTGAACCATTTAGATTTCAAACGAAAAATCATATTAAGACCTCCAACACATTTTTTTTTCTATGGGAAGGATCGGGTTTCACCTCTATCTCACGTGATGGTAAGCGACGATGGAGCATGCTTGTCTAGAAGAAGACTCACTCCAATCCTCCGATTCCACTCCTTAGTTATACGCATAATAAATGCAGATAGGTATTTAGTTCATCCGAGCCTGTTCATCATTGAGAGGTAACGGCTCCGACTTACGAGGTCGCGGGTTCAAACCAAGCAAGGCGCATTATTTTGTGTTATTTATTTCATCACCACTGCTCTAAAAACGGTGAAGGAAAATATCGTGAGGAAACTGGCATGTTTTAGAACATCTAAAAAATCGAAGACATGTGACATCTGCTAACGCACTTGGCCCGCGTGGCAAATTATGGCCCATTCCCTCTTACAGAGAGGAATGTGCCGTAATCTAGGCCCGCGTCCTAGTAGTGGAAACATTATAAAGCTGATGCTATGCTATGAGTCCATTCATCTATCTTCCACAAAAAGTGAAATTGTTGTTATGTTGCTCAAAATTAATTAATTACACGTGCCTCCCTAAACATGATACGTGTGCCAGCCGGCGTGACCGTGTGTCCGCCATCCAGTGGGCGCATTAGCGACTCTGACAGTTCATTTATCTTATTTGCAGCTCGGTTAATTAAGTCCTCCCCACAGAGGTGTCGTAATTTCGTTGCTGATTTGTTAATTTTCTAAAATATGTCAAGAATAACACATCTGATTTTGGGTTTGGAAACGTAGGTGGTTTCTCTTTTTAGACCGGGTAAAAAGGTAATTAAAAGTGTCTGTTGTCTGAAATCCAATTTTAAGCCACATTTTTGGTGGGAAATCATCACGTCATCTCCCGCTCCTTTTGGTGGGAGTGGGAAGGTGGAACTTTACTGACTAAAACGCAAACGTGTTCTATTAGATGCCTGGCAAAGGGACTTTTACCCCATTTTAAGTGAGGTACAGGTTTGTTGACAGCGGCGTCCGGTAACCGTCCGTGAGCCCGGGTCGTCGACGGCACGCCTTAAAGAAATATCAGCAAAACGGTAGGGCCCAGCTGGGTCGAAGCTTACTGAAATCATGGGTTGGCTTCTGAAAGAAAAACCCGGAGTCCTGGAACGTAAGGCTAAGAAGGAACATAACAGTGGGTTTTAGTCAGTAAACGTCTGTCACGCTCCGCCCTAGCGTGAGAGTAGTCATTGGATGATTGCCAACCTAAAAAAGTCTGTGACCACCAGATAGAAAGGATTCTGTGACCTCTATAAGTTTTACTGATCTTACATTATTAAACTAAAAAATAACTGTTTACCATTTCAAAGAAATAAATATTTTGATAAGAAAAGTTTTTGCAAAGATTATTTGTTTGGTGTTTTTTTATGATTTTTTTCCAGGTATTTTTTTTATAATATAAATATATAATAACTTGACTTAAGATCCTATGTCCCCTAGCCGGGGCAGAGAGGGCCGACAGCAGTCATCCAACGAAACCGGTCTTGAGCTTTGTGCTTCACCTCACTCCATGTTAAACCGATGGCCGTCGCTTCTGCCAACACAGTGCGTCGCCATGGTCCAGCTGAGGACGGCCACACTTTCTTTTACCGTGGTGATTCCAGTCCAATGCCTGTTTAGGTATTGACCAATCCATCTCCACTTACGACGTTTGATCTGGTGGTCGATTGGGCTTTCGTGGCATTTCTCCAACAGCTGCACGTTAAAGATAGTCTCGCGTCAGTAAATCCCGAGGATGCGACGAAGACACAGGTTCTCGAAAACCTGGATTTGGCGTGAGATCTGCTTTGTCACCTTCCATGTTTCGCACCCGTACACCAGAGGATTTGACGTTGGACCCGAAGATTTTGAATTTAACCCGCGGCGCTTGTTATCGTAAATGTGAAGCAAAATTCCATCGAGAACGACTATAAAAGAAGAGGCGACAGGAGGCAGCCTCGGCAAATACCTGCGTGCAATGCAATGTCTTCCGAGATGAGGCCGTCGTGGACCACCCTGTATGAATATTTCTATACCCTGCATCTATAATATACTCTCCAGTAAGCGTTTTGGCGTCACTCTAATTTCCAGAAGGCGAGACCAAATGCTGAACCACTTCAACGCAAAAAAGGCCTTTTTCAAAGTCCACAAAAGTGAGGTATATCTTTCTTTGCCATTCTGATGCCTGTTCGAGTATGATACAGAGGGTGTTAATCAGGTCCGTGCACGAGCGACCAAAACGGAAACCAGCCTGCTCCTTGCGTAGTAGAGATTCGACGGCTTTCGACCGCCTATCAAGGATTATACTGCAGTAGACTTTAGAGGGAATTTACAGCAGTGTAATGACTGAGATCACCTTTCTTAGGCACGGTAATTAAGAGCCCCTTTAGTCCTGTCTTCCGGGAGTTCTTCGGTGATCTAGTTCTTTTATTTATTTATTTATAAAGACTTCATGCACATGCAATGCCTTAGGCATTTTCTACCAGTCGACCTTAGGGTGGTGCAGAAACTAAACATGGTAGGTGCAACTAATAAATAGACAAACAGTAAAGAAAAAAAGAAAAAAGGCGTCAGTACATCAACGCCGGAGGTTAAGTCGGCTTGTAGCATTTCCGTGGTAGTCAGGGTGGGGGGGTTGGTTTTAACCTGTAACAAATAGTAACACCAACCTTACAACATAGAAATTCATCGGGTAGCTCGTCGTTCGACCGTCCGGTAACCATCCGGACCGAGCCCGAGTCTTCGACTAAGCGTAACGTTCCACGCGCGGCTCAAAGAGATGTCAGCAAAACCACAGCGGCCCAGCTGGACCAAAACCTACTAGGGCGATAAGTCGACTTCTGAAAGAGTTATTCGTGGTCCTGGGACGCAAAGAGCATCTGAAGGAACATGGGTACAGTTTTAGACTGTAAAAGTCTGGCACGCTTTTCAACTGCGCCCTAGAGAAAAAACCTTAGATCATTGAAAAGGTTACTTTGAATGTAGGTAATGTTTAGTTTAGCAATTATTTACTTGGCCAATAAATAAAAAACGCAACAGCTTCGTACACTCTACCTACTGTTTTACCAGGCTATTTCGATCAAATAGTCTAATGAAATTTTGACTAAAATATACGATGTACAACCATTCCCGAAAAATTTTCCTTCGGTTATTATCACAACGAATTTTTTTATGAAACAAAACAAAACGTATAAAGTAAATGTAGTCACGGGAAAAATATACAAAATAAGATCACAAGGATACAGATACAAAGAAATTTTCGTCATAACCCTCTCATAGTAGGGTCTTCACATGAGAATACTCTTAGCCTTAGCGGTATCGGAGATATGCGTCAGGGAACCATAATCTGTTTTATTTATCATTATAATATTCATTCATGGATGTTTTGAGAATTAGAAGGTTTAGCACTTTTTTGCCAGTTTTCGTTTGCACTGTGTTTTTACCAATAACGCATTACAAATATAAATGCATTCACAAAATGAGGATTATTATGTGTATATTTATATTATTTATAAAACATAATGTAGCAAAAATAATGAGATAAATGTGCAGTGTGACGAGAATAGATAAAGTGAGAAATGAGGATATTTTAAGACATTTGAAAGTGATGCCAGTGACTGGAAAGTTCAGAGGGAATCATTTTGTCTTGGTATGGCCATGTGAAGAGGAGGGATGAAACCTATGTTAATAAAAAAGTTATGAGTATTTTTTTTTTTGTTCAGTGGGAAATCATCCAGTAACTTCTCCCGCTCTTGTGCAGAGCGAGAGGGCGTGTCTTTTACTGACTAAAACTTACTTCTGTTCTTTCTTTGCCTTCGTTCCAGGGCCAGGTTCTCATTTGCACAACCCATGGCCCCTATAGGCGTCGACCCTGCTGAGCCCCAACGGTTTGCTGACATATCTTAGAGGTGCGCGTAGAACACTACGCGACGTCGACGACTCGAGCTCGGCCCAGACAATTACCGGAAGGCCGAACAGCGACCTACCTATTGCTCGCTGTCCGGAAACCCATGCCTACAGTAGCTGGAAATCGGAGTCGGGATTCTGGCGGCTCGGGCGTGAGGGCTGTTCCCACATTCGTCCGAGCCCGGCGCGAGAGCTTGCTATTTAATACCTTCCTACTTTTTATGTTTTCCAGTGGCAAAACAACGTTTGCCATGTCAGTTAGTATTCTATAAGATTGTATTCTTCTTTCTATTTCTGAAAGGAAAATTCTGATTCGTGTACCTACTACAGGCTAAAAGAGTGGATAGGCATAATGTCGAGCCTGTTATGGAAGAACATCGTAAGCGACACACATACAATTTTACAGGAGAGATATTTTACTGTTTATTTTTTACTGGTTAATCAGACATGTCCGGTTTTAGTATTATGTTCAAAACACGTTAGGATCTACGTATAATCAATTAAATCATTGCAGAAAGAGTTAAATAATGAGTACTTTTGTCGCTTAAGATAAAATTGAAGGTCGTAATTTCATCTTGTTTTTAAAAAATCGTCATTTACGCTATCGCTTTTCGTTATAATATCAGGTAAATCAATATCAAGATTTTTTCACATTAAAACGAAAACATAATAAATCTAATTATATTAATAATTGGTACTTAAAAAAATTTCATTAACATCAATAAATCATACAATCAATCATTCGTCGTCACTTTCTTCCGGTAGTATAAGTCTCTTGTAAGTCTTGTAATAAGGCAAGGCAAGGTCCCCTCGTCACACATTTTTTTCAGATTCATGTACTTTGGTTTAGCAATAGGTATTTTTGCCGAGTATGCCGCCGTGGGTGACTGGAGACGTTGTTGACTTTGGCGAGATCTAATTAAAAAGCTCAGATCCACGCATTGGTTTTCGCAATCAGTACTAAATTCGTAATTAAGTTCAATTATTTTTGGCTTCGCTCGTTTAACGCAAGCTGATCTTAGCTTTGTAACTGGAATTTTAATTGATTTTGGTAAATATAGATCTGCAATTTTTTTCCAATCCAAGACGTCGGCATTTTCTAGCATTTTAATTTCATAATTCTTTGGATTTGTCCTGGCATTAGAAATTAACGTGGGCCATTGAGATGGTGCCCAAACTGTCCTTCCTTTTATGAAGGTTTCGATAGTTGAATGTACCGAATCTACCGGCATCATTGTATGCCCAGAATCAAAAAGTTTATAGTTATGTTCTCAATGAACATTGCAACATTACTTATGAAGTACGACAACATCGAAAGCATCGCTCTATTTTTATTTTGTCCGCAACAACTATCACAGTACAAAGCTAAAGATGAATGCTCGCCCTTCTCATCAATCATTTTGAGGTACTTAAAAACCACCGTACAAACTTCAACGCGGGGTTGCAATGGTCGTTGACAGGATCCAGCAGTTGGGACTCAAGGTGGCACTGCACAAGTCCGAGGCCTAGTGTTTTCACGGCCCTCGGGGTGCGCCACCACCGGCAACCGAGGGCCCAGCTGAATGCGTGCCAGAGGGTCATGGCAATACGCATGGTGCGAGGGTACCGAATGTTTTCCCGCGAGGCGGCGACCCTCCTTGCTGGTCAACCACCATGGGATCTGGAGGCAACAGTCCTTGCACACATGCACGACAAGCGCATGGAGATGTAACGCCGGGGCGAAATTCCGCTGCCACGAAAAGTCGAGGCATGGCGGACAGAGCTCCGGCGAGATCTCATGGCGAAATGGCGTCAGCGACTATCGCAACCTCGTTCGGGGCGCGCCACAGTTGGGGCGATAAGGCCCATCCTTGAAGCGTGGTTGGAAAGACCTCACGGCGTTCTCAACTTCCGCACGACGCAGGTGCTTACCGAACACGGAAAGTTCGCTAAGTACCTGTTCCGGATTCGTGCGGAGGATTCGCCCGGGTGTCGCCATTGTGCGGAAAACCCGCAGGACACGGTGGAGCACACTGTAGAGGTGTGCCCCGCCTGGGCGGAGCATCGCCGTGTCCTCGTGGGGGCGATCGGCGGCAGCGATCTCTCTCGCCGGGCCTTGGTTCAGGCCATGGTCCGTAGTGAGGAGGGATGGCAGGCGGTCGCCTCCTTCTGCGAAGCAGTAATGCTAGCAAAGGAGGAGGCCGACCGCACCAGGCAGAGGCAACGGGGCGCTCGCCCCAGCCGCCGCCGGGATTCCGATCCCGATTTCCGGCCACCGTAGGCGCGGGCTTGCGGACGGCGTGCAATGGGTAGCACGCTGTCCGATCGTCCGGTAACCGACCGGACCGAGCCCAAGTCGTCGACGGCGCGTTCTGTTCCCGCGCGCCTCAAGGAGCTGTCAGCACATCGAAGAGACCCAGCCTGCTAACTGCAGGCAGGCAGGGTCGAAGCCTGCTGGGGTCAAGGGCCGTTTTCTGAGAGGAAGGCTCAGCCCCAGCAGTATAGGCAACGAAGGAACGGGGTAGGTTTTTAGTCAGTAAGAGTCTGACACTACTTCACGCTCCACCCAAGGGCGGGATTTGTCATTGGATGATTTTAACTACCATAAAAAAAAACCGTACAAACTTCATTACAGCCTCTTTTGGCTTCAGACTCATGCCATAAATAACAATATCCATTCTTGGTTCCAGTCTCGTAAATAGTTTCATTAAAATAGGCCAATTTTCTTGAGTAATATAAATTTATACTGTCTTCGTGCGGGGTAGTTAGGACTTTTTCAAGATCAAAACTCGCACACAAAAAATCACTTCGAGTTTTTGCTGCGAGCCTGATCATCCAAAAATACAGATTTTGGGCAGATCATTTAAATATGTTTTATCGTAAGTGACAAGCGTTACTTACGATAAGTTGGTTACGATAATTCTGATTGTTCTACTATTTGAAACTTTAACTTTTGTCGTTTGCGATACTATTTATTTCCTGTTATAATTTTGACGTTTATGCAAATATAAGTTTAGGGGTCTTTGCGTTACAGTCTAAATAATTTTAACTTGACGTTACGATAAAAAAGTGAAATACCTATATTTTGTCGTTTACGATGTTTTTCCATAACAGGCTCGATGTAATGATTGTTAGTCTAGATGACGGTGTACCGACCACAATAGAAACCTCAAATTAAATACGCGTATAATTGTAGGTACTAATTAGTTTCAGTAATTACATTGGTATTTGATAATTATTAGGAAATATGAATGGCGGCTTTGACATCGGGCTTGATGCGAAAATTATATGACGTAGGTAAGTATTAAGAGAGGAGTTTCCAAACATAACCCCCTTGGGGGAGGTAACAGAGGTCCAAAAAATTTTATATGGTAACCTACTTTTACGTGAGCGAAACCGCTAAAAGAAGCTAATAATATATTATTATAATAGCATATTATTTTATTGGATCTTTACATATTGGTTGCGCAAATAAGCTTAATGGACTGTATGTTTAAAAAGCGATCTAAGGTTTGTTAACAATATGCAGGTACTGTGCCTGGATGGGACGGATGTATTAGGGAGGAACACTGACCTTTTGACCTCGAAGGTTCCACGTGGCGCCGGCCGGCGAACTCTGACTTCGCACTTTTAACCACTGCCAGGTCCTGTATTGCACTACACTGCACTATTGTTGAGTCTTTGAATGGTTGGATCACGAAATAGTCAATTTTCTTGTAATTTCGAGCGGGCGTTGTTAGCGGAGCGGTCACATTCACAATCGATGCACAAACACGTAATGTCATTTCATTTCTTGAGGTCGTGCGGGGGAAGGGAAACGGAAGGGATAGGATTGCTAGGCCAAAAAATAAATTACAAAAAACAAAATCGCGGATCATAGCAAATTGGCGCAACCATTCCCCCCGGGTTTGAAGGGTTACCTTCAAAGAAAAGGAGAAAACAAAAGCGAAACTAAACCCTATTACTATATCTAGACTATCAATACTAGGTAGCGAAACAACTTATAACTAACTATGCCACTACTGCTGATTAGGCAGAGGGCAGAGGCGAATAACCGGACGCAGGTACGATCCAGTTGCGGTTTTAACCTTTACGACTCGCGTTATTCCGTTCGAACCCGGAAAAACTTCTTCCACTACACCAAGAGGCCAGTGCAGAGGAGGCGCACTCTCAGTCTTCAGTATCACCACAGTACCGACTGTGACTGGATCTGAAGGAGTGTTCCACTTTTGACGCGACTGCAGCGTATGCAGATAATCTGTTCTCCATCGCTTCCAAAAGGACTGAACTAAGCTATCCAGCAGAGCGTGACGCGGGTGAAGCTTAAAGCAGGGCACACATCTGTGCACTCTAGCGCGTATCAAATTGCGAGCGGAAAGTATCCAGTACTTCTGTCGAAGAATGGACATTAATAAATCGGGACCAGCGTGACAATTCACCTTATGGTGATAATCCACCAACAAATCCAAAACGTGATCCTTGCGTGGTAGAACTACTGGATGCATTTGTTCAAACTCTAACTTAGCATTTCGCAGACGGCCACCGACACGAATGAGTCCGTCTTGCAAAAATGGTTTCAAATGTTGAAGTGCGCGACTACAAGGTTTATGTGATTCTAAACTACGAAATTCTATTGAAAAATAAAATTTCTGCAACTCTCGAAGTACAACTGATTCAGCTCTATCCAAATCAGCTGCGATTATAGAACCACGCGATGGTAATAATCTCAAAAATCTTAGGACGTAAACTACACAGCGTAATAGTCTCGACCAAGACGAGACTCGATTAGACAACAACAAAACAACTGACTCTTCACACGGAACTGATACTACAAGCGTGTGTTTCTTCTCCTCGGGTGGCTCTGAAACCGTAGCGGGGTTAAACGGAGCATTTGGCCACTCGTTAGGAGTGGTATGAAGCCAGGGAGGGCCACAAAACCAAAGCGGATGATTTAAAATTTGCGCAGGAAGCAAACCACGTGAGAGGCAATCAGCTGGGTTTTCTGTTCCAGCGACATGGAATATATTTTCCGGTGACAATTCAGCTTGAATCTTAGCCACCCTATTTGCGACAAACGTGCCCCATCGATGGGGTGAAGAGTGGGCCCAACATAGAGCAACGGTTGAGTCTGAAAACGCTACAATTCTCTCTATATTAATGCGAGGACGACAAGTTTTGACTATAGATGTAATCAATTGAACCAACATAAGAATAGCGCAGAGTTCGAGACGAGCAAGAGAGACAACCTTACGAGGAGATACCTTTGATTTTGCGCTAATGAGGAAAACTGAAATGTTATCGCCATTTTGGACCTGAAAGTAAACCACTCCCCCGTAAGCCCTCTCACTGGCGTCTGCGAAACCTACCACATTAACAACAGTGTCTGGTACTATACCAACATGGCGAGGAATCTGTATCTGATCGAGCATTGGAAGCTCTTTCCTATAGCGAGCCCACAACTTAGCAACACTGTCAGGAGCGGTGTCGTCCCAATCACAGTTGGAAAGCCAAAGCTCTTTTATAAGCAGCTTTGCATACAAAACGACAGGAGCTACAAAACCCATTATATCCCATATCCGAGCTACACACGCTAGGATAACGCGTTTGGTACAAGTTGGCGGAGTCGAGCTAATTTTAAGACTGAACATATCAGTTGCGGGTGACCAACTTAAACCAAGGATCTTATGCGAATCACTATCATCGAATTCCTTTACCGAAGTCAACCGGTGTGACGGTGGAATCGACTCTAATGTAGCTTGCGAGTTGCTTGTCCATTTCACCAGATCAAATTGACCGGACTTCATGAGGCTGATTACTTGAGCAGCGGTCTCTATAGCCTCTGCTTCACTAGGTACACTGTACACAAAATCGTCCTTGTACAATCCGGTTTCAATAGTGGCCCTTGCTTTCGGGTATGTATCACCCTCGTCAGCGGCCAACTGCTTGATAGTGCGAAGAGCGTGAAAGGGACTAGACTTAAGCCCAAAACAAACACGATTGAATTCGTAAACCTTCAAAGGTTCCTGCGGAGAAAATCTATACAAGAAGCGTTGGAATCTACGGTCACATTCTCTGATTCCAATACTAAGAAACATTTGCCGAATATCAGCAGAGAGCGCAATAGCAAACAAGCGAAAATTTACTATTATTTCAAATAAGTTACCCTGGAGGTTCTGACCACAACACAAGATATCGTTAAGCGATATGCCAGTACTAGTTTTAGCGCTACCATCCATAACCACACGCAGTTTAGTTGTAAGCTTGTCTTCTCTAACAACTCCATGGTGCGGGATGATGTAAAACGGGTAATCACGTGTCTCCTCAGTCTCGGCAGGCGCTGATGAGATATAACCTTTATCTAAATATTCGATCAGCACATCATCATAGGCTTGCTTCAACTTAGGAGACGCCTGCATCTTACGTTCCAAGCATAGAAAGCGTTTTTCTGCGGAGGCACGGGAGCCACCGAGCGAAAAAATATCACCCTTGAAAGGGAGCGCGACAACATAACGACCATCTTTATCACGAGTAGTCGTGCGGGTATAAATCTCCTCAGTGACCTGATCCTCAGGGCTGAGAATAGGCGGGACATTGACCTCTTCAATCTCCCAGAACTTGCGGATGGTAGACTCAAGCGGCGGCTCGACGGTGCAACAGTGCGACACAGTCGAGTAACTATCTAAACAAGCGGGTGCGGAACCAACTATAACAAACCCGAGAACTGTTTCCAGTGCGTGCGGAGCGGGGTACATCGGAAGACCTTGAATTTTACGTGATAACTGGAGATGCGGGAGAATCGAAGCACCGATCAATAGATCGATATCTCCAGGGAAAGCGTAATTTCCGTCGGCTAACTGCAAGTTCTTAAACTCCGTCAGCATGGACGTGTCAACCGGTACCGTGGGCAACCGTTCCGTAATCTTATCTGCGACTAGCGAATCCATTTCAAACGAAATATTACGATTAAAACGTGAACTAAATATTATTTTAATGGAACCGTGAATGGTTGCCTTTAAACCTCCAAAACCTTTCACTTCTGAGCGGGATGACCAATTATTAAAACTAAAACCAAGGCGTTGACAACAATCCCGAGTAATAAAATTACTCTGGGAAGCGCCATCTAGTAGCGCTCGAACGGTGTGCGGTTTGCCAAAGGCATCTACAATGACAACTTGCGCGGTCGCAAGTAAAACGGTAGTGATTTGAGTACCAGCGGCGGAAAGCGAACACAATGTTACGTCGTTTGCACTTGCAGCAGGCCGCGCGTCACAAGCGTCGCGCGTCTGCGCAGGCTGCGGCTGCGATGGCAGCTTACTACTCTCAAAATGTAAGAAGGTATGATGTCTAGCTAGACATTTACGACAGCTAACACCACTGTTACATGACGTAACCAGATGTTTGTCACTTAGACAATTAAAACACAAATTATTAGTGCGGACAAACTTGTAACGATCCCTAGGCGATAATCTCTGAAATTCCGAACACTTGTACAGCTGTGTATGGCTACCCTTACACAGAGAACAGTCAGGTGTTGAGGCGGTATTAACTAGCGTATGTGCAGTCTTGACTGACTTCGATGACGCGTCTATACGGCGATCGGAACCTGTCCTATTCGTGACTTCATGACGTGCCGACGTGCGCTGCAATACCTTAATATGGTCGCGAATAAAAGATTCTAAATCTTCGAACTTAGGTATTTCGTTACCGCGCTGAGTCGTTTCAAACAGACGAACAGTTTCAGGATCTAATTTCTTTAAACCGATATACAAAAACAAAAAGTCACAGAGGTCATTGACCTTTAGGTTCTTTACTGCACGAACAGATGATGCGAAAATATTTAAAAACTTCTCTAAATTATGATCGTTACAAACGGAAAAACCTTTCAAATCGAATAATTGATCTAAATATGCGGTGGCTACTAATCGCTTATCTTCGTATTTTGTTTTTAAAGTGTTCAAAACTAAATTGTAATTTTCAGCGCTAAACGTAATTCCAGCACAGACAGCCTTTGCCTTACCGGTCAATTTTTCTACGAGATAATGCAATCTCTCGTGATCTGTCAGCGATGTGTTCCTATGTATTATATTTTCGAAACTATCTATAAATAAATTCCAATTTCGAATGTCACCATTAAATTCAGGTATTTGAATTGGCGGCAATCGTGGGCGTTCGCGAGGAGGGTTGGATAAACCACTCGCGGGGGGGGGAAGTGCAGTCTCTAAACTCCTAGCAATACGTTTGATACGACAATACAAGTCATCAAAGGACGACAATGCCTGATAACTCACACAGTAATCAGGATTTAACTCCAACTCTAAAATGTTTATATTATTAATTGTAGATTCAAAATCCGCGCGCAAACTATCTAAAGTTTCCAACGAACACAAGAAAGCATCTCTAATCGCCAGATCCGAGGTTTGCAAAGATTTATCACAAATTGATTGAACACGTGAAAACTGTGAGTCCCTTTTAGCGTATAAAAGCTTTAACTGAACCTTTAAATCAGTACTAACCTTATTGCCCTTAAGAGACATCTTGTTTTGATATATTCACACTATACACTCAAACAAACACTTAACGAATTATTAAGTAAGCGATAATTATCAGATAACAATATGGTAATATTGTAAACAACAAAGTGAACGGCGAACGAACGGAATAACCTGAATCAATGAGTGAATATTACCCAATTTCTCGATTAAATCATTCACGTCGTTCATATGCGTATATAATCTATGGTTTATCCGTTTCCTACAAATATTCACTCAACAATGATCGGGTATTTTTGAAATGCGTCTACCTACATGCAATTTGTAGGACTTCCGAATGAATTTTGTCAAGAAAAAGAATGCGATCGATTTATATCTACGCTGATATTTACGTAGCTAACTATAATTATGCGGTGCGGTTGACGGCGTAGGTACCGTAATTATCAATGGCTCTTTAACTATACGAGCGAAATAACGTTTAGTTGCCTAAATGCCTAGATGCGGGTTTTCTACTATTATATCTAGGTAAACAGGCGCGTTGCGTTTATTCCCTATGGAACAAATACTATATTGCGAAATTACAAGAAAATGATTCACGATCCGGCTCGAAGGACCAAAAGTAATGGTTGCGCAATTAAGCTTAATGGACTGTATGTTTAAAAAGCGATCTAAGGTTTGTTAACAATATGCAGGTACTGTGCCTGGATGGGACGGATGTATTAGGGAGGAACACTGACCTTTTGACCTCGAAGGTTCCACGTGGCGCCGGCCGGCGAACTCTGACTTCGCACTTTTAACCACTGCCAGGTCCTGTATTGCACTACACTGCACTATTGTTGAGTCTTTGAATGGTTGGATCACGAAATAGTCAATTTTCTTGTAATTTCGGGCGGGCGATGTTAGCGGAGCGGTCACATTCACAATCGATGCACAAACACGTAATGTCATTTCATTTCTTGAGGTCGTGCGGGGGAAGGGAAACGGAAGGGATAGGATTGCTAGGCCAAAAAATAAATTACAAAAAACAAAATCGCGGATCATAGCAAATTGGCGCAACCACATATGAAATTGCCGTTTTTTAAAACGGGTTGCTATTAAGTGTTATATCTTTCGATCGATTTGGAATTATAAGTTCAAATAAACTTTATATTAAAGGCATGTTATTATTTTTTCGAAATTATGTATTTATTGGTATCTTTGTGTTTTAAGTTTTCTGTAATACCGCAGTACCTATAATCATGAAAGCTTATTGATTTTTTTTTTTGTTTATAGTTCCAACGTAGAAAGTATGCATGGCAAAGGGCAAGCCATATCAATCACGTATACCTTCGACTTTCTTCTTACAAAAGAACTCTGTGTTCTTGGTTTAACAGCTTTCGTTTTGGAGATTGTGTCTTGTAGCCGCCCTGAGAACAAAAAGATATTCGTGAGATAAAATTTCCCACATGAAAGTGATTGAAACAAAAATAGACATCCGATTCATTAGCAGTTTTAAATCCGTATGCATAATTCATATTGCATACCGCTTGAGACAAATTGTCTCCATGGTAGAACTCCTATTACAGATTAATGCAAATTTTCTTAGATTTCATAAACCAGTTATGTAAATACAGAAAATACAAAAAGCAATAAGCACATAATTCCGAAAAAAGAATAACGTACCTTTAATACAAAGTTCATTTGAATTTATAGTTCAAGTCAATCCAAAGTCTTGTACAACGTAAATATCTTCGTGCTATGAATTTTAGACGTCACCGGAAAAATTTCATATCAGTTACCTACTTCTAAAAAATATGATATTCTTACCTTCGTCAAGACGGAAACTTCTGGAAGTAATGACTTTTTTCAATGTGTGTCGCAATCATTTTGATTGTCCTGACTTAGAAATGTGTGTTACCTGGTTTCTCGAACAGTCCACGTACGTGAAGTACGCTCTCGTCGTTTATTAGCGACTACCCTTTGTAAATCCAACGCTGGTTCACGTTCACCAATTCATCGCTTGGTTGAGACATATAATAATGAGTTTATTTCAATCGACATTCTTTTCCTTAGTAAAAAAGCTTTTAGGAAACAAGTTCAAGCAACTGTTAAAGATACGCAGTAGTTTTTTACGGATAATAATGTAATAATTATTTAAGCTGTTATGAATATTTTTATTGTGCTACTGTTTGTTTTTCCTTAAATAAATAAATGAAAAGATATAACACTTCAGAGCAACCCGTTTTAAAAACCCGACAATTTCATAGGTAAAAACCTATTATTTAAATTAAAGTTTGTAATTTCTAACAAATAAAGCTTACATTGTAAATCCACTCAGAGAATAACAGAATGGTCCGAGTCACTAGCTATGAGGTCAGAGGCGTAGCTACTAAGAGGCTAGACGGGGCAGTGCCCCGGGGCCCTCAAGCTCCAGGAACCCCCAAAACCTGATTAGCAAACCGCTTTTTGATCGAGTGAAAAATTTTTCTGCAAAATGATAATGGAACTTATTTAAAAAACTATATAGATAAAATCCCGACAAGTTTCTATTTCTATTCGTTTGTGGGAATGCTCCTGTACCTCTACCATGAGTTTTAAGCAATAGTATTCGTCGCTACTCGATATCGACGCCGTAAATATTTTGTATGGCAAATTTTGCAGCGCCTCTGTCGGTCACTGACACTGAGAGGTACTGTATTAATTCTATGGTTCGTGCAGTGTCGTCAACCCAGATTTTTTTAAAAAAATAGCAGCAATTTCTAAAATCATACACAAATTATATCTATTAAGAGCACACGACCCATGATACTATTCTCATATGAAGTAGGTGAGCACTAAAATAGGGTTTTTGGAAAATCAACCTCTAAGGGATGAAAAGGGGGAAAATCATTATGCCAAATCTCATTACTTTTAGTTTTCAGAAGATTGATCGAACGATCAATGGTCATATAATTTAAGTAAGATTTTTTTATTAAATATAACGTAGACTTGCATTTTTAAGTAGGTATATTGATAAAACCGTTTAGGGGCCCCAATTTGTTTTTGTCCCAGGCCCCTTGGTCACATAGCTACGCCACTGTATAAGGTTGAGAACGCGTAAAAAAATATATTGGTAGTTGTATTTTTATCTTTTTCAATATATTTATGGCCTTTCCACAGGCTTATCCTCTAATTCTTTTCATATTCATCTTTTGATTCATTTTCAGTGTAATCTTTTCAAACACTTGAATAGGTTTTTGCTGTTATTATGAAATCATTAAACGCTATTGTTGATCTTATCATATTTTTTTTATAATGAAATGATATTTACTACCTGTATTTAGCCATGAGTTTAAGTTTACTCACATATATATGGTAAAGGACGAGCTTTAAAATGATCAAGTTGAACCTATCTCAAGATTTGTTCTGACAAATGACAGACGGACGGACAGTGGAGTCTGCTCCACTGTCCGTCCGTCTGTCACTAGCCTGTATCACAAGAACCGTGATAGATAGTTGAAATTTTCACTGGTTACATAGTCTTGTTGCCGCTATAACAACAAATGCTATAAAGCACTTTTTTGCCATTTTTCGTTTGCACTGTGTATTTTACCAATTAAAAAGTGATGTCAAAATAAACATTATTAAATTATTTATGAAAAAAGATATACCTATATCGGAGATGAGAATGTTGAGATGGATGTGTGGTGTAAAGAGGATGGTTAAAGTGAGAAATGAGTATATTAGAGGAAGTACGTGGTGCCAGTGACTGAAAAGTTGAAAGGGAATCGTTTGTCTTGGTGTGGTCATGTGAAGAGGAGGGATGAAACGCATGTTATTAAAAGAGTTTTTTTTTTCGGTGGAAGATCGTCAAATAACTTCTCTCGCTCTTGGGCGGAGCGAGAGTTATGTCAGACTTATACTGACTAAAACTCACTTCCTTTCCTTCTTTTCACTAATAATGTAGTCTTGTTGCCGCTATAACAACAAATGCTAAAAACCGAATAAAATAAATATTTAAGTGGGGCTGCCATATAACAAACATGACCTATCGCCGTTTTTTTTTTGCTACGAACGGTATGAAACCGTCGTGCGCGAGTCCGACTCGAACTTGGCGGGTATTTTAGTAACAAGTATGTTCAAAAACATGTCGAAAATATAAAGTTTCTTTGTGCAAACAATTCATAGGCATGACATAAAACCGAAGAATAATTGAGCATAAAGAATGAACTTTTAAATTCATTTCAAGTCTTTGGAAAGTATCAAAAGTTCCTAAGTAATCTCGATCCATGTCGAAACTTGGTAATAAAGTAACAGCGCTTAGGGGGAAGTAATCTTTTCGTTTATAAAACGATACATTTTTAGGGTTCCGTTACCAAAACGTAAAAACGAGACCCTATTGTTAAAACTCGGCTGTCTGTCTATCACGCGACTGTATCTCATGAACCGTGATAGCTGGACAGTTGAAATATTCACAGATGATGTACCTACTCCTGTTGCCGCTGTAATAAAAAAAAAGTAAAAACAGAATAAAATAAATGTTTAGGTAAGTTGGTCTCTCATATAATAGATGTGATTTTTCAATAAACAAACATCGGGACAGATGAAACTAAAAAAAAGGTTATAATATAGTATAGATAATGGGTATGGAACCTTCATGCGCGAGTCCGACTCCCACTTGGCCTGTTTATTTTAGTAAGTGGTTCTCACTGATGTCAGTTAGGTTTTAGTTAATCGATGATGAGACACCTGGGTTATTTTAGACGGGAAAATATAATAGATTTTATAGTTAAAATGATAGTCACTGAAGTATGTTTAGACTTTTAGTCTGAAAGATTAACGTCTGAACGTATTTCGTTTTTAAATATTTACTTTTTTATTTGCTAGGCTCGCGTTTGACGACCACACCGTTGCTTTTTAGGTAAGTGATCTTGAAAGTGATCGGGAAAGCGACGATGTGGTTGATGATGGAACACACTTACCTAGAAGTAACTTGTTTACCCTTAACTTAAAGACCAACAGAATGTAGTCATCGAGGAACAAAGAATCCAGCAGGAAATTGCACCCCTTAGCTGTACGCACAATGAATGTGTTCCTGCTACGCTTTTTGTACGTATGGGTGGGATGTCCACCATGTATCGGTGGCACATCGCCGTATGTCTGAGAGTCCAATGATGGTACAGGCCACGGTTATTTTAGATTTCTCGCTTTTTCAGTAAACATCTCATACTTTGCCCTTGAACGATGCTAGACTAGTATTCCATATTATGGTGGGCTAAAAGACTTGGTGACTGACTTGTGGGGTTATAACTCAATTTACGCGTTACCAGTACTATTTAAAACAGTGCTGTGATTGGCTAATTTCAGAATTTTACGTAACGCCATTGGCTGCGCATCGAAAAGATCTCTACAATGACGTACAATACATCATATGACCATTTTTGGACTTACCCGGTATTGTTGTTTAAGCGACGATATGTTAAATCAGCAGAATAATAATAGCCATACAAAATACCAATAAAATCTATATTTCTGTGGCATTGATTCAGTATGGATTTTCTGACTGACACAATAGACGGAACCGAACGGTGCGGTGTGTAATAATAGGGAGTGTCCATGCAGAATTGTGGCTTATTCAATAGACGGCCGGTCGGATTTATGTTCCATTCCAGCTTACGTTGTAATGCACGCACTTTATTCGTCTGTCTATACTTTTTAGGGAAACCTTGAATACCTACTCTTTTTTAATGTTTTTAGTTTGGATACTAACACCCGTATTTATAAAAAGTAAAACTAATTACTTGAGTAAAAGTAACAACTTAAGTAACAATTTGCATTCTTTAATAAAGCAATATATATTTTTTTTTATGAAACTATCTAGCCTCAAGTAATGACTTAATAATGATTTTATCTTTGGTGTACAATAAAGAATATATCTATCTATCTATCTTAATAAGAAATTACTTAGCAAAAATAATTACTTAATTATAAATACGGGTTTTAATCCTCTTAGCTATGTCTACTTAAGAATAGTTCATTTGTTCGCCATTATATTAGAATATGGATGTTTAAAATGTTTTTGTAGTATTGGGCAGCAAATGTACTTGTTAAGTCAGCCTTCTTGGCAATGTATTTCACTGAGATCGCGCCTGTTTCAATGATTCCACATATTTTTCCGTAGCGAAAACACTTGATATACAAAACTACGCAAATTTTTACATCACAATATCCACTAGGGATCAATTTGCGAATAATTAAAACAGACGCTGAACTTCACTCGAAGAAATCTAGCCAAAAACTCCCAGAATACGCATTTCTCCAAGACCTTTGAATGAACAAAGGTGAAATGAATTACTGCATAAACTCATGGGGAGTTGCCCATAAGACCTGGATAGCAACGATCTAACCTCAAGGTAGCCTATAGGAAACCATTACGCTTCCCTACGGATGCTTTATATCGAGAGTCAGGCACCCTACGTCTGCGACAATTATATAGGGTGACTGATATTAGTGACCGATACTTAACACTTCGATCCACAACTACCCAACTTGTTCATACAAAAGTAGACTCTAAACATCGGAATTAAGGCCTATAGTGGCGTGGATGTGAGAGGACACCGGTGTCCTCTGAGCTAGGACAGATTAAACACGTGATTGTAGTCATGACAACAAACAACTTTTACTATGGGGCCAAATCTGAAATCGCGGAAAAAATCTGCTGGCCAGTACATTTATGTTCGCCTACCTAAATGATCAAAATGTACTGAATTTAGATGATATTTTTCGCGGCTTCAGGTTTTGGTCCCATAGTAAAAGTTGTTTGTTATCTTGACTTCAATCACGTATTTAAGTATAGGTCACTAATTACCAGTCGCCCTATATATTATGGCTCCTGCACTAAAGGTCCATATTAAAGCTTACGTCACAGTGGAATCCAGCGTGCACTAAATTTTGGCAAAAGAAGTCTTAATTACAAGGGTCCATTCATATATCTAATTCGAAGACATGTGTCATCCATAAACCCGCACTGGGCCCGCGGGGTGGATTACAGCCCATTCCCTCTCCTAGAGAGGAGGCATGAGTTCCAGCAGTGGGAACATTAAAAGACTGATGATGATGATGATGATTCATATACCGCAAATTGAATAACGAGATGGATTTTGCCAATGTCGAGATACTCTTGCAAAATAAAAATCAAAGGGTTAGATTACGCTAATACGGAAAAAAATACTAAAAAATTCTTAGTAGGTTTGCACGAATATTTTATACACATTATAAAAAACATAATTAAAACACAGTACCTACACGCAAACACACATGCACTCCGCCTCACTCACACACTTCCTCTCCTTCCCTCCACACTCAGATACTCCTCCACATTCCCTCTACACTCACTCACACACACACACATTCGCACGTACACAAAACTATGCCGTGTATTAACCAATTCTTTGTATTTTTGCTTTTTATAATGTTATTTTTGTCTAAAAATATATATACTATAAGTATATATACTAATAATTTCTGTTGAAAGTTTATTTTATTTTATTTGATAAGATGGAAGAGACTGGATTCCACGACACAGGAAATCCAAGTGAAGAGTCTAGAAATCTGTTAAATGCTATGTAATTACCTTTTGGAACAATAAACATAATTGTCTTATATTTGTCTAACAAGTGGGTTCTTAAGCGGTTTTATTAAGCTTGAATAAGTATATGCTTTTTTACGAAAAAATAATATGTTAAGTTCGTTACCTTTGCGCATTGATGTCTTCATGTATCTAGGTAATACGGTGTGTATTTTAGGAGCTATTTCCAATTTAGCTTCAGCTACTGTTTGTTTTCCATCTATTGCGATATCTAAGGCTTGTCGGATAAGCTCCGCATAACTTGTCGGCTCACATAACTATATAATATATATGCTTACAAGATATAATACTCTGTGTGGAAATTAAAGAGTTTAAACAGCCATTGTTCTTGCCACCTTTAATGGTCAGACCAACTTGCTAATATCTGTCCTCGCCTTTCACTCATTTTATAGGTCATTCGTGCTAAGAAAGTATTATGTTTGAATATCCTGAATACTACCTCAGGTCGGATATTGCAAATAAGATGACGGTGAGCAAGTAATAATACGATATTATAGCTGCCATTTATACTGATAACTCGACGGGAACAGACGGGGGTCTACCATTGCAGTGCTAAGCACCGAAATACAATTTTCATGGCTATTAAGTTTTTCTTTTGACAAAATAAATAAATGATATTTAAGAGTGGCGCATTGTATTCTGGAACACCCTGAAACTTACCTTGTTCGTTATCAGAGAAGAGTTGTTGTTAGTGAGAGATACAGTTTCTTAGTGAACAAATCTTAAGTGCTTTGTCACCAAACGAACTTGAATAACACATCACTACTTAGTTGATCAAAGCTCTTCCTGTATAACTGTCTCGGTTAAATTACAGTTTGGAACTGTAACTACGAGTTGATGAATTCAACTTGTACGTAGGTACAAATGTTATTTAGACGATAACATGTTTTTGAATTCCTTTGATAATTATAAAGTTTGTTTAGTATGAAAGTGTCAGACCGTCGCGTCTTTTTGGATATTAAGAACGAACTTAAATAGCATAAAAGGCATTGTGCCCTTATTATGGAAAGACAGGAATAATCGAGAGTCAGACGGACTCCGAAACGGTGCGTTACCTTTGTCAGAAAACCCAAAACCCACATTCATATTTAACTAGAATGTATTTTTGTTAAAAAAAAGTACTACACCATTAATAGAAGCGAATGTGTATACGGGGTGTGCTAAAACAAAAAAGTATTTATCATTTATAGTAGGCTGTTGGTGACACGTGGGAAAATTGTCGTCATGAATAATGGTTAGCCGACAAGTTGTCAGCGGACTGTCGGGCTAAGCTTCAGTGGCCCGACACTACGTTTAAATATGTGCGCTGTCTCTTAATGTGTGTGTAGTCAGCTATGTGCCATATAAACTGTGCTACTGCACCACGAGTTACGGCCGCGGTCGCGTGTGATGCTTGATTTAATACGAGTATGTTTGTGTTTCTAGCTTTGTTTCTGTTTTTGTATTCTTATACAAAACTATTTTTAATTAGTACAAATACTTTCAGGGCTTATTAGAAAAGGTCTTGTTATTATTTAAGTAAAGTCTCAACAAGTAATATTCATAAACAGCAAAGTTATGACCGTTTGTTTATATCCCAAAATGTCACTCAATTTATGGAAATGTTGTACAGATTGTACAGGGTATTGATTATGAATGAAAGAATGGCAACAAAAATGGAAAAATACTGCGCTTAGTATTTTCTAGTAGTAACTATAATGAATTATTGATTCAATTATGAATTTACCAAATATGACAATCTTTTGTGGTCAATTTTTTGATTTCATTTTTTTTTAACTTTTGACTAGACAAATATGATCAGTAAAGGGTAGGTACTGATTGAACCCCATTTTTTAGTGCACTAATTAAAAAACAGGGGTGTATAACAAGAAAGTGAGAATAATAAGAATTCCCATTTTGGCACAAAAAAATAAGTCGAAAAATTCTACATAGTAGGCCATTAAACAAAAATTAATTCGAAAAAAAATAGAAAAAACAAATGGACTTAATAATCTTCCTTATAATACTCTTGCCAGAACTCACGCTTCCTCTCTATGAGAGGGAATAATCCTGCACGCGGGCCCAATGTGGTATGTCATACCGGATTCCTCATGATGTTTTCCTTCACCCCTTTTTGGAACAGTGGTGATAAAATAAATTACATAAAGTAATGTACCTGGCTGGGTTTGAACGCGCGACCTACAACTCGTAAGTCGGGGCCGTTACCACTGGGCAAACACTTTTATACAATAATGGACTTATTGCTATCATAATGTAATTATTTCGAAAACATGGTTACATAAAAAACAAATAAGACCAAAATTCGGAAAAGCATTGTTCAAAGCATAAATTATTATTACTATAAAAGATTACAAGTGTACCTAAAATCGTATGTCTTTGGGTCAATGACGAGCCCGAAAACGATAACTTACTCCAGAACGAAAACCCCAGAGGACATTATAGCATTCATGCGTTGTTATTATTAACTCTTTCAATCTAGGCTGGAGGACTAAGCCAGGAAGCCCGGAGAAAGAACGAGAAAAAAATGAATAGCTATCCGGAAAACTTAAAAGTGTAAATGGACTCAGATATAGAAGTAATCATAAAAAGATTACGGATAAACCCATTCAGGTAGATAAAATTGCATCAGAACACCGCTGGCTACATTTTTTCTTTACTATCGTTCGTATTTTGCCGGGATTTTCATTCAAGCCTCATTAAACCTCATTTAAAAGTACTCGGACGTTAAAATTGGTCCCCAAATTACAACTTGATATCGTCCACAGGCGAACCGTTCCGTGTTGTTCGAACGATTTATTTAACAATTTATGGCGGCTAGAGAATCTGAGTCGAACCGGATTTATTAAGGTAAGCTTCGCAAGAATTTATTACGCCGTTATGCTCTTAAACATCGAATGAAAGAAACCGTGTTTGAACAACAAATTTAATAGACTCGTTAAAACGGCTCGTTGCTTCCAACAAACTGTTTTATAATAAGTATATAAATCTTACATCGGAACTTTGTGAATTTTCTCGTGGAAAGGCAATTATGAGACGCTTGTGATTGAGAGCTTTTTGACATCGTCATTAGATTTATTTTGCACACTTAATTAGGATTTCGTAAACTTTATTAAGAACATGTTACTTGATGAAGTAGGTAGTAAATCTTGTGTCCTTATAAAAGGTTTTTTTTTTCATAATCATCAAAACCATTCATCCTTTTTTCTCTTCAATAATAATTACTCCACTAGAATACGTAATAAATGTCACCAGCAGCTTTTGCCACCACTTAGAAAATAGAAGAAAGGAACAGGAAATAATATCACAGAGAATAGATAACTTATCGTCACCTGTTCGCCGTTAATAATACATTACACTCCAACAATATAAAACTATGAAGTTGGAAGTCATAAGTTCCGCACAAAAAGAAATGGATCGTACCCTTGGAGTTTTTAATCATAGTTTATGGAACAAAGTTTTAATTACACTTCTGTACCCGCGTGGCGATCGCTTCCAAGGTTTAAATCCTTTAATTGGAGACCTTCGTTAGCTGTAATAATTCTCCTCAGTTTTTTTCTTTACAATTATTGTAAGATCCTTTTCGTATTCTGTTTTATAATCCTTTGTAAGATTTTCGTCAGAAACAATTTAGTAATGATTAAAAAGGGCATTTATTTTTTGTTCCTCTGTTAGACGTGAATGGTTTTTCCTTTTAGGGATATTTATTGCTATTTGTTGCTGGCTATTGTTCCTAATTGGTTCAGGGTTAAATGTACCGCCGGTTTACGTGCTTGAAACTTTTTTCTAATGATAAAACTGTTTTACAAAAAAAATACAACCGATTTCAATGTAAAAAACTGCAAAATAACTTTGGAAGTCGGTGTTTCTATAATAGTTTCGTCTCTTCGTTATTTAACACCAACTACCAAATTTAGTTCCATTTTGATTAGATCGTGACATAAAAATATAACGAAATAAAACAAGAATGATGAACGAAAATCGTATTTTGCGGATCCGGGATAGATAATTTACATTGATCCCGGGGTGTAGGTAGTGCGCCATCAATACAGCTAGGGCTGCAATTAGTTCCCCCGGGATTCTCCCACACGGGATATTTATTTCTTGGCCCATGTTTAATTGCCATTCAGATCAAATAAAACTACATTCCTGCATCGGTTTGCGGTTAAAGAATTAATTGAGTTGAAGTATTTTTGAAGCGTGAGACTCCGCAAGTAAATTGTGTTTCACTGTTCGGAACAGTGTATAAATTATTCTCTTGATGTTCTATTTTTTTTAATTTAGATTTTTTTTTCCGATAACTTCTTTTTGGCTTGTGTAGAGACTATAAAAATAGTTTTGACTGACTGTAAACATAAAACGTAGGCAGGTACTTTTCTCCATCTAGGTATATGATAAGCGACCCGCCCCAGCTACGCATAGATGCAATGGTGATATTAAATATATTATACATGTATTATACATAATAAACCTTCCTCTTGAATTACTCTATCTATTTAAAAAAAAAAGAGCATCATAATTGGGAAGCGACTTTGTTTTATACTGTATAGTGATTAAGCACCAAAACATTGTATGCACGTATAGGTAAGTGGAAAGGAACTCGAAGTGAGCAATACGAGATGCGGTAGTCCTGAAATGGCTTCAAGTTGCATGTAGAACAGTAATTGCAAAACTTTTAGTCTCACATAAATATAGGTAGTCTATATTTAATATGAGAATATGTTCGTGTTGTTATTTGCGGCTTATTTTAGTGTTTTACAATGTTAAATGTATATCTACTTTTTTGTATGTATCTGTCTTTATCGAAAAAAAACAAAGACTTTCAAGCAATGGTCCAGCTTTAATAAAAGAGATAATACTAATACAATGTCAATTTAAATAATTAAAAATTGGAATTTATCTCTTGGAAATTGTGCCATTTTTTTTTTAGTCCTTCAATTACAGTTTTTAAACTTCTAACCTCAAACTCTTAAAACTTATTGACCAAAAAAGTTAACAAACAAGAAACAGTTTATTATTGTCCCGAATACTTAATAAAGAAAAAATCGAATAACCTGTCTGTATCCCACCTGGTCCATATTACAATAATTCAAAGAGTTCCCGTCCTTATTCTGGAGGTCCCCGGTCGTATTTCCTTTCGATTGCAGACGCGGCCGGCCGCTGGTTAAACTTCTGACACTACTCTTGCCACGTCAGCGCCCAAGTAATTGAATCTTGTGGGTCCGGCGCGAGCGGCCCAACGCGACGATTGCTTATGAAAACTGCTCGCTCCGACTTTATCGTGAGAATGAATAGGATTATTGGTCGGTGCGTGTTTTTGGGGACTGAGGACCGATTTTCATGTGTGAGTTTTGTGTCTGTTGCGGCATGTGTCTGAAATGAGGTGGGAGGTACAGTTGATTGATCAGACAATTTTCTACGTAAGTAATACATTCATTCATTCACCAAACACAGAGCTGCATGGCATCGCATTGCGAGACAGGGGGTGGCGCAGGACACGACCGACCCATGGGCCATGACCACGACCACTCTGTCAAGAGAGCACGACTAAGAAAGAGAATACATTCATGGTTTCTATGTTAGGCACTCAGATAAAAAAATCACCGCGGCTGCGACTTGCCACGGCCAAGTGGGATCTCATGGTGAAATGGTGACAGCGACTGTCGCAACCCTATGCTGGGCATGCCTTAATCATGGCGGTAAGTCCCCTCTTTGAGACGTGGCTGAAAAGACCTCACGGCGCCCTCACCTTTCGCATGACGCAGGTTCTCACCGCACATGGCAAGTTCGGGAATAACCTGCACCGGATTCTTGCGGAACTGATGCTCGGGTGTCACCACCGCCCGGAGACCACGGTGGAGCACACGGTAAAGGTGTGCTCCACTTGGCAAGAGCATCGCCGTATCCTTGTTTCCCTCTGTCCCTGGGCCTTAGAACGTAAAGTGAACTAAAAAAAACGGTGGGGTTTAGTCAATAAAAGTCTAGACACTCTTTCACTCCATCTAAGGTGGGAGAAGTCGTCTGATAATTAATTTGTCACGTAAAAAAAAAGTAAAACGGTACTTAAACGATAGAATCACCGTGACTCTTGAGACGTTGCGTTAAAGGGCTACGAATTGAATGTCAACTGAAGAAATACTGGTGGTTTTTCGTCAGTGTCAAAGTGGAAAAAGTTATTTCATGATTTCGTAACAAAACAATGTACTAAGATGAATAAAAGAAAGATGTATGTTTAACTTATTCGAAATTAATACTTCTCATTAGAGACAGTTCAATGTATGTCAAAAAGCTAGGATTGACAGACATAAAAAAGTAACATAAGATTTACGAGTATTGATCCACACAAACCTGATTTCTATCGACTATTTACTTTGTAGACACAATCCTTGATAACCCAAAATAACTTAAAATCACCATTAATCTTATCTTGATTGACTATCTGTTCTTCAAATACAAATGTAGTTTGTATTTGCTAACAATATGATTGGAAACTCCACAGCATTGCTAACAAGAAACACTATGTATCTATCTAAAGAATAAATGTACAAGTAAAACTTCAGCAAAACCCGAGTTAGAAGCTTGTAGTCACGTAGACCACGAACGTTAGTGGGTTTAAAGTGAGCAGTAAACCACAAGTCTGGAAGAATGATTACTTGGCCTAGAATGCGCTTTGGTATTTACTTTGAAGATACAGTACATGTTAACCATATCGCATATAGGTAGGATATATAGGTTTTATTAGTTAACTAGCTTTTGCCCGCGGCTTCAATCCTACTCGTATCCTACTCTACCCTATACCAATATATTTTTTTTTTATTTAACGGGATAAAAAATATTTTATGTCGTCTTCTGGTTCTAAGCTACCTTCTACAATTTTCATTAAAATCGGTTCAGCCATTATTGAGTTATAAATAGTGTAACTAACACGACTTTCTTTTATATAATATAGATTTACTGTTACCCGCGGCCTCGTTCGTGTAGAGTTCAAAAACGTTGCTCTTCTTTTTTTTGTGCTGCTAACCCATAGCCCCTTCAGAAACCAACCCATGGCCCCAATAAGCTTCGGCTACGGTCTTGCTGACATCTCTTGTGCGGAAAACCAGGTAGTATAACAAACTTATTACTATATGTCTATAAGTCAACCGACAAGAAGAAAAATATCTAAATTTTCCGTATTTTTTAAATTTAAATAATTTTCCTTTGAAAAACTCATTCAAAGAGATTTACAAAATATGTTCGCTATGGGATTTGATACATGTGGAATCCTGGAGGAGTGCTGGCCTGATGCCGCTTAAGCGAGCGTACCTGACCACAGTGCCCGGACCGCTTCTTAGATGACCACCAATCCACCGCGCAGAAAATTTTGAACTAAATTTGCTCCATTGATGTAATTTCTGTAAGCCGTTCCGATGTGAGGATAAACAAATAAAATATAAATAATAAATAACTTTGTGATTTTTCAAAAAACCGTTTTTTACATAGATTCTTTACATAAAAATACAGGATAATATGTTTCAGGTTTTACATATACTAAAACTAATATCGTTTAGGTGCGCAGTCCATATCAAATCTACGAAAAGACATCTCTAATATATTAAGCCAGACAAGAGTTATTTTGTACTTCAGGCAAGCGTGCTTGTTTGCCAACCATATCGCCCCTGACCATTTTTTTTTATGCAGGAAATAAAATTACTTCATCTATAACCCCAACAGAGAGCAGTGGTGGCCGAATGGTAATGGGACTTAAGAGTTGTAGTCACGGGTTCAAACCCAGTCAGGCGTATTACATTGTGTAATTTATTTTATCACCACTGCTCTCAAAACGGTGAAGGAAAACATTGTGAGGAAACCGGCAAGTCCTAGAACCAAAAATTCGAAGAAATGTGACCTCCATCAACCCGTACTGGGCCTGCGTGGTGGATTACGGCCTTCTCCCTCTCCTAGAAAGGAGTCCTTAGTCTCAGCAGTGGGAACCACCCCAACTGGGTTCCTTCAGTTACCATTTTGCTTTCCAGGGCCACGATAACTTTTTCGAACCATCTCGAAGCTCTACCGCTTACCATCTGGCGTGATATTGATCAATTGCAAGGTTATCTATAAAAAAAACCGGCCAAGTGCGAGTCGGGCTCGCACACGAAGGGTTCCGTACCATCCGTAGCAAAAAACGGCATAAAAATCAAATATATTGTTAGGGGGGCTCCCTTGCAATAAATTTGATTTTTATGCCATTCAAATATTTATTTTATCTGTTTGTAGTATATGGTGTTATAGCTACAACAGAAATACATCATCTGTAAAAATTTTAACTGTCTAGCTATCGTGGTTCCTGTAATATAGCCTGGTGACAGACAGACAGATAGATAAAGGGGCAGTCGGACAGCGGAGTCTCAGTAATAGGGTCCCATTTGACACTTTGGGTACAGAACCCTAAAAAAACTGAGCAAGTGCGAGACTCGCACGCTGAGGGTTCCATAAAAACTTACGTAAATACATTATTTTAAGTCAAGGCTCAAAGCTTTCCTATTGGAGAAATGTCTTTATTCAGTAGACGATGACATACCAGCAATTTAAAATAATATTTAGTATTAATTAATGTATGATTGAGTAATGTTAGAATGTAGTAAGTAATCGTAATGTTATTAAATTCTTATTTTATTTTTTTCTTATAATTAATTTTAATGATTGTTAATTTTATGTAAATTCAAACACAATTTAAATGTTGTTCTTGAATGAAATTGAATTGAATTGAAGTTCGATTCCCGGATCGAGTCTCGAAGGTTTTTCCGAATTGAAAAAGTTTTTTTTTGTGACGTAACCACAAATTATCTATCAGTTTTCAGATTTATTCCTTTATTTGTGCTATCAAGCCAAATTTCAGAGTTCTAGGTCAACTGTGAATTTTGATTCCCTTGAGGCTGTAGGTAATATACGTTTTTGGTGACTTATACCGGCAGTTTCTTTTTTTTCCGTTAACAGACGTAGAAGTTTGATTTTTTCACAGCTTCAAGGGACCACAGACTTTAGTATGGTTTTAATTTCAATTCTATACCTCCACGCGTACATAATATAAAGGACCTTAACAGATAGATAGACAGACGGGCAAGAAAATGATCCTATAAGGGTTGCGTTTTTCTTTTTGAGGTACGGGATCCTAAAAAAGAGACAAGATTGCTTCTGATAAATGATAAATGATATTCATTTTGCAAATAGGTTTTAAAAAACACTTTTACACGTCAATATTTTTTTTCGTCAGTTTAAACTAGACGAGGCCGGTGTTTTCCTAGCTAACTACCCTGAGAAGAAACACTGAAACAAACTCAGGGGTCACAGTCTCTTTTAAAGTCCATACAGTAAATTTGTAATGGTCAAATCACATGAGAACTATGCAGATATTGATATTTTTGATTAATGATATTGATTGGTACAGCTTCCAGATTTTTCCTATGGATACACGTTATTGTAAATACAAACAGTGAATAACAAACCTAATATATGTATGTATAAAAAAAGTCTTCTATCCGATTCTACCCGATAGAAATAAAGCCTGCACAGGCGAGAACATCACAGTAACCCACATATGTCGTGCGCCTCACACCATCACCCGTAGCGCAGAAATATGCACCTGCTACAATCTATATTCTCTTTCATCTGTACGTACAATATTGAAACAGTGAGATTAAAGTTTATATTTGTTCACGGATTGATTTTTGAATTGAGTGGAGTTTGAAGTAGTGGGAATGTATCTCTTTCTAACTATTTTCGAGTATACCGGCAATCTGTATATTTCAGATATTCTATACAATACCGAATGCGCAGCCGATAATGTGTGCAAAAGACGAGAGCAGGGAAGGAGGTGATGTAATTTTAGGGAACTCTGGCACGGACAGGTTAGGTTAGGGAAAATAAAAGCCTTACTTTAAGCCGTATTTTATACATTGCCAAGGTTTTGTGTAGAATATAAGATTATATAGATTGCCGGTAACATATACATATATATTTCATAGAAACTAAAGAATAAAAACCGGGCAAGTGTGAGTCGGTCTCGGGCACTGAGTTCAATTCCCAAATTGAGTTACGAAAATTTTTCCGAATCGCAATAATTTTTTTTTTTTGAGGTATATTAACTACAAATTTACAGTTTCCAGATTTTTTCCTATACTTGTGCCATTGATACCTTGCTTCATGCGAAATTTTAGGATTCTAGATCAACGGGAAGTACCCTATGCATTTTTATTCCCTTGAGAGTGTCGAAATATACATTTTTTACGACATAAACGGTCGTAACCTTTTTAGCAACTGCCTATCTGACTTCCACCTCCATATCTGGGTACATTTTGGCAAGATTGGTAGGATTTTGAATATTTGCATGGATTTTATTAATTGCTTACATAAGATGACATATAAGGCTATATTTAGCTATAACATATTTGAAATATAAGCTAGCTTCGTCTGCAACGTTATCTAGACGAGCACAAACATGACGTGTTTGTTCAGCAATATTAATAACTTTGAAAGCTCTTGTTTTTGTTATTGCAGATATTTTATACATACACTGGAGATGCAATGCCCGGGCGAAACTCCGCTACCGTGAGAAGCCGTGGCATGGTAGACAGAGTTCCGGCGAGATTTTATGGTGGAATGGCGACGGAGTCTGTCGCAATCCAGGGCTGGGCGCCGTAATTATGGCAGTAAGTCCCTCTTTGAGGAGTGGCTGGAAAAACCTCACGGCGTTCTCACTTTCCACATGACGCAAGACCTCACCGGACATGTTAAGTTTGGGAGGTTCTTGCACTTTATTCGTACGGAAGAAACGCCCGGATGTCACTACTGCTTGGACTGCCCGGAGGACACGGTAGAGCACACAGTAGAGGTGTACCCCGCATGGGCAGAGCACCGCCGTGTCCTCGTGGGGGCGATCGGTGGCAAGGACCTCGCGCCGGGTCTGGTACAGGCCATGGCCATGGCACTAATAATAGCCTTCACGCCCCAGCCGCCGGGATCCCGATCCCGATTTCCAGACACCATAGGCGCGGGTTTGCGGACTGCAAGCAATGGGTAGCTCGCCGACCAGACCGAGCCCAAGTCGTCGACGGCACGTAGTGTTCCACACACGCCTCTGGGAGGGTTGCAAATCGTAGGGGCCCAGTAGGGTCGAATCCTACTGGGGCCATGGGTTATGTGAAAATGAGCCCCCGGGCCCTGGACCGAAGGCTAAGAAGGAACAGGAGTGGGTTTTAGTCAGTAAAAATCTGACACACCCTCGCGCTTCACCCAGAGCAAGAGAAGTAAAATAATTCTCTAATATAGCATATTATTGTCTACTTATAGTCCCTTGTGAAAATAAATCTAATGAAGTTTTTATTTTTAAGTATATTATATTGTTTATACAGCAGAATACATGGGCTATAATTTGCATATAAAGGAGAATGTCGGAAACTAGTAAGTCGTGTAGAAAACGCTTAATAAAGAAACAGGCACCTATCCTACATATAAATGGTAGCTTAAGCTCACAGATTGAAAAGAAACGATAGTCATTAAACCTAAGATTCTTGGTCGTACAGACCATTAACGTGTCCGCAACGAATTAATACCGAGATACGACATTTGATGTTACTGCAATTTCAACTACAGCAATGCTGCATTGTGACTACAAGACGCAAACAAACACATTTCAACTTGGAACTATGGCCGCTCTGAAAATGCAGCGGAATTTCTTTTGATTCCGTCTATTGCTATTGTGTATTCAAAAGTGCGGTCACAGTTATCGCGAATTTTATGAAGAATATAAATATCGCAAAATATAATATGTATATACCCACAAAAACAAATATACACACTGTTTACTTTTGTATTACTATCACTAGAATTATTGAGATGGTTATTGTCCTTTTCCAAATATCTTATACGAAATAATAAACTGCCTCGTTTTCTTAAAAAATGCTGAGCATCACGACATATGGTTCAATCAATATTTATCGTGATAGTGGATGATTTTTTTTTGTCTTTGTTTTTGTTCATTTTTCTTTTTACTTGAAAATGTTAATAAATGTAGAAGCGCTAATGATCACTAGGGCCACGCTATGGAGGGGGTGGAGACGTTCTCAGACCACCGGTACATCCGGTTTGACGTCTCCGCCCAAACCTCGACCGCGCCGGTCCGGCAGAGCCCTTGTGGTCCGCGGTGGTCGCTGAGGCAGATGGACCGGGAGCTCCTCCTGGAAGCCGCGACGGTACAGGCGACGATGGCGATGGCGATGTCGACATCGACGTCGAGGCAGAGTGGTTCCGGGAGGGCATGTCGCAAATTTGCGACGCGGAAATGCCCCGAGTCCGTCCAGGACGTGCCAAGCGCCAGGTGTACTGGTGGTCGCCGGAGATTGCGGCATTGCGCAATGCATGCAATCACGCGCGGCGCCGGTACGCCAGGTACTGCAAGCGCCGCAACCGCCCGCCGGATGCGGATGCTATAGAGGCGGAGCTATACGAGGGTTACAGGGTGGCGAAGCGCACCCTCCGAGCGGAGATTAAGCGGGCCAAACTGGAGGCCCGCAACGTCTGGCTGGGGTCTCTGAATGCAGACCCGTGGGGACGCCCATACAAGATGGTGCGGGAGAAACTCCGCCCTTGGGCTCCCCCGCTGACTCAGAGTCTCCGGCCCGAGCTCGTGGAGGCTGTGGTCGGCACTCTGTTCCCTTCGCGAGGGGTACACTCCCCCCCGCCCATGGCTCCGCCACCACCGGCAGTACCTGACGCGGACCACGACGACGACGATGTTCCAGAGGTGACCGAGGTAGATATGAGAGTGGCGGTACAACGGCTGAGTGCCAAGAATACCGCCCCAGGACCCGACGGCTTGCCTGGAAAAGCCTGGGTCCTGGCCATGGAGGCTCTCGGGCCTCGATTAAGGGGGCTCTTTAGCGCATGCTTGGAGAGGGGCCAGTTCCCACTTCGCTGGAAGACGGGAAAACTGGTCCTCATAGCGAAGCCGGGGCGCCCTGCGGACTCTCCGTCCGCGTACCGGCCCATTGTGCTGCTCGACGAGGTGGGCAAGCTCTTTGAAAGAGTTATTGCAAACCGCCTCGTCGCGCACCTTGCAAGGGTGGGGCCGGACCTGTCGGACGGACAGTTCGGTTTTCGCAGGATGCGCTCCACGGTGGACGCCATCATGCGCGTGCGAGCCCTCACGACGGGGGATGCGGTGTCCCAGGGCAGGTGTGTCGTGGCAGTGTCTTTGGACATTGCCAACGCCTTTAATTCCCTGCCCTGGAGTAGCATTGGAACGGCACTCCGGTACCGCCGGGTGCCCGACTACCTCTGTCGTGTGATCGAGGCCTACCTTTCGGAGAGGTATATTATCTATCCCGGTCACCAGGGAGAGTGGAAACGTCGAGAGATGTCGTGCGGTGTTCCGCAGGGATCGGTACTAGGACCACCCTTGTGGAACATCGGGTACGACTACGTGCTGCGCGGCGACTTCCCCGACGGGGTTAGCGTGGTCTGCTACGCGGACGACACGTTGGTCCTAGCGCGGGGAGAGTCGTACCGGACGGCGGTCGAACTAGCGACACGCGGGGTTGCGATAGTCGTTGAAAGGATCCAGCAGTTGGGACTCGAGGTGGCACTGCACAAGTCCGAGGCCATGTGCTTTCACGGCCCTCGGGGTAGGCCACCACCGGGTTCCCAGCTAACGGTAGGAGGGGTTCACATCGGCGTCGGGTCGACGATGAAGTACCTGGGACTCGTCCTCGACAGCTGGTGGAACTTCAAGGAGCACTTCCGACGTCTGGCTCCCAAACTGAATCGGACTGGGGCTGCTCTCGGGCGGCTCCTGCCCAACCTCAGGGGACCAGACGCCTCCTGCCGGAAGCTCTACGCGGGAATCGTTCGGTCCATGGCCCTTTACGGGGCTCCGGTGTGGGCACCGACGTTGCAACAGCAACCGAGGGCCCAGCTGAATGCGTGCCAGAGGGTCATGGCAATACGCATGGTGCGAGGGTACCGAACGATTTCCCGCGAGGCGGCGACCCTCCTTGCTGGCCAACCGCCATGGGATCTGGAGGCAACAGTCCTTGCACACATGCACGATAAGCGCATGGAGATGCAACGCCGGGGCGAAATTCCGCTGCCACGACAAGTCGAGGCATGGCGGACAGAGCTCCGGCGGGATCTCATGGCGAAATGGCGTCAGCGACTATCGCAACCTCGTTCGGGGCGCGCCACAATTGGGGCGATAAGGCCCATCTTTGAGGCGTGGCTGGAAAGACCTCACGGCGCTCTCAACTTCCGCACGACGCATGTGCTTACCGAACACGGAAAGTTCGCTAAGTACCTGTTCCGGATTCGTGCGGAGGATTCGCCCGGGTGTCGCCACTGTGCGGAACACCCGGAGGACACGGTGGAGCACACTGTAGAGGTGTGCCCCGCCTGGGCGGAGCATCGCCGTGTCCTCGTGGGGGCGATCGGCGGCAGCGATCTCTCTCGCCGGGCCTTGGTTCAGGCCATGGTCCGTAGTGAGGAGGGATGGCAGGCGGTCGCCTCCTTCTGCGAAGCAGTAATGCTAGCAAAGGAGGAGGCCGACCGCATCAGACAGAGGCAACGGGGCGCTCGCCCCAGCCGCCGCCGGGATTCCGATCCCGATTTCCGGCCACCGTAGGCGCGGGCTTGCGGACGGCGTGCAATGGGTAGCACGCTGTCCGATCGTCCGGTAACCGGCCGGACCGAGCCCAAGTCGTCGACGGCGCGTTCTGTTCCCGCGCGCCTCAAGGAGCTGTCAGCAAACCGAAGAGGCCCAGCCTGCTAACTGCAGGCAGGCAGGGTCGAAGCCTGCTGGGGTCAAGGGCCGTTTTCTGAGAGGAAGGCTCAGCCCCGGCACTATAGGCAACGAAGGAACGGGGTAGGTTTTTAGTCAGTAAGAGTCTGACACTACTTCCCGCTCCGCCCAAGGGCGGGATTTGTCATTGGATGATTTTACCTACGATGTGCACTTTTGAATTTAAACGTCTGATTTACTGACAGTTAAAAATGCAACAATGCAATGGCAATATATTTATCGGAAAACTGCCAGGACTTTGTAACGGTCGTAGCAATGCCATCTACGACGTAGTATTGACGGCTACGACGTAGCAAAAGCGTAGCACTTTCATAACACCCACTTCCATTTTGGGTTGTAGCCCTGTTTTATTTTATAGATTGTTTCCTTCAATATTACCTGACGTAATTAATCTTTCAAAATAAAACGATACTTGAGTATCCAATTACTTGAACTCCTGTATCTAAATCTAAAACATTATTATAAAATCAACTTACTTTTCATATCTGTTTGTAAGCAGTACCTTGTTCTACTATACTTTGCGATGGATTTTATTGCGGTTTTCTACGTCATTTAGAGAACTTACCCAAGAAGCTTTATAAATAAATAAATATTTTTAACTTAAATAAATACTGTGCAAAACAGTGGCGTAGGTGATACGCACACACAGTTTAAAGGTAGGTGAACCAGTAGGTTTTCTTACCTTTAAATTCTCTTATTGATTGAATTGATCTAGGAAATTTAGCTACCAGTGTAGTATCGGCAGTCGGCTTCTTACTCATAACTTTCTAACATTCTGCCAATCAGTGCCGGACTATATGATACCACTGCAACTTCTTCTCAACGTAACAACTTATTAATACATAGTATTTTCACATCAACTAGGTATGAACATAGGATTATTATTAACTATAACTGGCTGTGAGTGTGTGTGTTGAGCATGATCAATTATGATGTCATTGTTCAGTTGAAAAACATTCACTATTAGACATAGGCCTCCCAAAAGTGTCGCCACAACGACCAGACCTGTGCATTTCGTATCCATCAAATTCCCTTCAATCTCACCAAGTCGTCCACTATATGAAAAGCCTTCTAACGCAGCCTCTTCTAGTACGCGGTCATCACTCTAGAACTTCTAAGTCTGACACTATCACTCCACGCAGAGCAGGATAAATTATTTCAAAAGTTCCTAACAAAAAGAAAAAAATCAAAATAGCGTTTTTTTTTTTCACTAAGCATTTACCGTTGCTTTCTTGTTAAAACTTTCCTGAATATAAATTTGCACACAGCATGCATCCTTCCTAAGGCGAACAGCTCATAAATAGCAAACAGCAAAGAACACCACTTTTCAGAAAACACCCAGATAACATACTAATACAAATGGAAACCTCACAAAGTGCAGGTTAGGTTCACACGTTAAAGGTAAACAGTATATTTTATACACTTGTATGTATGCTTATCTCTAGTCAGTTGAAACCGGCGTCAAAGTGAATGGATTACCTCAGCATTCGTGGGAGGTGTCTGTTCACTATGTAAAGAAAGAGTGTGATGTACACTTACTTACTTAAAAACAACATTCTATACAGTGACGTAGCTAGTCCTACAGGGGCCCCGAATCAAAAATCCTACTCGTGTAAAGAAAAATGGTGTTTTTTTACAAATGCTTGGTTTACTCAATGAGACGATTCTAAATAACATATTGCGAATTAATAAACCCTGTAGCGTGGGGCCCCGTATAATTGATACGGCAGATACGGCGGTAGCTACGCCCCTGATCCTATACAAGAAATTCACCTTTAAATATTTATGCACGTGATTATAGGCTTTGAGGCGACGGATTCGCATAGTCAACCCACTTGTTTCCTATATATTCCTAAAGGAAAAGAATAATGCTTTCGTAAGAGCATAAAACGTAACCAGATAAATAGATAAGAACTTCCTTGTTTTTTCACGACATAATCTGTTTGAGACGAGGGTTTATTTTGGAAGTAATGTTTAAGTTCTAACGTTTCTCCAGCGACCTTTAACGTCACGACATGTAGAATTCGACACTTTACCGGCAGATAATGTGTACCAAGAAATTCTATTTTAATGTTAGTCTAAAGTACCTAGTCAATATAATATGACCCATTTTGTAAGTAAAACTTAAAAACTGACAAAAAAACTGTTTTAATAAAAAGAATGAAAGAGTAGGGTCGAAGCCTAATCTGGGGCTCTGGGAAAGTATGAAAATGCATACCGGGGCCCTGGAACTAAGGCAAAGGAGGAACAGGGTAGGTTTTTAGTCAGTAAGAGGCTGACATTATCTCCCACTCCGCCCAAAGGGGGATGTCATTGGTTGATTTTACCTACTTAAAAAAAAAGATTATTAATGGATTTTTTTAACGAATTTTAACAATTTCAATGATAAATCGTCTTCATTATCAAATCATTGCGTCACAGTAACACAAGCTCTGCTTAGCTTGGGACTAGACGGTGTTGTGTGATAGTTGTGGAAATATTATATTATTATTATTATTATATTATTATTACAGTCTGCGGGTGTTTTAAAGTGAGACAATTTCACCACTACCTAAATTTCTACATAATAAAAAGTTTTCAATTCGTTAATTAAAACTGAAACTGAATTCTTGTGTCGGGAACATTTTCAGTAACAAGAATCCAATTTCAGTACCAAATTGTTTACCTACGTAGACTTTTTTCCACAAGATGTACACTATTAAATTTAACTACTGTTTTAAACAATAAAGGAAAGCGTCCAACTTTTAAAAGTTTTTAATTCCATTAGTCTAGGACTGACTGACTTAAAAGCCAGTGCTGGATGTTTAAAACTTTGTATCTGTTTAATACCGGCAGTAACGACACCATTCAAGATTGGCAGGGAACAGAGAACTAAAGAAAATATACCAGCCAGGTACATTAAAAGTTGAAGATACTACAGAAGTACTTGGTTACAATGTATTATTCTCATTGAAAGTACAATTTTTCAAGACATCTGTTTCAATAAAACTCAAATTATCAAATCCGGAATCAACTCATTCCCTTTGAGGGTTGTTGAGCCGTTTCCTATTATTTCGCGTAACATTCTGAGTGATTGCAGGAATATTGTATAATATAATATCTTCAGATCTGCTACCGAAGAAAATTGGAAGAAATATGAAAGTAATTTGTAATATTCTGTTAGGAATTTATTAAACTTGTTTAATAATCGCAGCTAACCAAATTATAATAGGCAAATTAAAACTAACAACAGTAATACATTACATTTATTAGTGTGTACGAACAAAACACATAAATAACAACGCGCTATTTAGTAGTTTGCGGCTGGAAAACAAAATTATAGTTAGACACGACGCTTTTATTAAATAGTTACTAGTTGTACAGTTTGAATATGTTGCTACACATTACCAAAATACAACTAAATACTCACATAAAACGTAAATAAATTACTGGATACATATTTATTGTACCCTACTTTTACGGTCACGTTAACACCTAACATCTTTCCGTCGTTTGTAAAAATGTATATAGGACAAATAACAGTTAGTCCGTGTCAGAAGAGGTTTCATTGTTAAAAAAATATTTGCTAACAAATTATCTTTTTTCTTTGTTGTTGTAAATTGTCGTTTACAGTACTGAAAATGTAGTACGTTTACATAGAAGTCGTAACAGTACTAAAACAAGTGACTTTTGCTTTAATTAAACAACTTTTTACACCCGATATATCAACTCCGTTTGTTATAACGCAGCCTAGCCCCACTCAACTTGTCTTCAAAGGAGGATATACTAGGATAAAGCACAAAATTCAACGCAACCGCGTAAAGTCACGTGCAGCTATAACTTCACCAGACCGCTGCTCTTGCACCAATAATTTTGAAACAAGCCTCGTCCAACTCTAAAGCTTCCTGACTTGGATCGAGAGATCTTGAGGTTAAATCGCACCTTGTTGAAAGTGCTTACTTGAGCACTTGACTTATGTAAGTGAACAGGGGTTTAGATATTCCTAAATGATGTTTCTAGTCGGGTTTCGTCATGCAGTAATTTTTAGCAATTGATGCTCGTTTCGTATCAGGAATAGACATATTCGCGGCAGATATTTAAAACGCAGCTTTGGAAGGCCTCCCCAAATGGTGAACTGATGACCTGGTGAGGGACGTGGTAATCCGACGGATGCGTGACTTACAGACCAAATCGTTAAGGTGACAGTAGCTGGAGTTTTATGTCTAGCAGTAGACTTTCAGCTAAAACAATAATTTGTCTGAAACCTGTATTGCCCAATTTACGAAAAAAAATTAAGTTAACTTTTTATGTAGGGATAGGTATTTATATGACAATAAAGGTATATTTAGTATACAGTTTAATACAGTAGCTACGGACACAGGAACTCTTCAAAGAGAATGTAAGGGTTGTCTTTTACCTTTTGTTTTTTTTTACAATTTGACATTGTAAATTACTTTTATTTTACAATTGGACATTTTTGTTCTTTTAATTTATGTTTGACATTTTCCTTTCATTATTATGAATGTGAGGACTATATGGATTGCTTTTTTTATTTTTTATTTTAATAATTTTAATATATGTATGACTGGCAATTTGAATATTTTCTGCGGCCTATCCAAATGTCCTGTCTTTGGTATTGTTCGTCAAGTTGTTGAGCTCCTTAAGTTTGTAGTCCTGAGATGAGCTACACGAATACTGACAAATGCTTGCACTGATTGGACAGGTCCACTCAAATCTGTATGGTTCTATCTTCAAAAGACCATCTCAGACCAATCTGCATAGTTCTCATGTGATTTGACCATTACAAATTTCCTTTATGGACTTTAAAAGAGACTGTGACCCCTGAGTTTGTTTCGGTGTTTCTTCTCAGAGTAGTCAGCTAGGAAACACCGGCCTCATCTAGTTTAAACTGAATAAAAAATATTGACGTGTAAAGTGTTTTTTAAAACCTATTTGCAAAATAAATATCATTTATCATTTACCACGTGGCCCAAGTGTTGTCATAGTATGTCTTAAAATATTCACTAAACATGAATGAATTGAATGAATGTTTTATGACATACGTCTTAAAATATTCACTTACTATTATAAACACTATACCCACGCACTGTTTTCCATCAGGTAAGATCGCAGTCAAGCACTAGTTTACATCCATAAAAATCGAATTTTGAACATGTGTTTTTCACAAAGTTATCCACATGTGACACATGTACCAACAGCGTCATCAACTAGTTACTCCCTTTCCTAATGAATTTTAATGTGAGAGACTACCCAATTGATGTAGCTGTCTGTACCTATGAGACGTAGAGTAGTTACTCAGACAATACTTACTCATCTATAACTCAATGTACCGCATTTGCGGTCGGAATTTTTACCTAACACCAATACATCTTTGTAGCACAAACAAACAAAGTCGAACACCTTTCCTCAATCGACTTACACGTTGAAATGACAAAGTCGTAAACTTTGTTTTCATTCCATTCGAGATCAACATGGAAATATAAGTAAACAAGGATACAGAAATAAATCAACATCCGTATGTAAAGAGTTGGGTAAATAGTCAGGTGGCTGGAATACTCTTTGTATCTCCCTTTTCTTAGAAAACACACGTACATCACGTTATGTGTGCTTAGAGATGCTCTAATTTATAACTTTTTCCAGATAAATATCCAATAAATTCATTGGTACTAAATCTTCTTTTTTACGATGTGTGGCCTTGTTTAACGTTTTGATATATAACTATGCTGTACCGCATAGTTCCGTCTTCAGGTTATACTGTTATTTATTCTGTTACTCAGGCTGCGTGGTGAATGATGGCCCGCCTTAGGCCTTTGGCCGTAGGCATCACATCACACTCTTCTCTTTACTTCACTCTACTTTTCTTCACTCATCAATCTACTTTTTTTTAACTCGAATTCGCTAGCAGCAGCTTAGCAGCTAGTTCTATATACAGCCAGAGACACAGGGTTTACCCAGCGGCCTAAACATTTACCATGTAAACCACTGGGTAAGCCCTATTGGGTAAGAATGTTGAAAGCTAATTATGCTGTATGTAATATAAGTTGTAGTCGTGAAACAAATTTAACAAATTATCACTCTTCAAACTGGAACGTGCATGTGTTTTTTAGTCCTTCAGGCTCAAAGGGATGGATGAATTTAGTGAAAATTTAGCACACGGATATATTTAGCACTGGAAGGGTACATAAAATACTTTTTCATTACTCATACGCTGAAAGTAGGTCTGAACATGCCTGAGAAGCGGGTTGAAAGTAATACTTTTCATCCCTAGGGAGAATCACTTTCAACTGACAGTTGTCAAATTATTTAAAAAAAAAACTAGTTCTATCTTTGCATTTCTATTGATCTATGTCTCAACTTTCTATACAGCCAGTCAATTACAGCGCGATACAAAATTGAAATTAAGAGTATAGTATCTATTTTTTTTAAATTACATAATTATTTATAATTTACTTTCAATTAATTATTTAATTCTTTAAAACTAACATAGATATGAGAAATATTTACCATTTTTCACTGATATAGGTAAATGAAAAATAATGGCTGAAAAGCCGATTGACCACAGAAAAAAAAATGGCGGGAAACTTGTTGTAGAATTTTGTTTATAAGTACTTTACTAAATCTCTGCTGTAAGAAATTTTTTAATTACACAATAATCAGATTCAGTTAAGGATTCAACGCCTGATTCTTAAGAGAAGAAGGTAAAGCAGTAGATGGAAACTTTTTACGGCCTGTATCAAAAGAAACATATCTAAAATCATACGACGACCTTTGACGACGACTCAGGTTTTTATTTTTATTTTCCTTTTATTCGTAATGAAAAGCACAGTGTTTACCTCGGGTGAAAGGCTTATTTAGTCCCTCGAATATTAGCGACCTCGCTTCGCTCGGACGAAAAACTTCTTCTCGGGACTAAATAAGTTACTTTCACCCCTAGGGTAACAATGTACTATTTATCCCGGAAGTATAACGTTCTTTTGGAATAATATTTTATTTTTCTCAGCATAAGCTAGTCTAGATACATGTTAATGTAATTATAAATAGTAATATTTCAATTGATATTTTTATTTTAATTATTATTCTGCCCTTTAAATTGTGAACTAATCGAAGTCTAATTGAAATTAAAAAATACTATGTTTGTACGCAAAATTTATTAATGATGTGCCTCCCTGTAATTGGTTTGCTAGCACAGTATCATTTACTGGAAGTTAAACGCAGCAATATCTGTAAAAAAATTGTTGATGTTCCTTACTTATAAAATAAATACATTTTTTTATCATAGCATAGCATAATCAGCCTTATAATGTTCCCACTGCTGGGACTCAGGCCTCCTCTCTAGCACAGACAATGGGCCGTAATCCACCATGCGGGCCCAGTGCGATTTGGTGGATGTCCCATGTCTTCGAATTTTTGTTTCTAGAACATGCCGGTTTCCTCACAATGTTTTTCTTCACCGCTTTGAGAGCAGTGGTGATGAAATAAATTATACAAAGTAATGCGCCTTGCTGGGTTTGAACCGGCCACCACTGATCTCATATTTTTTATTAAGTAGTATAATTCCTTCGCCATTAAAGTCTTATTATCTTTGTTTCAGACTTATCATCGACAGACACATGTTTTCGCCGTCATCAACGAAAGCGGCCTGGTGGCTGGCCACGTTTTTTAGTGTATTTGTAACAGGTATGTGTGTATTACTGTAATACATATTTTTCTAGCTACTACTAATACTCATGAAATGTAAATATGTTCTTTTTCTTTCTTTTCAAATCTTGCATGAACGTAATGCTATTTATTATAGAATCTTTACTACCGTCGATTAATGTTACCAAATACCGCGAAGATTGTTTCCAAGAAATCGACTCTCTGAAGACAAAGATATTTATTTATTTATTTATTTATTTCTTCATTGTACACCTTATCTTATTAAAGGACAAACATTTATAATGATATTTTTGTACCTTTGCCACTAAATTCACGTAGTTATATTTTTGCAACATTATAAGTGTGTCCTGTATATGTGGCTTTAAGTATATGGCACAGGACAGTAGCTCGATCTGTCACCCCAATATTCGAGTCACAGTACTATCCCCGGCTATCGTACACGTGAGATTGCAGACGTCGAGAAATGGGTAGCTCGCCGTCTTACCATCCAGTAAGGACCAAGCCCGAGTCGTATTATAAATCCGCTTAAAATATCTTTAGAAGTCGATTGACGGCTAAGCGGATATATAATTATATTCTACGCGAACCTCAAAGAGATGTCATCAAATCGTAGAGGCCCAGCTAGGACCACGGGTAAATTCTGAAAGGGAAAATGTGGTCTTAGAACGCAAAGTGCAAGTGAAACACAGGTGTAGTTTGAGATAGTAAAAGTCCGACACGCCCTGGCACTCCTTAAAAAAAAACCCTTTAACAAATTTTCTTACCACTTAAATAATTGATAAATCTATTTAAAACGTCACTCGATTTGCCATAAAACTTGTAACGACACGATATAAGAGCAACTAAAGATCTCGTAAATTAGATTGTCCCATTCGGAAAATAAATATTTGAACTAAACCACGAGGTGTTAGGACTGTTTATGTAACTCACCGGTATAGGCGGCTCTAAGCGGCATCGGTGTTAACTCGTGCAGCTAGCCCATTGCCCGAGTGTACTATACAAATAAATTCCACTCGGCTGACCTTTACTACGTGTCTGGGACCTGAGCTTGGTCACACTGTTTTTCTTTCTCGTAATAGTAAAAGAATTGCTCTTAACGCATTTCATTTGACAAACCAAACCAAACCAAAAAATAAAGTATTTTTTTAAAACTCGTTTTAATTTACGCATGTACGAAATTAATTTCCTTATGTAAACGTCAGTTGGGCGAGTTCAAAGACTTGTAGGTAGTTAGTACGTAATGACCGACAACCTACAAGGTCATTTACTCGTTAACTTAAAGAACTTAATTTCGTACATGCGAATTAATTCGAGTTTAAAAAAAAAGTACTTTATTTTTTTATTTTATCTTAACAAATTGATAGTGTTTCATGTACCGGATCGACCCTCCACGGGATTAAAACGATCAAAATTTAATGTGGTATATGAGTTATAGCTAATAGCTATATAAGTTAAGACTGGCCTGTTGGTCTAGTTGTTAGTGGCCCTGACTGCTATTCCGGAGGTCGTGGGTTCGATTCCCGCCCAGGACAAATGTTTGTGTGATGAGCACAATCATTTGTTGTGTGTCTGGGTGTAATTTATCTATAATATGTATGTATTTAGAAATATATAAGTATGTCTATCAGTTGTCTAGTACCCATAACACAAGCTCTGCTTAGCTTGGGACTAGACGGCGTTGTGTGATTGTTGTGGAATATTATATTATATATAGCTCCTATATTATATCTATCTCTCTTTTTCGCTCGCAATCTTAAGATTTAACACAATCATCATGGTAAGGCCCTTGGGACCAGCTTAATATGACCATGCGACGGTTCACCAAAAGTTGACTTAATTGCTATATTTTCACGACTGTTTAAATATTTTTTTTTTTTTAACTTTAGACGAGTTCGAGACTGATCGCGTTAATCCAAAAGAAACACATGAGACAAGTGTAGCGAAAAATATTCAAAGAGCCCTAATTTGATATTTATAATTACCGAGTTTGTTATTTTGTGGGATTATAAACTTTCGGTATTAATGTCAAAGATACATGTGATTGCAGTCAAGCACTAGTTTATATCAATTAAAGAAAAACCAAATGTACAATAAATCTATAGGCAATAAATCTGTAGGTTTATAATATACAAAGTTTTACCCGCGGTTTCACTTGCGATAAAATTTTTGGAAATACACATAAACTTTTATTTAAAAATGTCGAACTTGCACACAAACTTTCAACTTCCTTTTTAGAAAAGATTTTATGAAATTCAGCCCTTATGAAATTCAAAAGTTTGACGTTGATGAGTTAAAAAAAGAATCTCGCGGTTTTCAACGCAAACTTGTGGTGTTTGCAACTGACTAACTGACTGAGTGCTCAGCATCAGAATATGGACACATGCAACTCCATTGTGCGATTTGTTTTGGTGAGGTGCACGAAATGTTTTGGAAGTTAATGGGAACTAATCGTACTCGTATCATTATTGTTGTAAATTAATTACAATTGTTTTTAATGTAATGTTTTTAATGCATTACAATGCATTTTTTTATTTCTTTTGGTTATGTTTGTTATTATAATGTTATGATTTCATTTAATTTTCCGTATTTTTTTTTATTTTCTCGTGTTTTTATAATAAGATTATAATTGATATCATTCTGTATAAACACGTGCAGAGAGTAACTGTAATAATTAAATAACAAACTTCGTAATTAAATACATTAAATTACATTACATTAAAAATTACATTAAAAATATTTTCAAAGTCGCGCGACTTTGAAAATATTTTTGTGCAATTAATGTTACGTAATATTTTCTGCCATCCATTTAAACATATTTCAACGTCATTTCCTTGCTTATTAAAAACTTCCACGATCCTATGGTTATCAATCCCAGACACCATGGAGTCCGTATCACAAACATTTTGCTTTCCCAACCGCTTATACTGCGATCTCGTCATTACGGATATTGTCTTCTCACGCATGTTTTTTAAGAGCGCTTTAACACAATTGCTGACTACAGCGACACAGGATTCATATTCATTTTTTAAGTTGCATACTACAATTATTTAAAATCATTAATTTACTTTTGATTAAAATAACTTTTTTTTTTGAAGCTTCGTAATAATGTCAACTTAATTATTAAATATTTATTATCTGAATTTGGATTATATATCCATAGATAAAAAATATACTTTCATACGGAAAATTATCAATAACTCTCGGTTTAAGAGAATTATTTTTGGTGTTTTACTATTGAAACTTAATAAATTGGATTAAACATTCTAAAGTAGAAAATACATTTGTACCATGGACATTTTTATAAATGACTAAATTATTGTATCTTCTGTGTACCAAAGCATCAAAAGATTCCCAATAGTGAAATTTTATGAAACTTACTTTGCAGAGATTAGGATTTTACTTATGTACGTGAATAAATTGAAATATTTATTTAGAACGCTCCCAAGATAAATTACCATACTTTCTCAGGTATTTTTGTTTTTTTTTTTTGGTGCTTTATCTGAAGCCTAATCACACATCAAAGTTCGCTCAAATTCAAGAAAAATTGTGATAGCCCTCTTAAATCTTCACCCGTAATTTAGTATTCCGGAAAATGCATCAGCTAGTACAGTTTCTTTCCCCTTAATATACTCGACCTCAAAGTCGTACTCTTCTAAACACAAACGAAACTTAGTTAACCTACTCGATGGATCTGTCATGTTAAATAAATAATAGCGGCCGTTGATCCGTCTTTACAACGAACCTCCACCCGTACAAATACGGTCTAAAATATTTAACTGCCCAAACTATTGCCAACAACTCCTTCTGTATTATAGGATAGTTTAACTCACTCTTCCCTAAAGACCTACTAGCGTATGCAAGCGGTTTTCCCTCACCATTACATAACACAATTCCTATTGCATATCCCGAACCATCTGTTTGTAAGATAAAAGTGTTTTTATCGGAAAAATCTGGATAATTCAACACCGGTAGATTCATTAACGCTTCCTTAAGCAACAAAAACGACCTCTCGCACTCATCAGTCCAACTATATACAACATTCCTTTTACACAACCTATTACCACTATATTAGCAAAAATCGGTATGAATTTCCTATAATAATTAGCAAACGCCACAAAGCGCTTGACTTCATCAACCGTCGATGGACTTAAAAATGAGTCACGTCAATTTAGTGATTATTCTATGACTATGTGAAATGTACACTACTAAAAAAAGCATCCCCATAAGACTAATTCCAGTAAATGGTTTCGAATCCCTCAGCTTCAGAATAACGTTACATAATAACCTAAACCTTGATATCGTGTTTCCTGTTTCCTTCAAAATAAAACCGAAACTGTACGAGTTCACTTCCTAACCAAAAGTCACGTGTCCTTTGCGAAATCACGGAATATGCAAATGTTTTCGTAAGAAACCTCTCTGTCCCGTACCTACCTGTTTCGCACAACACTTAGAGGTATTAACCCCTATTAGTAGAGTTTACTTGTTCGGCTAAATCCGACCGGTGCTGCGTTAGGTTTTATCCACACTGCTCCGCTGTTCGGTTTAAAGCCTACCCTTATTTAGAGTGTGAGGCTAATACTCGGCGACTGTACCCTAAATAACTGGGCGCTTAGATATGAGCGCGGTAATGGATTTTATTTGAATTTTGGTGCTGTGTGGTTTCATTAAATTAACATGTTATTTTTAAGTGAGATAGGTCCAGTTTCTTTAATTAACAATTGTTTAAAGTCTATGCCTATAAAATATAAGCTACTGGTTATATTTTAAAGTAAAATTATATGCAGGCACAATATGCGCTTCATAGGTGAACCAAAATAGTGATCGACCTTGAATGAAGTTACAGATTTTCGGGTCTCAATCGAAGTGAGGGGCTGCGCGTAACTACAGCAAAGACGGCCATTTTGGTTCAACTTAGTTCCCGTGTACTATTACTTCTTTTTTATGTGGCAATCATTAAAGGACTTGTTTTTTTCAGAAAAAACCTCACCTGTGTGTGTTCCTTCTTTGCCTAGCGTTCCAAGACCCAGGGTATTCCTTTCGGAAATCAACTCATGGTTCCAGAAGGCTTCGGCCCTACTGAGCCCGTAGGGGATCAGACGGTTTTGTTGATATCTCTTTGACGTATGTGTGGAACACTATACGCCGTCGACGACTAAAGCTCGGTCTGGACGGTTACTGGACGGCCGGATGGCGAGTCCCATTGCTCATCGTCCACGAGCCCAGAAACATAGGTTCCTTGAGTTGACCAACCTGTAGTTCTAGCAGAATGCTTACCTACAATCGAAAATCGTGTGACGATTTTCGATTGTAGGTAAGCTTCGTGCTTAAAATAAAACAAAATATTAACTGTTTTTCGGAATATTATGTACTGCAACATTTGCGACTTTAGTGTGAGAATGATTTTAGTCTGGATTGTTCAATGGGATAATGGGATAGATTGTTCAATAGGATAACACACCCACCCACGCCACACACTACTACTACGCTGAGATGGTACTAGCGTTTTCTTCTTTTTCTGCTTGTTTCTGATGCATAGATGTTTGGATAATAAATTGTAAATCCCTAATTGGCTGTAACATTAGTTTAACATTAAGTAAAATTTGTAAAAGAGCTGTGGATTTTGTGAATAAATAAATCAATAAATCAAAACAAACGACGACTAGGGTCGTTTGTTTTCTTGTGTGAAAAGTTTTTACGTTAATGTCATTCGTAGTGACAATAGAATATAGATGTAACATTTTATAATGTTTTTGTAGTATTTGATTTAACTTAATTAATAAAGCCCATAAACTTCACTCGAAAAAATCACGCCAAGAACCGCGCGCATCTTAAAATAACGGCCATAGACCACAAACAATTTTTATTTTTTCGTATTCAAAATTTGTTTTTCAAACAAAGAGGTTGAACAAAAAGGTTATAGCTACATTACAGCACTAGTGCGTAATGGTAATCAAAATGTCACAGTTTGGTAACAGGTGTCATTATATACCTAAGTGTAGTGCGATAAGAGCCACTTTCCGAGCAAGTGTATTGAAAAGATTATTACATGTCTGCGTGTAATTTTACAATTAAAAACATAACCCTTCTTTTCAGTCAGACAAAAATAGACAGTAAATAGATATCAACTTACGGCGAGTATCCATACTTAAAAAAAAAAAAAAAAACCCTTACGTTGTTGACACCTGCAAGGTCCTGACAAACCATTCGCGTCACCTTCGTCATTTATATCGCGTACATCAAAGTATTGGAAAAATTTAATTTAGGTGTTTTCAAAGTTAGAGTGAATATACTCTTAATTAACTAGTGCGATTTACCATCAACGGTTACATCACTGCTTACGATCAGGTGGGATCCCTGTCAAGTACTAGTTTATATCATTTTATTAAAAAAAACCGGGCAAGTGCGAGTTGTACAAACCGATTAAAACAGTTCAATTCCCGAATTGTGTTACGAAGATTTTCCGAATCGCAAAAGTTTTTTTTGTCATAAATATTTTTCAGATTTTAGGATTCTAGATGAACCAGGTCCCTATGAGTTTTAATTTCCTTTAGAGTGACGAAATATATATTTTTTGCAAGTGACCGCAGGTCTGAGTTTTAATTTCAACTCGATACCTCCACGCGTTCCCGAGATAACTGGTCTTGACAGACAGACGATAAACAAAGAGATATTATAAGGGTTCCGGTTTTTCCTTTTGAGGAACGGAACTCTAAAAAACATGATGAAAGCTCTGACGGGTAACTAAAAACCTGAGATACAAACTTGTAACGCGAAGTTCATTTTAAGGAAGAGAAACTTAGTAAAAGATTTGTTAATGAGTTGTTAATTAAACTACGAGTATACAAGATACTTAAAAACTTGTTAACACTTAGCCGTAGAACTTAACGATACAATAGCTTAACATTGTCTTCATGATAATCCTTGGTTTAACGAGATTTTAGGAAAAAATAATATTCGTAGGTTCATTTTTATTACTAACATCCTACAAATAAAATTATTTGTTACATAACATTTTACGTCATGTTTGCTATACATTGATTTTATTAATTACAAAGCGATGGCCGGTGCTGACCAAGCGGTTACAGCCTCCACTTACGAGTTGTTGCGGGTACAAAACCAGCCGGGCACATTACTTTGTGTAATTTATTTCATCTCCACTGCTCACAAAATGGTGAAACAAAATTGTATGCTACTGAGCTAAGTCGTCCTGTAAGAGATTTTAAATGTGGATCCCATTACCTTTGAGTCTAGCGTAATCCCTAGTAAAATCGTTCTATCGACGGATTTTAAAACTCAAAGCCAAAAGTAGTCTATAATAGTACATTATGATACAAGTGTGTGTAATGTACAAGGCTCGGGTCGTCTTAAGAGAGCCAAGAACGGTAACCATACATTACTCACGTGTATCATAGGACGTTTTTCAATACACTTGTGAAGAAAAATAATTTAGCCAACTATTATTACAACAGCAAAACTAGGAAAAAAATTCATAATATGGCGGTACCATTCATAGGCACGCATAATTTTTTTTTTATTGACCCATAGCTGAAGGCTATGGCAACATAGTCTTTTGATCAAATTGCCTAGTCGTTGTTTGTTTTCTTGCGTGAAAAGATTTCACAATAATGTCATTTTTAGTGACAATAGGATATAACATTTTCTAATGTTTTTGTAGAATTTGATTTTATTTAATTAATATGGACAATGAACTTCACTCGAAAAAATCACACCAAAAACCGCGCGCATTTTAAAATGGCGACCATAAACCACAAAGAAAAAACAATTTTTATTTGAACGAACGATTTATCCATTATATGTTTTGTTATTAAATAAATCGTTTTTATAAGTCAAAATGGCCGAAATTGCATGAAATAAGTAAGTTAGACACTAATTTACCTATACTATTGAACGAACGTAATAACCTAACATGATTTTTTTTCGTATTCAAAATTTGATTTGATAACAAAGTGGTTGAACAAAAAGGTTATAGCTACATTACAGCACTAGTGCGTAATGGTAATCAAAATGTCACAGTTTGGTAACAGGTGCCATTATGTACATAAGAGTAGTGCAATAAAAACCACTTTCTGAGCAAGTGTATTGAAAAGTATATTATTTATTTATTTATTTATTAAATCTTCATGCAATAGTGTACAAAGGTGGACAACAACACAACACTAGGTCACAATTACTGCTTTTGACATTTGGTAAGGAAAATCTTTTCAGCATTTAATTTTTTTCCCATTTAGAACTAGATTATATTAGCAGTGAACTAGTTTTGGACTAGATCGTTATTTTCGTCGTCAAGTTTATAAGTCCCTCTATTTATTTTAAAAATCAAAGAAGCATCGTCGGCAAAACCACCATAATAAGTTTTGTTTTGCAATAAATGGGGTAAATATTATAAAAGTATAAACTGAAAATAAAAAAGTAACTAAAGTAAATACATATATCTGACACTAAAGTATTCATTTCAATCTGTCATTGATATAATCAAAGCAGCGAAACATAGGTGATTCGCTTCTAGCGCGTGGACCGCTGAAATCGGGATAGTCTATCCGTAATAAGTTCACTCAATCGGCGAGTGACATAACGAGGGTGTTACGCAAAAATATATATTTTTTTTTTGTTCATGTGATTCTATTATGATTTGTTTCGCTTGACAACAGTTATCTCATTAAGTGAGATAACTGTTGTCAAAACGCCTTCATGTGCTTTTATGTTATTCAAACAAAAAAAAAACAAATCATAATAGAATCACATTAACATATGAAAACTAAAAATGTCTTATGATATTTCGCTTATTGTTTTGTCGCTTTTTTCGCTTATTGTTTTGGTCGTCATTATGCGAAACGAGATAGATGGAGCTCATGTCAATTATAATCGTAAACATTCAGCTTCTAACGCGATTTCACTCGCACAACAGCTCCGGCTCTTATCTCTGTCCTTGTCTAACAGTGAATATATGTTTGTGATTGTGATGACACTGATCATAGATGTGATATGTTAATGAGTATTACCTATTACAAAAAACTTAAAACCAAATCATTATTTAAATATATCAAAGTACTTTCCCCGTGATGATTTCTTATTGTCTTCAAAGCAGTCATCTAAACTAAATTTCACAAATAAATAGCTACTAATCCCAGTTTCAAAGTATTAAAACTAAAATTAGGCAAGCAGAAGGCGCTCGAACAAGTAACGTTTCGACAATATAATACCTACTCGTGCCTTAGTAAATAATTTAATAATAATTTATTATACAACTGTTTGAGGAGGATTAAATAGTTCTTATAAGACCCTTTGACAGAATCAAATTAATTTATATTATAATAAAATGATATCGCAGAGTTTGAAACTTTATAATCAGTTAATTAGATAGTTATTATTTGCATAATTAATTATAACTCAAAACCCTATGTAATTACATTGTCTTAGTTTCAATGCGTACATTGTTTTGTTATTGTTGCTAATAACTATCGAGAATTTGAGAACAATTTGCGCATACTCAAAGTATTGCTATTGAAATAGTTTCTATTAGATTAAGCATGCTACGCGCCTACCACACTATTCACAGTTAGTATGAAATAATTTAATTTAAAAATGAGGATTTTTTTTTGTTACCTTTTTGTAAATGTTATTATTTTTAAGGCGGAGGGTCGATTGGGTACATGAAATCCTATCGATCTGTAAAGATAAAAATGAAAAATTAATTACTTTTTGTTAACTAAAATTTCTATAAGTAAACGTCAGCTGATCGAGGCCAATGAACTGTAGGTAGTTAGCACGTAACGGCCGACAACTCCCTACAAGGTCATTGACTCGTTTACTTAAAGAAATTAATTTCGTACATGCGTATATTAATTCGAGTTTTAGAAAAGAAGTACTTTATTTTTTAAATTTTATCTTTATTAATCAATATTGTTTCTTGTGCCGAATCGACCCTCCACGGGATTAAAACGACCAAAATTTAACGGTGTATACCTTTTAAGTTACAAATTTTAAAAATAAACGACTTATCTAAAAATATATACGTATTTATATTTCAATCATTATAATAATAACTTATTTTGCTAGAATACGAGTATTGACATATCAACGTACAGACGAAATTACCGGGCCTAGGAACATGAAATTTTGCGAATGTTTTCTTTTATGGCGAGCACTAAGAAATAAATTTTCAAAACTCACCTCTAAGGGGAGAAATGGGGCTCTAAAGTTTGTATGGAGATGTAATCTATGTTCACGCGAAACCTCTGGCAGAAGCTAATCACGTATAAATTGATGGTCGTCCATTAATGGTTTAGGATCTATATAATAATTCTTTATTGTCATAATTTACAATTTGGATATAATAAAGTGACAGTAATCTTACGTCAGACAGTGTGTTAAAACAGAAAAAAAAAGCAAACTTTTTTTAAACTAATTGTAAATAAACCTGCTGCCATGAGTGTGTATTTGTGTATCATAGTGTGTTAGTGTGTGCGATGGTGTGGCTGTGGGTGTGTTTGTGTATGTTAGTGTATTTATGCATGCGTCTGTGTATATAGAATTTACTAAAACTAGCACTCAACCAATCATTAATTTCTGTTAATTAAACCTACACAACAATAGAGTAAAGATTTACCTTATATCTTTATCAGACTTAAAAAAAACGAGATTTCATAAATTTCAACTGAATGATTTCTTTTTCTACTTTGTTTCAATGGTTAATTGATATGTTGATTCTTGTTTTTTCAGATTATTTTATTGTATTAGTTCACCTTAGGAGTAAAGTTGTTATGATTTGTAGGTAAAACCTTAAATATTTTATACTTGCAGGCGAGATGCCGATACAGGCGGAGCTGGAACCTGAGTTTCTTCAGGCTCTGGAGAACCACACAGTCACACAAGGACGTGACGTGCACTTCACGTGTGTCGTCAACCACTTATCCAACTATAGGGTAAGTAACAACATTTATTATTTTACAAAATTTTCATAAATGTGTAAGCAATTAGCGAATAAAATAATAAACTATCTCATATTTTATTCAGTTAGGCTTTTTGAGTCTGAGGGAATAACAAACATGCATCTCCGCTCCGCTCTAAGGGCGGGGGATGTCATTGGATGATTTTACCTACCATAAAAACAAAAAAAAACATACACACTGAAATAAAAAAAACAAACAAACTTGCGTTTTTTTTACTAATAACTGTTCAGAATGATAACGATAGTGGTTGGCTGCGGCGCAGCGTGTCGTGGGTTCGATTTCCGCATGCAACGAAATTTGTATAGACTACAGATAATTTTTCTGAATCTCGGTATATGCGGGTTTATATCTTTGTGAAGAAATCCACTACATAGAAGATAGGAATTTACTCCAAGTGTGGCAACGTAATAAAAAACTTTTTACAAAAATAAATACAACTCGAATGTAAAAAAAAAACACAAAAAAGTGCAAAATGTCTTTAATTTCGGAAGTCGGTGTTTCTGTAATAGTTGGTCTCTTCGTTATTAAACCTTCCGACTTCATCATCAGATCTTCCTTCAGTCACTCACTGACTACGTGACTACATGTATAAACAAAGCAATTTTGTTTGTTACAACATTTCTGCTATGATTTTTTTTAAGAGTTCCGTTCTATTTCTTCAAAGTTCATCGTCAGATCAAAAAATATTTTTATGGGACAAACTTGACCAACATATGGGTTTTTTTTTTTTTTTTTTTGAACATACATAAAAAAAATACACACAGCCGAACAAAGAACATCTTCCTTTTCGAAGTCGGTTAAAAAGAAGAGTCAGAGTATAATCTTAAAAAATAATAGTCTATCAAAAGAAAACGTTTGTTTCACAAAATTTGTGAGTAGCACATATATATTATATTACTTCTGAAGTATAAAAATACAATATTATAATTATAATCAAATTTTGTATTTCATACAATAAAATTTAAATTAACTCATCAAATTGTCAGCAAATCTTTAAATTATCAATAATGCTTCAGATAAATTAGCGGACAAAATGTCCCTTAACATGACGCGCAACGTTCAATATACGTACCTACCGCTGCAACGTTGCCTAGTGCCCCGCAACTTGCCCGAAAATATTTTACAACACATTCAGGTGACGCGGAATGTTGTTAGACAATTTGTCCCCTAATATATCTGAAGGTGACATTGAAATAAATTACAGTGGTCAATAAATTAAAACGTCTTTTTTTCAGTAGGAAAATCATCCAATGACATTAACCCGCTCTTGGGCGGGGCGGGAGATAGTGTCAGTGTCGGCAAGCTACCTATTTCTCGCCGTCCGCAAACCCGCGCCTACGGTGGCCGAAAATCGGGAACGGAATCCCGGCGACGGCTGGGGCGTGAGCGCCGTTGTCTCTCAAATTAAAATGTCATTAAAAGTTTATGTTAATAGATTCAATGATTGATTAATTAAAAGTATACCTATAAAGCTTTCAGAGTACTAATAAAATCTTTTTGAATAGCAATAGCATACTATTATGCATTAAATAGCTCTCATCATATTTTCTACTTTTTGTCGAGGTAGTCAATAATCTATCCACTTTTTAATTAAAGACCGTTAGGTTTAATTACTCCCTTATTCTTAACTACACTTTACCATTCAGCGCCACTTATCTATAAATTTATAATGAGAAGCTTTGGGACAACAAGTTCAGATCTTGAGTACGATGAAAGTTATTCCAGGACGAGTTATATTATTTGCAATAGCAGCATTACTTCGAACATGTTTAATCAATCCTAGAGCTTCAGTCAAACACAAATATGAACGTGCAATATTAACATAGAGTACTTTGTGGTGCAGACTTGCCATGTGGAGCTTAATAACATGAAAGTAGATATATTGGCCTCATCAGGAGACAAAGTCATTCTAAGGGCTTTGCTTGGAGTCTCGAAGGAGAACCAAGGTTACCGACATAGCCCGAAGGATAGCCAAACTTAAGTGGCAGTGGGCAGGCACATTACTTGCAGAACAGATGGTCGATGAGGACGAAAGGTTCTGGAGTGGTGACCACGTACCAGAAGACGCAGACGGAAGGTTTCCCACCAGGTGGGCCAATGACCTGGTGAGGTTCGCGGGAATCCGATATCCGATGAATACGAGACGCACAGAACCGGTTATTATGGTGACACTTGAGGGAGGCCTATGTCCAATACCTAGTGGACGTCTTTCGACTGAAATGATGATGATGATCAATTCAAAAAAATTGTATTTATCTCTCTTTTTCTTTTGGTTGGAAATCATCAAAGAAGTCTTCTGGATCTGGAAGCTAGAGGGAGTGTTCTGACACTGACTAAAACACATCAGTGTTCCTTCCTTGCCTTTGGTTTTCATGGCCACGCTAACTTTTTTAAACAACTCCGCGGGGACCATCACTGGACTCTGCACTCTGAATAAGCACCTTCACACAATAGGCATCACGGTTAGTCCCCCTCCCCTGTGCTGTGTATGCTTGGAGGGGGAGGAGACCATTGCACATGTTTTTTTTTTTTTTTTTTTTTATGGTAGGTAAAATCATCCACTGACAAATCCCGCCCTTGGGCGGAGCGGGAAGTAGTGTCAGACTCTTACTGACTAAAAACCTACCCCGTTCCTACGTAGCCTATCGTGCCGGGGTCGAGCATTCCTTTCGGAACTAACCCATGACCCCAGTAGGCTTCGACCCTGCCTGCCTGCAGTTAGCAGGCTGGGCCTCTTCGGTGTGCTGACAGCTCCTTGAGGCGCGCGGGAACAGAACGCGCCGTCGACGACTTGGGCTCGGTCCGGTCGGTTACCGGACGATCGGACAGCGTGCTACCCATTGCACGCCGTCCGCAAGCCCGCGCCTACGGTGGCCGGAAATCGGGATCGGAATCCCGGCGGCGGCTGGGGCGAGCGCCCCGTTGCCTCTGCCTGATGCGGTCGGCCTCCTCCTTTGCTAGCATTACTGCTTCGCAGAAAGAGGCGACCGCCTGCCATCCCTCCTCACTACGGACCATGGCCTGAACCAAGGCCCGGCGAGAGAGATCGTTGCCGCCGATCGCCCCCACGAGGACACGGCGATGCTCCGCCCAGGCGGGGCACACCTCTACAGTGTGCTCCACCGTGTCCTCCGGATGTTCCGCACAGTGGCGACACCCGGGCGAATCCTCCGCACGAATCCGGAACAGGTACTTAGCGAACTTTCCGTGTTCGGTAAGCACCTGCGTCGTGCGGAAGTTGAGAACGCCGTGAGGTCTTTCCAGCCACGCCTCAAGGATGGGCCTTATCGCCCCAATTGTGGCGCGCCCCGAACGAGGTTGCGATAGTCGTTGGCGCCATTTCGCCATGAGATCCCGCCGGAGCTCTGTCCGCCATGCCTCGACTTGTCGTGGCAGCGGAATTTCGCCCCGGCGTTGCATCTCCATGCGCTTGTCGTGCATGTGTGCAAGGACTGTTGCCTCCAGATCCCACGGCGGTTGGCCAGCAAGGAGGGTCGCCGCCTCGCGGGAGATCGTTCGGTACCCTCGCACCATGCGTATTGCCATGACCCTCTGGCACGCATTCAGCTGGGCCCTCGGTTGCTGTGTCAACGTCGGTGCCCACACCGGAGCCCCGTAGAGAGCCATGGACCGAACGATTCCCGCGTAGAGCTTCCGGCAGGAGGCGTCTGGTCCCCTGAGGTTGGGCAGGAGCCGCCCGAGAGCAGCCCCAGTCCGATTCAGTTTGGGAGCCAGACGTCGGAAGTGCTCCTTGAAGTTCCACCAGCTGTCGAGGACGAGTCCCAGGTACTTCATCGTCGACCCGACGCTGATGTGAACCCCTCCTACCGTTAGCTGGGAACGCGGTGGTGGCGCACCCCGAGGGCCGTGGAAGCACATGGCCTCGGACTTGTGCAGTGCCACCTCGAGTCCCAACTGCTGGATCCTGTCAACGACCATCGCAACCCCGCGTGTCGCTAATTCGACCGCCGTCCGGTACGACTCTCCCCGCGCTAGGACCAACGTGTCGTCCGCGTAGCAGACCACGCTGACCCCGTCGGGGAAGTCGCCGCGCAGCACGTAGTCGTACCCGATGTTCCACAAGGGTGGTCCTAGTACCGATCCCTGCGGAACACCGCACGACATCTCTCGACGTTTCCACTCTCCCTGGTGACCGGGGTAGATGATATACCTCTCCGATAGGTAGGCCTCGATCACACGACAGAGGTAGTCGGGCACCCGGTGGTACCGGAGTGCCGTTCCAATGCAACTCCAGGGCAGGGAGTTGAAGGCGTTGGCAATGTCCAAGGACACTGCCACGACACACCTGCCCTGGGACACCGCATCCCCCGTCGTAAGGGCTCGCACGCGCATGATGGCGTCCACCGTGGAGCGCATCCTGCGAAAACCGAACTGTCCGTCCGACAGGTCCGGCCCCACCCTTGCAAGGCGCGCGACGAGGCGGTTTGCAATGACTCTTTCAAAGAGCTTGCCCACCTCGTCGAGCAGCACAATGGGCCGGTACGCGGACGGAGAGTCCGCAGGGCGCCCAGGCTTCGCTATGAGGACCAAATTCCCCGTCTTCCAGCGAAGTGGGAACTGGCCCCTCTCCAGACATGCGCTAAAGAGCCCCCTCAATCGAGGCCCGAGAGCCTCCATAGCCAGGACCCAGGCCCGCCCAGGCAGGCCGTCAGGTCCTGGGGCGGTATTCTTGGCACTCAGCCTTCGTACCGCCACTCTCATCTCTACCTCGGTCACCTCTGGAACATCGTCGTCGTCGTCGTGGTCCGCGTCAGGTACTGCCGGTGTTGGCGGAGCCATAGACGGGGGGGAGTGTACCCCCCGCGTAGGGAACAGAGTGCTGACCACACCCTCCACGAGCTCGGGCCGGAGACTCTGAGTCAGTGGGGGAGCCCATGGACGGAGTTTCTCCCGTACCATCTTGTATGGGCGTCCCCACGGGTCTGCATTCAGAGACCCCAGCCAGACGTTGCGGGCCTCCATTTTGGACCGCTTAATCTCCGCTCGGAGGGTGCGCTTCGCTACCCTGTAACCCTCGTACAGCTCCGCCTCAACAGCCTCCGCATCCGGCGGGCGGTTGCGGCGCTTGCAGTACCTGGCGTACCGGCGTCGCGCGTGGTTGCACGCATTGCGCAATGCCGCAATCTCCGGCGACCACCAGTACACCTGACGCTTGGCACGTCCTGGACGGACTCGGGGCATTGACGCGTCGCAGATTTGCGACATGCCCTCCCGGAACCACTCTGCCTCGACGTCAATGTCGACAGGCCTGTCCGGTGCTTGCACCCAGGCCTGTACCGTCGCGGCTTCCAGGAGGAGCTCCCGGTCCATCTGCCTCAGCGCCCATCGCGGACCACAAGGGCTCCGCTGGACCGGCGCGGTCGAGGTTTGGGCGGAGACGTCAAACCGGATGTACCGGTGGTCTGAGAACGTCTCCACCCCCTCCATAACACGCCAGTCGACGACACGTGGTGCCAGATCGGGGCTGGCGAACGACAGGTCCACCACTGATTCGCCCCGCATCCGCACACACGTGGAAACAGAGCCCCGGTTTAGGAGGGCCAGGCCGGACTCCTCAGCCCAGGCCTCTACCGACCGACCCCGCCCGTTCGTGTAGCGGGAACCCCAAGCCTCGTTCCAGGCATTGAAGTCCCCGCAAACGACCACGGGGAGGTCCCTATACCCAACGACGACGTTTTTCAGCTCCATAAGGGAGATGTGGAGATCGCCGAGAGATCTGTTCGGGGACAGGTAGACGCCTACACCACCATTGCACATGTGCTCCTGGACTGTACAGGGATCACTGATACACGCACACGAACTTTAGGATCCCCGAACTCCCTTATTGACGCCCTGAAAAACCTGAGAGGCTTAATCAATTTTTGGAAAGAGGTGGGCTGGTTGGAATAAGCCCACCAAAGACTACAATGGTACGCATGGGACTAAGATCGGAAATACTCAGATATACATATACACTGTACAATGGTAAGCATGTGACTAAGTTCGGAAACCATACTCAGATATACATATACACTGTTAAATTTTGGTCGTTTTAATCCCGTGGAGGGTTGATTCGGTACATGAAACACAATCGATTTGTAAAGATAAAATTAAAAAATAAAGTACCTACTTTTTTTTCCTAAAAGACGAGTTAATATACGCATGTACGAAATAAATTTCTTTAAGCAGGTAGTTGTCAGTCGTTGCGTACTAACTATCTATAGTTCATTGGCCTCACTCAGCTGACGTTTACTTAAAGAAATTAATTTTGTACATGCGTAAATTAATTCGAGTTTAAGAAAATAGTACTTTAATTTTCTCTTTACAAATCAATAGTGTTTCATGTACCGAATCGACTCTCCGCGGGATTAAAACGACCAAAATTTAACGGTGTATACAACCCCGCAACACGTCCCCCTGTTTGATGATTCGAATCAATACTTGATTTGAATTAATACAAGTTAGCACTTTTTCTGAACTCATAATCGTCACCTCAAGTTTCTGTGATTTCAATAACTATGGCTGTAGTATGTGCGAAGGTGCCTATTTCTAGGTGATAGACTTTTAACAAACCTTTTCGCAGTTTCTACTATTTTTAATACTGGTACCGTCAGCTGCATCAATTGGCTACCCCACTCATATTAAAATATTTTAAAAAAGGTTACCAGTTGATGACGTTTGTAACCCAGTATTGAACGTTTTTAATGTAAACTTCGTACTTATGAGAAAATCATTATCATATTTTATTACACACCTTAATTTAACATAGAACAAACATTCAAAAAGCAACGATAAAAACATTTCCTGTGTAAAAAATATCGGTTCCTTCCCGTTACACTATAACGGAGCGTGTACGGCTCAAATCTCCTTACTTGTTGGCTACAAAAGGAAATTTCGACGAGTGCATTGTGGCGTATCGGTACAACTCGAATATCTTATAAAATCTCTGAAGGATTATCTTGAAAGGAAAGCGTAGTACTTGTTGTTGGTTTTGTTTTCGAAGTTTTAACCTATTTCGTTGTATTTAAAAAAAGTAGACTTAAGAATGCGTGCAAGAATAAATTCTTAAATTGTTTATTGAACGTCATAAAAATTTATGTGACGCCATAAAAATACGTTGATAAAGAGTCGAGCTTAACTCAAAGTTGAGTTTTCTTCCAGCAAACCATTGAATGATAAATAGAGATCACAATAGAGGGTAAGATTCAATATACAATTTTAAAATTACAAATAAAATAATACACAAATTTACCTACATAGAAATTAATTACAACATATAAAATCTAATATAAAAGAATATTTGAAGATACTAATGTATTTTTTTGCAACATAAGCTTTCTGTTATTTCAGCAAACATTTCAGAAAATATCTTCATTCGATCTTCATTATTTTATTCTTGATATTTATTAAATACTTTATCAAATTACTAACAGACACGATAGCGACTGAGTATACACTTGAAATATAATATTATTATCTTGAATTTGAACTAGAATATTTAAGAAATAAGAGTAAAATTAATTAATAATACAAAAGTAATACGAGTATATTTATTTATCTTAAGAGGATCTTATCGTTGGTATCAAAAATTGCATCGCAGATTTAGAAATATAACCTTCTGTCTAGTTATCCGTCACAGATGTCCAACTCTCAAAACTAATAACCTTTCAAGGTTAGGTGCCAGATTTCTAAGCATACATATTTGTGAATACGTATTTCTGGAGGAGAGCAGTGGTGATCGAGTGGTAGTGGCCCCGACTTACGAGTTGTAGGTCGCAGGTTCAAACCCAGACAGGCGCATTACTTTGTATAATTTATTTCATCACTACTGCTCTCAAAACGGTGAAGGAAAACATCCTGAGGAAACTGGCATATCCTAGAACCAAAATTTCGAAGACATGTGACATTCACCAACCTGCACTGGGTCCGCGTGGTGGATTACGGCCCATTCCCTCTCCTAGAGAGGAGGCCTGAGTCCCAACAGTGGGAACAAACAAAAAAAGCTGATGATGATGATGATGATTTCTGGGGGAACTGACTCCAAAGTCACAGTGAATAAGCTTAGTTTGGGAGCCAGGGAACCTATTAGTGTGTTCAATGTATGTTATGAATAAAGTTATTAGTTAAACTGTCTGTCTGTTTGTAACATGCTCACGAATAAACATTCATCATCATCATCATCATCAGCGTTTTAATAAAATAAACATTAACACAATCAAATCAATTTAACATTAACATAGATGTAGTTCAGGATTTCAAAACGCACATATGAAATTTTTAATTGACAGATTTAAGTTTCCTCTGTCTTTATATGGTTTTAGACTATATCTGTTAAACTAAGGCCTACTTTTTTTTATGGTAGGTACAATCATCCAATGACAAATCCCGCCCTTGGGTGGAGCGGGAAGTAGTGTCAGACTCTTACTGACTAAAAACCTACCCCGTTCCATTCTTTGCCTTGGTCCCAGGGCCCCGGGTGCCATTTTCACATACCCTTTGACTCGTGTTGTTATAGTTTTGTCGATAGAGTTTCGTAGCTTTGTATTTAAACTGTGAGCAGGCGTACACCAAGCGTATAATGTCAAATACGGCCGTGGACATTACTTCTTACAACGGTTTTGCCCTCATTTATGTACAAAATGATCTGAAGGAAACATACTCCCGGGATAAAAAGTATTCTATTCGCACGTATTACATGGTCTACCAAATTTAATCCAAATCCGTTCAGCTGTTTGAGCGTGAAGATCTTTACACTCAGACAAACATACATCGCCTTTATAATATTAGTGTTATATAGTACGCGGGCAAAGTCGTGAACTTTTGTAAATATTTTATAAGTAATAATAATTCATTTATTTGCAAACAAGTGTCACTGTTATAATAATAAAAGCTACGCTTCCTGAACTAGGTAGTTAACCTGCATCTCTGGAGACAGTTCATTTCATAATTCCATATTACAATTTGTTTGGTTGCTAGGTACAATATTAGCATTGTACCCAATTGTACCAACCTAGCATGTAAACAAGTAGTAATAGGTACTCCTTATTTGATACTTGATTGTATTTGATTGGCCTGCTGGTCTAGCAGTGACCCTGACTGCTTTACTGAAGGTCGTTGGTTATCGAACGACCCAAGACAAATGTTTGTGTGATGAGCACGATCATTTGTTTTGTGTCTGGATGTTATTTATCTATTATATTATTAATGTAGAAATATTTAAGTGTGTTTATCAGTTATCTAGTACTCATAGCACAAGCTCGGCTTAATTTGGGAGTAGACGACGTTGTGTGATAGTTGTGGAATATAATTTATTTATTAAAATATTAATGGCATAGCATCAGCCTTATAATGTTCCCACTGCTGGGATTCAGGCCTCCTTTCTAGGAGAGGGAATGGGCCGTAATTTATTTTTTATTATTTATTTATTTCTTTTTTTTTTTTTTTTCTTTTTTTTTATCCACCACGCGGGCTTTTTGGTTCTAGGACATGCCGGTTTCCTCACAATGTTTTCCTTCACTGTTTTGAGAGCAGACGTGAAATAAATTACACAAAGTAACGCACCTGGCTGGGTTTGAAACCGCGACCTACTACTCGTAAGTCGGGGCTGTTACCACTCGGCTTTTATATTAATATTAAAAATAAAATAAAAAATAAACATACTGCTTCATCAGTGAATGTACCTTTAAACTACCTTAGAAAAGTCAAGGTGGATAATAGGTCCTATGAGGCATATTTGAAACAAAACCTCTCGTGCACCAGATGACAAGCCAAGCATAAAATAAGTGATCCACACTCCGCTGCATCCAACTGAAACGAACACTTCATCCATCATAAAGTTTGTAATCTATGAAGGATTTTGCTCTCTACTCTCGGAGAAATCATGTTCTTGGAAAAGTAAAAAAATAATAATACTGAAATAACACATTTTTGACAAGAGAAAAGATAAATTGATTACGTTTTAAATAAACCTGTCATATCTTATCAGTTTGTTCATATTATTACACCAAGAATATAGAAAGCTGTCATTTATTTCAAGTAATAAAACAGAGCGACTTTGACAGCTAAGTGTTTTCAAATTAAATAAAGAACGATTAGGACCGAAATAAAATAGTTCTGCGCTGATAAGAAAATCTTACACCCGTATTTATAAACAAGTAAAACTAATTACTTGAGTAAAAGTAACTACTTTCTAAAATAACAATAATTTGTATTCTATAGTAAAAAAAATATTTTTTTAATAAAGTTTTTTAACCTCAAGTAATGACTTACTTAATAAGAATTTACTTAGCAACAAGTAATTACTTCGTTATAAATACGGGTGTTAGTTTTTTAAGAACGAAATCTTGCTTGAAAATAATTGCATTCATTTGTTTGCTTGACATTACTATTGCAGCTTAGCCTTATCGCGAGTGCAAGCCAAAACAATACAATTTAAATCAAAATAAGTACCTATTAAGTTTCATTTTCCCCTCATTTGGTTTGTTTCTTAAACTTAATTCTGTGTCATATCTTTACCTACTTCCTCTTTGGTTCGTTTTCCCTGCCTGAAGCTGGTATTAGGCTTTTTCCTCCAGGGATTTAGGTATATAGTTTATTTATCTATTTATAAAGAACAAGGTTCACTTAAAATGAGTTTAGATTAAGAATTTAGATTCAGATGGGTTTGCTATTAGGTATAATAACAACGTAATACTGTGTACATCAAAACTATATAAAAGTAAAATGGCCGATTTTTGCCAAATTACATGAAAAAATATTAAATATTACTACATATAATAACAAAGAGCTCCAGATAAAATTTAAGAAATATAAGAAGAAATAGTCAAAAACCTGACCGTAAATAACGTCAAAAAAGTTCAAAACAAATTCACTTTAAGCAGTCTGATACAGTTGATGGTGTTAAATCTATAATTGAACAATATATTTTTGCTACTATCTTTGGTTTTTTAACGTAGGTCATTAACGGCTTCTGCAGTTTCAAACATAACAATTGTGCTGCCATAAACTATTGTTCCGGATTTCCCTAGTCTAATATCGTTATATCGGTATATTCTTTTAGATTTTTTTTATATTCGCTCATACAATTTTATGTAAATAGAAGGATTTCCATACTCAACCAATGTTTTAGTTCACAAACACCTCAGAGTGTCTACATGTACTCGGTTAATAGCAATAAGCTCGAAACTTATTAGATACATGCAAGTTAAAACATAACTTGCGAAATGAGAATGTGTTATACGAGTAGGTACACCTCTAACTTATCCTTCAGAAAATACAAGCGCCTTGTAAAAAAATATTTAAAAAAGGCTTGTCACAACTTTCTCAAAAACATTTTAGGCCAATCATTGTCCAAAACCGACATTCTCCTGACCACAATATCTTCCAGTTAAACTATAATGGTAATAGAGTGTCATGTAACGTTATCTGTCATAGCATAAACTATAGACGCAAGTTACCACAGCGAATGCCAACATTCATCTTAATAGACGAATGATTAAGTGCCTCAGTTAACTGCTGCAGGCGTTTAGTTACCTGTAAAATTGGTTACATTAATATTATGAATGGGTACTCTTTATATAAATATACTATCGTAGCTGTTTGTTTTGGTTTACTTCAAAATAACAATAGTAATAATATTATTGCCTTTATTGGCCGGCCGTAATGAATATTGACGAGGAACAGAGCTCCCACCTCTGTTTTGTTTTACTGGCTGGCTTGAGTGGAGATTCGCATAAGCAAACGTACTCGGGAGAAGAATGAATAATACAGAAAGGTGCTGGTAAGAATCATGAGGAGAAAATTTATTGATGACTCTGATTGCGATATGTTTTTTTTTTTAATATAAACTAGTGCTTGCCTGCTATCCCACCTGATGGTAAGTAGTGATGCAATCGTTGATGGTGAAGCACACTAGTTTATTATGAGTCTATTCACTCTAGCCTTGAAGACACCTAAATTATAATCGGGTGGTGGTGTTTCAAAGATAGCAAAACAATATCGTGTCTTATGTTCCTTATAGTAGCGAGTTACAGAAAGCTAGATTTTTCAATTTTTTTTCAATTATATTTAGTATTTACCAGCGGCTTTGCTCGCGTGAAATTAGGTTCTCCATACAAACTTCATAGAACCTGTTTTATCTCCATAATGTCATGATTTTGAAAAATTCTTAGTGCTAGCGTTATAAAAAGAAGCCTTGTGCGAAATTTCACGCCTCTAAGGCCGGCTTTGGGTTTCGGCTGTAGTTTGATATGTCAGTCAGTCAGTTTCTTTCTTTTATAAATAGATTGTCATCCATACGTTAAATAGAATAAAAGATTATCTAGCTACTAATATTGAAGTAATAAAACAAATAACAACTTAAAATACTAACCTGATTCAAACATACTATTTGAGATTACAGTCTATCATAAGAATCTTCAAATTCAATGTGGATTAAATTCTTTTTCTCCAAAGTAAGCATTACCAGTTCCATAAAGTTGTAACTGAAATTCATCTACTTTCACAGTAATACAAAAATAATAAAAAAATCTTGCATTATACAATTGCAAGTACTGATTGATCATTTACTACGGTTGGTGCTTTATACACTGTTACAGCACCAACAATCGTAAGTGATGCACATTTCAGTTGATTACTATCAGATTAAGGATAGCGTAAATAGATGTTATAAAAGTCATTTTAGGTTACTGTGCTGCACTTTTTACTGGTAGCAAGTCATTTGCCGATTAGTCATTACCCACCTTAAAAATAAAGTATTGTGAACTTCTGTCAAACGAAAAACATTTTATCTTTGTTATTCCATGAAATTGATCATTCCCCGCCATATTTGATACGGAAAAAATCATTTTTCAACACTTTATTTTTCTCTAATGGTTTTTTCGTTACTTTCATAAATGACGAACAACGAAGTCCTAAAAACTCACAACTTTGCTACCTCAAAATCCAATTCTTATAAACCAGGACATTTCCGTATTTTATTAAGTATACAAAAACATTATTTGTTCTTACCATATACATAGACTGAAAAGCCAGATACTTTTGTTGCCGTAAAGCGAAATAAAATCGCGGAGAGACTTCTGGAATAACACCATTTTATTGAATTTGAAACGTGTGAATCAAAATAATGTGAAGAATATAAAGCAATCGGATTTAGCCTCACTATTTTCAGTGTTTCTCTCATAAAATATGCTTTCTATATCGCTAGAAGCGCTTTTCACTATTTTTAAATAAGTGTAATATAAGGCAGAATATTGCAATATCAAACCACTTTAGATAGGTAACGTGTAGGTAACGTATGTTTTTTTTTTTCTTTTCTTTTAATTTCCTGTAGAAAACACATATATTTTTATAGTACATGGCAGCAAATGCATCAAGTCAGTCTTTTGGGAGGGTTAAAAAAACTTCATTGGGGTACTGAGGTCGTCAGAACTAATAATATTCCTAGCACCATTTTATGGAGATCTCTGTTGCTTCAAATTGCTCTACTGTTTCAATGATCACACGTATATTATTAAGGCGAAAGTTTGAATTATATGCTTACTAGCGACCCGCCCCAGCTTCGCACGGGTGCAATGGTGATATTAATTATATTATTTATGTATTATACATATAAACTTTCCTCCTGAATCACTCTATCTACTAATAAACCCGCATCAAAATCCATCGCGGAGTTCTAAAGATCTAAGCATACATAGGGACAGACAGCGGGAAGCGACTTTGTTTTATACTATGTAGTGATATGTTTGTTACTCTTTCACGCGCTCAAACAGCTTTTTTACTTAAAGAAATCAATTTCGTACATGCATAAATTAATTCGAGTTTAAAACAACAAAAAAACTTTATTTTTCATTTTTATCTTTATAAATCGATAGGTTTTCGTGTATGTATGAAAATATTTTGTGTCGGGGGTTTTTTTAATTTTATTATTATTTATTTGAGTAATAATACTTGGCTGGCCTGATTGTTAATTTCTCACAAACATTTGTAAGCCCTGTGGCATAACATAGCGCGCTCTTTATTACACCATCATCATTGTAATAACAATAAGTAATGGTTAAACGAATGCATAAATGACTTATACCGCGGGTGATGCCACTTGCAAAAGCTAGTTATATATATTATTACGTTGACACACAACTCACAAAATTTAACCAAGTCTACATCATAATATTCACTAGGAATCCATTTTAGAATAATCAAACTGCTGAGCTTCACTCGATAAAATACCATCAAAAACCTTCATATGCAAAATACTTTTAATAGCTCCATTTTACGTTTATGTCATGCAACGAACATCTTTTGTGCTTTTAAAGGTGCAGGTTCAGAAAAGAACTTCTTTCTCAAGCTGGTATTTGACCAAATACCAGCTTGATGCACTGGAGTCGATTGAGAAGCAAGCCGAGATGGTAATGATAATAGGTCAGGTCTTGAGCATCGATACCGAGTTGCTAGCCTGTCGATTTTCTATCATTTACATTTCAGGGAGTGTGATTTGGAATTGCACAATTTAATTCCACCAAACCCGTTTCATCATCGGTCAGTACGTACGGCGTTGCGCCACAAGTACATGGTGGACATCCTACTCATACGCACAAAGCGTTTGGTGCGTTCAGTTAAGAAGTGGAATTCCCTGCCGAAGTCTGTGTTTCCTGTTAGCTAGAACCTAGAGGTCTTTAAGTCAAGAGTGAATAGGTTACTTCTAGGCAAGCGTGCCCGAGGTGTTCCGTACACGAACCTATCCATAATAAAAAGACAACTTACAAATTAGATTACTGCCAACTTTTAAACATGAAGTTCCATTAAAATACGAGTAGTATTGGGTATGCATTAATAAATTGTTTTGCTCAAATAAATTCGTGAGGATTAATTAACTAACACCTAAGAAGTCCTCACTCCACTGCTTAGGTGTTTTTTTTCCAGGGGGTAAAAATCATCCAATGACATCTCTCGCCCTTGGGTGGAGCGGGAGATAGTGTCAGACTTTTACTGACTAAACTCACCCCGTCCTTCATTGCCTTTCATACCGGAGCCGAACTTTCCTTTCAGAAAACGATCCTTGGCCCCAGTAGATTTCGACCCTGCTGGACCCCTACGGTTTGCGGACAACTTTTTGAGTCACGCATGGAATACTACGCGCCGTCGACGACTTAGGATCGGTCTAGACGGTTACCGGACGGTTGGACGGCGAGCTATCCATAACTCGCCGTCCGCAAGCTTGCGCCTACGGTGGGAAATCGGAATCAGAATCCCGGCGGCGGCTGGGGCGTGAAGCCCGTTGCTTCATGCAAGCGACCTCCTCCTTTGCTAGCATTACTGATTGGCAGAAGGAGACGACAGCCTGTCACTCCTACTCGCTTCGGACCATGGCCTGCACCAAGGCTCGGAGCAAGAGATCGCTGCTACCGATCACCCCTACGAAACTACGGCGGTGCTCTGCCCAAGCAGGGACACACCTCTACCGTGTGCTTCACCATGTCCTCCGGGTGGTACACACAGTGGTGACACTCGAGCGTCGCTTCCACACGAATCCGGTGCAGGAACTTCCCGAACTGACCATGTTCGGTGAGAACCTGTGTCATGTGGAAGGTGAGGACGCTGTGAGGTCTTTCCAGCCACTCCTCAAAGAGGGGACTTACCGTCATATTTATGGTGCACCCAATGTATAGCAACTATGGAAAAAAAAATCAGTACCTACAGAATGAACAAAAACGCATCGTAACTTTCACAGAAAGTACTTTTTCGTAAATTTATTGAAAAACGTCGTTTGAAATCAATCACCCCATAGAGAAATATAAATATCTATACATTTTGTCGAAATTTCGCTACATTGTTCTCATATGTATCTGCGTCTTAGTAATTTTGAACAACTACTGCTTAGACCCATATTCAATTATTTTAATTAATTATTAGATATAACATAATTATACAATCTGGTACATATTTAACATTCTGCAAGGCCCCTTTACCTTAAATCCTAGACCGTAAAAAAAACAAAAAAAAAAACAAAATAAGGCTAAAAAGCAAAGAAGAAAAAAGAAGACGAAGAGAAAAGTAGAGAGAGAGGGGAGTAGTAGGAGAGAAGGCTAGAGTGAATAGACTTTTAATAAACTAGTACACCTCACCATAAACGATTGCATTACTGCTTAGCATCAGGTGGAATCGCAGTCAAGCACTAATTTATATAATATATAAAAAAAACATCTACTTACCTAATCCACAGATACCTAATCTGTTCAGTTACTCGTCGCAACATTGTTGTGCACTTTATATTTGTTATTAAAAGCAAAAATGAACCATGTGAGTTAAGAGCATTAACTTACTTACTTACATGGAAGAATAAATTAACTTTAATACACACTAAAGCTAATTAACGAACTACTCCTAACTTAAACACAAGAACGGCAAAGCATAAATCGTGTCTATAACTCAAATGAAACAGTATGTAAACATCTAACTATGAAAGCTTGCACGGTAACAAAAAGTGGTAGTTGCGACAAGTGCTCGCATTCAGCCGGCAGCACTAGCGCTTACGCTGAAACTCCGCGGAAATAATTCTCACAAACAATGAAATTGTTACTAATTTATTTTCCAACCGCAACAAAGCGAGATGTCACATGAAAAATGCTCGGGAGCGGCGCGGATGAGACACCGTGCATTCCTCCCGCGGAACTCCCCACAATTTCACGTGTCGCACCCTCAGTTTTACATTTGCTATAGCGTTTAAGTCACATTAAGTTTCGTCTTCACTGTGAACAATACAAACGATTTAAAACTCGCGAGAGCTCCCGGGAAATGCGAGCGATTTATGACATTAATCCTAGATATAAAATGAAATTTCACGCTCGTATGCAACGGTACTGAACCGTTTTGTTTCGTAGACACCCGCTCTAATTACATTGTTAAATTTAGCTTCCGGCGGTTTCAGATATTCTTGGCTTTGATTAAACTTCATATGGCGCATCTGTTTTATAAATGTGTACTGTTTGTGTCAATATGAAGCCAATTCTGTCTGTATTGTCTCGTAGTCAATATTTATATTGTCGCAACAGATTATAAGGAATCCAATATGGCTTTGGTCGAACTGAGAAATAATGCCAATATTATTTTTAGGTGGCGTGGATTAAGTCAGACTCGAAGGCGATTCTGGCCATACACACAAACATGGTGGCGCTGAACCCACGGCTAGGCGTCACTTACAACAACCACAATACGTGGAAGTTGCACGTCAGCAACGTGCAAGCCAACGACTCGGGCACGTACATGTGCCAAGTCAACACAGACCCTATGAAGAGTCAGGTAAGCTACACTTTGTCACCTACTGCGCTTACGTACTTAAGTTTACAAAGTATCAAGTTATTTCGTAGAGAACGCTCTAAAACTTTAAATGTTACATTTGTAAACAGGATAGCATTCGTTTCCTTTTTGAAGAGGACTTGTGAACACAGCAATACTTGTGTAAGTTGTGAAACAACAAGAAGTGTTCAATCAAGCAGCGAGTGCTACAAGCACTTATTCCATTTCCCAATAAATTATAATGGAGCACATTGCAAGGGCGAGTGAACTTGTGATTAAGTGCAGTACAAAAATCGATAATAGTGAAGTGAAATTACACTATGACGATATAGAATAAAGTTTAATATTTTATTAGACTTCCGTCCCTCAAGAGGAATGTATGTTATGTCACTGTTCATTCAAGAATTTTATCTCGAAGCGTATTCAGTCAATAGGAAATATGTTAGACACCGGGCATTTTTTCTGACTTTATTAAGTATTTTAAATTTACTGAAAATATAAACACTAAGTTAAACTACGGTTACGGCATCAAGGATTATAAAGCGCTTTATTTACTTTTCTAACTCACGGACGTGTTTCAAACATTTTACATTAAAACCTCGATGTAATCCTATCCAAATATTTAAGCAGGTAATTACTTCAAAATGTAGGTTTTTTTTTTTTTTTTTTTTTTTATGGTAGGTAAAATCATCCAATGACAAATCCCGCCCTTGGGCGGAGCGGGAAGTAGTGTCAGACTCTTACTGACTAAAAACCTACCCCGTTCCTTCGTAGCCTATCGTGCCGGGGTCGAGCATTCCTTTCGGAACTAACCCATGACCCCAGTAGGCTTCGACCCTGCCTGCCTGCAGTTAGCAGGCTGGGCCTCTTCGGTGTGCTGACAGCTCCTTGAGGCGCGCGGGAACAGAACGCGCCGTCGACGACTTGGGCTCGGTCCGGTCGGTTACCGGACGATCGGACAGCGTGCTACCCATTGCACGCCGTCCGCAAGCCCGCGCCTACGGTGGCCGGAAATCGGGATCGGAATCCCGGCGGCGGCTGGGGCGAGCGCCCCGTTGCCTCTGCCTGATGCGGTCGGCCTCCTCCTTTGCTAGCATTACTGCTTCGCAGAAGGAGGCGACCGCCTGCCATCCCTCCTCACTACGGACCATAGCCTGAACCAAAGCCCGGCGAGAGAGATCGCTGCCGCCGATCGCCCCCACGAGGACACGGCGATGCTCCGCCCAGGCGGGGCACACCTCTACAGTGTGCTCCACCGTGTCCTCCGGGTGTTCCGCACAGTGGCGACACCCGGGCGAATCCTCCGCACGAATCCGGAACAGGTACTTAGCGAACTTTCCGTGTTCGGTAAGCACCTGCGTCGTGCGGAAGTTGAGAACGCCGTGAGGTCTTTCCAACCACGCCCCAAGGATGGGCCTTATCGCCCCAATTGTGGCGCGCCCCGAACGAGGTTGCGATAGTCGCTGACGCCATTTCGCCATGAGATCCCGCCGGAGCTCCGTCCGCCATGCCTCGACTTGTCGTGGCAGCGGAATTTCGCTCCGGCGTTGCATCTCCATGCGCTTGTCGTGCATGTGTGCAAGGACTGTTGCCTCCAGATCCCACGGCGGTTGGCCAGCAAGGAGGGTCGCCGCCTCGCGGGAGATCGTTCGGTACCCTCGCACCATGCGTATTGCCATGACCCTCTGGCACGCATTCAGCTGGGCCCTCGGTTGCTGTGTCAACGTCGGTGCCCACACCGGAGCCCCGTAGAGGGCCATGGACCGAATGATTCCCGCGTAGAGCTTCCGGCAGGAGGCGTCTGGTCCCCTGAGGTTGGGCAGGAGCCGCCCGAGAGCAGCCCCGGTCCGATTCAGTTTGGGAGCCAGACGTCGGAAGTGCTCCTTGAAGTTCCACCAGCTGTCGAGGACGAGTCCCAGGTACTTCATCGTCGACCCGACGCTGATGTGAACCCCTCCTACCGTTAGCTGGGAACCCGGTGGTGGCGCACCCCGAGGGCCGTGGAAACACATGGCCTCGGACTTGTGCAGTGCCACCTCGAGTCCCAACTGCTGGATCCTGTCAACGACCATCGCAACCCCGCGTGTCGCTAATTCGACCGCCGTCCGGTACGACTCTCCCCGCGCTAGGACCAACGTGTCGTCCGCGTAGCAGACCACGCTGACCCCGTCGGGGAAGTCACCGCGCAGCACGTAGTCGTACCCGATGTTCCACAAGGGTGGTCCTAGTACCGATCCCTGCGGAACACCGCACGACATCTCTCGACGTTTCCACTCTCCCTGGTGACCGGGGTAGATGATATACCTCTCCGATAGGTAGGCCTCGATCACACGACAGAGGTAGTCGGGCACCCGGTGGTACCGGAGTGCCGTTCCAATGCAACTCCAGGGCAGGGAGTTGAAGGCGTTGGCAATGTCCAAGGACACTGCCACGACACACCTGCCCTGGGACACCGCATCCCCCGTCGTGAGGGCTCGCACGCGCATGATGGCGTCCACCGTGGAGCGCATCCTGCGAAAACCGAACTGTCCGTCCGACAGGTCCGGCCCCACCCTTGCAAGGCGCGCGACGAGGCGGTTTGCAATGACTCTTTCAAAGAGCTTGCCCACCTCGTCGAGCAGCACAATGGGCCGGTACGCGGACGGAGAGTCCGCAGGGCGCCCCGGCTTCGCTATGAGGACCAGTTTGCCCGTCTTCCAGCGAAGTGGGAACTGGCCCCTCTCCAGACATGCGCTAAAGAGCCCCCTCAATCGAGGCCCGAGAGCCTCCATGGCCAGGACCCAGGCCCTCCCAGGTAGGCCGTCAGGTCCTGGGGCGGTATTCTTGGCACTCAGCCTTCGTACCGCCACTCTCATCTCTACCTCGGTCACCTCTGGAACATCGTCGTCGTCGTCGTGGTCCACGTCAGGTACTGCCGGTGTTGGCGGAGCCATAGACGGGGGGGAGTGTACCCCCCGCGTAGGGAATAGAGTGCTGACCACACCCTCCACGAGCTCGGGCCGGAGACTCTGAGTCAGTGGGGGAGCCCATGGACGGAGTTTCTCCCGTACCATCTTGTATGGGCGTCCCCACGGGTCTGCATTCAGAGACCCCAGCCAGACGTTGCGGGCCTCCATTTTGGACCGCTTAATCTCCGCTCGGAGGGTGCGTTTCGCTACCCTGTATCCCTCGTACAGCTCCGCCTCAATAGCCTCCGCATCCGGCGGGCGGTTACGGCGCTTGCAGTACCTGGCGTACCGGCGTCGCGCGTGGTTGCACGCATTGCGGAATGCCGCAATCTCCGGCGACCACCAGTACACCTGGCGCTTGGCACGTCCTGGACGGACTCGGGGCATTGACGCGTCGCAGATTTGCGACATGCCCTCCCGGAACCACTCTGCCTCGACGTCGATGTCGACAGGCCTGTCCGGTGCTTGCACCCAGGCCTGTACCGTCGCGGCTTCCAGGAGAAGCTCCCTGTCCATCTGCCTCAGCGCCCATCGTGGACCACAAGGGCTCCGTTGGACCGGCGTGGTCGAGGTTTGGGCGGAGACGTCAAACCGGATGTACCGGTGGTCTGAGAACGTCTCCACCCCCTCCATAACGCGCCAGTCGACGACACGCGGTGCCAGAACGGGGCTGGCGAACGACAGGTCCACCACTGATTCGCCCCGCATCCGCACACACGTGGAAACAGAGCCCCGGTTTAGGAGGGCCAGGCCGGACTCCTCAGCCCAGGCCTCTACCGACCGACCCCGCCCGTTCGTGTAGCGGGAACCCCAAGCCTCGTTCCAGGCATTGAAGTCCCCGCAAACGACCACGGGGAGGTCCCTAAACCTAACGACGACGTTTTTCAGCTCCATCAGGGAGATGTGGAGATCGCCGAGAGTTCTGTTCGGGGACAGGTAGACGCCTACCACTGCAATGTCCCCGAACCGTGCTGCCACGCAACCTCGTCCCCTCGTGACGCGCTCGAGGGGCGGGGTACCGGCGGCGGTCGACCTAATTAAAGTCACCGAGCCGTCCAGGTCCTGAACCCAGTCTCCACTGGGCAGGACATAGTACGGCTCGGAGACTACGGCGACATTGATCGACCACTGCGCCATGCTCTGGAGCAACAGATCCTGAGCGGGGGCGCAGTGGTTGATGTTCGCCTGGAGGAGACGTAATGGAGCTGTTATTGACATTCCATTACGATCTCCTCCTGAGCCCCTCGTGGAGGCACTGCCGCGGCGGTTGTGGCGGCGATAGCGGCGGCGGCTACGGAGGCGGCTGCGGCGGTGAGGACGTTACCGGGGATGGGCCGGACCCTGTTCTTCACCTTGGTGGGGGGGTCGCAGGACCTGCAACCAGCCTGGTGATCCGCCTTTTGGCCTGCCGCCGCACATGCGTAGCAGTGCGGCGACTCACGGCATTCGGCGACCTTGTGACCAGGCTGACCGCATTTGAAGCAGCGGTCACTGCGGTCCACCTCCGCGGCGCAAAAGGCACCCGCGTGGTGTCCCACGCGGCAGCGGTAGCACCGCAGAGGTCTGGGCTCCAGCAATCTCACCTGGGCGGAGACCCAGCCCACTAGAAGCCTTCGGCCCTCCCCGGTGATGGTTTTGGCCGCCGTCACGGGACAGCTGACCGTTACGGCTCGCATGCCCGTGCCATCAGTGCGGATGGTGCCCGCCCGAACCTGATCGGCTGTGCACCCTCCCGCACCGACGATGGCGGCCACCACCTCGTCGACCCCAACAGAGTCGTCCAAGCCCATGATGCGCATCTCGATGCACTTCGTGGGCCTGGACACTCGGGCCTCCTCCGCGTCCAGGGACTCCCTGAGCCTCTTGGCCAGGGCGTCTGCCGCTGGGCCACTGGACGCGCCAGGGACCTCCAGCATTTGGGCACCGGTTACGGTGCGCCGCATGCGGAAGCCCTCAGAGGCTCCGAGCTCCTTCAGGTGGGGCAACACCGCCCGCCTCGCCTTGTCCATGACGGACTTGTAGGTTACGCCCCTCTTTTCCGCTTCAGGCTGTAGCGTAATTACTACAGCCTCGGATTTAGGGGCGCGAAGCCTTGCCGCCATGGCGCGCTTCTTGCGCTCTAGCCGCCTCGCGCGCTTTCTGCTCGCCCTAGCCGCCTTGCCCGCCTTCCTCTTGGCGCCGACCACCGTCCACTCGGTGTCGGCTGAGGGCTCTGCAGGCGGGGGAGACGGTCTGGCAACCGCCCCGGCACGTCTTGCTGGTTTAGCAGCGGGGGCAGGCGCAGCCTTGCTCTTTGGGGGAGGAACAGTCCCTCCCTGCCGCCGCTGCTGCTGCTTGGCCACCGGGGCCGGCCTTGTTGGCTCCGATGTCACAGCCCTGCGCCCAGCTGGGCCCGACGAGCCCGCCTTTGGCGTCGCAGCCGTGGCTGCTGCGGCAGCAGCGTAAGAAGCCACCTTTTTTTGGCCGGAGGCCGCGAGCGGAGGACGCAGGACGATGCCCTCCAGGACGGAGAACTGTCGCTGCACTCGCTCCTCAAACTTCTGCTGCTGCTGCTGGTACTGCTGCTGGAAAGCACCCAGCTCCTGCCGCAGCAGGGTCAGCAGCTCGTTTTCCGGCCCGGGCAGGGGCTGGGACTCGCCTTGCCCTCGCTTGCGTCCCCCTTCTGGGGCCACTTTGGATCCACCTCCCTGGCGACAGGCTAAGTCCGCCTCGAGCCGCTCAATCCTTCGATTGAAGCCTATTTTGAGTGGCTCAAACACTATCTCCAGCCCCTCTGTAATGGAGATGGCCCCCTGGGACATGGCCTTCTCCTTCGTGGCGTACTTACGCTTTTTTGACACGGCCGTTAAAGCGTCCGTGACAATCTTGCCAAATTTGGCAAGCGCCTCCCTCATGCCGTCTGACTCACTGTCAGATGGCTCCGGCGCCGATCGGCCGACTTGGCCGCTGGTTGTCGGGTGTCGCGCCTCCCTGGCGATTTCCAGCGTTCGCTGGGTGGCTGCCTCCTGGGCAGTAAGCCCCCTCCCCCTTCCGAACTTGCGGCCCACTCCCCGCCCGGAGGAGGAGATCTTCCGGGCCGAAGCTTCATCAGAGGACGATCCCTGACCGTCCCCTGGCAAGTGGCGCTTTCGGAGGAACTCGTTCCGCTTAGGACACGGTTCCTCCACCTCCATGCTCTCCGAAGTGAGCGAAGACGCGGCATCAGAGTCCGACGCCGCGTCTCCACTCACCTCCCTTAGGCCGAAGCTCCTTACGGCCTGTCCTGTACCTGCCGGCGCCGCGGACGTGCTGGGAACGGGTCCCAGGGACTCCGCAAAGCGGGCAGGTGAGCCACCCTGGCTCAATGCGTCCTCAAGGGACGGTACAGGGTCCGGAGACCCAAGGCGGCAGTTGCCCCCCCCAGAATACGAGGGGCAGCCCGAGCACTGCTCGGGGAGGGATTCTCCTACAATGAGGTACCCTCCTGGGGTAGTTAATTTTTTACTACTCGCCATGGTTTTTGCTGAACACAGCTTTGCCTTATTTTTGAAATGGGGTGGGGTCCCCATTATCACGTTCGCCATCCTGGTCATGTCTGATGAACAGACACGTACCGGAGGCGAACCCACTTCTCCAGAATCGCCGCCCAAGAGCACCAACAGCTGGTTGTGCCGATGCTCCTGAACTGCGCACCCTCTGTGGCGGTCCGACTGGACTCCGCCATGTGTGTTCCTCTTGGTCTGGTCTCTCCCTTGAGGCCTTCCGGCATGAGTAGCTCTACCGGCATAGCCCTCAAGATCACAGAGACACGCAAGCCCCACCACGACGACAACGTGGGAACACAGGCGGTGGGGTTCAAAATGTAGGTGATGATATTAGGTGTTTATCAAATTAGGGTGTAATTAGTTTTCACCACAAACTCGATATCAATCAGACTTATGTAATTTGTCATCATCGTTTAGAAATGTTATATGTACATACGTTGTGATTAAATAAAAAAGTAGATAAATGTGTATCTAACGGCGATCGATGATATTGTCGATTTTTTTATTTGTGCTGGTATCAGTACTTTGACTTTGATTTGATATAATGGAACTACCTGACCTATAGATTATTGGTGGCATCGATCGGTCAATCAATTGGTGTGGTAACACCCTCAAGGTTCATTGATAGTTCGATCCTGCGATATGTTAAGACAAATATGATTCCTACGAGGTTAATAGAAATATCGATATATAAGTCTAAAGCTTCTAAAGAAAAAATCTGTATGCCCACACGACAGAAGTGAACACTTCATCAAGACGAGTTAAATATGTATAACACAAAATCATGATCGTTCGGGTAAGGTCGGCTGGCTTGAGTCGACTTAACCCGAATAACCGTTACATGGCCGAGAGTAATGGCACAGTCTTATTTACTACCCACAAAATAAAGTGTTAAGCGCGCCTAAAAAGGCTTTCTCTTCAAAAAAAAAAAAACAAAGATAAACCTATTTAGTGCACAGTAAGCCAACTCTAATCCATCATCCAGCAAACATCAGGACACTCCCTCTACAGCCGAAACAAAAGACGTCACTAATAAAGCCTAACAAGCACAATTATTTTTGCTAGATGGGTCATTTATCCGTGGTGATCCCTCCGGACATAGTGGACAGCGTGACGGAGGGCAGCTCGGCGCAAGAGGGCGGCAGCATAAGATTGACGTGCACCGCAACCGGGGTGCCACCGCCCACCGTGTTGTGGCGGCGGGAACACAACCGACCTATAGTGTTTAGACACGACGGTGGCAGGGAGAGAAAAGGTAAGTTTATTTTTAGATTTTAGTTTCTATTTAAATTACTTAAATTTAAAAGCTCCTATCACTTTTTAAAATAAATTCCTACCGTGTACGTTTGCGATAAATTAGAAAACTACTGATCAGATTTTCACATCATATTTTGTTATAAATGACATAAATCAGTGCTTGACTGCGATCCCACCTGATGGTAAGTAGCTTGATGCAATTGTTGATGGTGAATCATTCTAGTTTATTAAGTCTTCACGGCTAGAGTAAACAGTTCTAGCCTTAAAGACACCTAGATTATAATCGGACGGGAAGACTTAGACGTATTTTATTTAATCAAACGGAAAAAAAATATGAGGAAGGTTTAAGTGTATAAGTAGTTAATAGAACAATATACATATTATAATATTATATTATAGTAGAGAAACGGGCAGTGGTAACGGCCTCGACTTAAAGGTCGCGGGTTCAAATTCAGCAAGGTGCTTTACTTTGTGTAATTTATTTCATCATCACTTCTCTGCGGTGACGAAAGTCAATGGCCAATGTGTGTTGCCAGTGATGACATATAAATAGGTCCCAGAAACGTGGTCGCTCACATAGGGCCTCATCAGAAAGCTTAAAGTTACCCAAAGGGCAATGAAAAGGGCTATACTCGGAGTTCCCTTGCGTAAACGTATCAGAAATGAAGATATCCGCTGGAGAACCGAAGCTACCGACATAGCACGAAGAATCGCTAATCCTACCTAAGTGGCAATCGGCAGGGCACATTGCTCGCAGAACATATGGCCGTTGGGGCCAAAAGTTCTGGAGTGGCGACCGCGTACACAAAAACGCAGTGCTGGAAGGCCTCCTAAAAGGTGGTCCGATGACCTAGTGATAAAGTAGCGTAGTGAAAGAATTACCAACAAAAATAGAAATCTATACCCTTCAAAATATTAGCACATAGACTAACAACCCACTCCAGCATAGAGTGTTGTTAGAAATCTTTGAAATTCTGGGCTTTACTTTACTACATGCATAATAATCAACCTTATAATGTTCCCACTGCTGAGACGCAGGCCCAAGTGTCGCCATAACGACCGGTCCTGTGCGTCTCGCATCCATCGAATTCCAACCCTCACCAGTATTTAAAAGAACGGCATTTTATTGTGATTACTTTTCAAAGTGGGTATACACCGTTAAATTTTGGTCGTTTTAATCCCGCGGAGGGTGGATTCCGTACTTGAAACACTATCGATTTATAAAGATAAAATTTAAAAATAAAGTACTTTTTATCTAAAACTCGAATCAATATATGCATGTACGAAATTAATTTCTTTAAGTACCATTATCTATAAGTGCGGGTTTTATTATATTAGTATAGATATTAGGTTTCTCTTTGCAGTGATGTCGGCGTTAATACTGATCTTATTTAGAAGTGGCGGCGACAGAGGGTTATCTTTGTGTTGTAGTTTGATTGGACTTCTGCTGTGGTTGTAATTGGTTAACATAAACCCACTAAGGCTGCGGAAATACGAAGAGGTTTCTAGTCTCTATGTATAGTTTGGACTGCAGCTCCACTATAAATTTGATTTGGCTAATAGTTTTGTTATAGAAATATGCATTCTAGACACTTGAGATCATCGGAGAATTTGAAACTTTTCATGCCCTCGCATTCTACTAAGTTTTGCGACAAGTCGTTTGCGATTCAGGCGGTGCGTTTGTGGAACGCGTTGCCATTACCCCAAAAGCAAGCTCAGTCACCAGGTTCATTTAAAAATCTAGTTAAAGACCATTTCCTGTCTCTTTAATAATTCTATTATTGTTCTACTTAATTTATTTCTTCAACCAACCGTACTTTATTCTTTTCCCTTTTTTTAATGAAATTATGTAACTTATTACAATATGAATGTAAATACATCTATATATATATATATATATTACTTTTTATTTACTTATTTATAAGTATTATACAGTATTTTGTTAGCAGTACACCACAGACTACCCTCTGTAATATTTAAGTCCTTACGATCCATCCTAAGGTTGTCTGGAAGATATTGTTATCAGCGATAAAACCGCTATTGTACCCGTAGATTTAGATTTATATACAGTTTGTGTAGCTTTTTTGGTGTACAATAAAGTTTTATTCTATTCTATTCACAACTTGTACATTTTCTATGGATAATCTGCCTCGCCGTTTCCCTACTATATGGATTCGGCTTCCAGTCTAACAACCCATTGAGTGGGTCTTAAGTTCATGTGTCCCCTAGATGGGGCAGAGGGCGTCCATAGTGCGCCGCCATCCCGTTCGGTCTTAAGCTTCGCGTTTTATTTCGCTCCAGGTCTTTCCTATATTCTTCGTCTCTGCGATGACCGTTCGTCGCCAGGTCTGCTTAGGGCGACCACGTTTTCGCTTTCCTTGGGAATTCCAGTCCAGGGTAGGTTAGGTTCCATTGAGTGGGTACCGCACCCTTTTTTCCGGTGGGAAAAGCATCCAATGACATCTCCGCGCCCTTGGGCGAAGCGAGAGATTGTGTTAGACTTTTGCTGAGTACAAACGCACCCCTGTTCCTTCGTTGCCTTTCATACCGGGGCCGAGCCTTTTTCAGAAAGCGATCCTTGGGCTCAGTAGCCTTCGACCCTGCTGGACTCCTACGGTTTGCTGAAAACTCCTTGAGGCGCGCGTGAAATAATACGCGCCGTCGAGGACTTGGGCTCGGTCTGGATAGTTGCCGGACGAGTGGACGGCGAACTACCCATTGCTCGCCGTCCGCAAGACCGTGCCTATGGTGATCGAATATAAAAAAGGCAAGACTGGTGTTAGATTATTTGGATTCTGACTATCCGTAAGGACAGTTAAAGAATTACCAACGACAGTCAGAAACAATGAACCCAGTGTGAAAGCATTGCTTAAAGTGCTTTCTGAGGCACAGATGAACCTTACTAAATACGGTCACCCATCTACAGACCGACCTCATCAAGAGGATGCTTTACCTTTAAGTTCGACCTATGTGGCTAATACTCTTTTAGCCACAAATAAGGCCAGAAGTTTCAGTATAAGTAGAATAGAGCATCAGCCATCAAATAATTTAATTTACTGAAATCAAATGATAAGCCGTGCTGATAAATTCAGTTCATATCATAATGGTCCAGCAGGGCCGAAGCCTACTGGGGCCAAAGGTTATGTGAGAATGTCACCACGGGCCCCGGGACAAAGGCAACGAATGGAAGGGTAGGTTTTTAGTCAGTAAAAGTCTGACACTATTTCCCGCCCCACCCAAGGGCGGGATTTGTCATCGGATGATTTTACCTACCAAAAAAAAAAAAAAAGTTCATATCATAATAAACATTATATTCAATTCAAATACAATGTATCATGGGACAGTAACCATAATGTATGACGCTTCAATTTTGGTACTGTAATTATTTTTTATGTGTTATTATATACACCGTAAAATTTTCGTTTTAATTCCGCGGAGGGTCGATTCGGTACATAAATCACTATCGATTTATAAAGGTAAAATTAAAAAATAAAGTACTTTTTATCTAAAACTCGAATTAATATACGCATGCACGAAATTAATTTCTTTAAGCAAACGAGACAATGACCTTGTAGATAGTTGTCGGTCGTTGCGTACTAACTACCTACAGTTCATGGGCCTCGCTCAGCTGACGCTTATTTAAAGAAATTAATTTCGTACATGCATAAATTAATTCGAGTTTAAAAAAGTACTTTATTTTTTAATTTTCCCTTTACTAATCGATAGTGTTTCATGTACTGAATCAACCCTCCGCAGGAATAAAACGACAAAAATTTAACGGTGTATATAGGTATATATCAGCCTGTCACTGTGATGTAATGTTATGTGGGGCTCACCAGTGATAGTGCAAAATATTGTCTACGATAGTTTAAAAAGCTCACATTTTTAGGTTGGACCAATTTAAGTATTTGCACTAACATCATTGTTTGTTTCAACTTGAACGATTTAAGTTTTGAACTCAATCGAAACTTAGATAATATTCACAATATATTTGTATATTCAAAACATCTTGAGAAAAATGTGTAATAAAGTCTTAATCTCGTAAGAGCGATTATGCAGAAATGTATCTTTATATATATGAGCAGTGGTGGCTGAATGGTAACGGCTCCGACTTACAAGTTGTAGGCCGCGGGTTCAAACCCAGCCACGCGCATTACTTTGTGTAATTTATTTCATCACAACTGCTCTCAAAACGGTGAAGGAAAACATCATGAGGAAACCGGCATGTCCTAGAACCAAAAATTTGAAAACGTGAAATCCACCAACCTGCACTGGGCTCGCGTGGTGTATTACGGCCCAATCCCTCTTCTGGAGAGGAGGCCTGAGTCCCAGCAGTGGGAACATTATAAGGCTGATGCTATGTTATGCTATGTATCTTATTTTGGGCACTTTTAATAGATAGATAGATAGATAGATGTATTCTTTATTGTACACCAAAAATAAAATTACATAAAGAACTTAAAATTAATAGGGTGTCACAATGGGCGGTCTTATCACTAAAAGCGATCTCTTACAGACAACCTTTAACCTTTTTAATAACGGTAAAACACATTCAATCAAACTATACATAAGTTTCGTGTTATTAAAGACAGTGCAGACGCCATAGCCGGCACGTCTAGTCGGAAGTAATCAACAGTCGGTATTGTGGTACATAATGAACTGTACCGCTTCATGACTCAACTTGCTACTTCAATATCATATCTACATGTCTTTGAGCTAATTACTTCTTGGAATAAAATTAATACGGCGCAAGATACACGTGTAGGTATAACTATTGCATTTTGTCATGGCGATCGCGGTCATTGCTCCAACCTACAAAATTTAACGTCTTAAAAATTATAAATGAATGGCTAAAATCTTTTGGCATTCGATTTACTCAAGAATGACCGGACCAAATTCTCAAGAAGGTTCGAAATGCACGGATAATCAAAAAAAAAAAAAATTTTTTTTTTTATGCTTTTCGTGCCAACTGTTCCTATTTAGGGTTAGCAGTCAATTTTTACTTTTAACAGTTCGAAAGACTGAGAAGTTTGCCAGGTCAGCTAGTTCTTAATATAAAAACGCCTATAAGACAAAAGCGTTCTGAATAGATTTTCTGTTAAAGTACCGAACAACCCGAACCCGAACAATAATAAGGCAACGTTTTGTGTCTTCATAGTTAAATAAGTATCTTCGTTGTATGGAAATAATGAAGCGATCAATACGTTTTAGTTTAATTGAATTGTTAAAAAGTGTGACAAATGCTATGACATCAGTCAAAAGGGAAAATGTATATCTTTAAATAGTTACGGACTAAGGCGTTGAGAGAAGCTATGTACACATTGTACAAGCACACTCCTCAAAATTTGCAAAGCTTGCTTTTTTTGCCTCACTGAAATCTATCTGAAGATATGTTCCACGGAGTCTTAGTTTTGTTCTTGATGATAGGCCTGTACAGTGTTGCCAATAAACGTCTCTGTTTTTCTACAAAGTCAGAGAAATTAATTGACTTCCTTTTTTATACTGTTGTTTTTCTGCGGAGGTAACTATATTTTGTCGTTTATGGACTCATAAACTCTCTTGCAACTGCTAGAGAGTTTCAAACGTAAGGTGTGAGACAAGACGTTACCTTTTACTCTTTCTTTGTTACATGAACAGACAGACAATAGGACCGAAAGGTTAGATAGTAATGTAAAACATTAAGGCACTTCTAATAATCAACTGTATTAGGTAAGTAAACGAAGAAGAGAATGAGAATTACCTCTAAGTTTGTTTGCCTTTTGGTCTTAAGGCAAACACACACTTTTAAATGTAAGATTAAATTACCAGGTCGACTAAAACAGTCAAAGCTTTGTCTGGAATTTGTTGTGAAAACATCGCGAAAATATTCTCCAGTCCTTAACTTAATATTCATAATGCTCGTAGTATCCACGGTTTCAATTTATAAATTAAATAATGACGCTGAAAACAGTTTTTAATAAAAATATGCCACTCAAAACTTGGTAGCTGTCGTTCATTAAGCTCCGTTAGTTACTTACATTTATAATTTCAGAGCTTTGAATTTTCAAGCTGCTTTTTTATCCATTTATCATGGAAAAGTTCCGTTTGAATGTACCAACTAGCAGCATTTTTACGTAACTCCTACTTTGAGCTGCGACAACTTTTTGTTGCTCTAGAATCAAATCCATCGGGCGCACAATGTTACAAGTAAAAACAACTGGTTGTTGAAAGTATCCAATAAAATTGAAGGCAAAGATAGAATCGTTAACTATTAGCTTCATTGTGCAGAGTGCCGGTAAGACAAGAACTGCAGACGAGTGCACCCAACAGCTGTAATAGCTTGGAAAATATCTTGATTTGTACGCTTTCTATTTCCTAACTTAATACTGACAATTACATATCTGATTTGAGTTAGAAAGGGACTGAAAACAATGGAGCTGTCTTCATCTGTGGTTGTTACAGAAACAATATACTTTGGTCAAAGTTATTTCAATGCCAATTGTCGAGACGTTCTAGAATCTAGGCTAAAGCTGTTTCTGCTTGACCCGAATCCTCGACCGCTCTAGCTTTTACTTGTCAAATCAATTGTCACAGATTTTGTTCCCTTCAAGTATTACTGAACACTTAACATCCCGTGATATTAAACTGGCACCTGCAAATAGGTTAAGTTGGTTAATTAATTATTATAATTATTTTATGAGGAGGAGTAGAGGGCCGGTAAATTAATCATTTCCTCTCTAACATTAATTATGGGGCCTATGATTTATTTGTATGTGCCTAATTTTGACTGAACACACATTCTGCCATTGTTATGTTTTTTCTTTGATTGTTTGTTTGAACATTTCTTCTTCTCAGTCGTACACTTCTAGTGGAGTGGTCGTGGATCGTCTGGTAAGTTGGTTACTGCTTTTGCGAGACTTCTCAATCTCTCTCTATTCGTGGCGTTACGTGTAGATTCAATGAGGGAACACTTCGAAGATGATTTAATAAGGTCTGTCCTCCTGGTAGGTGATTGGCCGCGAGGATGTTTGCCCTCTACTCTTCTCTGTACCGCAATTTTCTGGCAAAGAGTTTTCATTGCGGATGTTATTTCCAAAGTTTTTAAAGATTTACACAATGGATGAAGTCTTTGTATGATGCGAAGATTTTTAGAATGGAAACGTAGTTAGTGTGCGTATACGTAGTAGTGTTTGGAAATACTTGGTAAGTAATCGTACACTTATTTTTTTTAAATCAATAAATTAAATAAAGAACTCCACTAAATGATGGGTATGCAGTATACATAACGGCGATTTAATTTTTATAATTAAAAACTTTATAAAAGCAAATACAAGGTGAATACATTTTTTAACCGACTTCGAAAAAAGGAGGAGGTTCTATGTTCGGCTGTATGTTTTTTTTTTTATTATTTTATGTATGTTCATCAATATCTCGGTCAATTGTGGACCGATTTTTTACTTAAAGTTATTAGGATATATTGACTATTACACTGACAATTCTGACTATTCTGTGGAATGTGCTTCTTTTTGACATCAATATGGCCACCAGTCAGTATTCATTTAAGCGGAAATTGGCGTACTAGTTTACTTAATAATCTGTTCTTTTTTATGCGCCTGCCATGTTTTCTCTTCATCACCCTTAGATAACTGGTAGATAATGCTTAAGGCATTAAGCTTGTCTTTGTGCCTTTGTCTTACATGAAGTTTTATTAAATAAATAAATCGACATACCAAGCCTAAAATAAGGTGGGAGTTACGAATAACTAACTCTAGTACACAAGGCTCATTCTGTGTACACGCAAACGCTTAGAGACGAAAAGAACAACTACAATAAATAACACGTTTATTTGACACAATTAACATTTAATATACAGTGGTTAAAGAGTCACATTTAGCAAGTGCGATACGACAAGTGATAGAAGACTACAAAGGAGCTGCTTATTTCAAAAGAAATTTCTTTCTCCTTCTTCTTTCTCTCACAACTGTGTGAGAGCTGTAAACACAGTAAGTATAAATATTCATGGGTTGTGCGAAAGTATACCCCGAGGCCCTGGAACGAAAGCAAAGGAAGAATAGGAATGGGGTTTAGTCAGTAAAACTCTGACATGCCCTCTTGCACTGCCCAAGAGCGAGAGAAGTCATTGGATGATTTACTACCTAAAAAAAATCTGTATAAATATGTAAATAGGTAACTTAAAATAAAACTGTAGGTACTAGATATATATCAAATAACAGTAAATAATTGTACAATTTAAGAAATTAAACACATCAATTAAATTTTAAATATACGTTTTTTCAAAACTAGCTAAGTTAACTTTTATTTAATTCAAATTATATATAAAAAAAAAAAACACTTAACTGGCCTTATAATACACAAATTCAAAAAAAATACTTATAACATTGTGGTATGGTAGAGAAGTAATGTTCTTTGACTAACTTTTTGAAGACATAAGCTGCGGATGTTAGCTGAAAATGAGTTCCAGTCATACTTCATGAAAAGAGAAGAGAATTAGAAATAGAAATGGGTTTTATGAGATGAGAAATGGAGAATGTGTTTAAGGTGGGGTCATCATGGGCCATCGACCCACTCAACTTCAATGGACAGACATATTGTAGTGATGTGATTACCTATAAATTGAGATCTCATACCTTGTGATTATTATTGACACAATGAATAATTATATATAAATAATCTCCTTAAAAACTATTGTAATAAAATAATGCACACCCTCATACACCCCAATTAGAAAATTGATTTAAAAAAAATAATTTAAGTACTGAAATTTTACTTAAATGTATCTAGGTAGGAGTTTTTTTTTTAAATTAGTAATACTAACTGTATGCAAATAATATGAGCATCTAACCCACAATATACGAGTAGATAGCACACCAGTTTTAGTATCTACTCACGCACACGCAAACATGCTATTGACGCTATCAAAAATTTATCATAATTTTTATTGTAAAACAATTCTTGATCAAATTGTTTTAGAATACAAAATTAGCTACTTTCAAAATAGCTGATAGATATCAATTCAGTACCAAATTGGAACGTACCTACAACTTTTATGATACGCATTTATTATACTACAGGTTATCTATTTTTTTTAATATTTGTTTGACGTTTCTCTAGATTCAAGTATCACCAACCTAACGACACTCATACTTTGTGACTTAGTGCACAACACCAGCGTTTCGTTTCGTGTCAAGTATGAAACTAGAGATTTAGTGTATGAAACATTTCGTCAAGCACTACTTTGTGAGATGTTAAGCAGCTTATTTATAACGCTTTTGTTTAGCTGTCTCTAAAACTGGCGAGGAAAATTTTAAACACAGTGACATAATCCTGAAGACTTTTATAATCCGCCCTTTCAAGATATCACGTTAATGTTGTTGTTATTCAAATACGTAGGCATGTTTTATGTAGCATTTATTTCAATGGAAATGCGGAGAGAATTATTTTCGTTCAGCCTTTCGAATAGATCTTCAATGTGGTCATCGAGACCATCATTTTAAAATACCAAAATTCCTCTATTTCTTAAAAAGCATGCTAAGTCGTAGGTCCAGCTGTCATTTGAAGATCTTTCACAGTCGTTGTGGGTAGTCAGAAGCAAGGAAATCTGATACTAATTTTGCCAGGTATTTCCCAGTTACAAAACTACATTCGGTTTGACTGAAAGCCAACTCTAATGTAATTGGTAAAGGCTGACATTCAGTCGCAAGATTAATTTTAGTTATTCTGCACAGGATATTTTAGACTTTTATTTATATAGAGTGACTGGTAATTAGTGAACGATACTTAAACACGTGATTGTAGTCATGATAACAAACAACTTTTACTTTGGGACCAAACCAGAAATCTAAAAAAAATCTGCTGGTCAGTACATTTATGTTCGCCTAACTGGTCAAAATGTAATAAACTTAGCTGATTTTTTTCGATTTCAGTTTTGGTCTCATAGTAAAAGTTGTTTGTTATCATTACTACAATCACGTGTTTAAGTATCGTTCAGATTACCAGTCACCCTATATTTATTTTTTCGAAATTTTGGCACTCATCGTCTACTAAATTCCAAAGAACCAGCTGAAATATTTTGCCCTTAATTAAATAAAGAATCATTCAGGAAAAAAAAATATTGCAAAGCATTTATTGTAATCAGTCGAGCGTATACTAAATAAAACTCCGGCAAAGCAAAAACCCCGCAACTGTAAAAACTAAATACTAGAAGTGGCTCTCATAGGTTGCTCTGCACTATTAGTTATTTATACGAAAGAATTTCTCATTTCGTTTCATTCCGTTCTCATTTTTTTTTTTTTAATACTTAAAGTGTAAATGAGCAGCTTCTTAGTTTATTACGTGAATGTAATGAAAGCAAAAATACCTATTGGTTGCGCAAATAAGCTGTGGACTGTAGATTTTAAAAAAGCGATCTAAGGTTTATTAACAATATGCAGATACTATGCCTGGCATGGGATAAAGGTATTGGGAAGGAACACTGACCTTTAGACTTCGAAGGTTCCACGTGGCACCGCCGGTGATTTTCGACTTCGCACATTTAAATCACTGCCAGGTCCTGTTTTGCACTACACGGCACCACTGTTGTTGAGTTTGAATGGTTGGATCACGAAAATAGTCAATTTTCTTGTAATTTCGAGCGGGCGCGGTTAGCGGTGCGGTCACATTCACAATCGATGCACAAAAACGTCAATGTCAAATCATTTCTTGCGGTCGTGCGGGTGGAGGGAAAACGGATGGTATAGGATTGCTAGGCCAAAAAAACAAATTACAAAAAACAAAGTCGCGGATCATAGCAAATTGGCGCAACCATTCCCCCCGGGTTTGAAGGGTTACCTTCAAAGAAAAGAAAAAAAAAACAAAAGCGAAACTAAACCCTATTACTAATCTAAACTATCAATACTAGGTAGCGAAACAACTTATAACTAACTATGCCACTACTACTGATTAGGCAGAGGGCAGAGGCGAATAACCGGACGCAGGTACGATCCAGTTGCGGTTTTAACTTTTACGACTCGCGTTATTCCGTTCGAACCCGGAAAAACTTCTTCCACTACACCAAGAGGCCAGTGCAGAGGAGGCGCACTCTCAGTCTTCAGTATCACCACAGTACCGACTGTGACTGGATCTGAAGGAGTGTTCCACTTTTGACGCGACTGCAGCGTATGCAGATAATCTGTCCTCCATCGCTTCCAAAAGGACTGAACTAAGCTATCTAGCAGAGCGTGACGCGGGTGAAGCTGCAGTTTGTCAGTCTCGACATCTAAAGCGGGCAAATATTTAAGAGGAGTCGTCGTCAAGAAGTGAGCCGGCGTCAACGCTAGTGGCTCCGATGGATCACTAGACAAAGTCCGACACAACGGACGCGTATGCATCAACGCCTCTACCTGAGCGAGTACAGTGCTCAACTCCTCGTACGAGAGAATCTGTTCGCCTATGACCCGAAACAGGTGCGACTTAAGGCCTTTAATATTCGCCTCCCAATTGCCACCAAAATGACTAGCTGCTGGCGTATTAAAACACCAATCAATGCGATTCTCAGCTAAGACATGGGCGAATTCACTTTGGTAGTACTTGGAGCGTAAGAATGTATGTAATTCCGAAATATTGCGTCGCGCTCCAACATAATTTGTGCCGTTGTCAGAGTATAAGCGCTTAACGGGACCACGGCGAGATAAAAATCGTTTAAATGCAGACATAAAACCCTGCGTACTCAAATCACTGGTTAACTCTATGTGAACCGCACGAGTTGTCATACAAACGAATAGGCAAATGTATGCCTTTGTGGAACGTATACCACGACCACGGGCAATAGTGACTTTAAACGGTCCAGCATAGTCCGTCCCAGTATGTATGAAAGGTTTCACCGTCTGTACAACACGACAAGAACGATGGTCGGCCATTACCGGCGCGTTGAAACGCGGGCGGAGCTTAAAGCAGGGCACACATCTGTGCACTCTAGCGCGTATCAAATTGCGAGCGGAAAGTATCCAGTACTTCTGTCGAAGAATGGACATTAATAAATCGGGACCAGCGTGACAATTCACCTTATGGTGATAGTCCACCAACAAATCCAAAACGTGATCCCTGCGTGGTAGAACTACTGGATGCATTTGTTCAAACTCTAACTTAGCATTTCGCAGACGGCCACCGACACGAATGAGTCCGTCTTGCAAAAATGGTTTCAAATGTTGAAGTGCGGGACTACAAGGTTTTTGTGATTCTAAACTACGAAATTCTATTGAAAAATAAAATTTCTGCAACTCTCGAAGTACAACTGATTCAGCTCTATCCAAATCAGCTGCGATTATAGCACCACGCGATGGTAATAATCTCAAAAATCTTAGGACATAAACTACACAGCGTAATAGTCTCGACCAAGACGAGACTCGATTAGACAACAACAAAACAACTGACTCTTCACGCGGAACTGATACTACAAGCGTATGTTTCTTCTCCTCGGGTGGCTCTGAAACAGTAGCGGGGCCAAACGGAGCACTTGGCCACTCGTTAGGAGCGGCATGAAGCCAGGGAGGGCCACAAAACCAAAGCGGACGATTCAAAACTTGCGCAGGAAGCAAACCACGTGAGAGACAATCAGCTGGGTTTTCTGCGGAGGCACGGGAGCCACCGAGCGAAAAAATATCACCCTTGAAAGGGAGCGCGACAACATAACGACCATCTTTATCACGAGTAGTCGTGCGGGTATAAATCTCCTCAGTGACCTGATCCTCAGGGCTGAGAATAGGCGGGACATTGACCTCTTCAATCTCCCAGAACTTGCGGATGGTAGACTCAAGCGGCGGCTCGACGGTGCAACAGTGCGACACAGTCGAGTAACTAACTAAACAAGCGGGTGCGGAACCAACTATAACAAACCCGAGAACTGTTTCCAGTGCGTGCGGAGCGGGGTACATTGGAAGACCTTGAATTTTACGTGATAACTGGAGATGCGGGAGAATCGAAGCACCGATCAATAGATCGATATCTCCAGGGAAAGCGTAATTTCCGTCGGCTAACTGCAAGTTCTTAAACTCCGTCAGCATGGACGTGTCAACCGGTACCGTGGGCAACCGTTCCGTTATCTTATCTGCGACTAGCGAATCCATTTCAAACGAAATATTACGATTAAAACGTGAACTAAATATTATTTTAATGGAACCGTGAATGGTTGCCTTTAAACCTCCAAAACCTTTCACTTCTGAGCGGGATGACCAATTATTAAAACTAAAACCAAAGCGTTGACAACAATCCCGAGTAATAAAATTACTCTGGGAAGCGCCATCTAGTAGCGCTCGAACGGTGTGCGGTTTGCCAAAGGCATCTACAATGACAACTTGCGCGGTCGCAAGTAAAACGGTAGTGATTTGAGTACCAGCGGCGGAAAGCGAACACAATGTTACGTCGTTTGCACTTGCAGCAGGCCGCGCGTCACAAGCGTCGCGCGTCTGCGCAGGCTGCTGCTGCGATGGCAGCTTACTACTCTCAAAATGTAAGAAGGTATGATGTCTAGCTAGACATTTACGACAGCTAACACCACTTTTACATGACGTAACCAGATGTTTGTCACTTAGACAATTAAAACACAAATTATTAGTGCGGACAAACTTGTAACGATCACTAGGCGATAATCTCTGAAATCCCGAACACTTGTACAGCTGTGTATGGCTACCCTTACACAGTGAACAGTCAGGTGTTGAGGCGGTATTAACTAGCGTATGTGCAGTCTTGACTGACTTCGATGACGCGTCTATACGGCGATCGGAACCTGTCCTATTCGTGACTTCATGACGTGCCGACGTGCGCTGCAACACCTTAATATGGTCGCGAATAAAAGATTCTAAATCTTCGAACTTAGGTATTTCTTTGCCGCGCTGAGTCGTTTCAAACAGACGAACAGTTTCAGGATCTAATTTATTTAAACCGATATACAAAAACAAAAAGTCACAGAGGTCATTGACCTTTAGGTTCTTTACTGCACGAACAGATGATGCGAAAATATTTAAAAACTTCTCTAAATTATGATCGTTACAAACGGAAAAACTTTTCAAATCGAATAATTGATCCAAATATGCGGTGGCTACTAATCGCTTATCTTCGTATTTTGTTTTTAAAGTGTTCAAAACTAAATTGTAATTTTCAGCGCTAAACGTAATTCCAGCACAGACAGCCTTTGCCTTACCGGTCAATTTTTCTACGAGATAATGCAATCTCTCGTGATCTGTCAGCGATGTGTTCCTATGTATTATATTTTCGAAACTATCTATAAATAAATTCCAATTTCGAATGTCACCATTAAATTCAGGTATTTGAATTGGCGGCAATCGTGGGCGTTCGCGAGGAGGGTTAGATAAACCACTCGCGGGGGGGGGAGTCTCTAAACTCCTAGCAATACGCTTGATACGACAATACAAGTCATCAAAGGACGACAATGCCTGATAACTCACACAGTAATCAGGATTTAACTCCAACTCTAAAATGTTTATATTATTAATTGTAGATTCAAAATCCGCGCGCAAACTATCTAAAGTTTCCAACGAACACAAGAAAGCATCTCTAATCGCCAGATCCGAGGTTTGCAAAGATTTATCACAAATTGATTGAACACGTGAAAACTGTGAGTCCCTTTTAGCGTATAAAAGCTTTAACTGAACCTTTAAATCAGTACTAACCTTGGTTCCCTTAAGAGACATCTTGTTTTGATATATTCACACTATACACTCAAACAAACACTTAACGAATTATTAAGTAAGCGATAATTATCAGATAACAATATGGTAATATTGTAAACAACAAAGTGAACGGCGAACGAACGGAATAACCTGTGCGTATATAATCTATGGTTTATCCGTTTCCTACAAATATTCACTCAACAATGAACGGGTATTTTTGAAATGCGTCTACCTACATGCAATTTGTAGGACTTCCGAATGAATTTTGTCAAGAAAAAGAATGCGATCGATTTATATCTACGCTGATATTTACGTAGCTAACTATAATTATGCGGTGCGGTTGACGGCGTAGGTACCGTAATTATCAATGACTCTTTAACTATACGAGCGAAATAACGTATAGTTGCCTAAATGCCTAGATGCGGGTTTTCTACTATTATATCTAGGTAAATAGGCGCGTTGCGTTTATTCCCTATGGAACAAATACTATATTGCGAAATTACAAGAAAATGATTCACGATCCTGCTCGTATGGACCAAAAAGTAATGGTTGCGCAAATAAGCTGTGGACTGTAGATTTTAAAAAAGCGATCTAAGGTTTATTAACAATATGCAGATACTATGCCTGGCATGGGATAAAGGTATTGGGAAGGAACACTGACCTTTAGACTTCGAAGGTTCCACGTGGCACCGCCGGTGATTTTCGACTTCGCACATTTAAATCACTGCCAGGTCCTGTTTTGCACTACACGGCACCACTGTTGTTGAGTTTGAATGGTTGGATCACGAAAATAGTCAATTTTCTTGTAATTTCGAGCGGGCGCGGTTAGCGGTGCGGTCACATTCACAATCGATGCACAAAAACGTCAATGTCAAATCATTTCTTGCGGTCGTGCGGGTGGAGGGAAAACGGATGGTATAGGATTGCTAGGCCAAAAAACAAATTACAAAAAACAAAGTCGCGGATCATAGCAAATTGGCGCAACCACCTATGATAGTTAAGTTCTATGGAATTTATGCAGTTGTAGTTAAATTATTCAGAACTGCATATAGTACTGAACAATTTAACTACAACGGCTTCTAGTAAAGTCATAACTTTACTAGAAGAATGCGTTTATACACTGGTTCATAAAACCAGTTCTATATTAACGGTGAGATATACATGCAGTGAAATAATTCACTACACACATCTGTGTTAGCAGGTCAGTGACCAGAGTTCTTGGTAAGGATCTCTATTAAATCTATTTAACTCTCTATGCTCTTATTATATTCTTTTTTAATAATAATAATAATAATTTTATTTATTTCAGATAATACAATCCAATTCACGAATAAAAAGACTTTTAACTTCTTAAATTTATCTGAAACTTAAAATATAAAAGGTCCATTAATTCTACGCCAATATTGCATAGGTACCTAGCTTAAATTGATTAGTTAAATTTAATTATGCTGATGCAATGCAAAATGTTTATTGTCCTATTAACGGTTGGAAATCAATATGATTATGAAAACCGTATTCATGAAAATTATTCAGTATTAAAAAGAAAATTTAATGAAATACAATACAACATACTTATGTATGAGAGCAGTGGTGGCCGAATGGTAACGGCCATCAAACCCGGTTAGGCACATTGCTTTGTGTAATTTATTTCGTCACCACTGCACTTAAAACGGTGAAGGAAAACATCGTAAGGAAATCAGTATGTCCTAGAACCAAAAATTCGAAGACATATGACTTTTACCAACCCACACTGGGCCGAGTATACGGCCAATTCCGTCTCTTAGAGAGACCTGTGTCCCAGCAGTGGGACCATTTAAAGGCTGATGATGATGATGATGATGACACTTATGTTTATCACTTAGATACTTCCTTTGTAAATTAAGCAATAATTCTCGTAGAGGTGTTTACAAAACTTTTTACTTTCGACCAAAATTTTAAACAATTTTTTCCTCAATACTCTCCCCGTAATAGGAAAATGAATCCAAAAGCTGTACTTCACAATACTGCAGAGCGGCAACATCTATGGACACCGCTCTCATTGTTAACCCTTCAGAGCGAGTTTTCCTTTTCCCCGGGGTGCCGAAAGCCGCCATTCTGTTCAAGTCTTTTTTCCAATTCAATCTACTTTGCATTGTCCCCGACACTCGCATGAGGCATTACACCTTCGCGCCCCCTACCCTTGCACTTGCTCCCAAGCACTTCTCTTTCCAATGGATTTTATTTACGCAAGAGAAAGCAAGCTTTAATACATATACCGCTGAAGACAATAAGGCGCCTCCAAACGAGATATAAAAGCTTTGAGTTAGTCTCGCGTTCCTTTTAGTAGGATTCCTTTGAAATGAATCGAATAATTCGCGGAGTTTATGCTTATGGACGCTTTTTTATGTGAGGAGTACTTTGTTAAGTGTGAAAATAATGATTGTCGCTTACGGACTGGGATCGTTGTTATGACAATAATAGGGTCTCAAATTTCAATGGGATGGATATAATTTGATATCCATCCCGTCTTACGCATGTATCCAGCTCCTCTTATTTACTAATCACTGAAGCGAAAGTTGATAAGGCGTCTGAAGTTCTGTTTGTGTTCGCTGGGAACCCGAGGCCGAACTTTGCCGAAGGTATTTTGTAGTTCCTTACCTGACCAAATAACAGACCTTATTTATCTTTCAAGCTTCTGAAAGCTAGTTGTGTTATTGATATCTGTAATTTATATAATGTAGTTATTACAGCAAGTTATTACATCAAAAAATTTCTTGAATTATTTACCGCACCATACTCTTATTGTTTAAAGAAAATTTGTGCTAAAAATGTAATTTAGGTACTCTCTTTTCGTAACTTAAATCGACTTCTTCAAGCAAGTTTCTGTCGGACTCTTTTACATCGTCCCGTTGGCGGAGCGACGACCAAAAAAGGACAACCGCCTCTCGACTGAATTTTTATGAACTTTTTGTTTGCCATTTTAAGACGAAATGTTAAGTAACATCACCGCGGGCCGGTTTCTGAAAGGGCACTGCATCTTAAAGGAAACTGTAAATTAAGTTTCTTTTTGAATCTTCGCTTTTTCTGTTACGTTTACGTTGTGACTCATATTGCAAAGTTATATTTATATATTATGTATTTAGATACTGAAGACACTTTGTAGCCTATTTTTTCGCTACTGTTGTCTTAGGATGTGTCTGTAGGGCACATATTTTGCATTTTTATAATGTGTTACGTAGAAAAAGGGCTGGATTATCAGTTGCCTAAAACAAACATAGACAGATACAGTATCATCTTATAAGTCGTTAACTTTGAGGCAACTGAACACGATTAGGTAGACATACTTCAGGGCATAAGTACCCCAACCCTAAACTTAGGACACACAAAAGTCGGTTACAGACAATGAACACAATCGTTACGTTTATGCTGTAACAATAGCGTGGTATCCAAACAATTGACTAATAATTCCGCCAGCAAACTGCTACATACCAAATGGAAATTTCGCGTAACGTTCACTGCAGCTATTGGCTCTCTTAATGTAAATGTGTTGTTTCACGATCGACGCCACTACGCGAATCGCTACCATTATTTATGTTATTACGATGAACAATAACCTAACGTACCTATAATATATTATAGGTACGTAAAACTATTCCACAGCAGAAATATTATTGAAGAGTATTTCATAAGTCACACTCGAGAAATCACTCGTAAATCATATAACATTATTGTTTTACGTAATGATATCGCAGTTTGGCCAGTCTCTTCCAACTCCATTTCCCTACAATTGGTACTTAGGAACGTAATATCAATATATCTTCTAAGTACTTACGCATTGTACTTCACAAGATAACGAGAAAACTTTATTATCAAGTTTTTTTTTTTGCTTAGCGCCGGGTAGCTCTATACGTAGGCGTATTTCATCAGTTTCGGTCAGTCCCTACTATTACTAGACAACGATAAAAGTCCACATACAAACACCCGAAAACAGGGAGAAATAAAAGGAATACAAAGCAAAAAACGAGTCGGAATAACGTTAAACAATATCGGCGTAGAACCGAAATAATCCTTAATACATCGTAGGTAATACTTTATCGGGTACCCAAGAAGGGTGGCTATTGCGTAGGGGATTACCAATTTTATAAGTTAGGTATTCGTGCGAATGTCACCGCAGTAACCATAACGTTTTAGTGGCAGTTTGCCCCTCGTTGGAACACTTCGTATTTTTAATAAAAAAAAGCAATATAGTTTTTCACAGCCAAGAGCTAGGAGAACGAGAAGGCTTGGAATTTTCAATTTTAAAAATTAAACTGCTTTAAAACAATTGTTGTGTTGATGGTTCTCTCTAAGTTATTGCGTTGTTGTATCGTGTAACAAGCACTTAGATGTTGCACTAATCATTGTAAAGGATGTTTCCAACACAACAATTCAGAATATACATATATTATCATACGAGGTGCATTGACACGAAACACTGAGATATCGGAAATGATTGTATGAACTTGAATACGTACGAATATAAATTGTATCGGAGTGATAAAACATTGGATTGAAAGTCTGAAAAATGCGCCAATAGTGACGGATCGCTACTGAAAGCATCGTTAATTTTCCAATTCCCTCGACACTGTAACACAATCCCAGTGCGAGGGAATCACAATGAAATAAAATATTTTGTTGTTTGTCTCTTTTTTCATGATAAATGCAAGAAAATTGTAGAACATGTTACCATTAACGGTAGTGCACTTTTTATTTTATTTGGATGAGACGGAAAATATTCATTCAAAATCTTACAACACATTTATTTAAACTTCATGTGCAATAGTAGTACTTACATAAACGGACTTAATGTAACAAGGCATTCTCTACTAGTCAACCTTTGGAAAAACAACACAGTGGTAGGTGTGCGTAATAAATATATAATGGATATTTCAAATAGAATGAAGTATCATTAAATTAAGTTGCTTATAATGATTTAAATACATACATATGTTAAAATTATATGCTGATAAAAATTCTAAAAAAATATAAATATCTAAAAAAAATATATATAAATAAATATGAAAAGTCACGCATTTACCAGTAGGTTTCGAGTTATATTTCAAAACATCAGAGACTACAAAATAATAATATCTTCAAGGTTTCAATTTTCATTTACAGAAAACACTATACATCATAACACAGATTCGAAAGGGGGTCGTAATAAATAGCTTCCGAGGAAAGCCAGTATAAATCTGTGAGTGTCACATATATTATTGGGCACAGTTGCACTTATCCAGTATAGTTGTGCCCGGGTACACTCGCCGATAAAATCCAATAGCATCAGACGTACGAAACTCTACCACCTTGGTTTATTGTCACTTGCGATTCAGCTGTTCAGGTTTCACTTTAGTTTTATCCACCTTCGCTCAAACTATGTACATAGTGTTACATAAGACTTATACATACATGTATAGTTGTCTTCGTAAATCAGTCGTGTTGGATCAGTGTTTGTAGCTTTCCCTAATTGAATGGTATCTCTATTGGTTTATAGACGGGATGTCTTTGGTTTTATTTTACTGTGTAAAGGAAAGTGATTTAAACATCCATCTAACTAGCTAGTTTTTCTTTAGCCGAGTTTTGCGTTCGTACGATACCTCAAAAGAAGTCTAATCCTGGTTTAGGTCTTGGTATGGAGCAAGAGGGCAAGGGAAGTAGTCACCTACTTCTGAAAAGCAGTAAGATGAGAAAATGAGATTGCGGAAGGCGTCAGGGAGTGGAATTTGGCAAACTTAACCGTCGCAAATCTTGCGACTAGTCACGTTTTCCGCCTACCACAGGTTCGGGCTTGTAAACGGTAAGTGATACGTAGGTCGCCGTCTGACACGGACCAGGCTCGGTTCGACGGCGCGAAGTGTTCTTTGTGCGCTGCTAAGGCCAGTGACTATCAGGACTGCGCGTTAAAAGAGTCACAACGACCATGGAACGCAAAGGGTAACTGTAGGAACATGGCTCAGTATAAGTCTAACATTTCTTCTCGATCTACCTGGAGCTGGAGAAGTTATATGATTCTCGTCCAACATACCAGTTTTTTAAGATAAAAGTCTATGGCCAGTGCGTGTTGCCGATGAAGACATATAGCTCCGAAATGTGGTCGTTCACAATGGGCCTCATCAGAAAGCTTAAAGTCATCCAAAGGCCAATGGATAGGGCTATGCTCGGAGTCTCCTTGCGTGAGCGAATTAGGGACGAAAATATCCACAGGAAAACCAAAGCTGCTAACATAGCACGAAGAATCGCCAAACTTAAGTGGCAGGGTACATTGCTCGCAGAACAGATGGCCGATAGGTTATGGAGTGGCGACCGCGTACCTGAAGACGCAACGTTGGAAGGCCTCCTACCCTGATGGACCGATGATCTGGTAAGGGAATCTGATGGATGCGAGACGCACAGGATTGTTCAATTTGGTGACAATGTCCAAAAGTGGACGTCTTTCGGCTGAGATGATGATCATGACACAAAAAAAATATTTGTGTGGTCAATTTAGTCTCATACAAAAGTGAACAAAACATTAGAAAAAAGAAGACATACGTATAGATAAACATAAGTAAAGGGTCGTTTTAACAAAACATATCACGCTCAGTACTCTTGATTGTAACTACTGGAAAGGATATAAAATGGGGCATAAACTGGCTCATATAACAATAAAAATAAATTAGATAAAAGCTCGCAATGAAACTTTACCCATTACTCGACTCACGTAAAACACAGTTTCATGGTTTTGTAAGATTTAATTATTACAAAATACTTCCCTGAAAACGTGTAATATAAAACCTTTTGGTATACAAATTAAGTGAGAAAGTTACCATGTAATTTACTTATCTTAGAAATTTTGTTTCATCTATGTTAGTTGACGCGTAAAGTTAGAATTAATTCTAATTATATTCATACAGTATTTATTACGGGCAGTCATTATCATGCAGACACATTAATTAAAGTGCTATTAAAATGTGAAATTGAGATTGGCGCCATGAGTAATAATTGCAATATGATTGATTGATTCAAATGTAGCTCAAATGCTGTCAGTTTACCTAGATTTATTTGTGTCTTCTTTAAAAATAGTAGCCCAAGATATGGGGATGGTTAAATAAAAATGAAACTAGTCAAAAATAGTTTTTTTAACTGCTATATGAAAAATTAAAAGAAAAAAAATCAGCAGCATTTCACTGAGTTTTTCAAAGAGAGGAACCTCCCTACAAAACGAGCCATGTCCAGTAGCTTTCTGAACCAAACCAACTAGAAGCGCCTACTTTCTTTGAGATAGACATTTATCCACTCTAAGGTGAAATATACGCCCTCCTATCAGACTTTTACTGACTGTTTTAGTCAGTACTGAAGGTGTGGTTGTCACACCTTCAGTTGTCCGTTGTTTTCTAGGACAGTGAGTTTCCTTTTAGGAAAATTGCCGTGAACGCTTTCGACATAACTATTCTATTGGAGAGAGATTTCATTTTATGAAATCCGAAATTCGGCTACTCGACTGTTGGATGGAATCCATAACCTGCCCTCGCTTTACATGCATGACCACACAGTCCTCTACACCACACTCCATCCTGATAGCACTATTGAAGGTTTCAGATACCTTCAGTAGTAGCAATTCAGTATCAACAAAAAAGCAACAGTCATCCATTTTGAGTCGTGAATTTTCCAGTAGAATTCTCAGAGGATTCAAGGATATAGAAAACCATAAGCGGACTCTATCATTTTCATCTCTCTATAATTTTTGAGCTCCGCGGGGTTAATTTATTGTAAAGCAATTACGGATACATTTAGAAACCGAGGGGTTTCTAAATTTGAGAGTAAGTATTTTAGTTTTTTCGTTGACATATAAAAAGTTCAGCTAGGCAAGAGATAATTAATTATTATTATTGTGCTCGTGTTTGACTGCCATTTTAGCTGATTGTAAATGTTAATGTAGTTGACGATGGCGCACGCTTGCTTCTTGCACTCCTAGTTTGTAGCGATCAGAAAACACGGATTTTCAGATAAAGGTTACCCAAAGGTTTTGTACGTATGGATGGAATGTGCACCAAGTACATGTGGCTGGAATTATTATATTGATTTAATTGGTTAGTTTTCAGTTCATACTCGTAATAAATTCTATGAAATTACAAATCAAGAACAAAACTAAACACAGTTCTTAAAAATTCTTCTTTACGAAATATATATAGATATTGCACTAAAATGAACAGCAATGTCCTATTATAAATTGTGAGCGGTAACCGTTCCAAGATGTTAGTAGTTTTGCGCCGCGCCGCCGCCTGGCCCGGTCGGGGCCTCCAAATTACCGCAATAACGGTAATTGCAATTTGCTGCTGAAACTACCCACTGTCTTCATTCTCTTCCGTTCTAATGTTGATATAATAGCATTGCTTTGTACACAAACTGCGAGTGTGAGTTAAACTGTGCAGTTGTATCACCCGGACTTGGCTTTAGAGGTGTTGAAATATTTTGTACTATTTTTATTACTAGTTGCATTCTTATGTGTGATGTTATAGAATAGAATAGAATATCGTTTATTTATAAAAGTGGCACTTTTAAAGTAAAATACATAAAAACAATAAAACACACACAATTGCATCTTTGCCTGTACAAGTTTGGACCTGTATTTCAGGCTAGAGAGTACTAAAAATCTTAAATAATAAATTAACAATCATTACTTATATAAACTATATTAAATGACCTAAATTAATTAAAAGCAAAACATGTTTTATTTACAAACTAAAAGAAGATCTTCTGTCTCTCTGGAAGGGATGCTGAATAAATATTTCACAATAATCTTTTTACAGTTATAATAATTTAATTTATACAAACCTATTCTATTTAATCTATTATACAGAAATTTGCCTAAAAATGTGAAAAACCTTTTTACAAAAACCTATTTTGAAAAAGGAACTACACACAATATCATTCCGTCTCTTATTAGTCATTTCAGGGCAGTAGGAAAGCATGGTGTGCTGCTTTAGTACCAAACGCATGACGAAAATTGTATTTTTATAACAGAAATTTGATTCTGGAATCGCTAAGGTCTACTGAAAAACTCTTGAAAAATAAAAATACAGTGTAATTCTAACTTGATGAAAAAAACACAGGGTAAATCTAAGGGATAATTCTGTTTTACGCTCCCGTTTTAACGGTATAAAACAAAGATCCATTGTAGATAAAAAGTATCGGAATTATTAATTTTCGAAAAAATGGCGTTTTTATCGAATTCATAAAACAATTCGTTGTTTTCTTTAGAGTTAGTCAACGTTATCACTTGATGTTGTAGTACGTTAGTAAACTAATGTCCCCATAAAAGCAAAGATAAATCTTCTTACACGCTTATGAGGTAATGTAAGCACTTGAGAGAGCATCGCTACATTTATTCCTGAGTGGTTCCTTGCAAGGAAACTACATTCAAAGTATGTCTGGTCTACGCTTGTTAAACAATCATTTGAAATAAAATTACATTTGATGTGAACTACGTAAATCGTTTCAGTGCATTCAAGACCGAAGCTTTTCGAGTAAAATATAATATAGAAGAAAAATTTTATATAAAATTCAAATGAAGATAAAAAGTTAGAGTTTGTGAAGTAAAATGTCTGTCGCGGAGATAACAAGCTCCAAGTCTCTCTTGGAGTTGCTTATCGATGTTATAGCATTATGTCTCCAAGATACAGTTATATGCAAAAAAGAGGATAAACAGCATATACTTTTTCTCAAGCATTGATTAATAGCCACGACCAGTTTTGAAAACAAGAAGATACTTACCTAATGGGTGTATATCATCATATTAACATGTATTGGTGCGGTTTTCTGTTCAGGCAAAGTAAAAATATGCGGGTGAGTTTTTATGGATTTTTTTTTTCGAATTAATTTCAGTAGCTCTTTTAAGCATTCGAAAGTAAAGTTGGTGTAGTTTTTTTTTATCTTAAATGTCTACACAACTGAACAATATGTGAAATCGTTGCAACAGGCATGACCTCGGTATAATGGAACAATGACTTTTACTGTAGTATTGACTTCCTCAGTGAAGCTTGCCGAGAAGGCTAACTCTATACATTTGTTGTCAAATACTACAAAAAATTTAAAATTTCCAACTTGACGTTGGTGGAAGTATATTAAGCTAAATGAAAAGAAAAAATAAATCATCATTTCTTTCGTTATTCATTCATCATTTTCTTATCAAATCATGATTTGGCAAGACAAATGAAAGTTACCATAGATAGTAGATGCCTGCAGGGACAAAGGGTTAGGTGAAACTGAACCCCGGGGCCCTGAATCGAAGGCAATGAATGGAACAGGGTAGGTTTTTAGTCAGTAAGAGTCTGACATTATCTTCCGCCCCACCCAAGGGCGGGATTTGTCATTTGATGATTTTACCTACCATAAAAAAAAACCATAGATAGTAGATGGTAGTTACATCGAGTGGAAATGATACAATGTTTGGACACTTCACATTTTTATGGCGCTTATCAATCTCGTATATTTTTGGCATTTCGATAATTGTGACTGAATGTCGCTTTCTAGCCTTTTGAATATGCTCTAAACAAATTCAGACGAACATTGACAACTCAGTGAAATTAGAAAAAAAAAATCAAAAGACAGAATATGTATATAACTGTATATTCATTTGCTTTGCAACTTTTGAATAAATAACGACGTTACCAGTGATGAAAAGTTGAAATGTACCCTGGTGGGGGAATACCCTAAATAATCAATATTTAGGGTATTCCCCCACCAGGGTACATATAATTTAAGCTAAAAATGTCAGCTTAAATTGAAAGCAACGGGTTGAACCCGTGGCGTGGCGATTTTTTCGCAAGGTTTTTTTGGTAAAACATTTTTAGTTTATTCTGATTTTAATGTACAGGAGCATTATTAAATCAAGAAAATGGTATCCGCTAAAATCAGACATTCTACTTTAATGAACTTAGTTAAATTATTTTCTCAAAATCCACTCAGTTCTGAACTCTGTTCATCTAGTACAGTTAAAACGGTGCTTAAGGATATTGCCGTCACTTAGACAAATCAGGATCAGATAAACAGTAAAACCGAAAGGTTCTAGAGTGACAATCGTTTAGCAGAAATGACATCGTTGGGAGTTCTCTGATGATCTGTTGAGGAACGAGGGAAACCGATGAAAGCAGGACCAGTCTTGGTGACGCTTCGAGGAGGCTTATGTCCAGCAGTAAACGTCTTGTAGCCAAAAGGATGACGATGATGATGAAAACGATAGCGTCAATATTATCTGTGAAGTTTACGTAAAGTTATTTTTCGCTTTATTCATATTTTTTAGGTACCTACCTAGTTAAAAGATCACATCGTTACAGTCGCCTATGTAGCACGGATATTTTGTTTTCTCGCTGATTGGACATAAAAATATGTTATATCTATTGTCTGTTTATTATTCCAAACAAGTAGCAGGAGGGAATAACTACTGGATCTTTTGTTATATTGAATCAGGCTTCCATTTATTCGATGTAACCAAGGATAATGTATTGTTAGTATTTTTCTATAAACCGTTATGTGTTTCTATGCCTTTAATTAGTAAATATTAGGGCTTTTGGAGGTATGCGGAACAGAGAGTAAAGTTCCGCACGCCGCCTTTGAAAAGGGAGGATCCTCCAACCAGACAGGTATCTGGTGGGCTACTGCCCGATAGATGGTTTTGTCTGTTCTATATGTTCAAATCGCGCGGAGAATCTTACTTGCGCAATGCAGGATTAGTTCTTATGTGACGACATAGATGTCGCTACAGGCTCCGGTCGATTGTTGTAACGTAACTTTACGACAACAATACGATGTTTTTTTTTTGATGGTTTTAAGTACATGTTTATTTATCCACCTTTAGAAATACTCAAGAGAACTAAGGTCACCGACATTGCGTGAAGAAACGCCAGACTCTAGTTACTATAACTTAGGCAGCCATGTTGCTCACAGAACAGATGGTCGCTAGGGCCGAAAGGTTCTGGAGTAGCGGTCACGTACCTCTACTGTAGCTCTAACGTCTTCCACGCCTCCCACAAAGTGGGCCAATGACCTGGTCCCAGAAATCCAACGAATGCAAGAGCACGGTCGTTATGGCGGACGTCTTTTGGATGAAATGATGATGATGAAAATTACTCAGGCCACGCACTAATCACTAAGCACTTTTTTTTTTAATTCACTGTTCTTCTCTGATTAGTTTGATATAACGACTGGCAAATATAGTTATCGACCAACATCTACAACCAAAGATCTCGCTTACAAACTTAAACGTATATTTTTAACTCACAGCAGACTTTGCAGTGTGGACCAACGTACCGGAGCCATAAGACTTAATGGAAGCGAATACAAGTCGCTTACAGTGGCCGTAGGCGACGGTTAGCCAGCTATTATTACTAAAGTACTGCCGCATTTGTCAGCCCCCGCACTTTGTTCCTGTAAGAGTCAGCAACACCACTATATTTCATGCTGTTCCTTTCAAATTCGAGCAAAGAATTGTTTACAAGAGGACAGTTGCTTGTCCTGAGTGAACGAAAGATCATAGAATTTTAGGCTTTGGACAAATTGTCGACCCGTTTGTGTTGATGCCTCCCATAGCTGAAGAATTGTGGATTTTAAAGATTTACCGCGGCCCGGGAATGCAAAGGGCAACTGAAAGATCTCAGGTGAGTTTAGTCAGTAAAAGTCTGACACTCCCTCTCACCCCACCCAGAGATTTGATGAATTCCTACCCAAAAAAAGGTGTCTAATAAACAAAGCGAAATCTTATCATCGACACCAATATATAAATGGTAGTTTTAAAAACTAGTAGCGACTGTACAAAAAACCGGGTTTTTAAATCATAGTTCCAATAACCGCTGTTCATAATCATAGGCGTCGTTTTCCTTTCAAGAGACTTGTATTGCCATTCTCGCCTCTCGATGGGCGAGAAACTCTGCCCCTGTGAATTGGCCTTGAACGTGGAACATCAGTGGTACCTCGATGTTATTATGACTTTACAAAATTAATTGTTTCGTGTTCATAATTTCGTAACGATAATGTGAAATGTGATGAAGAGTGTTTTCCTCAAATAGAGCGGTTCTGTTAAATTAATTTGTATGCTGGAAGCATCACATTCGAAGTTTCTGTAGGTACCTCATTTTCGTGAGAAGCAATATGAGGTTTGAAGGATATAGCGGGGTAAAATTGGGTAGGATGGTACAATGTGTTTAACGACATCTGAAGAATGAAGTTTGACTGTATTTTCTACACAAATAATTTTCCACACTTTATAGCAGGTATGAAACACTAACATTTCAAAGGCGAAAGTTTATATGTATGCACATTATATGCGTGTATGCTTGTTATGATAAAATTTTGCACATGAATAGAGTAGTGTGCAGAAGACGCCAATAGGGTTTTTTTTGATGCATGATCGTTGATAGTGAAACGCACTAGATTATTAAGAGCCTATTCACTCTAGCCTTGAAAACACCTTAATTATAAATCGGACGGAAATGACCGCATCAAGCAAATTTTTCCAGTCCTTCGATGATCCACGGTATAAACGACAAAGTTTTAACTTAAATCGCTGACAAAAGCTAGTTAAAGAATAAAAATAATTTTAAGTCTATAACTTAATTTGAGACAGCATAGCATAGCATAGCATCAGCCTTATAATGTTCCCACTGCTGGGACTTAGGCCTCTTCTCTCTAGGAGAGGGAATGGACCCTAATCCACCACGCGGGCCCAAAGCGGGTTGGTGGATGTCACATGTCTTCGAATTTTGGGTTTAAGGACGTGCCAGTTTTCTCACGATGTTTTCCTTCACCGTTTTGAGAGCAGTGGTGATGAAAATAACTAATGAATGATGAGACATACTTTAATTAATATAAACTTACCAAAAAATTCTCTTGTCCACGCACTGTTAATGTGAAAGATATGTACACGTACCTAAATGGTTATCCGATGATGTGGTCCACCACATCGTCCCTTACCATTAGATGAGACTGTGATCAAATGTGATCCTATCTACAATAATACATTTCGACGGAGGTGGAGGTGTGCAGGGACCTCGTCGTCGGAGGAAACTGTTCGCCACACCTTCGAGAGTGCGCTCAGTCACACTGTTCAACTCTTTGCTCATTAAGCACATAGCAACAGCCTGCTATAGCATGTTCCCACTGCTGGGACTCAGGCTTTCTCTCTAGGAGAGGTAATAGGCCGTAATACACCATGCGGGCCTAGTGCGGGTTGGTACTCAACACATAGATCTGGATTTCTTCCATAACAAGCCTTACCTTTGTAAATATTCATTTTTGAGGTTTTGTAAGTACTGTCGCGTAAGTAGCAGGTTTGTTTTTACCCGACTGCGCCAGAAGGAGGGTTATGTTTTTCGAGAGTATGTATGTATGTATGTATGTATGTATGTATGTATGTATGTAAGTATGTATGTATGTATGTATGTATGTATAATTGTTTGGCACGCTCTGCAGCCTGAACGGCTCGATGGATTTTAGCTTGAGAGGTGTCGTTAGATTCGTATTTACTGTGAGAGTGACACTGGGTATATCAAAATAAAAAAAAAACAAAATGGCAGATTTGTAGCGCCAAATTCAGATGTTTGGCACGCTCTGCGACCTGAACGGCTCGATAGATTTTAGTTTGAGAGGTGTCTTTAGATTCGTAATTACTTTGAAAGTGATAAAATATAATAAAATAAAACTAAAAAAATAAAAAATAAAAAACGGTAATTTAAAAAACTAAAAAACCCGACTGCTTTTCTGAGCATTCATGAAAAAGCCCTAAAACAAGAAAATCTGGCAGTCGGGACCCATTCTAGAAAGTCAGCCGTCTAGTCAATAGATTGGAGTAATCTGCAATGTAATATAGGTATGTGCTCTCAATTCTAGAATGGGTCCCGACTGCCAGATTTTCTTGTTTTAGGGCTTTTTCATGAATGCTCAGAAAAGCAGTCGGGTTTTTTAGTTTTTTAAATTACCGTTTTTTTAGTGTTCGATTACGATTTTAGAATATTTAAAGTGTTTTGGTTACACATTTAAATCACACTATTATTATAAAAGTGAATGTTGGTGTGTGTGTATGTGTATGCTTGTTGATTCTTCACGCTAAAACAGCTGAATTGATTTATATGAAATTTATCACATGGTACACCGTATCCTAGAATAGCATAAATATAGTATACTTTTTGTCCCGGTAGTATGTTCCCTTGTGATGATTTTCTGCATTCATGCGGTAGTTGCAAAGCTGCTGGTAGTCGTTATAGAATAAATAAAAGACTGGGCAAGTGCGAATCGGACTCGTTCACTGAGGGTTCTGTAAAAACTTATCTATGTAAAAAATTCGATTTTCAAATTGAGTCTCGAAGATTTTTTCGAGTCGCATAAAAAGTTTTTTTTTTCCTGACGTAACATTTATTTATTTATCCCATCACACATATATATTCACAGTAATTTATTCCTACATCTGTGCTATAAAACCTTGCTTTATGCCAAATTTCAACGTCGGTCAACGGGAAGTACCCAATGAATTTTTTTTCCTTGAGAGTGTCGAAATATACGTTTTTTGCGACATAAACGACTGTATCATTTTTTACTTTAACTTAGAAATTTAAGTTTTTCGCAGCTCCTAGGGGCCACAGACAGACGAACAACAAAGTGATCCTGTAAGGGAACCATTTTTTCCTTTTTAGGTGCGAAACCCTAAAAGTTTCAATAGAATAGAATAAATTTTATTGTACACCAAAAATAGTAAAAAAAATACTCAGAAAAAATTTATCTATGGGTACAATGGCGGTCTTATCGCTGACAGCGATATCTCTATAAGAACAAGAAGAAGAAGAGTGTGTTTAATGTTTTATTAAAACTGTTTTTTTAAGTATGCCACAAACTTAAAAAAAAACAGTTGTAATGTTTTGGTTCGCACTCATTTTGCACAAAGGCGCGACGAAAAACATTACCTTAAGCGACTTGATAATTGTTCAGTGTTTAACGTTTACTCCTCCCAGTATTCAGTTCAGTTAAGATTATTACGATCCGTCCGTTAAGTGAATGTTGCGTCTTAAAACGCCAGAATGTTTATTACTTTCGTACATAATCTCGTCTGGCATAGTTATTTACTCTCCAAATGCTTGATACTGTTAAGCTTTATTGTAACCCGTAGAGTATTTTGTAAATGTAAGAAACTAGTACAATAGTTAATCAAAAGGCGTATGAAATGGAAATAAGTAATTTATAATTTATTCGTTTATTTAATATTTTCTGTCCCTTTCTGCCAATTTTACACAACATTCACCCCATACATGTACCTCTAATGTACGAGTAGTATAAAAGCAAATGTTTGTGAGTGTGTTTGTATGTTTCTTACTTGAGCTTGTTAAATAATAATGTAAACGATATTAATGTTGACCATTATTTCTGAAAAGAGAAATGCATCCTGAAATACAGGCTCAGTTTAGCGTAGTTGGTCAATTTTGTTATCATTCTTCAAGTAGAACGGCATTTTTATTTTTTTGTTAAAATATATTATTATTTAAATTATTTAAACCTTTGTCTAACATGACATGAGAAGACCAAAGCTAACAAGTCCAAACATTCATCGCAATGACCGCTCCTAATGAAGGAACAGTCTTCCGCCACTTGCACTTACCCCTCAAGACAATAAGCGTGACGATTAACTTTATGACGCCAGTCTCACGCTTGAACAAATAAAAACTAGTCACTGAGACGTTGAACCCCGGGATCCTGGAAAGAATCCCGGGGACCCAGAACGAAAGCAAAGAAGAAACATAGGAGTGGATTTTAGTTTTCAGTAAAAGTCTGATACGCCTTCTCGCTCTTCCCTAGAGCAGGAGAAGTTATTGGATAATATCCCACCTAAAAAAATGTCACTGAGAAGTAAATAAAAACACCGACTCCCCTTGAAACAATATTGATACGCAATAATATAAAGAAACTAATAATGTCAGCCTTCCATAATAGGTACTTGTAAACGTTAGAAGAACCACTTGTTTGTCTTCAAAGCAAATAATAAAAAGGGTAGACAAAGTCATAGCAATAATTGCGAGAATAATGTGGAAGATTGCTGACACAGCCTTCTATTACAACAAACGGAAAAATATCGCTATTTATTAAAGACAGCTGAACCGTTTAGAAGTGGTTGGACAATTAGATGTCGATGTTTTTCTTTTATTTTATCGATAAAGTCTTGTCAATAAGAAGAAAAAGGTTCGAACTAATTCGATACATAAATGTAACGATAAATTGATAAAAAATAATAATTATATAACACATTTAATACGTAACTTAAATTTTATCATAATAATTTTAATTAGGCATCTGAGACTTCAAATTGAAGAAATATCAAGACTTGAAATAAGTAGATTGAATATCTTTAAATTTTTTATTAATTTAGCGTACTGCAACTCTCTAAGTAATGAACTTGATTTTATGACTCGTCTTAAAATTACCTGTGAGAAATAGTACTTACTCTTAAGAAACTATTGATAATACATATTCTTTTTCGAATATTTAATCGAAATCGCAACTTCTTTCTAACCGACCTCTATCTAATTTTCTGCTTCATTTAAAAACCGCTGATCGGGTCATTCGAGACCAAAGGCAACGGATTAGCCTCACTTAGGCCACTTACGGATTAAACCCTTGTAAGCACTAAGTAATGTTGCATGCTTCACAGAAAGGCTATAGAATTCTAGACCTTTTGACCGCGAGTGACCTAGACCTTAACATTTTCTTATAGACATTCGAAGGTATCACGAGTATAAATAACTTTGAGTGGTTTTCTATTCATCGTATCAGATAAGGGCAAGAAACTGGTGTTGAAAATTAGGCACATAATAGATCAAGTAAACTATTTTTTTTCTTTTCACTTAGGTACTTGCAGGGAACAGATATGTCGAAATGGTTATACTAAAGAGCTATAGTCATCTGGTCAAACGAAACAAGCAATAGTTGTTCCTTCTCAGTATGAAGAGAAACTTTTGGCAAGCAAATATGCAATAAGGTTGATATAATATCATCACACGAGCATATTCAAATATTCAAAATGACATGATCATTGATTTTCAATAAGATATGACTATAAATTAAGGCCACTATCACCGCTTAAGCGTCTACAAGCCATAGACACACTTTTTCCAGACAGATGACCTTTCCAGTTAATTAGGTTTTAGAAGATTCATCGTAATACTTGGTCCCATTATTTAATTAATTTTGCTAAATGAAGCGTTATTGTGAGTCGATTTCGTTTATATTACACTGATAGTAGTAATAAACATTAAATTATGTGCCTAATATTTGTTTCGTGTCATTCCTTTGTAATCAAAGTTTAAGTTTTGAGTTTAATTTTCTACAACGTTGGTATAATCAGAATGAATTATGTCAACCTCTGTATAGTAGGTAATTCCCAAATGGCAGACAGAAACGTACTCTGTTTGCCAATACAGTATTAGGTCAGTCCCAATCTGATAACGGGTCAGCTTATCGCCATTTACCGGGCACGGTTCCAATCCCGAGCTATAATGGAGAAATTTCCAACAGAAAACCGCAACGTTTAATTTTAATTTCAATTTTAAATATCGATACAACGTCAAGATGTCACATCCCTCGGTTTGACCGGCGCTGTAAGCTTCACCAAGTACAAATAGAGAATAGTGGTTGCAGTAATAATGGCGTAGTGTATAACTACCGCTGGCAGAGCGTTAAATTTATATTAAAAACGTCCTGACGCAGTGTTGCACAACACCTGCTCTTTGTTGTCAATGTTTTATTATTTACTCACACATAACCTCGTTTATGTGTCCACTATTCGAGTGTGCGACAAATTGATTACAAAGGGCGAAAACTAATAGTTTCCAGTTCCATACTAGTAACTGTTAGACTAAAATTATAGGTGTTAGGTTCGTCGCGTTTTTTTTTTCTGTTGTTTCGGTCGAGCAAATAATTGTTGCCGACAGGCTGTGAAATTTGAAACTCTGGGCTAGCTGGATTTAAAGGCTTATTTTATTTTAACAAAAAACTCTACCTCAAAAAACTTTTGTTGAAATGTGGCAAAAAGCTTTTTATAATCTTCATGATTTTATGAACTATTGGCATAGCAACGACGTAACCTTTTTATACGCTTAAAGATACAAGCCAGTACAGAAGAAAAACAAAATTAATTGTATTAATTAGGCGCTACTGTTTCACCCTGTAGGTATTCGTAGCCATAACTCGGGCCGAAGCAAAATTCGAGTAAATTGTTCGTGCCCCCAAATCAAGTGCCATTGACCAAATATATATTTTATTCTTTGAACAAATAAACAGACAAAGAAAAAGTAAATAAATTAAGCATTATGTCGTGTATTTTTATTTCACGTATTCTTAGTTGCTATAAAAGAGGATAAGTTACGTTCATTATGAACGGATCAGTAAATGCTGTTGTTGGCCGTTAATCTGACATAATCTTTAAGTCCCCAGAAACTAAATCCATGAAAAGAAGGCATAAGAACATAGATAATTGAACACAAAAGGAAAGTCATGGGATTACAGCACTAGGGAGATATAAAAAAACTAAAGGCAAAAATACACTTAGACTTTTACAATTTATAATAAATCTTGATCAAGTAAAGAGACACCTAAATATTTTAGCTCAGAAATACTAACAATATTCGAATTCCCAATACAATTTCAATCAACTAAGCAAAAATATTTAAAACAATATCGAAGCAATCGACAGCATCTGGCTTCAACAAACGGACGGAATTATATATTTATTGTGATAGGGTTGTTTTGATCTTTGATTGAACCATTAACTTGATTGCTGTACTTTAGAAATTCAGTACTAAAAGTTAGGCAAAGTGTTTTAATTATCGTCTTAACTCGGTGCCAGCGAGCAAAGTAGTATGAAGTTTACGAATTAACTGAAATATCCGCTTCATACCCTACACAGTTGACTTTTAAAATATTTTACACGCTTTTTAATTATGCATACTAATTTGATGCCGAAGTTTGTAACTATTAACTAAGTGGCCCCTTGGTAGACTTGAGGGTGTTTTGTTTTATTGTAATTACATTTTGTTTTTTTTTTTTTGTTGATAAACGCCGGAATACAAGGTTGTACTTGAGTGGACCTCCCTAGATTACAATAAAATTGTATATTTTACGTATACTCTACGTTTTGAAAAGAAAAAAAAAACATGCAATTGGTTTTTTTTTACTCACACTACTGTATCGTAAGTGTGTTTACAGACTTGTAAACTCACATACACAAAGCACCCAGGTCCAGACTACTTATCTGTAGGCATACTAGGCATGCAATTTGTTCCGTGCGGAAATCTAGCAAATCCGAGGCAAGGTACAAGATAATTCGAGCTCGCTTCGCTCGTTCTTGCGTTCTTCTTTAGTTTCAGCTTTTCTGGTAAGTTAATTATTATATGGAAAGCTATCATATTCGAGAAAAGGTTGGCACTAAAGATGCTCCCTCTTGAAGAGCCGGTTGTAGTCACTGAGTATTTCAATGAACTCCACCCGGGTCTATGTCGACTAGGCAACCCCGTAACAGCGGTTTTATTTTTATAAAAAAAAAACCATAACTATTTTTCATGGTGTTTTCTTTTACATTTGTGGATTTCCAGTGGTTTAAAAAAGCTCAAATTATGTAGAACCTGGCCTTAAAATCATTTTACCCATGTTTCTGTAGTTACTGGATTGCTCGCTGCTTCATCCTATTAGGGGGGGTTAATTAAAAAATCCTTCCTGGGAACTCTTTGTAAAATTTCAGCGTAAGAAAAAAGAATTTTACAAAATTTACCCCCTATGGGTATGAAAGGTGAAACTACCAGCAGAAACTAGTCATATACAACCTTATTTTTAGGACATGCGAAACCCGAAATACGGGCCTAGTATATTTATGAAAAGAATCTATATACAAAATTTCATAACTGTATCATGAAAAATCCCAAAGTTATAGGCTTGTTATGCTACCTGGTTATCTACAGAAACACATGTTCACATGGTCAGCAGTGCACTGGCTCCTAATTCCCGCTATGACCAGTGTGGTACTTAGTGTCGGTGGTGTCTAACTTGTGACTTTAAATATTTTTTTGGGAAAAATACAACATGGTGTAAAAAATATTGGAATCGATTCAGTGACAGACTCTGAACAAACTATATTCAAGTTTCACATAAAAATAATATTATATAATAATGCATTATGTATCGAATCGAATACCTTCTTATTTAAATAAATAACATAGTGCAATTAAATAGAATTGCTACAGCTGCGTTTGCCAATGTGGCCGCAACCAGCCTGTTATTAGTTAATCCGACAAGCCTACCCGCGGCACTTAACTATGCTTAGGATTAGCTTCAATCGACCTTGTGGCTGTAATAGTTCATTATGATTGAATTATTAATAAGAATACATTATTACGCTGACGAAATTGATTGACGAATATTATTTAATCCTTGTAATAATATATGATACGTTTCACAGCCTTACGTTTGTAATTGTGACCCATTTAACACAAAGGCGTACAGGGAAAGGTCAATATTTATTGATTTCTAAATAACTGTGGGTTGTTTTAAGAAAATATTTAAAATCTTAGAATTTTTAGGGTTTTTTTATGGTAGGTCATCCAATGACATCCCCCTCCCTTGGGCGGAGCTAGAGATAGTGACAGACTCTTAGGTACTGAAGGTTTTTTTTTTTTTTTTTTTTTTTACGGTAGGTAAAATCATCCAATGACAAATCCCGCCCTTGGGCGGAGCGGGAAATAGTGTCAGACTTTTACTGACTAAAATCCTACCCTGTTCCTTCCCTGCCTTGGTTCCAGGGCCCTGGTATGCATTTTCATACCTTCCCAGAGCCCCAGACTAGGCCTCGACCCTACTGGGCCCCTACGGTTTGCTGACAACTCCTTGAGGCGCACGGGAACAGTGCGCGCCGTAAACGACTTGGGCTCGGTCCGGTCTGTTACCGGACAAACGGACAGCGAGCTACCCATTGCCCGTCGTCCGCAAGCCCGCGTCTACGGTGGCCGGAAATTTGGATCGGAGTTACGGCGGCGGCTGCGGCGTGAGCGCCGTTGCCTGATACGGTCAGCCTCCTCCTTTGCTAGCATTACTGCTTCGCAGAAGGAGGCGACCGCCTGCCACTCCTCCTCGCTCCGGAGCATGGCTTGAACCAAGCCCCGGCGCGAGAGATCGCCTCCGATTGCCCCCACGAGGACACGGCGATGCTCTTCCCAAGCGGGGCACACCTCTACCGTGTGCTCCACCGTGTCCACCGGGCGTTCCGCACAGTGACGACACCCGGGCGTCACCTCCGCACGGATCTTGTACAGGTACGGCCCGAACTTGCCATGTTCGGTTAGTACCTGCGCCATGCGGAAGGTTATGACGCCGTGAGGCCTTTCCAGCCACGCCTCAAAGAGGGGCCTTACCGCCTCAATCGTGGCGTGCCCAGCACAGGGTTGCAACAGTCGTTCTCGCCATTTCACCATGAGATCTCGCCGGAACTCTGTCCGCCAAGCCGCGACTTGTCGCGGCAGCGGGGATTCGCCCCGGCGTTGCATCTCCACGCGCAGATCGTGCATGCGTGCAAGGACTGTTGCCTCCAGATCCCATGGTGGCAGGCCAGCAAGGAGGCTCGCCGCTTCGCGGGATACCGTGCGGTATCCCCGGATCATCCGTATGGCCATGACCCTCTGGCAGGCGTTCAGCAGGGCCGCCGGTCGCCTTCGCAGCGTCGGCGCCCACACAGGCGCCCCGTAAAGGGCCATGGACCGAACGATGCCAGCGTAGAGCCTCCGGCAGGAGGCGTCTGGACCCCCCAGGTTCGGCAGGAGCCGCTTGAGTGCAGCCGAAGTCCGATTAAGTTGGGGAGCCAAACGTCGGAAGTGCGCCTCGAAGTTCCACCGGCTGTCGAGGACGAGTCCCAGGTACTTCATCGTCGACCCGACGCCGATGTGAACTCCTCCTACCGTTAATTGGGAACCCGGTGGTGGCGCGTACCGAGGGCCGTGAAAGCACATGGCCTCGGACTTGTGCAATGCCACCTCGAGTCCCAACTGCTGGATCCTCTCCACGACTGTCGCAACCCCGCGCGTCGCTAGTTCGACCGCCGCCTGGTACGACCGTCCCCGCGCCAGGACCAGCGTGTCGTCCGCGTAGCAGACCACGCTGACCCCGTCGGGGAGGTCGGCGCGCAGCACGTAGTCGTACCCGATGTTCCACAAGGGCGGCCCTAGTACCGATCCCTGTGGGACACCGCACGACATCTCTCGCCGATTCCATTCTCCCTGATGACCGGGGTAGATAATGTACCTGCTCGACAGGTAGGCCTCGATCACACGACAGAGGTAGTCGGGCACCCGGTGGTACCGGAGTGCGCTCCTAATGCTACTCCAGGGCAGGGAGTTGAAGGCGTTGGCGATATCCAAAGACACCGCCAAGACACACCTGCCCCGGGACACTGCATTCCCCGTCGTGAGGGCTCGCACGCGCATGATAGCGTCCACCGTTGAGCGCATCCTGCGGAAGCCGAACTGGTCATCCGACAGGTTCGGCCCGACCCGTGCTAGGTGCGCGACGAGGCGGTTTGCAACTACTCTTTCAAAGAGCTTGCCCACCTCGTCGAGCAGCACAATGGGCCGATACGCGGACGGAGAGTCCGCAGGTCGCCCTGGCTTCGCGATTAGGACCAGTTTCCCCGTCTTCCAACGAAGCGGGAACTGGCCCCTCTCCATACATGCGCTGAGGAGCCCTCTGAGTCGAGGCCCGAGAGCCTCCATGGCCAGGACCCAGGCTTTTCCAGGCAAGCCGTCGGGTCCCGGGGCGGTATTTTTGGCATTCAGCCTTTGTACCGCCACTCTCATCTCTACCTCGGTCACCTCTGGAGCAATATGGTCACCGTCGTCGCCATTGTGGTCCGCGTCGGACACCGCAGGTGGCGGAGCCATGGGCGGGGGGGTGTGTTCCCCCCGCGCAGGGAACAGAGAGTTCACTACACCCTCCACAAGCTGGGGCCGGAGACTCTGCGTCAGCGGGGGAGCCCAGGGGCGGAGTTTATCCCGCACCGCCTTGTACGGGCGACCCCACGGGTCCACGTTGAGAGTCCCCAGCCACACGTTGCGGGCCTCGAGTTTGGCCCACTTTATCTCCGCTCGGAGGGTGCGCTTAGCTGCTCTGTATCCCTCATACAGCTCCGCCTCTATGGCCTCTGCATCCGGTGGACGGATGCGGCCTCTGCGGTGTCTGGAGTACCGGCGTCGCGCGGCAGTGCATGCGTCACGCAGTGCTGCAATCTCCGGCGACCACCAGTGCACCTGGCGCTGGGCACGTCCTGGTCGGACTCGGGGCATGGCCGCGTCGCAAATTTGCGACAAGGCCTCCCCGAACCAGTCCGCCTCGGCGTCAATGTCGACAGGCCTGTCCGGTGCTTGCACCCAGGCCTGTACCGCCGCGGCTTGCCGGAAGAGATCCCGGTCAAGCTGCCTCAGCGCCCAACGCGGACCACACGGGGTCCGTTGGACCGGCGCGGTCGAGGACTGGGCGGAGACGTCGAACCGGATGTACCGGTGGTCCGAATACGTCTCCACCCCCTCTATGACGCGCCAGTCGACGACACGCGGTGACAGAGCAGGGCTGGCGAACGTTATGTCCACGACAGACTCACCCTGCATCCGCACACACGTGGGGACAGAACCCCGGTTTATGACGACCAGGCCCAACTCCAGGGCCCAGGACTCCACCCTCCGACCCCGCTCGTTCGTGAACCGGGAACCCCAAGCCTCGTTCCAGGCGTTGAAGTCCCCGCACACGACCACAGGGAGGGAGGAGTGAAACCTAGCGACGACGGCATTCAGCTCCATAAGGGAGTTGTCTAGATCGGCGAGAGATCTGTTCGGGGACAGGTAGACTCCCACCACCACAATGTCCCCGAACCGTGCTGCCACGCAACCCCGCCCCCTCGTGACGGCCTCGAGGGACGGGAAGGTACTGAAGGTGGGATATCATCCAATTACTTTACGAAACCCACAAAAAGCACATTTATGTTCCTTCTTTTCCTTGCGTTTTGAAAACCCGGGTTCCCCTTTCGGAAGTCTACCCATGGTCCCCGTAAGTATCCCCGTAGGCCCTACTGGGTCCCTACGTTTTTGTATAGATCATACATCTCTTTAAGGCGCGCGTGGAACATTACGCGCCGTCGGCGATTCGGACTCGGTCTAGGTGAATTCCGAACGACTGGACGGCGAGCTACCCATTGCACTTCGTTCGCAAGCCAATGCCTATGGTGGCTGGAAATCAGGGTCAGGGTGGTGGCTGGGGCGTGAGAATGTGATTTCCCTCACGCATGCGGCCGAAAATCATTTGATATAAAAAATGGGATGAACTTGCAACAATATATAATACTAGCTTCGGCCAGTGACTTTGCCCGCGAGAAAATAGTAAACTATCCCGAGGGACCATACTCTCAGTATAAAAAGCACTCGGGTAGACCGAGTCCTGGAATAGCACATACTATTCCAGGACTCGATCTACCCGAGTGCTAAATTTTATTGAAATCCATTCAGGCGTTTGAGAGGGGACAAGTAACAAACATACACACACTATCATTTAAACATTTCGCCACTTTATATTATAATGAATTATCACTGAAGGACAAGTGTCCATTAATAATACACTAATAGTACAGTGTGTTTAAACTAGGTACCTAATTAAGCACATAAACCGTCTACAATGTTTTCATTATATAAACAAAAAAAAAAATGTTAAGTGTCAGCCCTACCCAAATGTCCAACCCACCAATCAACGTAAACAATACAAACAGCAACATTATCATTCTGTAACAAACTTATATCAAAACATATTTTCACAAATCCCATCGAATTCCTCCCGACATAAAGGTCGGAAGGGTTGAAAGATTCACGCTGAATTTGCGACTAAAATAGCTGAGTCAAACCAAAGCCTTGTCAAGCCCAAATTGGATGAATCACGAGACATTACGAATGTATCGTGAACATTTATTTGATAAAAGCGTGCGCAAAACGTGTCGGGAATGTAATAATGTCTGTATAATAGCACCGCCAATCATTGCCATACGTTTAATATGGTATACAAGTATCTACAACTAGTAGACGTTGTCAACGTTTGATCACGTCGGCTTAGGACTTCCAAAATTAGTTCCTTATTCTACGTACGTGTAGTTACATCTGATTTGAAATGAGGTTTACTGAATGTAATCTCAGAACTTTGACGTTCGCGTTTGTGAATCGCTAAATTGAGCGAATTCCTTCGAGTAAGTGTATCGTATATTGTTCTGTTATAAATTTGTGTTCATATAGCTCGTGGTGGGATATTAGTTATTTGAAACTTGGTATAGTGATATTTTGTTGAATTTGCTAGCAAGATGCAAGCTGTATTAAATAAATAAATTTAATCGATGTCTAAGGCCCCTCGCCCACGGCGACTTTTTGTACCGATGCTGTCCGGAGTTATAGAATATACTAACGCGTGTAACTCAAATTTGCAACGCGCTATAGAATGATGCCAACGCGCTCTAGCATCGCGACTTTATCTATGCGAATGCGCTACAGCATCGCTACAAAAGGTGCCATGGGCGAGGGGCAAAGAAAAGCATAAATGAGCAAACATTCCATGACGAATTTAAATTTCACAAGGACAGAGACGGGCAAAAATAAAATTGTAGAAAAACTCCTAAACGTCCTAAGTAATAAAAACTAAAAAACGTCTAAAAATAAATATCAGTTTAAAATAGGTAATTTTCCTCTTTAAGGCTTTTTGCTTATCTATATTATACCTATATGTATATGTAACCGTTAGAATACGAAATACTTTAATATGCGCATTACCTAGGTAATCTGAAAATTATCGGGTACAATCCGTTAAAGTGTGAAATTTGACTAAAAGTAGCAGATATTATCTCCACATCCCCTTTTAGCCTTACTTCTAGGTCCGTGTCCATGTCGGGATGCGCTAGAATATATTCATTCCTCATGCGACACCAAACTTTAGATTAGAAATTACAATTACAATTATTTCGAATGCTTTTTTTAAGCAAAGAACCTGTTTTATAACTTAAAGGTATGCTTGGCCGTTAGTCTGCAGATTATTTAGATAATATGAAAATATCAATATTTTTTCCACTTCAACGGACTCAATCTGATAATCTGCCGATTAACAAGATAATCTGCAATCTAATTGATTTACGCACATTAGCGGTAACATATGTAAACGGAGAAACTAACTCACTGATAAACCAACGCACAACCGAAATTATTGGGACGTGTGAGTAAGGAGAGGAGTGTGAAATTTTGCACAAGGTTTCCATTTATAATGTGGCGAGCACTAAGAGAGTATTGTCCAAAATTCAGGTTGTTCCCAAAGGTCCACAAATTCATTGTTCTCAAAAATGAAATTTCGAACATTAGTTCCCAATGAGTCCATGTAATTTTAAAATATTAAATATTTTCTTTCCCTACGAGTCCATGAGAATGGTTGGTACAGTCAGCAGTAAAAACTTTGATAAGGGATACATGTTTAATATATCTATTTCTATGAAATAAAAGACAATGAATATTTTTATTTTATTTACGCAGTTATTATGAAACGGTAACCATTACTCTACATGTATGTCTCGAAAGAGGTGAATAATCATGAAAAATAAAACAGTTTTCAATCTTACACTAAAATATACTTAAAAAATAGATATCACGGTTTCAGAATTATCAAAGTAAATCTGATTATTTTTCCGACCCAAATATCGACCAATAGAATTGCACCATTCGACGTCACGTGGTACAACCTACATGGTATTATACTGATAATTTTTTGAAAATTTTCTCTGGTAGTTGCTATATATAAAAAACAAAACATGATCCAGTCAAATTAACCACACGTCAAACTGACAGGTTGAATTCAATTGTGAAAATTGGAGATTCTATTGGCCGACATTTGGGACGGAAAAATAATCCCCCGAATACCACACGAGCTTCAAAATTATCTGGCATTTCCCTCAAGGTTCCCTGCAAACAAATAAAGTCGTCAAGTTTTTCAGGTTAAAAAATCACGAGCGCGAAGCGCGAGTGATTTTTCCTGAAAAACTTGACTCCTTCATTTGTTTGCAACGAACCTATCGCGAAATACCCGATAATTTTGAAGCTCTTGTGGTATTATACGTGAATAATCGTAGTTTGTAACTATTTCTTTTTCCCAAGACTTACACACGAATTAAGAAAGATAAGAAATTGTCTTTATTGACTGTACTTCAGACAAATCTCGTGGACCCGGTGGGAATTGATGTAAGAACATTTAAAAAACTTTTTTTTTATGGATTCGGTGGGAAATGAAGAACAATAGAATCGTGAACCTTTGGGAACAACCCCAAAATTCACTCTCTAAGGGAAGGGATAAGGCCTATGTCCAACAATAGATTGAAACGATGATGATGAAGGGGATGAAACGTAGGTCCTCAGTTTGTATGGAGAAACTTAATTTCAGGCGGGCGAAGCTACTGGCAGAAGCGAGTGCCTAATAAAACTGCCGTAGATGAAAATCATTTAAGTTTTTACTGGTAAAGCGCAATAGGTATACCATGTAACCTTTGTGGAAACATAATCATCACATAGCGTATTATATTCCGATTCCGACCCTTTAAAATTTCCATAGTTTCGGTCAAGGGTTAGGTAAATTAAAGTTAGTTTTATCTTTATTAAACTATCATTCAGTTTGACCACAGATCTGTTAATGAAAGAAAAACACATCAGCTGCACATATTCCCATGGGACCTGGGTACCTGTATTTTATGGTGTTCCGTTTATATATGCCGTAATAAAAGCAGATTCATAGTGGCTTTTGTGATGATTATACCTACAAAACATAATTTAGAGAAAATTTTAGTGTCTAAAAATAGTAGAGGAGAGTTTTGTAATTACGAATACTTATGGAAAATTTTAATTTTACTCATACCATTGAAAAAAATAAATTCTAATTGATAGCATAATTACCTATTTAATCAATTATGAATTAGTTCATATAACTATATCGGTGTCAGTAGGTGGCCATATTATTAAGCAGAGCGATTTTTATATTATATTGTTTAACTATATTTTGCAGGCAAGTGGCTAGTTGCAGGTCCAGCTGGTATTTTTTATTTAAAAACTTTATTAATTGAAAAACATTTTTTTAAAGCGAAATCATTTTTAAAAAAGATACGTAGGTAACATAAGGACGGCATTTACTAGTTTTTTGTGTCAGATTCCATTCGTCGTGTTATGGTCTCTATGCAAGTTTTGGCATTCTTTTGCAGGTTTGTGTCACCATGCTACTTTTTAATGAGAGTTGCAATCAGCTAGTGCTTAATAACAATAATAAATCATTTAATTGAAAGAAAGAAAAAAACACGTTTATTTGGCACACAAATACACAATGAAATAACAATTATAGAAACTTAACTACTTAAACCTAAATACGTCAACATTGTTTGTCTCAGGGCGGTGCCAAATAGGTCCAGTACAGAATAATGCCAGGCCATATTTCCATATTTGCTTCGTGGTGATCACTTGCTTAGCGATCACCTGCTTTGTGAGCTCCCAAATATTTTCAATAGAGTTCATGTCTGGTAAATTACTTGGCTAGGGTAAAACATCAATATCTTTTTCAACCAGGTATGCAGTAGCACTCCCGGCTTTGTAGCACAATGCAGATTCGTGTATAAAAATGTACTCTTCGTCATTGGGGAACCATTCTTCGAGCTGGGGCAGTTGTTCAGTTTCTAGTACTCGCTTGTACAGGTCTTGCTACATGATCTCTTCCACGATATGTAGGCGTTTCATACTCTTGTCTGAGATTAAAGACAACATCATAATACTAATTGGTTGTTAACTGTTTCCGAAAAGCAACCTGCATGGAACTCTTCTCCGGCGTCCTCGGAAAGGAGCATTTGTGAAATGGCAAAGGAACTTTTGTCAACCAAAACCTGAAACGTCGATTCATCAGAGAAGCATATCTGAAAAAAAAATCACTGTAGTTTTTTAACAATGTACTGTACTATTTCAAGATATATTTTTACATGACTCCAGTTTGCAAAAGTTATATTATGGTGTTGTTTTGCCCAGTCCTCTCTTCTTCATGGTCTCGGTGTGGCGTGGTTTTTTGGTAGGCCGACGACCTATCATCTTCTCTTTAGCCAACCGTTGATGAATTATCCTTTCGAAAAATTCTGTGTCGTTTATAATTGTAGTGAGGAGGGCAACACTCATTTTATGAGATATTTCTCATTTTACTGTCTGTACGAAGAGCGGTGAACCTACCCTACCACATTTTCGCACACAGTCTGATTCCAAAGGTTTATTCTGATCAGTTTCTATTTGAATTTTGATAAGTACAGACTTTGAAACACCTGTAATAGCCGTTATAATCTCTATGGAAATGTTTGGAGTGCAACAATAATATTTGAATTTGTGTACATTTTCTTGGAGACGTGTCTGAAGGCGTGCCCATACTAAAAAAAAACAATTTTGAGAATAACACCATATACCACCATTAAAAAATCTACGCAATAAAAAACATTACTTATTACTATTTTGTAGAGGAAAACTTGTAAAATCCGACTAAAAATATTTTTTTACGCCTCTTACAAAAAAATCCGTTAGCTCACAGTGTTGCCATGGCTAAGAAGGAATGGGGTGAGTTTTTTAATCAGTAAAATTTTACACTATTTCCCGCTCCACCCAAGGGCGGGGAATATCATTGGATGATTTTTTTTTTTTTTTTTTTTTTTATATTTTATAAACTAGCACTTGACTGCAATCCTACCTGATGGTAAGCAGTGATGCAATCGTCGATGGTAAAGCGCACTAGTTTATTAAGAGCCTATTCACTCTAGCCTTGAAGACGCCTAAATTATAATTGGCCGGGAAAACCGCAGCAGGCAAATTGTTCCAGTCCCTCGATGTACGCGGTATAAACGACGAGGCAAAACGCTTAGTCCGGACCGTGGAAGTTTCAACAACGTAAGGGTGGATATTCGCCGTACGCCGGGTTGTTCGATGGTAGAAAGGAGATGGCGGTATCAAGTCATGCAATTCCCGCGCACACTCTCCAAAATGCATCCTGTAAAACACCGAAAGGCTGGCTACTCTACGCCTGTGCTCGAGGCTTTGTAGATTGGACTTAACCAAGTCTGGATCACCAATTAGCCTCTTCGCACGCCTTTCCACCGAGTCCAAAGCTGCTAGGTGGCATTTTGCAGCACCAGCCCATATGTGGCTGCAGTACTCCACACACGAACGGACGGATTTTACCTAGCAATAAAAACCCACCGGAAAAAAAACCAAAAGTAATAATACCAAATAAAAAAATCTCATATAAATCTATTGGTTTGCTTAAAAAGTGTGTTTCAATCAGAAATTACATAATATCTATGATTATTTTCCCTAATAATTTGGCCACCAATGGTAGGTTCTCAATCTTATTGTTTTTGGTTTTCCTTAATCTCATAAAAATATATATTTTTAGAAAACATCTGTTACAATAATACCATTACCAAGTTATTTGGCTCATCTTCAGCAGTGAAATACTGTTAATAATAGTTAATCAAAAACCCAATATAATTCATTAGATTATATTTTAATGATTTATAATTTATTAGCAAAAAAGACTATTATAATTCCTCGTAGAATTATAAAAAAAAAAAACTCGTAATCGCTCTGAAAATCATAAATTTTAAGTTTTCTGAAAAACAAATAATGTTTTTGTGTTAAAAGTACCTAATATTATGGTTTCACATTAAACCAATTACAGTGGACTGACTTTTTAAAATAAATATTTTGGTGATGTAAACCCTAAACCTTTACTGTCCCTAATTAGCCGCTTCCCATGTTTACCTCGCTCTTCCTTAATTAACAAGATACCCTAGGCAAGGATGAACATAACAGTCACATACAAAATAAGCCATTCTAATAAACAAACCACTGTTACGTGATTATGCTGAAAAGTTTTCTACACGATAATTACGTCTATATGGGAACTCGCTAAAACTTCGAAAGACTAAGAGAAAAGTATTCACTTTATTTAACATAAACGAGCTCATAGCCGTACTTCAATTTATGAGGCACATATAACGTAATAGGATGCGTTGCCAGCGTTATGAAAACGCTTATAAATCGGTTATAGGGTTCCTTGCACACTTTAATTTCCTAGAAAGCGTTAGCTCAGTAAATAAACTGGTATTTTTCCCAGCTACACGTTCCGAGTACAATGCGAACATAAGCCTAATGGATTTAGCGTGTAAGTTGCATTTAGAGGACTTAGTTCATACAAAATAATCGCACTAGCTCCCCGCAAGCACGTTATCGTGCAACTGGCTTAATAAACTCCTTTTTTTTCTTTATTTTACTTCCTTTATGAAAGCAAATGAACTGTTGGATGTCTTAATTAACTCGGTAGATAGTATACACGAAACTCGCCTTAACTTGATTCAACAAGTAGCAGTGGTATAACTAACTAAATTAATTTGATTACGCGGTGCTGGATCAACGTCCCCGCACTGTTAATGATTCCATTCATGATGATCATGAGGAAAAGTTTCAATGTTCGTGTTTTGCAGCGAAGTTGTGTACCTAAACACAAATGTTTCCTTTCTGTTTTATATGAAAACAGACATTAACCCCATTACAAGACAATTTTTAGTTTTAGTTTCGAGGAAGTTGTTGTGTAATGCTAGATAAGTGTCGGTTGCAGTTGCACTCGGCCACAGCGCCATGCCTTCGCCTAGTTATTATGTAAATTAAAAAAAACCCCTACCCAATCGGCCGAATCAACGAATGCGCTTCCAAAGTGTTTATTAACATAATTTATTCGCGCCTGTCAGTGCCGGTCTTAAATTTGTGGAAGGTTATTTTTCAACGTGGAAAAATTGTGTAAAGCGGTCACGTATTTTTTAGCGTCAGAGGATCCGTACGGTGTAGTTTAATAATGTCATAACCAGGGCCGAGTGAGAGCGCGATAACATCGAAGATACATCGCGGCGCTCGGATTTCCCACAATAATTTATTTTATGCGTAAGGTCTCGGTTACTGGGATGGATGGTTTATGCACAAACGTGTAATGAATACCAAATATTTTTATATAAATTTTTTAAACTATTTTTTTTTTTTGGGTTTACTATATCAAAGGCCCGTTTTTTAAATATGGTTCGAGTACAAAGATCTCCGTCGAGACTAAACTAATAATTCAAGGGATTACAAGATTCTTAAGAATTAATAGCCTGTCCCTAGTTCAGCCGAACGGCTATTGGGTAACCGCTTTAACTTGTCACTATAATCTCTTTTGGCTTCGAGCACTATATACTGTTGCATCTGGTGGAGAGATCGTTTAGATTTCTATTCTTTTTAAAACAAATTCTTTTCAACATTTATACATATACATGTTTAACTAAGGTTTAATCTTTATGAAGATCAGGAATGAACATACATACAGATATAGAAGAACCAAGGTTACCGATATAGCCCGAAGAAACGTTAAACTTAAGTGACAATGGGCGACCGACGATGGCCTAGTGAAGTTCGCGGGAATTCAATGGTTGCGAGACGTACAAGACCGAGCGCTATGTCTAACTGTGGACGTCTTTTGGCTGACATGATGATGACTGATAATAAAGGTTCAATCTACATAGTCCTTGATTATTCTCAAATAATAAAAATCGCGTTATTGCTAGATGGCACTAGAAGTTTTGCCAGAGAAAATTTCAACTTCTTAAGCTGATTTGCCGGATATTTCCAGTTTACGGAAATGTTTTAATTAATCGATCTTGTAAGTGCCAAAACAAACAATCTCAGAAGTGGCATATTGCCACTTGAATTAAACGATATTATAAATTTTCCTGGTATAATCCTTCCTGTTGAAATTTATATTAATAGTATACCCAAAAACGAACAAACAGAATATTAGTTACAGGACCTTGTCAAGTATTTAGCTAATACTTGCCTATTACTACAGGAAATGAAAATGGTCTCTTTAAATTAAATCATTTAAGTAATTAGTTATCAATTGGTAATCATATCTTGATCATATAATATGGCCCAATAGCTGGGGCGTGACGGCCGTTCCCTCGCGCGTACAGCTGCCTCTTTTGCTAACAATACAGGTTCACAGAAGGAGGTGATCGCCTGCCATTTTTTCTCGTCCCGGAGCATGGCCTGTACTAGGGTTCAGGGTGAGAGGTAGTTGCCGTCGATCGCCCCCACGAGGACACAGCGGTGCTCTACCAAAGCGTGGTATACCTCTACGATATGCTCCACCGTGTCCTCCGGGTGGTCCATACGATGGTGTCACCCGGGCTTTCTGCTGCACGAATTTGGTGCAAGAACCTCCCGAACTATAAATATCAGGTCTAGTGAGGACCTGCGTCATGCGGAAGGTAAGGACGCCATGTCGTCTTTCTAGCAAGTTCTTAAAGAGAGGACTTACCGCCATCATTATGGCGTGCCCAGCATTGGGTTGCGACTTTTGCTGTCGCCATTCCACATTGAGATCCCGCCGTAACTATGTCCGCCATGTGCGGTGTCCCCGCACCGTCCAGATGGCCATGACCCTCTGGTATGCGTTCAGCTTGGCCGCCGGTCGCTTACGGAGTGACACGGCGCCAATACCGGCGTCCCATAAAGGGCCATGGACTGAACGATACCTGCGTAGAGACTCTGGCAGGAAGCGTCTGGTCCTAGGTTGGGCAGGAATCGGTTAAGGGCAACCCCAGCCCGATCCAGTTTGGGAGCCAGGCGTCGGAAGTGCAATATTTAATGGTAGGAATAGGTAATGTGTATGTGATGCAGACATGTCTTTGTTCAGTTGAAAATATTTACAAAACCATTTTTATTCCATCTGCGACTTACAAAATAAAACAAAAAAGTAGATCCTAAAAAGCGTATTACGCTTGCGAGGCGTAGGTACACGAAATAGTAAAAATGTCTATGTTTCAAATCGTATCACCGCGTGCTATTTAGCCAATCAGTGACCTATGGAAACATGCCAATGCAGCTAGTGTCGTTTATAATTTCTCATCATCATCAGAGTTATTGAGGTAAACCTTACGTCTGATTACTCCTTAATTTTGGTCGTTTTAATCGCGTGGAGGGCCAATTCGGTACATGAAATACTATCGATTTGTAAAGAGATAATTAAAAAATAAAGTACTTTTTTTAAACTCGAATTAATTTACGCATGTACGAAATTAATTTCTTTAAGTAAACTTCAGCTGAGCGAGGTCAATGAACTGTAGATAGTTAGTACGCAACGACCTACAACTACCTACAAGGTCAGTGACTCGTTTACTTAAAGAAATTAATTTCGTACATACGTATATTAATTCGAGTTTTTGAAAAAAAGTACTTTATTTTTTATTTTTTTCTTTACAAATCGATAGTATTTCATGTACCGAATCGACCCTTCACGCGATTAAAACGACTAAAATTTAACAGTGTATTTTGGCTTACAGGTTGTCAAGAAAGCCACATATACGAGTATAAATCTATTTAAATCTTGTAGTTTTTAGATGACAATCTACAAAAGAAAAACAAGTTATCGTAGGTTTTTGTGGACTACGGGGTTGTTCCAAAGAGTCACCGTGGTCCTAGAACACAAATGGTAACTGAAGAAATATAGGTGGGTTTTAGTCAATAAAAGTTTGACACTCTCTTTGACCACAGCAAGAGAAGTAATTTGAAAATTTCCTACATTTTCTCAAAAAAGGTACGTTTAAAACGTATATTCGGATACTAGTGTTTTATACGCCACTCAATAAACTAGCTTCTAAATTTAATCCAACATTTCAGGAGAACCGGGTATTGTATCTATCCTTAATATCTCAAATATTCCTGCAACAAACTACGTTGTTTTCCATAATGAGTCGAACAATGTGACAAGAATTTATCTGCCTTTGTGTCAAAGGCTTTTCTTGGTCCCTTGTTCCACTAACCGGTCCAGATTATCGCGCGGGCGGTCTGCCGTTTACTTGTTACTTATTAGTGAGTCGTCGCCATATTTCAGACAAAAAAACCTTCATAAAACCTCACGTCAAAAGATTAAAAATAATAATTAAGATCTTGTTTAGTCGAGCCATGTTAATTTGTGTATTGAATTGAATAAGTTATTTAGTTGTGTTGAGATCTTGCTACAAGCTTCGCGAACTAATTATGTTACGTTCTGAAGTTTTGCCTGTTAGGAAATACGTGAAGTTTATTAGAGTTTGGTATCTAATAACTAAACAAGAATTCAAACTTTTGAATCTAATAGTTATCTGTTACATTCATGACATTTTCATAAAACTTTGCAATCCGATTCGGTGAGTATTAATGGGTACTTTAGCGTAAACAAATATAATCGTATTGATTGATTATAAGTAATTGTTATTTTACAATTATGTCAGTTTTTGTTTTATTTTTTAGCAATGACACTATTTTTTTTACTATTGTTGTGTTTGGACTAAAAAGACTTTGACCCCTGAGTTTTTTTCGGTGTTTCTTCTCAGGGTAGGCAGCTAGGAAACACCGGCCTCATCTAGTTTAGACTGACGAAAAAAAGAAATTGACGAGAAAAAGTGATTTTAAAAACCTATTTGCAAAGATTAAATATATAAATATCATGGGTCATTTATTGTTTTATAGCCCAAAGAACAACCACTCGAGCGACAGTGAGCAGAGCACATTGATCGCCGAACAGATTATCTATCGATCCACCCACAAGGTGGACTGGTAACCTGGTGAAGCTCACGGGAATCCGTTGGATGCAAGTCACACAGAACCGGCCATTGTGCCGACACTTGATGAAAGTCTATGTTCAATATTGGACGTCTTTCGCACGAAATGATGAACGATAAGTTACCCTCGAATATGTTTCCTCTCTATAACTCAAAGTTATGCTGGGAGAAAACTCATTGCTGAGTTAAGCTCGCCTTTGTACATGAACTGTTTGTATGTCTATATTATGCTATATTTTTGTGTACAATAAAGAATTAAGAATGATGAATATACCATATATGGATATTTTATTTCACGAAGGCAGACTTTTCACGTGCACACGCACATTGTTTCTGTGTGCGTAAGCTATTTTCTGTAACAGCGTGCGGTCCAAGCTTACACACGCAGAAAAAAAAAAATGTACATGAACCACGTGAACCTACACACACATTCGCAATCAACCCGCCTTGATAAATAAATAATAAATTTATACATATATATATATATTTCACAACTATCACACAACGGCGTCTAGTCCTAAGCTAAGCAGAGCTTATTGTATTATGAGTACTAGACAACTGATAAACATACTTATAAATTTCTAAATACTTACATATTATAGATAAATTACACCCAGACACAGAACAAATGATCGTGCTTATCACCCAAACATTTGTCCTGGCGACCTGCGGCATAGCAGTCAGGGCCACTAACCACTAGACCAACAGGCTAGTTATAAGGCAGAACAAATACAAATACAAATACAAAACAACTATACCAGTGCATATATTAATCAAATTAAAGAATATATGAATCCAAAATCTCCATACATACGATCTCATACAAGATAAGTGCCCACCATTCAATTTTCATTTCTGGTCAAGGGTAAATGTTCATAGACATTTCATGCTAATATTATCATACGAGGGTAAAAGTGATCGGATATCTACGGTCATAATACTTAAGTGCTTTTATGAAACCTGACGATATTTGATACGGGGGGATGAAAAATAAAAATTAGCAATAAAACGGGACACGAATAAAGATCACCTTTTATATTTTGTAGGTACTTCGTTTTTTTTTTTGTTTTGGTTTGTGATTGAAATATGTTTCTTTTTCATTGATACGGATTATCTTATGACCATAAAAGCTTTTCGTAAACTGCTTTTGATTATCTTGTTGGATGAAGATTTCCTCAGGAGGACAAAGACTACCCACATAGCCCGAAGAATCGCCAAACTGAAGTGACAGTGGGCTGGGCGCCAATAAGGTGGATCCGATGGATGGATATAGATGCACAGGACCGGTTATTGTGTCACTTAAGGGAGGCATATGTCCAACAATCATCAACGGATGTTTTTCGGCTGAAGTCATGATAATCATGATTGGCTGAAGAGACATTTTAAAAACATTAAAATTCCCAAAACTGCATTAAACTAACAAACACACACTCCAAATATTCACATCAATATCTCATCATGGTATAAAAATAATAAAAAAACCACTCGTCCATCTAAAACCCCCGTATTTTTATTACTATTTGATTATCACATAACACGTTCCAATTATTATGGGGATACTAAAAGCTACCGAACAACATGAGTTATGTCAAGATACACCTATAAATCACCCACTTGCTAGGGTATTATAACCCATAACGAAGATTATCTATCAGCATGGTGATGGGCCTGCGTGGTGGATTATCCCTTCACAGAGAGGAGGTATGTGCCCCAGCAGTGGGAATATGATAGGCTTAATTGAGTTATTGTGCTTATGGTGTTGGGGGCGTGTGACTGCATTTATTTTATGGAATTTCAAAGTGTGAATTAATTTTTTTTTTTTTTTTTTGAGATTGAAATAAGTAACTTTCAAATAAAATAAATAATAATCACCTGGTATGTTTGCATAAGAAATTATGAAACATTCGATTACTTTTTTGATGATTTACCTTGTAGTGGTAGTTTGTGCGAATGGACAAAACAAAACGATGGACCACACGTTGGAAGTCGCTTCACCACCACCACTACCACGCCAAAGGTTATGCGAGAGTGTCACCACGGGCCCCGGGACAAAGGCAAGGAACGGAAAGGTAGGTTTTTAGTCAGTAAAAGTCTGACACTATTTCCCGCCCCACCCAAGGGCGGGATTTGTCATTGGATGATTTTACCTACCCAAAAAAAAAAAACCACCACTACCACCACTGACCACTAGGGCCTCCTCCTTCTCCTCCTTGAGTCGTATTGCTCATTACTGAGGGTCGTGAAGTTTCCGCTAGATTAGCTTCTTATTTATGGTGTCTCGCCATCTAGGTTCAGCAACCAAATCAAACGGTCAGGCATCAGAAATCGCAGGGCTGTTTCTGACCAACGTAAGCGCGAGCTTGCAGGCTACGAGCAAAGGGTAGCTCACCATCAGCCCGTCCGGTGAACTCAACCACGCGCGCCTCAAAGAAATGTCTGCAAAACTAAAGGGACCTAGTACTGCTGATGCCTGTTAAGGCTACGGGAATGTTGGAAAGAGTGAACATGGCCCTAAACCGCAAAATGCAACTGAAGGTCACTGGTGGGTTTTAGTCAATAAAAGCCTAACACGCCCTCTCGTTCCACCATAGAGCGAGAGAAGGAATTAAATGATATCTCACCTCAAAATATTTGACGAAACGTGTTCATTTAGAATGTGTGCAAGCGAAAACATTGCACACTATTCACGATATTAGTTAATGGTTGACGGAAAAAAAATCAAATTGCCAACCGTAAATAATAGTCTGGGGCTCTGGGGAGGTATGAAAATGTATACCAGGGCCCTGGATCCAAGGCAGGGAAGGAACAGGGTAGGTTTTTAGTCAGTAAGAGTCTGACACTATTTCCCGCTCCGCCCAAGGACGGGATTTGTCATTGGATGATTTTACCTACTATAAAAAAAACAGTTAATAGTAAGTCTGTATTTATTCACTTGTGTTTACTAACACAATTTAATTGTAATACCATTTGTGGACATTGTGTATCTTATTCAAACAATGAATTCGTAATAAGTGACGTTGGTAAACAGACACCGGAGTTTAATGAATATTAAATACCAAATCATTTACACTGTGACGTCATAGCGATTTATTAGTTGTCCAACAAAACTGTTTTAATTAGTTCGATTGGATGAAATAAGAGCAGTTAAAATTAAAAATAAACATTATTATATTATTTGAAAGAGTAGGTAGTTTATTTCGTTAAATTATGTTTTTTTAGGTAGAAAATGATCCAATAATTTCTCACGCTCTAAGGCGGAGAGGGTGGGTCAGATTTTTACTGAGTATTACCCACTCTTATGTTCCTTCTTTGTATTGCGCTTCAAGACCCCGGGGACCCTTTTGGACTAGGCATGGCTCCAATAAGCTTCAGCCCTGCTGGGCCCCTACGGTTTTGCTGTCATCTCTTTGAGGTGTGCATAGAACACTACGTCGACGACTCGGGCTCGGTCCGGCGAGTTACTGGACGGCGAGCCATCCATTGCTTGTCATCCATAAGGCTACGGTCAAGTTATAGGTAAATCCACATTTACGCACGGTATTAAAGGTAGTAACACTTCCAATTTTTCTGATTTAATTGTTTGGTTTTCTGTACTAATGGCAGTAAAGTAAATGGAGCGCATGTGTACCTACCTGTGCAGCCCGGAAAGGACTTACAACGACACCCAGAATAGAATGTCCCTTTTTGAAACAAAAAGTAGCCCAGCGCTCTCTCGCTGTTTGATTTTTTTTTATAAAAATCACAGGATTGACTTAATATAGCATTTTTATTTTGGTCACGTTCGGAATTTTATAGTCGACTGAGGCAGCCTCCTTTTTCAGATTAAAACGTCACTTACAGATGAATTTCAACGAGACTGACAAAATGTAACAAAAGTTAGGAAAAAAATAGATTTGGGCTAACGTAGCAAACACAGATTTGTTCTGGTGATTCATAAAATATACAACCTTATTTTTAGTATATGCGAAACCGAAAACACGGGTCTAATATTTTTATGCAAAGAATCTATGTACAAAATTTCATAACTGTATCATGAAAAATCACAAAGTTATAAGCTTGTGATGTTACCTGGTTATCCACGCAAACACATGGTCACCGCGCCACCTGGGTCACTGAGGGGTTGTTTTACCCCCGCATCCAACTGTGCGCTGGTGTTTAATACGCGCTGTGATGTACTTAGTTTCAATGGTGTTCAACTTGAGACCTTCTTAAAATATTTTTGGGAAAAAATATAACATGGTGTAAAAATGATTGGAATCGATTCTGTTACTGATTCTGAACAAACTACTCGTATATTCAAGATTCAAAGATTCACGGTTTCACTCGCGCTTTTCGTTACTACTCCTATTGATTGCAGCCTGATGTTTAGCCTTTAGCCTTCCTCGATAAATAGGCTATCCAAAACGAAAATATTTTTTTAATTCTAACCTGTTCTCCTCGATTAGCGCGTTCAGACCAACTCTTCGGCTTTATAATATCGGTATAGATTTTATCACCCACGTGCGTATGAAAGTCTGATCAGACTACAATCAACGAATTATTTGGGCTATACTGTTAAACAGATACCTTGAATCATCACCATTAAATTGAGACAGAATTATATGGAACGTGCGTAAACGTGCGTAAAGTTTCAAAGCCTTGAGCACAGGCGTAGAATAGCTAGCCTTTCGGTTTTTTAAAGAATGCATTTTGGAAAGTGTGCGCAGGAATTGCATGACTTGATTCCGCCATTTCGAGGAGCTGGGCGGAGCGGAGAGAAGTGGACCGTGAATTGGCCAAACACAGCGCTCGAAATCTTCACTCCACATTAGTGGAAACAGTGTAAGCTGATTATGTGAGAAGTGATATGAAAGAAAAGGGAGTTAGTGATAATGTGACGTGACGGGCGACAGAACGGAGAGGCTTGCCCGGACAAGGCGTTGCCCGAAAATCCATCTTCCCAGAGATAGTGGGATGAGCCGCTCTGCAGGTTGGTACGGAATAATCTCATTAATACTTCCACCAATACTGCTGAGCGTGCTCGTCTGCTGGCTGTGGGTGAATGGGAGTCGGGTCTCTGGCTACAGGCTCTACCGTCACCCAACATAGGTACCATGCTGAGTGACACCACCTTCCGGATCGCTACATGCTTGCGTTTGGGTTCTCCTAGTGGAGCTTCACATCGATGTCAGGCGGTCCTGCAGTAGGAACGCTGGTCGGATAGCACAGCATTAATGACATCATCCGCCGAGCTCTCGTAACCGCCGGGGTGCCAGCTATTTTAGAACCTAACAGCTTGGCACGTGATGACCATAATGCCCTGGAAATTGGGTAGGCCTTTGGTGTGGGATGCAACTTGTGTCGGCACCCTTGCGCCATCCCATCATTTGAGTACGGCAGGCTTTGCTTGGGCGGCTGCTGCAGATACTGAAAACCTCAAACGGCGTAAATATAATAACCTTATCGGTAGTTATATGTTTGAAAGAAAGAAAACATGTTTATTTGGCTTACAATGAAGCACAATACAAAGTTTTTAAAACTTAAACATAAATATAATAAAAAATTAAAAAATCAACTACAACAAGAATGCGCCTCACGGCTGGCGGGTGTGGCGGTTTGAGCCGTTTGGGGTTGAAACACTAGGGCCATGGGGTCCGATCGCTCATCGAGTTGTTCGTGACATCAGCAAACAGCTGGTCGACTCTTCGCGTGACCAGAGGGTTGGGCTTTTCTTCAGTCAACGAATCAGCATTGCCATTCAACGTGGCAATGCTGCCAGCGTTCTGGGCACTTTTCCCATTGATATCAATGTGGATGAATTTTTTTATGCCCAATAAGTTCTTTTTCTACCTGTTTGTACATATTATTATTATTTTTGATTTTTAAATATACCTATTAAGTTTTGATTATTACAGTTAAATAAATAATATTTTGTTATTCTGGTTTTAAAGTTCATTTCATTCTAAATATTTTTTTTAAATCGGAATGAAAGGTTTTTAAGGATATGAAACGCCCTTCTATTTTATGTACGTTAAATTTTTGAATAATTTTGTAAAAGTGTCATATAATGGACTTTTGTTGCTCACTATACCTACCTAGTAAAATGTCGGTATATATTTTTCAAGCCGCTAATGATGATGTGTGCCTAATGAATGACTGGTCGTCATTAATACCGTGGTGAACGCTAATGTCCGGTTTCACGCATCGACTACGACTAATTCACGCCACCCACGCTCTTCCCCTCCATACGTCACGTCCAAAATAACGCACAGTTTGTTACTGTCCACTTTTCTGTACAATCTCTCTATTACACTGACTTGTCGGTTCACCGCGAATTAGCGAAATAGTTTTTGAACCCGTTTAGTTAACATTCTCATTGAAAACAAAATGTTGTACAGTTAAATTTCAACCGACTCGTGTGTAACTATCATTATATTCAGCTATGTAAAGTAAACCGGTTTAATAATTCATTATTAAGTGCACTGTTTATTTTATTATTCATTTTATTGGAACTTTAAATGAAAAACGTTTCTCTGCAATAATCTTCACTGAGCAAATATAATTTTAATATTTATTTTGTTTAATATAATACAAAATAAATATTAAAATAATTATTTTGAATAAATACGTAAATATTGTCATTGCACGTTCAATATTGCTAAGAAAACGTAACCTCGATATAAATACTCGTAGTTCACAATGTTTGCGGACTGCTAGGTACAGGCAGGCTTGCATATTGTAGTTCCCACAATCAACGGAGGCTTAATAAATCATCGGTAAACTGCGCTAAAAGGAACTTAAGCACAATACCTCGGCACGGACTCGTAATTCCCCCCTACCGCCCCCCTCTACTTCCATATTTTACAGCTCTTTTACCCGTTCATTACAAGCTTTCTATTAGCTTGCACTGTATGTAACTATGTATGTTCGGCTCAAATCTTGCAACTCAATTTTGAAGCAGATATCTTCAACCGATTGAGCTGAAATTTTATATACATGTGTAAATCGGGTGACAATGCAACATTATGATGACATGGAGCTGATCTGATAATGGAGCTGGAAGGTAGCCATAGAAACTCAGCGATAAAATTATACAACCCCATCGAGTTTGGGCTCGCTTGATTAGTATTGACGAGTACTTTGATCCTGTAAGGTAGCCAGGGTCTGATGATGGAGCCGGAAGGTGATCATAAGAACTCCGCAGTTAAACGATACAACCCCATCGAATTTGGGCTCGTTTTATTCATATTGACGAGTACTTTCATCCTATATGGTAACCAAGGTCTGATGATAGAGCTGGAAGGTGGTCACAGGAACTCCGCACTTAAACGACACAACCCCATCGAATTTGGGCTCGTTTAGTTTGTATTGACGAGTACTTTCATTCTATATAGTAGCCAGGGTCTGATGATGGAGCCGAAAGGTGGTCATAGGAACTCCGAAGTTAAAGGACACGGCCCCATCGAGTTTGAGCTCGTTTGATTAGTATTGACGAGTACTTTGATCATGTATGGTAGCCAGGGTCTGATAATGGAGTCGGAAGGTGGTCATAGGAACTCCGCAGTTAAACGACACAACCCCATCGAATTTGGGCTCGTTTGATTCATATTGACGAGTACTTTCATACTATATGGTAACCAAGGTCTGATGATGGAGCTGGAAGGTGGTCACAGGAACTCCGCACTTAAACGACACAACCCCATCGAATTTGGGCTCGTTTACTTTGTATTGTCAAGTACTTTCATTCTGTATAGTAGCCAGGGTCTGATGATGGAGCCGAAAGGTGGTCATAGGAACTCCGAAGTTAAACGACAGGACCCCATCGAGTTTGAGCTCGTTTGATTAGTATTGACGAGTACTTTGATCATTTAAGGTAGCCAGGGTCTGATGATGGAGCTGGAACGTATTTATAGGAACTCCGCAGTTAAACGACACAACCCCATTGAATTTGGGCTCGTTTGATTTGTATTGACGAGTACTTTCATTCTATATAGTAGCCAGGGTCTGATGATGGAGCTGGAAGGTTGCCATAGGAACTCCGCAATTAAACGATATAACCCCATCGACTTTAGGCTCATTTGATTTGTAATGACGAGTACTTAGATCCTATATGGCAGCCAGGGTCTGATGATGGAGCTGGAAGGTTACCATAGGAACTCTGCAATTAAACGATATAACCCCATCGACTTTAGGCTTATTTGATTTTTAATTACGAGTACTTGGATCTTATATGGTAAGCAGGGTATGATGATGTAGCTGGATCGTGGTCATTGGAACTCCGCAGTTAAACGACACAACTCTCTCGTCTTTGGTCTCGTTAGATTTGTAATGACGAGTACTTTGATTTGTACTTTGATCAATATGGCAGTCGGGATCTGATGATGCAGCTGGAAGGTAGCCATAGGAGTTTCGCAATAAAACGACACAATCCCATCGCGTTTCGGATCGAATAAAATAAGTTCTAACGGGTCATAAGCAACTTGGACTCGAGCACGGAGGGTTCCGTACAAATTTACATAAGTAAATAGCTAGTTAGTTTTAATACACTCCTATAAAATAGGTACCAATTGAAAAGGCTTGCAGAAAGTAACTTGAAAAATAAAGTGACATTACTCTAAATCCAATATTCTCTTTTTTCTCAGTCATACTCTTGGTGGAGTGGTAGTGGTCATGGATCGTCTGGTTAGTTGGTTGCGGCTTTTGCGAGACTTCTCCATCTCTCTCTATTCATGGCACTTCGTGTACATTCAATGAGGAAACACTTCGAAGATGAGATGATGACGATGATTTAGTGAGGTCTGTCCATCTGGTAGGCGATTGGCCGCGAGAACGTAGGCCCTCTACTCTTCCCTATACCACTAAACGTTCCAAAGAGCTTTCATTGCGTATGATATATCCAAACATCTTAAAAATTCGCTGTTGCGCAATTGACGTAAGTTTTTGTTTTGATGCAAAGCTCTTTAAGAATGGAAACGTTAGTGCGTGGAGCAGTCTGTTTTATCTTCAGTAGACGCCTCCAGCGTCAACTTTCCAGGGCCTCAATTTTTTTACGGTGCTTGAGTCTTCTCCGCATTTCTCAGTATTTGTGATTATGCATCCCAGTTATATAAAACCTGGACAATTGGCTATTTCATGTAAGTTAGGTTGATTGTTAGTCTTACGATCAACCTGGTTCACCTTCACAACCATCATTTTGGTTTCATAAATTCAACCTGGTAGACTTCTCAGGTAGTCGCCTCCTTCTGCGAAGCAGTAATGCTAGCAAAGGAGGAGGCCGACCGCATCAGGCAACGGCGCTCACGCCGCAGCTACCGCCGTAATTCCGATCCCGATTTCCTGCCACCGTAGGCGTGGGCTTACGGACGGCGGGCAATGGATAGCTCGCTGTCCGTCCGGTAACAGATCGAACCAAGCCCAAGGGCGGGGGATGTCATTGGATGATTTTACCTACCATAAAAAAATTAAATAAAAAAAACCTGGCAGACTTCTAAAGATAGCAGACTAAGTTCCTTATGCTTTCCTATAATATGGGTAAGAAATGAAAGGATTTGCTGAGATTACAAATGTGATTTAAATAAGGTATAACTAAAAGGTAAAAAATAAATTACAAATAAAAAAACTTTTTTAAAAACAAGCTTTCAATTAAATGGGCTAAAAAGAAGAAAATAAACTTTTCCTTTATAACTTTTACTATCAATTTATAACGGCATTACACAATTTATATGATATAAAAGCTTGTCGCGAGATTTAACTGTGTAAATACACAGCTAAATAACTTCATTAATTAAATAAGTTAACTAACTTCATCTATTGATTTTAATATTTTCAAAATCTCGCGACAAGCTTTTGTATCATATAAATTGTGTAATGCCGTTATAAATTGATAGTAAAAGTTATAAAGGAAAAGTTTATTTTCTTCTTTTTAGCCCATTTAATTGAAAGCTTGTTTTTAAAAAAGTTTTTTTATTTGTAATTTATTTTTAAAATACGATGTTCGACAAATTCACTTAATGCCGCGTTAAATGAACCGTGTTCGCATAATAAAAGATTTTATACTCAAAAGCGATTTCAGAATGGACGATATTTCCGTGAAACGAGAAAATGCCGCTCTCCACGTCGACGCTTCATCTCGTCTCTAGTAACGGCGGAATATTTTTTTCGCGCTCGAACGAATCCGAATTCCGAGGAAATAAAGTTAAGAAAACACCACATACAAATAACTCTCAAATTACTTTAAATACTCTGGTAAAGTGAGCTCTCGGCTTTTTCCGGATAAAATTTATTCGTTTATTAAAAAGTCACGAGAAAACTTGCTTACTGCTGTCACAGTATTAGTTGGCCTTAGTCTGTGCAGGACATTTCATAATCCGTGATTCTTGTCCAAAATTAACATAAAAATACAAAATAAACACTCCCTAGATACGTCAGGTTAGCTAAAAGTGGCTAATTACTGCCCAAAAGCGATGCGAAAAAGTCTTCTTCATTTTTTATAGCATGTCATGCCAGACTCATCATCAAAGGTTCGTATAGTCCGGCTTTCATTACGGTTTCGTTAGTTAAAGAGAATTCCATTTTTATTTAAAAAAAAATCTTTTTACTGACTATGAATCGGAGCTTAGGTACTCTCGTATTCTAAACAAATAGTGGTCCTGTCCAAAATAAAATTTAAATGAAACTTGATTTTTCCAGTTTTTATTTGTGGTTCAATTTTTTTTAACTCTCGGAATTGGTAAACTACTCAAAATAATATAACAGATACTACAGCGCTTCCAAAATAAAGCACTAAAAAAAAAAAAAAAAATTGCGCTCATTGTTTTACAAGGGATATAGAAGGAGGTACCTACATGAATAACAACAAAGCTTAAAAGTTGTACAAAACATCATACATTCTTATAAAAACTCAAGTACAAGTACTGGCCATGATCCAGAGCGAGGAGGAATGGCAAACTGTCGGTAAGCAGCACTGCTACCGAAGGAGGAGGCCGCCAGGATCGCTACCCCGATTTTCAGCCAGTGTAGACATGGGCTTGTGGATGGCCAGCAATGGGCAACTCGCCATCTCACTAACGTGGAACACAGCCACGTTAGTGTTCCATGCGCACCTTAACGATATGTCAGCAAAACCGTAAGGGTTCAGCTGAACCGAAGACTACTGGGGCCACGGGTTCGCTTCCGAAATGTAAACCCGTAGTCCTAGATAGTGAGGCAAAAAAGAAACTTAGGAGTGGGTTTTAGTCAGTAAAAGTATCGCCCTCCCGCTCCCCCCTAGAGCGGCAGAAGACATAGGATGATTACCCACCTAAACAAAAGCACTACAAAAATGAATTCACTAAAATACTTCCTCAAAGTCTAACTAAAGACTTGAGAGAAAGCGGTAGTGTAAATTTAAGTAACACATATTTATCTAGATTGTAGGATATGAAGAATCTCAAACTAACTAATAAAGCAATAATCAAACTGATAGAGAAAAAAAAATGCAAAACATGTTTTTGAACAATAGTTTCCTTCAAATACTCGTAATGTATTACTTTTTGCAAATACACGAATTGGCGCTCTACTGCTTAAAATAAATCCGTGTGAGTGAATTCCTCTGTAGATCCCTATCACAATCCTAAAAGCTTTTTAGCACATAAAATATTCCCCTATGTGGTTTATTTTTCTTGGTATTTCAACCTTCTGCATTGATTACGTATCTATTTTATAATTCACTCTTAGATCGTGAATTTGGTTTACTGGAACTGAAATAAAATGGTTCTAAAGCGTTCTACTTAGCTTCGTTTTGCCCGTTTTTACGTGGAAATGAGATAAATGTATAAAGTGCATTAGCCGGTTATTTTTCTGGGTCGGTTTTGCGCGAAAACGCTTTTTAAGTGATGAGCTAACCTATATTATAACCCCTTTACACATAAATGTGCTAAAAGATATAATCTGACTAAAAGGTTCTATGACAGTTTTGCTGTCTCTTTTTATTTACATGGAAATGAAAGAGAGAAAGATTTCTGTTTCCCGTTGTTGAATATAGTTGTGCAGTTGAGAAGTGCTAATAAAATTTCTTGTTCCAGTGGTGGACAGCCACAAGGGCGAGACATTGGAGCTGGCGCATGTTCAGCGGACTGACATGGGAGCCTACTACTGCATTGCCAGCAACGGCATCCCACCTACCGTCAGCCGACGGTACCACGTCGAAGTACACTGTAAGTCACCAAAACACTAAACACATGAAAAGTACTAAACCCAATCTTATTTGTAACGACCGAAATCAAAAAAGTAAATAGCGAGCAAGGAATTGTGGTACAAAAGAACAGACAATTGTGTTTTTACGAAAATACTTTTGAAAACGTCACGATTTCTCGATCGTCTGTCGATAATATCCAATTTGCCCCTGTTTTCACTCCAAATTCGTAAACTGCCCAACAACAGCCAAGAATTTAAAGAAGATATTGTATTGTAAGAAAAACTTATTTCTTTTCTCCAAAATGGGTACATGAAGTACACTTTATGAATGTCAAAAGATCCGCCCGTTCGATTACTTCGCGTTGAGAAGGAGGGCAAAGAACTCTGCCGCCCAAGTTTTGCCAAGTTATTATTCCGTTTAAATGTTTTACTTTGGACTTAAGGGTTTTTATTTACCGCAGTTTGAATTTCGCAACATAGAAAGATGAAAATATACGAGTACTTTTCTGTCCCTGGGATACTGATTGAAAGGATAAACAAGCTTCCTCGATTTTTTTGTTTTTAAGTTAATGATCATTGAGAAAAGGAGAAATGCCATTAAGACATTACCACCAGTTTAGGCTGCGGAAAAGCCAATGCAAACCATTGGCATGATTTACTTTTTTTCTTATTGCCAGAAATGAAACCTAGGTTTTATGTTAGAGGACAATACGTGGAATCAATTGCAAAAATACGAGTTCCTTAAACCGTAACCGTACTAAGATACATATAGAAGCATTGCTAGTATGATACGTAATATTTTGAGGTTTCATAAAATAGATTAAGTTGGTTATTACTGTATATTTTTCACAATCGCAGTTTTCCTCACTATAATTAGAAAAAAAAGTGATAAACAAATCGAAAAGATACGCGTTAGTGTTGCGATAGTGATTGACACTATTTAATGCGTACACACCATAAATACCGAAACCAAAATCAAAACAAACGCCTGATAAAAAAAAAACTATAAAAATCCACTACAAAGTCTTTAACTTCGTTTAGTTACGGTTGGTAGGCATAATTTTTTTTGCTATAGATTTCACAAACAGTCTTTTAAGAAACGAAAAGAAAAAAAATATACGCCGTTAAATTTTGATCGTTTTAATCCCGTGGAGCTTCGACTCGGTACATGAAACACAATCGATTTGTAAAGATAAAATTAAGAAACAAAGTACTTTTTTTCTGAACCTCGAATACGCATATGCGAAATTAATTTCTTTGAGTAAACAGCTGAGCGAGTCCAATGACCTGTAGAGATTTAGTACGCAACGACCAACCACTATCTACAGGTCAGTAATATCCTTGATTAACTTAGAAAAGCTCCACCCAGACAGGGTGGAGATATTTAATGATTTTCGACCCCAAAAAAAAACCGACAATGAATGAAGGATGGCAAATGGCAAAGACTTGCAGTTTTGTTTGTCTTGTCTGTCGAGTTTCATTAGCTTTTAAATAAGCAGAACTTTATGGAAATTCTAGGGAGGCTACTGAACTTTAGTTGGGGCTAAAGCATTTAAAATTTGTATCAATATAGATACATGGACCATTCAAAGATCTATAACTCGTAAGTGTTTCTGCGAAAAAGTGACAAAAAATAAAGAAAGTTATCTGGACTAAAAATAAATTAAGTGCTTTGGTATGTCTCATTTACGTTTAAAAGAGTACAAGTGAAAGATACATTACTTTTTATTTCGCATTTCGTTAAAAGAATACATTTAATGGAATTGATTGTTCACCCTTTTCAACATTTCTGTCTATATTCACGAGTCTGTTAAATTGAACTAAAATCTTGTTGGTCGTGCACACACGTTGAACGAACGAAATTTCTTTTTTTCAATTGACGACAAAGTATGTGAGTTTAAAACAAAAGTATTCGAAAATCCAATTTTCAATGGAAACGTACCTAATAAAAACTTAATCGCTTTCAGTAAAGTTGATTCTATGGTCGTTTTGTACTTCGTAAATTGTAATGAGCACGAACAAAAACTGGCTAAATTAGCACATTACAATTTGAATAGTAATAGCTTTCATGATAAATTATTCAATGAACCAGATTAGATAGCGAGAGATTAGTGTATGTGTTTATCTAACACATTAATTTAGGATTAGATGAGCATGAGGTATTGCATTCGATGCCCACGTCTCGTAAAAAATGCTATTGTGTTTTTGTTTTTCCAGTCTTTAGCTACCTACCTCGGAAAACACGTAAAGCCGTTGTTCCTCCACTACGCCTGATCTCTCCTCGGTTATATCCGATTGCCGATCCATCGGAATATGAGAATAAAGGAACAGAGAGTGCACCACCTGTGTTTGTGTACACGCTCCAGCCCTATATCTCCAGCGTACTTAGCTAATCTGCGTTTAGTTTGGCTACTATGGTCGAAATTTTACCGGGCAGGTTATTATTATTAATTCAGATTTATTTATTATTTCCTTGTTTTATTTTTCATGGAACATAGCGCAACTTTATTCAACAGACAGGCCTCTATTATTTTTTGTGTTATTTTGATTTGTCATTGGATGATTTTACCTACCATAAAAAAAAAAAACCTTTATAAAAATTAATGTATTTTTATCTGTTCAACAGTCATACCACAAGTGAAGGTGACCAATCAACTAGTAGGAGCACCTCTCGGCAGCGACGTAGAACTGCAGTGCTTCATTGAAGCCTCTCCCAAGGCTATGAACTCTTGGTATCGGGAAGATGGTAACTGTAATTATTCCAAGGTTTTTTTTTATCTATAAATACGTAGTAATCAAGGATAGGAGGCACTGCCGCATTGGTCTCATGGTTGGTTGAGAAACTCCAAATTCTTGAGAATTGGTGTTTAATAGATATACAATTTAATTCCGCTCAGCCCACTCCACATCCCGATGATGGGCTGGGATTGGCTGAATTAAATTGTTGTCCGCCATTAGACATATACATCGTTAAATTTTGATCGTTTTAATCCCGTGGAAGGTCGATCCGGTACATGAAACACTATTGATTTGTAAAGATAAAATAAAAAAATAAAGTACTTTTTTTCTAAAACTCGAATTAATATACTCGTTTACGCAATATATTTCTTTAAGTGAACGACAATGACCTTGTAGGTAGTTCATTGGAGTCGTACTTGCGTAAATTAATTCCAGTTTAAAAAAGGACTTTATTTTTTTTTTATTTTGTCTTTACATAATATGAACTAATCTAAGAAAAAAAAAACGAAATTAGAAAAAACTTATAAAAATATTGTTAATCTTGTGTTACTAACTGTACCAAACATTGATAAAGTTTAAATTTCTATACAAAAACCAATGTTGGTCGAGTTAACCAATAAAAATATAATTTATTTTAATTTTCTGCAACTCGTACCACATGGCCCGTAGGTATGTGGTACGAGTTGACGAATTACTCGTGTTTTGGGTTTCGCTTATACTAAAAATAAGGTTGTACAAACACAATAGCAATCACATTTAAAACTACAAAAAACCTGTGCGTGTTTAAAAAGGCACCTACAGCGATAGGTATTTAAAAAAATAACGCAGCACCAAAGTATGCCTACACTTAGGCCTGTAATCATTTAATAGCTCGCCCCCTATTACTTACACGAGAAAAATTAAACGTGATTCCTCTGTTAGCTTTTTCTAAAAATACAGGCACATGTTTAATTTTAAATGGACAATAAATAAAAATGCTTTTTGTCGGTTCTGTCTTACTGACACTTTGCGATTTTAATCCTGAAAGACTTTTGAATTTACTTAGGCGTTGCTTTTACAAGAATATCGCTAAGTAAATAATAATCCGTTGAAAGTGCCGCCTCCAACCGTGTTTACAGGGAACAAGGTATTATCCAGTTCTTTTTTTATAAGTCAAAATAAAGACGGTTTCCGCTTTACGAAACGAAATACTTAAGAAGCGTCAGGGTATCTTTATACACGTACCTGAAAAATTAAGGAAACACACTCAAAAATGTTTTCCTCGCTAAACTTTTGAGAGCGCTCATAACTATTATTCTTGCTTCAGCTATCACGCAAACAATACCAAATTGTAATAGACACCTGAGCGAATCAGGCACTTAATCGAACGTGGTACCTAAACGAACCGGGTACATTAACGAACAAAGTATCTAAACGAACCGGGAGCCTAAAGTAGGTAAAAATTCGTTTCTAAAGGGTCTTTCAACAAGGACGGGTCGATATTGAAATTAAATAAAACAAGCTGTATGTGAGATATTAAAGAAATTATTTTTTTTATTTGAAAGGCCAATTTATGCCATTATTTATGAATTATGTCATTGGTCCGTACTTCTTCGAAAACGATGATGGCGAGGCCATTATTGTCGACGGCGAGTGCTACAGATCAATGATTAACAATTTTTTTTGGAGTGAATTAAACGATATGGTCGTGGACAACATGTGGTTTTAACAAGACGGCGCTACGTGCCACACAGCAAGCGACACAATGGACCTTCTGCATGTACGGTTCGAGGGTAGGGTTATCTCTCACAGAGGTGACGTGAATTGGCCACCAAAATCGTGCGATTTGACCCCGCTAGACTTTTTCTTGTGGGGTTTTCTCAAGTCACAGGTCTATGTCAATAATCCGCAATCAACCGATGCCCTAAAAGTCAACATAACGCAGGCCATCGCTCAGATTCAGCCGGATCTATGCAGTAGAGTAATTTAAAATTGGACCTCTCGGATCCGTGCCACCGTTCGAAGCCGCGGTGGACATTTAAACGATGTCATATTTTATATAATGGCATAAATGGGCCTTTCAAATAAAAAAAATAATTTCTTTAATATCTCATATACAGCTTGTTTTATTTAATTTCAACATCGACCCGTCCTTGTTAAAAAACCCTTTAGTTCAGCCTCTGAAAATTATTTTAGCAACAATTTTAATTTTAATCAATAAAACTGTCAATACCAATGAAAATTTTTCGATGGAAAACACAAAAGTTGTTAAATATGTTCAAGTGCTTATATTTTAGCCAAATTTCTCTATTAAAACTATCAGTCGGAAGAAAAAACCCAACTGTTCTTAGGGTTTTGTACATTCGACTGAAAATGTGGACTCCAAGTAAAATGCGTTAAGGGCACAAAGATGACAATAGTGATAAAAATTTACTTGAAACTGTCTTCACGCAGTTACATAGCACTCATTGCAGCTTTATTTAGAATAGGGTCATATCACCTTAACTAGCAAATGGACTTGTTTATAATGATATTAGCTTGGAATACGGGCAAGACATGACCTGCAGGTCTAAAAAGGCCATTTTTGTAGAATCATAATATGAATCATAGTTTTTTTTATACGGCAATATTTACAAGGAATATGATTCTGATATGCAGTGTGAATCATACTCAATTGAGTATGATTCAACTAATTTATGCAATCATTTTACGAACATTAGAAGAATTGCTTATGATCTGCTAGGAATTCGGAATATGATTTGCTCATGTGACCTTTTTAGGCCCGATGAACTAGGACATGGCATATCCACTATAGGTCTCAAAACAATGTTTCCTTGAGTACATGTACGTACTGTAAGTTCACTCACTAACCGATCTTTTGTTCTACAGCGCTATTAAGTGACAAACTGACCGAGAACCCGAAGCTTCGTGTATCAGAAACCATCATAAACGAGTACTCGCTCTGGATAAACTTGACGATAAAATCTCTGGCTCCAGGGGACTACGGAACTTATGTGTGCGCTTCTGTCAATGCGCTCGGAAAGATGGAGAGCCAAGTCAGTTTGCATAGTAAGTGGCCAATTTCATTAGACGTCTTAGTCCTTGTGCTTCCTACAGAATAACATACACACGTAGCGTTAATTCGGTAATGTTGCTAGAACATTCAATGGACTAAATAATACCCAGAATGGAACCCACGTCCAAGATTTAATCTAAGTCCTGTTATGATATTGTTAGGGGCGAACACTAATTAAAGTTTGTTATATATCTAATTATCTGGTTTATTCTGCACTACACTTAGTTATATTAAATATTTATAAATAATTTCCACCCGCCTAGTGACATGACATCCGTCCTAACTCAAACAAAATTTTCCTTATCCAAAGATTTCAACAAACCTGTCATAGTGAATGTTGTTCCTGTTAAAAAGACCTATCCAACGACATATATGTCTTTGCTATTAGTGAACCAATTAGCCCATTGTCCTTTAAACATCTATGTAGTTGTAGGTATTATAAACAGGTGTTTAAATTTGATATTTGCACTGGCATGCTCGGAATTAAAGAGTCATCTTCACACGAGCGACGGTTACCAAATTCAAATCACACTGCCAAGCCTTTAAAGATGGTCGGTTTCCATTGTATAAAAAAATGTAGTCCTATAAGCGATGTTTTAAAGACAGCCTTTGGCTGCATAATTATATAAGAAAGACAGAAGTTCCAACGAATTTTTTTTCCATTTTACTAAAGTCACTTATAATATTCACAGGACTAGAACTAAGCATGAACGGCTTCGGTGCCGAAGAGCCGATGGTGTCGGGCGCAGCGTGGCAGCGCGCGCGCAACTCACCCTCGCACCGAGCACGCCCGGCCGCCTCGCATGCGCACCAGTACTTCCTCGCGCAGCATCTACCGCCACAGCTGTACGCTCTGCTGCTGACCGTTCTGCGATATATACATACATTTTAACTTTTTAAAGTTATTTTGTATAGAATTGACGTAGAAAGGCGATAACAGGAGACAAAGCGATCACGACGGACAAAAAGTACAAAATGTATGGGAATTTTGAGCTTTTACAGTCATGATCGCTACTAATCATCAGATCTTTCAGAGAAAGTGTAATGAACAAGGACACTTTTAATTCATTCGCAATTTTTCAGATTGATAAAACAATCAAGACCTCTTCTTTTTGCATAACTCGAAAAATTTCAGTAATGTACAATAGATTACCTGTTTTCATATGTGTCAAGATGATATGAAAGAAAAGGTCAGTAATATCGTGACGGTCGACAGCACAGAATGGAAAAAAAAACGTGTTGCACCCCCAGTAACAATAGAAAAGGCAGAAAGATGATAACTAAAAGCCACGGGAACCCGCAATGGGATTTATCCCTGAACGTGTCTCAGCTTAAATAATGGCGGTGATGTCTGGTTTACTCCTAAAGAGAGTGTTGTTCATATTCTTTTTAATTGGTCTACTAGTGCTTGTCTGCGATCCCACCTAATGGTAAGCAGTGAGGCAAACATTGATGAATAAATAAATCGCACTAATTTATTAAGAGCCTAATCACTCTATTTAGAGTAAGCCTAATAACACCCACTGAAAGATCACTCAAGAATTAAATGTCACCTTGGTAATTTACTCGCCTACGTCTATTCTATACAAATTGCGCCAAAGGTTGAGCAGTAAGTATGTGCCATATTTATTGTACAGATATTCAAAGATATGTAAATGAAATGTTAACAATATTATCCTAACATCTTTCAGACGAACAATATTACATAGAAAACCCCTTTTACTGAAAATACTTTAATGTGAGCTAATGTGAGTAGGTATCCATAAAAGGCACTTATTTATTACATTTAATTAGTTTTTATTTGCCTTGTTTACCCAATTTCGTTGACTGGCTTCTAGTGTATTTCAAATTCTACTAAACATCAAAATATTACAAAGTTACAATTCTGGAAAGTATGTTTAATTAGGCTAAAGAGTTACTGGAAACTAGAAAAGAAATTAACTTGCATTTAATATTTATTACCAAAATTCCTTTAAAATATTTGGGTTGTGATTTATTTTTTATTAAACTCAATATGGTTCACAGTTTTAAAAATAAGAAATTGTTAAAAATATTAACTTATTATCTGTGTTCTTTTCGGTTTCCGTTTGTTATGATCTAGTAAAGTCGATAATAGAAGAGTATTGTATTCTACCAGAATCTGTCAGATATACTTACAAACTATACTTATTAAGAACGTATAAGAAATTCCATAGGAACTAATATTAAAATATCAATTGTAATAGCCGGATTCTATGTAAAATCTAATGATAATAATATGTAATAATCGATTAAAATATTTAACTGACTAGCGTAAGTTACAATGTAAGCAACTAGTTAAATATCGTTAGGAACATTTCAAATCGATCGATATTCATATTGTTTTTAAACCTTTCTCGAAATCTTGTGCTAACGTTACGTTGACTTTGACAATAAATGTGTAATTTATGGAATATGATATTGAAATAAATGTCCTTATGAAACCCTACTTGAATGTGTTGATTTTAAACTGAAACTTTTTGTATGCAAACACCGACTTCAAAAGGCTGCGCTGAATAAAATGAGCTTGGTAAATTACTAAAGATTTATGCTAAAAACATTTATGAGCCCCTGCGAGTATGCTAACGACAAAAATATTGTATTTAAATTGGCGTATAACTCAACGTATTTCGTTATCCTTTTACTTGAATAAAAGTTAAAACTCTACCCACTCCATTACATCAGACCTAAAAGCTTATAAAAGAAAGAAATAATGTTTATTTGACCGCTCCAAAAGAATGAATCCACATTCAAAATGTGATCGACTTTACTTTAAGGCTAATTTAATACCCAGAGATTCCAGTGACCGATCCCGCACTAGACAGTATTGCAGGACAATGACGAATGGTCGAACCGACCCGCTAATGCATTTTTCGTGTTGCACTTGAATTAATGTGTCTCCAGTTTCATTTCATGGGGAGTGCCAGCAATGGGCGGGTTTAATAACCGTGAAAAGGTCGTATAAAGTTAATCATTTTATTCGACGTGAAGTTTACTGGCCGTTCAGTTATCTCGTCCCGATACGTTGATTCAACTTGCCACTGGAATACTCCACTTTACGATAACGTCACTGTACTCGTATGTATTATATGAACTTTGAGATGCGATATAGTGTTCGGTACAGTCAGTCTTTAAATACTTTGGTCGACTCTTTTTTAAACAACTTTTGTTCTTTTCGTAAATGTTTTAATAGAATCGTATATTTGATGTACTGCGAAAGACTTATTTATATGAACAAAGCAAATATTAAATGTATTGGATGAGGAGGCCGATCACAGTGGAGATCCTTTCCAGAGATCCTATTTTATGGGCAATGTCTGGGTAACGAGCAATAATCAAACTATTCCAGATTATACAACTGATTTATTAATATGCAAGCTTTAGGTACCTATTCACTTCACAACAAGCCGTGAGACAGTCCCCGGACTAAATGTTGTTCACACAATGGCCGACAGAGAAACAACCCCGCGGCTCTGCCGTCGGGACTTTTATCTGCTCAGCTCCTGTAAACGTCAACCCGGATTCTGTCAAAGTGACATATGTCACTGAGCTCGTTCGTTCATTCGTTCTCAGGCTTCCATACCTACTATTGAGTTCACCAATATATAAATAAATATTTCGTACCTCTAATGATTATATTTCAAATAAATATTCCACAAAGTAAAATTTCTTCAAATCTACTTAATAATTGGCAGACCGCACAATCACAAATGACAAGCTCTGACCCGAAAATTCGTTTGAAATGGCCTCGAAATTACGTGAAAATATTTTTCAGTTCCTTTTAAATGTCTAATAGACCCTGAATCCCTGTTCCCGATTGTACAAGTTGGAAACTTATTAAAATTCTTTTCAGTATCCTCCGCCTCCCGCTTTCTTAGAAAACCTTTTAGTATAGTTTTAAATTTGTAAAGTAGAAATGATTTTTCAGTGTTTGAATGAAAAATAACTAGGTATCTATACAGAAATTCTGAAACTATTCCTATGAAAAACAATCTCAAACTATAAATACTAACGCAAACTACGGATAAACTATAGCAAAATCATATAAAAGCACCGGCCATAAGACTTATTAGTGCTAGTTAACGTGTCAACTACCCAGAAAAATTCAGGATTCATATCTAATGATTATTAAAAGGAATGGCAGGCCTCGGTATAACACTCAAACTAAAAGTTTTATCAACATAATTTATTCGGGGCACTCGACCGAGTGGCCTATGTGGCCGGCGCTATTTTTTTCTTTATTCGTTCAGGATACGCTCTGAATTTTGGGCAGACGATTTTTCAGAGAGGAACTTCAATTGTGCAACGCGGTCACGTAGTTTTTTAGCGTCACTCGAGCAGACATGCGCCTGAGTTTAATAATGTCATAGGCAGCCCCCGGAGTGCTGCGGCGTGTGCTGATAGCCACCAACAACGTGACTTCATATACAGCGCTTTTATAGTAGGTGTCGATTGTAATAGGGATATTTATTTAAATCAATCATAAAATTTAAAGATAGGGCAAAAAATTAAAAATGGGGCATTGACTTGAATCTAGTTTTTCACAATATCTAGGAAAATACATAGTGGTTCCTGAGAACGTTGCCCTCGTTTATCTCCTGTATTCCTCATAACACTTTAGCAAGGAATCGATAAATATTCGCAAAACTGCACGTTGTCACGATCGTTGGCACTGTTACCAATAAATTGCATACAGCGCTGATAAACAAACGCGGCATTGTGATTTGCGGCATTTTGTTACATTCGTCCGCGCGCCCAATGCTGTCATGCGACAATAATTCTTTGAAAACGCTCCTGACAGTTTTGCCGCAGGCGACGCCTCTGCACTGGAATGGGATTTACTATGTCATACGAAACGTTAGCGGTCGACTAGAAATTTTTCACAAAAGCCATTCAAACAAAACTGATGTTAGCTAGCTAAACGGACATTTATAGCTCAATGTTGTATACCAGTTTGTCTCCCTTGTTTGTAGGCAAAATGAGATCGAGGCTTTTTGTCATTCGCAATTTACAAACCAAACAATAAACATCAAAAATAATCTTAAAATCCAGATGAATAGCGAAGGCGGGCGTCACGACGGAATAAAAACAAAAACAAACTGAAGGTAAGTCGTCACGTTATCTCGATCTTAAATAAAAACCGATTTCTTTGGCCAAAAAGTCTGTTTGGAAAAAACCTTATCCGGCATCGGATTCATTAGGATAATTGCACAAGTCAAACAACAAAAAGTTAAACTTGATAAGTATCAAAAAAGTGTAGTCTGAGTCAAAGCAGGTCTAGTCGATAAGTTAATTATCAGATATTGCTTTGTAAGTATCAAAAAGCTAAAAAATAGAGCAAGTTCGTAGTTGCAACCAGGTTATTACATTATAAAAAGCTCTTCTAAGAACAGGAAGTAAATAAGTTACTAAGCTATTTACCAACTGCTTTTACATTTATGTTTCAAGGGAGAAAAACTGTTCTGTATTCATGTGCCACAAAGAAAGCTAATTCACTAACGCGACAGTAATCGCTCGAAAACCCCTTTTATTGGAATACGTAGTACCTACTTAGCTTTACATAAAAAATAATGTTTTCAATCTTACAAACGTTCTTTGTTTGTTGAGATATCTAATTTTCGTACACAAAGTTTAAGTAAGTTTAGATATAAATTAGAATATATAAGATGATAACGCCTAAATTATTCACATTTGTATAAAATATACTCGAATATAGAAAATGGCGGCCGAACCCTGGGCACAGTGGGCCGGAATGAGGACGTCATTCACTGCGGTGATCAATCTATCGGTCTCGCCGAAGTGACGCATCGATGGACAGCGAAATATATCGATACCGAGACCCGCGCGACCCTACGCAAAAACACGTAAGTATAGACGCGTACATATTTTAGTATCGCTCAATTACTTAGATTGGTACAGTCGAGTAGAGATCCTTTTTACATACTCTTCGGTAGTACATATTGTACGAATTTTCGATTCGCTTCGAGTGTATATCAGCGATATGGGGAGTTTCTTCGCAGAGTAGTTTTAGGCTTTGAGATTGGTATGGTTCACACATAGTGGAAAGCGGTGTTTTGTAATCTGATTTAGGAAAGTAAAGTGGCGCTGGGTTTTAGATTTTGGCTCTGTCAAGGAAAGAAAATGTTCGACGATAACGTTGTAGATATGTTTTTGTATGATAGGCCTAAGTGCGATGTTTCGACTTATTAAATTGACAAGTTATGGGAAGATATCATTATAAGATGTCATATGTGTAAGTTTTATCTTGAAAAGAGCACACGAAGAAGTATCTCTTTAATAAATGCAATGTTTGCGTATTTCATACCTATATTAGTACCGGATATATTTGATTAAAACCTGCGTCCAAAAAACGCCAGAAATTCGCAACTTCAATTCAATAAGCCAACCAACATCAAAAATAGACGAACATTTTCCAGAGTCGAAAGTTTAAAAAGTATAAAACCAGTCACCAATTGTTCGGAGGCTAAACGCAAACGGCTCAATAAAAGCCAGCGTGTCCCGTTGGTAAACAAAACTGCCAGTCATTAGACTGAGCGAACGAAAACATTCGGTCCAATTATCCGGGCCGAGCGGTCGGCACGAAAAACGCCTGGGTCAGACCGAGACCTAATGACGACGTCAAACGGACTCATCAATCTATTTCGAAGACCTGAAGACCTAATGGGAACTTTTAGTGTTTACTTTATTAGTCTTCTTAGAATAAAATAGACAAAACTTGGTAAAATAAAGACAAAGTGGTATGTGTTTAATAGTGAAAGGAAATTGCTTTCGAACTACGCATATAGTTCAGGAATTTATCGAAAAATCAAGGTTCATTTGTTTATTTTATTTACATACTGAATTGTTTTTTACAGCTCTAAAGTTTATAAATGTAGTCATACTATGGCCGCAGTTGGAGATGCCACGCACAAACCGATCACATACAGTCAGGGGTCACAAGTGCAGTTGAACTCTGACTCTACCAATGCCAAATTGTCTAAACTTTGTAGTAGAGTGTCAGTGGTTCATGACTGATTCGATTTGAAGAACAAACTTAAAAGAAATTTAAGGCACAAAGAGCGTAAGTAGAATGTAACTGCACTTTTGACATCCGACTGTACAAATTAGTACAAAAGTTGATCAGTCTCAAGTAATTTTTCGGAAAACCGGAACAAATTTCACAAAAGACAATACAGTTTGGAATGACACCATTAAGCAAGAAAAGGGATTTCCCCTGCCTGACTCGCGGGTATGAACTTTAATAGATTTTTTCGAGTTACCAGGACTTTAAGCAGCCTCTCCCTCGGTCCAGACAATAGGCTAATTATATTTGGAACAAATAATCCTAACACTTCTAATATTTGTGATTATTTTTATTTTAAGTTGAGAAATCACCTATTGACTTCTCACGCTCTGGGATGGAACGAGAGGGTGTATTAGACTTTTGTTGACTAAAACCACACATACGTTTTTCAATTGTCTTTTGCGTTCTAGGACCACGAAAATCCCTTTCATACTTTTCCCCATGGCCCTAACAGGCTTAAACCCTGCTGGTCCTCTACGGATTGGTACGTGGCGTGGAACACTATGCGCCGTCGACAACCTGGGCTTGGTCCTTATAGGACGAGCGGACGGAGAGCTCCCATTGCTCATTATCCACAAGCCCGCGCCTACGGTGAAGAGAGCCTAGGTCTTTGGACGTTCTCCAATCAATTGTGTCCTAAGTTAATAACGATATCAAACAGATAAATCAATTTGTTTTGGAGACCTAAAGATGTAATGAGAATGTTTAGTGTTTACGTTTAAGGTGGCCATAGAATAGCAGTTGGAACGATAAAGGACAGATTAATGTATAAATAAGAGTGAACGAGCGAAGAGCGTTGACGGTGAGGTGTAATAGGTTGGTACGAAGGTTCTCACGTTGCTCAGGTTCCGTTAAAATCAACCTTTTCAGAGCATACTGTCAAGTATTTTACACGTGTAGCCTGTGGACTAATTATACTCTAAAAGCCGTTAATACTACTACTACCTATTATCTGGTCCTTAAGCCATCTACATGCCCCTGTAAAGACAGTTTACTAACATAGTTGTAAGTTTTTGTGTTACTAATCTGTTTTTGTATTTGTTTACTAACATAGTTTTTATAAGTTATTATGATACTAACAACAACTGTAGTTATGGATAATTAGTTGAATATCTGAAATAAAGATAATATTATTATTATTATAAATAAGAAAGTACACTTACAAACAATTTCTGTGGTTTATCAAGAAATTAAATCCTAAAATCCAGTTGTCTGAAGTTCTGTGTTCTTGTGTGTAGATTCGATCTCTGCAGTGACAAATAGGCACGTGTGTCTAACGACGTTTTTCAATACACTTATGATTCGTGGGGGTTAAACCACGCCTCGTGAAATAAACAATTTTATTCTAATACAATTGTTGCGCACTTTTCTACAATAGTGCGGAAAAAAGTCCATTGTGTGTCTAAAAGCGGTGGGATAAGAGTAGGTAATTCGTGTAAGTGTATTGAAATAGTACCTTTTGATACAAGTGGAGAAACTTCGTCATTGCAACCGAGGCAAAATTCACCCGAACCGTCCAGGCGAGGGGTTATGGAACCGAACGCTGCATTGACAAATCTCCACGTGTATTAAACGACGTTATCCAATACACTTACGAAGAAATACGACGAAAAATCTACTAATAATCACCTTTAAAAAAAAAACACCGTTGACCGTGACGAAATAGGAATGAAAAAAAGCCCTTTTTCTGATTAATTTAAAAAAAAAATCGAGTGTGATATACATGGCATATTGAACCTAATCGTAGTGCGATGAGAGTCAGTTTTCGAGTAAGTGTATTAAAATAGTACATTTTGATACTAGTACAGAAAACTTGTCGTTGTGACCGAGGCGGAATTCTCACGAGCCGAAGGCGAGTGTGTTATGGAGCCGAGGGCTGCAGTGACACGACGTTTTTCAATACACTTACGAAGCAATACTTTCTCTGAATATTACAACGCATTTTTGTTCATTTTGTAATGAAGAAAATTTTTCAAAGTTGTCAGACATTTTAGTTTTGATTTTGATGGCAGCAGGCTATCGCAAGTATTTTTAATACGCAAATAAATGATATTATTATTATTTATTTTTTTCTTTAATCACAATATCTGGCTGCGGTAGCTTAGCATCTAAAGAATTCTATTCAAATCTTGAATTCAAATTTTTTTCAAATATAACACAAATAAATAGGTTAGATAATAGCATATAATAGACTTTTTTCCCGCGTTTAATCTTTGCAAGTCGAAGAACACGCAAAGGTATCAAACCGTTATACACCCTAATATTAATAAAAATAGAAATTCAAATATTGTTGAATTTAGAACGTCGATAAATGTTAATTTGTTGGTAATAACAAATTATTGTGTAAGTAATCATGTTTATTTATTATATTCTGTTCAAAAACACAATTTAATTTTTCATTAAATATGTATTAAAACCGTAAAAAAATCGCATCCTTGCTTTAAAAAAAAATAATCGCCCTTGACCGTGACGAAATAAGAATGAAAAAAGCCCATGGTGTGATAAATTTTAAAAATAAAAGCGAGTGATATACATGATATGTCGAACATAATTGTAGTGCGATAAGAGGCAGTTTTCGAGTAAGTGTATTGAAAATATTTCGGTACACTTATCCCTAACTATATTTCAAGTAGTAATGCTTAATTATACATTGTGGTGACAGTGATACTTGGGAGAGGTCTTTATATAGTGGACGTCTTTTGGCTAAAATGATGATGATACTTAAATCTTAATTATATAGTTATAATTTTCATAAAATAATGTATAATAATATTCCACAACTATCATTCAACGTCGTCTAGTCCAAAGCTAAGCAGAGCTTGTGTTATGCGTAGTAGACAACTGAAAAACATACTTATATATTTCTAAATACATACATATGATAGATGTATTACACCCAGACACAGAACAAATAATCGTACTCATCACACAAACATTTGTCCTGGGTGGGAATCGAACCCACGACCTCTGGCATAGCAGTCAGGGGCACTTACCACAAGACCAACAAGCCAGTCATAAATAATAATCGATTAAATTGACATTACATAAAAATTATAACATAAACAAACGAACGTGCCCGGTTTTTTTTAGGTGTCTATTACAACCGCGATCTCAGACGCTAGTTTCGATCAAGCCGAATATTCGTGTTTTTTTTTTTTACCGAAACCAAAACTTTAGCCGAAACCAGTATTTTGGGCCAAAGCCGAAACCGTACTTTCGGTCGGTATTTAGTAAATACTCCGTGAAAATATAATTAATAAGTTTATAATTGTGAACATGCAACAAAATGTGTCCTAATCAGATTAATAACAGATTTACATATTACTGAATTAAAATACATTATAATTGGTTGCGCCAATTTGCTATGATCCGCGACTTTGTTTTTTGTAATTTATTTTTTTGGCCTAGCAATCCTATCCCTACCGTTTCCGCTTCCCGCACGACCTCAAAAGAAATGATTTGACATTTGACGTGTGTGCATCGATTGTGAATGTGACCGCACCGCTAACCGCGCCCGCTCGAAATTACAAGAAAATTGACTATTTTCGTGATCCAATCATTCAGAGACTCAACAATAGTGCAGTGTTAGTGCAATACAGGACCTGGCAGTGGTTAAATGTACGAAGTCGAGGTCCGCCGGCGGCGCCATGTGGAACCTTCGAGGTTAAAAGGTCAGTGTTCCTTTCCTAATACATTTATCCCATTAATAAACGCTAGACGCAGTACTTGCATATTGTTAACAAACCTTAGATCGCTTTTTCAAACATACAGTCCATTAAAACATCAAGCAAATTCACGCAACCATTACTTTTGGTCCTTCGAGCCGGATCGTGAATCATTTTCTTGTAATTTCGCAATATAGTATTTGTTCCATAGGGAATAAACGCAACGCGCCTGTTTACCTAGATATAATAGTAGAAAACCCGCATCTAGGCATTTAGGCAACTATACGTAATTTCGCTCGTATAGTTAAAGAGTCATTGATAATTACGGTACCTACGCCGTCAACCGCACCGCATAATTATAGTTAGCTACGTAAATATCAGCGTAGATATAAATCGATCGCATTCTTTTTCTTGACAAAATTCATTCGGAAGTCCTACAAACTGCATGTAGGTAGACGCATTTCAAAAATACCCGTTCATTGTTGAGTGAATATTTGTAGGAAACGGATAAACCATAGATTATATACGCATATGTTATTCCGTTCGTTCGCCGTTCACTTTGTTGTTTACAATATTACCATATTGTTATCTGATAATTATCGCTTACTTAATAATTCGTTAAGTGTTTGTTTGAGTGTATAGTGTGAATATATCAAAACAAGATGTCTCTTAAGGGAACCAAGGTTAGTACTGATTTAAAGGTTCAGTTAAAGCTTTTATACGCTAAAAGGGACTCACAGTTTTCACGTGTTCAATCAATTTGTGATAAATCTTTGCAAACCTCGGATCTGGCGATTAGAGATGCTTTCTTGTGTTCGTTGGAAACTTTAGATAGTTTGCGCGCGGATTTTGAATCTACAATTAATAATATAAACATTTTAGAGTTGGAGTTAAATCCTGATTACTGTGTGAGTTATCAGGCATTGTCGTCCTTTGATGACTTGTATTGTCGTATCAAACGTATTGCTAGGAGTTTAGAGACTCCCCCCCCCGCGAGTGGTTTATCCAACCCTCCTCGCGAACGCCCACGATTGCCGCCAATTCAAATACCTGAATTTAATGGTGACATTCGAAATTGGAATTTATTTATAGATAGTTTCGAAAATATAATACATAGGAACACATCGCTGACAGATCACGAGAGATTGCATTATCTCGTAGAAAAATTGACCGGTAAGGCAAAGGCTGTCTGTGCTGGAATTACGTTTAGCACTGAAAATTACACTTTAGTTTTGGACACTTTAAAAACAAAATACGAAGATAAGCGATTAGTAGCCACCGCATATTTAGATCAATTATTCGATTTGAAAAGTTTTTCCGTTTGTAACGATCATAATTTAGAGAAGTTTTTAAATATTTTCGCATCATCTGTTCGTGCAGTAAAGAACCTAAAGGTCAATGACCTCTGTGACTTTTTGTTTTTGTATATCGGTTTAAAGAAATTAGATCCTGAAACTGTTCGTCTGTTTGAAACGACTCAGCGCGGTAACGAAATACCTAAGTTCGAAGATTTAGAATCTTTTATTCGCGACCATATTAAGGTATTGCAGCGCACGTCGGCACGTCATGAAGTCACGAATAGGACAGGTTCCGATCGCCGTATAGACGCGTCATCGAAGTCAGTCAAGACTGCACATACGCTAGTTAATACCGCCTCAACACCTGACTGTTCTCTGTGTAAGGGTAGCCATACACAGCTGTACAAGTGTTCGGAATTTCAGAGATTATCGCCTAGTGATCGTTACAAGTTTGTCCGCACTAATAATTTGTGTTTTAATTGTCTAAGTGACAAACATCTGGTTACGTCATGTAAAAGTGGTGTTAGCTGTCGTAAATGTCCAGCTAGACATCATACCTTCTTACATTTTGAGAGTAGTAAGCTGCCATCGCAGCAGCAGCCTGCGCAGACGCGCGACGCTTGTGACGCGCGGCCTGCTGCAAGTGCAAACGACGTAACATTGTGTTCGCTTTCCGCCGCTGGTACTCAAGTCACTACCGTTTTACTTGCGACCGCGCAAGTTGTCATTGTAGATGCCTTTGGCAAACCGCACACCGTTCGAGCGCTACTAGATGGCGCTTCCCAGAGTAATTTTATTACTCGGGATTGTTGTCAACGCCTTGGTTTTAGTTTTAATAATTGGTCATCCCGCTCAGAAGTGAAAGGTTTTGGAGGTTTAAAGGCAACCATTCACGGTTCCATTAAAATAATATTTAGTTCACGTTTTAATCGTAATATTTCGTTTGAAATGGATTCGCTAGTCGCAGATAAGATTACGGAACGGTTGCCCACGGTACCGGTTGACACGTCCATGCTGACGGAGTTTAAGAACTTGCAGTTAGCCGACGGAAATTACGCTTTCCCTGGAGATATCGATCTATTGATCGGTGCTTCGATTCTCCCGCATCTCCAGTTATCACGTAAAATTCAGGGTCTTCCGATGTACCCCGCTCCGCACGCACTGGAAACAGTTCTCGGGTTTGTTATAGTTGGTTCCGCACCCGCTTATTTAAATAGTTACTCGACTGTGTCGCACTGTTGCACCGTCGAGCCGCCGCTTGAGTCTACCATCCGCAAGTTCTGGGAGATTGAAGAGGTCAATGTCCCGCCTATTCTCAGCCCTGAGGATCAGGTCACTGAGGAGATTTATACCCGCACGACTACTCGTGACAAAGATGGTCGTTATGTTGTCGCGCTCCCTTTCAAGGGTGATATTTTTTCGCTCGGTGGCTCCCGTGCCTCCGCAGAAAAACGCTTTCTATGCTTGGAACGTAAGATGCAGGCGTCTCCTAAGTTGAAGCAAGCCTATGATGATGTGCTGATCGAATATTTAGATAAAGGTTATATCTCATCAGCGCCTGCCGAGACTGAGGAGACACGTGATTACCCGTTTTACATCATCCCGCACCATGGAGTTGTTAGAGAAGACAAACTTACAACTAAACTGCGTGTGGTTATGGATGGTAGCGCTAAGACTAGTACTGGCATATCGCTTAACGATATCTTGTATTGTGGTCAGAACCTCCAGGGTAACTTATTTGAAATAATAGTAAATTTTCGCTTGTTTGCTATTGCGCTCTCTGCCGATATTCGGCAAATGTTTCTTAGTATTGGAATCAGAGAATGTGACCGTAGATTCCAACGCTTCTTGTATAGATTTTCTCCGCAGGAACCTTTGAAGGTTTACGAATTCAATCGTGTTTGTTTTGGGCTTAAGTCTAGTCCCTTTCACGCTCTTCGCACTATCAAGCAGTTGGCCGCTGACGAGGGTGATACATACCCGAAAGCAAGGGCCACTATTGAAACCGGATTGTACATGGACGATTTTGTGTACAGTGTACCTAGTGAAGCAGAGGCTATAGAGACCGCTGCTCAAGTAATCAGCCTTATGAAGTCCGGTCAATTTGATCTGGTGAAATGGACAAGCAACTCACAAGCTACATTAGAGTCGATTCCACCGTCACACCGGTTGACTTCGGTAAAGGAATTCGATGATAGTGATTCGCATAAGATCCTTGGTTTAAGTTGGTCACCCGCAACTGATATGTTCAGTCTTAAAATTAGCTCGACTCCGCCAACTTGTACCAAACGCGTTATCCTAGCATGTGTAGCTCGGATATGGGATATAATGGGTTTTGTAGCTCCTGTCGTTTTATATGCAAAGCTGCTTATAAAAGAGCTTTGGCTTTCCAACTGTGATTGGGACGACACCGCTCCTGACAGTGTTGCCAAGTTGTGGGCTCGCTATAGGAAAGAGCTTCCAATGCTCGATCAGATACAGATTCCTCGCCATGTTGGTATAGTACCAGACACTGTTGTTAATGTGGTAGGTTTCGCAGACGCCAGTGAGAGGGCTTACGGGGGAGTGGTTTACTTTCAGGTCCAAAATGGCGATAACATTTCAGTTTTCCTCATTAGCGCAAAATCAAAGGTATCTCCTCGTAAGGTTGTCTCTCTTGCTCGTCTCGAACTCTGCGCTGTTCTTATGTTGGTTCAATTGATTACATCTATAGTCAAAACTTGTCGTCCTCGCATTAATATAGAGAGAATTGTAGCGTTTTCAGACTCAACCGTTGCTCTATGTTGGGCCCACTCTTCACCCCATCGATGGGGCACGTTTGTCGCAAATAGGGTGGCTAAGATTCAAGCTGAATTGTCACCGGAAAATATGTTCCATGTCGCTGGAACAGAAAACCCAGCTGATTGTCTCTCACGTGGTTTGCTTCCCGCGCAAATTTTAAATCATCCGCTTTGGTTTTGTGGCCCTCCCTGGCTGCATACCACTCCTAACGAGTGGCCAAATGCTCCGTTTAACCCCGCTACTGTTTCAGAACCACCCGAGGAGAAGAAACATACGCTTGTAGTATCAGTTCCGCGTGAAGAGTCAGTTGTTTTGTTGTTGTCTAATCGAGTCTCGTCTTGGTCGAGACTACTACGCTGTGTAGTTTACGTCCTAAGATTTTTGAGATTATTACCATCGCGTGGTTCTATAATCGCAGCTGATTTGGATAGAGCTGAATCAGTTGTACTTCGAGAGTTGCAGAAATTTTATTTTTCAATAGAATTTCGTAGTTTAGAATCACATAAACCTTGTAGTCCCGCACTTCAACATTTGAAACCATTTTTGCAAGACGGACTCATTCGTGTCGGTGGCCGTCTGCGAAATGCTAAGTTAGAGTTTGAACAAATGCATCCAGTAGTTCTACCACGCAGGGATCACGTTTTGGATTTGTTGGTGGACTATCACCATAAGGTGAATTGTCACGCTGGTCCCGATTTATTAATGTCCATTCTTCGACAGAAGTACTGGATACTTTCCGCTCGCAATTTGATACGCGCTAGAGTGCACAGATGTGTGCCCTGCTTTAAGCTCCGCCCGCGTTTCAACGCGCCGGAAATGGCCGACCATCGTTCTTGTCGTGTTGTACAGACGGTGAAACCTTTCATACATACTGGGACGGACTATGCTGGACCGTTTAAAGTCACTATTGCCCGTGGTCGTGGTATACGTTCCACAAAGGCATACATTTGCCTATTCGTTTGTATGACAACTCGTGCGGTTCACATAGAGTTAACCAGTGATTTGAGTACGCAGGGTTTTATGTCTGCATTTAAACGATTTTTATCTCGCCGTGGTCCCGTTAAGCGCTTATACTCTGACAACGGCACAAATTATGTTGGAGCGCGACGCAATATTTCGGAATTACATACATTCTTACGCTCCAAGTACTACCAAAGTGAATTCGCCCATGTCTTAGCTGAGAATCGCATTGATTGGTGTTTTAATACGCCAGCGGCTAGTCATTTTGGTGGCAATTGGGAGGCGAATATTAAAAGCCTTAAGTCGCACCTGTTTCGGGTCATAGGCGAACAGATTCTCTCGTACGAGGAGTTGAGCACCGTACTCGCTCAGGTAGAGGCGTTGATGAATACGCGTCCGTTGTGTCGGACTTTGTCTAGTGATCCATCGGAGCCACTAGCGTTGACGCCGGCTCACTTCTTGACGACGACTCCTCTTAAATATTTGCCCGCTTTAGATGTCGAGACTGACAAACTGCAGCTTCACCCGCGTCACGCTCTGCTAGATAGCTTAGTTCAGTCCTTTTGGAAGCGATGGAGGACAGATTATCTGCATACGCTGCAGTCGCGTCAAAAGTGGAACACTCCTTCAGATCCAGTCACAGTCGGTACTGTGGTGATACTGAAGACTGAAAGTGCGCCTCCTCTGCACTGGCCTCTTGGTGTAGTGGAAGAAGTTTTTCCGGGTTCGAACGGAATAACGCGAGTCGTAAAAGTTAAAACCGCAACTGGATCGTACCTGCGTCCGGTTATTCGCCTCTGCCCTCTGCCTAATCAGTAGTAGTGGCATAGTTAGTTATAAGTTGTTTCGCTACCTAGTATTGATAGTTTAGATTAGTAATAGGGTTTAGTTTCGCTTTTGTTTTTTTTCTTTTCTTTGAAGGTAACCCTTCAAACCCGGGGGGAATGGTTGCGCCAATTTGCTATGATCCGCGACTTTGTTTTTTGTAATTTATTTTTTTGGCCTAGCAATCCTATCCCTACCGTTTCCGCTTCCCGCACGACCTCAAAAGAAATGATTTGACATTTGACGTGTGTGCATCGATTGTGAATGTGACCGCACCGCTAACCGCTCCCGCTCGAAATTACAAGAAAATTGACTATTTTCGTGATCCAATCATTCAGAGACTCAACAATAGTGCAGTGTTAGTGCAATACAGGACCTGGCAGTGGTTAAATGTACGAAGTCGAGGTCCGCCGGCGGCGCCATGTGGAACCTTCGAGGTTAAAAGGTCAGTGTTCCTTTCCTAATACATTTATCCCATTAATAAACGCTAGACGCAGTACTTGCATATTGTTAACAAACCTTAGATCGCTTTTTCAAACATACAGTCCATTAAAACATCAAGCAAATTCGCGCAACCAATAATAAAATAATGAAACGCATGCAATAAATTATGGCAATCACTTTTGCAATTACTCGCGAATTATTATTCAATAAGCGCATTAGATACACCAATCATCATTGTAATTATGATTAATTCACATAGTTTGATGACCTATTATACTATTCAATTATGTAGCTTGAAATTTTGGCTAGGTATGTAATAAATATATTACAGTTGTTAAAAGGTTGTAAGTTTCCGCATTCCATTTTTCTTTGAACAGCGGAATTACCAAAAGCACTCTTGTCAAACAGATTGTGATTACATAGCGTTATTAGTGCGCTGTAGTGTTACTGCCCATCCTCTCTGCATAAGCCAACTCGCCATTTACTACGCCCTGGGAACCAGCTATTTGCATCGGATGACAGGCAGCTGGTAGCCTCTAAGATTGTCCTCCATTCCGTCATTAGCATGTAAATTTAAACGTAATAAAGCATCAGAAAATCCTAGGATTCACGTTTCATCAAAACGGGCACGAACTATCAAAGTGCAGGAGTAAACTAGCAAGCAATTGCTAGTTTTACAAGTGACAAATTACTAAGAAAATACTCATTTACAAGTCTATTATATTCCTTAGCAAAGGAGAATTTTTAATGGATAATGCTTCTGTAAGTTAGTGCGCCCGGTCTGTACAGTTCGCTTTACTCTTTAACTTGCAACTTCAGATGAGAAAATTATTTTTCATTAACGCTCGGTTGCGTTTCTACGTCCTGCCAGTTGAATTAAAATCAATTACTTACTTCCGTTAGAACAAAACAAAGTTCTAGAAAATTCTCCCGTCCCGTCGCTCCAGTTTGTAGCGATTTCCACGAAATTCGTTTAACGACTCCTATGGTTTAACTGTTCAGTCCAAATTCATTCGATTCGCAAAGCGAAAAACGCATTTCGTTCCATATTCGAAATACATTTTTCGGAGTTAAAATCGAATTTTTTAGTTTATTTTTATACTCAAAATGTATTTTAACTTGCTACTCGTATCTACATTGAGTGAAGTTACAGATATTAAAATAAGAAAAAGTTTTAAGTGCCAACACTAAGCCCCTTGAACAAAATATACCATTATTTTATTTATTATTCCACTAGCTGCTGCCTGCGGCTTCGTCCGCATGAAATTATAAAATTGTCGCAAAGAAAAATACTTTCAAGTAAAAAATATCCTATGTGCTATTGTAGGACATAGTCTACCCGTGTGTCATATTTCATTCAAATCTGTTCAGCCGTTCTAGAGTGAAGAAGTAAAGACTATACATAAACTTTCGCCTTTATAATATCAGTGTGATAAGCAAGTTTCTTAACTGCATATCATATAAGGACTCAAAAGGGAACAAAGCAATTCACATGTAAATTTCTCTTTCAAGAGATAATAAAAAGTCGATTACAAGGAAAGTCGCAATGAAACTAAGAATTTACAGTCACTGAACCCTTTTCACTGAGAAATTCAATAAGCCGGTGTACGGGCTTTCACGATGCTCCTTACCCTGGTTATGATATTGTTAAGGACCGAGTCCTAGCGAAGCCACTGACACTAAAAAATACGTGACTGTTTTATACGATCCTATCCTACGCTCGTGAAAAATCGCCGTACTTGGATAGTCTCCCGATATAAAGAGATCCGAATAGGCGTTCGCCGGATCACGCCACTTACAGGATAATGCAAGTCTTTTGTCTATGTCGCTCAATCAGTGCTATACTTTCATTCATGCTGGCCTGAATGAATCTAAGGAACAAGAGACCCGATTGTAGCAAATCTAGCTTCGATTGTAGGAAATGTAGGCGTTTTGTATTTTTTACGGTTTTATAGGAACGATCTGAAAGCTGAAAAGTAAACTGGATTAGGTGGTATTGCTCGTAGATGTGAGCGTAGACATGGGTGCTTTTAAATGTGAATGGCCAGAGCGTTCCGCATTCGGATTAGTTGATTCGACTGCTGGCTTGGAGCTGGCATTCAAGAATAGACCTTAGTGAAAAGCTTTTAAGCGATAGGCAAGTAAGCAGTCTTACTTCAGATTCACCTTTAAGAGTACCTGTATCAGTAATAACGTGGGAGTGATTTTTCCACCTAACACTGACAAAATATATGTATATAATAGTCTATGTTCTGTGTTTCTTAATAGATACAACGTGGGGTATTTAAGGCATGAGTGAATAGATTACTTTTAGGTAATGCGTGCTCCGACGCCGCTTACATTATCGCTTACAATCAGGTGAGATCAGGTCCAAAGCGAGCCTATCAATAAAAAAAATCATGGCATCAAATCTAAAAACAAAATAATATCACCAATACTTTATACTAAATCCGTAATTGTACTGCAAGATAATTGAAAAGTAAGAAATACTGCATAAAGCGAACTAAAACGTGTAAGTGAAAATTACTTATACGAATATGTCACTCAGTTTATACAGATTTACATACATTTGCCGATCTTCGTGCTTATTATTCTGCGCTTCGGTAAGGAATATCGTAAAGCTTCGAAATATCGAACAATACAATACGATTATTGTAGCAAAATAGTTTAAACCACAGATGCCGATGGTTTGAAATTTTTATTAATAAAAATGAATTGGAAGGCTAGACATAAATCAGTTTCACTTTTCCTATCTATAAAAAATCTATAACTGAATATCGAGCTAACTGAATCTCAACTGAATATTCGAAACGATTGAAGTGGTATCGCTAGATACATTTTTGCGGTTTCAACGGCAGGTGTCGGGCGGCCATTATCAAATACACACACCAACGATCGCGTGTTATCGCCCGCACTGTCACTTTAACAGATTTATTGGCCGTTCCATTTGACCCAACACACTCCTGTTCTATATAAAAACGTTTACAGAAAATGTGCTATTCCATACTCCAAGAGTATCGAAAGACTTATGATGACGTAATTTATTGAATTGAAACGCGTCTCCGGAATTTGTAATGAATTTGATTCTTCATATTTTTCGTCCAATAGTTTTTCGAAATATAGAATGAAACTTAAATTAAGTTCCGGGTAGATTATACTGCCTCTATTGGTCGCTTTGTATACGGCACTAGAATAGATCCTCTGTTTCCCTCTTCATATCAAAGTATCTCAGCTGTCTATTTTAGGCTACCCATCCATCTGGCTGTAAAAAACTCTCTATCACAGTCAATTCAAGTAGGAACCTAAAAAATACTCAATCTCCCGTTGGTACTCAGGCTATACATTTAATTGCTCCGTAAAACAAATTACGTCCACCTCGTTGCTCGTAAATGTCTATAGAGATTTTTTATTATCTTTACAAATTATTCCGCAATGGGTTTTTTTCTCTTTGTTTATTTACCCTTTTATTGCATTGTGTTGTCCGGTTACCGTTTATTATTTTCTCTCAAAAGAACAATGATATAGGAAAGCGTTCATTGCGCATCGATAAGTAAAAACAATATCTGCTCAAATGGAAACGAGCACATCTGAAGATGTGACAGTAAAAGTGTAATATTAGACGATTTATGGCGCATATAAAGGCGTTGATACCAATTGCCCACGCATAAAGGCGCTCACCAAATAAAATACCAATTCAATACAGTTAACAGAAGTATGCATGTTATGATGAAAATTCCAATTATTCGTTGTCATTGCAATTTTCCTTTATCAGCTTTAAAAATAATTCAGCCGAATGAATGCCTTTATTTTTATTAGAAATGTTCACTGTTGGCCATGCATATCTGCCGTGTTCGGGATTCACACAGTGAATTCTCCCTCTGTCGACGCACTGAACAGTAAGCGTTTAAATTATTGGAATTTTATTTAAATAAAAAAACTATTGAATAGCTCGAGAAATACGGCATTCGGCAAGCGAGTCCCCGTCGCGGAGAAGTGTCGCTTAAATGGCAGAGTGCGATGTATTCGAGGGCACGTTTATATCGCATGTTATTAAATTCTTTTCCTCGCGACTGGTGATGGCAATCGTCTTATTCAATTACACGCCAAACAAGGCATGAGAATAGCTGACAATGACTTCACGGAAAAAATGCCGCTATTGAAAATCCGGAGCTTATTTCATTTAATTCTGTTGTGATGTGACAAGCCTGACAAGCGACTTCGAGTGTTTTTATAATAAAGGATCGTCAAAACGTTCCTTTCAAGTTATAAAATGAAATGAATTTTATTGTTTCAATATTAAATGGCGCGAGCCTAAAACTTTAATGTAAGCCGCAATAATCCTAGAGATTATGGAGCAAAAGAACTTAATGATTCTAAAAACAGTAAAGCTTACATTTAACTTTGAGCATGTTTGTTTTAGGTACAGATTATGTGTTATTTTAAGGTTAAATTGTCAAATTAAAGAGTAATAAAAGTTCTATATTCTGTAGGGATGCGTTAAAATATTCTAAAGTGTATTTTATGAGAGGTATATCTGGTCCTAACAGGCCATAACTATAAAACAATCAGCACAAGAATCTCGGATATTTCGTCGGCATTTCCTCAACAAACTTTTATTAAAAAACTTTCTGCTTTTTATCAGCTCCTGAGTTTTTTGTCTATGGACGGTTGTAATTTCACTATCATCTTCGCATTATCAGCTTATAACGAGATAAATATCTATCTATGTACGAGCATGTGTATATGCTATTAGAGTGTTTTTTAAGGTAAATGATCAATGTCTAGGGCAGAGCCTGAAGGCGTGTCAGACATTTACAGGTTAAAACCACACCTGTTGCACATTGCATTCAAGGACCACGGGTAACTTTTTCAGAAGTATACCCATGGCCCTAGTAGGCTTCGGTCCAGCTGGGCCCCTACGGTTTTGCTGCTATCTCTTTGAGACTGGAACACTACGCGCCGTCGACGACTCAGGTTCGGTCCGGATGGCCGGACGATGAGCTACCCATTGCTCGTCGAATTGCTGTCAGTGTTTATTTCATAACTTATCTGTGTAAGTTTATGTTTAGTGTTGCTTTCGTTCATTCATTTAGGGCTGCGAATTGTTTTGTCTGTTAAAGTATGATATTCCCTCTCGTTCTACTTAGATCGGGAGGACTCATTTGATAATTTACTAGTGAAAAAAAAACATTCAGTGCTTTTTTTATTGAAATTTAGGATTACCTTGGTAATAAAATTATTATTGCTACTGACCTGGCAAACTGTTCTCTAGCCGCATAAATACAAATCACCGAACTAGATTTTGCATGGATGAAATTTATATCGACATTACATAACGATTTTAGTGCAAAATGTGTGGCATTTTGGACTATAGCCGTTTTATGTGAATTTAAAATAAATTAATAATTTATTAATTAATTTTAGGTGTTTTCGGAATTAATTATAAGGGCAGAATTATTATTATTATATTTACACTAGCTAACGTTGTTCTATCGTAGAAATTATCAAAGAAAATATAAAAAGTGGGAATAGGAGAGTACAAATATCCTACGCCCTATTCCCAAACCTATCTACCAAATATACACCAAAAAATATATGTATATATGAAAATCGGTCTCGCCGTTTCGGAGGAGAAGTTTGTTAAAAAACACTTTGACACGATATCTTTATATATTAGATTTATGCAGTTGTACGAAATTGATGCTAACGAAATCGCGAGTTACAGCTAAATACATGATAAAGATTCACATTAGTCCGGCTTTGTGCAAGCACTGGCTTGTTCACGTATTATGATCGTATTTCGCGGTCGGTAACGGATATTGCTCGCCTGTCCAACTCCTTTCCGAAGCAATCTGTGTTTGACAGATCTCGCAGTTTTGATCACTCGAGCGAACCTATACCCTAGCCTTTCAGAAACCACTGCTCCGTTTTATTTATATTTTCTTTACATAACTACACTCAACCTTCAACAAATAAATGGTATAAAGTACTCATGCGTGGATTTTCGGGAAAGAGCATATATAGAATATCGCCGGTATTTACGTAAATAAAATTTCAAACTTTAAGCCATAATGGATTTGAGCAGCCTTTGAAATATGTGTGGTGTATCACTCTTAGCATAATATTAAGCATAACCGCGGCCTTTTAACATTCCCTCAGTTGGGACTCAGGCCTCCTCTCTTGGAGAGGGATTCACACTTAGGGCTACATAATAAAAAAGGCTATATCACGTTGTATTGGGATTGGTATAGCACCATGTAGAGCTAGGACTATTGTTGCCAATAAGTATGATATAGTGGTGATAGATCGACTTGTGCGTCGCATAATGATCGTTGATATGGCGGTCCCTTATGATGAGCATCTTGTAAAAGCTGAAAAAGATGAACAAACTAAATATCTTGAATAGTTTTGTGAGGTTATTGACTAGTGGGAGGTGGATATAATAACCAGGAGTCACGACCAACAAGAAGGCTCTCGTATCAAGGGTTTGATCAAGAAAACAGTACTAATGTATTGTTTGGAGATTTCTCTCTCAGGAACCCTAACAAACCGACCAGTAGCTAGATCCCTCTTCTCATTAGTGATGGACTAAACACTACTTTTTTATTTTTAGAAATGTTTAAATAGGATAATTTAAAAAAAAAAAACACTTCACGTCAACGGCACACAAAGACTACACTTCGGCAATTATGCCAAAGTGTAGTCTGTGTGTGCAGTTTTTTTAACTGGTAGAGAACTCATTATGGCATTAAGTCTGCCTATGTACCACTATTGTCCATAAATTAAAAAAAAATTACACACACATATTGTAGTTCACCAACAAATTATCAACTAAAAGTAATCTGTTGGTCTACCTGCGATAAAAGCCAAAACTGGTAACTACACGTTATTTTCGCACTAGGGACACAAAATCCGCCTGGGGGTGAACAGGGGTGCTTTTAATGTCACCCCCAATGTTATCTGAACAAATTTATAATATCGTCAGTCACAGCGGTGGCTATTTATTTAGGTTTTTATAAGCCTTTTTTATTTATATGCTCCCCACATCAGTGTTAACTACATCATTTGAAGCGAAGCATTTGATGTACGGTTGATAATAAAAGGTTGAGGGCCTCTGTGAAAATTGAAGTTTTGGGGACTAGTAGTTGGAATAGTGTAACGTTAACGTTATTCGAGAGTTTATAGTTTCATTTACGGTACATTTTTATTCGCGTTCAAAAATATGAAAGTTTTAACTGTCCACTACACAACTCTGTAATGTACATATAACATTTTTGAAGGGCAAGAGATTGGCTGTTGCGCTATGTGTTGTGTGTACCATCCCTCCACGGAAACCATATTTGTATGGCCTAGAAATATTTTTTCCGGGTCTGAGTATCTTAAGTATGTAAGTTTAGATGTCTAGGAACGTACACGTACAGGAGTTATGCTTAGTGTGAGGCAACGTTTTTACAAAATATTTAGCCTATATTAATAACTGAGTGATAAAGTTGCACAGGTTTTTTTTTAATCTATCGTGTAGTTTTTGATTTAAGGCCAGGTTCTACTGATTTTGAACATTTTAAACCTCTGGAAATCCACAAGTATATAAGAAAACACCAAGAAAATTTATTTTATTAAAATTGAATATATGACCAAGCGCTTGGAAAACATGATATAAATTAGTTGTGTCGATAAAAAAAATCGCGAATGTGACTTTAATTTATAATTTCAAACGTATTTATCTACGAGATTACGTTACGGGAATATTTGAAAGTTACAAAAAAATAAAACTTGTTATTAAAAAGCGCTTCGCAAAAACAAAAATTTTGAATAGTTATTGTTTTTTTTTTTATATAAAAATAAAACCGCTGTTTTGGGGCCTCGAAGTCGACATAGTCCCGAGCGAAGTTCATACAAAAAAAACAGTGACTAGAACCGCCGGACCATGACCTGTACCAGGACCCCGCACGAGAGGTCGTTGCCGCCGATCGCCCCCACAAGGACACGGCGGTACTCTTCCCAAGCGGGGCACACTTCTACCGTTTGCTCCACTGCATCCTTCGGGTGGTCCACACAATGGTGATTCCTGGGTGTTTCACCTTCCGAACTTAATAATATAACAGTAAGTACTCTCGACTTACCGCCATAATTGTGGCGTACTCATGCACTGGGTTAAGACAGTCGCTGTCGCCATTCCACCATGAGATCCCGCCGGAACTTTGTCCGCCATGCCGCGGTGGATTTTCGCCCCAGCGTTGTATCTCCACGCGCAAATCGTGCATGCGAGCAAGGACTGTTGCCACCAGATCCTACGGCGGCAGGCCAGCAAGGAGGCTCATCGCTTCGGTATCCCCGCACTATCCGGATGGCTATGACTCTCTGACATGCCTTCAGCTTGGCTGCCGGTCGCTCCCGTAGCCTCCGGGAGGAGGTGTCTGGACCTCCTAGGTTGGGCAGGAGCCACTTGAGCACAGCTCCAGCTCAATCCAGTTTGGGAGTCAGACGTCAGAAGTGCTCCTCAAAATTCCATCGGCTGTCGAGGACGAGTCTCAGGCACTTCATTGTCGACTCAACACTAATGTGATTTTCCCACCTTAAAAAAAAGCGTTATTTGGAAAACCGATGGTAACGCGTTCCAAGGGTTATGAAAACACATGTCCTCAGATTTGTGCAGTGCCGCCTCGAGTCCCAGCTGCTGGATCCACTCCAAAACTGTGCCAACCCCGCGTGCCGCTAATTCGGCCGCTGTGCCGCTGGTACGACTCTTCCTGTGTGAAAACCAGCATGTCGTCTGCGTAACACTTACCGACCACACTAACCACATCAATCCCTGATATAGAGGTGAACGCAGCTTCATGTTAGCGGCTCTCCTCGAATAATTTGACATAGTGTATGTCTCGTGGGGGCGATCGGCGGCAGCGATCTCTCTCGCCGGGCCTTGGTTCAGGCCATGGTCCGGAGTGAGGAGGGATGGCAGGTTGTCGCCTCCTTCTGCGAAGCAGTAATGCTAGAAAAGGAGGAGGCCGACCACATTAGGCAAAGGCAACGGGGCTCTCGCCCCACCGCCGCCGCCGGGATTCCGATCCCGCCGGGTAGCACGCTGTCCGATCGTCCAGTAACCGACCGGACCGAGCCCAAGTCGTTCCCGCGCGCGTCAAGGAGCTGTCAGTAAACCGTAGAGGCCCAGCCTGCTAGCTGCAAGCAGGCAGGGTCGAAGCCTGCTGGGGTCAAGGGCCGTTTTCTGAGAGGAACGCTCAGCCCCGGCTTGATAGGCAACGAAGGAACGGGGTAGGTTTTTAGTCAGTAAGAGTCTGATACTATTTCCCGCTCCGCCCAAGGGTGAGGTTTGTCATTGGATGATTTTACCTACCATAAAAAAAACATAGTGTGTGAAGATAGGTAATTGTAATTATTGTATACAAGCTTCTGCCAGCTGCTTCGCCAGAAGTCAAAAATAAATAGCCTATGTTACTCAGTGAAGCTTTCTAATGGTAAAAGAATTGTTGAAATCAGCTCAGTAGTTTTTGAGTTATCGTAACATACAAACAAAAAATAGGTGTTTAATGTTGTGAGTGATTGTGTAACGTGTCATTTTATTTGTATTTTAATCATGACATGAAATGTTTTTTATTCGAAATTAATTGATTTTAATTTTGTATGTTAACGGATTATGTCTAGATTGACTTGTAGCGACATCTATCTCGTCACATAAGAACTACACTATAATCCTGCATCGCGCAAGTAAGATTCTCCGCGCGATTTAAACATAAAGAACAACCCGAAATCATCTACCGGGCAATAAATAGCCCACCAGACATTACACCTGTCTGGTCGGAGGATCCTCCCTTTTCAACGGAGGTGTGCGGGACTTTACTCTCTGTTCCACACTCCCCCAAACTGGTGACCCTCGACAAAGAACGTCAGCGCAGCCTTCGTGCAGCTACTACTTCGTGACGTCATCATCACTTCCTCAAGCTTTCGAGTAGCGAGCCATACGGCCAGCACTCACAGCTATATGGGTATCCTGACCACCAGCATGCCTACTTGGTCATACCTGGTCATCACCTTGGCTAAGCACCTGCACCTTCGGCCAATCACATGAAGAGCCTTGAAGAACCTCTCCTGATTGACGACAGCAGTAAAGCCGCACAGCACCGCTCCGACTCACAGGAGCCAGCCATATCCCGACTCACTGGGGCATCACCGCAGACAGTTCCGACTCACCGAGAACTATGAGGAATCCGGTTCCGACTCACTGGAACCAACCTCCACTGGCCTGGCACGCATCACGAAGCATCAAGAAGCATCAAGAATTATCGATCTCCGGAGGGGAGTGATGTAGCGACATCTATGTCTTCACATAAGAACTAATCCTGCATCGCGCAAGATTGTCCGCGCGATTTGAATATATAGAACAACCCGAAATCATCTATTAGGCAATAGCACACCAGACATTACACCCGTCTGGCCGGAGGATCCTCTCTTTTCAACGGAGGTGTGCGGGACTTTACTCTCTGTTCCACTACCTCCAAAACCTTTTCTTGAAATAGTAACAGAATTCCCAGATAAAAGCTCTTAAATAACCAACTTGTTTCACCCACTTCACATCTAAGACATCTTTATATTAAACCCCAAATAAATCCGTGTAAGGACTTTTTGAAGTATTAGTTATAAAAGTCATCTTAAATGATTTATTTGTTCAAGATGAAGATAAATTGAATCGTCTAAATTAAATGGCTATTATAAATGAAATCTTCATTACTCATTGTCAGGAGCATGACGTCATTCAGTCGCTGGATTATGTTGTGGACGGATCATTATCACGTTATATGATAATAATATTAACAAACACAAGAGCCTTAAAAAATAAAATATTACAAATCTTAAGTGGCTGTGCCCCAGGACCCTGGAATGAAGGCAAAGAAGGAACAGAAGACGGACTAAAACTCAGTAAAATGTCTGCACCCAAGAGCGGGAGAAGTCATTGGATAATATACCACCTAAAAAAAAATGTCTGTGGGCGGGGCACGTTGCACGCAGAACAGATGGCCGTTGGGGTCGAAAGGTTATACACCGTTAAATTTTAGTCATTTTAATCCCGTGGAGGGTCGATCAGGAACACGAAACACTATCCATTTGTAAAGATAAAATTAAAAAATAAAGTACTTTTTTTCTAAAACTCGAAGTAATAGGTACACGCACGTAAGAAATTAATTTCTTTAAGTAAACGTCAGCTGATCGAGGCCAATGAACTGTATGTAGGTAGTAAGTACTAAAAGACGAAAAAAAAAACGACCGATAACACCCTACAAGGTCATTGACTCGTTTACTTAAAGAAATTAATATCGTATATGCGTTTATTAGACTTTGAGAAAAAAATACTTTATTTTTTCATTTTATCTTTACAAATCGATAGTGTTTCATGTACCGAAATGACCCTCCAAGGGATTAAAACGACCAAAATTTAACGGTGTATAGTGGTGACCGCGACGTTAGATGTCCTCTCACAAGGTGGACCGTTGACCGCATGAAGGTTGCAGGAATCCGATGGATGTGAGACGCACAGGACGGTTCCTTGCAGTAATACTCAGTAGACGTTTTTCGGCTGTAATGATATAAACTAGTGCTTGACTGCGAACCCAACTAACGGTAAGTAGCGTGATGAATCACACTAGTTTATTAAGAGCCTATTCACTATAGCCTTTATATACATAAAAATGCCAGTCTTCGGCCATTCTTTACAGTTCAGCAACGCTTGTCGAGGCTGGTCTGCAAATGGGTAATTACGTATTAGGTACCAATTTCCTTCTATGACTTTGAAATCACTTTATCCTAGCTGAAATTTGTAGATCTTTTACTGTACTTGCTTAAAAAGTAGAGATTGACAATTGCTCCAAGTACGTGTAAAATAATAGTACTCAACTGCATCTGAATAGTAAGGAACCCGACCCCAAATATTGTTTTTCCAACATTGTTGAGATTTTAACAAACTAACCTAGGTTTGGCAGATTTACGCCAATGTAAAATACGTATAATCGAAAAACAATAGCTCTTTCATAAAAAAAATATTCCAATAAGAAATTAGGTCTGCTTCCTAATTATTAAGCAAAAAACTTTGATAGCTGATTGAATAGTATATAAAATATCGCTACTTTTTATTCGAAATCTGTGGACTGGAAACAAAATTTTCTATTTATGAAAATCTATTTTCAAGATAATAAGTTCTAAATCAAATAAATGATAAGACTTTGTTCTCAGCTAATTACTAAAATACTTGTATAGACAGCGTTACAAATTGAATACCCTCTTTTTAAGGTTTATAATCTGAGAGGGTTTTTTATGGTAGGTAAAATCATCCAATGACAATTCCCGCCCTTGGGCGGGCGGGATATAGTGTCAGACTCTTACTGAATAAAAACCTACCCCGTTTCTTCGTTGCAAATCATACCGGGGCCCAAGTAGGCTTCGACCCTGCCTGCCTGCAGCAGGCTAGGCCTCTACGCTTTGCTGACAGCTCTTTGAGGCGCGCGGGAACAGTACGCGCCGTCGACGACTTGGGCTCAGTCCGGTCGGTTACCGGACGGTCGGACAGCGAGCTACAATTTTTTTTTTATGGTAGGTCAAATCATCCATTGACAAATCCGCCCTTGGGCGGAGCGGAAAGTAGTGTCAGACTCTTACTGACTAAAAACCTTCCCCGTTCCTTTGTTGCCTATAGTGCCGGGGCCGGGTATTCCTTTCGGAAGCTGACCCATGACCCCAGTAGGCTTCGACCCTGCCTGCTTGCAGCTAGCAGGCTGGGCCTCTTCGGTGTGCTGACAGCTACTTGAGGCGCGCGGGTACAGAACGCGCCGTCGACGACTTGGGCTCGGTCCGGTCGGTTATCGGACGATCGGACAGCATGCTACCCATTGCACACCGTCCGCAAGCCCGCGCCTACGGTGGGCGGAAATCGGGATCGGAATCCCGGTGGCGGCTAATGCGGTCGGTCTCCTCCTTTACTAGCATTACTGCTTCGCAGAAGGAGGTGACCGCCTGCCATCCCTCCTCAATCCGGACCATGGTCTGAACCAAGGCCCAGCGAGAGAGATCGCTGCTGCCGATCGCCCCCACGAGGACACGGCAATGCTCCACTCAGGCAGCAAGCTACCAATTGTTCGCCGTCTGCAAGCCCGCGCCTACGGTGGCCGGAAATCCGGATCGAATTCCCGGCGGTGGCTGGGACGTGAGCCCCGTTGCCTTTGCCTGATGCGGTCGGCCTCCTCCTTTGCTAGCATTAATACTTCGCAGAAGGAGGCGACCGCCTGCCATCCCTCCTCACTCCAAATCATGGCCTGTACCAAGACCCGGTGAGAGAGAGCGACACGGCGATGCTTTGCCCAGGCGGGGCACACCTCTACCGTGTACTCTACCGTGTCCTCCGGGTTCTAAGAGAGGTAGCCAATTGATACAGTTTTCTGTGCCTTATTTTTTCAGGAGGTAATCACCAAATGCCTGCTCTGGATAGAGCGACATTCCCTCAATTGTTAGACTTTTATTGACTAAAACCTTAAGTTGCCATTGCATTCGAGGGCTTGGTTAAATCTTTCAAAAAATCCCGCAATAAAATATACAAATATATAAATTGGCTTAAAAAAATATACCAAAGCTCTAAAATAAACGTATTTCATATTTAATATCAAAACTGTTATCTATTTCAATCCATTACTATTATTAATTTTACCCGCTATTAAAATATTAATGTGCTCTCAGCAAACTTACTGCATAAATTATAATAACATACTGTAATTACATTAGATTTATTACTGTATTGCATACGACTCTAAAGATTTTAAAACTCCAATGTTTTTAGCCCTTTATACATTTTTATGATGAGTTTAAGCCTGACCCCTTATTCCATGTGTTCATCACTTTGTCATCATCCAAACCAGGTCTAAGTGCTACCACAACGATTGGTCCTATGCTTCTCGCTTCCAGTGACCTTCCAGCGTCGTTAGCAACCTCGTCACCGTCTTTCGCTTTTTGAGAATTCCAAAATATAAATTCTTCATGTACCTACTGAAATTAATTAATATAGATAGTTACTGTAGGGATTAGAGAGAAATTTAAAACCCGGGTCAGTAGTTTTCAGTTCACTCCAACTTTATAGTGCACAGAGATTTGAAAGTCTCTAACTTGCTTCTGGCGGATAAAGGATGGGTCATAATAGCTGACTTCGGTCTCGCCCGTTGGTTGGGTGCTCCCGCTCGCAGCGCCACTCCTCGTGTGGTCACTCTGTGGTACCGGGCCCCCGAGCTTCTCTTGCAGTCGCCGCGCCAGACGCCTGAACTGGACATGTGGGCAGCTGGATGTATACTTGGAGAACTATTAGCAAATAAACCTTTACTGCCAGGAAGAACTGAGATTATACAAATAAATATACATATTAAAAATCTTTCCACTATATTGTATTTTTTCTATTTATTAATATACAAGTTCTGATGTAGGTACTATTGGTTATAAGCCCTCTAAAGAGGTAGCTATAAAAGAAGATCTGTACCTTGGCAACTATGAACAGTGATCGCACATAAGACAACTTAGAATTATCTATTTTTGTTCTTTATGTTACTAGTTCGAAGTTTAAATGTTTACTAAAAAAATATGGCAAGTTACAAAATAAACGTTTTTATTATTATAATCAAGTTCCAAGTACCTATTGATAAAACACCAGTAAAAAAAACATATGAAAATCTTTGGAGATTACTCAAACAACAGTAACTGCGCCATCAACGGCTGATGACAGGCTGTAGTACACTGACACTGAAATGTGTCAAGCGAAACCCATATGATAGGGGCTCGGAGGAAAAAGGCTACGCGCATCAAAGGGCATTCATGTTTTACACCTAAGCTAAATTCCCTTATGCACAAGAAATATGCAGCAGTACTTAATTACGTACTATATACGTAATAGTACCTCTATATAATATTAGAAGACTATGAAAGAGCTACAACAAGAGTCTAGCTAAATTGGAATATCAGTTAGGGCAACTAAACAAAAAGTTCGAGTGTTTACATCTAAACCAAGCAATTTTAAAATCAAGAATGGAATACATTTGCACAGCTGACATCTAGTATAGGCTACTTTTGACTGTTACATTTCCAATACAAGAAAACGTTTAGCACGGTAGGTGGAAGTAGAAAGTGTCACACGTACAAGCAATTCAGAGCCTTAACCCAAAAAATCATATCGCACAAAACTACAAAAGTATTCGTAGCAACAATAACGAAAACTATCGGTTCCCATTTCAACAAAAGTACACCATAGCATAGGTGACGTAAAAATAGCAAGTTTTGAGGATTTTCCTCTTGGCTGTAATGATATGATAATTCGATTGCCCATTGTGTATTATTGCGGTCGGCCGCGGTCTTGAACCCAATGGGAATATAAATTTTCAAAGGTAAATACGAAAAAGGCACTGCCGTGAATCTTTTTATGGCGCTATTGTATGGAAAAATGATATGCTCTCGTTATTGAAGAGAATCGTAAGCGTAAATTCTCACCTGTACTGGTTGTACTCGTAATATATGCTCGAAGCCATTATGGTTTCGATTCTGCCGTAAAATCTGGTTATATGCACTTAATTTGAAACAAAGGGCTTCCATTGTGATGGAACGTACTAAAGTGGGTCAGGTCTGGACATCAGTGAAAACTTTAGTAATTTGCTATACATGAGGTTCTTGCCGTGGCGACCTAATAATGTTTCATTTCCAGTAATGAGATTTGGAGGAGGCGTTATTGTGACGTGTTTTCAATGTGTAACTCCTGCAGATGTAGGTAGGTCCTTGTTAATCCCGTGAAAACTTTGATGTTCTGTTTTTAAATACAAAGGTAAGTAAACTTGCGACATGTATATCATCATTACTTATTTTGGGAAATGGTTATTTTATATAGCTATACAGTTTGTTACTCTCTCTGTAGAGAGAGTCTTAAATCCCAGTTAAACTAAGCTTCACTAGTTCATGTGGCGCGTCATCGTTTTTAATTAACTTTTATTTTTAACGGGCTAAACCAGAATATTTAGTCATAAAAACTACTGCGAATTACTTACGACTTTTTTTGGCTGGCATTTTATACCTCTTTGAATTCATTTACAAAGTAATCAAAATAGGCGATCATAAGTTGACAGCTGGAAAATTAAAAAATGTAGAAAGAATTTATAGTAGAGTTACAAAGGGCTGTGGCGATAATATTCGCTTTATTTCTAAAATGTTATTATGAAAAAAAACTATAAACCGTGACCTTTAAAAAAAGTAATTAAAAAAGATACCTAATAGTAATCACCAGGATAATTTTCACCCTGCTAGGGTTGCGGGATTGTTCGATAGAGTTCCCATGGCTCTGGAAACCAAAAGGCAATTAAAGGAACTTGGGGGGTACATGGGTGAACCCCCGGGTTTTTAGTTAGTAAAAGTCTCGCACTACCTCTTGTTCCACCCAGAGTGGGAAAAATTATTTTATGGTTTTCCACCTAAAATAAAAATGTATTATTTTCTCCAGCACAAAAAAAAATCAACGATCAAAACGCAACGTTCGCTAGTTAGGGCCACAAGAATATTCAAAAGAAATACTCTGATCTTGAAAAGTAAAGGCCAACAAAAAGACTTAGGTAGGTTCTAAAGTTTTTACTGACATAAATGTTTGACACCTCCTCTCGCTCCACCCTAGAATGTGAGAAACAATTGGATAATTTCCCACCTAAAATAAAAAAAACAGCATTATTTTCTCTGGCACAAAAAATCTAATCCAACGTACGCTAGTTACTACAAGGCACGGCTAGTCACGGTGACTCTATCGAGAGCAGCGATTCTTCCGCCACACTGAGTCCAGTAGTGACGTGGCCCTTGATTCTAACGCTACGATTGGCCCAAGCCAAATAACAGAATAACCCAACGTTTTATCCCCAAATGCCTTTGATTTAAGAATATTCTCTCCAGCCAGTATACAACATGCGTGTATTTAATAACACTTTCTTTATTTAACGAATTTCTTTGAAATAATATGTGGAAAATTGTCACTAAAAGCCCGGAGGTGCTCGTTAGCCATTACGCCCTCATTTTTTTAAGTTTTATTAAGTAGTATGTAATCCTGAGACCCTTTGGCTTAACTGACAACACGGTTGGGTAATGAAGATCCATCCCTTGTGAGCCGCCCATCACTTTTTGGAACGAAGCGTTTTTGCTAAAGAGGGATTAGTGTACCCTCCTCGGGCTCGATTTTCCTGAGATGCTTTATCATTGGGGTTTCCGACTAACATGAGGTTAACTTGTAATCTTAGCTTTATTTGGTCGTTGTAACGACTTAATACCTTCAAGCTCGGTAATGAAGCGGTTTTTATGAAGACCCTTTCCTTATTTGATTTTCATCACAATGCTCTGTCAATGGTCGCTTTATTACTCCTTTATTTCAATTGTTTACGGTTCAGCTTAGTCACAGATTCCAATGTAATAGTGATCCCTTTGTAGAAGGTTACGCTAAAATGGAAAAATTAAGAACGGATCATTTTTAGATTACAACAGAAGGGCGGGCACGAAGACAGTTTTACAAACAGGCATTTTTTAATAATAAAATTTAATTAACGTTGGTAAACATCGAATGTTTTTTAATTATCTCGAGGCCCTTCATTCTGATGTTTCAGCAACTACGTAGATGCTCTCCTTGCGTAAAAAATATGGAATACAGTGAAAAACGTCGAGTCAATTTGCGAGCATTTGTCTGGTCGCCTTTATTTGCCGGTCGAGCGGGCACAAGAGCCCCTGGCCAGCCACGGTAAATCAGCTTACATTTTTTCAAAGGTTTTCTGTGTTTGGCGGTCCTCGCATCACTGGCGTAAAAACCTTTTCATTTGTACTCTAACATATTCGCTAATTCCGTATAAGTAGATAAACGATCCAAACAACTTTACACTTAAGTCAACGTAAACAATCGTCGGATTAAGTTTCAATAAATAATATATAATGTAAATACATAAATGACTTAATTAAATATTAATTACTACTAACCCAACTACGCACACACCTCATCATCTCTTGAGGCGTGGCTGGAAAGGCCTCACGGCGTCATAACCTTCCGCATGGCGCAGGTACTAACCGAACATGGCAAGTTCGGGCCGTACCTGTACAAGATCCGTGCGGAGGTGACGCCCGGGTGTCGTCACTGTGCGGAACGCCCGGTGGACACGGTGGAGCACACGGTAGAGGTGTGCCCCGCTTGGGAAGAGCATCGCCGTGTCCTCGTGGGGGCAATCGGAGGCGACCTCTCGCGCCGGGGCTTGGTTCAAGCCATGCTCCGGAGCGAGGAGGAGTGGCAGGCGGTCGCCTCCTTCTGCGAAGCAGTAATGCTAGCAAAGGAGGAGGCTGACCGTATCAGGCAACGGCGCTCACGCCGCAGCCGCCGCCGTAACTCCGATCCAAATTTCCGGCCACCGTAGACGCGGGCTTGCGGACGGCGGGCAATGGGTAGCTCGCTGTCCGTTTGTCCGGTAACAGACCGGACCGAGCCCAAGTCGTCTACGGCGCGCACTGTTCCCGTGCGCCTCAAGGAGTTGTCAGCAAACCGTAGGGGCCCAGTAGGGTCGAGGCCTAGTCTGGGGCTCTGGGAAGGTATGAAAATGCATACCAGGGCCCTGGAACCAAGGCAGGGAAGGAACAGGGTAGGTTTTTAGTCAGTAAGAGTCTGACACTATTTCCTGCTCCGCCCAAGGGCGGGATTTGTCATTGGATGATTTTACCTACCGTAAAAAAAAAAAAAAAAAACCTCATCATCTCATCATTCACAAAATCAATTATGTACACTTAGGCGTCTAAGTACTCCTTCACATCGCTGTTATCTGAAGGAAATGTGCCCAGAAGACTGGCAGCAATGCAATCATATATTATTGAATGGTAATGCTAATTCTTTGGCCAAAGAACGAGCAAATATTTTAACAAGAGTTGACTACAATTGGATAACTTTGGAATTCAGGCGAACAAAACTGTTATATACGATTATTTTGTTTTTCCAACGTTACTGTACAATCAATGTGATGCAATCAGGATTACAAAGGTACGTATAAAACAAATGGAGATCGTTAATTTCGGATAGCTTCGCGTCAAATACTGTCGTACCTTAATCTTCTACTACCTCTCTTACGATATCCTACGAGGAACAATTAAGCCCTGTCAATGCAGTGGACCCCTATAAAATAGAGTTGATGGAGCGGATACCTTCGGCTATAACAATCGTCGCGTGTTTATAACTCTGTGAGAGATTGTACCGCCGTAAACATTCTGGAACCATTCTGATTGTGATTGTGTGTCTTCACTTCAGTAAGTTCTCGCCTCACTGGCTAATCTAATTGCGTTAATACAGATAAGTACTTTGCAGTGTAATTGCATTGTAACGGTACTACGCAAGATGAAGAGCATGAAACGTGACTACAATGTAACAAAGTTACATTACTTCACCAAGTCTAACATTTCTAATATAATACCTATAAAGTCTGTGCACCTATTTCTAAATGGAGGGCTAATAGCAGATTCGAGGCACGTCGGGGCCGACTCTATCGCAGTTTTCAATCCGAAGTCGAAACTAGAAGATTTGTCACGTACATTGCAACTTTTACAAAGGAACCGTATCATTTCCTCACCTTTTGTCGGAACTTGTCTCCGCAATTACGACTTAATCAGCCGTAAATAAAATGCATCCAAAACTACTACCATCTTGTCTTAGTAATGTTATATACTTCATGTGTACACCACTAAATGAAACTCATATGAACAAAACTTTCCTACGGAATTCAATTTTAAGAGGTCCCATCCATATTTTTTCGATGAGTCACGTCCAAATCCGCAGTGCAAATAAGAAAATAAATAGTCTTTTTCAATCTCCTGACCACGCCGATATATCGCAACGTTAAATGACCAAGTACGTGTAATATGATCAACGAGGCTCTCGATCACAATCCATCAAGTTGAGTCGCCGTACGGGGCCCCGCAATAGTCTTGGTCCCGGCAATCCGACGAAAAGCTCGCCTTTTAAGTGGCTAGATTTTACATTACCCCGTGACAATGGAGGAAAACCTGACGGAAAAAATAAGAAGGTCAGAGTACCCTACTCGCAGACAAAGGTTCTTTCTGTGTAAGCCACTCAAGGTGACACTTTACCCGGATTAAAGTTATCGTAGTCTGCCAAACTGAATACAAATGCAGGGGCGCCGGGCTTCGGGCCCGTGTTGTTGGCTCTTATGTGCCTTGTTAAGATGATTAGCTGCTGTTAAGAATGGAACGCGAGGACCGATTTTATGGCCACGGCTTTTACTGGGCTTTGTGTTGAAGTGATTGATTTTTGATTTTACTATTTTTTTTACTAGCAGAATATTCTTTTGTCACTTTTAAGTTTTATAAATCTGCGTAGATAAGTAGCGACATAATTTGAAACGTCACTCGGGATTTTCGTATTTAAATAAACCAAGCTAACAGTTAATTATTAAAAGAGGAAGTCGTAAAATCCATTCTTCGCAAGAAAATGAAACGCACAAAAACGAATGCGGATGTCTCCCGTCGAGAGCGTTCCCCCGAGAGCGCGGGAGCGGTCGGGTTCCGCGCACATTTCGCAAATTCACGTTCAGCCTTTAAAGTGACCGGATAATTTTCTTATCCTTTACTTTTAGGGAAAACTCGACAAAAACGCCAACGCTCTTTGTATTACGGCGGTCGTTAAACAACTTGGAGGATACCCGCCGGCCAAATATAACAAACTCACTCATTCGATATTTCTTCATCGTCTGTCAAATAAACGAGCACAATAAATGTTTATTGTCCTCGAATTACTCAAGTGAGAAACGGTATAAAGAGAAAAGAATGGGGCGCGCGGAAGGGACCACGACAAAAGCGATCCTTCTTCGGACCACCAGCCGTGACGGCGCTTACATTAAGGTTATCGTCATCCGCCAAACTGAATACAAAGACTCGCCTGGGAAGAGCCCTGTGATTCATGTGACCGACTCGCTGTATTATCATACCATAATACTATATTGAGGAAATACGACATGGATACTCTTCAGTTTATGAGTTGTTCTTATGGAAAAAAGAAGGATTCCGCATAAGCACTTAACACGAAAATACGAACCTTGAATGGAGCCTCGCTGCTACGATTCAAGAGGATCCTTATTTTATATGTTACGAGCATCGTAATATGCTTCGTAGTTACGCAAATTCAAACATATAGAAAGAATTTTAGAGCAGGAGAAGTCATTGGATGATTTCCCATACAAAAAAATGAGAACATTTTTGAGAAGCGAAATGTAACTTGATGACTTAAAAGATTTAATGTCAAAGTACTCAGTGTCAAAAAACGACTCAAAAATTTGTAGAACACTGAAACTGAAATGTCTTTCTTATCTTATTGATTTATACAACAAAAACAATCCTGACTTTTCCCTTTACCACAAAATAAAGACCTTACTCCAATTCCTACTAATCCGCACCAAATTCGACCGTGCCATAAATCAGGCTACCAGGGTAACATAAACTGCAATCACGATGTGTAAACATCATAGTAGTGACGTCACAAACGGTAGACAAAGGTCTAAATAACCGCTCGTAATATTATGACGTAGCGTAACAACAAGAGACAAATCTGAGGTCGGAGGCAACGCGTCCACTGTTATCTGTGACCGGAGGATTACTCCCGGGAGGAAACATTATCTAACGCCCTGTATTACTACCACCCGATCTGATCTTCTCTAACGCACTACGACAACTGTATTTGTAACACAATAACATTTTAGTTTCATTTCGACGTTTGTATTGTTCGGGTAAGTTTAGGGTTGAACCATAATGTTCGGACGTTTTTTGGAATAACAACTTACGAGTTAACTCTTTATCTTTTCAAATTGTGTAAAACATGAAGTAATAAACTGTTCAAAACTTATCTCACATTTTACAGAAAATGTATGATAAGCTTTGTATAAGTTTTTGATAAATTAACACACTATTAGCTACGCCAAGAAACTGTTACTAACAGCTTATTAAGAAATTCTAGAGTCCTGAAATACCTGCTATACATGCTTGTTGGCGTAACTTCTGAAAAACACCTCTTGCAACCATGCAACATGCAATCTCCCTGAAATATTTTAGAAAACATACTCTTAAAATAATCGTAATAACACAATAATAAATAAATTTTAAACTTCATAATTAATAAAATGATTAACTAAATATATTTTTTTACGCATCTTCATCATATTACTGCATCATGCATGTCCATTTATCCAAGACCATCCCTTCAGCAAAAAAATGCAAAAAAGGATATTCCTACCACAAGTTGGCCGACCCACGGTCTCGATTCAAAAAGACTTCTACTCCAATGGCCAATTTTACGGCCAATATTACTAGTCCAATGTCACAATAAGCTGAATTTTACAAGGTTATCTACATTCTCATGTTTTAAGTTTACTAACTAGCTTCAGCCAGAGCCGTCGCCAACGTACAAATAGAAAATGATCCCAAAGGATCATTACTCACGCGAGATAATAACTTTAAAAAAAAAAACACTTTTATGTTATTAGTTTGATTTGTATTCAAAAATTTTATCATTAGGTCTTATTATACTTTTCCCTCTCCTAGAGAGGAGGCCTGAGTCCCAGCAGTAAGAACATTAAAAGGCTGATGATGATGATGATACTTTTAAACCAAAAAGTAAAATAAACATCAAGTTTATTAAGATACTCGTAGATCACCGCATCAGTGCTACTTACTAATTATTTCTTACTAAAACGTAATGTCTTTACATCCGAATGTATACTGGCGTCGTCAAAGCAGCTTTTAGTTGAAATTAAGAAGGTATATCATAAAACATGCTTTTCAGTGTAAAATAGTAATATTTATAACCATTCATTCCGTTGATATTCAGTCAGTTTGTTTCACCAAAAGGAGAAACAAACTGACTGAAATATCAACGTACAGCCGAAACTACTGTGAATAGGAAGGTGTGATTTTGCACAAAGCTTCCTTTTATGATGTAGATGAGCACTAAGAAGGAATTTTTGAAAATTCAGCTTTTAAAGGGGTGAAAAGGGGGGATTTAGTTTGTATACAAAATCTTATTCCAAGAACCAAAATCGTTGAAACTTGCTACGAATGGTGATCAAAGTAAATAATAAAGGTTATCGTTATTAGAAGATTTAGGGGGTGTTAAAGATTGTATTGAAAACCCTTTTTCCGGGGTTTAAGAAACCTCGGCACAAATACATTGAAAGAACACTATCTCTATATTTCGTCATAGTTGCTTATTATATGTATGTATATTGTTAATCATTATGTATTATTGCAATAGTTATTCTATTATATGTATGTATATATTTATGATATTATATCTTTTTTTTGTATATTTTAATTTCTGTTTTGTTTGTACTTTCTTTTTTTTCCTATTACTCTTACACACAGTGTCTTCATCTCTTTATTTTCCAACTCTCCTTTCGCAGGTAAGCTGGAAGAGATTTCTGTAGAAATAAGCATTACCTTTGTACCTATTTTTCTGTTTCCTTCTTCTTTTCTTTTATCTTAATATTTGTGTGTACATAAAATGTTAAATAAATAAATACATACCTAAATAAATAATAATTATAAAAAAGGTCAATATTAGTTTTTCAAAACTACCCTCAAATTATGGTTTAATTCATTATTTCCCAAGAGGACGCCGACGTCCGCACACCTATTATCTTTCTATTGTGTCTCTAATTACGGTATTCAACAGGTTAAAAGGTGTTGAGAGTTTTTTTTATGAAAACATTCCAGAGAATGAAGTCGCTAGTAAAATTCTATTTATAGATAGTTAGTATTTAGAGGTCGTTGTCGGCACTCAAATGTAATATGCAATAATACTTAGTCCAGATTTTTTTACTTATTGGGGCAAAAAAAAGCGATGTGTGGCCACACGACAATATGTTTATTACACAAATATGTTTATTTCACATTTTTGGATAATGGAAATACGGAAATTTGTAGCTTAAGCCTTATAATGTTCCCACTGCGGGAACTCAGGCCTCCTCTCTAGGAGAGGGAATGGGCCGTAATCCACCACGTGGGCCCCGTGTGGATTGGTGGATGGTCACATGTCTTCGAATTTTTGATTCTAGGACATGCTGGTTTCCTCACGATGTTTTCCTTCACCATTTTTGAGAGCAATGGTGATGAAATAAATTACACAAAGTAATGTAACTCGTAAGTCGGGACCGTTACCACTGGGCCACCACTGCTCTCAAAAAAAATAATTAAATTGATATAAGCTACTGGTAGGTAAGAGATGACCAGTCTCAACTGACGCAACCCAACCATTTTGAAAGGAACTGAATGACCCAATACCACGTGCCACCATCAGCAAGACATTTGAGTCAGCATGCCAAACTTGCAACTGCCGAGCTTTTTGCAAAATGCTCCATGGTACTTAACATTCACAAAATTTGAAAAAAAAAAGTAATTCTACATTCTACAATGCTTCATTGACTGGCTGGTTGACTGGCCTGTTGGTCTAGTAGTCAGTTGCCCTAACTACTATTAGAGTTCGTGAGTTCGATTCCCACCCAGGACAAATATTTGTGTGATGAGCACAATCATTTGTTCTGTGTCTGAAAGTAGCGTTATGTGATAACTGTGGAATATTATTATAAAAGAAAAAATTGTACATTATACAAAAAACCACAAAGATATAAATCCGCAGCCCACATTTACCCAAGCAACCCTGTAGACGCAACGTAAACAAAGGATCGGGATAAGTCATAAAATAAGCATCGCACTAATTGAAGCTTATTATGCGACACTTAATTAGGTTCATAAAGCGGGACTTTTGCACTCGAGAGCCGAAGCGAATTACTTTGAGAGGAAACTTTGAAGACGGGTTTGTTTTCAGTGGGGTGTTGTGTGAATTTAGACGAGCATGTGACCGCAGCCGTAAGTGCATACGCTTGTCTTTGATTACGAGGAAGAAATTTTTTATACCTGCAGTTACGACTTTTTAAAAATATTTTTTACTTATTTTTTATGTTTATTTTTCATTAATTTATCTAAACTTTATGTACAGTAGAGCTAATAGAGGACAACAATAAACAGAGAAATTAGAGAATGCTTTTCTGCATTAGGTCCTACCTAATGCCGCCATCGGACAACCCGACGTACGGCGAGTATTCACCCTTACGTTGTTGATACATCTACGGTCCGGAGTAGGCGTTTCGCCACGTCGTTCATATCGCGTACTTCGAGGGACTGGAACAATTTGCCTGCTGCGGTCTTCGCTTCCGATTATAATTTGGCTGTCTTCAAGGCTAGAGTGAATAGGCTCTTAATAAACTAGTGCGACTCACCATCAACGATTGCATCACTGCTTACCATCAGGTGGGATTGCAATCAAGCACTAGTTTATAACCAATAAAAAAAAAAAAGCTTTCTCTAATTTCCTCAGTCAACCTTTGAGGTATAAAAGTGTGTTAACTTTTATTGACTGGAAGATGTGCAGAATTAATAAATAAATATTTCAAATGGAATTAAATATGTTACGAAAAAAAAGGCGTAAATTTGAGTGTTTGTATGTTTATTATTTCTTCACGCTTAAAAGGCAGAACAGATTTAGATGAAACTTGATACACGGGTAGACTATGTCCTGGAATAGCACATAGGATACTTTTTATCCTTGGAACAAGTTTATTTGGGACTTATTTCTACTATTATGTGGGCGAGGATACTTTATATATTGTATAATTATGTCGAAGACAAAGCTAGTAGAATCATTGTTATATATGTACGAATTAGTTGATTACTAGACTAGACTGTTGTATGTAAAGTAGTGTTTTGAAGGGATCTTTTAACAGCAAGCAGGACACACTATTGTATATTTCCGCACATTAGTAAGATACACAGGAAATCAAACGGAATAAAGCCAAGAATTTACAATGTACTTTTTATACACACCGATTTAAAAAAAAAAGTACTTTTATGGCCTCAATAAATTAATATCAAATATCTTGTACAACACTTTCAAAAGCAAAGTACCGCTTTTAGTACCACAAAAATGTTAAATCACAAGTACCTAGGCTTTTACGCCAACTTTGATATTCGAAACGCGTACAGAAAATCGAAAATGGGGCAGCATAAGTACATGAGTTATTAGAGCGCTACACATTTTTCTTAGTTAGCCATCTATTTCTATACTCACACATACGTTGCAATAAATTTTCATATTGCAAGAGAACGCAATATTACGAGGTACGGTAAGTGCGTTATATTTCATGTCCGCGGCGGGGCTCTGTGCCTACTTGATAATACAGTTATTCCGCGTACCTATTGAGATATTGTCTTTGTATGGAAACTTGATCATTCTTCAAGTAAGAGATAAGAGATTTGGTTGTGCGGCGCACAGAATGGACCTGTACTAGTACTGCAATAAATAGTTTCAAGTAAATCTAATTAAATCTATCGGTTATATGCAGCAGGATATTTTTGTGTTGTGGAAATAGACGTACATTTTAAAACTGACATTAATCATTTATGTCTATTTTTTAGTTTATAAAATATTAACTTTTCTTAAAACTCTTTCACACGTCCACATTGGTCAGCAAAAAGCAGTAAAAATATTAAGAGCAAAAAATCTACTTAATTAATATTTCTGGTTGCGCCAATTTGCTATGTTCCGCGACTTTGTTTTTTGTAATTTATTTTTTTGGCCTAGCAATCCTATCCCTACCGTATCCGCTTCCCGCACGACCTCGAGAGAAAGGATTTGACATTGACGTTTTGTGCATTGTGAATGTGACCGCACCGCTAACACGCCCGCTCGAAATTACAAGAAAATTGGCTATTTCGTGATCCAACCATTCGAAAACTCAACAATAAGTGCAGTGTAGTGCAATACAGAAACTGGCAGTGCTTGAAAGTACGAAGTTCGGGATTCGCCGGCCGGCGCCATGTGGAACTTTCGAGGTTAAAGGTCAGTCCTTCTAATACATTTATCCCATTGATAAGCGCTAGACGCAGTGCCTGCATATTGTTGACAAACCTTAGATCGCTTTTTAAATCTACAGTCCACAAAGCAAAATTCGCGCAACCATTACTTTTTGGTCCATACGAGCAGGATCGTGAATCATTTTCTTGTAATTTCGCAATATAGTATTTGTTCCATAGGGAATAAACGCAACGCGCCTGTTTACCTAGATATAATAGTAGAAAACCCGCATCTAGGCATTTAGGCAACTATACGTTATTTCGCTCGTATAGTTAAAGTGTCATTGTTAATTACGGTACCTACGCCGTCAACCGCACCGCATAATTATAGTTAGCTACGTAAATATCAGCGTAGATATAAATCGATCGCATTCTTTTTCTTGACAAAATTCATTCGGAAGTCCTACAAATTTCATGTAGGTAGACGCATTTCAAAAATACCCGTTCATTGTTGAGTGAATATTTGTAGGAAACGGATAAACCATAGATTATATACGCATATGAATATTGATTCAGGTTGTTCCGTTCGTTCGCCGTTCACTTTGTTGTTTACAATATTACCATATTGTTATCTGTTAATTATCGCTTACTTAATAATTCGTTAAGTGTTTGTTTGAGTGTATAGTGTGAATATATCAAAACAAGATGTCTCTTAAGGGAACCAAGGTTAGTACTGATTTAAAGGTTCAGTTAAAGCTTTTATACGCCGAAAGGGACTCACAGTTTTCACGTGTTCAATCAATTTGTGATAAATCTTTGCAAATCTCGGATCTGATGATTAGAGATGCTTTCTTGTGTTCGTTGGAAACTTTAGATAGTTTGCGCGAGGATTTTAAATCTACAATTAAGAATATAAACATTTTAGAGTTGGAGTTAAATCCTGATTACTGTGTGAGTTATCAGGCATTGTCGTCCTTTGATGACTTGTATTGTCGTATCAAACGTATTGCTAGGAGTTTAGAGACTCCCCCCCCCGCGAGTAGTTTATCCAACCCTCCTCGCGAACGCCCACGATTGCCGCCAATTCAAATACCTGAATTTAATGGTGACATTCGAAATTGGAATTTATTTATAGATAGTTTCGAAAATATAATACATAGGAACACATCGCTGACAGATCACGAGAGATTGCATTATCTCGTAGAAAAATTGACCGGTAAGGCAAAGGCTGTCTGTGCTGGAATTACGTTTAGCGCTGAAAATTACAATTTAGTTTTGAACACTTTAAAAACAAAATACGAAGATAAGCGATTAGTAGCCACCGCATATTTAGATCAATTATTCGATTTGAAAAGTTTTTCCGTTTGTAACGATCATAATTTAGAGAAGTTTTTAAATATTTTCGCATCATCTGTTCGTGCAGTAAAGAACCTAAAGGTCAATGACCTCTGTGACTTTTTGTTTTTGTATATCGGTTTAAAGAAATTAGATCCTGAAACTGTTCGTCTGTTTGAAACGACTCAGCGCGGTAAAGAAATACCTAAGTTCGAAGATTTAGAATCTTTTATTCGCGACCATATTAAGGTGTTGCAGCGCACGTCGGCACGTCATGAAGCCACGAATAGGACAGGTTCCGATCGCCGTATAGACGCGTCATCGAAGTCAGTCAAGACTGCACATACGCTAGTTAATACCGCCTCAACACCTGACTGTTCTCTGTGTAAGGGTAGCCATACACAGCTGTACAAGTGTTCGGAATTTCAGAGATTATCGCCTAGTGATCGTTACAAGTTTGTCCGCACTAATAATTTGTGTTTTAATTGTCTAAGTGACAAACATCTGGTTACGTCATGTAACAGTGGTGGTAGCTGTCGTAAATGTCTAGCTAGACATCATACCTTCTTACATTTTGAGAGTAGTAAGCTGCCATCGCAGCAGCAGCCTGCGCAGACGCGCGACGCTTGTGACGCGCGGCCTGCTGCAAGTGCAAACGACGTAACATTGTGTTCGCTTTCCGCCGCTGGTACTCAAGTCACTACCGTTTTACTTGCGACCGCGCAAGTTGTCATTGTAGATGCCTTTGGCAAACCGCACACCGTTCGAGCGCTACTAGATGGCGCTTCCCAGAGTAATTTTATTACTCGGGATTGTTGTCAACGCCTTGGTTTTAGTTTTAATAATTGGTCATCCCGCTCAGAAGTGAAAGGTTTTGGAGGTTTAAAGGCAACCATTCACGGTTCCATTAAAATAATATTTAGTTCACGTTTTAATCGTAATATTTCGTTTGAAATGGATTCGCTAGTCGCAGATAAGATTACGGAACGGTTGCCCACGGTACCGGTTGACACGTCCATGCTGACGGAGTTTAAGAACTTGCAGTTAGCCGACGGAAATTACGCTTTCCCTGGAGATATCGATCTATTGATCGGTGCTTCGATTCTCCCGCATCTCCAGTTATCACGTAAAATTCAAGGTCTTCCGATGTACCCCGCTCCGCACGCACTGGAAACAGTTCTCGGGTTTGTTATAGTTGGTTCCGCACCCGCTTATTTAAATAATTACTCGACTGTGTCGTACTGTTGCACCGTCGAGCCGCCGCTTGAGTCTACCATCCGCAAGTTCTGGGAGATTGAAGAGGTCAATGTCCCGCCTATTCTCAGCCCTGAGGATCAGGTCACTGAGGAGATTCATACCCGCACGACTACTCGTGATAAAGATGGTCGTTATGTTGTCGCGCTCCCTTTCAAGGGTGATATTTTTTCGCTCGGTGGCTCCCGTGCCTCCGCAGAAAACCCAGCTGATTGTCTCTCACGTGGTTTGCTTCCTGCGCAAATTTTAAATCGTCCGCTTTGGTTTTGTGGTCCTCCCTGGCTTCATGCCGCTCCTAACGAGTGGCCAAGTGCTCCGTTTGGCCCCGCTACTGTTTCAGAGCCACCCGAGGAGAAGAAACATACGCTTGTAGTATCAGTTCCGCGTGAAGAGTCAGTTGTTTTGTTGTTGTCTAATCGAGTCTCGTCTTGGTCGAGACTATTACGCTGTGTAGTTTATGTCCTAAGATTTTTGAGATTATTACCATCGCGTGGTGCTATAATCGCAGCTGATTTGGATAGAGCTGAATCAGTTGTACTTCGAGAGTTGCAGAAATTTTATTTTTCAATAGAGTTTCGTAGTTTAGAATCACATGGGCCTTGTAGTCCCGCACTTCAACATTTGAAACCATTTTTGCAAGACGGACTCATTCGTGTCGGTGGCCGTCTGCGAAATGCTAAGTTAGAGTTTGAACGGATGCATCCAGTGGTTCTACCACGCAGGGATCACGTTTTGGATTTGTTGGTGGACTATCACCATAAGGTGAATTGTCACGCTGGTCCCGATTTATTAATGTCCATTCTTCGACAGAAGTACTGGATACTTTCCGCTCGCAATTTGATACGCGCTAGAGTGCACAGATGTGTGACCTGCTTTAAGCTCCGCCCGCGTTTCAACGCGCCGGAAATGGCCGACCATCGTTCTTGTCGTGTTGTACAGACGGTGAAACCTTTCATACATACTGGGACGGACTATGCTGGACCGTTTAAAGTCACTATTGCCCGTGGTCGTGGTATACGTTCCACAAAGGCATACATTTGCCTATTCGTTTGTATGACAACTCGTGCGGTTCACATAGAGTTAACCAGTGATTTGAGTACGCAGGGTTTTATGTCTGCATTTAAACGATTTTTATCTCGCCGTGGTCCCGTTAAGCGCTTATACTCTGACCACGGCACAAATTATGTTGGAGCGCGACGCAATATTTCGGAATTACATACATTCTTACGCTCCAAGTACTACCAAAGTGAATTCGCCCATGTCTTAGCTGAGAATCGCATTGATTGGTGTTTCAATACGCCAGCGGCTAGTCATTTTGGTGGCAATTGGGAGGCGAATATTAAAAGCCTTAAGTCGCACCTGTTTCGGGTCATAGGCGAACAGATTCTCTCGTACGAGGAGTTGAGCACCGTACTCGCTCAGGTAGAGGCGTTGATGAATACGCGTCCGTTGTGTCGGACTTTGTCTAGTGATCCATCGGAGCCACTAGCGTTGACGCCGGCTCACTTCTTGACGACGACTCCTCTTAAATATTTGCCCGCTTTAGATGTCGAGACTGACAAACTGCAGCTCCACCCGCGTCACGCTCTGCTAGATAGCTTAGTTCAGTCCTTTTGGAAGCGATGGAGGACAGATTATCTGCATACGCTGCAGTCGCGTCAAAAGTGGAACACTCCTTCAGATCCAGTCACAGTCGGTACTGTGGTGATACTGAAGACTGAGAGTGCGCCTCCTCTGCACTGGCCTCTTGGTGTAGTGGAAGAAGTTTTTCCGGGTTCGAACGGAATAACGCGAGTCGTAAAAGTTAAAACCGCAACTGGATCGTACCTGCGTCCGGTTATTCGCCTCTGCCCTCTGCCTAATCAGTAGTAGTGGCATAGTTAGTTATAAGTTGTTTCGCTACCTAGTATTGATAGTTTAGATTAGTAATAGGGTTTAGTTTCGCTTTTGTTTTTTTCTTTTCTTTGAAGGTAACCCTTCAAACCCGGGGGGAATGGTTGCGCCAATTTGCTATGTTCCGCGACTTTGTTTTTTGTAATTTATTTTTTTGGCCTAGCAATCCTATCCCTACCGTATCCGCTTCCCGCACGACCTCGAGAGAAAGGATTTGACATTGACGTTTTGTGCATTGTGAATGTGACCGCACCGCTAACACGCCCGCTCGAAATTACAAGAAAATTGGCTATTTCGTGATCCAACCATTCGAAAACTCAACAATAAGTGCAGTGTAGTGCAATACAGAAACTGGCAGTGCTTGAAAGTACGAAGTTCGGGATTCGCCGGCCGGCGCCATGTGGAACTTTCGAGGTTAAAGGTCAGTCCTTCTAATACATTTATCCCATTGATAAGCGCTAGACGCAGTGCCTGCATATTGTTGACAAACCTTAGATCGCTTTTTAAATCTACAGTCCACAAAGCAAAATTCGCGCAACCAATTTCTATAGAAAAAAAAAATACTATTAATGGTAGACACGGGTATACCGTATACCTAAATCCAGAATCCACAATATCACACTAAAATTTTAAAGGAAAAAGTTTGTGAAAGTGGGTATGTGTTTGCTTGTCTGTCTATTTTGCGTTACTGTATTTAAAGTTCAGCTCCGCCCGCTATAAGATAGTGCCCGTGTCTGACCTGGTTATTATGATGATGAAACGTTTACGTATTAAACAAAAACTAATCTAGGTATCAAGAAATCATAGTTGGATTCTCCGGATTTAAATATATTAGATCTACGACGTGACTTTGCTTTTATTTTGGCCTAATTTTCATCCATAACCTATTTTTATCAGATTTTACACTAACTTTGCAACTATCATACATAACACATCATTTTATTATTTATTTAAGTAAATCCCAAACCATATACAGCATCTGTCAAATCGGTAGGTATACAGATAGCTTAAAGCTTCGAAAATGTGGCATTAGATTTAATTTAAAGTGACACGTGGATTAGGCCATCCCTTATAATCAGGAGAGTGACTTGTGCGTCCCCAACTTGCGGCACGATTAGCAGAGGAAGATAAACTGCCTCGCTGCTCTGTTGTGTTTTACTTCCTGATTCTGATCGCCACGTATTATTATTTATCGTCAGAATATGCACGTGGGGTAGCTGAGAGTAAGTTAATTAGAACATTATGATACATTTTAATAGTTGGTAGTTTTAATATACTCAAAGAACTCAGTGTTATTTCATTATGAGTATTATAATAACAAGTTGGAGCAAATAATCCTTTAAATAAACCTTTCAGACAAATACGTAGAAAATGATATTACTGTTTCAGCACAATATCAATCTTCCATTCCAAAACATTTGAATACGTTTACAAAATTAACTATTGTCCATATTCCTATCTGGCTCTGATTATAATTTCAGCAATTATTCACAAACCATTTCAAACCTCTTTATACAAAACAATATTGATATAACAACATAATAGACCAACATTCAACAAACCCGAAGTGAATTAGACCGTAAATGATAAGTTCAATATATTGAGGAGCTATTTATTATTCTGTCCTATTTACGTGCAACGTTAGTAAAACAAACCACAAGTGAACAACTTGGGATAGGAACCAAAACTAACATACGATATTTGTAAAGGGACACTGAATTGTTTAAGAAACTTCGGCTTCCAGGCACGACCTTTAATTAATAGAGACAGCTATAAATTTTCAAATGTGAGTAATAGTGGTATGCATCTTGGCAAGCACTTGATAGTTAGTACGTACTCGAGATATACATCTTTTATTTCGTTGAAAAGCTGAACCATGTATCCTATGGGGTTTACTAATGGAAAAAAGTACAAACCTGTTTAACTTCCATGCCCTATTTTAATGGTCTGTAGTGTCAGCACAGGATATAACAGCATAGGATATCTATGTATTATTTCCAGCCAACGTAGGCGCGGGCTTTCGGACGGCGAGCCATGGGTAGCTCGTTGTCCGACCGTCCGGTAACCATCTGGACCAAGTCCAGGTTGTCGACGGTGCACACTGTTCCCGCGAGCCTCAAGGAGTTGTCAGAAAACCGTAGAGGCCCAGCCTGCTTGCTGCAGGCAGGCAGGGTCTGAGCCAAGGGTCTGCTTCTGAAAGGAAGGCTCGGCCCTAGTATGAAAGGCAACGAAGGAACGGGGCGGGTTTTTAGTCAGTAAGAATCTAACACTATCTCCCGCTCCGCCCAAGGGCGGGAGATGTCACTGGATGATTTTACCCACCACAAAAAAAAAATATCTATGTATTATTACTATTATACATTAAATTGTAGACATTGTAATTGGCTTTCTAATGATTACGGTTTCTTTTTTTCTTTTTGTATTAGCTTCTGTAATTTTTCCATGTACTAAATAACTAACACGAAAACAAAACAAAAGACATAAGTACGATGAACGGTGCATTGTTTGTCAGAGATTTTTTGTTTGGTTTTCCTGAGATATGATTATAAAACTGTATCTTAAAATAATGTACGTCATTTCAGTTTTCATAGAATTCAATGAAATCTAAACTGTGTATTTTTTTTAATTTAATGCCATGCAGTCATGGCATTAAATTGGCGCAGTCGCCATGTGCTTAATTATAATGTTAGCATTATAATTACGCACTGTAGGTGTTCGCACAACTTAAGGTGATATGTTCAAGGGCCAAGGGCGGATGACGGAGGAATAATTTGATAAGAGCCTTGCACGTAATCTTAGTCCAACTAACTGTATTAAATCGTTGCAGGCTGTCGTGCTCGGTGTAAGAGGTCTGGGCAGTTATAACAACATTTTAATGTAGTTAGGAAGGTTTGACGCTCTGAGTTTCGATAAATTACAGTTTGAATTTTGTTAGTTATATTACAAGCTTATTGTCCATCCTTCTTTGTCTATTTTAACTAGCTGAAATGTAACATGATTTATTATTTTAGACAGCCATCTCGTTACATAAGACACGTGTCTCAGAAAATACTAATGTTTAAGTGAACAGACATCCCAACTTAATATTTCGCAGTGTAACAAAACGGGTAATAAAAATCTTCAATCTAATTCCCAATTCATTTTAACCCGAACCGCTTCAGATTTCGTACGCATCGATTTCAAATTTATCATCCGTCCGTACGTTCCATAATACAGTTCGCTTACAAATAACTTGCATTCGGATTGAGAGACTGACATATTTCTCAGTTCTTCGAAGCGACTTCCAGAATATTGATCAGCTGAATCTCTCATAGCCTGCTGCCAGATGCTCACTGAAAATTACTTTCAAATAAATCTGGTGAACTTGTTACAGACGTGACGTGGTCGATGTACCGAGGTACCTACCTAAGTCTTCCGCGATAACGTGTTGAATCACAATAGAAATTATAATTGAGTTATAAGTTGAGACGTCTCTAGTCCTTGTTTATTGTGATAACGGCGGCGTATTATAATGTAGCGGTCCGATTGCGTGCGGCGTTAAAATGATTAAGTGTATCGATTTAGTTGCGGAGAGGAAATGCGGTGTGTAGATGGGTTGTTTTCGAACGGGTATTATTATGTTATCAGTGGTTTAAGCCTATTTTCTATCTTTTCTGTATGATTTAAGAAGTATTCAATGATTCCCAAAGTTTTCCTTTTAAAAAGATCAAAGGATGTTTCTAATAAAACAGCCATGTTAAATTAAAGCTATAAATATTAAAGAAACGTGTTCAGTACTTTTACTTGTTGAATAAATTCAATTCTAAGAAAGAGACCAAGACTTGACGCACAGCTCCTAGCGGGCTAGTTATTTTTACGTGGTTTTCTTAACTAACAGAATTCAAAAGAATCTTAGAGATGTCTGTACCTAATAAAAGATGTATTCTACGATAATACTAAAATCCGAATCAAAAAGGAATTATGTTGGTTGAGTAGACACCTATCTTATACAAAATAAATAGGCTTCCAAGTTTTATAAGCAAAAACTTAATCGATATAATAATAATGAGATAATAAGGCAAAAATTATGAAGGACAGGACGGTTGACGTGTGTCGGGCATGCCATAGTCCAGGTGAGTCCATCGGACATATTATCTCTGGTTGTTCTTGTCTGTCTAACGGCAAGTACTTGCACAGGCATAACCAAGTAGCCAGGATTAACCGCAACTTGCTTTGAAATACAACCTGGTTGATTCTGATGTAACATACTCTAAGTATGTGCCCAATCCAGTTCTCTAAAATAACCATGTCACTTTGTACTGAGATCGGTCTATCATAGTGCTGATAGACCGATTACCGCGCCGCGCAATGATAGTCGATGTCACCATCCCACATGACGAGAATCTCGTGCAAGCCGAGAAAGAGAAACAAATCAAATATCTCGACTTAGCATACGCTTTTGTCGACATGTGGAATGTGGACTCGGCTATCATTGTGCCGATTGTCGTGACCGCCAATGGCCTTATAGTCAAAAGCTTCGACGACCATCTATCGAAACCGTCGTTGCGCGGTTGGATCAAGGGCCTGGAACAGAAGGCAGTACTCCTCGATACGGCTCGCATTGACAGAGCCTCTAACCACCGGTAGCTTGGACCGTGTTCCTGACACCGGCGGACTATTGTTTTTATATTTTTAAATGTTTTTCTTATGTGTTTTATTAAATATTTAAAAATGTTAAAATTATTTAGGTAAAACAGATAATAGTAATAATGTGGATTGAGTAGATAATATTGTAACCTACGTAATTGTCGTTTTCGGCTAAAATAATCCGTTTTTTAAAAGCATTTACTACCAAGATTATTTTGACTATTCAAAGCATTTGAAAAAATAATACTCTTAAAAAATCAGCTGATCCCTTCATTTTGTTGAGCTGCGCGAGCAAAAAAGTATTGAACAGCTGATTTATTTCTACTGTCTGGATAAAAAGTGGACCGCGGTAAAAAATCTAAATCTTTAAATAACGTAAAAGAATATTCCTACGTTCAAAATAAAACTAAAATACCTGATACCCGTATTGAGTCTTGTAGCAATGCATATTTAATCGCGTGTCCAGTGTCCATCAGCTTGATGAATGCCTACCCATATCGCATCTGAATAATAAGTTACGTCAACCTACGCGTACCAAGATCCAGTATAGTACAGTATAGTAGTTATTTCAGAATTAAACACATAATTATACTTTATTAGTATCACAATCTATATATAAAAATGAATCCCTATTTCCCTTGGCCCCGCCATCACACGTGAACGGCTGGACCGATTTCGCCAAATCTTGTTTTATTGTGTTTGTTATTTTCAGGAGAGAGTATGGTGGAACAGTTGTAGCCGTTGGTCCCGGTTGTTATTTGTAATGACAACCGGGACCAATAGCTATACGTACTTTTCGAAGCACGGGGTGGCAGTAATATCCTAGATAATAAATTGAAAAATTCACATTGGTGGTGCATGAAAGACGGGTAGGTATATTGGGCCATCACGACACAAATAAATTGATGTGTTTATAAAATTAAGAAAAAATAGAATCATGAAATTAAAGTATGTAGGGGTTTTAATAATATATTTCGAAAAATTCACAAAAACAATGGTGTCACAAAGGAGTTCAGTCGAAAATCAGAGCGCGTGCGTGCGCGCGAGAGAGCCAATCGTTTCTTATTGCAGTAGAGAGCGGGGTCGCTGGTGCAGGGCGTGGACGGTAAGGTTGGTGGTCGTGTGTTGCCAACCTAACAACGATGTCAAGGAATTGCCATACTACAAGTACGAAACTTACAATATTTCATCCATTGCTTAATTATATTTAATGCTTCTTTTTAGGGTTACACACCTCAAAAAGAAAAAACGGAACCCTTATAGGATCATTTTGTTGTGCGTCTGTCTGTCTATCTATCAAGACCCTTTATTTTGGGATCGCGTGGAGGTATAGAGTTGATATTAAAATCATGTACTCAAGTCTGCAGTCCTTTGAAGCTATGAAAAAATCAAACTTCTAAGTTAACGAAAAAGAGACACGGCCGTAAAAACCATATATTTCGATACTCTCAAGGGAACTAAAATTCATAGGGTACTTCCCGTTGACCTAGAATCCTAAAATTTGACATGAAGCAAGGTCTCATAGCACAAGTATCGTCAAAAAGGTCACGCGAAGTGTCAACTAAGCGTTTGGAGAGATCTTTAAAAAGCGCATGAGCACTAGGTCCCCACGGCCCAATAGTTTCAACGCCAAACGGCTCAAAAATATAACTGCCAACGAGGTGGTTATATTTCCGCCGCTTGAGGTTTTCCGCAGCCGCTACGGCTACACCAGCTCAGCACGATGAGCTAGAAAGATGGAATGGCGCAAGAGTGTCGACACAGGTAGCGTCTCACATTAAAGGTCTACCCATCTTCCATGGAAATAATGACATACCGTCCGATCTCTTACCATCGTTGCGTCCCAGCCCATGCGGTTCCAAAACAGCCGGGACGCCGACAAGGGCTCGTTGGATAATGTCGTTAATATTCGCGTGCCGCGCTATGCGTCCCGCGCTTCGACTGAGTGCAGGCTTGGTGACCGAGGCTGTTGACAACTTCGCCACAGTGGCAGCGATGAGGAGAACAGCAAGCAATGCAGAATATTTGACGACAGCAGTGTGTGAAGCCAAAGGCCTGACTCCCAATTTCCCACAGCCAGCAGGTGCGCACGCTTAAGTTTTCCTGAACTACTTTGCAGAGCGGCTCATCCCACCGTCTCTAGGAAGCCAGGTTGTTGGGCGGATTTGTATTTGGGCAAGCTATAGATGCTTGAAGACTTCAAGCATCTATAGCCTCGATGAAGCACGGCACATTGAAATCAATCAGTGAGGGAGATAGGATATTCCTGATTAATTTCTCAGTGCCGAGGATATAAAAGCAGGTAAACCAATACTAGAAATTTTGCGGACGCCGAGGCCTCCCATACGGATGGGAAGGGTAGCTTGAGCCCAAGCTCGGTCATCCATGGCTACGTTTAAAATTGACGTAAGGGTATGCCGGATAATTTGGCCCATTTTTTCCATAAGATGGGGGTGTTTCTAAAATTATAATAAAAAATAAAAATTTAATTTATCGTTTAAAATAACTTAAAATTCAAATTTTGACTATAATGGAGCAACATAGTCAATATTGTGATAAAGCTGTTTAAAAAATAGCTGAATAAAAAAGAAAACAGAATATTTATGTCTAGGTTCACTGAGTAGCCTTTCGCTATATTATATACCAAGCCAAGCAGTTTTTCTTATAAATTACCTGCCCTAACCAAAATGTTGTCATTAAAATAAAATTACTTCATAAACATTTACAATGTACACTTTACTTCATTTAGAGCACTAATAAGGTCTTATTGTCGTCTTTCTATCTAACAGCGACACTATAATGTGTCGTAGAGAGAAAATGAGTAAAAACCACAGTTTTATTTTGTTGTTGTAAGTGCTATTGTATTCTTTAACAAAGATCTACTTTACATTCTGTATTGTAGAAAATCCTTTATATTTTGTACAAGAAGTCCCGGGTTTTATCTAGGATTTTAAAGTGTTTTAATGGAGATTTTTTTCCTAGAGAATACATAATATTTGATTATAGGCGTAGGGGGTCTACCTTTACAAGTGACGGGGCTCGCTAGGTAGACTGAAGGAACATAGGTGGGGTTTAGTCGGTAAAAGTATGCTATTTTCTCTAGCTCCACCCAGACCAGAAAGAGTTATTTGATGACGTGCCACCTCAAAAGAAAATAGGAATCTTCACCTCAAACCATACCTACAAACCTCAATATCTACCAACTTCTTTAATACTTTATTGTACACCATAAAAAATTACAATATAATGTGGATAGTTTCATATACTTACATTGGCAAGACCGACGTACTATAAGTACCGGTTGCTTGCAAACTTTGAAACGCGAACTACGAATATAACGCAAAAAGATTCGGAAAAGTAATCTCATGCTCTTTATCTGTTGTTACTTCTGTCACACAGTGATGGATTGACATAAGGAATGTTCCAAGTGATAAATAATGTACCAAATGGTAAATTATGTCCCAAGAGAGATGAGTAGTACTCTTTTCTGTTGTTTTGTAATATCGGGACATATAGGCACAAGAATAAGGATAAATTACATTTCTTATCTCCACACTCTCATTCTGTGAAACGATTTACACCCATCCTGTCATTATGGGCACGCCATAATTATTGCGGTGGCGTGGCTGAAAAAACGTCACGTCGTCTTCACCTTCTGCAGGACGCAGGTCCTCACCAGATTTGATAGGTTCGGGGGGTTCCTGCACCGGATTCGTGCCGTAGAAACGCCTGGGTGACACGGTAGAGCATACGGTAGAGGTGTTCCCGCTTGGACGGAGCACCATCGTGTACTCATTAGGGCTATCGGTGGAAACGATCTCTCGCGCCGGGCGTTGGTACTGGCCGTGATCCGGAGCGAGAAGGAATGGCACATCCTTCTGCCAATCAGTCATGCTATCGTAGGAGGCAGCTGCATGCGTGAGGGAATGGACTTCCTCATCTCTCCATAACATGTGGCACCTCCTTATGCCGTCGTCGTAACCACGTCCACGACGAATTTTTAACTATATACTTACATATCTTCTTATATATAAAAAATACAACCGGCTTCAATGTAAAAAAACACAAAAACTGCAAAATAATTTTAATTTCTGAAGTCGGTGTTTCTATAATAGTTTGGTCTCTTTGTTATTTAACACCGACTTCCGAAATTAAAGTTATTTTGCAATTATTTTTTTCTGTAAGAGTCTAGTCTCTTCGCTATTTAATACCGTCGTTATTTACCTACCGTTCTCAAGATCCGGAATTCTAGGACTCTGTTTACCGTTGTTCAGCCGTACGAGCGTGAATTAGTAACAATCGTACACTTTCACACGCAAAGGCCAATTATTTCCCACCATAAAGAAAGAAAAGAAAAACACACATACCTACATACAAACTGCTGCCTTTATAAGTTTAATAAGTTTATCTTTTTCAACGTGAGATTTGCAAATCAATGATGATAGTTTGAATCCATTCAGGAATGCAATTGTTGTCCGACACATTGGCGATAGTGGCGCCAACAATGGCAGTCAGTAGTGACATTATTTGATTTCATATGATATCACTGAATTCAGAATGCAGTCATTACCCATTCAAGGTGGTCCAAAACCGCAGGAATACATCCGTAGTGTGCTACTCTATAAAAAGCTTACCGTGACACTTTTGAAACCGAACTGTCAATCCAAAATGCTAGATGGAATGACATTAGGGTTGCTGGAATATATCTATAAAAAGAATTACTGTCGCCTTGGAACGCAAAGGATAACTGAAGGAACACAGGTGGTTGTTAGTCAGTCAAAGTCTGACGCGCCGTCCCGGTCCCAGAGCATAAGCATAAGCACAATCAACCTTTTTTAATATTCCCACTGCTGGGACTCAAGCCTCCTCTCCAGGAGAGAGAAGGAACGTGCTCCCAGAGCGAGAAAAGCTTTTTGATAATTTTCCATGAGTGATCTTTAAAGTCTGCTGCTTGAATGAATATTGTCAATTCATTCGATAAAACGAATCTGTTTACTTCTATTTTAAAAGTGTAGTATTATACACATACTTATATTTCCATAAACCTATGAATAGCAAGCAAATGGTAAAGAAAGAAATAAGTAACATTAGCCAATATGATTACTTTGATTATATTTTTTATTTTAAAATGTCATAAAATGATATCAACATCTTAAAGTTAACATTGATAAATAGTCGCATTTCGTACTAATAAATTGGTTTAACATGAATTCAATTATTTACAATGATTGTCGTATTTATTGTCATTATTCGTTTGAAATACAAGTTTCAAATAGTCGACTTTTAAGTTTAAAATACAAATACAGAACTGTTAAATCAAATAATAAAAAATAAAATTATATTTACTCTGGAAAAACTGAAATTCATCAGTTATTTTGGTTTAATAAGTTATCAATATTTTACTTTGTGTGTGTGTGAGTGAAATTATTATAATTTAGTAGCTATTGCTTAGCTGCAAAACTTTAAAATAAACCTTAGTACATATGTACATACAACATATACACACACATCGTATTGTTGTTACCTGATTACGTTGTATACAGTTATTGTAATATTAAATTATTTATATTTATGTATTTGTAAACATTTCCAGATTTAGAATAAAAGGTAACTAAAATTAAAAAGTAGTTATGTTACATCATTATGGTATTAAATTGAACTGAATAAAGATACAATTTTAAATATTCAATTCTATAATTATTACTAAATACACGTTCATTCATTTTTACAGTAGAATCGATTCTTATCAAAATTCATGTTTTTTTTTATATTCATCGTAACACTATTCCTACAATAAATTCTTTCTCGTCACTTACATAAGACTACGTTATTCTGAAGTCCAAAAGGAACTTCTTCTAATATTTTATTTAACTCATAAACACGAATGAGCCGAATACATTACTTTAATATACTATCCGGAAGACATAAATTTATTATTATCATATCCAATTTTATCGTCTAACACTTTTTTTGTTTACAAAATAACTAATTTATTCTGAGACCGTTATTTAGAACTAAATTTTATATTTGCTACAAATCAATATGGTGTTTTTTGAACATATCAATTTTAAAATATACATGAACATAAACACTCTTAACAATTATAAAGCGTCTTATTTTACTACTTTACATATTTAACAGAAATATTTTGCAAACAATGTGAACTCAAATAAAATATCAAAGAAATATTGCGGAAAAATTACATATTATTTAAGTTATTGTAAAATTATTAGAATTTTGGTCATTTATTTCGTTGTTTTGGGTACCTGTGTCAATACAGAAAACCCTTTTTTAGAATGAATTTAAACAAACTTCAATGGAAAATAACATGGACGATGAAATGCAAATTATATGAATCGACTACTCGTAACAAGTTCATAACACTGGTCTCTAATTTTATCTTAACTCTACTATCTATTGTCTTTACAATCGTATTGTCATTATACAAATTATTATATACGCACTAGCTTTTATCATATACCATATAGCAATTATTATCATATTTCGTTTTATAAATACAAGTTACTATGCTAATTTATCATGCCATTATTATTGTATATTAAGAATTGTATAGAATAAAAATACGAGAATAATAAAAATGTTAGCTAAACGGAGTTTCTAAAACCTCTTAAAACGTTCGATCCTCTTCAAGTCTATCAAATTCTTCTTCCATTTTTAATAAATAGCCGTTTGATATGATAATAATGATATTTTCAAAAACATTACATTAGTAGACATTACGTAATTTTTATTATCAACAGCATTTCCAGAAAAATACCCGTTCGTGTGTTCATTAATGTGAGTGATTATTTAAAAGTGAGTTGCTTATTATTAAACTCATTAGTATTTTGTTTTGTCAGCACGCTCAATTCAATTACTTTCAGTTTAATTATTAACCAAGCATTAACCAAGCCCTACCTAAACAGGTCTTAAAGTCAGGGAAACCTTACTCTTAAGAAGTTCGTATTTATTGTCTCAATTTACATATTAAGGCTGAAACTCATTAGTTTTATTTATTAACTGTCGATAATGTTTTTACATAACAATATTAACATCGAGATTCACTAAAACGTTTACAACAACCTCAAAATACGTACTTACACATATAAAATTCAACAGCCATGTTTTTATCACTACATGTTAATGCTATCTCTTTCAAATAATTCAGAAATCTAATTTCTTTCTATACAACAAATTTTAATAGCAATGTAAACATGGAAATGAATGTAGAGGGAGTTCTATAGGCGTTATTGTATACGATGTATTGTCTTGGTGAGCCGGTGGGCCGTAGTTTCTGCCGTTCGGTTCTTTGGGCGTATTCGTTGATAGAGTTGTTGGGGGGTGTAAAAGCTGTGTTGTAGAAGTTGAAAGCGTTGTTGAGCTCCGCTTGTCGCATGTCAGCGTCGAGTGCGTTCTGGTTGCCACGGTCGTGCTGTTTCTTGAGGTGACGCTTCGGAGGCCGCGTTGTAGTAATAGTTGTTGTAGTAGGACGCGGCGTAGTTGTTGTTGTTGTGGTCGTAGTTGTTGTTGTGGTTGTGGTCCTTTGTGGCGTCTCTGTTGAGGAGCAGAAGAGTTTAATTAGATCAAGTATTTGAAATTGAATATTAATATCTTATTTAATCTGTCCTAGCTCAGAGGACACCGGTGTCCTCTCACATCCACGCCACTATAGGCCTTAATTCCGATGTTTAGAGTCTACTTTTGTATGAACAAGTTGGGTAGTTGTGGATCGACGTGTTAATAATCATAACCAGAAAAAACAATCTTGTAAGACAAAGTTGTTCTGTTTTTGTCAAAACTAAACTTTACTAATAAAATCACTTAAACCACCATGCGATACTAAATTTCCTTTACAAACTACCTATGTTTCTCCCTCACCTCTTAAATACAAAAGCAAAACTCTGACATGCAAAACCTATTACGGATATAAACTATTCATGACTTAAATATGACCGTAGTGGAAAATGAATTTACCTTTCAAAGTGATGATGCCCTCGGCTTTGCCGTAGCCGTTGGCCGCAGAGCATGTGTATTCACCGAAATCGTTCTTCTTCAGTCGATTTATAGTGAGATTCATTCGTAGTGCATACTCGTTCAATATCTCTTCTGATATCACGTACTTTGAACTGTTGAGCAGCTTTCCACCTAGGATATAAATGAAAAATTGGTTAATCTTCGGCAAAAAAGATACAGACATATTATGTACTAGTTTGTAAACCAAACTATAAAAACTCCTAGTAATATTTGTTTATTACAAATATTACAAATGTTGTACACATCATCAAAAAAACAAAATTGGCGCCCAGCGTGGGCCAGTTGATAACTAATAATTTTAGTGTTTTAAATGATGAATGCAACCCCGTTTAAATAAATCACTTACACCCTAATCAATAAAAAAATATGCGACCAACTCCTGCTTCATGAAATAATCAAGAACAATTTAATTGGCGCCCAACATGAGATTTTGATTTAAGAAAAAGATAAATCTGAGTTTTCCCTTATTATTACTTACCAGTTTGCGATTTTCCTCGCTGCCAGGTGTTGAGTGATTTAGGTGAGGCCTCAACGTAGCACTGGAGGGTGACTTGCATGTCTGCCGCTCGGAGAACCACTGGACTCCCCACTCGCACGATCGGCTCGACTGGACACAAATAATGGACGGGGTTAGATTGAAAGAACGAACGGAGTGGCGGAATAATGGACGTTTTCCCTAAGTGATAAAATAAATTCTGAGTAGTACATTTCTTATTTTGGCAGCCCTCGAGTCACATCAGTACGGTTTAGTAACTTATTAGTGGTGCTTAAAGTTTGAGATGTTTTATACGATTGAATTTGAAGACTTGTTCAAAATAGATTTTTAGAATCTGTACAAAACATTATTTTGTTTCATATAACCTAGAAATAAACCTGAAACCTTTTAGTTAACATTCTTCATTAGCACTAGACGAAAGAAATACCATTTAAAGTCGACGAAACTCAAGGAAACCTATTCCACGAAATCTATTGCCCCGTAAAAGAAAATGCTTTTAACTCCCGGCTCTTTAAAACACATTAAACATACAATTCAGCATTACCTCGCAACTGTATATCCAGTAAATAAACCTAATTTCCCATACAAAAGAAATGATCAACAAAGTTTAACTAAGATGAAATTAAGTCTACTCAATTAGGTTTACGCAAGCCTTTAAAGTCAACCAGTTTTGTTAAAGAGATAAGTTACACACTTTATATTCTTGAGTCTCTATATTTTCTCATAAGTTTACGTACTTTTTGTTCATACAATAATGCAAAAACTTGTTTGCAAGTCACACCACGCTTGTTTTATTCAAAGGGTAGGCAGCGGTTTTAAAAGCCATTGGCGGTTCTCCAATGGCTTTTAAATTTAGTTCTAATGACTACAGAGAAAAGTCCGGACCCTTGCTGCAACTTCACAAAAATGCAAATAAGTTTTCTTCACTGTCGGCGTCTTAAGTAAAGGAAAAAGGGTTTGGTATATAAAGCATTGTATACTTACATAGTACAGAGACTTCGTACCGACGACTCTTGGTCGGTGGGATGCCGTTCGCTGCGATGCACAAGTACGTCCCCATGTCAGAACGTTGAAGCCCCTTTAGCGCCAAAGTGGAACCAACGTAGCTCTCTACCACTGTTTAAAAAAGATATCAAATTAGATTCTTTTTAATTTTTAATTATTACCCCACTCCTAAATCGTGGGTGCACTCTCTTACATATATATTGCCTCACACTAGGAATCAAAATGCATAAAAAAATATGAAAACAAGGATTTTTTTGTTATTTAGGCTAAGTTCGGTGACTAATACTAACTTATTTATAATTCACTGTACGCTTCTTAGGTTAGTCACCGATTAAGTTTACTTCCACCACAATTTCGTATTTTAACTTATTCTAAAGCTGTGAGTTATTTTCAATACGAAATCAATTTAAAATTACCAAAACACTATTATTTTGTTTACATTCGACAACAAACGAATTAACCAACAAATATGGCGGCGCGAGACATATGGCATTAATCCAATCAGCGCGCGAAAGCGCACAGTTTAACTTCGATATATTACAATCTACCGAAAAATAATGCGTTAAATCGTGAGGCGTTTGTTAAGGTTCACAATCTTTCGATAGTTTATAATCTCGCGAGATAGATTGTAATATAACGGTATTTAAAATTTTACGGTGACATAGTACACCCAAAAAGACTATTAGACCATACAATATTTGTTCCGTGCGGGAATGGAGCTCGTAACACGGAACGCATCAGCCAATCGCTGAGCGACTACGCCAAGCATGCCGTCGCATTATAAAACTAACTTCTCAATTAAAATAACAGTCAATTGTAGCTGAAAGTACTTTAGTTATTAAAACAGCTGACCGAATCAGCGGCGGTTTATAACCGCATAACCAGCCAATTCGAATGAATAACAATGTTCAGCAATACTAGAACATAAATATTCCTTTACTTACATGTAACTCATAAAATATATTAACACTAAATTAAAATCCTCAAAATTGACCAGGCATTACATTCAACGAGTATAGTTACTCAACACCGAACTATTTTAAGCAAACTTTGAGGTCACATAGCCTAAGTAAGAACGACCCAAAGGAGTGTTTATTACCTTTACTTGAAACCTGTATCAGTAAATACCGTCAACAGTTATGATCTAGGCCTGATATCGATGAAAGACGGTCTCTTTATTGCTGAACATAAATCAGTTTAACAAGCGCATTGAACGGCCGCCGTTTAAAAAAACTTCATAGTCATAAAATTTGTAATGTGCCAGGCATAAGTCAAGATAAAATATTTTGTGCCAAAAAAAATATCAGTTAAAAGGCGATAAGTTTTTAATTTGTATTTGATAAAATGTACTAAATATCTTGCTATTGGTTATAAAACATTTTTTATTGTAGGTAGGTTTTTTTTTTTTTTTTTTTTGGTAGGTAAAATCATCCAATGACAAATCCCGCCCTTGGGCGGAGCGGGAAGTAGTGTCAGACTCTTACTGACTAAAAACCTACCCCGTTTCTTCGTTGCCTATAGTGCCGGGGCTGAGCCTTCCTCTCAGAAAACGGCCCTTGGCCCCAGCAGGCTTCGGCCCTGCCTGCCTGCAGCTAGCAGGCTGGGCCTCTACGGTTTGCTGACAGCTCCTTGAGGCGCGCGGGAACAGAACGCGCCGTCGACGACTTGGGCTCGGTCCGGTCGGTTACCGGACGATCGGACAGCGTGCTACCCATTGCACGCCGTCCGCAAGCCCGCGCCTACGGTGGCCGGAAATCGGGATCGGAATCCCGGCGGCGGCTGGGGCGAGCGCCCCGTTGCCTCTGCCTGATGCGGTCGGCCTCCTCCTTTGCTAGCATTACTGCTTCGCAGAAGGAGGCGACCGCCTGCCATCCCTCGTCGCTACGGACCATGGCCTGAACCAAGGCCCGGCGAGAGAGATCGCTGCCGCCGATCGCCCCCACGAGGACACGGCGATGCTCCGCCCAGGCAGGCACACCTCAACAGTATGCTCCACCGTGTCCTCCGGGTGTTCCGCACAGTGACGACACCCGGGCGAATCCTCCGCACGAATCCGGAACAGGAACTTAGCGAACTTGCCGTGTTCGGTAAGAACCTGCGTCGTGCGGAAGTTTAGAACGCCGTGAGGTCTTTCCAGCCACTCCTCAAGGATGGGCCTTATCGCCTCGATTGTGGCGCGCCCCGAACGAGGTTGCGATAGTCGCTGACGCCATTTCACCATGAGATCCCGCCGAAGCTCTGTCCGCCAAGCCTCGACTTGTCGCGGCAGCGGAATTTCGCCCCGGCGTTGCATCTCCATGCGCTTGTCGTGCATGTGTGCAAGGACTGTTGCCTCCAGATCCCACGGCGGTTGGCCAGCAAGGAGGGTCGCCGCCTCGCGGGAGATCGTTCGGTACCCTCGCACCATGCGTATTGCCATGACCCTCTGGCACGCATTCAGCTGGGCCCTCGGTTGCTGTGTCAACGTCGGTGCCCACACCGGAGCCCCGTAGAGGGCCATGGACCGAACGATTCCCACGTAGAGCTTCCGGCAGGAGGCGTCTGGTCCCCTGAGGTTGGGCAGGAGCCGCCCGAGAGCAGCCCCAGTCCGATTCAGTTTGGGAGCCAGACGTCGGAAGTGCTCCTTGAAGTTCCACCAGCTGTCGAGGACGAGTCCCAGGTACTTCATCGTCGACCCGACGCTGATGTGAACCCCTCCTACCGTTAGCTGGGAACCCGGTGGTGGCGCACCCCGAGGGCCGTGGAAACACATGGCCTCGGACTTGTGCAGTGCCACCTCGAGTCCCAACTGCTGGATCCTGTCAACGACCATCGCAACCCCGCGTGTCGCTAATTCGACCGCCGTCCGGTACGACTCTCCCCGCGCTAGGACCAACGTGTCGTCCGCGTAGCAGACCACGCTGACCCCGTCGGGAAAGCCGCCGCGCAGCACGTAGTCGTACCCGATGTTCCACAAGGGTGGTCCTAGTACTAGTCCCTGTGGAACACCGCACGACATCTCTCGACGTTTCCACTCTCCCTGGTGACCGGGGTAGATGATATACCTCTCCGATAGGTAGGCCTCGATCACACGACAGAGGTAGTCGGGCACCCGGTGGTACCGGAGTGCCGTTCCAATGCAACTCCAGGGCAGGGAGTTGAAGGCGTTGGCAATGTCCAAAGACACTGCCACAACACACCTGCCCTGGGACACCGCATCCCCCGTCGTGAGGGCTCGCACGCGCATGATGGCGTCCACCGTGGAGCGCATCCTGCGAAAACCGAACTGTCCGTCCGACAGGTCCGGCCCCACCCTTGCAAGGCGCGCGACGAGGCGGTTTGCAATGACTCTTTCAAAGAGCTTGCCCACCTCGTCGAGCAGCACAATGGGCCGGTACGCGGACGGAGAGTCCGCAGGGCGCCCAGGCTTCGCTATGAGGACCAGTTTGCCCGTCTTCCAGCGAAGTGGGAACTGGCCCCTCTCCAGACATGCGCTAAAGAGCCCCCTCAATCGAGGCCCGAGAGCCTCCATGGCCAGGACCCAGGCCCTCCCAGGCAGGCCATCAGGTCCTGGGGCGGTATTCTTGGCACTCAGCCTTCGTACCGCCACTCTCATCTCTACCTCGGTCACCTCTGGAACTTCGTCGTTGTCGTGGTCCGCGTCAGGTACTGCCGATGTTGGCGGAGCCATAGACGGGGGGGAGTGTACCCCCCGCGTAGGGAACAGAGTGCTGACCACACCCTCCACGAGCTCGGGCCGGAGACTCTGAGTCAGCGGGGGAGCCCAGGGACGGAGTTTGTCCCGTACCATCTTGTATGGGCGTCCCCACGGGTCTGCATTCAGAGACCCCAGCCAGACGTTGCGGGCCTCCAGTTTGGCCCGCTTAATCTCCGCTCGGAGGGTGCGCTTCGCTACCCTGTAACCCTCGTACAGCTCCGCCTCAATAGCCTCCGCATCCGGCGGGCGGTTGCGGCGCTTGCAGTACCTGGCGTACCGGCGTCGCGCGTGGTTGCACGCATTGCGCATTGCCGCAATCTCCGGCGACCACCAGTACACCTGGCGCTTGGCACGTCCTGGACGGACTCGGGGCATTGACGCGTCGCAGATTTGCGACATGCCCTCCCGGAACCACTCTGCCTCGACGTCGATGTCGACAGGCCTGTCCGGTGCTTGCACCCAGGCCTGTACCGTCGCGGCTTCCAGGAGGAGCTCCCGGTCCATCTGCCTCAGCGCCCATCGCGGACCACAAGGGTTCTGCCGGACCGGCGCGGTCGAGGTTTGGGCGGAGACGTCAAACCGGATGTACCGGTGGTCTGAGAACGTCTCCACCCCCTCCATAACGCGCCAGTCGACGACACGTGGCGCCAGATCGGGGCTGGCGAACGAGAGGTCCACCACTGATTCGCCCCGCATCCGCACACACGTGGAGACAGAACCCCGGTTTAGGAGGGCCAGGCCCGACTCCTCAGCCCAGGCCTCTACCGACCGACCCCGCCCGTTTGTGTACCGGGAACCCCAAGCCTCGTTCCAGGCATTGAAGTCCCCGCAAACGACCACGGGGAGGTCCCTAAACCCAACGACGACGTTTTTCAGCTCCATCAGGGAGATGTGGAGATCGCCGAGAGATCTGTTCGGGGACAGGTAGACGCCTACCACTGCAATGTCCCCGAACTATTGTAGGTAGGTGCTTAATTCATAGCTTGTGTAAGCTTCAAAAGCAAACTAAGACACATGAAATAAAGTTAATATGCTCTCAGAAATAAACAAAAAATAGTTCGAAAATAAGCAGTTGTCACATACAAGGCAAGGGCATTGACGTCTATATATTATTTTGATATAACATTCCACATAATACGTGACTTCAACACGTTCATAATACGGCACATCAAACAAACTAGCACTTCACAACTTATGAATAAAGCGAAACGCGTCTTACATGAATAAATTTACTAAAGCGGCAAAATCTTGGTCCATATTTATTACAACAATTTCGTAACTGAGTGCGCAACGCCCAGGAGATACATTTCGGTCTGAAAAATTACGCTTTACTCTTACAGTGAGATGTACTTACACAATCGCTACTGCCAGCGTTAATCTTGAGAAAAATGTTAATTTAAGGTAAAAGCTTATTTGTATAGATAACTTTAAACACTGGCATTTAATCGTATTTGAAAACCAATATCTCTTGCCTCAAGGCTTCTACTATTTCTGTAATATTTTGTAAGGACATAAAATAAATACCTACCACGATATCAGAATGATAGCTAAGATAATAAATAATAATGAACTATAAACCTAAGTTCCTTTTTAATTTACTAGACACGTTACGGGGTCCCCAGCTAGAGAACAAATGAATAATGCTACTAGAATTCTTTGGCAGGGTCTCAAGTGTCGATGACGTAATAAGAATTGCAAACGAGCTTCTAGAGAATGAACTAGGAAGGTATGATAACTTGAGCTCTAGTGCGATTTTTATTGCTTGTGTTTTACTACGCCGTATCAAGTTCTGTTTTCATTAGATCTGATTGAAATTCCGTAATTGAACAGAATTTTACGGACCTAACTTTGGCGTGAAGTTAATGTAAAAAAAAAAGGGAATGGAAATTCGAAGAAGCTGATCTTGAAGAAAATAGCTTGAAATTATAGATTTATTTTATTTATTTCAACTAGTTTGGGATTGATTATCCATCTATCTGACTACCTAGTGTAATTTTACATAACAGCCCGTAAAAAAATCTGAAGTAACTATAACGATTTGTTATACAGTGTTTCAACATGTAGGTAATAAAATATCGATAATTTCACCCAAATTTCAAATCACATCCTTACACTTTAATCAAAACATAACTTGCGAAAGCTATTCGTTTCACGATGGCTGTCAAATTAAATTTAAATGGAAATAATTTATCGCTTTGTTATAGCATACGACCCCCGCTATACTAGGGGCACATAAAATACTGTAACTACGTAACGTGTACAATATCAGAAGCGGGATTGTATGAAATTGTGTTTTATTAAAGGGATATAAACTTGGCTTGCTACATGTCGTACCTAACTTGTTACTCTAGACGTCGGCTCTGATTCAGCAATTCCCCGTTATTATTGCGCCGGGACTAATTGTTTTCCGATTTCATTCTGGCTGAAATATTTTCTGCCACTGAACGTATTTTAAATGATGTTATTGCGCCATTGTTGAGGGACGTTAATTACATTGTAATTAGGCTGTAATCGTGTGAAAAGATATGTATCTAGTAGCGATGGTATTCTATTATGGTTTTGTATATCTGGAAATTATTTTTCATTTGCTGCGGTATTCGTTGAAACAACTTTTTGTCACAGGCAGTTTGTTTCGACTATCCTGAGTTCTATCTTTTTATTTTAAGTGCTCTGAGTAGAGTGAAAGGCAGTATTAGGCCTTTACTTACTAGAACCTACCACTGTTTTTTCAGTGACCGTTTACTCTCCAGGACCACGGTAACTCTTTCCTATCCTGGTTCTCAATCTTCATCTTTTAATCATAGTTAGTTTCATGATTCTACTTTGATCTTTATATAATTATCCTGAAGTTCTCAAACTCCACTCAATCACCTTTTACATCACCTCTCAATGTCTTCAATAAAATAATCTCAAAGACAATCTAATTCAGTAAGAATACTCCGTTAATCTAATTTAACGATACATTTACGCTGTTTTATTATTACAAAGTTAATTAAATCTGCGTTCGAGATATAAGCGATAATATCTACCGATAAGGTTTACTTCATTTCATAACTACCTATTATTGTTTCAGGGCCATATGTTGGGAAAAATATAGTGTTTCATTTTGTTGTTCTATCTAAGCTATTGCTTCCCCTTGGTTGTTCTGTTTAGCAATAGGTCTTTTCTCTTTCCTTGATTCACAAAAAAAAAACGGTGATAAGATTACATTAGCAGTAGTAGCTTCTTTACGTCTGCTAATTACAACTAATGTTGATCACCAATTCCCCTCCCAAGCGTAATGATGCCATTTAATTTAGAATTGCTTTTTTCTCCTAAAACCTTCAAATTATTCCCCTCCTTGTTTACATTTTGCAAATACAGAAAAAGTGTACAAATTGTTAATTAACGGCGCTGCTATCAAGACATAATCAATGATTTACAGTTACTAATGTGCTCAGAAACAAATTCTCAATAATTCCATTCCGACTCGCGTTCGCCGCAAAAAAGGAAAATGAGAAAAGTAGAAAAAGGAAAACGTGGATAGCTACAGCGAAGGCAATTCTTACATATTTAGTGAAGCGTGTTTAACATGTCCAATTAATACAAAGGCAGAGCCGGTTCCACCACTCTGTTAACTATTACAACCACCCTCCGTTTACAGAGGGACGCCAGTCTTTTGTTTACGCTTAATGGCTTAAATAAAACGGGTCAAATTCGTAAAACATCGCACCGAAAAGGTTTTAAATAGCACAACAGGGACTGGCAATTTTGGGCCTAATACATTTATATTAAGGTATAAATTAGAACATGGGATTAGACGCTATTAGAAATACAACAGTGTGCGTATGTGTTAAAATGACTAGCCCTATAATTACTTTAACTTCTGTGTCTTTTCACCTAGTGTTGCGTTACGTTGTAAAGGGTACGTCATTATAACTATAAGAGATAACAACCTTTTGTCAGGCCGGTCACTAAGCCGTTCGTTTAATTTCCTGACCGAAACCCGGATAGCTACAATATTTCGTTTAAGTAGTAATTGAGTTCTTTGAACACGTTTTTTCCGCGGAAATGAATTCCGGCCGTGAGCATCAGACGTCGCTTTCTTTTGTTTAATGTTGACAGCCCTGTGTTTTTTTATCGGACAAAAAAACGTTCTCATTGAATTTAAAAATTACGTGAACGTTTTATGAAATGATTTATTATATAGAATTATCATAGGTTTTAATTAAAGCTTTTGAACAAGAAAAAATATTTATTGACGTTATAAAATAAATCAGTTTTACAGGCAGTTTGGGTGGGCGTTTCTTATTTAGCGTTGCCTCGCCTCATCGGGGCTGTCGATGTGAATAATTTGTTTATTTACCCGTAAGAGACGATAAATAAATATCGCATGATTATGTGTACGCTATCGTGTCGTTCCATCATTATTTAGATGTCATTCTGTGAGCACGTTGTACATTTATATTGGATTGAAATTTTCTTTCCAATATCTTTAGGGCAATATCTTAATAAATCCCATAAAACTCCAATGTTTTAACCGCTCTAGCACCTGCGCCCGCTCCGGGCGGGCTTTGAATGCAAAATTTGTCTTGTTTCTTTTTTACCACTTAGCCGGATCTCACTGATGCGAATAAAATTCAACGGAAAATTGACGGTTTATTTTTTGCCTTTAAAAGGTACGTTGAACTATTTTTTATTTTGTATCGGAAGTTCGCTTTCTTGTCAAATGTCAGTGTATTTTGTGTTTGCATTTTAAATAAATGTAAATGTTAACAGTCACAAAATATTTGTAACTGCAATGATCGATTGTTGATATTATTATCGAAGTATGTTCACTTACGAGACGTACAGAACAATTCATTGTGGCGACACTTGGGGGAGGCCTGAGTCCAACAGCAAACGTCTTTTGGCTAAAATGGTAATGATGATGTTATTCACTTGTCTTTTTTTGAGGTTGAAAATCAACAAACAACTTCTACCTAGAAAGGTGAGAGGGCGTGTCAGACTTTATGACTAGACCCACCTGTTTCCTTCAGCCATTTTGATCCAGCGTCACGGTAACTCTTTCGAATATTCTTACTTACACGATGAAAATGCAAGGGTGTTCTTTTCTCATTTTATTTCCAGTCAAAAAATAAGGATTTCCCTCAATCAATCACTGTCGCAAGTAAGCCTATCAAGAAATTAAAACTCTCTCAATTGGAAGGATTTAGATCATATATCTAAATTCTTTAGCCCAAGTCAATAGGATAACATTTATCTTTCACAGAAAAGGTAAAAAGTATTTTTAAGCGGTTTTTTAATCATTTAAGTAGGTACTATTTTCGAAAAATATGAAAGTTATAAGCAAGAAAAGGTTTATTGGTAATTTAATTATTCATGAATAAGAACTATATAGTATTGAAAAAGAAGATAATAAGTATTTCAACGCCTAAATGTATTTCATTTAGTGTAGGGATATGAGGGATGTTATGGATATGATATTTTTAATTCGGATACAGATATAGGAATATTAATACCGGTTATGGATAGTTTCAGTTACGGATATAAGAGTTTTAAAATTATAAAAATACAATAATAAGGCGACCAGAACAGAACACGAACAGACTGGCGACATTGCCACGCTTATGGCAATCTTTATTGCCATAAGCGTGGCAATGCCGCCAGTCTGTTCGGCACATTACCAGTCGACGGCGATGCGAAAGAGTTTTTTGAAGCCATATTTTAGTTTGAGTTTAGTTAAGTTAGTCGTAGTTGGCTTAGGGTTTTATTGTTTTTTATTTTACTGTTGTTTTAGTTAGTTAAGTTTTTGTTTTAAATAAATGGACGCTCTTTCATCTTTATAAATAAAATACAAAAACCAGATTTTACTTTTATTTCTAGTCTAGATTATCGTTTCCTTGGCCGGGTAGCACAAACAAATACCTGTCGCAACCTGTCATTTGGACTCTGTCCTAATCCGAAACTAAATAATATCGGTTTTGACTACGGGTATTTTTTTTTTCGAATAAGCGATATTTCGGTTACGGTTACAGAGGTCCATAACATCCCTGATGCATAATATGTAGTTAGGTTATAAAAACTCTAAGTAATTCATATTTATGTTAATATATTTTTTTTAAGTCAGATAAAGAAAACATAAAAAAGCATTTCTGTTGATTTTAATTGTCGACTTGCCAGCATTTACATATTTATTATTTTAGTGGGGCATTATTTTATAAGAGACATTTACTGACTAAACCGCATCTGTGTTCGTATAGGTGCCCTTTGCGTTTCAGAGCGGCGGTTACTCTTTCGAACAATGTTTATATACTTACAACTATACATCGTTAAATTTTGATCGTTTTAATCCCGTGGAGGGTCTATCCGGTAATTGAAACACTATCAATTTTTAAAGATAAAATAAAAAGTAAAATACGTTTTTTTTTTTCTAAACTGGAATAATATACGCAGTACGAAATTAATTTCTTTAATTAAACAAGTCAATGACCTTGTAGGTAGTTGTCGGTCGTTGCGTACTAACTACCTACAGGTCATTGAATTCGCCCAGCTAAAGAAATTAATTTCGTACATGCGTAAATTAATTTTAGTTTTAAAAAAAGTACCTTATTTTTTAAATTCTATCTTAACAAATCGATAGTGTTTCATGTACCGAATCGACCCTCCACGGGATTAAAACGATCATAATTTAACGGTGTATACATCCACGAAGTGTTCGAAGAGCTTTTACACTAAGGGTTACTGGTTACTAAGAATCATTCTGCATCATCCTAGACATACCAAATCTTCCAACATCCATGACATTCAAATAAATACTTGTTTTCAGTTTTATTAATAGGTCTAAAACCTAAACAACAAATTCTCTCCTTACCTTTAACCTCTCTCCCATTTTCATCTCGGAACACTATGTTCCGTCCTCCAGTCCTCTTCCAGGATATGATAGGGGCTGGTACTCCAGTGGCCGTGCAGCGCAGCTCCACAGCACCCCCTTCAGGAGCGCTGGCCTCCGATCCGTCTTCATCAGCAATGTCGGGTGGTATTACCACTGATAGGTGTCCCATCTGTGAAAGAAGTTGAGGGTTAGTAAATATATTTAGTAGGTAACTATCACTTCCTAATGGAGAAGTAAATAGTATTGTTTAACTATTTCCACAGTTATCAGTAGTCGTAATAGGTAGAGTATTTTTACCTAAAACTCGTGGAAGAAAGTATAATAGAGTTGATAATACGAGCGATGTTAAATGATAGTGAGCACCGTTGGCGCAGTGGTTGAACGATTGGCTGCTGCGCTGCGGGTCACAGATTCGATCCCCGCACGGAACAAATATTTGTGTGGTCTACAAATAGGTGTTCCGGGTGTGGGTTTCTTTTGTATGTGAGTTTACATATTAGTAAACGCACCCACAATACAGTGAGAGCCAATGTTTTTTTTAATAAAAAAAAATACCTCACCTAAAATTTGGAATCATAAACATGACGATTAAATTCCGGAAAAGATCTCTCTCTGGAGATCTTTTTCTAATTATGTTGATTTAAAATATTTTTTATATCTTCTTTGTAATATTTATGACTTGTAAGAATCTTTTACGAATAAAATTGGTAATAAATTACACTTTATAATATTAATACTCCTACCATATTATTTCTTGACCACTATTAAGACTGCCTTTGTACTTTGTGTTTCATGTAGATTAGATAAATAAAATACTATATATGACTATGATTGACCAATGTAACTTATCAGACCATGTGGCTGCTGAGACATTTAGTAGTTACAAATAGATAAAAACTTTGTATTTAGAGTGTTACTCTGTATTAATTTATTACTAGGGCTACCGTACTTTCTAGTCCTAAAAGTAAATGTACTGCTAAAAGGTTCTGTGTTGAACTGCACAAACCATTTAAAAAAATAACCCTGCAACGACATTCTTACGAATATATCGCGATATATAAACGTCGTGATAAGTGGCAAGTTTTTTGTCCATTATCTTTATTTAAAAAAAGTACATTAGCTGCCCAGCATTTTGGTATCTACGTGTTTACTTTTAAATAAAGACATTAAATTATATACTAACAATAGACAGGACATAACGAACAAAATCGTGATCCGAGACTTGTTACCTAGGTAGTAAGTCGCTCAGTCTAGTGTGGCTAATTGGACCTAACTTCAGTTTATTTTCACTTTGTAATTAATTAGAATTCAATCATTTTCGCAAATAGTTCTAGAAAAAATAGCGTAAATACATATAAATTATTATATATTATATTGAAAGCTTTTCTAAGACATAGGATGACAGTTTTTCTAAGACATTTCTTCTGATGACCGCTCTATAGTATCTCTTTAAACCTCTTTGCTTCTAAACAATTTGGCAGCTTAAGAACTGCGCGTAGGTACGTAACAAATTTAGCTAACGCAACTGTCAACTTTTAATGGTTTCCATCAACAGTAGATACTCGCCAGATGCAACAAAGTCTACGACTACCCAGTTTCTTGAAATAGAAAAAAAGTAAAGTACTTTTTAGGCTTGCCAACGATTACCCAATTCACCTAAAATGTAAGGGAGAGGACTATGTTCGGATTTTCCGCAGGAAAATCAAGATTACCAACAGAGCCCGAAGAATTACAAAACTTAAATAACAGTGGGCAGGGCACATAGGTTCTGGACTGGCGACCACATACCGAAAAGCACAGCTTTGGAACGTGGACCGATAACCCAGTGAGTATTGCAAGAATCTGATGGACGCGAAACGCACAAGCCTATGCCCAACAGTGGACGTCTTTCGGCGTCGGCGGTGGAAATGGTGATGACTATTGAAACTTGAAAAATAAAACTCATCCGTTGCCTTAGGCGCTTTACACATAGAGCAACTATTGTAGCAACTGGCAACTAGCTGTTTACATAATTTCAATTGGACTGCACACACATAGCAACTCGCGTTTCGAGTTCCAGTGATCGTGAACAGTTTTCAGTTGCTGTAACCGATAACTAAGTTAGTGCCTAATTGCCGCAACTAGCAACTGTTAAATATTATACCGGTTTTTAAAGTTGGCCCTCCCTCTCTCTGTGACAATGACAGTGTCGCTATGAAATCGCTTACAGATTGCCATAAATTACGGCAATCGCAAACGTTATACCAACTTAACTTTCTACAGGAAACTTTTAAAAGTTGATAGCTGCCTCAACTTAAGTTGCTCCATGTGTAAAGCCCCTTGGTCTTTATTATCCACGCAAATAACTTATTTATAGGTACGTAGCATTCTATAGTCGAGGCCTACGTTAGCATTCAAAGTCACCGGGCTGATGTAGGTATGTGTAACTTGTAACCGTTATTAATTATGGGGTGAGCGACACTACAAGTTCTATTTAATAACTGTCACTGTTTGTAATTAAGATCCAAGGGTTATTGGTTGGGTAGGAGTTCATGGAGCACCGATAAGGATGTTTCATTATGAGAGTATAGGTAACAGTTGTTAAGTATTTCTATATTTAAAAAAAAAAAACTTAAATAAATAGTTACTATTAGAATTAGTTACCAAGACGACATAAGCAACGCAATGAATATGGTTGAATTATCAAAATGAAAGACCATTGATTGTGTGTTATCAAATATTTCACCAAATGGAGGTTTTCTCTGATAAGAAACCTAAACTTAATTTATATGAAGATAGTCACGTGAAAAATCGTTATATGTACGAGAATGTTTGTTTTGACTGGCCTCTTGGTCTAGTGGTTTGTGACCCTGACTGCTATACCGGAGGTCGTGGGTTCGATTCCCACCCAGGACATATGTTTGTGTGATGAGCACGATCATTTGTTCTGTTTCTGGGTGTAATTTATTTATAATATGTATATATTTAGAAATATATAAGTATGTTTATGAGTTGTCTAGTACCCATAACACAAGCTCTGCTTAGCTTGGGACTAGCCGGCGTTGTGTGATAGTTGTGGAATATTATATTATATTATATTTCTTCTTCACATTCAAATGGCTGAAAAGGTTTAGATGAAATTTGATAAACAAGTAGACCATGTCATTTAGGATATTTTTTATAACGGGACTATATTCTCTTGGGGCAGTTTTCCACTAGCACGTGGATGAAGCAGCTGGCAGCAATTAGTATTATAAACAAGTGTAAGTCAGACTCACATACCGATTATTCCGTACAAACCAACTTATGTAAATAGTTCAATTTACTCGAAGATTTTTCCGAATTGGATGATTTCACCTACCAAAAAAAAAACCCCGATAAAAGTTTTTTTCATGTGACGTAACTAAAAAATTATTGTTTTCAGAATTATTCCTGTACCTTGCTTCATGCTAAATGTCAGGGATCTAGGACTTCGGGAAGTACCCTGTGAATTCTGGTTCCCTTGAGAGTGTCAAAATCTACGTTTTTTGCGACATAAACGGCTCTTTTTTGTCGTTAATAAAAATAAAATGTTCCGTTTCAGACTTTCTAATCATGCAGCTAATCTAGTGAATAAATCTTTAATTGTATTTTTGCTTGCACATTAATTTATTCCATTTCTAACATAATTCGATCGCTTAACAACTTCCCTTCAACAATGAGCTAGATATTTCTAGGACACCAATTTAAACAATAATTTAATTACGGAACACGTAGCAAATGCCATGAAATAGAACTTCCTCATCTCGCTTGTTAATTTGATAATAACAATCTGCTTATAGGTAAGCTCATTTAATAACGCTCAGATACTTGTGGCACCATACTGATCTAACATTTATCAAATACAGTTAGTGATAAAGTGCCTACTAGGTCTTCGGTTTGAGCCCCAGGTCTTAATATTGTTGAATTCCGGCAGATAATAATTGTGGTATATGCTTTTAATTGAGTAAAAGTTTTTGAGTACAGATTTGGGCTCGTTTTTTTCTACTTAATAATGAATACAAAGATCTATTTATTTTTACTTGTGAATTACACAAATAAAAAATAACAACCATATTTACATTTCTTCTAATCTCTCCTTTCGCCGGTCTGCTGGAAGAAATTTCTTTCAGAAATAAGCAGTACTTTTGTATTGTTTTATAATGATGTAATTTTTCTGTAATACACAGATGTATGAGATGAGGAAGATATATCAGATGTATAATTATGTATTTAAATATATAATATATAATTTTATTGTATCAACGATTCATTTGTATATCTTTTTTAATTCAATGTTTTTGTTCGTTTTTTCCTCTTTTTTATTGCTCCTGCCAGCGTTTTTCTCTGCATCACCCAAATATTGACTAGTAGAAAATGCTTAAGGCATTAAGTTCACTTCTGTACCTTTATGTGCATGAAGTGTAAATAAATACACATGTGTACATAAATTATAAAATAAATAAAGGAACATGTCGCTAATTATGTCAGTGTTACTCTATTATAGGTACGGATACATTGTTTTATTATCCCTTGGTATAGCTTACCCTATTACGTAGGTACATAAACAAATAATCCCGAAGCAAATATACCTCTATTGCCTCAATAAATACGCAAGCCCACTAAGTTCACCACGAATGGCTAAATAAAGCTCGCTTTCTTTTGTTTTTCAATATTAATGAAAATGTATCGTTTATTAGAAATTTATTTTAGGTTAGGTTAGGTATAGTATCAATTGGGTTCTACTCTAACATTAAAAAGCTATAGAAAAGGGCGTAACCAGTTGATGATGCTGTCCCTCCTATTTCTTATTTTAAGGGACCACTGAAAATCAGCACTGTGCTGTGGATTCCCATGATACAGCATGTAACAATCAAGACGTGAAGTGATCAACAAAAGTTAACTCCGAATTTGCAGAATTATGAATAATTTAGGCATTTTATTTAGTTACAAAGTTAACATAAGCGTTATCGCTATTTGCAGTCAACAGTTATTAACCAATTAATTTAGACTTCCTTATAAATTATACATATTATAAAACGAAGTCCCCAACCGCGTCAGTTTGCCTTTTTGTCTGGTCACGATAAACTTAAAAACTACTAAACGGATTTTCATGCGGTTTACACCAATAAACAGAGCCATTCATGGAAAAGGTTTAGGTGTATAATACATCATCATCATCATCATTTCAGCCAAAAGACGTCTACTGTTGGACATAGGGCTCCCCCAAGCGTCGCCACAATGGCCGGTCCTGTGCGTCTCGCATCCGTCGGACTCCAGCGACCCTGACCAGGTCATCGGTCCACCTTGTGGGAGGCCTTCCAACGCTGCGTCTTCCGGTACGCGGCCGCCACTCCAGAACCTTTCGGCCCCAACGGCCATCTGTTCTGCGTGCTATGTGCCCAGCCCATTGCCACTTAAGTTTGGCAATTCTACGTGCTATGTCGGCAACCCTGGTTCTCTTGCGTATATCTTCATTTCCGATTCGATCACGCAAGGAAACTCCGCACATAGCCCTTTCCATTGCCCTTTGCGTGACTGTTAGTCTTCTTATGAGGCCTATTGTAAGCAGCCACGTTTCAGAGCCATATGTCATCACTGGCAACACGCACTGGTCATAGACTTTCGTCTTGAGACACTGTAGTATGTTGGACGAGAAGACATCGCGCAGCTTCCCGAACGCCGCTCAGCCGAGTCGGATTCGACGATTGACCTCTTTCTCGAAGTTAGACCTACCCAACTGGACCGTCTGTCCCAGGTAAACGTAGTCGTCCACAACTTCGAGTGTAGAGTCTCCAATCAGAGACTATAATACATGCCTATTATAATAGAGAAGAACCGAGAATCCCATAGTGTTCTAACACCTCAGTGTGAAACTGAGACGGGTCGCGGCGCGCAGTTATAAATGGCTCTCACTAATTCGGTTACAAAATATGTAGTATCTTTAAATCAACAAAGCCGAAACAGTTAGCTCAATATCTGAGCGATTGACCGCGCTGTAGGTCTTAGGTTCGATTCCCGTACGGAATAAATATTTAGATGGCCAACAGATACGTCTACCAGATCTGGGTGTCTTGTATGTGACTTTACATGTTTATGAATGCACCTACGATACAAGACTAATACCAAGTAGAAACGAACATACCTGTTAAGTTGTTATGTACCATATAACTTTTTTGATAGTTATGGATTAATAAAAAGGGTAAACAATTAGAATTCCATCCACATTGGAAAACTAATGTCATAACATAATTGTGATTCAAGGCTAGAGTGAATACACTCTTAATAAACTAGTTCGCCTCACCATCAACGATTGCATCACTGCTTACCATCAGGTGGGATCACAATCAAGCACTAGTTAAATAAATTAATTTTCTTTTTTTGTTTCTTTTGGTTTTTTTTTATGTTATATAAAACTTTGTCCTATACCAAGAATTACTTTAGTATCGTGACTGCATTTACAAACATTTGGACTCACATACACTACACACAAAAACCTGGCATACAAATGCTTGTTCTGCTACAACCTGTGCCAACAATGACGCCTTTCATCATTCGTCCATCGAATACCAACGCAGCTTTGGTCTTCCCCTCTTTATATATAATATCTTATAATATAGTCGTCCATATTCATCTAGACTCAAAACTTCCACACGTCATGTCCTTGATTTTTACGTCAGTATTTTATTATAATGACACTCACTTCAGAGAACATTAACAGCCTGTCACTTCATGTTTTAAGTTCATTAAAATATAAATTAATGACGCAAAAGATCCTCGTTCATTGTGCTGTGAGAATAACAATTCATGGCCTTAATAAAGCACACGTTGCTTTCATGAAGTCATAAGAAGGATATTTGCGCTAAATTATTCAGTATATTTAACAGTTTTACAAGGAAAAATTAAAATTGTTATACTTTTCTTTTATTGAAAACTACACGTAAAATGTCACCGTAAATCAGGATAAATGCTTTCACTAAAATTCTGAATTATGGAATCACCCATTTAACTCAATGACACAGCCCATTAAAACTAACAAACTCCCATAACATTTCAACCCGTACGAATAAAATGTGTTGTTAATGGAATGAGATGAAGTGAAACTCGTTAAACTGAATTAAATGCGCCGTAGCCGTCGGGCGTTCGTAGCAAGACGGCTAAACGATGGAAGCGTAGCGGCCGCGCTACGAGCAGGGCTACGATGCTACGAACACGTAGCACTGCTACAAGTTACAAATTGGTACATGCTACCCATTTGTTGAAGTCAATTAAGCTGGCTACTGGTCTGTAAAAACTTGAACGTATTCGAGTCGCACGCAACACACACAGATATTAATCGCGGACATTACTGACATACTCGTAGTTGGTCCGCGCTGCAGACAAAGGAAAACACAGTCATTACGGCTGCGCTCCCACGAGAAAACAACTAACTTAACGTAGAACGTCGCTGCTGGAGGAAAATCGACTATTATATTAGTTTAATACGAATTGTTATTGTTTAATTGCTATGCTGCGATAAAAATTAAGGAAATGGTACACACTTAAATCAATTTAAACGCTTATCTTCTGTTACGCAATTTCATAGTGAAATTTTTGTTTACTTTAAATTGCACTTTGTTCTTCGTAAACAGCAAAACAGATGCCAACTTAAGTGGCTAAACCACTGCACATTACTTAATAGAGAACACCGCTGCAATGTAACATCATATTGCATCGTTTATCTCGTGCACTAAGCACAATAGCACTAAGATACCATTTACACAAGTCCTTTGTCTAACAGCTTAACTGACTATAATTTACTACTGGACGGAAAGTGAGGAACGATCAGGTCTTTTGGAATGTAGGATAGGAATCCCATAGTTTGTATTCCTATAGTTCCATCCCGATTCTAATAATGTAAGGTCAGAGGTCCGTGAATGTTGCATGAAGACGTATTGTCCCCATTCCTGGGCCCGGCGGAGTGACTTTGACAAAATTCCCCGCGTTACCCCGGCCTCGGTATTCGAGAGCCAGGTAGATGCCGAAAATCGCCACTTGGATATTTTTGTACCTTAAACAACACCCCTTTGATGATAAAAGACAAAGAGCAATTTCACTTTTTTATATTTTTTTCTTTTTGTTATTTTTTTACGCCGCACTGGACTTTTACGCTGAAGTGAGTTTTGTTATTAAAATAATGTTTTGGAGTTTAAAATTTAATCGATGTTAGTTAATTTAAAGTTAAAAAATTTATTACAAAAAGGAAACATAATTTCAGTAAACAATAAAATCTATACATTATGGGCCAAAAAATAACTCTTATTTTTACTGTCAATTATAAAGTTGATGTAGCAATAACGTATACAGTAGAACGCCATACACTAGTACGTATTGCCCGAGCCTCTGACTCCTTCAGGAAACCAGTGACTTTGACAGAATTTCTCACGACTGTACGACCGAGCGCCACTGAATGAGATGCATTCCTCTTGCGAATAGTTACAGATATAATTCCAATCTTCTGCCATTTTAAACTATATGTGAATAGATAAAATTCACGATACATTTTTGCTGATATTCGCAACACAGTCTAATGTCCGGCTTTCAAAGAAGGTATGTAGGTATGTTATGTACATTTTCTATCTCTTTTCTCTGCAGTGTAAATTCTTGGAGACAGTTTTGTGTCACATGAATTATGTAAATTCGTGGTGCAGCCGCGAACCGAGTGGCTCCGAGATTTACATCATGGAAGCGCGCGACCTCACATTATAAATAATATAAGTGTATGTAATACTATTGTCGCTGAATATACAATGTGCTTTGTGTAATGAATAGCTGCGGGCCACGGCCGTCAGTCTCAACTATGCAGAAGCGTCCCTAATTTATGTTTTTATACTGCCTCGACTTACGAGTTGAAACATCATTGTCTGAATTTCAAGTCTTACGAACAGTCAAAAACAAAGACTTTTAAACAATGAATTCCTATCTTTCACAGTTGCCAAAATCAATAATAAAAAATAGTTATTCTGGCTTCTATTGTTCCACTAACATTAATCCTAATAACGTAGATTTGAAAGCAGCGTGCGTACTCAATTGTTATCGCATCTGCCAGCACTATTTATTGGCAGATTAACTAGAATATGCAAATGCCACACTAAATGTTATCTAAAAGCGTTTCCATTCTATTCTTATCTATAAAAATACATTGTCACCGGGGGTATTACGCAAGTCACGTAGTATCGTTCCAAGTTATAGATTCAAAGGCTCGTTCCACTCCGTAGGTTGGGCATCAACAGGTAAGTGAGTCATTTGTTTTCCCAGTGAAACATCTCAGCTGAGTGAGGTCCTGACGTGTGCCTCGAGAGCGATCAGGAAGACGGACAAGCAACTAGCACGTGTTCAAACTGTTGCCCATTTTTACACGTCACTGTGGGTCAATGTTGACTGTATTACTGATTATTTTCCTTGTGCATTTATTTACCTGGCTGTTTTTTTTTTTTTTTTTTTGTAAATGTACATTCTAATTCAAGAAGTTTGTACAATTTCATTGTTTCAGTAACTTGTTTAGTGTTTCATCCTACGTATTGTGTACACAGAGACACTGATTGTATCATACAGTTACGTGAATACACCTGATTGATTATCATTATAATTCGGTTAATTAATTGAAGCTTAATTGGTATGCAGAGGGTTTGACAGCAATCGAAACTACTGACCTATTTAGAGATCCTTTAACCGTACACTGGGAATTAGTTCTTAGCTTCAAGTAATTGGGTTAAAAGCGGATTTACAATTTTGTGATATTTTATTTACGATGCCATAAACTAACGTGAACGAACAACATCATAAAGTGCTAAGTTCATAAAAGTCTGGCGAACACACGTTCTTTATAGTTGTGCCGGATTGGGCTACACGAGATTGGCTGTGCAAACATTTGCACGTGAAGCCTTGCGCCGCGCCGAAGGGAGGCCGTTTTTCCGGCCAGCGACGATTAGCTCGCGGAAACTCGATGCGTCCTACCAATTATTTGAAGCCAAAGCCGCTTGCCTGACACTCGCCATGATGGACGACAGCCGTCACTTTACTGCCTATTTTTTCACCCCCTCTTGACCCAAACCCCTGCTTGACTTTTATACTCTGCATTTACGACTCAATGCGTAAATAGCTACCACAAATATAAATCTCTTCTCGAAATAAAACAACTTTTCACGTATTGTGTCACCAAATCCGCAACGTTAGAATAAACGTGAAAAGGAAAACTTTGTATAATAAGAGAAAAATCTCTTTAGACTCTATAAATATTGATGTATTCTCGAGACGGCTTTCACCATATTCAGTTGTGGAGTGGCAAACCCTTATGAAAAAGCAAATACTTTGGTTGAGCTCGCACCTGTAGCCCGGCACAACAAAAGAATGCTGAGTAACGCCTGCCGATTTTTCGGCTAAGAAATAATTCACTTGTTGATTCTTCTCTCTAGCTTTCTACTTACTTTCCTTTTATGTATTATTTATTTTACATCCAACGAGCTTTGGCACGTTATCCGGTTAGTGAGAGTACATACGGAGCCGACGCCAGATTCCATAATACAAGCAACAACAATATCTGTATGTACTGGGATCTCACAAACTAGAACAACTATGCCTATTCCTAGTAAACATTGTTCGAGATAATATTTCAACGAGCTTACGTATAATCCTGTAAGCATCGTAAATCCCGCATAGGAAGCTAAGCTTTCCCACAATATTTAGAAGCACTTGAATTTTAGGCGGTCGCTTCAAAGCCTCGGCTTTATATTGAAGGTGAAATAATTGTATAACATGCACAATAGGTTCACATTTTACAAGGAAGGATTCCTCGAAGCGTCTCAAATTCCTCCGTCGGCGTATTACTAAGTGTTTGTTACGGCGGGCCTTAGTTGCGACATCACGAGGCAACTATGTGTCGAAGAATGTGTTTATGGTGCCAAGAATGAAGCTCCTTAGCAGCGGCGGGATTCTGTGTTGTCGCCGGGTAGGTACCTACCGAGGTAACGGCTTCATTTGTGTTGCCGACCCTTTCCTTTACCCACTAGAGTACATAGTATTTTGTGGCTTTATATTCTGTGAACACTTCTTTACGGAACTGAAATAAAAATACGCAATCCCCACATCCGTGTCACATCTGCAAGAGAAACGATAATGATAAAATGTTGTGGCTATACAATACATAAACGTTACGCAAATAAAAGCACCTAAATGAACAACAAACAACACTCGGACCATTTTTATTCCTCTTGCGGTATCAAACCTTTTTTCCTGATTTACTTTACAAATCCATCGTAATTCCGCCGCTGACCTTTACAAATACCAAAAAGCCCTTTGCCTACCTGTTAAATTGCAAAGCTTTCGTTATGAAAATTCCTTAAATATTATCCTATGAGGTGGAGAAACGATTTATTATAAACTTTATAATTGTGAAGATTCTTCCACTTCACGAATTTCATTATTATTTTGCATCGCCCGAAACTCTTTGCCCTTTTGCAAAACCTCAAAGGATTTCTTGATATTTTACGAGTACACCGGTCGTTTTAAAATCGTGGTCATAGTAAGAGAGCATCTATCGTCCAACTGGACGCCGAGTTCAGCGCTGTAAACATTTCGCAAACGGGACTTTAATCCCGGTCATAAAAGTAATCCGCTCATAAAGTTACGCGACGATGGACAACATAAGGGTAGGGATTTTCTCTCACAAAGATTTCTAAGTAATTAAGATAAAATACCAGGAGTTTTTGTATGTAACTGGAAGCCAGAAGCTCTCGTTTTTCAACGCTCATATACCGAGTTAATCCTCGAGTATGCAATAAAGCTGCTAAAGTATTTGTGTTCCAGGCGAAATTACCCATATTGAAAATACCCTTCGTCGCTAACAGCCGGCTGAAGGCTTATTTATACGCTCGTGTATAGACTTCCCCTCGGAGTGGGTACGTAACAGCCTACTGCCTAGGTACCCACATTAAATTTAGAGCCACTCTGAATCGTTAAATACTCACAATTTAATACAATCCGGCGGACTTATGAACTGCTGCGTATTGATTTGTAATTACGAAATTGCTTTTGTTTAAGTTATGCAAAGTATTTGCTATTAAAACGGATTTAAATTGCGACTGAGTTTTATTTGAACGGCAAAGTTTGGAAGCTGGTAATTCGTTTGATTGATAGAAAATCGCTTTATTTTTGTATAGTGGCCACTTGACTGCGTTGAAATGTGATCTTTGTGAGGGGCGTGAAAAGGGGTAGGATTACAAAAAACACGGTCGTCCATCACAACCTCTGTCAACACAGCTTCCCATCAATGCCGCAAAAACAATTAGTAGGTCAATATTTATTTAATTGCCTGAAACCGACCGTCCGTGAATGATGACCGGTAAAGCCGTTGTGTGTATTTGTTGTGTTGATGGAAATATTATAATTACCCAATAAATTAAACGTAACGGCCACACGAATAATGTAAGTAAGTACTGCAAGAGTCAAAGGCCGTTATATTGTAATGATATGAGGAACTGTGGAGCGACTACTAATGTGACTTCAGTGTAGAGAAGTAGCTAATAAAATATTTATGACTGTAATAAAAGCAATACTTAATATGCGCTGGTTTATAAGATATGAAAATAAATATACTTTTGTATTTATGTCTCACTGTTTGAAATACATTTTCTCACTAATTGAAAGTCAACTTGAGCAGTTTGTTTAAGCATTAAACGCTAATAGTGTCAACTACGTCAACATTTCAGCGTTAAGATGCGCTTGTAACTTGATTCTTTACTTAAACTCTTAGAAGGTGTTAGTAGCAGTTTGTGTAAATAAGAAGCCTTTTCGCTTGCGCCGGAGTAATAGCAGCCCTAAGCAAATACGAAGAGACGTAAAGTGAGCAGTCTCTTTTGTACAGAGATATCAACGTGTAATAAATGTGAAAAGAATTTTTGAAATGTCCTACTGTTGTTGTGGGCGTAAATAATGAGAATTTGAATAGAAAAATAGTTGTGTAGATTGCTCTAGTTATGCTATCTACATAGTTAATTGCTTAGGTTTCGGATTGCGTCTCGTCTTGACAAGCTGATGCCCGTTAACACAGGCACTAAACGACATTCAAATCAATGCCTGAATATTATTCCAGTGTTGGATTTTGAACCCTCGGCCCTACATTTAGCATTGTTATTCAAATAGCGCCTTTTTATTAAGGTTTAGGTATGTGAGTGGTAGACTGAAAACGGGCCAAAGATTTTTCAAGGAGCCTCAAATGATCCTCCTCATTAAGCACGAAACTAACCATTAATTTAACTAAGAAGCTATTAAACATCGAAACAAAAACTAGAATACATGTTGAGTACGGAATTGTAATTTAAAGTAATGAATATAACGAACAAAACAGACGGAGCCATGAGTCAAGATAAAAACCGTTTTTATTTTTCCGTTTTTAAATTTCGCTACACTTCCAGTTATTAAATGTGTTAGTTATTCAGAGCTATGAAATTAATTTAGTTTAAATGGGCAGACATTTGTGAATAGTCATTTCCGCATAATTATTGCTGGAATTGTAACAAATTAATGCAACGTTTTCAAATGGATTCTACACCTGTAGGTTATTCAGCGGCATGTGTGTTTAACTTTCGACATGTTTATTTGAAAAACGTTACTGTAAGTTTCTAAAGAATGAAATGAAATGATTTATTCTATAAATACACTAGGCCATAAAAAACGGTAATTTAAAAAACTAAAAAACCCGGCTGCTTTTCTGAGCATTCATGAAAAAGCCCTAAAACAAGAAAGTCGGAATTGAGAGCACATACTTATATTACATTGCAGATTACTCCAATCTATTGACTAGACGGCTGACTTTCTAGAATGGGTCCCGACTGCCAGTATTTAAAATATTATATAGTTAAGTCCAATCGGGTACAACGACTTTCTTGTTTTAGGGCTTTTTTATGAATGCTCATAAAAGCAGTCGGGTTTTTTAGTTTTTTTAAATTACCGTTTTTTATTTTTATTTTATTACGATATCAATTTCAAAGTAATTAAGAATCTAAAGACACCTCTCAAACTAAAATCCATCGAGCCGTTCAGGTCGCAGAGCGTGCCAAACATTTGAATTTGGCGCTAAAAATCCGCCATTTTGTTTTTTTTTATTATTTTGATATACCCAGTGTCACTCTCACAGTAAATACGAATCTAACGACACCTCTCAAGCTAAAATCCATCGAGCCGTTCAGGCTGCAGAGCGTGCCAAACAATTATACATACATACATACATACTCTCGAAAAACATCACCCTCCTTCTGGCGCAGTCGGGTAAAAAATACCGATAATAGTCACATAGAAAAAGTTACGAACATAGAAAGCTCATATAAAAACATTGTTTAATTATGCTTATCTACACATTATAGATCTCAGAAGAGGATTCATTTATTGTGTTTTCAGATTAAAAAAAAAAAAAAAAAACAGATTTTATGAATTAAAAAAAATACAATATTATAAAAAGACTTTTTTTCCGCTATGTTTCTAACAGAGTTGTCATATGAGACAATTTCTTAGAGGTCACAGTATTCAGTGCAAGATCATACACCAACACTTCAGGTGTTAGCGTATGATTTTGCTGGATGAACACGAATTTATTACCATGGTACAAAAATAGTAAATAGACAATAGCCTTTTTTAAATGATAAATACATACTTGTAGAGAGAGCGGTAGACAAGCTAAGTGATTCAGAATTTCTTATTAAATTTTGAAAATTAAATAAAAGTGTACCTATGTATACAACAATAATCCAAACACACCAAAACACGGAATTTCAAGCCAAAGCATATTCAAAGCATCTAACGCGTTCAAAATTCTGCAACGCAACTATGTAGTTGTAAAACGCTTTGCAGAAACATAAACAGCAACGTGGAACGTTTGAAAGTTGTCTCTTCATGAAGATGTCGTGGTGACATTCCGCGCCTCCCTTTGGCAAGCGCGTGCATTCCGCGCGAATTAACAAAATTCCGAGGGTAGGTACCGTGCACGGTGGTGCCACTACTACCCACAAAAGGTAAATAACTTAATAAATGTCTGTTCGTGTGCAGGTGGATAATAGAGCAGACAGTTTGTTTTTAAGGACTTCAATTATCAACAAAATTCTACAATAAAAACTTACCAACATAAAAGTTGTAATCACAGATTCATGTATACAAAAAGTTTTGGAAATAGTGTTTTTTTTTTTTTTTTACAGCTAAGAAGTAAAATTCTCCGCCGGAGTCTGAGTTTTCTGATAGCTTCAACCTAGGGGTCTTTAAATCAAGGCTGAACAGGTTACTTTTAGGCAAACGTGCTTCATCGTCGACCACATCATCGCTTACCATCAGGTGGGAATAATTCCCACTGGGATAGTCATAGTCAAACGTGAGCCTATCCATAAGAAATAATTAAATAAATGTACCCATTTGTAGCTTTTCTTTATAGTACTGTTTTCCTGACCTATTTCTAGCCTGCAACAGAACTGTAGAGGTTGTGACAAAGAGGAATGAACCAAACTCAATTAGAGCGCTAAAGATGACGCCTATAAATCGAACCACTAGTGGATAAAGGCTTAACTATATTTCTAAACTGTACCATAGCCTGCGTTTGTAAATTGACACAATTAACTGCATGTGGTGAAATAGAGGACTAACATGACATACAGGACTTATTATATAACGCATGTAAACTGCAAAAATATCTAGAGAAATACCCTAAGTGGTACATAATTTGTATCAAATCATTTTTACATGCTATGACAGGATTTTAACATCTTTTTTTACTAGCATAAATACTCTTATGTGAAACAAAGATTAAAAACACAATAGAAAAGAACTATGTAGAGAATCACCAAGTAAAGAACTTTACTTCTCTAATAAGCAATGAGTAAAAACCGACACAAATCAATAAACAATTTACACCAACAGCAAAAACATTTAACATTCTTTAATATTTCCGACTATGCGATCAACTTTTCCTCCACCCAAGTTGTAACAACACAACATTTTGTACAACCCTACTATATGTACTTGTTTATGCCATAACTAAGATAACGAGAGCAAACAAAACTAAACTACGCTAAGGGTTACCTCGTACAACAAAAGTTTTCCGCCACAACTTATAAGTGTAATAAATTGGAAGTATCTACTTATACCGCGGCCAAACAAAATGTTTACGTTTAATGCCCGCATGACTATGAAAGACACTCTGTTCCAGCCAAAATAACATACAGAGCTTTGAGTCGCGTAAAATGTTTTGTCATTTACATAACCAGGCGCGGATTCTCGGAAGGTTAGGGAAAATGGCGCGGTGATAACGGGTGAAGGTCTTAGGGAAATTCGGTCAAGGAACGCCGTTTCAATGGTTTGATGTTGAAGAATACTACTGTTTTAGAAAGCTAATTACTTAGGCAACGAAACAATACTGACATACTGTTTTACTTTTTCGTTCTAAATCAATCGCTTTCGTGGTAAATTGAGCCTGCTTTGCACAGCCTTGAATTCAAGAATGATTTATTAGATTTTGTTTCAAACTAGGATTAAACTGTTATTCTTAAATCATTAGATTATCATCATCATGTTCGTGTTTAATTTTAAACTAAATTCGAGTAGAAATTTCTATGATTATTTTTCCGACCCAAATATCGACCAATAGAATTGCACCATTCGACGTCACATGGTACAACCTACATGGTATTATACTGATAATTTTTTGAAAATTTTCTCGTTGTACCACGTGACGTCAAACTGACAGGTTGAATTCAATTGTGAAAATTGGAGATTCTATTGGCCGACATTTGGGACGGAAAAATAATCCCCCGAATACCACACGAGCTTCAAAATTATCTGGCATTTCCCTCAAGGTTCCCTGCAAACAAATAAAGTCGTCTCCTTCATTTCAAACTTGACTCCTTCATTTGTTTGCAGGGAACCTTGAGGGAAATGCCAGATAATTTTGAAGCTCGTGTGGTATTATAAGTGAAAATTGTTCTTTTTAAAACAAGATTCATGATCGATTTTCGTTTATATTGTTCTCGATCTAATTTTCCTTCGTATCAATTTGGGCCTTAAATATTTTAGATAGACAAAGTAAATCCATAAAAAATGAAGCTATCTCGCTTCGAATCAAATATCTATTACAATTATTGTGCATAATACAATCTTATAAGGTGTGATATCTCATTAGCGACGAGGGTCGATAAACGCCTTGAGAGTCTCTCGTTAAGTGATTGGGTCAAGTACTTAATGCAGAGAACAGTACTCCATGACACCTATTGTGAGGATTCTAAGAAACCTTGGTATTTGAGATCCCCTGTCCGATTGAGAGATTGGTACGTTATTCTGTCAATAATTGTACGGTATAATAATGAATATGGAACAAAAGGAAGGAAGCTTACACTCAAAAGGGTTGAACAAAGCTGTCATTGACGATAATGTTGCTGCCAATAACATTGATGTTGCAGCCAATATAATATGCGGTTGTTTACTAAAATTTTACCATTATTATATATTTCTTAGCAGCGATTCCATCTTAAAGCTACTCCAGCGCACATACAGATACTGGGGCTTTAGTTTAAGTGATAGTGAACCCTGGGGCCCTGGAACAAAGGCAAAGTAGAAACAGGAGTGGGTTTTAGTCAGTAAAAGTCTGACACGCCCTCTCGCTCCTCCCAAGAGCATTAAGTTATTGGATGATTTCCCACCGTAATAAAACCCCCACATGCGGTCATAGCGACAGATCATCAAAAAGTTAATGTTCACATATTACCTAATAGAAAAATTTAAAAGCTACAATAATGCCGTTTTAATAAACGCTGTGCTGTAAATAAGGTTACATAAAGCGTTCCTACGTGCGGCAAAACCGTCCCGTTATCATAATATTGCATCAAAGTTACACCATCTATGCGAAAGTTGACGTAATAATCACATACTTCTCGAAAATAAAATGGCTATTTTAAAACATAGGATGCGATGTAATCTTTCGCAGTAAATAACACCGTTGTTCTTACAATTGTACAATTTGCTTCAGGGGCAGGTAAACTAAATTTTCAGTTTTTAATAATACTGCATCAAGAAACTTTATACTTTATTTTAATAGCAATAAGAGAGAATTTTCACAAACATAAAAATAAAATGTCTTTACACAACTGTCTCAATTATTATATTTCACCTTAGGAAAAGTTTGTAAAATGCAGGTTATCATAACATTTATATGAAATTGTACCAGTTTTGAATCACACGACCTTTTATTTGTGAGCAGTAGAAGTGGCGTCAGTAGAAGAAAGAACGGAGGTTTCTAGAGCTAAGTTGATAAATATATATTTTTTCTAATATTGCCTTATATTGTGTTGCTTAATATTCTCCCACGCTATGCATGTAATAGAATACTGTCAATAAAAACTAAAAATCAATCACATTTCAAATATCAACTGTAGGTAGTTATTTTTTTCTTTTTTTTTTGTAATAATATAATAATCGGTTATTGACTTGCATAACCTCAATTTTACTAAATTTCTTCTTAAACTGACAAAACCCGCAGAATTTATAGGAAAAGTTTAAAAAATGTGACCAATTAACCGACACCTCTTTCATCTTTGTTAAAACCCAAGATTGTATAAAAACGTATTCGTCTCCTTTTGATAGAAATTCGTTAGTTTTGATATGAGCACGTGACGAGGAGCTATAAAACGCATGAAACCAATATATATAACTGTTTAAGGATGAAGGGAGAAATAGAGAAAGCCAAAACATCAGTAGATGGTATGAGGGGACTATTATATAAATTACTAGCTTTTACCCATATATAGCCTATGTTTTTCACTCAGGAATAATCTAGCTTTATATCGGTTAAAGAAATTGAAGAAAAGTTATGCCGATTGGCCGAAGAGAATAACAGACAAAAGCTAGGGACTCAAAATAAAATAAGACCAAAGCAGCAGAAGAATATATAAAAGTATACCATCTATGCAAAGTCTTACACAACAAAACCAGGCCTATTCACAAAAAATCAAGACTTAAAAATACATCAGCCAATACAGCCCTTAGCAGTAAAATATCGCAGCATATCGCCGGCTCAGGTAAGCCGCGTCCTCCGGTTATAATAATATTGTATCAAAGTTACTCCGTCACAGGTACAAGGCATGCGAGGCACGGCGCCGTAACAATTTTGTCTACACTTTGACATGACGTACTCAGGAATATACCTAAAGGCCCGTTTCATGGTGAATGTTGAGTTGGTGGTGATTAAAAATGTTTCTAACGTAGAAGAGTTATTGAGAACAAAAGGGATGTTATTGGCTTAGTTGACACAGTGAGTGATCGATTTCTGCATGATTTATGGGCCATGCTTGAAATTGATTCTTGTGTGACAAAAATATTTGTATGGTCTGCAATAGGAAAGGAAGACTCAAGTTACCTTTGTAATTTCTTTTCTTTTTAGGTTTTTTTTGTGGTAAGTAAAATCATCCAATGACAAATGCCGCCGCTTGGGCGGAGCGGGAAATTGTTACTAAAAACATACCCTGTTCATTCCCTGCCTTAGTTCCAGGGCCCTGGTATGCATTTTCATACCTCCCCAGATCCCCAGATTAGGTTTCAACCCTACTATTTGCTGACAACTCCTTGAGGCACGCGGGAACAGTGCGCGCCGCAAACAACTTGGGCTCGGTCCGGTCTGTTACCGGACGACCGGACGGCGAGCTACCCATTGCCCGCCGTCCGCAAGCCCGCGTTTCTTTTTAGGTGGATCAAGTAAAGAGTTATTTGATGATTTTCCACCTTTCTCTTTGGGTAGAGCAAAAGGGAGTGTCAGACTTTTACTGACTAAACCCACCTGTAGGTATTCCTTCAGTTGTAGTTTACGTTTCAGGGCCGCGGTAACTCTTTCGAACAATCCCGCACGTTTATAATCTCTGGAAGTACTGTTCCAACGATAAAAATTATTTTCTTCTTGTCACCTTTAATCCCAGAGATTGTTATGTATAGATTGATTTTAGTTCTCAATTTGAGTTTCCTCCAATGAATTAACTAACATATAGAACAGAACCACGCATCCATATCTTATCTATATACTCGTATATTGTATATCGGAGTGCCTGGTCAAGCAGAAACGTTCAAGATTCTTATCTTAGAACTGATAGATCATTAATCCGAACGCAACGAATCATTACTGAAAATGCTATTTCATACGCTATGACTTGTGTCGCAGCGTATAAAATTAATTAATTTTAATGAAGTTAATTATTATTTACCAAAATGTATACTGACACATTTACGTTTGAGTTATTTACTGTATGTGTAACGTTAGTAGCTTAATACTTAATAGATTGGTGAATTATTTACTCTATGATTCATTTGAACTCCACAGCTACATTTACAAGAATCAATCAACACAAATTAGTGAAATCTAATAAAATATGAATCTGAATAGGATTCCAGAAAAATGTTACTCAACCTCACAATAAATACAGATCTGGGTATACGTTAGCCAGAGAATAAGGCAACCGAAAAATACGTATTATACAAAAGCAAGCTCACCGTCCGCCATATCACTAAAACATCAGCGAGTTTAACAGTATGACATGCATCAGAACAGAAACGCCTTTCGCGCTGGATCAGAATATGTGAAAAATTTAGAAGCGAAATACAAAGAATAAGGATTTAATTTATCAGATGAAACGGTCGGCACGTGACATACTCCCAGAGCCCGATGCAAGCTGGCGATCCGTATCGATTGCATACATTTTAATATTAGCAGCTGCAGAAACCGCTCAGACGGCAACCAACTGCAATTACTGTCCAATATTGATAAGCAATACTATTCGAATTAAACTATGTTAATGTAAATTATTTACTGCTATATATCAAAGGCTCATTACTTCAATTATTTACGCAAGGTTTCCCGCAAAAGGTGATATAATAATATTATTAATTTCAATGGCTTGTGTTTGCTCTACGAGGAATAGTTGGTTTACTCTAGTTGTTTCCGGGAATACGTATAATATTGGAAACTAGAAATGTTTATTGGCCTGGGTACCTAATTGATAATAATTATAATAATTTAGGTGTCTTCAAGGCTAGAGTTAATAGGCTTTTAATATAGCAGATTTTTTTCGATATTTAAGGCTTGGTCCCATAGTAAAAGTTGTTATCATGACTATTATCACGTGTTTAAGTATTGGTCACTAATTACCAGTCGTCCTATACTATAAGAGCGAAATACCACTCTCTGATTAATCTGAAATCTCTGAAACTATAACATCTATAAACTTAAAATTTGGCAGGTAGCTTCCTTATAAGTTGTCGACGTCCGCTAAGAACGGATTTTATGAAACTCAACCCCTAAGGGAGTAAACCGACTACCACGCGGGCGAAGCCGCTAGCAGAAGCTAGTTTGATATAAACTAGTGCTTGACTGCGAGACCATCTGATGATCGGCAGTGATGGAGCTAATGGTGAGGCGTAATTACCAATCACCCTATATATATTGATAAAAAAAATACAAAAATTCTTAAAAAGATTTTTTATTTTTATTATGGGGTAAACAAGCTGAAGCTTACTAAGGTGTAAAAAAAAAAACTGTTTTTCAAATGGAAATTTTGTAAATTATATGTAGTTATGTTGTGAGAAATAAAGCTGCAATGATAAAATTTTGATGGCTAGAATTCTTCATTAATACCTTAATATATTAGTTTGAAGTAGGTAGTCAAGTTATAATATTTTTATGTAACATTAAGATTTTATTAAATAGATAAACAACGTTCCTCCCGCTATCACATTTACGAGAGATATCACTAACCTGACTCATCATCGGGTCGGTATTGATCTGGCACATATAGGTGCCCGAGTCCTTGGGCTCCACATTGCTGATGTACAGCTTCCAGGTATTGTGCCCGTTGTGAGTCACGGAGAGTCGAGGGTTCAGCGTCACCATGTGTGTGTGTATCGCCAGAATAGTTTTCGTATCTGATTTTATCCAGGCCACCTGGGAAACAGAAATGTATGGAAATTATTATTCTAAGTTCTGTGTTTTATATTCTTGCCTATTCACAAACAGTAGATGACATCAAATAGTAAGGGAGCTTCGAACGTCCCTCAACCAACTGAACATCCGTATGTCATCGCAGAATATCAGCGTCAGTTATATTTACCTGACAGATCAGCATCTGTCAGGTAAATATAACTGACGCTGTCTCCTCCTGCTGGGGCCTCTGCTCAGCAGCAGAGGCCCCTACCACTTGCTCTTAACTCGATCCATTTTACAACCTAAATTGAACATTTAAAGGGATGGAGCTATATAGAGTGTATAGCTCCATCTCTTTCTTGCTCTCACGCCTGACATTTAATACGTCATGGAAAGGCCCCTGAACTCTCATTTAGTGCAACATTGAGATGCACACCGCACTATGACTCTTATTTGATCTATTATAATTTATTCCTTTTTTTTGGTAAGTAGTCACTTTGCCTGTAACTTTTATATTGTAATGTTTTCTGAATTTTCGTTTTATAAAGGACTAGCGAGTTGCCCCAGCTTCGCATGGGTGCAATGGTGATATTAAATATAGGTATTATAAATATAATAATAATAATAGGCAATAAGCTGGTAAAAAGCAATACAATATTATTTTTAGTATATGCGAAACCTGAATATATTTTGTTCAGAATCAATAACTGAATCGATTCTAATAATTTTTACACTATTTATATTTTTTTCCAAAAAGTATTTAAAAAGATACCACCACCACCGATACTAAGTACAAAACAGGTGACTGTAGGCTATTGCAGGCGCCAGCGCAGAGCTGGGTGCTAGAGTAAAACAACCCCTCAATCACCTGAATGCCCGGTGACCATGTGTTTGTGTGAACAACCAGGTAACACAATTTTCAGTTATGAAATTTTGTACATAAATTCTTTACATAAAAATACTAGACCCATGTTTTGGGTTTCGCATATACTAAAAGTAATGTTGTATAACAGAACAATAATGGCAAAATCTAGCTCGCCAGTACACTTCATGCCGTACTTTGTTGTACATGCTGCATATCTAATAAAATCTATTTAGTAACGTGGAACGTGGAACGTGACGGGGAGAGTCTCTAGCCATATCATAGGGGTGACAAGATCGAAAAGGCTAGGCTCTAAGCTTACGCCGTTTGTCGGTCTGTCACATGACCTTTTTAACCAACTAAGATAAAATAAATCAATAGATTTTCTTCTCATTGGCTTATAAATATCACTAACTAAAGTTAAAGCTTATTACCACCATGAAATATTGACTGAAGTTGATATGGAATGGGGCAAACTACTTTAAACTACAAGTTAGTAAATATGTATTTAGTTTTCAGTTTACCGCTTGGGTTATTAAACTTTGTGGTCTGATAAACAGCAATGACAATTCACATTAACACGATAGTATAATGTATGTGTGGCCGTAAATTACTAGTTTAGAAAGGGAATAACTTTCTTCGTAGTTGGAAATAGTAGTTGAACACAGAAACGTAACGCTATAATGTTCTCTGTTCTCTAGAATAGTTCTGAAATCAGTTTATAGCCATGTTTGTCGGTTGTTTTGTTTCCAATGCCTCTAGCTATTCAATATTTCATAGTCTACCTAAATACCTATTAGCTTGTAAGACAGAAATCGCAATTTGCGATAAGACCATTGGATCTTAGAGGGAAGATATGTACGTTACGCGCTAACATCGCAATCAGAAAACCTGGACTCGAAACTCCCACATCTGTGATCAGTGATATAACAGTCGCAAACCTATAGTCACTGACAGACAAGCAAAGAGATGTGCTGTCGTGCGAGTGAAACAGCGTTAGCCGTTAAATGTATGTGATCGACCGATATGAAATCATGCCGTATAGGCACAATTTCAGTGTTCCACGCGCTAGAGGCAGGTCACCTATCTTCCGCTGTTTTCATTTAATCTAAGGTAATACAGGACCTTATTACTAACACTCCGCTGTACATCCGTCTGTCTGTCTATCACCAGGCTGTATCTCATAAACCGTGCTAGACAGTTTGAAATTTTCACAGCTGATGTATTTCTGTTGCCAACATAACAAAAAATACTAAAAACCAGAATAAAATAAATATTTAAGTGGGCTCCTATACAGCAAACGTCATCTTTTTGTCGTTATCAGACGGTACGGAACCCTTCATGAGCGACTCCGACCCGCACTTGGTCGGCTTTTTCCCTTATTTAAGTCTACCTGTCCTAAAATATCTTACCTTATACGTGCCAAGATGGTTAACAGTGCAGGTGAAATGCACATCCCGGCCTTGAGCCACCGTAAGGTTCTCCAGCGGCGATAGGAACTCAGGCTCCTGCTCACTGTAGCCCGACCCTTGCAGCTGACCTGCAAACAACAATCTACTTGAAATCACCGTAATCAGCACTGCAAATAAAACTTCGTTAAAACTGGTGAAAGAAGATCTTAAAACAAAAGAGCACTGTATGTACAAAAAAGTTTAAATAGTTAACTTAACTAAATAACTTTAATTTCGGAAGTCGGTGTTTCTATATTAGTTTGGTCTCTTTGTTATTAAACACCGACTTCCGAAATTAAAGTTATTTTGCACGTCTTAGTGTTTTTTTGAAGTCGGTTGTATTTTTTTGTAAAAAAAAATATTGTTAAAAACTTAACCTAGACTTAGCGTCAAATACTCGTACCGGAATCAGATAGCCGTTTTAAGTAAACGAGTCAATGACCTTGTAGGGAGTTGTCAGTCGTTGCGTACTAACTAACTATAGTTTATTGGCCTCGATCAGCTGACGTTTACTTAAAGAAATCAATTGTGTACATGCGTAAATTAATTAGGGTTTAAAAAAAAGTACTTTATTTTTCATTTTTATCTTTACAAATCGATAGGGTTTCATGTACCAAGTCGACCCTTCGCGGGATTAAGATGACCTAAATTTAACGGTGTATATTATGTATTATTCATTATATTTATTTCCATGAGCTTTGAACCACGCTATAAATTGTTCAAGTATATAAAATATGTATAAAATTCTATTACTTACTCACATATAGTTTCAAATTTTATTTACATATCTACCTTACATCATCAAAACTTTTGTACCTAGGTCAAAACATATAATACATATATAACAGTAAATGGTCGGTCTCGAACACTTGATAAACAATACAGCGAACAGTCGGTTCAGCTTTATATTCAACGATAGCCAAATACAATCAGAAGAAATACAGGTCGAATTGGCCTTTCAAATTGATTTAAATTGGGTCAGGCTTGCACAAACAAAAGTGAGGATATTGCTGATGCTACTGAATTCTTAATTAAATAAATGTCTGCATCTGTAACCAAAAATCGCAGCAAACTAGTTTGTTTACCGGCAAGTAATAGCAGCCATTTAACTCACATCATACACTGAACAAAAATACGTATCGCTATCGAATAATATCAGCATTTTTCCAATATTGGCAACGCTCACTCTGAAAAGCTGAGAATAAATGAATTCCTGTGGATACGTTTTTACATTCAAGTAAATAGCATTTGTACGTATAGCGAACAAAAGATATGCATAGTGTAAGCGAGAGTCTGGGAGAACCAGCCAGAGTATGGAAGCGGCAAAATGCCGATTTGCGAAACAAATACAGAAGCTCATGTTCCAGAACATCATTTGTATAATCCTTCACAATGAACCGGCGCCGGCGTTTTAACGCGACCAGCATATGAACGCCTGAATTTCAGTTTTCGGCGTTCGGTATTCGGCGATTAGGGACGTAAATCGAGAAAGGTTGGCGCATAAAAAGGGTCACACTAAATGTCCCATACTGTGACATCAAAACGATTAATGGCTTCGTGCGGGATTTCGGAACGCCGAATATTTTCGTTCAATTCGGCTAATGCGAGGTTGAGATTAAATAATTTTTTCACTTTTTAGCTCGAACCACAAAACGATTCAATTAAAAAAATGGAGGCGCCTCCATTATTTTTTCCCATTCATTTGTAATGACAGAGATATCCGTGAAAAGTCAAATCAAATGATTTTATGCAATAGAATTTGTAAATCCCGTGACTTCGTTCGTATTCATGTAGACGAAAAGTAATGCCCATCCGTTTGGCATTTTCCTTGCCTACACAGCGTTCTCTGTATTCGTCGATTTGCCGCAATAAAACGGTTCTGTCTACTTTCCACTTCAACTTACTTTCCTATATCCATTTCCTGAGAGTAAGTGTTCGGTTAGAGTCGGTTACAGTCGGTACACAATAATCAAATTGATCGAGTTTTAATTTACATATCTTCGTTAATTAATCTAAAAAAAACTTTGAAACAAACCACCTCTTGACCCCTTTGCACCCTTTGTACTTATGCATCTACTGAAGTAGCAATTGGTTTCGTTAGACGGGAAATCATCAAATTATTTGATGATTTTTTCCGCTCTGAGTGGAGCGACAGGGATTGGCAGACTTTTGCTGAATAAAATCCACCCGTGTTCCTTCAGTTGCACTTTGCGTTCCAGGGCCACAGAACCGCTTTCGAACAGTCCCGCATATTTAAACACCCATAAGAAGTATCATTATTCAGGTTTGTTGGAGGGGTTAACTGGAATAATGGTTATCGCGACCCTTGTTAGGAATCTACTACTATTGACTGGCCTGTTGGTTAGAGGCCCTGACGGCAATGACGAAGGTTGTGGGTTCGATTTCCACCCAGGACAAATGTTTGTGATATGAGCACGACCATTTGTTCTGTGTCTGGGTATAATTTATCTATAATATGTATATATTTAGAAATATATAAGTATTTTTATCAGTTGTCTAGTACTCATAACACAAGCCCTAGCCCTAGACGGCGTTGTGTGATAGGTATGAAATATAGCACAAACATAGATAGCATAATCAGCCTTTTATTGTTCCCACTGCTGGGACACAGGCCTTTAAGGAAAGGAAATGAAATATAATCTGTTTAATCTGTATCTTTGATCTTAAATTGATACATTTGACCAAATTCTCGAAACTATTTCATGTAAAACGTTAAATAAAGTAAACAAATAAATATAATAAAACTTCTTCGAATATTTTTAATTCATTAACGTAACCATAATTATAAATATAATAATTCTGCGAATATTTGCACCTGATTAATTACATACATGATGTGATTAATTAGGTGCAAATAACCTTTACAGTTGTAAATATTCATAGAATTGACGCAAAAACTGTCTATAGTTTTGTTAAACTACACAAATTCAAAAGTAAAATCAATTGAACACTGAAAATGTAATTTATTAATAAACAAGTTTTAAATTGTTGGAAGGATTTGTTTAATTTAGTGAGGATAACATTCCATTGAATTTGATTAATTCTGAATTGCTCATATTAGTGGAATGATTTAATTTAATAAACGAATAGCGATTTCAATTAATATTGCCATGCAAGCTATAGGTATAAATCTATATTATTTTTATGGTTTTTGTAAATTATTCTACTGATGTCATGGCGTACGTCATTGTGGTCTCCGAGATTTTATTGACAACTGAAGGAACACAGGTGAGTTTTAGCAAAAGTCTGAGACTCCCTCTCGTTCCATTCAGAGCGGAAGAAGATAATTAACGGCTTTCTATCCATAAAAAATGTGTACGTTACTGTTATTACCTGTCTCCAGGGACACCCTGATGTAGTTAAAATTGTTAGAAAAAAGCAATATTAGTAAGATGTCCGTGAATAGTCAATTAAAACAAAAAAAAATACCAAAAAAAAGGGACGAAAAGATATTTAAACAGTGTATTCATGATTTAATTATAACAAAAGTGTGTCAGCCCATTATTCTCAAATAGAAAGGTAGAATACTGAAATGTGTTTTGACATTGATTTGCCAAACACGAAAATTCAATTTATGAACAATCCCAACAAATATTTTGATCGAAAGCACGAATTTTGATACTGTTATTACCTGTGTAGTTAGTTGTACCCACTAATGATGGTATTTTAGTATCGACATTTAGGTAAATAAACCCCATGTTGTTAGCACATAGTAATCTGTTGCATTTCCAAGTATTTTCGTTTGCATCCATATTTTTTTAAGTGTGTGTGTGTACATAAATCAATAAAAAATTATATATATATAGGGTGACTGGTGTGAACAAAAAAAATCTGCCAAGTGCAGTACATTTTGACCAGTTAGGCGAACATGAATGTACTGAAATTGGCAGATAATTTTCGCGACTTCAGGTTTGGTCCCACAGTAAAAGTTGTTTGTTATCATGACTACAATCACGTGTTTGAGTATCGTTCACTAATTACCAGTCACCCTATATAGGGAATGGCAACAACAATTATTCAGTATTTCCGCTAGTAACAATTTGTATTTGAAAACAATCCGTTATCCAGAACATGCGTTAAAACGCAATATAAGGTAGACTTGTTTTTAAACAGCTTTATCGAATTTAGAAATTAGTTGTATAAATTGTAATTACAATCGTGTCATTTAATAGATTTATAAATAGATGTGTATTTAAGAATGTATTAATTTATACTGTAAAGAATTTAGAATAAAACATTATTATTATTTATATAGTGCCATATTATTTCACATTTACTGTTAATAATGAAGAATATTAAACAGAATACTGTGTACAGTAATAATGCTGTTTTAGATTTATGTACTATACGTTGTCTCAACTGTGCTGAAATGACTACGTTTGTAATCTGTCACTGTACTTAATAAAATAAAAGTTATTGAAGTTTGCGTTACCCTCCCTTCTGCTATTTATTATACTCTTTGGTCTGCGAAGAATTTTTTATTTATTTTGTACTTTAATTTAAAAAGATATCTATATTTATTTTACAGTTAATTCTCGCTAAATACTCTCCAGCATTTGACGGTATATTAACAGTTTGTACGTGTTATTGGCAAAATTGTGGTGACTCTTCCATAAAGGCCATTAATCAATAGTTGAAGTTGAAGTCTTGGTATCACATATCAAAGCTTATATATAGGTAGCATCAGTATATTAGCGTCCCCTGCAAACACTGCGGTTAAAAAATACCTCAACTTTATAAACTGCAAAGTAAGGTTAGCAGTTCAAAGCTTAAGCTCAAAGAATTAACATAAACAGTCTGCACAGGATATAAAATGTTTTCTTTTCAGTTCTAAAGGCTTGTTAAAAACCTGATTTTTTGCTTTAGATGTTTCATAACTCATAGTCCGACTTTATATCTTTACGACAGAAATGTGTGGAAGTAGACTGTCCCGTGGCTGAAATTTATCAGTACGTGCACAGTTCCCAGAATTCACAGAGCTTATACTGACCGTTGCTGACCCCTTAATATATTCACTGCGGAACGTTTACTTGTCACCAATTGTTCGAGTTATCGCTACAACCCACTTTCGCATTAGTCGTTTCGAATTTCAGATCGCAACGAAATGGAACCTACATTGGAAGGCAGTATTGAACAAACCTAATAGAAAAACGACTTTTTCTAGTTGTGGACTACAATACTGAATGAGGTAAGAAATAAAGACACTAAATAATCTGCAACTATTCTTTCCGAATTATTTCCAAATCAAATTAGTTAGTGCCATTGTTATATGGAGGAAATCCCACCTATACGCACAAAACGTTTTGGGAACACATTCATTGTGCATACAGCTAAGGAATGGAATTCCATGCAAGAGTCTGTTTCCTGATAGCTATAACCTAGGTTGTAGATCCTTAGGTCTTTAAGTCGAGAGTGAATAGGTTACTTCAAGGCAAATATGCTCCACCGTTGACCACATCATCCATCATCTCTTACCAACAGGTCAAGCGCAAGCCTATCTTAATAATTAAAAAAATGCAGTTATCATTTGGAAAAACGAAGGAACTTATTGGTCGGTAAACGAAAAGTTTACATTAGTGTAAACAACCAGAAATGACACTACATTTAAACGATCGTTTATCTCAATGTTATTTAGAACAAAACATTCGACGCAAAGTGCAGTGTATCGAAAAAATAAGACGTAGAGAAAATTAAAATTATTATTTTCATCGGCCCGTCGGGTAATGGATTTCCGGATCAATGCTGGTAATATGACCCCTGTAAATTAAACGGGATGGATCTGATTCACTCGGCTTCAGTAATACGCTCCTAACTTAGCTGTTTACGTGTTCACTCGCTCAATACTTAAGATTTTCTACCTCGACGCTTTCACAACTTGCTCGTTGTGAATTTTAGTGTAAAACTAAGAAGTCAAGTAATATATGTATAGGTATGTTGGGAAATTATTAAATATATATTTTCTGCATAAACGTTTAAATAATAATGATAATATAAGGCCGGCCTATAAGAGGTGGCGAGATTATTTTTCTCTTTCTTCGAAAAAAGAAGTCAGGCAGAACTTTGGAGGCCCTTGCCCAGCCGTGGGACATTAATAGCTAGAAAAAAGAACGTTTGAAAACAACGCATCGTCAGGCTATGTAAATAATGGCAATTGAAATTTAAAATCCGCAGCTACATATGTCTACGCGTTGATTAACCGACTTCTGAACGTGGAAAGCAACATTTTATTAAAAATATGTTTGAGCATTCGTTTCTATTTTCTGCTTTTTCAAAAGACTAGTTGCAGCTTTAATAAACCCCTCCGGGGTTTAGAAGCTAATAGAAAATGTAATATGCGCTATTTAAAACGAAATCTTTCTGTTCTTTTTTTTTTAAATCTATGTTCATTGTTTTTTACCAATAAAACAATGCATGTGAGTGACCAATTTTCAGCGCACAATCCTAAACGTATTTCACAAAAAATAGATATACAATGTACACAGATTTACAAATGCTACACTATCCTCCGAATCACAGTCCACACTGAGCCGATAATGGAACAAAACGAGGCAGTGTTTTCAGTAGAGGCGAGGCCTTTGTCACGCCGCATCGCGCGGCGGTCTCGCCGAGTGAAGCAGCGTAGCTGTCAAATGAAAATTAATAACACCCCGATATGGAACATTCGTCACTCGTCTCCCATCACACATCATCCCGTTATCGAGTTAAAGTGAAAGTAAATATTTTTAAAGCTTAAAATTTAAATCAAAATTGAAAACAGAAAGCCGAAAAATACATTTCATTTTTAATGGGAAACTTTGTTGAGTGAAATGACACTCATGATTACGTCAATTAACAGTGCGCAGAAAGCTTTAAAAGTTTAAATATGATGAAAATTTATTATATTGAATTTAACTTCAAAACGACCACATAAGGATTATAGCAAAGATGTCACAAAACAAATTACTCAAAGACGTTTTTAATAGCAATAAGTAAGGCTTTTATCCGAGTCAAATGAAAATTAATAACTCGGGGCCAGTAGCCGCCAGCTACGCGGCGAACTTTGTCGCCCGACGACCCCTTTATCTTGATATTCACCACCCGAGCGATGGACAAAATTAAATCTACAGTCATAAATCACCTACGCGTTGTACCACATAAAAATATCATTAACAACATTCAAGAAAATTTAAAAAATGTTCACATGCTGCATGCTTATCCGAATTTATAAGCAATGGAATAAATTCCATAATTACATAAATTATTGCGAACTTCACCGGTCGAGCCCTCCATATTCGATTACGTGTTCCAATTATTCACTATTTCACGCTCATCGGCGTCTATAATTACATTCTGATAGAATTGCGTTAAATTCACCACGCGTACGATCACTAATTTCAATACAATTAATCCAATGATTAGCTGTAATCCGCTGTGGGTTTAACGCATATCGTTCGCATTGCACACAAACATCATTATTTATATTGTACGTGTTTATTTAAATTGTGGAGTTTTCATTAGGAACTATAATTAAACATTTCACAGAGCACGGGGCAGGGATGAAGTGAAAGCCTTAAACAATTAAAAGAAAAGGTTATATAAAGCGTTTTCAATTAAACTTGGAATCCGGTAGGGCAGCGTTGAGTGCGGGTACCTTACGTCTGACGCGCGGCGGAGGCGCGTCGCGGTACGTGAGGGAATCTGGGGCGGTATTACTTCTAAACTGCAGCCGCCACTGTAGACAGTCGTTAAAGTGCAACAATTTGCTACATCACGTGAAGTGCGGTCTAGTTTTAACTCACGTTCCGAACAAACAAGTACAGAAAGAAACAAAGCCCAACGTGCATGGAATTGTGACTTGACATGTTGTTCCTTCATGATGCGGCTTTGCTTGTTTAAATTCCAACTACTTAAAACGCTTTTTTAAATTTTGTAACCAAATATTTACATTCTTGTGTAAAATCGATGACAGTACAAAATTCCTAGAGCTGACAGAATTCAAACATTTGCTGCACGAGTCCCAGCTACCAAAACTTTCTTATTTATATAAGTGCTGTTTTTGGTGAATTTCGCTTAATTTGACTTTCATATTATAATTTAATTTTCTATAATACATGCTCATAATACTTCTGATCTTTTGCCAAATTAGTGACTTTAGAAAAAAACGGATGTATCATGTCTGTGAAGCTCAAAGGCGCTCTCGCATATACATACATAATATTAACACGTTTTAATGAAGTATCAATTTACTACAAAACAACAGTAATTAAAAGTAAAATAAACGTGTCATTAATTTCGGTGAAAATGATAAAAGCTTTCAATCTTCGATACAGAATTTTAATCAACATTTCCTAGATAATCTCACGACGAATAATAATTTTGCAGAATATTCGTCGAAAATTCGGAGTAGTCCGACTTTGGGGCACCAGTTTTAACATTACTGTTTATGAAGAGAAAATTAACGTTTTCAAAGCGGCAAGCGATGGTCGAAAGGATGTTAAGCCTTTCATCAGTTTTTCCATTAGTGTGTTCAGTTACTCGCCTGTCCAATAGTTGGAAACTCACCTCCACCAATTTACGAACTGTATGCAAAAAGCTTTGGCCGAACTTGTAATTATTGTTACAGTGAGATGTATTACTCTCAGCTGTGTGGTAGTTAACTTCGCTTGTAAATTACAAGGTTTTTTTTTGTAATGGTACTTGTATTTCGTAAAGGTTTTAAAATGAAACGTAGAAACCAAGATACAGGCTGTGCCTTGTTTGGGGCCCACGGCCACTTGTAATATGTTCTTATTTGTGTATTTCTTTATTTTCCTTATAATAAATTTATTTGTTATTTATTTATTATATCCTTTATTGTACACCACATAAACAAAAAAAAAACATAGGACAAACATTACTAAAAATAACAATGGGCGGTCTTATTGCACAGGGCAATTAACAAATAAACTTAAGTCTGTGTCAATAAATAAAAATGTATCATATACGTGGGACACTCAGAAAGTTTTGAGAAACTAAAAGAATAAGTTCTATGGATAAAATATTATTATTAAATCTTTTTAAAGAACTCTCCACCAGTCTCTATACAAAGTTTCATGCGTCTGAACCAACTTTCGATACATTTTTTCTAGTCCACCGCAGACACCTCTTCCACGGCCTTCTCGAACGCTGCTAGCGCGTCTTTCAGCAATGAAAACTATATCCCTTACAGTTGTTCTTTTATTTTATTTTAGGGAATAAAAAGAAGTCACAAGGTGCCACATCAGGACTATAAGGACAAGACTAACCGGTGTAGTGTCTAGGAAGTTCTGTGTGTTCGTTTTGAACGCTTAGTGCGCGGGCGCGTTGTCATGGTGAAGCAGTACTCGGCGAAGCGCAGTGTTCGGTCGCTTGTTGCTCATTGCAGACAAAACTTCTGGCAGACATTTTTTGGTATACTATTAGGCGTTGATATTGCTTTAGTCTCATAGTGGATTGAAATCAGATACCCCGTCAAAGTGAAGAAACTAGCAATCAAAATTTTCCCTGCGCATTTTGAAACAGCCAAATTGTCGACTAACGCTTTGTTTCTGGATCGTATTGATAAATCCAGAATTCGTCGCCTGTCAAAATCATCGCACGAAAATGTTGTCGATGCAGATCCATTTTTAAATCAGATCCGATAATTTGATTTGGCTCTCGAAAAAATGTGGAGGGAAATTCAAAATTGGAACAATAATATTTTTACTTTTAAATAATAGTGGCCAGTGACATAAACATAAAAACTTTTTTTCGCAGAACTTTCTGAGTGGCCTGTGGTGACTCTCTTTCTGTGGTTGTGCAAATGACTCTCGCACTCTAAGAGCAGAGCGAGAGGGCGAGTCCGACTTTTACTGACGATAACTACACCTCTGTCCCTTACTTGCCCTTTGCGTCCCAAGACCACGAGTAACCCTTTCAGCAGTCAACCAATGGCCCCAGTAGGCATCGTGAGGCACGCGTAAAATAGTTTACGCCGTTAACGTCCCGAGATCGGTACGGACGGTTACCGGACGGCTGAATATTGAGTTACCCATTGCTTGTCGTCCGCAAGCCTATGCCTACGGTGGCTGCGGGATTCTTCGAAACAGTCACAGTGGGCCTAGAACCCAAAGGCTAAATAGTGTTGTTTCAGTGTGAGTTTTAGTCAGTAAAAGTCACACTACCTCTCGCTTCACCCAGAGCGGGAGAGATTCCCCTTATTTGATGATTTCCCACCCCAAACAAGTGGTATTCCTATTTCTCCATATTATTTTTACTTTTTTACTACAAAATAGAACTAAAACCATATTAAGGGTCCTACAGCCCTATGGTAGTCTAATAGGTCCAAATAATGTTATTCGGTCCTACAAGATAATGGGCATAGTATTCCACATCGGAACAAGGTTCGTTAGGCACATTGAGGTAATTTTATTCAAAATGGGCGTTAACTCTCCGCCTTGGAGTTTAACAATGTTTATAACTAATTAAAGTCAGAGGCGAACATAAATGGAATGGCTTCGTGAATCGACAAATGAGAGGTTCTCTCTCTGAGTCCTTGTATCTTCGGCTTGAAGCTAGCCTATATAAAGTTTGATAAAATAAAGTTTCAACCTAGAATTTAATTTTCTTCGTATTTTTTTTTCTAAAGAAAATCAATTTTCAATCAACCAAGCATACACATAATGGTATGAAATTATTTCTTTCTTTCCTTTTTAAACTCTTTCTACTCCTATATCGTGGGTGAATTCACAAATATGTGAGTTTATATCACATATACAAGACGCCCAGACCTCAGGGTCTCGGTGTCTTGGTTAAGTATAGGATATATAAAAGATTTCATCTATCTGTTGACTATACAAAACATTTGTTCCATACGGGAATCGAACCTGCGTTACGTTGCACAACAACCAATTACTCAACCACAGTACCAACTAGGGAATCCAATCCCATCAAAATGGCAATCCCGCATGCCTGCATGATTGAAATCAGCAATCCCGCGGATCCCGCTGGACTTGCGGGATTGGGATATTTTAAATGTTTTGTTTTATTTTAAAGGGGAAGTTCAAAGGTAGCCCGCGAAATTTAAATACTTATAGGTTTTTTGTGAGTCACAGTGCCACTCTGACCTGCAAAATACAAAACACTTAAGACAATTTGAATTTCGCAGAGGTATCAATAATGAGAAACGATAAAATAAAATATATAACGTTTCATCTTTCAGATTTTGGAACTGACATTGATTACGTTCCCTTCCACTTCCGATTTAAGACTCGCACAACACAAAATAGAAATTCAAAATTTAATAAGTAACTACAGCTCAATAATTTTGAATTTCTATTCGCGGGATCCCGCATTTACGGAATCCCACCCTTGCGGGATTGGATTCCCTAGGTACCAACCGTAGGCGCCTTGTGGCGTCAAACAAAAAATGAATTGAATAGAGCTTAGGTACTTTTTGACTTTTATCAATAATGTCGCTCTTAGCGATTCGAGATTGTGAGAATGATATATAGGTAGTAGTTCACTAGCTTACCTGCGACAATAGTGAGAAGCGCAAACGTCGAAACCAGTGGTAGGCCGCCGGTTTCCATGGAAACGGATCTTGAGCGCCGCGATGATTCGGACGTCATGGCGTCAAAAGACATTTGGCATCAATAAACTCTTCGGTCCTGCTTCACATCGCGTTATTATCATAACAACCCTCGTTCTGAGGTATATTGTCTCAAAATTTCAAATAGAATACATATATCATGATCATCATTTATCCTACGTTGAGTATATTTAAAACAGTTATTTATTGTCTCGTAAATGTTAAAATTACAATGTTATTCTGGTTTCATTTCAGCCACGCTCGTTGAATCTGGAACAAAAAAGAGAAATCAAATATGTATAAAGAATATATATTTTTCCTTTTCGAGAGAACAGGATTCAAAGCCTTGTGAATGCGAAGTGTGTTACAATGAGAATGGATCTTTTGGAATTAAGCAGCGGGTATCGTCACTTCACGTCTTTTATTCATTAATGACTTCGTATAATCAAATGGGTATTGACCAGTGAAAAGTCATTACAAATGCCTCTAATACATTTTTGGATTACTGAATATAATATTCCCGTCCATCTTATGAAATAGTTAGGAACGTTAAGAGCCATCTTCCCAATTTCTTGCTAACACTTAAGTAGCTACCTAGCTAGTAGGCCCAAGTCGTGGAGTAAGGGCTACCACGACTTGGGCCCCTACTTAGTGAAGTTATAAACACAACTTATAAAGCACACTTGACCGCGAAAAACTTCGTAAGTAAACTAAGTTGAACCCGAGTCCCGAAGGTAACCTTGGTTTACCTGGTTACCGTAACCCGTCCTCGCTCACAGTAGGACCACGACTTTACGGTAAAAATAATGGCATTAAATAAAGCCTGATTTATTTTTTCATACGCTCATGTGTCTTGGTTTTTTAATATACTTTCCACTGTGGGTGAAAATTGCTATAATTGTCGATTGTGTGGTACCTATCTAATGACCTGATTCAAGTTTTTAACTAGAGCAAAAAGTTTATCGTGCTGTCGGCAGAAGATTGCATGAGCTGTCACTGGTACAAATAGTGCACTCCTAACCTAATTCATAGTTTTGTTACATTCGTAAAAAACCCATCTATTTAAAACACTGTCACGTTACGTGATTAAGATAACTGGTATCGGGCAACCTAAATTACTTTCAAACAGTAGTTTAAAGATATGGTGCTAAAACAAACTAACTACCTAATTAAACCTAAATACGCGTACAAATATTTACCTATTCCTGTGAGGGATGCGGAAAATAAAATACTGAATGTCCGATATTTTTCAGTTTCTATTCAATTGCCTTTCGAAAATAAACACATTGGAGGATATAAAAATAAATAAAGTTGGTACACTATCGTGAAATATAGAAATGTTTCGAACTTCAGAATTAAAACATATTTTATAGCGCGTTTGTAAAACCCAGAATCGGCCATATATAGGTATGTTAAAATAGAATAGGTATTTCAAAAGCCCGGACAAAAACGAAAGCGTAATATTTTTTACTTCATATCTGCAAGGAACAACGCAGGTGCAGCACTGCAGTAACCTATATGAGTGTACCGTGTATAGTATAGGTACTCGTACGTAGAAACACATGGTAGTTTTTTATTAGAGCAGTTTCCGCGGCGCAGCGTGCACAAACTGAGATAAAACAGGAATGATTGCCGCTCTGTCGCGATATTGTTTCAAGTGTTTTGTTCCATTCTGCTGGCTCTTCAGTGCTTTTTATTCATCCACACCCGAACGCCGAACTGTCGCATAAAAACTGACCGACTGACGAAGACGCGGTACGTACAGACGTATGTAGATGTGACTACGCACTCGTCTAATAACTCCTGTTTGCCAAAACTTTTCTCTTTTGCTACAGAGTCGTGTAATGTGTTCTAACTAGGCAATTTGACTTTTAATAGGTGGTCATCATTGAGTTTAACATTTAAAACAAACATCTTGCTAGAAACTCCATTTCTATATAGTAAGTATGTAAGTAAATACTTGAGATTTTGTTCCACATTCGAAATACTTACTATAAAGCTCTTCGACATTTCAAAGTAAGGTAAAGGAGACATTAAGTGAGGATAAGTATCGTTCGTGGGCAGGAATATAATAGTTCACTCCGGGGACTGTTCGGCTCCATCAATTGAAACATGCTCTCCCGTGCCGGCGACGGCGGCGGCGTCTTTGCCGTACGAACGAGCGTCGCGACAATAAACAATACAAACAACCCTGGCCTGCGTTTGACACCAGCCCGTTCGTAGTGGATTAGAGCGCTCTACAGGGAGTTCGGCAGCATTTAGGGAACGTAATAGCCTTCCGCCGTGACCTGTTTTAGTTGCGACAAATAGAGATTTACGGGATTGCTACCGAGGGATTTTCAAAGGAGACTGTTCTCAGTAATAAAATTGAATGGTGTTTACTTTGTGGCTGCTTTATTCTCGTTGCCAATTTGACACGGACGCCATTTTTACAACGATCGACTTTCAATATCTGTGAGGTTTCATAACGACAGAATCATCCGACTGTCAATCGATTCGAGCCTTCTCGCATTCGACAGACTGTCCGACAAAGTTTGAAACAATTTAATCCCGCTTGAAATATGCACGAAAAAATTTGTCTGAGCTGAAAGTGAGCGAGGGAAAACCATCTCACAACGCCGTTAAAATACATTATAATTTTTGGTAGATAAAGAAAAAATCACAACGTCGAGGCCAGACAATGAAGCTGCCCAGCGATATCATGAAACATAATTAGGTACTACGCCCGGAATTCGATAAACTTAATCGTATGAAACCCCATGTTAGGAGCGAGTCGCCTCTTACCCTTGATATTACAGAGGCAAACCCCATTTACGGCATTCCGTTGCTTAATAATTTTACATCCGTCCACAAAGACGGCGCGTTGTGTTATCTCACGAGTGGCACACCACCGATACGAGTGCCAACCAGCCCCTTACTCTTGCTCCTATTGTCATGTTTACATTGTCTATGCTCAATTCCGAATTCCGATTAACGCAAAGCTAAAATCGCTTTCATATTAACACAGTGTTCCTCGGGCAGACACAAGTTACGTAGATAACGAACACAATTAGGTAATGCCGCCTGCGCTTTGACTACACAACGAAGCTTTTCTGTTTTTATTTAACTTTGCTCAAACTTTAAACTTTCTTTATGAATTCAAGTTTCGGAAAGTTTCCCTCTGCTTGGTACGGACACTAAGAAAAACTAGGATTATGGGTGAAAACAAAGAACCCGATAAAAAAGTACGCGGTTAAAGTTTTAAAACTGCGGTGTTAACCAACCTTGGAAATATATATTAAATAAATTTCTTGTACTTTGTCTGGTTAATAGCTTCACGTAGATAAATGGGAGTGAACGAATTTTATGATTTTCTCTTCCAGATTTTAGTCGTAGCGCTATGTGTGAACATATTATGTAAAATGGTCCGGCGGACAGTAAAACCTTTCTTGACAATTAATTTTACGGGCCGTGTTCAACCTTTGCACTCCCCAGTTTCTTAATTCGCAATTAAAAAGTTAAATTGTCCGGTTAATTGCTGCCATTGTGGTGGACGACGTCTACTTATTATTCAGAATTGCTCTGTGAAAATTTGATGAAAAATTTGCCGAGAACCGGTTGCTAAATCACAATAAGTAATTAGCTTATCTGTCGGCGTCACGCGGGGTGCTGGGTCCCGCGGGCCACGGCGGGGGGGAATGGGGGGAGAGGCGGGGTGCGGGGTGCCGAGTTCACGTCTTACGTTAAGCTCTCAGTATTAATCTCGACTCTGCTTAATAAACGAAGTGAATAACTTGGATTAAATAAATCACAGTATCCAAATTCTTGGTTGACTTTGTAACCGATGTTTGAGTTGGCATGCTCGACTTGTCGTGCGCGTTTACCTTTTGTTTTGTGCCTATGTATACGCGAGCGTGTAAGCAGGTACAATCTTTGTCGCCGGTAGGTTATATCAACTCATTGTAAGACTTTGTCTCAAATATGTTTATCGTGTTTCGCTGGAGACATAATAAAAGTATTTAGGTGATTAATTATTATCAATATCGTCATTATTTATTAAAAATTAATCGTTATTCTGTTACTATGACCTCTTTTTCTTAAAAGCTGTCACTACCACCAAAAACTACTACCCGTTCTGTAATCTAAAAATGATGTGATAGCTATCCTCGTGCCTTACCCAAAATAGCTTTGTGCGAGATCTGATAATTCTAAAGTTACCAACCTGCTACGACACTTTGTGCACACAACATGTTTTCTTTGTTTTGTGTATTATAAACGTATATGTTAGGAATACAATACGACAGTAATTTAAACTTCGTAAGTACCTACTTTTATCTAGCTCTGGCGTTTTCAGTCTGCATGTAAATATTAAATCAAATGGAATATCATTAGTCAAGTCACCTGCATAACCACAAATCGACTAAGCCCATCGTCGACCCATCACTAATATTTATTTTGTTTAATTTTTTTATAGAATTCTGAAAGAAAACTAGCAATATAATAGGTATAACTAATGCATGGATTAGTAAATTATATTACCTATTTTTTATTTATTATTTTTAACTTTGTAAACATTAATGGTATGATACCTACTATAAAAAAAGTTAAAATAGTCTAAATAGTAGATATAGTTTCTCTTACTGTTATGTATACTGCGCTTAAGACATTTTGAATATTATGAATACCACGTAAGAAGTCTGTGCAATTTAAATAAATACATTTTTATATATTTGATGATTTACCAGCTATTTTTTTGAGCTGGTAAATCATCCGATTACTTCTCCCGTTCTAGGGTGGAGCGAGAGAGCATGACAGACTAAAATATTCCACAGTGTCCTGTGGGCGGTCCGCATAATGGTGACACCCGGGATTTTCTCCGAAACAGGGACCTCATGTACTTGCTATGTCCGGTGTGGACATCTCATGCGGAAGATGAGGACGCCGTGGCGCATCTCAAGTCACTCCTCCAAAAGCGGCCTTAACGCCGCAATTGTGGCGTGTCCCGCACAGCTATGCGATCACACCGGAACTCTGTCCGCCAAGCCGCGATTTGTAGCGGAGGCTGATCTATAAAATAGATTTTTAATGAAATGAAAAGATTTTATTCTAAAAGCAAAATTTGTGTTTACATTTTTTTATCAACTTCTCATGATTTATATATCGACTAAAAAAAATACCATCGTATCCGAATCAAAACCTCTGTGCCAAAGAGTATCCTGGACAATTAATAAAATTTAAAAAAAAGTGCAGATAACAAAACCCCATTATGGCAAATATAGAAAAGAGAATTGAAATATTGTTACTATTTGTTCTTCAATCAAATCGGTAACAAGATTGTATTGAATATATAGAATTACATCATATGCTCAAACGTAAATCAACCTATAGAAAAACATAGTGGGTCAGCTTTCAATATATTGGTGAACTTAAGACGCTGTCATTTACAACAACATAAAAGAAGCTGATTTAAAAAAAAAGCTTTATTTATTCTATAATGCATAAATTAAAGCTTACACTACTTAAACTATGTATGTATAATCACTTTCTGGTCCCTTCCATCCGAATGGATCTGTCCATACCTTCATATTCCCATGTTGAATGCCTTCCTGTCCAATATTTTTCCTTGTTGCAAGTACCTTTTGGATTTTGTTTCTTTAATTAGCTCAAGACGGCGTATAAAATGTACGTCATCCTCAAAGACAATTAAACCACTTCAATTTTAATGCAAAACTTGGTTGTTTTAGATTTTTATTTATCGCACTTGTGCAAATCGATAAAACGATTGCTACATGGTTTGCAGTACGATCAGTAAACTGCTGCTGCTGTTTTAAAGTAGACATTTGCAAGCATTATATCATCACGCATTACTTTCTTTTCTATGCAATCCTATAGTGTCCGCGCTTTAGGTCATGTCACACCCTCAATTCTATAAGGCATTCAACCTTTGACCTACACTGTGGTAAATGTACAAATTACTTTAAATTCTAAATCAAAACCTATTGTATTAATTGTTGTATGCTTGCTCTTACTCGTACATTGTATACCTAAGTTAAGAGTGGCTAAGCGATCAACATTTAAGGTATTTGCTTGAAATGCATCTGTGTTCAAACCCGCCGTCTGGCCGTTGAGAAATTAATGTTTTGCATGTTTGTATCAGCAATAACCTCCGGAATTTAAACCCTATTCAATTTAGTCTCTTGCCAAATCTTGAACTGAATCGAGTGTTATAATTTGCTGTTATTATTATAGTTATTATGATACTGTACTTAACTAAAAATTTAAAAATAGCTTAGGACTCGGAAACAAAAAAGAAACCCGTTTTAAAAAAGTGCAATTTTCATACTATAAGCAAGCCTCCTTAAAAACTTAAATATCTAATTCAAGCAATCCGCTCACAAAAATCACTACAGAACACGTTCGTCAAAATGCCCTCTAAATACCTAAGCATTATTTTAATATTCACCAACGTATTTATACTACATAATTTAGTAATAAACTCTACAAAACAATGAACGTTATTAAAGCTCGGATTAGCTTTCGTTATCAATACAAATCTTATTAATCTCGTCCTAAATTGCCCGTCTTATTTTGTCCGACCTGTTATGGCTGAATAAGTTGAGTCTAAAACTTTAACACTTAAAACCTTTTATGCCAGTTGTTTTATGTGTTAGGCCTTGTTTACGGAGACGCGGCGCAATTTGCGTTTCGTCGTACATTGCAGTCGCGCAAACACAAACATATGGCAATGTACGACGAACCGCCTGACGCGCCACGCAACGCGCCGCGTCTCCGTAATCGAGCACTAAATTGGTTAATAAATTCTGGTATTATTTTTATAATATAAAACCAATAACGTAATAGCTCTCGTCAATGGCCCAGGACCACTTTTCACGTTTAATTGAGGTATTCCCATCCACAAATACTAGTTAGGCCTCTTTCAATTCTCCGGATGGTGCGGGGATGCCGCACGGAGAAGCCATGAGGTATCCCCACCGCAGCGACGGACCCCCTGGCCGGCCTACCACCGGGACTGTTGAAAGAAAGACTATTGACTCCAAACCCACGGTTTAGCAGCGGAATCGAAAACCTACTGGGGCCATAGGTTATGAGAAAGAGAACCCCGTGGCCCTGCAACGAAGGCAAAGAAGGAACAGGAGTGGGTTTCAGTCAGTAAAAATCAAGAGCCGGAGAAGTTATCGGAAGATTTCCAATCCAATAAAAACCTTACGATTTGGAGAAAATTGTCCTTTCTTGCACACATGCATGACTTGCATATGGAGTACGGTTGTTATCCCATGGTGGCTCACCATAGATACAGCGCCCCAACGCGTCCTCACATTCCACCTGACGGAGACCAGTCCAGGAATATCCTATTTAGTGGACTCAGTGAAGTTCTTAGGAGTTCATATTGGTCATTTATTTGATTGGAAAAATGTACCTACTAAAAGCCATCGACAGATCAATATCATCAGCATGCTATGCCCTCAGGAGCCTACGAGATGAACTTAGCTTAAACATGTTAAAATCAGTTTACAATGCATTGGTGGGGTCAAAATGGTGATAAAGAATTGGTATTACAAAAGAACAATTGTTTTTTTTATTTCAATTCCCCAAACCCGAGTGTTGTCGGAAGTATTTCCAAAGTCTGTTGATACTTACAGTACCTAGACTTTATATACTAATTGACTAGCCTAGCAAAACACATTAATGATTATATTATGAAACAAAGGACGCAAGATATCAAAGGGAAAGCATACGGATCCAATACTTGAAACTTTAAATAGACACCAAATTAAAAATTGCAAAATACGAGTACTATGTTCAGTATAAAGCGTTAAAATTATTTAATTGCTTACCTAAACACCTAAAAGGAATTTTATTTAAAAAGAATTTTAAAAATGTTTCTATTCAGTTGAGGAATTCATGACTCAACTCTAGTGTCAATGATGGTAATTGCATTCATTTGTTGTCTTGAAAATTTAAATTATTTCATCTATTGTTTTCATTATTTATATCTCCTATTTGAATTGTTGTTTTTTTTTTACACATTTTAATGGATTATGAAATATGATTTTAATTTTTGTAGGATAGATGGTTTTTTGCTATGACATACTTAATTATTTTAATGAATTTTATGTAAATGAGTTTTTGACAAGCAATAAAATTCATTGCTTGTCTTAACTTACTCATTTACTATAATTATTATTTCTTTTATTAATTGTAAATACACATAAATAATATAATGATAAATTATTATTATTATTTTTTAAGAATTATTATTAATCTTTGTATTTGTATATCTCAGGACCCTGAGGTCCTGGACCTTTGGAAGGCGTACGAGGAGCCGAAGCCAACACGCAGAGGATCTTTATATACTTTTAATGGAACGTGATGCCAACCGACGAATATCCCTGTACGCGAAATGCTAGTGCATCCAAGGAAAACCGCCAGTTGGTGAAAACTAGTGTGACACATGGAAAACAAAGACAAATAGGGCTATGGTTTTTGGAGTCTTAAGTGGACTGGTTACTAGGAACTATGTTAAAACTATGGCCCCTGACTAAACAATTATTAATATCCATCGGTAAAAAGGTACGGGGTGATTTGCACACTCAATAAAGAGGCCCTCGAAAACGGCCGCTAGCACGAAGTGACGTAGTAACGAGAGGGCAACATATCCTGAGGTGCTTGAGGAGTTGAATTGAGTTCAATCCCGGAAGTACGGTCAAGATCCCTACCAGTACCTTACTGGATTATTCATCCTTCTCCCGAGCACGTTTGCTCTTGCGAATCTCCACTCAAACCAGCCGATAAAGGCAAGAGAGAGGTGGGAGCTCCGTTCCTCGTCAGTTTTGACTACGGCCGGTCAACAAAGGCAAGCCGGAGGTGAAGAACGAATTCTCCTGGGAGATGGGGTCCGTGGGGTCGCTAATGCCCATCAGTTCGCCACAAAACTGCCCTGCGGATTGTATCTCTCTTAGTCTGGCCCCTCACCCTTGGCATGTTACGGCAAAGCAAGCTCTACTGGTGCACACCTAGGGTTTATAGGAGCACGCAAGTCCCACCACGACGTCAACGTAGCCACCACGACGTCAACGTAGAAATATAATCTTTGTTATTATTATCTAAGTGACTGCTAGTTGTTAATGTGTTAGTCTGTCTCGCATGGATGAAGCGCTGCCATGACCTCGTAGAAGCGATCGGTGGTGGTAATCTCTGACGTCAGTGTTTTAGGCCATGGTCCGCATTGAGAGAGATTTGAAAGCGATCGCCTACTTCTGCGGAGCAGTAATGGGTGTGAAGGATATGGCTGCAACCGTGACGGAAGGAAGTCGCAGGGCCATTTCTGGTTACCGTAGGTGCGAGCATGCGTGCGAGGAGCAATGGATAGTAGTGGTAAACAACGTTAAATTTTGGTCGTTTTAATCCCGTGGAAGGTCGGTTCGATGCGTTTACGAAATTATTATTTTTTAAGTAAACGTTAGCTGAGCGAGGTCAATGAATAGTAGGTAGTTAGTACACAACGACCGACAACTACCGACAGGTCATTGACTCGTTTACTTAAAGAAATTAATTTCGTACATGCGTATATTAATTTGAATTTTTGAAAAAAGTACTTTATTTTTTTTTCTTTACAAATCGATAGTATTTCATGTACCAAATCGACCCTCCGCGGGATTAAAACGACTAAAATTTAACGGTGTATATAGATAGGTCAGCAAAACTGAAGGAACCTAGTAAGGCCTGTTAGGGTTACGGGAACGTTTGATAGAGTTTCCGTGGACTTAAAATGCAAAAGACAAATGAAGGAAACTAGGTGAGTCTTAGTCAGTAAAAGTCTGACAAGCCCTCTCGCTCCACTCTAGAGCATAAGAAGTCATTTGATTATGGCCGGCTCAAAGAAAAAATGGATACAGTTGATATTAATTTTATTTTACTATTTCTGGGCTAAACCTTCAGTAGAAATTGTTTACGAGTATATTCGTACTAGAGTACAAAGAGTACAAAGACTCCTTTACAGAAATTATGTTGTTTCAATTCCAATCAGTATACATCAAGGCCTTTGCCTCGATATGCTAATTGATTGAGGATGATGTGGACTGGTTTTCGAAACCGTTGATAATCAAGCTCATGTCTAATGCTGTTCTCGCTAAATCTCGTGTTAGTTTTGGTAATTGGCTGTCCAGAATACTAACAAGCAATTAAGTTAGCTAACAGAAGGATAGATATTGAAGTGGAATTACTAATAAGGGATTTACAGGGGCCTATAGAAAATGGGAAATATGTGGCTCAAATTCACGTTCATTAAAATTTGGGTTAACTATGAAACTAATACTGTTTTGCTACCGTTATAAAAAAAGCTTATTTTTGTAAAAAAGAATCTGTTCCATTAAATATTATTCGAGAAGGGCGTTTATAAAATTAATAAAATATACTGATGAGATAAATCTAACAAAGCCGTTCTACCGTATTTTGTGCTCCACCTCGAGATATACTGTTAAAATTACATTGAAAACTATTCTTCAACAGAACTTAATCACTACTGCGTTTAAAAACCTTTTTCAAGTACAAATTGCGTAAAAACGTGCGACAAGCACTATCACGAAAGAAGACAAAGTTAAAAATTAAATTTTCGATTAATTACATTCATTGTGGCCAAAAACTTCGCTCGTTACCGGCGACTCTCTTAAATTCAGGTTTAACTTAGTACTAAATCCCTTTGGAAGTTTTCAAAAGAAATATTGATCTGTCTCTGGCACGCCTAAGAGACGGACCCTTTAGCTACCTTCGAGTCAATTGAAACTTTTTATCATTAACTTTCAAATAAGTGGATTGCAACTAAAATTAGATCTAACAAACTAAATTAGAAGAATATTTGAGTAACTTCATAACAAAGCAGTATTAAGTTGGATATATTAAACAGTATTTCAGATAAACCACAAAGTTTTTGAATAAGTTTACAATATTTTAGTTGCTTCGAAAACTTTCGACTAATCTCTTTCAGAATACAGACACATTTGATTCGTTTATTTTATCAATGTTTCCATTAGTTGAAACATATATTTTTGTATAAGAACCCCATTTTACTCTGGATGATGCTTTTGTAACTTACGGGCTTTTCTCGTTTAAAATGCAAAGGTATCTTTTGGTCATGAAAGGATGATTTTTCATAAAGTCTTATCATAAATTAAGATTTTTAAGCTGATTTTCATTATCTCTACTTTCATACAAAACAGGGACCTGTGACAATGGATTAGTATATTAAGGTTTTCCCGTTATTCACGCTTTCTGGTTATCTTTTCAATTAAATCATTAAATGAATGCACAATCACAGTTATCATTAGCTTACAAAAAGACTTTTATGATAAAGGATATATCTGAAAAAGAAAAGAGCAACATTTTATATTACTTAAATCTACCTTAGATTTAAGTAATATAAAATGTTGCGCAGCTCTATATTCCCAATAACAAAATGCAATTACCGATTGCTAACTATTTACGGTACAAACGGAACCGGTTAAGGTATTGCCAAATTCCATTTATCGAAATGTTTGGCCCGTCAGTGGACCAAGTGCATCCCAAATATTGGAGCATCACTTGAACTGGGCCATGTGATCTGAATTCGAGGTAAAACTTAGCTACCGATTGTCAAAAATTAATACACCATGCATACCACGTTTTGAATCCGAATAACACAATCGAATTCGATTACAGTGTGCGTTCAATTCATAAAACCAATGAATCATAAAATCAGTGATTCGAAAAAATTGGAATCTACTTCATTGCTTTTTAAAGAACAATATTTCAAGTAAATTAAAACACCCTTCAGTGACCAATACTTATTCGAATAATGTTGAGTAATTTGTATTTGCTCGTATAATCAATATAACATATCCTTCACAGTCCGATCAAAAAAGACATTTCAAATTACAATAAGCATAGAACTGGAAATAGTAGAAGTCTCTTTTTTTATTAATCAAGAAATCTCAGAAACCTACAAATTGCAAACCTACAAACTTAAAATTTGGCACGTAGGTTCCGTATAGGATGATGTCCGCTAAAAACGGATTTTACGATACTCCTGCCCTACTACTCTAACTATTTTTTTAATCTTTACAAATCGATAGTGTTTCATGTACCGGATCGACCCTCCACAGGATTAAAATGATTAAAATTTAACGGTGTATGAAATTTCAAAAGAATCACCTATACAAATTATTATAACTCTCTAAGTTATTGTTTATTTTGATCTAATAATTTAATATATCTACAAGTAGTAAGCATGATAAGGCCAGCATGATATAATCGATACAACCAAAATAAAACGTTTTTAAATGTTCTAAATTTAAATTTTGTTAAGCATGGGATTATCGAAATAAATACTGGGGAAATGATTATTGTACCGATAATATCGTCCGTTAATAGCCTACTCCACAGTCAGGGTCTTATTGGGCTGAAGGGTTGAGTATTCGTGCCCAGTATCGATTACAGATCGAACCCGTTGTCTTTAAGAGAACCCTCGTTTCATTTATCTGTCAGTTCAATATTTCGGTTAAACTTGATTAAGGAATCTTTGAATATTTAAACATGCCACCCGACCAATCTTGGCATATTTCATGAAATATATTTAGTCATAAAATAATTATTTTTCTTCCAAAGAATTCATCGAAGAATCGATTAAAGAGCTTTACTTTATGAGATAAGATATGCATAGCAGTACTAATTTCATGTATTTATTTAAACTTTATACTGCATCTATTTAAAAAAATCTTTCACCATTTGAAAGTATGTATGTAAATACATACTTTTTAATAATAACAATGTTATATTCCACAACTATCACACAACGCCGTCTAGTCCCAAGTTAAGCAGAGCTTGTGTTATGAGTACTAAACAACTGATAAATATACTTATATATTTCTAAATACATACATATTATATATAAATTACACCCAGACACAGAATAAATGATCGTGCTCATCACACAAACATTTGTCCTGGGCGGGAATCGAACCCACGACCTGCGGCATAGCAGTCAAAGCTACTAACCACTAGACCAACAGGCCAGTCAAGTAATACGTAAGTAGTAGTGAATTTGTCAAGTAAGTTGAAAAAAATCACTCGTATTGAGAGATTTTACGGCCCAGCCTGCTAGCTGCAGGCAGACAAGGTCGGCTTCTGAAAGTAAGGCTCGGCTCCGGCACGATAGGCAACGAAGAAACGAAGTGGGTTTTTAGTCAGTAAGAGTCTGACACTATTTCCCGCTCCGCCCAAGGGTGGGATCTGTCATTGGATGATTTTACCTTTCATAAATAAGGGTCCATATCATCCAATGACTTCCCCACTCTTCATGTCAGACTTTTACTGACTAAAACCACGCTGGTGACCTTCAGTTGCTCTTTGCTTTCTAGGACTACGCGTTCGCAATGCCACATATATCGACACTTGCAAAATATATTGGGTACCTGCTGTTGATCTAGCATCTTAAAAGCAAGAAACAAGGTTCCCAATGATAAGAATAATAATAATAATATCACACACACTATCACACAACGTCGTCTAGTCCCAAACTAAGCAGAGCTTGTGTTATGGGTACCAGACAACTGATAAACATACTTATATATTTCTAAATACATACATATTATAGATAAATCACTTCGTATGTCTGACTCGCATATGAACAGTTTTTAATTACTATATAGTGTTGTTCTACTTTTCGCAAGAAAAAACGTCTCTCATCGTACAGAACCTGAATAGGCTTTTAATGAAATAATGCGTCATCTACGATCCCATCCCTACTTAGATCTTCCCTAGATTACCATCAGGTAAGATCGCAGATCGCAGTGAAGCACTTGGTTTATATCAATTGAAAAAACCTTGCATATTCGAGATCGACTCGCTTTTGACTTGTTTTTATAATTGGTATACTGTGTTTTCAATAGTTTATTTTCTTAGTTTTGGTCTTAAGACAGGGTTCAGGGTTGTTGTGGGTTGTTGAAATTCAAAGTAAACCTAAGTTTCAACCGACTTAGGGGCTTTTGGGGCCGAAAGATCACTGGCGGGTTGCTTGCTTAGCCAAGCGAGTCGTCTGACGAATAGTGAAATAGAGACGAATTTCTAACGTATTGGTAACTAGCCGTTCTACGTGCTTAAAAAATACTGCTTACTCACAAAGGCTGCCTACAATAGATACCTATCTTCTATAATTTCGTCACTTCAGAGGTCTTAATATCCTCATCCACCCAATAGAAGTCATCAGGCTATAGTTAATTAGTGCTTGGGTCGCCAGTGATCATGATAAAGTTCTTTACAAACAAGAATTATTTTCTAAGGAATGTAAGAGAATAATTGGCTGGAAATACACTGGGCTACAAAAATTCCGGGTCGCGTATATAACGTGTGATAAGTTTCTTAACTAAAAATAAATTCGAAAATTCTAGTTTGTTGTAGACTGATCTATGCATAAAGCAATGCATAATATGTTTTGTATAGTATTTCATTCTAACTTAATAAAAAAAAACTCAGACGAGTTTTTTATTTAGTTAAAATGAATACACATCGCAATTTATCTTAAAAAAAGAAAACTTTTGAATCGCTTTAATTCCCACCTCGAGTTATCACTTTATTAAGTCAAAGTGGTAGGCTGTGAACCTTTTTTTAGATATTTGGCATGATAATAATATAAAAGATTTTGGTCAATGTTTAACAATTATTCGATCAGCACAGTCTTTCACTCGTAGATGATAGCTGAAGAGCAGTGTCTAAAGCATTTCCCGAGCTTATCTCATATATTATGTTCTATGGGACGTCTGGGCTACGAGCTGGTCAGTCCAAGCAGGTAATACTAATGTCTTCAATTGATATTGGTATTGACCAAATGAGTATTATGTAATTACGCATTGTCGTGCTTAATTATGAATATTCACAGTATCTAATCTAAAATCCCCTCGACGTATGTGATAACCATTTTCTATCTCTACTACCACCGTACAACTCTAATATATTTTTGTCTGTACCATTATTGATCCTTCACCAAATGGACCCATTAAATTTTTCTAGTAAATGGGTGTAAAGCTGATCATCAAGCATGTTTTTACTTTTCCCTAGGTAATCTAAATATCTACTGTTCGTCATAAACAATTCTGTGTTCATCAACTACCTGTGCATCTTTTTCTTCTCTGTCAAATCCATCCAAGGTTGCCATTTTTACAAAATCGCTTTTAAATATAAGGCTGCCCATTGTGACACCTTATTAATTTTAAGCTAATACTTTAATATGCAATTAAAGTATTAGCTTAAAATTAATAAGGTGTTTGGCGTACCTACAATAAAGAATATAGCTATACCATTGTTACGAAATTTTTGCAGCATTTTATCAGAGCTCACATTGTGTAGTTTTCTTGAAAGCTGTTTTGGACCTGAACAACCGTGAGGTGTCGATTAATTTCTTAGCATAGCACTCACCTCCTCACTTTTTACGTTCTAGGGCCACGGTAACTCTTTAAAACGTTCCCTGACCAGTACTTTCTTGGTCTTCTGAGCGCACTCTTACCGTTACTGTCTCTTGAATTTGCTGGAGTACTTTATGGACTGTAGATAAACATACTACTAGAAAGTAGTACTAGGCTGACTTCTTCCTTTTTGTACCGTGATAATAATTCGTGTACGTTCTTCAGATGTTAGCGACACTAGGTTGCACTGGTCACAGTATTGACCAATAAATGGTTTATAATGACAGCTAGGTTTAAAAGAAAAGCGCAAAAATATATTCTTTCATTAATTTTGAATTTTGTTCTTAAGATGTAACTTGTGCAAAAGTAAAACTTCTTCTTGAGATTTATAATAAGTACTACTAATCTTCTTATAACAGCGTTTATAAGAGCGAACTATGTATATTATTCTTTGTGACCCGTTATTTTTGCAGCCCAGTTAATGTCACGAATAAAAACCCCTCACTAAGGAAAAGAAGACTATCAAGGAAACAGGAATAATCGCTATCTATATCAAATTATCTCAATTCCTTCCTGTTCTTGCAAAAGATAAACTTTGTGAATGTGCCCTTAGTAATTACATTTAAAATCAACTGAATCATCTTAATTTAACATCTTATTCATTGTCGGATAAACGTAATGTACGTAATAAAAATAATGAGTGTAATCTCTGAGAATGGCAAAGAATATAACCTAAGTATATAGGGGCTGTCAGTATTTCCATTAAATCTTTTGTTTTTCGTGCAAGTTCACGAAATGTTTTAAGAATTCCACTATATTATTTGTTTGTGCTCGACGGCACGATGTCACAACGACTTCTAGTGATTTCCTCGGAGACAGCGTCAATGAGATTTACCAAATTTTCCTCTCAAGTTATTTTTATTCTCTGTGCGGGATTCAAATATGGTTATTTGGTAAATGCGAAGTCAATAATGTTTGTGCGTGTGAACTCGTTTGTTCGTGGGAGAACATTTATAAACATATCTAGGTGCTTCATCCATTGTTCCTTATTTGAACGCAGACACGTGTAGGTACGACTTTATCTTCTTCGAATTAATCTTTATCAGCAACAATCACGGAATAATTATAGGAAGAAAATATAGGTATTTCTATTACCAAAACTATGTTAGGAAATAATGAGTTAATTTGAGTGAGGTTACCGTGGAATTCTGAGAATCTCGGAAAGGGATTCAAGTATGTACCGGACCGTTAGCTAGTCGGCAACTAAGACAAATTCCTGAGTCCTTGAATACAGCTGTTAAGAGTGCCGATTTTCATGGTTGATTAAACATTACGGTCTACCATCCCGGTTTTATTTAGTTTTTGTAGCGGTCTCGATAAAATATCTCAATATTATTTTCAATAAACGGGCTTGTTTACCCATATTTTGGCTTTTCGATATTTCATATGAGCGCATTCGGCTCAAATCTGGTCGGTCCCAAGTTAGGAGCAATAAGTACGGCGGCGACATCCTTTCCTTATACAGGTCCGCAGTATATAGGTTGTTATACGTTCGGCGGCTCCGACCCAATATCATAGGGTTCGCGCGGCGGCGGCCAGCGCTGCCGTTATTATCTGTTGACACTGTATTTGTTCTCCGACACGACCGACTAAATTATTGTTCTCTCGTTTGTCGAGACCTTATTTTATTATTTCCATCCTTTCATATCGCCTACAAATCCGAGCTTACTTTAAAACAACTTCTCGTGCTACTAACAATATTTTATATCTTCTACTTATTGTTACGTCTTCCTTTGCATAAAGAATTTCTTTGTATTTACTATCGTTAATATAAAAAAGTAAATAAGAGTTTGATATTTATTAAGAAAGTTTAACATTCCTTTATTTCTTCCTGAAGCGAAAAATGTTAACAATGTTTAAAATATCAGCCGACGCTGGAGTTTAAACCCATAAGTTGAGAATCAAGGGAGAACAAAGATAAAGAATAAAACTTTTGTAAATTATGATTATCTTTACAGGCAAGTTCCCGGGGAGGCGCGGGTGTATCAGCGACAGTTAGCTACTGCGTGGAGGGTGACGGCGGCGGCGGCGGAGGCCTCTTATTGGGACATGTATTGGAAAATCTTTATGTTATTATTTACGCGGCGAGGAATTTCGCGGCACTAATACCCGTCGTGTTGTACATTTTATTAAAGTTTTTATTAGAAAATACCATTCATACTCGGTGTTGTTCGCTAAGGAATTTGACTCATTATTCCTAGGTAGTCTTGTTTCCTGTGAACGAGTACGAAAACTCATTAAAATATCATGTTTTATTAGCATATACAATAGAATTTAATATAATGAAATTGATCCGTACAAATATTTATCCATTAATCCTAGAATTCTGTTGGATTTGAATTCCACATAATTCCAGCGCTACCCGAACTTTAAGAACGTGTTGACCTTTCAACGATCGTCGTCTAAACCCAGGATAGGAATTTTTGCTTTATTTTGATAAGTAAATGAATTGTTAACATAGTGAAATCCTAGTTTATTAAAGCCTATTTTGTAATCAAGGATCGTGGGGCGATACCGCAGCAGACGGAAATTGTGCAACGTTTTATCAAAATGCTTCCGACGCCCGACCGCGCTCGGCGATACCAATGTTTGCATCTGTGCGCTTTGCCGCAACCGCTTGCTATTATAGCTATGCCCCGCTAACTCCGACCTGGCTACACGAACCGAAAGGATACGGCGGATTCTACAACCCTAGGCTTGGCTCGTTCGGAAAAACTGCCACATTCTCAGGAGTCAGCAAAGATTTTATTGGCTCAGTTATCGACGGCCTCACTATATTACATGTCTGATAAGACGGCACTCTTTGCTCTATTTTGCTACGTATAAAAGACCCAATTTGAAAGCTTTTATAAACTTTCTTATTAACTTTAGACTTCAAAAATTGAAACTAATTCTAAGTTCTAATTCTTTTACTAGTCTGTCGATCAACTTTCTGATAATTGGAAATTGCAATATTAAAGGTCTAACTTTTACGAATTATATTGGAAACAGACTGTGGGCACCTAAAATTGAACAACTCCCCTCTGGTCGCAAATCAAAAGCTCGTCGGGGCAATTATTGGATTTCTAAAATTATTTCATGAAAGCCGTTTATGCCTGTGGTCCATATAAAATATTTTATTGGCTACGTAAAAAATGCCTCTTTTGTCAAAGTCGAACTGGTGGCCAAATGGTTATAATGAAGATTTATTTGGAGTAAACAAACATTATCGCCTGCTTCAAAAAATCGTTTCTATGAGCGTTAGTTTAAAAAAAAACTGCACACACTTTAACAAAATTTAGTGAAAACCATATATTAGGTTTAAACTCACTAAATAAAGAAAGTGTCTGTAAACGGTTCAAAGTCACAAAGACTACACGGTCGTAGCAGTCAGTGCTACGCCGTAGCTCGTAGCGTAGCAGGACGCGGGAATTTTTACTTTTCGTGAACTACCCGAGTGGGGAAGGGGAACAGTTATATTTTGGTCGTTTTAATCCCGTGGAGGGTCGATCCGGTACACGAAACACTATCGATTTGTAAAAATAAAATTAAAAAATAAAGTACTTTTTTTTAACTCGAATTAATTTACGCATGTGCGAAATTAATTTCTTAAAGCAAACGTCAGTTGGGTGAGTTCAACGAACTGTAGGTAATTATTACACTACGACCGACACCTACCTACAAGGTCATTGACCCGTTTAGTTAAAGATAATAATTTCGTATATGCGTATATAAATTCAAGTTTTAGAAAAAAAGTACCTTATTTATTTATTTTATCTTTACAAATCGATAGTGTTTCATGTACCGAATCGACCCTCCACGGGATTAAAACGACCAAAATTTAACGGTGTATAACTAACAAACTAAGTTTCATGCACCATACACTAAGTACCTGATATATTTTCATTTACTTAAATATATCAAGTACTTTTTGGTATCTCAAAAGTTGAATATCAAATATATTTATGAAATCAAAACTTTAAATCAACGTCTATGGATTTCACAAAGCCGGTTTCAATAAATAATAGCTTCTATAACAGTTGTAGTAAACGTCAATTATACTAAGCTAAGCGAAGCCATATTGATTTCTGATATTTGCACGAAATTCAATCGCTAAAACGAAACCAATTGTACTGATTGTGTAGTGGTTTTTTTAACTTTTTTTTACTAACGTTTCGCATGCTCTGCACTCATGTTTTTCCCGCAACCAGTAACGGGCAAATACTACCGCCTATGGTTGTAGGGAAGATAAATATATTTAACAGCATAGCTATGGCTTTGAATGGAGGTAGGATATGAAAAAGGAAGCTAATGGGGTGTGCAGAGTTCGTAAACGACGATGATTAGTTTTTCCTATGGCAACGCACTGCGCTAGGGATGTTTATTTTGGTTCTTTTTGTAAAACTACCTATAAGCCCTGGCACCTCTCGGGTTTTATGTCAAGTATATATTTTCGCAAGGGCTGCGGGATTGTTTGAAAGTGTCACCGTGGCCCTAGAACGGAAAAGACCAAGGAACACCGGTGAGTTTAAGTCAATTAAAGACCGTCAATAAAAATCTCTAGCAATCACCACACAGCAAAAGGAGTTAATGGATGACTTCACACCAAAAAAAAATACCTTGTAAAAAAGTTTTATCGAAATTAGTTTATTAATATGGCAGTGAAAACAAACCAAACATACAAACTGACAATCAGTTCTAATTATGAAAAAGGTACAGTAAATATTTCTTACATCGGGAAAATTACAAATAATTCGCAGGCGCGTATTCGTGGACACAGCTGGTAAATTCAAGTAGATAAATAATACACACACAATATTGTGCTCAAAGAGCTTGATATGTTTCACAATGACGTTGAAGGTTTTAATCATTTAAAACGATGCCGAAATTAATCATTATTACAATTCCAATTCATTTTTGCAGCATTAAAAGTTATCTGTGCGTTAAACCATCGCTGACCGTATCGCAGGCGAAGCGGTCCGAAGTTATTTCTGTGGTGCAATTTCAATTACTGCAAAAGCATAAATTTTATTTGTATCGTGGCAACAACCTATCGCGTAGTTATCCGTCTATAATGGGATTGTAACTTCGTTCGATGTTCGGGAAATAATTAAAACGAGCTTTCCTGCATATCTCTGTATACCGCAGTTTTTTTTTTTTTTTTGTTCTTTTTTATTTAATTTTAGTACACTTATGAGACGATGTCTATCACATAATCGTATTATTACACTTTTGATTTGACTAATATGCCATTGAAAACTCCTATATCTATTGTGGACGACTTCAAAGACTTTATAAGAATATTTCTCTTGATCTTGCAACGGACACATTCCATCAATACATGCTATACGTCTTTACTTTTTCTACACACCTCACATTAAGGAGAGTCTAATTTTCACATAAGATAAGTAAAGTAGTTTAGTGGAATTTGTACCAATTCACAGCAACATACTCGTAGTATTTTATTGGTAAAGGATTCTTACAAGTCATGTTTATGTTGTGGCCAAATCTTAGAATTGATCATATCATGATATGAGCGAGCCATTTCTTGAAATAGTGCTATTTCAACTGAACGCATGTTTATTTCATGATATGATCAAACGTAGCTGATCATGGGTCTTACTCTCGAGTTTAATTCCGATCGGTCGACATTGGAATTGTGAAGTTAGGTACTCGTGAATTCGATGCTAGCGCCAAATTGCTTTAAAATTGCATGACCACAGGCCAAGCCCAATCCCGATTTTACTTAGTTTCCCAAAAGGGTCACCGAATTTGTCCCTAGCATCAAATTCAAGAGTACCTAACGTCACAATTCCAATGTCGACCGATTGGAATTAAACTCGAGAGTAAGCCCCCATATCGCAAAATAGTTACGTTGTCCAACGGTAGAGTCCACTGTTCCTCTATGTATTCTTGTTTTCTACCAAAAAATATGCTTTTGTTCGACCAAAAATTCTAATTGTGCACTAAGATATGCCATCCTGGATGGTTTTTAAAGAGAGATATGACTCCACCGTCCCCTTCTAACCTAACCTATCTGAGTCAGGATACCCCAAGTCACATTTTTAGTGAAGAAAAAGATTTTTGATTCACATTTCTAAGATCTGGGCAAGACATATACATTATGTCTGTTTATTTTTATTATATTTTTAACTATTATGTAAATAAACGTATTGTTAAGGCAGATCATCGTCAATTTATTTCCAGCAACTGTGGTATTATTATCGGAGCAATAAGACGCAATTTTTCTGTTCTTTAAATGAATTGTAGGAGAAGACGTATTGACCTCTAAGATTATGATTGTTAATATCGCATAATAGATAACTATCTCATGTTAGATATTTCATATTGTTTTCTTAATAAAACCAAATATATCTACTATCAAAAAGTCAGAGTTATAAGGGAATATTGTTCCACACTTCCGAGGATATAATATCTATCTGTATCTATTTTTTAGTGTTACGTGAAGTGACTGCCGACTGACCTCCACAACCTTTGGAAACCCAATATGATGTTATCAGCGAAGGCGCGCGTGCTGCCCTCTATCTGATATAATGTCTTATTTTTATATACTAGTGGGTTGACCTATTCTTCTATACCTATTTGCTTGCGTAACGTTATAGTTTTGCCTTATGATATGAAAGACCTTCAACATAACGCTGCAAAAAAATGTATGAGCAGATGCGTCCAGACCAACTGAAAACTCTTAAATAGATTACTGGTTAATAACACAATAAGTTGCCCCAGCTGGTACTGGCAACATAATAATCAATTATCTTCAGGTGTATCCTTAATCTTCACTTAGTTAAGAAGATTTACAATTAATAGTCTGTCATAAGTACCTGTAGCTGCGGGCAGCTAAGTTCCAATTTAAAATACACACTAAAATTATAAAACTGTGAAAGTACCTCAGTCTGTTTTTCATTGTCATAAAATCAAATAATATATGAATTGAAATAAACTGATGAGCTACTCACGTCAATAGGTGCTAAATTGTCTAATTCTGTATTTTTCTGATGCGTATTACTAATATCTATTCATGATGATATTCACTAAACACTTTTCGTTGTATAAAAATAAAAGTTAAGTGAAAATGTACAAATAGTTATTCAACTAACTCTTTTAGTTTATTAGAACACTACGCCTTAAACTCTCTTATTTGATTCGAAGGTCGAACAAAAAATATAATTGAATTTTCCCGTTAGAAAGATGCCCAGTTATACCGGGATTGGAACTGTGCCCGATAAATGGCGATAAGTTCGCCGCCTATTACATGGCACCTAATAACGTCATCGGTGAACTAGGGGTGTACCGCAGCCCGCTTCTGCCTCATATTTCAGGGGTCACAAACATGTCGGCCCGAATATACTGATGTTGTTTTGATGGAACACTTCGAAAAACTTCCGAAACTTTGTGATGCTTTCGCTAAAATATGTTGCTAATGTCGTTGAGTGCATAAAAACGCCTCGGAAAATGATGAGCAGTTCACTAAAACGCTGAAATAATCTATCGCTTGCGCTACGTCGCAGTTCACTTTAAGATAGTGCAAACTATTTTATTAAAAATGTTTCTAAGAAAAGAGTCAGGCGATGTAAAGGAGTCACTTTGAAACTCGACGTTATAGGAAGTATAATGAAAATATTGTAGCCACGCTAGCTAAGCTATGATCGATTGCCGTCATGCAGGGCCGGTATTGCATGGATCATGCCAGCATCGTCGGTTACATTAGATTGCGTTTGATACCGCCGTGTTGATAGCAGATTGATTCTAGATGGATAATGTGGATGGTTTCTAATGGATTCTGTTTTCGATGGTTTTCTATAATTTTAACGAAATATTTGCGTTACAAAAAGCGTAAATTCCAAGAAAAATTACAGGTTAAGTGAAAGACAAAAAATAATTCGATTCTAGTAGATTTTCCAAATCCCAAAAAAGTATTTTTCGGAAACAAATTTACTATTTTCTGATTTATTTCTATACCTGTGCCTGTTGTTTATGCCAAATTCTGGGAGGTACCATGAATTTTTTTCCTTAAGAGCATCGAAATATACGTTTTTTGCAACAAAAACCGCCGTATATTTTATTCGGTAACTTAGAAGTTTTATGTTATGTGGTCTCTTGAAGTTGTGAAAACGTCAAGAGACCACATATCTTCAAACAGAAGTTAAATTCGATAGCTCCATGCGTTACCGAGATAAAAAGGTCTTGACAGACCGACAAACCAACAACCAAGTACTCCTATAGGATGTGAGGGTTCCGTATATATTCCTTTTGAGGTACGAAATCCTCTAAAGAATACACGTAAGAACAAAAGATTATGCATCTAAAATTATAAAGATTAAGAGTTTGTAGACTAATCTCAGGAATTACTGTTTCGAAAAGATAAACTGTTTTAGTGTTGGCTATAGCTATTTACCGAAGAAGTTTTATAGACTATATATCTATATATATTTATATTACGTTACAATAAAAAGAAGCGGATCAGTATCAAAAGACGCGGAGAAACCGTGGGTGACATCTAGTGGTGTTATAATATAATATAATAATATCACACACACTATCACACAACATCGTCTAGTCCCAAGCTAAGCAGAGCTTGTGTTATGGGTACTAGACGACTGATAAACATACTTATATATTTCAAAATACATACATATTATAGATAAATTACACCCAGACACAGAACAAATGATCGTGCTCATCACATAAACATTTGTCCTGGGTGGGAATCGAACCCACGACCTCCGGCATAGCAGTCAGGGCCACTAACCACTGGACCAACAGGTCAATCGAAATAATGCCGGTCTGTTACTGCCCCACTGTAAAGGTCGTTTTTAGGGTTTCATATAAAGGGTAAAAACGGGACCATAATACTAAAACTTCACTGCCTGTCCGTCTGTTCATCTGTCCGTCTGTCAGTCTGTCACCAGGCTGTATCTCAAGAACCGTGATAGCTAGACAGTTGAAATTTTCATAAATTATGTATTTCTGTTGCCGCTATACTAAAAACGAAATAAAATAAATACTTAAGGGGGGTTTCCATACAACAAACGCGCTAGTTTTGCCCTTTTTTGCGCGACATCAATAATGGCAACAGGTAGGCACTTGAAATATTTACAAAATACTCCGTTGTATTTTTACTTTAATAATAAATAATGAAATTAAAATAAATATTTATTTCCCATACAAAAAAAGCCATTTTTTGCCTATTATGTTGTTGGTTACCTAGTCAATGGTTCGGAACCCTTCGTGCATGAGTCCGACTCTCACTTGGCCGGTTTTATTTATTATTGATTGGCGCGTTCAAAGAAACTAACTCTTCGGCTTTATTATAGATCGGCTCGCGTTAAACTACTACCTTACTTGTTAGTAAACGAGGATGTACTTAGTCGACGATAGTGTGTACTATTTTCATGCAAAGAAACACAATTCACCCAAGCGTCATGATAAATGCTTGATTTATAATGATGCCTGTTTAGTAATTGTGGTTTCATCACAATGTTTTCCCCAACCGATGTCAGTTACGTCTAAGATAAACTTAGATTATACATATGAATATAAAAAAGTCATGTGGGTACTTGTATCGGGTTTAAATCCAAAACCTGACAATAAGTATTTCATGATAGATTTCGAATAGTAGGGATATAATGTAGACCACTGCACTCGAACTCGATCCATGTGCGTAGATTTACATAGTACAAAATCTTTACACGAAAAAATAACGTACTAGATAATATACTGTTCTTCTTACACACTCCTTCATTACTTACACACATATTGCAAGTAAGGGAGAGGAATCGCAATAAAAATCGTAATGATACCGCAATAACGAACTCACCATAACTGCCGAGAAGAATTGATAAGGAAAATATAGGGAAAGCGTTACATATGGGTAGCACATGCTCGAGGGAACCCTTATTGGATGGGGCGTGCTGCCTTAAAAGATTCATGGATTCCTATAGAGAGGAATGTTTCTGTATTTAAATATTCCGAGAGAACGTAGAATGAGGAATTGGAATTTGGAGGAGGATGTAGCACGAGTATGAAAAAATCGATAGCATTCAATATCTCGGTAAATAAAGGGCGCTTAGGACGTATTAAGTTAACTTAGGAGATTATTATTCCTTGCCAACACGTAGGCGAAATAATGAGGTGTTAATCTGGGGTTGGTCTACACCTGAATGTAAAATATCCTGTCCTACTAATATTATAAACTAGCTTCTACCAGCAGCTTTGTCCGCATGAAACTAGGAAATATATAGCCTAGGCCACTCAGTGATAAAGTAGCATTATACTGGTAAAAGAATTTTTAAATCGGTTCGGTAGTTTTTGAGTTTATTCATTACTAATAAAAATACAAATCTTACCTCTTTATAATATTAATATAGACTAGTATAGATGTAGAAGTATAGATGTCAAAATGTTCAGGCACGCTTAGATATTTGGATGTTTATAAAAACAATTACGTAAACCTTAGAACATGGATTGATAAACCATAACCTGGTTTAAAATATAGGATAATTTTAATTTCAATAGTACTTTCTGATTTTTTTTTTATACTTTCTCATATGGTATTTTTGCTACCTCGCGGGTGCAGGCACTCCAAAAGCTAGCATTATATCAGTTTGTACTCCGTCCTTGAGGTTTTACTTGTGTGACTTCCATATGAGTAAGTATTTCCAGTAAATATATCGGAAAATCATTAGATAGACCTCCAGGCACGTGCCAAGTCAATTTAAAGCCGTTGAGTTTAACTTTAATTGAAATATTTAGTTAAATGTCTTTGTGGGTATAATTGTACCATTGTATTGCATGAACAACAAAGATTTAAAGGCTCTCAGACTACCAAATATATAAGTTCCAAAGAATTCAATTACACAATTTTTCTCATGGCATAAAAAATCAAGAAGTGGCAAACAAGCCTTGGCGTTTAAAACTTTCTAAATGTAAAATGCCAGAGAAAATGGCGAAGCGTCATTTTTGTTATTCATCGACAGTTCATTCATCTCCAGTGAAACATTGACAGATCCATTATAACTACGAACAATGGTAGCGGCACCATACAAATTTGTAAGGACCGTTTTTCATAATACGACGCTAAAGCGTCGAATAGCTGCGATAATACAGCGTTTTGTTGTTACCGAATTGTATTCAATCTTTGATAGCATTTACTTTGACGCAGAAAATGTTAATAAACGCCACATGATTTAACTGTAGCTATTTATCATTCCCGCCCTTAAAATAAAACGCTTCTAATTAATCTTCCATTTCATTATTGTAAATAACGAGCATGTGTTCGGCTTAAATCTAAGAGTAGATATTAACGTTCTGTACACAAAATATTGTATAAACAGTGTCACCGATATGGAAACGAAATAATCAACAACGCCGTTTAATATCGTCACGAGACCGACCTCTTTCGACCCTTTTGTTATTTACATCCCTGATTATAATCGAAGTAAATGTTCTTCCATAACATGGTTCACTTCCAAAACATACTTATATCAAAGTTACTCTAGAAATATTTTTCTAAATAGTCATTAAAAACTTTCATTCAATCAGTGACATTGTTGTAAACTTTTACAAAAAAGTGCACCAAAAAGAATAAGAACTAAAATAAAAACACCAAACTTGCAAAGCAAAAATATAAAGTTGCGCGGTATCTCTTGATCCGTTTAAACTAATAAAAAGTTATTATAAAACAAAAGTGTATTTAAGCACGATTGCATGCATTACCTCGTTGACGGTTGCAGCGTCGGAAGCCACCACCCGCGGATATTATTTTGTTGCAACACGAGAGGGCGCGAGGGAGACGGCGAGAAAAGCTCCTTAACAACTTTTTAAAGGGAGCACTCGGATGGAGCGAGCGCAGCGCGAGCCGCGGGTACCGGCGATTCATTAAGAGCGAGCGTGGAGGCTGCGATGGGCGACCTCCCCCCGCGCCTTCACTCGGCCCCAGCGCGCAGGCGTCCCACCGCCCTCCAATCGCGGCCCTGTTGCTTCTGACGGCCGCACAACGTCAAAACGTAAACGCTATGAATACGTTTAATCGCCGCTGAATCTTCCGACAATCGCGATGATCTACGTTTAGATTAGGAAAACTTTTGCGGGAAGCGACAGATGCATTGTGCTCGCGAGACGCTACTCCGCTCGACTGGCCAAGACGTTTGGCGCGCAATTGAGATTATAAAATGACTCCTTGCAATTTAATAGACCGAAAAAGTATTTAATCGTTGGCCTATTGATTTTTTTTTTTGCGTTTACTTAATATGACAAATATTTCGTAAAGACGCAACAAAATATTTTTAATTTACATGATGTTCATTCTTTTAAAAAAGTATTTGTATTTTACACAATGTTCATGCAAGTGTAAGTTCTAACAGCCGTAATGAAGTCACATTAAATCTGGCAGTGAATCTAAGCTCAGGCTAGTTAAAAAACATAAAACCCGCTCGTTGGCTGACTGTAACCCGCTGAACCTCCATCAGGGCCGTACAAGCTAAATCTAAATCCCTTAAATACGCTACCCAGATATTTATGGCAGGGCTAATAGCGCCAGTTAAGCCGAAGACCAGGCGTACCAACGATATTTTTGAAGATAAATGCAAAACGGCTGTTTCTTCAAAAGTACCTAATCCTGCATAATTAAAACAAATTGACAAATGACACGACAGATTTTCAAGCCCACAAAGTTTTGTTTAAAAAATCTTGTTTTTACAAAAATTCATTTAAATGTGAATGATGTATTAGCTGAATATCTTTTTTGATCATTTTCTTAGTTCGCCTTAATTATAAGCTCCGCTGTCTTTTCTTTAAGAAAAATAATCAGATGAATGAATACCCTTGAGCATTCCAGACTCGTCCTTTGAGAAAAGATTTCTCAGATAAAGAGAAATGTGTACCTTCGCAAAAGTATGACGCCGAATAAAACGATTCAAAAGAATTCTTTAAACATCACTTATATTATAAAACAAGATAAATAAAAATATGAATAGGATAAATGTATAATAATATTATAATTTATAACGTTTCCATGTTATCAGTGTACTTAGTATTTTGATCGTCCTGTATGAAATAAATTAAATTGGGTTAGTATATGTTACCGTATCTATATATATGTTATCGGCAATCTGTAAAATTCTGTATTCTAAACAATACCTAGGCAATATATATAGAATACCTAAAACGTGTAGGTAATGTATGAAATATTTATATTTTGTAGTTTGCATAAATATTCTATAGAACACCGAATGCGCAACCAGTAAAGTGTGTAAAAGACGAAAGCAGGGAAGGTGATAATAATATTAGGTTACCACAAAACGGACAGGTTAGGTGAAAAGGATCAGAGTACTTATAAACAAATTACATTATGTTACTTATAGCTAGAAGTATTTTTAATTACACGTTTTTTTTTATTATGTGTAAGTATTCAGGTCCTATTTCTTTTCGCGAGGTTTAAAATAAAGCTCCTATTTCCGGGTGGTTATAAAAATAGCCACGAATATTCAGGCGGGAGGTTAAGCCACGAATATTCAGGCCTTAGCCTTCTAACTTAAACTGTCCGAGGGTACCCTAAAGTTACATCAATTACTAACCTCCTTCGTTTCTACATAAATTGACTTTAAGTAACATCATACATGTTCTACACATGTTTTATTTGCAATTTCTGTAACTTTATAGGTAGGTCGGTTAGTATTGATAAATATACACCAAACAATATTTATGTTACACGTTTAATTTTTTCTTTGATCCTTTCATTGATTTTGTTTTTAAGTTTTTTAATACTTTATAAGGTTTTTCCAAAAAAAAAAAAAATATTGCGCTGAAAATTAGAAAATTTTAAAAACAAAACATCTATTTATATATCTATCGAGTCAGCTAGTTTTAAATAGTAATGTCAATGTATAAACTAGGTTAAACTGAACTGATAAAGGAAATATTCGACAAACCTAAATTGATAACAGGCAAGGTTACATACAGCCTAAGGACAAATTAAATATCTGCTCTTTATAATTAGATGAATGAGACAGAGATTTTTAGAAGGAGAAATGGGTGTCCTTTTCTCATCAGTGGAAATCAAAGTAGGTAGTTTGGGGGTATGGTGGAACAGAGAGTAAAGTCCCACATACCTCCGTTGAAAAGGGAGGATCCTCCGACCAGACGGGTGTTGTGTCTGGTGGGCTACTGCCCGATAGATGATTTCGGGTTTGTTCTATATGTTCCAATCGCGCCACGAATCTTACTTGCGCGATGCAGGATTAGTTCCTTTTGTGACGACATGGATGTCGCTACATCACTCCCCTCCGGAGATCGGAGATCGATGGTTCTTGATGCTTCTTGAGGCGTCGTGATGCGTGCCAGGCCAATGGAGGTTGGTTCCAGTGAGTCGGAACCGGATTCCGCATAGTTCTCGGTGAGTCGGAACTGTCTGCGATGATGCCCCAGTGAGTCGGGGTGGTGCTATCCCAGTGAGTCGGGATAAATTGCTGCAGGCTCCAGTGAGTCGGAGTAGTGCGGCTGGCTCCAGTGAGTCGGAGCGGTGCTATGCGACGTAGGGCTTGACTGCTGCCGTCGACCAGGAGAAAGCTCTTCATATGGCTGGCCGAAGGTGTAAGTGCTTAGCCAAGGTCGCTGATGAGGCTGAGGGTGATGACCAGGTATGACCAAGTAGTCATGCTGGTGGTCAGGATACCCATATAGCCGTGGGTGCTGGCTGTATGGCTCGCTGCTCGAAGTCTTGAGGAAGTGATGATGACGTTACGAAGTAGTAGCTGCACGAAGGCTGCGCTGACGTTCTTTGTCGAGGGTCACCAGTTTGGGGGTATGGTGGAACAGAGAGTAAAGTCCCACATACCTCCGTCGAAAAGGGAGGATCCTCCGACCAGACGGGTGTTGTGTCTGGTGGGCTACTGCCCGATAGATGATTTCGGGTTTGTTCTATATGTTCCAATCGCGCCACGAATCTTACTTGCGCGATGCAGGATTAGTTCTTTTTGTGACGACATGGATGTCGCTACAGTAGGTAAAAAAATAGGTACAAATAATTCAGAGCAAATCTTAAGCAGCAAATAGTTTGCGGAATAAAATTTAAGTATTTTTTTCATTTATTTTGATTTGGTAGATTATAATGAGATATTCTTTTATCATTTAAATAATAATATAAAATAAATAAGCCATTATATAGATACATCGAAATAATTTTGAATTAAAAGTTTACCTACGAGTACATTTGGCGAATTAGCTTATACAAACTTGACATACCTAAAAATTATAAAATTAACCCTATCAATGTACCTACCATCTATGGCAGGCAAAACCTAAATGAGGTCACCGCTCGAGAGCTCATAGAGAGTATCACAAAAAAAAGAATAAACCTCTATGGAGAGTGGTCGGCCAAGTCAATCTACTTTCATCATTCATAGAACGATTAATTTAGTTTTGAAAATAATGAAAACCATGATATATCCCTACCAACAATGGATAAATCGTAATAGGTATAGTTACCTACGGTTCACTGTAAATTCAGTTTTACTTTCCCTTTTAGACATCTGTTATTGTAAATGATAAATGATATTTATTTTGCAAAACACTTTTACACGTCAATTTTTTTTCGTCAGTTTAAACTAGACGAGGCCGGTGCTTCCTAGCTGATTACCATGAGAAGAAACATCGAAACAAACTCAGGGATCAAAGTCTCTTTTAAATTCCATACACAAACATGTAATGATCAAATCATATGAGAACCATGCAGATTGAAGTCTGAAATGGTTTTTTGAAGAAAGAACCACACAGTTCTGAGTGGGCCTGTCTGTCACTGACTGCAGTTCAAGCATTTGTCAGTATTCGTGTAGCTCGACTCAGGAGCTCAACGACTTGACGAACAAAAAGTACTCATAACTATCAGACAATATGTTAAAATTAAAGAAAAGGAAAAAGTAATGCACATAGTCCCCTAACAATATGGGCAAATAAGAACTGAAATGACAACAATTATAGTGAGTACTGGAGCACGTCAATCCCAAACCGTTTTGTCCTCGAGATACTCTTTTACAGTATAAAAAGCCTTCTGGCTAAGTTTTCGTTTTAAATTTCTTATAGTCCGACTCGTAATTGCCCGGTTTTTTTTAAATAGGTATTCATCACATACCTTCTCCCATTCTAAGCAAAGCGAAAGGGAATGTCAAACTTTTACTGACTAAAGCCCATCTGTATTCTTTCAGCTACTCTTTGCGTTCCAGGGTCACGTAAACGCCTCTTTCGAATAGTCTCGCAACCAGTTTGATCTGACAATATGTTAATATAACATCATGTTATCTTCCGAAGGGGTGGCAGAGATGTAACTACAGTATATTTCGCTTTTAAACGAAAAACAGCCAAATCCCAACTCAGCTTAACGATCAAGATCTGTTAATCAACTTTCTCTTAACTTTAAACCTTAATTCTTTATTGGACACAAAAACATAACAAAATATATGGAAATATAGACAGTTCATGTACAAAGGCGAGCTTAACTCAGCAATGAGTTTTCTCGCAGCAAACCTTTGAGTTATAGAGAGAGAACATATTCGAGGGCAGGATCCTGTGCACAATATAAACCTACACAACTCAGTCTTATACCTATATAATTATATTATACATAAGTCTATATATATAAAAATATTATACATACTAATACATACTTTGTCAAAAATTTCCAATTTTTTTTTAATATATATAAACTAGTACTTGAATGCTATCCCACCTGATGGTAAGCAGTGATGCAATCGTTGATAGTGAGGCGCACTAGTTTATTAAGAGCCTAATACCTAACCTAGTTTATGCCTAGTTTATGTTCATTAATGAGAATGATACATAACCATAGAATTGACAATAGCTAAGTGTAACAAAATCCTTTCATAACTCTTATGTACTTATCAAAGCCTTATTAGGTGTAGCATGTACTCCTTCGCTTCGTCATTAATCTTTGTCAAAACTTTACAAATTGGAAACCATTACCTTTAGTAAATTATTTCCAGTGTCTTCAAAATTGATTAATTAATCATTATTCCGCACACTACCGATTACTGTCCATGATTTCGTCAAAATGTCTCACTAAAAATGACAATGTTGGATTTGCAGAGATTAGGCCCTTGTATTGCAAATTGCAAGCAATTAGAGAAAAATCAATAAGCTGTAGAGTAAATAACAATAAAAAACCGGGCAAGTGCGAGTCGGACTTGCACACTGAGAGTTCCGAACAAACCTGTCTATGAAAACAGGTCAATTCCCGAATCGACTATCGAAAAATTTTCCAAGTCGCATTTTTGTGACGTAATTACAAATTTACAGTTTTTAGATTTTTTCCTAAACTTGTGCTATAAGACCTTGCTTCATGCCAAATTTCAACATGCTAAGTGAACGGGAAGTACCCTATGAATTTTGATTCCTTTGAGAGTGTCGAAATTTACTTTTTTGGGATATATACGGCCGTATCTTTATTTTTCGTTAACATAGAATTGATTGATTTTTTTACAGCTTCAAGGGACCGCAGACCTCAGTTATGGGTTAAATTTCAATTCGATACCTCCACGCGTTCCCGAGATAAAGGGCCTTGACAGACAGACAGACGGACAACAAAGTGATCCTATAAAGGTTCCGCTTTTTCCTATAAAGGTACGGAACCCGAAAAAAGGCTTTTCAGCAATAAAATGTTTAATCTCGAAATAGACAGGAGTTATGCCAAATCGCAATCAGTTCATTATTTCTGTCTCCAAAACTAAGAGCTTTGTATATATATTTAGAAGCCCATCATTTCCAATATGTGACGTTCACACATCCGTATCGTATCGATTTGCTTGAAAAGCAATTCTCGTTTCTATATAGTATTTGCCAAACATTATATCAATAAGGTACCTATGTGGTTACCCGCATACTATGCGAAATGAAATCACGTAACCACATGCGAACGTTATATTTAGTTTGCAATAGCTAGACAACTTGTAAGCCGACACGTGTATGCAAAAACAAATAAATCCTCTTTCTACCTAACTAGCACAGAATTGTTTACTTACATAAATATCTGTTTACTGCTTTCACTCTTCCAGTGAATGAACTGAACTAAAGACATTAAAAGGGTGGGTCGTAAGCACAGGTGTGTAAAATCAAATGTAGACGTCTAAATAACTATTGGGTCGAAACACATTTGCTTAATCCTCTGTACTGGATGTACTATAGTCAACCCGCTGGTGGATATATTTTGGTAATTAAATTAATCTTATAATCTCAGAGATAATGTGGAATTTCCAAATTTCACAGAGTTCGTTCAGGCTTTTCTATAACAAAGATATTCTTCGAAATCTCTGTGAATTTTGGAAATACGAGGCTGGAACTCGTAAACGTGAATTCATTCGTAAGCCGGCGAATGCTTTAAACGTAGGCCGTCAAATATTTAGAGCACAGCTTCAGCAACTCCTACACACAAAGCCTCGGAGAGTTCCATTGAACCACTTTACCTGTACTTGCGGTAATTTGTACTCTGACTTCAGAAATTGGATCTCTGCAAATAGTTAAACACTAAACCTGTCGAGAAATTAATTCACCTCATCCTGATTGTACGAGAAACAGTTCGATGAGGTTTCGTTGAACGACTTTGACTTTACAAAGACACCGGTTTGTGGGTACAAACTAAAGCGATCAAGAAACGCTCAACATGTAGAAAGTCGTTTGAACGCGATAGCAGACTTACGTTTAGATATAATTTTTTACTGGAATGCGAGAGCGGACATCGAAAGGGACCAATAAAATATGCAGATTTGACTGCGGCCGTATTTTTCTCGGTGTAATCTGCATTATTCAGGCTTTGTCACGAACTTCGACAGTTTAACAGCGTTTATCTCTCGCCTTGCAAATTGAGCTACGACTTTAAGACAAACGGGAGTCACTTTCATTATCATAATGGACCTCGGCCGATTCTTTGTTGGTGAGCCGAGGATGGATTCTAGTTGACGTTTTACGAGACGTTCTTTTATCTTTTATACCTGGCTTTTGTTTATTTCTTTTCGAACATTCTTTATTACCTAATTTAAGAACACGAAATATCTGTTTTCAGATGATGTTTAGAAGAAAGTAATTCGGTTTGACGTGGTTCAATAAGTATTTGTTTTGTTTTGTATCTAGTAATTATTGCCATATTCAAACATGATTTCCAAATTTTAATTGATTTGCAAAATAGTAATTGGGATTGGCTTAATTCCCATAAATATTGCGGATACTAAGCGAAAGGTCTCTTTCCCTTCGGGCAAACCACCGAACCACCCCGCGTGGAGTAGTATAATAGAAACCCGCATGCACCAAAACAAAATTTCCATTACCAATTCAATAGGGAATCAATTCAACTCTATATAATTAATACATCGGATATCTTCAAAGAAGTTCTCACATGAACATGTTTCACGGCAAAAGCTTTACCAATGTAAGTAGTAATTTACCCATGACCATTGGAACGGGGAGCTTTCCCTGCTCCAACAGAACGGCAAGGAACGGCCGAGTGTCCACTAGACCAACACTAATCGCTGATAGAGTACGCGCTTGCCAGCGATTGGACTATTGATTCGCTACCATCTACAGGCCGATCCGACGTAAATATGTAGGTAGTGTATGGCAGTACGCCATAAATTGATGGCTTAATTTGTATACTTGGCTGTATGCAACACGGTTATACGAATATTGTACTCCTCGTATGTTTCGTTTTAATAACCCTGAATATAATGAAAGTTTTCGTCAACACGAGTTTGTCGGCCCATGGAAAATTGTTCACGCTGGTGAAATATTTTTCACTCAGCTGAACTATTGCACTGATACTGAGGCTAACAGTTTAGTATAGATTAAAACAGTTTTCACTTTAAAGTTTTCTCTCATATATAACGACATGGCAGTAACACACCATATTACTTACTTTAATCTTTGTAGACTTTTCGATTTCACAGATCCAAATATATAACAATAAGATACTTACCATACTCTATTTTTTCCAAAACTTTCACCCCTCAATTCACAGCAATACACAATGCAACGCTAAACTCCCTCGGCCAATATTTCATATCATAAGTTCCCTCTCTCAAGGTCCGTGATATTGGAAGGGCTAGTCGGAGGTCAAACTAATCGTCGATGACTCGTGCAACGGCACGGCACGCAGCGATTTATGACGTCTGTGGACACCCTTCGCGTAGCCTAAACCCTTGTGTACACAGTATACACATCTCCCTTGTAATTTTACGTTCAATGTTGTGTCTACATTAGTTCTTAGCGTGAGTTTATTGAAGGTTTCGTAAAGTCAGTTTTTGGTGCTACTGGGTTGTGGTCGATCGACATCGACTTTGATTACCTTTAATCTAATCGAAGGTTAATTAATAAATAAAATAATAAATCATTCAAGTCTTCAATATCAATTGAAGACTTAGGACTATGTTAGTATCACTTCTCACTGCACAATAATACTTTGCGCTGTTCTGTGGCACCTGTCAGCGAAAGTGGTGGAACACCACGCCCTGCGGCCCAAAGTCTTGTTTCAAAATGAGGGGCAAGAAAATGATTAGGACTTAAACCATGAACGCGTTCAAATTGACCTTACGGTGCGTCTCTAGCAACTATACCCTCATTGCATACTTCGTATTTTAGTGCACTTACTCCAAGATATCTTTCATTTTGTGCTGAGGGACACGTAGACTCACGCCAGGAGTTCCAAGAGAATTACCGTAGCGATTCCTGTTCATTTGAATTCTATAAACAAAAACATCTCAACAAAACAAAAACATCTTAATCCGAAGCCTGTGCCGGACAAAGCAAATTGTCCAGCACAGGCTTCGGATTAGAAGCTCCAAACGCGTACGCGGATTGATGAACGAGCGTCAGCGCCATACCCACTCTGAATCAACAAGCTCTAATAAAGGTGTTATTCTATTAGCGGTAGTGATCGCCAAACCATGAAGGTTTTCGAGAGTGCAACATTTTTAACTTTTTGACCATCGCTGTCTCTGAGGCTCTCTTCACCTCGATCGATATCATCAATAGACCACAATTTAGATGCAGCTTTAGTATTCTTTTGACTGTCGTGAAAAATTATAGCTTTTAGTGTGGTTCAATCCAGTAACAATGCGTTGCACGTACCTTCCACTATTGATGCCGAAGCTACATAAGCACTCGGGGGTACTCGTAGGTACATGAAGACGGCCATTGTTGGAGTTTAGGTTTCTCTTATAACATGGTAAAGAATTCTATAACGTGCAAATGAAAAAATAAAAACCTTTAAAGGTGTTATTGTACTCCCCATTATAAATATATTGTAAGTATGAAATAAACTTCGAAAAATATCACCAACCTGTACAATATTTTAGGTACCAAAATTGAAACAGACCTAAATGATAATTTTTGGGATTCCGTACCTCAGTCGGCAAAAACGTAAAAAAAAAAAGGCATATAGAATCACTTTGTTGTCCATGTGTCTAAACCGTTTTTCTCAGGAGTGCGAAGAAGTATTTAGCTGAAATTATGTATAAAATACGGTCTGTTAATGCTTTGAACACTGAAAAATTAAACTTCTAGATTAACGTAATCGAAAGATAAGATCGTATACGCCCCTTTATGGCGCATATTTTGCCTCTCACAATTAGGAAATCATAACATACAGAAGTTTCAAAGCAAAAAACCGTAAACTTCAACAAAATAATTCGTTTTTTTTTTTTCGATTCGAAAAGATCTTCGAAAATCAAATCGGGTATCGAACTATTTACCTACATATGTACCTACAAGTCCGACTCGTACTTGGCTGGTTATTTTAATCGCAATTCCAGAACCAAGTAGATTTACAAATAAACACTGCAGGGTTTAACTAGTTAACTAAATCTTGAATGCATTCCTTCACTCATTCTACAACCAATCAAGTTTAATCGGCATCCTCCCATCTCAGAAGCATTCCTTGCAATCAAACGCCGATGAGACTAGTACCTACTTTAAAGTCCCATCAGAGCTTACAGGGCTCACAGCTGTACAACTCGCAGTCACAAATAACAATAGAGAGCTCAGTTCACGATCCGAAGTTCCGAACAAGTACGTTATAAATCTCGGCAAATCCTATACGTTTTGTTAGGCAATTTATAGTACAAACTGTCGAACAATGTAAGTATTCTGACACTCACTGATTGGTAAATTGACCGATCCATCAGTCTGACAAATGGTTTACAATGAATAGAGTATATGCGAGATTGTTAAACGACTCCGTCCGGCCACATGCGGTTCGCAAACAGGAAAATACCCACCTTTACAATATTTTTAGCTTCGTTCGCTTGAGACGGTGTTCATTGTGAATGTTCCTTGGAAGATCTTATATGGTAACGCTTTTTTACTTACTTTTGTGACTTTAGTAGATATTCAAAGCTATATCAAAGCACCAAACTGTGCTGGGTGGATTACGCCCAATTCCCTCTCAAAATAAAAGTATATTTTTCAAATCAACCATTTACAGGCACTTTTAAATTGTCAAGCGACTAACCGATGTCAGTCACTAAAAGAAAAAGATGTTGAATTCCAAGGACACTTTTTTAAATAAATATTTACAAAATTATGGGTGTAACCATAAAGTAACTATTTATTGATGGAACAAGACGTGCACGTTAAAAGCGTCCAGAGTAAAACAAAAACCATTCAAAGAACAAATACTAAAATAAACCGCTAAGAGATGACCAGTTCCAAATGATGGCGCCCGTTCACGAACATGACACATGCGCTAGCACCATTCTGCTCAATCACTTTGAACGAAACCAAATAAAATCCAGCACATGTGCCGCTATCGAGAAGACGTTTGAGTTTGGTACCCTCCCAACTGCTAGCGCAGAAATAAAGAATGAGAACATTATAAGGCTAATTAATTGATTATGCTTATATTGATTATGCTTATTGATACTAGTTTAATTACAGGATTATGTTATTTACTTAGATTTAGTAGTATTTATTTAGTGTATTTTGTTTTACGTACGCAGTTTGAGTAGAGTTAAATTAGTTTAAGTAGTGCCCATTTAGTTTAATCTGTTCTTTTTGCCCTTTGTATTATAGTTTTGTATTGTCTTCACTGTATCTCTTTTTTGTTGGTTATCCGTGGAAACGTTGTGGATTGTACATTTACCTACTCTGTATACTATCTTTAGATGTAACATAAATTGTACAATTGTTTGTTTTCCCTAATAAATAAAATAAAATAAAAATAAAATAAAATTATAATATCAAAAAATACTGTAAGGGACCGCAAACTTGGGTTTACTCAGTAGACAAATCTGCACAACCTTCCAAAAGATTTTTTTCCGGAAACGAAAAAGAGATCGGCCTCTCCATACAAAATGTCCAATCAAGTTTATAGTTCTGTATGTAGAGGCCGATTTTTTATTTATTTAAGTAAACGTCAGCTGGACGAGTTCAATGACCTGTGGGTAGTTAGTACGCAACGACCGACAACTGCCTTAATTTTGTACATGCGTACAAAATTAAGGCAGTATAATAGTAGTATAATATTAATTCCAAGTTTAGAAAAAAAGTACTTTATTGTTTTATTATATCTTTACAAATCGATAGTGTTTCATGTAACGGATCGACCTTCCATGGGATTAAAACGATCAAAATTTAATGGTTTATACGACATGTCTCGTAGGTACTGATACCATCAAAAACATACATTTCGATTCAAAGCCTCCCTTTGATCAGCTTCACCTAACAATAATACAAAGCCTCAATTAGAGGAAACTATTTTGCTGTGAATGGTTTCCCTAAACTGCTATCACATCAAAACATGTGTTGTGAATTTCTAAGAAAATACCTAAAGCAAGCAGGCTAATAGTAATCATCTCATTAGTTTCAATGTTTTACTTCAAGTAATTGTGAGCCTTCTCTACGCCTACACAACAAACAAGTGGCCTTTTTTCAGTAGTCTGACAAACCATTCTATTATCTGCCTTTACTACTACGCTACAGATGTTTAATATTAACTGGAGATTTGCTAACGCTCAAACACAACAAACAACAACACAAAACAATTTACGATAATTAGTATTTGTTATACTAAATACCAGCTTCTGCCAGCGGCCAAGGTCGGTTTCTCCATACAAACTTCCAACCCCCGTTTTACCCCATTAGGGTTGGAGTTTCGTAAAATCCAGTTCTTAGCGGACGTCTACACCCTATAAGGAACCTACCTACCTAAGTTTGTAGGTGTTATAGTTTCTGAGATTTCGTGTTTAATCAGTGAGTGTTATTTCGTTTTTTTAAATATTATATAGATTTACCTAAATATACTTCAACTGTTAGTGTAAAGAGTAATCTATAATAATATTATAAAGAGGAAAGATATATATTTTTGGGAAGATGAAAGATTGGTATTATTGTTTATAATGAAAAAGCTCAAAAGCTACTGGACTTATTTAAAAATTTCTTTCACTAGTAGAATGTTACTTTATCACTGAGTGCATATTTTCTACTTTCACTGGTGGTAGTTAAAATCATCATAATGACAAATTCCGCCCTTGGGTGGGGCGGGAGATAGTGTCAGACTCTTACTGACTAAAAACCTACCCTGTTCCATTCATTGCCTTCGGTCCAGAGCCCCGGGGACTTACACTGGTAGAATCTGGTCGTTTATAAGTTGAATTTCCACTTTTCATACACGATTGCGTATTTGGGTTTATCAGTTTTACAAACCTAATTAAAATACTCAGATTATAATTAATATAGAAGCATTTTCAAATATAAAAGTATTGCTCCGCAATTAACCCACATTATTATTATTTTATTAGCTACCTAACTCAAATAAAATACCAAAAATAACACATTAAAAACGAGCAAATAACCAGACGTAGCTCTTAGTAGCCGCTTAGTCGCGTAGGCGTAGGTATTAGCTCCAAAATCTCGTAACCTCGTAGGTCAAGATAGCGTAGGCCGTAGCCGCCGTAGCCACGCTACGCCAGCAACTAATCACAGGCTTAGTCATTTTAACCCTAGTCGTGTTCTTGCGGCTCCTATTAAGATACTGATGTTCAACTTGTACTTTGCATGTAGATATAAGATCTAAAACCGCAGTAGGAGACGTTTACTACACTTTTCAAAGTCCCAGATATATATCGCAGGTATTTTCTTTCATTGTAACGTAAATAGCCTTACTCTTAATTTTTTTAAGCAATCTAGGTAATTTTTTAAGTAGGTAGGTTTGTAAACAATATTATATAAGCTACAAAATACGAAAGTTCCAATGCTAAAAACTAAAACATAAAACAGATTAAAAAACGAAGACTTTAAACTGCAAGTATCAAATCTCATCAAGCCCCATAATACTTTATTCCAACAAATATTAGAAATGCTTGTACGTTAATTAAAAGCTGAAGAATCGAGTTCAACGACACATCCTCGATGAGAAAGATTAAGTACCCAATTCCACATTAATAAAGTCTTAATGAAAAGAACCGAAGGGTCTGGTAAAGTGACTGAAAAACTTTGAATCTCAGATTTGTAACAAAAAAATGTGACAAGTCATCAAATCTACATATTTTATTAGAGTTTCCCTCGCCGACTGCGACCCTCTGTCGGTCGGGACTGTTCTCTCTAGTGATGCACTTACGTGTCGTAGAAGACGTATCGATGTTTAACTTACATCTATTCTATCTGTCGAAGGAAATCCCTTAATTGATAAACATTTACTACCAATTTTTCTGGCAAGAAAAAGTCACTTCCAAATTATTTATATTTTTTTGTTAAATAAAAAAAAAGTTTAGGTTCATAGTTTAGATACCATTTACATTTTCAACCATAAAAAAAAATTGAAACCGAAAATGATAGATGAAAAACCAAAAAAAAAAACTAGAGCAGCCTAAACGATTCCACCGATTTGGGAATATATATGCTGTCGTTACTCTGGCAAAAAATAATACCCAAAACTGTTCGGTGAGGATGCGATGATAAAATGAATATCTGGTTTAATTTTTATTTTATTCGGTCCATTTATTTATTTTTTAATTTTATTCAAAGCAAATTATAACAGCATAAAATATTTACATATTACCCGGATAAAAGGTACCTAAATATTAATAAAAATGTATAAAATAAGTTGCCACCCCAATAAAATGCCGCCGCCGCCAGGATTCCAATTCCGATTTCCGGCCACCGTAAGCGCGGGCTTGCGGACGGCGAGCAATGGGTAGCTCGCTGGCCGTCCGTCCGGTGACAGTCCGGACCGAGCCCAAGTTTTCGACGGCGCGCACTGTTCACGCGCACCTCAAGGAGTTGTCAGTAAACTGTAGGGGCCCAGCAGGGTCGAAGCCTACTGGGGCCAAGGATTGTGCGAAAGTAAACCCCAGGGCCCTGGAACGAAGGCAATGAAGAGACAGGGTAGGTTTTTTATCAGTAAGAGTCTGACGCTATCTCCCTACCCGCCCAAGGGCGGGATTTGTCATTGGATGATTTTACCTACCATAAAAAACCCAACAAAGTAATGCCATTAAATCACTTTATTTCTTTTAAAGTACCTACAACTGGACCATAGAGTTCTTATCAGTTTCATTAGACAGTAACTAAATAAAATATTAAATTGCAAAACTTAATGAAGTTATTTTAATTGAAAAATATGTAAAAAGAATTGCAATAATTCTTTTTTTACGTGTTATATTGTTCAGTACGCGCCATATGTACCGCATGTAACACCGTGGAGGAATGATACAAATAGCCATTACGTATACTATATTTCAAATTGTGTTTTTGAAAACAGATAAACTGCTTAGAACTAAGTATTAAAACATTCGTGTGGCAATATTAGAAACTTCACCTGTGGCACAGTTTTAAACTCGCACACATATTTTATTAAACTTTGTTATGTAACAATATCAAAAATTACTATTTTTTATTAGCCCTTTTGTGGGATTAAGATGTAGTATGTTTACAGAAAATGTTTACGATGAACACGCTTTGTATTTATACTAAGCGGGGTTATCCAATAAAATATTTATATCCAACAATCTTTATTGTGTTTCCTAGCTAAAGAATGGTAACATTACATTCTGTTATATGTCACTTGTTTTCCGGGTACAAGCGAAGAAAGAATAAAAGTTACAACGTCTAAAATCTTTCTAAGAAAAACAATAAGCTTTTATTTTTCTTTTTTATATTTTTTCATCTGTCAGTTGGTGGTATTTTACGTTTTTGTTTAATCTATCGATAATGGAAAGTAAGGAGCGGCTCAGTTAATATTACAGGACTTTCAAATAGGTATCAACGACAGCCGGCCGGGTGGCGCGGCGGCGCGGCGGTGGCCTCCACTCCACTGCGGCGACACTTCATAAAGAACACTTTTATACTCAAGCCTTTTATTTATGATGCCCTTTCACATCTTTGGCTTCGTTTTATTGTCTGATATAGTAGACGTATTATTGAATTTCCAATTTAATCATTCGATTGTACTTTGAGTCACAATGTTTTGAATACAAACAATGGTATTTATTTGTTGTATCTACTCGTATATACGATCGAATTTCGTTATTTAATATTGGTTATGCGAACGGTAAATAAATAAATGAGATATGATATTATGAAGTAAACCTTTGCTTGTATGGAAAGATCAAAGTTCAAAATTGCGGCAAATCTTTTTTTAAAGTAACGAATGAAATGTATGCAGCTATTAAAAGCTTCGGTCCATATATTGTGGTTACTTTCAGACACTATGGAGCGTCGAATCAAAGAGTTGCTATATATTATTTAAATGGAGAATGGCGCGGGTCTTTTTACTGTGGAGTGGTGGTTCGCGGTACATCGGTCCGCACTCTGGGACGTGACCGAGCGACGCTGCCCGGAATCACATTGACCTGGCACTGGGACCTCCAGCTGGATGTGACATTCTTTTTTATTGCAGAATATCAGTGCAAGTAAATAATAGGTCAAGTATACATTATTTTTAAGACAGATCACTTGGAGGCAAACAAAGTGAATCCAGCTGTTAACATTTATTTTTTCGTTTGACATTTCTAGTCTTTTAACTTTGTTATTTTGTCAACCCTTTATTGCATTTTACAAATTTATTGGAGAGATGTAAAGACGTGTTACATACACACAAATAGTATCTACTATATTTATATTTCGATCATTTTAAACATTGGTTTGGTCGTTTACTATACAAATAGACCTACACAAAATATTATTATGTTAAAAGTAGTATAAAACACATATTAACTGTAATAATCGCATTACAATCGCCATTTAGAAATCAAAGTTACGAGCTTTTACAGTTCCTTCCACTCACTTTAAATCGAAATCGAAATGTTTTATTCCAGCCAGCGAAAATGCCACGAATGGCTCGAGGCCGAATTACTTATTCGCGAAAATTTTAGGCTGACTCCATGGATCATCAGAAACACTCCAAAGATATAAAGTATAATGTACAAGTTTTAAAATGCTATAAACTTTTAATAAAAAAAAAAAAACTTTTTACAAAAAGTGCAAAAATATCTCTAATTTTAGAAGTCAGTGTTAATTGGAGAAGAGATCAAACTATTTTAGAAACCCTACTTCTGAAATTAAAGTTATTTTGAACTTCTTGTGTTTTTTTTTTAAATCGGTTGTTTTTTTTTATAAAAGGTTTCATTTCACACTTTTTAGGATTCAGTAGCCAAATGGCAAAAAGCCGGGCAACCCAAAACGGGTTTTTAGTTGGAGTCAATCCTTCAGCCAAACTTAGATAGATACCTTCCGCCATTCGGTTCCATCATCAAATCATCATGATAATTCTAATAATACAAAAACACGGCTAGGACACACTCATTTATTACAAAATTCCGGTTCTTACCTTTTTTTATTTTTTTTTTGTTTTCGGGGGAAACCTTCAAAAGGCGCCTGGACTTCCGGCTTCATCATCAGAATAGTACTATGTATCCCCTCCCCTTCTTCCTTCAGTCAGTCACCGACTACGTGTATAAACAAAGCTGTACTTTGTTACGACAGTTCTGCTATGATTTTTTGAGGAGTTTCGTTCTAAATCTTCGAATCATCATCATCAGATCAAAACAATATTTCTATGGGACCAATTCGGGAGTATAATCTTTCAATCACATCAAAAATTTTCAAAATCGGTCCACAATTGACCGAGGTATCGGTGAACATACATTAAAAAAATATATACAGCCGAACTTAGAACCTCCTCCTTTTGGAAGTCGTTTAAAAATGTCACAATAATATTTACAGCTTTTGATTAACTTAATTTTTGTAGGTTTTGGATTTTTAATTAACTTAACGCAGTTCGTTCAAAATAATTTACAATTCTCTAAAGCTTATTTTAATTGAATTAATCGTCGATTGTTCGCAACTTTATTCGAATATTGCAAATGATTTAAGTTTCGCACGATTTTGTGCAAACTCCAAAAGTCACTATTATTTTATGGGCACCAACTAAATTAGCTGTATATTATTTTTAAAAGACTTGATTTTTGTATGGGAGTGAAACACAATTATTGTTGTATTGTATTTTTTTAGACATAAATGTGTAACTTGGTATGAAATCAGTTCGACTTAATAAGTAATATTAGAATACATCAACTCAAGTATGATTGAACTAGGTACTTATTTCAACGTCTTTTGGAAGTACGAAGAGGCTACCTATACCCGCAGAATGCAAGGTGTTAGCATTAAAGGAACAAAAGTGTTCAATAAAGTACACCTGCGGTCTCGTAAAAAACTCGGCTATTGCGGTGAAAGCTTCACACTTCATTGGTTGTTTCATATTTTTACAGACAAAAGCTGAGTGTTCTTGATATAGAATTATTCGATTATATTTGTAATGCCGTGTTTCCTTTCATACCCTTCTCACCAGAACGACCGACCGCGAATCTGTGTTTATACTCTTACGATATTCTCTGACTCGGTTTGTTACATAATAACGTGTTAGGTTTGGTAAGTATTTATGAGTTTCTTATATATTGTTTGCTTTGTAAAAAAAAGTCTTTCGTGGGATTGTTCTGGTTCTGATTCTAACCATTTATCGCTACGCTTTTCAGACAATGTTATGTATAGATTAGGTAACACCAGGAAACCATTCTCATTGGAAAATGTAATTCTTGTATAACATTTAAGTTGACCTTGCTCTGCGCTGTAAACACGCGGTCTGCAAGTTCGGCGGCGCGAGTTCACAAGTTGTACTCATTGCGAGAACTAAGATGAACCCCAGGGCGATACCAAGTTTCGGCACGTATATTGAGACTAGAATGGATGTTTGATGAATACGAAATGCGATCTCAGTAACATGTCGAAAACTTGCTACACGACTCGTGGACGGGACAGTTTAGCGAAGTTTTGTGAAATAAGCATCCGTTTTGTTACCCTAACACCCGACCCATCGGCGTTATAGTGAAATTTAATTTCGAACAAATCAAACTAGTTACGTATAGTTTTCACTATGCGAATTCATTAACACTGCATTGGAATAGAATTCTGAATTCCATTGAACTGTGGACGAGCGAGCTCCGTTGTAAATCTAGCTGAAAAGTTGGATGGAAATGGTTTTTTGCTTGTTAGACCAGAGTTGCCTCGTGCGACGCAGGTTTTCTGATTTGTTTCAAAGTTTAAAATGTTTTTTTTTTTATTCAAATATGCAACGGGCGTGTGTAACGCTGAAACAATTTGAATAGTTTAAATTTGTTTGCAAACGTTAAAATAAAGTGTTAGTCATGAAATGATATGAATATTTCATGAGTTAGCATTCTATAAAACGAAGATTCAAGCTTCAACCAAAACCAGCCATTTCATACTTGACATATGCATTATTCTGAACAAAATAACATGCCCTGACCTCGATAGTACTCGCACATAATGATCAACAAACATGACTTGAATACATCGAACAGGCGCGATCGTGAGTGACACTCGATTTTCTGTGTTATTTTGCCCACAAATGAATTGGCTTGAATAACTTCATTGTGTTTGCCTAGTTCAGCAAAGAACAATAATGAAGTATACTTAAGAGAAAAATACATAAAGTTCGACATTTTGTCCGATATAGGACACGCTATCTATCAAATTGATTGAGACAAACACCTGTGGTTATATTTTCGTAAAATAAGGAAAATGGCACGTGTAATCTTTTTTCTTCCTAAACGTGTTTACCCATTGAGCAAAATCCGTCTCTCTTTTAAATTATTCATGATATTCATGTTTTACGTCAAACTTCAATAATATATATTCATGTTTATTAACCCTTTTCCATCGCGTCATCCCGCGTCACACTTCGCAAAATGCCCCTTCGCCGTTCAAACATCTAAGTAAAGAGCGAAACTTTGCTCGGCGATGTCCGCGCCCGCCCGATCCGAAGCCAGCGCAGGCCGACAGTCATCTGACAGGTGCGGGCGAAGGACCCATTAACGCGCCTTCCGCATCGCCAGCGTCACTGCGTTACCCGTTGCGACGTGCCTACCACACCAGTCACCAGTCACCACCCCTCGCAAATGGACAGCTCAATGAAACACTTTCATTGTCACCCGATGAACAGCCCGTTAACGCCTGATTGTCTGCGAAATTCACTGTTAAACCGTTTATTAGGAATTCGTAGATGAGAATGTTTTGATTAATTCAGAGTTCATTTTGAGTTGAAGCTTCAAGGGGTACTAAAAGTCGTGTTTTCGTTTGTTTTGATGCATTTAAATTTTATGATTTTTATGCAATGACGATTACTTTGGTTTAAAAGCAGTGGGTTTAAATAATTTTCAACATCAGCTTTCGAAAAGTTGTTTCCTTTCTATAAAGTTAACATATCCATACATTATTCAGAATTCTATGCTACGTACAATTGGGCACAAAGCCTGATGGAAATAGTTGTGCCGTGGAGTGTCTGCGAACTACCACACGAACTAGTTACCAATAACTAAATGCCCTGCAGCGCTTGTCAACACACATGTCTAATAAAATACAACCCTTGCGCTCGTTTACAAAACTGTGTAGAGCACTACAAGTTTGACAATAGAGATTTTTGCTCTAAACTGGCGTATTGCTGGACAACATAACACATACAAATAAGAGAAAGGTTGTTTTACGTTGTTTTTATTAACACGATTTCAATTGTTTTTACTATTTATTTGTTTTTTTTTTTATTTACTTAATGTACAAGATCTTAATTTAGACTAAAAAAAAGTCGCGCGCAAAAGATTTCGAACGAATCATTAATTTATTATCAACATGTTTTTTTTTATATTACACATTTTTTTTTTTTTAAATATAGATTTAAAATATAGAAAACTATATAACTGGTATAGAATTATTTTACCACCATGTAACGGAACCAGACTCCAATAACGGTGCCACAATTTTGTCTGGCCGACAGTAAGGCTAAAGGTGCTGATATCTTGCATCCCTGTGATACCAACAGATTAACTTTAAAAGAATCCGATTTCCGGTAAAGATATTGGCTGTAACAGTTAATAATATACTTTTACTTTACAAATAATATTTCCAAAATCTACGCGAATGAATTACAATGAAGCAAAGCAATCAAAAAACTTAAAAACATTTTCGACTTCTTCTTTTCGACGCGAACGAAGTCGCGGGCAAAAGCTAGTCATCAATAAAACTATGTGGCATTAGATTTCATTCTTCTATCAATAGACTTTTGAGGTCCCTGATGTTAGTCGGATTTAGCTTGATTTCCTTATTTCAGTTGCTTTCCAAAAATGCTCTATAGATTTTTTTTTTCGGAGGGTAAACATCATCCAATAATAACTCCCGCCCTTGGCGGAGTGGGAGGATTAAAATATGGCGAGCAAGTTGTTTTTTTTTAACTTCAATTTCAACCTCTCCTAAATATTCCAAAACTATTACTGCTGTGTGGAGCCAGGCATTATTATAATGCATTAAAAGAAAATTATCTCCAATGTCCCGCACATTGGAGACAATTTTCTGCTGTTCTAAAATGTCTGTACCGTACCGTGCTGCAATCAGGGAACCATTTTCTAAGATATGTAGTATGACACTCTTCCAACAATGTCACATTGGGTGTATCTTTCTCCGGGTCACCTTCTACACTTTGACCTTCCTTCATCTGGTTTAAGACAAAATCGAGACTCGTCAGACTTTTCTCCAAGCATCATATTCCAGTTTCGATGTGAGTGAGGAAGATTGGAACGAACTACTCCATGACCTGTAGTAAGTAGAGGAACTCTGGCTAGCAAGTGTGCCCCTATTCCAGCCGCATTACTCAATGCGGCTGTAATAGAGCTCCTTCTTCTTATGGTTTCAGTACTAACTGTCATTTGACAAACTTATTCCGACTTTTTTGTGGCCTTGCCTAGTTTTGTATATTCTCAGCTACGATGAGATTCAGCATTATTACTTCAACTTAACTAATAATGTTTATTTAATTAGAACAACAGCCAACAATAAAATAAAATCTAAAACAAATATTGAATTTAAAAAACATCAACAACCTTTCTTACAGCACGCATTGACTCATACCAGAAAAATCGTTCCTCTAAATAATATAAATATGTTCATGAGTGTATATTGCAAATAAATAATTAGACGAAAAAAAGGAAATAGGGGAAACCAATTTCGATAAATAAATAGAACACATCGCTTAATCCGGATCTTCAATAAAAAATGTAACATGAACTACATTACTTCTGCTACCGATCCCATTACTCATCGAAATCATATCGTATAGGTAGTTTTTTTCCTTATTTTTCCATATGTACTGGCCAAACCGGAATGTTAATCCATCAGTAACAGATAAATATTGAGAATAGCCAAAAAACGAATATTATCTTTTTAAATTATTAGGTAATATTCTCATAAAGGTAGTGAAAAAAATAATTCCCAACAAAATCAGAATTATACTGATATCATATCCTTTTTTGTGCAAGTCCGGACAACGACATGTAGCGATTTCCATAGGAGACAGTCAACAAGCTGATATGAAAATTATAAATAAAAACATTCCGATCCAATAAAATTATTTTTCGATTTCGATTACAGTTTGCCTTACAGTTTTGAGTTTAATGAACGAATACTTCTCTCCCATACATGGAGGATCTATGACACGCGAGGCGCGGCTGCTCTCACACCTCAGGAAATTGAAACAAACATTGCAATCCCTTCTATCGAATACTCCATACGTACACATTAAAAGCTGTGCGGTATTTTCCAGATACGAATCGCGATATTTTTTAAATCATTCGTCGGCAATTCCATTCGAATTCGATTACACTCAAATCGATTGAATATTTTACAGAATACAAATTGACTTTTAATAGAATCTTTTATTGCGAGTGCTTATTATTTAAATTGGACTTTTTAATAAAGTGCCTTAGTTTTTTTAACCAACTTTCAAAAAAGAGAAGAGCAGTGCTAACCTAGTGGTAACGGCCCGGACTTACGAGTTGTAGGTCGCTGGTTCAAACTCAGCCAGGCGCCTTACTTTATGTAATTTCTTTGCGCAATTTCTCTCTCAAAACGGTGAAGGAAAACATCGTGAGGAAACCAGCATGTTTTAGAACCAAAAATTCGAAGACAGTGATATCCACCAACCCGCACGGGGCCCGCGTGGTGGATTATGGTCAATTCCCAGCAGTGGGAACATTATAAGGCTGATGCTATACTAGGTTTTCAATACGTCTGAATGTTTTTGTTTGCCAAATTGGGACCGATTTTGACGATTCGTTTTTTATTTCAAATAGTAAGTCTGCCAGCTATTTAAATTTATAATTTGGTGAAGATCTGATAAAGAACTTAGGAAATAAAGCGTGGAACACTTCAATAAATGATAACAAATCTTCCTTCTAATTGCATATAACTTAACATCACGCCACTATGCTCTGAAGGGATACCGCAGATGTATAAAGTTCACGCGGGTATACGCTCATTTCACCAATTATATTATGTTCAATCAATCTGATTTCAAATATCATCTGCATGATCAGGTTGGGTTTATCAATTCACACACACATAAGTATCTTTTTTGTTTATATACCGATCTTGATAGAAGAGTGTTTTGTGGTTCTATTTAAATTTAGTTGAGATCTAATGAAGAACTTCGGAAATAAACCATGATTTCTTCAATAAATGATAACAAATCTCCCAAGATTGTTGCAATACCATTTCTGTTTATTGTTAACCCCATTACATAACATAACCTGGCCACCGTAGGCGCGGGCTTGTAGACGACGAGAATGGGCAACTTTCCGCCCGGTCATTCGGTAAAGATCAAGTCAAGGTCCAAGGCACGTAGTTCGCGCGACGCGCGCCTCACAGAGTTGTCAGCACAACTGAAAGAGTCCAGTAGGGCCGATGCCTGCTAGGGCTACGGAAACTTTTGAAAGGGTTATCATAAACGCGAAAGGGTAATTATGAAGGGACATACCGTGCGTTTTAGTCGTAATAGTATAAAAAAGTCATAATAGTTTGACACGCCCTCTTACTCTACACTAGAGCGTGAGAAGTAAATTGACGATTTCCCATTTAAAAAAAAAGTACTTAGCTTACTAGAGAACTTGCTCACTATTCAGTTTTAGCTTTGGACACAACTAAAAAGTGACAAATAAGAAAAAAAAATCCAACCAAACTTTTTTAGTTGTTTTTGAAGTAAAAACAAAATGCAAAATAATTTTGATTTCGAAAGTCAATGTCAAAAAATTAAGAAAGACCGACTTCCGATATTGAAGTTATTTTGCATTTATTTAGTTTCATTTTGAAATCGAGTGTTGAATTTTTTGTAAGAAGTTTTTATAATATGTACAGAGAATATTTTAATTGTTTGTGATATGGGTTTATATCAACTCAAGGCTTGTGGAGATGCGTTGCTGCACCGCAAAACTTTCGAGATATATCGGCGACACTCGCAAACAAAGCGGCACTGCCACAATAGGTACCACTTGTACAACAACAGCCATGTTAACAATGCAACTGGGAAAATGGAAATAAAGCATTTTATTCCTTATGCAGCGGTAATACTGTGTAAGGAAACAAGGAACGAAAGTTTAAAGCAGTAAACTTAATGTTGTAACTCCACACTCGCGCCACACGCGCCGTTCCCGGGAGATAAGAACACGTCATAAAAGAGGCACCCGCCGAAACTTTGCCTTAATTTCTGTATTTTCCATTTCGTAATCACTAAGAGACGTTTTAAACAGAATATGGTTAAGATAAAATATATATATTTCAGGAATTAACTGTACTGAGCCCCGCAATATCCTAGGATGGTAGCTCGCGTAAATCGGTACCCTCAGTTTTAACTATAAGTTCGGATATTAAAATTTAGTCTTTCAAAATAGAATGGAATGAATCTTAATTGGATGAAAGAACTTAAGCGTACTTTCAAAGTAATGTTATGTGTAAATGAATTTGAAGAGCAAAAAGATTTATGCGAAGCTATTTAGGGAATGTTCTTGTTTATTCCTTATCTTTATTAACTCAAAGAATTTCAAGTTAATAATGGTATTTGAGTAGGAACAACTAACTATGGATAGCTTTCAAGAGCTTTCGGAAGATACATAAGTACGAACCTTAGTTTAATTGATTGAAAATTACAGGAATTTATTTATCTACACAATCATAATAAAATATTGCAAAGTCTGATAAACATAGAACGGAAATCAAATGCTACAACGTGGCAATGCGTATGTACACACATACAACACAAGACAATTTAACCGCCAGTGGTTAAATACGAAAGAGCGAATCGCTGTACGTTGGGAAATTTAACCACGGCGCTCGACGCGAATAAGTATTGCTTCCTAACGCATATAGCAAGTGTTTGCCGACGGAGATTGCAATATTATGTACCAATCTCTTGCCTTTTCCGAGGCGCACACCGCTCACTGCACTTCTTAGCATTGGAAATATTACCCTATTGAGGTCTTAACGTCTATGGTGAGGTGAAAATGTTTGCGCAAGGTGAGTTTGAGGAAAATATGTTGGCGTAAATATGGGTTTGGAAAAATGGGATAGGTGTTTTTTTTAACGATGCGAGGTTTTCAGTATGAAGGATTTTATATGAGATATCTTTTCATATATTACGATACATGTCTAGATACCGAATCGTTTTGTGAAAAGCGTTATAAATATAACTCTACGGTTTTAATTTCTTCTCTCAGAAATTTTGAATCTGTGCGCGTCAAACGAACCGTCAGCGGTCCGAATAAAATTCATGTATGTGTTCTATATTTAAAATTACACAATAACCATCTGGCCATGTATCATAATCTAAGTCCAAAGGCTATGCATCCTTAAAGCAGTAGCAAAACCTTTAAACTTATTTGCTGATGAATGGAAGACGATATTATTAGAAAGTTTGCTGTAGTGTGAGAATCCAGAGGAAAAAATACCTACTTATTTTAGTGTTATGGCTATTTTGCTGTATAAAAAAAATCATATTAAATAATAATAATATCACACTAATTATAAAGGCGAAAGTTTGTGAGTGTGTGTGTATATTTTCAGGCAACTTACATATACATTTCATGTCTTGATTATGTCCTTGAACAGCACACACACACACACACACTACTATACTAAATGTCTTAATTCCTTCAGGACTCGACTACGGCAGTTTCTGATAGCCTCGCAAAAGGAAGTGGGCTGTTTCGAACACATCTATTATATAGCTGATTAGCGTGCTCTTCTGTTCCTGACTCATTCTTCCTGACGTATCTTGTGGGCAGTAAACTGTGGACAATTGCAAAGACACCTACATAACTAATGTTTTTTCACTTACAGGATATAGGAACCAAAGGGACCCAGCAGAATACCAGCGTCTGGTATATTTGCCTGACACATGCTGAGTTGGCCTCCCATTTGATGCAGCCTTGAAGCACACACCGCACTATGCTATTTTTTGTTTTTTGTCTCAAAACTTTTTCTAAGTACCTACACATTTTAATGTGTTTAATTTTCTTGTTTGTAACTTGTTTTTTTTTTCTTTTATATATATACAATTCAATATATCTGTAACATTGATGTTTGTGATTGTTTATTTATTAATGGTATTTTTATTTTGTGATATTATTGTGCTTTTGTGTATGGTCTACTCATTATCTGTGTTGCATCGAATAAATGTTCTATCTATCTATCTATCTATATTGCCCGTAGTAATAATTGATATATAATGCCTTTTCACCTATTGAGGTTGTTCTCTTGCTTAATATGGAGGGAAGTGAAAATTATGTATTTTCTTACTCATCTGCTGTTAGACAAAAAACAAACAAAGACAATAAAACTACTATTCATTCCTCCTGGGCTCGTCAAGCTTTATTGCCTCATCACTTTTGTGGTAATTGTGTCCACTGTTAATTCTATATATCAGAAAATGTGCAGCAGTTAAGAGTAGTGTGTTTCACTGTAAATAGTTCACTTTGCTTATTGTAATTAAGTACCCATCTATTAATTCTAATTACTAGTACAGTTATTTACTATAAAGTCAAATGTGAAAAAAGCAATTTAAGCGTCAGTTTTAAATGTCAAAATATATCTCATCATTGACCCTCTTCAATCAATTTTAGAGTAAAATTATTAAAAGAAATAGGTAAATTTTCCTTACCTGTAAACTGCCTAAATATCTAAGACTTGTCATGCAATACAATACGTGTATTTGAGATCCTACTTGCATGTACTTATTTTTGCACATTCAAATATTTATAATAGAGTAAGAGCGTGGTTGTAATATTTCGCTATCTCTTTTGTATAAACGTAACTTAAATACTCAAGCCCCAAGCGAACGTCGGCGTTCGCACACCTATTGTCTTTCTATTGTGTCTAATTACGGTATTCAAATGATTATAGCGGTGAAGTCACATTTCAGTTTAAATATAAAATGCATCCTTATTGTGTTACTTCTGTTTCGTTTTCCACCGTATTTGAAAGGTTTCTAACTTACTTACCTAATATTAAACGGATTTAATTTTTTAGGGTTCCAAAAGCAAAAGGAAAAAACGGTACCCTTATAGGATCACTATGTTATTTGTCTGTCTGTCTGTTTACTGAGATCCTTTATCCCGAGAACGTGTGGAGTTTTCGAGGTTTTTTTTTAGAATACTCTGAGATCTGTATTCTCTTGAAACTAAAAAAATCAAACTTCCAAGTTAACGAAAAAAGAGATACACGCCCGATTTCTGATTTAAGCATTTGAAGTTGAAAATTACTCAAACTCTACTTTAGCCTGTAAACCTGTTGAAATTTGGCATTTAGTATGGTTTAACCTTTTGAATAACATAATTACATTACAATTTTGAATAACATAGACACAATAGAAAGACAATAGGTGTGCAGACACCGGTGCCCTCTCGGGGCTTTACAGTTTGAGACGTTCTTAGCTCAAAATACTCAATTCAAAAACCGGCCTACACCCGTTTATTTCGTTAGAAACGTACATATATTTCAACACTCTCAAGGGAATCAAAATTCATAGGCTTCTTCTCGTTGACCTAGAACCCTGAAATTTGGCATGAAGCAAGTTCATATAGCCCAAATATAGGAATAAATCGGAAAATTGTAAATTCGTAGTTACATCACAAAAAAAACAATTTCGTTTCGGAAAAATCTTCCGAGACTCGCTTCGAGAATTTAACTATTTACATAAGTTAATTTGTACTGAACCCTCAGTGTGTGAGTCCGACTCGCTCTTGCCCAGTTTTTTTTCTACTTATCTACAATTTTGGACAAAACTATTTTTTGATAAAAATAGTAAATACAATTAAAGCAATTACCACATTTCTGGGTTATTCATACCGTCGAAATCATTAGATATTATCGAACGTAATTTCAAAGCGTGTCGTTTTGATAGCTTTGCGTAGCAATATAGGTTGCATAACAGTATAATGGTTATTTATTAGGTACTGAATTTTAATAGTTACCCAAGAGTTATGTAGAAATAAAAACCTAGAAAAAGGTTCTTTAAAGGGTCTATAACATTATAGCAATATAAAAGGTCTTCAAACAGCTTTTAACGCGGATTATAACATTTTTCGAATGCCCCAGGCGTTTCCCAAAAAATTCCTAAGATTTCTGAAGATCCTCGAAACAACATTTAGTTAGTGAATTGTTTTAAGTAACAATATTTTATTCCGCAATAATTGACAGTTGAATCATTAGAAGGTCGTCAATCGATCCATGCTGAAGTTCAGATTCTTCATGAAAATTATACTGGCGACAACTTAATAAACTTTTTAATAATTGTTTACAATCTAGCTATAGGTTTTGCTAAAACTAAGATTAACGTCATTTTGCACTTTTGTACAAGTTTATTACACTTTCTTAGAGTCTGGTATAACTAGGGTTTGGGTCCTTGGACGTCTTGTGTCTCGAAGTCCCGGGACTTTTCGTAATTTTAGTTGTCTCGAGTCCTGAGACTTTCGGGTTGAGATTCGAGACGAGACAAGATTCTCGAAATTGTTAGTACAGAAAGTTTAGAACTACTGTAACCTAAACACAATCAAACCGAGATCTGTTGCAAACAAGAGAGTTTTCTCCTTATCCAGTGGCATATAACAAAAATCATACACAGATTATAAATTATCGGTGATTCTTTTAAAGGCCTATTTTATTAAATCAGCTAAAGAATCTTATTAATATGTTAGTTGATTATTTAAAATACTGAGATAAGTCTGTTTCTGAAAGGAAGATTCGGCCCTGGTATGAAAGGCAACGAAGGAACAGGAGTGGGTTTTAGTCAGTAAAAGGCTGACACTATTTCCCACTCCGCATAAGGGAGCGAGATGTCATTGGATGATTCTCTCACCTAAAAAAAATGCCCTCATGCCAAACTTTGTCAAAAGCTTGCGAGACCTCTAAAAATAGGGTGGCGCGGACTTTCTTATTTTTGAGCATTTTCAGGATTCTTTGTTGTCCGTCTCTCTGTCTGTCAAGACCGTTTATCTCAAGCACGCGTAAAGGTGTCGAGTTGAAACTAAAACGATATATTTAGGTCTGCGGTTCTTTGAAACTGTGAAAAAATCAAACTTCTAAGTTAACGGGCCATTTAAGCCGCAAAAAAAATGCTTTCGACAGTCTCAAGAAATTAAAATTCATAGGGTACTTTCCGATGACCCAGAATCCTGAAATTTGGCACAAAGCAAAGTCTTATAACACAGATATAGGAATAAATCTGAAATCAGTAAATTTGTTGTTACGTCACAAAAAATTGAATAATAAAATAATACTTTTTTTAAGTGCAGTGAAGAAAGCTGAGAAAGACAAACTAAGTATCTTGACTTGACTCGCGAGGTTGTCGACATGTGGGAAGTGGACACAGCAGTCATTGTGCCGATAATCGTGACGACCAATGGCTTAATAACCAAGAACCTCGACCAACATCTGAGGAGGCTCTCGTTAGGCAGTTGGCAATTGGCTCGCGTATTGTTCGGAGAATCCTCTCTCAGGAGCCCTGACCACCGGTAGCTTGGACCCTGTTTGCGATGCCGGTGGGCTTCTATTTTTTATATTTTTAAACGTTTTTTTTCTATATGATTTAGTGTAATTTTTTTTTTAAATGTAATTAATATGTATTTAAAATGAATAAATGGAATAACAATGAAATCATTATTAGTTGCGTGTTCTAGTTGTAGCTCTAAGCATATACACGACATACATTTCCTTCTCGCAAACCTATTTTAGGCGTATGTTGTTGTTACGGTTTTACGTTAGATGTTTCAGGATAACCCTAAAAGTTTCAAACTGGATCACAGGCCCTTTTACACGACCTGATCACGCAATTAGATTTGGAGACTTACCTGTAGGAAGTTCGACTCAACAATGTGAAAAACAATATGGTACGATCATTATTTTCTAATTTACGGTAAGAAAGAAAGAAAGAAAATATTTAATTTATTCCTAATAATTAAGATAACTAACTTACTTAATTATTAATATAACTAAAAATATACTTAAAATAAAATAATAATACCTATGTAAGAGGCCAAAAAGGTGCCTAAATAGTGTGAGTATAGGTACGTATTACACATACACAAAGTCGTGCAAAATAAAATCATCTTTTCCATCACAAAACCATGATGACGATTACTTAAATTTTTTACGCCAATGTTTTTCGTGGCCGTTCGCAAACCATCGCCATCGTTAGTTACATTGTTACATTTCAATTTTTGAAAGCGACGCAATATCGCGGCAATATTTGCTTTTAGATCAGCTTTCCTTTGTGAAAAGCAAACCTTTATACGAAACATAACGCGGTTGCAATGCTCGACGACTACGGATAGATATGCGTTTTCCAATCGAATTGTAATTGATTTTGGAAAGAAAATTCGTATTGTAAATGTTCTTACAAGAAAAACATTGATTTAAATAAAAGCGTGTTGGACGATGTCGCCCTTTCGTTTAAAAAAACACATGGAGTGTTTTTAGGCATAAAAAGTATATTTGTTTAAATATTTCATAATTATTATTTTAATTCTCGACGATGCAAAGATGTCATTGACTTTGTAGCTCAAACGAGTGCGCTTATATTGAAAGTTATGAAAGTATTGATGTACTTACTGGACCAATTAAATAGATATTTAATATTGTAAATTTATTTATTTAATTTTAATAAACTAGCAATTTAGACTCAATCTGTTTGTTATCGTCTTTGACACATCTCTGTTGGTCTCAATATTCAGTTCCATTCAACGTATAAAATTTTAAAGGCTTGAATACACACTCTTAGATCAAAATACGAGCCATGGGTTCGCTTTTGAAAGGAAAACCTGGGGCCCTGAAACGCATGGTTAATGGGTTTTAGTCAGTAAGTCTAATTCCCGTTCCAAGAAGATGGATGTTTTATTGTTCTTCCAATCTTAAATTTCATGTTCATAATTGATAAATGCTTATCATAATCACGCACAATGTACTAGTACAGCATGAGCGACGGTAGGTGACATGACAAACGGGCGCGGGCCAACCGGCGGTAGTGCAAGATTTAGTGGCGCGCGGCAGCGATAACTACCTCTGTTTACACTACATTTAACTTGCGCCAAGTGCCGCGACTGCGGACTAGAGCCGATCGGTCGGTAATGTGGATAAATATTAGTTATGGTGGGTGTAATGACAGTTTTGAGGAAAACTTGTTGTGTATCGTGAAGGTAACGATTTTGCTGCAAACTATAAATCACTACATAGTATAAAACAAAGTCGCTTCCCGCTGTCTGTACCTATGAATGCTTAATTCTTTAAAACTACGCAACGGATTTTAATGCGGTTTGTTTTAATAGATAGAGTGATTCAAGAGAAAGGTTTATATGCATTATATATTTAATATCACCATTGCTCCCCTACGAAGCTGGGGCAGGTCGCTAGTAAGAACTAAACGGAAGTTGCATAATGTGACATCATACTGTTGATGTGATACAGTCTAGTATATATGTGCTATCAAGAAACCGTTTTTATTTTCTAGAAATAAGAGAATCTCTGTAACTTTGGACTGTAAATAGGTTCAAAATAACACGATTTTATTTAAAAACTACGTCAGTATTTTACTTCAAAGAAAAGCTATGAATCTTTAATAATAATGCTGTTTTTCTGGGAATTTTAATTAAATACGATATGCATCGTTTCACTGTTATTCAAAACTACATAAAATTGATTTTTCGCGTAAAATTTGTAATGAGCTTGTAGCAAAATTGTTTTTTTCTTTATAGTCCAGCATTTTTTTATACAGTGGTTATTCTTCAAACAACTCCTTCTTCTCTGCTTGGAATGAGTAGGAGTGTCAAACTTTTACTGGCTAAAACTCACCTGTGTTCCGTCAGTTGCCCTTTCCGTACCACTGTAGATCTTTTGAACAATCCCGCAGCCAGAGTCGACCATGAAGTAAGAAAATTATGCCGTAATCGCAGCAGATACCTACCAGCAGATACCTACTAGCTAAATAATACGTTTCTAAGAAAACAGAAAACATACAACAAACATATTACCTACTAGCTTCTGCCAGCGGCTTCGCACGCATGCAAGTAGAAAATATGTAGCCTATGTTACTTGGTGAAGATGTAGCTTTCTAATGGTGAAAGAATTTTTTAAATCGGTCCAGTAGTTTTTGAGTTAAATAGTACGAGTAACTTACAAACAAACAAAAAAATCAAATCTTTCCTCTTTATAATATTAGTTCAGATTAAATATATGATAATTATCAACTTTTAATTTCTTTACTTTTAATAAACTGGTTCGTTCAAGTAAAAGCATAAACACGTGAATTTATTCACGAAGGCCATGTTAACGGAGACGCGGCGTGTTGCGCCGCGCGTTGGGCGTTCCGTCGTACATTGCAGCAGCGGGCCGCGTCATCGCTCGCACAAACACAAACATAATTATGGCAATGTACGACGGACCGCCCGACGCGCCGCGCAACGCGCCGCGTCTCCGTAATCGAACACAAAGGCAGAACGAGCGTTTGTTAAACTAAGATTAACAGAGTCTTACTTTCAATTTACCTAGATTAGAAATTAGAATTCTCTCATTAATTCATAATTTTATTGTATTTGTGTGATATTGAATTACCTATGAAAAGTAGGAAAGTTACATTTAAATAATTAAAAGTGGTTTCGCTTCATTTTGAATCGTATCCAGCGGACTATAAAAAGCTAAAATAGCATTACAGCTACTCATGTTTTCTATTTACCTCGTTGCCTACTCTTTAAATTTCATATTCGTCCTGTGATGACCGAACGAACTTTAAAAGAGCTACAAAGTACGGATTACGTAAGTCATTAGCCGACAACGTAATTGCATCTGTTGCATCAACAACTGCGGGTGCGAGCGGCGGCAGTGAAACGTCATTATTTTGCGACATTTATTTGATTGTGAGCGCACCTTGTAGCTTACAAAGCTTTGACCGTCGAAACAAACAAGCCGTGGACGCAATAAGCTCGCAATTTCGGACGGACGCTCGACAAATTTACCAACTGAAATGAAGTCTCAACTATGGTGCAACGGACCGCTGTCAACAGGCCACGTTTTATTACTCACGCGCGCTATTGAATTTCGCTGTTCCGTTTCCGTGTCCGACACTGCACTTCGTACATGCAGCGTTTGTAGTTGGTATGTTACTATAACTGCTTACATAGCGTTATTATATTGTGCGCACTGAAACTTTGTTTTCGTCGTTTGGCTATGTGGATTTCATGTGTTTATATTTTACAGTATTGTACTTGAATATCAATTCAGGAATTTTCAGCGTACAACGTCTAATTAGATAATCGGCAGTACAGCTCCTATAAAAAATGAATCGGTTCATTTAGCAACATTAGGTATTATATGCGTTTTTTTTTTGGGTGGATATAATCTTTGAGATCCATGGTATTAGAAACAAAAATATTTTCGTGGAAACAAAAGGTAATGAAAACTATCTCAAGGTTTTACTTCAAATAATTATAAATGATAAACCATGTGTCAGTTTAAATTCAGCGGCAATTTAAATTGAGTGTCTTCAAGTAAAGCGAACAATTCAATTAGAAACTAAACAAGACGCTCTTCTTTTCTATTTACAATTCGAAAACAGTAATATACCTAAAGGACAACGGGCAAAAATGTATGGAAGCTGGTACACCCCACCAATAGCAATGAGATATATGTCGATGGATAGGTCTTTTTAACTGGAACAACTTTTACTATGACAGCTTTGTTGAAATGTTTGTCCGAACTGAGTTTTAGGTTAAAAACAAAAGTTAGGTTAGGTTAGGTACTAATTGGTACACCCCACCAATAGCAAAGACATATATGTCGTTGGATAGGTCTTTTTAACTGGAACAACATTTACTATGACAGGTTTGTTGAAAGATTTATCCGTTCCGAGTTTTAGGTGAAAAACAAAGGTTAGGTTAGGTGTTAAAAACAAGGTAATTGGTACACCCCACCAATAGCAAAGACATATATGTCGTTGGATAGGTCTTTTTAACTGGAACAACATTTAATATGACAGGTTTGTTGAAAGGTTTGTCCGTTCTGAGTTTCAGGTTAAAAATAAAAGTTAGGTTAGGTGCTAATTGGTACACCCCACCACTTTCATAGTAAATGTTGTTCCAGTTAAAAAGACCTATCCAACGACATATTATGTCTTTGCTGTTGGTGGGATGTACCAACTACCTTGTTTTTAACACCTAACCTAACCTTTGTTTTTAACCTAAAACTCAGAATGGACAAACATTTCAACAAAGCTGTAATAGTAAATGTTGTTCTTATTATAGGGATCTATCCAACGACATATATGTGTTTGGAGTGTACCAATTAGCACCTAACCTAACCTAACCTTTGTTTTTAACCTAAAACTCAGAACGGACAAACATTTCAACAAACCTGTCATAGTAGATGTTGTTCCTGTCAAAAAGACCTATCCAACGACATATATGTCTTTGCTATTGGTGGGGTGTACCAATTAGCACCTAACCTAACCTAACTTATTTTTAACCTAAAACTCAGAACGGACAAACATTTCAACAAAGCTGTCATAGTAAATGTTGTTCTTGTTATAAAGACCTATCCATCGACATATATGTCTTAGCTATTGGTGGCGTGTACCAATTATCTTGTTTTGTACACCTAACCTAATTTCTGTTTTTAACCTAAAACTCAGAACGGACAAACATTTCAACAAAGCTGTCATAGTAAATGTTGTTCCAGTTAAAAAGACCTATCCAACGACATATATGTCTTTGCTATTGGTGGGGTGTACCCCTTAGTACCTAACCTAACCTAACTTTTGTTTTTAACCTAAAACTCAGAACGGACAAACATTTCAACAAAGCTGTCATAGTAAATGTTGTTTCAGTTAAAAAGACCTATCTAACGATATATATCTCATTGCTATTGGAGGGGTGTACCAATTAGCCCATTGTCCTTTAATTAGCCTTTAACGGGCAAAGTTTGCCCGCGAATTCATCCGTGTAAATACCTATGGTTATTGCAGATGCAAAGTCGAAGGCATATAAAAAGCCTGTGTCGTTCCTTCGGGTTCAATCTTATCTCCTTTGTGCCTAACATCAAAAGCGGATTAATAATAATTCAACCATGAAAGGATAACAGACAGACAGATTTCTTTTATATTTATAGTATTAATTGGTATGGACTGTAAAAACAAACAATTACACACAACCTACATGTAAGCACGCTAAATATAATGTAGAACAAAGATTATTCTTGATACAATTGTGTTCAAAACATGGCGCCGACGCGAACATTCAGTGTTATTGCACTAGCATGATAGTCGGGAATTTTACCATACCCGGGCCGGGTGCATCCGGATATTCCGGGGCAGTCGTTTGGCGGGACATTAATTACCCGGCCACTTAACCGGGTACGCCATGCGGCATCACTGTTTTATGATAAGTAGGTATAACCGGCACCAATAGTTGTCGTTTGTTTTTATCGTTTTTATATAATAAGGCATTATGTTAAAATACGTTGCGTTGGTGAGAGAATGGTGTGGTCGCGAATAGTGCCAGTATGAATTTGGCCAAGTGCAATATATTAGTTTTGTTACTTGGAAAATATTAGCGCTGTTCTGTGACTTTTTAATGACTATTGATAGTCATTTTACCACTGTTAAACTGATGGAGCAGACACCATTCACTCTAGTAGCTTAAAGACCTCCCAGATTATAGTGATCAGGAAATGCAGACTCCGAAAGGGAAATCCACTATTTAGGTCAACGATCAATGAAAGTACTCCCAAAACGTTTTGTACGTAAGGTTTTTTTATGGTAGGTAAAATCATCAAATGACAAATCCCGCCCTTACCTACCATAAAAACCACCTACCAGATTTAGATACAATTTTTGTTTGAAAGCAGGTTTCCTAGACATGTTTGATTTAAATCGGTTTAGCCATATACTCAAATATGGCCAAGTGGGGTTTTTTTATGGTAGGTAAAACCATCCAATGACAAATCCCGCCTTTTGGCGGAGGAGGAGATAGTGCCAGACTCTTACTGACTAAAACCCTACCCTGTTCCATTCATTGCCTTCGATTCAGGGCCCCGGGGTTCATTTTCACCTAACCCTTGGCTTGTACGTAAGGTTAGGATATCCATGTCCAACCATATAAAAACTAAACGTACTATGCAGATTGCTATATAAAATTAAAATCAAAATATAAGTATGTGATGAAATCATGTAACTAGCGACAATTATTTTGCTCTAAATAGGACATGTTGCTACACGCTACCAAAAGGTTTTCTGGAATTTCAATGGCGTAGAGCTCTGTGTGAAAACCTACCCAACGTAAAAGTAAAAAGCATATGAAAAGACTACGTTTGCAATTCAATAATTTTATAAGCTCGCTCAGCAAAAGGACACTTTGACTTTATAAATTAAAATGACAAACATAAATTTACAATTTTACAAGCATGATTTAAAATGAAACAACATTTATGTCTACATATTAATTAATAAGTTCAACATAAGGGCGCACACACACAACTTTTATTAACTAACCACATAACGCACAGTCGCGACAGTATCGCGGCGTCATTTATGAAATAAATCGTTTATAATCAAGTGCTGTGACGTCATCAACAACTGTCTGCGGCCCGACATGTAATTTCCCGGGCGTCAATTATCAGAGACGCGACTCGGTCGAGGGCTTCTGTCAAGACATTTGATAACACCTTATTATAAGGTTCGCTACGTAATAACGCAGTTTTTGACGTTTTTGAACTTTGGAAATTCATAGATTCAAACTTAAACTTAAAATCGTTTATTTTACATAGACCTACATGGGCATTTATAAAGCGTCGGAAGCTAGCGCACGGTTCCAATTGGTCGTTTCCTATGGAGAAGAACCGGCAAGAATATCCGCAGTTACTCTTTTAAAAAAGTGACTGTTTCTACAATATTTTCATACTAAAATATTAATAGATATGAGAGTACAACGTAGACCGGTCAGCTTTGCACTCAAAAGCACAATAAAAATTATAATCCTTGAATCTGTGGAGTCTACGGTGTTCTCACATTCACATTATGAAAAGTAGCTATACAAAAATAAAAATAAACCTGTCAATAAATTAAAGATGTATACAATAATAAATTACTAGTAAAATTATATAATATAAAAAAACATTGCAAAAACAATGTCACAGGAGAGTAAGAGGGCAGAAGTAGTCATTGCCAAACCAGCGTGTCTTCGACGGAGTCTTTAACCTTGTAATACGCCTTCTTGACAAGGACACGCTTAATATGGGTCTTGAACTTTCCCTTACTAAGTTCCGTAACCGACTTAGGCAACTTATTATAGAAACGTACGCTATCAATAAGAAAAGACTTACTTGTCTTAGCTAACCTCCATTTGGATACAACAATTTCATGTTTATTACGCGTATTACTATTATGTAAATCGCCTCTAATTTTAAAAAGTCCTAAGTTTTTACGAACATACAAAATACTTTCTAAGATATAAAGGGAAGTCAGAGTCAGTATATCGATTTCTTTGAATATATTTCTAAGAGACTCGCGAGGACCCATTTTGTAAATAGCCCGAATCGCTCTCTTTTGCAAAATGAAAATTGATTCTACATCAGCTGCAGAACCCCACAACAAAATGCCATAAGACATAATACTGAGAAAATAGGCATAATAAACTACCTAGCTGTGGCTACATCTGTCAATTGCCTTATTTTTCTTACTGCATACGCAGCTTAAAATTTGATTTAATTATTGTTGTATTTGTAATACCTAGGTATGGTAATAGTAAGTACAACGCTGTATTTCATGTCTGCTGCCAATATTGATATGTTTTCTCCAAGCCATACAGTCTACGTAGCAACGTCAGTCTAAGGCACCCAACCCACCAAACGTTTTTTCCGAGTATGCTCACTGTTAGCCCCGATGTGAAACTGGACTCAGTCTGCAGTATGCGTTCTCACCAAGCCGACAGTATACTATGGCGTTGAATGCGGTACATGTGTGCACAAAAGAGTAGGTTTGCTGCGCGTAGTACAATATAATCGGCCACCGAGAGTCAGTGCCAACGCACTAAGTAATAGAATAGAGTAGATTTGAACCAGAAATTAATTTATATGGAAAAGCGATAACTGCGTAATGTCCGCTTCCAGTCAGCGGTCGACAATTCGTTTGATCTGAACAATCCCTTAGAGTTATACTAGCGGTCAGCGTACCGGTCAGCGTAGCAGTCTGCGTAGCAATGTCGTAGCAGTCTGCGTAGCAATGTTGTAGCAGTCTGCGTAGCAATGTCATAGCAGTCTGCGTAGCAATGTCGTAGCAGTAGTTAGTAGACGAATTGCTGCACGATTGTGTAGCAATATCCGTCGTAGCAGTCTACGTAGTAGAGACAGAGTAGCAATGTCAGAATCATAGTATAAGAAACTTAGTCTGCAATTTTCTATACTCAAATAAAATCTGTAAAACGCTTAATATTCATCGACCATAGTATTTTTCAAACACACTAAACAAACTTTAATAAAATCACGACTGTAATTGCTTAGAAGATTCGAACAACAAAACACTTAAAATACTCTAAGCCGGTTCTTAATACGACCTATTACGACTAAATCACTTCACGCTTATTTCCCTAATCGCTCGTAATTTATACAAGACTTCGTCGTATTACAAATTATGCCACTAATACTACAAAATCAAACGAAATGGTTTCATTGTAGCTATTCTATTTCTGTTTGAACGAACGTTCCCGCCTTATTAACTGGGATTTACTTAGTTAAGCAAACGCTTGAGTATGTAAACTACAACATCAGTCAAAGTCGTGTGTGTCGTATGTTTTAGTTTATTTAGTTTGAATGTATCCAGTTGATGTTTGACTTGACTTTTGCAACGCCTATTTTATTTTAATGTGTAAAGTCTGTTGTAAATTGCAAAAGCTTAGCTATTGTACATAAAATAGCTGTATTAATGCAAATATTTACTAAAATATTAGCTGACATAAGCAGAATATCTTTTTGTGTAGCTGCATTTAACTCACTCCTTACTTAAATGCAATATATAGAAAATATAGAAAGAAGTAATCCTCGTGTCTAATAGATAGTACAGTCAACAAAGGAGATAAGTAACCTGCACTTTTCATAATTTATACGAAGCCAATAACAGGGGGGCTAAAAAGGCCACTTTAGCAGAATCATAATATGAGTAATATTTTTTTTATACGGCAATATTTACAAGGAATATGATTCTGATGTGCAGTGAATTGCGTATGATTCGACTAATTTGTGCAACCATTTTACGAACATTGCGTATGATTTGTTAGAAATTCGGAATATGATTTGCTCTAGATGAATTGCTCATGTGACGTTTTTAGGCCCGCAGAGCTGTACACTTAAGGGTGGGTCACTAATGTATGGACATTTTTATTTAATCATTTCAAATTAGTAATATTATGTTGTCTTATGTCTAAACGAATAATAAAATTGATAAAGTTCAATTAAGTCATATCTTTAGCCCGCGCATGTGACTTGAAGTTTTGGGAATTTTCGAAAAAATGATGTATATTTAAACTTAAAAATAATATAATACTAAAATTAGAATTTTATTACAAGAAAAGCAAAAAATAATACTATAGTACAACGTTTTGTTAACACAAACGTTAAAATAAACTAATGAACTATTTTAATTCAACCGCAAAATCGTGTTTACTCTCAAATCGACGCATCAGTTTTTTTTGATGAATTTTTGCCTTTTAATTTCTTCCTTAATTTCCTTTTATTGATTTTTATATCGCATGATGACACGATCCTTCTGTCACTGTAGTTATTTGAGATTAATACGTAAAGAAATATTACATTTAGAGTCACCTTAAGATTTTTTTTTTTTTTTAACGTAGGTAAAATCATCCAATGACGAATCCCGCCCTTGGGTGGGGCGGGAAACAGTGTCAGACTTTTACTGACTAAAAACCTACCTTTCCATTCCTTGCCTTTATCCTGGGGCCCGTGGTGACAGTCTCACATAACCTTTGGGTCACCTTAAGATGACACTAAGACCTGTTACACATATCTATCACACATATCTTGGTATTTTGAAGTTTTTTTTTTTTATGATAGGTAAAATCACTCAATGACAAATCCCGCCCTTGGGCAGAGCGGGAGATAGTGTCAGACTCTTACTGGCTAAAAACCTACCCCGTTCCTTCGTTGCCTATCATACCGGGGCTGAGCCTTCTTTTCAGAAAGCGGCCCTTGACCCCAGTAGGCTTCGACCCTGCCTGCCTACAGCTAGCAGGCTGGGCCTCTGTGGTTTGCTGACAGCTCCTTGAGGCGCGCGGGAACAGTACGCGCCGTTGACGACTTGGGCTCGGTCCGGTCGGTTACCGGACGATTGGACAGCGGGCTACCCATTGCTCGCCGTCCGCATGCCCGCGATCCCTACTGTACAGGTTGCCAAATATTCGCCGGAAAAATAAATAATTAGAGTTCAATAACAAGAAAAGAAGAACAAGTAACCACTTACTAGATATACTTAGTTGAAATTTTTATAAAAATTGATGGATGGATATAAATGAAACATAATTTCCATGAAAACTTCAACTATATCTGATGACTCTGGTTACTTATCTCCTTTGCTAACTGTACTTAACGTCGATATATGAATATTATACGTCACCGGATAATTGCAGACAGCGTAAAATCGTATTAAATCTTTATTAGAGTATAATTAATTAAATAATTTCTCGATATATCATGAAAAAAGTAGTTTTGTGTATGATAAATCAAAACCAAATTCATTAGTCTCAAACATGTCTAGTCTTATTAAAAAAAAACAGTTCACTATTTCTCGCGATATTTTACAATCTTACGGCGTTTGCAATTTTCTAGTGACATATCCTCACAAATTGCTATTCGATCGATCCAATTTATCGGCACATAACTAGTTTAAATAATTTGCATTGAGCTTAACAAACATAACCATATTTGGTGTGTAAAAGGCGGCCCTTTACCCGGTTAACTACCGGGTAATCAATTAACCGTTGACCGCCTGCATCCGGCTGCAACGGAACTATGATGAGACACCAGATAAATGAAACGGAAATCTGGCCTCACTTAGTTACACACAGCGGCTTGTGTGTGCACTAGCGGGCGAAGATGAGAGTTGGGGAGCACTAACTAGTCGGTCTAGTTCAGTTTTATTATAGTACTCAATAAGAAGTAATTAATTAAATGTATCACAATCCCTGTCATTAATGAGGCTGTTAATGTCTTAAACCTTTTTGGGTTCCGAACCTCAAAAGGAAAAAACAGAATCCTTATAGGATCACTATTGTCAGTCTGTCTATCTGTCAAGACCCTTTATTGAATACACGTGAAGGTATCAAGTTGTAATTGAAACTGTACCGTCAGGTACAGCTCAGGTCTGCCGTCCCTTGTAGCTGTGGAAAAATCAAATCAATCAAATTTTTTTCTCACCAATATTTAGCAAACTGTACCGCTGCGTCATTGGCCTCATACAAATCCTGTAAAGTGCAGGGAAATTCATTATATTTAATAAGTAGATTCGCAAAAGATGGAAGGAGAGGGGCCTTTGCCCGAGACTGCAAAAATATATCAAGATAATATAAAAAGGGGAAAAACAGCATAAACGTATTCGATGGAAAATTACCATCAAAATACAGATCTCGATCACGAAGGAAATCCTTTGCCATTAAGTAAAACTTTATCTGTTTTTTCATAAACTTAAACAATAAAGTAACCACAATACTAATTCGATAAGAACGAAATATAAAAGCGAAAAGTTACAAAAAAAACGCGTAAAAATTTACAGGTACGGCAATAGATGTAGATACATATTAGGTTTTACAGTAGGTACGAAAATATACCTAATATAAATCAACATTTATAATTTTACGCCCATTGTTTTCACATTGCGATTCTGTTGCCAAATATACCTAATTCAAATTAAAGGGCCTTTGTTCATTGTTATCAATTATCGTCACCTTCAAAGCTCAGCTCTGTTATTGACAAGTCTAATACCACAAAATCAAACGAATTGTAAACTACTCCCACCATAATATCGGTTTCACACCAAAACCTATTTGTTTTGACCACAATGTTGTTAATCAAACAATGAATATCTAAATCCGACAACGAAGTTTCTTCACTGCTTTATTGATTGGATTATTTGATAATCAGTTAAATTAATTTGATTTAATTAAAAAAGAAATAGCTGTCAAAGTGAAAGTGAATATCTCTAAATCTTTCAGTGAATCCTGATGGAGACACGCCACCAACAAATCTTTTGGTCCCTTATCTTCCAATCCGTACCCGTAGGAACTTAACCCGAATGATTTCCGAGTCATTAACCCACTCCCACCCGTCCTAAGCTAGATAGACAACATCTGACTTAGATGTGTATCGTGTGAACCTCGGCTTACAGATTAACTGTCACTGATCCCGCTGTTACACTGAATTGGAGTTATCAACCACGGACGCGAAGAAATCGTGCTATCTCCAAGTAATGCAGGCTTAGGCGGCGCCAATCAAACTAAACAAACCCCACTAATCGTATTTCTATTCTCTATCTGTGGAGTTTCGTGAGCGTCGGATTAGTCCGTATCCAGACAAGACGGAGTTATAGTCTCGTTACCTCGAATGACTTTAAGTAAAGTGGCGTTTTAAGATTACAGAGTCTGTAGTAGTGCGACGGAGCAATATTGAACGCCCATTACAATGTTCTGATAATGGTAAAGGGCGTCTCTAATATCTATTTAGGTAACACAATGACATTTTGGAAATTTCCAATTTTGATCAAAGGCAAGCTTAGCAAGAGACGTTTTGACCTTGAGCTGAAGACAATGCCAAGAAGCCAAAAAAGAACTAAAATGTACCAAAGTAATTAATATTATAATCGTCAGCGAAATGGGCGTAAGCTATTCATCTTATATGTATGTTATCACTGCTGCAGCTGGGCGCATTCCTTAAAAGCAATTAATTGTGCCGCCCTCCTCCATTTATTATGTCATCTTGATGGCGTAAGCGAGCAAGCGCATCCGTTACTAAACCTCTTAACAATGTCAATCTCTTCCCGGTACAGACTGTAGTTTAGTAACATATGAAAGTGAACTTATACACGTTTTAATCCCGTGGTGGGTCGATTCGGTACATGAAACACTATCGGTTTGTAAAGATAAAATTAAAAAATAAAGTACTTTTTGTTAAACTTGAAATAATTTACGCATGTAAAAAATTAATTTCTTTATGTAAACGTCAGCTGAGCGAGTTCAATGACCTGTAGGTAGTTAGTACGCAACCACCAACAACTATCTACAAGGTATTGGCTCGTTTACTTAAATAAATTAATTTCGTACATCGCATATTAATTCGAGTTTTAGAAAAAAAAAAAAAAATTTATTTTGTCTTTACAAATCGATAGTGTTTCATGTACCGAATCGACCCTCTACGGGATTAAATCGATAAAAACTTAACGATGTATTTATCGATTTTTAACATACTTCAAAAAACAAAGGTTATCAATTCAACTCGTACATACATATATGTAGATAGTCTATTGGGGCTTCCAAACAAAAATTCTACAATTTAAAGGTGTATGTTTGTATGCATTTCATCTCCGAAGCGACGAGAAGTAATCAATTTGTGATCATTATCATAAAATCAATAAAACAAATAAAAAATTTTTTTTAAGGTTCCATCACTCAAAAGGAAAATAACCGGAATCCTTATAGGATCACTTTGTTGTCCGTCTGTCTATCTGTGCGTCTGTCTGTCTGTCAAGACCCTTTATCTCGGGAACATTTTACGGGGACGGGGACGCATTAAAACCGTATATTTAGGTCTGCGGTCCCTAGAAGCTGTGAAAAAATCAAACTTCTAAGTTAACGAAAAAAAGCAAAATTCATATCCCATTGACTTAGACTCCGACTTTCGGTATCTCGGGTCGCTCGTTCAAGGGGATGGTGAAATAGACCGAGACGTAACACATCGGATCAACGCAGGATGGATAAAATGGCGACAGATCACGGGAAAAACTTGTGACCCACGGATGCCCCTCAAGTTGAAGGGTAAAATTTACAAGTCTGTGATAAGACCTGTCATACTGTATGGATCATGTTGGGCTGTCAAAAAGATGGATGAAAAAAGACTGCGTGTAGCAAAGATGAGAATGTTGAGATGGATGTGTGGTGTGACGAAAATGGATAAAGTGAGAAATGAGTATATTAGAGGAAATTTGAAAGTGGCGCCAGTGACTGAAAAGTTGAAAGGAAAACGTTTGTCTTGGTATGGTCATGTGAAGAGGAGGGATGAAACGCATGTTACTAAAAGAGTTCTGAGTTTACACGTAGTTGGATGGAGAGGAAGAGGGAGGCCGAAGAAGAGATGGATGGATTGTGTATATGAAAGAAAAGGGAGTTAGTGATAGTGTGACGGGTGACAGGATAGAGTGGAAGAAAAAAACGTGTTGCGCCGACCCCAAGTAATATGGGATAAGGGCAGGAAGAAGAACACTTCCCGTTGACTTAGAACCCTGAAAGTTGACATGAAGCAAGGTCTTATACCTAACACAAATATAGGAGTAAATCTGAAACCTGTATTAGATACGTCACAAAAAAGAAATACTCTTTTCGATTCGAAAAATCTTCGAGATTCGATTCGCGAATTGAATTATTTACATAATTATAAGTTAGTTGGTTGTACCAAACCCTTAGTGTGCGACTCCGACTCGCACTTGCCCAGTTTTTTTATTAGTTTACATTTACTACAACTTAGAGAACAATATAAGTTTTGTCAACATCAATGTTAAAATTTTTCAATAAAAAAATAAAATAAAAAGTTTTCAATTAATTTTTTTTTGCTAGCAATTTTGTTTGAGGTTCTGCTGCGTGGGGTATGTAGGCTTCTTGGCAATCGCAAAGGGGTATCATGTTACCTAATTACTGGGTAGTGGAGATCATATAGGTGATCGCTCATATAAAATTCTGGTATCCAGCTGCATCTGGCTAACCAGTTGCAGCTGGATACCAGCCAACGACTTCCAGTTTAGACTGGAAGTCAACATAGTAGAGAAAAGGCGTGATAGACAATGTCATAAAAAGTATCTAACTACAGAGTTATAGCATCATGAAAGGAAAATTAAATAAGAAGACACGTAATAAACTAACCTCGGTCATTACTCCACTGTGCCAAGGCTTTGTAGGCAACATAACACGGTGGCTAAAACTACCAGCTTAGACATCTGCGCATCTCTATTCAAGTTTAAAAAAAAGGTTTAAAAGTTTTGATTTTATTTAAAGTTTGAACTTGAATATTTATTGTATTATTTCCACCCAGGACATATGTTTGTGTTATGAGCACGATCGTTTGTTCTGTGTCTGGGTGATATGTTTATCAGCTGTCTGGTACCCATAACACAAGCTCTGCTTAGCTTGGGACTAGACGGTGTTGTGTGATAGTTGTGGAAATATTATATTATTATATTAATATTATTATTCGTTAATTAATTTTCGATTTCAATTTTTTAATCCGTAGTAGTTTTCAATTATTTATTTATCAATTTCTTTTTTAGTTTCCAATTAATTTGTATCATTATATTATTTGTTTAAATTGTTTTTCTGCATGCTGTAGTGTTCTGTAAGTGATGGAGTACGCTGACAAGATACCTATACACTAATTAAGATTTTTAATGATGTGTACATCTTTTGTTGGAGATCCTAAATAAATAAACTTTAGAAAGGAAGAAAAGGAGACGAAAAATCAGAAGTTACGTTGACTAAGTCTTATGCGAAAGCTAATTAAGGAAAAAAACACATTTATTCGTTTTGGCTTTACTTTTTGTAGTAAGTATTTATTTCCTTGTATTAGATATGGCTGAACTACAGCATTAATTATAAATGTCGATACATTTGGTAGACAGTTCGAACAAGTTGTTTTAAACTAATTTGAAATGAAAATCGGTAACTAACGTTGTGCGGCCGTGGTCCGCAATACTGTGCTTGTGTTATTTACTGCTAGCACTGTTTCAGCCCACAATTTTTAACTCTGCTGGGTTTAAGTATTACAGTTTGCGTTTATTTAAAAAACGTTTTCCCACACCAGTAATAACTCTTGTATCGTGAATGCGTTCACAAATCGGATCTGGGGGTGATTTTAGGAGTATATTTATGTATCTATCTGGGTGTATTGTGTATGTTAGTATGTGAGTTTACATACTCACACACACAATTCAACCAGATCCGGACCACTGTCGGAACTCTATAACAAGGACCACCCAGTAAAGTAGCCAATCACTCAACCACTGCGCCAATAGTATCGTCAATTTCATTCTAGCTATACTTTTCCTTAAACCAAACAGACAAGTTTTCATTATCTATCACTAAACTAACAGTACCTACAGTAATTTTAAACGATGATTGTTTTTGTACATGTAATTTGTTTTTGTATGTGTAATTTGTTGTGTAGTGTGATTGTATTATGTGTTGATGTGTTTTATGGACTCTGATGGTCCGAAATAAATTATTATCGTTATTATTATTTAGCTAAAGTAACCTTTGAGCTAATACCAATGTATAACCAATCCGTTTACTTAGTAAGCATTATAGTAATTTCAAGGTGTCAGCTATTTAGTTCGCAGTATATAATTAAATTATTATGTAACAGGACAAAGGTTGTTAAGTTTTATTCAATTAGAAGTTGTTAAATTACTAAGAAGGGTTTTACGAGGCTACACATTAATTATCTCGAGCTGGCATCTTGTAAAACCGACACGGGCTTAACAAATATCGGAAGCGGCCAAACAAGGCTTCTTAACTTTGAAAATGCTTAGTCACCGCCGAGCTTGGGCGAAAGAGATTGTTTCAGAAAACAACGCCACCCGACAGAGTAGATAAACAATTTTGCTGAACATACAAAACATGAAAATAAGTACTTAACTCTGTCCTTTTGTATTTACCTAACAATTGTCAACTGAAACAATTTCATCACTTTGTTAATGTATTGTTATTTACTTAAACAACGTAGGAAACTCAAAAGCTATTCGATGACGTATGGGAACAGTTAGATACATCCATAATGGTGTCGGCCCCATTAAAGTACAGAGATCTGAGAGCCTCACAGTCACAGTTGTAAGCTCGTCGTTCGTCTCGAAACTTGAACCGCGGATCAAACTTTCCTCGCGAGACATGAAACTTGACTCGAATGATAAGATTAAAATATTACATCGGCTTCGCAAACTCACTCAGACATTATTCCAGTCGTGAGTTACAGTAGTCGTTATAATTATAATGTTAACACCGCACTCAACTTAGGCGATAACATAAAGAGGTTAAAGCCTATTAGATCCGTGAGCCGTATATCCTATAATAGGTTCTAACTAAAACTTTATCGTAAGATATAACTTCAGAATGAACACTTTCCGTTTCAGTTGCTCGTTTCGGTCTTATCAGAACGTCGTAGGGAAGGATCCTGAAATTTATATTATTGGTGCAGTGGACGGAAAAAGTAGGGCACGGAGACACCAATTTGTAGCTTTTGGCAAGCAGTTAATGTTAGAGAGAGGGTAAAAAGTAAAACTAATTAGAATGCAAAGTACAGTGTGCGCATGCAGGCAGTGTGTCTGAAGGTAGCAGGGCGCGGGGCGCGGGCGGCGGCCCGGGGCGTTCATCTAATGAGCATCCTGCCTCTCACAATGTACCGAGATGATATTCCGCGGTGGCCCGACGACTATTATTATATTCCGCCAAGCGAACCGCCGCGGGCAGGGCGTGCAAGCCTTTTCAAAATAACTATGTTGCGCTATATTTACGACGACTTAAAGTGAACCTCTAATTCTAAATGTGCAGACTATTCCGTTCAAATTGCACGCCACTCAGTATTTTGGTGCAGGAATATTTAAGTGTGCCTTACCTACTAATTTTCCCACTCGCGAGCATTATTCATGTTAAACTTTATGCATAATAATGTGGCTACATGTTTGTTTACACAAGTAATGAGAAGATATAAAATGAGGCGAATGAATTGTGCAAAATGGAAGTTGGTTTCTGAAAACACCAAAATCTCGTAGAATATCCCACACAAAAGTTCACTCGGACTGAAACACTCACTTCCTGCTTATAGAACAACGAATCATCAAAAGAATATTCCCATTAATTAACTTGACAAGTTAATAGGTATTAAGGATGTGTTCAGACTTCCTACATACGTCTTCAATATAACGGGTTCGGTGGCACGGTTCGACTCAATCCGACCTAATCTCGGCTTACAGGAGATCACAAGAAACGTAACCGTCGTCGTGATAACGTTTTCCATTTGCTACAATTCGAAAATTATATGTGTTTATATTTAAAATGTCCGGAAAGTCTTGGGTTTGTGAAATATTTGTATCTTAAAATGTAATCGAATAAACTGAAGTACAGTTGTAGAAACTAGAACGTAGACAATGACTAGGTTTTAATCATTGTGGTAGCTCCCTTACAATCCGTGCATAATAGCATAGCATAGCATCAGCCTGCTGGGACTCAGGCCTCCTCTTTTGAAGAGGGAATGAGTCGAATTTTTGGTTCTAGGACATGCCAGTTTCCTCACGATGTTTTCCTTCAGCGTTTTGAGAGCATTGGCAATGAAACAAATTACACAAAGTAATGCGCCTGGCTGGGCTTCAATAGTAACGGCCCCGACTTACAAGTTGTAGGTCGTAAGTCGGGGCTGGGATATATCCTAGCTAATGATATGATGAGTAACTTAAGTTACTTGTGGTTTTCTCGCGGGAACGGGACTTAAATCAGGGGGGGACATCTTCGAAATGAAGAATTTAGCCGTTTTATGTAAAAGTACCTAAAATAAAGCACAAAATTATTAGTTATCTACATTTTGTATAGTTTTACGAACTTGATGCGGTGTGGTGTGAAATCACGTACAATACATCACGTTAGAGCACGTAGTTTAAGTTAAGATAGATAAGATATGTTCGTAACTCATAAGCAGTTTGTCGCATATAAACCATGTATACACCATTATTTTTTAATTATGGCAAATACTTAAAGGGCTTATTTGAAAAGGTCTTGTTATTATTTAAGTAAAGTCTCAATGCATAATATTCATAAACAGCAAAGTTATGAGCGTTTGTTTATTTATAACAACTACTACTAGAAAATACTAAGCGCAGTGTTTTTCCATTTTGATTGACATTCTTTCATTCATAAACAATAACCTGTACAATGTTTCCATAAATTGAGTGAGATTTTGGGATTTCGTTTTTTGTATTTTTGACTACACAAATATGATCAGTAACGGGTACTGATTGAGCCCCATTTTTCTGTGCACTAATTAAAAAATAGGGGTGTATATGTCACTAATTAGAGGAGGATCATGCTGTTGACCTATAGAATAAGTACACACTACGTCGTAGAGGCCCAGCCTGCCAGCTGCAGGCAGGCAGGGTCGAAGCCTGCTTGGGTCATGGGTCAGCTTCTGAAAGGAATGCCCGGCCCCGGCACGATAGGCAACGAAGGAACGGGGAAAGGTTTTTAGTCAGTAAGAGTCTGACACTATTTCTCGCTCCGCTCAAGGGCGGGATTATGTCATTGGATGATTTTACCTACCATAAAAAAAAAATCCCTCGCCTTCCCACATCGCAGCGGACACAGTCGCGGGCGACAGCTACTTTACCATAAAATATTTCGTCGTGTGTGACGTCTTTAAAGCTTTGGTTATGGTCGATGCGACCAGCCAGTTTAAAGTTTGAAAACGGAGTTGTAAAAACATAGTATAGGTACCGATTTCCTGATTGTAAAAGAATATAAGCTATCTTTTACTTGCACCTAAAGTAAGAAAGTGAGAATATAGGTCGACTTACAACTCTATAAGAGGTGTTGATGACGACGACAGAATATGTCGCTTTAACATGCATGAGCACTGAGTACGAGATCTGCAAACTAATTATTCTACTAGGTATTGCTTCTTGTTTTCCTGGTAATATAAATAAGTTTGATGTTTTTTTTTTTTATGGTAGGTAAAATCATCCAATGACAAATCCCGCCCTTGGGCGGAGCGGGAAATAGCGTAAGAAATAATTTTGATGTTTATAAAATCGGCTCCCCACTCGCCTATCGTTATGGTTTAAAAGTTTGTTGCTTCATCTAAAACAATCCAACGCGATGTTTGATGAAGAGGCAACGCAAAAAAAGAGAGATAAAGCCTGAAAACTCTGTTGGAATTCGGTAATTCCGTTATTTACTCTTATATTTCACGAAACTTGTTCCAGAAAATTCGTGTTTTTTAAAACCCTTTAAAGTTTTTAAGAAAAATTGACATCATTTAAAATCTCGATTAAATGTGCAAAGCTTCTATAGAAGTACTTTTTTATATTTTTATAGAGGGCCAAAGTTCACGTAAAATAACAGATTTTTAGAGGTCTTTAGTGGATTCTAAAGAAGCCTAGATAATATCCACAAGATATCTGTGTATCAAAAATATCTGAAGAAAGATGTGCAATAACGGAAACACTTACAATCCGAAATATTTTATTCCGAATTTCGATTTTCAAAAGTCCGAATTTCATAATACCTAAGAATTATAATGTCTATTATTAAAAATCACGAAATTTATTTTACCGAAAGTCGTACATGCGATTTGTTAGTTTTCAAGCCGAAGCTGTGGTGGTGACCGTTAAAACCATCTGCGACGATAAGATCGCGTGGGGCCGCCCAAACCCTGCAGCGCCGGAGCCGTGACAGAAACAATGCTTGCTGCATGTTGCATGCCTGCTTGCATGCTGTATGCCTGCTGCATGCCTGCATGCCTGCTTGCATGCTGCATTCCTGCTTGCATGTTGCATGCCTGCTTACATGTTGCATACCTGCTTGCATGTTGCATGCCTGCCTGCATGCTGCATGCCTACTTTCATGCTGCATGCCTGTTGGCATGTTGCATGCCTGCTTGCATGTTGCATGCTTGCTTGCATGCTGCATGTATACTTGCACACTTGTGTTTGTCTGATTCATTTTTACAAGGAGTTTTTAATTCGGAATTGTATTAATCGGAATTTTAATAATCGGAATTCGTATTTTTGACGTTTAGAATTATCGTTATGTCATTGAAAGTCGGTATTTTGAGAATAGTAATTACAAACGTTAGGAATATTGAAATATAGGAATTATAAAAATAGGAGTAATGATAAGTCGGAGTTGTTATATTCGGAATTTTCAAAATTCCATTCGGTATTATGAAAATCGGTATTTTGAAATTCGTATTTGTGACTATCGGAATAAAGTTTTTCGTATTTATATAGTGTACCCGTGCAATAACATCATAATCACATAAGAGCGGTTGTATGAAAATACGACTTTTGATAATTTTAAATCCAACATCACGTCAAAACGGTAAGTCCGTATGTTTTGAAAAAATATATGTTAAACTAAACTATTTGTGTAATAATTTGATATACGAATATTATTATTTTTTTCATAGAACTTGGTGTAATTTATTTTTAAAGTTATGTCTAACACTGACAAAAAAGCCAAGATCAGGCAAAAACCATTGGGTGTATTTTTTATTAATATTTCACAAACCATAATTTTTGCTGTGCCCGACAGGGTCCATAATGGTCTGTGACATTTTTTTTTAATACCATCTATGTATACTTATGGATTGCAATAAAATATTGAGTATTGAGTATTGAACCAAAGGATAATTACCAATTTTTTAAATATACGGCTTTTATTCATATTGTGTTTAATAAATGAAGGACATGTTATTATACGAAAAATCTTAATGCGCGGGGAGCGACGCTAGCTCCTCTTTTGTTCGCTCAAGGTCGCTGGCCTTTAGTGTCGCCTTAAAGCTCCAAACAGAGGTCTGCGGGTCTGTTAGAAAGGGTCACCGCAGCAACTAATCTGGAATGTAACGCAAAGGTCAACTAAAAGAAAACGGGTGCGTTTTAGTGAGCAAAATTCTGATACACTCTCTCTCTCTACCCAGAGCAGTAAAAGTTATTTGATGATTTACCACCGTGAAAAAGAATGCTCTAGACAAAATTACTTTAGGTTGTGTGCTGGCAGTGTCAAAAGAAAAAAAAATGATTTCTCTACAGAGGGGTAGAAAGCTTCACATTACATTTCGGTAACTCATGTCAATACCACAGTCCACACCTACCAGACTTTTTGCTACCGTAAAATAACACTTAGACTAGAGCCATGCCCCCTTGTACATTTAAAGAGAAAGGTGTTTTCTCATCTATTCCATCCACAATCCAGCCAAAACGAAGCTGCTGCGAAAAATGACCAAAGTAAAGTAAAGAAAATACAGTTTCTTGTTAGCTAGAAAGTCCAAATACAAATAGAAAAGACTTACCTATTTTATACTAACCTTTATATAAACAATGCAATTTTCCATTCGGTCGGCGCTGAGAACAAACTAAACGGAAGCAACTTTTCTACTCGATAGCTCCGAGCGAGATGCTTCGCGAGTTTTATGAATAATAAACATGGTTTAATGTTTACTATCCGTAACAATCTTAGTTTTGATGTGATATTTTTTAATTATTTTCTCATTTTCGTGCTAAAATTCCGTGCGATTGCGTTCATCAAAAAGTTTAACCAGTTCGGCATAAAATAATCTAGTTGATTCAGCCATAAACAAGCGCAAACATCAAATCATATGATTATATTCTATCAGCAACTTATACTAATAAAATGCAAATGAGTCGAGTAAAAGACCAATCGCAAAAACTAACTTTCACTAAGCTGCAGATTACGCTTACAATAGTACTTACTCCACGAACAATGTATTAGTTTCTGCATCGAACTTTCTTATACTAAAAGCTTAACTTCAAAGGAAACATGAAATAATGATTTTAACATTTCCTGTTTCAGGAACTGTTGAGAAAATCCAACAGAAACAAAAGGTAATTGCAGCAGAGCAAAACAAATCCAGGCTTCGCCGTCACCCCGCCTGTATCTAACGACTAGATGAAGAAATAAGCTTTCCATAAGCAAAACTACATTTTATATATATAAACGAAAGCAAACAACTTTATCTGGGTAAAGTCAATGGAAATGGCGATTCGTTTTTTACGCAATAAAGAAAAAATAAACAAAAACCCGCGTGAAATATAGGTACAGGGACATTTCCTGTTGAGCCTTACGTATCGGGGTTTGTTTTGGATTTATTGATCCTTTATTGCAGTAAAGACGGCTTGGGTGTGTCTAACCGTGTATTGGAACGAGAACTTGGGAGAATATTTCTAAACAGCGGAGAATTTATGGTGAAAATGATAATAATATGCTTAAACTTTTTGGGGAAAGGCGGAATAACACTATGTTTTGTGTTTCGTTCGAAGTGTTTGAACTTGGTTTAATCTAGTCTACAATTGACGTAGAAATGAGAATTCTCATTACTCTTTATCATGTCCTCACTAAACGCACCCACAACATATACACCCATAATCCTCATTTAAGAATAACATTACTATTGCGGTGGGGATCAGACACTGACATCTAAATATGGATTACATTAACCAAAAAAATAAGTTCTCATTAGATTCTGTTTCAATAGTCAGGGTCAACAGCAAGAAAAAAGTAGAAGAAAACATAAAAGTCGTATATTTTTTTTCGTTTTTCAACTTGTCAATAAAACTCGTAAAGTTACTGTAACTCGCTGACAAGTTTCATCTGTTTTAAATCAATGTTGGTTTCCATTGCCACTAGACAAAGTTTCACTGAAGGAAGCCAATAGAGGAAAGGAAAATAAAAAGTTCCTTTCCAACTTCGCTCGAAGTGTCAACTGAAGTTCAACAATCGACGTGCGAGAGAGTAAGGAAATGTTTCCTGGAACATCGTCTACATACCTATGTTTTTTTGTTTCAAACAAGATATAATAAACACAAGGTCTTTTAGGAAAGCCACTACAATTTGCATAAAAGGTTGCTGGTCCCCGGGGACCTCTGGATTTGCCCCAGTTTGTAGATATCCGTTGACGACAATAAAAGTAACTCTCCCGTAAAAATCAACCCTCCTTGTACCTATGCCTGCACATTGTTTTATGAAAAAGTTAATTCCAAATTTTACATCCGTTCTGTTATTTGATAGTAGGACAGTATAATTCGTGGTGCGGTATCTTTTGACTGACACTTGGTTGTATTGTGAAGTGGACGGCGCAAACAGATCGCCAGCCAGCTTTCACGCTGGAGTGGCGCTAAGCGCGACCATTTCATGAAGTAATCCGCACTCTGAGAGGCATTAGCGGCTCCCCCGCCCGGCTTCCTCCTACTACACCCTGAAGCTGCATTTTCATACTTTTATTGTTGCTCTCTCTAAGCTTTAGTAAGAACATACTTAAATATTTATGTATTACCTAGTAATCAATTTTTATTGCACAATTAGCCCTATTGAATTGTCTCGTAATTAATTTAGTTGTGTCAGAAAATACAAAAAAACCCGAATTTTTAACATATTAAACAATTTAGCATTTCAGCATAAGCCTGCAACGAACTATCTGGTCGCTGTTTACTTGGCAGTGCAGCTACAGAGACGGTAGGCGACGATAAGTAGACTCGTTTCACGGCATAATCCTCTCACTGAAGGAGTATTATCGTACTGTGGACTCCGCCTGACTAGGGATAAGCACTGCATTGTGTTGTAAGTGTTGGCGTTTTGACGTGCGAATTCTTGTGCCAAAGACTTAGTCGAAGGAGAGCGTGTGATGTGCTTTATGATGTGTGTGGTCGTGATTTCACGAGCACCTGTTGGCTACAATTCGATATTGATATTATTCTGGATCAATCTCTAACTACAAAATACAGAAACAGAAGTAACTTAAATATTAACTATTATTTATACTAAACCTATCTACATAAAAACTAAATTAAGAATGTATACTAGACCTAAATATGTACATACAATACAAAAACACAAAATACACCCTTATCAAAATACAATCTCTAACATATTATTATTTATTTATTAATGTATTTATCCTTTTGGCAGCTATCCTAACAGACCTTAACCTATTGCGACTTAATACTCTGAAAGAGAGCATTTTGTCCTAACAAACTTTAAAGTAGCTAGACAGTGCGCCGCGCCGTGAGTTGACCATAGCTCTTAGGTACTAAGTTTAAACGTAAACGGAGTCTGTTTGTACAACCCCCACCAGTTGATAAAAATAATACATTTTCTTTAATGGTACCACATAACATGGAACAAATGACATAATTCACACATTTAATAAAACATTAACAAAAGCTTATTCAATAGCGTGTTGTTGTGACATCTGTTTTCCGGTCATTGCACCCTGTAACTTTTAGTAAAAGCTTTTCCTCCAAGAGCCTTTTGCCTAAACCTCTTTAGAAATGTCCAACACAGACGCGTTATTTAAGAATCCGGTCAGATCACAAAGCAGTTTACACTGGGAAAATTACGAAGTTGTGTAGGTAACGTCTTATGTTCCAAAAGCTTTAAAAAACGAACCAAACACTGGTGTGGAACTAAAATGCGGGAAATGAAAAACAAATATTGCTGGTTACTTCATAGGTTATCATAAGTATCACAGTAGGTAGGTAGTGGTTGATCAGCAAATACACTGGCTCCAGTGGCCACTGACGCTCACAGTCATTTTAGTAAAAGCCGGCCATTGTATCTTTGGATCTTTCCCAAATACCGCGCGGACGGCCCGATACGAAGACAAAAAGCCACTACACACTGATGCATATTGAGAATAAATGCACACATTCAGGTCTTTTATATTTCGGAATAACAGAAATATCTAGCAAAAATATCTTTGAACAAAAGATTCATAACCATGCAAGTGCAGCACTCTCGATAAGTAGCCGGAGTAATGATTGAGGCAGCATCACGTAGAGGAGCAATTCAAACTCCCAAACGTGACTCGAAAGTGCGAGTCGATTGTAAAATTATAATTCATAAAAATTCATCTCGTGATAGGATGTAATCTACATTTCGATTGTTATCTGCGTTATTCTAAGGGATTGGATTTTAAGGGCAAGAGATTTATTCTAGGTTAGTCTGTGAGGCTTAATTGAGGTCCATTCAGCTGAGATATTGGTAAACGGTCAGCCGACGGCGGCGGGCGCGGCTGCCTGATTGAACTCTCTTTCTTGTGTTATTGTGAAAGTAATCACGGGTATTGACGGATTCAATTACCTTTTTTGTACTGTATTTATTTTTTAATTAAAATAACTACGCTGCCTGCTTTGACAGTCAATTAAAAAAGCGTCGTTGCGTCTTAACTGGGTTGTGGAAGTGAATTTTATGAATTTTGCGTTTAAGTTTTACCGAGCTAGCTAAAAAAAAAAATATTTTCATCTTAAGAGCGGAATAAACAAAACCTGTATTATTAATAGTGCAGTTAAATACCTAATATATAATCTTTCAAGTACTAACCTAATCACATAGCACGCCAACCTACAAAAATCAAACAGATAAGTCAGAATTATTACAACGGATGAAGCATGAAACGGTTCAGTTAGCGGTCTCAAGACGGACTATTGAGGTTTAACAATGGGGCCAATCACGCGCCAACTTCCAAGCCCTCTGGTGAGCACGTCTTCACACTTCCGACTTGCGGATACTTGCGAACTAACTCAGCCACGGACGAAAAATCCCCAATCAATTGAAGAATCATGATAAAGTTAATGATATCGTCTCTGACATCAATTTATTCGAAGCGTGTTCGTGCTGATTTCATTTTCACTCACTAATTTAATTTGCGGTATTATTACCTAAGGTATTGCTTACGGTGCTCTTAAATAGTTATTAAAATTATTTCATACACAGAAAGAAAAAAATTGAACGAGGAAACTACACTAGATATAAAGAACAGAATCGTTTCCACAACGCTCGCAGCGATGCAAACCTACAAAACTTTACGTCACACACGCAAGATTGTCAACCTACATCAGCTGAATCCATCAGATACGACACTCAAAGTTAGACACAGGTACCGCGGCACGAGTCCAATCCGGTGTTGTGCAGTAAATAGGTCGGCTAAAAGTTGTTCCATCTCGCGCGCGTGCCGAAGCCGAACCGAACTTCAGACGTCCGACGCAGCTGCCGGCTCGATGCTCCTAGATATCCATGACACAAGAAGTCTAGCTTCTACCATTCCTACCAACCGTTTTTATTACCCATGGCCAAAGAAATCTGCGTAAATGTTTCAAACTTCATAATACAGCCTGCACTCGACGGTAAAGTTATGACATCGTTGCAATTATGATGTAGGTGCTTCGGTTTTAGTGCAAACTCGTACATGCCACAAACTAAAGGAGATAATAAGCCTCACTGAGTATAAACTTTAGTGAGTTACGCATTATGATCATAGTTTGTAGAATTAACGGTTTTGATTTTAATGAAGGTGAAAACGGAAAGCTTATAGATAGGTAACAATTTTCAAGCATTAATTGTGTGTGTGTTAAGTGATATTTACGATGAGGCAGAAAAGTGGTGACATGTATTTTAATAGCAAATTGCTCTTTCTTCTCAACCGTAGAGTGCTCTTTTTAGTTTTATAATCAAAGAGAGACAAGATAAATAAGGGAAGATAGAACATGATGTTTGGAAATAGTTAATGAGGCGTCAGAAGACAGCGAAGCGTCCCTTTACTAATCGAAATACTAAATTATCATCCCTTCAAACGGATTAAGAATCCCAAGGGTCCCTATACCTAATACCTACTACAACCGCCTCCCTGAAACGTAAACAGGTAAGTATCCAAGTTTCCCGCACGTTATTAAACGCGCAGTCATATCGGAATCGCTATAATCGAATACGCTCCGATTCATAATCGTATTAAGCCGGGGGTCTGTATCGATTATATCGAGTAGATACACATGCTGAGAGCGGAACCGATAGCCAAATAAACTAGCAAACCGCATCGATTACCTGTCAATGGCAGCCTCCAGTGGAGTGACCGCGTCCCCGGACTAAAGCGAGACCGTCCTGATTATAGAGGTACGACCAACGTTTTAATTACGTCATACTTTGTTCCTTTAAAACTTTTGAATACTGTGCCAAGTACTTAGTAAATTTTGACTGTACTGCGAGTGGCTCTGATACTAAGGCTCCTAGCTCAGTCTATCAATGTTCTTCGTCACTAAAAATATGTAAAAATGTATACAACCTATCAAAAATACAGAAGAATCTGCACAGCAATTTCATTATTTTATGGTGTTAACAACACAATAGAAAGAACTTTGTCTTGACGAAACTTTTCTACACTTTTAATAAGAAGCCCATTCATCGCATACTTTTCATTAGTGGGGAGCTGGTGAAGAAGGGGGATGGCTTTATCGCAGTAACTCGTGACACCAGAAAATTAAAAGTGCGGAGTCATGGTTGGGCTATCTTAGAAAATAGGGTGACTCTGCTCTTACAGAACTTAATTAATCGACGCTTAAGCCGCCCGGTGGACATGTCCTACAATCGATATTGAGAGAGACACAGGCTTTGTCTACTTCAGAAAATAAATATATTAGGTTCAACCTTCGAACTGGTCGAAAGAACTAAGTAGACTCGGTGACTGGCTAAAAGTAGGTACAGTCAGATAATAATATACCAATTTCAGACTAACGACGCGTCCCAGCCTCTTATGGGTGTTACAAATTTTGGAAATTCTCAGCTTTTCCCTAGTATATCATGCATGTATTTTATACCTAATCCTTCCTCATGAATGTCTGTTGGTGAACCGCATGAAAATGCATACAGTACCTAATGTTTGAATTTACCGTAAACAGACAGACAGATGCGGTAGGGGACTTTATTCTATAATATGTAAGGTTATTTGTTATATACCTAATATCCAGGTATATCAGAAATCTATAAATAAATACGAGTACTTTGTTTCAGTTTCACTTTCCTTAGACTGTGCTCTGTAGATAATACTTTATGTTCAGGCTCCCAACAAATTAAATATCTTGTTTAAAACATAAAATAAAAGTACGCTGCTATTTATTGCTGATAACCGAAAAACTTCAAAACTACGATTGTAGTGCGTGCCCCGCTTGCGTTGTAGACAGGGCTCTTTAGATGTTCAAGTATTGGTGGAGCGCCCTCTCACGACTGTTTCTGACACATAATCGATAGTGCACGAGACGTGTGGCTTTAGCACTGGTTTAATGGCATTGATAAGAATCAATACACAACAGACTAATGTAATGTCAAATACAGAAGAGGTTTTTCTATTTTATGTTCTTTGAAACTTAGGGGGTAGGGGCTTCGGTTGTGCAATTGGTCTAGGGAAGGTATGTTTTTAATATGTCCAACTGTAGTTATAAATATACATAGGTATGATTTATTTTTTATATCTACATATTTATGTAGGTTCATCGATTTTTTCGTCAATTGTGAATCGATTTTAAATTATTTTTACGCGTATTCCCACAGTAAAGGGCATTTTCCTGAATAACAAACCGGTTAAGTCCGAGTCGGGTTCGTGCACAAACTTACCAATGTAAAAACTTTGATTTCCGAATCAAATCTTGAACATTTTTCCGTATCGCACAAAATTAAGTAGACAAATATTTTGTGAAGTAGGTACCTAACTACAAAATGATTTTCAGATTTTTTTTACTTATGCTAAGAAACCTTGCTACTTGCGAAGTTTCGTAGATTAGGAAGATTATATGTTAAAGGGAAGTATCCTTTAAGTTTTGGTTTTCTTGTGAGTGTCAAAAAACGCCATAAACGAATGACAAACCGCTTTATATTTGGATTGGCTTAGAAAATTATTTATTTATTTTATTTAACACTTTATGCACAAAAGTACAGAGGCGGACTTAATGCCATAGACATTCTCTACCAGTCAACCTTAGGGTGATAGAGAGACAAATAGTGGTAGGTGCAATAAAGAGAGAGAAAAGGTGAATACAAGAATAGATATACTAATAAACCATAAATGTAATACAATAATGTAATATATATACACCAATTATTAAACTACATATATATATTAATAAAGTCAAACCAATGGTTCAAATCGGCAACTAGAAAATATTAACGCAGTGATGAAACCACTGCCAACCTCCTACGAATAAGCTCGCGAACTTTGGCTTCACTGCTTTAAGGGACAGCAGACCTAAGTATTTGATACAGGGTCACCACACCAAAGTGATCCTATTACTGAGATACGGATGATCTCGTGAAATTTCAGGAGATCATCCGTATCCAAGTATCCGTGGCATTCCTCAAGAACGACTTGAGGAATGCCTCGAGATGAGGATTACATTCCTCAGATCCTTCCAAACTGGCAGGAAGACGCGTGCGCTTTTAAAATATGAAGCCCTCTGGAGGAATCTGGTGCAGATAGGTTAATCATAATAGACCTATCTCAATAACCGTAGCATCCTGACTAGAATAGATCCTTGAGCTTTCTGGACCAGGATAAATTAAGTTTACATAGAGATTTAATAAAGGGAATGTACGAATGAGCAAAGTGAGCTAGATAAATAGACCGTCATATACGGTGCGAGGAGGTTCATTGCGAGCTTCTCATTATTAATTTCGCTTTTTAAGACAGTTTGACCCTGTGGGTTCGATATACTCAACGGGCATCCAACGCTCTTAAGCGGGCATCCACGAAGCGTACACGTTGGTTGACCAATCTGTGATATTACATCGAAACAAGCACTATTATGCACTTCTTGTTAGAAGTGGTCGGTAGATTTACCGACCAGGGTGCTTAATTTTTTTTAATCAATCGAATAAGTAGTTTCTGTGAATAAAATACAGGAAATGAATATCCACAGTATATATTTAACATATCGTAACATCAAACGTAGCCTTACCAAAAAAGCGTATTATTACATTATGAAAGTCTACGCTAAAGATAAGCCTATCTTACTTGATAATGACTACTTCTCTTAACACACGTTGCTTCCCTCGTAGCTCATCAACTGCATTATAGTATATATAGATATTTTAGTTTTATTACTTTTCTTTATTTAGACCACTGACTTTTGTGACTATGATTTCCATTGAGAGTTTGTTATTTATTAATGTAATTTGTTAATAGATAAGTATTTTAAATTCTGAATAAGTTGAAATCGTATCCCTCCCTGACTTGAATAAATTCTGGATCCGCCTAGAATAATTTAATAACAACTAAAATAATTACTTAGACACATTTAAATTAAATTATGATTCTGGAGACCGAAGCCACAAGCATACAAGAAAATGTTACGAAAGTATTTCACCAAATTATAGAAAGTCGCACGTAGATAGAAAACAAACAAAACTTGGTCAGCGTAACTAACATCTTCGTTGGGATTCCACTGCGTCGACAAACTCCTAAAAGTTTGGTTGAAACTTAATTTAGCTGGACTAGTCCTCGACCGCTGATGGAAAGTTTTAGCAAAGCTCTGTACTAATGGAAGGCGAACTAAATAACTGGAAGCCATCTACCAACTGAGTGAAACGTGGTATATATTATCTAAGTAGATAGAGAGGTATAGCAAGGTGTTCCTATACGTACGCGTTCCTAATCTGATCTTTGACCGTACGTATGACTTTTTAAATGTAGATTACAGCACCTAAAATATTGCACTTAAAAAATTGACCTCAGACCTTACCAACCAAACCAAACATAAATTTTTCTTTCGAAAAGAAAATTTGAATTTCGTGGACTACCCTGAAGCGGTTTTTACTTCACCTACATTTAACTAAGACTTAGTAAAACAAAGCAAAAATAAAACCCTTTATTGATACCTACGCAAATAAGTCTTTTTTGCAAACCGTACTTTTCACTCAACATATTTTGACAGATCGACGTTATTGACGTTCCTATTGTTATTTGGAACGCATAGTAAACTTTTAATACAAAATGTAAGTGGGCTACACGTCGTGAACATGGACCTAGAAAAAAAAGGGTCGTGAAGTATACACAAATGGCGGAGCGCACGCCGGTGCGCCGCAGCCGCTTCGTCGCCTGCGCCCATGCGCTGTACGCTGCGTCGCTGACAGGCTCGAATGGAACGGCGCGCAAGGAGCACGTTGCTTCATAAAGTGTACAGTATCAGTATGAGCAGTTTTCACCAACAAAAAAATGCGTGTTGATGTGGTGATATTGAACAAATCATATTGACAGACTGTCTCTCCAATTTGTATGGTGCTTCTGAAGTCCGTGTTTTACTTTCGGCAATATAATATGGAAACACTCTTGTGACATTTTATGCACTGTAGGATAACGATCAGGGTATTCATATAATTTTTCCATACATAGTTAGGTTCAGTATAAAAGTATTTATAATTTAGTTAATATTTAAGTTTTCTTTGTATTTTATTTGTATTTCTATATTTACTAAAATGTACAAAATAACATGTTCCTATTATTTTAAAATATCTATCAAGTTCAATTTAGGCCAATTACAATAGGCAAATTAACAAAATTTAATAATAACTTACAAAATAAGTTAAATATTCTGGGCCATAATATTGATGATGCTAATAAATTTTATGATAATTTCTTTTCTGTGGTACTGAATGAGTTTAATATAGCTTTTGAAAAGAAGTCGAAAAGTATTTTCCCTAAGTTTGTATTTAGTGACTGGGCGACTAAAGGTATTAGGATAAGTAGGGAAAGACTATATGAGCTATACGGCCTTAAGCCATTCTTCAACACTGAAAGCTTTAATAAATATGTTAATAGATATTCTAGACTTTTCAGAAAGATTTGCAAGGCAGCGAAGGCCCTGTATATTAGCAAAAAGATCAAATCGGCAGACAATAAAATAAAAACTGTGTGGAAAGTTATTAATAGTGAAACTGGTAGGAATAAAGTACACAACACGGATTTCTTACTGGAGACTTCACATGGTCCCATAAGTTCTAACATAGAAGTAGCCCAAGAGTTTGTTAATTATTTCACTGATATACCTCTTAGAACAACAGAAACTCTAGATTCCTCCCCTGAAGCCTCAATAGCTTTACTGAAGTCAAACTTGCCAGGCTGTCCGGTTGAATTTCAATTCAAACATATAAATCCTATGACGGTCATAAAGGCTTTTCGGCAAATTAAAATCAAATTAACTGAGGACCTGTGGGGAATGTCTGTTAAGGTATGCACATCCATAATTGAGACCATAGCACCATATTTAGCTTTAATATTTAATTTGTGTGTGGATCAAGGAGTCTTTCCGGATATAATGAAGTACAGTAAGGTTATACCACTTTTTAAATCCGGTGACCATAGTGACACTAATAATTACAGACCTGTATCGGTATTTCCAGTTTTTAGTAAGGTGTTTGAAAAAGTTATGCTTAATCAAATGCTTTACCATTTTAACAGCAATAAAATTTTTCACGATGAGCAGTATGGCTTTACCAAAGGACGTTGTACGACTGACGCTGGTGTCACTTTATTAAAACATATATTTGCAGCGTGGGAGGAAGCCCAAGATGCGATAGGGATTTTTTGTGACCTCTCAAAGGCTTTCGATTGTGTTAATCACGAGACCTTGCTTTTAAAACTACAACATTATGGGCTTGGTAAACTTGCACTCAGCTTGGTGAAATCATATTTAAATGACAGGCAACAGCAAGTTCAAATAAATGGTACAAATTCTCAGGGTTTGAAAGTCAAAATGGGTGTTCCACAAGGCTCAATATTGGGTCCTTTCCTCTTCTTAGTATATGTTAATGATCTACCGCACCTATTAAAAAAACAGCCGCACACTGTATTGTTTGCTGACGATACGTCGTTAATATTTAAGATCAATAGACGTTCCACAAACCTTGATGACGTAAACAACTCTCTACAGCAAGTCCACAACTGGTTCACTGTTAATAATTTAGTGTTAAATGGAAAAAAATCTAAGTGCATAAGATTTGCGTTACCTAATGTTAAAAGTAATAAATCCGACATAGTATTGAACAAGGAGAAACTTGAATTCGTCGAGAACACGGTTTTCCTGGGGATCACGCTTGACTCGAGGCTACAATGGGGTCCACATTTAACATCTCTGGCAGGTCGGCTTAGTTCAGCAGCATATGCTGTTAGAAAAATCCGTCAATTTACAGATGTCGATACCGCGAGACTAGTCTATTTTAGTTACTTCCATAGCATAATGTCTTACGGTATTTTACTATGGGGACGGGCTGCAGATATTGAGTCTATTTTTATTCTGCAGAAAAGAGCTATCAGAGCCATATATAATCTTCGCAGGCGCGATTCTCTTAGGGAACTGTTTAAGGAAATAAACATCATGACTATATTTTCATACATTTTGTAAAAGTACAACATGAATTTTATTTGAAGTCCTTTTTTAAAGAACAACGAAATAATTCTTAGTCGATTATCATTTCCTTCAAACTAAATTTCGCAACCCTAATCAACCAAAAACACATCACTACGCATACGCGACGCGCCGTTCAATCTGTCACGTTGTTCACACAAAATATTTATCAATTTATTTCCCTCAATACAGCTGTAAATTGTTAGTATAACTTTAATTAGGCGTCGTAGGAAGTGTTTAATGAAGTAATCAACCGTTTTTTCCTTTCTAGATGCAACTTAACAGTGGTTAGAAATGGACCAACAATTCTCATTGTCCTGGAATAATTTTCACGGGAACCTGACTAAAGGATTCGCCGGTTTATTAGGAAATGGCGAATTTGTCGATGTTACTATAGCCGTCGAAGGCCATTTGTTGCAAGCACACAAAGTTATACTGTCAATATGTTCGCCTTATTTCAAGAAAATGTTTCAAATGAATCCATGTCAACATCCAATTGGTAACGAATAACTGTTTTATTGAAATCTTGTTATTTATTCAACAATCTTGTTGTTTTTGTCTATTGTGATTATGTAGTTGTTCCTATAATCTGTCCGATGTTATAACTTGAGTCATTTACTTTCCAGTTGTTCTAAGGGATGTGAGTCACAAAGCAATGAAAGATTTGCTACAGTTTATGTATCATGGAGAAGTTAGTGTGAAACGTGAAGATCTCACTAGTTTTATAGGAACCGCAGAAGTGTTGCAAATAAAGGGATTGACAAACAAAGAGGTAAAGTTTGTGCCATATTACTTAACTGCTTTGAAATGAGCTTATATTTACTAAGTTAATTTAGTAACAGATCACATATCAGAACTTCCTATTTTCTCAACCCTAAAATGAAAATGTTACAAAGGTGATCCAACCTAAATTTAAGCCTACTGACATACCCAAAGTCCTAAACTATTATCTATATTGAACACCATTTTCAGACTGAAGAAGATGAAGACAGTGAAAAAGAACAAGATTTACATAAACAAAGGACAGAAACTCAGAACAACACTCCTGATGCAGAGTCATGTGTGTCAGACAACTATGACACTGGCATGAATGACGACACAACTCAAAACAATGATCTAGAGCTGCTAAAACAAAGGCAACTAATAGAAAAACTGCATAGAATCAGCAATCTTAAAAGGAAATCCACTGAATTCCTTCAAAAAAACTACTTCTCAGACATACTAAATCCTGAAAAGAGACCAAAAACAAAAGAGAAACCTATTTACACACAGAATAATCAGATATATCAAACAAACAATTATGAGAACATAAAGAATTTGTATGATGACAACCCTGTAGATATTTCTTCTACATACAATATACATTTGCAGAAAACAAACACTCAAGATTTTAGTGAGAAAAATAAGGATCAATCTCTTTCTGATAATGGATTGGAATTGAAGACAGAATGTGATGATAGTGATATCATAGTTACAGACCCAGCAGTATGTTCCAATCCTAAAAATTATGAATCTTCAAGAGAAGGGAAAAAAGATCTGTCCATACCAATGGACTATCCATCACCACAAGACAGTAAGTATATTTTGTTAACGAAAAATTTTATAACAATCTCTAAAATCTAGCACTGTGACATAATCTCTTCCTCCATGATTAAAAGTTCAATTCTTTAGAACCATTTTCTTTGCTTACTAATGCTTCCTCATAGAATCATCTTGATCAATAAGATTAGAGATTGTGTTGAAAATGCAATCATTTTATTATTTTTCACTCAGTAATTTTCCTGTTTTCTTTTGCATAAAGCTTTTTATTTATGAAAACACGATGGCATTTTCAACATTTTACAATCTTATTACAACTCTTGTGCCTTTTATTCTGCAAAACAGTGCAATGAAAATGCCCATCGTGATTTCAGATACCAGCTTGAGTTCGTTATTCATCGACCTTAAAAACTTAGTGAATGGTAAGGTGACTAACAATGCACTGAGAACTAACACAAGTGAAGAGTATTCTAGACCGACAGTGGAGCACCGGCTTGTTACAATTCCGCAGAAGGAAGACGGAAAGAAGAAATATCCACAACGTTCATGCCGCCTCTGTTGGAAAATAGGAAGGCGACGAGACACTAGATTCATGTGTAGTGCATGTGAACTGCCCTTCTGCAAAACACCTTGCTTTGGAATCCATTTTAATGATATACTCAAAGTATCTCAATTGCAAGGAGACTATTACGCAAATTAATAGTTTATACATAGTATACTCCCCTCTACAGAGGCAATATTCAACTATTTTAAAGTGAAATAAAATACATATTGGTAGAAAATAGATCTACTGTAAGGCTTGTAATGAGGCCTCCTATTTATATATTTTTAATATAAAAAGCTGAATCATAGATTCAAAAAAGATTTGGGACCAAATCTATAAACTTGGATGATTGTAACAAGAACACCTTGGAAGTTGCATAAATAATATAGTATAGCATAGGTTATTTTATTAAGTAAGTACCAGTTAAATTTTGGAGTAATAAAGATCATAAAGCACAATAAAATAAATAAACTGTGATAGTGGGACTATGCTCTCAAGTGCCAATTAATTATTAAATAATAAAAATGAAAACTATTTTTATCAAATTACAATCAATTAGAGAATAAACATATTTCACACTCTCCATCAGTGCCATTGTGTTTCGCCATAAAATTTTATAAAGACTTTATTGCTCATATTCTAGTCTATTTATTATACTAATTTAAGGTATCCAACAATAATTTCTGATACTACTTTTTATTAATTAGAATAGTTTTTGGACTAGTATTTTGACACGAAACAATTTTGATATCAAAATGATCTCTATTACACACGTATTTTACATCAGTTTTACACATTTTTTATATAAGTACCAAATTGAGATTTACATTCCTGATTATTTTAAATTTGTAATTTTTTTAACTTAAGGCCTTTTTATGGAACAAATGACTTAATTTTTTTTATAAAACAGAATAACAAGTGCTATTTTTAAAGTGTGATGTTACTTAATAATGTGTTTTGAATGAGAATAATTATAAGCGAATGTATTTTTATATCCATATTTGATTAAATGATATATAAACAGAACAAAAACTTTATTTTATTCTGTAGTATATTATGATTTGAAGACTCATAAATTTGATATTAATCAATAGCCATCCAACAAGCTGGCACTTAACTACTTTCTTTACTTGCAGGTGCTCTATCACTTGTGGTGAATGGATCAAATGAAAACCAGCAGCTACCAGTTCGCTACAAATATATTTATAGTAGGAAGGGTCACAAACAATTAGTGCATATGAACTTTGTTTACACCAAACATTCAACAACCCATGGGAAGACATCGTGGCGGTGTGTACAGTATTTCTCGTTAAACCGATGTCCGGCCACAGTTGAAACGATAGACTCCATGATATACGCCATCAACCATCAACACAACCATGAAGATTGTTACGAAAAATTATCTAGAAACAATATCTACGAAATGAGTGTTTCGCCCAAATAGAAACTAAAGTTTCATGTATATAGTATTATTATTATAAGTGGACCTCACACATAAGATTAATGAAGCCTTTCTAGCTTAACTGAGTCGTTAATTCATTAAATTGCCTGATAGATTCATGGCTCTTGTTTAAAGAAAAAGTGTTTATTGAGATTTTAGCTAAGCTAGGAATGATCTTCAAAATGAATAAACCTCATTATTGAGGTCTAAAAGTTCCTATGTTCAATTTAACGATAACTTGATCTGTAACTCTCATGATTTCTGTATGTATAAATTTCAGAATGTTTTTTATACATAAATATACCTTTAGACTCGTCTAGTCAGAAGATAGATTATTTTCATCTTGTAAAAACATATTTCTGTCCCTAAAAGGAATAATTAATATAAAAATGTTTATTTACTTTGTATTTGTTTTATTCAACATTTATAAAATAATATTTTAAGTTTTTAAAAGACTAAGTACAGCCTGTACTTTGAAATACAATTGCTTTCAGTTTGTAGTAACCTCATGATTTAACTCTCTTCATAATTCCAGTAGATTGTTCTGCAAGCAAAGCTGCAATTCTTTTTCTTGGTCTGTGTTTTTTACTGAATCCTATGCCTGAAACGTAAATTACCTTTATTGCTTACTCAATGAATCTCAATCTCTAGTGACTTATTTAAAATGCATTGAACGACTTATGTCTTCCAAAAAGTGGCAAGTATTTTCTGACATATATTAATTTTACTTACGAACATCAATGTCGGGCCTCTCTTTGAGACCAAACGATCGTGCAACGGCATCAACATCCATTGTTATCAAATTGAAAATATGCTTCAATTTCTTCACTTCAAATGCTCTCATGTACCCTTGAAAAGCTTCAACTGCTAACTCATGAAATTCGGGATGTGACATGGCTTCATCCAGCTGAAAATTGTATAAATTAAGTATAATCAACTTGTTACTAAATAAAATCTACACTATTGAATTTTTTGTTTAGAAGAAATCTGTTACCTTAGGTTGTAAGTTTGAGAATTTGTCCCAGGATTCATATTTGTCTAAATATATCTTGGATTCTTTTAAATATGACACGAATTCTACTTCATCTGGTCGCAATAATATCACAGCGTTTCCTTTAGCGCCCATGCCTCTTGCAGTTCTGCCTACCCTATGAATATATTCCTGAAATCATGGAAATAAGATCACACCCTTTGTGTTATGAACCTCCAACCCAACGCGCGGTATCCGTACTCATGGCTATTGTGCCAATTGAGCAGGATGATTTACAACTTTTGACTTTTCTTGCTTATACAAAACACATTATTATATTATTGAATGGTCCATTCGAACTTACATTAGCATCAGATGGTGGATCAAATTGCACTATCCAATCAACAGCCGGTATATCTAACCCTCTGGCTGCTAGATCAGTGCAAAATAATGCTACCTTTTCAGCATTATAAAAGTTTGTTATTACATCGGTTCTGTCTGCTTGGCTCATTTTACCCTGCAACAACATTAGAGTTTACCTAAATAAAAATAATTATTTTACAGAAATTGTTTTCAGGAATAAGTTTTAATCTTTGGCCAAACTGAAGTATATCTCGCGATTGTTCCAAGCAAGCAACAACTACTTAGGGGTCTTCTAAGTCAAGAGTGAATAGGTTACTTGTAGGCAAGCGTGCTCCATCGTCGGCCACATCATCGCTTATCGTCAGGTGAGATAGTGGTCAAACGCGAGCCTATGTATGATAAAAAAAGCAATATATGTATAGTAAGTTCATGTAATTTTCGGACCCGAGGAAGAAAATTACGTGACTTCTTTAAAACAAACTATACCGCAGTCGAGTCATTCGCCTCAGCCACAGAATAAGAACTCAGCGTGGGCAGAGCTTTACTAGAATTTCAAGCCATTTATTTAGTGCTCAAATTAAAGTAGCCACATAACTAAAGCACACAGTATTTATCTTTCGGATTGAAAAACCAAAGCCTTGGTTGATATATAGTGGTAGATATCAATCAAGGCTTTGGTTTGACCTGATAATACCGACTTATATACTTACATGAATACATAACACTGAAGCCTGACAGTACTTGCTAAAAAATTCGTGGTGAAATTCTACTGACTTACAACTTGAAAAGAACACCATTGTTTTGAGCTTTTGGGTTTTCTTTAATAACTTGTGCAGCCACCATAATCTGTATTCTGTTTCACATACTGCATACCTGGACAAAATGCTTTACTTAGATAGATAAAAACTAAGGTATTCAACGAGAGTGTCTCGCGGTGGTATTATCTCCTTTTTTGGGACGCAAATTAACAAGTCCTGACCAAGAGGGAGTGTCAGATTTCCTGCATTTGAGTAAAACCCATTTGAGTTCCTTCAGTTGCCCTTTGCAGAGACGCGATAACTATTTCGGAAAATCCTGCTGTGCAGAATTATCGTACTTTTTTTATGTGGGAAATCTAAATCTTCTCTCAATCTAGATGGAGCGAAAGGGAGTGTCTGACTTTTATTGACTAATTTTATGTCTGGTGTTCTTTCTGTTGCTCTGTGCGAGGACCGCGGCCCACTTGGCCGACCGTCCAACAGGAATGTGCGACGATGCCTAGTTAGTGGCCACCCAGGACAAAAGTGTGTGGTGAGCACGATCATTTGTTCTGTGTCTGGTTGTAATTTATCTATAATAGTTGTCTAGTACCCATAACACAAGCTCTGCTTAGCTTGGGACTAGACGACGTTGTGTGTGATAGTTGTGGAATATTATATTATATTATTAATCACTCATTAGGAAAAGTAGCGACTTCAAAATCTGCCATGCAAACTATATGTATTTGCTGAAAAAACCCAACTCTTTTCATTGCATCTCTGCATTATTACTGTATTAAGACATCAATACTAATATTACTACTGATCTCGAGCTACTTAATAAAAATACTAATCGCTTACCCTTGTTTCAGACCTTCAACAGTAGCCATAAGATTATCTTCATCAGTGTTTATATTGTGAACCTTTTCTTTCATTGCTGATTTGACCAATGCATCAGTTCTCTCAGATTGTGTAGCACTGAATAGCATGGTTTGTCTGTGCTCTGTAAAAAATAGTTTCATCTAATTATTTAATCTATATGTAGACTTTACTTATGATTCAGATTGTATAAGTAGTATTATAGAAGGAAGTTTTTGGCAGGATTTACTTACCATAATAATTAGATAGCAGTTGGGTGCTTTACTAATTGCTATCTTTTTTTTTTACTATACAAACAATGTGATCATCTCTCTTACAATCCATGCATATCTTGCTAATCAACCATGCACATATACATATATATAAAAGTTTCGCTGAAAAAAAAAAAAAAAAAGTAACTTACTAGGCAGCCGGTTTATAATTTGTTTCAAGTCTTCTTCAAATCCATATTGAAAAATTTTATCAGCTTCATCTAATACTAAACAACAGACATTTCTGTAATCAAATTCTTTGGTTCTCATGTGATCAAATAAACGGCCAGGTGTTGACACTACTATGTGGACTCCTGAAATTGAAAAGAATATTATTAGCAAGGACCCAATCAATAATGATTACCATAATTTTTCTTCAGATCCTTTTTAAATGATGATGATCAGAATCTATAGTGTCCAGAATGGAGAAATTCAATTCTATAGTTAACCAGGTGGTGCCCATGACTTCATCTGCCCAGGATTAGACAATATCTTTGTAATGACTCACGCCTATGTGTTATTCTAATGAATAAGCTATATTAGTAATTTTTATGTGAAAGAGAAACAAACATCCATACACATAAACTTTTGTGTTTGTATTACTACTAGGACTAGAGGTGCATCTAAAGTAAATAATAATAATATCATCATAAATGTGCTCTTATCCTTACTACTGACCTGTGGAAAGCTCTGCACTCTGTTTCTTCCTACTCTCTCCACCTATGACCAGAGCCGAGGTAATGTTCCCATGACATGATACAAGATCTTGCAGCACACTGTATGTCTGTATTGCTAGCTCCCTGGTTGGTGATATGATTATACAAAATGTACCTGGGAATTTAAAGCAATTGTTTTGGTAACACTCATATTACATTGTGATTTTTCTTCATGTGATGCTTTCCTAAATCACAGCTTTGATCTGTTTTTCCTTAGAGTTCTGAGAAGTTTTCATTATAGTCAAAGATTGTCAAATAATATAGACCTCATTGTCCAATGGTGAACTTTGAAATGTAAGCTCCAACTGCCAAACTGTATACTTTATTTCATTTAGTAGGTAAGCCCGCAGAAAAAGTATTGAGTTAAACTTTATTTTAATTTTTTTTAGGTATATTAGAGGTTATTCTATTACCTTGAATCTGTTTTTCCAAACACTTGACAGCAGTTTCTACTGCTGGAATAAGAAAAGCTAATGTTTTGCCAGAACCTGTCTTAGCAGTTGCAACTACATCCAATCCATCTAGGGCCGCTGGCAATACCTCAGCCTGGATATCGGTCATAATTTTAAATCCCATTCCCTTTACAGCCTCCAAAGTCAAAGCAGAAACTTGATCTTTTAAAATTTTAAATTTTTTCTTCAGATGTACCCTTTCTTCTTCCATTATTGTTCTCTAGATTTTGTAAAAGTGCAAAACTACTTGTTCACATACAGAACTTTTGACATTCAAAAGTTTTGCTTTGCAATATGTTGATTTTAAAAATTACGTTTTTATCAACATCAACATAACCAAAAATCTTTCACGAGACAAATAGACTGAAGTCTGCGTCTGAAACTTAGAGAATAGAATATATATAGAGGCGCCCTTAGTATACTATACATTCCCTGCTTATACAAATATCTATTAATTCGATATAAAAAACTTCATTTTGTCTCTTTTTAACAAATGTGTAATGTCGTTTGAAAAAAGAGATGTCATGCTGTTGGTTTTTTCTCTCTCTGGGAACATTTTTACATTTCCGTCAACATACCTACCTCGCGTGCCATCCGCCATCTTTAGTGCCCTTGGTTTTGTAGTACGTCAGGTGTCAAGTAAAAAACAACAATGGATTTGGATTGCGATTTTTAGGACCAAAAACGCCCTCAACTAAGTTGTTTTGTGCTGTGAGTGTCAAGGGATACAAATTGAATATGCCTTCGTGTTCAATAATTCAGTGTGGTGCAAGGAAAAACACCAATCAACCTCATTTAACCATGCATAGGTTAGTAGCCGTATTTTATGAAAACTTTATCATACTGTTATTTTTTCCGTATAAGTGTCCTTGTTTTATTTATATAATGAAAGTTCCTAAAAGTACATACAAATTATTTCTTATCTAAACTTCTATTTGCTAAATTTATAACATGTTTTGTTTACAACATTATTGACAATTTAAAAAAGTCATGTCTTTTATTTAATAAGTTATCGATAAAGAACTATTTCTTTTTAAGTTTGTGTTTAGGGTCCAGTAAAATATGTTGAAGAGACGATTCTGAAAATAAAACTCTAACAGAAATTACAATAGCGAGATCTAGTACTTACCAAAACAATACAGTGTCATTCGTCATGCAGTAGGTGGTGGTTATTTAGTTCAGTCTGTGATTTGTTTTACTCCTAAATCCAACTGTATAATTTGACTGACATCCAAATGAAATAATTTTGCATGTTTTTTATTTGCACAGGTTCCCTAAAAGTGAAGTGCTACGCCAGAAGTGGCTTGAAGTCATTGGGATGGAAAATATCAAACCTGGAATTAAATCACTGTGTTTCTGTTCGTTCTACTTTACAGAATCATCGTTCAATAAAACAGAAAATAGAAACAATTAATATCATATTTTTTAAATTTTCCTACCGATTTTATTCTTCCTTATGGTTCATCAAATACTTTACTATTGTCGTTTACTTAAATTTAATATTATTAAACATCTGTAAACAATTTCAAATTCCAAAACCAATTCCCATGTTATAAATATAAAAAGTCTGGTATCGATATCGATACATTTTGGTTTTGATTATCTAAATGCTTCCCTAGCAATGGCCGCCATCTTTAGTGCCTGGCTATGACTAGGTAGATGCAGGCTTATTCTGTAGGTATTTCTGGTCCATAGCATTCTAAGGTCTTTGGTCTGAAACTCTGAAAGTGACCATGACAAAAACAAACCGACAAACATCAAGTCCACAAACTGTTTGTCAGTCACCTTAAACTCCAGGACGAGGTATCTAACTCCATGTCAGTAATAAACGAATTTAACGTCACGCCAGGTCTTATAAAGCCTGTGAGGCCTTCCGAAATTCGTGAAAGACTGACAAAGCTAAAATCCCGTAAATCTCCTAGTCATGATGAGATCCATAATTTACTTCTTATAAATTTGCCACAGAGGGCGATAGTTTATATGACTAAAATTTTCAATGGTTGTCTTGGTCTAGGCTATTTCCCAAATATCTGGAAAAAAGCTAAAATAATACCGCTTAAGAAACCTGGGAAAGACAATACCTTGCCTGCAAATTATCGCCCGATAAGCTTGTTACCTGCGGTTGGGAAACTGTTTGAGTCTGTAATTTACACAAGACTATTAGGTGCCACTGAACAGTTTCTGATCCATGAGCAATTTGGGTTTCGTGCCACACATTCAACTACTCAACAGCTTGCTAGGGTGTCGGAACATATATCCCACCACCTAAACCTCAGACAATCTACGGGCATGTTCCTGCTAGATATTGAAAAAGCTTTTGATACCGTGTGGCACGAAGGCCTGCTGCACAAATTACTTACTCTGGGAGTACCTATGCCTCTCATCAAGCTTGTCCAGTCTTACCTTGCAGATCGAAAATTCTTAGTGTACATCGATGGGGCCACCTCATTACCCCATAAAATCCCAGCGGGCGTTCCGCAAGGTTCGATAGTTGGACCTTTTTTATTTATCCTGTTTCTAAATGATATCCCCATTCAACCTCGTACCTATTTAGCTTGTTTTGCTGACGATACTGCTTCATATACCTCCTCGGATGACACGGATCTGATCATAGGCCGACTGCAATACTCCATCGATTTACTTCTTGACTATTTCAAGAAATGGAAGTTAAAAATAAATGAGGATAAGACGGAAGCTATATTTTTCTCTCGCGCTAGGCATTCTCCTCTAAAAGCTTTAAAAATTTCAGGTCATTCAGTACCTTGGAAAAACTGTGTGCGGTACCTTGGAATTAATATGGACAGTAGACTAAATTGGTCCCAGCATATTTCTTAATTACGCGTAAAGGGCGCACAAGCGCTCGGTGCGTTAAACCCCATTCTTAATCGGAAATGCAAATTAAGTAACAGTACTAAACTGAGGATTTATACTACACTTGTCCGTCCATGTATAACGTACGCTTGCCCGGTGTGGAGTAGCACGTGTCTCTCAAATCATCAAATTTTACAAATAATTCAAAATAAAGCAGTAAAAATATCATATAAAACTAAATTTAAAACAAATCTTAAGAAATTGCACAAACAAATTAAACTTCCCTTACTATTTGATTACATAGTTAAAATATCGTCAAAATTTTATAAAAAGAATAAAACAAACACTACTAACCCCTTAATCTCAAACTTATGTTTATCAACGTTGGGCAAATTACCATATATCGATAGTTACGGCACTTACCGCCTACCGCATCACTATATCTTGTTCCCACCAACTTAGGTGTTAGCGACCAGTGACTTGACCTCCGAGAGGCTCGCTGCCGACCCCGGCTTGGTCGCCGTAGCAGGGGAGCGCGGGCGGCAGGGAGGCTCCAGCCGCTGATCTATTGACTGGTCGCACGGCTGCTAGTTTGTACAGTATACCGTGCGATCAGTTAAATCCATTTATGATATTTTAGTTGTTTTTCTTTTTATGACACCCACAAGTAATCAGCAAAATTATATTACTAAATAATTTGCATCTAAATTCATTGCTATATTTTAATGTTATATTATGTTGTCATCAGTGTTTAAAACCATCGCAAAAACTTTGAAAGGTGAATTTATTAGCCTAATAAAGTGTTTAGTTATAAGTGTTAATGTATCTTAGGGTAAGTACATTTTTGCACTTTTCTGTTTAATAAGATATTTGAAAATGAAAATGTCAGTCAAAAAAAAGTGGTCTGTGCCTATATTGGGAAATAAGTGGTTGGTCCTCATTTCAAATTGGTTTATGTCTATAGAATTCGGATGAAATTAGTCGATGTCGATAGAATAATCGACTTAAAGAAAAAATAATTTCGTTAACTAGCAACACTGATTACACTTTTGTCTATGATTTTTTTATTATCTACATATTGATTGACATCTGTCATTTAAAATTTACACATTTTGGGCAATTTTGGGAAGTGGGAACATGTGTGTTTTCGTGTGTATCAAATAATCATTTTAAGTACAAAATGCCTACTCCAGACAAAATACTTATGAGAAAAATAAAGAAGCGAGAGAAAAAGAAGCTAAAGCTTATCAATCAGAAAAGTAATGGAGTTTCTGACGGCAATACTGGTAACATAACCTCATGTACCTATTTCTTGAATTCAGCAATTATTAGTTATTTTTAAAGCTGCCTTTACTTTTGCACAGTAATGTAGTTTATGCAGTGTTATTCAAAACAAAGTGAAAGAAAGCATAAATATGTTTAATGTTTTACTATTACAGAAGCTGAAGCTACTACAGTATCAGAAACAAAGAAGCGTCCACGTGAGGATAACGAAAAGGCAGTGCCTAAAAGTAAGTATCAAGTTCATATCTATTCAATTACCGTGATTTAATACTAATACAAAGTTGTGTTTCATTCATGCCTGTAAGAGATTGCAACATGGTTTTAAAAAATAACTGCTCTGCGATCTCCATTCAATATCAACAGAATAAAAAAATCAAATTGTAAAGATATGCAATTGATCACAACAATAACACTCATTCACATTTGCTTTTTCAATCTATTTATATTAGTATGAATTTTAACATACTAACAAAATTCTGTAGTAATTCAGCAATTATACAAAAAAGTACAATTTTTTCAGAAAAGCAAAAGAAAGTAAAGCAGGAAGTAAAACCAGAGCCAGTACCTGTGAAAGAGGAAAGTGAGTCAGAAAACACTGGATCTGAAACTGAAGAGGGTAGTGACTCAGAGAATGATGCTGAAGCCACCACTAATACTAATACAGAAAGTGAATGTAAGTGACCATTTCACCATATTGTAACACAATTTGTGTTGCTAAAGAATTTATACAACATTCCTGTAGGCAAAATATGATAATCTAAGGCATAACATAGCCTTTTCGTAATATAATAAGTAGTGGTTAACCATTACTTCATCTGCATGAATACCTTTTATACCAGTTACAAAATCACAGTGGAAGCCAGACAAGAAGTATTCTATATCCTTTCTTGGGTTTATAGCCTTATGTAATTTCATCAATGTTGGTTTAGTACTTGAACTGTGAAAGTTCTACATACAGACAGGATTGTAGCTAAATAAATTATTAGCATCAGCCTTGCAATGTTCCCACTGCTGGGACTTAGGCCTCCTCTCTAGGAGAGGAAATGGGCTGTAATCCACCACATGGGCCCAGTGCGGGTTGGTGGATGTCACATGTCTTCGAATTTTTAGTTCTAACTCATGCCGTTTCCTCACATTTTCCTTCACTATTGAGCTTTTTTATACTAGTATGAATTAAACCAACCTTCAAATCATCCCTCTTCTTAACAGTTTATCACAAAAAAAACATAGTTTGCATAACTTCAGACCAAATAGTCAACTTTACTATGTTTCTAGTTTTACAAACAGCTTTAATTATAATGGCAAGGAGCTAGCTCTCCTTTCTATAATATGCTTAAAAATCTTTATGATCTCTCTGACTTTACCCACTTTTTACTTGTACTAATTACATAAATATTTATCATAAAATACATCCTTTTTTCAGTGCCAGGTTCCAGCTTATGCCTTGGTATACTATCAGATCAAAAGTTCACAGCACTAGAAGGAAAAGTCTGTGAAGCAACACTGATGGGAATCAAAGACATGGGCTTTACTACCATGACCGAAATTCAATCTAAAGCTATTCCCCCACTCCTTGAAGGAAGGGATCTGGTTGGTGCAGCTAGAACCGGATCTGGAAAGACTCTAGCGTTCCTTATACCAGCTATTGACCTTATTTATAAGTTGAAATTCAAGCCTAGGAATGGTAAGTCTTTTAAAAATCAATACTGAACTAAATTTCAGGCAAAACCTTTTTGTTTTGAATCTATGATTTTTTGTAACCAAATCAATACTGAAAAAAAACCTTTTTTTGTATTAACATACTTTATGATGACAAAAAGGCGAATGTGAAGACTTGATTGCCAACTCCAAAACCAGTTTATGTAAACTCCAGCATAGAATTGAGTCTCCGGTGAAAACTGTTGAGGCAAATTTTGTGTTGAAGTCCATCATACACTGTAGAGTTTGAGAACAGTCGTCTTATGAACACAGAATGGATATCTGAACTTTTATAACTAAATAAAATTTGTCATTATTCTGTTCTCTATATTTCACATAAGTTTTCGTGTTTCTTAGGTACTGGTGTTATTATTCTGTCCCCAACAAGAGAATTGGCTATGCAAACATTTGGTGTGCTAATGGAGCTGATGAAGTATCATCACCATACTTATGGTTTGGTTATGGGAGGAGCTAACAGAAGTACTGAAGCTCAAAAGCTGTCTAAAGGTACACTTTTGCTTAAAATATGCATTTTTGTGTCAATATGAGCAAGTATAGAAATCAGTGGTGTAGCTACTAAGGGGCTAGACAGGGCAGCGCCCCGAGGCCCCCAAGCCTGTAGGGTCCCCAAAAACTGTCATCCATTGACTTCCGCTCTAGGTGAAACGGGTGAAATGTCGGACTTTTGCTGACTAAAACCACAACAACAATTTAGGGGCCCCAGGGCCTTTGGTCACCTAGCTACGCCACTTTATAAAAAAAAACATTTACACAAACATAGTGTAACTGAAAACTGGTTATTTTTTTCTCCTTACTTTATTATTTGTGTTTTACAGGAATTAATATACTGGTGGCAACACCGGGCCGTCTACTGGATCATTTGCAGAACACACCAGACTTTTTGTACAAAAACTTGCAATGTCTCGTCATCGATGAGGCTGACAGGATATTGGAGATAGGTTTTGAAGAGGAAGTCAAACAGATTATCAAACTACTGCCTAGTAAGTAACTGAGCATAAATTCTGCACTCAGTCTTCTCCAGCTTATATATAGGTCGAGGCAGTTACCACTGAGCCACTAATGCTTAAAATGATAATTTGTAAGCAAACCATTATGAAGAGAACATTCTGTTTTTTTTTTGTTCTTATTACTCCATTTAGGTTATTGTGTATTGCGATCCTAGCCTTCTGGGGGCATCACAGGCTTTACAGAGCGATTTTATTGTGCATATATTCACGCACGTGTTGTTGAATGAATACTTGAGACCCGCACTTTAAGGGTGTTACTACACTTGCGTCTTGTGCAGTTAAATAAAAATATACGTTTTTCTTTCAGAACGTCGTCAAACAATGTTGTTCAGTGCCACGCAAACTAAGAAAACAGAGTCTTTAACAGCCCTCGCCGTGAAACACGAACCTGTGTATGTAGGAGTAGATGACCACAGAGAACAGGCCACCGTTGATTCTTTAGAACAAGGGTATGTGTTGATTTCGATTTCTGTCCTGGAAGATAAAGGGCAACTAGTAGGATATTATTGGGCATTCTATTTCCAGAGTACCTAGTAATATTTTTTTAATAAAATCATAAAGGCTGATTCGGCATCTATTCCACTTTTAAAATCTCATTTGGTTTCAGTAATATAAAAGAAATCCCCCTTTTTAAAGTGTTCTTACTATGTAACTGTTTTCTTTTTTCTCAGATACATTGTATGCCCATCAGAGAAACGTATGATGGTCCTATTCACATTCCTCAAGAAAAACAGAAAGAAAAAGGTGATGGTGTTCTTCTCTACCTGCATGTCTGTGAAGTACCACCATGAGCTCTTCAACTATATCGATCTGCCTGTTATGTCTATACACGTAAGTACTTATGCAATTCATCATCATCATCATCATCATAGGCCTCCCCCAAATGTCGCCACAACGAACGGTCCTATGCCTCCCGCATCCATCAGAATCCCGCAACCTTTACTGGATCATCGGTCCACCTTGTAGGAGGCCTTCCAACGCTGTGTCTTCTGGTACGCGGCCGCCACTCCAGAACCTTTCGGCCCCAACGGCCATCTGTTCTGCGAGTAATGTGCCCTGCCCATTGCCACTTTAGTTTGGCGATTCTTCGTGCTATGTCGGCAACCTTGATTCTCCAGCGGACATCTTCATTCCTGATTCACACAAGGAAACTCCGAGCAAAGCCCTTTCCATTGCCTTTTAGGTGTTTTTAAGCCTTCTTATGAGGTCACTGGTAAGCGATCACGTTTCAGAGCCATATGTCACCACTAGCAACACGGACTTTCGTCTTGAGACACTGGTATGTTGGATGAGAAGATACCGCGCAGTTTCCCGAACTCGACGGTTTACCTCTTTCTCGAAATTAGATCTACCCAACTGGACTGTCTGTCCGAGGTAGACGTAATCTTCCACAACTTCGAGTGTAGTCTCCGATCTTAATTGTGTGCAAGTAGCTTATGAAATTGATTACAAACAACTCTTTTATTTTTAATGTGTATTTCCAGTTACATACTAAATATTCAGGGAAACAAAAGTCGCGGCGCCGGTTTGGGGTGCACTTGTTTGCCGTTTCTTTAGTCCCCAATTTTTGTTTGAATGTGCAAAAATCCTAACTATCCTATTCGAAATTGTTGAAGATGCATCCACCTGAAAACAGTCCTTTTAGTAACCATAGGAAATCATAACATAACCTGCAATTTTCAGTCAATTAGCCTATTTCCCAACATACGAATTCGTATGACAGTATCGACAACATTTACTTAAGTTTTGCATCTAGCACATTACAACTGCCTCCTAAATTAATATTGTATTGTATTGTATTTCGGGCTGGTATCCGCAACTCCACGACTAAAGTGCGTATTTTGCGTACGGGTGGGACAAATGTGTCATTCGATCCACCCCAGCTCTTCGAGGAAGGCCAGCAGCGCCTTGGTGTTACAGACCATTTCACGGAGGTTACCTGGGTTACCGAAGTACTTAGCCCTGTATCCAGCGACAACAGGGCAGCTCAGGAGCAGATGTGCTGCAGTCTCTTCCCCCCCCCCCATGCAGGCTCTGCACAGTGGGCTGTCTGTAACTCCTATGACAGAGAGGTGCTTATTAAAGGTCCCGTGGCCAGTTGCAACGGCCGTCACTTTCCGCAACTGAGGTTTAGTCAGTTGTAGGGCCTTTTTCGTAAAGCGGCTATCAATAGAGGGAAGTGCCTCCTTGGCCTGCCTGCACTCACTATGATCTACCCATAGTTTGTGGTGTAATTCTCTAGTTCGTTTCCTTACCAGATTGCGTAGGTGTCCAAAGGGGAGCGGCACGATGGGCTCAGGCCCTATCGCTGCCATACTCGATCCCCTTCGGGCGAGTTCGTCCGCCGCATCATTGCCTCGGGAATCGCTGTGTCCTTTAATCCATTGAATGGTTACTTGGTTGTGTTTACCCACCTGGTTGAGGCGTTGGTGACACTCATAAATGAGCCCGGAGTTAACCTAAATTAATATAGTAGCCACATTCGTTATTATCTCATACTTTTTCAGTTCACTTGTTACAAAAATCTAAGCAATAACCTATTTACCAGGGAAAACAACAACAAACAAAACGTACGACAACCTTCTTCCAATTCTGCAACGCCGAGTCCGGAATACTGTTATGCACGGATGTGGCGGCCAGAGGTCTCGACATACCCGCCGTTGACTGGATCGTGCAATATGACCCGCCTGATGATCCTAAGGTAAAAAATTCTACTAATATTATAAACGCACAAGTTTGTATGTATGGATGTTGGTTACTCTTTCACACAAAAAGTAATGGATTTCGATGAAACTTAGTATACGGGTAGGCCATGCCCTGGAATAGCACGTAGGATATTTTTTATCCTGCGGGCATGTTCCCTTGGCATAATTTTCTACTATCACGCGGGCGAAGCCGCTGGCAGCAACTAGTACATCATATTTTCAAAGTTCAGTAGTTTCACCACTTCATACTAACTTACAATGTTTTTTTTAATTTTTATAAACCAGTGCTTAACTGCAATCCCACCTGATGGTAAGCAGTGATGCAATCGTTGATGGTGAGGCGCTCTAGTTTATTAAGAGCCTAGCCTTGAAGACACCTAAATTATAATCCGACGAGAAGACCGCAGCCGGCAAACTGTTCCAGTCCCTCGATGTACGTGGTATAAACGACGAGACAAAACGCTTAGTCTGTACCGTTGAAGTTTCAACAACATAAGGGTGCATACTCGCCGTACCTAAATTATAATCGGACGGGAAAACCGCAGCAGGCAAATTTACTTTTAAATAATATACTTTATCTGTATAGATAATTATATATACTCGTAGATAGTTTCGTTGTGCTTGAAACTGATGTCGGGTCGAGCCACGGAAACTAATTTATTCCGCATTCAGTATCTCGTGCAGGATTGCAATATTGACCGCTAATTGGAAAAATATCAATCCAGGGTTACTGGATTGAAATACTAATTCAAAATGCAAAATCAACATGTAATGTTTCCACTGCTGAGCAAGCCTATTTGGCTTGCTCTGTGGCAGTAGGTCGTAACGCACCACGCGAGTCCTGTGTTGTGTTCCTTTACTGCTATCTACATTTAAATAATACCTACCTATGTTCTTCATAGGAATACATCCACCGTGTTGGCAGAACTGCCCGAGGCCTGGGAACAAGCGGTCATGCGCTGCTGTTCCTCCGCCCTGAAGAACTAGGCTTCCTCAGATTCTTGAAACAGTCCAGGGTCGCACTCAACGAGTTTGAATTTTCTTGGAATAAGATTGCTGATATTCAACTGCAGGTTCGTATAGCTACACAATAATTTACTTATGACCTATATGCAGGGCATGTCACGATTGTTTCTATGTGTCCCGAACAAAGCGCCAAAAAAAATTCGAGCCGAAGTATTCAAGCAAAATGTTCACGTCTGGACGAAATATGTTCGTTCTTGTTTATCTTAGCTACGCTGACTTAAAACAAAAGATTTTTTGGCGTAGGTATTGAAATTGAATATCAGTTTGGTTAATGTACATTCATATCATTCTTGCAGCTGGAAAAACTAATATCAAGAAACTACTTCCTGAACCAATCAGCTAAAGAAGCATTCAAGAGTTACTTGAGGGCTTACGACTCGCATCACCTCAAGACTATATTCGACATCGACACTATTGATATGGCAAAGGTCTCCAAATCCTTCGGTTTTACGGTTCCACCTGCCGTGGAACTAAAAGTAGCTAGCAAAGGACCTCCTCAGAAGAGAAAAGGAGGCGGTGGCTATGGATACTTCAAGTCTTTGAATGCGCCGACAAACTTCAAGCAGAAAGCTGAGAAAACTAAAATCTACAGGCAGAAGGGTAACAATAGGAAAAGTGTAAGCTAGAATAAAATAAATCACGTTTATTTTAAAAGTAGTTTTATTTTGATAAGTTAATAACCTTTACAAATAAATCTCTACTTATCTTACTTCAGTGCTCTATTTTCATTAACCCGACTCGTTAAATCTTCTTAATTATTATAAATATAATCTCCAGTCCAGTCAGATTACCTACATATTATTAATAGGTATAGGTTTATTTTCTTCAGTCTTCGTTTGTCAAGAACTTGCATTGTCATTTTTTATTCGGAACTGAAAATTTGGTTAAGAAAATATTGATGCAATTTTGTGTCCTTATCTCTCAGTTATATTTGGGCGCGACCTTATCTGAACTAAACATGTGCCCGGCACAGAGATTAGCTGTTACATGCAATGTTTTTTCACAGCATGCATGTAAACGCTGCGCAAAATTCGCATTTGCCATTGCGTAATAATGCTATGTCCAATGTGTATGCTAAAATCATACGCATTTTTCAGTCTCGATAGGAAACCAAGGGCACTGAATCCAGCTAGGATACTGAGCAGATGTGATCATTTTAGTAAGACGGTTATGAACCATCAGAACTATCATTGTCATATCTGATCAATCAAAGAGTCCACTGCTGGTCATAATTACGCCTAATAGAAGCCTTCAGCGGATTCCCGAGACTTACTCAAACTTTACATAATTTTCATTACGAACAAAGCTGTAGGCATGATGCATAGAGTAACAAAACGACTCACTGGTCACATTCGTCTGAGTTTAGCAATGGCGGCAAATCTCAACGGAGACTAGTGCACAAGGGCGTGTGTGAAACAAACACAGATGAGTATTTCTCAAAATAAATGTACGTAACGAAATGGTAGTAACGAAATATTGTTACGAAATAGTCCTTAGATGTAACTAAATAGTAACCATAAGGCTGGTTACACATTGGCGAAATATTGTGAATGCTCTTCATTTATTCAATACGAAATATTTGTAAGTATGTACCCAAATACTTAAGGGGTTAGAAATAAAATAAGGGAGTAATCATTCATACTATTTTAATCAAATTATTTTTTTTTCCCAATCTTTTAAAAATGAAAACCTGACGTTATTTTAAACATAAAAAAACTTCCACTCGCTTTTTCATCCGATTGCAGGCCTGTCTTAAATTTTTATTTCGTCGTTTTAATTGAGTATTTTCTTCAGTAAGCTTTTGTAGTCTCTCCTTTAGGATATTTGTATTATTTTTAGCATTTTTTCTTACTTCCAATGTGTTGTTTTGTTTTGTCGTAGAGTAGGCCTTTTTTTTTCTTTCAGCTCTTATAGCATTGGCTTGTCTCCACTTTGCTCGTAGCTCTTGTTTTTCTTCTTCTGTAAGAATTTCTTTTTTCTTTTTGATATTTTCTTTAACTTTTTCCAAATGTTTGACACGGATTTCCTCATATTTATTTGGTTTATCCTTTTTGAGTCGTTCTCTGTAAGCTTTTTGCCTTTCGGCATTGGTTTTTGGCGGCATTCCTTAAAAAACAAAAGAAGTAATGCAGTTGTATATAAGCAGTTGTAAGTAATAACCAATTTGATAAGTCAAACCAACAAGTATAGTGGGCATCTCTACAGAAGTGTCATTAGCAAGAGTTAAGTATTTGTAACAATCGGTATAATTCTATTCTCAAGCGAATTGAAACAAAGCCGCGAGGTTTTTTAACCGACGAAAAGGAGGAAGTTCTCAATAGAACTTCATGTAAGTAATATCAGGGGTAAAAAGTTGTTAAATCACATAAAAACGTAATTTAAATTATTTCATTATTTTTTGCTGGTGGCACTTCTATATAGCAGATAATATCCAATCCTTTAGTTATTGACGCTCTATATATTTTTTTTTCATAAATTAAGTAGTGAATATTACTATGCTTAGTCAGGTTATAACAGTATACACTCAGCTTTATGTTGTACTTTTTCGTTACGTAACGAAATTCGTAAAAAAAGTTACGAAATATTAGACAAAATGAGGTCAGAAAAAATATATTTATTGATAAAAGCTGTTACAGCAAATATAAAAGCTTATTAAATATTCGTACAACACGTATTACAAAAAATGGGTAAATGAAGACTTACCGTTCTATGAAAAATCGCTGATTTTACTTCCTGTCTCGAAAAAGTAACCCCACAAAACACACACGTTCTCACTGATTTTCACGATAGATGTAATGGCGGAGACGTCAAACCAATAGCCAATCAGAGTGAAGCTAGTGTTGTCCGTGTAAAAAAATTACGGAATCGTTCAGAAATCATGGGAAAGTAGAAATAAATCGTAACTAAAGAGTAATAACTAAATAGTAAATGAGAGCGACTCATTTTGTTTTTTTGCTTTAAATTGCCAATTCACTATGACACCCCATAGAAAATCAATTTGATACAGAAACTGCGATTACTGTAGAACGATGATACAAAGAAATTTACAATAATTTAGTTACGTATCGCATTTTATGAAACAAAAACACATGAAAAAGGTAGAGTGGCAAACAGGTTTTTGTATGAAAGGTAAAAAAAGCTATTTTTAAAATATCGAAATATTTGATAATAAGTATGATTATAGCTATAATTCTTCGTTATCTTAAAGATTAATATTCATCCTACAAAATTGAGTGTGTGTTTTTTTTGTGTGATGATTTATAAATATAAAACTTTTGAACTGTTTCAAAGCACACTTTTTTTTTCAAAGATGTACATGTATTTTGAGAAATACTCAGATGCTCTACCTTCCCTCGCTCTCATAGTCCGAAGAGAAGGCAATTCGGGCCAACTGGTTAACGTGCTTTCCGAAGAATGTATTAAGCCAATTAAAAAAATACAGCTCCAAGTGGGAAATTTTTAACGGAAAAACTCAACAACACTTTCCGACAGAGCAGTTCGAGACTAGGTCTTCAAAATATCAGATATGTATTAAAAAGGATACGAAAATCGACGTGAGGCTGCTCTAGAAATCCAAAAGCTTTCGCTGCTAGTTTCAAATCCAATGAATTGATATCAAAAATCTTTTTGAGTGGATGTGTTTTGTAGCATCTGAGGAATGATAGATACGCCTTTCTTGCTAGTATCTTCATAACACCATTATTTGATATCAGTTCTTCTAGCTGAAAAGAAAAAATGCCCGAATATTCTTCTTCTTTCTTTTTTTTTTAAAACTACGTTGCCCCACACTAGGAATTACTCCTACGTTGCCCCACACTAGGAATTACTCCTGTATCGTGAGTGCGCTCACAAACTTGCAAACTCACATACACAAGACACCCAGACCCGGAACATCTATCTGTGGGGCATACAAATAATTTTTCCGTGCGGGGATCGAACCCGCGACCCACAGCGCTGCGACCAATTGCTCAACCACTGCGCCAACCGAGCCGTAACTAAAAGAACGACGCATCTTATTTGCAACACGCTATGCAGTTCTCGAATCACGGTGTTAACAACTAAAAAGTGTCCCAAAATTATTGCGTAACTTGCTCTGCTATTTGTAGTGCTAGACATTATCATATAATAGATACTTTTGTAGATGAAACATGATAATATTTAATTAGAAGATATCACTGTCAGAATAAGAATTTACAACGTTAGTGACGATTTAAATTCTAGTAGAATACAACTAAATGTGTTGTTTACAACTAAATAATCTATTTAATTTTATGGTTGCTTACCATTTCTTGGACCTCATCAGGAGGATTACCAAAAGTGTATTTATCTAAAAACACCTTTTCTTTTTCTAGAAACTTGATAAAATTCTCTTCTTCAGGCCTTAATAATATGACTGCATTCCCTTTATTGTTCAGACCCCTGGCCGTGCGACCAACTCGATGAATGTATTCCTAGAAGATAAGATAGTGTTGAAATAGTAAACACGTTCAATCGGAATTTATAAGTAAGATAAATAAATGCGTAGTTGTCAATCTTTTTGAAGCGACCCACATTGTTTTGTCCGTGTTCGCACAATATCAGTTGCACTTTTATGATACAGTTATATAATTTCAATAAAATGTTTTAAGTTCTGATAAGAGGACTTGTATAATAGAAGAAATATAGTTCTGCAAAATCCGTTCTTGTACACATACCAGCTGCAGCGTTACTTGGAACGGGTCCCGATTTTGGCAGATCCCGGTTTTTTTAAAAAAGGCGAAGGCGCTTATGACACAGACATAACGTTTATTTTACAATATTCATTTTAAATTTGAGATAACAATGATATTTTAGGAATCATATTATGTCGTGCGCTCGTGAATTGCATTAAATTATCTTTATGGGCATACATACATGTATAATCAAAACATACCTTTGGATCAGATGGCGGATCATACTGTACGATCCAATCAACACTGGGAATATCCAAACCCCGAGCTGCGACGTCAGTGCAAAATAATGCCCCGTTTTGCGCCTCAATAAAGTTATGATACGCTTCTTTCCTCCTAGCTTGACTTTGCTGACCCTACAAATCATATTAAAATTATCAAGCCTAAGGCCGTGTTTACGGAGACGCGGCGCGTTGGGCGTTTCGTCGTACATTGCAGCAGCGAGCGGGACGCGTCATCGCTCGCCCCAAACACAGACATATGGCAATGTACGACGGACCGCACAACGCGCCGCGTCTCCGTAATCGAGTACTTAATAATAAACCATAGGGACTACCTTCACCACGTGAATCTCTTGAGAACTGAGAGATAAGCAAAGTAAATTGACTTAGTTCGAGAGGTTGCTAACGTGTGGGAAAGTGAGCGTAGTTCAAGCGTAAAAGTGTGGAATGTCTTAATTTCAGTTTAGCAGATATTTAGTGTATGACGTCCTGTAAATGTGTATGGTAAGTTCAGATTTGTGCATCCAGCCATTCAGCAGATATTCAACAAAAACTGTTTCCGCCAGGACTACGTATTCTGAGCGTAACTTTTTTTTTTTCTATGGACATACAAGAAAACAAATACATACAATAATTAGTGTGTAACGAGATGTAAATGTGTATGTATAAATGAAATTTGTGTGTCTTATAATTACGAAGATATCCGAGTTTCCGCTGCGGTGACGTTTGCCAATTTGATGAAAATCATATAAAACGGTTTAGTAGAAAGTTATAATTTTTTATGCACGTTACTTTGGATTTGTGTGTAATGTGTGTAAAAGCAGAATTTGAAAAAAACATACCGTTCAGAAGATATAAAAGTAAACGTAAAATAAGGTTATTAGGTCAAAGCTCTTAAAATAGGAACTCTAGAGTCTAACTTTTTACATGTATCTATAACTTGTAAGGCTCTACAATGTCCAGCAAAGTTTCATGTATGTGCGCTAAGTAATGAGAAATATATAGCACGGGTACTTGATAGTAGGAAGCGAAATCAAACAACGTCTGGATGGCAGGGTGTATATTCACCGACTGGGGCACCTTCACAATAATGACTATATACTATTTTACCTGCTACCCACTTAACCTAATTATTAAATAGCATACATCACACCTCCCTTCTTAAATTACAACATAAAACATATATAAATTCATTTTAAGTACATTGGAATCTGACAACTGGCTTTCGGGTTCGCTTTGGGTGCTCTTTCTGATCTGACAAATCGCGAGCATGATCAACAGGCTCACCATGCTCAACACCGCCTGCTTCACGGTTTATTGATTCGTCTTTTTCACACTCGCTCTCATCACTACGGTTATCCTCATTCTTCCCTGGCTTTATAAGACTCCCTGCGTGTTCGACAGAGTTCTCATCCCCTATTGTTTCCTCTTCTTCCGTGTTCGGTATACCGAAAGATGCACAAGATCTGCGTCGTATCTGATCGACATGTCTTTTAATAAATTGACCGTTATTCCTTGCTATTAGATACCTACGAGCACTATCTACGTCTGAAATCGTACCTTTAACCCATTTGTCCGAGGAACTGTAATCTCTCATCCAAACAGGATCGCCCTCGTCGAATGTTCGCGCAACCCCACCAGCTGAATCGATTTGTCTTTGCTGCCTATCTTGTACTCGAGCACTCACTGAACGCTCCGTTCGTAACAAATCTAATCTAGAACGCAGTGTTCGCCTCTGCAACAACATCGCGGGCGTCTCACCGGTGGTGCTGTGCACTGTGTTCCTGTACGCTAGAAGAAATGTTTGTAAAGCTGTGTCTATATCCTCGCGATCCCTAATTGCTTTTTTAATAGTGCGTTTACAAATATTCACTGCATTTTCTGCGGCTCCGTTTGAAGAAGGATGATAAGCAGGTGAAAAACATTGACTAATACCGTTATTAGCAAGAAATCGTTTAAATTCAATACTAGTAAAAGGTGGTCCTTGATCTGATACCAACTGTTCCGGTAAGCCGAACCTAGCAAAAGTCGAACGTAAAACTTTAATAACATTTGAAGCGTTAGTACGTGTCATTTCAAATATTTCTATCCATTTAGAAGACGAATCTATCAGTACTAGGAATGTCATGCCTCGATATGGGCCCAAAAAATCGATGTGAAGTCTAGTCCACGGTTGAGTACTGTACGGCCAGGGTTGAATGACGGCCCGCGGGGGTGCCTTCGCTTCCATCGCACACGTCTCACAGCTTTTACATAAAGCCTCAATGTCTTTATCGATGTTGGGCCACCAGACGTAACTCCTAGCTAAACTTTTCATTTTTACGATTCCCATGTGGCTGCTATGCAGTTGATTTAATATATGCCCTCTTAGTAAATGTGGGATTACCATACGATAGCCCCACATTATACATCCACATTCTACATATAACTCATTACGCCTAGCTAGGAATGGTTTAATCTCATCATTATTCTGACCTACTGGTGGCCATCCTGATTGAATGTACAACATCACCCTACTAAGTATCTTATCTTTCGATGTCGTTCTTTTGACGTCACTGCTAGTGATGGGTAAAAAATTTTCCACGAAGTTAACATACGTGTTTTCTGTTTTTAGTCTACCTGAGTTATAATTCCTACATGGGAGACGTGATAATGCATCCGCACTGTTCTTACTAGACGCGATATACTCAATGTTGTAATTATATCCCGATAACAATACCGCCCAACGCTGCAGTCGCGAAGCAGCCATCACTGGAATACCCGTTTTATTACCAAATATGTGTGTTAAAGGTTTGTGATCAGTTCGTAACGTAAAGTGACGGCCATACAGGTACTGGTGGAACTTACGTACACCGAATATAATGCCGAGAGCCTCCCTATCTATTTGCGCATAGGCGCGCTCGGTCGGTGTGAGCGACCGCGACGCATACGCCACTGGGCGTTCGCCGTCCGCCGTTACGTGCGATATGACCGCGCCAACGCCCACACTACTCGCATCCGTCGTCAAAACCAGCGGTAGCTCTGGATTATAATGAATAAGTACTTCGCCTCCCGCCAAAAGTCGTTTCACCTTTTCGAAGGCATCCTGACAATCCTGACTCCAGGTAAACTTAACACCTGACTTAAGAAGTTTGTACAACGGAGCGAGAACAGTACTAATATTTTTAATAAATTTTGCATAATACATGATTAGTCCTATGAACGCTCTTAATTCCGTGACATTAGTAGGCGCTGGCGTGTCCATCACTGCCTTAACTTTCTCTGGGCATGTATGCACTCCATCTTTACTAATAGTGTGACCTAAATACGACACAGATTTTGAAAAGAAAACGCATTTTTCTTTCCTCACTCTAAGTCCGTAGTCTTGCAACCGTTGAAAGACTTTGTGTAAATTGCTTATATGTTCAGATTTCGAACTTCCCGTCACGATTATGTCATCTAGAAAGACACCTACCCGAGGCATGTCCGCGAATAGTTGCTCAATGCGCCTCTGGAAAATGCCAGGGCTAGATGCCAAGCCATACACTAATCTATTATACCTATACAACCCTTTGTGTGTATTTATCACAGTGTACTTCTTCGTGTCATCGAGTTCAAATTGTGCGTACGCTTGAGACAAATCGATTTTACTGTAATATTCGCCCCCTCTGAGACGAAATAACAAGTCCTCTACCCTAGGCAAAGGATAACGATCAATTTCAATGACTTTGTTTAAAGTGAGTTTATAATCTGCGCAGATACGAATGCTACCGTCTTTCTTTACCACTGGCACTATCGGCGTAGCCCAGTCGGAACGCTCGACTGGGGTGAGAACTCCGTCGCGCACCAGCTGATCCAGCGTGCGCTCCACCGGCTCGCGCAGCGCATACGCCAGCGGGCGCGCGCGCATGAACACCGGCCGCGCGCCTTCTCGCACGTGTATGCTCACTGCGCCGCCCGTGAAGCGCCCGAGACCGTCCGCGAACACGTTACAATATTTGGTACTGAAAGAGGATATATCAAAATTAGTATTTTCTGTCATATTAAACACATTATAATTAATATCGGGTAGCTGGACTTTCAATGCCGCTATCCAATGTCGCCCCAAAAGCACGGTTTTTCCTTTTTCTATTACTAGTAGCTCTAAAAATTCACTTCTATCTTTATATCGAACCAGGGGTCTTATTATACCTAAGGGTTTTACAGTCTCACCAGTGTAATATCTTAAAGTTAATTTACAGGGTTGCAGTGGAAGGTCGCTAAACAATTTATTGTAACATTCTTGACTAATACATGACACTGCGCTACCCGTGTCACATTCCATAGATATTTCTTTGTTATGCACATTCATTGGTATAATAATAGGTTTACAACTTGCTATCGACAATTGGCAAATATCAACAAAAATTACCTCGTCACTGTCCGTCTCCTCGTCATCACCCGCGTTTTGCACGTCTACCTGATATTGTTCTACTAAATTGGGGCACATACGCCGCAGGTGTCCTTGACGATTGCACACCCTACACACGTAACGCGCGAACTTGCACCTCGACTCGTTATGGTCTGCACCGCACGCTTGACACGGCCGCTGTGGCCGAGCCCGCTCAGCCAGCCGGGCCCGCTCAGCCGGCACCGACATCGCCGACTCGCGACCTGCGCGCCGCTCCCGCACGTCTCGCCGCTCGCGCACCTCCCGCCGCGCGACTCCCGCGCCCGGCCGCCCGCCGCGCTCCGCCACGCTCGTTGCTTGTCGTCTCACGGTCATCGCTTGGCAATCAACTGTCGCTGCACCCGTTCCTACTTGTACTTTAGGTCCTTCGACTGCAGCGGCGTCCTTCTCTGCCGACTCCATGCTGACGGCAAGCTTATAAGCCTTGGCGAAATCCAATGTTGGTTCTGCGAATAACCGTTGTCTGATATTTTCGCTCGCTATTCCACATACTAGCTGATCTCTTAAACTTTCCTCAAGCCAACTTCCAAATTCGCAAGATTTTGTCATTTTCTTAAGTACCGCCACGTACCCCGATATCGTCTCGCCTTCCTTTTGCTTTCTATGTCGGAATTTATACCTCTCCGCGAGCTCACTGGGCTTTGGCTGCAAATGTTTACCCATTATTTCCGACAACTGTTCAAAAGTCTTTGTTTTGGGTTTATTTGGTGTACACAGATTCACTAATAACTCATAGCTTTCTGAACCCATTACGGTTATTAACGTTGGCACATGCAAATTTTCGGGTATTTTGTTAACGATGAAGTATTGTTCTAACCGCTCGACATATAGCTTCCAATCGTCTTTGTGCACATTAAACTCCGATATCTTCCCGATAGACATCTTGTCTAAACTGCAATATTGCACGCGAATTGTTCACACTCGTCGCCACTGAGAAATATATAGCACGGGTACTTGATAGTAGGAAGCGAAATCAAACAACGTCTGGATGGCAGGGTGTATATTCACCGACTGGGGCACCTTCACAATAATGACTATATACTATTTTACCTGCTACCCACTTAACCTAATTATTAAATAGCATACATCACAAGTAATTAATGAGCAATCGCATAATTACTACGACTGGACCACTATATTTTATGACATCCGATTATAGGACTTTTTAATGGAAAAAGCAAAATAAAATATATACCAATCATTAGTGTATTAATGCAACTAATCCTATTTGAAATTTCAGCTCATTACACTAAATAATTAAAGAGATATAATAAAAAGACCAGAACAACTACAAAACATGGATAAACCGACCAAGTTTGAATGGGTACGAAAAAGCGGCCGTGCAGTACTTAGACCTAACGTTCTAAAATTTCCAGTATAATGTTGTTATTGTGTTGAATGATTTAGTACAGGTGCGTACACAATTGTTTTGCAGGAAATAAAATAACTTTCTATTAATAAAAGTATTTATTAGGTAACGATTTAACCAAAACAAATAAACGACATTAATAAAAAATAATAAAATAGGAACTAACAGTAAGTATCTAAGTACGTGATTTATGATCTTACCTTGTTTATCTTCCAATCATTCTCACTACTGGCTCAATAAGTATCAATAAGTATGGTTCACAGTCACTTACACTAGCTACGTCAATATCCGAATCCAGTAAGTACCTACATAATATTACGTTGATGGCAAAATAAACAGTGCATACGCACGTTGTCCTTGACTGCACATTTGTGACTGTTACCACAGATTACAGAGAGATACTACGTATACTGTTACTAAACAAAACGGAACAGGAAGCGCGCGCTCACAAGATACTTGCCTACTATTCAAACATGAAGTCGAAGCGAATGCCGCATGCCGGTTTGCGCAGGATTCCCGCCATTCTGTCTGTCAAACTCCAAGCGAATGCTAGAATTGCGGGATCCGCGTAGATTATAAAATATTGAGTGTTCTATTTGTAGGGTACCAACTTATCCAAGAACGTAAATAAGAAGTAGTAAAGTCTACAATGAAGTCTAGAAAATGTTAAGCATAAAAAACTGGGCAAGTGCGTGTCGGACTCGCACACTGAGGGTTCCGCACAAAACAAACTTACGTAAATGTGTGAGCCCGACTCGCACTTGCCCAGTTTTTGTCTATTTTTGTATTTGAGTTGATTGCTTGCCTGTGGAATTTTGAGGAGCACTTCGACGACGGCGGTGTGTTTTCGCCGTTGTCTGATGCGGTCGGGCTCCTTTCGCTAGCATTACTGCTTCGCAGAAGGAGGCGACTGCCTGCCACTCCTCCTCGCTCCGTGCGTAGACCGCAGGCGTTCCGCTGGGCCGCTGTAAAGGGCAATGGAAAGAACGATGCCTGCATAGAGCCTCCGGCAGGAGGCGTCAGAACCCTTAGGCAGGAGCGGCTTGAGAGCAGCCCCAGTCCTATTCAGTCTGGGAATTTTGGTGGAATTTTGACGCCCAGACGTCGGAAGTGCTCCTCAAAATTCCACAGGCAAAAATATCTTAGAGGTGAAGTAGTAAAACAGTATATAGTGAAAAAATATGATTACCCGCTTTCTTGATGTCCCCATTAAAGTTTCAGCTTTTCTCGAAATGCTACTCTCGGAATGCAACCAGCTATTTGTGTTTTAGTGTTTTATTAAGAAGATACTCGCCTATTTTTTACTATAAGTTAAATTTTTGAGTTTGAATCTATTAAGTCCTTGTGACATTTTTCATTTAAAATAAAGAATTCTTTTTATTTAAGATATTTCCTATTTCTTTTCGTTTTATCTGAGTATCAAGTGCACTATTTAACAAAGAAGTTTTACTTTCAAGTGGAGGTAGTAACAAAGGCAAATTGTAATCACCCTTCTAACAACTTACTACTGCAGTAGTAAGAAAGGAAATCAAATTAACAGTATTACTACTGGTAGTAACATTGGTAGTAACACGGGCAAGAAACCTGCATCATCCACATAGAAAAAAAAAAACAAAAAGTAAACTTAATTTGGAACATTAATTGTGCATAGGTACGTGCGGTCACAAAAAAATATTTTTTGAAACGTTTAAAAATGGAATACTTTCTTTTTCTAAATACTGTTCATTTTCCTTCTAAACCTCAATACACTTTATTTCTAGTAAAAAAAGTTGGTAACTCTACCTTCAAGGACCACTAGCGCCTTAATTGAAATTAAAACCGCAGCGCTGGTTTTGTTTTTAACGCACTTTTAGGCCGTGTTTACGGAGACTCGGCGCGTTGTGCGGCGCGTTGGGCGTTTCATCGTACATGCAGCAGCGGGCCGCGTCATCGCTCGCGCAAACACAGACATATGGCAATGTACGATGGACCGCCCGACGCGCCGCGTATCCGTAATCGAGCACTTAGATAAACACAATGTGCTATACAAATACTTTATTGCCTTTTCTAGCATTTTTACAAACCACATTTTGTATTATTTACGAGTTATGATTTTTTAAACTGGCGGCGCGGCGTTAGTAAATATGTACCTACTATATCAATTTTTTGTAAATATTACGTCTGCCAAATAAATGCATTTGTTAATAGGTTTTTTTTTTATGGTAGGTAAAATCATCCAATGACAAATCCCGCCCTTGGGTGGAGCGGGAAGTAGTGTCAGACTCTTACTGACTAAAAACCTACCCCGTTCCATTCTTTGCCTTGGTCTCAGGGCCCCGGGTGCCATTTTCACATACCCTTTGACCCCAGTAGGCTTCGGCCCTATTGGGCCCCTACAGTTTGCTGACAACTCCTTGAGGCGCGCGGGAACAGTGCGCGCCGTAAACGACTTGAGCTCGGACCGGTATGTTACTGGACGGACGGACAGCGAGCTACTCATTGCCCGCCGTCCGCGAGCTCGCGCCTACGGTGGCCGAAAATCGGGATCGGAATCCCGGCGGCGGCGGCGGCGTGTACGCCGTAGCCTGATGCGGTCACCCTCCTCCTTTGCTAGCATTACTGCTTCGCAGAAGGAGGCGACCGCCTGCCACTCCTCTTCGCTCCGGAGCATGGCTTGAACCAAACCCCGGCGCGAGAGATCGCTGCCGCCGATCGCCCCCACAAGGACAGGCGATGCTCTTCCCAAGCGAGGCACATTTGTTAATAGGTACAGATGCATTTATTAAATTGTAATAATTTCGTAAGTAAACGTCGTCAGTAAACAATCACGTAATCACTACTACAAATTTGTAGGTACTATTTTTTATCACAAATTCGTCAAGAATTGTGTACGCATCTGTACGAAGCTATTACACTATATTACACTGGAAATTTTAGAACGTTAGGTCTAAGTACTGCACGGCCGCTTTTTCATACCCATTCAAACTTGGTCGGTTTATCCATGTTTTGTAGTTGTTCTGGTCTTTTTATTATATCTCTTTAATTATTTAGTGTAATGAGCTGAAATTTCAAATAGGATTAGTTGCATTAATACACTAATGATTGGTATATATTTTATTTTGCTTTTTCCATTAAAAAGTCCTATAATCGGATGTCATAAAATATAGTGGTCCAGTCGTAGTAATTATGCGATTGCTCATTAATTACTTAGCGCACATACATGAAACTTTGCTGGACATTGTAGAGCCTTACAAGTTATAGATACATGTAAAAAGTTAGACTCTAGAGTTCCTATTTTAAGAGCTTTGACCTAATAACCTTATTTTACGTTTACTTTTATATCTTCTGAACGGTATGTTTTTTTCAAATTCTGCTTTTACACACATTACACACAAATCCAAAGTAACGTGCATAAAAAATTATAACTTTCTACTAAACCGTTTTATATGATTTTCATCAAATTGGCAAACGTCACCGCAGCGGAAACTCGGATATCTTCGTAATTATAAGACACACAAATTTCATTTATACATACACATTTACATCTCGTTACACACTAATTATTGTATGTATTTGTTTTCTTGTATGTCCATAGAAAAAAAAAAGTTACGCTCAGAATACGTAGTCCTGGCGGAAACAGTTTTTGTTGAATATCTGCTGAATGGCTGGATGCACAAATCTGAACTTACCATACACATTTACAGGACGTCATACACTAAATATCTGCTAAACTGAAATTAAGACATTCCACACTTTTACGCTTGAACTACGCTCACTGTGGGAAATGGATATAGTAGTCATTTTGCTGGGATAAGAGCCTTAACCAACATCTGAGGAGGCTCTCGTTAGGCATTTATTCTAAGGGCTTTATCCAGAAAGCAGTACTCCTGGACACGTGCCCCGTTGTTAGGAGATTCCTTTCTTAGGAGCCCTAACTACCGATACCGCTTGCGACCCTGATATCAAAAGAAATTTAAAAAAAAAATCAGCCAAAAGCTAGTTACAAATAAAACCCAAATTGGAGGAACCCGTGGCAAAATAATAACGATTAATAAAAGATTAAACAACGCTTTGTTAAGGTCCCGGCTATCTGTCTTTCTTAAATCTTTAGTCGTTACTATTAGTCAGAATCCCGAAAGTTTGAGAATCGGTCTTACCAAGAGGCGTATCCAATGCTAAAATACTGGTGTTTAATTCCAATCAAATTAGACCAAAAAAAATAGTGGTAAGGTTACAATAATTCGCACCCAGCTGAAAATAGGATTGTCACCATCATAAATGGAATCTAAAAAGTCCTCATCGATCCGACATCTGGAAACAAAAAAATGCTCGAGACAAAAACAATTTTGTTCGCGATTTTCAGCAAAACGGTTTTATCGTTAAATAGCCAAGACAAAATTGTAAATCAGATAATTTAATTATATACAAAAATTTCTAAATACTTTTTTCATAAGAGACACCATTTTTGAGGTATAATGATTCAAAAAGTTGTAGGTAATCGTCATAATATGCACACGTACCAATCAGCAGGGTGCGAACTATTGTAACCTTGGATGTCTAAATTGACTGGACTATTTAGCTACATCCAGTTATACGTGGCCCGAACCAGAGTTAGGATGAAGCTAGGCAAATGATGAAAGAAAATACGCATAAAGTACTAATTTCAAAAGCATGCCAGCAAAACTGAAGGAGCCCAGTGAGGCCCATGCCTTCTAGAGCTGCGGGAATGTTCGAAAGAGTTACCGCGGCCCTGGAATGCGAAGAACAACTGAAGAAACACAGGTGGGTTTTAGTCAGTCAAGTCTGACACAGCCTCAAGCACCACCCAGAGCGGGAGAAATTATTTATGATAAAAAAGATATAAAGTAGGACCTGCCTAGAGGTAGGTAGATAGAATAATTTGTTGACGCAATAAACGTTATAAACCTTGACTAATCAATAAATGAGTAATTTATTGATGTAGAGCAGTTTCTAATATCAGCATAATCAACGAAAGTAAACATTGGAGGTAATGTGTTCCAAGACTTATCATTAGAATGTGTTACTTAGTTACAGCGATATATCAATCGAATGGTGATAAGTTTCCCGTTCCGATCATAATTTATCTTATAGCCGTCTATTTATGACTAGGTCGTCGTACAAGATAGGGATCGCTGTCTGCCTATGCAGAACACGTCGTGATTTCTTGGTAATTCGCTAGCCTTATTTTTTTTGGGATGCGTTTATTTTCAAATAATACTCGTACCTCCCGCCCTTGGCGGAGAGAGAGTGTGCCAGATTTTTACTAACTAAAACCTATCTGTTTTCCTTCGGTAGCCATTCTTGTTTCCAAGCCGCGGTAATTCTTTCATCTGTACGAACAAGGAACCACAAGGAACTAACTAGTGCTGTGAGAATATTCCCGCAGTCTTAGTTCCTTGTGGAGCTGGAGCCTGCAGTAGCAACGGCCAGACGCCAGTAGCTAACTTATAGTTTGTCGCTGGAGGCGTGTGTTTCGATCCAGCGGGGCCACTTGAGCTAGACCGATAAACTAGTGACATCGCTTTGTTTGTTCTATGTAACTCCCGAATTTACTGACAAAATTCAATGTACCTCAACATTTTGATAGAAATTGCAGTTGATCGCCTGTGCCGCCGTTTTTTCGGTGTTGCTCAAGTGGCCCTGATGGATCGAAACATGTTCTAGGCTGATTGTAAGTTTGAGGTAAATAGCGCAGTGCAACTTCATACTCACATGTATGCTCAAAACAGTAGCTTTACAATGCACCCCGAAAAATTCATGATGAAAATCTACAGATCTGCACGATGAGAAGAATACCATCACTTTTAGTTTCTTACTTTTCTTCAGCATTTTGTATAACCATGATATCCTTTTTTCTACCGGACAGATGTAATACCTGCCAAAATTATGAATTTATCAACATCAAGAATTTGGCAAAAACTGACGTATTAGTAGGTATACACGCGATACTTTGACATGTACAGTGGGATCAATGACCTATGAAAAGCAGTTAGACAACAATAATATCCTTGGCGCAATACGCAAAGATGATATTATCATATTTGCGTTTTTTAATTATAAATTGATACAAAGAAATTTGAGGTTGTTTTTTTTTTATTAATGTTCCCCTGAATAATTTACTCCTGTATCGTGGGTGCGTTCACAAACATGTAAACTCACATATACAAGGCACCCAGACCCGTAACAACTATTTGTAAGCCATATAAATATTTATGCCGAGCGGGAATCGAACCCGCGTCACCCAGCGTTGTTGCCAATCGCATAACCACTGCGCCTACCGTAGCATTTATTGCCTGGTCAGGTCCAGAGCTAAAAAGTTTAAAAGCATAATTTATTTATTATTCAATCTTCATGCAATACAAAGGTACAGTCAGGGGTCAAAAGTGCAGTTGCACTCTAATAATGCTAAACTGTCTAAAATTTCTTTGTAGTAGCATTCCAGTGTTCTGCAACTATGTAGTTTATTCAATATTTTAGATTCTATGCTACAAACTAAATGGGTAATGATCCAATGACCTTCTTTTACAAAGAAATTTTACATACTTTAGTATTGGTAGAGTGCAACTGCACTTTTGAGCCCTGACTGTACAAAGGCAGACTTAATGCTTCTACCAGTCAGCCTAGGGTGGTAGAGAGACAATCTGCATTTGTGTGCGTTATAATTGTTTTTATGTATTTTTTACTTTAAATGTGCCACTTTTATAAATAAACGATATTCTGTTCTATTTCTAATCTTATTTAATTAGAAAAAAAAATTACCCTTGTTGGAGTCCTGAGACTGTAGACATTTTGTTATCAGTTACAGATATCAAAACTGGATCAGTTCTCAATGCCAACCTAGCTAGATTCTTGACATTTTCGCCCATTGTAGCACTGAACAAAACTGTTTGCCTTTTTGCTAGAAAAACATTTACACGTAATTACAATACTTACAAAGACTCATGAACATTACTATGCAAAAATTAATGTTAAAGACGACTTCATTTGAACAGTTGTTATACTTATCTTTTTATTTAGACAATAACAACTTGGTATTTTGAAAATAAAAACCTGATTAAACTTTAAAATTATTCATGCATATTCATTTAGTTTTAAAAGTCATGGTTTCGTGATATTTTTGAATGAACTGTTGTAACTCTATCATCTATCAAAGCCATGGGTAATATGAAAGTGAAACCCGAGGCCCTGGAATGAAGGCAAAGAAAGAACTGGAGTGGGTTTTAGTCAGTAAAAGCCTGACACTATCCCCCTTTCCGCTCAAGAGTGGGAGATGTCATTGGATTATTTTCCCACCTAAAAAAACTATCTATCAACAGTTGTATGATCCTCAGCACACAAGTTGAGCGCGGGCTTGCGGTCGGCGAGCAATGGGTAGCTCGCTGTCCGACCATCCGGTAACCGCCGGACGGAGCCCAAGTCGTCGACGGCGCGTACTGTTCCCGCGTGCCTCAAGGAGTTGTCAGCAAACGGTAGGGGCCCAGCGGGTTGAAGCCTACTGAGACATGGACCGATTTCTGAAAGGACGGTCCGGCCCCGGTATTTAGGGCTAAAAAGGAACAGGGTGGCTGTTTTAGTCAGTAAGTCTGATACTATCTCCCGCTCCACCCAAGGGCGGGAGATGTTATTGGATAATTTTTACCCACAAAAAAAAAGCACACAAGTCGAACTATCATGGTAGTCTTTTACTGCCTTGAATGTACAGTAAGACTTTCGGGTCCTTATGGAAGTGGGGGCTGCGCGTAACCATATAAACGGATTCAACTTATTTGCCGCGTACTATATCAGTATTTGGCGACATGGTCAGCAGCAGATTTTGGTAACAGAAATAAAAATGCTAACATTAGGTTTCCTCCTACAAATACCTAATAAGGTATGTGGATACAGGATGGGAGGTGGAACATAATCTGCAGAGAGACGCTGCACAAACACTGAAGATTAGAACTGTCTGGGTACCTCCATGCAGAGGTGCAGAGTCTGTTTAGTTTTTCAGGTCGACCATTGCAACTCGTGTGCAGGAGGGAGTCTCGAGCCTCCCCAAAAGTCGTATCATCCAGATTTCTGTCATACCTGGCGCACTCTGGGCGATCGACTTTGGTTGATTGGCAAGCCTATTTACCACGATGGTAAACTTAAACTTTATAGCACAGTACCAATATTGGAACACAAAACTTACCTGGCAATAAATTGATGATACCTGTAATATGTTTCTGAAAGCCTGCTTCCAGAAGCTTATCTGCCTCATCTAGTACTAAACACTTTAGTTTGTCACAGTTAAACTTTTCAGTGTTTTGTAGGTGATCCAATAGCCTGCCTGGAGTACTCACTATGATATTTGCACCTGTAATATTGTTTGATACTATGAATGACGGCTGAGGGAACATTAATTTTTATTTGTTATTTTTAGCTTTTCAATTAGTTCTTAAGGTAATTGATTAGGTTATACAAATCTCTTAATGATGTAAAATTATAAATGAAAAGTTAAAAAATTCGGGAATTTTATTTAATTCTGGATTTTTTAATAAACTGTTCAAAAACAAGAAAAAAAAACAGATTTATTGATGGATTTGATAAAATACTTACCTTTCTTCAATTTTAAGACATCTTTAGTCTTCTTCTCACCTCCCACAATAAGACAATGAGATAAATTTATGTGAAGCAGTAGTTTCTTTAATACATCTGAAGTTTGCAGTGCCAGCTCTCTGGTAGGTGATAGTATTATACACCCAGTACCTGATCACAAACTAAGAGTTGTAAAGAATACATTGCAGGATTTTGGTGAGAATAAATCCCCCAAAACAGTGTCTTGGCTTTTCAAAACACTTTCAATACAATACTTCGCTTAAGACAAGTACAAATTATTATTCATAGTCATTATACTGAGATGAGATATTTCTAAGTACGATACTGACTGAATAGTCTAGGTACTCAGCTCAAATGTACTGAACTCAAATATAAAGAAGTGTAGGAGCATACTTGCATTGTAACTGTTTGTTCGTATGAAATAGTTCGCTAAACTTAAGAAGTGAATGACTTACCTGTCCTAAAAGACCATCCTAACTTGATTAAGTTATCAACAACAGGTATGAGGAACGCTAGTGTCTTTCCACTGCCCGTTTTTGCCGCACCGATCAAGTCCTTCCCTTGGAGCAAATGTGGTAAAACTTCGGCTTGTATACGTGTAGGCTTCTCAAGACCCATAGAATTCAATGCCTTCAAAATTCTACTGTCAACCTTTCCTTCTAACATTGAAAAACAAGACCGCAAAACTATTTGGTCTACTTCCATGTTTTATTCCGTCTATCCCAAATTGAACGATGCAAGAATTTATCAATACACTAATTTTGCTTGCAATCTCAGTCGAAAGCTAAATTACATGGGTTCCTTTTACAAAATATGAAAATATTTAACCAACACGTGCCTTTGTTAATTGTTTACGTTTTCGAGTTTTGTTCATTTATTTGACACTTGACAGGTTGACACATTTTTGAAAGTTGACGAATAATCGATTCCGCTATTTGTTCGAATCGTTTGACGTTCCACAATCACCGCTAGCTTGCTACATATCAGTAATCTGTGCTAGCTGCGGCGGCTGCGCTGCTGTTGCACATCCACAATTCTTTGAATGTTTTCCTCCTTACTTATTTATATAAATATATGTATTTAAAGTCTTTGTATTTGACCATTGGGAAATCCATTTTCTTCTCACATTACGTCATAGAAAGACTAATTTTTTCGTGTTTCTTGGTATTGTTTGTTTCTTATTGAACACCGACTTCCGAAATTAGAGTTATTTTAATCCGTTTAGTGTTTTTTTTTTGTTTTTGTCCCGTTCAACCTCAATTAAGTAGGTAGATACTATGTAACGGCCGCTATCTACGCTACTATTATGCCTACTCTGTGATGATAAGGAATTTGTAAGGAAAAAACATGAAATAAAAACAAAATAGGGTCGAATTACCAACCCACGCTGGGCCCGGCCCGCGTCAGAGTATGGTAAATAAGCCCTCTCCTAGATGCGAGGCCTGTATCCCAACAGTGGGAATATTAAAAAGGCTTATGATGATGAGGGTCAAATTAAAGAAGAGGGTAATATTAAAACAATCATTTTATTGATCACTCACAATGTTTTGTTCACTTCATTAAAATTTTATTTTCTACTTGAACTAAAACAGCCTTGCATTTGAGGAATGTGAGAGAAAAAGTAATGTATGATGTTGAATATTTCAGTCTTTACATCAAAACACTGATGAATAATCCTTGAAAGTACAAAAAAATCTTTGAAATCATTAACACTTCCACTTAAACGAAAATAATTTTACTACTTGATATTTATAAGTCATGCTACATTAAATTGAAATAGATTTGCAGTATACAAATGAAATTCTTGTTTATTCTGAGTGTTATTTGAGACTTGTTCTTAGTGAAACATGATAATGGATGATGACTGATTTACATTTGTAACTTATGTGTTAACACATCACATACAAGTGTGAAAATTTTAACACTGGAATTATTAAAGTTCATCATGTGATGAGTGCTGTGCAGTTGGATGGGATTCATCACAGGCTGCAGGCGTGCTAAACTCCATCTTATATTCACAGCGGAAAGGTTCTGTGACAGATAAGAGTTTAGTCTCTAAACCACAACTGATATGTACTGTTGTCATCCTGCTGGGCCCATTCCAGCAAGCTATGCCATTTGTGTACTTCATAATTGAATATTTGTTGTGATCTGGACCTGCCCATTCTCCCCAATTTCCAAGGCCAACTTCTGCACCACCATTCTTTGATTTTTGTGTTACTTTCTGGAAAACACATAATTTGTACACATACTCTTTGTCTTCATATTCCCAACATTCGCCATCCAAAGTAGCATACTCTTGTTGCAAGCCATAATCTTTCTCAAGACTTTGTTGGATTTTCCTAATGTTAGCTTCTATTTCTCGAACAGTGCGTTCAGCATCGGTGTGTAGTCTTCGAGCCTCAGTAGCCTCATCAACTAGCTTTTGTGTTTCTTCATCATAAACATTAGTTTGTTCAGCTTCTGCTTCCTGTTCTTGCTCTTCATGTTCATCTTGAGGTAAATCTAAGTCACTGGCCTCATCATCATGCCCAGCATATTCATTGTCAAGATCACCAGTCTCATCAGCATCAGCTTCCTGCTCTTGTTCAATATCTTCATGTTCTTCAGCAGGTTTGAACAATCCATCCTTGGCCATCAAGAGTGGTTTCAATAATGGCCAAGTAGTTGTAATGAAAGTGTCTTTATCTACACTGTCACTATCACCAAAGAAATATTTAGTTTCTTCAGCATCAACATTTCCATCTTGGTCCTTATCAAATACTTGGGCAATTATTACTTCATCCATTGTCAGCACATCATCATGATTAACATCATACTTGTTAAAGTGTTCCAATGATTCTCTAATTGAGTTTTGTTTCTCTTCTTCAGCTTTCTTTTGTCTTTCCTTTTCTTCAGCTTCCCTGTATACCTTCAGGGCCTCATTCTCTTTAGCTTCTAATTCATTTTTGAGGCTCTCTTTCTCATCTTTAATCTGAACAGCCTCAGATTTATCTTTTTCTAACTGTTGTAGTTGTTCTGCCATCTCATTTCGTTTGGCATTTCCTTTCTCTATCAGTTCTAATCTCAGGTGGCTACCTGCTTTGTAGAGCTCAGCCACACGTTGAGCTTCAGCCCTCGCCTCTCGGCCTAGTTCTTCACAGGTGTTGGTGCACGTTTCACCTGAGGCGTACTCGTCGGTACCGTCACAACAATCGCAAACACCATCATTCACTCTGGAACTGGGTATGTTTAGCGGTCGATGACCGGCGTTTGTGCAATGGAAAAAGCCATTCAGACAAGCTGATGTGCCCGGCTCGTCACTGCCGTCGAAGCAATCGCAATAATCGTCATTTACATAGCTAAACGGTATCGTAATCGTTCCATCGAAACAGGTGAAATCTTTTGTCGGTGAATATAGCGGTGCTTTAGATAAAGAGACACCGCGGGGTCTCGGCACATCAGACTGAACATATGTAAAAAAAGAACAAACGATTAACAATACTGACTGAAACTGATTGATCCATGTAGAATAGATCATGATTAAATTTAAAATTACACCTTTATTAGATCTAAACACCGGTTACTCGCAAAATTGGAATAGATAAATAGAGAACGTGTAGCTGAAACGATGACAGCGCTGACGTTACCCAACCAAAACCCGCCACAAACAAAACATAATATACTTTTACTACAGATTATCCAAAACTACCATTATTCATAAAATAAAATAAAATTTGCGCGCGGAGGAACCACTCGACTTAATCTTCAAACATTTAAAGAGTACAAGTTATTATTATTATATGTAAAGAAACATCCTTCATTTCAAAGTCAATATTACCGCGTTTACACATTCGCCCCCGCTATTTGCCTCGCCTTGTCATCGCCTCGTCGTTCGACGAAACTTTTGTATAAAATCGGCGTGAGGCGAACGAAGCGAGGAGTGCGCTATTACACACGCCTGCTCACTGTGTGAGCGAACCAAAGACATTAGAATATAAGGACCAGAAATACCTACAAAATAAGCGTGCATACCTACTAATAGCCGGGCACTAAAAAAGGCGGCCATTGCTAGGGAAGCACTTAGACAATCAAAACCAAAATGTATCGATATCGATACCAGACTTTTTATATTTATAACATGGGAATTGGTTACGTATGTAACAATACTTTTAAACTTTGGATACTTAATTAGATTTTACTTATTTTGTTTTTAAATTATTTTTTACCTACTTTTAAAATAACTGTAGCAAGTCCTTTATTTCTTTTTCAATACACTTACTCGAAAACTGCCTCTTATCGTACTACGATTAGATCCGACATGGCATGTACATCACCCACGTGCTTTCTTTAAATTTATCACACCTAGGGCTTTTTCATTCCTATTTCGTCACGGTCAAGGGTGATTATTTTCTTTTTTTAAGCAGAGGCGGATATTTTTAAGGTTTTAATGTTTAAAGAAAATATAAATTATGTTTTAGAACAAAATGTAATAAATAAACATGATTTTACTTACACAATAATTTGTTATTACCAAGAAATTAACATTTATCGACGTTCTAAATTCAAAAATATTTAAATTTCTATTTTCGTTAATATTAGGATGTATAACAGTTTGATACATTTGCTTCTCCTTCAACCTGCAAAGGTTAAACTAATCTCATTGCATCAAGGGTATTATTGAACGATGATTCAGTAAAATGTAATGAACAGACACACGGTGCTTTCATTCCAGGTTTAATATTTTCTATCCCAATGACTTCAAGCCACTTCTGGCGCAGTACTTCACTTTTAGGGAACCTGTGCAAATAAAAAACATGCAAAATTATTTCAGTTGGATGTAGGTAGGTAGGAGTAAAACAAATCACAGACTGAACTAAATAACCACCACCTACTGCATCACGAATGACACTGTATTGTTTTGATAAGTACTAGCTCTCGTTATTTTAATATCTGTTAGTTTTATTTTCAAAATCGTCTCTTCAAGATATTTTACTGAACCCCACACACAAACTAAAGAAATGATAAATCTTTATCGATAGCTTATTAAATAAAGGACATCACTATTTTAAATCGTCAATAATATTGTAAACAAAACATGTTATAAACTTAGAAAATAGAGGTATTTAACAGAAATAATTTGTATGTACTTTTAGGAACTTTCATTATATTTATAAAACAAGGACACTTATACGGAAAAAATAATAGTATGATAAAGTTTTTCATAAAATACGGCTACTAACCTATGCAAGGTTAACTGAGGTTGATTGGTGTTTTTCCTTGCACCACACTGAATTATGGAACACGAAGGCATATCCAATTTTTATCCCTTGACACTCACAGCACAAAACCACTTGGTTGGGAGCGTTTTTAGTCCTAAAAATCGCAATATAAATCCAATGTTGTTGTTTACTTGACACCTGACGTACTACAAGACCGCGGGCACTAAAGATGGCGGATGGCACGCGAGCTAGGTATGTTGACGGAAATGTAAAAATGTTGCCAGAGAGAGAAACAACAAACAGCATGACATCTCTTTCTTCAAACGACATTACACATTAGTTAAAAAGAGACAAAATGTAGTTTTTTATATCTACATCGATTTAATAGATATTTGTATAAGCAAGGAATGTATAGCATACTAAGGGCGCCTCCTTATATACTATTCTCTAAGGAGCGAACTGACTAAAATAGAATCGTAACAAACCTCGGATAGGTTAGATTAAAGTTAACTAAAAGACTACTTGTCCACCTTTTTACTTGTTTAAGGGTCTATTAGACCACTCGATAATCCGCAATAGTTACACAGACTGTCTTAAAGTTTACTTCCGAGTAAGACAGTCTGACCCTTATTACACTACGCGACGTCGACAAAACTATTCTGAATATCGAGTGGTGTAATAGACCCTTTATGTGGGCCTATGCGCCATGGATTGGATGGCTTTGCCATTTTATAACTTATAATTTGCTTAATCGTAGTTTATAGTTTCTAGTAGAATCAAACGTAGTGGTTATATTCTCTTTGGTAGAATTTCTCTGTAATCCTAACCGTCTGCTTATTATATTCTCTTTGATCCTTACTGTAATCACAGCACCAGCATGTAAAACATCTCTTAGAGAATAGAATATATAGAGACGCCCTTAATATTCTATACATGCCTTGCTTATACCTCCTCCTCGATTCGTATTCCTCATTACTGAGGGTCGTGAAGCTCCCGCTGGATTAACTTCTTATTGATGGTGTCCTTGTATAGACAAATATCTATTAGATCTATGTAGATATTAAAAAATACATTTTGGCTCTTTTTAACTAATGTGTAATGTCGTTTGAAGAAAGAGATGTCATGCTGTTTGTTTTTTCTCTCTCTGGGAACATTTTTACATTTCCGTCAACATACCTAGCTCGCGTGCCATCCGCCATCTTTAGTGCCCGTGGTTTTGTAGTACGTCAGGTGTCAAGTAAACAACAACATTGGATTTGGATTGCGATTTTTAGGACTAAAAACACTCTCAACCAAGTTGTTTTGTGCTGTGAGTGTCAAGGGATACATATTGAATATGCCTTTGTGTTCAATAATTCAGTGTGGTGCAAGGAAAAACACCAATCAACCTCATTTAACCATGCATAGGTTAGTAGCCGTATTTTATGAAAAACTTTATCATACTGTTATTTTTTCCGTATAAGTGTCCTAGGTTGTTTTATTTATATAATGAAAGTTCCTAAAAGTATATACAAATTATTTCTGATATAAACCTCTATTTGCTAAATTTATAACATGTTTACAATATTATTGACAATTTAAAATAGTGATAATTTTTTATTTAATAAGCTATCGATAAAGAACTTGTATTTTTTTTAGTTTGTTTTTAGGGTCCAGTAAAATATATTGAAAAGACGATTCTGAAATTAAAACTCTAACAGAAATTAAAATAGTGAGCCCTAGTACTTACCAAAACAATACAGTGTCATTCGTCATGCAGTAGGTGTTGGTTATTTAGTTCAGTCTGTGATTTGTTTTACTCCTACCTACCTACATCCAACAGAAATAATTTTGCATGTTTTTTATTTGCACAGGTTCCCTAAAAGTGAAGTGCTGCGCCAGAAGTGGCTTGAAGTCATTGGGATGGAAAATATCAAACCTGGAATTAAAGCACTGTGTGTCTGTGTGCTGAGTGCGAGTTGTTTTTACGTTAACGCGATCGAAACGTTTACCGCGTTTGGCTCTCTGATTGGCTAAGAGCTTCGAGTTGGCCAATCGGTGCGCCGAACGTCATAAACGTGTCGATCGCGTTTACGTAAAACAAACTCACACAAGGCACTCTGTTCATTATACTTTACAGAATCATCGTTCAATAAAGCCGAAAATAAAAAAATAAAAACCATTAATTAATTTCATATTTTTTTAATTTTCCTACCGATTTTATTCTTCCTTATGGTTCATCAAATACTTTACTATTGTCGTTTTCTTAAATTTAATATTATTAAATATCTGTAAACAATGTCCAATTCCAAAACCAATTTCCATGTTATAAATATAAAAAGTCTGGTATCGATTTCGATACATTTTGGTTTTGATATCTAAGTACTTCCCTAGCAATGGCCGTCATCTTTAGTGCCCGGCTATTACTAAGTATGCACGCTTATTTTGTAGGTATTTCTGGTCCATATTATTCTAAGGTCTTTGAAACATCTGTAATCTTATTTTTCTGTACCTACTCTACATACGTAGTATCTCTCTGTAATCTGTGTACTCTACTACTCTTTGCTGACTTTACTGTAATCTGTGCATGTTTGTGTGGAATTGTGGATCGGATCAGTGTGGTTATATTGTAGTGATATTGTATATTTTTCATTTCGATTGATCTAATCTAATACTATTATTCTGACAGTGCGTTGTATGTGCGTTCGAAGAATTCTTCGTTCGTTCCAGGTTAAAGAAGTGTATCAGCATGGAAATGATATTAGAACAGCAAAGAAGCTATCATGAAGAGAGGGAGAGAACCATGGACGCTATGGTTAAAGAAATTCTTCACAAAAAGACTGGGGTGGGCATTTGTATTGAAACTACTATAATTATGAGTTACTTTTAAAGTGAACTTTTAGAAAATCGTGTGTTATTCAAATACGTGGTGTCCACAGCCAGTGGAAAACGGAAATCATAAATACAAAAGGAAATTCTAAAGATCTAGTGATATTTTTTGGCAACTAGTTTATTATCCTAGTATTAGCCTCAATGTATGGCACAACATTCAGAGTGGATGCCAAAATAACACTAAAAAGGGGGCTGCTTTTGTCTGATGGAGTAGATCCCCAGTTCTGGTTCTAAGGGATAATATGGGAGTTAATATGCCATGTGTTTGTGAGTGCTCAGTACCCATAAGTTCAGACCTGAAACCTAAAAGTTCCTGGGTTGAGAGACCACAAGCTTTGCTATTTATAATTAGCTGAATTACTAACCTACATAAAATTTATATTTTCAGCATCGGGAAACAATAAATGCTGATCACCGTTTGAAGAATCTGCATGATGTGAGTAGTGTACTATTTCTAAATAACTTCTATTACTATGTATATTCAAGCTGTTATTGCACTCAAGTTTCTGCAATAATACCTAATTAGTTAATTTTCTCTAATGCAATATTTTTGGCTTGATTTTAATTTTTCACACCACCTTTGTGGCTATATTCCTGACTAAATAGTAATCATTTTATTATCATTTCTAGAGATATGTAGAGTCAACCATAAGATTAAAGGAGTTGTATGAAGACAAGGATGGTTTACGTAAAGAAGAAATTGCAGCATTGTCAGGACCAAGTGAGTTCAACGAGTTTTATGCTAGACTCAAGCAAATCAAAGAATTTCACAGAAAACATCCTAATGAGGTGAATCATACTTTAGTTTTATTTCATTCTTTTTCTATTTTATTTAATGAATTTATGATACAATAGTCTGTTTAAATAAATTTGTTCAAGAAAAGGTTTGCTAATAATTCAAAATGTTGCAGATTTGTGTGCCTATGTCTGTGGAATTTGAGGAGTTGGCAAAACTAAGAGAGAACCCAGCAGAAGATTTTACAAGTAAGTTTTTAGTTTTTTCTAGAAATAAAACATGCCATTGTGCCATAAAAGGTTCAGATTGGTGAGTGTATGTTGTGGAAGCTACTTGCATACTTTTGTGTCAACCTCATTTATGTGTAAGATCATCTATTATGCATTATAAAGTAAGCTTGGGTTGAGTAATGTTATTGCATTTTTTCCACCTTTTTGGCATTTGTCACACATTTGTGTGTGCTGATTGATGTCAACAGCCCCTAACATCAAAAAAGTAAACATAACTTTTGGAATGTAGATGTTGACTAATGTTATATTGATTTGGTAATGTTTCCTGACTAAGTATAACATAAGCTATATGTGTATATTATGTTTGAATTTCAGCTCCTGTTGAGTTTACTGATGAAGAAGGTTATGGCAAATATTTAGATCTGCATGAGTGCTATGAAAAGTACATCAATTTAAAAGGCATTGAGGTAAGTAAGTAAGATTATCTAGTACTGATGAGCTAAATAGATTGTTGATTCATTCTTATTTCATAATTTCTATTGTAATTTTTTTTTGAAGGTTACTAATCTTTTTTTTTTTATCTACAGAAAGTGGACTACATCACATATTTGAGCATCTTTGACCACCTTTTCGACATTCCTCGTGAGCGTAAGAACAGTGAATACAGAAACTATATCAGAATTCTACTAACTTATTTGAAAGACTTTGTCAATAGAGTAAAACCTCTGCAGGATCAAGCGCAGGAGATGGCTGCTGCTCATCAGGAGTTCCTCAGGCAATGGGAGTCTGGAAACTTTCCAGGATGGCCTGTAAGATATTTTGAAAAAAAAAAGAACAAGAAAATACATGTTCTTTATCAAAATTTCTTTTATTTTTTTGTGCCTGCTTGTACTAAATAAGTGTCTCTTCCTTGCAGAAAGAAACTGGTGGTGCCCTAACAAATGTAGGAGCTCATTTGGATCTATCAGCTTTCTCCTCATGGGAGGAACTTGCTTCTCTTGGATTGGACAGACTGAAATCTGCCTTGATGGCCCTTGGGTTGAAGTGTGGTGGCACTTTGGAAGAGAGGGCACAGAGGTATGCAAATTTTGTGGTACCTATAAGTACCATAGTTTTTTTTATAAATATATTTTTACTTTATTCCTAAAACTGTATTTTATTTTCAGACTGTTCAGTACTAAAGGCCAAACATCCCTAGACAAGTCTCTCGTTGCCAAGAAGGGTGGCAACAAAGCAAAGGCATCAACCCAGCAAAGGCACAAAGATATTGCTGCAATTGAAGCTCAAGTTTACAGGTAAATAAATTGGGTTTTGTGGTTTATTAAAAGTGCAAAATGACAATGTAAATGATTTGCTTCCTTTTGTCTCTTGCTTGATAAGGGAAGTGGGAATTGTTTTAGTTTTTCTCATTGATTGCTGTTCTTTTTTGGTTAATTGTTGTTAAGTAAGAACAATTAAGTGTCTTGGATGCTTGATTGTTTCTCCAAGACTTGTAAAACGCCGTTGATTCTGGTCGTCACTGCTTATTCTGGCTTTCAGGAGTTTTTGTAGTGGTTTCAGAAATGTTCATATACTAATCAAACACAAACTTACTTTACAAAAACTTCTTTACTTTTTGTTAGTATGAGCTATCCCACTTCTGGCAAGGTATTATATAAATATGTTTACAGGTTTGCCAATATAGTAAGCCCCACGCGTTCCGCGACTATCGAGAATGTCACCCGTCGTGCGGCCCGTGCTGCCGGTGAGCGCCGTGATGACAGCGGCGATGAGAGTGATGCATCTGCAGCACCTGATGTGGACTCTGATGACGATGAGGTGCCCTACAATCCTAAGAACTTGCCTCTTGGCTGGGATGGAAAGGTTCGTCATTAAATTTATTTTATAACTGCATAATATAGGATTTTCAAAAGGCCATCCAATCGCCAACTCAACATGGCTGATCTTAAAGAAATGAGTAATTGCGAAACTGTCACTTTTTATAATCTTAATGAAACCTGATTGTAAATTCTTATTTAATAATTTATTTTGTTCTTACAGCCAATCCCATATTGGCTGTACAAGCTGCACGGTCTGAACATCAGTTACACATGCGAAATTTGCGGCAACTACACCTACAAAGGTCCAAAAGCGTTCCAGCGACACTTTGCTGAATGGCGACATGCACACGGTATGCGATGTCTCGGTATACCGAACACCGCCCATTTTGCTAATGTCACGCAAATTGAAGATGCGCTTGCGTGTAAGTATTTAATTGGATTAAAGTAGTAATGTAACCAACTTTCAATGGACTTTCCCGTTTTATGCTTAACCTGTCGTTTGTTGAGTAGCTACAAACAAAAGGACCATACTGTGAAGTAAAACGGTCAAGTCGGCAGGGAATCAGACAATTTTTAAGACTATATTATACTATAAACTAGTAATAATTTGTATCTTTTCTTCTAGTGTGGGAGAAAATCAAACATCAGAAGGAGAACGAGAGATTCGTAGCTGAAAATGATGAGGAGTTCGAAGATTCCCAAGGAAACGTCGTAAATCGGAAAACGTACGAAGATTTGAAGCGACAAGGTCTTCTATAAATATTATACTTGTATTTTTTTAAAATTATTAAGTAAAACTATAGACAAGACGATTGAGTTTTATTAAAGAACTAGCTTTTGCCCGCGGCTTCGCTCGCGTTAAATTCGAGGTAACACGATTCCCCTTTGCTGATTTAGAACACAGAAGAGAACTCGGACGGAACAAAGGGTCTGTGTACCGATTTTTAGCTTCCTTGAAAACTGCGAAAAGTCCCTTAAAAAATCTAAACTAAACGAATTAATCCAATCCGAAAAACAAGAACTGTAAAACCGAATCCGGAACAGAGTTTTTTTTCGGAAAACCAAACCAAGACAACAATACCAAATCGCAAAGTTAAACACGAATGTTAAATCAATGTGAATAAATTAATAGTCAAATAATAGTAGAGTTGTGACTGATATATTAGTATTCGCAAAGATATTAGTGATATTCAATGGATTCATGTATTAGTAGTAATCCGATTAACTCTGATATACTAATATTTCATATTCACATAATATGCAGGGACCATTCAACACAGGTCGAATAATATAATGAAAAAGTACTCTGTGAATATAATATAGTGATATTATATGCAGAGTACTTTTTCATTGTACATATATCAAACGTCAGCTAATCGAGGTCAATGAACTGTAGGTAGGTAGTACGCAACGACCGACAACTCCCTACAAGGTCATTGACTCGTTTACATAAAGAAATTAATTTTGTACATGCGTATAACACGTAATTCGAGTTTTAGAAAAAAAGTATTTTTTTAACTTTATCTCTATAAATCGATAGTGTTTCATGTACCGAATCGATTCTCCAAGGGATTAAAACGACCAAAATTTAACGGTGTATAATATATACATATAATAATATTCCCATTCCCATTTCTAATATTTGTTTGGATTACAATCTCGTTTTGTTGAGTTTAACCTGTATGCTATAGTCTTAAATACTTTAGCGTTGTAATAATTTAAGTCTTTATAAACAGAGCTATTAGGATCAACACTGCGGTACGCGGTCGCCCGCGCGATCCCGCCGTCGCGGCTCTCCGCGCGGGCAACAGCGCCCCGCGCCCTATTTTCTACGTAATAATACATTAAAGTCTCCATCGATGTGACTACATGCACACCGTTAAAGTTGAACTAGCAACACTGCGCAGGTAATAATCCAGTTTTCGCTACGAAGATCACGCACACTACACGCGCATGGTCACGCGAAGGGAGCCCGCGCGTGCGTGTTGGCCCCTTAATTTAAAGGTTGTCATTGTATTTATTTTGAAACCTCGAAAGGCTTATCGTGACCGGTAAAGTGGATGGGAAAAGGCCTCGTGGACGCAGACCAAAAAAAAAAAAAAAAATTCGCACCGCTCTTGACTCTACGGTATATAATGCCCTTCACACCGCCAGAGACAGAAACAGATGGAGAAACGTCGTGCCAATGAAAGTGATGAAGCAGGGAGGTCACGACCCTCAGCATTGAGGAATATGACGCAAGGAGGAGGATTGTATTTATTTTACAACTAGTTTCTGCCAGCGGCTTCACCCGCGTGGAAGCAGGTTTCTCGATACAAACTTTGGGACCCTTTCATCCCTTAGGGAGAGAGTTTTGGAAAATCCATTCATAGACGTCATAAAAGAAAACCTAGTTCAAAATTTCACCCTCCTAGTCCCGTAAGTTTCAGTTGTGCGATATGTCAGTCAGTCAGTATCTCCCATAGATATCCGGAGATATGCCTTCATTGCAAAGTAATAAGAAATCCTTGCGCAACCGCTTATCTCCCACCAAAATAATTACAACATTCACAAATAGTGTATTTACGACACACGCTCAAAATTTGTATACGCACACTAAGAAGAAAGCAGGCACACTAAATCAATTTCTAATAGCACACATAAATAGAATGGGCGGGGCATTCGCTTGTAAGCACGGAAACATTCCATGCACACGCATGCAATTAGAGCATCGAACCGATTGTCGATAATTGTTATCGATATTTAATTTCAGCATATTCTTGTAATATAATTACTTCGTCTAATTTTCTTTAAATAATTTCTTTTTTATATACTTATCCGAAAAGTGAGTAATGATTATAAAATAAAATAGGAATTAGTTTTTTTTATATCGTATTACCGGTTCAAGGGAACGTTCTCTGTTAAATTAAATTGCTGTTATTATTAAACAATATATTACTTAATCTTAACTATATGATTTTAATCTTATGTGACTACCTACATTCAGAGTTGGTTTAAACATTTAGGTAAATTTTATACACGTATTCAAACTTGCTAGCGTTAACATAAATTTCTATGGAATCAAAATAGCGTCATCTTGCAAACTCGTTTTCATTTTAAACAAATTGTAGGTAGTTGATGCTGACAGAATCGAATTCGTTATGATGAAATAACTCACACTCACTACTCAAAATAAATACATCTAACAAAAAAATACTGGTCAAGTGTGAATCCGACTCGCGCACCAAGGATTCCGTCTATGTAAATGGTTCAATTCCAAAATTTCTCAAAGACTTTTCCGAATCGCAAAAAAAGATATTTTTTTCATCACAAATCTTTGCTGGAAGTGAGTTACACAGTCGTACTGCATGAAAACAGAAGGAGTTGGAATAGAAATTATATTATTATAAGTTGGAGAATTATATTCAAGATAAAAATGCTTGGATCATTGCTGGTCCAGCTCCACTACAACTAGGGCGTACGAAAACACCAAATACCCAGATTTAAAAAAATAATGATTTAATAAATTTGACATTAATAAAACCCTTATTGACATGATTAATTGGCTTAATATGAATAATTTAATAATTAACCTTGATAAAACCAAAATAATGCATTTCCATCAAAGAATTGAAGCTCCAAAAATTTGTATGTATTATAATGGCCATCAAATAGAAGAAGTAAAAGTAAGTGTTTTCCTAGGTATCCATATTGATAACAACCTTAATTGGAAACCTCATATAGAACAGCTTTGCAAAAGAGTAAATAAATCTGCCTATGCACTTTTTCAGTTGGCTAAAAAAGTAAATATAGACACGTTACGTGTTGCCTACCATGGTCTAGTAGCTTCCCTTCTAAGATACGGGATTATTTTCTGGGGTAATTCCACGGATAAGGAATTACCATTCAAGGCACAAAAAAGGTGTATTAGAGCAATGTGTGGTCTGAAAACAGAAGACAGCTGTGCACCGTATTTTAAATCCTTAAATATACTTACGCTACCGGCGTTATATATTTTAGAAATTAGTATATTCGTCAAAACGAATCCCAACCTTTTTGAAAAAATTACAATGGTACGAAGTGTTCCAATTCGTAGTCAGTACAAAAATTCTTTAAATAATTATAAATGTAAAACTGCACTGGTTAAAAAAAGTATCCTAGGTATGGCACCGCGCATTTATAATAAAATTCCAGACGCCATAAAGGAATTAAATTTTACACAATTTAAGAAAAAAATGAAATTGTTCCTAGTTGACAAATGTTATTATACGATTGAGGAATACTTAAATGACGAATTATTATAGAATCACATTTTTACATTAAATAATATTGATATTTTAATTGTAAATATATAAATTATTTAGACATTTTTATTTATTTTTGACATTTTAATTATTTATTATTAATTGTTGACATTTTATTTCATTTTATCACGATTTCTCAATTATTTTGACATAGCATGACATAATTATTTGGCATTTTAATTATTTTCTCACTCTAATTATCTGAAATTTTAATTATTGACTTTTAAATTATTTTCTTATTGTAATTATTTGACATTTAAATTATTTTCTCATCGTAATTATTTGACATTTTAATTATTTTGACTTTTTAATAATTTTGACTTTTCAACTACTTTGCCATTTTTCATTGCCTTGACATTTTAGTTATTTTGTAACTTTAATAGTCTGCAAATTTAAATTATTTGGATATTTTAATAATATGACATTTTAATTGTTTTGAAACTTTAATTATTTCGTAACTCGTTTAATTTATTTTCATTATGTGATAATAATTTTGCATGTATTATTATTTTAATTTTTTGGTAAATATGTAAATTATCAGTGAAAATTGCAAGACACATTTGTACGCCTCCAGGCATAACATAGCGCTCTGTTCATTTAAAATACCATCTGTAATCTATTACCTATGTTAACAAATAAATAAATATTATTATTATTATTATTATTATTAATAGTTTTGCATAGCGAACATAAAATATTGTAACTTTTGACCAAAAATAAATAACTGTATAAAATTAAACTTGTTTATCGTGCTACTTATCATATTGTACTATAATTTTTGATCATCTTAATCTTTAGATATAATGTCAATTTAAGTTCACGGGTATTGAAATAACAATACCTTAATTTCGTTCAAACAACATTCATTCAATAAGTAATTTAACTCTTACTATACATGTAATACGAAAATATTCATAGAAATGTAAAAAAATATATTGAACTGCGAATAATACGCATATCGATAAAATCAGCCTCACGCACTCGATTGCACCTCTCTAAATCTTGAACGGTCATTGCGGTCATTGCGTTCGGGAAGATTCGGGCTAGTTCGGTCTAGTTCGTGTCGTTCCGAACTTGAGTTCGTGAAATATTTAAAAATTGATTTAAAATATAAAACAGTGACTTAATTGTTTAATTACCGGTGGCAGGATACGCCATTTGTCTTCAGGTTGATGATATGTGACCTATTTTTGCATATAATTACTGCACAACTCGGCATTTTGGTTTTTTACGCATCAGTAGTACCCTGTACGCAACTGCAAAGCGAATGAATGAAGCGTACAGCCGTTGTTCGATTATAAGGGTCGTTTGCCCAGATCAAGGCGCCACGTGCCACGCCCCCAAGGCATATCCCTCGATATCCGTGGTATCTCCTTTTGTATATTTAACTCGTATTTCATCAATTCTGTTAGACGAGTCTTCGATCAGCGGTTTAGGCTGTGCGTTGATTCGTTAGTTATTATAAAATTATTATTACAAAGCATTTTATAAATATAGATTACAACATTATAAAATGTATACATGAAACGTACAAAAAAGAAGGAAATGGAAAAATAGAAAGGTAACACCAAGATAGGGGTAGTAAATCTTAGGGGCCCAGCAGGGCCGAAGCCGCAGTGGTATAAATAGTCAAATAGAGAAACTGAGTAACTGACATATCACGTGGAAAAAACCGCTGGCTGTAAAGCTAGTAATTAAACGAAAAAATTCACTTTAAAAAAATATGTCAAAAAATGTATGAATTCTATTAGTATGTCATCTGTAAGGATGTGTAGAATACAACGCTTTTCCTATCTGTGGTAACTATTAGACTGACAATGACAAATGTCAACGACGTTGTTGTCAGTGACGAATTGTCAGCTTGACATTGACATTTCAAGTCAATAACAAACACACGTGTGTTCTGTAGATTATTTTTTAGTAAGGAATGTTATTTTTCCTTTGTGGAGTGTCGTAATAATAAAGGCAACTTCTTAGGATTGTGCCCAACAATGCCAGAAAGTTCAAGCAGTCGGATTTATACCGGCTCTAGAGTTTTAGGTTATGTCAGTACACATGTGCCCTTTGTTGCTAGATTTATCAAGAGACGAGGTGAAACGCTACTATGTACGAGCGTGGGTAAATGGTTTCATACCTATGGATGTGATAAATTTCGTTTGCTAAGCGTCAGTGGTGAACATCCCGGCCCTATCACTTATATGACTGGGGATAGCTACCACGTCTATACAGCCAGCGAAAATAACATCTATGCGTGGAGACGAGGTTGTGAACTCAAGCATGTTTATAAAGGCCATAACGCCCCAGTCCACTTGATGTTTCCCTTTGGAATTCATCTCATATCTGTTGATGAAGACAATGTTCTCAAAATATTTGATATAAAGGACGAATCTGAGTTCCTTGAACTTGGTTTTGATGAGGACAGTTTCAAAATTACTACTCTATGTCATCCGCCCACGTACTTGAATAAGATACTGCTTGGAAGTCAGCAAGGACAGTTGCAGCTATGGAACATCAGAACTTCCAAGTTGGTGTTTACATTCCAAGGATGGGAGTCAGCTATAACTGTCACGGAGCCTGCACCAGCCATAGATGTGGTAGCTGTGGGCTTGGCAAATGGAAAAATAGTCCTACACAATTTAAAATTTGACCAGTCTGTCATGGAATTTGTTCACGATTGGGGAATGGTCAGTGCATTATCATTCCGGCTAGATGGAGCCCCTATTATGGTAACAGGCAGCTCAGAAGGGCATATAGTCATGTGGGACTTGGAAGAGAAGAGAGTATTGTCTCAAGTACAATCTGCCCATTACTCAAAAATATCTGGGCTGAAATGTTTGATGTCTGAGCCATTGATGGTCACAAACTCTGAAGATAATTCATTAAAGCTCTGGATATTTGATATGCCCGATGGTGGTGCAAGGCTTTTGAGGAAAAGGTGAGAAGTGTTAAATGTCTATTCATTAGGTTTTTCAATAAAAAAGTATTACTTTGTTTAATACTTACTACGATTTTTATTTATTTCTTTCTGTAATTTATTTTTTCTCAAGTACTGGACACAGGTCATCTACAACTTCTTACAAAAAAAATTATTTTTGCTTGAGCCACATAGAACTAGAACCAATAACTGGACACAATAAATTGTGGTCAGTCAATACAGTTTTATTATTTTGCAGGGAAGGACATTCAAAGCCTCCCACAATGGTTTGCCACTGTGAGCCAAGCGGTAATAACATCCTAGCAGCTGGAAGTGATAGTAGCCTGCATATCATGAACACTGTGTCAGAAACCTTCAACAAAAGTCTTGGGAAGGCTTCACATAACAGAAAAGCTTCAAAGAAGAAAAGTAAGTACTCTTTATTTTTATTGAACTAATGACTAATTTACTACATTGATGTGTGTTAAATTTATAAAAAAATACAAGTAAAATCTAATTTAAAATAAAATAATAAAATATTAACAGTAGGGTATGTATGTATGTATACTCTGCTGCTGATGTCTGCAACTCCACGTTCATAACGGTGGGATAAGTGTGTTATTAGATCTTGGAGCAGCAGAATCTACTCAAAACAAAAAGTAGCTAAAAAATCCGCAGGACAAGCAACAATTCTAATTTGAAAATATGTTTAGCTTAATAATGCACAATGTGTAATGTGTGTATCTGAAGAAGGTAAGATTAGTTCATCATTATCATCATTTGCAGCTCGATTTCATCCACTACTGGGTGTAGCAGGTTTCTCTTTGTACAGCAGATAATGTTTATTTTATGTTTAATTAAGCAAGTTAGGGCTCATGCCGATGAAAACCTGTAATGCTGTTTTAATCACTGGCAACTTATCAGGCCGACATTAATTTTATTCTGTTTTTTGCAAATCTGGTGGTCTGTGTTTGTTTTATTAATAATATAATCATTTTTCTATAACTAGAAGGTGGCAAAGTCACTCATCGCTAATTTCGTGTTAATTTACAGCAAATGATGAAAGAGACCTCTACCAATAACATTATGCTAATTTCACTATTACCTTAACAGCACAAAAATTATGACATAAATTCGGCTCAACCACCTTTTTCAGTTTAGATATAAGTTACTACATGGTCAGAGGAGGCCCTAGTCTTCGGAGCGCCTGTATCACGTGTGCAACCTATACTCCCTCTAGTAAGCATGCAAACAAAATGGAATACTTACATTTAATTTACCCGACTGCGCCGGAAGAAGGGTTATGTTTTTCGAGTGTCTGTATGTATATTTCTTTGGCACGCCCTAGAACCTAAACTTAAAATCGATTGGTGCTGAATCTAAAGTTTTTTAGATTCAGCACCAATCGATAAACTTCGTAGTGAAAAAATATTCTCATAATCTTTTGAATACCGTAATTTGAGACACAATAGAAAGACAATAGGTGTGCGAACGCCGGCATTCGCTTGCGGCTTGAGTAAATAAAGTATAGAGTACAATTAACTGAAATAACGTATAATACTTTATTAAAATGTCAGGTGGCAACCCTAGTTGTGAGAGTGACATTGAGTATATCAAAATGACAAAATAGTGGTTTTTAGGCGCCCAAATGCTCTCAAAAATAATTTTTTTGTTACAGTCAAGCATGCTATAAAAAGTTGGTGACGTCAAATCTGTGATTGAACCAAAATAAATTCCACCAACTGCATTAGATTGCTTAAAGTGACTTGTTTTGAGCTCTTTAATAGTTTTTACGGTCGGGATTCAGGTGCGAATGGTGCAATTTTCAATGGTGTCGGGAAGGAATAGTATTTTTTAGATAGAAAAGGGTTACAGGAATAAAAAACCGGGCAAGTGCGAGTCGGGTTCTGAACAAACTACGCTATGAAAACAGTTCAATTACCGAATAGAGTTAATTTTTTTTGTGGTATAACTAAAAATTTACAGTTTTCAGATTTTTTCTTAAAATTGTGCAAGGAGACTGCTAAATTGCCGAATTTCAGGATTCTTGGTCAACGGGAAGTACCCTATGAATTACGATTTCCTTGAGAGTTTCAAAATATATGTTTTTTGAGATATAAACGGCCAAACCTCAGAAGTTTGATTTTTTTACCGCTTCAAGTGACCGCAGATTTGAGTTCATGGTTTAAATTTTAGTTAGTTGTAGTAATTGTAGTTAGTTCGTTCCTGAGATAAAGGGACAGATAGACAGACAGACTATAGGGTTCCGGTTTTTTCTTTTAAGGTTTGGAACCCTAAAAAGCACAACTTTCTAGTTATTTTACTGTCTCGAGCGGCGCTTAAGACCCTGCGCTCATATGCGCCACACACCCTGCACTATAGGTAAACCCGAACCTGGACATGGTGAGCCAAAGCAAACTAGGCTTGGCGAAGCGTGTATTTAAAAGTAAACAGACTTCAGTCACGTCGTAGCCACGTTACAGTCACGTCATAGCCACGTCACAGTCATGTTATAGTTAGTTGATTTGGCTAGACTGACCTGTGGGGCCGGTGTGTTACGAATTCTACTAAACTATATTTTTAACAAGCTTTTATTTAGTTTCACCTGTCCCGATGTCTGTATGTGATCAGATCTTGTGAATTTTTCCCGGTTACCGATTCTCGGTTACCGATTCTCGGTTACCGATTGAGCTGAAACTTTGCAAATCAGATGACAATGCAAAATTATTATGACGTGGAGTTGATCTGATGATGGAAAAGCAAGTTTAAACTCGGTAATTAAACTACAAAACCCCATCGAGTTTGGGCTCGTGTGATTCATCTTGACGAGCATTTTGGTGCCAAATGGCAACCAGGTTCTTATGACTGGAAGATGGCCATAGAAACCCTGTCTATTATTATATCTGTTTTTTAACTTTTTGAAATGGTCTTGATGAGTATTAATTATACTCGTATAGGTATATGTTGCGCTATAAAAGCTTGCTATGAAAAAAATTTTTTCTTTGAACATTTGTTTTGTCGTTAGACGCGATTTGGTCATAACTTAAGTGTGTTTATAAAGCTTACCTTAAAGTCAAGAGTTTCGGTGACGTAATTTCAGGTGCGTCGCTACATAAATAAAACGTGTAAATTACACAGTTTAAGTAATGAGTCTGCTGCGACAATTTTACCATTACTTTTCTTTTCAGAGCGAACACAAATCGACCACCTTATACTGCCACCAATCACGAAGATAAGTTCGTGCATGCAACGCGACAAGCAATGGGACAGCATTGCGTCACTGCATGAAGGTTTCTTCATGGCCACGACATGGTCTTACAATAAAATGCGGATGGGAGACCATAAGTTGAAACCCCCGGAAACAGATAAAGGAGTTGTTGCTACATGTCTAACTGTGACTCACTGTGGAAACTTTGTCGTTATTGGTAAGTTCTAAATATAAAACTCGGCGTTAATTAAATCATGAGGGAAATTAACTGAGGGCCTAACAATTTTCCTTGGGCTACTCCAGTGTTCACTATACAATATTATTATTAATTTATCTGAAAAAGAAATTATTTTGTGCTGTTTTGTCTATTTTTATACTATACAATTTTTACTAGCTTTATTTTTGATCCTCTACTGGATAAAGGTTTCCTCATTCTTCTTACAAATCTCTTTGTATTGCGTGATCCCTGGTGAAGTTAGACCCACAAGCGTTGTAGATCGGCACTGTACCTTCGCCGCGCTAGTGCTCTGAATAAAAATTTGATTTCTTTTTTCTCTCTTTTCACTACACAGGTTACTCCAATGGTCAGGTACATAAATACAACATGCAATCTGGTATACATCGCGGGTACTATGGCAAAGAAAATAGACTAGCGCATAAGGGTGCAGTCAGAGGAGTCGAGACAGACCTCTGCAACCAGAGGGTAATCTCAGTTGGAGCTGATGACCTGCTGAAGATGTGGCATTTTAAAGCTGGTTAGTAAAATTTGATGTTTTAATTAATAAAGGCGATGCAAAATGAAACAATAATAATGTAATTTGCAATGTAAAATGCTGTACTTGATTGACAAAGATAATAATAATAATAATAAATAAGAATCTGTGGCCCGGCTGTCGAATTGACAGTTCCGAATTTTTTCACATAAAATTTTTTCAACAAATATATTTACAATATACCCATAAATAATGTCTATTATCCCAAAATCAACAAGAAAAAAAAAAACCAGAATCTCAGTAACAATAAATACAATAGTATCAGGATGATTTAACCAGACAACGTGACATAATGCTATATATGGAAAAGAAATGCTGACAAGAAGCCGGGCTAGAAACACAAACACACACCCAACACCATCGGATTCGTCGCTCAGCTCCGCCTCGCAGCCGCCAGGACCGACGCCAACCCCGCCGGGACCAGCGCCAGCCGTGAGTCCAGTGATTCCGGTAGCTGCAGTTGCGTCGAGCTCGAGCGACGAATATTTCTCGCCGCCGACGACACCACCACCAGTGCGTCGACGGGGAAGAGGCCGACCTCCGGCCAGCTTGGGACCTCGAGGCCCTCCAGCCTCTGATAGGGTCCCCGCTGTCGGTGGAAGTGTGCAGCGCATGAGATGGACACAATCCATTAATGAAAATGTCATGCGCTCATACTTTGGGGCTACAGAGGGGGGAACTAACCTGACTGCGTACCGTGGTCGGATGCTCTCTCTGTTTCAGGTGCTTGAGCCAGCTGTCAACGTCACAGCCCAACGACTGTCGGATCAGGTACGGGTCATCCAGCGTAGCCGTATGTTGGATGATGCTGTGCTTGATAGACTGCGCCTGGAATCGCAGAGTAGCCGTGTTTCACCTGCTACACCACCGGTCGCGGAGCAACTTCAACCCAGTGCTTCACCGCGACCCGACCACGTTGGTGACGCCGATGATGACGCGGCTATATCTGTGAGTACCCAGTGCAATGAACGATTGAGGAGCGCTTTGGAGGACGCTTTTCGGGAGTACCGCTCCACTCCGCCGGGGCTTAGACCTCGACTACCTCGTTTGCCCATGCACAAGAGAAATAGGGCGCTGGTGTGTGCTTTAGATTCGGAGCTATCAAATTGTTTTGATAGCAGCGAAGACCTCACTGATACCCACTCAATCTTGTACTGTGGGGCTGTAGCGGCATGTCGCGTAGCTCACTGTAAATTTCCTAATTTTGACAGAGCTACACGACCAACCGTGCCGGCCTGGCAGTGCAGGATTGAGCGCCGTATCGGTGAGGCTAGAGCACTCATCGGCAAGCTTATCTGCTTCAGGGAGGGCAATACTCGCCCTAGAGTGATGCGCTTTGTGAGGCGGGCATTCTCTGGAACTGATATTAGTCCTCGAGATTATCTGCCCTGCGTCACAGAGCGTATCGACTTCCTGAAGCAGAAGATCTATGCATGGGCAAGCCGTATTCGTCGGTATAAGCGCCGAGTGGAGCGGTACACTCAGAATCGCACATTCCAAAGTAATGAAAGGTGGGTTTACAGGGCTTGGGAGCGACCGGACCAAGGTGTGACTGATACACGCCTGCCGGATGATAACGCCATGTGTTCATTTTGGCGCAGCATCTGGTCGGCGCCTGTCAATCACATCGAGGGTGATTGGATCCGAGAGGTCGAGTGCACATGTGATCTTTTACCAGAAATGGGGGCAATTACCATCAGCCCCCAAGATGTAGCCCGTGCAGTCCGTCCGTTGCCTAACTGGAAATCTCCTGGGCCGGATGGGCTGCACAATTTCTGGATAAAATGGTTCCAAAGGTCGCATGCTCGCTTGGCATCTCAGTTCCAGTCTGCCTTAGAGTCAGGGTCGCTACCCCCCTTCCTAACAACAGGAATAACCCACCTGCTCCACAAATCAGGTAGTACTGCGGATCCTAAAAATTATAGACCGATCACGTGTTTGCCGACGGTCTATAAAGTGCTTACATCCATTCTGAGAGCTAAAATCAATAGTCATATTGAGACAAATTCTATCATGTCAGCCTCTCAGAATGGATGTAGGAACGGGTCCCGCGGTACTAAGGAGCTGCTCCTCATTGATATGGCCATAAGCCAACAGGTTCGACGTTCTCGAAAGAATTTGTCGGCATGTTGGATAGATTACAAAAAGGCCTATGACTCTGTTCCTCATACATGGCTCATGAGGGTGCTAGAACTGTACAAAGTTGATACAACTCTGCGCACCTTCTTGATGTCGTGTATGGGGCAGTGGAGAACAGTCCTTCGCTATCCGGGATGTCGACAGATTCGGGAGAACAGTGAACCGATAAGGATTGAGCGTGGCATATTCCAGGGTGACAGTCTGAGTCCTCTGTGGTTTTGCCTAGCCTTGAACCCTCTCAGCACACTGCTAGAGGGTACTGGCTTAGGCTTCCGGTTGAAAAGAGGTGGTCAGGTCATATCTCACCTTCTTTACATGGATGATCTGAAACTCTTTGCCCCCAACGACTTGCAACTGATGGAGCTACTAAAGGTAACTGAAACCTTTAGTAGTGCCATCAGGATGGAATTTGGTGTGGACAAATGTGCAGTCATGCATGTAAAGCGAGGAGAGATTATGGAATCCGTGGGAATTCAACTTACGGATTCCATACGCCTTAGATCCCTCTGCTCAACTGAAACTTACAAGTATTTGGGTATGTCGGAAGCGTTAGGCATCAATGCTGATGACGTGAAACGGTCGTTGAAGGAGCGCTTCTTCGGCCGCCTGAATAAAGTACTGAATAGTCTTTTATCAGGCGGGAATAAGGTGCGCGCTTTCAACGGTTGGGTCATGCCGGTGTTGATGTACTCTTTCGGCATACTCAAATGGACTCAGACAGAACTTGACGCCTTGGATAGGAGGGTCCGCACACTGCTTACCGCAAATCGGATGCATCACCCACGGTCTTCGGTGATGAGACTGTACATCCCGCGGAAGTGCGGGGGTCGCGGCTTCTTAAATGCTAAGACCCTACACAACCGCGAGGTGTACAGTCTCAGGGAATACTTCTTGGAAACCGACGTGGGCATGCACCGAGATGTGGTAGCGGTGGACAAAGGCCTCACTCCGCTCTCCTTGGCTAACGAGAACTGGCGCAAACCTATAATACTGGACACTAATGACCGCAGGGAAGTATGGCAGAGCAAGGAGCTTCACGGACGCTTTTACCGGGCCTTACATGGGCCCTCTGTAGACCTATTAGCGTCCGTATCTTGGCTCCGTTTTGGTGACCTCTTCGGGGAAACCGAAGGTTTTGTCTGTGCGATAATGGACGAAGTTATGATGACGAACAACTACCGGAAATATATTGTGAAGGACGGTACGGTTGACATCTGTCGGGCATGCCACCGGCCCGGGGAATCAATCCGACACATTATTTCTGGATGTTCTCATCTAGCTAACGGAGACTATTTGCATAGGCACAACCTCGTAGCCAGGATTATCCACCAGCAACTTGCTCTTAAATACAATCTTGTGGAATCAGAAGTACCGTACTATAGGTATGTGCCCGACCCAGTTCTCGACAATGGCAATGTCTCATTGTATTGGGATCGATCTATAATCACTGACAGGACTATTGTTGCCAATAAGCCTGATATAGTGGTCATAGATCGACTAGAGCGTCGCACAATGATTATTGATATAGCGGTCCCTCATGACGAGAACCTCGTGAAAGCTGAGAAGGATAAAAAAACTAAATATCTTGACTTGGCTCGCGAGGTTGTCGACATGTGGGAAGTGGACACAGCAGTCATTGTGCCGATAGTCGTGACGGCCAATGGCTTAATAGCCAAGAGCCTCGACCAACACCTACGGAGGCTCTCGTTAGGCAGTTGGATCAAGGGTCTGATTCAGAAGGCAGTACTCTTGGACACGGCGCGTATTGTCCGGAGGTTTCTCTCCCAGGAGCCCTGACCACCGGCAGCTTGGACCCTGTTCCCGATGCCGGTGGGCTACTATTTTTTATATTTTTAAATGTTTTTTATTTTCATAATTTTTTTGTTAAGAAATATTTAAAAATGTATAAAATATGTATTATATAATTTAAATAAATGGAATAATAATAATAATAATAATATTTCCACAACTATCACAAAGATGTATGATTTAATTCTTCTTACGGTTAGTGCAGTAGTATAGTACGCGGCAAATAAGTTGAACCCGTTGCTATGATTACCCGCAGCCCCACGTTTCGATTGAGACTCGAAATATCTGTTATAGTACGCGGCAAATAAGTTGAACTAAAATGGCCGTCGATGCTATGGCTACGCGCCAGCCCTGCTGTGCCGCAATTAGATTGAGACCCGAAAATATATTATGTCACTATTTTGGTTCAACTTTTATGCCGCGTATTATATCGCAGGTTCGATTTATGTACGGAACAAATATTGGTGGCCTGTAAGTTCTGAGTCTAGATGTTTTGTGCATGTGAGTTTACATGTTTGTGAAAGCACCTTCGATACAGGAGTAACTCCAAGTGTTGGATAACGTTTCATTATAAATGAACGGAATTTAATTGTGATTATTCGGCAGCGGCAAATAAAAAGTGCTAGCTAGATTTCAATCAACAGATAGCTTTTGTAAAGATAATATTGTCAAACCGCCAATATTCTATGTACTATAAACCATCTAAAATTGATCAGTTTTACCCATTCCAGTACACGTTAATCCACCTTTAATAAAGTAGATAAATAGAATATTTTTTTGTCAAAATACGACCTTACTTTATGGTACATAACTTGTTTACAGTACGTTCGCCGGTTCTTGGCGCGCCTGAAGTTAGGCTCTGCGAACTTTAGCGCTTGTGCACTCGTAAAAAAATAAATGGTTTGAAAAAATAAATGCCAATAGCAGTTGTTATTGCTGTTAACAACTGTTATTGGCATTTATTTTTATAAATCATTTATTTGACGCGCTTATTTTGAGCGCTAAAGTTCGCAGAGCCTAATTTCAGGCGCGCCAAGAACCGGCGAACGTACTGTACTTATGTGCATTTAACGAGTTGCCCTAACATTCCTGACAATTTCTGTTCTTTTTTTGATGAAAAAGATAACTATTGTCGTTTGTCGTCCATTTTTTTATTATAGCGAATACAACATTTATCCGAACTGATTTTGCGTTGTTGTTTTAGCTTTGAACATACAAAAAAAGAGGTAAACTTAAAAAAAAATCAAATACCGAGAAACTGGTTAGAACCATTTGTGAAGCAATTTTACCTATTCGATTTTGCTGTATTTTATTTTATTTTAGTAGAACTCGATCGAGTATTTCTGTTTTTTTATGGACTCGTAATTCGAAAATAACAGTAGTTTGTGGTTTCTAATCTGGTTTTATTTGAGTTGTTTTTGTGAATTCACCTGCACGCGATTAATTGGAGTTTTAAACTAAATAAAAATCTAAAACTGCTTACCTAGCATGCTCAATGTTTTTTTTTTGTACCATTTGAACATAGTTTTCGAAATAAAGTGAATCCTGGTTAAGGGGACTCAGGGTATATGAAAAAACTTCTACTATTGATAGTGTTACGTACAAGAAGTCCCGACACTGTGCTAAATTACCTACCTCTTACTGTTGTAGAATTAAAACTAAAAAAAAATTGGAGAATCTCTCAGATAATACCTAAGTCTTATCTGAGAGATTTTCCAGTTTTTCTTTTATGTTTTAGAGGTTTTACTTCAATAGGCTCTATGAGTGTGCTAATGCTAATTAATTAATAAAATAAATTTGTATCATTTTGTATAAATATTCCACTAGGTAGTTGCGATACCTAAATTGCAAATGTTTGGTTTTCTTCGCGGGGCCCTCTGGAAATGAGACAATGTCACTTTGCAACCGATTATACAAAAAGCGGATAAATGAAAAGCCTTTATAACTGACAAAAAAATCTTAGATCCCTTGAGATCCAAATTATTCATGTTTCACTGAAATAGAATCTCTTACCTAAAGGAGTAAAAAATATTGAGGTTTTTTTAATGAAAATGTAAAAATATAAGTAGAAAATTGATGAATGCTAATGTTCTTTTACGCGCTATCACGCGCGCTCATCTTGTGATAAAATACCTATGCTCAGGAAGTTCCTACATTAAACTTAATCTGTATTTTCGCTATCTAGGTAAATCTATTCAGTAAACAAATCTTTTTATCATCTCCAACAAAAGTGACTAAGCATTAAATATTCTTCCAGCAACAACCCCTTACTACGTAATAAGATTGGAAGAATCGGTGTCCAGTACAAAATGCCATCGAGACAGCGGGCTATTAGCTCTCGCCAACGAAGACTTTTCTATAACACTTATAGATATTGACACCATGAATATTGTAAGGAAGTTCAACGGCCACGATGGGAGGATAACCGATATTGAATTCGATACTCAGAGCCGGTGAGATAATATATTTATTTACTTCGCTACTTGGATTTCTCTTGTTTCCAACTTTCTTTTGTGTTTTCGAGCTCTTATATTTCAGTTTATAGAATGTTTTTGATATTAATGATGTTTTGTTTTAGATGGTTGATCAGCTCATCGATGGACTGTACTATTTGTACGTGGGATATACCAAGTGCCAAATTAGTAGATATTTTTTCAGTAAGTACCATTTTATACATTTTTAACCCGCCTGGCTCTAAAAGAGGGTAATTTTTTGACCTATCGCTCTATGTGCCAACTGATATCCGATGCTAACTTAGCCAGCCATATATCTTAATACTAATTTTTATTTTAAATTACGTTATTTTTTAAATTGCTTTATACTTTTTTTTTTGTTTTAAGGTTGAACAGCCATGCACCTCTCTCAGCATGTCCCCTACCGGTGACTTCCTAGCAACAACGCATGTAGGAGAAGTAGGCGTATTCCTTTGGGCGAATAGATTGCTCTACGAGCGAATATTTCTGAAGCCAATAGATAAGAAAGAAGTTAATATACCTAAACTCAGTAAGTGTCCCTTGACCTTTTGTATTACGATGTCCTTTTCTGGGAAAATTTTTGTCTTTTTTTGATATACTTACTATAATTACAAATCGTTTTTTTAGAGTTACCAAGTACAGCACCTGAGAAGCCAGAAATAGATGACATTGGAACAATTGATTTAGGAGAAGAGCCTGAATATAGATCCCCAATACAAATTAGTGAAGAACTCATAACCTTATCAGATCAGCCCACTTCAAGATGGCTGAATTTGTTACATCTAGACATAGTCAAGAAAAGGAACAAACCTAAGACGCCATTGACAGTGCCAAAGTCAGCACCATTCTTTCTACCGACCATACCAAGTCTCGAATTAGAATTTGACTTAGAGAAAGACAACGACGGTAATGGAGACACGAAGTTATTAATCCCCGATTCTTTATCAACACTGACAGTATTTGCAAAGAAATTAGTTGTTTGTGAGACAGAAGAGAATTATGAGAAGTGTATAGAAAAATTGAAGACATTGTCTCCCGCAGCCATCGAAGCTGAGGTCACAAGTATGGCGCCCGATGCGGGCGGGAATATCGACGTCATGAAGCAATTCTTAAAAATGTTAGACGTCATGTTAAAGAGTAATAGAGACTTCGAACTAGCGCAGTCATATATGAGTCTGTTCCTCAAAATGCATACTAAAGTCATATCGCAAAATGAAGATCTTCGAGATGCTTTGGTATCCGTTGAGGAGTCCGCGACTAAAGCGTGGTCCAAGTTACAAAGTGAATTATTGTATAATATCTGTGTTGTGAAAGCGTTGAAAGATATGTAAGTAATAAATAATTTAAGGATACTTTTTTCGTGTTTTAATAAATTTCAAGTCGTCTAAAAGAATCATTCTATTGTAAAATTTTCAATTCATTAACACATACGCACTGCAGAGGCATGAAATATGGAGATAGGTAAACCTAAAATGTAAAAAAAAGATAAAAAAAAATACCTCAAACTGAAGCTGTTCGTCCATACAAAGAGAAAAACCGAAACGTATAGTGCGAGAGCACGCCCAACAATGGAACGTAATAGATGATTCTTTCTTATTGTGAACATTGAAAAAGTGGTGGGTTTTTATAAAAGTCGATGCGAATAATCTTGTTGCCGTGTTTGAGGAGCCTCTTATAAAATATAACCTTTAAGAGATGTTATATAAATACTCCTGACATATAACATTTTTACCTAAATACGAATATAAGTGCCCACGTAATACGTAACTAATACCCACTCCTGTCTGTAATTTAAAGCTGTTCTAAGCAACAGCCGTTCAATAGCAACGAAAGATTTATGGGGATTATTCTCTTTTGATAAAATATGAATTTTCCCCTGTCTATGCAATTTTTCTACTCCATTGGATTCCGCCTGTTTGCGGATGATCCCGCGCGAGGGTCTTTGCGGCGTTTATTGAATATTTTTCGAAGGGAATTAAATCGCGGCCGATCGGTTCACCGGAGCCGGCGTTCATTAATGGCCGCTTCATTTTCGCAATAAGTATTCATTTCTCCGCCTCCCTCCGCGGCCCACGACCGCCGCCGTGAATCTCCAATGAAAACTGATTGTGCTTCCTTTCCTTTGCATTATGAATATCTATCAAATTCCTTCGTATCTTAGCGATTCCTTTATTGAGACGGATCGAGTGCTAAGCAAATAGCGCGAACGTTTCATTAATGTGTTTAATTTATTTTTTCGTCTACTTTCACGTCGAAGCTGAATTCATGAGGAATGTGTAGATGTAACAAAGGCTTTGGAAAGTCATTTCGATGTGTATGCGCCTTCATTTGCAAGCGCTTTAGAAAATGTTAATTTCCGGAGGGCGTTAGGAGCGCGTAGATTTTGTACATGTGTTATAAATGTACGGTTTCGAACAAGCCATGGGCACGATTATTATGGAAATCCGTGTATATTTCCGTTTGAGAATTGTGCTTCTTGTAATTAATTACAAAGATATCCGAGCACGCATTCCTCATTAGATTTAATACCCTTTGGGTAAACTTAGGAACAGAGATGTTACAGAGGTCCGATTCTGATTCCGAAAGTTCGGAACTTCCGATTGATTTTGTACTTTCGATTCCGATTCTGATAAATTGTAATCGGAACTTATATCGGAGGTAGATACAAAATAGGTTGAACTTATTGCGCGGGGAACCCCTTCCCCCGTGCCTTCTGTCGATTATACTTTTTCACTTGTAGTTTTGTTTTGTACCTATTTGAAATTTTGGGAGTACGGTCTATATTTATATCTACATTGATTTTTTTAAATAGTGTTTCAATTGACCAGTGCTGATACCGGTTCTGGTTCCGGATCCGATTCTGATGCCTTCTGATCTAAAAAAAAACTTCGATTCTAAATTCGATTCAGATAGCTACTTTCTGTTATATCCCTACTTAGGCCATCGAGCTTGTTTGTTGACGGTACAAAAGAAAATCTAAAGGTGTGTAACTATGGAGATAATTATCGGGAATGGGTTCGCAGCCTGTATTAAAGCAACATAACGTATCGTCACCTGCATTCACTATTATGCATGAGCGACCCACTAACCCAATACGTTTTAAGCCGTTTTCTGTCACCACATGTGCATAGAGTTCTGCTTATCTAGATATTGGGCGGGTTTTTGATCTGAGGATTTTGAGTTATGAATGTCTCAAATCCTACCTAAAAACCTAATTTTGACAGGTTTTCAGAGAAAAGAGAAATGAGAGAGAAAGAGTTTGAGAAACACGAAACTTCAAATACTTACATTAGAAATCGGGGGATCGAGACATACATAAATGAAAGTATGATGCTTATGCTTCAGAAGTACGGATATTAGCACTTGTTTTCTAGCCTATATAATTTAGTATGTATATATAATCCTCGAAACTATCTTGAACCAACATGGCGGTCGACTTCCAAAGCGTAGTAACGGATTTTCGTGTCTCAATCAAGGTGGGGGGGTTGCGCGTAAACCATAGCAATAGATTCAATTTATTTGCGCGTAGGTACTACATATAGGGTGACTGGTATTAGTGACCGATACTTAAACACGTGATTCTAGTCATGATAACAAACAACTTTTACTATAGGACCAAACCTGAAATCGCGAAAAAATCAGCCAAGTTCAGTACATTTTGACCAGTTAGGCGAACATAAATGCACTGACAAGAAACCGACTGGTTTTTGTACTTTCCATAAAAAAGTACTTGGTTTTTCCACCAATTATCTAACTTGTTTTATAATGCACCAAGTGCACCCCCATTTTGTGTCCAGGCAATCTCTATTCATTCCAAGTTGCCTGGAAGAGATAGTGGAATGCGATAAAGCCAATTGTATGTTTTTAAATTTAAGGCTTTATGATTGTAACATGTACTTATGATCTTGGTGTTCAATAAATTTTATATAAATACTTTATATTACCACCAAATAAATCTACTCCAATATTTGTTTAACAAAAATTCGGATTGGGTTTTTTTTTGGATTGGGTTCCTAATTGCCTAGTAATGAAATTTCATAGTTAAATTAAATGAAAAAATTTGGACCCTACGGCTCGCTGGCGTGCAAACTGGGATGTGAAATAGGTGGTTAAGCGTAAATGCCATTTAAGGGCTACGTCCATTTCATGAAAAAATATGCTGCCTATATATTTTTTTTGGAACTAGGTATCTAGCTCTTTATCCATATTAATATATATATATATATATAATATTTTAAATGTGAAAGTTCGTATGTGTGTGTGTATAGGTATACAATATTATTTTTAGTATACCTATGCGAAACCAGAATAGGTATAGTTTGTCCAGGATCTACCTCTACCATGAGTTTTAAGCAATAGTATTCGTCGCTACTCGATATCGACGCCGTAAATATTTTGTATGGCAAATTTTGGTTCTGCAAATGACCGCTAGAGGCGCTGCAAAATTTGCCATACAAAATATTTACGGCGTCGATATCGAGTAGCGACGAATACTATTGCTTAAAACTCATGGTAGAGGTACAGTAACTGAATCGATTCCAATAATTTTTACACCATGTTATATTTTTCCCAAAAATATATAAAAATGGCACCGACACTAAGTAGGTACAACACAGGTCATGGCAGGTCATAGTGGGCATTAGATACCAGCGCACAACTGGATGCGGGAGCATAACAGCCCCTCAGTTATTCGGATGGCCTAGCTACCATGTATTCTACTATTCGGACAACCAGGTAGCATAACAAGTTTATAACTTTGTTATTTTTCATGATACAGTTATGAAATTTTGTAAATAGATACTTTGCATTAAAATACTAGACCTGTTTTTCAGGTTTCGCTTATGCCTACCTACTAAAAATAAGGTTGTTTACACATGTTTGTTACTCCTTTACACACAAACGTCAAAATAAATTCGGATTAAATTACGAAACGAATTGTCCACGTCCAATAATAATGCACATAGTATACTTTTTTCCCGAGAGTATGTCCCCTTGGGATGATTTTCTACTTTCACGTAGACGAAGCTAGCAAAAGCTAGTATTATTATAGGTTTATGCGAAACTAACTCTGTCTCTTTTTTATTACCCGGATTTTGGATGAAACTTTGCGCACGAGGTGAAACCGCTGGTAGACGCTAGTATAAAATATCCGCTTTGGTGGACACAAGCAGCAGACACATAATTCTTGAATACCTACTTTATCAAAGTTCTTTAATCAGAATATAGAACAAGGAAATGAGGATTGTCGTCCATTTTCTATTACCGATGCTTTATTCCACGCCATTTAACTTTTTCAGTTGAAAGTTGAATCTTCATAATGCGGCGACGGCGGCCGTGGGCGGAGCGCCACTCACCGCCGACCTCTTGACAGCGTCCACTGGGTATTAAACTCAATATCTAGTAAATTAACTATTGATGCAGATTATAAAACACATTTGAATGGGTTCTTTTCATGAAAGTTTCATTCTGGAAAGGGGAGTTTGTTTTTTTGCAGTTCTTTGATTACATTCTGCTGACTTCGTTTTCAGATTAATTTTGCTATCTAAGCAGATCTTGTAGTCATGAGCTGCCTATCACTTTTTTAGTTGCATATTTCTCGCTAGCTAATAGGCTCCCACTATTTGTGTGTGTAACATTTCTAAGGTGTGCTAAAGGGGAATGTTCAAACGTATCCCGCGAAATTCTTAAGTTTTTTTGCATTTTACAAGCATTTATTTAGTTCCACCTGACCCGATGTTCGTCTGTGATCAAACCTTGTTAATTAGATCCACTTTCCGATTGAGCTAAAATTTTACATGTATGTGTAAATCAGACTGATGACAATGCAAAATCATTATGACATGGAGCTGATCTAATGATGGAACCGGAAGGTGGCCGTAGGAACTCAGTAATTAAACGATACAATCCCATCGAGTTTGGGCTCGTGTAATTCGTCTTGGTGAGAATTTAGGTGCTAGATGATAACCAGGGTCTGATGACGAAATTGGAACATGGCCATAGAAACTCGGTAATAAGCGCAATAATATAACCCGTAGTTGAACTTTTTGGAATGATCTTGATGAGTATTACGAGTAATTATATAGGTTTTATCGCACAATAAAACAACAAAACAAAAAGCTATATAAAAATATCTCAAGAAAGTTTGGATTTCGCGGGCTACTTTGGCGCTTTTACCTTAAATATCCCTCTTTCAATAAACCCCAGGCATGCACATGGAAAAGTCGACGTTCAGATTTATGCACTCTGTATGTGGGTACCTACTTCAGCTACTTGTCGCTATTGTTATTTACCGACATCGGCAAACGACCTCTCTTTCTCTGTCTAATATTTCTTCGGGAATGACCTTCGACGGTGGATATATTCATAAAATTCCATGTTAATAATTTTGGAAATGAAAGGAAAGTCATAAAGTATGTACGAGGAAGTGAAAGAAAAACCTGCGCAAGTCGTAAAACTTTGAACGGTTCGCGTGATGGGCTAGGAACTATTATTACGCACGCACTTTTTACACCCAGCACTTTATTTACCTGGGATAGATACATTTAGATGTCTGAACCACAAGCTCATAATACGCTTAGGTAGACAGCAAAAAAGATAAAACATGTCGTAGGAAATGTATTTATTATAAAGGTTCAAAAAGACGCAAGGAAAACAGACCCTTACATGCGTATTTAAAAAAATAAACATTCACTCTCCCCGAGTTCGCTTAAGGGTTTGTGCAAACATTGTATAGAGATGCTTACCTACGCATTCATTAAACGAAGCAATCTTATTAAGCTTAATGAGTTCAAGAGCATGTAGCTTCTTACTTACCTGTTTCGCGTAATTATATTAAAGCGCTTCCAATAGGCCTTTTCGCAATGTACCAGTAATGATAACAACGATTCATCATTCGCAGTGAATCGAATTGATTGAAGACGCAATTATTAATGTCCGTCAAACGCCCTTTGCTGTATCATCGCTAGCGCTTAAACGAGAGTTTAAATCGATACTTTCAGGTTGGAAAGTACCGTTACTAATTTACGAGTGTTACATTAAGCAAACAGCCGTTATAAAGTGCAGCAAAATTGTTTCATGAAAAGTGTATGGGGCAAAGCCGTTTGTTGACTATTGGTTAATTAAAAGCAAACAGAGTGGGGAGGGTTTACTTTGTCCATGGTGTACCACTCCGATATCCGTTTTCTGAACTGCCTACGAGATATCGTACCGGCGCGGGTACTCGTAACTTTTATTGTGCCGTTGTGCGGGTAACAGGGTTGAGCGCCGAACGACTTTGAATAAGTGCTAATGCAAATATTATGTTCAGGATTCTTTTTGGTTTCGCTCCATTATCACGGTAACGCTTAGTCATGGGATGTTTGTGTCTGTTCGATGGATAGGTATTTGTTCATGTGGCTCTTATGTGGCTCCATTTAGATGGATCTTTGCTCTTATTCTTATCGTCTATATGTATTATGTGAAGTAAATTTAGTTATGGCGTTTATTGGCGTTACTTTCAGTTTATTTCGTATACGTTTATTTTTCTCTCAGCTTTGTTCATTTGGCTCTCACGTTTAATAGAACTCCAATTTTCTTTTCAGATGAGCTTTTCAAATGATGATGCAATCGTACTTATTATGATAAGCGAATAGCTTGTTTCATGTGGTCTATTTAATAATAATCTACACGAGTTTAATTGAGTTCTGAATTAATTGACTTGCACAAACGATTAAATCGCATAGACAATATAAATGCCTACCTAGGTAGGTATATCTAATGTCGGAGGCACGTGAGTGTTACTAAGGTTGTCTGTAGGAGGACGAAAATACATTTAGGTGAAGGTAAATTCAACGAATATTATAATGAGGAAAAACGGTATGTTATTTTGTTTTTAGAAAGGAAATTTATGATCCGAGTTCGAAAATTATTATACTTAGATATTTTAAATGTCAAAAGCTACTTCAGACTGCTTTAAAAAAAAACCAGATTCCTGTGGGATGCGATGAACGCGAACGTGTGGACAAAAGCTTACAAAGAAATAACATGGCTTACTACATTTTAATATATAATTTGAGTTAATTCATTTTAGGCTGGTTTCTAAGCGAGCCTTTTTTGCATCTGCTTTTTGTATTGTTGGAACTTCGCAGAGTGTACATCGGAATTCTATAAATTTATTCCTCCAAGCCCGTTCCATCATCGGTTTACTAGACGTATGCGCCACCGGTAAATTGTGGATATCCCACCTACGTTATGGGAACACATTCATTCTGCGTGCCTACAGGATAGGAGTGGAGTTCCCTGCATGAGTTTTCTATTTCCTAATGGTTATCCACAAACTGCACTCAGTTTGTAGGTGTCTTTAATTTTTTGGATGCAGGCTACTCGATACACAATGGTTTTTAATTGTTTCGCTAATTACCGAAAAAATCGAAAGGAGAAATAAAGAGAGAGGGAATAGTTTAAAATCTAGACACTGGTGTGCATGCTTATTAAAGGTATGCACAGCTTACACTAGACATTAATTAAATTATTATTTCAAGAGATAAAAAGATTATTACTACAAAAATAAAAACAAACAAAATGGAAAAAAATATAATAATTTATTTTGTAAAGCTACGCTATGATATGTTCAACTGCATGGAAAACACCTTCTCTTTCCCCTTCCAAATCTACTATGTATAAAGAGATTATCTACTTACATTGCAATAAGTACTTAATAATGCAATCAGAAAGGAAACTTCAGTGCGCAGTCAGTCGTGGTTAGTTAAGCGAATCGGAAGGATTGACGGATTTTCGCTGGCGAAAATGCAATTTTCACTTTTGCCGTCACAAAATGGTACCTAAAGATAGCTAAGTAACTTTAATCATGATTCTGAATAGAATGGTGCTCTATAATTTTTTTAGAGCTCCGTAGTGATTCTTCTTTTTGTTTCGAGACTATTGTTAACTTTTTATCTAATAGTTTGGGTCTAGTAGGGTAATTGCTTCCACGTACCGGAAGACGCAGCGTTGGAAGGCCTCCCACAAGGTGGACCGATGACCTGGTGAGGGTTAAGGGAATCCAACGGATGCGAGACGCACAGGATCGGTTGTTATGGCGAGAAGTGGACAGGTCTATGTCCAACATTGGACGTCTTTCGACTGATATGATGACAATGAAGTCAATTGTAGCGTTAGAGGTCACGTCTTCCAAACTACGTTTTCTGGGTACTTAGGGCACTCCAGCTTGTGAACCATCCGAAATCACCAGGCGTCGTTTTCCATTCGCTTCTCAAAGAGATGTCAATATGATTGGCGAGGTCCGTTATGGCTGATATCTGCCAGGGCTACCAAATTTTTCGAAAGAGTTACCGCAGGCAACTGAAGGGGTACACTCACATCGGGTAGCTGGCCATAGTTTATACAACCCTATTTTTTAATTAGTGCAAAAAAAAATGGGGCTCAATCAGTACCCGTTACTGATCATATTTATGTAGTCAAAAGTAAAAAAAAACGAAATCCCAAAATTGTCCACGAAAATTTGTCATTTGGTAAATTCATAATTGAATCAATCATTCATAACAACTACTACTAGAAAATACTAAGCGCAGTGTTTTTCCATTTTTATTGACATTCTTTCATTCATAAACAATAACCTGTACAATGTTTCCATAAATTGAGTGAGATTTTGGGATATAAACAAACGCTCATAACTGTGCTGGTCATGAATATTATTCATTGAGACTTTACTTAAATAATAACAAGACCTTTTCTAATTAAGCCCTTTAAGTATTTGCACTAATTAAAAAATAGTGGTGTATATTAAAAACAATGGTCAGATACGTAGTGAATCTGAGACCTAATTATTGACGACTCTATAATATTCGATGTGTCAATGTTCGTCGCTGACCACACAATGGGTTAAATTACCGTATCACGGGACACATGTAGGCACATTATACACCGGAACGTAATTAATCAGTATATGGGTACATGTAATTGATGCTTAATTACCTAACTATTGGGTAATAATGCCTATTACATAAGTATCTGTATAAACATAATTTAATAAGCTGAAGGACCAAATTAACTTATTTGATTTTCCTTGATCCCTACCTAATTGTTTTTTAACCGACAAAAAAAGAGGAGGTTCTCAATTCGTCGAAATCTTTTTTTACATACCCTCCCTGATTATTTGAAGGCGTCTGGACCGATTTGGTGTTTTTTTTTATTGAAATGGTATTCTTTCCAGGTAGCCGTTGGGCTACCTGTAAAGTATAGCATGACCATGGAATCCTGGAGAAATCAAGGGTATTATTGAAATTTCATAAGCATACTTGTAATGGTTGTATTCTATAGGTACCTACTTTAGGTACCATAGATTATTTAGGTACATATTTTACCAAAAAAATACCTACAACTGATTTCAATATAAAAAAAAAAAAACAATCGGAAGTCGGTGTTAAATATCAAAGGAAAAAAAAAGCAGAAACACCGACTTCGGAAATGAAAGCTAGTTTTGCACTTTTTAGTATATTTTGTAGAGAAGTCAGTTGTATTATGTTGCATATGTTGAGTTTGCGATGACGTTTTAAAATTAAAATCAAATCACTTATTTTAATAAACTCAAGCACTTTTGAATTGTCAAGGAATGTTCAGTCAGAAAAATGCAACATAATTGCGCGTTTCGGTGCGTAAATCTCTATAGAACGAAGTGTGCAAGTAACTCCCGGGGCATGCTGTTAAAGCAATGGACAGAGCTGTGTACAATGTAATGATTGTATGTACAATGTATCGTACCTAAACTCCATCTGTTTAGGTGATAAACTAAATGTAAACGTTCTTCACATGTCTTTTATCTAAAAATGTTTACAATTAGCTATTTATTGACCGAATCGATGTTAGGAAACCAACTAAATTTAAGTAATCTTTGTATTTCTTTTATACGATTTTTTAAAAGTAAAAAGATATGTCAAGATTGTTTACGTTTTTAGTTAACTACCTAAACCGATGGAGTAAAGCTACTTATTTCTTTATAGGTATCTAGGTAAGTATAACAAAATAATAAGTATGTACCGTCAAACGGGGGAAATAGGAACGCAAGGGTGAATAGGAACAAAACTTAGATTAGGATTTCTACTTCAATATACATCTATATAATTTATATTATTATTGATGTGACAAAGCATCGACTTTTATTACATTTAATGGATGAATTAGAGTACTTACATGCTGGAGAAAACTGATAGATTACGTAAAAATCTCCTTCACATGTTTATCTCTATTCACCACTGCGTTTCTATTCACCCCGTTTGACTGTACCCAAGCTTAGAAAATGGTGGACTGCGATATTATTCGAAATAGTCACTGCAGCCTGGCACGCAAAAGGCGACACGGGTGGGTTTAATATCAATTAAAGTCTTTTCCCCCGTTATTATTAAAAACTCATAGTCTTAAAATTGATTAAAATCTAAAAAAGCCATTTAACTCAAACTTATTATTAAAACTAAGAATAGCGTCCTTTAGCACGTTTATACAAGTCCATAGCACTTTCTTAGAGTCTGGTATTGATAAAAACACTTTGTTCATGTGTTATGTGCATAGCACGGCATTGATCACTATTATACACTTACTTTAAACACTACTTACACTAACTCAGGGTTTAGTTCTGTTCACTAGGTCCGCGTTGTCTAGCAGCTGGATTGCTTCAACATTCACATGTCGGTGAAGTCTGTGTTCGTTAAAGTCTGACACTCTTTCGTTCCAACCAGAGTGGGTAAGTTATTTGATAATACCTGATCTTAGACCTTTCTGAAAGAGGGAGTAGGCAGAACCTCATCCACGGCAGCTCGAGTGGACAAACCTTTCTAATTAATGTTCTTCTAACAAGTAAGGATATCATCCGCAATGAAAGCTTTTTAGAACGTTTAGGGAAGCGAAGGGCCAACGTTCTAACGGCCGATCACCCACCAGATGCACAGATCTTATTAAATCATCTTTGAAGTGTTTCCTCAATCTATACGCAGTGCCACGTAGAGTCTGTCACAATAGGGACAGATGGAGAAGTATCTCAAAAGCCACAACCAACCCATCAGAAGTGTACGTTTGAGAAGAAGAATAAGTACCTAAGCTGAATATAGGTATTTATAATAAGCGGAAGTTCACTTTATCTTTAGTCTATGATTTTAATATTGTATCCTTCCATTACAGGAAAATAGATGCTCCTGAACTGCATGACGAGCTATATCCTCAACGCTCTCTTGTATAATAAATCTGATGATGTGTTTGCGGATCTTGAACATCCAACAACAACATGATCTTGAAGAACATCTTGTCTGTATGTCTGGAGTTTTATGAGATGAGTGTATGACTGCCGTCTAGTTACATCTCATTATTATTTTGTTCATATTTGATACTAAAAAAATGTCTTTAACTAATATAATTGGCTTCTTGCTTTGTTATGTTAAAGTAAATAAATAAAATATAAAAGCTAAAAAAAAATATATAATTATAATCCCGAATCGAGTCTCGAAGATTTTTCCGAATCGCAAAAGTCAAATGCCAATTTTTTTTTAGGATTCTAGATCAACGCGAACTACCCTAACGGCCTAAACGGCCGTACCTTTTTTTGGTCGTTAACTTTCAAGTTTGATTTTTTTCACAGCTTCAAGGGACCGCAGACCTAAGTACCTGATTGATTGATTGATTTTAATTTCAACTCGATACATCCACGCGTTCTCGAGATCAACAGTTTTGACAGACAGACAGAGACACACATACGGAAAACAGAGTGAGTCCTATAAGGGTTCCGTTTTTTTCCTTTTAATACCTTATAAAACTTTTCTTTTTGAGTACTGTTAAAAAAAAAACATCATAACCTCTGGCATGCTAGATCGCAAAGTCACCATTTGGACTACGCTGTTAATGCTGTCTCTACATTTTACACGAGACACAAAAGCAAAAACAGATTACTGTAGTTTTTTGTTTACATTTCGAATCATGCTTCAGTAAATGCAGCATAGTAGGTACTCGAATAGGTAGTTAGTGCCGTTACCTAGCTAATCTACTCCATGTGGATAGTAGGAAATGAGAAAATGTAACAGCTGGCTGGTAGAATCGAGGGTTGTGATAGTCCAATAGTGATTATATGGAAATGCGATCATGCTTGAAAGGCGATTTCACACTTGCCGCTTTTTACTGAACCATTGGCGAGGTAACTTTGTGCAGCCATACGAGTGTGAAAGGTACTTTGTTCTTATAACGCAAACGATGTTATTTGTGTTGACAATAAAAACTTTTTTGAGGGCATGGGGTTTTTATTATTCCCGCACAGAACAAATATATAATAATAATAATAATTTAATCTTTATTTCCCAAAAATATACAGATAAAATTATATCTTATGTCTACAAAAGAACATTAGATGTTATAGAAACCTGTAAACAAAATATTAAACTCTGTCCCTTAAACTCTAGGTTATCCTGTATCTTAAGGGACAGAAAATAATATTAAAAAATATGTATGGCCTACAGATAGGTGTTCCGGGTGTGGATGTCTTGTGTATGTGAGTTTACATGTGTGTGAACGTACCCATGAACGGAATGTTCGAAAAAGTTAACATTAATGTGTAGTCGATTGTTCATGTACGGTCATTAAAATATCTAACTATATCTTCTAAACCTACAGACATAACAAATCAGTAGAATGTGGAGTGATGTTTTCAAGTGGCGTAAAAAATCCTTTTTTTGTAAGCTTTTTTTTTAAGGGTGGATTCAATGACTTCTATTTACCGCTCTGGGTGGAGCGGAAGGTCGTGTCAGACTTTTACTGATTAAAACCTGTTTCTTTCAGTTGCCCTTTGGGTTCTAGGACTACGGGTTTCCTTTTCAGAAATTCCCTGAGTCCTAGCTAGCGGGCATCGGTCCTGTTGACCGATGCCCCTATGGTTTCCTAAAATCTCTTTGAGGAGCGCGTGGATCACTCACTATATACTCTCTGGTGATGACTGGGCTCGGCCGGTCAAATGTCGGACGGCCGGACGGCGAGCTATCTATAGCTCGACGTGCGCAAGCCCGCTTCTTCACTGGCTGGTCGTCGGGTTCGGAATCTCGGCCTCTGGGGCATGAGGCTGTTCGTTCCCTCACGCGTGCGGCCTCCTTCTTCTTTATAATAACTGCTTTACAGAAGGAGGCGACCGCCTGCCATTCGTTATCACTCCGGACCATAGCGCGAGCCAAGGCCCGGCGTGAGAGGTCACTGCTGCCGATTGCCTCCACGAGGACACGGCGGTACTCCGCCTAAGCGGGGCAAACTTCCACTGTATGCTCCACCGTGTCCTCCAGGCAATCCACCTGATTGAAAGCGACGATGTGGTTGACGATGGAGCACGATTGTCTAGAAGTAATCTATTCACAGTTGTCTTAAAAACCCCTAGGACGTACTTATCAGGAAACACATACGGCAGGCAAGTCCTTTGCTTAGCCTTTACTTGCTGAACCAATTCAGTTATAATTTTGCTTAAAATAACAATGCTGACCGCATCAAAATAAGAGTAAAATAATGTTAATGTGACCCAAATATATTTGGAAACGGTGAACAAAATTATATAGTCATAATATGTTTCTAGTACGTCATGCAATTTCCACATATAAGTGTGGCCAAATTAAAGGAGTGCATATTTTATGACTGTCAGAAAGAATAAATATCTAGACTGATTTTTTAGATTCAAATATACGTTTCCAGTTTCAATATTACGGTAAGCTCAGGTAAAAATGATGGAAGGAGATTCATATGTGTTTGGTCAACATTTGGGTTATAGATTATCACGCTATCATCTAAAAACAAAAAACTGGGCAACTGCGAGTTCCGTACAAACTAATTTTTCCGAATAGAAAAAGTGATTTTAAATTGTGACGTAATTAAAAATTTCAGTTTTCACATTTATTCCTGTATCTGTGCTATAAGACCTTGCTTCATGCCAAATTTCAGGGTTCTAAGTCAACGGGAAGTAACCTATGAAATTTGATTCCCTGAGAGACTCGAAATATACGTTTTATGCGACTTAAAAACCCGTATCTTTTTTTTCCGTTAACTTAGAAGTTTGATTTTTTACAGCTTCAAGAGACCGCAGGCTTAAGTGTATGCTTTTTAATTCAACTTCATACCTCCACACGTTCTCGAGATAAAAGGTCTAGACAAACAGACAACAAAGTGATCCTATAAGGGTTTTTTTTCCTTTTGAGGTACGGAACCCGAAAAAACAGTCAGTTAGTACATGTATCTGAGAATGGATTTTTTGATCTAATGCCATAGAAGATTGTAGCGCGCCGGTTTCAGGACTGACTTGCAAATCCATGGATATACTTTCATCTCAGACCAAAGGGATCAGGACAATATTTGACAGGCAGAAAGAAAAAACGTTTATTTATGCCTCACACAATCGTATTTAAACTAAAAGTAACGGCGCCTTACTCAAAATATACTGCGTTATTTAAAACATAAAAAAGCATATATACGGTCGAATTGAGAAACCTCCTTTTTTTGAAGTCGGTTAAAAACAATAAATAACGCAGCATTGGTATTCTGTTTGTCTAGTGTTTTATTTGACAGGCCTCTTGGTCCGACCAACCCCCACTGCCCTGACTGCTATGCCGTCATTTTTTGCGGTCGAATTTTTTGAGACTGTCAACTTTTTTTTGCATATCTTCTTTTTAAGGTTCCGTACCCAAATGTAAAACTAGACCAACCAAACCAAATGGTAAACAGGGACCCTATTACTAACACTTCGCTGTCCATCCTGTCACCAGGCTGTATTTATGAACCGTGATAGACAGTGGAAATTTTCACAGAAGATGTATTAATTTTGCCGCTGTAAAAACAAATACTAAAAACAGAATAAAATAATATATTTTAGTGGGATCCCCACACATATTTATTAGACGGCAGCGCTGCAGCCGCGCTGCAGTCGCGCGGCACTTGGTGCTTAATTTGAAGGCGCCTTTAGTTGTTTTATGCGATTAGTTCCGAAATGACGTTGTAAACATGCTTTCGAAACTAATCGCAAACTTTCCACCTAGAGCAGAAGAAGTCATTGGATAGTTTCCTACCTTAAGAAAAAAGCATAGGATTAAGTGGCAGTTCTACAGTTTTACGAGATTTACGCGGACGGAGTTGAGGATAAAAGTTAATAAGGACAAAAGAAATATGAAAAGCACAGTTCTGTGATTCATTTTAAACAACGTTCAGTAAAACTGCTTTAGTTCCTAAATTCTAGGTACTGAAATAAATCAAACTTTTTCATTAACTTAATTGTTAAAATATCCGTAAAAGACAATTTGAAGAGAGAACCTACTGAATTGTTCTAAATCTAAACAGGGCCGAAAATCTTCATTAAAAACGTTTCTCGAATTAATCTACCCATTTCGTCAATCGAAAAGAAAAGGGTTTTCGTCAGCGGTATGTTAATTACAGAGACCAGAATATACCCTTTTAACGGCCGCCCATTTCTGTACGTTTCTGAATGTGTTCGTGATTTGTCGAGAGGATTATTTTAATTCGTGTAAACGAGGCTCCCTGGTGCCGGTGTACTTAATTCCAGTAATAAGTGCTACTTGTGTATGTACGTGTATCATTCGTGTTCCTTTATAGTCTTTCTCTACGGTTGAGTCTGACTTGAGCAAAGTTTTAAGCGGCGACATTGTAACATGCAGGGTGAGCGAAGCGGTGCCCTCATTGAGTCAGCGAGGAATTGTGTAAATAATAAAACAGGATTGGGGTGTTCAATTAGCTTTACAACACTTTAAATGATTAAATACTTTTTTAGTAGGTGCTTTTTTCTTTAATTGGAGTACTTTTACCTATACAAATACAAAAAATATTAATAGTAATATGCTTAATAGCTGTAAATTAATAGATAATCATTACAATTAATTTACAGCTATTAAGCATAATGATTTAACTTCACATAGAAGAAGAAGTAAAAAAAAACTTTTAAAAATAAGGTTTTCTCTTTGAGGTGGTAATCCTCAAATAACTTCTCCAAGTCTGGCTGTGTGCGAGAGATAGTGCCAGACTTTAACTGACTAAAACCGCCGCGGGCCGCGGTCAATCTTTTGAACAATCTAGCAGCCTAACAGCATGTTGGCATTATTTTGGTATGCTCAGATTTCGTCAGATATAACGTAACAAAATAAAACCATGGAACCACGTACAGAAAAGCACTCAATCTAGGGATAAATTAAGCGCCTTTATCTTCAGTTATTCCGCAAAGAGGTTAATTTTTTTTGCCGAAATTGTAGTAAAGAATTACTGGCTGAGTAGCCAGTTATTCTTTGCTACAATTTCGTCAATCTTCCTTCACGCAGGCTATATAACATGTAAGTACTCACTTACATGCTATATAGCCTGCGTGAAGGAAGATTGTGACTACGACGAAGTGGGCTACCTCGTAGCTTTAGCATAGCTGCTACGCTGAGCTGTGAGCTATAAAATTGTGGCAAAAAAAATTAACCTCTTTGCGGAATAACTGAAGATAAAGGCGCTTAATTTATCCCTAGATTGAGTGCTTTTCTGTACGTGGTTCCATGGTTTTATTTTGTTACGTTATATCTGACGAAATCTGAGCATACCAAAATAATGCCAACATGCTGTTAGGCTGCTAGATTGTTCAAAAGATTGACCGCGGCCCGCGGCGGTTTTAGTCAGTTAAAGTCTGGCACTATCTCTCGCTCACAGCCAGACTTGGAGAAGTTATTTGAGGATTACCACCTCAAAGAGAAAACCTTATTTTTAAAAGTTTTTTTTTACTTCTTCTTCTATGTGAAGTTAAATCATTATGCTTAATAGCTGTAAATTAATTGTAATGATTATCTATTAATTTACAGCTATTAAGCATATTACTATTAATATTTTTTGTATTTGTATAGGTAAAAGTACTCCAATTAAAGAAAAAAGCACCTACTAAAAAAGTATTTAATCATTTAAAGTGTTGTAAAGCTAATTGAACACCCCAATCCTGTTTTATTATTTACACAATTCCTCGCTGACTCAATGAGGGCACCGCTTCGCTCACCCTGCATGTTACAATGTCGCCGCTTAAAACTTTGCTCAAGTCAGACTCAACCGTAGAGAAAGACTATAAAGGAACACGAATGATACACGTACATACACAAGTAGCACTTATTACTGGAATTAAGTACACCGGCACCAGGGAGCCTCGTTTACACGAATTAAAATAATCCTCTCGACAAATCACGAACACATTCAGAAACGTACAGAAATGGGCGGCCGTTAAAAGGGTATATTCTGGTCTCTGTAATTAACATACCGCTGACGAAAACCCTTTTCTTTTCGATTGACGAAATGGGTAGATTAATTCGAGAAACGTTTTTAATGAAGATTTTCGGCCCTGTTTAGATTTAGAACAATTCAGTAGGTTCTCTCTTCAAATTGTCTTTTACGGATATTTTAACAATTAAGTTAATGAAAAAGTTTGATTTATTTCAGTACCTAGAATTTAGGAACTAAAGCAGTTTTACTGAACGTTGTTTAAAATGAATCACAGAACTGTGCTTTTCATATTTCTTTTGTCCTTATTAACTTTTATCCTCAACTCCGTCCGCGTAAATCTCGTAAAACTGTAGAACTGCCACTTAATCCTATGCTTTTTTCTTAAGGTAGGAAACTATCCAATGACTTCTTCTGCTCTAGGTGGAAAGTTTGCGATTAGTTTCGAAAGCATGTTTACAACGTCATTTCGGAACTAATCGCATAAAAAAACTAAAGGCGCCTTCAAATTAAGCACCAAGTGCCGCGCGACTGCAGCGCGGCTGCAGCGCTGCCGTCTAATAAATATGTGTGGGGATCCCACTAAAATATATTATTTTATTCTGTTTTTAGTATTTGTTTTTACAGCGGCAAAATTAATACATCTTCTGTGAAAATTTCCACTGTCTATCACGGTTCATAAATACAGCCTGGTGACAGGATGGACAGCGAAGTGTTAGTAATAGGGTCCCTGTTTACCATTTGGTTTGGTTGGTCTAGTTTTACATTTGGGTACGGAACCTTAAAAAGAAGATATGCAAAAAAAAGTTGACAGTCTCAAAAAATTCGACCGCAAAAAATGACGGCATAGCAGTCAGGGCAGTGGGGGTTGGTCGGACCAAGAGGCCTGTCAAATAAAACACTAGACAAACAGAATACCAATGCTGCGTTATTTATTGTTTTTAACCGACTTCAAAAAAAGGAGGTTTCTCAATTCGACCGTATATATGCTTTTTTATGTTTTAAATAACGCAGTATATTTTGAGTAAGGCGCCGTTACTTTTAGTTTAAATACGATTGTGTGAGGCATAAATAAACGTTTTTTCTTTCTGCCTGTCAAATATTGTCCTGATCCCTTTGGTCTGAGATGAAAGTATATCCATGGATTTGCAAGTCAGTCCTGAAACCGGCGCGCTACAATCTTCTATGGCATTAGATCAAAAAATCCATTCTCAGATACATGTACTAACTGACTGTTTTTTCGGGTTCCGTACCTCAAAAGGAAAAAAAACCCTTATAGGATCACTTTGTTGTCTGTTTGTCTAGACCTTTTATCTCGAGAACGTGTGGAGGTATGAAGTTGAATTAAAAAGCATACACTTAAGCCTGCGGTCTCTTGAAGCTGTAAAAAATCAAACTTCTAAGTTAACGGAAAAAAAAGATACGGGTTTTTAAGTCGCATAAAACGTATATTTAAAACCATGGAACCACGTACAGAAAAGCACTCAATCTAGGGATAAATTAAGCGCCTTTATCTTCAGTTATTCCGCAAAGAGGTTAATTTTTTTTGCCACAATTTTATAGCTCACAGCTCAGCGTAGCAGCTATGCTAAAGCTACGAGGTAGCCCACTTCGTCGTAGTCACAATCTTCCTTCACGCAGGCTATATAGCATGTAAGTGAGTACTTACATGTTATATAGCCTGCGTGAAGGAAGATTGACGAAATTGTAGTAAAGAATTACTGGCTGAGTAGCCAGTTATTCTTTGCTACAATTTCGTAGCTCACAGCTCAGCGTAGCAGCTACGCCAAAGCTACGAGGTAGCCCACTTCGTCGTAGCCAAAATCTTCCTTCACGCAGGCTATATAGCATGTAAGTACTCAGCCAGTAATTCTTTGCTACAATTTCGTAGCTCACAGCTCAGCGTAGCAGCTACGCCAAAGCTACGAGGTAGCACACTTCGTCGTAGTCAAAATCTTCCTTCACGCAGGCTTCATAGCATGTAAGTACTCAGCCAGTAATTCTTTGCTACAATTTCGTAGCTCACAGCTCAGCGTAGCAGCTACGCCAAAGCTACGAGGTAGCCCACTTCGTCGTAGTCAAAATTTTCCTTCACGCAGGCTTTATAGCATGTAAGTACTCAGTCAGTAATTCTTTGCTACAATTTCGTAGCTCACAGCTCAGCGTAGCAGCTACGCCAAAGCTACGAGGTAGAACACTTCGTCGTAGTCAAAATCTTCCTTCACGCAGGCTATACGATATAGCATGTAAGTACTCGGCTAGTAATTCTTTGCTACAATTTCGTAGCTCACAGCTCAGCGTAGCAGCTACGCCAAAGCTACGAGGTAGCACACTTCGTCGTAGTCAAAATCATCCTTCACGCAGGCTTCATAGCATGTAAGTACTCAGTCAGTAATTCTTTGCTACAATTTCGTAGCTCACAGCTCAGCGTATCAGCTACGCCAAAGCTACGAGGTAGCCCACTTCGTCGTAGCCAAAATCTTCCTTCACGCAGGCTATATAGCATGTAAGTACTCAGCCAGTAATTCTTTGCTACAATTTCGTAGCTCACAGCTCAGCGTAGCAGCTACGCCAAAGCTACGAGGTAGCACACTTCGTCGTAGTCAAAATCTTCCTTCACGCAGGCTTCATAGCATGTAAGTACTCAGCCAGTAATTCTTTGCTACAATTTCGTAGCTCACAGCTCAGCGTAGCAGCTACGCCAAAGCTACGAGGTAGCACACTTCGTCGTAGTCAAAATTTTCCTTCACGCAGGCTTTATAGCATGTAAGTACTCAGTCAGTAATTCTTTGCTACAATTTCGTAGCTCACAGCTCAGCGTAGCAGCTACGCCAAAGCTACGAGGTAGAACACTTCGTCGTAGTCAAAATCTTCCTTCACGCAGGCTATATAGCATGTAAGTACTCAGCCAGTAATTCTTTGCTACAATTTCGTAGCTCACAGCTCAGCGTATCAGCTACGCCAAAGCTACGAGGTAGCACACTTCGTCGTAGTCAAAATCTTCCTTCACGCAGGCTTCATAGCATGTAAGTACTCAGCTAGTAATTCTTTGCTACAATTTCATATGTCACAGCTCAGCGTAGCAGCTACGCCTAAGCTACGACGTATCATACTTCGTTGTAGCCAAAATCTTCCTTGTACTCAGATAGAAATTCTTTTCTACAATTTCGTAGCTCATAGCTCAACGCAGCAGCTACGCCAAGCTACAAAGCAGCACACTTCGTCGTAGCCAAAATTTTCCTACACGTAGGCTAACTAGTACGTAAGTAATGCTATAGGGATGTACACGTTTGTATGGCCGTCTACAGGCCGGATGTGTAATTTGCATGCCTATAAATTATTAAGATGACCAAACGGTCCGCTGACCTTTCCCCTGTTTACAAATTAGGTGCAAATCTGACTGCCTCAATGTTGTAATGTTAATGACTCGAGTAAGGTTGCCAGTTTGACTTTATAGCCGATAAACAATGAAAAACTTTAATTGTTAATTTAATTTTATGACATGATTTGTTGAATCAATAAAATCGAAATTGTTATGCTTAAAAAAGTTGACTTTAGTTATTTTAACACATTTTTATAACACTTTTACAAGTAAATTATTACATAGATGCTGTGTTGATTCGCCACGTATAGTTTGTTTAGCTAAAAGTAAACATCCATGTACAATATATGATAAATATAATTCAATGCGTTAGGTTGATTTGACTAATTACTTTTATTGATTTTACTTTTGACACATGTTGACTTAACTAAATTAACAGTTTGATTTACTGGGGTGTAAACAAACATATAATGTTATAAAATATTGCGTTGTATTAATCTATTTCTCTGGTCTATAAATTTTATCAAATAGTAGGGCGTAATTGTTCAAAAATTCAATTACATAGACAATGAAAATTTAATTATCCTTTTTGAAATTTAATAGAATCACAAGTTAACATATTTAACATATATACAAACTCTTTGAATTTCATTTAATAAAGTGTTAAGGTTAAATAAATGTCAAACTTCTCTAGTTATAATTGTGAATTAATGAATTAAGGGCAAGGTCTAGATTGTAAGTTGTAAGCTTGTTCCTTTGAATCAAAAATACGATTTCTTGTAAAACAACAACAAAAACATTCTAGTTTAATTATTTATAAAACATATAGGTTTTCATTTTTGCATTCTAATCATAATTTTTGTTTTCATTCAACTTTCTCCATCACTTATACAAAGATTTACGTTTGAGTAATGCTCGCCTTAGGGAATAGGTCACTGTGTGAGATGTGTGTCATGCAATATTTTGCGTAGGTACCTATAATTATGAGTGTACCACTTTCGGAATTAGATATAAATAAATCAGCTGGAGAAGCAAGGGTACCGAAAGCCCAAAGAGTGGCTAAATATAAATGGCTGTGGACAGGTTACCGATGGTCGATGGTGCCGAAAGGTTCTGGAGTGCTGACCGCGTAACAGAAGTTGCACCATTGGAATACCTCCCACAAGGTGTATAAATTACCAGGTGAGGATCAAAGGCATTAGACAAATGCGAGACACTCAGAATCATCGTGGTGGCGACACTGAGAATGTTTAGTGGTGGACTTCTTTCGGCTGAAATGATGAAGTGGCCTTTGTGCATGAATATTCATATGGCTACTACAAAAATTAACTAGAGCAATAAGCAAACTATAAACTTACCTGACAAGAGCAGACAAACAATGGTAGGAACTAGGAACTGAACTAATTTTACTTTTTTTAGGGTTCCGTACATCAAAAAGAAAAAACGGAACCGTTATAGGATCACTTTGTTGTCCGTCCGTCTGTCTGTCAAGACCCTTTGTCTCGGGAAAGCGAGGAGGAAGATTTACTTGAAAGTTACCTAGCGTAAAAAAAGGTACGAACGTTTATGTCGCAAAAACGTAGGTATATTTCGACACTCTCAAGGGAACCCGTTTACATTTGGCATGAAGCAAGATCTCATAGCAAAAATATAGGAAAAAATCTGAAAACTGTAAATTTGTAGTTACGTCACCAAAAATCATCATGACTTATTCGAGATTTGAATTATTTTCATAGGTAGGTTTGTACGGAACCCTCAGTGCGTGAGTCGGAATCGCACTTGCCTGTTTTTTTTTAATAAAGGCCGGAAAGTAGTAAAGTTAGTTTCAGGTAATACGTGCAGCCGGTAGTTAATCAGAAACTTAGAATGCTGTTGACAGCATAAGTAACTACATAAGGTAATTTGGGAAGCTGGAGGTGTCATTTAGTAACAATTACGTGCCTATATGTATTTTTGTTTAGGTCAATTCTTGCGTAATTCTGAAGCTTGTATAGAAAGAAAATAGATTGATGATACAACGTACGGTACTCGAACATTAGTTAAAAGTATAAACGGAAAAAAGAAGAAATAATAAAATAGTTTGCCTCACGGCTGCGGACTCCAGAAGATGGCGGAAGACTAGTTATTTTTTAGGCAGCCCTTTATTGTAAATAAAAGGATTTTTTGAGAACACACAAAAAAATACGTAACAATAAATTCAATATGGCCGCCACATTTTTAACACTTGTTTTTTATTTGGTATCTGGTTTTTTATGTTGTTATGGTACGTGTTGCAATACTAGAATATTTATAAAATAATGTATCGTTAGATAATATTCCAGTAATGTTTACAGTCTTTTTATATGAATAAACCAATTAAATAAATATTTTATTACATATCGTTACAACATTGTATAAAAAATGAGTAAAATAAATCAATACATATAAATCAAATCGTTATCATTTATAATGTATTGATTTATTTATTTTATGTACCTAACTGTCATCAATCTGTTTGCCTGATGGCATTTTTCTTTCTTCCACTGTTATTGATTTTATTTTATTACTCTCTATCGACAAACTGACTGCAGGACGTTGTTTGACAGTTGATTTTAAACTAGGTCCAGAATTCTGTGTCAGGGTGTATAAATTGTGGTGCAGGATACTCCAATCAAACGATTCTAAACCAACCGAAAGCATGTTTTATTTTACTCTCACTGCGTCACTGCAAGGTGCCTGCAAAAAACCAGCGTTGGGTGTCGGACACCCAGCAAATGGTAAGATGGTAACCTTTTCAATATGGGCACGTATTTTGTATGTATCATTCTGTACTTTTATTTTGTATATGTTACCGTTGCGGTCGATAATTTATATTTTATTAACTTCTAGAATTTATTCAAGCCTGTGTCATATCACATGGCGTTTTATTTCTGATCAACTGCGTCAGTAGATGAGTGAGATAATTCACCAATGTGGTTGTTTTTATGTATCTTGAAGTAACGCTTGTTTAGGTTAAATCACTTCTTCTAACCTACTTAATATTCGTGGTGACATAGAGTTAATTGTTCAGTAGTCGAAACCTTCAAAATAAAACTTCCACATTTTCAATAGACACTAATCCCAACATCATGCAGGTACCTACTATAAGGACGGGAACTCAGGATCGAGGTGTAGGCTCCTGGAATTTGGTATGCATGAACACAAACTCCGGACACAATATTTCAATATCTACTTTATATTTTCTGCACTCCTGTTACATAGCTTAATTGAATTAATTCAAATTCTATTCTCTACTTGTCTTTAAAAGTGTAGGCATTTGTACAACCTACCCACATGCTAGCAAGGTATAATATTTTCCACAACTATCACACAATGCTGCCTAGTCCCAAGCTAAGCCGAGCTTGTGTTATAAGTACTAGACAACTGATAAACATATTTATATATTTTTAAATACATACATATCACTCCATAGTATAAAACAAAGTCGCTTCCCGCTTGTCTGTCCCTATGTATGCTTAGATCTTTAAAACTATGCAACGGATTTTGTTGCGGTTTTTTTGATAGATAAGTAGAGTGATTTAAGAGGAAGGTTTATATGTATAATACATGCATAATATATTTAATATCACCATTGCACCCCTGCGAAACTGGGGCGGGTCAAGGTCAAGCAACAAATGATCGTGCTCATCACACAAACATTTGTCTTAGGTGGGAATCGCACCCACGTCTTCTGGCGTAGCAGTCAGGGCCACTAACCAACAAGCCAACCAAATATGTTTTTCATGTGATCTCCTTCAATTTCACAGTATATACATAATCGTCATTTCATCATAAAATTAGTAGCGAGTAGGTTACTAGTTTGATGATGATAATGATGATTGCGTTATATATGATCCACATTTACATTTAAATCTTGATGATCATTAAAAATATAATGAGAACTATTTAAATTGTAATCCAGTTACTATGTTCATTCAGGCAGCTGATAATATGGTTATTGGATAAATATGTGTGCGCCATTGTATTCTACTATAATCAGCGACACTTTTGGATGGATTAAATTTAATTATTTTACTATATTACGCCTGCATTACGTATGGATTTAATTTTTGAAAGTGATAGTGTATTCATACTCCACGTAATAAATGATAATTTATTTATATTTTTTAAATTGTGTACGTTTTATCAAAGTATTCATAATCTATACAATAATTTACTTCTGCATTCTTCTTACAATTAGACGAGCATTAATTTTTTTACATAAACCATAAGCTACTCGTATTAATATTTCTAAATAGATTAAAAAATAAATGAGTTACATGAAATAACTTGGTACCTAGTTGGTGAAAATACTTCGATTGTGGAAAAGCAAAACGTAAATCTTTAACTACAGAAATTCTCACTTCAAACTAGCTTTAAATATAAATCCACTACACATGACGTCATTACGAGTATTAATTGGCCGTATTTATAGGCAAGCCGCGATCTGCAAGTAGTTGTACGGCGGAATTAGAATGTAATCGGGTACGGCGCGGCGGAACGGAACAACAAGGATTTACGAGCTCCGCCGCTTCCGCACCATGCACCCCAAACACTCAAAAACTACAACCCTCACCTTTTTGTACTGTGAATAGGTTTTTTTTTATGATAAGTGGAATAAATTGCGGACGTCCAACCAATTTGTCCAGTCGTGTTGGTTTTTCTTCGCTGCTCGCTACTCACATATGTATCGTCGGACCGCGCGTCTTGTATGCTAAGTACTCGACAGACCCGTGATTTACCTTTCCATGCCGTTTGGAAATTATTCCTTCTACAGTTAAGTTCGTGAACGCAATTAAGTGTTTCTTGATTTATTCACGTCCAATTAAAGTCGAAGCGTTTCGTTGTGATTTATGAATGGACTGTTAAGGATTTACGATTTATTTGATGCGAACATTTGGTCGTTTACTGCATATTTGCGACGCGTTTCCGGTTTATTTGGATTGATATTGACACGAACTCGCACTGGTAATAACTTATTTGTGTGAAGGGGCCGTTTTTTCATCGTTTTGGTAGGTCTAAAGTTCTTTAACGAAGTTTGCGAGTCCAATTTATGCAAACAGCAAAGAGCGAAACAGAAGTCAACAAAAAATTAAGCTCCACAGTGAGCTGAGCCGTAGTCTTTGTTCTTCTAATCCCGACTTTCCTTTCAGATAGCGTTCAGTCAGCTCTTAAATTAAGAATTTATTTCTGAACTTCATACTTTCCTGTTCCCCTTTGTGTTGCATCACAATGGAAATTATTATCAATTGGAAAACTTTCCGTTTCCACAACTTCTATAAAGGCTCACGTTTTATTTTCCACTTTTGACTTTCTTTTTGTTTTGTAAGACGATATCACAGCGGGATATTTCACTGTGCCCATCTTGATTATCAAACAAATTATAAAGTTAGCGACCTTTTTGTAACTTTTAACACGACCGTGTGATCGTTAACTATCCATTATAAAATTCCTCTGAAGCATTAATTATTTAGAATTATTTTTAAAAGCGGTTCGTGTAAGGCTATCTCGTAAAAGGGTTTCCAATGGAATATTCATGATTACCCTGAGTAACATTAATGGTTGTTTTGAATTCCCTCATGTGAAAAGAAATATAGTAACGTGGGATATGTTTTCCACGAGTTTATCTTCAAAATTGGCTTCGAGCATTGCCTAAAAATTTGCATTTCATATAGATGTGATGAATAATTTATATCGTGATGCCTCTGGAAATTAAATAGGATTTTAATGAAAAAAACTAAATATATAAACAAAATGTAAGACGTGAGAATATTACTGGTATTTTTGTAAATGTACGGGTAATATAAACATTAAGAGAGGGTGCGGAAACTGAAGGAAAATGGATTTCCGTGAGACAATGCTTTTGTAGGCAACTACCCGACTCTTGAAACACAAATAAATCAGTGTTATTGAATTTTAATATTCACACAAAAGAAGATAAATAAATCAGAGTTATTGAATTTTAATATTCATACAGAAGAATATGAAAAAAAACGTTCATTTGTGCACTACACTAATTTTAAACAGGCGAAAGTTTAAAACTTTTTACACAATAAAATAACCGACTTCATTAAAAAAAAAGGCACTAAAAGGATTAAAGTAAACTTAATTTCGGAAGTCGGTATTTCTCGGTATTGTTTGTTTCTTATTTAACACCGAATTCCGAAATTAAAGTTATTTTAATCCTTTTAGTGTTTTTTTTTTAATGAAGTCGGTTATTTTTTTGTGTAAAAAGTTTTTTATTTCACACTTTTTAGTTGCGATGCACTTATAATCAGAGTGCCTATTTCTCATGATAATTACAATTAACCCAAACACTGCTAGGATACATTGTTTTATTATGAAGTTCTCGTGTTTACCTTCCACCTTCTAGCTCCATCAGATCAGTTTAATAGTACCTTATAGCCAAAGTGCATCACATGAAAATTCTAACAAGCCTAAATACGGCTTGGATACATGGATTAATTACGGAGTTTCGGTGCCTATCTTCCGGCTCCATCACCATCATCAGGTCACTTTGATGACATCATTTTCAACGTAACTATTCAGAACCATTTATTTATTTGTATTTTTACAGTCGCATAACTATCTTCATTGTGATATCTATGCGAGTATGAAGATACGTTGGCCATTTCTGGTCTTCTTCATCAGTTCCACTTCATCAAATGTTACTTTTTGACTGTAAATGGTTACTTAACCTCGATAAAAATACCAAAATCACTATATAGTTGCCAATAATATTTGAGGAGTTCCCTCGATTCCTCATGGATCCCATCATCAGGACTAGATTTTGAAAAAAATGGGACCAATCTGGAAGTATACCCTTAACGAGGAAAAAAGAATTGCAAATCGGTCCATAAACGAAGGAGATATGCGCGAACAAACATAAAAAAAGTATATATATACGGTCGAATTGAGGAACCTCCTTTTTTTTGAAGTCGGTTAAAAATTAGCATTAAGTCCACCTTTGTACCTTTGGTTGCATGAAGAATAAATAAATAAATAAATAAAGTTTGTATGTACTCGAATTTGTGTGTGTGTATGAGTGGGTACGTTGGCTATACCTTCACGCTTAAACGTCTCAATGGAATTGGATGAAATTTGCCACACGTGTAGACCATGTCCTAGAATAGCGGATAAGATACTTTTGTCTCGGGATTATGTCCCCTTGAGATGATTTCCAACATTCAAGCAGGCTGCCGCTGGTATCCACACATAAAAAAAAATAATCAAGAACAGCATGCAGTGTTTGACACTACTGATATTGTTACGCTGAAATCTTTAACATACAAAACAAGGAGGCGAGGCGGCCGCACACCTCAGCCACCGAGATCCTGATCTAGATTTCTAGCTACCGTAAGCGTGGGCTTGCGGACGACGAGCAATGGGTAGCTTGCCATCCGGCCGTCCGGTAACCGTTCGGACCGATCTGGAGTCGACGAAGGCGCGTAGTGTTTTGCACGCGCGAGACCCAGCAGGGCTGAAGCTTACTAACCACGTAACAACATATTGGCTTCCAAAAGTGAAATCCGGGATCCTGGAATGCAAGGCCAAGAAGGAACATAGTAGTTGGTTTTAGTCAGTAAAAGTATAACACGGCTTCCCGCTCTGCTCTAGAGCGGGTGAAGTCATTGGATGATTAAAAAGGCCGAAAAGCCTGTCCGTCCGTCCGGTAACAGTCCGGACCGAGCCCAAGTCGTCGACGGCGCGCACTGTTCCCGTGCGCCTCAAGGAGTTGTCAGCAAACTGCAAGGGCCCAGCAGGGTCGAAGCCTACTCTGGGGCTTTGGGATATTATGAAAATGTATACCTGCATAGGTCCCTGGAACCAAGGCACTGAAGGAACGGGGTAGGTTTTTAGTCAGTAAGAGTCTGACACTATCTCCCGCTTCTTCCAAAGGCAGGAGATGTCATTGGATGATTTTACGTAGGTACCTACTATAAAAAAATCCAAAAAAAAATATTGAAAACGAACTCGCTTGTTAGATAGGTACAGCATTAACAACTTCTTTTTCACAGAAAAATGTGTCTTTTCAGCGTTCAAGTTTTCTTAACGAGCAGTTTCATTAATGCTGCTTTGTCACAGTTTTTTCTAATATGCTCTTCGTTAGCAACCTCGGTACTGCGCATAATAGGGCATGCAATGTGTAACCGATATTTCCGAAGCTTCGCCTTACTGCGGGCGACCGGTCGGCGCTTTTGACCTACATTGTTTGCTAAATAATAATAATAATAATGTATAGTGTTTATTACAAGTAAAGTAAGGTTGATTTGCGCTATATGATCTAATATCATCAAATAAATCTAAAATGAAAAATAAAGTACTTTTTTTTAAACTCGAATTAATTTACTTTAAGTAAACGTCAGCGGATCGAGGCCAATAGTCTGTAGGCAGTTAGTACGCAACGACTAACAACTCTCTACAAGGTCATTGACTCGTTTACTTAAAGAAATTAATTTCGTACATGCGTATATTAATTCGAGTTTTAGAAAAAACGTACTTTATTTTTTAATTTTATCTTTATAAATAGATAGTGTTTCATGTCCCGAATCTACCCTCCACGGCACTAAAACGACCAAAATTTACCGGTGTATATTACATTAACATTATAAAGGCGAAACTTTGTAAGCGTGGGTGTATGTTTGTTACTTCTGCACGTTCAAACGGCTGAACGGATTTGGATAAAATTTGGCACACGGGTATACAATACTTCGGAATAGCACATAAGGCACTTTTTATCTCGGGATTATGTCCACTTTAGATAATTTTCTATTATCAAACTAATATTATGAAAGCGATAATTTGTATGTGTTTGTTGTTTTGTCACGCTCGAACGGCTGAACAGATTTGGATGATATTTACTACACAGACCATGTCCCAGAATAGCACATAAGATACTTTTTATTATGAGATTATTACAATATGAATCATTTTCAATCATGCAGGTGAAGGCTCTGGCAACAGCTAATCACGCTAATATTATGAAGGCGATTTGTGAGTGTGTGGGTATGTTCGTTATTTCTACACGCTCGAACGGCCGAATCGACACGGGTACGGGTTTTTCCCGCCCTTGGGCAGAGCGGGAGATAGTGTCAGATTCTTACTGACTAAAAACTCACCCTGTTCCTACTTTGCCTTGGTTCCAGGGCCCTGGTGTGCACTTTTATACCTCCCCAGAGCCCCAGAGTAGGCTTCGACCCTGCTGGGCCTACAGTTTGCTGACAACTCTTTGAGGCGCGCGGGAACAGTGCGCGCCGTCGACGACTTGGGCTCGGTCCGGACTGTTACCGGACGGACGGACAGCGAGCTACTCATTGCCCGTCGCCGGCAAGCCCGACACCGGTACGGGTAGACTATGTCCTGGAATAGCATATAGAGGATACTTTTATCTCGGGAGTATGTTCATTTGGGATAATTTTCTACTATCACGTGGGCGAAGGTGCTGGCAGATGCTGTTTTTAATATTCATAGGCTTGCCCTTGAACACTATCTCACCTGATGGTAAGTGCCACGACAAGTCGCGGCTTGGCGGACAGAGTTCCGGCGAGATCTCATGGTGAAATGGCGAGAACGACTGTCGCAACCCTGTGCTGGGCACGCCACGATTGAGGCGGTAAGGCCCCTCTTTGAGGCGTGGCTGGAAAGGCCTCACGGCGTCATAACCTTCCGCATGGCGCAGGTACTAACCGAACATGGCAAGTTCGGGCCGTACCTGTACAAGATCCGTGCGGAGGTGACGCCCGGGTGTCGTCACTGTGCGGAACGCCCGGTGGACACGGTGGAGCACACGGTAGAGGTGTGCCCCGCTTGGGAAGAGCATCGCCGTGTCCTCGTGGGGGCAATCGGAGGCGATCTCTCGCGCCGGGGCTTGGTTCAAGCCATGCTCCGGAGCGAGGAGGAGTGGCAGGCGGTCGCCTCCTTCTGCGAAGCAGTAATGCTAGCAAAGGAGGAGGCTGACCGTACCAGGCAACGGCGCTCACGCCGCAGCCGCCGCCGTAACTCCGATCCAAATTTCCGGCCACCGTAGACGCGGGCTTGCGGACGGCGGGCAATGGGTAGCTCGCTGTCCGTTTGTCCGGTAACAGACCGGACCGAGCCCAAGTCGTTTACGGCGCGCACTGTTCCCGTGCGCCTCAAGGAGTTGTCAGCAAACCGTAGGGGCCTAGTAGGGTCGAGGCCTAGTCTGGGGCTCTGGGAAGGTATGAAAATGCATACCAGGGCCCTGGAACCAAGGCAGGGAAGGAACAGGGTAGGTTTTTAGTCAGTAAAAGTCTGACACTATTTCCCGCTCCGCCCAAGGGCGGGATTTGTCATTGGATGATTTTACCTACTGTAAAAAAAAAAAAAAAACCTGATAATAATAATAATAATAATACCCCATCGTCGTATCTCTACGTTGACGTCGTGATGGGGCTTGCGTGCTCTGAGCCCTGGGCCTGTGACGACAGAGTTTACTTTGTCAGGAATGGTCTAGGGTGAAGGGCCAGACTAAGAGAGATACAATCCAAGCCAAGGTTGCACAAGCCGAGGGCTGCATGGCTAGGGGAATGCGCTAGTCGCTAGTGTGCAAACTCTGGATAACAGGGGACCTCCAGTTTTATTTACCCTTGCCACAGTGAACGCAGGGCTCTGCTGTGGCTGACTTCTTAAATCCCTAGCTACTCGTGGGAATATCATGATTACCAGATCTAAAACTAAAAAACAACTTCTGGCAAATATGCCTCAGATAGATGACGAAACTTCACAACTCTTTTCGTTATCTTCTTCATCTCTTTTTTCATCAATCCCATCATCATCACAATCTTTCCGCGTCACTCCGACGCCATCTTCATCATCAATACAGTCAGCGGATGTTGTACAGGAGACAAATTTTGTCGACGAAACTGTACCCACTGCTAGGACTGCAAAAAGTCGTAGGAAATGGAGTATTGAAATGAACAAATTCATCTTACGCACTTATCTTTATCTTACTAACATGGACACAGACAAAAATGCATATCTTCCATCACTTCATACTAAGTTTTTAGAAAAATTCCCGGATATGCAAGTTAGCCGACAAAGAATAGGCGACCAACGTAGAGCCATAGTCCAAAAAAAATTGTTACCACAAGACACAATTGATCAGATTTATGAAGAAGTCAGGGCTGAACTACAATTATTTCAGACTCAGATACAGCAACACTCCACACAATCTAATATACAGCTCAGCCAGCGCATGAGATGGACGTATGAACATAATGAAGCAATAATAAAAATATATTATACTATTACACAATTAGAAACAAATAAAACAGCCTATAGAAAACATTTACGTGAACAATTTACAAATATATACACAGAATTAACACATTTAACGGAACAAAGATTATCTGATCAGGTGAGAGCGATTATAAATAATGGATACATAGACGTCAAGAGGTTAGAAGAAATTAGAAATCAGGTAGCTATAGAATTAGAGAATTCCAACATCAACGCCGAAAATACAGAACTAACAAGCGGTCATAATTTGAATATACAATTGCAGACCGAATTAGACATACCTGGTACAAATTTTAACTTTTCTGACACACCTACAAACACCCTAACAGCAAACGTGCTCTTAAATAACAGCACTGGTTTAGACAGCGTCCTTGAATCACAAGTAAATATAGAAGAGGATAATAATTTCTTGAACAACATCAACATTGCTGAATCTGAGCCTGAGCAAACCAATCTTAATTCTATCTCAGAAAATAGTACAGAAATAGAAGCCATGTTTGAACAAGCTCAACTAAATTTTAACGATACGCACCCCACTAATAGGCCTTACATTCCCAAGCAGAAGACATCTAAAAAGTTTTCTGCAATAGTTTCGTACATAAATAACGTCATTCTTCCTAAACACGTAAATGGCGATACCGAGTTTATCAAATTGCAAACAATAATTTACTGTGCAGCATGGACGGCAGCTATATGCAACGGAGCCAAAATACTGGGCTTAACACAAAGTGAACGTCGCACATATAAACATAGAAAACCAAAGTGGCAAATTAGATTAGAAAAGAGAATTCAAAATTTAAGAGCAAATATAGGTAGGCTGACACATTTTATTAATGGTAGTAGAAGTCAAAAATTAGTAGCAGCAGTCGAACAAATAAAGTTAAAATATCAATTACACGCTCAACACGAAAATTCCAATACACAAATGGAACACTTTTTAGACACTTTAAAACAAAAAATGAGTGCAGCATCCAGTAGGCTTAAAAGATATATAACATGCACTAATCGTAAAATACAAAACGCAAAATTTAAAAGCAATGAGAAGATATTTTATAGGAACCTTGCATCTAATAACCGAGACTCTGCTAACCAAACTCTAGATATACCTTCATCTGAATCACTACGTGAATTTTGGGCCAATATTTGGGAAAATCCAGTTTATCATAATGAACACGCAGGCTGGGTCAGCGATGTAACAACAGAAACTCCAGAGATGGAATTTGAACTTATATCCATAGGCACATTCATAGAAGTTATCAAGCGCACACATAACTGGAAATCGCCAGGCACTGACAACATCCACAACTACTGGTATAAGAAATTCTCGAGCATACATCCTTTCTTATATAACCATTTAAATACATTCATAAAATCACCACACCTACTTCCACCATACATCACACAAGGAGTAACTTATATGATACCTAAAGATATAAATGACACCATGAATCCCGCAAAGTACCGACCAATTACTTGCCTACAAACCTTATACAAAATATTAACAGCTTGTGTAAGTGAAGCAGTATATGAACATTTGACAAAAAATAACATTCTAGCAGAACAGCAAAAGGGATGTCGTAAGAATAGCCAAGGATGTAAAGAGCAACTAACCATTGACGCGATAGCTATGAACAACGCCGTTAAAAGTAGGAAGGATATCCATACTATGTTTATTGACTATCAAAAGGCTTTCGATTCAGTTCCACACAGTTGGTTATTACACGTCTTAGATTTATACAAAATTCACCCAACACTCAAGCAATTCCTGAAAAGTTCTATGCAAAACTGGCAAACTGTTCTTAAAATTAATTCATCCTCGGCGACATTAGCTACTGAACCAATTTGTATTAAACGTGGAATTTTTCAAGGAGATGCTCTGAGTCCTTTATGGTTTTGCATGGCACTCAACCCACTGTCTCACTTGCTAAATAAAACAGGCGTGGGTTTCACACTAGGATACAGCAATACACACTACAAACTAACACACCTAATGTACATGGATGACATAAAGTTATATGCAGCTGACAAGGAGGCACTTTTCCGTCTAGCTGATACAACACAGACATTTTCAGATGATATCTGTATGTCATTTGGAGTAGATAAGTGCAAAATCTTGTCAGTTGTAAAAGGTAGAAATCAAAATAATAGCTACTCACTTGGATCTGGTGAATCGATTGAACCAATGGATGAACACAGTACTTACAAGTATTTAGGGTTTAAACAGTCCAGACAGATACAGCAAAAGCTGTCAAAACAAGAACTGCAAAAAAAGTTCTCGTATCGTCTCAACCTTATTTTAAAAAGTAACCTAAACTCTCGAAACACTATTAAAGCTATCAACACATTTGCAATACCTATTCTCACATACTCTTTCGGAATTTTACATTGGTCAAAGACTGATATAAAAAAAATACAGCGCACTGTCCATACACTCCTTACCAAGCATAGGAAACATCACCCGAAATCATGCATACAACGACTTACATTGCCACGCCAGGAAGGAGGAAGAGGCCTGATAGATATACACAATTTACATAATAAACAGATACATTCACTCAGAGTCTACTTCCATTGCAAATCAGAAAACTCATTACTACACAAACGAGTAACGGAAACAGATAAAAAACTAACACCACTAAATCTCCAAAATAGAAACACGCAAATAAATGAACACATTGTAAGCACACAACAAAAAATTGCAGCATGGTCTGACAAAGCCCTTCATGGAAGACATAGAGCTTCCCTGAGCCAGCCACACGTCGATAAAATAATGTCGAACGAATGGCTCAAACGAGGCGAATTGTTTCCCGAGACTGAGGGATTTATGTTAGCCATACAAGATCAAGTAGTAGCTACTCGTAATTACAGAAAATACATTATGAAAGACCAGAATCAGCCGACTGATTTCTGCAGGCACTGCAACAGCGCCTCTGAAACCATCCAACATATAATAGGAGCATGTAAGTCAATAGCCCAAACTGATTATAAACACCGTCATGACCAAGTTGCTGCAATTATACACCAAAATTTAGCACATAAATATAAACTAGTAACTGATATGATTCCGTACTATAAATACACCCCGGAAACAATTTTAGAAAGTCAAGATACTAAAATTTACTGGGACCGGACAATCATAACAGACAAAACGATTCATTACAATAGACCCGATATTACCGTTCATGACAAAACCAATAAAACAGTATATTTGGTAGACATTGCAATCCCTAACTCACACAATATTCAAACCACAATATCCGAAAAGCTAAGTAAGTACCAAGATCTCGCTATAGAAATTAAAACTCAATGGAAAGCTCGAACTGTCCATATTGTACCGATTGTTCTTTCGTCTACTGGTATAATACCAAAATCATTAACACAGAGCCTCAACACTCTACAGATGCCAGCTCAAATACTCTACATGCTTCAAAAAGCCACAATTCTCAACACCTGTCGCATCGCTAGAAAGTTCCTGACTTCTTCAACACTTACATCTACCTTTTCAATTTAAAGTCCACCTTATATACTTGGCCCCGGCCCGTGTGTAAGGTATATCTCTCTTAAATGGGAAGAAAAATATGAAAAATAACAAATAATAATAATAATAATAATAAAATGCTTTATTCGTAGTTCAGACAATTTTACAATAATAAATACTTCTGCCAAACTGCATCGCAGTTTGTTGGCAGACGTAGCTCCCGTGTCGTTTAATTATTTATAATGCAAACATTGTCATTACATTAATTCCATTCAATATAATTCAATTACATATTATTCAAATCTATATAATTTAATATAATTCAATTCAATATAATTTAATTTAATATAATTTAATTTAACATAATTCAATATAATTTAATTTAACATAATTCAATATAATTTAATTCAATTCAGTCTCATTTACTTTAAATTTAATTTACATCACATAAATATACAATAATAAATTTAATTACATATTTTATACTTTATATTTTATACTTTAAGAATCTATCATGCTTTCATTGAGTACACTTAGAAAATATTTCGTTGTTTTATATTTAAACACCCGTTTGGAAATTGAAGCACTTTCGATGTCTGCAGGTAGACTATTGAATATTGTTGGGACTAAACTTTTATCGCATCTTTTTCCATAATAATTATTGCAAGTGGGCACTTCGAACGTCTTATACTGTTTTGTACTTCGAGGCCTTAATTGTGCAGTCCTGATTTTGTACTCTTGGTGGCAGTAATGATCCAATGCAACTAAAAGCGCTACCCTCTCATGTACCGGCAGGATGTTACACTCAACAAACAATTTCTCATAATTAGTTCTTTTGCATCGTAGTTTGGTTTTCTTGTCTGCTAATTTTTTTATAAATCTAATTTGTAAGACTTTAATCTTGTCCAAGTATGTTTTAAACGTGCGTCCATAACATGCCAGTCCGTAAGAGAGTAGTGAGTCCACCAGCGCATAATATACAACGAACAAAGTAGCCCTATCCAGTACGACACTGAGATGGTGGAATGTTACAAGGACCGACCGTAATTTATCACAAAGTTTTATAAAGTGCGTTTTCCACGAGAAATTGGTGTCTATTATTAGGCCTAAGTACCTGTATTCCTCCACCACCTCGATAGCCGCACACTCACACTGGTAAGTGATGATATGGTTGACGGTGAACCACGTTTGCCTAGAAGTAACTTATTCACTCTTGACTTAAAACGTTCAGCCCAGCGCTGCCCTCAGAGGTGAGGTTGTGCGAAAGTGAACCCCGAGGCTCAGGAACGAAGGCAAAGAATTCCTTCTTTGCCTTCAGGAGTGGGTTTATAGTCAGTAAAAGAAGACACATCCGTACGCTCCAGATGTCATTGGATGATTTTCCCACAAAAAAAAAACCTTATAATACATTATTTTCTCTAGAATTTACCATGGCTACTTAGCGTCGCGTGACGTACTAGTGCAAATAATCATACTATTTTTACCCGACTGCGCCAGAAGGAGGGTTATGTTTTTCGAGAGTATGTATGTATGTATGTATGTATGTATTTATAATTGTTTGGCACGCTCTGCAGCCTGAACGGCTCGATGGATTTTTGCTTGAGAGGTGTCGTTAGATTCGTATTTACTGTGAGAGTGACACTGGATATATCAAAATCAAAAAAACAAAATGTCGGATTTTAAGCGCGAAATTCAAATGTTTGGCACGCTCTGCGGCCTGAACGGCTCGATGGATTTTAGTTTGCGAGGTGTCGTTAAATTTGTAATCACTGTGAAAGCGATATCGTAATAAAATAAAACTAAAAAAATAAAAATAAATAACGGTAATTTAAAAAACTAAAAAACCCGACTGCTTTTCTGAGTATTCATGAAAAAGCCTTAAAACAAGAAAGTCGTTGTACCCGATTGCACTTAACTATATAATATTTTAAATACAAGATAATTTGTAGCAGTCGGAACCCATTCTAGAAAGTCAGCCGTCTAGTCAGTAGATTGGAGTAATCTGCAATGTAATACAGCTTAGTGCTCACAATTCACTAAGCATCGATTTCTAGAATGGGTTCCGACTGCTATAAATTATCTTGTATTTAAAATATTATATAGTTAAGTGCAATCGGGTACAACGACTTTCTTGTTTTAGGGCTTTTTCATGAATACTCAGAAAAGCAGTCGGGTTTTTTAGTTTTTTAAATTACCGTTTTTTTTATTGGACGTGATTATACGTTGTGTTAACAACAAATTGTACAATTATGACGTCATATAACATTGCTAGTTTGAACATGTTAAAGACGCCCAGGTTGTAGCAATCAGGAAACAGACATGAGGATCAGCTAGTTTTGAATTAAATTACAGTACTTTCAAATAATATTATAATGTAGGTTATGTAGGTACAGACTCGGTCGGTCTCTTGGTCGGTCTATGTTTGTTAATGAATCACGACTGGCCAGTTTTTTTGCAAGATTTGGCACATGAAAAAATAGTTGTTTTTTTTTATTCTTGATAGGTTCGTGCTCGACCGCTATCTCACCTGATGGAAAGCGATGATGCGGTCGACGATGGAGCGCGCTTACCTAGAAGAAACCTATTCACTCTTGAATTAAAGATTCCCAAGTTGTAGCCATCAGAAAACACAGACTCCGGCAGAGAATTCCACTCTTTAGCTGTACGCAAAATGAAAGGGTTCCCAAAACGCTTTGTGCGTATAGGTGGGATGTCCACCATGTACCGGTGGCGCAACGCCGTACGTCTTATCAGACGTACTGCGTGATGATGGAATGGGCTAGGCGGAATTAGGCTATGCAATTCCGACGCACACTCCCCGAAATGTAACCGGTAGAAACCGACAGGCTAACAACTCGGCGTCGATGCTCAAGACTTTAAAGCCTCGAATCGACGAGTACATCATTGCCAATGATCCTCCTGGCTCACCTCTCAATAGTCTCAAGCGCATCAAGCTGGTATCGGGCAGATCCGTCCCAAAGATGAGAGCAGTACTCGAGTTAAGTATTAACAGCTGCTCGGTTCGATCTCCGAGGTTAAGCTACGCTTGCCGAGGTCGGTCTTTGGATGGGTGAACATCTTAACATATCAAGATTCCTCCGTGCTTCGAAATGTAAGTTAAGCCATTGGTTTCGGCTGTAGATCTTTGACAGTCTTTGCAGTTAGTCTGAAGCCAGAAAATCTGTTGGATACCATTTTTTATCGAGGACTATCATGTTCTAACAATTGCTAGGTTGTCGTGGTTAGGTAAGCAGTTGCTCAATTTAAAATATTGGTATATAGCTGCAGCTTTTGCAAAATATTGGTATCTAGCTGTAAAGTATTGATAGCTAGACTGGCGGCAGACTCCAAAAGTTTGGAAAAGACTAGGCAGATTGATTCACTGGTATATGGATTGACTATAGCCTTGAACAAGGCAGTGCCGTGTCGTTGAAAATCTAAAATTTCATCATTTTGGCATTTTTGAAGAGTTTTGCATAAGTTATTTTGAATATCTTTACTTAAGAAAAACTCCCTTGTGAATATCTTAATATTTCGTTGAAATACGCCTCGATTTAAAAAGTGTTCCAAGCGATAGCATAGTTTGTTACATACAAACTTTAATAGATATAAATATTTATGCCAAAATATTCACTATAAAATATACACATAATTACACATATGTATACGCTAATTAACATACTGATTTATAACAAATTAAACTAGTAGGAAATTGCTTTTTCATTATAACCAAAAGAATAAAAATATTTTTATTTTTAGGAGGAGGTAGTTTTTATCGTTATTTTCGAAAAGTGAATTTAAACACATAAAAGATTTTAAATTAACAACGAGAATAGGGTGCTCCAATTAACTATTTCTTGTAATACGTTGCTATGACATATGTAATTTCCAACAATCATACGAGTGAAGCCACTGACGAAACCTAGTGGCTTGATAATGAACGTAATCAAGCGGGTTCTTAAGCTACAATTAAATTAGATTAGGGTAATCAGGTGCACGCTTTGGAATTGATTTTACGAGTGCTCGTACAAACTGTTCATTGTTATTATGATGCGCATAACTTTGTTCTATATTGTGGTTTTTTGGGAAGTAAGTTAATTCAATTAAAAATGTTTATTTATTTAATCTTCATGCAGCCAAATGTACTAAGGCATTCTTAATGCTTTAGGCATTCTCTACCAGTCAACCTAGGGTGGTGGAGAGACAATATGGCAGGTGCATAAAAAAAAAGAAAATACTGTTTTGAAAACAAGTATTACAAAATTATAAATAAAGCTAAAATTATACATACATAAATATTACCAATACATACATATACATATATATACTAGAGTTACAGTGAAGGAGTTTTTGAGATGATTCTGCTATTGGTGTAGAAAGTAATTCTGCAACAAACGCAGCGCTGCCGCAACGACGAACACCCAAATAGGATACATTGGATTGTCAACCTAAGTACCTATACATAGGATTGTTAATTCAATGTATCCTATTTGGATGTTCGTCGTTGCGGCAGCGCTGGTTTTCTTAGAGAATAGCACCACAGAAGGATTAAACTCAAAATCTTCGGGTCCAATCTCAAATCCGTACTGCTGTATGGGTGCGAAACGTGGAAGGTCACAAAGGACATCTCACGTCAAATCCAACTTTTCGTCAAACGCATCGCACCGCCGTCCTTCGCATCTCGCCCGATCAACCGCCACATCGAGCACTCCAAGTGGAAATGGATCGGTCACACGCTTCGAAGGGATCCCAATCACATACCCAAGCGTTGGAGCGTTGGAGTGGTATCCTGAAGTAAAAAGCGTGGCCGTCCCCGTCAAACTTGGCGTGACGCGGAGTGAGCTGAAGCGTGAAGCCCAAGACCGTTCGCGATGGAGGATTACTGTGGACGACTTCAGCTCCAGCTAGGGGTTTAGAAAGTAAAGAATTATCAGTCACTTTGATTTACTATGAGTTGTATTAGAATCGCCGGTATAACATAATTTAAGGTTTATGCAGTTTTTGAAAGCAAATGTATAAAGTCAACCTTCTAGGTAAGCTTCGCTGAGTTAATCTATTCTATAATAACATTCTCAGCTATATTTTGCCAATAATTCCACATATTGTTCAGCTGTACGAGTATAAACACTTGAGATACAAAACTACACCAAATTAACATCACAATATCCACTAGAAATTAATTTGTGAATAATTAAAACCGCCACTTCACCTTCAACTTCACTCGAAAACATCCCGCCAAAAACCCCCTTCGGGAGCACTTATGTACCTACGTTGTCAAAGACAAAGCTAGATTAGGCCACGCCTACCGTTGGTCGTATTGATACAATTTTAAAGGTTAATTAAGGGTACCCCCCCCCCCCCCCGATTTAGGTTTAAGGTTAGCTGTTTGTTAAAAAAAAAATCTCAGCCACTCTCAGAAGATACGTCGATCGCAATGCGAAATTTTAGTTCTATGAAGTATTTGTTTGGGTTGGTTTTTCGCAGGTCAACCGATAACGTTGTCATCTGCTTAACCGTACCTACTGTAAAATGAATAAAAAGCCTTCAGACACTATTTATAAAGATACTAATAAAAAAAAAATTAAAAAAAATAAACGACTCATACCTCGGTTGGATATCTCAGTTTCATATCTCGCTTTCAGGCATCGTCGCTTGGGGGAAGACAGTAAGGGATGGAAAGGATGAACATTGTTTTAAGAAGTAGCCTTATCTTTAGGTACTACTTAAATGTGATGTATGCTTGACACACTCAATTTTTACCTGTGAAAACACTTTCTTAATCAATTGAAAGCTACAAGAGTTTACCTTTTACAAACAACCAAACAATTCTACCGCCTCGCAAACATGTAGTATTTTGAACTCGTATAAAATTCAATAATCTGGTTGGCATCGATGCCACTTTTCTGTAATTAAAATTGATGAACGAAATTTTAATATAATTAATTAAAATTGCATTCCGAATAATTGTATGCCGAGTTGAAAGGCGCTTGCCCAAGGTTTTATTGTGTCTGCACTTTTTGAATCAATAGCTTAGCAAACCATTTATTAATTTACATAACTACAAAATTGTCTTGTAATTTTCGCTAGTTCCAAGGGTTGGCTTTTATCTTCAATAAAGGTTAAGCGTTGCTATAGAGCGTGGTCATGCCACTAGTCTTTATAGTTTAGTAAGTTTTGCCTTTGTAGTGTTCTGGATTTAGGTTTACTGGACACACTTTTTGTTTTTTTTTTTCTATTTGTCTGTAAAATTCATTAAGTCAATGTCATGCATACCTGTTATTTGCATGGTTACTGAAAAGTTAATTTTAGATGTAAGTTTATTTAAATTGTAAGTGATAGTGCTGTCGGTTGTTTGTATAATAAATAAACAAATTACCGGATAGTGATGCGGAGTATTTTTTTGATAATTTTTATTGCAGAACATATTATACCTACCGGGTCTGGTCTGTATATATATGTATACATATAATAGGTCTTTACCAATAAAATTGCCGTTTTTCAAAACGGGTTGCTTTGAAGGGAAGAACTTTGGATCGGCTTGGAATTATAAGTTGAAATAAACTTTATAAATTAAAGGTACATTATTCTCTTTTTGAAATTAGGTACCTATTTATTGGTTTCTTTGTGTTGTATTTTCTGTAATATCGCAGTACTTAAAATTATTTTTGTATAAAATTTAATAAAATACCAATGGAAAATTCACATTAGTTGTAAGACTTCAAAGCAACCCGTTTTAAAAAAAAAACGACAATTTCATAATTGTCGTTTTTTTTTTATAACGTGTATAATACCTATTTTATAATATGAATGTATTAACGGGTAAAAATTTAGAATACTAAGTAGAAAATATCTCCGCGTCGCGTCGTCTATAAGTATTCCTGTTCATTTCAGTTAGAACTAAGATTTATGGAAACAAAACACGTTTGAACGTTGGCGACTTGGAGTAGGTAGTAAATACGTAAACGAATAGTACGGAAATGAGATCAAAAATTAATATATGCGGGCGTAAGTACATCTTCTTCAAATTTCCTAACGACAGTAAAAACCTTTGCAGGCGCCTTAAGTAGATAGAGGCGGGTATAATGAAAAGCTATTCATTTATTCATAACTCTCAAAGTCGTAACTTGTTTAAACGAGGAACAAAAAGCCGTTTGGTGGGTAAATGAAAACAATGGGAGCTAGTGGTTACGGTTGCAAATCAAATTACAACTTTTACATTACGGCTGGTTCCTAGATTCATTCAACACATAAACTTGTGAGGCCTTTTGCACTTAAAACTTCCTCCGGGGAAAACTGTGCGGTCACATTATATCGTTGAACGAATTGTTATTGTTTCTGAAGGGAACTTTAACCGCTGCGGATTAAATTCAGCCGAAGTGGCTCGTCGGCCTCCATTGTCATAAACTGCGGCGACATGTCATCTCAATGTGTCCTATATTTTTTTGTTAGACTATTCCAATTTACGTGTTTTATTCGTACGAAATAAAATTCCCGTTGGAGTCGTGAGCCGTGAGCTTTATTGTTATTTTTATTTGGTTTATAAAATTAATAATCCTTTGACGATAACCTATCTTGCCTTATTGGCACTAATATAATACAGACCTGCCTTATCATCTTACTTAAATTTCAATTGAGTCACATTATCTTTAATATATAGGTTTTTAACTACCGACCCGCACCAGCTTCGCACGGGTGCAATGGTGATATTAAAAATATTATGTATGTATTATACATATAAACCTTCCTCTTGAATTGCTCTATAGAACAAAATCGCATCTAAATCCGTTGCATAGTTTAAAGATCTAAGTATACATAGGGACAGTCAGCGGGAAGCGACTTGGTTTTATGCTATGTAGTGATACCTCGTGAACTTTGCAGCTGCATCACATTACAGCGATGTTTTTCAATCCAGCGCGCCAACTTGTAAGCTTCGACATAAATATTATTGTTAAAATAAACACACGTAGCTTAAATATCTACATGTAAATCGTATTAATCAAGGGGTTGTATTATGCCTGAAATTATATTGCACTCGATAGTGGGAAGCCAGGGCGAGTAGCTATCAATTAATTAATTTTGGTATTTTGTATAACGCGTTTATGATACAGGAATACGGTTCTGAGAAATTTCCTACCGTAATACGTTCATATATTGGTTCCAGGATAGTTTAATATTTCCAAGATTTTCATGTATAATTCTCATCAACAATTTTAACTTTACATTGTAATTATTGATATAGCAACCCCCAGTTAATACTACAAGGTATGACAATCTCGAGCAATGTGGTTGCATAGTTAATTGGATAACACGATTGTTTGCTTACATCGAGTTTAGGTACAATATAATCAACATTTGTATATGTTTATGTTTCTGAGCTTTAATCAGCCGCTACTTCACAATCAACGTGATCTATTTATACTTTAAAACTAAGTTCTGAAAGCGGCTTCGTCCGCGAGCGAGAAAATGATGAGGAGAGATTATACACTCGAGTTAAAAGTATCTTGTCTTTATCCAGGACATGGTGGCAAGTTTCACCTAAATCCGTTAACATTAAGATGTGAAAGGTAACAAACAGACATACAGACAGATGGCGGCGCATTGCAAACGGCCCCGACTTACGATGTAGAAATCCACCCATGCACGTTGCTTTGTGTAATTTATTTCATCACCATTGAAACATCTTTGAGGAAGTCCGTAGCTCCGTATCCGCATTTAAACGATTATTATTATTATTTGCTTTGCATGGTGAACGGTCCATCACTGTCTCAAGGTGTAAAGACCTGTGTTCAATCAGAGGCAACATTTTAGGCTGATTATGCTGTGTGTAAAATTGACACCTATCACACATAAAGTCGTAAGCAGTAAAGTTTTTCAGCAGAAGCGTTTTTGTAATTGTTAATTGTGTCAGTAATTTGTGAAAATCCTTTTAACCGATATACTAGCATTATGTAATCAATAATAAGTTAAAGATCACAATACCAGATGGCTATAAGTAATATAAGTTTACTCAAAAAATATATTTTACGACTTTATTCATTGGAGGTATCGTAATATAGGTAGCACCTAGGTACGCAGAATTGTTGTAGTGTTCGAGTTCGAGCATTTTACATTTGACTATTGATGATATTTCATAGTTTGAAACGAAATAGGTTATTTCATATAATTCAGAAGCCATTTGCATATCGTGCCAGTTTTCAACTATTAACCCAGCGGCATTTTCTCGTGTGACCTCCATCAGTTTATTGATATTTACTTACTAAAGTTTCCTATATACCTACATACAGGATGTTTCATTAACCTTTAAATGTGAATTAGGTAAAAGGTTTCCGAGTTTATTGATTCAGAAAAGGGGGTTGGGTATTTCTCAGGATTGGGGAAAAGATACCTGTTTGAGTACCACACCGCCTGTTTTAAGCGCGTTTCCACCAAATGTGTTTTTTCACCTAATTGAGATTCCTTACAAAAAAGCAAAAAACATTTTAAACAGAAAATCTGGCCCGGCGTTGCCACTTGCGAAGGATCTAGTTAATTAATTTAATGAGAGATTTGAGTCCTAACAATTTGCCAGGAGCTAGAAAAACAAGAACCTCGTTTCATTCCGAGAATCATTGAGAAATGTGAGGCCATTTTGATTGTCATATTTACTACTGCCAACTGTTTATTAGTTACTAACTGAATCAACATTATCGAGAAGTAAAATTATTAATTTGTCGGAGGTATAATATCTAGAAATACCTTTTTATATGGTGGGAAATCATTCAATGACTTCTCCCGCTCTTGGGCGGAGCGAGAGGGACTAAAACCCACTCCTGTTCCTTCTTTGATTTCGTTCCAGCGTCCCTGAGTACACTTTCGCACAACCCGTGGACGTGAACAATACGCGCCGTCGACGACTCGAGCTCGGTCCGGACAGTTGATCTAAAAGGTTATCGCTGAGTTAGGTTTTTGTTGAGTAAAGGCTATCGCTGAGTGAAGGGTAGCTTTGAATTAATTCCATCGTTGAGTGAAGGCTACCACTGAGGTAAGGCTATCGCTGTGTGAACGCTGCCGCTGAGAACAGGCTACTGCTGAGTACAAGCTAGCGCTGAGTGAAGGCCATTGTTGAGTGTCATAAGCTTTCTCCGGAAAAATGTTAGGTTTCTGTAATAGAGCACGTGAGCGAGGTCAATTAAAAAATTAGTTTAAGTTCATTGAACCCGAGATGCTTTTTGTTTCTTCTGTCAATATTAATTTCGTAAAACAACCAAAATGGAAAATTTCGGAGAATTACCGTAAAAAGTTTGATCCTTTCAATTATTCGATTCGGTTCCATGCTTTATTAATATGAAGCCTTATGGTATAATATAGATTTACTTCGGCACCACCCGTTCAACATAGTAAGCTCGAATTAAGTAAAACAACAAAGGTACCTATTTGTTTTTGTACTTAATACCTACACTCGGGATGTTCACCGGGCACCGTAATCGCTACTTACAACAACCTTAATAAGTATTTTGAACTCTTTGCTCTAACCCAAAATGGGCCAGTTCCCCCTAATTGTTACTTCGCTACTATTTACGTTTTGAATTTCACTGTGGTTATGTAAAGGCAAACTGTTAGGCATATCTCTTTATTTACTATACTGAGACTACATAATTATTTTCAATACGGCGTATCCTTGGTAACTAGCAAAAGTAAGTAGCTTAAAAAGTATCAAACACATTTAGATAGTCTGTGACGGATTTTTTCCAATCTATGTACGAATATAAAAAGACTCTCGCTAATTGAAAATCAAATATAATCACGTCCATTTACGAGTTTAATTCCATTTACGGAGCACAAAAAGACCAGCTGTATGAACTACATTTAGGAGGATGCCTTTAGAAGGATGGCGGTGCAAACGTCAGTCTTGTCGGACGGCTCGCCGCAAAGTAATAACAGTCTCTGCTAATGGATTGTGGTATTTAGGTAGCTGCCATCGTACATGTTCAGGCATTAGCCTTATTTTATCTATGACTTCGTGCACCTCTTACACAGTTTTGCGCTCCTGGTACTTTTGTGCTGGTATTTAGAAATTTTCTTTTAAACATTTCCTATATGTTTTCAGGTCTCTTGTTACATCGGCTGTGCTGTTAAAATATCTCAATTCCAACTTTTGTACATGTTCAATCTTCTATATATAAAAGCATTATACCACTCACTGATTAATCACGAAATCTCAGAAACTATAACAGATACAACTTAAAATTTGGTAGGTAGGTTCCTTTTTGGGTGTAGACATCTGTTGAGGACGGATTTTACGAAACTCTACCCCCAAGGAAGTAAAACGGGTGAAGTCGCTGGCAGAAGCTAGTATAAAAAAATAAAATTTAATAATAATAATTAAAAATATATTTTTAAGACTGGCCTTCCTACACATTTTTTTACGTTTAACGAATTTCTGCTCTTTGATGAATAACTTTTGAAACCGTCTCTGTAAATAGAATTCTGTAAATACAATATTCGGCGTTATAGAAACGACTTGAAAGCATTCGAGCTTGTGTCATTGTGCTATTAATGACTTGTGTGGGTGTCCAATACACACTAATATTATAAACGTGAAAATGAGCAGCTATTTCAGTTTCCTCGTTTGTTTGGCACTTTTTCTAAGGCGAATCTATTAAAATGACCCACTTCTTTTTTACATCAATGCATTTTGTATTATTTGTATATTTAATATGATAAGTTTTCTAAATCTTTTAAACAACAAAGCTCACAGATTTCAATATGGCTTAAACACTGTGAATATAGAAAATTTTAACTAAGTTTATAGCCTAATTTGTCGCAGTAACGGCCTACCTTTTTCACAAACTTAAAATTTTTATTAGGTACATTAATTTAAAAAGACAAGTGAATAACTAATTGGATACGGCCTGAAAAGTAAAAAAGCCTTAAAATACATTAAGATCTAGGTGACTGGGATAGACTAAATTTTAAAATTCTCATTGAATTAGGTTTTCCAATGAAACGGTTGCGAGTTCTTGACTCACGACACAATACAACAGTGACAAAGAACCCCTAACGACCCCGAATTTATCGTGAACTTTCCACTAATACCGTCATTAAACAACCCTTTGTTTTCTTCTTTGATAAAAACGCCTCGAAGCACCTCGGAGTTCGTAATTTTTATCTTTCCCTGCTTGAATAGTCACCTTAGGAACAAAAGCAAATACTTTTGTGACAATGACAACAGCTGTCTCCATTGTCTTCAATGTGCCTATATTTATTAATTTAAAAGTTCAGATTTCAACGAGTTTCGAGTTTGTTTTGTCAATAATTTGATAAAAGTAATTAACATTATGATGATAAGTGTCGAGGGAAATTGTTTTAGAGGTATGCTACTTTGTTCTTTCCATAGAGAAAATGCTTTTATGCTTGTTTGCTTGCATGCTTTGTGCTTTTATACATTTTGTACGGAATAAATAGGTAAGTAAATTATTTACGTATATTTATTTAAAAACAACTACTTTTCTATTTTTAGTTGTTTTCGTGAGTACGTAGATAAGCAGAGGAGGAAAGAATTGTAAAAATATTCAGTCATTTTAGTTTTCATATCCAACCGTCCTACCAATTAGTGAAACATTTTTCTGTTTAAGGAAAAGCAGAAATAATATCCTTAACAGTTGTATTTCACTTTTCATAGTTCGCATGAAAACATCTTGAAACGGAATTCATATTAAATTTAAGTTGGGTGTTTCTATATACCAGGGACAATCTACATTTATTTTTATTATTAATCTTAGGCTTGTATTTGATCACTATCTTACCTGACGTTAAGCAATAATACGGTCGACAAGGGAGTACATACTTGACTTAAAGACCCCAGGTTGTAGCTATCAGAAAATACAAATTCTAACAGCTTCGACTCCTTAGCTGTATCTATATATATAAAAGAAAGTCGTGTTAGTTACACTATTTATAACTCGAGAACGGCTAAAACGATTTGGCTGTTGCCAAAACGTTTTATGCATACGGGTGGGATGTCCACCATGTTCCAGTGGCTCATCAACATACGTCAAGTGGTCTGATGATAGAACAGTGTACTTACGACGCATATATCGAAATGTAACCAATTGAAAAAAACCAACAGTCTAGCAACTCGGCGTCGATGCTAAAGACTTTGGAGATTTGACTCGGCGAATGCATCATTGCCGATTGTTTCTTAATTGACTCAAGCCCATCAGGTATCTGTTAGATCCGTCACAAAGATGAAATCAGTACTCCATACATAACCGTAATTGCGCTTGATAAAGTTTGAGCAGCTTTTCAGGTGTGAAGTATCGTCTCACCTTTCACTTTGCTAGGCTTACCAACTTTTTGGCAGCCAGCTGAGCCTTTACTTCGACGTATGACCTAAAATTGAGAGTAGATCCTTTGTTCTTTATTATACACGAAACAATTTAAATTAGGACAGTTTATGTATACAGAAGAGCTTAAACGTTACAGCAAGACTAAGATACTCGGTTAGGTATTATTCGGTTACACACCACAGAAACATTTTTATGACCCCAGGGTTTTTTTTCTTTTGGCTTCAAACGATTTTTGCATTTAGCCAGTGTCGAGTTTATAATAGTACATTATGATATAAGTTTGTAATGTAGGAGGTTACCGTCGAGGCAGTATTAAGACCCGAGCCTTGGCGAGGGTCTTAAGAGGGCCAAGAACGGTAACCACTGATTACTCACGTGTATCATACGACGTTTTTCAATACACTTGTGAAGAAAAATAATTTAGCTAACTAATATTACAACGGTAAAACTAGTAATTTTTTTCATAACATTGCAGTAAACAATTAAATCTGTTGCCTATGAGCACGCGCTAGGCTATGGCTATATGGTCTTTTGATCATAATGCCTTGTCGGCGTTTGTTTTCTTGTGTGAAAAGTTTTTACTAGTGACAATAGAATATGGATGTAACATTTTATAATGTAGTATTTGGTTTTATTTAATATGTTGTTTTATTGAATATACATTTAAAGAAAATATATATACTAAAAGGATCAAAATTACTTTAATTTCGGAAGTCGGTGTTTTTCAGTATAGTTTGATTCTTATTTAATACCGACTTCCGAAATGAAAGTTATTTTGATCCTTTGCTAATAAAGGAGACGGCACCTCCATTCTACCGAGATCATTTAACTGGTGTAGTTACAAAACAAGACCAGTTAAATATCACAATATCCATTAGAGATCAATTTGCAAATTATTAAATCAGTCACTAAAATAAACTTGAAAAACCTGCCAAAAATACCTTTTAAGTTCTTAATATTAACGTTGCATGCTTTCAATTCCTTCCACTGTAGTTTAATTAGAAGCCATGAAATCAACGCCAGTTTGTGTGAAGTTTCGTACGAGAAAATTACATTATACTGTGAGTAAAATCCGTCGGCTTTCGTACCCAGCAGGGTGCATACAATTGAATTATTTAAGGTATTATGACGTTAAATTGCCCGGTAGAAGCGAGTCTACGGTAATCAGGTAAGAAAGCGGCGGGCGGCCTGTTTGGGGCAACCCTAAGATAACCCTTATAATGCGCGCGGCAATTATTAAAGTGGCTCATGTTAACTTGTTTTAGCTAACGAGTGTCGTGTAAACATGTAAAGTCGAAAGAAAGACGCTTTCAGTTCATGAATGTGAATAGTGTTTACACAGAGGTAAATGAAGTGAAAAAAAGATTTTTTTTTCTGTTGTCAGGCCACATTCTACTCATTTTGAACTTTTTGAACCACTGGAAATCCACAAATATAAACAGAAAAGAACATCAAGAAAAAATATTTGATAAAAATTGACTTTGTGGCCAACCGCCGGGCAAAAAATCAAAATCAGTTTGCTGGATAAAAAAAAAATCGCGAATCTGACCCTAATTTACAATTTCTTAGTTTAGTTTTTATGTAAATAGGTTTAGTATAATTTTATTATAATACTTAGTAAATATTTAAGTTTCTTTTGTTTCTGCAATAAATGTTACGAATTTATGATTTCAAACGTATACATTTACGAGATTACTTCACGGCGATGTTTAAAAGTTACATAAAATAATGAAGCTTGTTTTTAAAAGGGTCCGGCAAAAACAAAAATTTTAATAGTCATTATATTTTTTTAATAAAAATTAAACTGCTGTTACGGGGCCGCGAAGTTGACGAAGGCCCGGGCGGAGTTCATACAATAATACTCTGTGACTACATAACTTCTATCGTTTGGGGTGGAGCGACAAGGTGTGTCAGACTTTTACTGACTAAAACTATACCTGTGTTTCTATAGTTGACCTTTGCGTTCTAGAGCTGTAGTAACTCCTTCGAACAATTTCGCAACCCTGACAGAAGCCTGCCTACATTTAGTTTTGTATACCTACAGATGATACCTAGGGACGCTATTTATTTATGAACAGCATACCAAGTTTGTTCGTAGTCAATACATGCATATTTAAATTGGTGAACGAAGTAATCATTTATTTTTATTTCTCATATCAAATGACTTTTCTCTGGAGTATTTCATAAGTTGCGTTGGGCTCTTTATCCCTACTTCATATGAAAATATAAAGTATTAAGAGAGTACGTAATAAACTTTATAGGATGTTTCTCATGAGAATATGTCAGACATTATTCCGAGGGTACTCCCGACGGTCAGAACTTCATGCTTAACTCTTCAAACTCATTGATAGGCACTTTGCCTCTAATTTTACTGTAAACAACTGTCAGGCACAAGTGTTCAACTATATAACTATTGTTATGAGTATTTCTCAAAATAAATGTACGTAACGAAATGGTAGTAACGAAATATTGTTACGAAATAGTCCTTAGATGTAACTAAATAGTAACCATAAGGCTGGTTACACATTGGCGAAATATTGTGAATGCTCTTCATTTATTCAATACGAAATATTTGTAAGTATGTACCCAAATACTTAAGGGGTTAGAAATAAAATAAGGGAGTAATCATTCATACTATTTTAATCAAATTATTTTTTTTTCCCAATCTTTTAAAAATGAAAACCTGACGTTATTTTAAACATAAAAAAACTTAATTAGAATCACTATCCATTAGCGCTTTATAAATTTCTTCCTTATCTTTGTAATAATTGAATTCTTTCCGAAACACATTTGGTTTGACAATCCGTTTTTTAATCTTTGGATCACATCGCTTTGGCGCGTGAAGATAATTATTAAGCGATAGAGGTTTAAGTCCTTTATAAACCACTTTCTTTTTTGTGTGTATATTTTCCAGTATTTCGTCGTTAAGAATAGTCAGTCCACATGTTTCGCCTTTGACTTTGTGAGTGCCTTCAATTGGTACATTTTCATTATTTTCATATTCAGTGTTATTTTTTGTTGCATTATTATTTTGTATTATAACATCTACATTGTCCAAATCATTGAAATTAAACTCCGGTTCATTAAATGACATTGCATCACTCATATATTTTTCATCCGTAGTTACAGCTTCGTCACTTATTAAATCCTCGAGAATTATTGGCTTTGTATTGATATCAGTTGTTGATCCTTCTTCCTCATGACTTTTTATTTCTTTACTTGGTTTGTCTGTTTCACCTTTTTGTTTTAATACATTCATTATATCAATTGGATATTTGTCTTCTTCCATATCTTTTTGTTGCTTTGCTGTTTTCTTCCCTGTTCCTTTTCCTTTATTCTTAAAGTTTTCTTTGCCTTGTTGTGTTTCGTCTGCCTTGAGGCATTTTACTTCAGTATCATAGAAAGCATGGTTTGCAGACATAAATCTTGACGAAGATAACAATGTTACTTGTTCTGGGGGTTGCCGTTTAACATTTTCCTCCTTTGATGTGTCCTGAAAATTAAAAACATGACATCAAAGTGTATTTAAAAATATATTTTTTTTATGATTGATTTTGAAAGGTATTTATTAGTTTTTTATTTGTGTTTGACCCTAAAATACGTCAAAAATCATAAATAAATCTCTTTTATATTTGCTCTCAAATGGACATTCACCTCTAAGTCTTGATCACTCTCTCTGTCATCTATCCTGGGTAAATCATTGTCCTCACTCCAAAAATCCGCATCTATCAGATCTGAATCACTATGATAACTTATACTGACATCACTCTCCGTCGTAGCAGAACTATTTATTCTTTTGAATCTTTTCGCTGCTGGTTTTTGTTTTTTCAAGGCTTGCGGTTTGTTACTGCATGATGCTTTTGGTTCTGATAGGGTGTTGGATAGAAGTTCATGTTCTTTAGTGTAGTAGCAATCACAGCAGATGTTTTTCTGGCAATCAAAGCAGCTCAGCAATTTATATTTAATTGTCGTGTTGCCATCCGTTACAATCTGATGCAGCTTCATTGTTCCTTTTATGGGAATAATATTTTCAGGGATATTTTTGGTCATCTTCTGAATGTCGTTTTCATTAACATAAAACATTTTTACTTTACTGTTAACCATTAAATAGTCATATGCTTCTTTTGCGTTGGTTATGTCATTGCCATGTGAAATATGATTGTCAAGTTGGCGCTTTAATGCCCCACCAACCCCGTCAGCTGGCCCTTTGCCGTGAGAGGCTTCAAAAAAATTCCAAGTTGCATATTCAAATCCGTATTCTTTTATATTATGTTGGAACAAGAAAAAATTATGTTTTTGGCGGTACTGAGTTGTAGGGCTATCAGAAAATATATGAATCTTTTTAATGGTAAAGTGTTGGCACAGTTTCATTATTGGATCCAAATGGGCCTAGATTGCTCCAGGACCATGTTCATTATTTGAGGATATGGAGCATATCGATTGGGGTTTCACATTTTTTCTGTAAAGGACGCAAGTGTGCAATGTGACTTGATTTCTAGACCCTCCGAAGTGTATCGCCTGAATTTCTTCAGACTGCTTGCACGAAAAGTTTTCTGAAAAATCGCAAATCAATGCAGCTTCGTCTTCATCAAGGTTTTCAATACACTTTTTCCACGCCAAGTACTGATGTTGAACATTGTAGTAGTGAGTTTTAAATTTTTGAACATCATTTTGAAATTCTTTTATCAATGCATTCACTGTCCCTTTCACTACCTGTTTTGAATACTTTTTCGTCTGTTTTTCTACGCATTTCTTTTTGTCAATTTTAATATAAGTGTGTGTGCCTATTTTCCATTGAAGCCACTCCACAGGGCTGTCTTCATTTATTGTCAAATCAACAGCTAGTTTCTTATTTTTGCATTCAGAACACTCAGAGTACATGCATTTAAAACATTTACTGCAAGTGACATTTTTCATAAGTTCGTCAATGTCAGATGTCTGAAGCAAACCTAGATTCTTCAACGATATTGCCTTGAAAGATAAATTACTATGCTTTATGCAAGCACAAGTATTCCTATCTTGAAGTCTTGGTTTCACAACGGAGAACGGTCGAAAACGATAAAAAGTTTGCAAAGACGCTTTACCACCCTCTAACCTGTATTTTCTATAGAGCTTGTATATTGGTTCCATTAAATATCTCTTTTGCACTTTTTCTTTGTTTCTCGTTATGCACTCGTTTTTTCCCGCACTAGGTCTACTTACATCTTCTCTTTCAAAGAAATCTTGTATATCTTTCATGAATTTCTTTTTCATTTCGTTTATTGATTTCGTCTTTCTTATTCTTCCTTTCAGACCAAGAACATTAGAAATAGCTGTTTTTAATTTGTATTTATTTGCAATATCGTTGGTAGCAACTTTTTTTAGTACTTTCTTCTCTTTGGTATCTGCTTTATTAAACTCTGTTTTTAAAGAATCTGTAATTGTGTTAAGCAAAATTAACTTCTTTTTTACCTTTTCTTTTTCCGTCACGGACACATTTGGTAAAGTTTCTTCTAAAAAACTATTCGATTTTGTTAACGGTGTGTCATCACACTGACGAGTTTCAATGGAAATAGCATCATTATCAGGCCTAATTTGTTGGGGTAGTCGTTTTTTCAGAATTTCCACTCGCTTTTTCATCCGATTGCAGGCCTGTCTTAAATTTTTATTTCGTCGTTTTAATTGAGTATTTTCTTCAGTAAGCTTTTGTAGTCTCTCCTTTAGGATATTTGTATTATTTTTAGCATTTTTTCTTACTTCCAATGTGTTGTTTTGTTTTGTCGTAGAGTAGGCCTTTTTTTTTCTTTCAGCTCTTATAGCATTGGCTTGTCTCCACTTTGCTCGTAGCTCTTGTTTTTCTTCTTCTGTAAGAATTTCTTTTTTCTTTTTGATATTTTCTTTAACTTTTTCCAAATGTTTGACACGGATTTCCTCATATTTATTTGGTTTATCCTTTTTGAGTCGTTCTCTGTAAGCTTTTTGCCTTTCGGCATTGGTTTTTGGCGGCATTCCTTAAAAAACAAAAGAAGTAATGCAGTTGTAAGTAATAACCAATTTGATAAGTCAAACCAACAAGTATAGTGGGCATCTCTACAGAAGTGTCATTAGCAAGAGTTAAGTATTTGTAACAATCGGTATAATTCTATTCTCAAGCGAATTGAAACAAAGCCGCGAGGTTTTTTAACCGACGAAAAGGAGGAAGTTCTCAATAGAACTTCATGTAAGTAATATCAGGGGTAAAAAGTTGTTAAATCACATAAAAACGTAATTTAAATTATTTCATTATTTTTTGCTGGTGGCACTTCTATATAGCAGATAATATCCAATCCTTTAGTTATTGACGCTCTATATATTTTTTTTTCATAAATTAAGTAGTGAATATTACTATGCTTAGTCAGGTTATAACAGTATACACTCAGCTTTATGTTGTACTTTTTCGTTACGTAACGAAATTCGTAAAAAACGTTACGAAATATTAGACAAATTGAGGTCAGAAAAAATATATTTATTGATAAAAGCTGTTACAGCAAATATAAAAGCTTATTAAATATTCGTACAACACGTATTACAAAAAATGGGTAAATGAAGACTTACCGTTCTATGAAAAATCGCTGATTTTACTTCCTGTCTCGAAAAAGTAACCCCACAAAACACACACGTTCTCACTGATTTTCACGATAGATGTAATGGCGGAGACGTCAAACCAATAGCCAATCAGAGTGAAGCTAGTGTTGTCCGTGTAAAAAAATTACGGAATCGTTCAGAAATCATGGGAAAGTAGAAATAAATCGTAACTAAAGAGTAATAACTAAATAGTAAATGAGAGCGACTCATTTTGTTTTTTTGCTTTAAATTGCCAATTCACTATGACACCCCATAGAAAATCAATTTGATACAGAAACTGCGATTACTGTAGAACGATGATACAAAGAAATTTACAATAATTTAGTTACGTATCGCATTTTATGAAACAAAAACACATGAAAAAGGTAGAGTGGCAAACAGGTTTTTGTATGAAAGGTAAAAAAAGCTATTTTTAAAATATCGAAATATTTGATAATAAGTATGATTATAGCTATAATTCTTCGTTATCTTAAAGATTAATATTCATCCTACAAAATTGAGTGTGTGTTTTTTTTGTGTGATGATTTATAAATATAAAACTTTTGAACTGTTTCAAAGCACACTTTTTTTTTCAAAGATGTACATGTATTTTGAGAAATACTCTTATATAGTGTTATAATAAACGACGATGTAGAATAAAAAAGTCAATAAAAAACAGTTTTAAGATCACGTAATCCTCAATAATCGGCTGTTTGATTATAATCCTGATCTTTTATCGGAAATCTGTTTCAGAGTATCTATTTATCTTCGATTGGCTGACTGGTAACATTCAACGACTAAAAAATATGAATTAATGGCCGAGACAATTCTTTTTATTTTTATTGCACGTTATGATACTTCGTCCATGTTGTTGTTGGAGTTATTGAAAATGGATCACTGCCTGAGGTTCGTTTTTAGGATTCCATGTTCACCAAAAAATGTAGTTGAATTGGTATAAAAACGAAGCTTGCGATTTAACTGACGAAGTTTAGATGAAAAACATTTCCCATAAAAATCATGAGTCGATGAAAAACGTGTTTTTTTTATACAAATCTATTTCAACTCAATAGAAATTTGTAGATTGAAAGTTTTTAGTTTTAGTTGTGTTCTAGTTTACGGGATGCCTGACTAAGTTCAGTAGAGATAAAAAGCGGATAAAAACTGAAATCTAAAAGCTAAAAAATATATTCCAACGTGCCACACATGGCACACGCTCAGTAGTTTTCCTATCCATGAGTAAGGGTATTGTTCGATTCCAGGAATTTTCTTACAGCTTATCAATTAGTACTCGATGGAGTTCGAAGATAAGACCTAAAGATCGCCAGGCATATCACCTAATCCACTTGCAATAAAACCGGGATCCAGACAAACCTGTGGCCCCCTTACATTCAGGTTGATTGTATACAAAGTCGGTTTAATTTAGTGAAGCACCGAGCTAACCTAGTTACCCCAGCATAAGTGCAGTTAATTTTCGAGATTAGCATTTGTGTGAGACAATTAGTCGTGAGTAAACTTTAAATAGAGCTTTTGAATAGACTTATTGCCTTGCTTGGGCGCTAAGCTGTAGACCGACTAAAAACTGGGGGCAAAAACTTAAGCTGGTAAGTACACTTCTATTGAACGGAGTGAAGCGTTGCAATTACGTTAGTCCTCTCCGGTAGTTTCGCCCCGACGGGCACAAAGACTCGCCCTTGCTTTCATTTTCAATCATCATTTTGTCGAGATTTCTTGCTTATTGCATTCATTGTACGGAAGTCTTAATATCGTGCTCGTCAATGAAGTACATCACAATGGTTCACTTTATTTATAAAGCAGTTACTATCGTTTATTTACTACGTTTTTTTTTTATGGTAGGTAAAATCATCAAATGACAAATCCCGCCCTTGGGTAGGGCGGGAGATAGTGTCAGACTCTTACTGAATAAAAACCTACCCTGTCCCATTCATTGCCTGCGATACGAGGCTCCGGGGTTCATTTTCGCCTAACCCTTGGCCCCAGACTATTATTACGTGGCTTTTGTTCTTATTTAACAGGTTCTTATTCTATGTTTAAGGAGTCCATGTTTTCATTATAACCATTTTCTTTAGTTTTCTACTATTACTCTCATTGTTCTGAGTTCTGTTTTGCGATTCATTACTATTATTGTTCTTCGATGGCTACTACAAAATAAATGTTCCCGTGGGATATCATATCTACTCTATACCACAAACTGTGCATTAGTTTAGCGTTATATAAAACGTTTATTGGTAACATTTTCTCGTTACGTTGTCACTCAAATGTTCCGTTTAGGGATGTATATTAACTACATAATTGGTTTACAATTTATTCGCGGGTTTCGTCTACAATTTGAATGGCTCCTCTTGGGGGAAACAGCGTCGGGAAGAAATTGCAACTCTATTTACAATCTATGCCTTTTTGTATTCCATTCACGAACACGGTTCCGCAAATACTGCAATGTGAGAGGAGTTTTGTCGCAACGAAATCTGACTATACTGACTAGGCATTAGGTGCTTGCGTGCACTACGTACGAGCAACATTTATGTTTCGCCTTAGACATTTTTGTAATGAGTCTCGTCAAGTATCTGAACGATAAGTTTTTACAGTGATCATACCTGCATATTTGTACGATGGACAGCAACAAGATAGTAAAAGTCTATAAAATATTCCTGAAAAATATTTAACAGAAGGGTAGGTAGATGCAATCACTCGCTGTGACGATGTGCACACAGTGTGGTGCACTTTGTTTTGGGTAACAATTTTTATGTAACTACCCGCTATTTCTACTGCTTCTCCTACTAGTTTGTTGTAATAACTTACCTACTATGCAAATCGGTTTAATTTATATTCTACTTAAGTATTAATATGGTATTTTCTCAGTAAGTAATTCTAAATCTTTTGAGAAATATAAATATCTGAAACCATAATCATATCTGCTCAGTTGTAGTTCGTTAAAGGCATGATGCGTCATATAACAACTCCCAATAGCAGCGTGTAACACTGTACCTTTGTCTTTGAATTCCTCGTATAGATACAGGCACTAACTAGGCTTTGAAATATTACCGTGAACAGATTCGCTCCGTCGAGCCCGCCACTACCTCGACCCATCTGTCTCCCCACTACTCCCAACGTATGCAAGTGTCGGCGTGACGCTAACGGCACTTGAGAGACAGATCGTTGCTCATTTACAAAATATTAGCTCCGCCTTAATTGGCTAACTTTCCACGAATTGTCTTACGTAACTAGCAATTAGCTAGCTCTAGTTAGTTTATCTCTTAGTAATAAGGATTTATGTACATTTGTATAACTTTCCGTAGAGTAGGTAGGGACATTATTAAATTATTTATAACGCACAATGTTGACCAATTTGTTAGATAATCCATTTCTACAATAGTAATACATATTTAATTAAATGTCTCCGTACCTACATAAAGTTCAGTGCAAACAAGTGACCTACATATTTATTTGGGTTAGTAAGAGCGGAAAGTTTGCAACCTCTACCAAGATTCTAATTACATTGGCAATCCTTAATGTAGGTATTAAACGTAGGAAGATTTAGTTTAATACGAAAGTCTTAAAAGTACAAGCAGATAAATAAGGTCTCTTGTTGACCGGCGTTAATGAAACGCAAACAATCCCTGAGTAAATTCTGCGATGCAAACCCGCTACAAGTTGTTGTATTCGTGTACCGAACACACCACTCTTTGATGTGCTTCTTTTGTACAGTTTCAATGCAGAATTAGAAGTGAATGAATTAATTACTTAGCTCTGCATTTTGCAGACGTGGCGTGTTTACTTTTTTCCTTATAGGGATTGTTAGGTTTTTGTCCAAATGATTTTGTTCGATCGTATTGGATCGTATTATCTTTGTAAACTGTCTAGTTCCTGCCTGCGGTTTTGCCCGTGCAAAACTGGGTTTCTACAAACAAACTTTTGACCCCTGTTTCATACCCTTAGGAGCTGAATTTTGAAGAATGTCTTCTAAATGAACACTAAGAAGGAATTTTTCAAAATTCAGTAGCAGGCGAATGCTTACGTAACACAAAGAACCCTGGTGCAAAATTTCACGCTTTTAGTCCCACTAGTTTCGGCGCGTTGTTATGCGAGTCATTTTCTTCATTTATACATATATAGACATTCAGGTAGAAAATTCGCCTACCGTCAAAGTTAGTAACCATCAGTTAGCAAGCATTTAAACCGTGCAGTTGGAATGACGTAAGCGGTTACATTGTTAGTGGTTGTCGGCATAACACAACACAACACAAATTCGTTTCTGCAATCACGGACGTGGACGTTCGAAATCTGATTTACCGCTGATTTGTGGTCAGGTGCGGCCGCGCTCATGTACCTACCGAGCGCACTGTCTACCCACACCTATGTGCCCATAGGTAGTAGGTGCCTACACTTCGCAAACCAAGTTATGTCCCGAAAATAACTCATATCACCTGTCATTCTGCCTGAAATATCGTTGCGGAACGATTTTATCACTCTCGATGGTGTATCCTTTATTGTTGAATGCATTACAAAGTTTGTCCCTTAAAACCCTGAAAATTGTCAGGCTTCGTTTAACGACTTTCACATTCTCTCGTTAGAATTTCGATGATAAAAATAACAGGCTCGAGAATATTTGGTTTCAAAGCCATGTATAGGTGTTCGATTTTATTTTTTTCAAAATTTTTCGCTATCTTCATATTACGTGTGCTTGTTAGTAAATAAAATGTCATGTCAACCGATGACAGAGTTAAAAATAATATAGTTTTTTTTATGGTAGGTAACATCATCCAATGACAGATCCCGCCCTTGGGCGGAGCGGGACATAGTGTCAGACTCTTACTGACTAAAAATAATACAGTTATTATAATAAGTTTGGAAATTAGTAAAACACAAAATCAACGAATTTTCACCTTATTTTAGACTCATGTTCGTCGATCCAACGTAAACATAACAGCTATTTGTTCCTATATTATCTCTAAAAAAAGTATACCTTGAAACCATCAGTTTTACTTAGTTTTTTAAATCAGCCAGTCGTATATATTAGGTTCTTTCATTTTGGACTAACGATGCCACAGGTTTCCTCACAGACGAAGAAAAACGCCTTAAGCCAATTATTCTGAAAAGGCTGATAGAACTGTTAAATTAAATTTTGCAGAGATACGAAGCCAGGAAGAGACAGACAAGTCTCTAGACTTTTAATATTCTTCATTTTGCGTCGAGGAGTAAAAACAGAATCGTCTATAAAATGCTACAAATTGAGAAAAAAGAGGTAAGTTAGTAGTTGGCAAGTCGGATAAAGTTACTTGCACTAGTCCGGATTGTGTTATGGACAGAAATGAGAACGTCGAAGTTGGGAGGAATCTCGGCAAACTGTCAAACCTGCTTCATTCTCGACGACCGCCTACTTATTTATGTCTAAATTTGCCGACGGGAGAGACAGATACCGATGCAATACATATTACGGACTTTTAAGGACTTTTCAGTCACATCGAACAACTTTACTCGTAAATCATAGAGTACTTTGTATTGTGGAACTTTACCTAAATGTTACTTTAACATGCGTACTTAAATGTTCTCAAACTGTGATGAATAATAAAGTCACATTTTGTAAAACGAAAAAATCACTTTGACAATAAATTGTAGAGGAATCTTTGTCCAACGGTGAACTGAGGTGAAAATAATGATCGAACTTGGAAAACATTTACGCGAAAGATATTAAGGAACGATTATTGGATATTGCGCAAAACTTTCTTTGTTCGAGTCATGATAATATTCGAGGGAATTATTATGAACAGACTTTTATTGTACTCCGATCGATGAATGAGTATTCCTTACAGATGTTCTTTTCTATTGGGGAAGAAATTGTTTTAAACTCTTAGAAGTGGGACACGTGTAGTGCTTTAGCAAGTACCACGGGAATATCGTAGCGGAGGATTCGAGTTCCCCGTCAAACTGGAGCCGGTACACAACAAAGCCATTACCAGTAGACGCGGAGCCCAATCTTATTTTCTAAGTTTAGGAATCGAAAACTTGTTCAGAAATGTCGAGGTATGGGGAAGGAACAACCCAACACGTCTGCGAATTATTGCTAATGCTATTTCAAATAATAATTTTATCTCATTGAATTAATTTTACGTGTACCTAGTTCGTTTGGAGCCTCCAGCATAAACCGCATGTTTATAGTAGCTTTTTGTTTGAACGCTTTTTGGATAGGATCCAAGTTTTAAATATTTATTTTAATTCCGTCATGTTTCGTTTATTAAAACAATCATTTTTGTACATAGGCGTACCTATCAACATATTTTTATGTTTCTGCATAAAAACGGTTTAACATTCGATCGTTGTTATCCCTGTAGGTAAAAGAGTTTAAAGGCCTTATAGGGTCACGTCCAGCATTTTGATTGCTATCACAAATGTATTGGCAATGGCTGCCGAATCTGATTTGTTCGTGATTTGCGGCCGCTTGTGACTCGCGCGCAAACATTCGCGTCTATTGCCGTACACCACAGTACACCTTACAATATCATTATAAGCAACAATAGGAATCGTTTTTTAATTAGGAGACGAAATCTGCAAGACTAATAAGGAAATGTAAAGATGGGTATTGTACATCTGCAGAATGTCTATAGGTTTTTAATACCATATGTAAGGAACTAATTATATTCTTGAGGCAGGCCTACTCGGGCAAACATTGGGATTCGTTGCTCTCAGGAAATTAAACAAAGTTTCAAACGAACGAATCAATTAATTGATCAGAGATTAAACGATTAAGACAATTCGATTTAAATGAAATTTATATACAACATTTTAGTTTAGTTTTAGTATATGCGAAACCCGAAACACATGTCTAGTATTTTTATATAAGGAATCTATGTATAAAGTTTCACAACTGTACCATAAAAAATCACAAAGTTAAAAGCTTGGTATGTTACCTGGTCGTCCGCACAAATACGTGGTAACTGGGCTATCCGGGTGACTGAGGGGTTATTTTGTCTCTGCACCCAGCCATATGAGTAGAGAGGCACCTCTCTACTCATGTGACCCAGCTGTGCGCTGGCTACTAATGCCCGCCTGTTTTGTACTTTTGACCTTCTTTTATTAAATATATGTTTTGCAAAAAATATAACATTCTGTAAAAATTATTGGGATCGATTCAGTTATTGATTTTGAACAAACTATATTCAAGTTTCGCATATACTAAAAATAATGTAAAATCAGTGTCTTCTTTACGATTTCAGCGGGTAGTTCACTTAGATTGATGTTCTGCTTATGACTCTCAACTCAACGCTGAGTAAAGGCCTAGCTACATGATTACGAAAAGTTGTTGCCTCGTGCAGATATTCGGTGCCGAACAGTCTTGAGCGGATGTACGGTGCGGTGTCGGGTCATGTAATTGCACGACAAGGCAACGTCGCTGAACCCTTTGGTTCACGACTGATTGCGAAACATTTGGCGACGAGCGCCTGAACAACACGGTGACGTGGCATGGCACGTTATCGACACTGTATCGCGTATGCCGCGGTGGCCCTTTGACGCCGGGCCCTGGTTCAAGCCATGATCGGGAGCGAGGGGAAATGTGTGGCAGTCTCCTTATTTGCAAAGCAGTAATACCAGCTATCGTAGGCGCGAGCTTGCAGACAGCGAGCAATGGATAGCTCGCCGTCCGGTTGACTGTTAACCGTCCGGATCGATCTCGGATCGTCGACGGCGCGTAGTGCCTCACGTGCATATCAAAGAGGTTTCAATCTTAAAATACCGAGATTCTCCCGTGTCTAGGAAAGAATTTTAAGCCGTTGGTCCTGGTTGTCATTTGTATTTCTTTGACAGTCGTTAAGTATACTTTAGAACTACCTACTTTTTGCTAATTTAATACAAGTAACACATTACAGATGATGCAATTAAGGCTGGGCAGATAGTCTTCTTCTTCTTCTTTTCGAATCGATGGCAAACTCGCTAAACAGTTGTGGCCCAGTAGGTGGCTACGTTAACTGCAGTATCGGTGGCACTCATTAAATCCTCCATAGTGCAGGTGTATAGGCAGTTAGGGCACTCCAACATGGCAGATAGTCAACGCAGACAGAGATTATAGAGGCGGAGCTATACGAGGGTTACAGGGTGGCGAAGCGCACCCTCCGAGCGGAGATTAAGCGGGCCAAACTGGAGGCCCGCAACGTCTGGCTGGGGTCTCTGAATGCAGACCCGTGGGGACGCCCATACAAGATGGTGCGGGAGAAACTCCGCCCATGGGCTCCCCCGCTGCCTAAGAGTCTCCGGCCCGAGCTCGTGGAGGGTGTAGTCGGCACACTGTTCCCTACGCGGGGGGTACACTCCCCCCCGCCCATGGCTCCACCACCACCAGCAGTACCTGACGCGGACCACGACGACGACGATGTTCCAGAGGTGACCGAGGTAGAGATGAGAGTGGCGGTACGAAGGCTGAGTGCCAAAAATACCGCCCCAGGACCCGACGGCTTGCCTGGAAAAGCCTGGGTCCTGGCCATGGAGGCTCTCGGGCCTCGATTGAGGGGGCTCTTTAGCGCGTGCTTGGAGAGGGGCCAGTTCCCACTTCGCTGGAAGACGGGAAAACTGGTCCTCATAGCGAAGCCGGGGCGCCCTGCGGACTCTCCGTCCGCATACCGGCCCATTGTGCTGCTCGACGAGGTGGGCAAGCTCTTTGAAAGAGTCATTGCAAACCGCCTCGTCGCGCGCCTAGCACGGGTGGGGCCGGACCTTTCGGACGGACAGTTCGGCTTTCGCAGGATGCGCTCCACGGTGGACGCCATCATGCGCGTACGAGCCCTCACGACGGGGGATGCGGTGTCCCAGGGCAGGTGTGTCGTGGCAGTGTCCTTGGACATTGCCAACGCCTTTAATTCCCTGCCCTGGAGTAGCATTGGAACGGCACTCCGGTACCACCGGGTGCCCGACTACCTCTGTCGTGTGATCGAGGCCTACCTTTCGGAGAGGTATATTATCTACCCCGGTCACCAGGGAGAGTGGAAACGTCGAGAGATGTCGTGCGGTGTTCCGCAGGGATCGGTACTAGGACCACCCTTGTGGAACATCGGGTACGACTACGTGCTGCGCGGCGACTTCCCCGACGGGGTCAGCGTGGTCTGCTACGCGGACGACACGTTGATCCTAGCGCGGGGAGAGTCGTACCGGACGGCGGTCGAACTAGCGACACGCGGGGTTGCGATAGTCGTTGAAAGGATCCAGCAGTTGGGGCTCGAGGTGGCACTGCACAAGTCCGAGGCCATGTGCTTTCACGGCCCTCGGGGTGCGCCACCACCGGGATCCCAGCTAACGGTAGGAGGGGTTCACATCAGCGTCGGGTCGACGATGAAGTACCTGGGACTCGTCCTCGACAGCTGGTGGAACTTCAAGGAGCACTTCCGACGTCTGGCTCCCAAACTGAATCGGACTGGGGCTGCTCTCGGGCGGCTCCTGCCCAACCTCAGGGGACCAGACGCCTCCTGCCGGAAGCTCTACGCGGGAATCGTTCGGTCCATGGCCCTCTACGGGGCTCCGGTGTGGGCACCGACGTTGCAACAGCAACCGAGGGCCCAGATGAATGCGTGCCAGAGGGTCATGGCAATACGCATGGTGCGAGGGTACCGAACGATTTCCCGCGAGGCGGCGACCCTCCTTGCTGGCCAACCGCCATGGGATCTGGAGGCAACAGTCCTTGCACACATGCACGATAAGCGCATGGAGATGCAACGCCGGGGCGAAATTCCGCTGCCGCGACAAGTCGAGGCATGGCGGACAGAGCTCCGGCGGGATCTCATGGCGAAATGGCGTCAGCGACTATCGCAACCTCGTTCGGGGCGCGCCACAATTGGGGCGATAAGGCCCATCCTTGAGGCGTGGCTGGAAAGACCTCACGGCGCTCTCAACTTCCGCACGACGCAGGTGCTTACCGAACACGGAAAGTTCGCTAAGTACCTGTTCCGGATTCGTGCGGAAGATTCGCCCGGGTGTCGCCACTGTGCTGAACACCCGGAGGACACGGTGGAGCACACTGTAGAGGTGTGCCCCGCCTGGGCGGAGCATCGCCGTGTCCTCGTGGGGGCGATCGGCGGCAGCGATTTCTCTCGCCGGGCCTTGGTTCAGGCCATGGTCCGTAGTGAGGAGGGATGGCAGGCGGTCGCCTCCTTCTGCGAAGCAGTAATGCTAGCAAAGGAGGAGGCCGACCGCATCAGGCAGAGGCAACGGGGCGCTCGCCCCAGCCGCCGCCGGGATTCCGATCCCGATTTCCGGCCACCGTAGGCGCGGGCTTGCGGACGGCGTGCAATGGGTAGCACGCTGTCCGATCGTCCGGTAACCGACCGGACCGAGCCCAAGTCGTCGACGGCGCGTTCTGTTCCCGCGCGCCTCATGGAGCTGTCAGCACACCGAAGAGACCCAGCCTGCTACTGCAGGCAGGCAGGGTCGAAGCCTGCTGGGGTCAAGGGCCGTTTTCTGAGAGGAAGGCTCAGCCCCGGCACTATAGGCAACGAAGGAACGGGGTAGGTTTTTAGTCAGTAAGAGTCTGACACTACTTCCCGCTCCACCCAAGGGCGGGATTTGTCATTGGATGATTTTACCTACCACAAAAAAAAAAAAAAAAAAAAAAACGCAGACAGAGATATTTTACACAATATTAATAAATACGGTGGTGAATGCTTTATGAGATAAAAAATAAATCAATGAATGAGTTATGACTTCTCTGATAACTTTTGAACCGAATGTAGGACATTGTTGTTATTGATATGCATTTATCGATAACTCTTGACTTTATACATACAAAGCACAAGCTTTGCTTTGCTTGCTAAAAGCTTAAGCTAAAGCTTGTGCTTTGTATGTAGAAAGTCAAGGTAAACATGATGTTATTATTCTGTTTCTATATATGAAATTAGAATTTCGTCTCCTTAAACATTATAGTTTTTGCATTAATCTAATATATCTTTATATACATTTATAATTGTCCTGTAAGTGTGTTTGTCACCAAATTCCTCCTCCACGAAATAAAAAATATAATTACTATTATATTTTTAATATACTATCTAAGTATGACTAATTAACATAAAAAGAATACCACAGTTTAAATATAAAAAACACCGATTTAATTAACTGATTATTTGGTTCCTCTTAAGTTTGTTTTTATTTTTCGAAAACGTTTAATTTATTATTTAAAAAATATATATTGGTTAAAGTTCCTCTTTTTTATGAGACGGTGTGAAATCATTCTTTTACTCTGGGTAGAGCGAAAGGGCTAAGAAACTATTATACATTTTATTAGCAAGCCGGAATATTTGAAGCTCAGTCACAGCCCACTCATTAAAAACAAAATGAAAGTCTATTTTAATAAATATGGGGGGTTCAATGGCCGCAGCTGCCATGCTCACAGTTCTAGAGTACGAGCTCAAAGCACAGCGTAATGTTATAAAAGCACAAAATGTAATAATCCAACTAAATAAATTGTCAAACGAATAAATCAATGATTTGAACAGAGATCCAGCCGAGGCGATTGAATATATTATCTGTTGCCGTGAATGCGCTAATGTTGGAGAATTAAATCGGGGAGCGGGCGTGGTACGGAAGAGCTTCGTTCGTCGGATTTACGAGCGAAAAAGCTTCCGCCGCTTTCGACGATCGCGGAACTACAGACTACAAGCATTTTTGTACATAACAATTTAAAAAAGTACATAGCTTTACCTTTTTTAAATTTAATTATGTAAAACTAGACTAATAAATAACTTATTATGTCACACATTGTGCGTAAATCTAAGGAGTGCAATTCCCTATTGGAGTACCTATGGATTGTTAAGACTGAACAGGTTACTTCTAGGCAAGCACGCTCCATCGTCGATCACATCATCGCTTTCTATCAGGGGAGATAGTTATGATTTTTCTTAATTATTTTCTTATAAATTATATGCAATTAGAAGCCAAGAAAACTACAAATACAATTTGTTTTAAATTTCAAAAAGTTGTTTTACTAGTAAAGTGAAATCAGACATGTAAGTGCTCGATTACGGAGACGCGGTGCGTAGCGCGGCGCGTTGGGCTGTCCGTCGTACATTGCCATATGTTTGTGTTTGCGCGAGAGATGACGCGGCCCGCTGCTGCAATGTACGACGAACGCCTAACGCGTCGCGCAACGCGCCGTGTCTCCGTAAACAAAGCCTAAGGACGGATATACAAAAAATGTGGATGCAGTGAAAATGGTATACGTTCTCCATAGTCCATATTGAAAAGGTGAAAACGGTCAAGTTGAAATGCACACGTCGACTGACGACGGCGACGCAGACGTTTACACAACCAGTCAGCGACACTGAAGAGCTCCTTACATTTTACAAAACATTTTTATTGTTTACCAGACGGCTGATTTCCATTCCAGACATTTATCTAGTACAAGTTATTTAACAACCGGAGCACAAAATTTCGCCGAGCATAATTTATAAATAGCCCTCGAAAGCGCGATCGCCTAATTTGCTTTTCAGATATTTAGACGTCTCCCCGCTTAAGGGATTACGCTTCATAATGCCCAAGGACCATTGTTGTAGCTTGATAAAATTTAATTTGTCACAAGGAATGAGTCCTCCATCGAGCCGCGAGCCCAGTCAAACGAACCGAGGAAAGTAATGATCACATGAAATCCCAGATCAAGAATTAAGAGCACTTTTGTTTTAGTAAACCGACCGGAATAATAGCTGAAGTTTGGCGTCGCTATGCCGACAAATGATTTGATGGGCTTCATCAGTACTCGACAACGCTCGGATAATGTTTCGTCCGCGGTATAAAAATGAAAAAGTTCCTCGACACAAACTGCTCGTCCGATGATGTACGATAGAAATGGATTTTAACTGTGTTTTTTGCGAGGCAAGTCAGAAACAGCGTTGCAATCTTCGTATACCCATTATGTGTTACATTCTGTCGAGTGAAGCCCTGAATAGGCGGCCAGTCTCTTTGATGGTATTGAAAGAGAAAATGCTTATCGCACCATCGCCCGTAAATAGCCGAGTGGGTGTCGAATTTCTCTACACATGCTGCGAAAACACACTTATCCTTTTTACTTAAACTGTTTTCACATCCCTTCTCAATACGCTGAAACTATTCGTCTGAGTCTTGCCCTTTTGAATGTATTGGCAGGTATGTTTATTGGGTATGAGACCTATATGTTTTATGTGACGTAATTTATGCAGGTCAATTTTATCCTTTTTATTTATTTTCGTTTTCTTGAGCACTCTTTTGTATCTGTTGACAATAAAACACATCAATCGAAAGAAGGTTTCTTTTGTATCGTCTTTGAAGAGAATAATTGTTTTAATGATTTAAATTATGGACAACATTTGCTAAATGACCGACTATTTGTGTTTGGGAACGGTATTATTATTTCTATCTCTAGAAATTCCAAAATGCAATCTAAATAAATAAAGCGATTTTTAAGGTCGAATTTAATAAAGCACTTCGAATCCATTCGATAAATCAAAGTTGGTACCTACTCGAGCTATCTATTAAAATGTGTTATCAATTATAACTGAATAATGTATAAGGGTCGAACAATATCTAGCAAATAATTTTCAGGTTATCATTACCATTTTACACTCATCTTTGGATTGAAAAAGCTAATGGCTTGGAACAAGTCGAGGTGGTTAAAATAAATCGGCGACATTCCATTTCCTGCAGTAAGTAATGCGACCTCAGGATTCCGTTTTAAAAATTGAATCCACGTTATCAAGTTTATCAATATCTTAGCTGATAGCATTGTTAATTTTTCGGACTAGAGGTTGAAACTTGGACAAAGGAATGGTAATGATTGCTGTACGGGGAAATCACAAAAATAGATCGTAAGCAATCAATATTTTCATCTCATAAGAACGTCTAATAAGGTATTCCGTTTAATAACAATTAACATTTAACAAGCAAAGTTGGATGGTAAGTTTAAATCTCGTGTTTCGACGTTATTTGGCAAATTAATTCCGAAACTTTATCTTGAGGCACGCGAGTGAAACATGTTTTTGCAGACAGAGTTTGTTACTTAATAATTCTTTGATTGTAGTCTGAGCTCTCCAGATTTTAAGCCCATAAGTGATTTCCGTGTTCATAACTCCTACTCTGCTAACAAAGTCAAGAACGACCGGTTATTTATTTTAGCTTATTTAATTTATGAATGAAGTAATCTGAATAATTAAGCAGATATGTAAATTTAACATTTTATAACAAATTGTTATCCATCGATATATATGTACTATTGTTATCTAACACTGATTGATTTATTCTACCTACTTATGTTGTATTCATAATTCTTCATTATGCTTCAGATCCAGCCTTGAAAAATGTTTGGCTGTGTTGTGTTGAAACTGCCTTCTTACAGTCAAGGACAACCAGCGAAGGAAGGATAAAGTTAAAGGATAGTCGAATGATGATGTGGCTCTTAAATTACCCACTAAGCGCGGACGCTTTTCCTACTCACATCCTTCTGATGCACCTTGCAGGTCGCATCTAAAGAATCTCCTTATATCTTTTCCTCACTCCACCGATTTTTATTCTAAGACCTTGCTTCATGCCAAATTTCAGGGTTCTTGGTCAACGAGAAGGACCCTATGAATTTTGATTCCCTTGAGATTGTCGAAATATACGTTTTTTTTTTGCCACATGAAGGGCCGTATCTTTTTTTCCCTTAAATTAAAAGTTTGATTTTTTCACAGCTTTACCTTGTGTATGGTTTTATGGTTTTACTTTCAACTCGATACCTTCATGCGTTCTCGAGTTAAACGGTCTTGACAGACAGACATACAAACAACAAAGTTATCCTATAAGGGTTCAGTTTTTTTCCCTTTTGTTGTACGGAACCCTAAAAATGAATTAGGGTTCTGCTCAAATATAAATACTTCTTGAAATTATGACCAAATTGCATTGTACTGTTTTGCGAGTCTAACGCGGGTGAAGTCGCGGGTACCGGTAAGTGTAGGTATAAAATTCGCTATCCAATCTGACTGAGTCGAATTCAAAATATTTCCACTACCACATTTTCAATGAAGATCATTTCTTTAAATTTCATAGTCGGTTTTATATATGTATGAATTCGGTAAACAGTGTTTGCAAATTTTGAGAAAAGGTTTCTGTTGAAACCACCTTAAGTAGGATGATGTTTGGTCATCGTTATGATTTTTTTTTTTTCGGTAGGTAAAATCATCCAATGACAAATCCCGCCCTTGGGTGGAGCGGGAAGTAGTGTCAGACTCTTACTGACTAAAAACCTACCCCGTTTCATTCTTCGCCTTGGTCCCAGGGCCCCGGGTGCCATTTTCACATACCCTTTGACCCCAGTAGGCTTCGGCCCTGTCGGGCCCCTACAGTTTGCTGACAACTCCTTGAGGCGCGCGGGAACAGTGCGCGCCGTAAACGACTTGAGCTCGGACCGGTCTGTTACCGGACGGACGGACAGCGAGCTACCCATTGCCCGCCGTCTGCGAGCCCGCGCCTACGGTGGCCGGAAATCGGGATCGGAAACCCGGCGGCGGCGGCGGCGTGTACGCCGTTGCCTGATGCGGTCGGCCTCCTCCTTTGCTAGCATTACTGCTTCGCAGAAGGAGGCGACCGCCTGCCACTCCTCCTCGCTCCGGAGCATGGCTTGAACCAAACCCCGGCGGTCATCGTTATGATGGAGTTCATAGTAATGAATAAAATAAAATAAGTATTTTTGTTGAAGTTTTATTGAATAAACGATAAAAATGATGTAGGCTACAAGCTACAAAATAATAAGGTAGGTCTTAGGTACCAGTTATCAGTGTTGTCACATAACTGGCTTCATCAATCTAGGGTATTGATCAGACAATAAAATAATTTAAAAAAAAAACCGATTACGATGGGCACGCCATAAATATGGCGGTAAGTCCCCTCTTTGAGGCGTGGCTGGAAAGACCTCACGGCGTCGAGCAATGGGTAGCTCGCTGTCCGAGCATCTGTAAGCCCGGGATCGGAATCCCGTCGACGGCGCGCACTGTTCCACACGCGCCTCAAGAAGTTGTCAGCAACCGTGAGGGCCCAGCAGTGTCGAAGCCTACTGGGGCCAAGGGTCTGTCTCTAAAAGGACGGCACGGCCCTGGTATGAAAGGCAACGAAAGAACGGGGCGGGCTTTTTAGTCAGTAAAAGTCTGACACTACTTCCCGCTCCGCCCAAGGGCGGGACATGTCATTGGATAATTTAAGCTGAAATGAACAAGGTTATTGGTTCATACTTTTTCAGCGTCGTTTTTTTTTCGTAGTCGGGTTTTAGTTTTTTTACTTATTTATTGTATAAATAATCATATTTATCTAGGATATTCTGTTCATAAAACTTATTTATTTAAACTATTTTGGTGTTAAATCACTGTGCTTCTAAACTCTTTTTGACATTGAATTTTTTGACCACTTAAAATTCAATGAGCGGCGCTACATTGAATTTCAAGTGGTCAAAAAATTCAATGTAGCGCCGCTCATTGAATTTTGATTATAATATTTTTGATAAGCACAAGTAAAGCCCTTTCAAATAATACCAAACACGGCGTATTTATGTCATTTTTATTTTTCATGACATTAATTTTTATCCGCTAGAGGGCGCCACATCGAGTTTTGTGACACGTTAAGTGACTTGTGTTCAGCAAACGATTAAAACGGTTCTGACGATACCTCATATGTCGAGTTCCAATGAGTCGATTAAGAGCTATGAGGGAATAGATGAACATACTCACATACTCACTTATGAGCGTATAAATACATACATAGTCGGTCAAAATCATAAGCCTCCCCTGGCTTTTCCGTAGTTGGGTAAAAAAAATGAAACTGTGGAGCGGGCATAACCTCAGTAAACATGTAAATATTATCTAAAATGATGTGAGTGATTGATTTTCGAAAGAAATGTTAGATCCTTGGTCACGCGCCCCACGGTTTTTTTTATTGGCGCATTGGCCATTGGGTCCAGGTTTTATCAGTCTTAGTGGCCATTATCAGAACTCAGTGCCAACGCAACTATGAATTTGAACTCGTGTTTTTAGTGCCCTAGCTTGGGTTGCCAACTTTTTCTACAAGAAATAAAGTATATTTTTTTGTCTGATAAGAAGAAACCGTATTTAAAAAAAAAAATAACAGTATTTTACTAAAAAAATGCAAAAAAAATCTGGCTCTGTTGCTATTCTCATGCCGCTATGTTGAACAGAAGGTTGATATGAGACAATTTTAGTAATATTTTTAAATTCTTCTAAGCTACTTTTAGCCAGTACTCATTTCAAGAATACACACATTCGGACTGATTTGTTCTGAAACTCCATTATTAGAAAAAAAAGTGAGTGTTTAAGTCTAACACTTATAGTATAAGCATTTTGATGCTGAAAACAGTATTTTGTATACTTTATTTTTGTTCAACAGTAAAAAGTATAGAACAGTATAGTTTGTAAGCCTAGCCGTACCGTCTCCCAGTCACCATTTTACACATCCATAGTTCTCTATGGTGTATTTATGCGTGACCAGGAACCGCACAGCAAAAGGATTATTACGTTTAGGTACTAAATGAAAACAAACACTATCAGCTTCAACTAGGCTCCATTGTAAGCCTATCTCTAATATTGAATGTGGCAGAAACAAATAGTGGAGCTTCATTAAATGTCATTGTGATATTCCCGATAATGTGAGAGTAAAATGCGAACTGTTTATTAATATGTGGCCATAAGTTGTGATACATTTGAGCGGTAATTAATCGGTTTTAAATTCAACAGGATATTGTAATAAAATTGATGAACATCAAGTGATTAATGTTTGATTGTTATTCTTCGATAGCTTTTTTTTTGTATTTGAGATGAGATATTATTAATTAAGTTCTCCCGTTCTGGGTGGAGCGCGAGGGCGTGTCAGACTTATACTGATTAAAACCCACCTATGTTCTTCCAATTGTCTTTTGCGTTCCTAACTTTTTCGAACATTCTCGCAGCAGGCATAGGCTTTACTGGGCTCTGTCCGTTAGCTGACACATCTTTGAGGTGCACATATAACACAATGCGTCGTCAAACTTGATCCTTACCGGGCGGATGGACAGCGAGCTACCCATTGCTCTCCGTCAACAAGCCAGCGCCTACTGTGACGTCAATCGCTATGCGACTCCCGACACGACGCCCGGGGTGTCTTTTGGTTGTGGCATGAGGATGTCTTCTCCCTTATCGTTTCGGTCACTTCCTTCGCTCGCATTACTGTTTCGCAAAAGGAGTTGACTGCTTTCTATTCCCTCTCGCTCTGAACTATGGCTGGAGGCGAGAAGACGCTGTTGCCGATGCAGCCGTGTTCCTTCAGTTGCCCCTATGTTTGCGGTGACTCTTTCGAACAATCCCATAGCCTTGGTTCTTAATTTTTTTATTTGATTAAAGGGCTATGTCGCTTAGCGACCACGTCGGCCAGATCCATAGGTCGAGGTGATCATTAAATTGCCTGTAGTAAAATATAAAATTATTTTAGGCGAACAACTAAAATAAACTTAAAAAAGTTTCTGTTTCCTGCAATTAAATGCTGTGACCGTGATTCTTCTGATTGTATAATTATACCAATAAACAGTTTGTGATTTTGCGGTGCATTGTAGGTAAATGGATTCATATATCAAATTCATGATCTTAGTGTGGTGACATACTTTTTTGTTTACGGTTTTGTATTTAATTCAACTAGTATTTTGATTTTGTTTTATTGTTGTCCTACTCTAGAGTTTTTTTTGTATCGTGGGTGCGTTCACAAAATTGTAAACTCACATACAAAGTCGGAACCAGAACAAATATCTGCAGGTCATACAAATATTTGTTCCGTGCGGGAATCGAACCCGTGACACGCAGTGCAGCAGCCAATCGCTTCACCACTGCGCCAACAGTGCCGTGCCGTGAGTATATTTTCTATTTTGACAAAGTAAGCACGAGTTTGGGATGACTGTGGTCTGTACAAAGCTTTACGTACGACTCACAGTACACGGTTAGAAAAAAAAGTAGAAATGATTTTGCGGGAAACACGTTTGCACGGTTTTGCCGAACAGAGTGGAAATCAGAAAACACTGCACGTTTTTAGGTTTAGGCAAGCGTATGTAAATATAATACAATAAAAATACAAACAACACATATTTATTAATAAAAACATCGACAAGTTTCGCTGTTTCTATCGACAAAAGCCAAAAATGAGGGTGAATATGGTTTTTTTTGTTAGAAAATGTTTTTCATACAATCTTTTATCCCACATTGTCGGTGCCTCAGCTATTTTTTGGCAAGAGGTTTTTTTTTATGGTAGGTAAAATCATCAAATGACAAATCCCGCCCTTGAGTGGGGCGGGAGATAGTGTCAGACTCTAAGCCTGCCCTGCTCCTTTCATTGCCTTTGTCCCAGGGCCCCGGGGTTCATTTTCACATAACCCTTGGCCCCAGTAGGCTTCGGCCCTACTGGGCCCCTACAGTTTGCTGACAACTCCTTGAGGCGCGCGGGAATAGTGCGCGCCGTAAACGACTTGGGCTCGGACCAGTCTGTTACCGGACGGATGGACAGCGAGCTACCCATTGCCCGCTGTAGGCGAGCCCGCGCCTACGGTAGCCGGAAATCGGGATCGAAAACCCGGCGGCGGCGGCGGCGTGTGCGCCGTTGCCTGATACGGTCGGCCTCCTCTCCCACCTGCTTCGCAGATGGAGGCGACCGCCTGCCACTTGGCAAGAGGTTATAAACAACTTTGTTATAACCGATTCGCGATTCTACGAATATTGTTATAAGGGAAACTTTCAAGGCTTGCTGACATCTCCATGAGGCGCTTGTACCAGGGCCCGGCGCGAGAGGTCGTTGCTGCCGATCGCCGCAACGAGAATACGGTGGTGCTCTGCTCACGCGAGGCACCGGTTCTCGCGCCGGGATATGGTTCAGGCTATGGTCGGAAGTGAGGTTTTTTTTTCTTCCATTCTGTCCTGTCACCCGTCATGCTATCTCTAAATTAATAATCTAACCCTTTTCTTTCATATCCTTCTTCACATAATCCGTCTATCTTTTCTTTGGACCCCTTCTCTATCTATCCACATGTATATACTTATCTCTTTTAGTCCTCTTTACATGACAATACCAAGGCAAACGATACTACTTCAGCTTTTCAGTCACTGGCGGCACTTTCAAAGTTCCTCTAATGTACCAATGTATTTCTCACATTATCTATTCTCGCCACACATCTATCTCATCATTCTCACCACCGGTATGTGCAATCTTTTTTCATCCGTCTTTTTCACAGCCCAACAATCTGATCCGTACTGTATGATAGGTCTTATCACGGACTTGTACATTTTACCCTTCAACTTTACCCTTTAACTTATTATTCAATAGTAAACCTAGAAATTAAAAAGGCCACAGATGACGCCTTAACTGAGTGACTTGGCAAGTTCCCAATAACTGAAGTATGTGTTGAACTGGTTATTTTGTTTTCGTTCTAAAACGATCGTTTCCGTAAACAAGATCCCATTATGTTGTTGACTGTGTAGGTATATGGACGAATTTATTCGTTTCTAATAATGTCTGGTATTTACTAAAATGGGTCATTAACCTGGTGGTTATTTCACCACTTGTGTTTGAAGTAGACTACCTGTGTCTAAATATAAAGTTTAGTGAACAGTAAAACGATTTATATACATTTCGTTTTTAGGTTGAAATACTATTATGAATACCCTGGTTTTAAAGTGAGGGCTGCGGAATTGTTCGAGAGAGTTAGCGTGGCCCAAGAACGCAAATGGCAGCTGAAGGAACACAGGTAGGTAGTAAAAGTCTGACACTTCCTTTCGCTCAACCTAGAGCCAGTTGTTTGATGATTTCTAACCAAAACCAGGAATCAACCTGAAGGTGTGAATAATAAATACTGTGGTGATAAAATAATTAGATGATGTCTAAAAAAAACTGTACTCAGGATAAGAAATAGATTTGAATTAAAAACTGTCACAATAAACATGGCCCAGATAAAAAATTGCTTACAAACTTTTTGCTGTACGTACCTTTTTTTGAGGTGAAAAAACAGCAAATGGCCTCTGCCGGTCTAAGTGGTGGAGCGAAAAGGCGTGTCATACTTTTACAGTCTAAAAGCATGTTCTTCAGTTGCCTTTTGCGTTGCAGGGCCTTGGTAACTCTTTCGAAAAATCGCATGTCCCTAGCGGGCATGGGCCCTGCTGAGCCTTTACGGTTCTGCTAACACCTCTTGAGGCACGTGTGGAATACTACGCGTCGTTCGTGTCGATGACTCGGGCTCGGTCCTTACTGGATGGCCGGACAGCGAGCTACCAATTGCTCGTCATCCGCAAGTCCACTCCTACGGTGGTGACGATTGATCCAGGGCGTCTCCTTTGATGGCGGCTAGGGCGCAAGGATGTCTGTTTCCTTGCGGTAGCGGTGTTCTCCTTTGCTAGCATTAGTAATACGCAGCAAAAGGCGACCGCTTCGCGACCGGACCATGGGCTGATACAGGGCCGGGTGCGAGAAGTCGCCGTAGCCGATCACCTCCACAAGAACACGGTGGAGCTCCACCCAAGCGGAGTACATTTCCACTGTTTGCTCTACTGAGTCCTCCGGGCGGTCCGCACAATGGTGACAACCCAGGTTTTCTGCTGCCTGAATCTGAAACAGGAACCTCGAACTAGCCATGTACGATGAGGACCTGCGTCAGATGGAAGATGAAGACGCTGTGGCGTTTCTTAAACCAGGTTAACTTTTGTGTTCCTAGTTTGATTATTAAGATAAATATCAGTGAAAAATAGAAAGCAGGTATTTTTTTATTTAGATGACACGTTCTTATTCTGCCTTAAGATATCTATAAAAAAAATTATTCACTCTAATTTTCCCATTTTTTAATAGCAGTTAAACTAATTAGTAAAACAAAACATATGGATAATTATTTGTATGTTTTTATTCACGCTGTTACTTTGTAGAAAAAAAGGTAGAATCGTATTGGTTCTTTGGATCTGTCCTTAGTTGCATTTAAATATTATTATCTATACTTATACGAGTATAAAAGGAGAAATTGACTGCATGACATTTCAATGCACAGCTGAAACTATTGGGTCTAGGAACGTGGAATTTTGCAGAAGGTTTCCTTTTATGACTTAGACAAGAACTAAGAAGGGATTTTTGGATATTAAATTTTTAATGGGATAAAGGGGAAAAATCCAAAGTTTGTATGGAGAAACCTACTTTCATGGGAGTGAAACCGCTGGCAGAAGCTATTGTTATACAACATTAGTTTCAGTTTCAATATATATGAAACCCGAAACGAGTGATTAGTATTTTTATGTAAAAAAAAAAACTAGGCAAGTGTATTATGAAATATCACAAAGTTATTAGCTTGTTTAGCTTGTTATGTTACCTGGTGGTCCGCACAGACACATGGTCACCGGGCCATCCGTGCGACTGAGGGGTTGTTTTGTTTCCACACCTAACTGTGCACTGGCTCCTAATGCCTGCTATGACTTGTGACCTGTGTTGTACTTAGTGGCGGTGGAGTCTAACTTGTGACTTCTTTAAAATATATTTTTTTGGGAAAAAATATAACATGGTGTAAATTATTGGAATCGATTCAGTTACTGATTCTGAACGAACTAAATTCAGGTTTCGAATTTACTAAAAATAATGTTGTATATTTAACAACAAATTATGAATGAATAAATGAATGAAAGATATATTTATTTATTTATATATAAGTTCTTAGGATCTATGGGGTTTCACTATATTCGGCATTTTAGCCGTACAAATATTTAGATTTAGCATGCAGTAGGTACACGTCGAGTTATAGTTACAGACTTACAGTTACAAGTCTAGTTAAAGCAATTTCATAAAATACCAATAATCATTTCATTTCAATTATGGCGTGTGTGTGAACTGAGGGACCATACTTGCATTTCGCAAAATAAAAATCTAAGAATTTAGTATAAGTCTTAAAACAACTGTAAAAGAAGTCGGGGAATTTGTAAAAATATACAAAAAAAAAATACAGCCCTTGAAGTAGGGTCCCTCAGTCCTCACAAACCATCAGCCAGATCTCGAAAAGTATCTGGAAAATTGACACACTAACTGCTAACACTAACAATAAAATAAACTATATGTATATATATAACTGAATAAAGGAAATAAACTACATGCATAAATAACGTTAATTTAGGTGAAATAGGTACGAAAGATATTAATTCATGTCAAATCGTAAATATTAGTGCTGATGCAAATAGCTTACCTGCCTACGCACTCAAGTATATTATTCTTTTAATTAGTAGGTATACTATTCTTGTATGCGTAGGTAAGTTATTTGTCCACCATGTTTACCAGTTTTATATAATTATTATCAACTAGAAATGTGGCACGAATACAAAGGGCAAGCTAAAGAAAATATCAGAAAGACATTATTGTTGTTTTAATCTATTGGAGAGTTAAGTTTTAATTTATTTGTTACATAGTTGTGATTAAATCCAGACGTACGTTCTCAGTTATGGTATAATTATGTTATTACTTGTACCTACTCATTTATAGATTGACTTTAAATTCATTGACCATTGGATTAACAGTGGAATATGGAAAGACTCTTTGTTGATATTTATGATCGCTTATTTGGTTACTACAAAAGGTTTATATTTCAAATAAGTAAAATACAAAAAATAAATACTAGTTTTAAAAAAGTATCAGTTCTTTTTTAAAGTTTCATTTTTAATATTTTGGCAAATTGTTATGTGTGTAAAACTAAATGTGGAACAAATAAGTACTGGTTTTAAATAAATGTACGAGTATCAATTAAGTACATTTTAGTTTATCAAATTGTTATGTATGTGGAACTAAGTGTGGAACAAATATGATGGCTGCAAGTAACTATAGTAGTATTAAAACAGAAGACATCGAAGATACAACTAGCTGTATGAAAATAGCGCGGGGACCGTTCCTAAGACAGGTAAGTAACTCTTTTAATATTTTTTGGCTCGTAAAATTGAGTAATAGACTAATCTTTTGATTGAATTTCCTTAATCCGATTAAAGGCTATTTTAAATTAATATTTGGACCTACCTAAAAATCAATATAAGGGTGGAGTAGTTCAAATTCAATATTTAACCCGTAAATAATAACGCTGTATGTATGTATTATGGTAATTCTGATAATTATAATTAGATATTCGATTTCATGAAGGTCTTGGATAGAAAATTTTCCACTTTTTTGTTTAACTTAGTTCTTCAGTGTTTCGTGTAGATGTTTTAATGACAGTGTGTTCAAGGCTAAATAATAGCAGTCGAACGGGGCGATCTTTTTTTTTGATTTGGGTATTCATCAAATGACTTTTTCCTATTTAGGGTAAAGTGAGAGGGCGTGTCTGACTTTTACACCCACCTGTATCTTACAGTTGCCCTTTGCGTTCCAACACTACGGTATCTGTGTAAATAAATTCCGTGGCCTTACCCGGTATAGACCTCACTAAGCTTTTATACGGAACTGGATCGGCCACACGCTCCGAAGGGATCCTGAGCATATACCAAGGCAAGCCCTAGACTGGAATCCCCAAGGAAAGCAAAAACGTGGTCGCCCTAAGCAGACCTGGCGACGAACGGTCATCGCAGAGGCGAAGAACATAGGGAAGATCTGGAGCGAAATAAAACGCGAAGCTCTAGACCGAACGGGATGGTGGCGCACTGTGGACGCCCTCTGCCCCATCTAGGGGACACAGGAACTTAAGTCAAAAGTAAGTCAAGCTTTTATGGTTTTGTTGACATCTCTTTGAGCCGAGCGTGGAATACTAAGATCCGTTGACGACTCGAGCTTAGTCTTTACTGGTTGGTCAGAAGGTGAGCTACAGTGGTCAGATATCACCTTGAGACTTTCGATGCCCGCGGCATCTCCAATAGCCGTAATGGGGATATCAAGATGTCCGTTCCCTTACGGTTGCAGCTACCTCCTTCACTAACATTACTGCTTCGCAGAAGGTGACCTCACCTCATTCTCTCTCGCTCCGGACCATGAATTAGTGCCGGGCGCCCAAAGTCGCCGCCTCCGATCGCCTCATACCCGAATTTTGGTTTTATAGTTAGGAATAACCTAAGCAGAATGATGAATTAATTATTTAACAATATTCTGAAAAATCTCTCAGAAATCGTTAGTTCAATTATCATACAGACCTACAAGTCTGGAGGGACTGAGGGACTGGAACAATTTGCCTGCTGCGGTTTTCCCGGCCAATTATAATTTAGGCGTCTTCAAGGCTAGAGTGAATAGGCTCTTAATAGACTAGTGCGCTTTACCATCGACGATTGCATCACTGCTTACCATCAGGTAGGATTGCAGTCAAGTGCTAGTTTATAAAATATAAAAAAAAAGTCTCTTGTCAGTAATTGGAAAATTACTGGAAAAGATAATACTCAATAGAATGAGAGAACACTTGTCAGAAGTAACACCAATACACCAGTTCGGCTTTAGGGAAGACCACGGAACCATCGAACAAGTGCATCGATTGGTAGTTGTTATAAGTAAAACGCTGGAAAACAAATAATAGTGCAGCGTAGTCTTTCTAGATATTAGCCAAGTGTTTGACAAAGTGTGGCATAATGGGCTACTCTTTAAATAAAAAATAAAAAAAATCTCCCGCACTCATTCTTTGCAATATTTAAGCCTTATCTTGAATATGCAATTCTGATACATAACAAATGCATGAAATCAAGTCTGGAGTTCCACAGGGTAGTTTATTAGGACCAGTTCTCTATCTAATATAAACAGTAGATTTACCCACACATGCCTATACTACCACAGCGACATACGCAGATGATACCGCACTTCTTTTAGCACATGAGGATCCCGACACTGCATATGAAAGACTCCAGTCACACCTAACCCTCATCGAAACCTGGTTCGAACGGTGGCGTATCAAAGCTAACACAGATAAGTCAATCCAAGTAACTTTTTCACTTAGAAGGAAAACCTGCCCGCCTGTAAACCTTTATAAAGTAGAGATCCCACAATTAGATGATGTCAAATACCTAGGTATGTATCTAGACCGTCGTCTCACCTGGCGAAAACATATATGGACCAAAAGAAATCAATTGGACTGCAAACTTCGCTTCATGTACTGGCTTATCGGACTTAAGTCACAACTAACAGATGCTAATGAAATGTTCATTTATAAAGCTATCGTAAAATCTGTATGGACATATGGCATTCAGCTTTGGGGCATAGCGAGCCATAGCAGTATCGAAATACTCGAAAGGTTCCAAAGCAAAACAATGGGAGCTATGTTTAATATTCCACCTTACATAAGCAACAAGTTTATAGACTACAAAATAGATCTAATTTAATCAAACAGCAAGAAATACCAAATCAGATTGGGCTAACTTATCAATGAGTTTGCTGCTGAGCTGCAGGGAGTGGGCAGCCTAAGATTCTTTCGCCTTAAGAAAAATAGTATTCCAAATCTAGCACAAAGATACGCAGACAAATGATGAAAATTACAACACAGGGTACAAATCTCAGCTAAGAGAAATATTTTATGATAAAAGTCTGACAATATCTTAGATTATTGTTTAAAATTTAACAGATTGCTAAGAAGCAGGATAGAAAGAAAAATAAAATTCATAATATACCAAACTAGTACGTTCAAAGTACATATTAATACTACTCAATCATTAAATCATACATTTTGGGGCTGGGGCTCTCGGACCTTGCTTTAGATATCATAATTTTGAAAAAGAAACTAATAAAGGATTCTTGTGTCCAGCAGGTGTGAACACTGTTTTCACGAGCGTAGTTATTAATTTTGTACATTGTTAAAGAAATCCTTTCACATTCTCCCGAAACAGCTGGTAAAAGATGACCTTGTCTGACTCAATTGAAGGCACTTGTTCAAATATTAGTTAATAAATTAATGAATAGTTGATTAGAGTTTATTGAATCTTTGTAATTTAACCTTTATTCAGTGTTTTAAAGGTTACGAACGGATATTATGTCTGTTGGGCAACTGCCCAATAGATGATTTCGGGCTGTCATATATATTCAAATCGTGCGGAGAATTTTGATTGCGCGATACAGGATTTCGTATTTCTTATAGTTTTTATGTGGCGCCATAGATGTCGCTACAAGAGAAATCCAGTAGTGTGGATTTGTGGATGCCACATGTCTTCGAATTTTTAATTCTAGGATATATCTGCATACCTATTTGTCTCGTGAGAGTGGTTTCGTAGACCTAGAAAGTGATGAATTGACAACTAAACATGATTAGCTAAATTTTCAGGTACATTAGACTTATATGAAGGATGGATTTTGGTCGCCGGGTGTCGAGTATTGTCGCATTCCCAGAAAGCTACCAGCTCAGCTCAATACATCGCCGACCCATCGTAGATTAGTTGTGATCGTATTAGTTTATTTATTTTGTAAGATTATGTATAGTGTCTATGGGCCTTAGTAGCCCGAAAAGAAAGAATTATGATTTTATTAATTTTTAATTTACTGTCTTTATTAATTTTTATTTTTATATATTTCAATTAAAAAAAACCGCATCCCATCGGTATTAGAAATAAGGTCCAAGCTACCGGGGGTCAGGGCTCCAGGAGTATGAGCTTCCTAACTAAACAAGCCCTTGGTTCAGTCGCCTAACGAGAGCCTTCTTAGGAGTTGTTGTTAAGTATTATTTATTACTTGTAGCTTGACCAGAGGGCTGGCTCGTTCTTCGCCCAAAGAATCAGTCTTCTGGGTACATTTCCGGATGACAGCGATGTGGACGAGTATTTCGACGCCTCAGTGTACTTTATTTTTGGATTATATTTACATAGGTTTTAGTATAAATACTTTAGTTAATATTTAATCACCACATAGTATAAAACAAAGTCGCTTCCCGCTGTCTGTCCCTATGTATGCTTAGATCTTTAAAACAAGGCAACGGATCTTGATGCGGTTTTTTAATAGATAGAGTGATTCAAGAGGAAGGATTATATGTATAGTACATACATAATATATTAAATATCACCATAGCACCCGTGCGAAGCTGGGGCGGGTCGCTAGGAACTTATATTTATAATTATTTTTAACCGATTTTTATCCTTTAATCTTCTAACCCTGTTTATTTCGTCAGGGTTGCATATCCACGACCAAATACTCCATCTTAGCTCTTCTGACATACTCAGTCGCGAACACACGACCCTGGCGAAAAGGATACGAAAACACTAGTCCTAACCTATGGTTCTCATGGTCAGCAAAAGCTCCTACGATTACTTGACCGACGGAAAAGTTCAATTTCGCTGATTTTTTTTAAACGTAGTTACTCATGAATTCAACCATTCACCAATAAAACTAATTGCAATTTTAGTAAAAAAAAAACAGTTTAAGCGTCTAATTGAGATTATAGCTTCATTTTGCGTTTCACTGATATGATTTGAATCTAGTTTACACTAAACTCAGTTTTTTTTTGTAGGTAAAATCTTCCAATGACAAATCCACAATAAACTCAGTTTCAATTCTTTTGTTTTCACCTATTTTCACACGGGTCTTTTAAACTAGATCACGCCGAGCTCAGGTTAGTTGAACTAAGTTTTTATAGTGAATGATGAAATCAGCCAAAAAACTCATTACCAACATTACTTTCACACATAAATAGTTAATTTATCTGTAGGATTGTTTATAGGATATTGTTACGTTTCATCCACTTTTGCAACATGAGCCCATAAATATCATCATAATTTGGCATTTTAAAATCAAAATTCGAGATTTAATTGTTTATTGTATTAATACCCCTATCAGTGACATCATGCGGGTATGTGCGTAGCTCGAATGTAGAAAACTCGTCAAAACAAAATGTATGGTGTGTAATTATGTTTAGATAATATTATTTCACGAAGGCGAGTTGGATAGGTATGAGTGTAGATTCACGTGCATATTGTTACGGTTTGCGTAAATTAGATTCTATGATATTGAATGCTCCGAGCTGACGATACAATTCTAAGACCAGCCCACATTGGTGAGATAGAATAAGTAGGTATATGTACCTACATGTTATCATTTAAATGACTTAGTCATATATATAGGGTGACTGGTAATTAGTGAACGATACTTAAACAGGTGATTGTAGTCATTCATGATAGCAAATAACTTTTACTATGGGACCAAACCTGAAATCGCGAAAAAAATCAGTCAAGTTCAGTACATTTTGACGAGTTAGGCGAACACAAATGTAATGACCAGCAGATTTTTTTTTCGCGATTTAAGGGTTGGTCCCATAGTAAAAATTGTTTGTTATTATGACTACAATCACGCGTAATATAAACATTAGCTTCTTCTGCACGCGGTTTTACCCGCGTAAATGTTGGTTTTTCCATATAAAATTTATAGACTTCCGTTTCATCTCCTGGTATAAATATGGGGTGATATATTCGGTGATATAATTGCTCATAATATATAATTTTTTTCTACATCATCAGCTAGTGTTTGCTTTGATTAGTTTAACCCACTCAGACCTCACCTCGATAGTCTAATTAGCGTGACTCCTGTGCGTAGGCTCCCGTGTACCATTTGACCCTATTACGTTTTTTCCAGAAATAGCCAGGAGTTTGGAATTCAGGCTGGTTCATAGTATCTCCGCCAGGTATTATATGAAACTAACAACGGCGAACTGAGGCTATAGAAAGCCTCTGACTTTGCCTTCTAGATACTCGTATACAAGCATGATGTTTATTTTGTCTCTTTCAGTTATTCGTAGTGGGAGGAGTATGGACGATATACTTCGTGCTGGGGTTATGTTACGGAGCCCCTAACGTGTTTATACCGCAAATAAGGAGGGATGCTAACTCCACGGAAGCGGTCAGCGAAGATATGGCATCGTGGTTATGTATGTAAATGAGCTAACCATTGCACTACTGATATAACCTTGTGATTTAGATTGGGGTTACAATCCGTTAGGATTTGTCTGAATATGTCCGACTTTTTGTCCCCAGTCTGGATTTTAACCGGCCTTGTCATTTGTTCGGACAGTTTTACTAAAATCCGGCTTTTTGTCAAGACTTAAACGATACGGTAATCATAGTTGAAGCAACAAACATTCTTGTAATGTCAAAACAAAACCGTTTTTTTTTAAACATTATTTTATTCTGCTGGAATTAAAAAATTAATCATTTGTAATGATGTCGTTAATTCAAAAGTAATAATTTCTGTTTCAGCCTCCATCCACGGTTACGGCGCGTTACCATGGATACTAATACTACCAATACTCACGCGGCGGCTCGGAAGAAAAGTGCCGTTCGTTATATTGTGTGTCAACACACTAATTGGATACATCGTATTTTATTGCAGTACTACAACCACAGTTCTTCTAATTAGTGAAATAATGCAAGGCATGCTTGTCGGCAGCAACATGACACTCTTGATTGTTATTGTCACCGAATACACTTCGCCGCGCTACCGAGGAATATTCATGACAGTGAAGTCAACTATATTTTTTTGGGGATTATGGGTTGCTAACGTAACTGGAACTTTCAGCCACTGGAAGAATATTGCTCTTATAGCTTTTGTATGTTCTATATTATCTCTGACTGCTTTTCTATGGCCCGATTCTCCGTCTTGGTTAGCAATGAATGGACGTTTCAAGGAATGTGCGACATCCCACCGCTGGCTGAAAGGATACGACAAGGAAGCTGAAAACGAGTTAGAAAGTTTAATTCAGTCACAAAAGGAATATCTGTCGCGTTGTAAACGGAAAGAAGCTTCGTGGAGTCGACTCAAACACATCCTGGAAACGATTACAACAAAGGCGTTCTACAAGCCCCTTTTGTTGTCGATGACAGTCATGTCGCTTTATAATTTTTCAGGCAAGTTTGTTTGTTCTATGTATTCCATTGAGTTAATTAAGAAAATAACAAACAGTGAGTCCACGGCGTACACAGGCATGCTTATTTTAGAAGCTATGACTATATTAAGCATGCAGGTTGGATGCGTTCTATCGAAATATCTCAAGAGAAGAACATTGTTACTCTCGTCTTCGTCAATTGGTATAATGTTTCTGTTTATGATTTCACTTTACTTGTATCTGATTAGCTTGTCTGTGATAACAGAGAATAAGATAGTTTCGTTACTGATGTTGACTTTATTTTCGATGACTATAAGTTGTGGTCCAATGATATTGGCATGCTCTGTGTATGGAGAATTAACGCCTCTAAGATATAGAAGCTCGTCCTTACCAACGCTTGCAATATTTTCCGAAATATTGATGGCATCTGTTTTAAAAGTGTCACCATATATTTTTAAAGTTTTTGATTTGCACGGTGCCTTCCTTTTTTATGGGCTTTCAGCGTCGGTTTTTGCATTTTTATTGTATAAATATTTACCAGAGAGCAAGGATAAAACTTTACAAGAAATAGAGAACTATTTTCTAGAATCTCCGAAGTCTGAAGTGGTGGTTGAAAAGGTTTCAAAAGATTTTGTGGAAGAAAACGATAAAAGATAAATTAGTTAAAGAAGAGAAATCTTAGATAAAGAGAGTTTAGATGCGAAGTGTACGACCATCATTTATGTGAATAATGTTATCAAATTAATTAATAATTCATTGTGTGGTACGTTTGTTTTATTTCAGTCTATCGCCTTGAAATCCTTCACAACCAAACCTAAAGTTATCATGTTGGGTACGTTGCTTAAACACTTTATTATCAACGTATGTATGCGTAGTTAGTGTTTGTACATACACATAAATTAACATGAACGTCTTATTTTATGTCAAATTATCCAATGTTCATATCTATTGGAATACTTGTTGGTATTTACTCAAAACATGTTTATCAATGTGTTATCGAACAATAAGAATTAATTGGTTTTGTGTTTATCTAATCCGTTCCTTTCGACAACAAAACGAAGTTGAACTTAGGAACTAAATGTTACAATATAAAAGAGTACCTACGCAGTTATTTGATAATAGTTAAGTAAGTGATATATTTTTACCTATTAAAATCTTTATTGTCTAAAGAGAATTTTGTAATTTAAATGGCACTAGTGTTTACACTAGGATTGCATTGTGTACGTGTAACAAAATATCACATAAGAGCTTATCTTCTGCAAAATGTCTTACTTGACATAAAAACAAACTTTTTTTTTGAGGTGGTAAATGCATCAACCGAGTTCCCCGTTGCCTCACTTTTAATGACTAAAACTTGCCTGTGTCCTTCAGTGGCCCTTTACGTTCCAGGAACACCTGACGGACACTTTATCAAAAGGCACGTGTTGATCCCGCCGTCGACAAATTGGACCCGAATCCGAGTTGTCCGTTGTCGTTGGTCGTTCGACAAGAACTAATTCTTACTTGTCGGCCGGACGCCGAGCTACTCATTGCTAGTCGTCTGCAGGCCCGCACCTACATATGGTAGCCGGGAATCGTCCGGCGTGAAACATATCCTAAACCCTTTGTTATTCTTCACGCTGTAAGGGCTGAACGGATTTGAGTGACAAGATACACCAGAAACTGTTTCCTCGGGACAATCTTTTACTATCAGGCTAGCGAAGTGCAGTTTAGTCTGCCATATACTGAAAAAAAGACCCCCGTAGAAAGTTAATACGCCAAACGTAAAAAAAAAATGTCTTTAGTACAATTTTATAAGAAACTTAGGTGTTTTTATACACTGTTAAATTTTGATAGTTTTAATCCCGTGAAGGGTCGATCTTGTACATGAAACACTATCGATTTGTAAAGATAAAATTAAAAAATAAAGTACTTTTTTTCTAAAACTCGAATTAATATACGCATGTACGAAATTAATTTCTTTAAGTTAACGAGTCAATGATCTTGTAGGTAGTTGTCAGTCGTTGCGTACTAACTACCTACAGTTCATTAGCCTCACTCAGCTGATGTTTACTTAAAGAAATTAATTTCGTACAGGCGTAAATTAACTCGATTAATTCATCAAGGCTACAGTGAATATGCTCTTAATAAACTAGTGCACCTCACCATCAACGATTGCTTCACTGCTGACCATCAGGTGGGATTAGGGTTGCCAACCGTACTACAATATATAGTATTGTACTACATTTTGATTCTGTGTACTATATAATGTTGAAGAAATACGCTCAAACACTTACGCAAAATACGCAACGCAAAAATACTATATTTTATACATTTGACTTTTAGGGTAGTGTGTAACCGAACGTATCTATCTTACTGCGTTGTCAAACGAATGTTTGATTATTATTATTTTGCTGTTTCCGTTCTTTGATTTTGGCAAATATTTGCAATTTAATATTACTCTTTCCTTTCAGAAGTTAAAGTCCTAAATAAATTAGCTATAGAAAATACTAGCGATAGTGTGTCGAAGTAATCTAAGTCGAAGTAAATGTGTCGCTACCACAGCTAAAAAAAGAAAACTACAAAGAAAGCTTTAACAAAATTTAAACTTTAAACGTGCAGACAAATATAGTTTTAATAAAAATATATAAGTAGATAGCAAATATATATCTGTCACTCAATCTATATCTTTTTATAGCCTAGTTTAAAAAATACTGTATTTCGGCGAAGAAATGTTGGCAACCCTAGGTGGGATCGCAGTCAAGCAGTAGTGTATATCAATTAAAAAAAAAGTAGCACTTGTGAGGCTTCGCCCGTGTAAAAGTCGGAAATAATTCCCAGGGAATATAAAAAAGTATTAATTGTCATAGTACAAGACGTGATTTACAACAAACAGATAAACATATTTACTTTCGCGTTCTAATAATAGTTTACATAGACGTGTAAACACATTATTATTTCATAACACACTTACAGACGCATCCAGTGCTAGGTTATAATTAATACTTCAGTTATTTAAAGGTTAGGTTAGGATTTAGTTAGGTTTAAAGCTTTTGAGGTTAAAAAGCTTTAAACCAAAACCTTTCTAGTAAAGTTAAAATTATCCGGAAGTTTGATCAGGTTAGAGGTTCGTTTTGTTTCCAGGAAGGAAATCTATCTGGAAATAGCAAATCGAATTTCTGAGTTTAGAAGCTAGATATATTTGGGGTTTTTTTTTTTTGGTGGTGGGTAAAATCATCCAGTGACGTCTCCCGCCCTTGGGCGGAGCGGCATAAATCTATACATATAACATACCTACCTACATACAAATCTACGTATTTATTTTAGAGAGGTATTTTAATGCTAGGCATCTGGCATAGAGTTGGAAATGTTTCAATAACTCATGTTTACTCGTAATATTCAGAAATGATGATCGTCTGTATTGTTTTGAAAACGATTGTCGATAGGCCAAAAGGTTTGGCCACGTGACATTTCGGTAGTGCATGTCAAAACCATCTTAAGAGGCAAATATGCCCCGTAAATCATCCGGGGCGAAACTCCGCTGCCGCGACAAATCGCGGCATGGCGGACAGAGTTCCGGCGGGATCTCATGGTGAAATGGCGAGAGCGACTGTCGCAACCCCGTGCTGGGCACGCCACGATCGAGGCGGTAAGGCCCCTCTTTGAGGCGTGGCTGGAAAGGCCTCACGGCGTCGTCACCTTCCGTTTGGCGCAGGTACTAACCGAACACGGCAAGTTCGGTCCGTACCTGTACAAGATTCGTGCGGAGACGACGCCCGGGTGTCGCCACTGTGCGGACCGCCCGGAGGACACGGCAGAGCACACAGTCGAGGTGTGCCCCGCTTGGGAAGAGCATCGCCGTGTCCTCGTGGGGGCGATCGGCGGCGATCTCTCGCGTTGGGGCTTGGTTCAAGCCATGCTCCGGAGTGAGGAGGAGTGGCAGGCGGTCGCCTCTTTTTGCGAAGCAGTAATGCTAGCAAAGGAGAAGGCCGACCGCATTAGGCAAAGGCGCACACGCCGCCGCCGCCACCGGGATTCCGATCCTGATTTCCGGCCACCGCAGGCGCGGGCTCTCGGACGGTGGGCAATGGGTAGCTCGCTGTCCGTCCGTCCGGTAACAACGGTCCAAGTCGTCTACGGCGCGCACTGTTCCCGCGCGCCTCAAGGAGTTGTCAGCAAACTGTAGGGGTCCAGCAGGGCCGAAGCCTACTGGGGCCAAAGGTTATGTGAGAATGTCACCATGAGCCCCGGGACAAAGGCAATGAATGGAAGGGTAGGTTTTTAGTCAGTAAGAGTCTGACGCTATTTCCCGCCCCACCCAAGGGCGGGATTTGTCTATAATTTTACCTACCATAAAAAAAAACCCGTAGATCACAGGGTTATTAGGGACCTATTTAAGGACTGTAATTTAAGGCAACACTGAAGGCTAACGACCTTGAGCGAACAAAAGTGGAGCTAGCGGCGCTCCTCGCGCATTAATATTAAAAAAAATGTATCGAATACCAAAACATTGGTACTTAAATTATCTTTTAGATTGTGAAAGTTTTATAAAAATACGCCCAATGATTTTTGCCTGATCTTTGCTTTTCTATCAGTGTTAGGCATAACGTTGAAAGTAAATTACACCAAGTTTTATAAAAGAAAATGTAAATATTCGTATATTAAATTATTAGGCAAATAGTCTTGTTTAACATATATTTGTTTTCAACACATACGGACTAGCCGTTTAGACGTGATGTTGGATTTAAAATCATCAAAAGTTATAACTATTAGTATCTGCCCCTAAAAGGATTATTACCGAATAGGTAAGGTAAAATTCGTATAATAAGGTTGGTAAGCGTTTGGAGTGTGCTCGCGTCGTCTTCGGAGATCGGTAGCGAAGTGAAGTCGCAACTCGCTCGCCGCACCTTTTTTCGCCGTCGCCGCCACTCATCGCCTCCGATGTTTCGACAGCAGCCGAAGAATGCCGAGTTGCCGAGGGAACAGGGTTGCTAGAGCTGAAAGGTTCTGTGCACTGAGTGCGTGTTGTTTTACGTCATAAACGTTTTTATCGCGTTAACGTAAAACAAACCCGCACTAAGCACTCTGAAGTGGCGAACGCGATCTTGTTGAAGGCGCTGAATGCGAGACCCATTGTATCGGACGATGGATACTTGGGAGACATTTTTTTGCAGTAGACGTCTTTTGGTTGAAATGGTGATAATAATGATGTCAGTCTCATACATTTCTCTGTCAGTGTCATGATTGTTCGAAATAGTCACCGCGGCCCTGGAACTCAAAGGGAAACTGAAGGAACACTGGTGCTTTTTAGTTAGTAACCAGTTTTTAGTAAGTAGTTTTATACCTTAAAAAAAAAGAATTATTCATTTCGAATATTTTCACGATCGTTGTGGCCTTAGTTGTCTTGTATTGATGTTATGTAGATTGTTCTAATTTATATATATACAAATTAGAACAATCTACATAATATTCTCTCCATATTGTCTATATCTATGGTATGTATATACATGGCTCTTGTAAACATCATGCCATTCATAATTACGTATTCAAGGAAGGACTCGGAAGTGGCTCGAGTGCTTGTCATCGTTAACTTCCTGTTTGGGTCAGGATTAGCCAGTGCGGCGCGTGCCGAGGCCGAACAACATGAACTCTTGACATTAACCCCTAATATATGAAAATAAATTAAAGATCACAAGTCTTCTCACCCATTATAAGAAAAAGTGACTAGGTTCTAGGAACGTGTGCTTCGCTGTGATCACCTCACTTCATCGCTAACCTAATGGTGACGGTACGGTTGAGCGATTGACTGGCACTGCGATATGTGTTGCGGGTTGGATTCCCGCGAGAAAAGTTGTTGTATGGCCCACATATTATAGCTTTTCCGGGACTGAGTTTCTCGGGTATGTGAGTTTAAATGTTTGTGGACACGCATACGATACATGAGTAATCCTCAATATGGTACAACGTTTAAAAAAAACATCTAATGAAATAGTGGTTAAACGACAGCCTATCAATAGAAATAAAAAAAAAAAACTATGTTGCCGTAAATACACAATTATTAGCTTTAAAAACAGTTAAGACTTTTTTCTTTCCAGTACACGGATACAGCACATAATAGCGGCTATTCGCAATACCCATGGTAACAAGTTTTTTTATGGACGAAAAGTACCCGACATAATCATTTGCATAAATACATTGGTCGGGTTTATTGTTTTCTATTGCAGCATTAACGCAATCCAACTATTAATTAGGGAAATAATGTTAGGAATGCTGCGTGAAAACAGTAGATATAACACTTGGGTGTACTGTTCACGGACGCGTAGCATCAGAGACGCATATTCGTCATAATACGCTTTGTGTACGCCTGCGTGAAGCTTACATACAAAAATATGAAACTCTAACAACGAAGCGCCGGCGTTGTGCCATCGTGTCACGTCTATGAAGCTACGCGTCCGTGGATAGTAGGCCATACTTTTGTATGTAAGCATCACACAGGCGTACAACAAGCTTTTATAATGACGACTACGCGTCTATGAAGCTACGCGTCCTTGGATAGTAGGCCATACTTTTGTATGTAAGCATCACACAGGCGTACAACAAGCTTTTATAATGACGACTACGCGTCTATGAAGCTACGCGTCCTTGGATAGTAGGCCATACTTTTGTATGTAAGCATCACACAGGCGTACAACAAGCTTTTATAATGACGACTACGCGTCTATGAAGCTACGCGTCCTTGGATAGTAGGCCATACTTTTGTATGTAAGCATCACACAGGCGTACAACAAGCTTTTATAATGACGACTACGCGTCTATGAAGCTACGCGTCCTTGGATAGTAGGCCATACTTTTGTATGTAAGCATCACACAGGCGTACAACCAGCTTTTATAATGACGACTACGCGTCTATGAAGCTACGCGTCCTTGGATAGTAGGCCATACTTTTGTATGTAAGCATCACACAGGCGTACAACAAGCTTTTATAATGACGACTACGCGTCTATGAAGCTACGCGTCCTTGGATAGTAGGCCATACTTTTGTATGTAAGCATCACACAGGCGTACAACAAGCTTTTATAATGACGACTACGCGTCTATGAAGCTACGCGTCCTTGGATAGTAGGCCATACTTTTGTATGTAAGCATCACACAGGCGTACAACAAGCTTTTATAATGACGACTACGCGTCTATGAAGCTACGCGTCCTTGGATAGTAGGCCATACTTTTGTATGTAAGCATCACACAGGCGTACAACAAGCTTTTATAATGACGACTACGCGTCTATGAAGCTACGCGTCCTTGGATAGTAGGCCATACTTTTGTATGTAAGCATCACACAGGCGTACAACAAGCTTTTATAATGACGACTACGCGTCTATGAAGCTACGCGTCCTTGGATAGTAGGCCATACTTTTGTATGTAAGCATCACACAGGCGTACAACAAGCTTTTATAATGACGACTACGCGTCTATGAAGCTACGCGTCCTTGGATAGTAGGCCATACTTTTGTATGTAAGCATCACACAGGCGTACAACAAGCTTTTATAATGACGACTACGCGTCTATGAAGCTACGCGTCCTTGGATAGTAGGCCATACTTTTGTATGTAAGCATCACACAGGCGTACAACAAGCTTTTATAATGACGACTACGCGTCTATGAAGCTACGCGTCCTTGGATAGTAGGCCATACTTTTGTATGTAAGCATCACACAGGCGTACAACAAGCTTTTATAATGACGACTACGCGTCTATGAAGCTACGCGTCCTTGGATAGTAGGCCATACTTTTGTATGTAAGCATCACACAGGCGTACAACAAGCTTTTATAATGACGACTACGCGTCTATGAAGCTACGCGTCCTTGGATAGTAGGCCATACTTTTGTATGTAAGCATCACACAGGCGTACAACCAGCTTTTATAATGACGACTACGCGTCTATGAAGCTACGCGTCCTTGGATAGTAGGCCATACTTTTGTATGTAAGCATCACACAGGCGTACAACAAGCTTTTATAATGACGACTACGCGTCTATGAAGCTACGCGTCCTTGGATAGTAGGCCATACTTTTGTATGTAAGCATCACACAGGCGTACAACCAGCTTTTATAATGACGACTACGCGTCTATGAAGCTACGCGTCCTTGGATAGTAGGCCATACTTTTGTATGTAAGCATCACACAGGCGTACAACAAGCTTTTATAATGACGACTACGCGTCTATGAAGCTACGCGTCCTTGGATAGTAGGCCATACTTTTGTATGTAAGCATCACACAGGCGTACAACAAGCTTTTATAATGACGACTACGCGTCTATGAAGCTACGCGTCCTTGGATAGTAGGCCATACTTTTGTATGTAAGCATCACACAGGCGTACAACAAGCTTTTATAATGACGACTACGCGTCTATGAAGCTACGCGTCCTTGGATAGTAGGCCATACTTTTGTATGTAAGCATCACACAGGCGTACAACAAGCTTTTATAATGACGACTACGCGTCTATGAAGCTACGCGTCCTTGGATAGTAGGCCATACTTTTGTATGTAAGCATCACACAGGCGTACAACCAGCTTTTATAATGACGGCTACGCGTCTATGAAGCTACGCGTCCTTGGATAGTAGGCCATACTTTTGTATGTAAGCATCACACAGGCGTACAACAAGCTTTTATAATGACGACTACGCGTCTATGAAGCTACGCGTCCTTGGATAGTAGGCCATACTTTTGTATGTAAGCATCACACAGGCGTACAACAAGCTTTTATAATGACGACTACGCGTCTATGAAGCTACGCGTCCTTGGATAGTAGGCCATACTTTTGTATGTAAGCATCACACAGGCGTACAACAAGCTTTTATAATGACGACTACGCGTCTATGAAGCTACGCGTCCTTGGATAGTAGGCCATACTTTTGTATGTAAGCATCACACAGGCGTACAACAAGCTTTTATAATGACGACTACGCGTCTATGAAGCTACGCGTCCTTGGATAGTAGGCCATACTTTTGTATGTAAGCATCACACAGGCGTACAACAAGCTTTTATAATGACGACTACGCGTCTATGAAGCTACGCGTCCTTGGATAGTAGGCCATACTTTTGTATGTAAGCATCACACAGGCGTACAACAAGCTTTTATAATGACGACTACGCGTCTATGAAGCTACGCGTCCTTGGATAGTAGGCCATACTTTTGTATGTAAGCATCACACAGGCGTACAACAAGCTTTTATAATGACGACTACGCGTCTATGAAGCTACGCGTCCTTGGATAGTAGGCCATACTTTTGTATGTAAGCATCACACAGGCGTACAACAAGCTTTTATAATGACGACTACGCGTCTATGAAGCTACGCGTCCTTGGATAGTAGGCCATACTTTTGTATGTAAGCATCACACAGGCGTACAACAAGCTTTTATAATGACGACTACGCGTCTATGAAGCTACGCGTCCTTGGATAGTAGGCCATACTTTTGTATGTAAGCATCACACAGGCGTACAACAAGCTTTTATAATGACGACTACGCGTCTATGAAGCTACGCGTCCTTGGATAGTAGGCCATACTTTTGTATGTAAGCATCACACAGGCGTACAACAAGCTTTTATAATGACGACTACGCGTCTATGAAGCTACGCGTCCTTGGATAGTAGGCCATACTTTTGTATGTAAGCATCACACAGGCGTACAACAAGCTTTTATAATGACGACTACGCGTCTATGAAGCTACGCGTCCTTGGATAGTAGGCCATACTTTTGTATGTAAGCATCACACAGGCGTACAACAAGCTTTTATAATGACGACTACGCGTCTATGAAGCTACGCGTCCTTGGATAGTAGGCCATACTTTTGTATGTAAGCATCACACAGGCGTACAACAAGCTTTTATAATGACGACTACGCGTCTATGAAGCTACGCGTCCTTGGATAGTAGGCCATACTTTTGTATGTAAGCATCACACAGGCGTACAACAAGCTTTTATAATGACGACTACGCGTCTATGAAGCTACGCGTCCTTGGATAGTAGGCCATACTTTTGTATGTAAGCATCACACAGGCGTACAACAAGCTTTTATAATGACGGCTACGCGTCTATGAAGCTACGCGTCCTTGGATAGTAGGCCATACTTTTGTATGTAAGCATCACACAGGCGTACAACAAGCTTTTATAATGACGACTACGCGTCTATGAAGCTACGCGTCCTTGGATAGTAGGCCATACTTTTGTATGTAAGCATCACACAGGCGTACAACAAGCTTTTATAATCACGACTACGCGTCTATGAAACTACGCGTTCGTGGACTGTAGGCCATAGTACCTAATAGTACTGCCCCCGATAGTAAAAAAGACGCATCTAACATTTTTTCCGGATTTGAGTTAAAAATACAGGCAGAATCGCCTTTTTTTTCTGATTCCGGAAATGTATATAACTCAAATCCGGAAAAAATGTTAGATGCGTCTTTTTTACTATCGGGGGCAGAGTAGTTATCGACAGAAATACGTCTCAACGATGTTTATGATTAAAGATATTTTTTTTTATTTTGGTCAAATGGATAGCAAATGTGACGGAAGCGTTTTTCCATTCGACGAACTTCGGTATTATTATTAATGTTGAGAACATTTTGTTTGGCGCGAGTTGCCTTCCTGTTGGCAATGACTGGACATTTTGAAAAATGTGCAGCGTCACGCCGTTAGCTGAAAAGAATCGACACAGATTTAGAAATGAAACTCGAAAATACCACAAGCTCAAGTGTAATTGAAGTGGAACTTCTCAAAGAAGTATGTCTACATAGGCATATGTCAATGTCATTATGTTAAGGATATAAGTAAAATAAAACGATAATGGACTTCAAGAGATATCTGTTGACGTCATTCGACGATTGTACTCACCTTTATTTTAGGAAACTCGTTTGTAATGTTACTTCAAAGACTTTATAAGTGCAAATTCTACTAATAGAATAGATGATATTTCAATTTTTTTAATAGAAGTAGGTTTATAAAAGTTATTTCGAATTTGTTTAAAATGTGTTGCATTTATTTTTATAAGTTGGTGTTTTAAGGATCGTACTCAAAGGTTAAAAACGGGCCCTGTTACTAAGACTTCGCTGTCTGTCCGTCTGTCTGTCACCAGGCTGTATCTCAAGAACTGCGATAGCTAATCATTTGAAATTTTCACAATTATGTTTTTTCTGTTGCCGCTATAACAAAAAATACTAAAAACAAAATAAAAAAAATATTAAACGAAGGCTCCCATAAAAAAAACGCCGTTTTTGCCTATTTTGTGTTGTTGTTCTGTTGTTCACCTAGTCAATGATACGGAACCCTTTGTGCGCAAGTCCGACTCGTACTTGGTCAGTTTTTGATGAATCGCTGCTGTGTTGCACAAAAGTTTGTTTCCAAGTATCAATTTCGTTCCCAAGGCCATAGGAACATTGCTTTATCGTCGTCATCCGAAGTAGGTAATTAGATTATAATCGCACTATGTAATATTACACTACCACACTAATATTATAAAGGTGACACTTTTTGAGTGTGGGTGTGTGTGCTGTGTATGTATGTTACTTCATCATGCATACTTTTTATTCCAAAAGTATGTTGCTTTAGGACAATTTTCTATTGTTATGCGGGCGAAGCGTTTAAAAAAAAAGCGCGAACTTTTTTAAAAGAGTAACCATGGAGTTGCCGGTTCTTCTCCATAGGAAACGACCAATTGGAACCGTGTGCTAGCTTCTGACGGTTTTATGTCCCATAAATGAATGTTGAATGTTGTGTGTAATGAATGTTGTATGCCCATGTATGGTAAAATAAATGATTTTGAGTTTGAGTTTGAAGCCCCTGGCAGCAGCTAGTATTGTAAATGCGAACGATTGTAGGCACGTGTGTGTGCTTGTTACACTTTCACGTTCAAACAACTGAACGGTTTTGGGCAACACTTGGCATGTCCTGGAATAGCGTATAGGATATTTTATATCCTGCAAGTATGTTCTGTGGTACGGGACCCGGTTTTTCTATAATCACGCGGTTGAAACCACTGGCAGGAGCTAGATAGCGATTAATGAGATCGCAGGTAAAATTAATATACTTTAATACAACAAAAGCAGTAGGTACATCAGTAAGACATAATAATGCTTATGGCATTAAATCTTAATTATTTTGGGGGCCGAGTCACCCGCGTCCTTAGGAGAATACCCGAAGTAAGTCCCTACACGTGGTCCCCGGGTGGTCCTAATCAGGTGACACTAACTGGTGGTAGGTTTCAACCGTTGGCTTGGGACCACCCACTGAGCAAAGACGTACCGCCAAGCAGCCTAGCTGTGTTCCGGTATGGTGCTTAGAGCCAAATTCACCAATAAACTAATCACGCTTCGTTCAAACAAAACGAAGTTTGAGCGACTAATTGAGATTATAGCTTCATTTTGCGTTTCACCGCTATGAATTGAATCTAGTTTACGCTAAACTCAGTTTCAATTCTTTTGTTGTCGCCCATGTTTACGATACGGGTCTTTAAACTAGATTACGCTGAGCTTAGTTTAGTTGAACTAAATTTTTATATTGAATGATGAAATCAGCCCTTAGTGTAGCCAGTTTAGAGGAGTTGGGTCGAAATAGCTGACCAACCTGGCTCGTGTTTATGTGGACGTATCGGGAGACTAGTTGTGGAGGGTAGCAGGATCCGAGGTACGGTGCGCCGCTGGCCGACCGCAATTAGTAGGGGGCCCAAGTAATGTGCCAGTCACACATGAAAGGCTGCCCCGCCAACTGACAAAAAATCCCGGAATACACCATCGTGCTGATTGGCAACCAGACGAGAGGGCCCGATGGACATTCTCGGGGGGGGGCTCAGGCGTCCCCGCAGTCTCCAGGCTAGTGCCCTAATGATCTCGTCCTTTCAATTCGAGCCTGAAGGTAAGCAGCGTGGAACCTCATTTCACTTCCTTCTCCTCTCCTCCCTTCACTCACAAAAATGAAAAGGAATAGAAAGAGTAACTTAAGGTCAAGAGTGAATAGGTTAATTCTAGGCAAGCGTGCTCCATCGTCGGCCACGTAATGGCTTACCATCAGGTGAGATAGTGGTCAAACGCGAGCCTATGAATAATAAAAAATCCGCCTTTGTATAGTACCCGGCAAATAAGTTGAACCATTTGCTATGGTTACGCGCAAAAAAAAGAATCTGTTACTGCGCATTCAGTTAAACTTGTGTGTCGAGAATTTTAACCGATTTTTGGGTCCCAAACGAAGTGGGCGGCTGCGCGAATCCATAGCACATGGTTCAACTTATTTGCCGCGTACTAGGTATACTGTGTTTTTTTTAAATGTAAAAGTGTTTTTTAAAACTTGTTTGCAAAATAAATATCAATTATCAGTAGTGCATAAAGTTATAGTGAATAAATAATGATAATGGCAACGCACTCGAGCAAATCGTATTCGTTGTTGTAGGTACACAAAGAATTTTGAATGATATATTATCGCAGATGTACAGGTACAGTACGGCCGACGGATCTTGGCACGTCTGAAGTTAGGCTCTGCGAACTTTAGCGCTTGTGCACTCGTAAAAAAATAAATGGTTTGAAAAAATAAATGTCAATAACAGTTTTTATTGCTGTTAAGAACTGTTATTGGCATTATAAATCATTTATTTGGCGCGCTTATTTTGAGCGCTAAAGTTCGCAGAGCCTAACTTCAGACGCGCCAAGATCCGTCGGCCGTACTGTAATTACCTACTATTTGACACCAGCCCCCCTAGCCAAGTTACAATCGTTTCGTTAAACGTGAACGGGTGGGGTTGGCCACGCCCCCAAGTTCTTTATTCTGGCTACGTGATTAAGCGTTGAGATGACGTCAGAACAAAGGTATTGGGGGCATGGCTAACTCCAAGCGTTCACGCTAAATGAAACGATTGTACTTGTTTAGGGGGGCTGAACTTGTGCCTCTGAATTGTGACAGACTTTTACCTTCAATTCCCCTTTGCATTTATTTTGTATGGAGGGACAAAGAATGATACAAAAAATATTTTGTATCATTCTAAAGGAGCGTACTTTAGTTTGTGGAAAGGACGTTTTTCAACTTTTTACAAAATCAAAACATACTTATATTCACTCTCTGTCACTGTCAAGTCTCTGCACTAAAAAATATGTTCATTACCAAAACATAAACCAATGTCAACATATATACACGTGTGTAAATGCTACGCCAAATGAAATTATGACATCCAATGATATGTTAAAAAGGGCTGCTATAAGAGGGTTGCGTGTATAAATTTGAAACCGTCGCTCTTTGACGGGGAGAAAAATGTGAGGGTGCCCACATACGGAACTTTAAATGTACGAATCGCGAAACTAATTTTTCATTTACATAAGTGGACGGTTACCTTCTAAAGCATAGTGTTTTTAACGGAAATTTGTTTATGTTCCTTTAAATTCTAAAAAGAATGAAAGTTAAATTTATGTTGCTTAATTCTATAGAATTAGGGTTATGTACCACTAGACGTACCGCGCCACCGATACATGGTGGACATCCCACCAATACGTACAAAGCATTTTGGGAACATATTTATTGTGCGTGCAGCGCGTAGCGTGCGCTATCATCGGCTACATCATCGCTTATTACCATCAGGAGAGCAGACGGAGTGGTAACGGCCCCGACTTACGAAATTGTAGGTTCAAACCCGGCCAGGCGCATTACTTTGTGTAATTTATTTCATCACCACTGCTCCAAAAACGGCGAAGGAAAACATCGTGAGGAAACCGTCATGTCCTAGAACCAAAAATTCACAGACATGTGACATTCACCAACTGGGCCCGCGTGATAGATTACGGCCCATTCCCTCTCTTAAAGAGCAGCAGTGGGAACATTAAAAGGGTGATGATGACGATGATGATGATGAGATAGTAGTCAAAAGCGAGCCTATGAATAATTTAAAAAATAAATATTTATTTACAACCGAGCCGTCCCAGATTCGCATGGGTGTTAAAATTTTTGAAATTCTCGACTTTATTATGCAGAGCTATTAAGTATACACTTAATCCTTCCTCATGAATCACTCTGTCTATTGGTAGAAATGCATGAAAAATCGTGCAGTAATATTTGAGTTTATCGCGAACACAGACTCGGTAGGGGAGTTCGTTTTAAAAATTATGTTTGTGTTACCGGCAATCTGTATAATCCGGTATTCTATACATTACCTAGGCCTGAAACGTAATGTATGAAATATTATTCTTTTTATACTTTATTCTATACAATACCGAATGTGCGACCGGTAATGTGTGTAAAAGACGAAAACAGAGGAGGTGACGTAATTTTAGGATACTCTGATCAGTCAAAGTACCTACTATATGATGAAATTAACGTGAAACTAAAAATTCTCCTGACTATACATAACATAATGTAATTTGTTTATATATACTCAGGTCTTATTTCTGTCAGCGCGGTTTAAAGTTAGGTTCCTATTTCTGGGTGGATATAAAAAAATAACCACGAAGGCTACGGCGGTACCTCCACTCAGCTCTGCTCTGCTCTGCTCCTTAGACTTCAAACCTGACCTGTCCGTGTCGGAGTACCCTAATACTATGTCACCAAGTAGGTAGACTGGTTAACATTGATAAATATAGACTAAAATCTATTTATTTTATACATTACTAGGTTACTTTATACAATCCCTAGGAATTGTATACATTGCCTGGGTGAAGTATGTAATGGGCAAAAATATTCATAATATTTTATACACTGCCTGAACGCCTCATGTATTCTGTACTTTGCCTAGGTATTGTATAGAATACCTGAGTTATACGGATTGCCGGTAACATATGTATATCTAAATATATTTATTTATGAAAACTAAGCATTAGTACAAAGGTGGAGAATACAGTACCAAGGCGGATTTAATGCTTTACGCATTTTCTATCAGGCGTAGCAGTAGGCATATATATACATTTACACCGATAACATAGATAGTTATAAACATAGCAACCATGGAATGTAGACGTATTAAAAATACGCATCAACTCTGAATACGCACAGACGCACGCTGACCACCGGTAGTTATTTTCAACTCAAAAACTGGAGTGAATCGAGACAGTGTCAGTTGTTATCTCTTCGGGCAGTCGTTAGCGTCTATTCCAATCTTCCTGATACCACTAAATATAGACAGACTTTTGTGTGAACAAACCCATTCTCGTCATTTTAAATAGCTTCGAGATTCACGAGACTAAGTCCACTATATAAATAACCTTTAACTTAACGTTTTTCAATTAACGATTCTGGAAAATCTGAAAAGAATAAACCAAGCAGTGATTGAATGAAACAAACCCCATTGATAGATTGACTAACTCAATTCTTTGTGTCTTTTCGTCTTATCTCGTGTTTACTTATAACTCTCTGGCCTGCTAATATAAAAACATAGATTTTTTTGACACAACCGCGAAAGCCAGTGTTACAGTCGATCGTGTGTTTGATAACTTCTATATTTTGCTTTATCGTCACTTCGAAACTTTCACGCTTATAATTTCCGGGACAATAAGCAAATGTGTGTTTACAATTTGTCGGTGGGATTATTTGAAGTAAATAGTGGTGGAACAGGTAAGAATGGTGTTTTCTATACTATAATCTATAACTATAATTCTATTCTATAGTAATATTATATAGAGGAAAGGTTTGTATTTTTGTTTGTAATGACTCAAAAACTACTGGACAGATTTTAAAAATTCTTTTATCAGTAATATGCTACTTTACTATTAAGTAACATAGGCACTGATATTCTATTACCACGCGGGCGAACCCGCTAACAAAAGTTTTTAAAAAAATTATCATAAAAATAAAATGACTATCATTAGTTTAATGCGGGTAGGTACATGTATTAGTATCACTGTAATAATACGTTGGGCATTTCTATCGATGTAATTAGGAGCAGTATTAAGGTACCTCTCTACTCATGTGGTTAAGGTATGTATATTCAGTTGGCTGTCGTACGTACTTTCGTGTTATTGTGTAGATCTATCAGACAAATTTTTCCATAACAATTGTTTGACGTGCCTGACTCAAATGCGTATAAAGGTGTATTTTCATTCACGTGATATTGCAACGTCTCTTAGCTAGTGTAATGAATGAAACTAAACAGTAAATATCTACCTACTGTTCAGTTTCATTCATCTTCATTTTGTTTAAGATAAGTCTACCTCTACCCTTTGATAATCTCGGATCGTGGGGTTTGAGTTTTATAAAAATCTGTCGAAACGTCTAGTTGACATTTCACGTGACCTAAGGTTTGGCTTTTACCTCGGACAGAGGATAAGCATTGCCATACAGCGTGGCAATGCCGCCAGTCTTTTGGGTACATTACCAGTCGACAGCGATGTGAAAGAGTTTTTTGATGCCTTATTTTACTTTGATTTTAGTTAGTCGTAGTTAGCATAGGGTTTTTAGTATTATTTTTCTATTTTACTGTAATATACTCCATTCACTTCTGCATGAGACAAAAGAGGTTCATAGAACCTGGTGTGCACAACATTTATTTTTCCAAATAAATTCAAACAATTTAATAAATAACGGTATCAATATAAAATTTTAACATTACCTATTTATATAAATTTGATTATTGTAAGGTAAGTATTAAATAATTAGATAAGTACAGTACGGCCGACGGATCTTGGCGCGTCTGAAGTTAGGCTCTGCGAACTTTAGCGCTTGCGCAATCGTAAAAAAATAAATAGTTTGAAAAAATAAATGACAATAGCAGTTGGTATTGCTGTTAACAACTTTTATTGGCATTTATTTTTGTAAATCATTTATTTGGCGCGCTTATTTTGAGCTCTAAAGTTCGCAAAGCCTAACTTCAGACGCGCCAAGATCCGTCGCCCGTACTGTAAATGAAATGTTTTTTCTTGATAATTTTATTTCAAACAATTTTACATTTTTTTAAATGGCGTATCAACAAGATTTTTATTTATATTAAATAGTATAATGAATAACGTTCCAGATACTAGGTAAAAATTATCCATGGCGAAAACCAGTCTCCTGAGAATTCACACAATTTTTTTTACATGTAATGATTGTGGAGGTTTTACTAATTTCATAACGACTGCTTAGAAGGGTTAAATTGATAATGATTCAAATAATATATTACATAGACATTTATAAGTTATTGTGAACAACTAAACGATTGCTCACTATGACCGTCGTTCAATAAAAGATAGTGAGTATTTTATAAATTTGATTTTGAAAGTGGAATAGGCGTTGAACCATTGTTTTTAAGATATCATTCACAAAAATGTTATTGGACATTCTATTCGACCGCTAGCGACGAGCGATCGAAGCAAGCGACAGAGCGAAAGGTGGAATAGAATGCCCAATAACACCCTACTGACGGCCTCTACTTCTTTTAGGTTTTTAATATGAATACTCGTAGTATAAATAAGAATTATTAATTTAATTAATTAAAAGCCTCATAAATTCAGAAGATGGATAGTTCAAATGAATTCATTTAAGTAAAACAGTTGGTATACTCGTACACATAAGTTGATTATAACAAATTCAGCATCAATCTTAACTGTAATAAAGCACAATATACATACATATATTGTACTTTTATTACAAAGTGTACCCTAAAAAAAAAACCTTTTTAACTTTTGTCTGATGCTATCGCGAATACGGTATAGTTAAGTATTTTTTTAATAAATAAAATATTGCATATCACAAAAAAAAAAACTGATGCCTAACCAAATGTTCCAGTACTACGAGTATATATTTGTGTGATAACTTTAGTGAACAAATCAACAGTCTATCTTGTATTAAACAGCCCCCCTAGCCAAGTTACAATCGTTTCGTTTTGCGTTAACGCTTGGAGTTAGCAACGCCTCAAATTCGTTAGTTCGAATAAAGGAGTTGGGGGCGTGGCCAACTCCAAGCGTTAACGCAAAACGAAACGATTGTAACTTGGCTCGGGTATATTAGCAGGTATAAAACAGTTTCCAGGTTGCCTGGAAAAGATCGCGGAACGCTATAAGGCCGCCCATTGTACGAGTATGTATGACATGTGTTTTAGTTTCCTTTTTTATTTGTAATTGGTGTACAATAAACAATATAATAAATAAAATAAAGCTACTTACTTATTTGACTAACTTTTTTGATTAAATGTATTAAAACAAAATGTAATTTGTACGTATTAAAATTTGCCATGAGAGCGAGTGAATGAGAATAGTCGTTTTACACTGAAAAGTAAAAACGCGTAATTTTGATACTCGTGTAAATACGTTTAGGTTAGGTTTAGGTTTAACGAATTTATTACTCATTAAGAACACAATAATAATAAGTTCACTTAAACCTTAACAAAAAATAATAAATATAATTTAACATACAGCAATCGAGCAATTCTTAGAAAATTTTATCATTATTAATTAAAAAAAAAATTATAAACACTGCAAGCGATTTACTATCCTTAATATTATTTGGTTGATTATTTTTTGTGTATCAATTCGATGTTTCAGTAGTAAATGTAATTTATATTCAGAGGATATTACATATTGTTTACATAAATAGACGTAAGTAAAGTACTGATAAAGCTATTTATTTGTGGGACGATGCATTTGCAATATGCAGACTATTGCAGACGCGTCACGCGTGGAGCCAATTATACATCGCGGCCTCGTCACTCTAATGTGTCCGAACCCTATGAGTGAAGTCACTCGATTCAGTGTGAGTGCAATACAGACATCGATTGTTACCGAGTGCCTACCTGTGATCAGAGGTTTACATTAATTTTATGAAAATGACTTTTAAAATGCGGTTTCTAACCAAATAGTTAAGAGGTTTTGGTCTTAAAGTAAGCAAACATGGTGAGGACTTAGTTGTGTGTTTAAAAATTGGCAAATTATGCCTACCGAGTGCAAAATTGTGAAATTTGATTTTCAGTGGATATTGTATAATAATTATTTACTTTGCTCAAAATATAAAATATAACCAAATTCATACAATTACATATTAATTTACGGTAGCGTGTGATCGTGATATAAAACAAAAATGTGTGAACAACTATAGATTTTGTATTTCTACAAATATTGTAATAATAGCAAATTTTTCCATGTTTTAAACCATTTATTCAAAAACGTAAATTACTTGTAATTATAACGATTTATTTATAATTGATTTCAGAAGTCCCTTCGCGATTGCTGAGGAGTAGTTTCACGATATAAAAATTGCGCATTTTTATTGAAAAAATGGTAAAGGAAAGCCGAGAGGGTGATGAAAGTGATGACACTGAAGAATGTCCAAAACATGCGAAGTTCTTATGGCAACCGTTTTTAAGACAGGTTGGTAAAATAAATTATACCTTACATACTCGTATTTTGTAGTTAGAATATCTGACACTGTAACAGGAGTAGCAGTAGTTATGATTGATTAGGTAATCTAGTACACTGCTTAGTCTGAGCAACTTTGTACCTAAGTTAGCGTAATAATTCTACGTGACTACTGCAATACTGTAGCGAAGAAAATATGCTGATATGAACGAAATTAATATCTTACATCAATGGACTTTAGATCTATTTTTCTTTAGAATTCCATTCGTACGTATTGTACACTGAAATATTGCTCAATTTGTGTTGGCAGTGTTTATTAAATCTTCAATCACAGTAGATACTTTTGTGTTTGATATAGTCAAATTATTTTATTTATTTATATTGAACATGCAGTATTAACACATATATACACAATGCTTAATTTAAGGAGGACATTACTCTGCATTAAACAGCAAGCTATTTAGACAAGTTTCGGTTTTAATACTCAAAAGAATACTTACTTATTTTTATTGATTAATTATAGTCAAAATCTCTTTGTTTTCCAGCTATACGTATGCACAGTCTGCACGTCGATATATTTCGTGCTTGGACTATGTTTTGGAGCTCCTACGGTCCTTATACCACAGCTGAAGAAAGAAGCCAATTTAACAGGAAAAGTGACAATGACTGACGACATGGCATCTTGGTTGTGTAATAATATTTATGTTTATATTCACAAAATTTTCGAATCCAAACACATTACTCATTGTCTGTTGATAAACACAATAATCATTATTATTATGAAAGGCTAAACAAGATATTGATTATTTGAATTCAAAACAATTAGTTTAACTTTATGATTTCTGCTTAGTTGACAGTTTGGTTCACAATCACAGTCATCTAACGTAAACTTTGTTTTCTTTTCAGCATCCGTTCTCGGCTACAGCTCCATGCCGTGGGTCATAATTCTACCAATACTCACACAATACATTGGAAGAAAAATTCCATTCTTAATCGTAACAGTATTGACGATAGTAAGCTATATCGTCTTTTACTGCAGTACCAGTGCACTGCATATCCTTATCAGTCAATTACTACAGGGCGTTACTCTTGCCAGTAATATGACAGTTCTTATAGTCATCATCGTAGAATATTCGTCGCCTCGATATCGAGGTGTATTCATGATGATCGAATCGTCGATATTCTTTTGGGGCGTGTGGATCGCAAATCTGACGGGAACCTTTAGTCACTGGAGGAACATTGCTATCATAGCTTTTGTGTGCTGCTTGTATTCTTTGACGGCAGTTATTATGCCCGAGTCACCGTCATGGTTAGCAATGAACGGAAGATTCGAAGAGTGTGCAAAAGCACATCATTGGTTGAAAGGATATGACAAAGACTCTGAAGAGGAACTTGAGAGTCTAATAAAGTCTCAAAAAGAATATCTTAGAAAATGTGCTTCGCGAGCAAAATCCACTTCATGGTATAAACTTCGAATCGTCAAAGAAACTGTCACTGCTAAGGGTTTCCATCAACCCCTGCTGCTCTCCATGGCTGTTATGGCATTATACCACTTCTCAGGGAAATTAGTATGTTCTATGTATGCTGTAGTTTTGATTACCCAAATAACTGCTAATGAGTCTGCTGCGTATACTGGTATGCTCATCTTAGATGCTGTTACTATACTAGGTATGCAGGTCGGTTGTGTTTTGTCAAAAATATTAAATAGAAGAACCTTATTGCTATCATCGTCAGCGCTCGGTATTACGTTTTTGTTAATAATATCATTGTACCTGTATCTAATCAGTTTAAAAGTCATATCTGAAAATAATATTATTTCTATTGTTTTGTTGACATCGTTTTCAGTTGCCATCACATGTGGTCCAATGATAATGCCGTCGACTATTTTCGGTGAATTAATATTTTTAAGGTACAAAAGTTCATCATTACTTATTCTTACATTGTTTTCTGAAATGTTGATGGCCACTGTACTGAAATTATCACCGCTTATATCTGAAACATTCACATTGCCAGGTGCTTTCTTGTTTTACGGCGTATCATCTTCCATTTTTGCATTTATTTTGTACAAATATTTACCTGAAACTAAAGATAAAACTCTGCAAGAAATAGAGAATTATTTCAAAGATTCGCATGAAATGGAGGAGGATGCCGCTAAAGCGTTTATTAATGAGAAACCAGATAATTATAGCACTCAGAAATGTTAGAAGATTTTATGTTTTTGTAATTTATATTTAATGGCATTTACTATGTAAATAATAATAATAACGTAATTTAAGTATAATTAAAGTTTATTACAATGTTTCCTTGTTTTGGTTATTTCTGAAGTATGAACTTAATTCGTTTAACTTCATAAATATAAAAATGAATACTTGTTCATTAGTCTCGCTAAAACAGGAGATCCGTTGGACCGATTTGGCTAATTTTAGTCTTGAAATATTTGTGATAGCCTAGGAAAGGTTTGAACGGTGAGAATATATGGAAAAATTTACGAAAAAGAAATCCGTTATCACAATATTAATAGGCGGTACGAAGTTTGCCGGGTCAGTTGGTTTGAATATTTTTTAATGTGATTTGCGTTAAGAGTTTGATAAAAAAATTATTTGTAAAATAGTTTATTTTCAATATTATTTTGGTTATATTTTTCTAACTATGTACAAAATTTTTACTAACTTTGTCAGTATTATAGCTTACAGCACAATATTACGACTGTTTTCACAATATAGTATTGTTCAATAAACTCTCGTAAAGTTTCGCCTCTCGACTTACTCGTAAATAGGTCAAGCTGGGACAGAGCCAGAGTTTTAAGTTGCAGTACAGTGAAGATAACTGATTTGCCGAAGCCACAATTAAGTACCCTATACCGCGCTCTTGTGTATCACAAAATTTCGGTCATTGCTCAGTATGGCCGAAATGTTTAAGATATACTTTGCATAGGTACTCAATTGCATCTTTGCTTACATACTATCTTTAATCATGTTTATTGTTCATTTTTGGTCGATACGGGGCCAAATTAAAAAAAAAATGTTTTTACTTAGACATCTCTCACTTTAGCAGTCATATCGTTCTGCGTACAAGAATTCTAAGCAGTTTAGTACCGCAGGGAATTGAGGAAGTTCATCAATACGTCTCAATAGGAGCGTATGATACAAAATGGCGACAGTGCACAAATAGTAAGTGCCAGTTGGCAAGTGTGTCGACGACGCAGTTGACTCTTCTTTGCTCGGGAATGTTGTGTTTGTATTTTATTCGCACATCTGCGGCGAGACAAGTCGATGTCTGGAAAAGTTTTAAGAAGGAGTAGATATATAGGTACAAGCTGAGACGAAACGACAACTTGTATTTCACGTGGGATCCGCTGTAACTACTGAAAGTTTCTCTATGACGAATTTGAGGGTGTACACTTTACGTCTGAAAGCTACTTTCTAGATTAATTTAAGAACTGGTTTAAAAATCAGTAATTTAGATCTTGGGTATCTAAGAAAAGGGCACGCCACAATCGCAGCAGTAATTTCATCAGTAAACGTCTGTCACGCCCTTTCGCTACTCTCAGACCTCCTCCTTTGATGATTTCCCTCCAAAAAAAAGGTACCTAAAGAAGTAGAAGTACCTTGTTTGGTAGTCCCCCTAGATGACTCCCAGGTCCTTCACAAAGGTGCTTGCGACAACAATGGTGAAAAATGTAATAAGAATTAGTAGTACCTACATAATTGTATGTTGGTCACAAATTGGCGTGACTTTGTTATCAAAATTGCACGTAGCGTTTACACGCGATCAGTATTTTAATCTGAAAAGATTCCGTACAACGGTGCATAATTAAATTAATTTTAACTGAATTTGCAGAAGTATAAATTCGATATTTGCTAACATTTTTTAGTAGAACTGTGTCAGCAAATTACGAATATTCTTTTTGAAGATTATAAACGGAAGTAAGAGTATACAAGTCGAAACGCGGATATTTCTACTGATACTATTATAATTGTTAAAGATTTTTTTTCTATTATAGATAGGCTCGCGTTTGAACACTATCTCACCTGATGGTAAGCGGTGATGTGGTCGGCGTTGGACTTCCACGCTTGCCTAGAAGTAACCTATTCACTCTAAAGTATAGCGCTCTAAAGTAATTCTGTCTATTTGTCTTGTGTTACCTCTTAGAACACGGGACACATGTCCTGGAGTAGGACATACAATATGATCCCGGGACTTACACTTGTTTTTCTAAACAAGTAAAACTAATTATGTAAAAGTAACTACCTAAGTATCAATTTCTATTCTATAGTTACTTAATTGAGCAACAAGTAATTACTTCTTTATAAATACGGTTTCTAGTCTCTTTAAGGATAGTTTTTAAGTTCTAAGCCAGCGAAGCCGATGGCCGAAACCAGTGTGAAATAAGCAGGCCTGGGGTTTTGTCAAACTGATAAGATATCAGCTATGATGATATAAAAAATGTATGACCTTGACATGATCTATCTACGCTGTCATGATTTTTAGTAATCTCGAACGCGAATTCGGTGTCTAGACACAAGATTACGGTTACAATTATGTTAAGGTTTAGACTCTAGACCGTAAAGTCGTGATAATCACGTGAAAGGTATGAGTAATACCAACATAATAGTTCCGCAGTTCAAGTAGATAAAGCGACTGCCTTCCCTCCACATTTCAGCTCCATTGCTAATCTTGAATGATTAGCTTCACTTTCAGCCAAAAAACTTTCTTATCTCATTCAATCAGCGCGCCGACTTTAATTTACGGAAAATACGAAATCAGCAGATTTCAAGAAATACGTACTTCGTCGTATTTGTGAGTGGGCCTGATTTTATTATAAGGGTATAGAGATGTCTATAATTTTTGGTAATCAGAAATATTTGCTTGTGAATCGGTCTTGCTTTGCTTGTTAGGAAAGAATAACCTAATGATTCAGTTTTTTTTTCTACAAGCCGGTTAGACTGGAAGCCAACTTCTACATACATAGATTAGGCCCGGGCTTGCGGATGGCGAGCAATGAGTAGCTCGCTGTCCGACCGTCCGGTAACCGTCTGGACCGAGCCCAAGTCGTCGACGGCGCGTAATGTTCCCGCGCGCCTCAAGGAGCTGTCAGCGAACAGTAGAGGCCCAGCCTGCTAGCTTCAGGCAGGCAGGGTCGAAGCCTGCTGGGGTCAAGGGCCGTTTTCTGAGAGGAAGACTCAGCCCCGGCATGATAGGCAACGAAGGAACGGGGTAGGTTTTTAGTCAGTAAGAGTCTGACACTACTTCCCGCTCCGCCTAAGGGCGGGATTTGTCATTGGATGATTTTGAGCAAACCGTAGGGGCCCAGCAGGCTTCGACCCTACTGGGGCCATGGATAATGTGAAAGTGAACACCAGGGCCCTGGAACGAAGGCAAAGAAGGAACGGGGTGGGTTTTTTAGTCAGTAAAAGTCTGACACTATCTCCCACTCCGCCTAAGGGCGAGAGATGTCATTGGATGATTTTTACCCGCCAAAAAAAAACCTCAACATTAGATAAATAATTGGAAAAAAAGGTTAGCGATGATTCAGTTTGTGCATTCCTCATATAATTATGATCAACATTCGTCAATATTTAACTTTCGCTTTAACTAATTAAGGGTGCCGTCAAATTAGCCGCATAGTGCCACGCGACGGCCAGTGCGGTTGTTATTCCATATACCTAAATAAAACCGGGCAAGTGCGAGTTGGACTCGCGCACTGAGGGTTCCGTACAAACTTACCTATGAAAATAATTCAATTCCCGAATCGAGTCTCTGAAATTCCTTTTTCTTCTGTCCTGAAGGTCCTTTTGGTAAATACAGAATTAGCCATTTTTATTATAGAATTGAATTTCAGCACAGGGGGTCGCCCCATGTTCACATAATGTTTGATGAATTATAATAATAATTAGATATTATTTACTTAGGCACCTATTACAGATTTATTATTAGAAAATAATGGTTCACGGTTTATGCATAAGGTTTATGTTTATGAAATTAAATTTTTATTATGATTTGATTTAATGAAAGGTAAATTGTGGCTAACGATTTATGACGTATTAAAATTCTCTCTCATATTTTAGAAGTAACGGGGGGGGGGGGGGGCACATTTTACCGCTTTGGAAGTGTCTTTCGCGCAAACTATTAAGTTAAGAAAACAAAATGATATTATAAACCTCAATATCATTTTTGAAGACCTATCCATAGATACCGCACACGTATGGGTTTTAGGGAAAAAAAAATGTTGAATTTCAGTTCTAAGTATGGGGAACCCTCAAAATTTATTGTTTTTTTTTTCTGTTTTTGTGTAAAAATCTTAATGCGGTTCACAGAATATATCTACTTACCAAGTTTCAACAGTATAAGTAATTCTTATAGTTTCGGAAAAAAGTGGCTGTGACATACGGACGGACAGACAGACAGGTCTTTTGCCATTTGGCTACGGAACTCTAAATACGTGTGAATGCCGCGCTATAACCACGCTGCTAATTTGAAGGCGCCTCTAAACACTAATTTTCTAAGTAGAATTCGAATTTAGAAATGCGGGATTCTAAATTCAAATTCTACATTGAAATTTGAATTCAGAAGTTTTTGAAGCGCTGATTAGTAGTTACTAATCAGCATTTGAAATATTAAGTTTTTTTTTTGTTAATACAGTTTTAAGAACGTCACCAAAACTTGAAATAATCTGCTATCTTCATTGAAAAAATACAGGTTGAAAACTCGAAATTCATGTTTGTTTTTCAAGTGTTTGTTTGTTTTTACAAATGGCCTGGTATTTGTTATTGTCTTTTCATACATACAATATCAGTCAGTCCAGCGAGGTTATTTACAAAATAAAACTATCACCACTATTTAACGCAGAAAACACGAGTAAAATGGACCATTTAACGTCAATACTATTGTTTAAATAACTGTATCAATCAATCAAATCAATGTATTTTATTTCACATAGGTTTACATGGGCACTTATGAAACAGTCAAAATATAGAAATCGCTTTGTTCGAACCATGGTCTTAGAACGCAAAGGGTAACTGAAAGACACAGGTGTGGTTTCAGACCGTAAATGCATTATACCCAATCCATAGCCCCTCTCGCTCCATCCTAGAGCGCGAAAAGTTAATAGTTGATTCATGATTCACCTCAAAAAAGACAATCATTGAGTAAAACATTCTCGCCTTATAAAAAGCAACGTTTATTCATTTTAAGTCCTATAACATTCAATTCCTTAAAAACGAGTTTTTACCGTAATGCGAGTCTAATTCGCGCGTCGTAGGTTCCGTACAAACTTACACCTATTTTTATAAATAGTTCAATTTTCGAATCGAGTCTCGATGATTTAGCAGACTTATAGATACAGGAGAGCTTCATATCTTCGGGTCTTTTTTTTTTTTTGGTGGTGGGTAAAATCATCCAATGACATCTCCCGCCCTTGGGCGGAGCGGGAGATAGTGTCAGACTCTTACTGACTAAAAACCCACCCCGTTCCTTCGTGGCCTTAGATACCAGGGCCGGGCTTTCCTTTCGGAAGCAAACCCTTGGCCCCAGTAGGCTTCGACCCTGCCTGCCTGCAGCTAGCAGGCTGGGTCTCTACGGTTTGCTGACAACTCCTTGAGGCGCGCGGGAACAGTGCGCGCCGTTGACGACCTGGGCTTGGTCCGGATGTTTACCGGACGGTCGGACAGCGAGCTACCCATAGCTCGCCGTCCGCAAGCCCGCGTCTACGTTGGCTGGAAATCAGGATCGGAATCGGAATCCCCGCGGCGGCTGGGCCTTGTGGGCCGTTGCCTCTCGCGTGCGGCCTCCTCCTTTGCTAGCATTACTGCTTCGCAGAAGGAGGCGACCGCCATCTTCGGGTCTTGACAGATGGATAACAAAATGAAAGGTTGCTGACGTTGCACGAAACTCTAAAAATGATATTCCAGTTACAAATTATTTAGAGGTTTTGACGCTATCTGCATTGTGGGTTGTTGACTCATCGTAAAATTTACGAGTCATCATGCATCATTGATTTATCTTAATCTACAGTTACTGTGTTTGTAAAAAAATAAACATGATAAGCGGACAACATCAGAATGAAGTGGTTAACCGCGTCATTCACTTTTATTGATAACACGTTATTCATCTAAATAAATGCATACGCGTCTTAATAATAATAATTTTTATTTACAGGCTTCGGAGGTCCATAGAAAAAATACATAAAATAATCTTAAACAATAATAATCTAATACATATTATAAAAACAAAACTTATTTAAACAAAAATTATTCATGTTGCGCTGCGTTGTGTCTTGTAACCGTCCGCGGAAACGTCGATATACGACACCTTTCGGCCAGAAGTCCTCTTTTAAGAAGGTCTGTGGATATTGGGTTGGAACTCGTACCACGAACGACTAATAATGCTTGCGCCTACAGGTATGTTATTAGGTTGTCGCGTTTACAAAAGTTTACATTCCAATCATAGTCGATACATTTACTTTTCGAGTGTTTAGTGATTCCAGCCAGTTACTACTGATCCCTAAAATTATTTATAGAATAAAGGTTAATTTTCATTTGTTATTTCGTGCTACTTTAAGAGTTTACTTCAAAGTGTTATTTAAGTAAATTTGTGTTCTTGTTTTTTCCTATTATACTATTCTACTACACGGTGATCAATCATAAAATACAAAATAGAATTTGTCTGCTAAACGAAAATTTCCGCTGAGTACTATGAACCTTTATGAACTTTAAATGTTTACAATTTAGTGATTTATTGCTCTGTTATGATTTAAATAACAAATATTGTAAGAAGCTTATTTCTGATAACCGAATACAGACCTATAAAATGAAGACAGAAATAAATTTCTGGTCTGATGTCAATTTCTTCTCTTCAACTCGTATCAAGCTCTGAGTGGTGCGTGAGAAAAAATTCAAAAATTTTGCTAATCCAGACTATTACTGCCTTAAACCTCACCCATTTTCTTTACTGAAAGAGTTACGGTTGCATACGCAAAAGGCCGCTGGGCCTTTCAAAATATCCTGCAGTCCTAACAGTTCCTAGCAGGCCCTGTCAATTGCTGAAACACGCATGGAACATGTCACGCCGTCGACCCAGGCTGCTTGCCTGTTGTAGCTCACCGTCTAATAGTGACTTATTGGACGGCGAGCTGCCTCTTGCTCGCTGTGCGCAAGTTCGTACTTATGGTAACCGGGATTTGCACTGCGACTCACGACGCCATGGGGGTCTGCTGTGGTGGTCGGGGAGTATGGGCTATCTCCGTCTCACGCTTTCCGTTGCCTCCATTACCTGCACTATTGCTTCGCAGAAGGATACGAAGCGGCTCTCTCTCCACGAGAGGTAGCCGACGCTGATGTCTTCCACGAGGAAACGACGGTGCTTCGCCTAAGCGGGCTAACCTGCGCCGTGTCCTCTGGGCGGTCCACATAATGATACTCTTAACTATAACTTACCGAAACAATCTGGTTCGGTGTGAACTTCCTTTGTGATAAAGGTGAGTATGCCGTGACACCTTAGAAAGGCGTCACGGCACTCCTCAAAAAGAGGACTTATTGCCATGACTCGTATCCTACCTCGATAACACAGTCTAATGGATGTTTAAGCTCCTATGTAAGACGATATAGGTAGAATCTATTGTGATGTTATTGTATGTGAATTATGGATACGTATGTATGACTATAATGCAGTCAACGTTGATGAAGCTGACGAATAGAACAATGAATCTTCGTGAATGCCCCTAATGAGGTAGGTTTGGAGTTGCTACTTTATATAGACTTTTAAACGCTAATATGGAACTAGTCACTCATTGAAACTAACTTTCAGTAGGTCGACTTTGACGTGCAGCTAAAATCGTCGAACGAACCAATGTAATAGCCTACATCGTGACAGATTTCAGCTGTAGTCGACAGACGGCGCGTTTTGTTCCTAGCCATAGCTAAATGGACAGCGTCCAGTAGAGTCGATATCTGCTAAGGCTGCGTGATTGTTTAAAAGCATAACCGTGGCCCTGTAGCGCAAAAGGCAACGGAAAGTACACGGATAGGTTTCAGTCAGTAAAACTCCCTTTTGCTCGGCAGTCGACCAAAATCAAGAAACGCATGTTACTAAAAGAGTTATGAATTTAGATGTAGATGAGTGGAGAGGGAGAGGGACGCCAAAGAAAATATGAATTGATTGTGTAAGGAGTAATAATAAAAGAAAAGGGGGTTAGTCATAGTGTGATGAGTAACAGAAGACAATGGAAGATAAAACGCGTTCCACCGACTCCAAGTAACAGCCGTTACATTTGTTTTGATTTAAATCGTAGGTTTAAACGCTTGAACGCAAGCAAATTTAGTGCAACGGTTGATCGAACACCCGCGCATAACAGTAAACAGTGTCCGAGCCATCTTTTGCACGCAGAATTCTTCTGCCAAAGTCGTTAGAGTACCCAGTGTAAACGAGCCATTTGTATTACGAGGAAGGTTTGTAAATAAAGTGACTATTGAACTCTGGTCTTCATAGAGCTAGTTGTCAATCATTGCTGTGGACGTGTGTCAATGAGTTTTTGATATCTGGAAAGGAATTACGGAATAGTAGGTCCAGTACTTTGATTAGTCCCGTATTAGGGATGTTATTGTTATGAAATTTCGAATGAATAATATTACTTATACCGGTTTTGAATACGGATTATACTCTAGTTACGGATGTAAGTATTTTAAAATTATAAAACACAAATAGTAAGGTTTGACTTTTATTTCTTATCTAGACTATATAAACAAACAAAAACTATTGTAACCTGTTATTTAGTCTGCCTTTATCCGGAACTATCTGAAACTGTTTTATTTGGTTACGGATATTTTTATATTTCGGATATCCGATACTATCGGAGACGGTTACGGCACTACGTAACATCGGTAGGTAAATTATTCTCCACATTTGTAGCCTATCTCGCCATGTAAAATATCAGTTGTATCAGTGATCCTTTCACACACAACCCCGATGCGCCGCGGTCTGCGGTCACAGAGCAGCAGAAGGTTTAATAACAACATGAGCACATTTTGTAATGAAGGTAAAGTCGATATGAACATCGGTGTACCCAGGCATATATGAAAATTTTTGAGGTTCTATTTACTTTTTAATTCGTATAAGTACAAGTAAATAGAAAATCTTAAAAAAAATAATTTCGTAATATTTATTTATTTTATTTAAATAGAACGGCCGAAGACAATTACACTATTTAACTTAAAACTAATATTTTGTAACTCCATCCTACATCCTTCTCACTAAAATTAAAACATTCCGACATTATCACCTTCCATTCATCCGCAAACACATCAAGACATGTGTTTGAGTTCAGGAGAGCGTTAATGGCGGCTACTGTTCGAGGAATAGGCGACTTGGAATGTGCTATAGTACGGGAAGTTGGAACAGCCAGTAAGCGATGCCTTCTACCACGACAATAATTGCCCGGGACGAACAGATTGCATATCTCATTATGCAGATCCGGATCATCAATTATCCCCCTAAGAATATAGAAATATAAAAATGGTAGATATTAAATATTATACAGGCTAAAGTTTGTACACGGTGTTTGTTACTCGTACTCCTTTGAACCGATTTCGATGTAATTTGGCACACGTGCCCTTGTTACTTAGAATAATTTCCCGCTTTCGAAGCGAGTAATCCTAAAGAGGTGAAAGCTTGTTCGTATGTGTATGAGTCTGTTTGTTACTGTTTCACGCTGAAACTGCTAAATGGATTTGGATGAAATTTGGTACACTGGTAGACCATGTCCTAGAAAAGCACATAGGATACTTTTTTATCCTGGGAGTATCTTTTCTAGGAATAATTTTCTATTTTCACGCGGGCAAAGATGTTAGAAGCAGCTAGTAACCTTAAAGAAGCGAAAGTTTGTACATATATATACCCCGTAAAATTTTGGTCGTTTCAATCCTGCGGAGGGTCGATTCGATACATGAAACCCTATCGATTTGTAACATCAAGGTAAAAATGAAAAATAAAGTACTTTTTTTAAAACTCGAATTAATTTACGCATATACGAAATTAATTTCTTTAAGTAAACGTCATCTGATCGAGGTCAATGAACTGTAGGTAGTTAATACGCAACGACCGACAACTCCTTACAAGGTCGGTATAAATCGATAGTGTTTCATGTACCGAATCGACCCTTCACGGGATTAAAACGACCAAATTTTATCGGTGTATATGTGAGCATGTTGCTCCTTCACGCTCAAACGGCTGAACGGATTTGGATAAAATTTTGACAACTGGTAAACGTGTCCTGGAATAGCAAATGGGATTTTTTTTTGTACCAAGGAGTATGTTCCTTTGAGATAATTTTCGCCATTCACGCGGGTGATGCTGCCAGGAGATGCTAGTCAATTATGCTAATCTTAATAATGACGTAGTAACAAACTATTTATGCGTATGGAAGGTACTCGAATTTTCTCGTAACCATTTTCAAGATGACCTTTAACAAAAAGCGCCCACGGTGAGTTAGGAAGTGGTACTTGTACATTATTAGCAATTAATACTCTGCCTAATTGTTATAATCAAGGCAATATTCTGACATTTACTAATGTATGTACCTAGGTAGTTTTTATAAAATACACCTTATTTAGTACTCCGTGATGTTGTTAGTTAGCAACAACGTTGCCATGCCAACGGATGAAAAAGGCGTCGTGATTTTTTTCTCTGATTTTGGTTATAGCGAAATATTTTGACTCAAGGTTTCCCTAATGTAGCTATTACGCCAATTAATAATAATTGGACCAAAATTCCTTTTTACTGACAAGTAAATAGCTTTTTTAGATATTAGAAGCCTCAGATGATAATGGTGGAAATTTCCTTTGTGACTAAAAATGTCTTATGTTTGGTTACTTTATATTTGAAGGTTGTATTTCCTTAAAAAAACAATAAAGCATCGACCTATATTCTTGCGATAGACAAGCACGTTTATATAAACTATTTGTCAAAATACTGAAAAGTTCAAACAAAAAATCGCTGCAGCGCTAGATTGCCATTATGTCGTCTAACAAAACTTTTAAAGCTTACAGCGCTAAGACAGCTTATAGAGGATACTTTTTCGCGACCAAAAGGTCTAAAGCGCCATGAGTTTCCTAGTACTTACGCGTTTTGTTCAACTTAGTGTCATGACATGTCATCCATATAGATTTTTATACCGCAGAAGTGACACAGTTTCTTGCCTACAATACTTCATTACAATAATACTCTATTTCAAAATGTAATTATAGTGTATGTAAAAACGAGATCTCAATAACAGTAAAACAAATAAATAAAGCAGTAACCACTGATAAGACTACAAGTTCAACTGAACCTAATTCAAATTTTAATATTAACCTGCACGTAATATGGTACGTAAATTACCTAGTGCTAACGAATGACAGCATGCTTAACAACAAAACTTACCGATGAAAACATTTCTTTATGAGTTTTTATCAAAAAACGCACGTCGTCATAATTTAATAAAAAAAATCATTGTTATTAATTATACAAAAAAAAGAAAGAGCATTAAATAAAATATTTAATAATATCAAACAGTATAAAAGACCGTGCGAAGTCTGTATTTTGTAAACTAGCTGTAGGTAAAAACCTAAAACTGCTTTTTGTGGGAGGGAACATCTGTATTGTTTTAGTCTATGATTGTAAAATGGGGAAGTGTTTAAATAAAATAATATCTTCTCTAACGTACTATTACGATAGAAGAAGATATTACATTGCTTGAACAACCAGTGGTTTTACTTACTTGACTACAAAATTATTATATATGTCCAAGTTCACTTAAATTTGTATTTATAAGCGTCACTCTGACACTGTATGAACGTCAAAACTGCACTAATGCCATCAATGTAAAAGTGTTCGGCCTGCAGGTCACTTAAGTGAAGTAAAGAGACTGTACGGCACGCCTTATCTAGTGCGTAGTACATATATATCGATGCAATAAAGAATGTCCTTAATATAGTTCTATTTATGTTTGTGTTGCACCTATTTGTGCTGTGGCGGCTGCTAAATACACGGAAAAATTTTGATCGCCTTAATCCCGTGAAGGGTAGATGTCGGTCATTGCGTACTAACAACCTACAGGTCATTGGACTCGCTCAGCTCATTTTTACTTAAAGAAATTATTTTTTTACATGCGTATATTATTTTTAGTTTTATAAAAAAATACTTTATTTTTAATTCTATATTTACAAATCGATAGTGTTTCATGTACCAACCTGATCGACACTCCACGGGATGAAAACGATCAAATTTTTACCGTGTATATTTCGTGCTTAGACTATGTTTCGGTGCACTTACGCTCGACCGCACGGTTAGGCGGACTACGTGTGTTAAGCCGTGTTTATGGAGACGCGGCGCGTTGGGCGGTCGTCGTACACTGCCATATATTTGCGCACCGCTGCACCGCCTTCCTTAGCGGTGCGCGGTACCTACACTGTGTTAATCGCCTTAGGTTTAGTATTAATAGTTAGTTAGTATTCAGGTTTCTTATCCACAAATATTATTATTTACTTTTTATAAGTGAAGATCATAGCTGTGTAAAAAAAGGGGTGGAATAGAATAGCAGCTGGTTCCAGTTATTTAATTATTATATTATTAATTAGCCACTTTGCTTCTTAGAGAGACACAGTGCAAAATACAATTAGGCAAAATAATCGCCACGATTCATTTAATACATTCGCAGGTATACGACGAAATGCAGAAGTTAATAAAAAGCAAAATGACCCGTAAATAAAGTTATTTCCTCCTCAGCTTCCGTGCGCGGTTACCGCGTTACCCGAAGTTCTCATTAAAGAAGTAGTTTCTTGGCTTGTGGAGGAAAAATATCGTTTTTAATCGTATGCACTTTATAGTCGACCTCATACTGTTTTCCTATAGCACTAATACAATTATGCTGTTTAAGCTAAATAATGCAGGCATGTTGCTAGCTAGCGCAATTACCCCGGTCATTATCGTTACCGAGTACTTTTCAGCGCAGTATCGAGGAGTGTCTTAGGCTATCGGGTACACCATTTTCTTCGGGAAGTATGGATAATTACCAGCACCTTACATGGAAAGAACATAAAAGTATTATCGCGTTTGTTTGGCCCAGCGACTTTCCTGGTTAGCTTCTGAATGAAATTCTGATTCTTTCGATGAGTGCGTCGTATTGCTGCTTGAAAGGATTCCACAAAAGAAACCGAGAATGAACTCGTAAATCTTATGAGTTCACAAAGGGAATATCGGCGAATATGTGCTCAAAGCAACGAAAGTTCATACAGATGTCAGTTAAGGAGTGTCGGAGGAAACAATATTGCGAAAGCGTTACAAGCCTCTCCTTGTGCTGTCGTGACGTAACTTTATCGTTTTCCCGTATTTTATTTCAGAGCACAAATCCACTGCTTGAGTTGGCATACTTGTAAAGAACTGTTTTACCATCGTAGGTTTGAAAATTATGCTCTAGAATATTTTTTTAAGATAGGAAATCATCCGATGATTTCTCCCGTTCTACAGTGGAGCGGGTTTGAGTATCACACTTTTATCTGCTGACTAAAACCACACTAGTGTTCTTCCTTCCTTCTTCCTTCAGTTGCCTTTTGTGTTTTAGGGCTACGGGTTTCCTTTTCAGAAAATCCCCGCGATCCTAGCTGCATCGGCTCTACTGGGCCCTAAGGTTTGCTGACACTTACTGACTAATATCAGACCTATGAGGCAACGGGGCGCTCGCCCCAGCCGCCGCCGGGATTCCGATCCCGATTTCCGGCCACCGTAGGCGCGGGCTTGCGGACGGCGTGCAGTGGGTAGCACGCTGTCCGATCGTCCGGTAACATACCGGACCGAGCCCAACTCGTCGATGGGCATTCTGTTCCCGCGCGCCTCAAGGAGCTGTCAGCAAACCGTAGAGGCCCAGCCTGCTAGCTGCAGGCAGGCAGGGTCGAAGCCTGCTGGGGTTAAGGGCCGTTTTCTGAGAGGAAGGCTCAGCCCCGGCATGATAGGCAACGAAGGAACGGGGTTGGTTTTTAGTCAGTAAGAGTCTGACACTACTTCCCGCTCCACCCAAGGGCGGGACTTGTCATTGGATAATTTTACCTACCATAAAAAAAAACCTATGCTCCTTTTTTGCCTTGTATTCCTGGACTTCGGGGTTTCCTTTCAGACTACCCTTGGCCCCAGTAGCTTTTGCAGGTTTTACTGACATCTTTTTGAAGCGTGTGGAACACTACACGTCGTTGACGAGCTACCCATTGCTCGTCGTTGCACTTGGGTGTATGTAATATTACACAAAAAAATCGTGTTAATAATTTATTCAATAATGTTTTAATGTTACGCAAGAAAACGATAATTTGGGTTGAACCGTTTAAATCAGATCTTGTTTCAAAACTGTTGATAGATGGCTATTAAAATATTGATAGGAGCGACGTGATTAATCTTAAAACTTCCGTTTATCTGAGTGACTGAGCTAATATTTATCAAACTGAGATTATCTGTTGCAGCCTCGGGTGTTATGAAAACCAAACATTTCCAAGATTTTTTATTAGCGTTGTGAAAGTATGTCAAATGCTGAAGTTCCTTGTTGTAAGCAATAACAAACGGTGTGTTAATGATTATAATCATTAACTATTATATATTAGAGATAATAATATATAATTATCTCTGAGAAAATGTATATATCGTGAATCATAGAAATTGATCAATTCGTGATATAGCCATCTAAAACTGGACATAATGATATGTCAATCCTCGTTTGTCCATATCATTGATGTAGGATTTCAATGTTAATAAAAGGTCTAAAAAAGTATTCCAAACAAGGATTTGGCCACTTTTACTTGACCATATAATTATCATGAAGTGAAGATCTGGCCACGACATATAGATCATTTTGTGCTGTTTTATTTTGATTAAAATTTATGTTATACTTGCCGCTGGCAGAAGTGGCTTTACCTACGTGAAAGTAGGTTTTTCCATAAAAAGTTTAACACCCGTCTCAACCTCATAAGTGGTGAATTTTGAAAAATCCGTTCTTATTCGTTATGTATATCATAGTACATGTTTCATCGAAGATATCATAAAAGGATCAGCGAGCCTAAAAACGTCACATGAGCAATTCATCTAGAGAAAATCATATTCCGAATTTCTAGCAGATCAGAAGCAATTCTTCTAATGTTCGTGATGAATATTAAAGAAACACTTAAGAGTAATTAGTGATTACTTTAATGACTTGCGAATACAAAAAGCTAGTACATGTTCACTTTTGCTCTCTCTACTCTGTGACATCAAGTCACAGAGTAGAGAGAGCAAAAGTAAACTATAAAGAGGCGCGAAATTTAAATTATGAATATATTCAACAGTTCGTAAAATGGTTGCACAAATTAGTCGAATCATACTCAATTCACTGTATATCAGAATTATATTCCTTGTAAATATTGCCGTATAAAAAAATATGATTCATATTATAATTCTGCTAAAGTAGCCTTTTTAGCCCCCTGTGCTAAATTTAAGTTAGGTACAACAGTTTAGGCTAGGAGTTAAGGTCAGGTTCTACTCATTTTGAACTTTTTTTAAATTTCTGGAAATCCACAAATGTTAAAGAGAACACCATGAAAAATTATTTTATTAAAATTGGCTATATGACCAAGCGCCGGGCAAAAAAAAAAAAAAATCTTGAATCTGATCCTAATTTACGATTTCAAACGTGTATATTGAATATTATTGCCCATTATATTCTTCACCTGGGTAATGTATACAATTTTTAGGCATTGTACAGAGTAACTGCTGCTCCACAAGCAATGTGTAAAATAAATAAAGGTTGGTCTAGTAACATTGATAAACTTTATCAATGTTAACCGACCTACGTATAAAATGACGGACCAATGAAATATTTCTATAGAGTTTTATTACTTAAAGTCAATGTGTGGAAAAGACGAGATCAGGGAAGAAACTGACGTAAATTTAAGGCACCCTGGTACGGCTAGGTTAGGTTAGAAGGCTAAGCTTACCCTCTGTGATTATTTTTTTATATCCACTCGAATATAGAAGCCTAACTTTGAACTCCGTGAACAGAAATAGGGCCTGAGTACTTATAAATAATAAAATTACGTGAAATTAAAAATTCATCTGGCTATAAGTAACATAATTTAATTTGCTTACAAGTACTCAGGTTGACACTTCACTTTCGTACTTCAGGTTAGATAAGTCGGGGCCGTTACCTCTCGGCCACCACTGGCCGAGAGGTAACGGCTCCGACTTATGAGTTGTAGGTCGCGGGTTCAAACCCAGCTAGCCGCATTACTTTGTGTAATTTATTTCATCACCACTGCTCTTAAAACGGTGAAGGAAAACATCGTGAGGAAACATGTCAACAAACATCGGATGTCTTAGAACCAAAAATTCGAAGACATGTGAAATCCACCAACCCGCACTGGGCCCGCGTGGTGGATTGCGGCCCATTCCCTCTCCTAGAGAGGAGGCCTGAGTCCCAGCTGTGGAAACATTATAAGACTGAGATGCTATGCTACTCAGGTTCTATTTCTGTCAGCAAGGTTTAAAGTAAGGCTTCTATTTCTAGGTGGTTATATAAAAAATAACCACGACGGCTAAGGCGGGAGCTCCGCTCCCTTTGACCTTCTAACTTAACCTGCCCGTGTAGGGGTGCCCTAAAACAAGATAAATTCTTTCTGTGCTCTCGTCTTTTACACTCATTACCGGCTGCGCATGCGGTATTGTATAGAATATCTAGGCAAAGTATAAAACAAATAATATTTCATACCCTATGTGTTTTAGGTATTTTAAACATTGCCCAGGTATTGTATAGAACATTTTGATTTTTTTTTAAGGCTGACACTTCCTCACCCTTTACCCAGAGCGGAAAAAGTTATTTGGTGATTGCCCAACTCAAAAAAAGAAATATGCATTTATTAAGATAAACACTGGTAACTAAGAAAAGATTTTCCCACAAACTTTAATATTTCTCGCAGTAAACTAGAGTCGGGATAAATGTAGGAAGCGACATAAACACTACATAACATAGCGGAAGACACTCGTTGCTACTCAAGTTTCCTTTCACACTCTGTTCAACACTGAAACATTTTTGTAACAAATTTTAGTGGATATTTGCGGATTGTTACAGGAATTCTTACTCATTATATCGTTCATTGTTTCATGAGGATTTCATTAAAACTTTTTCGTTCAACTTTTGCGATTTTTATGGCAGAGCTAGCCAGATGAAAAGGGTTGGTTTCGTAAAATCTCTATTTAAAATAATTTGAAGGATGTGTTTTCTTTACGCAGCTAAATCCTCGCGCTACCCTGTCTCTGACTATCTATAATCTAATAATTTTATTCATATTCATATCTTATTTATAAAAATGAATAGCTGTTCGTTAGTCTCGCTAAACTCGAGAACGGCTGGACCGATTTCGTTCATTTTGATCTAGAAATATTCGTAATAGTTCAGAGAAGTTTTAAAATGTGAGAAAAAAATAGTACATTTTGATACAAGTGGGGAAAGTTTGTCATTGCAGCCGAGGCGAAATTCACCATGGCAGCAGGCTATCGCAAGTATATTTTAGCGTATTTTGTAGCATCGAAAGGATTGTCTTAAATCTTCTTTTTCACAACAAACACAAATGAATAAGTTAGTTAATATTAGGTGCACTTTTTTTCCCACGCATAACCTTTGTAGGTTGAAGGAGAAGCAAAGGTATCAAACTGTATACATCCTAATATTAAAAATATAAAAATTCAAATATTTTTGAATTTAGAACACAGATAATTGTTAATTTGTTGGTATTAACAAATTATTGCTTACGTTATCATGTCGAGTGCGTTTAATGAAAGCGCTACATGGAGTTTTTTTTTAACTAAATTGGCAACATATTGTTGCCGTCAAAAGCACGTCAAAGTCTGTGATTGCAATTGTCAGTATTTTTTGCGAAGTCAGAAAGAAAAAAAAAATTGACAGTATTTTGTAAAAAAGATTAATAAAAAAAAAATGCTTTATTATGCTTAAAACAATAAAAAGTCATGTAGGAAAGCTAGTTGTTTTCGAAGACTTTTATATATGCGATCTCGTATTTTTAAGTTAGTATGACATTATAATCTTGATCATTGTTGACTGACTATTAGATATATTTTACGATATGATGATATTTTTTCTTATGTTTATAGATAATCTTGAAGATATTCAAGGACTGCACGAAATAAACAAAAAATATTGAATCGTTAAGGAATTTGGAGAAAAAACCTTTACACTTAAAACTAAGCTCTAAGAAGAACTATCTTCACTACTGTGCTTTATACGTTCAATACGTTCAAAAGCAGTCGAATTGATGTGATGAAAGATTTGACTCGGTCTGGTAGGCCATCAACGTCTTCAACTGCAGCAAACATCGTAAAAGCGAAGAAAACAGTGACTGAAAATCCTCTTTAGAATTTGAAAGAGATAGCTGCTGAACTTTCTGTGTCTCACTAGTCGACCCGTATTGTTTGAAACAATCACATCCGTAAGAAACATGTCGCCGCCCCAGAAGACCTAAATTTTCTCTAAAAACTTAATCGCATATGAGCCGGGCTGAGGATGATTCGATTTCAGCCTTGAAAGAGCATACTTTGAGGATGATAAAATTCAACATTTTGTGTATTATTGACCTTTTCCCGTGACTTTCTTGAAATAATAGTAAAATATCAATAAATAAATCTTTACTCGTTTTTGTATTGTATTATTATAGCTATCCAGTATTGTTCTACTGCTGTGCAAAAGCTATCCACTCTTTCTAATGGTCTCAGTTCTTTACTCACATTCCAGTTCTTAAGAAAGACATCCAGGTCGTTTGGCAAACTTTGAGTTTAGACTTTTGGATGTTAGTCAAAGAGTCAAAGACCAAGCCTGTGTACACCATAGGTCAAATTAGGAGAATACACGTGTCCATAAGCTTACGCTTCAGTGATATGGGCAAAGTTCCCTTAAATAGTTCCTTCATGGACCAGTAACTTTTTCAGGTATTTTCTGTTCGACCCGTTATTTCTTTGTCTTATCTGGCCCAGAAAGAGACTACTTGGCCCAAGTAGATAATAATATATTCTGGAACGTATTGTATTCTGTCCGCCTACGTGTACGTTCCTTTTGGAGCTGTTGGTTATGATTTTGGTCTTCAACATGTTTATATTTAGTCCAACCAGCATTCGCTCTAGTCCTGTGGCTGTAAGAGAGAACAGGACAATATTATCAGAAACGCAAATTAGTTAACTTCGCTTTACCGATGACAATGCCCTTCTCTTCCCATTCAACTGCTAATGTCTAAAAGAATTGGTTAATAACTTTGGGGATAATGGGACGCCCTGTTTAACTCCCTTAAGAGTTTTAAAAATAGGATCTAATCTCTCTAACTTGCTGGAAGTACGTGTGGATTCTATTTTTTGTTTTGTAAGGGAATTGAATATTGCTTAGTGTGTGATGCTGTTAAAAGCGTATTGGTTACTCATATTTATTTCTGAAAATTTTGTTTCTTCAAATTAGGAATATAGTTCGTCAAAAAGAATTATACGATTGTCGCAAATACAAAAAAAATACTCAAGTATCAATTTTTTTTTCTCCTAGTATGACAGTAATACCATATTCAATATTTCACAGTCTGACGGTAATCAGTGAACCGTTCGCACGCATACACTCATTACCTGTACTGGTTCTAATCGCTTGGCAACGTTTCTCAAAGTTTTATTTTTATTTTATTTATTTTTTTCTTCCATCTCCGACGCAATGTTCAAGTGCAAGAGGTGCGACGAGCAAGTCAATGACGGGGTCAAATGCACCGTTTGTCTGGGTCAGTTTGACTTTCCGTGCGCTGGTATAACTGAAACTGGATGGAGAAAGCTTGGCGATAGGAAGTTAGCATGGAAGTGCAATCCCTGCAAAGCTCTGGCAATGAGTCCCCGAGTCGGCGTCCCGACGGCCACGACGTCTGATATGGAGGGTGTACTATCCGAATTGAAGAGACTGTCTGTCCAAATGGAGTCTCTACCGACGTTGATGGAGGACTTAAAGCTTATCAACAAAGAGCTAGCTGAATTGAAATCTATGAGATTGGCATTCTCAGATGTCACGAACTCCATTGCAGAAATGAAGGAGTCTCTCGAATTTGTACATGGCTCTGTAAAAGACCTGACCAGTAAAGTTTTGATTTTGGAACAGGATGTAGATGACCTGAAGAAGACCAAAGTTGACATTGGAATTCTGCAAGATCGCTGTAGGACTCTAGAGCTTCAGTGTCGTGACAGTGAGCAAAGATCCAGGATCAATAATATTGAGATCAAGGGCGTTCCGGTATCGAACTCTGAGAACTTGTTTGAAGTCATGAACAAGATAGGGAATATCATCAAATGCCCAATCCCTAAGGAATTCATTAATTATATTGCGAGGATTCCCATGCGAAGTGACAGTCAGAACAAAACAATAATTTGCTCGGTGCTCAACAGCTACATCAAAAATGACTTTGTTGCGGCGGCTAGAAAGCATAAGATGTTGAGAGCGGCGGATTTAGGACTCCGGGGTGACCATAGGATATATGTCAACGACCACCTGACGTTGGATAACAAAGCCTTACTCAATAAAACAAAGATTTTGGCAAAGGAGAAAGGCTACGAGTATGTTTGGGTAACAGGCTGTAAAATCCTAATTCGTAAAAACCAGGCGTCACCGAAGCACCACATTAGAAGTGAACAGGATTTAAAAAGGTTTTTTTAGGCACCATCACACGGCTCGTTTTCCGAACACACTAGTGTTGATTGTCGGCTCATTACATTTAAGTTTGAGAAACATTGGTAGGTACTCGTTTTTTGTCCGCATTCCATTCTCGCCTGCCTTTTGTTCGTTTGTTGCTTACCTATTCATTAGACTCATTAAGCTTTTTTTTTGCTATTTTGATCTTTATGTTTATGCTAATGAGGGCGGGATCTGCTTGCATTTGAAACTTATTTTTTTTATTGACTACCTTTTGATAACCAACTATTTGTTGAACTTGAACATAAAATATTACGCATGTTTAACCGTTTTTGGTTTAGTAAATTTAGCTTTCGCTTTGTTTTGCTTACATCTACCGCACTTCGTACTTACATCGACTTTTATTTGTATTATTTTTTACTTGAGACATCATTTTACCGACATATTTCTTATTTTACTCATTATTATTTTATTGTTAATTTTAATTTATGATGGCGCCCATTAGTATATACTATCAAAATGTTCGGGGGCTACGGACTAAAACATCTGTTTTCTATAGGAATGTATGCATGAAATCGTTTGATATCATATGTCTTTCGGAAACATGGCTTATTGATGGCATTTTGGACAGTGAATTGTTCGATGACCGATATTTTGTATGGAGACGTGACCGTAATTACTCGCAAACAAAGCAATCTATGGGGGGGGGAGTCTTAATTGCTGTGCGCCGTGAACTTGTCGCTGATGTCCGCAATGAATGGTGCTCCTCCGCCGAGGATTTGTGGGTTACTTTAACTTTACAACAAAGGAAACCTAAGGTAACTTATAAAATGCACATTTGTGTGGTCTACATATGCAATCAGCAGTCTGGCAACTCGTTGATGCTACAATTACATAACTTCGCAAACAACTTAGCTCAAATCATTCTTAAAGAGCCCGCAGATAAGTTCTTGATTCTTGGTGACTTTAATCAGCCGAACATTAATTGGCACACGACGGCGGATAGTGATTATCTATGTCCTAGTAACTTGCACGGACCAATACAGACTAGCTTCTGTGATACCCTTACTGCTTGTAATTTGTTGCAGTACAATTCTCATCGTAATGCGAACGATAGAATTCTTGACCTCGTGTTGTCGAATAGTGAAGTCTCTGTCACCTGCAGCCAGTTTCCCTTGGTAGAAGAGGACTTGCACCATAAGGCACTTTGTATATCTGCAGAGTTTGTTCAACTTCATCAGCTGCATGCGCGGCCTAGAGTCAAGTTTTTGTACGCTCAGGCGAACTTTGACGCCATAACTGAAGAAATGATGGCAAGAGACTGGCAATTAGAACTAAATAATAGGTCTTTAGAGGATGCTGTCAATTTCTTTTACGATATTATAAACGTGCTTCACACTAAATATATTCCTACCAAAATTATTGTTCCGCGTGGTAAGTATCCTCCTTGGTATAAAAGTCCTTTAATTAAAGTACTTAAAGAAAAGGCTAAATTTCATTCTAAATTTAAAAGGTACAGAAATCTTTCAGATCATCTATCTTATAACACATTACGTAAGCGTGCTAAAGATATGGAGAAGGAAATGTTTGATGAGTATATTTCAAACATTGAATTAGCCATTTCCAAAAATCCCAGGGCTTTCTGGCGTTACGTAAAATCTAAGCAGCAAACAAACTGTTACCCTTCTGTTTTTAAATTCGGTGAAATTTCATCTAATAACGGGGAGGAAATTTGTAATTTGTTCGGCGACTATTTCTTTTCTAACTTTCAAGTAAGGAGCGATATCGATGAGTCTTCGAGCACTGTGGGGATTGACGAACCTGGGTGTCAGACTGCTGGTTGTTCATCAGATATATGTACTATTGACATTCGGGAGGAGGAAGTTTTTCGATTGCTGAAACAATTGGACCTGAATAAATCCGCAGGTCCTGATAACATTTCTCCAATCTTTATAACTAAATGTGCCTGGTGTCTATCGGTTCCGTTGACAATACTGTTCAAACGATCATTTGAGTCGGGAGTGGTGCCAACTATCTGGAAGTCAGCGTATATAACGCCGATTCATAAAAAAGGACCCAAGGACAGTATAGATAACTATAGACCAATTTCCAAACTTTGTGTGTTCGCTAAAGTCATGGAGAAGATTGTACATAAACAACTGTCGTCTTCACTCAAATTAACTTTTTCTGAACACCAACATGGATTTTTAAAAGGTCGTTCTACTACATCCAATCTTGCTGTCTGTAGTGACTATCTAACGGAGCACATGTCCAGGAGGGCTCAAGTCGACGTTGTATACACTGACTATAGTAAATGTTTTGATCGAATCGATCATGCGCTCCTTTTGCGTAAACTATTACTTGCTGGAGTGAGAGGTAATTTGTTTCGATGGTTCTCGTCATATGTGGAAAACAGGTGCCAGACGGTAGTTCTTAATGGGTATGCGTCTAAAGTTATGTATATCCCTTCAGGAGTTCCCCAAGGATCCTTACTGGGGCCTCTTTTATTTAATATATTTATAAATGACATTGCTTCTTGTTTCTTACATTCGAAAATTTTACTCTATGCGGATGATATGAAGATCCTTGGTCAAATATCAACCATTGAGGACGCATACCTTTTACAGGAGGATTTGGACCGGTTCCACGTTTATTGTGCTAGTAATAAGTTAGATTTAAATGTTTCAAAATGCTGTGTATGTACATTTTCTCGCAAACCAAACCCTATTAGATACGACTATAAGCTATCAAACACCTCAATTGCCAGAGTCAGCGTCATAAGGGATCTTGGTGTAACTTTTGACTCTAAGCTTCTGTTTGATGAGCATATTAATAACGTAGTTAGTAAGGCGTCTAAAGCCTTAGGTTTTATTTTTAGGATTTCTAATGATTTTAAGAACATTAAGACATTTAAAATTCTTTACTGTGCATTTGTCCGTAGCCATCTTGAATATGCCTCTCAAATTTGGAACCCCAATTATAATATTTATGTAGATCGCCTTGAAAGCATACAAAAGAGATTTTTGAGATACGTTCAATATCGCTCAAAAATCTTTCTTCCTAATTATGTGAGTCGGTGTAAAAAGTTTCACATCTTGCCCCTACATGAACGAAGAAAAATTGCAGATCTCACTTTCTTATTTAGCGTCATGAATGGATCTACTGACGTTCCGGAGCTGGTGAGCAAGGTTGGACTTCGGGTACCTAATTCGTGTGCGCTTCGCCGCAGATTGCGTCTCCTTCATGTTCCTTTAGTTACAACAAACTATCGAAAAAACTCATATTTAATAAGAGCTTGTCGTACTTTTAATACGGTGTGTCAGGATAGCGAGCTGGATTTGTTTACAACTAATATTAAAAAAGTAAAGAAAACATTAGCCGATCACTTTTTCAATACAAATTAACCAATTTTTTGTATTTATATTCTTTTAGAGTCGTATAATTGTTCTTGCGTTAACCTTAAGCTGTTGTCGACTTAATTTTTGTCACTCACATTATTATAAGTGAAAACTTGTAAATGGCCGTTTTTTACCTATTTTAAGTGCTTATTGTAACTATTAGCTGTAAGTTTTCCTATGAGTATTAAAATAAAATAAAATAAAATTTTTTAATTTGACCTCATTTTCTCAGGTCGCGCTTTCGTTAGGCAGACTCATTTATTATATTCTGTTCAAAAACACAATTTAAATTTTCACTAAGTATTAAAAGCTTAAAAATATCCGCCTCTTTGCTTTAAAAACATAATAATAATCACCCTTGACCGTGACGAAATAGGAATGAAAAAAGACCTTGTTTTGATAAATCTAAAAAAAGCACACGGAAGATAAACATACTATATCGAACCTAATCGTAGTGCGATAAAAGGCAGTTTTCGAGTAAGTGTATTGAAAAAGTATTCATTGACTATTAGGCGGCACGAAGTTTGATCCTATCCGAGGATAATGTCAGACTTCTCCTGTTCCTTTTTTGCCTTCGTTCCGGGGCCCCAGGGTTCACTTTAACTTGACCCATGGCCCCAGTAGGCTTCGACCCTGTGGGACCCCTGGGTTTGCTGACAACTCCTTGAGGCGCATGCGTGGAACAATACCCGCCATCGACAACTTTGGCTCAATCCGAACGTTTAAATGACGGTCGGGCGGCGAGCTACCTATTGCTCGCCGATCGCAAGCCAGCGCCTACGGTGGCCGAAATCTCTGCGGTGGCTGGAGTGTGAGGGCCATTTCCTCAAGCTTGTGGCCTCCTTCTTTGTTAGCAGTAATGCGATCGCCTGCCACTCCTCCTCGCTTCGGACCATGACTTGTCTCAAGGTCCGGCGCGAGAGATCGTTGCCGCCGATCGCCCCCACGAGGACATGGATGTGTTTTGTCCAAGCGGGGCACACCTCTACCGTGTGCTCCACCGTGTCCTCCGGACGGTCCTCACAGTGGTAACACCCGTGCGTCACTTCAGCACGAATCCGGTGCAGGAATTTCCCAAACTGACCATGTTCGGTGAAAACCTGCGTCAAGCGGAAGGTGAGGACGGCGTGAGGTCTTTCCATCCACTCCTCAAAGAGGGGACTTACCGCTATATTTATGGCGTGCCCAGCACTGGGTTGCGACAGTCGCTGTCACCATTTCACCATGAGATCCCACCGGAACGGACCACCAAAACCTGAAATCGCGAAAAAATCTGCTAAGTTCAGTACATTTATGTTCGCCTAACTGGTCAAAATGTACTGAATTTTGCAGTTTTTTTCGCGATTTCAGGTTTGGTCCCATATTAAAAGTAGTTTGTTATCATGACTACAATCACGTGTTTAAATATCGTTCACTAATTACCAGTCACCCTATGTTTAGATATTTTTTTAAAAGAACATAAAAAATATGCTCATTCGATGTTTCAACTACCATTACAAAATGTACGTAGCATTCCAAACATTTTCGACTCGCTAACGATGCGCCAGCGAATCCGTTACCATCAATTTGTCGAGCTACTCGCTTGTGACAAGTGACGGATAAAATGCAGTCAGTCTCCAAGTTTAAGGAGTTCTGTGATTTATTGATGATGTCTCTCCGACACCGCGACCCCCGCCGGTTGGCTTGACAGACTGAGGGCGTACTAACACAGGCTTACTGGTTGCGCCAATTTGCTATGTTCCGCGATTTTGTTTTTTGTAATTTATTTTTTTGGCCTAGCAATCCTATCCCTTCTCTTTTTTTTTCTTTCTCTTTCTCTTTCGTTTATTTCCCCGCACGACCTCAAGAAAGGATTTGACATTGACGTTTTGTGCATCGATTGTGAATGTGACCGCACCGCTAACACGCCCGCTCGAAATTACAAGAAAATTGACTATTTTCGTGATCCAATCATTCAGAGACTCCACAATAGTGCTGTGTTAGTGCAATACAGGACCTGGCAGTGATTTAAATGTGCGAAGACGAGGATCGGCCGGTGCCACGTGCAATCTTCGAAGTGCCACGTGCAACCAACGAAGTCTAAAGGTCAGTCTAAAGGTCAGTGCTCCTTCCCAATACATTTATTCCATGCCAGGCGCAGTATCTGCATATTGTTAACAAACCTAAGATCGCTTTTCAAACCTACAGTCCATTAAAACATCAAGCAAATTCGCACAACCATTACTTTTTGGTCCATACGAGCAGGATCGTGAATCATTTTCTTGTAATTTCGCAATATAGTATTTGTTCCATAGGGAATAAACGCAACGCGCCTGTTTACCTAGATATAATAGTAGAAAACCCGCATCTAGGCATTTAGGCAACTATACGTTATTTCGCTCGTATAGTTAAAGAGTCATTGATAATTACGGTACCTACGCCGTCAACCGCACCGCATAATTATAGTTAGCTACGTAAATATCAGCGTAGATATAAATCGATCGCATTCCTTTTCTTGTCAAAATTCATTCGACCATCCTACAAATTGCATGTAGGTAGACGCATTTCAAAAATACCCGTTCATTGTTGAGTGAATATTTGTAGGAAACGGATAAACCATAGATTATATAGACAGGTTATTCCGTTCGTTCGCCGTTCGCTTTGTTGTTTACAATATTACCATATTGTTATCTGATAATTATCGCTTACTTAATAATTCGTTAAGTGTTTGTTTGAGTGTATAGTGTGAATATATCAAGACAAGATGTCTCTTAAGGGAACCAAGGTTAGTACTGATTTAAAGGTTCAGTTAAAGCTTTTATACGCTGAAAGGGACTCACAGTTTTCACGTGTTCAATCAATTTGTGATAAATCTTTGCAAACCTCGGATCTGGCGATTAGAGATGCTTTCTTGTGTTCGTTGGAAACTTTAGATAGTTTGCGCGAGGATTTTAAATCTACAATTAAGAATATAAATATTTTAGAGTTGGAGTTAAATCCTGATTACTGTGTGAGTTATCAGGCATTGTCGTCCTTTGATGACTTGTATTGTCGTATCAAACGTATTGCTAGGAGTTTAGAGACTCCCCCCCCCGCGAGTGGTTTATCCAACCCTCCTCGCGAACGCCCACGATTGCCGCCAATTCAAATACCTGAATTTGATGGTGACATTCGAAATTGGAATTTATTTATAGATAGTTTCGAAAATATAATACATAGGAACACATCGCTGACAGATCACGAGAGATTGCATTATCTCGTAGAAAAATTGACCGGTAAGGCAAAGGCTGTCTGTGCTGGAATTACGTTTAGCGCTGAAAATTACAATTTAGTTTTGAACACTTTAAAAACAAAATACGAAGATAAGCGATTAGTAGCCACCGCATATTTAGATCAATTATTCGATTTGAAAAGTTTTTCCGTTTGTAACGATCATAATTTAGAGAAGTTTTTAAATATTTTCGCATCATCTGTTCGTGCAGTAAAGAACCTAAAGGTCAATGACCTCTGTGACTTTTTGTTTTTGTATATCGGTTTAAAGAAATTAGATCCTGAAACTGTTCGTCTGTTTGAAACGACTCAGCGCGGTAAAGAAATACCTAAGTTCGAAGATTTAGAATCTTTTATTCGCGACCATATTAAGGTGTTGCAGCGCACGTCGGCACGTCATGAAGCCACGAATAGGACAGGTTCCGATCGCCGTATAGACGCGTCATCGAAGTCAGTCAAGACTGCACATACGCTAGTTAATACCGCCTCAACACCTGACTGTTCTCTGTGTAAGGGTAGCCATACACAGCTGTACAAGTGTTCGGAATTTCAGAGATTATCGCCTAGTGATCGTTACAAGTTTGTCCGCACTAATAATTTGTGTTTTAATTGTCTAAGTGACAAACATCTGGTTACGTCATGTAACAGTGGTGGTAGCTGTCGTAAATGTCTAGCTAGACATCATACCTTCTTACATTTTGAGAGTAGTAAGCTGCCATCGCAGCAGCAGCCTGCGCAGACGCGCGACGCTTGTGACGCGCGGCCTGCTGCAAGTGCAAACGACGTAACATTGTGTTCGCTTTCCGCCGCTGGTACTCAAGTCACTACCGTTTTACTTGCGACCGCGCAAGTTGTCATTGTAGATGCCTTTGGCAAACCGCACACCGTTCGAGCGCTACTAGATGGCGCTTCCCAGAGTAATTTTATTACTCGGGATTGTTGTCAACGCCTTGGTTTTAGTTTTAATAATTGGTCATCCCGCTCAGAAGTGAAAGGTTTTGGAGGTTTAAAGGCAACCATTCACGGTTCCATTAAAATAATATTTAGTTCACGTTTTAATCGTAATATTTCGTTTGAAATGGATTCGCTAGTCGCAGATAAGATTACGGAACGGTTGCCCACGGTACCGGTTGACACGTCCATGCTGACGGAGTTTAAGAACTTGCAGTTAGCCGACGGAAATTACGCTTTCCCTGGAGATATCGATCTATTGATCGGTGCTTCGATTCTCCCGCATCTCCAGTTATCACGTAAAATTCAAGGTCTTCCGATGTACCCCGCTCCGCACGCACTGGAAACAGTTCTCGGGTTTGTTATAGTTGGTTCCGCACCCGCTTATTTAAATAGTTACTCGACTGTGTCGCACTGTTGCACCGTCGAGCCGCCGCTTGAGTCTACCATCCGCAAGTTCTGGGAGATTGAAGAGGTCAATGTCCCGCCTATTCTCAGCCCTGAGGATCAGGTCACTGAGGAGATTTATACCCGCACGACTACTCGTGATAAAGATGGTCGTTATGTTGTCGCGCTCCCTTTCAAGGGTGATATTTTTTCGCTCGGTGGCTCCCGTGCCTCCGCAGAGGAAAATATATTCCATGTCGCTGGAACAGAAAACCCAGCTGATTGTCTCTCACGTGGTTTGCTTCCTGCGCAAATTTTAAATCATCCGCTTTGGTTTTGTGGCCCTCCCTGGCTTCATACCACTCCTAACGAGTGGCCAAGTGTTCCGTTTAACCCCGCTACTGTTTCAGAGCCACCCGAGGAGAAGAAACATACGCTTGTAGTATCAGTTCCGCGTGAAGAGTCGGTTGTTTTGTTGTTGTCTAATCGAGTCTCGTCTTGGTCGAGACTATTACGCTGTGTAGTTTATGTCCTAAGATTTTTGAGATTATTACCATCGCGTGGTTCTATAATCGCAGCTGATTTGGATAGAGCTGAATCAGTTGTACTTCGAGAGTTGCAGAAATTTTATTTTTCAATAGAATTTCGTAGTTTAGAATCACATAAACCTTGTAGTCCCGCACTTCAACATTTGAAACCATTTTTGCAAGACGGACTCATTCGTGTCGGTGGCCGTCTGCGAAATGCTAAGTTAGAGTTTGAACAAATGCATCCAGTAGTTCTACCACGCAGGGATCACGTTTTGGATTTGTTGGTGGACTATCACCATAAGGTGAATTGTCACGCTGGTCCCGATTTATTAATGTCCATTCTTCGACAGAAGTACTGGCAATTTGATACGCGCTAGAGTGCACAGATGTGTGCCCTGCTTTAAGCTCCGCCCGCGTTTCAACGCGCCGGAAATGGCCGACCATCGTTCTTGTCGTGTTGTACAGACGGTGAAACCTTTCATACATACTGGGACGGACTATGCTGGACCGTTTAAAGTCACTATTGCCCGTGGTCGTGGTATACGTTCCACAAAGGCATACATTTGCCTATTCGTTTGTATGACAACTCGTGCGGTTCACATAGAGTTAACCAGTGATTTGAGTACGCAGGGTTTTATGTCTGCATTTAAACGATTCTTATCTCGCCGTGGTCCCGTTAAGCGCTTATACTCTGACAACGGCACAAATTATGTTGGAGCGCGACGCAATATTTCGGAATTACACACATTCTTACGCTCCAAGTACTACCAAAGTGAATTCGCCCATGTCTTGGCTGAGAATCGCATTGATTGGTGTTTCAATACGCCAGCGGCTAGTCATTTTGGTGGCAATTGGGAGGCGAATATTAAAAGCCTTAAGTCGCACCTGTTTCGGGTCATAGGCGAACAGATTCTCTCGTACGAGGAGTTGAGCACTGTACTCGCTCAGGTAGAGGCGTTGATGAATACGCGTCCGTTGTGTCGGACTTTGTCTAGTGATCCATCGGAGCCACTAGCGTTGACGCCGGCTCACTTCTTGACGACGACTCCTCTTAAATATTTGCCCGCTTTAGATGTCGAGACTGACAAACTGCAGCTCCACCCGCGTCACGCTCTGCTAGATAGCTTAGTTCAGTCCTTTTGGAAGCGATGGAGGACAGATTATCTGCATACGCTGCAGTCGCGTCAAAGGTGGAACACTCCTTCAGATCCAGTCACAGTCGGTACTGTGGTGATACTGAAGACTGAGAGTGCGCCTCCTCTGCACTGGCCTCTTGGTGTAGTGGAAGAAGTTTTTCCGGGTTCGAACGGAATAACGCGAGTCGTAAAAGTTAAAACCGCAACTGGATCGTACCTGCGTCCGGTTATTCGCCTCTGCCCTCTGCCTAATCAGTAGTAGTGGCATAGTTAGTTATAAGTTGTTTCGCTACCTAGTATTGATAGTTTAGATTAGTAATAGGGTTTAGTTTCGCTTTTGTTTTTTTTCTTTTCTTTGAAGGTAACCCTTCAAACCCGGGGGGAATGGTTGCGCCAATTTGCTATGTTCCGCGATTTTGTTTTTTGTAATTTATTTTTTTGGCCTAGCAATCCTATCCCTTCCGTTTATTTCCCCGCACGACCTCAAGAAAGGATTTGACATTGACGTTTTGTGCATCGATTGTGAATGTGACCGCACCGCTAACACGCCCGCTCGAAATTACAAGAAAATTGACTATTTTCGTGATCCAATCATTCAGAGACTCCACAATAGTGCTGTGTTAGTGCAATACAGGACCTGGCAGTGATTTAAATGTGCGAAGACGAGGATCGGCCGGTGCCACGTGCAATCTTCGAAGTGCCACGTGCAACCAACGAAGTCTAAAGGTCAGTCTAAAGGTCAGTGCTCCTTCCCAATACATTTATTCCATGCCAGGCGCAGTATCTGCATATTGTTAACAAACCTAAGATCGCTTTTCAAACCTACAGTCCATTAAAACATCAAGCAAATTCGCACAACCACTTACTTAGATATTTGTAGTTCCTAAAATCGATCACTTTCCGAATGTCACTGGCTTTCGGAATAACATCAGCAATTTTATAAAGTACTTACAGTAATTACCTGGTTAGCAGTGTTTTTTATTTAGTTTACATGTTTGTTATACCGCTTACAATGTTAACCGCTACGTTTACAGTGGGCCTCGTCAGCACCCAAAGAGCAATGGAATCATCATCTATGCTCGAAGAATTAGCAGGAGAGCTAAGCGCCCTTAGCTAAGTAACAATCGTTTCATTTTGCGTGAACACATGGAGGTGGCCACGCCCTTTGTTCGAGCAAACGAATTGGGGGGGGGGGGGGGTGGCCAACTCCAAGCGTTCACGCAAAACGAGACGATTGTATAAAGGTTGCCATTTCTTTGATATTTCCTTTACAAAATGGCTAAATATTTATTTGATGTCCATTTGCTCATAAAGCTCACTCCCAGCTTCTCGAACCCGAATGATGCAATTGCCTGATGTGAGTTCATTCAACAAGAAAAAAAAAATCTATATCTACTTAAGTTTCTTTCCTTGGATAGTTATATAGTGTATAGTTATAGTAATATAGTTCCGTTCCTTGGAACGAAACTTAGGTAAATAGTTATATACTTTATAGTTCTATAGTTACAGTAATATATCGCAAAATTATTATTTCAAGATCTTAGTCCCGAGCAGAAAGTAATATTTTTACTGCAATCTTCTGTGATAATTCACTCACAAATCACAAACACCATTGACTTCGCTAAACACCCGTTTATAATCATCAGCTCATCACCTGACTGAATCCAAAACAAAGCGGTGGCCGGTCTGCACACAATCACTGTGAAACCAATTCATCAGCATGCCATAACAAATTTAAATTCTCAATCATGGAAAATTGCACATTCACTCGATTCTCTCCACTTTATAGGTCGAGAGGCTGAGTAAACAACTGCCGCCGGGAGTACAAATAAAAAATATAAAAAATCTCCCGTTAATGAAAACACAACGTAATCATTTTACGAAAATACTGGTACTTTATGGAATACTACATTATGTATCCAAAATAATACATTTTATAAAGCAAAGCATAGCATAAAGTATGCAACTACATATTTGTCTAAAACATACCTGGAACATACATATTCCAATACTTTCAGGTGAACGTATTGAAATATGTGTTTTATATTTCAGTAAACATAGTATGTTTGCTACAATATGAAATATTTGCAAGTGCGCCGGGGTTTTATTTGTAGCCATGTTAACAAAATGGTAACGGAAATTCTTTATGAAAAAAAAAAATGCTTTTTGAAACATTTTGACGAAATAAAAGCGTACCTACTTATTAAACTTTATAAAACCACCGCGTGAATATAGAAAATTATCCCCACGGAACATACTCCTGGAATAAAAATCGTAGGTACCTTATGTTCTATCCCAGGACTTGATCTACCTGTATGCTAAATAATTACAAATCTGTTCTGCCGTTTGAACGTGAAAGAGTAACAAACATACACACATACATACCTACTTTCACCTTTAAAATATTAGTACTATAATAAAAACAATAAAAATGCAGGAAACAGACCACTTATAGTATTTAACTAAAAATATAAAAACGCTTCAACCGTATAATTAAAGCATATTCCAAATAAACGTCTGAATAATAAATTATTGGCCATTTACATCAGAGTTATAGACGTTACAGTCATACATTTCCATGTGGCGTAACGTTATCGAGTGAATAATCAGTTTATAACGTCTAAATAAGCGGCGGGGGCCGACACTACGTTATTTACAACTATGCAAATGGCCGCGTAAAATTCACCAGTAAATCTCCGGCGAACCGTGGTACCGAGACAACCGACCTATTAGCACCCGATTTCGTGTACACACACACGAGCACTGATTGGAAATGTAAAAGGACCGTTGTTGCCTGCTGAAGGTAATGGAATATTCCGGTATGGGTTTCCAATCGATTTCTCGAATTATCGTTTGGAGATGCTGAGAGAGAATAGCCTGTGGTGTAGGTAACGTATCCACAGTTTAATTTGAGATTGTAAGGCTGAATTGTATTAAAAATGCGAGTCGGATTCGCGTACTCAGGGTTCCATACAAAATGACATAAGTAAATAATTCGATTCCTCAATCGAGTCTCGACGATTTTTCCGAATCGCTAAAAAAAAAATTTTTTTTTTTTAAATTATGTATTGACAAGTTTACAATTTCCAGATTTACTTGTGCATGTGTGTGCTTTTTATTTCTTAGCGAGTGTTAAAATATGCACCTAAACGGAGCAATAACAACCTAATCTTTAGAATGCGCTGACATAAAAGTTGGGGTAGCAGACCTGAACATGTCATATTAATTTCAACTTCATACCTCCATGCATTCCTGAGAAAAAGGGTCTTGCTTGATAGATAATCAGACGAACAGACGAGACCCTAAAAATACTAGGCAAACATGAATAAGTAATTTAGTTTATTTATCGAACGTTGCAGAATTATTTCCTTTTTTAACCCTTTTCTAAAATTAGAAGTAGGTACTTCTGGAAAGATATACGGTCTCCTAAAAAGTATAGTAACAAGACGAGGTTAAATAATACAAAACTCCATGGACATTACATATAAAAAGCTTGATTTTGTTGGGTGGGTGGATCCAGGTTCCAGGGTCTAAAGTATCACTTTAATAACAAAACATTCAAATAATTAAAAAGTAAACAGAACTTGCAAATTATTCTGATTTACTTCAAAGATGTTCATCATAAACCGATAAAGTTCAAAGAGCTAAAGTTCACTCAACAGTATTATAAACAATCAGAGCAATTGCAAAATAAAATGAGGATTAAAACTGGAAGTTGTTGGAAAGATTCCCTCAAGTCATTTGACGAAATGAAAGACTTGTTTCTTGTTCCCTACCTTCGCTAATATCTTTACAATAGCCTCTGATTAATAACTAATAAGATTTTCTTAGAAATCTGCATGTAACTGGAGGATTAAAGCAAGAGGTAGCATTTACTTTATGTTAATTTTTTCGAAAGATATCCAAAACAATTTCGGTTTAGTTCGTTTTAGATAAAACTCTCCCTTTTTTTAGTTCATTAAAACTCAATACTTAAAAATTGTGTAAAATGTTTAGATTTTATAAAATAATGGTTTTACCTACGAAATTGCCGATTTTTAAATCGGGTTACTTTGAAGTGTTATATCTTTGGATTGGCTTGGAATTATAAATTCAAATAAACTCTATATTTAAGTTATGTTATTCTTTTTTCAAAATTAGGTGATTATTAGTTTTCTTGTGATTTGTATTTTCTTGTATATCGCAGTAGGTACTTATAAAAAAATCATACAAAATATTCAATTACATACAAAAAAGGTTATGACAACAACGAAATTACAAAAAATAAAAAACACAAAGAAACCAATATATACCTAATAAAAATAAAATAACTTACTTTTAATATAAAGTTTATTTGAACTTATAATTACAAGTCGATCCAAAGATATAACACTTAAAAGTAACCCGATTTAAAAAAAAAGGCCATCTCATAGGTTTTTTTTTTTTTTTTGAAAGGCCTATTATTTATTTTTCACTAACAGCTGCTAATCCAGGACATGGTTTATCTGTGCACTAAGTTTCATCGAAATCAATTCAGCCGTTCGAGCATGAAGAAGCAACACACATACACATAGTACTCATAAACTATCGCTTTGATAACATTATATAATAAAGGTTGACTGCTATAGAATGCCTTGTGGCATTAAGTCCGCCTATGTACCACTACTGAATAAATAAATAATTAATATTAGTGTGATTAACTAAATCTCTTGGGTCTAAAATAAATTTTATGAATGTTAATAAAAGTGTCATTATCGAGTCGTACACATACCTTTCTAAAGCTATAATGTAAAAGAGGGTAATGACTTTAAAAATGAATAACGCTTCTCATGTTAATGTCCGCCTGGGCACTAATTATATACCTACTGAGACGTATGTAATTAGGGATATAAAAAAAATCTACTACAAATCCTACTAGTAAGAGTACATTGACTTTGGAATAGTTAATTTCTAGGAATAACCCGAGGCACATTTTCATACAATCGCTCTTGTGGTGTTAATAAACATCTTTCTTCAGATATTTTGGATACACAGATAGCTTGTGGATATTATTTAGGCTTCGATAGAAATCAAAACATGTCCTCTGAAAATCTGCTATTTTACGTGAAATTTGGTCCTCCATAATGTATGTACTCGTATATGAAAAATATACAAAAGAACTTCTAAGGAAGCCTTTCACATTTAATTGAAATTCTGAATGACGACAATTTTTCTCAAAAACTTTTAAGGCTTTAAAAAAAAATACACATTTTATGGAACAAGTTTTGTAAAATTAGGACAACGACTGTTAGGACTGTCTGACTGTGGTAGGAAAGTCCTGACTTCTGACACTGAATCATCATCGTCCAAATCAAACCCTTATACCAATAATGCTGAAAATGCACAGAGGTTCCTTTTAAGATGCTTACAAAGAATAGAAAAAAAATTAACCCCTTAATGTATGAAACACAGTTCCAAAGTGTGTGTGGAGAAACACAATTTCACGCGGGCGAAACCGCTGGCAAAAGCTAGTCATAAATACTCTTGCCAGCAGATTTTTTCTCTTTTTATATTTTGATTCAGATTTCATTTATTGAGTTGATCCCTTGGGCTGTAGGATTGTCCGAAAGACTTATCGCGGCCCTGGAACGCAAAGAGCAAATTTTAATAAAGGAACATAAATGGATTTAATTAGTCAGCAAAAGTCTGCCACTCCCTCTCACTTCAATCAGAGCGAAATCAGTTGTTTAGTGATATTCCACTAAAAAAATTAAAAGGGAAAATTGTTGTTGTCGATGACTACTTTTAAAACCTCAGATTCACTAGGGGGCAAAATGTCCCCTAACATGATGCGCATATGTCCCGCGTCACGAGTTCAGGGCAAAGTATCAGTGTCACGAAGATAGAGCGTTACGCGTCATTTTGGGGGACATTGGTTCCCCTAACGTATCTGGGGATTAATTTAAACCTTGGGTATAGTACGCGGCAAATAAGTTGAACCATTTGCTATGGTTACGTGCAGCCCCCCACTTCAATTGAGACCAGAAAATCGGTTATAATCCTCGTCTCACAAGTTGAACCATGATGACGATCGACCTTGAATGCGCAGTAACTGATTTTCTGGTGTCATTCGAAGTGGGAGGCTGCGCGTAACTATAGCAAATAGTCCAACTTATTTGCCGCATACTATAATCAATAGTTGAAGTATTCTTGTATATAAGCTCTGCTAAAAATCTTTTTTACACTCATGGTTTACTAAGTTGAGGAGACTATTCGCTAAGAGAAAAACATCTAGGTACACCAAAAAGAAAACATAAAACATACAATAAATAATCTCCACTGTTTACCTAACACAAGATTTTCCTCAAAGAAAGCGGTTCCACCAGTCATTGTATTGATAGCCGTGTCGGAAAACGGCTTAATAGTGAAGAGCTTTGATCAATATCTATGAAGATCTCACTCAGTAGTCGGATTAAAAGCTGGAGCCACAGACCAGAGAATCGCCGCATTGGCAGTGATTAGGGATGCCATCAGACTGATAGAAAGTAGTAAATTTATGCTTCTTCTTAGTCGGACATTCTTTTCAGAGTGGTCGTTGCTGTTATCCACAGTTAAATTTTGGTCGTCTTAATCCCGTGGAGGGTCGATTCGGTACATGAAACACTATCGATTTGTATAAGTTAATATATCGATTTTTTTAAATTATCGAGTTAATATATCAATTTGTTTAAATTAATTTCTTTAAGTTAACGAGTCAATGACCTTGTAAGTAGTTGTCGGTCGTTGCGTACTAACGACTTATTGATCTCTGTCAGCTGACGTTTAGTTGAACAAATTAATTTCGAACATGCGTAAATTAATTCGAGTTTAAAAAAAAGTACTTTATTTTTTAATTTTCTTTTCACAAATCGATAGTGTTTCATGTACCGAATCGACCCTTCGCGGTATTAAAACGACTAAAATTTAACTGTGTAGATTGACAGGGCTGCAGCGAGCCATCGTCGTTTGCCTCTAAGGTTGCGTCATGTCTAGCGATGCCTATCTTTGACAGTTATAGACATTGTGCGCACACTGTACTGCGGTCGACTGCGTAGCCTTGGTGATTAGGACGATCTAATGAGTCGGGGATCGACCAGCTCTATTGCCTTCAACGCGGCCGTGAACCATAAGTCTTTCCATCGAGTGCTCTTCTGAGATGTGCCCGAAGATCTATAAAATACAGGTAAATATCTATATATATATACTAGCTGTCCCCAGCGGTTTCACCTGCGTCTTTGGTTACTGCGTCATCATGCAGTGTCAGTTTGGCAGTCCTCAGGTCGGGGCCGTTGCAGGAGACACCTTGGGTATCGAGAATCTCAGGGTAATCCCCGGTCACAGTAGGTGCAGGTATGTGATGTCGGACGGCGCACTACCCATTGCTCGCCGTCCAATTTTTTTTCATCAAATAACTCCTCTTGCTCTGGGTCAAGCGAGAGGGAGTAGTCAGACTTTCAGTTATTAATACACAACTGTGTTCCTTCATTTGTACTTTGCCATAGACACGAACTATCCTTCTCGAACTATCCAGCAGCCCTAGTAGTGGCCGTCAGGAAGATTCGTTACTCTGTGACTGAAACAGATGCCGAATATTCTAGACACGCCAGCGATAAGATATTCTCAGTTTCTAGGTAGCATATTTATTAACTTAAAAAGCTCCAATGAAAAGCTTATCCATTTTGGATGAATAATACTGTTGCTTTAAATAAGTCTGGGCGCGTAATATTAATCTATTGAATATTTGATCTTAGTTAAGGTAGTAAGGGAGTTGGTTCATTAGCATTCAAAATTATTGTTACCTGCATGTAGGTGGTTTTTTGTGGGTTATTATGTTTTTGTTTTGATTCTATGTAATGATTTTTATGTTAATTTATTATTATTTTGAAATTATTCTATTTGAATAATTTCAAAATATTAATAAATGTATTTATCAATATTCTTAATGTCAATTTCATCTCGTATTTTAATTTTATTGCAGAAACAAAAGAAACTTAAATATTTACTAAGTATTTATACTAAACCTATGTACATAAAAACTAAACTAAGAATGTATACTAGACCTCGTATTTTAAGTCTTTCAACTCATATTTTATTAACAATTAAATAAATGTGAAATAATAAATAGTATTCGCACCTTTATGGTAATTATAATTTTCAACGAAAAATGATTTATGGCGTGTTGTTGAAATTCTACAATTAAAACGGGACTTTTGTTGGTTTATTGCAGCACCTCTTTTTATACATAAGCCGATCTCAACACATTTAAATTCTACATATCAAAAAAAACAGTTTTTGTTCACTTGGAAAACCGAGATTAAATTTTTTATACTGATTTGCCCAGCAGAGACAAAGCCCACTCTGGTTCTCTGGGGAGGTATGAAAGTACATACCAGGGTCCTGGAACTAAGGCAATGAAGGTGTCTGACACTATCTCCCGCTCCACCCAAGGGTGGAGGATGTCTTTGATGATTTTACCTACCATAAAAAACCATCCTCTTCCTTGAATCATTATTTTATAGAATTGTTAAACTTCGTTTTTTTTTTTTTTTTAAATACAGAATAATATTAATTTAGCTGAAATAAACTAACTTTAAAACAATACTGTAAATTAGTTTAAGTTCTCCAAGTAACCGATTTTTTTTTATGATGAGCGGGTTGTATGTGGAACTGGAGAGGAATAAAATAAGTCATATCTGTAAGCCGCGTTTGAATTCTCCGTAAGTCATATTCGATTTCAATGGCCACGCCTGCAGGGTAAAAGCTCTCCTCCACTTCTTGTAGGTATCGTTTTTCAAAGATAAATTGAAATCATCCCGGAGGATTATTTTTAGACTGAAGCAATATAGTTTGGCCTTTTGTTGTGACTGTAGGCTCAAGAGAGGGCTTTTACTTATGCATGTGAACAACATCCAATCTCGGCTACAACCGTTCTGGTTGGCTTGTGCCACCAAGAGATGTGCTCAAGGCATTTTGTTACATCACTATCATATTTTTGAGTAACTAAATGACCGAAGGGTCATTGTAGTTTTTGGGAGATGAATTTAAAATCAAGAACAAGAAAAGCATAGTCTTATTTGAACTTTCTGTTAAATAGAAGCTACGTTCAGCAATTTGTGTAAGCTGGTATGTGTGACTATTGATAGTACAAAGGTTCATTACAAAGGGAACACTTTTGTGACCACTTTTGTGGTCACCCGGATATTCAAAGTCACAGAGACGAAGCTATAAGTGCGGTCTCGTTCGAATCTTTGCCAATCACACTATCTGCATGGAATGATTATCTCCCTCTTTTGAAGATATCCCAAACGATTTTAATTAATAGATTCTGTGTAGGGATAACAAACAATTAATCTCATTCGAATCTTCTACCTGCGCACAATATTTTATTGATTGGGTATAAGGAAAATGGCGTTATTATTAATTAAGTATGTAAGGACAAGTCTTACCTAATCCTATGAATCACTTATTGATTATACACAAATCAAATTACGAGGACGGGGATTATTGTTGTGCCTTTGTAATACGTAATAACATTACGTATCAACCTAATCTGAAATGTGCTTTCGTATAATTATATTCGATTAAAACAATAGCTACTTTGATGATAGCGTTTCCTGTGATTTCAATTTTAATTAGAACAGTAAAAAGTACTCTCGGTAAAATCTAAAAGCCCGACTACCCAACTGGTTGTAAATTAAATTTTTCACTTGATATTTTCATATTAAACTGTAAAGTAAAACACACGCGTAGATAAACTACGCGTACCTGTATACATAAAACGCCGGCTCGATTCCACAGCGAAACTTAATTTTCACGCGGTCGTACTGGAACACTGCATATGTTTGTAAACATGTAATAAAACAAAGGTTTTTATTGCGCGGGAAACACGGAAAAGTGCATTAGTTGGGCGTTCTATCTAAAATAAACCGCTGTATTGCTCGCTGACCCTTTCAACCTCTGCAAGGTTATATAGGTACATTGATAGTAAGTTTAGAAAATGAATATTATTACTAATAGCCGAGTCAGTATCATAGGGGTGAATATTCAAACTGTGCCAAGTTCAGAAGTTCTAGTGCGTAACAAATTTAATCTTAAGTTTAAACTCTATTTAATATATATAAGTCATGTAAACCTACTATTTCTAATAAGCGTTTTTTTTTTGTAAGTTTCTGTGTAACATGCATACATTTTAATTTAAATAACACCAAAACTCATTACAGGGACCTGTTTCATTGCAATAATTTATATATTTATTATTATTTTAGTAAATCTAGTGCTAAGAACGCAAAATTGACGAAAGTGTCGGATAACTTAATCTTCATTTGTTATCGAATAATACATTAACATGTAGTTTTATAAATAAATTAATAACAAATGTGTTTTTAAAGTTTTGTAACGGTGCGAAACTCATCACCAGAACCATGACGGGAACTCAAATTTACGCGACCAAAACCTTTGATCATGCCACCATATAGCAAGCTGCCGCCCCCCTGGCCCTTAGTCGACCGGCAAACGTTACACGGGAGGACGTACCCAAGATTTTGTGTCATAAATTACGATCGATGTGAGTAATGACAGTGTTTGGTCCATTTTGTGTTTCATTACAAGTCCGCTTGTATTTTGATACGTAAATAAGCTTGGTATTTTGTTGTTATATGAATTTATTAGGTTTTGTTTTAATTTTATGTTTGAATGTGTCTATGGCATGTACTGTTTATAGAAAGCAATATAATAACCTAAAAGTGCATATTTTTCATAACCGTATCCTTCATTACCGTCGTTTACCGTAACCTTTTTGAGGTCACGGTAATGAATGAAAAAATACGGTAATGATTTAATTTCTATTTAGTGCTTTTTAAAATAAATTATTCTTAAGGTGGTGGTTTAGAAAACTACTAGTTTTGTTGCTAAGTAAATGTTTAATATTTCAGTTGAAAATGGCACGCCCTAAGAGAACAAAACAAGAAATTTTAGCTAGAAGAAGAATAGCTAAGCGCAAACGCTACGCTGCTTTAAAAGAAAATGAAGAATTGTATAATATTGAAAAAGAAAAGGAAAAAGCAAGATACTTGAAGAGAAAATCTGAAAAGAAAATTGTAAGTATCAAAGATTTAACTCCGCGTGCTCAAAGAGATAGACGTAAAAGATGGAGAGTTAATAGCAAGAAATATAACAAAAAAAAAAAACTAGAAAAGGAAATGGAAAATGTTGTTCTGAATATCGAAAAATCACAAGACGAGCCTCTCGAAATTGATGGTAATGATCCTCTTGACACAGTTTTATCAAATTCTACTATAAATGAAACTGGGACTAATAATAACGAAACCGAAACTTTCAAATTAAGAGCAAAAATAAGACATCTACGTTATCAAAGAGATAGAAACATAAAAAAAATGAAAAATGAGCTTTGCAATGTAAAAAAAGAAAACAAGAAATTGAAGAGACTTTTAAACATATACAAAAAGAAGATAATTGATATTACCATTAATAAAGGGATTTCTGAAAACATACAGTCAAGGAAAATCGGCAAAAACATGGTTCAAAAACATTTTAACATAAAAAAAGAAAACGAAGTTGTTAAAAAAATTAAGTTCTTTTTTAATGAAGACGAGAACACAAGAGTGGAACCAGGCTTAAAGGAGTATATTACCAGAAAGAAAAACAAAAAACAAAAAGGTACTTAAATGATACTCTTAAAAATTTGTACAAAAAGTTCTGTATTGAAAACCAAAATATTTCCGTGTCTTACTCTTTTTTCTGTAAATTAAGGCCATTTTGGGTTTTATTTCCCAAACCTAACAGAAACACATGAATGTATTTATCACTGTAATACAGAGCTACTAATAAAGGCTCTAAATAAAGCAAAAATCGTCAATATAAAAACGAATCATGATCTTCGAAGCACCCTTTGTTGTGATAGATATAATGAGGTGTGTTTAGATCGTAACTGTTCGATATGTGAACATAAAGTAATTGAATATTTAGAATATAGCAATGACATACCAATCAAATATTTTGAATGGCGTAAAACTCCTAACACTTATGAGCAGGATAGAAAAGTAAAACATAACATTCTTTGGGCTAAAACTGAAAATTATGCACCACCTTTAGATGTTATTCATAAGTTTGAAAATGTTATCACAAATTTTATGCCGCATTGTGCTACTGTTGTTGTGCAAAATAATACTTTAAAACTACTAACAAATAATATTCAGATTAACGAAGCTGTAATACATTTAGATTTTAGTGAGAACTACGCTCTCAAACATCACACGGAGATTCAATCTTTTCATTTTGATGGCAGTAGAAAAGAAGTGTCTATTCATACTGTAGTGATATATATTAAAGGCTCCGAAACGTCTGAGTTAAAAACTCACTCAGTTTGCACAGTATCCGACAATTTAAAACATACAGCTGTTGCAATATGGGCACATCTGGGTCCGATTTTGAGTACGATTTCTGAAATATCACCTTTTATTGATACTCTACCTTTCTATAGCGATAGCCCCAGCAGCCAATACAGGAACCGGAACATGTTTTATATTTTGACTCAATTGGAAAAACAATTTTTAGCACTTCGCAAGCTAACGTGGAATTATATGGACACGGAAAAGGTGCTCCAGATAGCCTAGGAGCGGTAGTCATAAGGACTGCCGACAGAATTGTTAACACAGGAACAGACGTTGGGACATTTTCCAAATTTGTTGACATTACAAGAGCTAACCTGCCAAATATTAAAATTGTAGAGATTACAAATGCAGACATAGACGAAAAGCAAGTAATAATGCCTACTTGCGTCCCATCTTTTAAAGGAACTATGGCCGTCCACCAAGTCATTTGGAGATGTGGCACTGAAAGTGATCGGTTAGAGATGCGTAGCCGAAGCTGTTTCAGGTGTCAAGAGGAAGTGTGTCAACATTATCATCTCGGTATTGACAGCCTCGAAAAAGTAGCGATGTCCCAAGTTTAAGAAGAACCAACACTTGATGATAATACGTTACCTGTACCACTTTCTTCATTTATTTCCATTCCTGAAAGCTATGAAATACCACAGCAATCAAGCAGTTATAGTCTAGAACTCATACGATCCGTAAACTCGAGTAAACGGCGTAAGAAGTTACATTCAAGCCAACTAATAAGACAAGAAGGACGTGCTAGAGACATAATAATATTTCCTGCTATGCCTCAAGCTTCTACATCAAGAGAATTTAAATCACCAAAGAAAGTGAAGTCTTTATCTGCTATTAGTAAACTTGGCGATTGGCAGAACTCAACTTTCGTTGGTTCTGAAAGCAAGTCCTATTGTGATAAATTTGAAGAATTTATATCTGATTTCGATACATGTGAAAACTATCAAGACATTTATATAGAAAAAAAGAGAAAATAAAGAAAATTTATTTGAGAATCAAAATCAACAGAAAGGCAAATATAAAGGAAAAAATACTGGTAAAAATAATGCATCAGGAATAAATTAAAATATAGTATTTTGTAATAATTTGCTAAAATAGTATTTAAATTAAATACACATTTTATTAAACAAAAACAATATAAAAAAAATCAAATTCATCATGATTAGGTACACTTAATTCATATTGCTGATTTTTCACACATTTTATTTGTATTCTGTGTAGTTTTTACTTGTATTATTAAAGAGTGATGCTTTATAAAAGGCTATGGTTACCAAAATTATTAAATTATAAAAGAATTTAATTCTTATTATTTTGTTATTTAGATATTACGATTTTATGTTAAATTATTTGAGTAATTACATTTTTAATAACAAAATCGGATTCGTTTACTAAGATATTGGAAGGCTGATTGTTACCAAAACTATTAAATTATGGAAAAGCTATTAGATATTTTGTTATGACGATTTTTGAATAAAACAATAAATGATTAATGATAACTTTGTTTTTTTTTTAATATTCACATCATTTTTTATCATTACCTTGTCTCTATATTTCATCACCGTATATCTAAAAATTCATTACCGAGGGTAGGGTTCATTACCGTAGCTAGTCACATATTTTAAGCGGTAATAACTTTATCAATGTTTGACGTATACGCGTGCAATTTACTTATCTAATAAATAAAATAATGCCAAATATCATAAGGCTATCAAATTCTAATAAAAATGAAATTTTACTTTTTGTACAAAAATCATGCAAATAATGACGAAACTGAAGAAATACCCATAGTATCCATCTAATAAATACAATTGTAAGTTTGATTACTGTAAAAGCTAGCGAGCAGTCGGTTTCAATTCATAATTTGTGGTACGGTGTAATGTTAATAAAAGCCGATATTTCCTGGGATGCAGCAGCTGGGAGTAGCGCGTATCCAAATGAAAGAGAGCTTTGATACATGTATTCCTGTAACTGCACTGCGGCATCGGTCTAAAGCAAAAAAATCTAGCAACGCGAGAGCCCACTGTTTTCCATTACCGTAATGGAGTTACTTTTCTGTTACATTTTAGTCACAAAATTTTAGATGGACGGCTTTTTAGTAAACGATATTCAATTAATAGAATTTGGGCAGCCATAGTTTATTCTAAAATAATATACAGTATCCATGTTACCAACAAAGTGTTATCTGTTCGGAAAGGTATATTTCAAACCGAGTGAAATTAAATTTTCATAAAATACATGTTGCCACTCTACTGTCAGAGAACTAACGAAAATGATTTATATTGTGTGACGACGGAAGGTGCAAGGAAAAGCAATAAATTTGAACCTAATTACTGCCAGGTGTCAGAGGCAAGCCGCAATGCCTGAACAACTTTACCCCATAAGTCAGCCGCGATCGAGATGAACGAACCACGTAATTATTCACACAAGTGCGCAATTAAACCAGATGCTTCTTATTATTACTGTGTTTAAGCATAGTTTGTAACTAACTATTCCAATTTTCTACATTAATCAAAGCGTTAGTCTTTTGGGACGGAATAAAATCAACAAAATAAGCTTTCGTTAAAAACAGTTACTTAACTAAGTAAAAAACAGAAATCAGGGCCTCGGCATTTTCATTGATAGCTCAACGAATGGGAAGGTGACGTTAATCATGCTGTCAGACTTGATTAAATCTGAAATACGAGCCGCGGCGGCATCTATTGAGACAAGTAAATAAATAGCAGGCTTCAAAGTTGTCGCAATGTGCTAACGGGCCAAATATATCTTTAACTGGGACCAAAAGCGTCCCCACCTTGAAAACAAAAGAAATACAAACGACCGCCCTGGCGTGAAATTAATTCAAAGCGATGGGTCGACGAAATTGTATACAAAGGTAAGCGAAAAATAAAAGCGAAAGAGCCGAACCAATTTCCAAGGTCTTCTTTAGCAGCCATTGTGGCCTTTATCTGAGTGAAGACCGCAATTGTTGTCGTCAAACTGTCTCGGCGTCCACTTCACGAAAGTAATACACCCTCCAGGAAAGGATCAAGCGATGAACTCTTAGGTTAGGAGAGCGACTCGTTTTATATCAATTATATATTCAATTTGCTTCATTTAGAAAGTAGAACAGTCGGCAATGAATCGCTGAGCTTTGCAGAAGCTGGCCGAATATTTTATTCTGTTTAAAAAATGGCAGCTTAGCCCATCCATAAAGTTTTATCGCAGGTACATCAATAACGAGCGCAGCTTAATATATGGAGAGTAAAAATATTATAGATATTGTCTTTTGACTGACACGTTAAACTGGTGAGCGATGCGAAAGTATTTACTGTTTTGGACGCCTGCCGGTGACATAAATGTTGATAACAGCAGTTAAATCGGTATAATAAAGAAATATAAGTAAAAGGTAATGGGTCATTACTTGTGGCACAGCTACCATCAGCGGCCATCGTCGTGTGCACCTTGATACGTTCTCACGGACACGCGCCGATGCTCCCTGACCGAACGTATTTCGAGCAAAACATTACTTTCAGAACCCTTTTAAGACAATTAGTGAGAAAATGTAACGAGATATCCTTAGAAACAGGAAATGGCATTATAAGTAATTGTGACACAAGCTTTTATTCCTTCCAGTTGGGTACTGAAAATACTAAAACTAAACAACATTTCCCCATTGTCAACTTGATTAATGTCCTCTAATGAAAAAGCTATACAACTAACAATATGCGACGCCGAATGTATTTTATTGGCACATAAATCGCAATATTTTCTCAAACAAAATAAAATCAGTTATCGAATCGTTTGTTTATCTGTCAGCAGGTGTGGGCTCGCAGGTAAATGATGTGGAAGGTGGAACGAACGTGAACAGCCTGCTAAGGTTTATCTTCAAATACTTTCAGCGTATTGATTACTTTTCCTGCTCAGTTTTAAAGGCGTTTCGATCTGATAATCCCATTTACTTGAACTAAAACAACACAAAGTAGGGTAAATTACTTAAGTAAATATAGAATGAGAGACTGACTGAAGTTATTATTGAGTTGTTTGTTCTCAAAGCCAAAAATAGTACTTTATTATCGCCCTATCATAATAATTTTGAGGTTCGTAAGGGTACCGTCATTTCACACTCCCGTAAATCACGTTTTTGTTTGTCGGTGGCAGTCCTTTGTTTTGGACGAGAAATAGCCGGAGCAGTGTCTATTTAGATATTTGTCTATTATTTCACATATACATACGTTTGTGTGAGCTTCAATTAAATTGTACGGTAGAACGTTATCATAACATATATTATATCGTTGGTTAATGACATTGCTGGTATCGATGTCGTCTGATATAAAGAATGTTCTATGGCCTTGTTGATATGATTACACAAGCCACGTTACGTACACATGAAGACTGTAAGGTTACGGGCATTGTTCCATTTTCCGTGGAAATTAGATGGTAGTTTACTTTAAAACGACTACGGAGAAGCCGAAATTGTGTCAGTGTTCATGATACATTTTACTTTGTAGAATGTGTTTTGTGGCATTTGGCGATTACATTTATTTGTATTGTTTATTGTATGGCACGAGAAGCGCTCCCCTCAAGGCTGTTTGTTAGAGTGGTCTATGGGGAGCTCCTTATTTTGGCAGTCACGTCCACAGTGCCACTGGCTGTTATTATTTAGATAAACTTCTCACATATGAGTATAGTAGGCGCTTGGTAAATATGCAGTAAAGTATCTTTTCTAATATATCTGCTTAGGTACTCGAAAAAAGAACAATGAACTGTGTTTTCAATACTGGAAACTGTAAAAAATCTTAATTGGTGTCGATTCAAGTCAGTTGTCTTTATTTTCTTTTTTAAAATAGGAATGTCAATAAATGTATGATAAGTAGCTATTATATTACTAATTTAGCTCCTACCATAGAGCAAGATAATAAGCATTTTGGGCACTATAGCAGTACAGGCTGAGCCTTAACACTAAAAAAACAAAGTACCAACAATTTTCACAAAAATAAATGGCAAAGAAAAAATGGGTGGTTTTTCTTTTATACCACGTACCTACCTACGTTTATAATGAACTCCGGCCGTGTGTCGCTAATGCTCTGAAAACTGCGATACGTAGTGCCAAGCAGTTAAAAGACGACCGACTTACCTTAAAGCTTGTACGTTTTATAAGCTACATGCGTCTGTATTCTTTTTTTTAAAGTTATCTTTAACAAATATATAACTTGTTTGACTGGTCTATGAATATATTTTTTTAACTTTTGCCACAAGAACTTTTTTGGCTTTACTTTGACGGATTTTGGTAGGAAATGGGTAAAGAAAAAAATTGGCACCCATTTTTTTTTGTTGTCATCCTCTTTATTTTTGATAGAAAATGTCAGACTAAACATTTTCCATCAAAAATAAAGTGGATGACAATCGTAATACATATATAATACGAGTACATTGATGAGTTTGATATTGACTTTACTTGCAGTCAAACATGGGTAGATATATTATAATATATATGATTTATAAACCAAATATTTTCGAATGTGATTCAAACGAATGTAAAATATTTTGTTCTTTTTTTTGATCGTTTTAATTCCGTGGACGAAATTAATTTCTTTAAGTAAACGTCAGCTGGGCGAGTTCAATGACCTGTAGGTAGTTAGTACGCAACGACTGACAATTGCTTACCAGGTCATTGACTCGTTTACTTAAAGAAATTAATTTCGTAAATTTTTTTATGGTACGTAAAATCATCCAATGATAAATCCCGCCCTTGGGCGGAACGGGAGATAGTGTCAGACTCTTACTGACTAAAAACCTACCATGTTCCATCTTCGCCTTGGTTCCAGGGCCCTGGTATGCATTTTCATACCTCCCCAGAGCCCCAGATTAGGCTTCGATCCTACTGGGCCCCTACAGTTTGCTGACAACTCTAACGTACGTACATGCGTACGTTCGTACATGCGTATAATAATTCGAGTTTAAAAAATAAAGTAAGTATGTTTTGTACCAAAACATACAAACTTACTACTAATGGAACCGCTAGAGAATACCTAATAAGTGCAAACATACAAATTGCATGTTGCTCAACTACGTGAAATAACTCATTAGTTACCTACCCTTACCTACTACTCACACAGGAAGACATGGGTCTATTCTTAATTACAACGTAGAATATATAAAGGGGTTTCATACACTGAATATAAACACGTTTCTACCTCCTTCAGGATTTTTCATCGCCACACATGCCACCGCTTAAAGCTATTAATCATGTTGATAGCAAAATTAAGACTTAATCCGCAAATTCGAATTTGTCTGACACAGCTGTCGGATGATAATCCTGAATTACGCAAGTCGCTCGGCAAATTTATTTTTAATGCAAATAAATACAGATTCGTCGCACCTGCCCGTCTAGATGTAGCGAATAATTAAGCAAAACATGAAGCGAAATAATACAAATTACTTTGAGACTTAACTCGACTTTATTTTACGAGAATACATTATCTACTCTAAGCGGATTACTTGACAATGTTGACATACTATTATTCAGGCGTAAATTAATACTTGGGTTCAGTTTTGTTGTTACTTGTGCGTGTGTGAAATTTTGCAGCTATGATCACGGAGGTTCTGGGGATTTTGTCTGCTCTGTTTGGGAACGATTTCATATGTTATGATAGAAGTGAATATAGGTTAGAATAAACACTTTTTGTAGGTTTGCTGTGCAAGGTAAAACTTTGCGGCATATACTCGTATTGCTGTCTAAAAACCAAAAAATAATGTTTTTTGTACATACGTGTTTATCATGAGAGAAGCAGAGCAATGATGGCCTAGTGGTAACTGCCCCGACTTACAAGTTGTAGGTCGCGTGTTCAAATCCAGGTGCATTACTTTGTGCAATTTATTTCATCATTGCTGCTTTTAAAAAACGGTAAAGGAAAACATCGTGAGGAAACCAACATGTCCTAGAATAAAAAATTCGACGACATGTGACATCCACCAATCTGCCCTGCGCCCGCGTGGTGTATTACGGCCCATTCCCTCTCCTAGAAAGTAGGCTTGAGTCCCAGCAGTGGGAACATTACAAGGCCTTTAATGCTAATCTTATTTAAAATTTAAACAAGTATTTTTTTTTAGTTTCTTTTTTTGTACTCTTAACGACTTCCGAAGTTGGGATATAAATTCTATTTTTTTTTTATTATAGGGTCTTTTTTAAGTTTTTTTTTTTTAATTTTGTAATAAGCCTTCTCAACGTTTTTGTTATGCAACTAAGAAGGCAAGCAGCAGGGTGTAAATCTTCTCAAAGTTCGTAGAAGCGTAGTGTGTGCCGTCGCGTAGTTAGAGGATGGGTCAAGTGCTTGCAACATTTGGCTATCGTGTAGCGACTAGCGAGAGCGCATAACGTAACATAATGTAGGTTAAACTTGTGTGGAAAAGCCTTCTAAAGTGCTTTTTCCAGCGCTCAAAGAGCATACCTACGCTTAAATGTAGACCGCACCATTTACCCACAAAATGTCTCGTAAATGATAGTATTTAATTATTTCTATTTTGTACATTTCGTTAGCTTCAGCATATTTGTACAACATTTGGTAAGTTTACAGATAGGTTTACTAAAGTATAGTAATAGAAGTACGAGTAGCACAAACATATACAAACAAAAGCGAGCAATTTTCAAAAATACTACGTGGATTTTGCTTCCATTTTCACCGACACTTACAGCCATTCGAAGAGTTTGGGTGCAATAATTCTACACGTGCAAAGCCACCGGCAGACCGCTACTATTCTTTTATTTGTTATCAAACGGAATTGAGTCCGTCTGTTTCGGGGATGAGTAAAACTATTCGCCGAACATACGCAGAACTTGCGGAATCTTTCATCCAAGCTCAATATTAAAGCGATCATTGGGAAACATAACAGAAACCCTATGATACCAACATGATTGAAGTCTTGGATTGCCTACAGACAACTATTGTACAGCTAATAATAGCCCTGTATTGTGTCTATCTTGCTTTGCCCGGGCATTTTATTGCCTGTTCACAAAACAGTATAAGATAACAGATTTTCTTTCTTGGAGACGGGAGATACTTACCGCAATAATATTCAGAAGAAATATAATCTCGGAATTGTCTGGAGGCAGTGTTGTTTTCTCAGAAATATCTCGACGTGATTGCAAACGGCTCGAGGTCGTAATTGCTTCTTCCGCCTCTTGACATCATTATCTTTGCCATTATGCACCGAGCTAAGCTGCGACGGCGACGTTCCACAAACCTTCCATAAATTTATTATTATACTTAAAATTTAATCTTGCTCCTTCTGGCGCAATGTTCGGGTCAATTTTGTTTATGTATGATTACTATGTTTCATGCGGTTTTTGATGGAATTCAGTTTGAGTTTCCACGTGTAGGTACTTTTAAAGTTAAAACTTATTTGGGCACTATGTTTAGTGGGTATTGAATGAGACTAGCTATCACGTTCGGCTACGTAACGCTCGTTCGGGTTCGGGTTCGGGCAAGGTCGGCTCGAGTTGGCTGACCTTACCCAAACGATTACGATTTTGCATATAGGGTGACTGGTGATTAATGAACAATACTTAAACACGTGATTGTAGTCATGATAATAAACAACTTTTACTATGGGGACCAAACCTAAAATCGCGAAAACATCGCCTATGTTTCTTCCCAATACAGTAGCTTTCTACTGGTGAAGGAATTTTCAATATCGGTTCAGTAGTTTTTGAGTTTATTCGTTACAAACAAAAATACAAATCTTTTCTCTTTATAATATTAGTAAGATATATAAGATATTATAATATGACCTCGTCTTGGTGAAATTTTCAAAATCTTGTGTGTTTATTATGCAGTTTGAAAAAAGGTACAGCGTAACATTGCTATTTCCCGAATTCTATTTTTCGATAAGCTTCAAACTACGCATAACTTTGAAATAAGTAAAATGACAATAAAGAAGGAATTTTTTTATCAAATCGATCTTTTCTGACAATGAACATAATTCCTAATACTTAATTTAAATACGATTCATGATTATTTATGACTAAAACGTTTCTACCTTCATCGACTATTACAATATCCACATTGGGAACTGTTAGTAAAAGCTTTTCTGACGCGTCGATTTATCACAAAACCACTGATTAATCACCGAACGTTCGATTTTTTATTCAGCGCCTGTATAGCATTAGAAAATTGAATAAAATCGTTTGAAGGGAGAATTTCCTCTTATTCCCAACAATACAAAATAAAGATAGATATTGATAGGGGTTTTCATATCATAGGCGGATATCTCGTACGAAAGCAGAAGGCGTACGCACATGTATTATTACGGATACGTGTAGCATAGTAACAGTTAGATACGGTCTGAGATACAAGCCTATAGACTCTGCCCTATAGACTTGAGAGACGAGACGAGATATCTCGAGACCATTTGTGCAGTTGCTTTCATTCTCGTATGGAGCGTTATTATTTCTAGCGCTCGCGTGATTTGTTCAAGCACTGTTAGATTAATAAAGGCATTGTGAGGGCGAAGAGCTTTTGTCATCTGAAGAAGTTAATGTCAGATACCGAGAAGGCGAGCGGCTTGAGATTTTAACGATATAAAAATGAGGGTAACTTGAGATAAAATTGTGCATCTGTTTGCTGTCGATCGTAAAGTGTGCTGTATCTGTTGTTGGATGGAATTGGTGCGATGCAAAGCGGTAATAAATATCAGGCGTAGGCGACGCGTGTTATCGATGTTGCTCGGAACAAAGAGCATTGCTCTTGCGTAGATAAATCAGCATAAAATTTGGATTCTTTGACGAAATTGATATTGCTAGCATAAAGAATTAGACCCTTGCAAAAACTAGTGATAAATCAGGTTAATATTTGTAATCTCCAACCGCAGTCAACCTAGAGATTTATTGCTAAAGCAAACATAGTTTCGGTATCACTACCTGAAAAGACTTACATAAATAACGCAGACAGAGATATTGTACATAAGATTAATAAATACTGTAGTAAATGCTCTGCGAGATAAAATATAAATCAATTAATAAATAATTTGTTTTTCTGTGATAACTTTTGAACCGAGTGAGGACCAATGTTGTTGTTGATATGCAATTATCAACTGATTGATAACCCGTTACAATGTGCGTTGTATGTACAAAGTCAAGATGAAGGTGACATTATTATTCTGTCCCTATATATGAAATGAGTACTGAACAATATTTACTGAATGATTGAGATCCCGTGACCACGATAGTTCGTTGTTCACTGTTCGCTTTAGACCGACTGTGGATATCACGTGCATTTGCCTGTGGCTCACGGTGCCTTTTCGTGGCCCCAGCTCAGACGTTCAATCTGCCGTACATCCTTATTTCTCAGGAACCGAAAGTCCATGTTTATGTGTAGTCACAATAAAACTATGCTCAATTGTTGCGTTATTTTTTTTTTAGTTTACACATATGTAGTTAGTTTGCTTATATATATTATATGCATATATTATATCATCATTATTTCAGCCAAAAGACGACTACTATCGTTTTCTCACTAGATCATAGGTCTACCTGTGGGAGTGTTTGGCCTCATTGACCATCTGTTCTGCGAGAAATATGCCTTGCCCACTGCCACTTAAGTTTGTCGCTTCTTGCTATACATTTTGGTGAAAACTGTATATATAGCACCTTCAATAAATAACTGTCAAGTTTCATCATTATTCGCCATGTAAGCTTTGCCTAACAAAGTAACAAACATGCAGCATGCGCATGCTGTATGTTTGTATAAATATGTATGTAGGTATGTATATTGTATAAATATACAAGCCCCGCATTATTAGTCAGTAAGAGTCTGACACTATTTCCCGCTCCGCCCAAGGGCGGGATTTGTCATTGGATGATTTTATCTACCATAAAAAAAAACATAGGTAGGTGAGAAAAACAACCTATTATAAAACCTAACCGCAGACGAATCCAGCTATGACCTAATCAATACGTTGTTCCAAGCTATTTCCACCAAGATTAAACCACAATATTCTAGAGACACTTCGAACAGTTTCAACCGTCACCCATAAAAAATATTTAAAAAGAAAATCTGAAACAGTAATTTTGAAAAAGGAACTAAAATGCACAGTGGTAAGAGTATAGTATTAATGAAGCTAGAAAGTTTTCAAGCCAGCCAGGAGAAATTGTTGCACAACTCGGTACATATCCGCCCTCCAAGTTTGTACGGTGCTATTGCACTAATATGCAGAGCGATATTATATCCCCCAGCTATGAAAACTCCTCAACTTTTAAATGCATAAATTATGAATCTGATTTCTTTTAAGTATTAAGTCTTCGTCCAGTTAATTTACTGGGTTTAAGAAGCTTTTTCTTGCTAAAAAGAGAACTGTTACTCGTAGTAGAAGCATTTTTAAGAGTAAACTTTGTTAATTTTCTTCTTGAAAATAGTAAAATCATTGGCTTAGGTGCGACAGTTCTACCTATAGAGGATTCGCTAGTACATAAACTCTAAAATGTTTGGCAAACATTTTATAAAAGGCACTTAACTTGGGCTACTTATTTCAAAAGCAATTTAAATGAAAAATAGACGAACACAATGACAAAGTAAAATATTTTTTCGTTATAAACAACCTTCAAACTGTCTAACTCTTATTTGGCAAAAAAAAAAATGTATTATTCTAACATAATGAGTGTGTATAAAAACTTTAAACCTTTTTATAAAGTAGCACTCGGATGGTACTTATGTGTAAAAGTTGATTGTTTTATGAACAAGGTTCCACTAGGTTGTGCCTAAAAGCAAAGTTGCGAACTACAACATAATCGGAACAATGTTTAGATAAAATTAGCGGGGAGTTGGACGGCCTCGAAGTGGTGAACAAACCCATCCTTACTTACTCTTTTAAAAATATCAATTCATCCAATTTAGTTTTAGGTATTGTTCCAACTTAGAGCTACTATACACTGGGAGTAACAATTTTGTCGCTATCTGTGGAAGCTTATAATTAGCAATTTAGTTGTTTGTTAGTGTAGATATGATGTTGTCAAGCAGTTGGTCAGTTTGTTTGTCAAGCATTCTTAAAATTTAAAAAAAAACCCGATTTCATTCAATTTTGCGTAATTCTGGTAACTAAATGAGCACTTGTTAGTAGTTACTTAACGCTGACGAAACTACCTTGTTATTAACCTTTGGGTGGTTTTAATCGATGGTTTTCGTATTATGTTCGGCTAACAATGAGCGTCAGCTGTTCAAATAAAGTGCTCGCTTCAGTTTTGATACAAAACTGGTTTTGAAGAATGTCGGTGAAAGGGTTTCTTTGAATAATTTTAATTAATTTATTGACATTAACTTTTACTTTTTAATAATTTTAATTTATTTTATGACATTTTAATTTATTTTATGACATTTTAATTTATGATTTTATTGTGTTTTTATTGTCATTGGTGTTTTTGGTTTTGTTTGTATATGCTGTGTACGAGCTATGGATTATTGTCTGAAATAAAAGTTATATTATTATTATTATTGAGGGTAATTTTCGTAATTATCATATATAAACTATATTGTTAAATATTTCCCCGTTTAGTTACCCACAATATTCCCAATATAGTTAGTTCTATAGTATATATAGATTTTTGTAAATAAGTCTCTTCAAGTTGAACTAAGTGACAAAATTGATGAGAGAATTACAGTAGGTATAGTACGCGGCAAATAAGTTGAAACTTTTGCTGCGATTGCGCACGGCCATCCACTTAGATTAGGGTCTGAAAATCAGTTACTGCGCATTCAAAGTTGTCCGCCATGATGGTTCAACTTGCGTGACGAGGATTATAACCGATTTTCGGGTCTCAGTTGAGGTTGTCGATTTAACTTATTTGTTACTATATATATATTTTTTAATTGCTCTTAGTCATGTGTAAAAAAGTATAAAAAGGCCGAAAGTGTATGAAAGTGAAAATATTTACAGACACGAGTAGTTTTATTATCTACGCTATGGAAAACCTTTACCTTTGGAAAATAAGCTAAAGACACTGCTCTGTAGACAGGACAGTCGGTTTCACAAAGAAAATGTAAGAGCGGTGAAAATGTACGAGCTGTGAAAATGTACAAGCTGTGAAAATGTACGATTATCTAAAGTACGGCTAGTTTCAAGTGAAGTGACTGCGGTCCCATGTAACCCTTTGGGATACAAAGTTTACATTGTGGTATTTATAATGTGGACAGTCTGTACTATAGAATGTTTGGCCGTTCTAATTCCAATGTACTTAGGATTTTTCGGTTTGTAAATAATTTACATGCATTTATTACGCTCAATTTTATGCTTAGCACATTTCCTAAAAAATAAATTTACTTGAATTTAAATTTTATGCAATTTATTTTAATATTTTATACAATTCTTTTAATATCTGACTGACTAATATTATAATTATTACAATCTAATGCAGTTTAATTTGTCTGTATGTTTATGATGCAAGTACGGTCTACCTAAAATGAGTCTTTTGTTACTTGAAATAAATGAATAAAATCTAATTATAGTAATAATTTATAATTTTCATCGTATGTCCACTTAAATAACTTACATCTAATTTTTACCCGACTGTAATTTATTATTAATTTATTTACTTTTTAGGGTTCCGTAACTCAAAAGGAAATAAACGGAATCCTTATAGGATCACTTTGTTGTCCGTCAGTCTGTCTGTAGCGACCCGTTATCTCGGGAACGCGTCGAGGTATCGAGTTCAAATTAAAACCATATAGGTACTTATATCTGCGGTCCCTTAAAGCTGTGAAAAAATCAAACTTTTAAGTTAACGAAACAAAAAGATACGCCCGTTAATATCGCAAAAACGTATATTTCGACACTCTAAAGGGAATCAATATTCATAGGGTACTTCCCGTTAACCAAATCTTGGGGAGCTTTATTTTTTTGTAAAGCTGAACACAGTAATCTTGTACTCCACAAAAAAAAATCGTAAAATTTTTCGAGATTCGGGAATTTACATAAGTTAGTTTGTACCGAACCGTCAGTGCGCAAGTCCGACTCGAACTTGCCCAGTTTTTTTTGTTTGGAACTGTCAGAAACGGAGTAATGTTATTATTATTTAGCGGTAAGGTACTTTGTTCAGCGATTTGTGAGTAAGCAAACACAAAAATATTATGAGTAATAAATTGGATATAAATAACATCGATGTGTACCAGACAGAAGAAAATTAACTACATACTACTACAGAAAAATAAATAAGATTATTTGCTTTTTCTTTTAGATTTATCGGGCCGGGTAATGGCGTAGAGGCTTTTGGGCATAAACTAAAATATTTTTTTAAATATGGCCATCTCTTACTATAAGTTGTTAGAGTTGTAGGCATGTTGTGGGTTAAAACCAGGTAGTTTTTGTAATTCATTTAGTCACAACTTCTGAACTGACAGAAGTTGTGACTAAATTAATTACAAAAACTCTATTCCACTCTATTTCTCTATTCTACTCTATTTCTGGCAGTGAAGGAAAATGTCGTGATGAAATCGGCTAGAACTAAAAATTTGAACACTTGTGATAACCAACCTGCAATGAGATTGATGATTATGGCCCTCCTTTAAAGAGAATTCTGAGTTCCAGCAGTGGGGATATTAAAAGGCTGATTGGGCTTATGCTACGCTTTACTTAAAGGACTAAATAAAGGAGAAAAAAGTCAGTCGCCGAAGTAACTGTAATGTAAAACCGCAGTATACAAGGTTTTGTTTATCCAAGTTTTTTTTTTGTGGGGTAATCGCCCAATGACTTCTCCAGCCCTTGGGTGAAGCGGGAGATAGTTTCAGACTTTTACTGACTAAAAACCCACCTCGTTCCTTCGTTGCCTTTCAAAAGCAGACCCTTGGCCACAGTAGGTTTCAACCCTGCTGTACCAAGGCCAGGCGCGAGAGACCGTCGCCGCCGATCGCTCTCACGATGACACGTCGATGCTCTGCCCAAGTGGGGCACACCTCTACCGTGTGTTCTACCGTGTTCTCCGGGCGCCATCTTCAAAATGTTTACTTTCGATTAGTTTAGTTTTGTCTGTACCTTATGTAATTAGATCCAATGTTTATTCTAACAATTGGTCTATTTCTATTAATAACCTTCTACACTACCTCTATTTTGCCGCGCGCCTCAAGGAGTTGTCAGCAAAATGTAGGGGCCCAGTAGTGCCGAAGCCTACTGGGGCCAAGGGTTAGGTGAAAATTAACCCCGGGGCCTCGGATCGAAGGCAATGAATGGAACAGGGTAGGTTTTTAGTCTGTAAGAGTGACACTATCTCCCCCCCCACGCAAAGCCGGGATTTGTCATTTGATGATTTTACCTACCATAAAATAAAAATAAAACTACCTCTATTGAGAATGGGCACGCCGCGATTGAGGCGGTAAGGCCCATCTTTGAGGTGTGGCTGGAAAGGCCTCACGGCGTCGTCACCTTTCGCTTGGTGCAGGTACTAACCGAATACGGCAAGTTCGGGACGTACATGTGCAAGATTCGTGCGGAGACGACGCCCGGGTGTCGCCACTGTGTGGCACGGTGGAGCACACGGTAGAGGTGTGCCCCGCTTGGGAAGAGCGGTTGGTAGCGATGATCTCTCGCGCCGAGCCTTGGTCCAGGCCATGGTCCGGAGCGAGGAGGAGTGGCAGGCGGTCGCCTCCTTCTGCGAAGCAGTAATGCTAGTAAAGGAGGAGGTCGACCGCATCAGGCAATGGCACTCACGCCGCAGCCGCCGCCTTAATTCTGATCCCAATTTCCAGCCACCGTAAGCGCGGGCTTGCGGACGGCCGGCAATGGGTAGCTCACTGTCTGTCCGTCCGGTAACAGACCGGACCGAGCCCAAGTCGTCTACGGCGCACACTGTTCTCGCGCACCTCAAGGAGTCGTCAGCAAACTGTAGGGGCCCAGTAGGGTCGAACCGTAATCTGGGGCTCTGGAGAGGTATGAAAATGCATACCAGGGCCCTGGAACCAAGGCAAAGGAGAAACGGGGTAGGTTTTTAGTCAGTAAGAGTCTGACACTATCTCCCGCTTCGCCCAAGGGCGGGGGATGTCAATGGATGATTTTACCTACTTAAAAAAAAACCTCTATTGAGAAATTTAGTCGAATAGAGTAGGTATCGATTTAAAGCCCACACTAATGTCTGCTGTACTGCTACGGCAACCATTGCATTTTTAACTTACTGCTTTTGTTTTGATTGAAGGCTAAAGTTTAAAGTTCTATAAACAAAAAAGTTAGAATTATCTTGTGCGTGTAAAGATCTCGTTTTCTATCCCCTTAAATAATTACCCAGTAAGCCTGAATTCAAACATTTACCTACATTCAAATACACTTCACTATTGAGGTATCAAAGGCTTTCCTGAAGTAATCCAGTAAGTACAATGTTGTGAGGCGTGACGTCATGTAAGGGAACTATATTCAAAACGGCACGAGTATAACGCGGAAAGTTCCCGCGGCGAACTCGCGCTACCAGGTAATTAAGATATTTAGAACTTGCACATGCTCCGTATTCAGAACTTCTTTATGAATATTAAATACTTAGCCAAAAATCCGGAGCCATTAAAATTACAGAAGCTCTCAGTTGGAATACTGTTGACAATTACAGAAACGATTCCAAGCCAAAACTTTGTACTGAATAGTTAGGAAATTTTCAACAAGTTTATTCATAAACGAATTAGGAACAAAGATGTCACATACTGAATGATGACTCGCGTAACAACGACACTACGAACATCCCCCGACAGCCGCCTGAACTTTCAACAAAGTGATTTACCTTCAATATAAAGTGAACCGCTGATTTACAACGACATGGTTCAACAAGACCACCCCTATTATTACCAACAGCCCTTTAAAAGTTCAACAATTGACATTTGCGACGAAGACACTATTATGGGGGCAATTCAAGCTTATTATTGAGCCATCAGCTTGGATGTCAAGATAGAGGATGATTGATTGTGATCTATTAATATAAATCAGTAGCAAGGGTTCCGCTGGGCAGTTGTGTACAAAAACGTTGGTTTGGTGGTCTGTAAGGCGAGATGCCTAGTTTGTAAGTAATCTGTTGATCGCGGGCGGCGGCAGCGGGTAGCGTGTGGCGCGCGCCTCGCGGGGGTTCGTGATTGCTGACATTTATCTTGTGGCTGGCTAATTAGCAGCGTGCGCCACTGAACTGACTCTAACCACAATGGGCTACTTCACTCTACTGATAAGCCCACTCCACGCATATTTTACTATATTGAGCAATATTTAAATGCTATAAAAATAGCTCAATTTATTTAACCCGTTGTGCTTTTAAGCACATGATGAATTGAAAAGTCAAACCAAACACATTACAAAATACAATGACATATTCTCATTAAAATTTAATCAAATAAAACTGTTTGTGATTACGAATAATTTATTCACAATGTAGTAACAAAGTACTAAAGTTCATTGAATGCACGTAAAACAATATATTTTTTGTCCAGCTCGTGTGCTAATGAAGCCCACTGGGCGGATGTACTGCTCGTAAATACTAGTCCGTTTCGTTTTTCCGCTTCCGGGCTAGTGTTGCCATTACTTCAACGTTACATGTCTTATTTAACCTATAGGTATATTCGCTTAATTTAGAGTTATGCGTATATGTTTAAACCCTTATTTATTGACTATAAAAAGGCCTGCATGTTGTTAGCTTATCGTCTTATCAATATGAAATACGACCGCCTGGGGTGTAACTTCTTGTGTATTTTTTAGAGAGCTTAATTTTTACATGACGTTTATGAGGTTATTTATGCTCTAAACAATAGGATTTTTCGACTATAAACATGAATTGACCTGCAGATATTTGTCCAGGTGTTTACTTTCTGACGGTTTAACGTAATCATTAACAAACCATAGACCAAAAAAACCTAACCTTTTTTTTAATTTGTTATAAACGGCCAAATTTTTTTCCAATTTTATAAATGGTATGCTCATAGTGGACGTGTTCAGTTAAAACGTTCTGTTTGTAAACCTATCGATAGTGGTACTTTGATATTTCGATTCTCTAAAAGCGGACTGCGGTAAATTGAGAAATTACCTCCTTGCTGCAATTTCAGTAGAAGTGGTAGGGAGATGGTATCGTGGTACGGTTTGTGCCGTTCTAGCCGACTACTGAGTACTGGTACCTTGGGGGAGGCTCCCCTTACCGAGCCACTTCACTAATGTCGATTATTAACTGCCAGTTACACTGAGAACAGAGAATTATATTGCCTACTTCTAGAAATTAGTTTGGTACTTAGGGAGCGATTCACTAAGTCTATTTAATTAGATGTCCATGTTGTTTGGTTAGATTATGTTAAGATGATTTACTTGACATATGTATGAGTTTCATTTTATTACATTAAGAAAAAAACAAAGTAATTAATTTACCAATTATTTTGTACTTAAGCAATATGATATAGACTAACAAAAATACGCTGAAGAATATTATCGATTTTGAGAGAAAGGTTTTCTTGATATCATGTAAAGTGTTTACGGCAGGATATTATATTATGTAATTATCTAAAATAGGAGAAAACTGAGGAGAAAGTTTTCCTTGTAAAATAATAACGTGAGATTATTTAGGTACCTACCTCTCACGGCGTCCTCACTTTCCGTATGACGCAAGTTCTCACCGAACAGGGTCAGTTCGGGAAGTTCATGCACCGGATTCGTGCGGAAGTGACGCCCGGCTGTCACCACTGTGTGGCCCGCCCGGAGGACGCGATGGAGCACACGGTAAAGGTGTGCTCCGCTTGGGTAGAGCACCGCCATGTCTTCGTAGGGGCGATCAGCGGCAGCGATCTCTCGCGCCAGGCATTGGTACAGGCCATAGTCCCAAGCGACGACGCGTGGCAGGCGGTCGCCTCCTTCTTCTTCAGTAATGCTAGCAAAGGAGGAGGCCGCACGCGTGAGGCAACAGCCCTTACGCCCCAGCCATTGCCGGGATTCCGATCCAGCCGAAGGTTCGGGCCCGGTATGAAAGGCAACACAGGAGTGCATTTTTAGCCCCCGACCAAGGGTGCGGAGATGTCATATGGTGACAATACACCGACAAAAAAAACTATAACAATACAAACTTATTTTTAGTATAATTATGCGAAACCCGAAAAACGGGTCAAGTATTTTTATGTAAAGAATCTATTTATAAAATTTCATAACTGTAACATGAAATATCACAAAATTATGTTGTTATGTTTCCTGATTGTCCACACAAACAGATGGTCACCAGGCCATACGGGCAACTGAGGGGTTGTTTTGCTCCCGCACCTAGTTGTGCGCTGGCGACTAATGCCCGCTATGACCTGTCGTAATCTGTGTTGCACATAATGTCGATGGTGGTCCAACATGTGACCTTTTGTAAATATTTTTGGGAAAAATTTAACATGAATTATTGGAATCGATTCAGTTACTGATTCTGAACAAGCTATATTCAGGTTTCGCATATATACTAAAAATAGTGTTGTATAACCTAATATATTTTTTATTATAATTATATAAAACTAGCTTTTGCCCGCGGCTGCGCTCCCGATCTACCCTACCCTACTATATCCTACTGTACCCTACTCTACTCACCCTATACCAATAAATGAGCAGGTTTTGGATTTTTTATTTATTTATTTATTTGTTTATGTACACACAAATACTAAAAAAAAGAAAAGAGCAAATATAGACAGAAGAGTACAAAGGTGCTGCTTATTTCTAACGAAATTTCTTCCAGCAGACCTGCGACAGGAGAGTTTTATTTATTTAACGGGATAAAAATTACTCCGTCTCCTGGTTCTAAGCTACCTTCCCGCCAATTTTCAGCCAAATCGTTTTAGCCGTTCTAGAGTTATAAATAGTGTAACTAACACGACTTTCTTTTGTATATATAGATTTATAAGGGTAGGTTGGTAGTGAATTAATTGGCACATGTATCTCTCCTATAATATTTTAAATATAAAAGTGTAAGTAGATGTAGATACATACCTACACTTCTTTTCGTCCATCCAACTGTCTGGTCCTAATGATTATTTTGTACTCGCATACTAAATGAAAAAACACGTCAGATTCTTTCCTGAAGATATCTAAAAATACTTTAAAAGCAGATAAACCTATTATAGTTTGAATCAGTGATTCACACAAATGTCGCTTTAAAGTACAGTCCCGAAAGGGTTCCGTATCAATAAACGCTTCGGCTGTCTTCAATATATTTTATATTAGTCCAGAAATAAAATCCTTAACCCACTAGTTTGAGGAAAAGGTCTAACAATTTACTGTTATTTAAACTGGCTTTGTTATGTCTAAATCTCTTTTATATTGTAACTGGATTAGGAATATATTGTTTTGTTTTTTTTTTGTAGCAATGGAGTGTTAATTCTGTTACTCCATTGCAAAAATCGCAGGACAAATTGAGATTGGTCCGTCATGTCTCGATACTGTTAGACGACTTCAGCCGATAATCGTCTACTATTAGACGAATATAGAGAGCCCTATGTTCGTCCAACAGTGGACGACTACCGGCTGAAGTCATCGGTATGAGGAGCATAGCGTGACATTACGTTATTAGAGAAACAATTAGAAGTAGAAATAAGGGAATCGCCCAGCTGCGTTGAGAAACAAGCCAAGAGGATCATTGGTGGAACTCGTCGAATCAAAGTTTCAGTCTTGAGCATCGGCGTCGAAATGTAAGCTTGTAAGTTTTCTACTGGTAGCGTGTCTGTGAATGTGCCTTGGAATTGCATAATATAATGCCATCTAGCCCGTTACATCATTGGACCGCCAGGCATGGGGCGATGCACAACCAGTTTATGTTTTTTTTTTTTTATGGTTGTTAAAATCATCCAATGACAAATCCCGCCCTTGGGTGGAGCGGGAAGTAGTGTCAGACTCTTACTGACTAAAAACCTACCCCGTTCCATTCTTCGCCTTGGTCCCAGGGCCCCGGGTGCCATTTTCACATACCCTTTGACCCCAGTAGGCTTCGGCCCTGTTGGGCCCCTATAGTTTGCTGACAACTCCTTGAGGCGCGCGGGAACAGTGCGCGCCGTAAACGACTTGAGCTCGGACCGGTCTGTTACTGGACGGACGGACAGCGAGCTACCGAGCGAGCCCGCGCCTACGGTGGCCGGAAATCTTATTTCTTATTAAATTTTGCAGCGCCTCTAGCGGTCACTTGCAGAACCAAAAGGACATCACCCACGGTCCATACATTTTTGGTCCAAATTTAAAAGTGCCGGCCAAAGAAAAAAAATACAATATTCTGTTAGAACTCGTTCTTACGAACATTTTTTATTATAGCAACAATGCTGTGGGAGCATTAGCCTCGGTGTACGGGACTGACCGGGATTTGTGTAAAATAAAACAGGAGAAAATACGAGATTACTGCGCACTGTATATTAGCGTGTACAGGACAAAGGTGCTAACAAGAATGACGAGACATTTCTTATAGCTAATTAGCCTACTTATAAAACTAAACAAAAATAGGATGCATCGTCGCTCGTTGCTATCACTAGATATCAGGCTCTTCACGTGAAGGGTGTTGTTAACTTCAACATACCCCCGGACATTGAAAGATTGTCTTTCAACAAAATCAGCAAGGTACGGGTAGTGGGCAAATCCTATTGAAGGCGCGCCGAATTACTCCAGCAGAAGTCCGGATATCAGCCACCCGAACGATACCGTCTGATCCTGGGTGGACGGCAACAATTCTTCCCAACTTCCATTTAAGAGGGGGTAAGTGATCCTCCTTTATTACCACGAGTGAGTCCAGCTTCAGTGCATCCTTGCAGGAACGCCATTTCGTTCTCTGCTGCAATTCAGAAACAAACTCCTTACTCCACCGGGCCCAGAAATGTTGGCGGAGTTGCTCGACCCGTTGAAATCGAGCCAAGTGATGAACGGAGTGTTCCAGATAGTCCCGTTGGGGTAATGATGTGAGCGGTCGACCCACAAGGAAGTGTCCCGGCGTCAGAGGTGCAAGGTCAGCAGGATCCGAAGATAGCGGCGTCAATGGACGAGAGTTCAAGATGGCCTCGATTTGAATAAGCGTGGTGTTAAGTTCTTCGAACGTTAAGTTACAGTTTCCCAACACTCGTTTCAAATGATACTTTGTCGATTTAACACCCGCTTCCCAGAGTCCGCCGAAATGAGGAGTATATGCGGGAATAAAATGCATTTTAATACCATCATTTGCCAAACTTGCACCTAAGGAATCGCAATAAGTTTTTAGAAATTTCGATAAATCGTTGTACGCGCCAACGAATGAGGTACCGTTATCGGAATAAATGTTAGTTGGCTTACCCCGTCGCGAGATAAACCTATATAAGGCAAGTAAGTAGGTATTACTGGTTAGATCGCCTACTAGCTCCAGGTGTACAGCTTTAGTGGCAAAACAAATAAATATGGCTACGTACACCTTCACTAACCTGCAGCCACGACCTTGCCGACTGGCACACATGATAGGGCCAGCATAATCGACACCAACATTGTCGAAGGGATAACCTCCTGGCTGGACACGCTGCTGCGGCAAATTTCCCATCAATGGGGTAATTACGTTACCCTTCATGCGACAACAGCGCACACAGTTTCGATAGCAAGCCCTAGCTAGATTACGGCCACCTATAGGCCAGTACGATTCCCGAATTGAAGCTAACAATAACTGAGGGCCTGCATGCATCAATCTTTTATGCTCAAAATTAAATAATAATTTTGTAAAAATGTGAGCGGACTGTAAAATTATAGGATGTTTTTTATTATATGAAAAATCAGAATTTTCTAAGCGCCCTCCGACACGCATGATTTTATTTTTATCTAAATAAACATTAAATTTAAAGAGGACACTTTTCGAAGGTATATTTTGTTTATTTAATAGTAATTTGTACTCTGGAAACGACTCGATTTGACAATTTAAAATAATAACATTCAATGCTTCCTGTAGTTCATCTTCAGATATAAATTTATTAATGACAGGAAGTTTCCTACAGGTTCTAACAAATCTTAACACATACGCTATTGAACGAACAAGCCTTAAGTAGTTTGAGAAACGGTTAAAATCTATTAAAGTATTGCAAGCATTAGTTGTTACAATAGCGCTCAATGAAACTTGAGGTCGAGTTTCGGGTAAAGTCTCGAGTTCTAAACCTTTAACCTGAGATGGCCAGTTCGACTGATCTTCCGTTAAGAAGTCGGGGCCACACCACCACAACTGCAGCCCTTGCAGAACACTAATATCCACGCCACGAGATATTAGGTCTGCTGGGTTCTTGTCAGTTGGGACATGACGCCAAGTGCAGTTACCCGCCTTATCTAGAACTTCAGCAACGCGATTGCGCACAAATGGCTGAAGTTTAGAAGGCAACATCTGCAACCATCCCAATACAATAGTCGAGTCTGTCCAACAGTAAACCCGATCAAACTTTACTCGAAGTGATTTGACCACCTTCTCATAAACGCGAGCTCCCACGACGGCACCACACAGTTCCAACCTCGGAATAGTGGTAGGTTTAATCGGGCCACACGACTTTTACCGATAAGTAAACGAACCATGCATTCACCATTTGCATTAACACTACGGATGTAGGCACACGCACCGTGCGCGCGCTCAGATGCATCTGTGAATACGTGTAGTTCTAACGTCTGGTAACCGTCCGTCATAACATACCGTGGGATACGTAACGTAGTTAAAAGAGGGAGAGCTTTAACAATAGCGTTCCAAGTTGTGCTAAGTTCCAGAGTCAACGGTTCGTCCCATGAAAGTTTGTCTAACCACATTTTTGTAATAGCATTTTCATGGTGACTACAAAAGGAGATAAAAGACCTAAAGGGTTAAAATACGTGCAATTGGTGAAAGCAAATCACGTTTAGTGCAACTTCTAGAAGGTGACTTAAAACTAATTAAGAAACCTATTTCATCAGATTCAGCGAACCAGTCAAGTCCTAATAATTTATTGGGATTATTAGATCCTACACCTAAATCTAATGATGACTGAGTCCCTGACACTAAAATAGGTTCATTCGACTTCCACTTTCGAAGTGGCATGCAAGCTGATGCCAGTGCATTTGTGACTTCATTGCGAATGAACAACACTTCATCTAAATCATTGCCACCGGTGAGCAAATCATCAACGTAAAAATCATGCTTTATTATGGTGGCAATCTTATCATTCGTGCACTCATTACCTAATTGCTTGAGGCAGCGCGTCGCAAGAAATGGCGCACTCGCCGTACCGTATGTGACGGTGTTTAATTTAAATACCTTAACTGGACTGCATGTGTCTTCGCGCCAAACTACCTGTTGCAAGTGCCTATCAGATGGGTGGACTACTATCTGTCTATACATCTTTTCAACGTCGGCTGACACGATGTATTTATGCTGTCGAAACCGAAGAAGTATAGACAGAAGGTCATCTTGAACAATTGGACCCACCATCTGTAAATCATTTAAGGAAACACCTGATGACGTGGGACAACTAGCATTGAACACCACACGCAGCTTCGTAGTGGTACTACCTTCCCTTAGGACCCCGTGATGAGGGATGAAATATGAGTTTAAATCTAGTTCCTTGTTTATTGTCATATGACCTAATGACTCATATTCCGCCATGAACTCGTGATATAATTTACTAAAATCAGGTTTAGCCTTAAGTCTGCGTTCCAAGGAATATAAACATTTTGTAGCCCTATGAAATGACTCACCCAAAACAGATGGATTCTGCTTCATAGGTAGACGCACACAAAAACGACCGTCTTCCAAACGAGTCGTAGTTTTACAAAAATGCTCCTCACACAACCTTTCTTCAGGCAAATAATCAGAATTTTGCGAATTAATCTCTTCGAGATTCCAAAATCGCGTAATATCATTACGAATTAAATCCAAGTCGGCATCATTACAGGAACTAGTTTGAGTAAAATTACATCTAATGTTATTTATTGATTTACTGTGATTACTATAGATAACGGGACCAGAGACGATCCATCCTAACCTGGTCTCACATAACACCGGCTTTCCGACTCCTAACTTAATTCTTTGCGAACCTAACAGGTCCCAGAACAGATCAGCACCAATTAAAAGATCTACGTCTGAGGGCTTGTAAAAAGTAGGGTCTGCCAGACAAATATCAGTTGGAATGTTCAGGTTAGATAAATCTAATTCACGACATGGCATCTCATTAGTAATCAATGGCAATACAAAACATAACAACTTAGCATTATAACTATTGTTAAGTGACGTCATTTTTACCTGACACATATTGCCTACGCGACTGGACGCGTTATTTATGCCATAGATTGAACTATCAATCGAACTCGTATTTAACTTAAGTCGTTTACATAATCGCTCCGTCATGAAGCACGATGTACTACCGCTGTCGAGTGTCGCTCGCACAATATGCTCATGATTTTTGTAATCATATAATTTAATTAACGCGGTTGACAATAAGACGCCGCGCTCCTTACTCTCGCCATGAGTAGGGGAAATGTTCGCAGACAAGGACACGTTATTCGTCGCGTCAGTGTCAGCGGACTGCGCGGGCGCTGCAGACGTTGACGGAGACAAAGTTGCATAATCAGATGTGTTATCGTTACCTTTTGTTTCCGAAGTATGAATCAAAGTGTTATGCCTGCGCTTACATAACTTACAACCCGGTTTTTTGCAATTGTTAGAAAAGTGACCAGTACGAAAACAGTTATAACATAATTTAAAAGTAGGAATCAATTTGCGTCGAGCTTCATTGCTCAATGCAAGGAACTGTGAACAATTAACTAAACTATGGTCACCTTTGCAATTAGGACAAGATTTCGAAGCAGGTTCAGTGCTCACCATATTAGAATTTTGTGTCGTCACCATGGATTTGATTTTACTCGCGGAACTTGATTTAGGGTTACCTGACATGTTGTGTTTAGATAATTCTAAAGTTTCAATTAGATCAGCGCGTGCGCGAATGAATTGGAGGAAAGTATCGAACGTAATCTTGCTATTCTTATCAGTGTGACCTTTGAACTCCTCCCATTCACGGTAGGACTTCTGATCCAACTTACGTGTTACTAAATATATCAACAACGTGTCCCACTGCTTGACTGGTTCGCCTAAAGATTCTAACGCTCGCAAGTTTTTATTTAATAGATCAATTAACCCTTTCAAAGCGATAGAAGACTCTTTCGTAATGAGTTCAATGTTAAATAATGCTGACACATGATTCTGCACTAATAAGCGTTTATTGTCAAATCGATCGCAAATTAAATTCCAAGCCACATCATAATTGTTCGCTGAAAACTCAATAGATTGGATTACCACGGCAGCAGATCCCTCCAGAGAAGCACGTAAATAGTGGAACTTGTTGATTTCGTCGATCTCGTCATTATGATGGATGAGGCTAGTGAAGGTGTCACGGAACTCTAACCAATTGCTATATGAACCATTAAATTTGGGCAATTGTATAGTAGGCAACTTAATAGGTTTATAAACACTACCACGACTACCCTTACCACTAACTGAACCATTTTGCTTGTTACTCTTACTCACTAACTGTTGAGCCCTCGACAATGCCTTATAGTATAATGTCTCGAACTCGGAACGTTCAGACAACTGGGCCTTCGTATCGTCAACCATACATTCTAACCGCAACTGTACCTCATCATATTGTTCGTACAACGACTCCAGTTTTCCCATGCGCAACTGTAATTCCATGACATCGCATTCGCTTAATGTTACGTCATCCAATGCGTCCAAGTAATTGACAAATGTAGTTAAGCGACCCTTAAAACTTCCTCGCTTCTTTACTAATTCCCTTTCCTCGGACATGCTGGAAATCGAGTGTTGTCGACCTGGAATGTATATAATCGCAAATTAAATATCTTAATATACTTAATCCGAAATTAATTTAGGTACAGAGTTGTAAGGTAGAATTTAATAAGGTATAACAATGTAAATAGGTAGGTAATCTTTCTGTATAAAAATAAATCTGATTGCAAATGTAACGATACAACTTTTATTATAAATGAATTCCTCAATAACTTATCTAATAAGTTATTATATAAAACACCACAAAACTAAAGTACACTACGGGCAAGTTAACTGAGATTAACAGTCAATAGTTTGAAATAATATCTAACACTTTCCAGAATAAACTATGATTAACGAATACCTACACATTAACTATGATACTTAACTGAATAGTTATCGCTCAAATGCAACAATACAAATTATATAAATGTAGTTCTAATTCCTACTATACTTTTAAAAGTATTATATAATAACGACTGTCGCTAATATTGTACATGTAACATACAAAATACCGAAACTATTCAAAAAGAAAACCGGTACTCAATTAACATAATTAACAAAATAAATGCACTAACCTTTTGTAAATTTAAATAAAGCTAGATACAACCTGTACGAGTGTTGGGTGATGATATTATCCAATATACTTAACACCGTGAGAAATAATGTGTACTCAATCCATAAGACACGCTGTCGGCGTTTAACCTCTCAAATCCAGATCAATTATTTCCGTCTTCTAATTATATATTCTTCAAATTACTTGCTGATAACGACAATCAGGCTCGATAAAGGACCATGTACGGGACTGACCGGGATTTGTGTAAAATAAAACAGGAGAAAATACGAGATTACTGCGCACTGTATATTAGCGTGTACAGGACAAAGGTGCTAACAAGAATGACGAGACATTTCTTATAGCTAATTAGCCTACTTATAAAACTAAACAAAAATAGGATGCATCGTCGCTCGTTGCTATCACTAGATATCAGGCTCTTCACGTGAAGGGTGTTGTTAACTTCAACACTCGGTATTATTTAAGTTCAAAAATGATTAGTTTTCAAAGAAAATTTTTCTCAAAAAATGAAATATCCCATACATGACAATAGTTTAAAAAAAATGCAACAAAAAAAAAACAGCCAGTCTGTAGATGTGTCTTTATTGCGTTATTTTTTTTAAATTTTTTTTTTGTATTTGTTGAGATTTTCGAAGAATAAAAATATCGGTATATGTAATGCTCAATGCTTTAATTGTTTAGAACAGTCAAGCCATATATTTATCTTTTAGAACCACAGTAATATTTTCTAAACCCAAAAACATAATAAAAAATAATAAAAATAAAAAGCATAATTATGACGGTGAATTTCGAAAATGAGTTGACGGTCAATATCAGAAGGCGGGGTTGCGGTGTCTCATAGCAGTGTTAAAGAAACGCTTGGAAAGCGTTTCATGAAATGCTGGATGACAGGGATTTTATGATCTCCCCTGAAAATCCCCTTTTGTGATCAAAAAGAACTCTCATTTCAGACATGATAGGCTTCGCGGATTTTTAGGAATCGCTTTTGAAGTATTTGCCATATACGGAGATGGTGGGGCTTTGCATCTGCGAAGACAGAGTAAGCGTATTAAAAATGCAACCATACCTACGGGTTGGCAGAATTTAGTGGAGCCTGCTTTGTGCGAAAGCGGCACGCGTACGTTCAAGTTTGCTATATGTACTCAGCTAAGGTCAAATGCTGATCTAGGATCACAACGAGCTTGCTTCTACCAAGGTATCGGATTGGTATAGGTATGTGGTGATCAGAGGGAGACCCATGAAGAACACTTGAAGAACTCCTGCTCGTATGGGTGGAGATCTCCCCACTATCGCATAGAGGGAGCGCTACCATCTGGTAGTCAATAGTGGAAGGTACAATTCAAACAAAAAGTTTCGCAAGATGAGTATTAGACAATCTGGCACACCGAGTTGATATAGCTTAAATGATAAACCATTATGTTACACTTTGTCAAAAGCTTTCGTTGAGTCAAAAAACTAGACGTCCATCATCGCGTTATGCTGGAAACCATTGCATGGGTGTTCAACGATTCGCTTGACTTGTTCGATTCGGAAACCAAACTACCGTTGGGAATAACACTCATGACTTCAGCATAATCTCTGCGCCGCTTTAGGTTTTATCGAGGACATTGAATGGACTGATGAAAATGTAGCTGGAGGTGTCAAACTTGACTTGGACTTGCATGGTTTAGGAATACCGATATTAGTGACCTTTTTCCACGCTTGGGGGAACATGTTATTCCTTAATGCACCATTGAAGATGACGGTCATTAGTATTATGAGTTGGGATGGGAAGAGTTTAAACACCTTGTTTATGACACCGTCAGAGCCGAGGTCTTTTCGGGGCTGGAGCTTTTTGATGATATTCCCCACCTCCTCTGAGATAAAGGGGAACAAAGGATCTCTGCGTTCAACTTTAGCGTCTCTCATATCAAGATGAGTTTTGTCTATTGGTTGAGGGCATTTATTTGTTTTCTCGTTGTATTTCGCTTTGTCAGTGTTATCGAAAGCAATACTCTTATCGGGGCGAATAAGAACAGACATAGAAGCCTCTACTTTCTGTGAAGGTGCTAGAAGGCGAGGTGAATGTGTTCTTGCTCACATTTCATCCAGCACGCGGCACGCTGCTCTGTTGCTTGAGCTTTGTTTACTTTGCCGGGAGTTGCATTCTTTTCGGTTTTCAGACCACATACGTTGCCCAGGAGTTTCCAGCGATGGTCATCAGTCACTGTGATCTCCCCTGAAAAGTCATTCAGGACGGATCGTATGTGGTCCATAAGTGAATCGAACGCTGCTGTCGTGTCAGCGACTGAGACTCAAGAAATCGGGGATGGAATCTAACTGAACAATATGGTACTCGTAGATTTTGGTCTTCCCGTCCACGATCAATTGGGACAGGAGTGATACAATATCACACACCTTGCTTTAGGTACCTACTAAAGTAACAGATAAGATATTCGAGGTGGGGCGAGCGTTCAGTGGCTAGGGGAGGACGTGTGGTGGTAAACGGCAGCTACCTGGAAGTTTCTATTCAAACTCTAGCTCTTTGTTTTTACAATTTATGTTACTGAAAATGTACAGAAACTGATTTTTTAAAACTTAAATAAAACCCAGGGCAATGGTCCTACAGTTTTGGTGCGATAATAAAAAATGCTCACGGGGTCAAACTCTAACAGATTGCCATATTTTTTTTTCTTGGCCGGCACTTTTGAATTTGGACCAAAATAAATGATCTCCTTTGCCATACAAAATATTTACGGCGTCGATATCGAGTAGCGACGAATACTATTGCTTAAAACTCATGGTAGAGGTACTGAATCGAGTCTCGTAGATTTTTCGATATCGAAAAATGTTTTTATTTTTGTGGAGTAACTTTTCAGATTTATTCCTATATTTGTGCTCTTTGACTTTGCTACATGCCAAATTTCAGGGTTCTTGATCAATGGGAAGTACTCAATGAATTTTGATTCCTTTAAGAATGACGAAAAATAGGTTTTTGTGGCAAAAGCGGCCTTATTTTTTTGTTACGTTGACTTAGAGGTTTGGTTTTTTCACAACTGCAAGGGACCGCGCTCCCGAGGTAAATAAATGGTCTTGGCAGACAGACAGACAGATGGACAACAAAGTGATCCTTTATGGGTTCCGTTTATTCCTTTTGAGGTATGGAACCCTAAAAAGAATTGCAGAATACAATTAGGCTGCCAAAAAATTAGACTGATTATTATCATTTTTTGTCGTATCATCATTTCAGGCAAAAGACGTCCACTATCGGATATAGGCCGCTTACCTCGGATTCCCGAGGCCTTTCCACTCCAGAACCTTTTGGCTTCATCGACCATCTGTTTTGCGAGCAATGTGCCTTGCCCACTGCCTCTAAAGGGCGATTCTTCCGGCTATGTCGCGTCTTTGCATAAATAAAATAAAATGCAAAAAGTAGTTCGCATTGACGATTTAAAGTTCTAAGTAAACTTATCGCCTTCTACTAGTCACAAATCCAATCCTCGGACTGCAACTGAGAATATCCTGAAAAAGACTTTCAATTTACACTTTGTGCTGCCTGGAAACAGTATCTTACATCAACAGCTGTGTCTTATTGAGTCGGCTATAATATATTTAAAAATATCCTTAAATGGATTAAAAGAACAAATATCTGTAATTAGTAGGAGCTACATCAAAAGACAGTGTGGAACAGTAATAATTCCAAATAATATGCGATTCGTATCATAATTATTTATCCTCTGTAATTACAAACAAGTGTACGAACAGCACATTTTAATGATCAAATTACCTATTTGTTCATTAAAACATCGGGAATTAATGGAACACGGTATTAACTGGAACATTTTGTGCTGGTACATTTAAATTGTTGTCATTTGTTTGTTTTGGTGACCCAGTGCCTGATGTTAAAGCTAAACCTAATATTCTATTACAGATAAAAGATTTCACAAAGTAACTTTCGGGCTAACTTAGCTGAAATGTCAAACCGCAGCGAATTTTAAGTGGCTAATCTTCTTGAAGAGTCGTTTAGAACTATTTCTGCAGGTTTTATGTTCATCGGCTTGTGACAGTTTTAATTTCCATTTATCTTTGTTTTATCATATTTACGAGAAAAAGATAACTGTTTTATTACTCTCTTTGATGATCATCTGTTTAATGTAATGGGGTATCTAAGATCTAAATATTCTAAATGGTAGTTCAGAAAGTATTACTTATCTAACGAATTCATTCTTAAATAGGCTTCATCAGATAATATTATTATTATTATCAAACAATTTACTTATAAGACTATTAGCTGTGTTGTTACTGGTCAATTGTCTATAGCCTAAATACCTACTTACAGGAATTAATAGCTTGTCTGATAATACAGGTGATTATCTCCTAAATGTGATTGATTATATCAATAAATATGACGGATAATCTGCAATCAGCTGTGGAGAACCTGCCTGTCGTCAATGGGCCCTTTCTTCTATAGAAGTACCTCACTACATTGTCAAATACACGCCTATTCAGAGTGACGCTTTAGTAATATCTTGCCATATCAAACGTAGAACAGTTGACAGAGAAACGCTTGCTCTTTGTGTATCTTAATAATACCAGCCGTATTTATGTGTACAAGCAAATGTACCTATTATAAACATTGTACGGTTGCCATAATGGAAAAATCATCATCATCATCATTTCTGCCAAAAGACGTCCACTGTTGGACATAGGCCTCCCCCAAGCGTCGCCACAATGGCCGGTCCTGTGGGAAAAAGAGATGTGATTAATTATATTCTCTTAGAAGAAAACCCGTGCGGGAAGCACTGAAAAATATTTGATGATCGAAAAGAAAAATTTTCTGCGTCATTTCTGTAAGGAAGTTTTTTGATTTTAATAGAAATGTGTTCTTAACATTTGTGTGGTGGCTTTTTAAAGCGTCCGCTTCAAACATAATTAATAAACGGCTATCATCTCCCTTCTCTAGGAATATTCCTTCCACAAATAAGTCAAATTCGTCAATAACTACTTCAAAAAAGGTCTTATTGGTCAAGATCCAATGGCAGAACGACGGTTGACGAAGCTTTGTGTTCTATGTGTGCTTCAAAGAGATGTCGGCAAGTTTTACAGGCCCGTTAGCGCCAATGCCTACTAAAGCTTCGGGATTGTTCCCACCATAAAATTATGGTGGCGTCTTACATCAATTCCTCAGGTCGTATTTTAAAATTGTTTGCGATTATCTCAAACGCAGGGAGCTTACTCGTATTTGGAAATGAAAAGTGCCTGCATGGATGCAGGTTTGAAAAGTACGTAGGTAGATATGATAATATGTACATGACTTTCCAAATGCGACTTGAATTCGGACGACAAAATTATGACGACACAGTAAATTGTTCGAAAAAGTTTCTGAGCTCCTTGAAAATGACCACTGATGCAATACAGGTGAATTTTAGTCACCAGAAGATTGACACACCTTGTCTTACTCAGAGCGGGAGAAATCATTTGACGATTTTTTACGTAAAAAAGAACAAGTGACTATTTAAATACTTAGTAAAAAAAAACTTGGTTCCCTTTTCCCATTTGAAAAATAAAAGAGAATCAATCGAATATTCTTTCCTATCCGACTGTTGTTCTAGTCCAGCGTACTCTCGTCTCATATACGACTGTCCCTTGCCGTGTCCAAATACAGCTACATCGGCGACTAACCCCTAACTAATGAATCTTGTCGCTCTCACCATGTGAGGAAAAGTAAACACGAGGGGTGAGTAATAAATCTAAATTCGTCCATCAGTGAGTGCAGGCAAGCGTTCAGTGCGCTAGTTGGCGCGCGGCGTTAGTAGTTTGTCACTGGGAGGACACGTTCGGACGTGATGCCCAGTTTATTGCTTCCCCGGCACCGACTGATTGGATAACTCAGGGTAACTACCATAAAAGCCAAACTCGCTTTACTTTTCACTTTAAAGATCTCCCCTCGTTTTTATTACCTACGTGTGGGCGAGCCCGGGGTGCGTTTGTCACCCGTGGTAGCTCCCCACGTAACGCACGACTGGGCTAGGATATACAACGCGAGAAACATTATTTAATGCCGCAGGACATTATTCGATTTTTATTTATTTTCTTTGTGTTTTATTTTGAACTGGGCCTAAATAGTAGGGTTTTATGGGATTACTCAAAATATAAATAAGTCGGTTTTTTTAGTCTGCAAGATGACCTGGCAAAGATCGTGCCGAATCCGTTGGATGCGAGGCGCTCAGGACCGGCCGTTATGCTTGTCTCCTATGTCCAACAGTGGACGTTTTTCGGCTGAAATGATTATTTGAGTAATATTGATGCGAGTTTGACTTTCTTTGTTATCAACTGTATGGCTAGGCTTAAATGAAGATAAAATTACAAGACTGTATCGTGCTGCTTTCTGGAGTATTCTACATAATATTCGCACAATAAAACTGCTCCAGTCAATTGCTGAATGGTCACTGACTCGTGTCAAATACATAATGACACCGTGATAAGATTACCCACATCGCTGATACACCACAAAGACCTTTATAAAAAATTACTCCCAAAAAATCGCAAAAAGCGCCAGATTTAAGACTGATGCAATCTTCTTTATATCATATTGCAGTATCTATTTAGTAAGATATCTTTATTACAAAACGTTTTTTTCAGATGAACTTCCCCGAAGTTCATTTTCTACAATGAAATATTTAAGCTCTGAGAACAGTAAAATAACCCTCTGGAGGAATGTGATAATGTAAATTTTCTTTCCGTTTTTTAACGTTCCAGTTTGCTTGGTGGCTGAGCTTCATGCTCAAATAAGGAGTTAGCACGTACACTCGTCTTATCGTAAGGCACGTAGCTCGCTTGATGCCTACTTTATTGCCAGCTAGGGTCCTTGTGAATGCCGCTGCATCACACCGATGCACTCCACATTCTTTTTTTAATTGGGAGATACCAATGAAAACGTGTGAACGGTTTTTTTCTCCATGTGAATGAAATAAAATGTACCTCCGCCGGCGCTCAGCTCACACAGATATATCGCAATTCAATATATATGCTCATATATTAATCGAGGCTATTATTATGCTGTCTACATGTAGTTGATAGTGTTTGCAGGGCTTTGTTTGTGATTGTCTATCTAGTATCTGACGTAACAAATTAATTGTAAGCTGATCAAATTTGATCGTGCTCCGTAATTAAACGGAGGTGAATAAAATTTTGATAAACAAACATAAATTTATATTTTCATAGTACCGTTCTATAAAAGTATATTTCCAATTTATGAACAAAATGTTATAATGAAGAAGTTTATCAGTTCGTAGCTTTTACCTTTTGAAATCAAAGAGAATACTTTGTAATTAATTCCTAGATACTTGTTTATTTATTTATTTATTAAAGCTCTATGCACTAGTGTACAAAGGCGGACTTATTTATGATATGTGAAATCATCCAATGACAAATCCCGCCCTTGGGCGGAGCGGGAAGTAGTGTCAGACTCTTACTGACTTAAAACCTACCCCGTTCCTTCGTAGCCTATCGTGCCGGGGCCGGGTATTCCTTTCGGAAGTGGGCTTAATGCCATGCATGCTTGTTTTACGTTATATTTTGGTATTTAGTAGAAAACAACTATTGTCTGAGGTATACTCACTGTAGCTCATATAGTAAGTACATATTAGCTTCTCGGCTTTGCCCGCGTGAAAGTCGGCTTCTCCATACAAGCTTCCAACCCTCGTTTTACCTCCTTTGGGTTTTTTTTTATGGTAGGTATAATCATCCAATGACAGATCCCGCCCTTGGGTGGGGTGGAAAATAGTGTCAGACTCTTACTGACTAAAAACGTACCGTGTTCCATGCATTGCCTTTGTCCTAGGGCCCCGGTAACATTTTCACATAACCTTGGCCCCAGTAGGCTTCGGCCCTGCTGGGCCCCAACAGTTTGCTGACAACTCTTTGTGGCGCGCGGGAACAGTGCGCGCCGTAGACGACTTGAGCTCGGACCGGTCTGTTACCAGACGGACGGACAGCGAGCTACCCATTGCCCGCCGTCTGCGAGCCCGCGCCTACGGTGGCCGGAAATCGGGATCGGAATCCCGGCGGCGGCAGCGGCGTGTGCGCCGTTGCCTGATGCGGTCGGCCTCCTCCTTTGCTAGCATTACTGTTTCGCAGAAGAAGGCGACCGCCTGCCACTCCTCCTCGCTCCGGAACATGGCTTGAACCAACCCTCGGCGCGAGAGATCGCTGTCGAACCTCCTTAGGGGTGGAGTTCCTTAAAATCCGTTTTTAGGAACTTACCTGCCATGTTTTAAGTTTGTAGGTGTTATAGTTTCTGAGATTTCGTGATTAATCAGTGAGTGGTGTTTTCCTTTTATATATAGATTTAACATTAAATAGTTTCAAGTGAAACAGGTTAAATTCAATTCTGAATTTTATTTTATTTTTTAAGACTTCCCGAGGCCCTGGAACGCAAAGGGAAACTAATGGAACATATTTTGTAAAAAAAAATTTTTTTTGAAGGGGTGAGAAGTCATCAAATGACTCCCACTCTAGAATGGAGCGGGGTTTGTTAGATTTTCACTGAGTAGCCACATCTGTGTCCTTTAGTTGCCCTTTACGTTTCTTTTTCATAAAAAAAATAATATTATTAAATCTAATTGTTTAACGTGGTAACTCTCGCTCCAACCAACCCGGAAAAAGTTATTTGGTTATTTTCCATCTCAAAAAAAGCCCAAGAGTTAGGTGAAAATGAACCCTGAATCGAAAGCAATGAATGGAACAGGGTAGATTTTTAGTCAGTAAGAGTCTGACACTATCTCCCGCCCCACCCAGGGGCGGGATTTGTCATTTGATGATTTTACCTACCATAAAAAAAAACCTCAAAAAGTACACTACACAGAATGAATTATTTTAATTACAGATAATGTTAATTAACTTTACAAATTATAGTACCGAATTTAAATGAGTTTCTTATTGTGTAAGATGATTTAAAAAAAAACAAAGCCATTATTTTTTGTTACCCTGCGGCGAATAATTGTTTGTTACGCAAAACAATTGTTATCGATGGTTAATTAAACTACACGACCCTACTAATTTTCTTGTGCGGATCCTATTTAATTAATATTTTTCTAATTAATCAAATCTTTAAGCAAATAATTACTGCTGCTAGCATAATTTTTTGATTGTAGCAAAAAATGTGGCAAATAATATCGGAATAGTTACTCCTAGGTAAGTAATTGTGTTTCATAATCAACCACATCAATCCTTAACATCAGGTTATGATGAAATGCGAGCTTATCTTGACTATATACCAAAAGTATAAAGAGGAAAGATTTGCATTTTTGGATTATTGTTTGTAATAAGTAAACTCAAAAACTACTGGACCGGTTTTAAAAATTCATACAATCAATCAATCATTTATTTACTATAAATAGGGTACCATCAAAGACACTTCCGCCTGACCATCGCTATCGTCATTTTTGCTTGCACTCGAAACGAAAACTTCAAAGGGTTTGGTTTGGCGCCGCACCTCACGATTTAAGCGATTTTTTTTAAGTGGTCAGGCAGAAATGACCGCGACTTGCATGAGTTGATATGGTAACAGTTATAGCCCGAGACATATTTCACCTCAGTTACAGGTATGCAAATATTAAAAAATAATGCTACTTGTTTACCGAAAAACAAAGCCTTTCAATATCACATCAAACTAGGACTAAAAGAAACTAACCCATTGAGTAGGTATGTCTATTTTGTCCATTTCCTAAACCCTGGGCAAGGATCGACTCCTCATATTTCAATGGGCCGATACCCCTTTGTATCTGAATGCGTATCACGTTCTCGAGTCGCACAGTTTACCCCTACAGGCGGCTGATTGAAGATGAAGAAAGTGGCTTATGTTATTATTCACTCCAAGAAAGAGATCCTTTCGTTTTTCGGTTAATTTAATAGAAAAATATTTCGTAGAATGCATCGTTAGCTGAAGCAGTCCACTAGTGGATATACACCTCTATAAACGTATGCCATTCAACTTTGAAAGGTTTCATATTTCTCTTTACTTTGCCTATGGTTTTCCACTGCTGGGGAAGGCCCTCTACATATTCCTCCAGTTCTCTTTACTTCTAATTTTCTGCAGTTAATTTGTCAGGACTGAGTCCAAATCGTCATGCTGTAGAAAAATATATGGCAAGTTGTGAACATTTTCGTCAATCTTTCTAGTTTTTGTAATAGAACTAACGTGTAATGTACCCGTATATGTAGCCAATTTATAATGGTTTTAGTTCTAGCTTAAATCCATTTTTGGAACAATATCATTATTTCCGGAGTAATTAGAATGTCCCGGAAAGTGAACAACAATGCGTTGTAAATATATTTCCTTGATGGTACATTGACTACATACATGATGTTATTTTGTACTTAAACATTATAAAATACATGACAACATGCTCATATTTTTTTGTGCAGTTCCAGTAGGTTAAAAACATAACCTAAATGCGCTAAATGGTTTGCCCAAGGACCCGTGGATTTAAAGAGCCCCCAGCTACCATTGAAAATAATGGACTTTATGGCTTTTTCGATTTAAAAAAAAATAAGTAGCTTATGAATTAAAGGCAGCACTCATTTTTTCTATTTACGGGCAAATAAGATAAAGAGTATGGTGAGTATGTGAGTGTGATGTATAAGATGTCATCATCATCATTTCAGCCTAAAGATGTCCACAGTTAGACATAGGCCTTCTCCAGTTGTTGCCACAACGACCGGTCCTGTACATGACTCATCCGTTTTTGTCCATTTTGTGGGAGGCTTTTCAATACTGCGTCTTTCAGTAAGCGTCGTCGCCACTCTAGAACCTTTCAGCCCCATCGGTCATATCCTGGAAACCAATATGCTCTCTCTAGAAGTTTTATTAGTTAAAATTCAACTTCACCCATTTTTCCCTCTTCAGCCCAGGGCTTCATATATTCACGGTCCACCCCTAGTTAAGAAGTGAAGGGGAGGTGACAGAAAAATTTATATTTAGGTATTTTCATAGCTCTTATCAGAAATCTATAACAAACGAATATTTAAGTTGACCTTAAATTGTAATACAGCATCATCATCAGTCGTTAGCAGTCTCCTGCTGGACTTAAGTTCCCAATCGTACATTATTTACGTTGATACAAGTTCCTCCATCAAACGGTCTAGCTGCTCCAATACTGTATTCGCAAACTTGACCCAGGATTGAAATTCCCGAACAAGGGTCGCATAGAATGGGTTCCGGGACTGCGGAGTGGTCACTTAATGGGTAACAGAGTCTTTTAATGGGTTGCATGAGCTGATGGTGATCACCGGGGTGGTTTTAGTAGAGTAAGAATACCACACTCCCAGATCTTTCCCCAAAAGTCCAGGCACCTATTGAAAATTTCCTTTCAAAAATAAAAAGGTTGATTTTCTGACTCGCTGCTGTGTGGCTTTTTTATTTTGAAGGTTACTTGCCTTAAATAAAAAAAAAGCGGTTTGATAGGCAACATGGATCCAGTACCGAACCGGTTAAATGTGAAATAATGACATCTTTTCGTGTTTATTCTACCTTTTAGGGATTACTGTATCGGATGAAAGCTTCAGCAAAACAGAAGCCATGTATAACAGAAAACACACCCAACAGAACCCAAAATAACTAAAACGAACTAAAAAGAAGACTAGAAAAGAGAGATATGAAAAGTTTATTCTTCTGAAATCATAATATTTATATTACCACAATAATATAGATGATATTATTCCTGAAAGTTTACTCAAGCACAAATATTTTTCCTTTATCAGACTTTCTTCTTCGTTTTAATTGCGTAAATCCTCTTTAAGGGGATCGTATTCGATCAAATCTTTTTTTTTATATTCAGTAACGATACCGAGATGATGTAATTAAAGATTCTGAAATCAGCTTACCTGACTGTGATTGCTTTTCTCTTTTAGAGTTGCTTTTCTCTTTTAGAGAACTCAGCGGATTGATGCTATGTGGTATCGCGTAGTAAGGTAACGTTTTGTGGTGTGGGATTATTACTTTGATTCCTGCTACTTTGTGATGCTCGCATATCTTTATACGAATAATTTGAAGCCATGTTATTACTTTGTACAGTTTTCTGTATAGTTCGCTAAAATTAACACCTCCGGGATGAGACGGCGACTATATTTAAAGTTACCTACTAGAATTATTCATCATGTTATCGCTAGGCGTGTGGTGGTTTCCCACAGGTTTTTCTTCGGATAAGTATCATGAATGTTGTAAACCTGAATTGAGATTAATATTGGCTTCAACTACACATTTACTTACCTTTGAAGCTGTATGAGAGGCCGAAGCCAACTCGGAGAGGCCCTTTAGACAATTTTTAAAGAACATGAGTTCAACCGACGATTATTTCTGTACGCGCTATGTTAGTGAATCCAAGGACAACCCCCGGTTGGTGAAAAACTATGGCAACATATGGATGTTTTCCAACAGGGTAATAGGGAAAGACAATAGGGCTATGATTTCTGGAATCTCAGGTGGACTGGTTACCAGGAAATATGATAAGACTATGGCCCCTGCCTGAACAATGTTATTAATATCCATTGATAGAAAGGCAGGGGGCGGACTTGCATACTCAATAAATGGGCCCCGAAAACTACACATTATTATTATTAAATATATGTTAAACAAGGTTGCTTTTTCTGTGCACAAAACATACCTTTCATCATTAACATAGTACGCGTTATCAATACTTTGTACATTCTATGACAATTTGAAAATCTGTCAAAGAACTGGTTGGATCACTTTATCAACCTTATCTATCCGTCATAAATGCAGTGTGTCTGCTGTGAAGTTGAATTTTAAGATAGCCGCATATTCTCAGTTAGCCCTCGTTTACTACCTGAACTCTTCAGAACTTATAGGAGGAAAAGCAACCGTGGCTCTGGTCATCCAAGTCATTACGGACGGTGATAAATTCCCTCTTTGAGGAGTGGCTAGAGAGGCGCCATGGCGTCCTTATTTTCCGCGTAATGCAGGTCCTCACTGGATATAGTAAGTTCGGAAGGTCTGGTTCGGATTTCGGAGGATCTCCCTTGAATTCAGGTGGACCACTGTGTAAACCACTCGAAGGACGCGGTTGAGAGACTTGGGTGGAGCACCGCCGTGACCGCATGGATTTTTCGTGCCGGGGCCTGGTTCAAATATGGTCTAGAGCGAGGAGGAATGGCAAACGGTCGCCTCCTTTTGAGCAGCAGTAATGCTAGCGAAGAAAAAGAGGCAGCACGTGTGAGGGAGCGAACATCCTCACGCTCTAGCCGCCGAGACGGCGAGCAATGGGTAGCTCGCTGTCCGGCAGTTCGGTAATCGACCGGACTGAGTCCCTGTCGTCGACTGCACGTAGTGATCCACGCGCTCCTAAAAGAGATGTCGGCAAACCGTGGGAGCTCAGCAGGGCCGATACCTGCTAGGAACGTGGGGATTTTTTGAAATAGAAACCTTGAACGTGAAGGGCAACTGAAGGACGCAGGTGTGGTCAGTAAAAGTTCAGCAAAAGTCTGACACGCCGTTCCGCCCCACCCACACCGTGAGAAGTCATTGAATGATTTCCCATCTCAAAAAAAAGTTCGCCACGTACTAAGCGCACGAAATATGAGTCATCAATAAGAAAAGACTCATGAGTATGCCAACACCGCACAAAGCTTACGTAGGTATATTCAGTTAATAAAAGAACAAAGTGTGATGCTATCACACTTAGGTTGAACGTCAAGTTTTATTTATTTATAGTCTACCAGATAAGGTTTCACTTTTGGCTAGACTGTATAAAGGGTCTACTATAAAAGTCGCCGTTTGGAATTTGTTTTTTGTACAGCTGTGCTTGCGATAGCGTGGCAAGATTAGCCTGCTGTCTCCTATAAATCAGACGGGTGCATAATATTTGAAAATGTTTCATGTTCGCAAGGAGAAGCTAGACTGGGTTTTACTAGCGTCGATGAGTTAGTAACGGCATGGTTGTGAACTTTACATAATGTTTTGGTTTTGTAATAGTAAATACTCTGGACCTTTTTAAACTGCACGTCTTACATTGTTCTTACATTTAGCCATTTTTTGTTTTAAGTTGGGAAATCTCCCGCTCTAGGGTATTTTCCCTCTCCTAGATAGATGGCCTGAGTCCCAGCAGATCATGGACTGATTTGCTGGAAAACCGTTTTTATCGTTGTCTGTTTGAAGAATTCATCCTTATAACATAATGCTGATGTTGAATTGTGATAATAATTATTAAATTAATAGGAGCTTCGTATTATTATCAAAGAGTTGAAAGCCTTGTTAATGAATGTGTCAGATTTTATCAAGCAGAACCAGGGGGCTTACTCTCGAGTTTAATTCCGATCAGTTGACATTGGAATAGTGAGCTTAAGTTTTTTTTTTATTGTTGGTAGGCTTGCGGTACTCTTTAATTCGATGCTAGGGCCAAATCGCGTGACCTTTTTGGGAAAATAAGTAAAATTGGGACTGGACTTGGCGTGTGGTTACGCAATTTTAAACCATTTTGGCGCTAGCATCGAATTCAACAGTATCTAACGTCGCAATTCCAATGTCGACCGATTGGAATTAAACTCGAGAGTAAGCCCCCAGATGGATAGAGAAAGTGAGGCAAGCTACGATAACACATGATTCTGGGTACAATCCATCGTCACCACGACTATTCTATTAAGAGCGAAGTAAAGAAGAAGAAAAGAGAAAATAATCGTATTGATGCAATCGATTGGTACATTACATTGATCATTTATTGACACTTCGCGTGAACCCTATAATTGTGTAATCCCATACTGAATGGCAATACCTACTGCCAGTCTTTTGGGCTCATTACCAATCGATAGGAATTTTTATTTGAATATAAGAAATCATCTAATGGCTTTGCGGTAGAGTAAACGGGGCTAAAAAGGCCACTTTAGCAGATCTGCATTCGGATATTAATATGAATCATGTCAAAAATCGCAAAGTGGTCACGAATTGGCAGTTCATATTGTTTTAGGTAAACAATATTCATATTAGGTATGATTCTGCAATGCAATTTATCTATTTGACAGTTTTTTTGACAGACGGGTCTAAATGACAGCACATTCGTAAAATTTTACGAATATTAGCAGAATTGCTAAAAGATCGTAAGTATGACAGGAATTCAGGAAATGAATTGCTAAATGTGACCTTTTTAGACCCGGATTGTTTTAGCGATGCGGAGGAATTTTTTGACGCCATATTGTTAATTACTTTTAGTTAGTTCTTAAGGTTTTTTTTTTTATTAATAAGGATAGTTAAGTGTTTTTTTTTAATATCTAAATATTATAAGTAATAAATACCTTGTCAAATCAATTAAAAAAGTATAACATAATAGTATAGATGCAGAATATTATGAAAACAACATTACAAAACACCATGAACAATTTAACACCATCGTAGTTGTTTTCAACACAATCATTAATCAGTCTTAAAGCAGGTGAATTAGTCTGTAGAATGTAAACACAAATGTACGAGTAGGTAAATTATGTTCTACATACATTGTACTCGAGTCAATTTGCGTGTACAAGCTTCCTGAACAGAATATTTAACTGTCATAATAACATGATAACAATTAGGAAAAGTTATTCACGTATATAACAACTTTATCTTCTCATATTTTTTTGGCAGTTGTATTAGTTGTTCGTGACTCGAGTGCGCAAATTAATTACTTGCTCTAATAATATGATATTATAAGTACTTTTACTTTTTGTTAACTTTTTTTTATCGTAGGTAAAATCATCCAATGACAAATCATCAAACATCCAATGAAATAGTGTCAGACTTTTACTAACTAAAAACCTACCCTTCCATTCATTGCCTTTGTCCCGGGGTGACTGTGTGTATAAATGAGTATTTGCTACATTTAACTTTGTATATAATTATAATAGATACCTACATTACCTACGAAAACACAAAATACATTCAATAATTGAAATATTCCTCCAATTGCTTTCATCCGGAGTAATGTATCCAGAAGACTGGCAGCATTGCTACGTAGGATGGCAATACTATTTCTTTGGGAAAAGAACCAGTCAGCCTTCTGGTCACGCAGTGTCGATCACTCAATTACACATTTTTTACGAGGAAAATCAATAAATGACTTTTCCCGCTCCGGTTGGGGCGAAATGAAGTGTCAGACTTTTACCAACTATATCTACCTGTTTTTTTTTTTTTTTTTTTTTTTTTATGGTAGGTAAAATCATCCAATGACAAATCCCGCCCTTGGGCGGAGCGGGAAGTAGTGTCAGACTCTTACTGACTAAAAACCTACCCCGTTCCTTCGTAGCCTATCGTGCCGGGGTCGAGCATTCCTTTCGGAACTAACCCATGACCCCAGTAGGCTTCGACCCTGCCTGCCTGCAGTTAGCAGGCTGGGCCTCTTCGGTGTGCTGACAGCTCCTTGAGGCGCGCGGGAACAGAACGCGCCGTCGACGACTTGGGCTCGGTCCGGTCGGTTACCGGACGATCGGACAGCGTGCTACCCATTGCACGCCGTCCGCAAGCCCGCGCCTACGGTGGCCGGAAATCGGGATCGGAATCCCGGCGGCGGCTGGGGCGAGCGCCCCGTTGCCTCTGCCTGATGCGGTCGGCCTCCTCCTTTGCTAGCATTACTGCTTCGCAGAAGGAGGCGACCGCCTGCCATCCCTCCTCACTACGGACCATGGCCTGAACCAAGGCCCGGCGAGAGAGATCGCTGCCGCCGATCGCCCCCACGAGGACACGGCGATGCTCCGCCCAGGCGGGGCACACCTCTACAGTGTGCTCCACCGTGTCCTCCGGATGTTCCGCACAGTGGCGACACCCGGGCGAATCCTCCGCACGAATCCGGAACAGGTACTTAGCGAACTTTCCGTGTTCGGTAAGCACCTGCGTCGTGCGGAAGTTGAGAACGCCGTGAGGTCTTTCCAGCCACGCCTCAAGGATGGGCCTTATCGCCCCAATTGTGGCGCGCCCCGAACGAGGTTGCGATAGTCGTTGACGCCATTTCGCCATGAGATCCCGCCGGAGCTCTGTCCGCCATGCCTCGACTTGTCGTGGCAGCGGAATTTCGCCCCGGCGTTGCATCTCCATGCGCTTGTCGTGCATGTGTGCAAGGACTGTTGCCTCCAGATCCCACGGCGGTTGGCCAGCAAGGAGGGTCGCCGCCTCGCGGGAGATCGTTCGGTACCCTCGCACCATGCGTATTGCCATGACCCTCTGGCACGCATTCAGCTGGGCCCTCGGTTGCTGTTGCAACGTCGGTGCCCACACCGGAGCCCCGTAGAGAGCCATGGACCGAACGATTCCCGCGTAGAGCTTCCGGCAGGAGGCGTCTGGTCCCCTGAGGTTGGGCAGGAGCCGCCCGAGAGCAGCCCCAGTCCGATTCAGTTTGGGAGCCAGACGTCGGAAGTGCTCCTTGAAGTTCCACCAGCTGTCGAGGACGAGTCCCAGGTACTTCATCGTCGACCCGACGCCGATGTGAACCCCTCCTACCGTTAGCTGGGAACGCGGTGGTGGCGCACCCCGAGGGCCGTGGAAGCACATGGCCTCGGACTTGTGCAGTGCCACCTCGAGTCCCAACTGCTGGATCCTGTCAACGACCATCGCAACCCCGCGTGTCGCTAATTCGACCGCCGTCCGGTACGACTCTCCCCGCGCTAGGACCAACGTGTCGTCCGCGTAGCAGACCACGCTGACCCCGTCGGGGAAGTCGCCGCGCAGCACGTAGTCGTACCAACTATATCTACCTGTTTCTTTACTCTAGTTATCCTTCGCGTTTCAGGGCTGCGTTAACCCCTTGCACGTCAGGGAGGTATTATTATTACGTAATTGTCCCCTTTTTAGAAAATCACATAATAAATAAAAAATGGTAATTTAAAAAACTAAAAAACCCGACTGCTTTTCTGAGTATTCATGAAAAAGCCCTAAAACAAGAAAGTCGTTGTAGCAGTCGGGACCCATTACATCATAGATCTACTGACTAGACGGCTGACTTTCTAGAATGGGTCCCGACTGCTACAACGACTTTCTTGTTTTAGGGCTTTTTCATGAATACTCAGAAAAGCAGTCGGGTTTTTTAGTTTTTTAAATTACCATTTTTTATTTTTTACTTTTTTAGTTTTATTTTTTTACTATATCACTTTCACAGTAATTACAAATCTAACGACACCTCGCAAACTAAAATCCATCGAGCCGTTCAGGCCACAGAGCGTGCCAAATATTTGAATATGGCGCCAATAACTCGCCATTTTGTTTTTTTTTATTTTGATATACCCAGTGTCACTCTCACAGTAAATACGAATCTAACGACCCCTCTCAAGCTAAAATCCATCGAGCCGTTCAGGCTGCAGAGCGTGCCAAACAATTATACATACATACATACAAACATACATACATACATACATACATACATACTCTCGAAAAACATAACCCTCCTTCTGGCGCAGTCGGGTAAAAAAAGCCTATTTCTGTTTTTTTCCACGAAAAAATAAAGATATGGAAATCAAAATTTTCGGCCGAATAAATTTCATACATTTGTGTGTACAGTATGACAATTAACGTTTTTCAAGGTTATTCAAGTTGTACAAACGCATGTACAATCGGCCTTCAAGGAAAGGACCTCTTTCGAACAAGCCTGCAGTCTTCGCAGTCATTGGCCCTAGCAGGCTCCTACGGTTTTGATTATATCTTTGGAATATGCATGACACACCGTCCATCCGAGTCTGGACCTTATCGAAGCTACCTATGCCCTTATACCTTGCATCTAACTGTTCAGATCACCTAATTTTTATAACATGCAAGTGACGTTTATCCTTAAGGTAACAAACAATTAGTTTTTGAGACTTATAGGGGCTGATAAGTATTATGATCATTGCTTATTATTAATGATAATACTAGTCCGTAATGTCCACTGCTATACAAGCCCACTCAATGGACGATCCAAGGGAAAATTGCCATAATCCACGCTTAAATAGAAAACGGAATGGTTATAGCGGCCAATTGTTATCATTACACGGGCAATGTCTTGCCGTTAGCCACAAGCATGGGAACACAGGCCGGGGCGGGAGATAACGGTTTGTCCAAGAACCAAAAATCGAAGATATGTTACATCTAGTGATGGTTTAAAGTTCGCTCTCTCTTACAAAGAGCATGCTTGTGTCCCGGCAATATTATAGGCTGATTTTTTTATCTATGTTATAGTCAACTAGGAAGAATTATTATTAATCTATCTTAATATGAGGCTTATGAGGCATTGGGCTCGCGTGATGAATAAAGGGCTAGTCCCTCTCTTAGAGAGGAGGCCTGTGTCCCAGCATTGGGAACATTAAAAGGCTGGTTACGCTATGCTATTATGAAGAAGAAAGATTTGTTTTTTTTTTTGCTTTCAATGAACAAACTCAGTTCATTAGTTTAATGAACTGATTTAAAAAACATCTATAGAATGCTCGTTTATCAGTGAGTGACAATATCTATAAGTTTTCTACATCCAAGCCACTGGCTTGTAAAAAATAAAACTAATGTTTGAAAATTTTAAACTGCTTTTTAATAGTTCGTTTCAATTATTAACAACTTGTGTGAAGTTGGTAGAACCTTATTAGAAGTAGGTTATGTGCCCAACCCAGTTCTTGAAAATGACCGTGTCACGTTGTACTGGGATTACCTGTACAAGATTCGTGCGGAGGTGACGCCCGGGTGTCGCCACTGTGCGGACCGCCCTGTTCTTGTGGAATCGGTGGCGGCGATCTCTCGCGTCGGGTCTTATTACAGGGCATGCTCCGGAGCGAGGAGGAGTGGCAGGCGGTCGCTTCCTTCTGCGAAGCAGTAATGCTAGCAAAGGAGGAGGCCGACCGCATCAGGCAACGGCGCACACGCTGCCGCCGTCGCCGGGATTCCGATCCTGATTTCCGTCCACCATAGGCGCGAGCTTGCGGACGGCGGGCAATGGGTAGCTCGCTGTCCGTCCGTCCAGTAACAGACCGGTCCGAGCTCAAGTCGTTTACGGCGCGCACTGTTCCCGCGCGCCTCATCATCACCAAACTACAGGGGCCCAGAAGGGCCGAAACCTACTGGGGCAAGGGTTAGGCGAAAGTGAACCCCAGGGACCTGGAACGAAGGCAATAAAGGAGCAGGGTAGGTTTATAGTCAGTAAGAGTCTGACACTATCTCCCGCCCCACCGAAGGGCGGGATTTGTCATTTGATGATATATGATTTTACCTACCACAAAAAAAATCATTGACGCTAATAAGTCAGATATAATGGTGACCGATTAATCGATGTAGCCATCCGAAATGACTGGAACCCCGGACGCGAAAGTTGGTCACTCTCGTGAGTCCAAAAATAAACCGTCAAGATGACATATCAAAATTGTCCGTATTTTTCAATTTAAGTAATTTTTCTTTGAAAAACTCATTAAAAAAGCTTTAAGATTTAAAAATGGGTTTGCTAAGTACATGTGGAATCCTGGAGGAGTGCTGGCCTGATGCTGCGTAAGCGAGCGCATGTGACACCACGCCCGGGCCTCACCTTAGATGACTACCACTCCACCGAGCAGCAGATTTTGAACTACGAGTAATTGTGCTCCATTGGTGTAATTGGTGTAAGGCATTCCAATGTGAGGATAAACAAATAAATAAATAACGCCTAGAAGTACAAGGTATCCAACACTTTACTGTTAACTTCTTTAGTGCTTTGGTCTTTGCGGGAAATAATAATGTCCTAGATAGGTTTATACTTGCACCCATTTGAGTGATTGGTGGTGGCTTAATGATTTGGAAGCAGTAGGTAAGCAACTTTATCTTTCCTTGTCATGGTTAGACCTACTTTGAAACTTTCATCATTAAGAGATTTTATCATTATGTCAAGATATGACGGATTTCAAACTGGACTATATTATCCGTGTTTTGAGATATTTAATTTACTTCAACTTTATGGGAAAATCGTGTCGAAACTACTGAAAATGATATAAAATTGTTAATGCTTATTAGTTCTTAAATGCACAATTAAATAAAGAAGTTAGTTTGTAGTTTAACAGCCGACTATTAAAACGGAATGCTAGAATAGTATTCATAAAGATTAAGCCTTAAGGCGCCTATGTTCCCGCTAGATAGGAGCACATATTTATGTTAGCTAAACGCGGAGCCTCATTTAGTTTGTACTGCACGCGAACTAGCCATATAGGTAAATAAGTTTTAATTACTTGTTTATTGTTGTTTCTTCGTCAGTATTTCTATGGCTGTATAAGAAAGTTTCGTTTCCTATAGCGTTGTTAATTACTGCTTCTTCGTATAACGTGTGGAGTGGTTTTCATCGACGATGAGATAGAACTTTGTTGCAGTTGTTATTTTGTTCATCTTCGTAGTTCGTGCTTCTTCTACTACAGTAGATGAATCACTATCTCCTCGTTGAACATATCGTCGCTTTTTATCAGGTGAGATAGTGGTCAAGCGTGAGCCTATCAACAATAAAAAAAATATAGTGATGTAGTAATATTCCACGACTATCACAGAACGCTGTCTAGTCCTAAGCTAAGCAGAGCTTGTGTTATGAGTACTAGACAATTGATAGACATACTTATATATTTCTAAATACATACATATTATAGATAAATTACAGCCAGACACAGAACCAGTGATTGTGCTCATCACACAAACATTTGTCCTGGGTGGGAATCGAACCCACGACCTCCGGCATAGCAGTCAGGGCCACTACTCACTAGACCGACAGGTAAAGAAAAAAGAAAACATGTTTATTCTGCCTAAAATAGGTCAGTCAAAATTTTGAAAATATGTTGGAAGATACAGTCTTATTACATAATATTGGCGATACAGTACAGTTACCGCCATAATTATGGCATGCACAGCACTAGGCAGTCGCTGTCGCCATTTTTTTGAGATCCCGCCGGAACTCTGTTCGCCATGCCGCGACTTGTCGCGGCGTTGCATCTCTACGCGCAAATCGTGCATGTGTGCAAGGGCTGTTGCCTCCAGATACCATGGTGGTAGACCAACAAGGAGGCTCACCGCTTCGTAGGAAATCGTGCGACCATAATAACCCTTTGGCACGCGCTCAGCTTGGTCGCCAGTCGCTTTCGTAGTGACGACCACACTGGCGCTCCATAAAGAGCCATGGACCGAACGATGCTTGCGTAGAGCCTCCGGCAGGAGGCGTCTGGATCCCCTAGATTGGACAGGATTCGCTTGAGTCCAGTCCGATTCAGTTTGGGAGCCAGACGTCGGAAGTGGAGAAATTCCCCCACCTGTCGGGAATGAGTCTTAGGTACTTCATCGTCGACCCGACGCCAATGTGAAATCCGTGTACCGGTAATAAGGAATGCCGTGGTGGCGCGTTCGAACTTGTGCCTCTCAACGACTGTCGCAACCCCGCGTGTTGCTAGTTCGACCGCCGCCCGGTACGACTCTCCCTGAGATCACGCTGACCCGTAGTCGTTCTCAACGTTCCACAAGGGCGTTCCTAGTACCGATCCCTGCGGAACACCGCACGAAATCTACACACAGGGTAATTTTATAATTTCGGATATTGCGAAAACCCGGAAAATTTGAAAATGTTGAAATAAAATCTGCGAGCAACTTGGACATAGCGTTCGCCGGCTACTGCCATGGCACCGCTCGCTTCGCTCGCTCTGCTCACGAGCGATTTGTCATAGTTCTAACAAAAACCTTCACCCAGTTCAAAATGATGAATTATACAATCTGCTTGCGATTAGATAATTAGACAATGGTGAAAACATTTTTGCGGGAGTTTGTAGCTATGATTCGTCGACTTCTCAAAATAAAACAGATTTGTACATATTACCACATAATTTGTTTGTAGTTTAATGAGTAGGTATATTTAACGTAAATAAAATGAACTTGGGTGTATTAAATGTTGTCATTTTGAACTTAGGTATATTGACTATCGATATTTTTAATCATTAGATATTTTTATCACTCGGCATTTCAATGTTCACCTTAACAATTTTCGATATTATGATACAAATGAAATTAAAATTTTCGTTGTTTTGAATTCGACATTCAAATATGTACCCGAAGGAATACTGTGGGTGTTAGTCAAGTCTATTAAGAGCAGGAGACTAAAATATCATAATATAATTTATGTTATCTGATACTAAGCTCGTCTCTTCAAATACTCAAGAAGACATCTGTTGCTTCTTACAGAGAAAGTTGGCATAAATTATCCAGGTTCTCATAGTACATTTAATTTTTCATTTAAATATCTCCGAATCAGTTCCACTTGGTTCCATATCGCACAACCTCTAAAAATAAAAGCACAGCCTTTGTATGTAAACGGCGCCGGTTGCTCAGCGACTAAAAAGCAAAAATAGAGGTGGAATGGCAAAACTTTTTCTACGTGAAAACACAACAATATAAGGTGAATAAAAAGGGCATTGTCTCAAATATAATCTAATAAAACGTATGTGTTTTCTACTCGCGATGCCACCCTGTTATCATGAGGAATGCTATGGAGATTCGCAGCTTTACATTTTTTAATATCTAGTCCCTCATACAAACAAACAAAGGGTCTGGATGCTTTTCCGCCGGCTTTAATTTATTTCCAATAAAGATTGCGCGGGTACTTAGTGAGGTGGAGTCGGACATTTCTACGATCGCTTTATACGGAGCTTTCATAAAGGCTGATCAGTGAAAAAGTCGTGAAAAAGCGATTTCATCTAATTGGAAATTGAGTTTATTAACTAAATACGTACTAACGACTTATTCGCTGACTCTTCACAGTATCTGGTGTGTGGCAATAAAACGTTGATCTTATTACACTCGGAGCCGTGTTATGAAGCAGACGGCATGTGAGTTTATTAAAACTTGTATTTTCTCCGGCAGTGCGTTTTCTTTACAATTCTTTTGTAGTGTTCGGTGTTTTAATTTGGAGTTACTAAGTGATGCATTATAGGTCGAGAAGAGAGTATTCGGTGTGTTGTATAACATTGAACATCTACCTTTTTTAAATTAGTATTCCAATGAAAACTGAAATGAATTAAAAGTCAGCCTGTATAAAATAACATAATAATAGGTTTTGTTTCGTTAATGTAGTCCGCCCTAAGACTTTTCAAGCCGACAATCTAAGTTTAGACCCATTCTACTAATTGAAAGGTCTAAAATAATAAAGAGAAGGTTAAAAGGTGTCTTTACATCTATAAATATTTGAAACTACCGAACCTACAATTTATATATTTTTGGACATTTCTTTGTACATTCAAATTAGTAATTCCAGTTTAATCTAGAAACTTTTTAGTGGCTATAAATTAGAGCGTCGCATGCGATTATAATCCCGCTCCGGGAGGGTGGCTACTTATGCAAACTGGCACTTATGCAAAATGTAAGAATTTTCACGCCTGTTTTACGTTAGGCGGTAAGCAGCGCTGTTAGAACAGTTTTCAATCATGATAGTAGGTTAGTGGTGCTTGTTTAAAGTATCATCATGGAAATTATTCGTAGTTTGTGGTGTTGTAGTTTTCAGTCATGTTCATATTTTTAAAAGAACAATAACATCTCGCTAGTATATCACCAAGCATACGGCAGAAGTGTAGCTAGATACTGCCTACAACCAAATTTCGCTAATTATTATTATCATTCAGCCAAAAGACGTCCAGTGTTGGACATAAGCTTACCTCAAGTGTCGCCACAAAGATTGGCCCTGTCCGTCTCGCATCCACTGTATTCTCGTAGCCCTCACCCGGTTATCGGTGCATCTTGTGGGAGGCCTTCCAACATTGCGTCTACCAGTACGCAGTCGCTACTCCAGAACCTTTCTGCGAGCAATATTAACGGCCCACTGCCACTCAAGTTTGGCGATTCTTCGGGCTGTCGGTAAATTGGTTCTCCTGCGGATGTCTTTATTCCTGATGCGATCACACAAGGAAAGTAAGAGCATAAACCTTCCCATTGACCTTTGGGTGACTTTAAGCCTTCTGATGAGGCCCGTTGTGTGCGACCACGTTTTGTTATCATCAACCGGTCACGAATTTTGACTTCGAACTGCTAGTAAGGAATTTCAGATGAAGAAAACCCAATAAAACTTAGCCTGACTGAGGAATTGAACCTAAGACTTCACAAACGGCAATAGCACTAGCAACGGTTATACCAGCGAGGTACTTTGTATCTACTTTATCGATGCTTGGGCGTAAATATTTTAACATCACCTATAAGTATGTACTTTAGAAACAGGAACATCATAGTTGAGTGAAAGTTGGTGGTAGAAGACAGTAGGGCAGTTATATACGTAGGTATTCTGGAATACCCAGTATTCCAGGAAGTGTAATTACTTATGATGTTTCCACAGCTGGGACTCGGCCGTTTCTTTAGAAGAGAGAATTGGACGTATCGAATTTCTCCGTAATATTAGATTTATTGTGTAACTCTCATTTAATATAACACAATGCCAAAACACACGCGCGGGCACCGCCTGACTGGTATGCATTCGAGGGCAGTTCCATATAATAATAATACATATTTTGTTTTATATTTTGAAAAGTTTTTTTTTTATTTTAAAAATATAATTTACACATTTATCTATTAAAATACATTAATGAAAACCGTTAGAAAAGAAAATAAATAATTTATTTATTTCCAATGGAAGAGGGTTGATAAGAGGCATTTTTCACTCATAATACTCAAAATATTTAAAATTTTTGTTTCGGGCTATTTTAAATGCATAGATTTTTTTTATTCAATTACATTTACATGATAAATAACAAAGTTAGCCAAAGCAATTATTGCTCAAACAGAGAGGGTTTCACCGTTTTAGGGTTCCGTAGCTCAAAAAAAAAGTAACCGTTTTGTATCACTTTGTTGTCCGTCTCCCTGTCTGTCTGTCTGTCAAGACCGAAACTTTAACGAAAAAACAGATACTGTTGTTTATGTTGTAAAAAATGTATATTTCGACATTCTCAAGGGACTCAAAATTCATAGGGTACTTCCCTGTTGATATAGAACCCTGAAATTTGTCATGAAGCAAGGTCTTGCAAATCTACCTCTGGCACCCAAGCTAAGAGTAAAGTAGTAGAGTGTAAGAGAAAGAGATGCCATAAAATTGAAACGCGCTGACATCCGCGCCGCTGCCGCTGCCGCCGCCGCTATTCACCCGCTGACTTCGCGTCCGTGGGCTCATCATCATCATCATCATCAGCCTTTTATGTTCCCACTGCTGGGACTCAGGCCTCCTCTCTAGGAGAGGGAATGGAGCGTAATCCACCACGCGGACCCAATGCGGGTTGGTGGATCCGGGGTCCTAGGTCCGTGGGCTCACATCACATGAAATTATTATACTAATACTTACCATCACAATTTGATTATATTGAGCTGTAAACAAGCAATAACCTAGTCAGTGTTGTGTTGCGTTCTACCAAAAATGTAAAAGGATTAACAGAGCTCAACAATTTGAAAGTAAACAGAAAGTTGCCGCTACTTATGGCGCTTAACGCTGTTTGCTTTAATTCTTAACCAATTACGACAACATTGAAAATATTCTATATTGTATTGATTTCTGACAACATAATAAAATGCAAACTAAATGAGTTAATGATAAGTTGAACAATTACAACGATAAATGATAATATTGCTAGGTTGAAAGACATCGAAAGAGATCGAGAGAGTCACAGCGCGCAAACACAGGTAGATTTTGTCAGTAAAAGTCTAATAATTCCTCTCATTCGACTCAGAGCAGGAAGGGTTATTTGATAATATCCCATTAAAAATGGGTAGGGAAATGTCGGTATTCGATCTAATTAATCCAAACCTACCTACCTATTTTGCTCATAGGACATTAATTGTTTTCGCAAACGCAGTCTACTTAATTCTGGTGGCTTAGTTGATGCTTGAATGCCCGCAATTCATACAAGACAACTGATGGTTGGTTATATTACAGGTTGACCCTTATTATTTATTTATTTAACTTTTTATGTACACAAAAAAAAAATACTAAAAAAGACAATACATTGGTAATAGACATTTTTTTTACAACTATCACACAACGCCATCTAGTCCCAAGCTAAGCCGAGCTTGTGTTATGAGTACTAGACAACTAATAAACATACTTATGTATATATTTCTAAATATAAAAATTTTATAGATAAATTACACCTCGCTCTAGAACAAATGATCGTGCTCATCACACAAACATTTGTCCTGGTTGGCAATCGAATCCACGACCTCCGGCATGGGTTCGATTCCCACACCAAAAGGTTGAAAGAGATCGTGGAGTACGTGCGCCAAAAGACAAAGTAGTTACGCACTGAGAGTGTAGCTGCTGGAGTCGCATCATAACGTAAATTTTAAGGCGTTCGTGGTGCGAGTCCCGAACACTTTTCTTCCCCTCATGTTGAAGGAAGACTTTTGGCCGCAGGGTGTGGTGTGCTGTCTGTCTCCGCAAACAGGTGCCACAGAACAACACGAAAAGAAAATAGTACAATGTGAAGCGTTAACTAACATAGTCCTAAGTTTTATTCACTAACGATAAGTTGTTTTTACTTTATACATATTAATCTGTAAGGTATGTATCTATGGGCCAATATGCCTGATAATAAATGATCCACTAGACCAACAGGTCCGTCATTAGTATTTGTACTAATGTGTCTACTGCTTATTTCCAAAGAAATTTCTTCCAGCAGATCTGCAATAGAAGAGATTAAAAGAAATGTAGCCAATAATGTGTAGGAAGCAAAAGCACACATATAGTTAATATCTTTCTTCATATAGTTATCTTCTTATCGTTTTATTTTGTTTATAACTCTCAAGAGTTTTCAGAAAGAAGCTGAGGTAAACCAATGTAATGATGGCTCTTTGTTCTCAAGCCCGATAAGCGTCTAAAGGAATTAAAGTCATAAAAGTATCGAGTTTAGTTTGTTAAACTCCTTCTGGGTAGATGTTAATTATGACATCTTAGATTAGAATAAAGGCGGTGTACTGTGGTCTTTGTTGAACTTTTGCTGCAGGGGGCGTAAGTAAGCATGGTGGCGTTGATGAGTGCGCTCACTTTGGTCTTGGTGTGTAGATTCCTGGGGTGATGAAGGCTTCGGCTCTAATGTCCCATTGTAGTGACATCTATGACACTACATAGAAACTAAAAATAAAAATCCTGCATCACGGTTTTGATGCAGGACACACACAGAGAACAGTCCGAAATCAAGTCAAGTCCGTTGCCCAGACGAGACATAACATCCGTCTGGTAAAAGTATTGCCCCTTTTCAACGGCCTTTTACGGGAATTTATATTCTGTTCTGCATACCTCTAAATTATTATCTATCCAAAAATTTATTTTTTTCCAATTAAAAAATATAAGTCCTAGAATAACCATTTATAAAAGGTCTAAATAATCAGTCAGCATGTTAATAAAAACCGTTTTTCATCTCCTTCGGTATCACTTTTATCACAAAAATTATTTTAGCCTTTTATATATAGCTAGTTGGCACATTTATCCCTTTTCTTTTCTCAGGTTCTATTAAAGTTGTATTTTTTACCTGACCTACAAACCTACTTAGACAGATAATTTTCTATTTTTGTTACTATGTTTTCTCCTTATTGATATAAATAGTTTCTCTATAATAATAAATGTTTGATACAAAGAATGGCTTGAAACCTTCATTTGTGTTTTTTTTAAAACGAGCAGTGTATTACTAGGAACTGTGTAATATGTGTAGGCAATGTAGGCATCAATATAAAAATACAAAAAGAGAAACAGAATTATATATAATAAAAAACCCCGCTCAAATGTGAGTCGGAATCGTGCACCAATGGTTCCGCCAAAACTTACTTCGCAATTGCAAAAAAAAAAAAAAAAATTTGCTCGTATTTAACGATGCAGCTACTTTAGGTTTTTTTTTACGTGGCATCGCTTTTTGCCAAACCTCATAATTCTTGGCGTACCGGAAGTCCCATATAAGTTTTGAATTCTATACAAGCTTCAAAAGATTTGGTTAAGTTCAATCTTCGAAATCTTGAACGCAGGAGTAGGGTAGCCAGCCTTACGGTATTTTACAGGTTGCATTATGGAGAGCGAGCGCGGGAATTGCATGACTTGATTCCAATATCTCATTTCTACCATCAGACAACCCGACGTACGGTGAGTATCCACCCTTACGTTGTTCGGCGGGCAATGGGTAGCTCTCTGTCCGTTTCTCCAGCAACAGACCGGACCGAGCTCAAGTCGTTTACGGTGCGCACTGTTCCCGTGCGTCTCAAGGAGTTGTTAGCAAACCGTAGGGGCCCAGTATGGTCGAGGCCTAGTCTGGGGCTCTGGGGAGGTATAAAATTGCATACCAGGGCCCTGAAACAAAGGCAGGGAAGTAAAAAAAACTCTTACGTTGTTGAAACCTCTGCGGTTCGGACTAAGCGTTTCGCCTCATCATTTATCCCGCGTATATCAAAGAACTGGAACAATTTGCCTGCTGTGGTCTTCCCATCTGATTATAATTTAGGTGTCTTTAAGGCTAGAGTGAATAGGCTCTTAATAAACTAGTGCGCCTCACCATCAACGATTGCTTACCATCAGGTGAGATCGCGGTCAAGCACTAGTTTACGGCCTTACCTTTAGATTGTGTTGTCTTAAAATTTTTCATTACTCCAAAAAGGTAGCAAACCTGAGTATTTTATAATAATTTCAGTTTGAAACTCCACGCATTCCTGAGAAAAAGGGTCTTGACAGAGACAAATTGATTCAAGAAGGATTTCGTTTTTGTCAACTGTGGTAAGGAACCCCAAAAATAAAACAATTTCAGAGACCAACTATAAAGATTTTCCAAGAATTAACTAACATGAAAAAGAAACCATCGTCCAGTAACCGACCGGCCCGAGCCCGAGTCGTCGACGTACTGTTCCCGCGCGCCTCAAGGAGCTGTCAGCAAACCGTACAGGCCCAGCCTGCTAGCTGCATGCAGACAGGGTCGAAGCCTGCTGGGTTCATGGGTCAGCCTCTGAAAGAAAGGCTCGGCCCCGGCACGATAGGCAACGAAGGAACGGGGTAGGCTTTTAGTCAGTAAGAGTCTGACACTATTTCCCGCTCCGCCCAAGGGCGGTATCTGTCACTGGATGATTTTACCAGTCATAAAAAAAACATGGAACAAGTGCTTTTCGAAATATTGATAATGCTCCATTCAATTACCAGTGTACGTGAGAACCGATATCTTTCAAACAAAAGTGCATATTTTGTGACAATATAAAAGGGTGTATTAAATATATATAGGAATATTTTTATACACCGTAAAATTTTGGTCGTTTTATTCCCGCGGAGGGTCGATTCGATACATGAAATACTATCGATTTTTCAACGTCGACGTCAGCTGAGTGAGGCCATTGAACTGTAGGTAGTTGGTACGCAACCACCGACAACTACCTACAAGGTCATTGACTCGTTTAATTAAAGAAATTAATTTCGTATATGCGCATATTAATTCGAGTTTTTGAAAAAAAAGTACTTTATTTTTTAATTTTTTCTTTACAAATCGAAAATTAAACGACTTAAATTTTACGGTCTATAGTTCCAGTTTCTGGAAATATCCACTGGTGTTTTAAAGTTCAATGAACAATTGTGGGGATAATATTTCATTCGCCATAAGGATTTCATATTGCAGCTTGGAAAAGAATTGCCAATCTAATGCAATGCGATCACAAGAATATCTCCTCATCTAGACAAGATACAGTTTTCAGTTTCGATTGAAGTCAAAATACCATTGCGCTGCTAATGTAAGTTTCTCATGATCTTAACCAAGACCAGTTACTGTAAACTAATTTTATAGTACTCTGTACACACGCATACATTACAGTTAACTTGTTTTACAGATCACTAAATGAAGTTTGAGTGGAAAAGCGTGTAGCTTTACGGAGACCTGATTGTCTCAACGTTGTTACACCAGTATGTGTCTGCTGAATCCTATTGAAAAATAATTAAAGAAACGCAATCCAATGACTTCTCTCGGGTGGAGCGGGAGGGCGTGTCAGACTTTTACTGACTAAGCCCATTCCTATATTCCTTCTTTGTCTTGCGTTCCAGGATCCCGGGTTTCTCTTTCAGAAGCGAACTCATGGCTCCACTAAGTTTCGACCCTGTTGGGCCGCCTCTTGCGCTAGCATTAATGCTTTGCAGGAGGCGACCGCTTGCCATTCCTCCTCGCTCCGGAACATAACCTGTACCAGGGCCGCACGCTGTCCGATCGTCCGGTAACCAACCGGACCGAGCCCAAGTCGTCGACGGCGCGTTCTGTTCCCGCGCGCCTCAAGTAGCTGTCAGCACACCGAAGAGGCCCAGCCTGCTAACTGCAGGCAGGCAGGGTCGAAGCCTACTGGGGTCATGGGTTAACTTCCGAAAGGAATACCTGGCCCCGGCTCGATATGCTACGAAGGAATGGGGTAGGTTTTTAGTCAGTAAGAGTCTGACACTACTTCCCGCTCCGCCCAAGGGCGGGATTTGTCATTGGATGATTTTACCTACCATAAAAAAAAAAAACCTGTACCAGGGCCCGGCGCGAGCGGTACCGCCGTCGCCCCTACGAGGACATGGTGGTGCTTCGCCCAAGCGGGGCACACCTCCGCCGTATGCTCCACCGTGTCTTCTGGTCAGCCTACACAATGGTGACACCCGGGCGTTTCTTCCACACGAATCCGGTGCAGGAACCTCCTGAACTTACCATGCCCGGTTTGGGTCATGCAAAATATGAGCAGTCGTGACGTCAATGAATTGTGGGCCGACACTGGGTTGCGACAGTCGCTATTGCCATCCCACGATCCCGCAGGAACTCTCCGCGACTTGTCGTGACAAGAATTTTTTCTCAGGCGTTACATCTTAGAATAGAATAGAAATTTATTTGCTCAGAATGCAAGTAATTACAATAAGGTGATAAAAATAAATAAAAAAATATCTTGTGTTGGTTGTTTCAGAAATTCTGATATAATTTTTTGCTAGTTTTAAGTAAAGGTTATCTTTTGTATTGGTCGTCAAGTCACTGCACTTCTTAGTAGTCTTGAGTTGAGCTTCATGAGCACTGAGAAAAACTTGCACTAGCTGGACAGGTCTAATGAAGTCTTTGTGTTTCTTTCCTCAAAAGGCCATCTGCATTGTTCACATTATAATTTGACCATTAAATCTCTACTGTATGGACTTGCGCAACGAGACTTTGACATCTAGGAAACACCGGCCTGATCTAGTTTAAATTAATATGTAAAATTGCTTTATTAATTTATTTTGCAAACATATTTGCAAAATAAATATCAGTTATTATCATTTTGGCATGAAATCTGATCATAGAGGTATCGTGTATTTTTTTTTAAGTAATTGCAACGGTTGTCTAACAACCAATTACAGTAATTAAACAAAAAAAAAAAATCAACATTTACCTACTCGTACATGTTGTTTACAATTTTAATCCCTCTCATGGAATATCATCTCATGTCAGAGGTAATGTACTTCTGACATGCCAATAAAATCATCTTCCTTTCATCCGCAAATAGATTGTTAGTTCGATTGGAATACAAGAGACCATTTAGTGCAGCCAAATTGCGAGGTATTGGAGACTGAGCCCGGGGAATAGTGCAACACTGAGACACAGCAAACATCCTGTGCTGGGTTATGGAGTATTCAACTGCATCCGGTTAGACTGGCAGCCGACCCAAAACATAATTTGGAAAAGGCTAGGCAGATTAATTGCATGTAATAGCTTAATAGGGGTTGTTAGTTTTAAGTTTTTGGCCAACCCAATTTTTTATTACTTAAGTACAATCTAATTTTTTTTTTAAACGATGCCCTATTATATCTGTATACTAGAAATATATTATGGGTGCGGTCACAAACATGTAAACTCACATACACAAGAGACCCAAACCCGGAACACTTAACTGTAGATCATACAATTATTGGTTCCGTGCGGGGATCGAACCCGCGACACGCAGCGTACCAGTCAACCACTGCGCCAATCGTCCCACCACATTATGAAATTGAACGTTTGTATATTTGTTTACCGATCACACCTAAACTGCTGAACGGAAACCATAATGAATCATGACACACAGGTACCAGCATGACCTTTTTTTTTTTTTTTTTGTGGTAGGTAAAATCATCCAATGACGAATCCCGCCCTTGGGTGGGGCGGGAAACAGTGTCAGACTTTTACTGACTAAAAACCTACCTTTCCATTCCTCGCCTTTGTCCCGGGGCCCGTGGTGACACTCTCGCATAACCTTTGGCCCCAGTAGGCTTCGGCCCTGCTGGACCCCTACAGTTTGCTGACAACTCCTTGAGGCGCGCGGGAACGGTGCGCGCCGTAGACGACCTGAGAGCATGACCTTGATCCCGACATTTTATCACGGCAGTACGATCGCTCGACCACTGACTGGTTGTTTGAAAATAAATCCCTTAATCTAATAACAACTTGATGGACCTACGTACTAATTGACATCCAAGTTTTAATTTCCTTATAACTCAAGAACTATGAACATTTTCATTTTTCAAACGTTCCGTCGCCGTCGCGAGTGCGTGTCCGATATAATTCCGTAAAGTGTTCAGGGGTTCATTTCGCCCACAAATTGTAACGATTTAGTAAAATTTACCGACGTGTTGCCTTCATTTTCACACTGCTTGTGGTTGTATGAAATTGAAATCGTGTTGTTAACGAGTTACAAAAATATCGTGTCGGCGTGTGATGTAATCTTAACATCGAGTAGAGGTTTTATTATTTCTCTACGGTTGATTTGGTAATCTCATTTAATCAACATTGATGTTAGAGGGAATTTTGAAGTGATTATAGTAAATGAAACGTTATTAAAGTTCTTCTTTTGTCGTGTGAACACTTGGTTACAAGAGGTTATTATTTAAATCTATGTTTGAAAGGTTGGCTTGTTGGCAGGTTTGTATTAGGTTAGAAACTACTGATCGCCGAAAGTGAAAGCCAGTGCCGGTTTGCGATCCCAGTGATACAGTGCTCACGACCACTGGGCTATCGGCTACCTCAAGGCCTAGGGAAATTCCTAGAGATGAGTTTCAGAGTACAAGCATTGTACCAAAAGAGTTCTGGGATGACCTTTTAGGGCATTTTTTTTTCGATGGGAAAATTTATCAAATGACATCTCCGCGCCTTTGAGTGAGGTGGGAGATAGTGTCAGACTTTGACTGACTAAAACCACTGCGGCTCTTTCTTTGCCTTTCATATCGGGGCCAAACCTTTCTTTCAGAAATCGATCCTTGGCCCCAGTAGGCTTCAACCCTACAGTTTGCTGACAACTAGCATGCGTGGAACTATATGCGCCGTCGATGATTTGGACTTGGTCCGGACAGTTACTGGACGGTTGGACGGCGAGCTACCCATTGCTCGCCGTCCGCAAGCCCGCGCCTACGGTGGCTGGAATTTGGGATCGGAATCCCGGCGGCGGCTGGGGCGTGAGCGCTGTACTCCTCGCGTGCGGCCTCCTGCTTTGCTAGCATTACTGCTTCGCAGAAGGAGGTAAATGCCTGCCACTCCTCGCTTCGGACCAATTTCACCCCGGCGGCCTTGCCATGCCTTTTATGACATGGCACCGTGCCATAAAGTGTGTGTACCTTTTATATGCGTGTCAGTTAGTAGAGAGTGACATGAGTTTCTGGGTACATTTTGAAGGCTCCAGAATTGTCTTTGACTTTGCTTTTACACCTATCTATTGGATCGTATGACTGTCGTAGAACAGGCGATATTGCGGCAGATCAAAATAAGGCGGAGAGACGAACTTAACTTTTATTGAAGGCACTGGTCCGCAATGGCTGAAGACAGACGTGTGTGGAAATGAGAAAGGGAGGCCTTTGCCCAGCCGTGGGACGTAATGAGCTAGTTAGATAGATATGTTAGAAGTATTAATTGCGATGGAACTAATTGTAACGCGTGCAACAGCCTAACATTAATTCGTAAAGGCTCTTTAGTGCAGCCCAGTTTTAAACTGTCAGCACTAAATCGCGCTTTCCTATGCTTCTATCCTTTCCATTTAGAAACATCATTCATTAGAGCAAGAAAGAGAACGAAAATGCAATAGCATGCTGGGGAATCGACCAGCGGTCGGCAACACGTTCTCAACCCGTATTGGACGTAGTATAAAATATCTTACTGGGTAAGTTTCTTAAAGTTATTAGGGAGTACTTCAGGGACGCTAAAAGTCCGTAGGTTAAACAACTTAGTTCGTTGAAGCACTCAACTTTTAACTTAGGTCGACTAAAATCTGTAGGAGTTAAGTAATTTTGATGTTAATCTGTTTAAATTACAATACAGCGGTACATCAAATGAGTTCCCTTTTTCCAACTGATGGAAATGAATATCAGTATCTAACGTGGAGCTGTTGCCTGTCCGGTCAGGTGCAGGCTTGTGGACTACGAGCAATGGGTAGCTCATCATCTGGCTGTCCGGTAAGGACCGAGCCTGAGTCGTTTTACGGCGCACAATGTTCTACGCGCGCCTCGAAGAGATGTCAGTAAGCAGCAGGGGCCAAGTAGGGCCGATGCCCGCAGCATAAAAAAGTTGCACAAGTAGAAATTTTCTTTTCTTTAAAACGTTGGGCACTAGGGATAACTCCTGTATCGTGTCGTGGGTACGTCCACAAACATTTGGTGCAGTCGTAGAAGCTGTTTTTAACAACAACGCGTGGCTTCGCCCGTCTTAGCCCATCGACGCTCGGATTAGCGCAACCGGATCATAGGTGCTGGAATAGTTTTGAGACCTTTGAACTTTCGCAAATGTCACTCGTGTTCGTCTGCAGACGTATCACACGTGCGACGATGTGGGAAGCCGCTCGACTCTAAACAATAATGGGAAAATAAAGATGAATATCCTAAAGGTAAATCATGATATGTCGCGACATTTTGACTCTGCACCAACGTGAGTTGAACCTTTATCTCATACACACAATAACTGGTTCGCGTATCCCATTTCCAATGGTCAACGCAACGCAAGGACGTGGTCCTAATCAAAGGTATTTTAAACTTTTATGGCTCTATTTAATAGAGGTGTCTAGTGAAGGTTTCAGATCACGAACGGCTTAATCCTGTATCTGATTCAAAGTGAATAGCTCCATTTATGCCCTCCTGAATGCATCCGGACCCTTCGGAGTCGTGACAATCGCCAATGGAGTTGTGTTACCTGAGCTCCAATTTGGGATTGGTGACGACGTGATGAAAAACCTTAAACGAATTCAAATAAAGGTTTTCTTTATGTACGACTAGTCTTTGTGAGTAGGGTTGTCACTCCTCCAACTCCGCTGTAATGTCTATTTGATAAAATACTAACAGCACATCCAGATGACGGATGACGGCGGCGGTGACGGTGCGTCCATGAATTTAAAATAATATAAATATCGTTGGAAATAATGTTTATTTTTTTACCAATAGATGGCCTTGATAGGTGTGCACCGATTTCTAAACCTCGATGTTAAGCTTTTCCACGCTGTGACTGGTTAGTGATGATTGTTACTTAAAATGAGAACTGAAAATACAGTTTTTGAATATGTGAAGTGGTTTTATTGCCTTGTGTCGCCCTTGCTAAGGTCGCGAGCACTGCACAATGTAATAAAACTTTTCTCAATGAAAAGGTGGCTTTTAATAAAATGGAAATCTTTTAGAAGATATTGAAGTACTTATGGATATGACCAACTTTCTTTCGCTATTTGAACAGCAATAATATGGTTAAAAGTAAAAAAAAATATTTTGTCGAGTTGCGGAACAACTGGTTAATTATTTAGACTATTCGGAAATTTTATCTCAAACTTGGAATTACTCCAGTATCATGGGTGCATTCTAAAACACATATCAATAAAAAAACTTTTTGTTCTATGCAGGTATTGAACTCGAGACATGCAACTCAGCGGCCAATTGCTCATCCATTGCGCCAACCGTGCCGTGAAACTATTTAAAATTACCTACAGGACAGGAGCCTACGAAACGAGTCGTATGGAAATGGGATGCAATATTTCTTTTTCGGTTGTAGATAGGTAGATATCTATTCGTAGATATATGTTTATAGCTGTGTGTTCATCGGTACACGCACGGCCGTGTACGGGTGGCTTTACCTCTGGGTAGTTGTGAGAGCGCGGTACTATTTCAGCGGATAGACTGTCTGACACAGAACGAAGCTTAGCAACTAATCTTTGCGCGCAATGTTATTGCTGTATAATGTCCGCGCTAATTAATTCTCGGAATTGCTCGCAGTTGTTTCAGTAGTAATGGAAACTGCCAGAAGAGTGAAGGTGTGGAAAAAGCTTTTTTTTATTTTTTTTATCGTAACAGCCGGGTAGAGATTTTTGATGAATATAATTGGACTAACTACTAAAGCGGCTTTGCTCCCTTAAAAGTAGACATTTTCACATAAACTTTAGATCCTCATTGCATCCCCTTGAGGGCTGAATTTTGGAGAATTATTTATAAGTACTCGCTTACGTTATATAAGGCAACCTTATGCAAAATTTGACACTCCTAGTCTCAGTGGTTTCGGTTGTGCGTTTATTTGTCAGTTTCTCCTTTTAAATATTAAAATCCTTTTATTTATATATTTTTTTTAAATTAAAGGATGATTGCAAAATCGACTCTAAAATTAGTGTTGTTGAATACAGAATAGGTATAAATTAATCTGTGAGGTTTTATGCTCGTAAGCGGACTGATCTCTTCTATTTTTGAATTGCTTTTCGTTTTTTATTTACATTGTGCTAACATAAAAGAAGCGACAAGAAATATGCAACCAGGATTTTTTCTACGGCCTACTGTCTTCGGACGCAAAGCTTCATAGGCGCGAAATCATCATTACACGCTTGGTGTACGTACGCCTGCTCAAAACTACATACAAAACTAAGAAACTCTGTTGAAAAAGTGGCAACGAGATAACAGCATGATGCTGCCGCTAGCGTATAATGACGAATATGCGTTTATGAAGCTACGCGTCCGTGACCAGTAGAGCTAATTCATAATATGATTGAAAAGAGTGTTCATGGAGTTTCTAGCAGGTTCTTCTTCATAGAGATCTACGCTTTGGAATGTGCAATAATTAGCATCACTTTTCTGGCTGATCACCTTTTCGACAATTCAAAAGCGCCTGTAAATGATTTGATTTGATTTATACTTCACATTGTAATAGAAGCTTGTGAAGAGATAAAATTGTATATTTTTTTTGTAAAACGTAATCTGTTGAGGTACAAATCGTATTGCGAAGATTTTTTCACTGGTTGAAAGCTTCAAAATCGAGTGCTTCGGTTATATTTGGACATAAAACTGTTTCTGTGGAATATTGCACGCTGCAAAAAAGCTAGTCGATGTAACGAACTCTGCAATACTTATATAACTAACAGATCCGGCGAACTTTGTGAACTTGGATTTGATTAAGTTCATTTTTTATCAGGATAATAAATATAAATAAAAAAAATCAAACAGAATAAAACTTATCCTGGTTCTAAGCTACCTCCCCACCAATTTTCAGCCAAATCGGTTAAGCCGTTCTTGAGTTATAAATAGTGTAACTAACACGACTTTCTTTTATATTAGATTTGATATTCCTTTCTTAATCTAGGAAGCCAAAAAGAGTGAGCAAGTTGGAAAGTAATCTCAATCTATTCCAAATTACGTAATGTACCGACAAATATTTATTCCAGATGGTAGAACTCGATATGCTATATTGGTTTGTATAAATCAAGTTTGTCGTGCAACCATTTCGTATATTACTTTGATATTTTTATGTTGCAGGTTGAAATATAACAGACGTTTTTACTTAATAAATATTTGATGGTGTTTCCTAATGTGTTTTTAAGTAATAGCAAGCTAAAACTTTGTTAAGGACAGGCAGTAGGGGGTGCAGTTTTGTATTTTGTGCCCCAAAATATGTTTGAAGATGGAAGTGTCCTTTAGAGACTACTCTTTCCTATGGGATACTTCAGGATTAAAATATTTGATTCTGAATAAAGAAAAAAGTTTGATCAACAACACACAAAGAAAAAAAGAGTCTTCTTTATGCTTATCAGCTTAATAAACATTGCTAATAAAATTGTTTTTGTTTTTCGTTGGAGAAATCATTAAATGGCTCCATCCACTTTAGATGGAGGGCAGGGGCGTATCAATGATACGGGGCCCACGCGCTACAGTGGCCCCAACGTAGGCAAAAAGTCGCAACATGTTATCCACAACCGTTTCGTAGGGTAAACCAAGCATTTGTAAAAAAGCACCGTTTTTTTATATGAGGGCTCTGTGGGACTTTTGGTAAGGGGTGGGACTAGCTACGCGACTGATGGAGGGTCAGAATTCTTCCAACTAAAACCCACTTGTGTTCCTTCAGTTGACCTTTGCGGACCAGGGTCGCATTAACGCTTTGGATCTATCTCACGGCTGAGGGGCCTTTGTCTGCTATTTTCATAATATCGTCATTCCAACACATTCCCATTGTCATTTTTCAAAAAGTTCGTAATCTGTTAATTCTTATTGGCTGCTCATTGGTCGGTCAGTGGTCTCGTAATAGAATTGGGGTACAAGCTATCTTATAACGAATTAAAAGCAATGCCTGCACAATGATTTAATGGTAGGTCACTGATCAAAGAAACTGTCAAAATTTTAGCACATTACCACATGTCAGAAATTCATTTGTCATTATGTACGAGATTACCATTATAAGCCATTTCTTTCAATGGAGTGTCAGTGGTTGATCATTGATCATAATGACGCTATTATTTTAATAGAGTACCAAACTTGTTAAAATCAACAATTATGAAATCAATACAGTGGACCCCCGATAATCCGGCCCCTGTCTAATCCGGCGCCCCCTGTAATCCGACATGACTTAGAATTACATGTATGTTTGACAATCTTTGCTAATACATATAGATCACGCAGGTTTGAACAGGTCACAACTCGTAATTTGTCGGATTACAAGGTACTCTTTCGTAAAAAAATCCGGACTATAGGGGTCTTAGGCAGTGCTCTATAATCCGACAAATTCGATAGTCCGACACTGCCCTGCATAATGTTTGCCGGATTACCGGGGGTCCACTGTAATAGAATATTGTGACACTGTTGTAATAGCAGACTTGAGGCCCAGGAAGCTCGTTTAACATATTCTTTCTGGGAGAAGATAAGATTTAAAAAAATTCAAAGACACAAGAAGACTATAAAAAAAATAATAATAAGACTTTGCACTTATTAACTAAATAAACACTGCCAACAAAATTACTTACAACCAGTAACAGAATTCTAGCCAAAAAGTTTTTAAAATGTAGCAGATCGCGTGCGTGTGTCGTTACAGTTTTAATGAGCTCTACAAGAAATAGCGAAGGTGACATAAAAATTATTGAAACCTATTAAGTATGTGCTGGACATTTTTGTAGGCACTTTCAATTAAGTATGGCATACAATTTATTCTTTCTGATAAAATAAACTCTGCCCATTTTGTATTTTATAAAGTTTTAGTAACGAATTTTAGGTTTTTTTTTCATAATTGTTTATGTATTTTCATTTACTTTTTACCCGACTGCGCCAGAAGGAGGGTTATGTTTTTCGAGAGTATGTATGTATGTTTGTATGTATGTATGTATGTATAATTGTTTGGCACGCTCTGCAGCCTGAACGGCTCGATGGATTTTAGCTTGAGAGGTGTCGTTAGATTCGTATTTACTGTGAGAGTGACACTGGGTATATCAAAATAAAAAAAAAACACAATGGCGAATTTTTGGCGCCAAATTCAAATATTTGGCACGCTCTGTGGCCTGAACGGCTCGATGGATTTTAGTTTGCGAGGTTTCGTTAGATTTGTAATTACTGTGAAAGTGATACCTAAAACAAGAAAGTCGTTGTAGCAGTCGGGACCCATTCTAGAAAGTCAGCCGTCTAGTCAGTAGATCTATGATGTAATGGGTCCCGACTGCTACAACGACTTTCTTGTTTTAGGGCTTTTTCATGAATACTCAGAAAAGCAGTCGGGTTTTTTAGTTTTTTAAATTACCATTTTTGTTACATCAACTGTAATAGTAAAAAGTGATTTTGCTTATACATATTTTTACTCCGGTCCCAAAGATATGCGCCGCCGAGTTTCGGGACCATCGCATAGACTATCGTATAGACTACACAATTCAAGCTCGCCAATAGTTACAATTTACAGAGCTATATTAAGTTACGATTATTTTTAGGCAACGTTTGTGACAATAGTTCAATATTATTTATTAAAACGAATAAAGAATTCCTGACTTTTGACTTTTGTTATGTCAACGAAATATAAAAACAAAATGACTGTTTAATTTGAATCGGTCCATTATGTAACATAGATTTAGTTCCTTGTAAGATATGTATGAATGTAGATAGTGCCGAATTAGGCCTTCTACAGGCCCCTGTACCACGAATTAAAATTCCATAGGCTTATTTTGTGATGTGTCTTTTATTGACTATCGAAATCAGTAATTGGTATAATTTCAGATTATCCTTTTTGACACAGCCTAAAAAAACTATGTTATTGTTTTTTTTTATTTACTGCTGATTTTAATCTACTTCTGTTTGAGTAATCTTGGTGACTGTCACTGACACTTTCTTTTTTTTTTTAAATTATATAAAGGCTCGTGTTTAACCACTATCTCACCTGATGGTTAGCGATGTGGCCGACGATAGGTTGGTACTTAACAAAACAATAATAACGAATGTAGAATAGAATAGTCATGATAATTATAATCTTCACTTGTTTTTATACGTTTAAGCGGGGCCTTCCCCAATGCGTGGGGCCCATAACATTTGCTACTCTTGCTATGGTTGGCTGATCCGGCACTGGTAATAGGCAGTAAGCACGTAGACCTCTTTTAGTCGTTAACAATTCATATTGGTTGTACAGCACTTCACCAGAACGACCCTTATAAGGTTAATGACCAACCGAAAAGGGAAGATGAAATAAAAAATTACGGTTACGAGAGCTATCATTAAAATCCCTTACCCAGGAATTCGCTAACTCCGGAATATTTTAGTAGCTACTTATTTTATGTTCGACTTGAAACACCCAAAGTTGCCCAGTTCTTAAACGAAAATAAATTTGAGGCTAAAAGGACTGGTAGTTTAATAAATAACGCTTTAATATCCACGATATTGATCATAACGCAACCGCGGTACATGAATCCACGTAGTTACATAAACAAAATGGTACACCACACACAACAGCGATAAGTATCGTGTATGCGAAATGAATTCTAATGATACCTATTTGTGGCGTTGTAAAGGTACAATTTCGAGCTCGAGAAAATTGTTCGTTCGTCAGATAACAGTCGTGGCGTGACACCTTCGGACGTCTCGGGTGACAAATTTACATTCTTGTCGCGAAGTGTCCCGAAAATGTTGTAGTAGTGAGATGTCGATGCTCGTAGAGAGGGGCTGACTCCGCCTCGCCTCGCGCCTCGACGCCTGCCCGGCGCCCCGGAGCGCAGGTGTCGCGGCCCTCCCCGGGCTCGGACCGACGACAAACATGAAATATAGAACTTCCAGGACACCTCGTGCATGATATATGACGCTAGTGACGGCTACGCTCAAACAATTCCTAAACATGCTTTACTATTCTTTTAACATTTCATATTTTTTTCATGCTTTAATTTTACCAGATTTTATTAGAATATGCTTGTGTAAATAAACACTCTGCATGATTAATGCATTTAAATAGTTTGGCAAACAATTTGAAACAAACTATTTTTTTAACTAAGTAAGAAATCGATTTTATTATTTTAGATCACGGTAATTGAAACGACAAATAAAATATTATTGTAACAATATATTTTATATACAAAGTAGCTTTATAATACAACGTAAATAACTACGAAGAATGTCGTCCAGAGCGCGGGATGCGAGCGGAGCCCGGCGCTGCGCTTGAGCGCCTCGAGCTCGCTGACGTCGGGGCTCTCGTCCGAGTCGCCCACCTCGTTGTACTGCATCTCCTCGAACTTGCCGGACAACGCTGAAACGAAACACTCGCTTAGAAACACTCCAAAATCCCTCGAGGCCAAATCTCATTTTCTAAAATATCAAGTTACTCGACATGACCATTAACTTTCGCCTCTAAACGCTTTTCTAAGTATTTCTCATCGTAACAATAAAAACAGAACTTTGTACTTTGATACTTACAATACAATTTTATTGTCCCGTCCGTGTCTCCGAGGGAATTCTTTGATATGCAACTGTATGTGCCAAAAGTGTTTCTACCAACTTTCTTAATCTTCAGCCTCATATCCACTTCGTAGCCTCTCTCTATGGCGTTGATCTCGAACCTCTTGTCCGCTACAAAGTGCAAATGAGGATAGTTTAATAATCGTTATTAATAGTTCCACGTCAAGTTCGGATTATGTATGATACTCACACTGTGATATGATTTGATCATTTATCGTCCAATAATTAATAGATCTAGGAAAAGCTTCTGAATGGCAGTCCAAATGTACAGTATCGCCTTCTTTTGCTCCTACTAATTGGTTTTGTATAGTCATTATCGGCGGAACTGTAACACAAAAGGTATAATTTCTTAAACTCATCAAATGGAGACTCTTGAGTCTTGCCGTACCCGAGCAGAACGAGTTAGTTAATGTAAGGGGCTCGCGTAAGTCGGTTGACGTAATTTAGTTCAAATTAGCTCAGTTGCGGTTTAGAATTCAGCTCTAATGCTGGCGACACACGTTTCCGCTCTTTGCGAGGAAACCGCAAGTGTGTAAATAGCTTAAAGATTTATCCACATTTAGCATTGAATCCCTCTAAATTCGGCTGTACGCTGTGAATTGATGTAGATTTTGGTTACGGTCGCAATATCAAGTTTACCAATCTCAAAGGCATTTTATAAAGCGATTGAAGTTAGTTTAAAGTGCGGCAGACAAAAGCTGCCGCTGGCGATATGGACCAAAAGCGGTCTCAACTATTTACGTCAATGAATTTTCTATTAACGGGAGATTTTATAAGTCGCTGCTAACCTAATTTAGACGTTTAGTGAACATGCTGCGTTATACATAAGTAAATCTTTTAATAATCAAATGAAAATAATAAACTTTATAATGAAAAAGACGTAAAGAGCTTAGTTAGCATTAGCGTTAAGTGTATACAAAACTTTCGAAATCGAAACTTATGGATTAAGATCTTATAGAGCCGATACAAGCGCTGTAATATTGTCATAAATACGTAAACAAGTGTAATTTTTAGAATAAGATTTAAGACAAATAAGAGGAACTTACAATGCACGACGAGCATGACCCGTTTACTGACTGAAGGTGGCACTCCGTTACTAGCTATACATAAGTATGCACCCATGTGTAATCTTGATACTTTGGCCAGCTGTAGCACTGCGCCATTCACTGACGAATCTAAATAAATTAGAAAGATTAATCAACTAGAAAGAACAATTAATTCAAACAAAACAACGGACATAAGTAATGGTTTGGATTATTTAGAAAATTACTAAGTTAAAGGAACGGAGTGAAGTCATTTGTTTTTCTTAGGTTCACTTTATACTACATATTTTTGCATTTACAAATTGTTTACCAGATTAAAGTACTACAAAATTTAATACACCCAAAAATAATAGTATCGAATGTATCGATATCGACCCCTTCCCTCACAGTTTGTTCTGACATATAAGCTATGTAAAAGTTTTTCCAAGGTACCATTATTTATCCATAGTTTGCAAGGTTGCAACTCAAAGTGTTTACTGGTAAAAGTCTAACCCCAGGGAGGTGAGTACTGATCAGAAACATTTCCGGTGGAAATTTTCAAAGCCCGCAAAAGGCGCGGGACGACTGGCTTTATTTACATTATGATAAATAAGCTTTGTTTACCAGGACTATCAGATAATATTTATGTCAACAAAGAAATTTCAATAAAAGTAACTGCGATTTTTGTACAAAAGATTTTGCAGCAAATTAAAAGTGAATTTATTCGACTGCAAAAAAAGTCAAAAGTTATTCAAACGTTTTTCGCTGCGTATGTGAATATTGTGTATTTATCATATTTTACATTCGTCCGTCATGATCATCTTTTTTGATGTTACGCGGCCGATTTAAATCTCTTCTTCTCAGCATATGCTGAGATAGGAGCCTTTTTGACCTCACACAAGTCTTCTTAATCTTTAAATATCGTTTTCTTTTTTTTTTTGTGCGAATTTCAAATAAATGTTTTTTCTTTCTTTTCTTTTCTTTCGAATTTTTTGACAAAATGTATTGAAATGAAACAGTGTTGTTTCATGGTCCGCGATTCGTTTCCGTTGTTCATTTTCTTGTCAATTTTTGTATACGTAAATAAATCTAAAAATAAAATCTTTATAAATAAAAACTTATCAATGCCCGGGCTAAACCCTCGAAACTAGAAAGCTGTAGTTTTGAACAAAGGTACCTTTTATGATGAATACAAGGAATGAATAACTAATAACATTTTAAAATTCAATCCCTAAGGGGGTGAAAAGGGGCGGTATGGCGGGATAAGTTGAGGGTAAAATCTATGAGCACAATATAATTTTTACCCGACTGCGCCAGAAGGAGGGTTATGTTTTTCGAGAGTATGTATGTATGTATGTAAGTATGTATGTATGTATAATTGTTTGGCACGCTCTGTAGCCTGAACGGCTCGATGGATTTTAGCTTGAGAGGTGTCGTTAGATTCGTATTTACTGTGAGAGTGACACTGGGTATATCAAAATAAAAAAAAAACAAAATGGCGGATTTTTAGCGCCAAATTCAAATTTTTGGCACGATCTGCGACCTGAATGGCTCGATGGATTTTAGTTTGAGAGGTGTCTTTAGATTCGTAATTACTTTGAAAGTGATATCGTAATAAAATAAAACTAAAAAAATAAAAAATAAAAAAAACGGTAATTTAAAAAACTAAAAAACCCGACTGCTTTTCTGAGCATTCATGAAAAAGCCCTAAAACAAGAAAATCTGGCAGTCGGGACCCATTCTAGAAAGTCAGCCGTCTAGTCAATAGATTGGAGTAATCTGCAATGTAATATAGGTATGTGCTCTCAATTCTAGAATGGGTCCCGACTGCCAGATTTTCTTGTTTTAGGGCTTTTTCATGAATGCTCAGAAAAGCAGTCGGGTTTTTTAGTTTTTTAAATTACCGTTTTTTTTACGTTTAGAGTAGTGGTGGCCGAGTGGTAACGGCCCCGACTTACGAGTTGTAGATTGCGGGTTCGAACCCAGATAGACGCATTACTTTGTGTAATTTATTTCATCACCACTGCTCTCAAAACGGTGAAGGAAAACATCGTGAGGAAACCGGCATGTCCTAAGACCAAAAATTCGAAAACATGTGACATTCACTAACCCACACTGGGCCCGCGTCGTGGATTAAGGCCCATTCCCTCTCTTTGAGGGGAGGCCTGAGTCCCAGCAGTGGGAACATTAAAAGGCTGATGATGATGATGATGACAATATACTTTCTAGGTTAGTTAGTGAAGTTGGTGGTAAAAACCTAGTCAATGTCCTCACTTTCCAAGAATCTGATTTGTAAGTCTTCATTTGCTGCAAACTTTACCTTAAAGCATACAACTCATAGTGAGATTTCATTTTTCAGTTCGAGTAAACTTTTTATTCGCTTGGCTTACGAGTAGATAAACTATCTACTTAAATTCGGCTATCAGAAGGTCAATTATCGTACTTAAAAAACTTTCAATGCAAGTCGTAATTTTATGTTGTCGACAATTAATGTTAAGACCTTGTTAAAATGTATTTAATGTCTCTACATTAAAATACATTTTACATCCATCTTCTTTCAACGATTTTTTTTATTTTGTGTTTACTTATTTTACATTTAAATATATTGAAATTAATAAAATAACGTTAAAAATAACGTCAAACAGATACAACTTAATAACTGTTTGAATCGATTTTTTATTTCTTTGTCTGACTCTTGCGAGTTTTTGTTGTCAGTCTGTGTCTGCGAAGAAATTCTTTTTGTTAATCGCTGTTAATACTTGCTAAATATTTTCCAGAATTGTGGTTTCTCTTCTACGAGAGTCAACTAATTTTTTTTGACAGGTAATGAAATGCAAATATTACAAAAAAATAAAGGAATTTCTGCTCTGTGTTAGGAAGACGACTATATCTACCTATCTCTGTAGGAAAAAAGAGCAGTCGTACCCAATAGAAAATGGAACTTTTGGTTGGTTGAATAAAACTAATTCTTTTCGCGATTCCCTACCGACATGGCGACAAGTTATACTGAGTAACCTTCTCTAGAAAATAAGTAAAAGCAAATGAAATATCTTACTATGAGTATCACTGAAGTTAGTGGTGGGCAACAAGTCTCCAGCCTCCTTCCTCCACACGACTGTGGGCGTGGGCACCCCGTGGGCAGCACACCGCAGCGTCACGTTGGCCCCCTCTCTGGCCACCTGGTCCGAACTCGTCGGGTAGTCCAAAATGTCCGGTGGAACTGCGCAAATCCGTAGCGGTTTTTCATATCTAAGCGAATATTTTATCAAATAGAATCTAGTATTACGAATGCTTTGGTAACTTTAGTAAAACTTTGTTTTTGTTCTCCTTCTTAGATCTTCAGAATCTAAAAGGAGGATTCAAAAGACTAGATTCGAATTAAATCCAAAGTACAATAAAAAACACTGCACTGAAATATTATTGTTATTTTAAAATAATTTACAGGGAAAAGGTCTAAAAACACAAGTTAAAAAACTTCATAATAACGTCAACATCAACATATCATAACATAATTGGTAAGTATACGTTGTGTAAACTTTATTTAATATTAACCTTAACCGATATGAATTAATTATGAACATTAAAAGTGGTCGTACGACTTGGTACACAAATTGGTTATACTACACGCTTGCCTGACTATGTAAACTAACAAATTAACATTTAATAAAATTACCTTCGTCGTAGGTCTAGTTAGCTCTACAACACACACAAAATCAAATCAATCATAGGCAATAATATTTTTGACTTCCCACGGTTTTTGCATTCAGCCAGTATGTCAAGTTTAGAAAATATTTAGGAAGTTTTCGATATGACATACAGTCACTTTGTGTTCCATTAAAATAGGGTATCGCATATTCTTATGTTTTTGCAGCATTTGGCAGTAAATGTATCAAGTTAGCATTTTCGGAAGCTTTGCTGAGGTAGTCATTACTACGATAATATTCTCAGCTCCATTTTTACCAAGATCGCGTCTGTTTCAATGATTCCGCACGTAGTCCAGTTGTATCTATAGACACTTGACATACAAAACTACAGTTTCAAATCACAATATCCATAGAGAATCAATTTGCGAATAATTACAACGGAAACTGAACTTTAAAATATCCCGGCAGGATTTCCGAATATATTTTTGAATTTACCTACTATCAATATTGTATGAGAACGAATTGATAACCAGGTTGCCTCTGGATTTGAATATACTCGTATTGTAGTGAAGTTACAGCTCTCATTCTTTCTTCATATTGTTTTCGCCTCGCAAAAAGTTTTTTTTTAAATATTATATCTCTATACAATAGATTACATGGAAAAATAAGTTACATACTACAAATTAAATTATATAATTATAGAGGTGAATTTTAAAGATTATTTTGAACATTTTCCAAATATGAAATCTTGTAGAGTTATTGCAGTTCTACTTGTTGTATGTAAATAAAACATGCATAAAGCATTCCTTTTTATTCAGTTACAGTTATTAATATAGTCATGTTGAATGTTAATTTATTATTTTGTTTCAAAGCGTTTCTTAGCCTGTAACATAGATGCACAGTAGTTCGGGAAAATAAACAACTGTTTTCTTTTTCATATTTAAAAATACTTTTTCGTAAATGTGCTTTACTTTGTAACTTGTTTTATAAATAAACTATTATTATTTATGTTTTATCAGTGGTAAGTACATACACAGTACATACACAGTACATACACAGTCTAAAGATTGACAAATATTGTTAATTTTATTGACTGTAAAATCACAGACCCACAAATTATTTCAAGTGCAGTATAGAATCAAGAGTCGATTTGACTAGTAATGGATTATTGCCTTTTTCTAAAATTATTTTTTGTTAATTTAGCTAAACGTCATCACGTCTTGCACTTATGACCTGACCTGACTGTAGATAAGTTAGTGCCGTTATTTGCTATGTCAATTAGCAACTATTGTGTGCATAAAAAAAACGACTTACCTACTACATCTAAATAGGCGGTCTGGCTCTTCATGGGGTCAGTGTTGAGCTGGCACATGTACCAGCCGCGGTCCGACTGCCTCACGTCGTGTATGTGGAGGAACCACACCCGCCGGTCGCTGTGGTTCACGGCGATGCGGTGGTTCTTGGTGATCACGTGTGTGGCTATCGTCAGGATCGTCTGCGTGTCCACGCGTAGCCACGCCACCTATCAAAGAACGGAATTTTGAATCATAAGTTTTTTTTTTGTAATTCATACTGTTATACATCCCAAAAAGTCTCGAGTCAACAATTTAACGGATATTCAGAATCACGTAGTCTAACCTAACTGGACCTAACCGGAAAACTTGAGGCTAGAGATGCCAAGCCACTCTACCAATTTTTATGACAAGTCGTTTGCAGCTAAAGCATTGCGGCTGTGGAATGCTTTGCCCGTGTCATTAGGGCAACCATTTTAAAAAATATGGTTAAGGTTCATCAAAATATGGTTACGTTCAAGAGGAAAGGTGATCTTTCCTCTTGAACGTCATTACGCACATTATTTCTCTGCTTTCATATATATATATATTACATTGTTTGTATTATATGTATATTATGTATTGTATGCATGTAAATAGTACACCATGCATGCGTTTCTCTTTCTTTCTCTGTCAAATCCATCCAAAGGTTGTCTAAAAAATCAATAAGACTGCCCATTGTGACACCCTATTAATTTTAAGTTCCTGTTGTACTTTTATTTTAGGTGTATAATAAAGAATATAACTATAGTTATCTATCTTCTGACAGGCCTATTGGTCTGGTGTTTAGTGGCTCTGGCTGCTATGCCGGAGGTCGTGGGTTCGATTCCCACCCAGGACAAATGTTTGTGTGATGAACATGATCATTTGTTCTGTATCTAGGTGATTACGTCATATTACAGATAAATTATTATCTGTATTACGGATGTATTTTGAAATATATAAGTATGTTTATCAGTTGTTTAGTACTAATAACACATGCTCTGCTTAGTTTGGGACTAGACGTTTTTGTGTGATAGTTGTGGAATATTATTTTGGGAAAACGTGTTGTTTTCCTTAGCTCTAGGCTAGTTTTTAAGCTACATTAACGGGCCAAGTTAATGTAGCGTGTTGTGCGTAAATATTATTATTATATCTATCGATCCAACTGGGTTACCTATCATAAGTTCGAAAAATGTTTAACCGAATTGCATTATCGTTTCGTTTTTTTTAGTTGACCTATTTCCAATTTGATTTTTTTCGTTACTCCGTTTCATTTGGTCGAAGTATTATGTTTCCGATTATCTTTCATTATACCACCATGAAAGCAGGCATGTAACATGGAGCAAGCATGGTTTCTGTCAAGGTTCCGGCGCTGCAGAGTTTGGGTGGTCCCACGGGATCGTCACAGATAGTTTCAACGCTCATCACCGCGGCTTCGACTTGCAAGCCGGCGTTGCCGGCCAGCCTCAGCCACGGCGGCGGGCCTTCAAATCATCTGGTTCTCAGCTTGCGAGTTGCCCTACCCCTCCGCACCTACGCGCGCTTGAATTACTCTCTAGGGGCCTACCCCTAGAGTGTCTTCACGTTTTTGTCTGGCTTAGCAGACAATACTGTGTGAAGTAGGATTTGCAGCGATCCGTTTCTGTCACTAAATTTTGTAGCACCACTTATTGACTTTGTAACAAAATTTTAATTTAATATTGAAAATGCTACCAAGTATAGTACGCGGATCGATGATCTAAAAATATGTCATATAATGCATAAGTAAAGCAAACAAAAGACGTTGGTTATTAATAGTGTTAGCGGCCAAATGAAATTCGAACAAATAAAATTAGGAAAAGTGATCCAACTGGTCTCGGAAATCAATCATCTAGTAGTAGTCACTATGTGTAAAATATATTTACCTGTATCTTAAACAACCACTTAACTATTTAAAAAGTGGAGCACAATATTTAGGGCACGGAATGAGCAAGCTTATTCTGATAAATCAAAGCTTATTCATTTTGGAAGTAAAGGCAATATAATAAGGTTTTATGTCAATTATAAATATGATACTTTTAAAGATCCCGTTAGAGTTAATTTAATTTACATATTTCTGACCTTAATAACTTATTAAATATGGGTCACGTAATATTCGTTTATTTAAAAGCAGAAGAGTTTTTGCTATAAAATTACAATTTTCAAATTATTTTTACTTACCTTTTACGGCCTAAGATTTTTACACGGATATTTTTTTTTTTACGAACTTTATTAAATTCACAGCCGTCTAACAACAGTCAAGTCCTGTTGGATCGGGTTTCCTTTGAAAAAATCTTAAAAGCGGACTTTCTTTTTATCAAAATTTTAAATATTATTTGAATGTCTTTTGCATTGGTTTAGATCTTTTTAATCAAAGGGAAGTTTTTCAAGCAACAGTGCGTGACATCGCAGGAGTGGGATTGATTTAGCACAACGGTTTTCTCGGTTTTACTTTTATTTTGCTTTAATTTTATTAAATAATAAAGTGCGCAACCATTGCCACTTTGTTTCTTTTTGTATGGTCCAACTAGAATGGAGAGGTCCATTTTAAAATCATATATGTACCTATACTATGTTGGGTTTTATTCTTCATGAAGAAAGGAATACTAAATAAAAAAAGGAATAGATGATTATGTTGGGAATAATTTAAAAGAAAAGGAAGGTAGGGAAGAATGAAAGGAAACATGGAGAGTGCGCGAGGAATTGTGATTTATAATTTTTAAGTTTGGAGACATGCATTTAGAGTAATGTTTACCGTTTTATAAGTATTGCGTATATGAGATAAAAATATTCATTGTCTTTTATTTCATAGAAAGAGAAGAGTGTTATGGGAAGCAGGTAAAATTGCGAGATGGTGTCTGCGTTAGTTAGTTTCAACTCTACGTCGCACAAGCTTATGTTTTGTTAACTAACTGTTGTCGCGTATCTTGATTTTGTATTGTACTGTGCCTTTATAAGTGCTGACTATACCCGGATATCCTAATCCTAAATATGCTGAAATAATATACGGTTGCGTTGCGAACTTTTTGACGGTAACGCTGCTGAGGCGCGGAGAGAATATCAACTCTACTTTTCCAACCGCCGGCTCCTACACATTAATGTCTTCGGATCGACTTATCAGTTAGTATTTAAAACTGGCAGCCTCCAAAGAAGCAGGCAAATTGATACTGTTCGTTTCCGGAGATACACGGCTGAAGACGAGGAATTGTTTCTTGTAAGCTTGGTATGTCACAGTGCAAAAGACGGACCAGACGGTCTTGTCAGGCCGACCTCCATACCGCTAGCAACCCGTGCAGTCATTAGAAGAGGGAGATCCGCCGAAACGGCGCGCCTTATTCATCAGTTTGGATAGTTTTCAGCCAGCAATAGGCTATTTGACTGATTTTTGTTTTTTTTTTAAATTTATTTAATTAAGGTTCACCAACAGTTGTTACAGATGTTATATGGATAGGAACTTATAAATAATCGTGTCTTAAATCTAACTGTACAGCCAATTACAGGCAAACACCACATGCAAAATGCTCCTGGTAATTAACATTAATTTAATTAAAATGTTATATTGATTTTTAATAATTATTTTAACTTGACTTGTACCTACTTGTACCGAATCGATTTCATATTATTAATTATTGTACGAAGAGTTCAAAAATATGTTTTATTTCAATTCTTGTAAATATTAACAAATAAAATAGCATAGAAAATGATATAATTCAAATAAGTCGCCAAAACGCCATTTTTGACAATACGCATCAAGTTGTATCATAAGCTTATGCACTCAAAGGAATGATGAACGTATTTATTGTACAGACTTGTGACGTTTAAATAGCGACAGTTTTCAAAAACATGGCGCTAAGTAAAATAAAATAAAGTTTATTTTGTAATTTTTTATAATTTTTTGATATATTGGTACAAATCGATTTTAAAAGTCATAATCTATACGGATGGCAATAAATATAAACTTATTTTTCATACTGTCAAATAGAATTGGGTTAGATATGCGTAATGTTGATAAATTATTTGTGCTCTTTTTTTTTCTTGTGCATCCGTGAGCGGTGCTGTTAATGATTTCTTAGGAAATCTTCATAAAGTTCCCTATTTAATGTTCGGAGTAAGTAATGTGTTGTCGATAGTAGGTATCTACCCATCCAAACAATAAGCGAAAACAGTACAGTTTAAAGTTCTTAGGGTTTCCTTCTGCTTTCGGTGTCCAATAGGGTTTGGGTCCCGGGAGGTCTCGTATCTCGAAGTCCTGGGAATTTCCATAATTTCAGTTGCTTCGAGTCCCGCGACTTTCGGGTCGAGACTCGACAAGACAAAATTCTCGAGAAAAATCAGAAACAGATTGTCGGACAAAGCTGTTTATCAGCAAAGTAATCTAATTAATGTGTTAGTTGGTTATTTAAAAGACTAATATAAGTCTGTTTTATTAATTACATTTAGAATATTTTATTTGGAAACAAATCTGTGATTATGACAATTAACTATATTGTAATTATGACCAATGAGTACTTACTAATTGGTATGATTTTTAACTAAGTTCGATTTATAACTATGAGATTTAACTGCTTAAAAGTGAATCTGTGTTGAGTCAAAAGAAACAAACAAAGCAATTTTTAAGACTAAAACTAACGATAAAATTAATAAGATTTTTCTGCTTATTAAATGTTGATTTTTATATTAAAAAAAAAATGCTTTTTGTAATACGTTTCACTAAACATTAACTCAATTACAAATCTTCAAAAAAGGCTTACTAACTCTTAAAAAAAAAAACCACAATTTGCTTAAAAGTCTCGTAGTCTCGGGTATCCCCGAGACTTTGATTATAGACTGTCTCGTGTCCCGGGATCTCTAGTGTCCAGTAATGTAAATTGTAGTCAAAACGTGACCCACCGATCAAAAAATGTTATTAAAAATTCAACCCATCTCAATGGATCTCCATCTTGTAAAGGCTGCACGAAGTGGTAGTGGTATAGATGTTGGCCTGACAAGTGAACTAAGAACCAGATTTCCCATTGTGACATACCAATCTCACGCGATGCGATGTTTGTCGATATGTTGGAGTCGTCAAAAAAAACGATACCTCGTCTTCAGCCGTTTATATCTGGGAACGACCAGTGTCAATTTGCCTACTTGTTTGGACGCTGCCAGTTTTAGTTATCGCTAATAAGTCGATTCAAAGACACTTAACATGTGGTAGTCGGCGGCCGGGAAAGCAGAGTTGATATTCTCTCCGCACCTCAGCAGAGTTACCGTCACAAAGACTGTAACAGTATCTACATTATGTCAGAATATGCAGTCATAGTCAGCACTTATGAAGTCACAGCACAGCACAAGAGCAAGATACGCGGAAACAATTATTTAGTTAACAAAATATTAGCTTATGCGACGTAGTGTTGAAACTATCTAACTCTGACGACCGTCTCGCGATTTTACCTGCTCTATAAAACTCTTCTCTTGCCTGTCACATTACGAAAAAGTATTGAAAGTTATTACCTTTCTGAATAGGTGATAAGACAAGGATATTTTGCTAGTAATTTTTACATCAGGCGTAGTATGTTTTTTCCCTAGAAAACATATTGTGTGGAGTATTTGCAAAAGTAATTTTTGTCGTAGTTTTCAAATCAGCTTTAAATGATTTAATCCGGGATTTTGAATAAAAAACCTAAAAATCTTACGAACTCAAAAACTACTGAATATCGGTAGAACATTTGGTGGCTTAGTTGGTTACATTCTAGTCCTATCATGACGTCCTGCAAGGAATATGTCGAGTTAAGAATATATCTTTTACTCACCCTGTATGAGCCGAGGTCATTGACAACACAAGTGAAGACAGCTTCTCTTCCCAAAGACACCGTCAAGTTGTTTAAGCTATCTTCAAAACGTGGAACTTCTAGAACAACAAAAATATTATTACTTTAGCCTGTTATTGTTTTGTTATCAATTCTCATAATTTATTTTATAAACTAATTCAGCGGTAATTGTAGAAGGCAGTTTTGTGTTTAATTTTCGAAGGCAATTATTATATTGTATAAATTATAATTTATTATGCTTCCACCTGGGACTACGTTGGTTTATAATTCAATTTACTCTCTTTCAGGAATCTTAGAAGAAAAGTGAGTTTAGTGTTTGCATTTCATCTTCCACTAACGCTGTTAGGCTAATTCGAAATTCAACTGATTTAGACAGCCCGTTTAGTTTACTTCAGCTATTTTCATAGTGTCCTAATCGTACCACATGACACTATGGTATTCTAATGTGAGCAAACTCAGATGCTGATATCAAGACAATTTTTGTTTTGCAGACCAGGGCCAAGTTTTTTATACCGTAGAAAAGTATCTTAAGGACCAAAAGAAGAATAATTAAGCTGTTATATTGTCACTGTAATTGTTGTAACTATTTTCGTTATTGGTTTTGTAACAGATTTTTAATATTTTTTTGTATACAGTTTGACTTTAAAATAAATATTTTTAATTTTACTACTGACTCCTGCCATCGACTTCACTCGTGTGAAACTAAAAAATATATACCTAGCCTATGTCCTAGGACATGTCTCCTCAGGATGTTTTCCTTCGCCGTTTTAAGAGCAGCGGTGATGAAATACATTACACTAAGTAATGTACCTGGCTTGGTTTGAACCCGAGACCTACAATTCGTAATTCGGAGCCGTTACCAGTGGGCCACCACTGCTCTCCACAACACTCACTGTCTCATAAGAACATATAGTAGACACTATTTGAAAATTTCTATTTCAACAATACAATCAAAATAATCCCCATACTAAGATACCTATATTTATAGAGCGCAAAGATAATTAATGTTGGGTACGTTGTAACAATCTAACTCATAGGCATATTCCATTTGCCTTGTCTAAGGCCTTACAAGATAGGCTCTCTTCAAGAGTACCAAGACTGTAGGTACACTGTCTGAAGGCAAGAGTGATCTAATAGAACATGAATAGCAAATTAAGAGCTTCAATTGACGGTTAGTTGAGCTTTTCGTTATCAGTATGGCATCTAATTGTTCTGTTAATGAACTGTATCGGTTTCAATTGATTATATAAACTGTTGGCTGTTGTTTTCGACTAATTATAATAGTAATGGGATGAAATGTTTAATTGTTGGTGTATTACGTGACCCAGGACACAATTGAACTGATTAAAAACAATTTGTTTTAAAATCAGACCGTTGCTTTTATTTGTTATTATTACATTTATGTATGTATTGTATTTATTATGAACCTTGATAATTGTGAAATAATTGGTACAAAATTCTTGTTTAATAAAATAAACTATTTTTATTTTTTAGGCCATTCTGTTAAAAGTTAATCTATTGAATCACCATTTTAAATGAACATTTTTATAACTCCCCCGCAGTTTTAGCCGCGTCTATGGTCCGCTTTAGATTGTAGTTTGATGTGTTAAAACCATATCCTTAATCGATAAATAGGCTGTCCAAAACTAAAATATTTTTTCAAGGAGATTAACGCGTTCTAACAAACAAAATCTTAATAATATGCATCTCGTTAAATCAAGGTTCATTAAAAAAAAATTTTTTTTGGTGAACTGAATATAAATATAAATAGAAATAAATTAATCCGAAAGATTTACTGGTATAAATAAGCTCAATAATGTATTGCAAAGCTATAAAGCCTAATAAACAGTACCTATACTATAATTAAGCAAGCATAACATTATAAACAGTAAACAGCCGCTAGTTAACTAATTACTGACTGTAGAAATATTTACAATAGATTTATTTTCAGCCAGTATCGATGTCTGACCTGACTTCGCCCACTTATTTTTAATGAACCGACCTTTTTTTATATACAACCTACGAAAATGTTGGGTGTACCTAATGTAGGTTACTAGTAAAAAACTGTATAACACGGCTCAGTTTAAATGTGGAAGGCAAATTGAGAATTTTGCCCGCATTTTTGGCTTTTAATTTTTGGCTTATAATTCTTATCGTTATTAGCCAATAGCCATTGCTGATAGCCAGAGCGATGGACATAAGTCTCTTCTACTAATCACCATTTAACTGGGTTCTCGGCTTTATTAATCCAGTAGCTAACCTGATAAAATCTTGGCTTGTCATTGGGTGATTGCTGATTTTAATAAGACAAGAATTTTTAATACATACCAACATTGTTTACAACATTCTATTTTGCTACTTTGAAATTCCATCGCATGTCCAAAATGTAGCTATTCTTTGACGACTGTAATCTTGTTAAAATTCCAATTTCAAACAGAAGATTCTCAAGTCTATTATAATTTCTATTGATGTACCTACTCACAAAGTTATCGTAATTATTTCGTCAAAATCTTATATTATCTCTTAACAGAGCATTTCATTAAAGTCAATTTATGTTATTAGATTGAAATAACGATCAATTAGATATTTGCTTTATATTTAAGTCACATAATGAGAAGCATTAAATTCCTAGTCTTATGCTTTGAGCCGTTTGTATCTCCGACAGATAAAGTGATCAATTTGAACAAAGTAGTCGTTGGTATGAAGGCGACATGTTTATAGTCGTCCATATATCACTGAGCTTTATCTCCGCACTAATGTATCAGTATGTATATATAAATGTTATTGTTGCCGGCAGTGTGTTCTCGCACGTACAGTCCTAAGCATTTATTGTGCCTAGAGCAAATTTGCTTGCGGGTCGCAATATCCAAGTGAGCGGGCCCTGGGGTGCTATCTTGTTTTATTTGCGCGCCAGAGCCGATAATGAACGTTTTTTCCCCGTATCTATTCTGAGCATTCAATATACTAAAGGTGTAATAAAGGGTAACATATTAGTAGTCTTCCCCTTTCTCTTGCCACTGAAATTTTATTGTCATATAATATAATCAAATTGTATATATTAGGAACAGCGAATGTTGCTTAAAATAGGCTTTAACATAATAAGCTTAAGGTCCACAATGTTTTTGCTTTGTAAAAGATTAGGCAAATAAAAACAAAAGATATATTTGATCGGTAATAAAACAGGCAAGTTTTATAGCTTTTCCATTTTGTGGCCAGTATCTTATCATAGTTTAAAATCTTTGTTGTGTAGAACAATAGCAGCTAATATGAGAATCGCAACGTCAGTTATTGTAGCCCTGTGAGAAGATTTGGAACCGAATTAGCAGCACTACCCGCTGATAACATCATGATTAACCTAATTGAGCCTTATTAGGCGGCATGCTCCGTGAAAAACCAGAAACTTGCCCCAACAGCCAGTCGACCTACAGAATATAAAGTAGACTATACCGACTCCACGCAAACCGGAATAATGGAACGTTTCCAGTAGGTACATTTGCGTGATGCTAATGGAAATAAATCAAAGAGACATCACCAATATTTTTCTTATTCATTTCATGGTTGACGCGAAAATAATATCTCATTTAAATATTTTAGATTGACAAATTCATCGAAGAATTCTAATTATTGTCCTTTTCCTTTCGTAGATATTTTATAAAATTCCAACCACCTGCTATCAGAAAAGGTATCAAACTCGAGAGACGGAGCCTTTTCAAATACCTTTGTACATTTTAGACAATTCCCAGATAACAAACTCGAAACAAAGTTTAAACTCCGCATATTAATGACCGGATTTGTCTCGATGTATTTCTTCGAAATGAACGAATTGTTAAGACACAAGAAGGTACGTAACCGTTCTCTTCAGAAGCTACAAAAGATGATCTTTATCGTTTTATGGGTTCAAGGAGTGGGGTGAACCCCGGGGGAGAATTTATGTCAGAATATTACCCCTCCTTAGAGACTCTAAAAGAAACTTTTAAATGCTTTATGTCGGTACTTGCACATACGATGTTGCGGACGTTAAATTCTGTAATGTAGTATGTATTTTTATATCGTAAACTGTCATTCACGTTTGCCGATGTCTGCGGGCGACTGTTTTATCGCTCAGGAAGAATACCATTGTGTTCCGCATGACAGAAAGGCAAGCTCTCGCTATTGTTTTTTTATCGGACGGCAATTGGCTCTATTCGCCCGTAGTCTGTACACAATTTGTCGAGCCTTGTTAGAGATTGTGTTTATACATGACAATTGTCATTTTTAAATATACTTTAGATTTGTGTTAACTCTGAAAAAGGATTGTACTTACAGCTTTATATAATTTTCTCCACATAAATGTAGAATTAGAGGTTACGTTCACTTCAACTTTGGGTCTTGTTGCAATATGGCTCTCGAGATTAGGACTGCAGTATATAATATTATATAAGCGCGTTCGATTAGCTTAGTGTCTCAGTGTTACAGTTGGAATTCTCTTGTCCCGCTTGTTGAATTAATACTGATAGCACACTGAGCAAATACTCATTGTGGACTTCAAAGTTTCTGTCGTTCTATTTATTCAATTCCAGAGCTAGTTGCATTGGATAATTGGACATACCAGTCGTATAAATGATAAAATTAGACAGCAAAACCACCTGTTTTTTAATGGAATATTTTTCTAGGATGTTGGCCACATTTATTCAGCACAAATTAATGTAACCGGTACAGTCCGAGAGCACGCACAGAAAATATCTACGACCTACGCGGAATTCGGAATTAGAGTCCGTGACGCAACGGCCAACAGCCAGAACGACCGGGGAAAATAATCATCAAGAGATACATTTGTGTACCGAAAATTGACCATCGATTTGTTAAAATTAAATCAACATGTAAATATATTACAATTGGCAAGTTAGTGTAATGTTATAAGATAAGATTGATTTTTTATCCAGCAAATTAAGAATTAAATGTGTTGTGGGCTTTTTTCATAACCAGCTCTTTACCTTGGCTTATAAAGCAAATGTCACGAACAATCATGCATAAAATCCATTGTAGCAAAGTTCAAAGGAAATAATATTTTATCACGTTTGCCCGGTTTTTACTTTTTAAAACTTCAATCCATGCATTCATATCAGCACGTTCGTCTCTCTGAGGGGATCCGACGCCAGGAGGATACTAGGGATACATAAGTCAGGTAGTATAGGTGTATTTCTTAGATCTTTAAAGTTATATTATACTGCGAACTGTTGTAGTAAAGTAGGATCTTTATAGCACGAAGCTTTTGAGACATCAAACGTGTGAACATGTTTTAGAAATACTACGGATTAGCAGCGAGAGGGCATCACGTACCAGTTTATGTTTTTCAAATTCTATGCTCAAGATATGAAAAATTTGAAGCGGAACAAAATCCGAAGATATGAATCGTGAAATAGTGTTACGTGACTGATATTTTTATGCCAGTATGCTTTTTGCTTTTTTAGAAGCGTGTAGAGGTTATTACGTATACAGGAATCTAAAAAAAAAAATAAGTAGTGAAGAATGAGCATGCGAAGTGATAATATCTATTTACAGGTTTTTGTTGTACACAGAAAATACTAAAACGCAATAAAAAGTAAGCATTGATAATTATATTGTATTCCACTGCACAATGCTTGTTTCTTTATTTTTATAAATGTGTGGGTAACGATCACGTAGGTAGGTTTAGATTTTCCCAATTCCAGACATCTTCTCGTACTTCGTGTGAAAACGTTAATGATAATAAAATATTGAGTGTGTAAGACGCCCTCTACCTTTTTTATCGATGAATATTAATAACATTGTTCAGGTAGGAGCCATAGTCAGTGGACTGACTTTAATTAAATAATTGTAATATACTTATTCATAAACCACTCAAAACCATAACCCATATCTCTGATTCTTTACGTCGCAAAGGTTTCCTACCAACCGGAGGTTGTACTTGGGTGCACTTGCATAGCCTGTACAGGGATATCGTCGATTGATACCACGTTCCAGAGAAAACTAATTACATGAAAATAATAATAACGTTAATTTCGGGCAATGTCAACAATATAGGCTTAAAGTAGTTAAATAGCAAGCACAGAAAAATAAAACTTACCGGATTAGAAATTAAGGGTGCGTTTCCACTGTAGCGGAGCGGAGCAGAGAAGAGGAGTGGAGCAGAGAAGTGGCAAGTGTTTGATAACCAATGAAACGGAACAGGGCGAAGTGGATTTGAGCTTCGTGTTCTCCGCTCGGCATCCGACTCCGTTATGTCCGTATTTGTTTTATTTGAAAGTCCGCTTAGCTCCACTCCGTTTCACTTATTTATAAACAAGTAAAGCAAATTACTTGAGTAAAAGTAACTACTTAAGTAACAATTTGTTTTCTATAGTTAACAAAAATTGATTTTTTTTAATGAAGATTTCCAACCTCAAGTAATAACTTAATAAGAAAATACTTAGCAACAAGTAATTACTTCTTTATAAGTGCGGGTGTTACACTGTTTCCACTAATCGGAATAGAGATTTTGCGTACTGTGATTGGCCAATTCACGGTCCGCTCCTCTCCAATCTGTCCAGCTCTGCATAATTGAAAATGTAACTTAAGCCTCTATACTTAAAAAGCGATTTGTTCCAAGTAGATATTTATTATTTTTAAACGTTCAATATGCACCCACGACAAAAGAGTATCGTGGGTGCGTTCTCAAACATGTGAACTCACATACACAAGATACCTAGGAATACACCACTATTTTTTAATTAGTGCAAATACTTAAAGGGCTTATTAGAAAAGGTCTTATTATTATTTAAGTGAAGTCTCAATAAATAATATTCGTAAACAGCAAAGTTATGAGCGCTTGTTTATATCCCAAAATCACACTCAATTTATTAAAATATTGTACAGGTTATTGTTTATGAATGAAAAAATGTCAATAAAAATGGAAAAATAGTGCGCTTAGTACTTTCTAGTAGTAGTTGTTATGTATGATGATTCAATTATGAATTTACCAATAATGACAAAATTTTCTTGGGCAATTGTGGGATTTCGTTTTTTTTACTTTTGACTACACAAATATGATCAGTAACAGGTACTGATTGAGCCCCATTTTTTTGTGCACTAATTAAAAAATAGGGGTGTATAATATCTGTAAGCTATAATTATTTCTTCAGTACGGGAATTGTAGCCATGACAAGCAGCAGATCAGCCAATCACTTAACTTCATTGTAATTCACCTTCTTATTTCATATCCATCCAAGGAAATAATAATAGTCAGCAGTAGATAGAGATCCCTCTATCTGCTGTCGACTATTACAATTTCCTTTCTGGCCATACTTTTTAGAGTTCCAAACTTAATTCGGTAAAAAACGGTAATATAAAAAACTAAAAAACCCGACTGCTTTTCTGAGTATTCAGTAAAAAGCCCTAAAACAAGAAAGTCGTTGCACCCGATTGCACTTAGCTATATAATATTTTAAATACAAGATAAATTGTAGCAGTCGGGACCCATTCTAGAAAAAGAATCCTTCTGGCGCAGTCGGGTAAAAAGAGAATATTTTAGGAGTTCTAGGTTAAACTCTACAGGAGAGTGATTAAAAGATAAAATATTAAATATTACAAAATAGTTGAATTTCAATACTATTAACATTCGATAATATTTTATAGCTATTTTGGATAATATCAATAATAGTTATGAAAATTAATTATCCTTTTTAATATCCTGTTCAGTTTACTCAATGTATTTGTCTTTCAAGCGTCGACATTATTGTCCGTGTGTTCGTCTGTCAAGGCTTTTTTCTCAAAAGCATTTTAATATTAATATCCAGCTGAAATTAATATCAAATTATCCCTTAGAACAGTGAAAAACTCAAAGTAAGCCATGGTCTATTTGTGGCGCAGACATATACTAATATTTTGTTTGTTTTTGTCCACAACTATCACACAATGCTATCTAGTTCCAAACTAAGTAGAGCTTATATTATTAGTACTAGAAAACTGATAAACATACTTATATATTTCTAAATACATACATATGACAGACAAACACCCAGATACAGAACAAATGATCATGCTCATCACACATTTGTCTTGGATAGGAATCGAATCCACGACCTCCGGCAAAGCAGTCAGGGCCAATGACAACTAGACCAACAGGCTAGTAAAAATCTATACAATACAATACAATACAATACAATAAACTTTATTGTACACCAAAATATGTAGTAAAAAAAAAAAAATGAAAAATGAATCCCTACTTCTCTCTCAGCGACTGGACCGATATCGCTTATTCTTATTTTTTTGTGTTTGTTATTATCATGAGAAGGTTCCTATGAAAGAAAAAAATAGGGTAGAGTAGGGAAAAATACGGTAGAGTAAGGTAGGGCAGAGTAGGGTAAGGTAGGGTAGGGTAAAGTAGAGTAGTCAGTTGACGGGAGGGAAACCGCGGGCAAAAGCTAGATATTAATAATATTGACCATCGCAAGGGAATTAAAACTTGTAGGAGACTTCCCGTTTACATAGGCAAGAAATAATGCCATGTAGCACAAGAAATTGCGCCCGACAGACTTCCAACAGAGAGAGATGGCGGGAGATCGTTAAGAAAGCTGTGTCCGCCTCTATCACCAATGTGGACGCCTCAACGTGACCACGACCGCTCTGCCAAGAGCGAAACGACAGAGAAGAAGAAGAAGCACAAGAAAGGAAAAGTTCGAAAGCCGTAGATTTGTAGTTACATCACAAAATAATTAGTTTTTACTCGACTTCGCTTGAAGGAGGGATGTATTTATGTATCCGGCGTCTTTCATTTTAGCTTGAGAGGTGTTGTTAGATTTGTCGTAGTTATGATATTGACATTCCCTCTATGTGTGGGTATGAAAATAAAGGCTCGAGGAGACGATTTCAAAAGCATTACTCACTGAAATTTAGAACATAAAACAAATTACAGTGTCAAATAACCCGACCGCAAAAACCGACCAAATTCACTAAAAAGTCATGCAATTGGCAAAAAATATTTTAGTTTAATCGCACTTGACCAGTTTTTTACATAATCCATCCATCGTTTACGTTAGTGCACAGTAAAAGGCAAGGGACCATCGAAGTGAATGGTGCCGAAAGATTAAGAAAGCCGACACCGCGCAACAGGAAAGGATGAGGGCAAAGAAGAAGAATTTATTCATCCTTTTCTGGTCTTCCTCTACCCTGCATCTTTGTAGCCTTGGAACATTCATACTCAGAACTTTTCTAAAGACATTTTCCTCATTATTTTGCATTATATCAACCGATATCAAAGGTATTCCATAGAGTGAATATTTATTTTCAAGTTTTTTTTCCACAACTTTCACACAACGTCATTTCTATGAAAACAATTAATAAACATACTTATACATTTTAATACAAACATATTATAAATAAATTATATCCAGGTACAGAATAAGTGATCGTGCTCATCAGACAAACATTTGTCTTGTGTGAATCGAACTTACGATAATCGAACCACTAACCACTAGACTAAAAGGCCAGTCATGTTAAAGCCATGCCGTATCAAATATTATTCCAAACACGTCGCTTTGCTGATATTTGATTACATTCATCGCACAATGAAATTAACATTTTCAGGGTAGTTCTAAAATTATATTACCTAGCTTCTGCAGGCTGATTCGCCTGAGTTAACGTCGAAAACTATCCAATGTCCTAACTTAGATTTCATTTTAAAACGTTCAATGCGTTATGAGGTCGAACAAGCCACATGTGTAACTTCTCGCAACTGTGGCAGTCAAATTCGCTTTCTCTGTGCAGCTATATAAACATATCTATAGGTATAACGTTGCAGCAATCTTTTTTAGAAACAAAGTTTTGTGAGGCCGGAAAGGTCTCATACGCACTGCAAAGAAGTTCGACTTTGCCTCTAAAAGACCTCATACGCACTGGCTGAAAGACTATGAAAAATGGCTCCGCAGCGAACGTGTTACCAGGGAGCAGGTTCACTTCGGATAATTTTCGACTAAGTCGAAAACGGACGAAAGAAAAAAAGAACATATTTCATTCAAATTTGTTCAGCCATGTGAGCGTGAAGGAGTAAAAAACATACACACATAGATACAAACTTTTGCCATTATAATAAATACTCGTATTACTGTGATTAGTTATTCATTGCTCAGATCTATTTTCTAGACTCCTTTTGTTTTATTTTCAAAATATTTACCTTTGTTCTGTTATCGAAGTGCTATTTGTCAAATAAACAAACATGTATTAGTTTTTTTATTATATAGTATATAGCAGTCAGTAATGTGAGAAACCGTCACCTGCAAACCGCAGCGCACACGCTTAGGGAACGCTCACAAAACGTCGCAGCCGAAGCCAACAGTAGCGTGTATCATCGTAATAAAATTTCAACGGAAAAATCCAAAGTGTTAATAGAATATTCAATTTACAATCGGAATACTGAATTTCATTTAAAAGTTATGAAACTTACCATGAAATCATTAGTTTTTCAAAAATAGTTTTCATTCGCTCACCATTTCGCTCGGTTTACATTCATTATGCATAAGTTTAAACTAGTTTTACTTAACATTAGCTACGTAAATATGTATACAAAAATTGCTGCTGTGAAAACAATACCTGCTTGTAATTTACTAATTAGTCATCATTTTTTTTGTTTTTTAATTATGTACAATGCCTAGCCACCTGTTTTCTTTTGTCATCCAAAGTTCAAAGAAAAATAATAATTATGTTAAATTATGTAAATTGGACATTGTGCCGTTATGAGTGAATAGTTCAGTATATTGATAACGCTAATTATGTTTAGCTTAGCTTAAAATTAATTTGCTACTATTATAATTCAAATTGTTTTGAATATCGCATGTGTAAAGTAGGTTATGTCAAAACAATTAATATAAGCAAGTTTGCACTTTTATAAGTCACAAAGTTGTAATAATTATGACCTTGGACCTTGTTCGGTATCTCTGAATTAATTGAATGCTGTAATGAAAACTAATATATCATTAATACTGAGCACCGATTTGCTAAACTGACGGTTTTTTATCGTTTTTATTTCGAAGACTCTATCGGAATTGCACAGTTTAATTCCACCAAGCTCACTTCATCATCGGACCACTAGACTTACGGCGTCCCTCCATCGGTACATGGTAGAAATACAAGTCATGGACACAAAAAGTTTTAGGAACACATTTATTGTGTGTACAGCTAGGGAGACGGACTTACCGCAAGACGCGGCGTTCTAAGGCCTCCCACAAAATAGATTGACGACCTGCTAAGGATCGCGAGAAACCGATAGATACGATTCGGGCAGGGTTGGTCAATGGGGGAGGCTTATATCTAGCAATTGAAGACTTTCGGCTGAGATGACGATAGTGATGACAGCTAAGGAGTGGAATTTCCTGCCGGAGTCTGTGTTTCTTGATAACCACAACCTAGGTGTCCTTAAGTTAAGAGCGAATAGGTTGCTTCTAAGCAGACTTGCTCCATCGACCAAATCATCGCTTACATTAGGTGAGATAGTGATCAAAGGCGAATAAAAAAGATAAATCATTAGTGATAAAATTCTTAATAAGTTATACAACGTTCAAATGACTAAGAAGGTACTTAAAAATTGTCTCCAAAGACAGGTGCGTAATACTTCTAAAAGTTACTTTTAACATAACATTGGAGATGCTTGACATCGCTAAACGGTCCAGGTTAGTGATATAGAAGGAAACTCAATTGTAGCTGCTAACTGTACGTCTGTACCCCATAGATTAGAGATGACAAACCTATGGCATGCATGGCAGTAGTGGCACGTGGCAAAATAATTCGGCCACATCAGTGTAAGATGTTTACCGTCTAGGAAATTTGAAATAGCTGTGAGCACACGAAACTCTCTCTTTATTTAATTAAATAGATAAACAACTGCAAACATTATAATACACGAATTTGGAGTTGCAAATTAACTCAACTAACCGAAAGAATGACTGGCAGCAAATCCTTGTTGGATTAAGCCCGCATATGTATCACAACTTTACATAAAGTTTAAATTTAGAGTTAATAGCATCTAGTAATTTTTTTTGTCCATTAAGTAACAGAAAGTTTTAGCGGTCTCTGGCGGCACGGCATGATTACATAATTTTAACAAGCTTTTATTTATTTTGCAATATTTGTTTGTTAAATCCATTTGGAAGATTTACATTTTGCAAATGGATTTTGAAAGAGTTACCTACCACTAACCGATTGAACTGAAATTTAAGATACTATGTAATGTGGATGTAAATGCACCTATACGGAATGATCTTGATCGGTACTAGGTATATCGCGCGACAAAAGTTTGTGGTGAATAAATGTTTTTCATTGTAAATATATTTTTCACATATTTAGTGGCACGTTCCTCAATAAAGGTTTGCCACCCCTGCTAAACTAAGTCAAAAACTGACTGCTTACCCAGACTCGCAGACATTTAAACTCCTTTACGTCTATTTGTCAGACTTGCTGATAGTGCTTACCAGGAAAACCTTTTATGCAGATATCTTTGTTATAGAGACAAAAGAGGAAATTATTCATTAGACATTTAAATTCAGCGACGCTAGTTCATTTAGTATTGTCTAAAAATATGAGATTCTAGCATGCCATTAAGGTATTCTGATACAATTCTCAAATAGTTAATCAAAATCAAAAGATTTTTTTCGCTTTTTTTACAGTATAAAACGACTGTAAAAAAGCGACAAATGCACAAAACAGTAAAAGCATTCTAATTTTCAGTTACTGCTTTTTAAAACCAACAAACTAATAAAAACAATATCATTTGCTAGTAAACCACGATCGTTTTACAAGACTTTTCCATTTATACAAAAGGAAATAAGTATATCTAAGTTTTATTAGCAAGGCCTCATTAAGCGCCGACATGAATGCAAACAATAAAACGTCTAGCCGCAATATACCATCGTTACATTTTATCTAAAGAGAATGTTCAAACTTACAATTTTCACGTCAATATTTTTCGTGTTTCATGTTACTGATCCTGAATAATAAACGAAAACGGGTCCTTTAAAAGTGCGAACATAAAAAAGAAATTTCCAATAAATCACAATATTGTGTAAAACCTCACTTAATCTTAATTTGGGGCGATGCCTTTGAATGGGCGTTATGCAACGCGACTTATTTGTGCCGTGACTTAGTTGTGAATAGCATCGACAGGCAATATTTTCTCTTTACAACGAGGTTGGTACAAGACAACGCTTTCAGGCAATGACTTGTGCCGTGGGGGGCGATATAAATATTTGCGTATCGCATCGCGCCTGGCGGCTGGCGCGCTGCCGTGCGGGCAGCCCGCCCGCGCCTGCCCGGGCGCTCCTAACGTGGCTCGTCACGCGACCACCGCTGCCTCAATGTAAGAAGTTTATTCCACTTTAAATATCCTACGTGAATCGATATGTTCTACAAATTAAGGTCGGTTATTACGCCATACTACTGTTCTGTCTGGAACTCATGCTAAAAGAAAATGTGAAAACTTATCCGTCCGACCCAAGGGACGAGTTTCCAAGAATTATCATTGTTCTGGAATACTAGAACCGTACGTGTGAGATTTTTAAATTAAGATATGTTATTTTAACTTTATTTTCAATGTGAAAATAAACTGGTTATTACTGTTGAATTAGCGGTTGTTTTCAAAACAAACGGCCTTAGTACTACCTTGCTTCATTAGTGGCATTCGTAAGAAAATTACGAACGTAATAAATGTACTTACAAGAATTAATTAACTAAATTAAACAACTTAGTCTACGCAGGTAAGTTATTATCACTACATAATCAAATCGAGTTAAAGGGAGTGAAAACTTTGGAGATAAGAAGTGTTGCAAAGAAGATTATTTAAAATATTGAGTAAGTAACAAATTTTCGAACGATCGGCGTGATTCGATAACTTTCGCCGAAGTTAGCTGTAAGTTTGGAAGTTTGCAGCCGTGTTTCTGAACCTTATCGTCCGTGGAAGTAACAAGCCGAGATAAATGAAGTTTAGTTGCTCTTAATTTAATGGCTCGCCGGAAGTTCGGACGACGTGACCGGATGGAGGGAAGCCTCTTTCCTACCAATTATTCGACTAATTAATAAGACATTGTATTGATAGGATTGTTAGCACCCTTCATAACACTCGGAAACTTTATTTACCGAATTCGCTCAAATAATTAGGTTGAAACAAACTAGGAGTGACTTATCACATCAAAACAAACAACGTCATTATTTACTTGAGAAAAATAAGAAGTTGCTCACAATTAAAGTGTGTCGAACAAGTTGCGGGTCGAAGTAACTACGGTAAATGTCTTTCAAGTCTCTCGAACACCGCAACTGAGCAAATGGCGAACGATTTAAACGCTTTCTTAAAGGATTTATCGGAGATGACACAAGAACAAGAGGAGCGAAGGAATCGGGGGAAGCAAAGTCCTACCGGGGCACGGCGGGTTGAAGCGGGAATCAAGATTTATTGAGGGACAAATTGTAACAGAATCAGTGCTACAGTTAAATCCCTAATTAGTTTATCAGTTATAAATTAAACATTATGGCTTTTTTTCGAGAAAATGATTTGAGAATCTTACGGGTTTGTTTTGTTTAGAGACGTTTGAATTGAGGTTATGCTAAATTAGAATGTGAATCTAAGTACTATTGGGACGAGTGGTTTCGTAATGAAATGTCTAGGCGTAAAGCTGATTGGTTCTGTCAGCAATCATTTCTACCAAAGCTCAAGACTTGGGCTCATTTAAGATATAAAATAATTATGTAGAATATGTTTTTAGCAGCGTTACTTCTTTCATTTAAGATGGAAGTCTACGTTTTAGGTCGCAATAGAAAAACTAAACTATTAATAATAACTGTGTTTTGAAAATCTCTGTTAGCTTTTTGGCTAGTTGACGGATTGTTGTTGATATTATGATTTATTTATCACGTTAAAATCTGCATAATCTAATGCAAAATTTAGTATAATTTACGTTGAATTCCAAATCAAAATTGACCGATAATGCCAACACGAATTTAACATTGATGTCGATCCTGACGTGAATACCAATATGAAATCAACGTGACTATTCAGTTTGTGTTTATCAGAGCTAACAATTCTACTAATAGTATAAGTCTGAATGTTTGGAAATCAATCACGCATCGAAGCTAGATACGGGTAAACCATGGCCTAGATTTATAACATAGAATGAGTTTTGACCAGCTTTATGAAGCCTCTAGCTAAAGCTGATGGAAAGACGTTACAATTGATGACGTAAGAAAGGGTCGAACAAATAAAATGTCAAATGACATCTCCTGCTCTGGGTAAAGCAAGTTGGGGTATAAGACTTTTACTGTCTAAAACATGCAGTGGGTTTTAGACCATAAAAGATTTCGTTCAGTAGCTCTTTGCGTTCCAAGGCCGCAGATACCTTCTGCGAAATAGTAATGCGAGCGAAAGAGGAGGCGGAAAGGGTGAGAGAGAGGATATCGTCCTATCTCAACCGCTGCAGGAGACACCCTGGCCGACGGGAGTCACAAAGCGCTTCCCGGCCACCGTCGGTGCGAGCGTGTAGACGGCGAGCAATAAACAGCTTGTCGTCAGATAAAGACAAAGCCCGGGTTGACGGCATGTTGCGTTCCCCACGCGCCTCAAAGAGCTGTCGACAAAATTGATGGTGTCCGCTAGGGCCGAGGCCTGCTCGGACTGCGGGGTGGTTTGAAAGAGTTATTTTTTAACTGTACTGAAATATGTAGGTAGCCAATGTCAAAGAAAATTCAAAATAATAATAAACGCTTTCCACTTTTCTGGAAATGGGTTATATTACCTACATTTGTGTTGTAAAATATTGCTACAACTTTATTTCTAAGATTCAGTTTCAGTTTGCGGTATTAAATTACATGCATTGTCTGAGCATTATAAGAGTGGTGGCCGAGTAGTGACGGCTCCGACTTACGAGTTGCAAGTCGCAGGTTCAAACCCAGACAGGCGCATTACTTGGTCTAATTTATTTCATTACCATTGCTCTCAAAACGGTGAAGGAAAACATCGTGAGGAAACTAGCATGTCCTAGAGCCAAAAAATCGAAGACATGTGACATTCACCAACCCGCACTTGGACCAAGTGGTGGATTATGGCTCATTCCCTCTCCTAGAGAAGAGACCTAAGTCCCAGCAGTAGGAAAATTATAAGGCTGATGCTATGCTATGCTATGCATTGTCCGAGACGTAAGACAGATTGATGAAACCTGAGATTCTATTGTGTAGCTCCCAATTACTGTTGAGGTTGTTATTTTAAAAGTTAAGGCGGATGGATATCTAGAGAGAAATTCAAAGGAACAGATGTGATAATATTTCGTTCCTATTTGGCTTTCTCTATTCCAGGAAAAATCTAGTTTTGCTATCCTAGGCACACAGAAAGTCTTGTTAGTGATTCTAATACCTGATTATTGACGACAAACCCAATTTGTTTCTACTGAGGCCAAACTGTGTTCAGCAAAAACATGAGTGTGGATCATCGAGTAATATTTCCCCAGAAGGGTAGCTTCTGCTCCGCAGCGGGAAATCCTTCGCCGAGCAGAGCTCGGTCTGTCCCTCGTATTCTGGGGGGGGAAATAGCCGCTTCAGATTTCCGTGGGCGTATTAAGGCGACCAGCGAACTTGAGCGAACAAAAGTAATATAATAAAGATGGGTAATTAAATTATCTTTTAGTTTATGAAAGTTTCATAAAAATACACCTAGGGGTTTTTGCCTGATCTCCGCTTTTTTGTCTGAGTTAGATATAACATTGAAATTAAATAACACCAAGTTTTATGAAACAAAGTGTAAATATTCGTATAACAAACGCAAATAGTCAAGTTTAATATATTTTTTTTATAAATCATGATCTCCCCCTTAAACCATGGGTAGCTATTCACCTACCGGTTGTTTGTAGTCCCTGGGATCTATTCCCAGCGCGCATGTGGCGCCGATACACAACGAGCAAATCAGGAGATTAGGCCTAAGACAGGAGAGAATATTATACGGTGTTGGACTCCATTACCAAATCTCAAATAAACTGCGTGTTTACTAAAGGTAGATTTATAATATCACATCTCTGCCACTCCCTCTGGAAAGTAGCGTTGACGGAAATGTTATTTAAAGGTCGTAATATTAGCTAGCCCCTGACCGCATTTGTATAAAAAATACATTTTTACAAGCTTGAACAAAACTGTGTTACCGCTCAGGGAATTCTACCACTTAATCGTCATTTTAATAATTCACGAACACATGTCTATCAATTACCCCTGGAGGAAACTTTAGGCGTAAATTCAAACATATCGTGAGTTTATGATAAAAAGGTAGAAACTAGGAAAATTAACTGAATAATAGATGTGTGCGGACCCATGATTATGTTCACACGACAGTCGGTGTGCCCCGGGGGCATTTAACCTTTATCCCGAGTCCGGTACTGCGTACTCGCCGTGGGTTGTTGTGCGGTGCCGCGGCGCTTCATGCCACTAAGCCGGCTTTCAGCCCCAGCCTTGCTGTTGCAGCATCTCAGTGGGCTGTCCCTTTAGCTAATGTATTGTTATTCAACTGAAGTTTAAGCTATTTATGCACGATACTTAGTTTGTTGTTATTGTGGAGCAAAACAACTAGATCGAGAATGTCCTCCTTTTTTTTGAAGTACATTAAAAATATAACAGAAAATATTAGCTTTTCATTGCAGTGGCCTATTCCGCAGTAACAGTGTAGTTTTTTAGGATAAAAGTCTTTACCACTGTACTAAAGTCAATCTTACCACTGAAATAATTTTGATTTCGTATGGTGTCTAACGTAAAGAAGAGCACAATCCCATCATTTCCCATTGGGTGTTGCAAGAGGCGATTAAGGGAGTCACCAGAGAATAGGTATGCAGCAGAATTTTTTGTGCGTTGTAAAATCCACATTATGACCCCGAATCCACCTGCCAAGCGTGGCAATTAAGGCAAACCTCCCATAGGATAAGCACAACAAAAGTGGCTACTATAGTGCCCGGCAGCCTGTCTTTGCAAGGCGCATATGACTGGTCACTGTAGCGACACTTGGGGTAGGCCTGTGTCCAACAGTGAACGTCTTTTGACTAAAATCATGATGTTGAATCAGAAAACATCTTCCAGATATTACCTTTTACAAACGTAGAAATTGGTTTTACTCAAACAAGGAAAATACCTCTTCATAATATTATTAGTCAAAATAAAATGTTTTCCTTCTCTGAAAATTATGTCTACATGATTACTCGAAGATGGTTTATTTATATTTCCTTTTTGCATATGAAAGTAATAAGCAATCAGCCGGGGAACTTTATATACCAATTACATTCATGACTTCATGTATTATGTGAGTAATTAGATCCAATCAACTATACTAATTAAATCGTGGTTTACCAATTACCGATGTTTACTGTATTTAAGATATTTAGAATCTTTGGTTTTAATATTTGCAATCTATAAGTGGAATTTTGAAGGATAGTTTACTAAGAATTACATTTTATTATACACCAGATTCTGCTCATTTTCTAATTAATAAATTGTGTGGGATTTTGTTAGCATGTAAGTACTTAGGTACATCAAGCGTACGCTTAGCTAGCCTAAACCTACATGTAGAACAGAATATCAAACAGGATGTTTTGGACTTTCCCAGATCATGGCAGGCTTTTATTTTTGTTATTTTGCTGCTTTATAAACTATGGTTAAGTTTTGGGCAAGCCATAATTATGGCGGTACGTTCCCTCTTTGAGGAGTGGCTGAAAAGACCTCACAGCGTCCTCAACTTCCGCATGACGCAGATTTTCACCGAACACGGTTACTTTTGGAAGTTCGTGCGGAAGTAACACCCGGGTGTCACCACAGTTCGGACCGCCCGGAGGACACGGTGCAGTATATGGTAAAGGTGTGCCCCACCTGGGCAAAGCACCGCCGTATCCTCGTGGGGGCGATCGGCGGCAGCGATCTCTCGCAACGAACTTGGTACAGGCCATGGTCCGAAGCGAGGAGAAGTGGCAGGTGGTCGCCTCCTTCTGCGAAGCAGAGTAATGCTAGCAAAGGAGGAGGCCGCACGTGCAAGCCTGATGGGGCAGCTTTCACTCCCCTGCCGCTGGGATCCCGATACTGGTTTCCAGCCGCCTGTGGACGACGCAGACGACGAGCAATGGTTACCTCCACGTCCAACCGTCCGGTAACCGTCCGGACCAAGCCCAAGTTCCACGCGCGCCTCTAGGAGATATCAGCAAACATTAGGAGCCCAACAGGGTCGAAGCCTACTGAGAGAGTGAGAAATCATCAACTGAGTGACTCATGCTCTGTGTGGAGTAAGAGAGAGTGTCAGCCTTTAACTGACTAAATAATCCTGCTCTAATAAGGCAGATTGATGGCATTTCAATAAATAACAAGGTCACTTGTATACATAGAATTTCATCAAAAAAACATAATGAATATTCTACTGCTCTCTCATATAAGAATAAATAAATAAACGCAAAGATTTCACGCTGTAGATAGTCCTTTTTTATCATACAAAGATTTGATTAAATTTAAAAAAGCGGTGGTAACATCTGCTTGTCGTTTTGCGCAAGTTTCGACTAAGGGAAACCAACCTAATAATATTGTAGGCGAACGACAGCTTACATATTATTTGTGAACTCGGTTCGCCCAATTTGTTGTGCCTATAATATTATATTTTACCTTAATCAAAACTTATCTACAAAAACACGTGAATTTTCCGGTAAGCGACCAGTTTAAGCAGATTTCTCATTATAAGTTATTAAATAATTTTTCAAATTTCATAAATTAAAAATAAATATTTTATCCAATAAATTGAGTCTGTTGACTCAAAGTAATCATGGATAATTAAATTATGGATAGTTAATATATTTTACTTTATAAAATTCTGTGATTTTGTAACAAGGTTTTTAGTGTATTATTCGTTAATTAATTAAAATCATGAACAAAATTTTGAATTAGAGGTCATATATTTGCGCGGGCTTACGGACGGCGAGTATTGGGTAGTTCTCTGTCTGATAAGGATCAGGTCGATTGACGGCGTATCATATATCCGCACCTATTTTTTTTTTTAATGTCAGCGAACGGGCGGGAACATTAGGGCTGATGCAACCAAAGTAGCGAAATGCTTCAAAATAGTTGCCATGGCCCTAGAGTGCAAAGGGCAACTGAAAGAACACAGATGTGTTCTAGTCAGTAAAAGTCTGACACTCTCGCTCCGCTCAGAGCGAGAAGGATTATGACATGTGATGAATATACACTAAAATAATATATTTGTATTAGCTTCAATGACTACTAATTTCAGCTCATGTTCAAGGGTTTGGGCTACAATGCCCAGCCCAAATATTTGGACTTGTGAGTGAATGAGTGAATCAGGACTTTGCCTTTTATATATACAGATCAAGCCTACTTAAATCACAGTAAGTGACGGTAAATGAATGACATATTTATTTAAAAATTTCATATACGGATACGAAAAAGAATATATTTCCGGGGTTTGATGTATTGTTGAAAAAAAAAATTGTTGAAAAAGAATTTATTCACGCGATTTATCTACATGCCAAGCTTCAACTAAATCCGTTTCCTGGTTTGAACGTGAACGAACAACAAACACACACACACACACACACTAACTTAGGTATTTAGAATATTATTGTGATTGTTTTAAGGGCCATACCATAGCTATTTCAACCAATAAATCGTCGGCATGCGGCAGACAAAATCCCTCTTTGATTTAAATTTGGTCGAGCTATATCGGTGAATTGCGTTTTGGAGCGCAGTGTAGAGTTGCTAACCCTATTAGTTAGTTTCAAATCTAGCGTACTGCTCTTAATGGGTCAGTGGCCAACCTCGAATTTAGACTTGAGCTTTGGACGTCAAGGACCAAGTCACCGATCGACCTAATAATAACGCAAGAACTTAAACTGAACTCTTACAAAGAGCATTTAAAAAAAATAACTTACAGCCTTATTCTTAAGTTTTATAAGGGAGCCTTCAAGTTAGTCGCAAAGTGCTTTGTTAATTCATATAAATAAATGATATGTGGCCGAAGCGAGGTTGAAGCGCGGCAATTGCACGTTTTTATTGGCACTTTGCGGCTAATTTGAAGGGGCGGGGAGGGGAGGGGTAGTGTATATTTAGATATCAGATCTTCGATGAATGTGGAAAACTAACATAATAAGTTACGTTTATAAACTTACAATACTATCTGTAGGAGCCGTCAAAGTTTGCGCTCCCTAAGCAAGTGGTCTAATATAAAAATCTCGTGTCACAGTGTTTGTTATCGAACTCCTCCGAAACTGCTTGACCGATTTTAATAACTTTTTGTCTATAAGTTTCCGTCAAACTGACAAACGCCGAAAGCGATTTTGTTGTGTGTTTTATACCCACTATGTTTACTTGATGTTCAGTTTCCTCTAGATGTTTTCCTTCACCAATGTCAAAGATATTCAAGTTATACTAAGAGGATATATCTATGATTTAACATAGTGTTATTAGTACTCAAATGACGATAAAATCTTTTTATTTTTTACTAATCTGGACAGGCTTTTTGTTTTGATCACAGGAATAACCGAGAAAGGACCAAGTACCTTGAAATAGAAAATCCATTGTTTTACGAAGGACTTAATGAAGGGCGACCTTCCAATCAAAACGCTGTCTTAATACTATTGTTATTTACATTAGAGGGAAATTCTGTTTGAAATTAGAAAATCGATTTATTTATCTATAAATAAATATGTGATCATTATAAAACTTGAGTTCTAAGCTTTATGTTGAATTTAAAAACAGTTTCTGTTTACAAACCAAATGATATTAATGTTGACACTGCAAAAAGGATGAATTTATTCATGTTTAGAAAACATATTTATGATATAAAAATAAAATAAATAAAAGTAAAAAAATAAATTTATTCAACAAGATACTCATATTTATATTTACCATACAATTAGGTATAGTGATAGAGTTGTGTAAAAAAATATATGGGTTAGTTATTAACACTAAGTTACTAATTGTAATTCCTATGTAAATAAATAGCGCATAAATATTAAGAAAAGGAATTTTTCTTATTAAAATTATGACAGTGTAGTCTTATGAGCCACATAACTATCTATCTTTCAGAATATAATTTTAGTCACTTACTTATAGAACTATCTACATTATTAAATAGTTTATAGTTAGCTATATCTTGTAATAATGGTTTAAAGGCAGTATTTTTTATATATCTTTATGTGTGCTTAGTCCTCTTTAACCACTGAACTGGTTTGGATTTGATAATTTTCAATCAGATGTACTACGAGTATTATATATTTTACTTGAGTGAAGACACGTGAAAAGCAAAGAAATAAGTTAAAATTACGTAAATTACCTTTTCTAAAGCTGGCAGGGGTACAGCCATTCATCTAGGTTTAGTAAACCTCAAACGATCACTTGAACATTGGACCAGTAGTTCGCTACAAAGAAACGGTCAAAGGGGATGGTCATAATCACCCCGGGTGGCGCTGGGATTGGTGACCGCAGTTTGTTAGAGACTGCACTTTCAATGGACCCAATTTAATGAGTCACAAAGGAATATCTCTAGTTTTCCTAGAATATTACATGAATTTGTCACCGTTATATTCTGTTGATACTATGTTGCTCTTTATAAAAAGGGTTAGAAACTTAAGGCTTTCATCATCATCCTCCTGCCCATTTCTCATATTACTTGGAGTTGAGTCGGCGCAACACGTTTTTTACTTTTATACTGCCCTGTCACCCGTCATGCTATCACTCACTCCCTTTTCTTTCATATCACTACTCAGACAATCCATCCATCTTTTAGTTGGCCTCCCTCTCCACTTTCATCTAACATGCGTTTCTTCGCATGACCAAACCAACTTATTAACATAAGGCATTATTTATTTAAAAAAAAAACACGTAAGATTAGTTTAAGCACTTATTGACAGGTTCTAAATTTAAAATGTTCTATGGAGAATTTGAATTTAGAATCCGCTAATCAATATTTTAACTAAGCGTACTGTTTGCGAGTTCTTGGGTCTAAATTATTTACACAAACCTACCACATTCTGGTTGGTTTAGGAGGAACAGACACACAGATGGAGGAGATAACTTTGTTTTATTCTGTACTAGCACTTTGCTAGCAACTTTGTTTGCTAGAAAGGTTTTCATAAAACCTTTGAGGTCCCTTAAACCGTTCTTTGAGGGTAGTTCTGAAAAACTAATAATGATTAGATTTTATGCCAAGTTTCAAGTTAATTAACTAAAGAAATAAGAATCCTCCATATAATCTTTAAAACCCTCTAAATTGTACTACTATTGGAAGTAACCTTTTATTATTTACTTAAGTTACTATTTGTGTTAATTTTCAAATATATTAGTACATGGAATGAGATTTCGCATACATGAAACTCAAACTAACAAAAAAAAAATTGTTTACAATTAAAATTCGCCTTTTTCACCTTCCTAAAGTTTGAATTTCCAAAACCCTTTCTTAGAGCTCACCTACGTCATAAAAGAATGCTTGGTGCAAAATTTTCCGTTCCCAGTCTAACAAGTTTTGGCTGTGCATTGATATGTCAGTCAGTCAGTTTCTCCGTTTATATACGGGAGCACTATCATGCCCCCAGATATAGTTAGTTAAACCGAAAGTGGTGGCAAATACTGGAGAGACATAGTATGACCAGCAACAGACAGCAATAGACTTGATTGACATTAAAATTAGTTTAACATATATTTTATTCAATTTATCAATTTAATTTTTAAACTAAACTAATAAATATAATAACTTAACTTTTGGCATAAGATGCCCAATAAGTTCCTTTTTTTTACCCGTTTGTAAATATTATTATTTTAGTTTGTATAGTATACCTTTTAAGTTATTATATTCATTAAATTAAAAAAAGAAACATGGATATTAGAACGCATACATTCACAACGACGCTGGACCGCTAGTTCGCTTCAAAGAAACGGCTAAAGGTTATTACTATATGGGTATAATCAGCAAGTGTAGCAGGTGTGACTGGTAACCGCAGTTAATAAAGATGTTAACGCTAACTGCACTTTCTTTAACCTAATCTAACGAGTTAGAATATAAGGATTCAGGTTTACTATGAAACTATGACTAAAGTTTTAGTGCGGTTATTTAGTAACACAAATTCGTATTAATGTTAATGTTAATTTTTATTAATTTAAAGAACAATTGTTAAATGATGAATGCTCGCATCAGTGAATGTGAAATCATAATTGGTAGTGTAAATAATTTGTTAATTAATGCATTTACGTCATTCCATTTGGCTGAACGATTCAAATATTTGGTTTAAATATTTCTGGCGACGTAACATTTTACACAAGCTAGCAACTAATAAGTGTATTTATTTATACCACAATATTATCAATTATTTCTCACTTTTATTACTTTTTTATTTAAATTATTAACAAGTTCTTACGTCACTTAATCACAATAATTTGAATATATCCCATTATAGATTTATTTTCGGTACAGGGTTTGAATATTTAAAAAAACTGTTTTTATATCAGGTAGTCACGACAAGTAAATATCACTTTGTCGCGAGCGATTTTATTAACACTAACCTATAACTGCCTTAATGTACTTGTATTGTTTGTTTTTTATGTCAAAGAATTTTTAATAACGGTACTAAATGTTTTTCATATAACCAGACCTTTTCGGCCGTAATGAAGCCCACATTATGTGGATGTAATTTTATTTTATTCATACTGAAGTAGGTTTTAGTGTTTGGTTTATTACTATCCATTTATTTTAATATTCTGTTTTAGACCCAAATAGAATTAAAGTATCAGCGGCCATTTTATTTATTATTCCACTTTGTCCTTCATTTATTATCATTGTTTATTTTTGTAACTTACCGACGGAATCCTTAAAACAAATCACAACATGGAAGACAAGTCCGAAGTGTATATAGAACAAGAGTTTTCCCAACAACATCATTCAAAACACATTGTATGTTAGCGAAAAAAACTTCACTCTTCGCGCGGCATCGTGCTACGCGAGATCGACGAATGTAGAAGTTCGTAGCCCGTAGCGGCGTAGGCGTGCTACGTCCGTCCGCGTAGCGAGTCGAGGCGCGACTGTAGGCTGGCTACGCGGCGTGGCGCGGCTTCGCTCGCTAAGTTCATTGCTTTGAGCTTCGGTGCACATGCGCTACCGAACGCATTCCACACGAGCTGAATCAAACTTAATAATAATTTCTTCGTTTCCACTTCACTGATCAGTCGGCTGGGAAAGATTTTGATTTGATTTTCTTGTATTAAACTTCCTATTGTAAAGTCGGGTATGTTTTTTGTTATACAGAAATGTACAATTACTGTTAATTGTTTTAATTTAGTCGCTAATAACTTAATAATCTTCCCGACCTAATTTTGATTAAGGTGGGTGATATTAATGGAGATAATCTCACACAGGAGTTATTATAGCGTTCAAGTGTATACTATAAACACAGATGCACTCTCTATTCCTTTGTCTTAATATTTTGACAGCATGCCAATTTTTACGAGGTTTCCGAGGCGCGGGTGTCTCACACCACCGACTTCCTCTTTACTCGACACGGTAATCGTACCCAGAATCCTACGCTCTGCAGTCGTTTTTTTTTATCGGTGGGTAAATCTTCCAATGACATCTCTTCGCCCTTGGAAAAAGTGGGAGATAGTTTCAAAATTTGACTGACTAAAACCCACTACTGTTCCTTCATGGCCTTTCATACCGGGGCCGAACCTTCTTTTCACAAAACGATCCTTAGCCCCAGTAGGCTGCGACTCTGCGTTTTGCTGACAACTCCTTAAAGCGCGCGTGGAACGATATGCACCCTTGATGACTTGGGCTCGGTCCGTCGGTTACCGGACGGTCGGACGGCGAGCTACCCATTTTTGCAGTCGTATGCTACAATGAGACCGACGAGGCAGTCATAATTAAATGACAAGTCCAACCTTGCTGCATTGAATTTGATTTAATAATAAGCTTCTCAAAATAAATATCAAGCAAACGTATTATTTACTTTATAAAAAACAGGGCTGTTCTTTCAAACGAGGCTGCGTAAAACGTCACTTTTGTTTTGTCGTAATTGTATTTCGTACGCTTTCTCTCTATTATTACATTACGTACTTACCGGAAATTCAAAGACTGGCTGTATAAACAATGATATAGCTACTGAGGGATGTTTTTAAAAGAACAGAAAGGTATTATTAGGTGATATTTATTACGTAACACTTTGTATCATGCAACCGGGATTTGCTATGCAATGGGGTAAAAGAGCTCAGCCCCGTAATTACTTGGAGAACTTATTTAACAGTAATTCATATGTGAATGAATTCAACGGTCCGTTTTTTTATGATCAAGTGCTAACTATACTAAATCCTAGTAAAATATGAAACTGTTATTTAAAAACCCTGCTCTTTATACAGAATACTTTTTGAAACTATTTATTAAATGTTATTTATTATTCTTTACAATCGCCAGTTGATTAAATTTATTTTTACGTCAATAATAACGTTACGTGAAAAAGGTATTCTGGGAATATCGATATTAAAAGAGCACTCTTTTACCCGAAGCTTTTTACGCGATGATGAAGTGATAGAGAGCTGGTAAAATAAGTTTTGTTGATGTACGACTACGCATTCCGAACATTGTCTAGCCGCCGCTAATTCTGGGGAACCGCGAGGAATTTAACTAGTCTAACCACCGCATCTGATTAATCTGTGAGGGAAACATTGTTACTCAGTTACCCGATGCCCGGCGTTTCCTGAATTACCCTCAATAGTCATAATCTCCACCAAATTATTCAGCTGTTCACTAAACCCTGCAGCTCCATATACCAAGTTCTAGCGATTCCTGTTGCAAATTACAGCATAGTGCTTTATCGGGTTCCGGAGACAGCTTATGTCGGCACCGTTTCGTACTCATTCAGCGACAAGCTAAAGGAATAATTACAGAATCAAAATCGATAACTATTAATAGGTTAAGCAGAATTCTCATTCCCAGTGGTACATTTTGTCAACAGACATTTGGAGCAGTCTGCTTTGTTTTAGTTCAGTACTTCAGTTGCAGTAAGTACCGATTGTTTGTTAGCAAAGACACAACGTCAGCTGGCTTGTTTCGAGTTACAGTTTCAGGATGCGGCGGTCAGCGGTCCCCCACTTCACCGACGATGGTCGATATTTTAAACTACAACTGACCATTGTTATGATTATCGCTGCGAATATTTTACCTTATTTACAAATTCCCACCGCAAAATATTACATCAGTTTCAATACATTTATGTATGAACCTGTATCTGTCTACAATTGGAAACCTATCCCAATATTTTCCTTACATTATTACTCAGCATTAGAACCGCCATTTTTTATTTGTAAGAAAATCTCTGTTATTTTTATTGTATCAATGTAAGAGAAATTAAGGTAATGGATTCAGTTGCAAAGATAAATTGGAATTGCTCCACGTAATTTGTAACGTTACATGTTGTTTGTGCTTACTTAGGGTTCTCTTTTGTGTTTTGTCGAAAACAAACTAAGTCCTTTGTCTGAGAGGTCTCCGGGCCTACGGCGGTTTTCTTATCAGTGGCCTGTCCCCAGAGCTACACATGTGTATGAAGTACAGTCGCTACTCAACTCCACTCATCGCAATGATTAGGTAAGTTCAAATTCTAAATTCCTTACAAAAAAAAAAAAAAACTGCGCCGAGCTCTTGTATACGAATATTTTATTTCCACTGTCGGTGCAGCATCCTTTCAGAGGCTCTTTTTTCAAATATTACTCGCGGAAACAGCGTACTGTTTACATAGCGCTCGCCTTTCTGCTCATATCCAATGTAGTTTTCAGTTTAAAATTCATAGCGTAGCTTTTAAACTCGGTTAGATTCTGAATATTCTCGCGGTGAACCTGTTTCTAAATGAGCGTTTAGCCATTTTAATATCGCGGCGCGTTGTCTGAACTTGAGATGTGGGGCGGGAAGGCATTTTTGGTAAAAAAAGGTTCTTATCTACCATGACTGCAGGTAGAGTTTTTATAAAAGTCAGAAGGGACCATAGAAAGCTGTACCTCAATCACAAATTAAGTGTTGTATGCGGTAACGTAACACCCAAAAGGTTTCTCTCATTTTCTGTTTTTCCTTTCTCCTAATGATCTGGGGAAGGTTGGTGCTTTTTACGTCGTAATAACTGCGTACACATAAATAATTGAGAAGCGGAAAAACATTCCGACACTAAGATTGTAACATTATGAAGTACCTACCATTGAACGTAAGGACCTGATTTTGTACCTAGGTAGGTACCTATATTTTATTTTTACTTAAGCTCTAGTTTTTGCTAGATTTTCATTCGAGTGTTCTCGCAGATTGAGCCTAAATATTTACTGCTCAATATTACGAGCTTGTTTGCAATATTGTGAGTAGTTTTCATAACTTCTATCTAATATAAGTTAGTAACGGTGTATAAATGTTTATTTAGCTTAATAGTAAACTGTAATATAGATACTTTGAAACTGAAATATAGGTACTCAATATACGAGTTGAGAAATATAATCACGAAATAATGCATTGGTATAAAACTTAAATAAACATCAAAATTATATTCTTGACCGAAGTTATGTCTTCTCACGGACTGTTATTATAATAGGTAATCTACTATACTTCAGTTGTTTAGGTACTTAACTAAACGTAAAAAATCATGATATGACATTTTATTTGAAAAAAATCTTATAAAAGACATGCAAAGATTATTTAAATTTAGTTGATTACCTAATATCGGTCTATGTAATTAACTAATTGTAAACACTTTTAAATATTTTTTTTAGACAATTAATTAGATAAAAGACATTTAGTTAAATACCCTTAAAACAAAAGGAGTATAATATCATAAAAGTGAAAGTTTGTTGGTATGTCTGTCATGTGTGTGAATATTTATTACTGGGTCACGTTCAAACACATTTGGATAAAATTTGTCTAATAGGTTGACCATGTCCTAGAGTATACTTACATACCATTACACACTGTAGAGTACCTACTTTTACCCTGAGAATATTATTTTTTTTACTTTTATGTGGACAAAGCAGCTGGCAGACGCTAGTAACAAACAAAGTTAAAAATATCTTTTATGAAACTCATATAATAATAATAGGTGTGAGGTTACATAAACGATATATAAAAACCTTCAATCTGAACAACGTGAGCTTCGTAACAATGCTTTGATATTGAAAATGTATACTTTTTAAAGCATATCAGCCAAGTACGAGAGTATTGTTTTAGATTTCGTTTTTGCGTGAAATTTTATATTGATGATACACAAAAATATGATTAATGGTTCTTTTTGTGTCTGTAAGTTATCGTTAAAATTGTTAATATCAAACTATTATTATAAAGGCGAAAAATGGTACGTATGTGTTTGTGAACGTATGGTTGTTTCTGCTTCATGCTCAAACGGCTGAAGGAATTTAGTTGAAACTGTACAGTAATATATTACAATGAAATAAAGCCATATTTTTTTATGTAAAAAAGTGCAATAGTAAATACTAATAGGAAAGATTGGTATTTTTAATTTTTGTATATTTTTTTGTTATGAGTTAACTCAAAAACTACTGGACCGATAAAAAAAAATCACCAAAAGTATGCTGCATTATCCTTATGTGATATAGGCACATATTTTCTACTAACACGTGAGCAAAGCCGCTGGGAGAAGCTAGTTTATAATAATAATAATAATTAACATTCATTTTATTTATTCAATATACATGTCTGCTTTTAGGGAGTAAAACAGTCGTGATATAATATTTAAAATCTTTTAACGTAACTTAATGTTCATCCAAAGTTTGAAAAGTGTTAATACAAAAGTTCATGTTCTTAAGGTCCAGCTCTCCCCTAATAGTTTATACATAGACTGGTACACTCAAGCTCATATAGAGTTAATGTTACTCCCAGTATGAAATCCAATAAGTGTGAGGTCGGCAGCAAGTGGTGACAATGTGCTGTAAACCATAACGGTATCGCGTCTATCGCAGCTTGAGTGCCAAATGCTCATTTAATTAAGTGACATGCTGCCAACGGAGATGCACTTTAGACTGGGTCATTTATGTCTAACTAAATGGGGCGAAGCCAATATTGTGGGATTCAACGCCACCAAAACACAAGCGTGTCTGTTCACCGCCAAAAGGAGCCCGTTCACCTTGGCTCCTGCTTTCCAGAATGTATCCCTGGAGTGCACCGACCGCCTTCAGCTCTTGGGGGTAGAAATTTCCTCAGACCTCAACTTTGGGCGGTTCATTGAGTCCAAAGCTAAGGTAGCTGCTAGGAAACTCGGCGTTCTAGCAAAAGTCCGGCGGTACTTCACACCGGAACAGCTTCTAATCTTATACAAAGCACAAGTCCGTTCGTGTGTGGAGTACTGCAGCCACATATGGGCTGGTGCTGCAAAATGCCACCTAGCAGCTTTGGACTCGGTGGAAAGGCGTGCGAAGAGGCTAATTGGTGATCCAGACTTGGTTAAGTCCAATCTACAAAGCCTCGAGCACAGGCGTAGAGTAGCCAGCCTTTCGGTGTTTTACAGGATGCATTTTGGAGAGTGTGCGCGGGAATTGCATGACTTGATACCGCCATCTCCTTTCTATCATCGAACAACCCGGCGTACGGCAAGTATCCACCCTTACGTTGTTGAAACTTCCACGGTCCGGACTAAGCGTTTTGCCTCGTCGTTTATACCGCGTACATCGAGGGACTGGAACAATTTGCCTGCTGCGGTTTTCCCTGCCAATTATAATTTAGGCGTCTTCAAGGCTAGAGTGAATAGGCTCTTAATAAACTAGTGCGCTTTACCATCGACGATTGCATCACTGCTTACCATCAGGTAGGATTGCAGTCAAGTGCTAGTTTATAAAATATAAAAAAAAAAAAAAAAAAAAAAAAAAACTACCCGTTTGGGTGTCAAGAGTCGGTTCATTCATGGGTCTATGTACAGTTTTCAAAGTTTATGAAAAACGAATGTCATACAGGGATGAATAAGATTTAGCAATGGCAAAATAATTTATCCTGTTGCAGTTCTGCTGGCAGAAGTTATATCAATAAAAATAAAATATCAATTAAAAAAAAGATCTTCAGAAATAAGCAGTTCTTGCGTGACCTATAATTATATCATAGTCAAAACTTTTAATTAAAAATATTTTGGAGCAGCTAAAATCCCTTTAAATTTACTAACTGAGTAAACTACTCAAAAACCTGTTGGTTATTTTAAAAACTTAAAGTGATTCAAGGCTTTTATAGATAATAATAATAAAACATTTCGTATTTAAACAATAAAACAAACGTTTTAGCTTTTGAATTGTAGTAATAAATATGAATTGAATAAATCGGCTAAATAGATAAGTAGATTTTTCGATTAAAAGGCGTACTACAATCGTATTATTCTGACTAAAACCCCTAAAATATCATTATTTATTCGACGTAATCTGTCAACAAATCGTCATACAATCATAAAACAATAATTTTCAACATATCGAATGTCCGTTTACAAAAATCTAATAAATGAAATCGATTTCGGGTCACAGCAGATATCGAAAATAAACTTAACTATCTGGATCGCCGGTGGACACGGCAGTTTGTTTGCGTTTAATTATTCTACGTGATGGGAACCCCGGCCGATCCCAACTCCCTACCTATACATATTCCCACTGTTCAGGATTGAGTTGCATAATTATATTTACACTGACCATAAGTGTACAATGTACAAGGAATGATGTTGTCACAATCACACCTGACATTTCAATTATCTTTTATGAAAATGACGTGACACGTCGATGAAAAAAGAATCGAGAGCAAATATTATATCTATTTATATAATGAACACATGCTGCCAGTCTTTCTGGGTACATTTCCTGATGGCAGCAATGTGGTACTTCGACGCCTGAGTGTACTGTGTTTTTGTTCATAGGTAGGTTTTAGTGTAAATAGTTTAGTTAATATTTAAGGTTTCGTACATGTATCAGGTCTTTTGTTAGATTACATATTATATCTGGTTATTTTTTTTCATGGTAGGTACTATATGAATAAAATTCTCAACAGGAAGACCAACGGAGTTTTCCTTTCTTCTCCTTCGTTTCCTTCAACCACTCCTCAAGTTATTACATTTGATCTTTAATTTTTCGTGCTGTGCGCCTCTGGAATTCTCTACTAGCTTTTCGTTAGAGGTTTACAGGAGAAGAATATGGGAATTTTTTCTGACAACATGATTCATAAATATGTATGTTTTTATTTATTGTATATAATAATGTTCATGTATTGTTTGCTTATAGTTAGCACATATAGTTCCCCTCATGTGCAATTTTTTTTTTTTAATTGTCCGTACCGAGCCCAAATCGTCTACAGTGCGTAGTGTTCCATGTGCTTCAATCAGAGATGTCAGCAAACAGGCCGATACCCGCCATGGCCGCTGGAATTTTTCTGAAAAGAAAGCGCATGGTCCTGGAACGTAAAGGGCAAGGTTTTAGTCAGTAAAATTCTGACACGCTATTCCACTCCGCTCTAGATCGGAAGATGTCATAAAATGATTTTCAACCCCAAAAAATGTGCAAAATTTTTGTCTCATTTTTATAAAGTGTTAAAAAAACGCCGTCCTATATTTGTCGTTTTTAATAGTTTTTTGTTAAGAATATATGGAGTTGTAAATGTTTTATAGGTGATGCTTACTTTCATTTTCTTAATTTCATGAAAACTTTCCTACACTGTTTTCAAACTTTTATCGTTTTCCTTTTGTCACAATTATCACTAACTGAACTGCTCTATCCGCACCCTAATGACATTACCAAGTGTCTAATACTTCTGATAATAATCTCGTAAGTAGCTTTGATGGCTGCTTTCAGTATCCCACTGTTCTCTAAGACATTATTCAAAGTAATTATTTTATCTCCATGAAGAAAATTGAATCGAATAATTCCTTTTGGGACTAAAGTTGACCTATTGGCTCAATGGTGAAGATATCAGTAATATCAACTTACCACTAAGTATGAATAATTTTAATGTGTCCCATCCATCTAAAATAAAATAGTACAACAAACCTACATTATAATGAAACTGTCTGCACTTTTTAACAGAAGTGTTATTCAATTTTTTTTTGGTTTTGGTCAAAATTATTACAATTATCGAGTATTTTATAGCTGGTCCGTATTATCCCAATGCTGGGACAAAGATCTCCCTCCATTCTTTCCAACGATCGCGGTTCCTCGCTTTCTCATTCCAATTTTCAAGGAAGCCATCCAGGTCGTTCCACCATCTCCTTCAGGGTCAGCTGCGGCCCCACGTCGAATGCGCGGGCTGTAAACCTATGTTTTACGAGCAGCGTCTGGAGTAGGTCTACTAACCTGGAGTCTACTTACCATAAATAATTGTGATAATTTTATGAAATGCGCATACGTCACGTCTGAATCCAACAGACGGGCAGGGGTTGATCAGACTTGGTTATTCATAGGCGTATTCAATTCCATGTACGGAGTTGCAAACCTTTTGTCGTTTATTCAGCTCCGGGTAGCTGATTGAAAACCCTTATAATGTGTACTAGCAGGAGATCGAATTTATATCTTGCAGTTGTGTTTTTATCTGTGAAAGTAACAATAGTTGGTTACTTTCATTTATTTAGATATTACTAACAAAAAAAAAAGGAAATGGTTTGTTAATGTGCACTTTTTTTAATATATTCAAACATTGCAAGTATTTATTTCAAATAAACTATTTACAGGCACTTTTGAAAGGTCAAGAAGTCGGTCTGTCAGAAAAAATGATACTAATTGAATATTCCAAAGTGTAGATCTCTATGGAAAAGAACGTGCAAGAAACTCCATGGGCACTCTTTTCAATATTTTTTTGTATTACAAATATCTCGGTTACATGTTTCTTGTTGCTGCTATTATGTGAGAACAATGCAAATAAGATAAAGATAAAGAAAAAAAAAAACTAAATATATATATTTAAATAAACCACTGGCAGCTACGAGATGACCAGCTCAACAGACAGCGCCCGTTCACGGACATGACGCGTATATCAGCACCACTCAGCTCAACCATTATTAATAATGGTGGTAATAAAACGGATAACCAATTCTTTGTAAAAAAATAATAATATTAAAATACATAGTAAAGATCTCTCTTACGATATACATTATATGTAGATGTTTTTTTATGAATTTCCCGTATCTTTTTTTAAATTTAGAAACCAAAAAGATAATTTTATTTTCATTTTAAATACGCCAACTTTAATTTAGTTGCTTATCCACCCCAAATCAAATATAAAAATTGCTTGAAACCGGAAAAATTTCATTGCAATGACCAACCACTGAATCGTTTCGTTATCATTACATTCTACCCCATTTCCGAATCGTTTTCAGCAATTCAATATCATAATACACGATTTACTTAGCGATATACGAGCGTAACTCAATAAACGTTGATGTATTAAACACTTGAAAGGTTCAATTCAGCGGAAGGTGGATTTAGTCGATAGCGGTACTTGGTCCGCTCCCGAACCTATTCGTTTTGCCTGACCAGTTCAATATCTCCGCTCAGCCGGCCTCTGGGGCACACGATATCCCATTTTGTTCATACTCTGTCAAAAATTACTTGCTTTGTGATCCGGTGCCACGATAGCACAAATGTTATGGCTTTATCCTGATATTTGGTCTTGCTTTTTGATACAAAAAACTGTTATTAATACTAAAACCATTTTTTTTTAGTAGGTACAGACTTTTATATTTACATCATTTTAACAAAATATTACTTTAAGAAAAACGTTATCACGTTTTTACATCGTTTCAGAAAAAGGTTTACCCAAATATTTTGTTCTGAAAGTTTTATAATTTTCTCGTTGAAAGTCGTCTTTTGTTTCAATTGTTCTAATGGACAGCTCAATAGAAATGTAGATTAAACGAAACCAAGGTAGATGTTGTTTATTTTTATCAAACAGTTGTTCTTGGAAAAGATTCATGTCATTAAAGTAAACAACCAAACTAGAAACATTTTTGGAATCACTCTAAGAATATTTTTTTTATCTCATCTTTTTAAAATCTAGATAGCTTTGAAGATGCTGTTTCACTTAGATACGAAAGATCAGAAACTAACTAAATATCGTCGTATAATCAATAAACTAATCCTTATTGGGGAGTTCAGCAGCAGATGTTCCTAACAACACACATAGATATACTACCGACATTAACCAATACTAAAAGCCCATAAACGTTCCGGAGCAATTGTTTATAATATTCACTGCTGATAAGGGTCGAAAACTCAACATCGCCAAATTAATTTGCAAAAGAAAAACAGTGGAACAGTTACGAGCTTTTTATTAGATATTTTTCTTGTACTATCAGATATTATCGTAGGTCCCAGGTCGAAATTAAAGCCATAGATTAAATAAGATCGCAGCTATCTCGTGCGTGTACCCATATTAGATTGGCCTGAGTAAATTTACTCCATGTCCAAATGAACTAATCCTGTGGGACGCTAGCGACTGAACTTTCATTAAAAAGACAAGGAGCGTTTGTCGTACGTGCGTGTTGGTCGCTGTAACAGCCACGAGGGTAATAATAATAGCCGTTGAACGTTTGAAAACACTTTTTCGATAGTTTTTTTTTTTTTTTTTTTTTTTTTTTTCCTTATTATTAAGAACTAATTTCTTAATAATGAATTACAATCTAGCCTAAAAGACTAATAAGTAATTTAACTCTAACTTATTATTATACAATACAGGTTTTGTTAAAACTAAGAATCGCGTCCTTTAGCACTTTTATAGAAGTCCATAACACTTTCTTAGAGTCTGATATTGATAAAAACACTTTGTTCATGTGTTATATGCATAGCACAGCATTGATCACTATTATACACTAACTTTAAACACTACACTAACTCGAAGGGTTTAGTTCTTTTTAGTCTACGCACTAGGTCCGTGTTGTCTAACAGCTGGATTGCCTCAACATTCACATGTCGGTGAAGTCTGTTTTCGTGGGCTTCAGCAAATTTTTGAATGATGGTGGTGACGAGTTCCATTTTAAGGTCACGATGGAGGTCGTCATTTCTGATGTACCAAGGTGCTTTTACAGCATCCCTGAGTACTTTATTTTGGAACTGTTGTATTATTTTGATGTTGCTCCGTTTAGCACATCCCCAAAGTTGGATACCATACGTCCAAATTGGCATCAAAATATGCTTGTAGAGTATTATTTTATTATGTATTGATAAACAGGATTTCCTTCCGAGTAACCAATACATACTTTTATAGCGTATGTCGAGTTCCTGTCTTTTCTTTTTAACGTGAGCTTTCCATCGCAGCTTGGCGTCGAGAGTTATGCCGAGGTATTTAGCTGTATTAGCATAAGGCACTTGTGTACCGTTTATGTAGATTGGGTGATAATCGCATTGTTTGTTTGTAAAGTCAACGTGAATTGATTTTGACTCATTCAGCTTGATCTTCCATTTTTGTGTCCAGTCATAAACTTTGTTCACAGCAAGTTGAACTTTTTCCACTGCTTCTCTGTGATTCGATCCAATAGCCATAATAGCAGTGTCATCAGCAAAGGTTGCAATGGTGTTGTTTTCGAGTTGTGGGATGTCACATGTGTACAACAAGTAGAGGATTGGGCCTAGCACACTTCCTTGAGGTACCCCAGCATTTATACTTTTAAGCTCCGAATATGCATCATCTTGCCTTATCCTAAACAATCTATTGGTTAAATACGACTCCAGAATATCTGCAAATTCTGGAGGCAACATACATCTGAGTTTGAATATTAGGCCCTCTTGCCAAACTTTGTCAAAAGCTTGCGCGACATCTAAGAAGACGGTGGCGCAGACTTCTTTATTTTCGAGCGTTTTTTCGATAACATTTGTTATTCTGTGTACCTGGTCTACTGTAGAATGTTTTTCTCTGAAACCAAATTGATGATTTGGGATGAGGTTTTTTTCTTCTATTATTGGCTTTAACTGTTTCAGTAACAGTTTTTCAAATAGTTTTGATAACACTGGTAACAAGGAAATAGGTCTATAAGATGACGCTTCATGGGGTGGTTTCCCAGGCTTCGCAATCATAATTACTTCAGCTACCTTCCACGGTCCAGGTACGTGTTTAAGAGTAAACGCAGCATTGATTATTTTGGTCAGCTTTACGATAGCTTTACGCGGGAGGTGTTTAAGAATTTCACCCGTTATGAGGTCGTAGCCAGGTGACTTTTTCGAACTAATATTATTTTGAATTTCTCTCATAACTTCTTTAGGAGTCACAAGCTTTATTTCTTGATTTTGCACTACCTTTTCACACTCAAGTATATCTGTACAGTTACCATTGGGTTGGAAAGTATTTTGTAGGTGTTGAGCAAACCTTAAAGCTTTTTGGTCATTACTTATGGCCCATTTTCCGTTGGTATCTCTAATAGGCGGTATTTGTTTAATTGGCTTTTTTAGGTTTCTTGTCACTTTCCAAAGAGAGTAATCCGTTGAATTATCATTGGTTAGTTGCAGAAGGTTGCTATTTAAAGATTCATCCTTAAATTGTAGAATTTTTCTATTTAATTTCTTAGTTAGATTATTTAATAATGTTTTTTCCCGCGGACACCTTGTTTGCTGCCATCGCTTTCTTTGTTTTCTTTTCTCAGATAGTAAATCCACAATTTCCTTAGGATAGATGTGACCCTTATATTTGTGTTTTATTTGTGGTGTATTGTTCCACGCACATTGTTGGATATCAACAACATATTTGTTTACTTCTGAGTCAAGCTGATCTTGCGTTTTTATCGCAGTTCTTAGGTCGATAATTTTATCTAAATCAAGAGCAAAACTTTCCCAATCTGTTGACTTATTAACTAGGAATATCTGGCTTTCTTTTAGCAGGATTTTTTGACTAAGTCTCAGTATTATCGGTGAGTGATCAGAGTTCATATGAAAACCCTCCTCCAATCCAATGTAATTGGTGGATATGTTTTTGCATATGAAAAAGTCTATTAGATCTGGTATTTTCTGGAGGTCAGTGGGCCAGTATGTTGGTTTTCCTGTGCTCATAACTTCACAATGTGTTTCTTTAACTGCACTTAAAAGCTGCCTTCCTTTTGTTGTTGTAAGTCTTGATCCCCAATGAATATGCTTGGCATTAAAATCACCGCCTAGGATAAATCTTTGACCTAACATTTCAAAGAAATGTAAATACCGCTCTTTTCTTATCATGTGCCTTGGAGGACAGTATACAGCCGCTATGGACACCTGACAAAATTTGGTTTTGACAGATATTACCATAGCTTGGATATCTAGCTCTTCGTACTTGCACTGCTCGTAATGATTAATATTGTCTTTGATTATGACAGCGCTACCTCCCCTAGCGGAGTTGTCAGGGTGAAGCGAGTTATACACTGTATATCCTCTAAATTTCACAAAGGATTGTTTAGTAAAGTGTGTTTCGGATATCAAACACACGTCTATGTTTTCTGTATCTAGGACCGCCTGTAACTCATTTTGATGTTTGAGGAGCCCATTCGAGTTCCACGCCATTATTTTAAGAGAGTTATTCATTTTTGATTATTTGAAATAGATGTTTTGGTGCTGGATTCTAGCTTTTCTAATCTTCTGTCGAATGTAGTAATGCACTTCAATATCTGATTAATTTTATCCTCTATGTTCGAAGATCCTTGCTTTGCAGCTTGTGCATAGGAGCAAATATTAGTTCCTTGTGTGGTTGATGGTTTTGGAGTGGCCTGAATACTTGCTTTCTGTGCTTGTTTGTCATGCCTCATCAGAGGAAATTGTTGAGAAGTTGTCAAATCAAGTTTCTTCTTAATATTTTTGTTTTTTAAGAGTTGCATCTCTTTAGCTACTTCACACCCTCTGTAGTTTGCAGGGTGAGGTAGACCACAGTGGACGCACTTTGGCTTATCTTGAGGGGATTTGGTACAGTTGGCTGTAAGGTGTTTTCCAGTACATTTTACACACCTTGGCTCTCTTTTACAATATTTATGAGTATGCCCGTATGCCTGGCATCTCTTACATTGAGGAATAAGCTTTGGATTTTTAAGTGGGTGTATTTCAATTTTACACCCTAATATGTACTTAATGCCATAGATTTTGTTGACATCTTCGTCATTATGGAAAGATAAAACGAACATATTGAGTGGTTCTTTACTCTTCCAGCTCAATTTGTAGTCAACCTTTTCTATTTTTAGCCCTTGCGTTATAAGGTCATCTTTAATGCGATCTGGCTGACAAGAAGAATGTAATTTTTTCACCACAACTCTTATTGGTCTAGCCTGTTTATTCTCATATGAGTGCCAGTGGTAGTCTTTTTCAGTCAAAAACTTGGAAATTGCTCTGTAAGAGTCTTCCGATTTAGCGTTGACTTTCACACAATCGCCATTCATCATTTTGGCGGTGAATGATTCAGCTGGTTGGCTTTCAATTAGCGAGTCGTAGAACGTTTGATAGTTTTTGACTCCCTCTATAATGATTGGTGGCGGGGGAGGCACTTTTTTAACTGGTGGCTCTTTCGCATATTTTTGTTGCTGGGCGCTTGTTCCGGGTTGTTGTTGAGGAGAAAGTGAGTTGTTTAGCTTCCTTTTTTTCCTGCTTTTAGCCCTAATCCACTCAGTTTCTTTAGCGAGTTCATCCTCATCAGTACAATATTCGACGTTTTCTTTTTCGGATTGAGCAAATTTTATGTTACTCTTAGCCAAATCTTTGGGTTCACTACATTTTTGACCCTTGGAGCATTGATTTTCTTGGTGAAGGTTATTAAGTTGTTGCTGGAGGTTTTGTACCTGAACCTTTAGGTCATTAACAAGGACTTCCAGATTTTCTTTTGCTGATTTTTCTCGGAGATAACAGTCATATAACTGCCTTTCCAAATCAGTTTTAATTTTAACCGTTGTTGCACACATTGTGACGTTAGTTAAAACTTCATACTTACTATACAATAATTACTTAATTGCACTTGTTTACACTATAATTAGTAACAAGGTCATCGCGGAGGCCTTGATAGATCGATTCGCACTTCCGTGATGACGGCGTTTTCGCAACGCCAGCAAATTACTCTAAAGTAGAGCACGCGCTCGCGAATTGCACACGTCCGTTCTCGATGGAAGCCAAACACGGAACGGACGGACTTTTTCGATAGTGATGCAGTACATATGACGTGCAACTAAGTGGTGTCCATAAATCCAGTCGTGACATGTACTGTCCGGTAGTGTAGCGTGTCCATTCATTGTATGCATGTCGCTACTTTACGCACCAATGAACTCCTGTTATATTTTTAATTTATTATTAATGAGGTGGTGGAAAATCACTGTATTTTTTATGACTGGAACCTGACCGATCTATATTTAATGTGGTAGGTTCAATAACATTAAATTGATTCATTTTCAGTAAAAAAATATTTCATGAAAAGTTTTACACGTAATAATTGTGGTCGCATGACCGAATAAATGATCAAGATGCCATCAGAAATTAATGGTGGCTAGTCAAAAGCTAACCAAAAGGGTACGACAAAGTCACCTTTGGTCCGTTTAAAACTAAAACGTACCTACTAAGATTTAGAACACAGTTTGTTGGACAAAACGCTAACTGTATCAGTGCGGTTAAATGGGACAATCAACGAAATTCACCGACAGAATCTGGCTCGTGAAAGGATGACGTTGAACAAGCATTACCTGCCACTATAAATTCATCTCTCATTGTCAACCGCCGCTATCAGCGAAATATCGAATATCCACATCACTGTACGCTTTACGCATACGAAAACACGTTTAAATCGTATTATGACTGCTTTTAACTACAACAGCGAAGCGATTGTGTATAAATTATTGATTTGCAATCTACATAGATTGGAATTATAATGAACTGAAGTGAGCTTGTCTAGCGAGTAGGCAGAAATTGTAATTAGAACTAAACCCGGGGCAATTCCTTTAGCCTGCTAATGTGCTTTAATTTAACTTGCTTGATAAAAGCTGCCTGCAGTACAAATAAACTATGTAACTGTTGCTCTCTTGGGGGCTATTGAGAAGAAAGATTTCTTTCAAGCTGCGACCATCACTCTTTTGCTGACCATTTTTGGTCATTAATAGGGCTAACGCGTTATATATGTATCTAATTTATTAAGTTTCATTCAATAAGTTTTTAATGAAAAATATGTTTTCTTAACTTTATATATTAACATCAAGACCATTCCAAAAAGCTCAAATACGATGAGGTTATCTTGTCATTCAAATTACATAGGTAAACCAAATTTTAGCTCAATTGGCTAGTTAAACTATTTCAAACTCCATTTGCAAGATTCGTCCTTAAATAACTTACAAAAATTAAAATAAACAAAATAGCGTGAAAAATTATGCTGTGCTACTAACAAACAAACTGAAACCTTCGATAATGTGTCTGTAAGATAAATTATCAAAAATGAAGCAAAAATTTATAATTACCAATAATTATTTTTGCTAATTATTACTTTATATGGACGTTCCGGTGATTAGGGTGGGTGAAGTAATGACGTCACAGGGCAGCAATCAATCTTGCAACACGCTTACTAGTCGACTGCTGTACGCTGCACTGAAATGATAATTGTTTTTCTACTAAATAACAAGTATAAATAAGAAAATAGGTTGAAGTTGAGAAAAAACTGGTTGATACAGTTGATCACACTAATATAATAAGTGAGAACGTTTGTATGTATGTATGTTTGTTTGTTACTCCTTCACGCGTAATCGTCTGAATAGATTTGAACGTTATTTGAAACACGAGTAGACTATGTTGTAATATAGAACATAAGAGTTTTTATCCCGAGAGTTGGGAAAGGAACATTTCTGTCCATTGCTAAAATTTATGACGAAATATGCCTACCTATATTTTTATACACTGACATCAATAAATGAGGCACACAAAACCTTCCTGATGTGTAAGACAAACTTTTGATTCCGACATTGATTCTATAAAGATAAAAGAAGATACGCAGAGGTGTAGGGTAAACGCAAATAACACCCATGACGACAGTAAGTTCGACGTGATAAGGCCCAAACCTATCCATGTATCGCGTCCAATTCCAATTTAGAACTATAATCCGAGATTCTGTCCTTCCAATTTCACCCGACTTTTAAATGAAATCCGAAATACAGTAATCCATTCTACCCAAGCCTTTAAAAAAGGTAATTAACAGTATTTTATTGGTTGCTTCATTCACATAGATTTCACGTATTTCGATACTGCTGATATGTGATTGGCACCGAGAAAATAAAATGTTTCTGCCTCTAGGGAAGTATCTACTTATCTAGTTTGGACCAGAAGTAAGCCGAGTCTTATTTGGTGACGCAAGGTTTTTGTTCAAGGTTTGTCGTCAATTCGTCATCTATTGTTCGGTTGGAATGTAGCTGAACTAACGCTAGACTGCAAAGTTGGGCTGTCATTTCGTCTGTTTGGTTTATAGATTATGATTCATTTTGATAAACTGGATTTTTCGTCTCACTTTATATCTTATAATGTGAGACAAACGCTATAATTTATTATCATTGGTAATCGAGTACAAAAAGACTAATGAATAAATATCGTTATTGTTTTATATCTAAAATATGTAAAGAAAACCGACCACAAAACTAATCAGTTAAGAAATAAATTGTTAAGTTATAAATATTCAGTACGAGTTAAAGTTCACTAACTGAAAAATGTAAAATGCAGTTATATCCATATTCACAAAAAAATATCTAGCATTTTATATTTTACATGGCTAGCCAATCGTTCATAATTTTATTAGAGCATTTCGAATAGTTGCTTTTTGTATGCAGTTTCACATTTGCATTTTACGAATGGCGTGTCGTAACACTACAAGTAAGTTATGCATTGTATTGTGACGTTTTAATATGGCGATCGTGGTAGCGACATTTATCAACCGCGCAGCCACAATCATTTATTACAAAACAGCATTTCTTAAGAAATTTAAAAATGTTAATATTAGAACTACGAACACCAAGACTCCGCAATTTGTCAACAGAAAAAGTAAAGTGATTAATAACAGTTTTAAATGCAAAAACTTGCATCATTTACACCTCAGCGGGAAATTATTTAAATTTATTCATGAGCTGTGGGAGTAGGTAATCGTCTCTAGAAACTGCATGAATAAATAGGAAGTCGTGTACAAATCACTGGGACGGCCACCCCGCGATATAGTCGTTCACGTCGAGATTGTTCCGCGCGGGTTGCTAACTCGCTACCGATTGTACGCCTTCACCTATTTACCGAAACACGTACTACACTCGTCACTCATATTGCGTCCATTACTACAACACTGCCTGTCTCGACATAAGCTCGTGTAAGGAGTTTATGCTCTACTTTGTGAACAGTTGAAACAAGATTTGTTATTTCGCTCATTATTCGACTGTTATGGAAATATATTTTTATGAAAACTCAGCCGTTATTTCTGGAAATTTCCTATCTATTTAACAAGCATGGATTATGTTAGCACAAGTACCTACGTTTTATAAGTAGAAGATAAGACGTTCATTTTCAACTTAGTGCCATCATTTCTAAATTTAATTTTTCTTATGCTAATTGAGGAAATAGAAGTCCCAACTGTGGACGTTAAATTTTAAAAAGGTATTCAGTAGCTCGAAAGCTGAGTCATTTTAGGGGTTAACATTTTCTAAAATACGGACGAACTTTAGAATTTAAATAATTTATTCTGTTTTTAAACTCGTTTCATCTATTATTTCAGTTTTAAATTAGTACAAGGAAGTTATTTAAAATATTTAGGTTGTAAAAAATTCACTGCGTTACATTTTTGGACATGTAAAAGTCTACTGCTTCGAAAAACTTGTGCTGAGTGGTGCTCGAAAACCTCGATTTTTTCCGGTAATAACTTCTAAACGATGTGTCATAGATGTTTTAAGGGCGGAATTTGTCATTGAATGATTTTACCTACCATAACATAAAAAACCAAAACCGGAAAAACACTGAAAATTTAATTTTTTCGAGTACCACGCAACTACGAGGATCTTTGAGAGCTGCAAACTTGGTATAGCATTATTAATATTTATCCTAAAACATCCTCAAAAAAATGTTCAATACAATTATTTGCCACCTAACGCGTTAAATCTATCTACTGAGACTGGGCTAGTATGTGAGTAAGTTGTGGGACCATGTGGTAAATTAAGCCTTAAAACTGACCAAGTTTGAGTCGGACACGAAGGGTTCCGTACGTCTAAAAAATAACGTTTCTTGTTGGACATATCCTTTAATTTTTAACATTATTTTAACTTAATTATTTCTTGTTCTATTGAAAATTTCAACTCTCTACCGCTTACGGTTTATGAGCTTACGGTTTATGTCTACTGATAGACGGACAGACGGACGAACTGACAGCCCCATCGGCATCCTTCGGGTACGGAACCATAAAAAGTAGATTTAAACCATTTTAAGGGTACTTACTTGCCTACAATACTGGTATCCGTAATTAGTGATCCATTAGTAACATTCATTCTTTAAATAAAGCTTTAATATTTTTTTGACTCAATATCTTTTAATAACGGCAATTAAGATGACAGCGGTAATGGAAAAATTAAATTATGCTTTCAGGTAACTAGAAAAATAAAACATAAAACGTTTTCTGTCGAGCTTCTTAATTAAATATACGGGAATACAGGCATTCTTTTATTCTTTATAATCGAATTTATTGAATTTTGGCGCCGCAACTAAATATTGCCAACATTAGTGTATTCAACATTAGTGTAAATAAGTAACAATTTGGGTTGTACACTGCTAGTTGGGAAGATAAAACCATTACAATATTGTAAAAGGTCGTAAAAACAGTGGGTTAGCTTTATTACACAAACTCTAAACGAAATATAATTGAAACTGGCCGCTTAGTGAGTGGTCTGCGCCACCCTATCATTTTCAGTGTGGCCCCGCAGTAGTAAATGACAATTGGCGGACATCAAAAATTATTTCGATAACCTTTTTATTTTCCTTCGGCCGCAGCCTTGGGTGGAATGGCGGTCATACGGGTTAACAACGCGGACCACCAGAACGTATTAACCCTTTCTTTGCCCCACGAGGATACGGCAAGCCAACATTCACTACGGAATAGGATACACAGTAATATTCTGATATTTTCGCTTAGGCTACCATGTACCCGCGAAAATATGCATACTAATTGAACATTAAGCTTCTCATTAAAGAGTGAAGCTTAATACACACCACGTTTTAATTAATATTACAGTCATGTACACGTACAGAACATGGGATTCGGATCGGGTAAATCGTTCAGCTTAAACAAAAATTAAGTTTGAAAATGTTCAAAGGCAAGTTGACGAGTCTGCAACCTCATAAAATTGGCTAATTTCGTCTTTCTTTCTCATTCGTCGGTTGGCAGTCGTTGTGCTACTGTAGGCAAATTTTAATAACGCTTACTGCGCCAACCGCGCCGCTCGCTATTTCGCACCATTGAATGCTTGAGCACTTTTTACCCCCGATAGAAGTGAGTGGGTCTATGTGTTTTGGTACGATTTTCCTTTGAATATAATTAGGTAGTATTATTATGATTGTATTTATATAAGCCTCTTGTGTTTTTGGTTTGTTTTCCGACATGATAATAATGCTATTCCTTGTTGTTGCCGGGGCTAGATAATAATGTCTTAATAATATTTAAATTTAGTTTGCTTTGGATTGAGGTACTGGGAATCAAAATGTTTATTTTTGAAATAGAAATCAAAGTCAAATGGGTCATAGTTTGGTTTAAATTCACTGGCGGAGTTGTAGGTTTATAAGTGTTTCAATTCTGATAAACAAATTGTACCTATTTATTTTAGGTAATTGCTAGCCTAAACCTATCTAAAGTTTTAGGTACATACCTACAGAATTTACTGACCAATTTAATCTTAAATTTCTCTTTAAATTCTTAAATATTATCTTGATTAAAGTTCTGAAGGTACTCCTCTTTATCTACTTGCATACATTTCTAGAAAACTTGCTATGATTGAAATATTTTCATAAAATAGAAAAATAAATGAGAATTTCACTCAACCGTTCCATCTCTTAGACAAATTGTATTTTAGGATTTGGAACATTTTCATTTCAAATATTCGGTACTAGCGTGAACTTGCGACTTTGATCGTGTGGTTAATGATTTCGTCCCTTTTCGACCCTTTCAAGGTTATTATTTTCGTTCCGTCTGAATCTCAAGTTTTAACAATACGAATTTTTTATTCCGTCAATTGTGTTTTATAAAACATATTATTAGTAATAAGCTAAAATGGGTAGTGGAGGACGGTCCTTCATTATCTAGAAAGTCGGCAGATCTAAGTAAACAATAAAACAATAAGGTGCAAGCTTAGTATATTCCAGGGTGACAATCTTAGACCACAGTGTTTTGCTTAACCTCAAACCCTCTTAGCACACTAATCTAAGTCAGATTATATCTCACTCCCTCTACCTCTATCGAAAAGGGAAAATGCTGCGACCAAACGGGTGTTATGTCTGATCTTGGCAACTGCTCGATAGATATTTCGGGCTGTTGTTGTTTAAATCGCACGTAGAGCTCTGATTGCGTGACGCAGGATTTCGTAGTTTTTAATTACTATTTTTCAGGTCAGATATGTCGCTACAACCTGAAACTGTTTGCCCTATGGTTTACCCCCAAAAAATTGCAACTCATAAAGCTACTCATCATTATCATCATCATCAGTATTTTAATGTTCCCACTGCTGGGACTCAGGCCTCCTCTCTAGGAGATGGAATGGGCCGTAATCCACCACGCGGGCCCAGTGCGGATTGGTGAATTTCACATGTTTTCGAATTTGGTTCTAGGACAGGCCAGTTTCCTCACGTGTGATGATATAAATTACACAAAGTAATGCGCCTGGCTGGGTTTGAACCCGCGACCTACAATTCTTTAGTCGGGGCCGTTACCACTCGGCCACCACTGCTCTCAAAGTAACAAAAACTTTCAGTAGCGCCATCAGGATGGTATTTGGTGTAAACAAATGTGCAGTCATGCTTGAAATATATAAAATATATACATACTCGTTCCTATTTATTTTATGCATGACTGGGATTCATGAGAACCCAAATCTCGGATTTCATACACTTTAGATCCCTATGTTCAATCGAATTATACAAGTATTTGGGCATGCTGAAAGCGTTGGGCATCAATCCTGCTGGCGTGAAATAATCGTTGAAAGAGCACTTGTAATCTGATTAAAGTACTAATTAGTCTTTTATCAGGTGGGAACGAGGAGCGCGCCTTCGACAGTTGGGTCTCTAGTACCTATATTTTTATGGACTTAGACGGAACTGGACGCTTTGGATAGGAGGGTCCGTACGACGATGCTGTATATCCTATGGAAGTGCCGAGGCCGTGCTTTCTTAAAATCTAAGATTGTGCACGAAATGCAGTCGTAGGGAATATTTCTTAAATAACAACGGAGGTACGCATCAAGATGTCTAGTGGCAGTGGACAAGAAATTCACGCCACTCTCTTCTCTCACGAGAATTGGTGGAGACCTGTAATACTAGATATAATGGCGTATGGTAGAACAAGTAGGGTCTTGCATAAGCCCGATATAGATCTCAGAAAGCAGTAACAAATCCTGGATTCGACGTGTATTCCTCACTTAGAGCCCCAATCACAAGAGGTAGTTTGGACCTCATCTAATTCCGGTATGCTACTGTTTTATATTATTATTATTTTTTAATTCATAATCTATATATAGGGTGACTGGTAATTAGTGACCGATACTTAAACACGTGTAGTAAGTTGGCTGATTTTTTTCGCGATTTCAGCTTTGGTACGATGTTAAAAGTTGTTTGTTATCATGATTATAATCACATTTTTAAGTATCGGTCACTAATTACCAGTCACCCTATATATAAAAGAAAGTCGTGTTATTTACACTATTTATCAACAAGAACGTTAACTCAAGAACGGCTAAACCGATTTGGCTGAAAACTGGTGGGGAGTTAGCTTAAAACTAGGAAAAGGACATAGGATAGTTCTTATCCCGTTAAAAAAAAATAAAAAATCCAAAACCTGCTCATTAGGGAGGGAGTACAGTAGGGTAGAGTAGGATAGAGTAGAATAGAGTAGGGTAAGAGCGAGAGGGAAGCCGCGGGCAAAAGCTAGTGATGAATAAAAAAATTACAAACAGAAAAAACAGCAACGTAGCAATGTTTTCAACAAAGGTTGAAAACATTGCTACGTTGAATGGCAACATAAAAAAAAAAAAAAACAGCAAATCACTTGAAGAATCGACCACCCTGTTTGTCGAATAATTTAAGTCACTGTAACCAGGCTCGAATATAAACTGAGTCTGCAAAGAAAGGCTATAGATTTGTATTGCATAATTTTTGTACACAGATATCCTCGTTCGGCAAGTTTGTTCGAGACAACGGCACTATGCGAGTAAAATGTTTTCCTTGTTCACACTGCGCGTCTTTGATTTTACACTGGCTCCGCGTCTATGTTTGAAAGCTAATATTGAACGTACCGTGTTCGTGAAGTACTATGAGTTTACTGAAGAAGAAGATGGTGCTCTTGTTATTTCGTCTTTGGTTTTTCAGTGTTGTGAGAGATGGCTTAGGGAACACCAGATGTAGCGTGACACAGCGTAGGTACCTAACCTGGTGTAAGATGCGTCGTGCTCAAAGTAAGTCACAGAAATTTCGCTGTGTTTGGTTTATATAGTAGTTTTATTATTTTGTGACAAAAATAAGTGCCTTTGACATTAAGCGAGCGTATGAACGAAATGGCGTTGCTTCCCCCTCCAATGCGGGTGATGCGCCAATACCTTTACTTAACGTACCAAATTTTCCGACCACCTTGACCTCTTGCGAGATGAAATTGCCTCAAACCTTAACTTTAGGCGATTCATAGAGTCCAAAGCGAAGGTAGCTGCTACAAAAATTCGATATTCTTGCAAAGATCCGGCGATACTTCACACCGAGACAGCTTCTATTGTTATACAAAGCGCAGGTCTGATCGTGTGTGGAGTACTGCAGCCTTATATGTGGCTGCAGCTGGTCCTGAAAGATGACATTTAGCAGCTTTGGAATAATGAAAAGGCGTGCGAATAGGCTAATTGCTGATCCAGATTTGGTTAATATCAATCTTCACAGACGTAGGGTAGCTCGCCTTTCTTTAATTCTTCAACTTATACAATAAATGGATAACAAAGGCCATGTACAAAGGCGAGCTTAGCTCAAAGTTGAGTTTTCTTCCAGCAAACCATTGAGTGATAGAGAGAGAGAGATTACAATGCGAAGAAGAAGTGAATTGGCAGTGCGACAGGGTTTGCCTTTCAGTATTTTAATGCATTTTGGAGTGTGCGCAGGAATTACATGACTTGATCCTGCAATCACTTCTTTTACCATTGTACAACACAACGAACGGTGAGTGTCCACCCATACGATGTTGCTCGCGGACGGTGTGCAATGGGTAGCTCGCTGTCCGTCCGTCCGGTAACAGACCGGTCCGAGCTCAGGTCGTCTACGGCGCGCACCGTTCCCGCGCGCCTCAAGGAGTTGTCAGCAAACTGTAGGGGTCCAGCAGGGCCGAAGCCTACTGGGGCCAAAGGTTATGTGAGACTGTCACCACGGGCCCCGGGATAAAGGCAAGGAACGGAAAGGTAGGTTTTTAGTCAGTAAAAGTCTGACACTATTTCCCGCCCCACCCAAGGGCGGGATTTGTCATTGGATGATTTTACCTAAGTTAAAAAAAAAAAAACCCATACGATGTTGTCACCATTACGGTCGGGACCAAGCGTTTCGCCTCGTTGTTTATATCGCGTTCATCGAAAGACTGGAAGAATTTGCCTGCCGCGGTCTTTCCTACCGATTACAACTTGTGGATGGTGGGTGTATTAAAGGCAGTACAGTAAATAAGCTCTTAATAAACTAGGGCTGTTCATTATCAACGATTGCATCACTTCTTACCATCGCGGATCAGAGTGAAGCACTAGAATATATAATTTTTAAACAAATTCTTTGATTTATTTAGCTATCTTTACTATAATTAAATATTGGATGGAGATGATTAATATGTAGCTACAACACCAACCTGTATCCCCCGATTTTATTATCATAGGTTTTGTTGAATTGTCTCCCACTTTTAAAAAAATATTCACATCAAAAAATGGATTTCTTCTGTGTAACATTAGTTTGAATTACCGTCAACCATTTACACCGGGGTATTATAGTACGCGACGTAATAAGTTGAACCATTCGCCACGGTTACGCGCAGCCCCCCACCTGGACTGAGACCCGAAAATCAGTTATAATCGTCACACATGTTGAATCATCATGACGGTCGACCTTGAATGCGCAGTAACCTATTTTTGGATCCCAATTAAAGTGAGAATCCGTGCGAAACCAGTGCAAATGGTTGAACTTATTTGCCACGTACCTACTATACGACCCTGAAGTTAAGTAAAAAAAAAATATTGCCAATATTCGCCGGTCTACTAAAAATTACATTACATCCACAAAGATAGTCTATAGGCATGTGGCTATAATAAAAATTTCCTCTAGGTACTGATTACTGAAAGCCTAGGTCATATAAGCATTGGACCTTTCAGGGTTGATATCATGAAAATTGAACGAAATACCAACGAACCCTAGATAGGAGACAATGACGTGCCTACCTTCATAATATAGCTATCTAAAGATATCGCGTGACTCACTTAGTACCTACTATACTGTCCTCTGAAGTCAAAAAGCGGTATCTCAGAAAAAAAAACTTTCTTTTTTGTTTTGTTTGTATAGCTTATAAAATTTCTTATGAAATTCTGCGCTGCTTGGGCGTAATGTCCTCGTGGGGGCGATTGCCGGCAGCGACCTCTCGTGCCAGGTACAAGCCATGGTCTGGAAAGAGGAGGAATGGCAGACGGTCGCTGTCTTCTACGACGCAGTAATGTCAGCGAAGGAGGCGGCCGCATGCTCGAGGCGATGGATGTTAATTAATCCCAATTTCCAGCCACTGTAGGCGTGGGCTTGTGGACGACGAGCAACGTCCGGCCGACCGCTAACCGTCCAGACCGCACCCTAGTCGTCGACCGGCGTGCAATGGGTAGCACGCTGTCCGATCGTCCGGTAACCGACCGGACCGAGCACAAGTCGTCGACGGCGCGTTCTGTTCCCGCGCGCCTCAAGGAGCTGTCAGTACACCGAAGAGGCCCAGCCTGCTAACTGCAGGCAGGCAGGGTCGAAGCCTACTGGGGTCATGGGTTAACTTCCGAAAGGAATACCCGGCCCCGGCACAAAAGGCTACGAAGGAACGGGGTAGGTTTTTAGTCAGTAAGAGTCTGACACTACTTCCCGCTCCGCCCAAGGGCGGGATTTATCATTGGATGATTTTACCTACCATAAAAAAACCCTAGTCGTCGACGGCGCAGTCTACGCGCGTCTTAAAGAGATGTCAGTAAAACCGTAGGGGCTCAGCCAGTATACAGGGGCCGTGGATTGGCTTCCGTAAGGGAAAGCCGAGGTCGGGGAACGCAAGTCAAAGAAGGTGTGATTTTTAGTCAATAATTTATAATCTGACAAGCCCTCTCACTCCATTCTTGAGCGGGAAAAGCCACTGGATGATTTCCCACCCTAAAAAAAAGATGGGCTAGTAACAAAATTCGTAACTAAATTGGAACTTTGTAAAAAAAAACCACTTTAGTTATTTATGATGTTAAAGGAACTTTGTCTGTTGGTTACGTTTTCACGCGTAACTTTCTACATCGATATCATGCACATAATTTTAAATTTTAAATTCATCTAGTCCCAAGCTAAGCAGAGCTTGTGTTATGGTTACTCGACAACTGATAAACGTACTTATATATTTTTAAATACATGCATATTATAGATAAATTACAGCCACACAGAACAAATGATCGTGTTCATCACACAAACATTTGTCCTGGGTGGGAATCGAACCCACGACCTCCGGCATAGCAGTCAGGGCCACTAACTACTAGACCAACAGGCCAGTCTTCTTCTGTCATTTTTGTTTTCTTGTTCATCAATTATGTAGATATTTCGTAGGTCCTGACCAAATTACACGCAAACGATATTATAGGTAAAAACTTGTTTTTAATAATTATAATGTCAATAAGGCAATGCGAAATTTCTGAAACGTATTATTAAATATAATATATTTTTTAATTTTATATAATTATTTTTGTTTGTATATATACATGTTAAGTTGTAATATTTGTTAGATTAGATGTATGTTTACTTTTTTAGATTGTACTTTCTTAATTAAACGATAAATTATACATGCGAAATTATGTTTTACAAAATCTATTTTTCCTCAAAACTTTCTTGCGTTGAGTTGTACCACTTTTTAGCACACGAAGGAGTATAAACCTGTAGTTCAGTGGATCCACGATTAAGTTTCGCCTCCATTAGACAAAACAATAAATATAACACTTTTAATAATACAGACCTACCCTTTTGTGGTGTAATGGATAAAACACTGATCGATGATGTAATAACTTAATAGCCGTGGCATTAATTACACGTAAAATGTCGATTTTGATTGTTTAATTGTAAATTTGAATCAGAAATTTACGCATTTATATCCATTTCATTCCAAAGAATTCATCATTTATATAAATAAATTATGAAATTTCTGGAATCTTTAGAAAAGAGATTTCAGAGAAATGTTGTGCAGAGAAGCTTTCTCGCTATTGCTTTTATTTATATATATATACAAACAATCTTGATCTACAACTCAGAAATAATTCATTTTTACAAATTGTAGATCAAGTGCGTGAGTTTTTGAAATAAGATAATGATTAGGTATTTGAAAACAATATCTGACTCGACAAGACTGAATTCCATATTAAAACTCAAGTAAACTCGTATATATAATTCTTCTGCACGTGTGTTTGTCACCCAACTCAACCTAAACGGCTTGACCGATTTGGATGTTCGTGTGTATATTTGAGTGGGTGCCTGGATGGTTTGGAAATAAAATTGAACACGATAGGTGGCACTGCAGTCGGGTTTTAAGTCTGATGAAAAATTTGGTTTTGAGCAGGACGACGTTGGCCGAGACCGCTATTTTTTAATATAAACTAGTGCTTTGACTGCGATCTCACCTGATGGTAAGCAGTGATGCAATCGTTGATGGTGGTTATAATATAAAATTAAATTAGATTTGCGCTGTGATTTTCTATTAGGATTGTCTTTGTCTAGTTTTACTCAACGACCATCAAATAAAAGCATGGAGTAGGTATCCCCCAACCACCCCCAAAGGTCTCAACCGTCGCCTAAGACAAGAACTCCCCATATCGGCTAAAATTAATGCTATTAGCGTACTATATTACTTCCCTGCTTGCATATTCAAGTACTACGATGATAAAACACCTCCGTTACCAAGTCAACTCCAGTAAATTTACCCGTTGAGCGATCTAAGAGCGATGATAACGCGACGCGAAACCGTCACGCGAAGACAAGGACGCGAATTATCAGTATTCATAAGTCATTGATAGGTACTCGTAAACTGTTGATAAAATATACGGTAAGCTTTTGAAGTGAGACTAAAGCACAAATAAAAGCGATGTGAAATCAGAGAAAGGCTGAACGGAGTATTAATTCAAGGAAAATTAATAGAATATTTATTACTAAGACGGTAGTTTGGTTTACGAAATGGATTTTTTATAACAAAATATAATATCCTAAATTAGAACAATAAGTATCGATAAGATCGTGCTCTTTAAATCGATATAATACCTTTAATATAAGAGCGTAAGGGGCTTTTAACCTTAATTTCATCAAAATCAGCTTAATATTAATTAAGTTTATTTCGCTACTCAACGAGACATCGGACTCTCAAACGATATTATTATTTTAGTGTCGACGTAGCTATCTATTCGTTTCTTCCGCCTTTAGCTGGTCCCGCAAATTCCAATAATGCCGACAGCACCACTCGTAGCTCCGAATATAGCGTCTCGGCTGCAAATATTGTTCGTACCACACTTAGACGACCCAAGCAAAAATGGTTTTTGACTAAATTGATTTTCTGAAACCAAATAACGGCAGTGTGACCTCATTCGCTGTTTGTATATTCTTATAAGAAATCGGGAATTAAAAATCGTAAGAAGTCAGTCGACGCTATTAAGAAACTGTTCATCAATTTTATGGACCCTAAATTTCTGGTGGTAGGAAACTGCCTCGAGGCATGCGACAATAAACCTGGCTGTCTGTGACACCGCGACAATGAAGGACAATACTGATAGCTACACACCTAATAGAAATAAATGAACAAAATACGAGGGAAACGACCATTCATTTGTTTTTCTTTTGTTTATTTAAGGTTTTGATCAAAAAGCTAGACATGAATCAAAAAATTGGTGGACGTATCATAAAAATTAGACGTCTTTAATGATATGTTTTGAGAGTCTACTGTCAGGGTAAGTAAACAAGTTTCACTATATACACTATTTGGTTCGACATTATTGTATTTGATAATTAGATTCTTCTATGTAATTAAGATATCATGCGACAAGCTTAAGCTTAATTCACATACTCACAAACACATACCCATTAATAAATTATGTAAGAATGTTACTTAAATGCAAAGTTAAAAGCAAAATAACTCTAAGTCTTTATGTGATATTTCCAAGTAACTTTATACCAGGGTAGTGTAGGTAATTCTAGAAATATACTTTGTAAACAGTAGCCTCTGAAGGTTTGCTCCAATTCCGTGTTAAGAGAATCGTCCCAATTAGAAGCGGACTTTTTCTTCGCGTAATTGTTAAGAAAACTTGGGTTACAATGGGACATTGGTTGGAGCCTTAACAAAACGTTCACCTCGTTGGCCCATTCTTATGGTAATTCGACCTCACTGTCACGCGACCTTCTGTCCACACCCCGATAATATGCAAATTAGTCCCCTCTATAAAATGACCTGAAAACGCTTCCTCATTAACTACATTTTGGATTCAGATGAATTCAAAAGCTAGATCATTCGCAAAGATAACTCTGCTCATAACATAACACAAGATATCTTGCGACCTCCAGCTTAAAACATAATGTGAGAACTTTATGAGTAAAATTTATGTCATCTGCGGTATAATATCAAATTTCATAGATACCCAAATGTTCTGTTAAAAAACTCCGTTTTAATGGGTGAAACTTCAAGGGCCATTAGTGTAAAGTCTCGCGTCATTCTCCGCGTACAAAATCAAGCTTTTTACTGCAATAAACTTTCTGACAAGCCATTTGTGGCCGGAAAGTGTTCGCTGAAATTAATCACATGACCCACAACAGGCCTTGTTTACTCCTACCCCTGCGACTCTTGATAACTTCTTTATTTCACTTGTGAATTAATGGCTGTCGTTTGCGCTCGCCGTTTTAAAACTACAATCCTGAAACATGTCTATGTAGTTTTGAAGTTTGCGTCGCTTCGCTCAAGGCATTTTAAACGTACTAATTAAGATCCTCAAATTGAAGTTTTCATTGTTCTTTGTAGCTGACTGAAAATTCATCGAATCAAAGCACCTTGTGTCAGGCACATAACATTTCAGTAGTATCATGAATCAGACTTTAAACTCTGAATTTCGAAATTTCTCTTTGATATTTTGTCAGCGCTTCTTAAGTCACGTATTTAATTCAACTTTATCGTTCGATTCAAAATCAGTGGAATTGATCACAATTGAAAATGAAAAAAATAAGGCGAGAGTGAAACTACGACAAATAGACGAAAGAAACTGTTGAAAAGTTTAATTGTTTGCAAGTCTCTTTTGGAGTTTGGTAGTCAATGGTCGACGCGAGTGCAGAATAGCGTGCTTGCGGGTAGTACTCGGAGCGTGCTAAACGTAATCGGTTGAATTAATATAAAGTAGCTGTGAGTCCCCATATCTGGCATTATTCTTATAAATTGGTAAAGAAGGCTGAAGTCAGGAACCCAAATCAAATAAACCGGATTAGGTCATCGCTTTACGGCGAGTGGAAGTGGCGGGTCATCTCGGAGGAAGCAATTCTCGTGGTCGTAGATTGAATGCAAAATTGGATGAGATCCCACTGTTTTTACTGTATGGATCCCGGGAATTGTTACGTACCAACTTCCCCGCATTTTATTTTGTCGAGGGCACACATTGTTTGAATGATTTGATTGAATGTGACAATAGTTATTGTAACTGACGCTTCGACTACTTTCGGGTTTCTTATTCAACCGTCTCAGAAGATAAATTTATTCCCTTCATATTGGATGTTTGACCGCTTTTTGGGCTTTGTAGTTAAAGATTGGAGGGAGAGAGAATTTTTATATTGAATCGCGGATAATGCTACGAAATATTGTATCAAAATCTGTAGATTTATTACAACAGACGTACCTACCTTGATAAGAATAATATAATCGATATATAAGATAAGTATTTGTATTAGTTCCAATATCTATTAAGTAAACTATCAAGTCTATAAAATTCCTTTAAGTCCACTGTCAATGTTTCCTACAATACAGGAACACTACAATACAACTAAGAAAAATGTGTTTTGAACATTTGTTTTGCTTCGAACAGCAAAAGCTGAATTCTTATACTGGCAGCAAAGGGGACTTGAAAACCGCTTTCCCATTTCCAAAGTTTAAGAAAAATATTTATACATTCTGGTGACAAAAGAGCGTGTGCTCTAAAGCTCCCGTGAACTTATACTGCTAACAGAGCCAATCATGTACGGTAGTGCAAGTAGTGCCGGTTGTGGGAGGTCAAGTGGGCCGCGCACTTGCATAGGCCAATAGCAATGTTACCTTGCATTCGTTGCTAACGAATTCTATTCACTACAGGATTAATAGGGCGCTTCGCATGAATGAGCATTTTATTAACAATATTTTTATTAATTGCTAAAATGTTAAGCGAATTGAATTATATCGTGATGTTTCATTTCTTAATATTTCACACTAAAAGTTCTACTATTAGGAGTATGTCATCAAGTGAAATATAAAATGAACTGTATATAGAAGTAATTGTCTACAAATGTTTTGATTGAGTTAATGAAAGCTTTTGTTAACAGTTTTAAAGTCACGAATACAATGCCATGACGATTACGCCAAATACTGATCCTAAACTAAAAAACCGGGCAAGTGTGAGTCGGACTCGCGCACTGAGAGTTCCGTACAAACTTATTTATGTAAATAGTTCAATTCTCGGATAGAGTCTCGATGATTTTTCTGAATCGCAAAAAAAAAGTATTTTTTTGTGTGATGTAACAACATTGTTTTCAGATTTATTCCTATATCTATGCTATAAGACTTTGCTTTATGAAAAATTTCACGATTCTGGGTCAAAAGGAAGTATCCTTTTTAGGTTAAAAATCATCTAATGACTTCTCCTGCTTTGGGGCGGAGCGGGAGGGTTTGTCAGACTTTTACTGACTCAGTCATATGTTTCTTCTTTGTCTTAAATTCTAGGGCCCCCGGGTTTCCTTTCATAAGCGAACCCATGGCTCCAGTAGGCTTCGAACCTTACGGTTTTGCTGAGATGTCCTTGAGGCGCACGTGGAACACTACACACTGTCGACGTTGTTTGGTTTGGTCCGAATGGTTACTGGACGGCTGGACAGCAAGATACCCATTGATCGCCGTCCGCAAGCCCACGCCTGTGGTGGCTGACAATCGGGGTAGGGATCCCAGCGGCTGGGGCATGAGGGCCACTCCTTTGCATGTGCTGCTGCTTCCTTCGCTAACATTACTGCTGCGCAGAAGGAGGCGACCGCCTACCATTCCTCTTCGATTCGGACCATGGCCTGGGCCCGGCGTTAGAGGTCGTTGCTATGAATTTTGATTCCTTTGAAAATATTAAAATATAGGTTTTTTGCAACATAAACGGTCGTATCTTTTTTTACATTAACTTAGAAGTTTGATTTTTTTCACTGCTTCAAGGGACCGCAGACCTGGGTAAATGGTTTTAATTTCAACTCGATACCTTAACGCTTTTTCTAAATAAAGGGTCTTGAAAGACAGACTGACACATACTGACTACAAAATTAACCCTAATGTAAATATTTATTTTATCCTGTTTTTAGTATTTATTGTTATAGCGGCCATAGAAATCCATCTGTAAAAACTTCAACTGTCTAGCTATCACGGTTCATGAGACACACCCTGGTGACAGCCAGGCAGATGGACAGTGAAGTCTTAATAATAGGGATATGGTTATTAGGATTTTTACTCTTTTGATGTTTTTTTTTTTTTTTTTTTTTATTGTAGGTAAAATCATCCAATGACAAGTCACGCCCTTGGGTGGAGCGGGAAGTAGTGTCAGACTCTTACTGACTAAAAACCTACCCCGTTCCTTCGTTGCCTATCATGCCGGGGCTGAGCCTTCCTCTCGGAAAACGGCCCTTAACCCCAGCAGGCTTCGACCCTGCCTGCCTGGAGCTAGCAGGCTGGGCCTCTACGGTTTGCTGACAGCTCCTTGAGGCGCGCGGGAACAGAACGCGCCGTCGACGACTTGGGCTCGGTCCGGTATGTTACCGGACGATCGGACAGCGTGCTACCCATTGCACGCCGTCCGCAAGCCCGCGCCTACGGTGACTCTTTTGATGTACGGAACCCTTATAATCAGCCAAGTCCGTATAGCGTCGCGTACAGTAAAGGAATCCATAGTCAAAATCATCACCATAGGCGCGGGTTTGCGGACGGCGGGTAATGGGTAGATCGCTGTCCGTTTGTCCGGTAACAGACCAGACCGAGCCCAAGTCGTTTACGGCGTGCACTATTCCCGTGCGCCGCTAGGGCTCTGGGGAGGTATGAAAATGCATACCAAGGCCCCAGAAACAAGGCAGGGAAGAAACAGGGTAGGTTTTTAGTCAGTAAGAGTATGACACTATTTCCCGCTCGCTCCAGAAAAAAAAAATAGTCAAAATCATGAAAGCATCGAATACCACACTGAGAAAAAGATAAAGAAGAATGGAAAGATAAACTAAACGTGTTATTTCAAAAAAAAGTTTTCCCTTACATCGTTATATACTTACCACACGGTTTTCTCCAATGGTAAAGGTAAGTTTGTAAACACAAAAACTATGTTCAAAGTGATAAAACGACAAATTGACCATTTTCAGGCTTGGTCCGTTATTTGTGCTGTGACATCTTTATCAATTAGTGTAGGTGTAATAGGAGTAAGTTTAGATATGTGGCACTATATGTTGTTATTTTTTATTGCAGGGACTTAGAGCTTGATTTTTGTAGTCGTAATGGGCTGTAGATCTACATATTTAGTAATCATTTTAACTTGATAGTTCTGCGCATTCCTAACAAAAAAGTTCATGACAATGACAACCAACGGATAACGAAGTGATCCTATAAGAATTCTTTTTTCCTATACACGTACGAAACCCTACTGTAGTTCCTGACTTTACATAACTCAAAGGGAATTGAACAAAAGTAAACTTTCATGCTGGCGATGTTATTGGAATTGTGCAGGATTGCTCACATTTCTGTTTACAAAATATAACACTCGTTTGATTTTTTGATTCAATTCGTTCCCTCGCAGTTCACACTTTTGCATTCAGATTGAAAACTGTAGAATTCTTCATACGGTAACGTGACAAAAGGGAGCTCTGTCAAAGACGTGGGCCGTTTTGCGCCTCGTGTGACGTCAGACCGCGTGACGTGGCGGCGGCACTCATGCACTATTCGCAGTCGTGCTCAAAACTTTGTCAAAAATGTCTACCAGACGCTAGTGTTTTAAAACTTTTGTTTCTATTTCTGAATCTGCTTTTGTAAGTGAATGAATGTGCTCGTGTTTTCTCACACGCGAGCCAAAAGGTTACATTTGTAGACGTATTTCACTTGTAATGTGTGATGGCAAAACAGCAATGCTGGTTTTTAATATTAATCTTAAAATGTGATAATGTAGTTAAGTAGATAGGGTTGACTCCAGAAATGAGACTCCAGAAAAACTCAACTACATTTAAAGCTAGTATAATTTTCCAGAAATTGTAAGCTAACCAAGCCAGTGGTATGCAGTTAAAATGCTTCTCTCGATGATATGAATGATGGCTCTAAAGAGCAAGCAATTTATAATAACTGCCTAGTTACCGGAACCCAGCCACAAGTACTTATGAAAATTAAATCAGTGAGCTGTAAGTATTACTGCTCAGAACGCAATGAATTCAAAGTATAAAATTGCGACAAACTAAAAGCACTCGTGTTGTTAACTGTACAGCCCGTGTTTGAATTAATTTCGAGTATTTTGAAGTAAAGCAGGATCCCGCATTAAAGTTTCGGTTTCAATATCGACTGCGGTTACAAACCACCACAGACACCGCAAATGCTAAAGGAGTAATATTTTTTTATTAATTACGAAGAGCTTAATGGCATTTATAATAATCTATGCATTTGTGTTTACTTGACAATTACCATGATACTAATTCTTTGTATCGTATTATCGAGTTACATATGTATATTCTTTTTTGTATAATAACAAAATATCCTTTCCCCAAAAATTCTAAACTTGAATTAACATTAGGTATACTTTCAAAGGCTATCGTAACCCTCGCAAAATTGATTTATAAAACTGAGTGAAAAGCAGCCGTGCAAAAAGCAAAGTTTACCCTATAGAGAGCTGCATCTATAAATTTTTGTTAACTAAAATTCTATTCGCAACTTTGCACTCGAAATAATTTTTCTACGTTGAAGTTGGCGGCTATTATTTGCCCAGTTTATTTTTCTCGGAGTATGAGAGCCCTAGAGTTGAACACACAGTCTGTGTTCAAGTGAGCCGCTTCGCTGCGCACTACTGGGCGCCCCCAGCCCCGCGCACCAAAGCTAATATAGACTGTATGTGACGGACTATATTCTTTCAACCGTAATGCTAGCAATAACTGCACAGCTTTAAAAAGGCTTTAGGCTGGATAAAACATTAAATTGAACCAATATCTCTTCACTTCAACGCTTTCCACTTATACGCTCACGTCTCATAGAAAATTAATCTAATACGAACAAGATTTTCGAGTAACCTATTTCATAATTCTAATAGAGGCTTTAAGGGATGGTCCGCTATTTTTTCATAAAAACGTCATGACGCATGGCCGCCATAAGTTTGCCCAGAAATGAGCGGAGAGAGCTGGATCCATGTAATTAGACGCTACGAAGATTTATGTTACGGAAATTCCCAAATTCTTTTAAAATTTTGGCTGCGACACGTGCTTCTTCTTAAAACACTTTTCCTCGGAAAAAACTTATTGCTTTAATAAGTTTAAGAAGCAGATATTTTACAGTTAAATGTCTTTTACATGTTGTTGAGTGTTTCAATTAAGTAGAATTATAAATTAAGGCTTTTTTACAACGCAAAAGATGTTTTTTATGATAGGCTAATGGGCGGGAGTAAACTCGTGTAATGAATCCCGCATATCTACGGCGTAGTTTCTAAACATCTGTGTTTAAACCGGGAGCTTAAGCTTTTAGATCAACGACAACTTAAGACAACTTCTGATACAAATACGAACATTATCTCCGTCCAATTTCGTTAAGCGAGGGGAAAAAGGTAAGAAAATGTATGAACTCCGTGTTTATTCGGGTCCGCTTTATTTCCATCGTCCTTTGGGGGCTCGCTTCATGTATCACTGCAGACGTCAGCCCTGGGTTAATTGTCTACGTGCGTTTTCAGCTGAATTCGTCACGTTCACCCGTTCACATCCCTATCGCAGTTTAGCCTCTTACTAATAAACGTTTTCTAAATCGAGCGCCCGATGTTACATCCACGAATACTCTGTGTTAATATTTATCTTTCTCTCTTTGTTTCGTATTACTCATACGAGAACGATTGAGGAATCTAGATTTATACGATATTTTATTGCTGAAATATCTCAGGTTAAATTCTGATTTCGGGATGAATTGCGAAATTGGCTCCATGTTATTTTTTGTGTAATTTTAGCGTGGGTGCGACTGACTGACGATATTATAAAGCTTACATCTTGGGTCTTTAAATCCGCTGTGAGTGTGAAGAGTTTGTTTACACTGGGCTACCAAATATCAGATGAATTCGTGAGGCTTGTAGTATGCTGTCGATAACTGATTAATATTATGTATTAATTACATAATATTTTTTGTACATTATACAATTTCAATTAAATACTAAATAAAACACTTCTAACGTATGATAACAAATGTTTTATGGATATATTTAAATCTAGTCTGTTAGCTAGCCCCTCCATGCTAGCTCACAGCTTATATTTAAATCCAAAGCTGGTATCACCAACGTCTTGAATATACGCATTGGCCAAGCATTATTTTTTTTATTACGGATTGGTTCGCGTTTGATCACTATCTCATCTGATGGTAAGCGATGATGTGGCCAATGATGGAGCACGCTTGTAACTTATTCAATCTTGACTTAAATAATAATAATAATAATAAGATATATTCGTAAGATATGGCAACACTCGATGTCAACAAAAGGTGTTTTTTTTCATTCCCGAAGATTTAAGTTTGTAAATACTGATTTCTGGACCCATATCAACCCAAATTCTATAATAAAAAAAACAAGAAAGATTTAATACATAATAAAACCTATAAAATCAAAAATCAACCAAGAGAACCATAATATATGGGAAAAAATGAACACAGCAGACAGATGACATATGTCACCAATATGAATAATACAAAATCAATAGACGGAATGAATATACAAAGCAATATACAACCATGTTGACGAGAGCTGCAGCACGCCGTGCACGCCCATCACCTCCGGCCTCGTCGCTCAGCTCCGCCTCGCCGCCGCCGGAACCCAGCCCCACTGTGAGTGCTGTGACACCGGCCGCGGTAGTTGCGTCGAGCTCCAGCGACGAGTTCTTCTCTCCGCCGACGACACCACCACGAGCGCGTCGACTAAGAGGACGCCGGCCGCCGAGCGGCTTAGGACCTCGAGGCCCACCGGTCTCTGATAGGGTCCCAGCTCCCGGCGGAAGTGTGCAGCGCATGCGATGGACGCAAACCATCAACGAAAACGTCATGCGCGCATACTATGGGGCTACAGAGGGAGGAAACAACCTGACCGCGTACCGTGTTCGGATGCTCTCTCTTTTTCAGGTGCTTCAGCCAGCCGTCAACGTGTCAACCCAACGACTGTCGGATCAGGTACGGGTTATCCAGCGTAATCATATGTTGGATGATACTGTGCTTGATCGCCTCCGAATGGAAATGAGTAGCCGTGTCATTGCTCCTTCGTCGCAGTCTGTGGTACCAGATGAGGTACCACCGTCCAACCAAATTCTCAGCCACGCTGATGAAGGGAGTACTGAAACGGTTGCTAACGTAAGTACCCAGTGCAATAGCGAACTGAGGAGTGCTTTGGAGTGTGCAATTCGGGAATATCGCAACATGTCACCCGAACTTAGGCCTCGCTTACCTCGTTTGCCCATGCATAACAAGAACAGGGCGCTGGTGGCTGCTCTGGATTCGCAGTTGTCTGACTACTTTGATGACTGCGAAGATCTCACCGATACACACTCGATAATGTACTGCGCGGCCGTAGCGGCATGTCGTGTAGCTCACGTCAAATTCCCAACCAGTGACGTAGCTACACGACCGAAACCAGCTGTACCGGCCTGGCAGTGCAGGATCGAGCGTCGTATTGGTGGGGCCAGAGCACTCATCGGCAAACTAATTTGCTTCAGGGAGGGCAACACTCGCCCTAGAGTGATGCGCTTTGTGAGATGGGCATTTTCGGGGACAGACATCAGCCCCCGAGAATACATGTCCCGAGTCACAGAGCGCATCGACTTTCTGAAGCAAAAAGTGTATGCATGGGCAAACCGTATCCGCAGGTATAAGCGCCGGGTGGAGCGATACACCCAGAATCGCACATTCCGAAGCAACGAAAGGTGGGTATATAGGGCTTGGGAGCGACCGGACCAAGGTGTGACTGACGCACGCCTCCCGGATGATGACGCCATGAGTTCATTCTGGCGCAGCATCTGGTCGGTGCCTGTCAATCACACCGAGGGTGATTGGATTCGGGAGGTGGAGCGCGCGTGCGATCCAATACCACAAATGGGGGCAATTTACATCAGCCCCCAAGATGTAGCTCGTGCAGTCCATCCGTTGCCTAACTGGAAATCTCCAGGGCCGGATGGACTGCACAATTTCTGGATAAAGTGGTTCACAAGATCGCACGCTCGTTTGGCGTCTCAATTCCAATCTGCCCTAGAGTTAGGGTCGCTGCCCGAGTTTTTTACGACAGGAATAACCCACCTGCTCCATAAATCAGGCAGTACTGCGGAACCTAAAAATTATAGACCGATCACGTGTTTGCCGACGGTCTATAAAGTTCTTACATCCATACTGAGAAGCAAAATTAACAACCATATTGACAAAAATTTGATAATGTCACCTTCTCAGAATGGATGTAGGAATGGGTCCCGCGGTACTAAGGAGCTGCTCCTCATTGATATGACCATTAGCCAACAGGTTCGACGTTCCCGAAAGGATCTGTCGACATGTTGGATAGATTATAAGAAGGCCTATGACTCCGTTCCTCATACATGGCTCATGAGGGTGCTAGAGTTGTATAAAATTGATACAACACTACGCACCTTCCTGATGTCGTGTATGAGGAAATGGAGTACGGTCCTTCGCTACCCAGGATGTCGACATATCCAGAGGAATAGCGAACCTGTAAGGATAGAGCGAGGTATATTCCAGGGTGATAGTTTGAGTCCGCTTTGGTTTTGCCTAGCCTTGAATCCTCTAAGCACACTGCTGGAGAATTCAGGTCTAGGCTATCGGTTGAAGAGAGGTGGTCAGGTTATATCTCACCTTCTTTACATGGATGACTTGAAGCTTTTTGCCCCCAACAACCTGCAACTGATGGAGCTACTGAAGGTAACTGAAACCTTCAGTAGTGCCATCAGGATGGAGTTTGGTGTGGACAAATGTGCGGTCATGCATGTAAAGCGAGGGGAGGTTGTGGAATCTGTGGGCACTCAACTCACGGATTCCATAAACCTGAGATCTCTCTCTTCAACCGAAACCTATAAGTATTTGGGTATGTCGGAAGCCCTAGGCATCAATATCAGTGACATGAAGCAATCGTTGAAGGAGCGTTTCTTTGGACGCCTGAAGAAGGTTTTCAATAGCCTTCTTTCAGGCGGAAACAAGGTGCGCGCCTTCAATGGTTGGGACATGCCGGTATTGATGTACTCTTTCGGCGTACTCAAATGGACTCAAACGGAACTTGACGCCCTAGATAGGCGAATCCGAACACTGCTGACTGCATACCGAATGCATCACCCACGATCGTCGGTGATGAGACTGTATATCCCGCGGAAGTGTGGCGGTCGAGGTTTTTTAAATGCTAAGACCCTACACAACCGCGAGGTATGCAGTCTCAGGGAATATTTCCTAGCTGCCGACGTGGGTATGCATCGAAATGTAGTGGCAGTGGACAAGGGACTCACCCCGCTCTCCTTGGCTAACGAGAACTGGCGCAAACCGGTAGTGCTTGACACTGACGATCGCAGGGAAGTATGGCAGAGCAAGGAACTTCACGGACGCTTTTTCCGGGCCCTTCACAGGCCCGATGTAGACCAATTGGCGTCCGTAGCTTGGCTGCGTTTCGGTGACCTCTTTGGGGAAACCGAAGGTTTTATCTGTGCAATTATGGACGAAGTTATCATGACGAATAACTACCGGAGATTTATTGTGAAGGACGGCACGGTTGACATCTGTCGGGCATGTCACCGGCCGGGAGAATCAATTCGTCACATTATCTCCGGTTGTTCTCGTCTGGCTAACGGCGAGTATTTGCATAGGCATAACCTTGTAGCCAAGATTATCCATCAGCAACTTGCTTTGAAATACTCTCTTGTAGGATCGGAAGTGGCGTACTACAGGTATGAGCCCGACCCAGTTCTTGATAATGGTCATATCACTTTGTACTGGGACCGGTCCATCATCACTGACAGGACTATTGTAGCCAATAAGCCTGATATAGTGGTGGTGGACCGAAACGAGAGGCGTGCAATGATTGTTGACATAACCGTTCCGCATGACGAGAACCTCGTGAAAGCCGAGAAAGATAAACAAATTAAGTATATTGACTTGGCTCGCGAGGTTGTCGACATGTGGGAAGTGGATTCGGCGATCATTGTACCGATAGTCGTGTCGGGTAATGGCTTAATAGCCAAGAGCCTCGAACAACACCTGAGGAGGCTCTCGTTAGGCGGCTGGATCAAGGGCTTGATTCAGAAAGCGGTACTCCTGGACATGGCTCGTATTGTTAGGAGGTTCCTTTCTCTGGAGCCCTGACCGCCCGTAGCTTGGACCCTGTTCCCGATACCGGTGGGACACTATTTTTTATATTTTTAAATGTTTTTTTTTTAATATATATATGTTAAAAATATTTAAAAATGTAAAATAATATGTAATACAAGAAGTAAAGGAAATAATAATAAATCGGTTTTAGGTATGAGGTTTTTTAAATGCCAAGACCCTTCACAACCGCGAGGTATGCAGTCTCAGGGAGTATTTCCTAGCTGCCGACGTGGGTATGCATCGAGATGTAGTGGCAGTGGACAAGGGACTCACCCCGCTCTCCTTGGCAAAGGAGAACTGGCGCAAACCGGTAGTGCTTGACACTAACGATCGCAGGGAAGTATGGCAGAGCAAGGAACTTCACGGACGCTTTTTCCGGGCCCTTCACGGGCCCGATGTAGACCAATTGGCGTCCGTAGCTTGGCTGCGTTTCGGTGACCTCTTTGGGGAAACCGAAGGTTTTATCTGTGCAATTATGGACGAAGTTATCATGACGAATAACTACCGGAGATTTATTGTGAAGGACGGCACGGTTGACATCTGTCGGGCATGTCACCGTCCGGGAGAATCAATTCGTCACATTATCTCCGGTTGTTCTCGTCTGGCTAACGGCGAGTATTTGCATAGGCACAACCTTGTAGCCAAGATTATCCATCAGCAACTTGCTTTGAAATACTCTCTTGTGGGATCGGAAGTGCCGTACTACAGGTATGAGCCCGACCCAGTTCTTGATAATGGTCATATCACGTTGTACTGGGATCGGTCGATCATCACTGACAGGACTATTGTAGCCAATAAGCCTGATATAGTGGTGGTGGACCGAAACGAGAGGCGTGCAATGATTGTTGACATATCCGTTCCGCATGACGAGAACCTCGTGAAAGTCGAGAAAGATAAACAAATCAAGTATATTGACTTGGCTCGCGAGGTTATCGACATGTGGGAAGTGGATTCGGCGATCATTGTACCGATAGTCGTGTCGGGTAATGGCTTAATAGCCAAGAGCCTCGACCAACACCTTAGGAGGCTCTCGTTAGGCGGCTGGATCAAGGGCTTGAAAACTCAGTTTGTAACTTAAGCGGAAAAAATAGTCATATCCTAATTTTGAACTCCGCTTGGGCGGAACAACGCCGTGACCTCGTGGAGGGGATCGGTTGCGGCGACTTTTCGCGCTGGGTCATGGATCAGGCCATGATTCTAAGCAAGGTGGAATGGCAGGCAGTTGCCTTTTTCTGTGAAGCAGTAATGTTAGTTAAGATGACGGCCGCACGCACGAGGGAGTGGTCGTTCGTCGCGGTGATTTTCTAAAAAGGAAACCCGTAGTTCTAGAAAGCGAAGTCCAACTGAAAGACACAGGTGTGTATTTAATCACCCTACAGCGCGAGAAGTCATTGAATAATTCCCAGATAAAAAAAAAACTGAGATAGAATTATATTTGTCTAATAGAAATTGATAAAATCTTTGTTTTAAGCTGTAACTTATACAAATGAAACCTCTTTTGAGATCTATCATAAGCATTACAAATCCACCTAAAACATTTTATTTATACCAGTTATTTATCTACATAACTTTGGGAGACATCGCAGTTTATCTATGTGACTCGTTATTTTTGCGGCCCAGAGAATTTGTACTACGGATTTACTTCGAAATGGCTTTAGTAACTGGAATAAAACGTAAACCGAACAGCTTATTTTATTCCGTTTATGTTATTACAGAATTTAAGTACCAACAAAGTGATCAAATCTAAAGCGTCTTCGTTTTAAATCGATTATTTAAACATTTAGTTTGTGGATATTAGTGGAGAAAAATATTTTAAAGAAAAAGTCATGAATTATCGGTAATATTGGTTTGAGTTCTATCTACTTTAATCCGTTTATTCACTTTAGGCTTTTGTGTCTATTGGGTTTGGTAATAGGTGTTATTGTCTATGGTGATAGTGGCGAACGCAGTCTAAACAGTGGATGAAAAAGTGTAGCAAATGGAATCGCGAATCGACTTCATAATAGTCTATAAAGTAATCAAAACTTTTATAAAGGGTATTTGATGACGATGCAAGAAAAAATTGCGAGGGAAATGTAGTTTTCGTAAAGATAGTGAGTGAGTTAGTGAGGGAACTACAAAATATTTAGGCATGGATTTTCCTCAATCTGGTACGTACATAGAAATCCCATCAAAGGTTTACACACTGGTACGCTACTCCACATGCCATGTGTACACGGGCACGGGGTTATATCAATTAAATCGATTTGAAGAATGGAAAATTGGAAATACTCATAATCTGCTTCGCCTTTTCCTGTCCACGTTGTGGTGGGTTTCCCTTTTAGATGTAGTGTAATACCAGTCGGTATTTTACCTGTTTCAAAAATTCAAAGAATTTATTTCAAATAAACCATTTACCTTTGAAAAATCAAGAAGTCGATCTGTCCAAAAAAATAAAGCTAATTGCACATTACAATGCGTAGATCTGTATGTAAAAGAATGTGCAAGAAACTCCATAGACACTCTTTTCAAGCTGTAGAGGTAGTCAACTCTACACCTTAGTTCTTCAGGTAACTCGAAACCCTTGGCAAGACTGGTCGTCATACGTTCTGCTCTCGGTTTCGAATAAGAGGGCTCTTCAGCGCATGCATAAACAATTTATTATTATTTATTATCCAGACGCAAAGATTCCACGAAACGAGAGGCAAACTTTACTTGGTATGAGCCAGCGACCCATTGGGTTACACAAGTGGTAGAAGTAAGAGATGGCAGAAGTTCGATTCAACTGTCTTAGCCTAGAACCAAAACGCTTTACTACCTGCTGTGTATAAAATGAGTTGATTCCCAATACGGCTAATGTTGTCAAACCGAGACCTCCGCATCACCTTCTTGCAGGGCTTGGCAGCCCTATTGAAGGCTCTCTTCTCTTGACTCATTTCATTGACATCGTGCATATAAGCGTCGACCCTTTCCCAGTGTGCCGCACAATCAGCGCCAAACCAAGGGCGAGTTTCACCAGAAATTGTTACGTCGAAGAATGGAATGAGATTTGAGCATTTACCACTTTCTTGACTTAATACTGAGTTCAACGCCATGTAGCAGAACTATAGAGATGCTCGGGCCCGTAGTTTTCACCTTAATCTGCGATCGACTAGAGCGGCTGTTATCACTTAGCCATGTGATTATTGGAAGTACAGTTAGTACTTAATATAAACAGAAATTCCTCGTAGCGATTAGTTATATTATTTACTCGAGTAATAAGTGACAAATGTTATTGTAAAATGTTTGTCGCGAGTCGTTTGTGCGGATATTAAACTCTTTATTTGCTCTGTGACATTAATTAGTTTGTGCAACAGAACTCTGTTATACTTTTCTTTCGTAGAATTATTATTTCGACCTTTCAAGGTTTTAGCTAATGGCATAAGTTTATGACTAATTTTTTTTCTGCATAAAGGGAAAAAAAAAATCTGATTAACGAGCTCAACCTTTTTTTGGTGGGAAATCATGAAATAACTTCTCCCGTTTGGGGTGGAGCAAGAGGGAATGTCAGACTTTTTCTGACTAAAACTCACCTGTGTTCCTGTGTTCACCCTTTATGTTCTGGGGCCACGGTGACTCTTTCGAACAATCCCGTGACACATCGAGTACGATCTACACCTGTCACGTTAATTTTCACATGACTTCTCTGTCTCCCTGTCATTCTCTGTCAGGCTGACATTGCCATACATTTCTTATTTAGCGTTTGGTGGAAAAGCTAACGGAAAAGTAATTTGTCTAAGCCAGCTGGTCGATATGATAGCTAGGTATGTTTTTGTCATAATACTAAAACAAAAATATGATGAATTGACGTTCTAAACGTAATGTACAGATTTTATTAAACATTTTAATTCATAGAACGTCGAGCCTGCTTGAAAGTCTCCATTTAGTTTCAGGTACATGGGATGTATACCTATCTTGTTTCCAAACACGGTGCCTACAAATATTTAACTTCGGATACCGCTTTGAATTTAGCGACCGTGGAATTACACACGGTATTTTTAACTAGACGACCGGTTCGTTTGTGTTAGAAACCAATCTCGTTGATATATCCATTAGCCAAATAGAGAACCGAGGCCCGCACACCGCCCTTAACAAAACATCTGCGGTTAAGTATTCGTGGTACAAAGAAACAAACATTATTTTCCTTTCATTTCTGTGGTACGTAACCCATGGGCGGGCTATAAATACAATATGATAAAAGGGGTAATAATGATACAAGAAATTCGAATGTTTTACTTCATATTAGGGAATATTGTGAACTTGATAGACATACATATATATCTGTTTTCATGTTCTTCAATCACACGTCAACTGCTGGATGGATGGAACTTGGCAAATGGGCCAATAAACCATTGCCTGAATTATGACATAGAAGTTTTTATAAAAGTTGTACCTAACGTTCTCCCGATAAATTCTCAAGTCGAAATAAAATTCAAACGTTCCCTGACATATTTTTAAACATGCAAGACGCACCAAGCCGCTGGCAAAAACTAGTTGTTAAATTTTGATCGTTTTAATCCCGTGGTGGGTCGATCCGGTACTTGAAACACTATCGATTTGTAAAGATAAAATAAACAAAATAAAGTAATTTTTTTTGTCTAAAACTCGAATAAATATATATAATATAATGTAATATAATGTTTCCACAACTATCACATAACACCGTCTAGTCCCAAGCTAAGCAGAGCTTGTGTTATGGGTACAAGACAGCTGATAAATATACTTATATATTTCTATAGATATATAACACCCAGAGACAGAACCAATGATAGTTCTCATCACACAAACATTTGTCCAGGGTTTTTTTTTTTAACGTAGGTAAAATCATCCAATGACAAATCCCGCCCTTGGGTGGGGCGGGAAGAGCTCTGGAATAGCAGTCAGGGCTACTAACCAGTAGACCAACAGGCCAGTCAGGCCAAATGCATGTACGAAATTAATTTCTTTAAGTAAACTACCTACAAGGTCATTGCCTCGTTGTCAATGACCTTGTAGGTAGTTTTTGGTCGTTGCGTACTAACTACCTACAGGTCATTGAACTCGCCCAGCCGACACTTACTTAAAGAAATGAATTTCGTACATGCGTAAATTAATTCGAGTTTAAAAAAAAACTTTTAAATTTTATCTTTAGTAATCGATTGTGTTTCATGTACCGAATCAACCCTCCATGGGATTAAATCAAACAAAAATTTAACATGTATAATATTACCTACATTGTACGTTACACAACAGTATTAATAATTTTAAAACAGAGATAATATTGTTTATTGAGTAAAGTGCCAATATCAGCTATATAGTTCGTCAATTAATACTGAAAATGGAGCGTAAACATAAACAAAAACCGCGCTATTATTTCGTAATTGATTCAAACAAAATTCAAAATTGAAACAATAAGGCAGCAAACACGCACGCGTGTAAGTGAGAAACGTGGGAAGGTGTATGTAAAAATAAAACCTACAGAATATTGTGGGAACGTGAGAAAAGGTAACTACACCGTATCCTGTCCGCACCTGTTATTTATAGTCACTCGCAATATGCATTCTTTTACTATCGTTTTATGTAAATGTTAGCAGCTACTCCTTCAGGGAAGATAGCAAAATAATAACACTGCAAAATAAGTTTCATACTAGTTTTTATTTTTTCTAATTGCCTGCCTTCTTGTAAATAATGCGAGGGTGAATTAATATTGAAATATAATTGCATGCAGCTAACCCCTGGCTAGCCGGCGGTGCCGGCAACGTGTTATTATGGTAATAGTTTTCAAACTTGAACGGGTCAGTGTTCTTTGTTTCGTTGCAAGTGCCGTTCAATTGGTCACAAAAGTGGCTGTTTTATGAAACAAAATCTGCTTTCGTAACTATGTTTCGTTTTATCGCTTTTGTTTGTATAAGTATAATTGCGTCGTCGACTCATTATTATTTTATGCAACAGTCCAGTTACTATTATCTAGGTCTTTTATTTGCACGTTCCTAGACAAAACAACGAATTCCTCAGTAAGTATCCACTAAGTTTATGGAAAGATTCTTGAATAAAAATATTTTTCTAACCGCTATCATTATAAAGAGCAGTAAGTAAACAAAGTGAGCAGAGGACCGCGGACGGTACGTTTCTGTTCACAAAATAAAGAGGCCAATATAATTCTGTTCAGTGCAACAGCTATCGTTCAGCGGAGCGACTATCTGCATTTTATACTTTCGACGCCATCACTGGGGCACTTTATTTCTTTACTTTGTACATACATAGCTATGAGGTATACGTGTATGTACTGTGCTTGCTCGTTGTTTATTTAACGGATCGTGCCCGATGAACGGTTCTATTCAATTGAATGTACATGTACGCCGAAACGTGCTCACAGAGTTTTAATTTCACAAAGGTCGTTAAGCATGTAACGTACGTGAATTGTTACGGTAATGACGCACTTTGAACAGATTTCAGTATGAGTAGGTGCTCTAGCTAAATGTTGTACTCGATAGAACATCCGGAACGTCAACGTCAAAACAAATCGTATGCCGTCCGTAACGTTGAATCCTAAACAGGATTGAAACTTGGACGGGAAGCAATCTAACGGGAACAACAGTACATACAGCGGTCTGCCGCCGTAGAGCCCTACGTAATTTAAAGAACAAACAAACCTCGCAACTGGGTTTACCTCCACTGCAACAAACTCTGCGTCGTCGCTTTAACTTACTCATTTGTAGCTTACTATCACTCTTATACGTATATAACAAGACTCACATTCGTGGCTCTGTTTAAACTTTACTTACTTCAAGGTCAAAATTAATATCCTTATCTACAAAACCAACACAAAAATTTATATAAAACAAATTTAGAAGCCAATCCACGTGGTAAGTCTGTGTGTATATGAAATTCAGAGGCTCAAAAAATGCTATAGCGCCGCAGATGAGTTCGGCTCAAGCGAAGCGTTATCAAGCCCAGTTAATCCTGTCTTCTGTATTATTGAATAAATTTTCCCTCCTGACGTACTTTTGCCATTTTATATCGGTTTAATGTATTGGAAAAAATCAGGCCATTGCTATTTCTGAATCGTAACAATGTTTCATTGAGATAGACGTAAGTTAAAGTTTTAATTAGAACGTTTTGAGGAATGACGAGGTGTTCATATTAGGTAATCCTATTAGATGCGGGCTGCACGCTGTGTTACGGGCGGCGGCGGCAAAGCGGTGCGATGTTATTGTTATGATGGCATAAAGCGAGCCATGTATCTCGTAGAACGCAGGTGGCGCTAACTACCGGCAGTGTAGTGGAAACTGTCGACACTACGACGACTCAAGACGCGGATGTATCTACACACCATACAATGTAATGTTTCACGGTTTGCTGATGCGCAACTTAGAAGCTTTTACTCAAGTAAACTGAATTTTAAGTTGGTACTTGGGAACAGCGTCTTATTTTCAGACACTATCGTTACTTTTGAATTTGTGTGTTTATTTTGTCTTTTTAAATATTCGCCTTTTTATCTTGAACAAAGACTTGAGTTGTTATATTGTTTCTATGTTGTATAATATGTGGAAATTAAAGTGATATGTCATGCGGTGTTGGCTCTCTCAGAATATGCCATCTAACATCTTCCCTTGAGTGTCGTAGCTGGCGATTAAGGGATTAGGCAAGTGAATGGGAAGCTTCCACCTGTAGGTACACTGATAACATCGCTCCGTGAAAGCCTGGCTTGCTTGAGGGTTACAGGGGTCACACTAAACCGCCTAGATTGATGTGAAAAGGTGTATAAGGAGTTTTTTTTAATGAAATTGATAGTGTATCGTTATGCTGTAAACAATAATAAAAATATATACGAATTAGAAAAGTGACTAGTTTTTTCTGCATCTAGTGAGATTGGAAGCCGGCAGCTATTATAATCAGAAAAAAAAGTAAAAATAATTAAAAAATATTTCCGTCATGACTTACGAGTCCTGTATGTGTAGATTGACGATTTCTAATTTTTATCCATACATCACGTATTATAAAGAGGAAAGATTTGTATTTTCTGATTTTTATTTGTAATGTATGAACTCAAAACTACTTTTAACACTTCGATCCACAACTACCCAACTTGTTCATACAAAAGTAGACTCTAAACATCGGAATTAAGGCCTATAGTGGCGTGGATGTGAGAGGACACCGGTGTCCTCTGAGCTAGGACAGATTAAAAATTTTTCACCAGTAAAATGCTATCATATTTTACTCCACTAAGTGTCCCCGCACATGGGCCTCAGAAAAGCGCCGCTACAAAAAAAAGGCCGCCTCAAAATAAAAGCCGCTTCTAGCTTCTTTTTGTGGCGGCTTTTTTTTTGGCCCATGTGCGGAGGTGGCGGCTTTTTTTTGAGGCGGTCTTTTTTGTTGCGGTGCTTTTTTAAGGTCCGTGTGCGGGGACACTAAGTGGTAGAAACTAATGACTGATTTAATTTTGAATCAAAAATCAATTATTAATTATTATTTTTACAGTTGGTAGTTTGTGGATTGAACAGAATTTGTAAAGAATGCATTGTTTTGCAATTTCAAATAGGTTAAGGCTCCTTCAAAATTTCAGAAAATATGAAGGCACTATTTTCCATGTCCAAACATTGCCTGCAAGACTTTGGTATAATTTTGTTTCCGTTGTTTACATTTCGCTTGTGGCAACGTCCAATAGCCCCTTTCTACCTCATTCTTAGGCTTTTTCGTGTCACGGCTACATGATTTATAACTGACTGAGATACGTGTCTTCCATTCTGCCAGAAAATCTCAATAATGTTGTGGAAGGCACTGAACATAAATAATAAATCGCTAACATGTACCAAGTACCCAAGTATTTCGTACCAAGAATCTGATTCTTGAACACAACTCCTGTTTTACTTTCCAAGTAACATAGCCTTTTCCTTTATTTTTAGTTAGGTTGTTAGGTTTTATTGTGATTCCTTTTGTGCCGGATTTCATAGAAATATACAACGATATTGTGGTGTGATACGATCACGTTTCTGGCGCCGTGTAATTCTATTAGCTGAAATACTACCGTGCACGATTTGATGGTAATTACCCGTTATTACTGTACTAGAATTTATAATCTCGAAGCCTTAAGAAATATCTTAGTAGTTAGTTTAATAAGGCAGCCTTAGTAAGATGGTATTTATGTTTGTTTTGACTTATAGTCAGGCGGGCGCAGGGCGGTTGGCTAGAGTTACTGTTTTCTAGTTAATACACACCAGCTGTTGCACAGATTTGTCTCGGTGTGGATGTTAACACGATGCCAACGAGCACGCTCTGTTTACGTAACGTACCACAGAATATACATCGTCCTCGGGTGATTTATAAGCTTTCTCTGATAATCTGTTTAAAGATAAGTTGACTCTGATAGAAACCACTATGATTTTTTCGTAAAAGAAGAATAATACCAAGCTAATCTTCAATAAACTAGTTTGTTGTTGATAATCCAGACTTGACTGAAGCAGCTGTAATGCTGTACCTCAGTCGGCTCAGCGTAATTCCTTCAAAGCCAGCGTTCTGCCGCGTCCCAGTTACACCTGCCGCTGCGGACTCGAAATACGTCGTTTATGTAATAATTTTATGTAAGAGTATTTCTTTTTTGTATGTAACTTTGTTCGTTATTTTAAGTAGGCACCAGGTGGCGTTAACAGGCGGCATTGCAACGGAAATTGCCGTCGGTCGGTCTCGTCGACTGGCCGGGGGAGACTGGGCCCGCTCCGACCGCACCGCCCACTAGAATAGGCCCTTGTTAATTGTAGGCCAACACAGAAAACAATTAGCAGCACTCGTGAGCCGCACCGCCTCGGAATATTTCATTCATTACTCAGATAAAATCACGGACCTACTTACGTAACATGTTCAATTAGATGTAACTCAAATAGGGAGATTATTCTGTTAGGACTTGTTGTTTGCTCTCCAAACTTTGCATTGGTTTGTCTACTTGCTGAACCAAATTCATCCCATAAAACGTAAAAATCTAATCTAGGTATCTGATTATAGAACTGAGAATTAAAAAAAAAACGAAGCTTCCGCCTTTTGTTTCTCAAGAAAAAGATGACTTTCAACTTTCTTATTACACAACGACACATAACATGCTTTTGTACTTATAACGCCAATTGTTGTGGTAACAATACTTTGTAAAACAAAAGAAAACTGGCACATCAATTTATATCAACAGGGAAAAGCTAAACAAATGGATATCACGCGTACAAACGAAATGAGAAGGGCGACGTTGACTTTAGAACGTTTAATGACCTTTGTGGAAGGTGGTATGTTTTGACGTTGCATTAGTGAACAATAGACGGTAACTAAAACTAGATCCGCCTTTATCTTGGCAATTGTTATAAAACACAAAGCGCTTAACTAGTTGAAAGCTTTGGGCGTTTACACAGCCGTGGTTTGGCCGCGCCTACACCCAGCTTACGACGTAACGATGTCGATGCCTGCTATGATACTCGTACTTGTAATTCGCACTGAAATATGTGTGCGTTGTGCGGGCCGATTGGATTTGCTTTGAGCTTGTTTTGCTTTGGAATGATTGGATTTTGCTGTCACACAATCTAAAGACTAGGTAATCTGAGGTATTGGTAGTTACCAGTGGCGTAGTTGAGCCCCTTTGGTACTAGCAGTATAAAAAAAACACGAACGATGCGAGCTTAAAAATTCAAACATTCCATCATATAGTCATTATTTATTCACTATTTAATTTATCTGTTCCCTTATCCATAAGAGAACTTAAGATTGTGGGTAATGTGTTACCAACTTTCACGCACATCGGGGCGTTTTTACGGGGCTACAACCTACTTACTGCCTATCAGATCTCTACACCCCAGTTACTGGGCAACATAGGTCGGCTTAGCAAGACTGGTGTCAGAATTCCTGGCCTCTAACTATCCGTCTAAATAATATCTACAAATGACACCCACCATTAAATTACGTTAAGCCAGCTATTGGTCGTATTCAAAAAAATAGAAACTTATGGTAGCCGAGGAGCACCCAGCTACTTCCAACACTCTGGAATTGACGCTAGCAGCTGTTACAATTCAGTCATGAGTTCTTTCTCCTCTACGAATAGGTAGCAACAGAACTTATTCCCCAATCGCCTATCGTAAACGTAGAGCATGCTTTAAAACCTTATTGCTTCATCTAACGGAATCCAACGCGATGTTTGATGAAAAGGCAACGCGAAAAAAGATAGATAACGCCTGAAAACTCTATTGGCATTCGGTACTTCCGTGATTGAATCGAATATTTCACAAACTGGTTCCATGAAATAAGTGTTTTTTTTTTAAAAAACCCTTAAAAGTTTTTGAGAAAACTCTTCGTCATTAAGACATTATGGAGGGCCAGAGTTCACGTATAATAGCAAATTTTCAGAGGTCTTTGCTGGATTAGTTTTACACAAATGTATGCTTTGATTTCTATAGAAATCTAAATACTATCTACAAGATATCTGTGTATTCAAAATATCTGGAGAAAGGATGTGTAAAAACATCATAATTACATAAGAGCGGTTGTATGAAAAAGTACCTTGGGTTGGTCGCTCTTAATTATAACCTTCAACTTTACCTTTGCAAGTGTGCATTATCCAAGGGTTAGGCGAAAGTGAACCCCGGGGCCCTGGAACGCAGGCAATGAAGGAGCAGGGTAGGTTTTTAGTCAGTAAGAGTCGGACACTATCTCCCGCTCAACGCAAGAGCGGGATTTGTCATTTGATGATATTCCCTACCATAAAAAAACCTGTGCATTACTTTTATGTAAAAGTGATTTGTGCACTTTATAACCCTAATATAAACAAGAATGTTTATGTTTTAAATAAACATAAACAACGCTACTCGTACGTAATTGTATTCAAATAATGTTTATGAAAACATTACAGCTATTATTTATTTTAATATAGAAGTTGACAAAATTTTAATGTACTAGGCCTACCAATTTCAATCTTTTTGAGTAAACAAGTTCAATTATTAATTTGCTTTTGAAGTGAAATAGGTTTATATTTATGGAAGTCGAGCTTTAACCTGTACTAACATGCAGGAGCCAGTCCTCGGGGAACTATTCCAGTTTTTGGAGTGTAATATAATTTATAGTACCACATTTAACTTTCACACCAATGCAAATTAGTTACTCACTTTTTCTTGTTATGAAAGATAGTATATGAAAATACACTTAACGTTTTGTTTATTAAAAAATCCAATTGCAATCAAAATACATTTGGTTAGTTGATTGACGCGTTGGTTGGTTTTATTCAAGTAATATGTCAGACTCACGTAAGCAAGATAAAACTCAAGAAAGTACGGAACTTATCGAAACATTTCAAATGGATATTGAACTTGTAAGTTAGTTTCCTAAAATGCAACGAACTCCCAAACACACATAGTGCAGTAAACATCGCTTAAGATTTAGTTGGCAACTCAAACGTAGGTATTTCAGCCCCGAATCAATACCTTGCAACTTCCGAACAGAATAGAGTAATTGCTTCGGAGCTAAACTTTAGAATCAAGTGCAACCCAAGTTTAGTTTGAAGTAATTAATCTATGAGGCAGGAGAAATTGTTGGAGTCATCCGTCAGTCTCAAGCTGTGTATTGACGCAGACGGTAGGAGCCGAGGCGTCATGTAATCCTGTTACTCTCTGAGACTCTCTCCCACTTCCAGTTAATTGAATACGTCTGCCACACGGCTGAGGAGCCAGAAAATTCGATTCGAGGTTCTAATGTATGTAGTAAACATGCTCAGGAATGCTTACTTGTTTTAAGAATACAGGCGAGGAATGATGTGTTAATGGAATTACTTGGCGCTATATCTTTAATTGCGTGTTGCTAGCGTGTTGTTCTAGTGAGCAAAATGGAGGCATATCTAGTTACTTACTAGGCAGATTTTATTAGACTGAAACGATGGAGTAACTACTTTTTATTACAAACTTTTCATGTCTTATTGGGGAAGGGGGAGGGGTGCTAATGAATAGAACCGACAAGGGACTTGTGACATATAAAAAGTGACAATTTGTGAGTTACTTTCTCACGTTTTCTGTTATATGTAACAGCATCTGTTACGGAAATGTGTACATTTTGACCAGTTAAACGAACATAAATGTACTGAACTTGGCAATTTTTTTTCGCAATTTCAGGTTTGGTCCCATAGTAAAAGTTCTTTATTATTATGACTACAATCACGTGTTTAAGTATCGTTCACTAATTACCAGTCACCCTGTATAGCCACTTGCAGCCTATAGTTAGTTAGTTAGTTAACTGTTGCCCGGAATTAAATATACAACATTATTATTAGTATACGCGAAACCTGAGTATAGTTTGTTCAAAATCAGTAACTGAATCGATAAAAAAAATATATAATATATAAAGCAATATATTTTTACAACATATTATATTTTTTCTAAAACTATTTAAAAAGTCACAAGTTGAACACCACGGACAAGTACAAGACAAGTCACAAGTCAAGGTTATAATGGGTATTAGGCGCTAGCGCACAGCCGGGTGCCGGAGCAACACAACCCAACAGTTGAACGAATGGTCTGGCAACCATGTATTTAAGCCAACAACCAGGTGATATAACAAGCTTATAACTTTGCGATTTTTCACGATACAGTAACGAAGTTTTGTACGTACATAAATTCTTTACATAACATTACTAGACACGTTTTTCGGGTTTCACATATACTAAAACTAATGTTGTATAGTCACTCGCAGCCCGTGGTTGGATATAGTTATCTGTAGCCCGTGGATAAATATACTGGTACTTGCAGCCCTTTATCATCTATCTGCCGCTGTTCGTATTATTTGGGGTCGCCGCAACATGTATTTTTCTTCAGTTCCAATCCAGTACCTGCAAGCTGTGGTTAAAAATTATGATTTTTGTCAGCTTCCTTTTCTTGCGGGCGGCGAGCAATGGGTGGCTCGCTGTCCGACCGTCCGGTAACCGACCGGACCGAGCCCAAGTCGTCGACGGCGCGTACTGTTCCCGCGCGCCTCAAGGACTTGTCAGCAAACCGTAGAGGCCCAGCCTGCTAACAGGCAAGGTCGAAGCCTACTGGGGCCAAGGGTATGCTTCTGAAAAGAAGCCTCGGCCCTGATATGAAAAGCAACGAAGGAACGAGGGGGATTTTTTAGTCAGTAAAAGTCTGACACTATCTCCCGCTCTGCCCAAGGGTGGGAGATGTCATTGGGTGATTTTTAACCACAGAAAAAAAAAAAGATTCCCTTTCCTAAAATTAATTATTAAATTGTTTTTCATATAGTATTGTTCCGACTGGCTTACTTAACGCATCGTGTTGCCCAGTTACTGGGTTGAGGGTAGCAGTCAGATAGGCAGTCGCTCCATTTAAAATACTGGTACTCAGTTGCATCTTGCTAAACTGGACGTCGATCCCATCGTATTTGAGAAAATTTAGGCAGATTAACCTTTATTCTAGCAGAAATATATTGTCGCTGAAACCTAAAGCTACCTTATCACAACCCTCTTCGCACCTAAGTAATCGGTGATTAAAACACATTCAATCTCCTTTATCCTTTGTTTTCCTACCCGAGTGACGTCACACTGCGAGTACTATACAGCGTACCTACTTCATGTAATCCATTAGTCGCTACTTTTCTTTTTAACGTTGAACTTTAACTTAGCACTCACTGACACACGTGATGCGGTGCTTTGAATTTTTCTCCCCTTCAAGGAAAAAAGTTGTGCCAAAGAAAAAATATTCATGGTGTAAAAATAAAAATTCGAAAGGTTCACTGTTTTGAATATTTTTGATATAAATAAATCATATGGGTGACGCCGGTGGTGTCGGTTCTCACCAATGACTTTACATCTAGTTGGTTCTCAATTATATAAACGGCTTTTAGTTTCAAAACTATTGTGATCGAAGGAATTTTATGGTATCGTGCACGGTTTGTATTGCATTTTACATTTGAAAATGCTTCTATGGTTGAAAATGTTTCCAAAATAAACTGTGCATTTGATTTTGGCTGATGTAAGTTGGGTCTACGCTTTTGCTACGACCGTAGCAATCCGTAGCGGGTGGCGTAGCAGCGAACTGCTAACCTATCACGCTATCTTCCGATCTTCGAACATTGTTAGATGATCCTAACGACGATACTATGAATAAGGTCGATGAGTACATTATTCTGTACATTATTCTGAATAAACTTTCTCGCTAGTATATAAGCCTTTAGCTTTTAGCCATAGGTATGTTTTTATTATAAAAGTAAACTTCAATTATATTTGTAACTGTAGACAAATATTGTCATGCTAAAAGTGTATAAATATTTATGTGCTGGGAGCAAAGTAGTATAAATATTTTTTAAAGGCTTTGATGTTTTATGAATGCTAGGTTATCGAAGCCACCCGGGTAGGTATGTATGCCGACTGATTTTCAAGTATTGATACCTTTACTAGATTTTTTTTAAATGCTGATGAATCTGCTATATGCAGTAAAATTTTCAGAATTTATTTAGAAATGTTCAAGTAAAAAAAAATGAGCCTTGAATTATCTCTTCTTGATTTTTTTTCAGAACTCGCAAATTTCAGTAGATCAAAAATATGAACAATAAAGAGATTAAAAAAATGTAAAATTACTTTTCAATGACTGACAAAATATATTTATTTTATTGATTTAACAAACTTCGAAGGAAACTAAAATATTAACTAAACTATAAATATTTTCATGCTAAAATGACATCTAAAAATATCCCCAGAAGATCGGCAACATTGACACGTTGGATGGCAAATTATTACACGATTAAGCGTGTTCATAATAATATATAATTACCTAATATTATAAAGTTTAAGAGTTTGTTTGAACGTGCTAATCTCAGGAACTAATGGTTCGAAATAAAAAAATCATTATAAAATAAACAAAAATTCGTCGCAATTCAGAGAAAGTATTTCTTTGTAAGTATATTTAAAAAAGTCGTTTGATTTACGTGGAGATTTGTCACTGCAGTACTCGACTCGATGACAATGATGAATTTCGCCTCGGTTGCATTTGTTGGACAAACTTTTTCCATCTGTATCAAAATATATATTATTACTGTTGCATAGCCAATTTAGTGAGGAACACTATACGCTACATCACGGTACAACTAGTAGGAGCGGATCAGTAACCAAAGATTTTTTTTTTTTTTTTTTTTAACGTAGGTAAAATCATCCAATGACGAATCCCGCCCTTGGGTGGGGCGGGAAACAGTGTCAGACTTTTACTGACTAAAAACCTACCTTTCCATTCCTCGCCTTTATCCTGGGGCCCATGGTGACAGTCTCACATAACCTTTGGGCCCCAGTAGGCTTCGGCCCTGCTGGACCCCTACAGTTTGCTGACAACTCCTTGAGGCGCGCGGGAACGGTGCGCGCCGTAGACGACCTGAGCTCGGACCGGTCTGTTACCGGACGGACGGACAGCGAGCTACCCATTGCCCACCGTCCGCGAGCCTGCGCCTACGGTGGCCGGAAATTGGGATCGGAAACCCGGCGGCGGCGGCGGCGTGTCCGCCTTTGCCTAAGGCGGTCGGCCTCCTCCTTTACTAGCATTACTGCTTCGCAGAAGGAGGCGACCGCCTGCCACTCCTCCTCGCTCCGGAGCATGGCTTGAACCAAGCCCCGGCGCGAGAGATCGCCGCCGATCGCCCCCACGAGGACACGGCGCTGCTCTTCCCAAGCGGGGCACACCTCGACTGTGTGCTCCACCGTGTCCACCGGGCGGTCCGCACAGTGGCGACACCCGGGCGTCGTCTCCGCACGAATCTTGTACAGGTACGGACCGAACTTGCCGTGCTCGGTCAGCACCTGCGCCAAACGGAAGGTGACGACGCCGTGGGGCCTTTCCAGCCACGCCTCAAAGAGGGGCCTTACCGCCTCGATCGTGGCGTGCCCAAGTAACCAAAGATGTAGGTAAAACCGAGGGAGACAGCTAGCAAATGAATATTGGTCAGCTAAGTACAAAACTTTTCAGGGATTTAGAATATTACGAAACCCGTAAAAGTAATTCAAAGAATGTTTGAAACATTCTCTTAGTATCAAATCAAAGTCGACGTCAAAATCAAATTAGGACGTCGTTTGAGGTTCCGCAAATTCAGGACGTGAAATTACTAAGCATTAACCTAATAATATTTCGGCATGATTCTTTAGATTCACCAAGGGAACAAAGTAGAAGTTGTATACCTTTATCGAGGAATTTCGGTTCTCTGAAAGATGATAATTCAATCAATTTACAAGATGTACACAAAAAAAGTCGTAGTCACGCGTTATTTTGAATACAGTTGGTACCTAGATTTTTAACGTGTGACTACGGCTTTTCTTTGTGTAGTTCTTTCTCGAGTAACCTTGTTTATTTCAGCATCCTGAAAATCTTGTTTCATACTTTTTAGCGTCTTTTTTTATCGTAGTCGGGTTTTAGATGTTTTACTTTTTTAACCATTAAATTCTAATAATATCAGCCTGCTACTCAGGAACACCATTCACTGAAACTATCGACCCTTTTTTGCCCCATCACATGTTTTTGGGAAATGCTACGTTTCTCATTTATTTGTTGATAATAAAGCTTATCATCAAAAAAATTATGAGTCTATTTGTTCGACACTAGTTTTATTCAGTGGTCTCACTCGTGTTAAAGAAAAAACGATCCCAAGGGAACACACTCCCATTCTATTCCTCATTCTTCTCATTCTAAGTCCTATTTGAGGACTTGGTCTACCCGTGTGCCAAATTTTATCTAAATCTGTTCAGACGTTTGAGCCTGAAGGAGTAACAAACTTATAGTCACACACACACACACACTCATATACATAATTATTTTTGGTATATGCGAAACCTGAATACAGTTTGTTCAGAATAAGTAACTGAATCGATTCCAATATTTTTTCCTCCATGATATATTTTCTCCTAAAAATATTTAAAAAAAAACCCAAGTTGAACACCACCGACACTAAATACAACACTGTTTACGGCAGATCATAGCGGGCACTGGGCGCCAGCGTATAACTGGGTGAGGGAGCAAAACAACCCCTTAGTGGCCTTGATGGCCCGGTGACCATGTATTGTGCAGACAAGCAGATAACATAACAAGCTTTTAACTTTGTGATGCGGTTATGAAATGTAAATAGATTCTTTATATAATAATACTAGACACGTGTTTCAGGTTTCACATATACTAAAACTAATGTTGTATATAAATAAACTTTTATAATATTAGTAAGACAATAATATAAGTAATTGAAAGCAATAATGAACTGCTGATTAGATATAACAGTTCCAGAGCATATTAAAATACATATTTTAGTATCTACTTCGTGAGCAATGAGCCCGGGCCGTTAATATTTGTCGCTACACTGCAATACGATTTAAAGTGCTACCCACCAGAAATTGGTGAATTACGTCCTGTTAGCACGAAGCTATGGAAAATTAATTTTACGTAATGTAATTTGATTTCATTTGAAGCTTATTACGAAGCCAACTTCCGAAGTCTACTTTGCAATATAAGAGTATTTTAAAATATTGGCAATACCCCACAGTGAAGTCTTTAAAGCTCTTAAACGAACTGTACCATGAGCTAAGAATCGTATCAGGCAACGGCGCTCACGCCGCAGCCGCCGCCGTAACTCCGATCCAAATTTCCGGCCACCGTAGACGCGGGCTTGCGGACGGCGGGCAATGGGTAGCTCGCTGTCCGTTTGTCCGGTAACAGTCCGGACCGAGCCCAAGTCGTTTACGGCGCGCACTGTTCCCGTGCGCCTCAAGGAGTTGTCAGCAAACCGTAGGGGCCCAGTAGGGTCGAGGCCTAGTCTGGGGCTCTGGGAAGGTATGAAAATGCATACCAGGGCCCTGGAACCAAGGCAGGGAAGGAACAGGGTAGGATTTTAGTCAGTAAAAGTCTGACACTATTTCCCGCTCCGCCCAAGGGCGGGATTTGTCATTGGATGATTTTACCTACCGTAAAAAAAAAAAAAAAAAAAAAAACCATGAGCTAAGAATAAATATTTTGTATATTTTCAACGAAATAGTTTTTATTGTAATTAAATTATGATTAAACGTTTGATTTAGATCCTCTTAGATCACACAAAGTTTAATGTTCCGTAGGTATATTGAAGAAAGTGGAATTCTTCATATTAATTATTTGGCTGAAACTAAACTAATGACATTATCAACCTTACTACCAATCAAAAGAATGACTGACCCTGTTATATCATGTGGTAGGTTTTTCCTTGAGATAATATAAATTATAATGTAAATGTTATAAGCCAGCTCAAGAGATCAAACCAGAGCGTTATCACCTTACAAATTGAAGGTCAAACCAAAAATAGCTTAACTACCAAAGTTTGACACTTGAAACAGCTACCACTGCGTAATTTAAGTGAGCGTCCCCATTAACATCTTGAAAGGAGGAACATTAGTGAACTGTAGTAAATTAATAAGATTACGAGTTAAGTGATATAAAACGTGATACTAATGCTGGTGGCAAAGTACACTAACTAGTATTAGAATGGAGGTAGAGGAACGTCAGTCAGGTAATTTGGAGGCGGTTCCGATTGAGGTGCAAGTGACAAGTGGATAGCTTAGATAGAGTTGAAAGACCTGCTCAGTTGTAGTATGCTCAGAAAGTATTTGGGTTTTGATACATAATACGACTGGATCCTGTTTTGATTTCCATTTTAAAACTGCTGTAATCCGTGCGTCTTTGCAGTATTTTGCAGCAAATGAATCAAGTCAACTTTCATGGCAAGCTTCGCTGAAAGTCGCGCCTGTTTCAATGATTCCACATACTGTCTAGTTATGTAGACACTTGCTCAAGTGTCAGACTGTCTGACTGGGCGATGCTGAGTCTCAGGAGGTCATTCATATACATAATGAAGGGGTAGAACCCAAAATACTACCCTGGAAACCCCAAAGGTAATTGGCAGTCTGGCACTGACATATTTTCCTATTTTAACAAACTGATGTCGACCAGACAAATAGCTTCTAAACTATTCTAAACACCTCTGACAGCAAAGGTCAAGAGTTTCTTCAAAAGAGCAGAAATTGAAACTGAGTCAAAGACCTTGGCAAGGTCAAGGAAGATACCAGCTGAACGACAGCCCTCTTCGATGTTTGAGGACATGATGGTAGTCAGTATGTTCACTGCTTGCGAGGTAGATTTCCCTCGACGGAAGCCAAACTGTCGTTCGGAGAGAAGCTAGTTTTCTTCTAGAAAGTTTACGAGGCGGTTGTTAATAACTGTCTCAAGAATTTAAAGTTGGTAAGTAGTACTAGCAGTAGTTGTAGTAGGTAGTAGTAGTTTTTAAGTTTATTTTAATTTTAATTTGTATAGTAAAGAAATTGCATCCTGAGAATTCTTGGAACCAGTCTTCTGTATAGGCGTAATTACAGCAGTTTTCCAGCAAGTAGGGACGATACCAGTTTCCATGCTTTGATTGCGTATGTGTGTTATGGGCTCAAAAATATCCTTTTTTGTGTATTTAAGGAGCAGAGACGGAATCAACCTTGAGGTCGTCAATAATGTTGCCAATTTCTTGACCATCCGTGGGATGTAAAAGTGTGAGTTTTTTTGGGTGGTTTTGATTCACAACACTGAGACTTGGCTTGGTCCCTCTCGTGCTCCGCTGCCTATTTAAGATTGCAAGGTTCTCGCCAACTGAGACAAAGTAATCGTTACACGCATTAATGGAAATGCTGTTTTTTCCTTTATATTTCAATAACCCACAGCTGTCATTGTTTTTTTTTTGTGTACTTGGCAAATGTCTCTTATGGTACGCCAAAGTTTTTTCAGGTTCCATACTGTTCTTTTCCAGTTCGATCCTATCATATTAGGCTTTACGCTGGCGCAGAATTCTGTTATAGTAGTTCCTATATTTTGTATAGATAACTTTTAGAGCATCATTTTTCAACTGTTGGGATCTTTGAGCGTGGAGATTGTCTGGATGACGGATACACCTAATAAGACCAGGCGTAACCTACGGTTTTAGATTAAATTTTGAACGACTCTGATGGTTTAATTTTTGACGTATGTTCAGTTATGACGTTAGCCTTGTTAAACTGATTAACTGCGTCATCAATATTTGTTGAGGAAGTGACATCCACCCAGTCGAGCTTGCTTACTTCTTCAATCACTTTAGTGTAGTCTATTTTAAATTGAAATCTGGTTTTGGCTAGAGATTAATGGTGACAGCAGTTGAGGAGGAGCAAGACTAGGTGGTGATCCGTTATTGAAGATTTGCAGACAATTCCTATTAGTAAATCTCGAGACTGCCGCCTTGTAATAAGAGGCATAACTTGAACTTGATTTAATATAAAGTAGAGTGTCTTCAATGGCATTATGGTGGCTGTAAATATTTTGTAAAGACTTATTTTTGGATATGTTATGCAGACAAATAGCGAGCCGTCAGTCATTGGGATTCCTTAGCGCTTGCCATAGAGTAAAACAAGAGCGACTCTCGCACACCAGGGGTACCGTACAAACGAACTTATTTATGTAAATAGTTTTATTTCCAGATCAAGTTTCGAACCTTTTTTCTGATTCGCAAAAAGTGTTTTTTGTGACTTCTACAACCATATTTTTTCCTATATTTTTATTATAAGACCTTGCTCCATGCCAAATTTCAGGATTCTAGGTCAACAACAAGTACCCTATGAATTTTGATTCCCTTGAGTGTCGAAATATCCGTTTTTTGCTACATAAACGGCCGTATCTTTTTTCTCGTTAATTTAAAAGTTTGATTTTTTTCACAGCTTCAAAGAACCGCAGACCTAATTATTATGGTATTAATTTCAACTCGATACCTTCACGCATTCTCGAGATAAAAAGGTCTTGACAGACCGATGGACAACAAAGTGATCCTATAAGGGTTCCGTTTTTTCATTTGAGTACAGAACCCTAAGAATACCTCGCAACTATTTGGTAAAGCTTGAAAATTAATTTGCGAGCTTTTTGTCCGAGCAGCGGTATGCTTACTTTACGGACAACCAATTAATTTAAAGTAGATAAAGTTAACAACCCACATACACATCTCAACACAAATTTTCTAACCGTTTTCGGGAATTTGACGTAATTTTTGAGCTAAACAAAATTCCTAATTAATTTTATTTCATAATAATAATATTATTTCACGAATGAACGGCCGATTCTGACAACGCACCTGAATAAAGTTTACATCCGGTGACCTTACTCTTTCATGAATTAAATCATGTTTTAATTATGTTCAACACTACGGAATTAGAAATGCGTTAGCGATTAATTTTTAAAAACAAAATTGTTGATTGTAGAGAATAGAAATCTATTTTCAGATATTTATTTCACAAAAATGTGTAGGTAGGCTTGGCTCCATGCTTTTTTTTTTTTTGTATGTTGATACAACAAAAAGTCCACTTAGTAAATGTGACGTAAGGTAGATGAACATCACATTTTTCCGCTCTACTGAATAGCTAGGAATACGAATTAATAGGATTTCGGGAGGCATTCAATAAAGTATCTATTTATACCAAAGAAATTATTGGAGTAGATTCAAGGTCAATGAAGTAAATACATAATACACGTAGATCTAATTCTAGATGGAACGAAACACGTAAAAATTGGATTATTGTTATTTTGTAAGTGCTTGTTTTTTGTGTGTTCTCTATGTTACATACAAATAGAAGTATTTTTTGTATGTGTAAAATTCTTAATTCAATGTATATAAACATCTGCCTGTAAAAACAAAGTTACCCAACATTGGCATTGGCAAACAAAAAATACCTGTTTGTCTTCCTCAGAAATTGGAAAAATTATGCAAAAAGTTGGAAGGGTTTCTCAGGGCACCAATGGTCCACTGACATAGCAACACAGGGCCGCAGTACACCACGAACAAGATGACTAGAAGACTTGGATGCCGTTAGAAGGATTGTGGGGAGGCCTTTACCCCGTAGTGTGGTATTACGGGTTTGTCAGGGCACCAATGCACCAATAGCCCGCCCGTGTCGCTATGTCAGTGGCATAGCGACACGGGGCCGAGGTAGACCACAAACAAGATAATTAGAAGACCTAGAGGTCGTTGGTAGGAGTGTAGGGAGGCCTTTACCCCGTAGTGAGGTATTATGGGTTTGTCAGTCCACCATAGTCGGCTTGTGTCACTATGTCTGTGACATAGCGACAAGAAGACTTGGACGTCTTCCTTAGGAATTGAAAAGACGAAGCAAATTATCGTAATCGTTTGAAGGATTGGAATTTTTTCCACTGTCAAGTAACGAGATATTATGGGTTTTAAATAATAACAGGCAAAAATGAAAGGCGGCCCATGATGAGTAACATAATACCCTTATTAAGTGACGTGTTTGTTTGTCTCTACAAATAATGAGAAATAAGTGAATGAATGAATAAAAAAACGGTAATTTAAAAAACTAAAAAACCCGACTCCTTTTCTGAGCATTCATGAAAAAGCCCTAAAACAAGAAAGTCGTTGTACCCGATTGCACTTAACTATATAATATTTTAAATACTGGCAGTCGGGACCCATTTTAGAATTGAGAGCACATACCTATATTACATTGCAGATTACTTCAATCTATTGACTAGACGGCCGTTTTTTATTTTTTTACTTTTATTTTATTACGATATCACTTTCAAAGTTATTACGAATCTAATAAAGACACCTCTCAAACTAAAATCCATCGAGCCGTTCAGGTCGCAGAGCGTGCCAAACATTTGAATTTGGCGCAAAAAATCCGCCATTTTGTTTTTTTTTTAATTTTGATATACCTAGTGTCACTCTCACAGTAAATACGAATCTAACGACACCTCTCAAGCTAAAATCCATCGAGCCGTTCAGGCTGCAGAGCGTGCCAAACAATTATACATACATACATACATACATACTCTCGAAAAACATAACCCTCCTTCTGGCGCAGTCGGGTAAAAATGAGTGACATATAATGTAACTTTTATAGTAAAATATACTCGATAAAGTAAAAAATTTAAATTAGTAGTAGTAAATGTAGACAAACAAGTACCTTCTGCCCCGCAGCTGGTTAAACCGCTTCAGCTTGTTCCTCAAGTCGACGTGTCCTAAGTGCTGCGGGTGCAGGAAGCCGCAGGCGCTTCGGCACGACATCATGTACTAGCGTGTTACATGCTGCGCACACCTCCTCGGTAATTGAATCCGTGTCTACTGCGCTGTGCCGTGCAACCTTCACCCACTCGCTATATCTTGGGTGAGCTGGGGTTGGGGCTAGTTAGGCAATTTTTTAACGTAGTGATCCTCATCGATGTCTTTCGTCTCGGGTCGACTCTGTGATGGAATTAGATGGCATGTCAGACTTTTACTGACTAAAAACAACCTGTATCCCTCAGTAACACTTTTAAAAAAAACCTCTGACCTTATCGGCGTCCCGTGGCCTGACTTATGTGATAGCTGAATGGTCACAGTTTTCTGCCATAAAAACCTTTTTAAAAAGAATAATCAGGAGTGCCTCTTACTAACCTACTCGTAATTATTAATCCAGACTTTTGTTTCGACTGATCTTTGAAAAAAATTAAATAAAAAATAAGAGCTGTAAGTGTAAATTACGTGACAGTAAATCAAATCGTTCAACGTTCTACTTAGTTATCTTTTGTGTGGGCCAGAAAAAAAAGTACCGAAAGCCGGTACGTCATTAAGAAGTACATATATAGTTTGTCACCCTATAATCCGTACAGAAAAGACTTTTAGAAATCCTTTTCGGTGGCCTTCTAAGGATAAGGTTTCGCAACCTTCACCTAATCGTTATTTCTTGTGTGGGCTAGGTAGCCTGAACTCACGCTAAGACGGTATAAAATACGTTACGTTAATGACTTTTGTTAAATCGACCACACAGAAGTAGAATTTTTGAAAACTTTTTATTGAGCTCCTTTATTTCAGGTATGTCAATTTTCAAAAAAAAAAAACAGCTGTATCATTTTACATTTAAAATGAAAAGCGGGTATGAGGAAAAATATCTTACAGACTGGAGTCTAAAGAAAAATAAGTATCTAAGTATGTAGACGTATCATAAATGTTTCAGTCCCATTCCAAAGAAAATCCGCGTGAACTGAGATGACGTAATCGGACCTCAGTATATCTAATTATTTACCTGTACGAGAATTTACATAAAATGTACGAGCATAGAAAAAATAACAGTCATATATCACTTACCGTTAAAAGTGTCGAAGTATTCCAATTTCCACTGCACTAAGAATTTCTAAAAACACAAACTGAAACCGAACACTGAATACCAGTATTTCTTTTTGAAGTCATATTTGTATTTTCTTTTTAGTGCAAATAAATAAATACTAGAATCTCTTACACTCGTTACTCTGTACAATCACTGTGGGGGGCCATAGTGATAGTAGTTTCAATATTTTAGTCTTCTTCATACGAAGCTAAAAATGTTTTACAAGTAAAATGAATGCTAGAAAGTGGTACAAAATTACAAAAGGCCGATAAAAAGTTTCGATAAATATAGCCTGTACAGTACCTACCGACTCGTAGACGTCGAAGGACTGAAACAATTTGGCTACATCGGTCTTTCCGTCCGATTATAATTTGGTTGTCTTCAGGGCTAGAATGAATAGGCTCTTAATAAGCCAGTACAATTCACCATTATCGATTGCATCACTGCTTATCATCAGGTGGGATCACAGTCAAACACTAATTTATATCACTAAAAAAATCTACCTAATAAAAATGTTTCAGTGTTTAGAGGCCTGTACCGAAGAAAATCGGCGCGAAACGAGATGACGTATTTGTGTATATGAAATATTTACTTGTACAAGAACGCAGATAGTATTTCGAAGTCGCTATGTAATCAAAACGTTCGAAACCACATTCACGGAATTGAATTTTCCGTTCATCTGGTAATGGAAGGCTTTTATTCCATACCAAACAGCAATGAGAAGGTTCCCGAAGGTGAGCATTGAAACAGCCGATGAATACATTATCGATATTGATTAATCCATCTAATCTACAGTATCAACATCATTACTCACGTTCAATGTAACCCAAGCTACAGTATTTATCATTCGTCTAAATACTTCACTGTATTTAACCACTATTCCTCAAGAGCGACGATTAATTAAGCTGTACTGTACCGCATTATTGTAAATAAAACTTTTCAATACTGTAAATGTACTTTGATAAAAACTTTTATGTTTCCAAGGGAATCGAATAGCTTGAAGCTAGAAAAGAGCAGTTGGATGAACTGATAGAATTGCAACTGGCAGAAAAATATCGTTGTAATCTTATCTGGGAAATAGGAAGAGGAAACAGTTGCACAGTAAAGAAAAAGACTGCAAATTTTAATCGATAGATACCTAATTTTTGTATGATAATTATGTAAATGTAGACTTAATGGGAATAAATATATTCACATAAAGTCCGCATTTATTTATATTCTAGCTGACTTGGCAAACATTATTCTTATTTTGCCTTATAAATTAATAAAGAAAAAAATGGGGGTGGGGCAGGAGGGAGATACGACCTTGTTTCAGACCTATTAAATAAACACAAAAAAAAAAACATAAAAATTGGTCAAGCCGTTTCGGAAGAGATTCATAACAAACCATGTGAATATATGCATAATAAAAATAATATGCGTAAAAAGTAAGCCAAGATAACAAATAATAAAATTGGAAACTTAAAATAAAAACATGCAATTGTTGACGACTTTATCGCATTTCGCCTGGAAGAAAATGGGGTTGCACTTGCCCATTATTATTTCGATAGATTTTGTGAATCAGCACATGAGTTCGTAATATAAGCACGTCAGACATTCGAAGCTGCACGAAAATAATAAAATATTGATTTTCTTTTGAAATAGTCGAACGTGCTGGCCATATCTATAATCATTTCAGTACTGTAAATTTTATATTTTTCCACAAGCCCCCACAAAGGCCCCATAACGAAGTGAAATAGCCAAATAAGAAGGTCTTAATGTCGCAGTTAGCTGAGAATTCTCCCTTGTGAATGCTGGGTCATTAGCGCTATGTTATTGCGAATTACCCCTAAGACTCGGCGCCCGGGACTCTGGCAGTCACGTTTAATCTGAATTTTCCTCGTAGTATAGCTACTTTGTGCTGTACATGCGAGATTTCATGGAATGCTCTAAAGCGGCTTACATATGCAGAATTAAATTACTGTAATAAATTCAAAACGTTTTGGGCAATAGTCAAATGTACAAGCTTTGCTTCTACGACTTACGTATATAAAAGATTCGGCTACAGCGTATTTAAAATGCACGTCCTTTAGCATGTCAATGCATCAGCTATCATATTACAACTAGTAGCTCGGTTGGCGCAGTCAATGAGCGATGGGTTGCGGCGTGTCACGGTTTTGATTCTCACTCTAAACAAATATTTGTGTGATCTACAGATAATTCTAGGAGGCCATTCAAGTATTACGTAAGCACTACAGGGGGTAGGGTTGCACGCATTTATTCAAAATCACACATCAATGAGTAGCAAACATTCAATGTCATTGAAAACTTAAGCATCTATTAGACCACTCGATATTCCACACAAGTTACACAGACTTTAAGACAAGTTTACTCCCAAGTAAGACAGTCTGAGTCTTATTACACTACGCGACGTCGACAAAACCGGTCGTTTTATCGAGTGGTGTAATAGATCCTTTAAAGTCATGGATTCGTGTGTCGTGGACTGATAATTTGTATTAATATGCCGAATTAAAAGTTGATTTTTTAGTTTCTGTATTTCAAGCCTATTACTTATTTTTAGACTTGTAACTTTTGCTCATGAAATACATGCATTTTGCATTTTTTGTGCCCATGTGTACCATAGGTAAACATGGGAGTGAGAGCATTGCTTACTTTTCACGAGGGGCGAAGAGGGGTTTAATATTTGCCAAAAATCTGCTTACGTAATACTTGAAGGGACCCTAGGGTGGATCCTCTGACCAGACAGGTCTGATCCGGGCAACTGCCCGATAGTTGATTTTGGATTGTTATATGTTCTGATCGCGCGGAAAACACTGAAACCGCTGTGCAGAATTTAGAATTTTTAATTCTTTTGTGGGAACATAGATGTCGCCACATAGGGTCTGGGTGTCTTGCGTTGTATTGACATGTTTGTGCACCCATGATAGTGGAGTAATAATCCTAGAGTGGGGTAACGTAAAAAAAAATATACAGTAGACTACCGAAACAGATATAACAGTTATAGCCAGACAACCAACTGGTACTATTCATTGTTTTAAACGTCGAACGTTGCAAGCGTGAAGCGTATCTGTATTTAAATCACGTTAAAATGTTTTAAGCCCTGTGAACAATCTGAAAGCGAAAGCTGATTTTAAATTACTGAGCGGTGGCAGGCAAGTGGGACGAGGGTCTTAAAATCCATCACGCACGACGCCGATCTTATTTAGATAAGTAGCAGTCAGCTGTCGGAAGGCTGCCCTGCTTAGTTCGCTTGACTGATTGCTGCTAATGAATGTCACACTTTAATCTTTCCATTAAATCCTCACACCCAACGTTTTTTCAATAACGTCACCGCTTATCTTGAACAACTTAAGGCGAAACTTAAAAGCTGATAGAAAATTTATTGATATTTACTTTCGTCGCGGGACGTGTCTTAATTAATTGAGAATTTCATTTAAGTCGGCTTTCCGCTTAGCTGGACATTTAACAAAATTAATACTTGCAAATAAATTAATCACATACGATTTCTGTCAGCCACACAAAATTGCATTTAATTAGGTATTATTCACCACTCAAACCGCAGCTTGTTCAACAGGCCTACATAAATAAAGAGAGGTTTACATACGGACGATCTAACTGAGTGCGCACTGATGTCACCACACTGAATAACACGTTTCACTGGTCGGAGTTAATTTTACACCAGCCAATTTATTTGAGCTTCATTTTCATTAACGATGCATGAATTCAAACTTATTTCTTTGATGTCGAAAATTCTAATTTTATACCTATCCACTGACTGAAAACTGTGGGCAAATTACATTAGTCTAAGTTTTATTGTTCTGCATATTCTTGATTGAGAGTCTAACCATTATATATTTTTTTTTGTTTTGCTCGTTTTATGCTTTTAGCCAGAGTCGTAAGTTTAGAAAGTATTAACTTTTCAGTAACTATTTCAATATACCCATTCTAATGTTTTTGTAGTATCTTGCAGCAAATGTATCGAAGCAGCCTTCTCGGCACGCGTGGCTGTAGTAATCCATACTACAATAATTCTCAGCTCCTTACAGTCAACACAACAGGTGAGTAGTCATCGAAATCGCGCTTGTTTTAATGATTTCACATATTGTCGAGTTGCATAGACCTTGAGATACAAAACTACATTTTTTTTACAACGCAATATCCACTAGGAATCAATTTGCGAATAATTAAAACAGCCACTGAACTTTACACGAAAAAATCCCGACAAAAACTCTATTAAAGCTGTTTGAATCGTCTATTGGTTGTCAACGTTGAGCATCTCTAGAATGCGGTTGGCGTTTCTGTTCAGTAAATGCATAACGCTTTAGCTTACGTTACCGCAATAACAGTATTAGTCAACGTCTAGTCATCTCTACTGAGATCAATACTAATTCTCCCTTTATATGTATACCTGCGCAGTTTGTCTTAAGGACGGTTATTAACTATAAATTTAATTTGATACTAGCTTACGCCCGCTGCTTCGTTCGCGTTTTTGGGCTAATATAGATTTACGTTTCACAATCCTATACCAATTATTTTTATCAGTGATACTTATACAAACTGGGAACCTCTGTTTCATCCTTTCAGGGAAGGAATTTTCGAGAAAGTTAAAATAGCATCCGCCTTATATAACGTTAAAATACGTATGTTCAATTGTTAGCCTAAAACAAAGCAAAAATTACAAACAAAAATTACAGTTTTTATACAAACTTTCTGATCTTGTCTGATCGGTTGAATTTAAAAAATGTTATTATTATTTTTAAATCTAACCTATACAGTCCCACTGCTGAGCAAAGGTCTCCCTACATTCCTTCCATGATTCCCAGTTCTGAGCCACTTCTTGCCAATTCCTAAAGAAGATATCTAAGTCGTCCTGCCATCATCTCTTTCTTAGTCTGTTAAAAACGATATCTGCGAAAAAAACAGCTTTTCGAAACCCAAGGGTTATGACTGGGCGTTGCTGTATCAGAGAGTCAGGCCTTCTATTTTTAGGTATACCTATATAATTAAATAAAATGGGACTGGGCAGGTCTATTAAGGACAAGGGATATTAATAACATTGTTTAGGCAGGGGCCATAGTTTTAACATAGTTCTTAGTAACCAGTCCACTTAAGAGTCCAAAAACCATAACCAGAGGTTGTCCTTGGATGCACTAACATTGCGCGCAAAGGGATAAACGTTGGTTGGCATCACGTTCCAATAAAAGTATCTAAAAAGCCTCTGCGAGTTGGTTTCGGCTCCTCGTATGCCTTGCAAAGGTCCAGAACCTCTTTGGTTCTGAGATATACTATATATAAATAATATAATGATACTAGCATATTTGTATAATAAAGACATGTTAAATATTCATATAAACTACAGTTTCCGTCTTGCAAAATATCTTTTCAATGGAGAAGTGTAGGCAACGAATCCCATATTACTCTTCTATATTTATTAAGGTTCTCATATATTTGAGTGTAAGTACACATGAGAGAAGCAAGAACTCTGCATATCTTGTGTGAATGCGACCTACCGATGTAGAAACTGAATGTGCATCTTGGGAAGCACTTATGTTCCCCAGATGAACTGTAACAAATCTTCGCTAAGAAATCCTACTACTCTTAGGAGATATGGAGATTTCTAACTAGGAAGCCGACCACAATAGTCATTGTTACCGGCTCACGAGAAATGTTTTTAGAAATAGTATTCGTATGAAAATTGTAAGACTTTGATCTGGTTTATTACAGAAAATAGCAGATCGCAGACTTACTGAAATGCCAATGTATATTTTTGGTATGTTTTATGAAATTTATTTATTAATTAATTTATACACGACTGTATAACTTTACGTGTTGATAAACTTGTAAAATATTATCTCAAAGTGCCATATTTAATATGTTCTCATTGTATAGTGATTAAGCCATAAAACACATTTGAACGATAAAAAAAAAAATTACGAGTATAAGTGTGATATGAGAAAAAAACATATTCAGCCTGAAAAATCCTGTGCTATGTCCTTTACTTGTCTAACTTTTCATCCGGAGGATTTAAAAAGTTTATAAAAAAATATGAAACCAGCACAGAGTGTTTGAAACAAAAATGAGCAACAACACGACCCACGTTTTAGTGAACTATATTAAACATCAACTGGGCAGCTGCTACATATATGTTACAAGCGTCTGCATAAGCAGTGTTTTAGCTAAAAGCCTAGTAATTTAGGAAAAATGGTTAAATGCGAGTCGGACTCGCGCACTGAGGGTCCGTACAAACTTACCTATGAAAACAGTTAAATTTTTCCGAATCGTATTTGTTTTTGAGACCTAACATTAAATTTACAGTTTTCAGATTTTTTTCTATACTTATGCTACAAGACCTTGCATTATGCCAAATTTCAAGATTCTAGATAAACGGGAAGTACCTTATGAATTCTGATTCCCTTGAGAATGTCGAAATGGTAAGTTTTTTGCGATATAAACGGCCATATCTTTTTTTTTTCGTTAACTTAGAATTTTGTTTTTTTCACAGCTTCAAGGGACTGCACACTTGAGTACTGAGTATATGGTTTTAATTTCAACTTGATACCTCCGTTCTCGAAATAAAGGATCTTGACAGACAGAGAGACATACTAACAACAAAGTGATCCTATAAGGGTTATGTTTTTCCTTTTGAGGTATGGAACCCTAAAAAGTGGAAAAATTTACATATTTAGCAGCTTTGGTCCATACCTGCTGTATGTATTTATATATATGGCATGTATTTGTAATTGGATTTTCAATTAAAGTATTTAATATTAAAAGCTATGGGCAGTTCGAGGGCAAATCGTTATTATTTTTTTAGGAGAATTCCTCCCGTTCTTGGTGAGGGGAAACGAACTCATCCGTGTTTTTTTAGTTACCCTTTGAGTTCCAAGGCCACGGTTACTCAAATAAAGTCACTGACTACCTTAGTGTAATATTTTACTAAAGTGATTATTTCAGAAATAATTATGTCATAAACAAACCCCGGCTTCAACGTAGTTCATATTTTCTAATTACCATACCAAACCATATAATTCTCCCACTAAGCGGCTAGTCTCCTTGCCGGCCAGCTCCCATAGGATCTAGAGGCAACAGTCCAAGCACGCATGCACGACTTGCGCATGGCAAAGATGAAAAAGTAACACGTGGTCTTAAAACGCAACTGGCAACTGTAGGTGTGGTTTTAGTTATTCAAAGTCTGACTCGCTCTCCCGTTCCAGGCTAGAGCGGCAGAAAAAATTAGATGGTTTTCCACACTAGAAAAAATAAATAATAAATGCAATTTATTTAGTTTTAAATGCTCGCGACTGCGTTGAGGTCTGTGTCCGAACTCAGAAGCTATATAAACTCAATAAAATAACGAACTTACTCAAGTTTCAAACAGGCTTGCCACGAGCTACGAACTCGAATGTTTTATCTCGGCTAGCGTTTATTTGCTTTGCGTGAATGTTATTTTTCACAGTTTCGAAAATAAACGGAATCAAGTGTCATGTGAGTGTGCACAACTTTAGTTTGTTTTAGTTTCGGATCATTGCATTGGTACCACAGTCAAACGATACAAAATATACCTATTTATCTGTTTAGGGCTTTGCTTTTGGAGCAGTAAACTTCGTTCCAAAAACACAAATCGCAGATAACACAGCCGCCAAACGAAAATGAAACTAAGCAGTCATAAGTGCAAGTGAAAAGATAGTGCTAAGAGTTTGACTCCTACTTACTTAAAGGATTGGTCTGATGTAGCTAAGGACAGAGAAGAAAAGAAGGATGATCCTGCAGTGCACCACAAGTACACAATAATTTAGTATTTTACGTAGACGCGTTTCACTTTTACTATGACAAAAGAAGTCATTGGGCCAACTTATTTTATTGACATTCTCAAAATAGAAATAAATTCATGAAGCTGTTCTGCGATTCAGATTGGCCGATAAAAATTAAATATGGTCTAGGCTATGTTTCTAAGTAGAGGTATTGATCACTGAGGCATTGCTGTATGTGTTGTGTTATAATTTTAATATTTTGCTACGTTATGTTTGCCGCACGGTCTCGGGCCGGTCTCTGGTACAGGCAATGGTTCGGAGCGAGGAGGAATAGCAAGCAGTCACCTCTTTCTGCGGAGCAGTAATACTAGTGAATGACCGCACGCGTGAGGGAACAGACTTCTTCACGTTCCAATCACCGAAACCTCGATCTCGATTTCGCCGTCCCGTCGTCCGCTAAGCGTCCGGACCGAGCCTGTGTCCGGACCGAGTCGTCGACGGTGCGTATTGTTCCACGCGCGCCTCAAAGAGATGTCAGTAAAAAGGGCCCATCAGGGCCAAAGCCTACTGGGGTCATGGGTCCGAAAGTGTGTGTCCGAAAGGACACCCGAGGTCCTGGGATCCCAAAATCTCACTCAATTTCTGGAAACATTGTACAGGTTATTGTTTTTGAATGAAAGAATGTCAATAAAAATGGAAAAACACTGCGCTTAGTATTTTCTAGTAGTAAGTGTTATTAATAATGATTCAATTATGAATTTACCAATAATGACAAATTTTCGTGAATTTCGTTTTTTGTACTTTTGACTACATAAATATGATCAGTAACGGGTGCTGATTGAGCCCCATTTTTTTGTGCACTAATTAAAAAATAGGGGTGTATAGGTGTAGATGTCCTGAATATTAGTGATGTAACGAATGTTAGAATTCTCACATTTGCGAATGCGAATATTGACTTTCAAACAAAATGTTCGCAAAATGTCATACAGGTTTGACATTTTGTGTCAGTAAAGGTTACGTCACTACTGAATATAATATTAACATTCAAAATAACTAATAGAGAGCAAGCGACAACTAGTTAACTCCTTTTTAAGCATGATAAAAGACTGTAAGTTAACACCACCCACTAAACTTTTTCTAAATTAATTCCTGATCTACCCAAACTTGACTTGAGTACCTGAGCTGCCCGCATCACCAACTATGCATAACATAGAAGCTACCTGTTTGCCATTCAAGAGATATATCGATATGGCTTGCAGCTAGGCTTATCCTAGCCAGATAAAAGCGTCACTGACGCGAATATATTCCGGACAAACGTTGCATATAATAAATCCTGCAACACTAAACTGTGATTTTCATATCAGAAGTGCTATATTGGAATGCTTTTATTAGATTTTAAATATTTTGTGGTAAGAAACATAAGTGGCAGTGGGAGAAGCATATTCATAATAATATTCTACAACTTTTACACAAAGCCATCTAGTCCCAAATCATGTACATATATATCAATGTCCCAAATTAAGTAGAGCTTGTAGTTTAAGTAATAGACAACAACTGGTAAACATACTTATATATTTCGAAAACCCACTCAAAGAGTTTTGCGAAAAAAAGTTTTTATGTATATTATAAGGCACTGGCCAATTTTAATTATTTTGAAAACTTTGGTTATTTAAGAGTAAAAATACCATTGTTGAGAAGTGCAGGGAAAATTTTGATCGCTAGTTTTTTCTCTTTGACGAGGTATCTGATTTCGATTCCATCACGAAACCAAAGCAGCATCAATGCCGAATGGTAAACCACAAAATGCCTGCGGAGGACTGGAAAAAATGTTTTGTTGACGTATGAAACTTTATATAGAGGCTGGTGGACTCTTTCTTTGAAATGATTTAATAAAAATATTATATCCTTAGAAGTTAGTTCTGTAGTTTCTCAAGACATTTTTATTGTCCTACGTATTATAGATAAATTACACCCAGAAACAGAACAAATGATCGTGCTTATAACAAAAACATTTGTCCAGGGTGATAAATGAATTTTATTTTGCAAAAAGGTATTAAAAAACACTTTTTTTTTTAAATATTTTTTTTTCGTCAGTTTAAACTAGATGAAGCCGGTGTTTCCTAGCTGACTACCCTAAGAAGAAACACCGAAAAAAAACTCAGGGGTCACAGTCTCTTTTAAAGTTCATAAAGGTGGGAATCGAACCCATGACTTCCGCCATAGCATAGTCTAATTGTCAGGGCCTCTGAAAATTAGACCAACAGTCCAATCAACACTCGCGTACTGGAGGACGCGGCGTTGGTAGGCCTCTCACAAGGTGGACCAATGACCTGGTTTTTTTTTATGGTAGGTAAAATCATCAAATGACAAATCCCTCCCTTGGGTGAGGCGGGAGATAGTGTCAGACTCTTACTGATTAAAAACCTACCCTGTTCCATTCTTTGCCTTCGATCCAGGGCCCCGGGGTTCATTTTCACCTAAGCCTTGGCCCCAGTAGGCTTCGGCCCTAATGGGCCCCTACAGTTTGCTGACGTCTCCTTGAGGCGCGTGGGAACAGTGCGTAAACGACTTGGGCTCAGATCGGTCTGTTACCGGACGAACGGAAAGCGAGCTACTCATTGCCCGCCGTCCGCAAGCCCGCGCTTACGGTGGCCGGAAATCGGGATCGGAATCCCGGCGACGGCGGCGGCGCGTGTGCCGTTGCCTGATGCGGTCGGCCTCCTCCTTTGCTAGCATTAATATAATAATATTTAATATAATATATTCCTCAACTATCACACAACACCGTCTAGTCCCAAGCTAAGCAGAGCTTGTGTTATGGGTACCAGACAAATGATAAACCTACTTATATATTTCTAAATACATAAATATTATAGATAAATAACACCCAGACGCAGAACAAATGATCGTGCTCATCACACAAACATTTGTCCTGGGTGAGAATCGAACCTACGACATCCGGCATAGCAGTCAGGGCCACTAACCGCTAGACCAACAGGCCAGTCGAGTCCATTCTTCAGTCCATTACTGCTTCGCAGAAAGAGGTGACCGCCTGCCATTCCTCCTCGCTCCTTTGCATGGTCTGTACCAAGGCCCGGTGCGAGAGATCGCCGCCGCCGATCACAACAAGGACACGGCGATGCTCTTCCCAAGTGGGGCACACTGTCCTCCGGGCGGTCCGCACAGTGGCGACATCCGGGAGTCGACCAATGACCTGGTGAGGGTCGCGGGAATCCAAAGGATGCCAGACGCACAGGACCGCTCGTTGTGGCATTACTTGGGGGAGGACCTATGACAAATGATGATGATGTACCTATTTGGCAGCAAATTTCTCGAGCCAGCCTTTTGTAGTCAATATTACCATAAAATTATCAGCTCCATTTTTTTTTAGTTCTGTTATGAATCTACAGTCTACACCTATTATCATAATATTCTCAGGAAATCAACTTCACTTAAAAACTCCCGCCAAAACTGCCTTAGTAAGTATAGAAATATCATGTCTCAAATTCAACGCCATTTCGATAATCTTTATCACCGCTATAATGTCACTGTCTCTAGAACCCTAGAGCCTCTTATCACATCTCGTTCCATTCCGATGACCATTTTATTTATTTGACGTACTTATACATATACATACATTTTGATATTGCAGTCAGGTGTCACTGCATCTGTGGAATTGTTCGCAAAAATTACCAGAGCTCTTGAATGCGAACCCACCTGATGATAAGCATTGATGTAATAGTTGATGGTGAGGTGCACTAGTTTATTAGGAGTCTAATTCACTCTAGCCGTGAAGACATTTAAATTATAATCGGATGGGAAAACCGCAGTAGGCAAATTGTTCCAATATTACGATGTATGTATGTGGTATAAACAACCACGCGAAACGCTTAGTCCGTAGATGTGCTAATAATGTAAGGGTGGATACTCACTATCCGACGGCTTTTATTTCTCCCAGAGTGGGAGCAATCTTCAAATGACTCTTCATCTGATGATTTCCCTCCACTCTGGTAGGATTTCTCACTGAGATAAAAATGCGTTCTTGCGTCTTCGCATAAATACACTACAACATGTTACACATTTACCCAAGGATTGTTAAAGACTCCATCTTAGAAGAGCATCGCCCTTTGATAATATAATTTTTTCAAGATCATAATGCTGACAGTGAAGATATAGTTTGAAATCTTGTTCTGGAGCCGAATGAAATTAGGACGAAAATTAGATCAAGTTTTTTAAAAGTAAAGTTGTAAAAGATCCACCAACGTTGTCGTCAACTACGCAGATTAAAATGTCAATCTATTTTAAGATTTTTACCCGAAAACATTTATTTTTCATATACTGTTTTGTAGTACATAATTATACGAGCGAAATTATTCCTTGTAAATTATATACTTGTAACACAACCCACATCTTAACTTAAAAGGTAGGTACCGAGTAAAACAGGGTATCTCGAAACTTAAGGGTTGAATTGATATGAACTTGGTTTGTGTTTTTAATTTTAATTGCATATTATTGGGTTCCTAGTATCAATTCACGCTAATATTATAAATGTGTCTATGTGTTAGGAATAGGAATTGGGGGAGGCCTTTGCCCAGCAGTGGGAAAGTATAGGCTAATATAAAAAAAAAAAAAAAAAATGTGTGTATCTGTGTGTCTATGTTTCTCACTCCTTCTCGCTAAAACCATCAAACGGTGATTCGAATAAAATTATAGCACCTTAGGGCAAACGACACTTTTTTTTTAGAAATTATGTTAACTAACATAATTTCTAAAAAAAAGTGTTAAAAAAGTGAAAAAATAAAAAAGTGTAAAATATATTTAAGAAACGGACTCTTTTGTACTAACTGTTATTAAGTGACGTTTAAATCACCTTAAAAGTTTTGTCTCGATTTACTTCTCTTTTTACCTCGTTTTACGATAACGTTGTCTTTTCGGAGAACGTTGCCATGATTGTTCCCTATTTCAATAAATATGACATCAGTTTACTGTAATACACATCCAACTAACCCTTCAAAGAATAAAAGCGAGATTCTGTTGTCTAAAAAGTATTTATTCCCTATTACGTGTTCAGTTTTAACAAAATAGCTCTAGTGATGTAACCGAACACACGTCGGTACGCAATTCTGATTCCAACTAGTGTTAATTTGGGACCCAAATGAAAGGCAATGGTTTGGTTTTCGATGTAGCTACATCCGATCCCTTTGGGAGTTGCCAGTTCTGTTAATTACTAGGCACCATACGGCCGAGCTTGGATAAAACCGACGATGCTTCAGTATTACGTACGGAACACGTTACTTGAACCGTCTCCGAAAGATCTGTGCACGGAATTAAAATAGTCTTGTTTGCTAAATGAAAAACATATGATTGTGTTATTTTATTAAAATTTTATAGACTCCCACGTGACTTTGTTTATACTCGTATTTTAAATAGTAGCATCGAGTAATACCTACACATCAAAATACAGGCTGTGCCTAGTTTCAAGCCATGGTCACTTCTAATGTATTCTCCATTTGTTTTATTCCTAATTGTATATTTCTTTATTTCCCTTATAAACTTGTGTTTATTTTTTTATTTTACAAGTCATGTGCACACTTATAAAAAACAAGAAGAAGGAATCATAAAATAGGTAGGTAATAAGGTGAGGCTTACTGTACACTGCTACCGTGTGTGTGCACTATGTGTGTTACTTGTGTATGTGTCTATAAATTATTATTATTAGAAGATTTTTTTGCAAAAGCATTCAATTAAGTAGAGGCCCTACTATCATACCGTGTCCAAATTTAGGCTAGATCTAAGTAAACTATTCAAATCTGCGTCAGTAAACGCACCTAACTCCCCAATTATACGATAAACAGCACGCAAAACTAATCAACACTCCCCCAGTAATTACGCTACTAAACTTTGCATAATAGCTAATAAATTTGGACACAACATCCGCAAAACCTGTATTTCGTACTACATAGACCATATAAATACGCGGTTAAATATCTGCTCTGAAATCATTTACACTCCTAATAACTTCAAAAGACTTTTTAAAACTTTGCCCGGGGAAACAATGAATGCTGGGAGCTCCACTTAAAATTTTCCCCAAAGAAATATGTAGAGTTCTGTCGTCTCAAAAGGCGAATTCGTCGTTGGAATCTCGACGGCTGGTTTAATTAGCCGTTTTAATGAATGTCGAGGCACGTACGCTGTAAATGCGGCCCATTACCTGCGTAATTCACGCAATGATAACAAAGACGGGTCTTGAGGCGCCTCCGAGGCGACACCGACGCTACACGGCGACGTCACGACAATGAAAGCTCTTCCGTATTTTTCCGAAAATAACTTCTATTCAAATTAAATGAGGCATCTGTTTAAAAAGTATCCCTGCCTCTTGAATAACAATACGTCTTATAACAGTAGTGTAAGTAGTTTCATTGAAAAACTTAATGCTAAGTTTTCAAGATAACAGTGACAGTAATAAAAACTAAATACCACTTTACAAATTGGCTTCTTACAGTAGGTAATTGAGAAAATTCTAGGACGTCCACAGATGTGTGCTAATGGTCCATTTTTCCTTATGTATATTTATATTAAACCCTCGTTTAGCGAAAAATGAAAGGATCTATGAGTTTTACGTGCATATAAACTAGCATAGTTATGAATACTAAAAGGGACTATACAAATATTTTCAATCCATTTGCCATAAAATAGGGGTTGGAAAAATCGTTTATATTTATTTATAACCGGCAAAGTCATCAAACAAGTAATGAATCACAATGAGCAGAACAAAAGAAGTAATTCAGCGTTAAAAGCCGATTACTTTTTCGAGAAAAAAAAAACTGTATTAAATTATATTTCCAAAAATAAGATTGCTTTACATAAATAGCAGGAAAAAAAACGCGAATAACGATTATCGCATTTACGTCTTAATGTTTCTTTAAAAGCTTTTTATATTTTCGCTTATTTATGCTAATCTGAAAGTCGGGAGCAATAATATGGAAAAAATATGGCTGACGGAGACACGGGTCTCCATAAAATGGCATAAGTGGGGCAAACTTGAAACATAATTTAGCTGTTTGAGAACTTGTCTTTGCTTTTAGTTGATATTTTTATTGTTAGCCTTTCTCGTATGTATCATGTATGGATTTCGGTAATACAAATACACAACACAATATTGAAATACATATGATTAAGATTAATGTAAAGAGGAATATGTTAACGCACGAGAAATTCATTCGGTGGTTCTCAGGATAATTCCAAACATTATGTTTATTATACCTATAAAGTAAAGCTGTACCTTCTTATTTCCTTGAGGTATCTCTGACTAAATACCGAATAAACACACCTTCTTCAGCAGTTAAATTAAACCTAAAAATTACAGGCAATTCTAAATTAAATTACAAAAAGTTACTTCGCAATTAACACATCCGACATCTCCGACTTAATAGGTAGAACAAAAAGCACAAAGCCACTTGTACTTTCTTAAGTACTTTGTTTTTTCACATATAAAGAACACATGTTCGGGGGCGTGTTTATACGTAATACTCGTCGCAAATTACAGTACCTACTAACGAGTACTGTAAGAATTAAGTGAGCAATAACACATTGCTAACGACGCTCGGTACTGAAAGGGCTAGACGTGACAAAAGGCTTGCCTGACTCTTAAACTGTGAGCGCTTATGAGCACTTGGTTATTCCGCCTATCACAGTTGCTTGATAAGAATTGTTTGAATTATTTTTCTAAACACGAAAACCCTGCTCTCACTCTACCGCTTTTAGGCACGCTATGCACTGTTTACCGCACCAGTGCGGAAAAAAGCGCGTGCTCGCTCCCGCCACAATTTTATTACAATAAAATTGTTTATCGTATCAGGCGCGCGTCGACCCCCACGAGTCGTAAGTATATTTAAAAACGTCGTATACGCGTGCAAATTTGTCACTGCAGCCACTGCTCCATAACACAATTCCACCTCGGTTGCAATAACAAACTTTCTGCACTTGTATCAAAATGTACTAAGTATTAAAATTCTGAAATTGTTAAGTTATAATGCTCACCTTATTGTCGCTTTAGTTTTACGTCCCTTTGAAATGGTAAATCGTCAAATAACTCTTTCTGCTTCTTTTTTGAATAGAGAAAGAGGGAGTGTCATACTAAAACGGACTAACTCCCACTTGTATTCTTTTAGTTTGAAAGATGATGGGACAGAGAATGGCGGTCCGCTTTAATATGTTGGCAAGCTATGTAAAATATTCTGCCAAACTCTACTTATACACTTGTAATCTGTGGGTCAACTACACGCAGCGAGCCATCAACGCTCTCTAAATACAATATAATAACGCGCACAGGGTTTTGGTAGGGTCCTACGCTCCTGTAGTGCGTCTGCGATGTGTATGCACGCACACATAGTCTAATTTCAAACTGTGCTGCAGCGCCGCAATGCTTCGCTGATGTTCCGTACGCGTGGGAGAACTAAACCATCGTGCTTAGTCAAGCTGGACTACCCCCTTCTGGCGCATTAGGTTCAAGCTAGAGTGCGCGTACCCGTGGCCCCAGAGCGCGGCAAATACTTAAATTTATAAATGTAAAGTAACATAGTTTTTTAACATGTATAACAATAATACAAACCAGATATGTCTGAAATAATAAGTTTTTTTTTGCCCTTTGTGTTCCAGAGCAACAGTAACTCTTTCGAATAACCTCATAATCCTAGAACGTCACTTACCTTTGCATAACTTTAAAGTTTCATAGATATTTCAGTGTGTCCTCGAGTTAAATATTCTATTTTTTGAAATAGGTTACTTTCTTCTTATTCTTTTTTTTTTAAGAAGAAACATACGATTTTAAAGCCATAAGAGCGGCCAACCTGCCGAACATTTTCATAAAACCACTCTTACGTGATTATGTCGTTTTACACATTTTTCTTCAGATGTTTTGGATACACAGATATCTTGTGGATATTATCTAGGCTTCTATAGAAATCAAAACATAAATTTGTGTAAAACTAATCCAGTAAAGACCTTTTGGGTACGCTACGATTGAGGCGGTAAGGCCCCTCTTTGAGGCATGGCTGGAAAGACCTCACGGCTTCGTCACCTTCCGCATGGCGCAGGTACTACCCGAAAATGGAAAGTTCGGGACGAACCTGTACAAGATCCGTGTGGAGGTGACGCCCGGGTGTCGCCACTGTGCGAACGGCCTGGAGGACACGGTGGAGCACAAGGTAGAGATGTGCCCCGCTTGGGAGGAGCATCGCCGTATCCTCGTGGGGGCGATCGGCAGCGGCGATCTCTCACGCCGGGCCTTGGCCGTGGTCCGAAGCGAAGAGGACTACAGGTGGTCGCCTCCTTCTGCGAAGCAGTAATTTTAATAAAGGAGGAGGCCGACCGCATCAGGCAACGGCGCTCACGCCGCCGTGGTAATTCCGATCCCGATTTGCCACCGTAGGCGCGGGCTTGCGGACGGGGGGCAATGGGTTGCTCGCTGTCCTTCCGTCCGGAAACTGACCGGACCGAGCCCAAGTCGTTTACGGCGCACACTGTTTCCGCGCACCTCAAGGAGTTTCAGCAAACTGTAGGGTCGAAGCCTAATCTGGGGCTCTGGGGAGGTATGAAAATGCCTACCAGGGCTCTGGAACCAAGGCAAAGAAGGAACGGGGTAGGTTTTTAGTCAGTAAGAGTTTGACACTATCTCCCGCTCCGCCCAAGGGCGGGGGATGTCATCGGATGATTTTACCTACTTTAAAAAAAAAAGTAAAGGCCTTTGAATATTTGCAATTTTACGTGAACTTTAGCTCTCTACAATGTACCCATAAATAAAAAATTATAAAAAATTACTTACTTCTATAAAGACCTTACACATTTAATCGAGATTCTAAATGATGACGATTTTTCTCAGAAACTTTAAAGGTTTTTTAAAAAACTGCTGAACTAAAAAGATTGCTTTAGACGAAGCAACAAGCTTTTAAACCATGCTCGACGTTGACGATAGGCGAGTGGGGACGGGCCCTCTTAACACTCAAATTAGTCCTCAGCATTTCAACTTGCTTAGCTTAGTTCTACGGTTTTGTTTATAATAATAATAATTTTGTAATGATACGACTGCGTGTTCTAAAGTACTCTTTATTAATATAAATAACTAAGCTTATATACTATTAAAATACACTAGTCAGCAGACACACACACGCTCATAATTAACATAATAAATAACACAATAATAAAATATCTAGGGTGGTCGTACGTCAGATGTAAAGGTGCTAACAAATTTATTTAGTAAACAGACAACACAGATCTATTATGTTAGTAGATTTTCTTATCCTATGTTAGTACTTACTTAACTATAAATCGCGACAATGTACGTACAATAAGTGCCCTTTTAAGTGGGCTATCTTGCCTTCCGGACACAACACGTAGAATGCTGTTGGGACTGCCACGGAGTCTGTTCAGCAGTGAGGCCACTTTCTTTTGAAGCACAGCGCAAAAACTGTCAGTGCGAGCCTCAACAAACATTGTTGACGCGCTACAGAACCGAGGCAGACGCAGCGCCCTAAATGCATCATCTCATGGATCTATGCGACTACGTGAGTAAGTTCCCAAAGTCACTTGGAAAACATGACAATCCTACGTTAGGAGTTTGAAGATGTTTTAGCCAACTGCTTTGCGAAATTACATCGTAAATTCTGAAGCACTTATAGAAAATACTTGACTCATCGTTGTCATCCAGCTTAGTAATGCTGCTAGACCAATAAAGATCATAGTAAATTTACTATTACACGGCTTTCTAATTAAAGCCGTGTTCACAATTACCAGTTTAACTGTTGAAGTAAGCTCTTCAGAAATTACGGATGCGTCTTTTGTCAAAATAAAATACTCAATAACTATATTTGAAAAAAATGTGTAATAAACAGGGCTGGGGCGTGAGAATGTGCTCCTTTGCTAGCATTACTGCTTCGCAAAAGGAGATGGCTACATTCCATTCGCGCAGTCGCTGCTGATCCCCTCTACGAAGACACGACGACGATGCTCTGCTCAAGCGGGGCACCTCTCCACCATGTGGTCCACCGTGTCCCCCGGGTGATCCACACAATATTGAAACCCAGGCATTTCTTCCACTTGAATCCGAAACAGGAACCACCATGTGTGGTGAGGGCCTATGTTATGCGAAAAGTGAGGGCGTCCTGCCGCTACCTCAAAGAGTTTGTGGCCATTTTTCACCAATAGCAGCGTGCACAAAATTATAGATACTGTGCTGTGATTAACACGTTTTTATGTGACTTTTTGTCTCGATCAACATCATCACCCTGTAGCACCCACTGCTAGACATAAGGCTTTGTTAATCACATGATATGAAATCTCTATTCGCAGAAACTCTAATCCAGCTGCCACCAGCCACTCTGGGGCCCATATGGGGTGGTGTCAACTCATATCTAATAGCGGGTAACGCAAACTGTTTAATGGTATTCTAACTACGGTATTCATGTAGGTACAGTACTTTCGACGGTTCTTGGCGCGCCTTAAGTTAGGCTCTGCGAACTTTAGCGCTCAAAATAAGCGCGTCATTATTTGACGCGCTTATTATAAAAATAAATGCCAATAACAGTAATGTTAACAGCAATAACAACTGCTATTGGCATTTATTTTTTCAAACCATTTATTTTTTACGAGTGCACAAGCGCTAAAGTTCACAGAGCCTAACTTCAGGTGCGCCAAGAATTGTCGAACGTACTGTCTTGTCCCAATAAAAAAAAAGTTATAAAAAATAATTTTGTTGTACACCTTTGTATTAGACTCCAACTCAAATGTTATAGAAATCACTCAAATAACCACGAGTATTCAATTACTTACATAGCATGAAGCATTTAAAACTTTTACAGTACTTACCTAATATTTATTTATAAACGCAGCTTGAGGCAGTCTTAGGACTTTCAAGTTCTTAAACTCGAAGTTTGGAGCAACCGCGCGGGCTCGGGACACAAATTAATAGTTGTTCCATGTATTGTCGCCGAGAACTGTTTTATTAACAATGTACCATTTAGCTGGTTCAAATTACTGGTTCAATTTAGACGGTGCCTTTATTTTGGTTGTTTCAGAAATTCCAACTGAAAAATGAACGTGTGGAGAATAGTCTTACACTGCGTAGGTAAGTACCCTGCAGTAAGTGCTGCAGGATTATTTTTTCTTGAGGTGGGAAATCATGAAATTATTTCTCTAGTTTTGGGGTGGAATAGGGCGTGTCTGACTTTTACTGGCTAAAATGCACATGTGTCCTTCAGTTGCCCTTTGCGTTCCAGGGCCACGGTAACTCTTTCAAATGTTTCCGCAGCCCTATACTGCAGGTTGCCATTAGCTGCTCTAGGTAGGTTTCCGGTAAATCGTAAGTAGATACTTAGTGCTAGATGCTTCTCCGTCCCATTTATGATAAACACCACCAAGATGTAAGTAGAATTATCTGACAGCGTCTGTGGCCTACCACATTTATTAACCCGTTAGCCTTCAAAGCAGGACTGAACAGGCATATTCTGTGCTAAATTGTTCCAACGTAGACCTCATAGATCGCTTACCACCCGGCACGATCAAGGTCAGAAGCTCGACACGAAATAAACAATTGAAAAAGTTTTGGCATCACTGAGTTAACTTCTTTCAGGAACAGCTTGAAATCATGCCATCCTATTTTCTTCTTATCGTATTTTTTTAGGTACCTTTTAGTTGCTCCCACTTTTTCAGGACGAACTCAGTAGGTATATCTAGTAGATAAGTACTAACGATACCTACACGTGCTGGTCGACGATATTAAAACATGTCATACCGTTATATTAACACAGAAACCAAACACAATATTCCCTAATTAAAAATTAACTCATAATATACTATCCAGTTACGGGCGGATTGTTTACTTGTAATTAGAATTTACGGATTCAAACTTCAGGATTAAACAATGCTGGACATGTAATACTAAGAAAATATTTTACCAGAAGAAAAATAAGTTGAGGTAGGTTGAAATTCGTAAAAGACGTTTAGGTCCAAGCAGATTTTTATTGGCTGTAACTGTAAATGGTTTTCCAGACAGGTGCGACGAGAATGCATCAACGATACGACACCACGTTTTATAGAAACTGTTCTAAAATGGCTATGGATATATACAGATGGGGAAATTTTTATGATAACACGTCGTCGCGTCTTTGTTGCATTTTGCAGTAACAACTGTCTGCTGGGGCCTTTACTTCGGCAAGCATCTGAAAGAGTACCCTTAAATCAAACCATCTAAAGAAATTACGTTTAATTAATAATACGTGTGATGAGCACGATCATTTGTTCTGTGTCTGAGTGTTATTTATCTATAATATGTATGTATTTAGAAATATATAAGTATGTTTATCAGCTGTCTGGTACCCATAACACAAGCTCTGCTTAGCTTGGGACTAGACGGTGTTGTATGATAGTTGTAAAAAAAAAGAAAAAAAAAATCTGTATAGAAATACAGATATTTATTTCGAATTTTCATTGCTAGGAGTCTTTCCGTTTCAATTCGCTTTTTCATGAATTAGGGTAGAAGAGGGAAAACAAAGATAAGATATGTGAGATGGAGTGTATGACAAAAAAAGAGTCGGTGATTGTGTGACGGTCGATTAAACAGAATGGACAAGTTTTCAATGAAAATATTTTTTTCATGGCAAGCTTTTATAGCGTGGTATATTTCTATTTTTATTTTAATCATAAATACCATTCCAAAAAGGTCATACAGAATAGGATTATCTTATTGCGCTTATTACCGAGTTCCAATGGCCGTCTTCCAGCTCCATCATCAGATCCTGGTAACCATCTAGCACCAAAGTACTCGTCAAGATGAATCATACGAGTCCAAACTCGATGGGGTTGAGTCGTTTAACTACCGAGTTCCTATAGCCACCTTCCAGTTCCATCAACAGATCAACTCTGTGTCATAATAATTTTGCAGTGTCATCTGATTTACATGTGTATACAAAATTTTAGCTCAATCGGTAACCGGGAAGTGGATCAAATTTAATTTGCAAGATTTGATCACAGGCAAACATCGGACAGGTGAAACTAAAAAAAAACTTGTAAAATACGTGTTGTGGTGATCACAAGTTACATGGAACAAGGTCAGATCAATTGATCTTATAATAACAGATATTATAATGTGGCTGATTTTTCTGAGTGATTATGATTTTTTTTTTCACATTGCAAATCCATGGCAACCAGGTAAAAGAAAAATTTAAAAAATTATGTAATTGAATTAAAAAGTTTACGATTGAATTCTAATTTTTATTTTACCGTTTGGGCCTCTTATTTTTTTCCATTTTTGTAAAATTTGGTATAACTTTTGAAACAGACCTGATCCTCTAGCCAAGTTACAATCGTTTCGTTTTGCAAACGAACGAACGAAAGGAGTTAGGGGCGTGGCCAGCTCCAAGCGTTAACGCAAAACGAAACAATTGTAACTTGGCTAGGGGGGCTGATGGTTGGAAATGGATTCCAAAATTATGAAACGAATCAAGTTGTTGTATACTAGTATTAAATTTTATACTTAACACCAGTACAGTTAACCTATTGTTTAAAATTAACCATATGGTGGACGTTGTTTCAAATACCTGGCTATTAGCTATTTACGTAAGTATAGGTTGCAAATGAAAACCGTCAAATGTTAATTAAATATTTCGTAGTAATAGCGGCTTCGATACCTGTTATAAAAGAGTACTTCATGCAGACCACAATGAAGTCTCTCAGGAAGTTTGATCTACAGTGAACGTTTTCTTAATATTTTAAATATGGCAGACAATTTACCGTATTTGAGTATAGCGCCACATCTGAAGAGTTTACGTTGCTGCGGCTTCTATCAATTAGGTTTTGATTCTTCGAAGATGAAAAGAATCCTACATTCTGTCTTCATGCGAATAATTTTTTTCCTTGTATTGCTGTATACTTTCCAGCAAATTATGAAAGTTTACAAAGTGAGTACTGATTGAAATATTTCTTTTCACATTTTATTTAGTTTGGCGACTCTCACGAAATGTTTTGATTTTGGAAAGGGATGGTGAAATAGATATTTCTCTGAAGTTAATGCACTACAACTTAACTAAGTATTGGATAGAAAATTCATGTTACCCCATTTTTTTTTTTTTTTTTTTTTTTTTTTATGGTAGGTAAAATCATCCAATGACAAATCCCGCCCTTGGGCGGAGCGGGAAGTAGTGTCAGACTCTTACTGACTAAAAACCTACCCCGTTCCTTCGTAGCCTATCGTGCCGGGGTCGAGCATTCCTTTCGGAACTAACCCATGACCCCAGTAGGCTTCGACCCTGCCTGCCTGCAGTTAGCAGGCTGGGCCTCTTCGGTGTGCTGACAGCTCCTTGAGGCGCGCGGGAACAGAACGCGCCGTCGACGACTTGGGCTCGGTCCGGTCGGTTACCGGACGATCGGACAGCGTGCTACCCATTGCACGCCGTCCGCAAGCCCGCGCCTACGGTGGCCGGAAATCGGGATCGGAATCCCGGCGGCGGCTGGGGCGAGCGCCCCGTTGCCTCTGCCTGATGCGGTCGGCCTCCTCCTTTGCTAGCATTACTGCTTCGCAGAAGGAGGCGACCGCCTGCCATCCCTCCTCACAACGGACCATGGCCTGAACCAAGGCCCGGCGAGAGAGATCGCTGCCGCCGATCGCCCCCACGAGGACACGGCGATGCTCCGCCCAGGCGCACCTCTACAGTGTGCTCCACCGTGTCCTCCGGATGTTCCGCACAGTGGCGACACCCGGGCGAATCCTCCGCACGAATCCGGAACAGGTACTTAGCGAACTTTCCGTGTTCGGTAAGCACCTGCGTCGTGCGGAAGTTGAGAACGCCGTGAGGTCTTTCCAGCCACGCCCCAAGGATGGGCCTTATCGCCCCAATTGTGGCGCGCCCCGAACGAGGTTGCGATAGTCATGTTACCCCATGGTAATACATGGGGTAAGAAGGGAACCTGTCTTATATCTACCTATAGTGTTTACGTAAAGACTTTTTTAGAGAAATAGTAACGTTATTATTCCTCTAAATGTACCGTATACCGTTTATCCCTTCACAAAAAAAGATTAAGAAAGAGAAAGATTGGCGCTAACAATGTTATCTCGACTATTTACAAATGTTTTTCTTTCCAATCTTCTTTTCAAGTCTTAAGTCCAACTATCGCGGAAACTTTTGAAAGCTGAGCATATACTTTTTCAGGATAGAGACGATTTAAATAAAGTAATAGACACGATGTTTCTGCTGCTCACTAATTCTGATTGTATCTACAAAGCAATTGTTTTTTGGAAAAGGGCTGATAAAATCGAAGCGCTTGTAAATATACTGACAGGTAATATTTTTATATTAAATTTAAAACTTTTCCATAATATTGGTTAGAAAACCTACAGAAAATCAACCAATCATGCTTAATCTTATAATTGTATGGTCTTCTGTATGTTTTTTTTTACAGCTAGGTATATCTATACTACATTATATGAATTATCATATAATGTAACATTAGTTCTATAGAGGAAAAAAATTGTATTTTTGTTTGTATTATAGAATAAACTCAAAAACGACAAGATAACGATTCAAAATAATCATTTCAGTTGTAGAAGACTGCTTTATCACTGAATAACAAAGGCTATTTACTACTTTCGAGTGGGTGTAGCTAGAGAATATTGTAGAATACTCTATTAGAAAATATTGTACCTCGGAAAGAGGCACCAAAATCAGGACATCAAAACATCGGCAAATCTGACTCAAGCCCGCTTATTAACATATATTTTCTTTTTTAAATGATTGCTAGAGCTTGACTGTGATCCAACTTGATGATAACCTGTGATGCCATCGTTGATGGTGAGGCGCATTAGTTTATTAAGAGTATGTTCGCTCTAGCTTTGAATACATCTAAATTATAATCGGATGGGAAGATTAGAGCAGGCAAATTGTTTTAGTCTTTCGATACACGCGGTATAAATAACGAGGTGAAACGCTTAGTCCGGACCGTAGAAGTTTCAACAACGTAAGGTTGGTTATTACGTACGACGTACGTCGGTTTGTCCGATGGTAGAAAGGCGATAAGGAATCAAGTCATACAATTCCTGCGCACACTCTCCAAAATGCATCCTGTAAAATATCGAAAGTAAAAAATACCTAAGTATAGATAGATTAGCCATACCTAATAAGTACAGTTTGAAAATAATATTGATAATATAACTGACAGAAATATAGAGTAAGCCGTAAGCCTACAATATTTTCCTTTCAGGACCACTATTTAATCAGAAAAAGCCAGAACATCGAGAATTTTTGAGAGAAGCGATCAGACAAGCAAGATTACTATTACGTGGATTCAATATCGCGGCATTATTCACCTGCTTGCTGTGGGTTTTATACCCGGTCATCCTACACGTGCAGAGAAAACCCGTTGAATTTGCAATATGGCTACCCTTTGACGCCAACCTAAGTCCGCAGTGAGTTCAAATTTGCACGTAAAACGTACATATTATACCTATAGCTAGTCATTACGTAATACCGACCGAAACGTAGCACAGCAGATTAAGATTATCATAATTTTGTCTACTAGGATACCTAATATCGTAGACTAGTATTTTACATAACTTATTTGAAACTGTAACTAAATACCACTGTTTCAGTGAAATTTAATTATACGCAGTAGGAACACACCTAGGCTACCGCTGTGTCGAACAGTACCTAAGCCAGAATATAGATAGTTATTTACTAGATTTAATGTTTGTAAAAAAAATATGAATTATACTCGATAGATAAAATGACAACCAGAATAATGTACATCACTTAAAAAAGGAAACTAAATGTAAACATGCTGTTTTTGGAAACCTGCTCTTCTGCGTTAAGGTATGTCTACGCTAGAGGAGCTGAGCACTGGCGGGGCATGAGCCGAGCTCAAATTCGTGTATACTATGATTTTTTATTAAGATTATATTTTTGATTAAGAGATAAAAGAAGAAAGGGTACTGTGTGCAGAACTGATTGTTTTCGTTCACGTCTGGCCCGACATTTTTTCCCTTATTTAGGGAACCATCTCTACAATGCTATAAACAACAGCCTAAGTATATATCCAGTAGATAAATCGAGTTGTAAGCAAAAAGTTACTGCGTATTTGAGAACCCTAAATTATGAAGAGACAGAGAAACTGCTCCACACAAATAAATAAATCTTATTTGTTACTTATTCTGATTCATAGTATGCTTTCATAATACCAACCTCCAACGTTCACAAGACACTTTTCACATTCACATTTCCTATACATTCATTGATATATATGTACTCGCAAGAATATAGGTCGATGTATACATTACATTCACCACCATCCACCATACACATTCATATTGCCCACATATCACATTCACCACTGTCCACATGCACAATTCCATCCCACATAAATTGACTGCTTCGTTTATGTTTTCATTCTTTTTTTCTCTGTTGCTACTTTTTATCAGCTTTTTTTTTTTCTTTACTATTGTTTAATTTTTATCTTTTTTTTTTAACTGCAATTATATTTCTTTTTGCGGTTGTTTGGCGGATTCATATTACCTGCCATCAAATTTGTGTGAGGCCGTAAAGTGGGTTCTGGTGACCTGTAGCACAGGTTTCTTCGAAACCTACAACAGGCACCAGCTCTCACAATGCTAACTCATAAAATTATTTAGTACTAAACTGTGTATTCCAACAAAACCATTGTGAGAGAAAATAAATGATATTATTATTATATTATTATTAGATGAAGTAAAGTGACAGCTATAACAATGGTTGTTTGACAGTTGGGCATTGTTATTTAACAGTTGGGCATTGTCCACTGCTGTCACTTTGGTTCATCTAATTAAAAATCACGGTATAGTGTGGACCGACTCTAAAGCAGCCGAGCGCGAGCGACACTACTTGACTTTGAGCTCGGCTCGTACTCGCTAGAGGAGTCACCTTAAAATAGTTTTTTCGATTAGGCCGGCACCTGATATCTAGGTATTCCAGGCGGGAAATACGTGCCTACCGTTATGTATCTACGAGCAATGTTATTTATTATTATGGTCGAATATGAGCCAATAATGATTTTAGCAAGGTGCAGTATTCGGCTTATCATCGTAATGCGATCAACTAAGTGCTCTTCAGTGGCGGTATCTACAATTTTATGTCCGTTCATTGATGCGGTCTACATAGTGTAATGTCCTGTTTCGAACATCCACTTTATGACTGTAGTAGAAGTTTCTTACTTAACTCTGTTTTTAACTTATCAATAGTTCATCATCATCCAAAGCCCGGCTTCGCGTATTGCTAGATAGGCCAGTATTTTTTGGAGGCCGCCCAAATCGTGAAACCGAGACAAGTTCACCTAAATTTAACAATGTCAATGTCAGTTCCAATATCGTCTTTTCACAGATTTTACATCGCAATTTTGTACGTGTGGATACAAACATCGTGGCTTGCCTTCAGTAACACATCAATGGACGCTTTTGCAACATCTTTCCTCGTACAATCCAAGGCCCAGCTCTCTATCCTCAGGTGAACGATTTTCCAGGACATGCTTTATGGGCAATAGCAGCAAATAAATGCTAAGAACGAATGTTTACACTTCTCAGGTTGGATTTAGAACACGTTGTTGAAAAGAGCAAGGAGGAAGCGGTAGAGACGTCGGGGGATTTCAGAAATATCTTGGAACGACGATTAAAAATCATCTTATTGCATTATAACGAGATTATCAAGTGAATCCTTCTTATACGCTGAATTTATAAATATTGGAGTGATGTTAGCATACAAAAAATTATTCGTTTCAGATTTTCAAATCTTACTATGGAAATTTTTGGCGGTGCTGTCATGTATTTATTTACGATTAGCGGTTGGATAATGTGCACTACAGCTTACAGATTAGTTAGCGTAAGTTTATTAATTTACGTATTAAAAAAATATTATTTCAGTCACTTTCCTCTATTAGTAGAAAGCATAAAAATAGCATTACTTTTGTTTAAATGAGTCCATATAACGACAGAAAGAAATGTAAAATTCTATTTTATGTAACGACTTATGGAAGAAAATACTTAACCAGGAAAATATAAGGTTCTTTTCCTCGACACATACAAGTGGGAACAATTCATTTATTAATTTATGTACACACAAAACGGTTATAAAAAAAGGAAAAAAAAAATATGACACGTTAAGCTTTAAAAAAAGATTCACAACCTGCGTAACATAGACGAAAGACACTACACTGTGCTCTAAACTTTAAAATAGTACATTTTCATCATCATTATCAACATTTCAGCCGATATACGTCCACTGTTGGACATAGGTCCCCCCGAAGTGTAGCCATAATGACCGACCGGTCCACCTTGTAGGAGGCATTCTAACGCTGCTTCTTTCGGTACGTGGTTGCCACTCCAGAACCTTTCGTTCCCAGAGGCCATTTGTTCTGCGTGCAATTTGCCTTCCCACTGCAACTTAAGTTTGACGATTCTCCGGGCTAAATCGGTAACTTTGGTTCTCATCCATATCTTCATTTCTAATGTGATCATACAAGGAAATTCCGAGTATAGCCCCTTTCCCTTTGGGTGACTTTAAGTCTTCTGATGAGATCCATTGTAAGTAACCACGTTTCGAAGTCATATGTCTTCACTGGCAACACGCCCTGGTCATAGACATTCGTCTTGAAACACTGTAGTATATTGGACGAAAAGATCCCACGCAGCTTCCCAAACGCTACCCAGCGAGTCGAATTCGACGATAGACCTCTTTCTCGAAGTAAGACCTACCCAACTGGACCGTCTGTCCCAGGTAAACGTAGTCATCCATATTTTCAAGTGTAGAGTCTCCGATCTTGATAGGTGTGACCGTGTGAGTGCTACATGGATGTTAATCATGACTTTGGTCCATTTTGATACAAATGGAGAGTTTTTCATTGCGGCCAAGGTTGAATTGGAGCCAAAAGCTACAGTGACAAGTTTCCACATATATCAATCGACGTTTTTCACTTACACTTACGAACAATAAACGGGGTTGCTGGCGATTCTTGGGAATCGCTTACCGACCAGCTAGATACGATAAATACAATCAATTGTGGTGAGGGTGAGCTCGAGCAACTTTTCGCACTATTGCGGTAAGCAGTAAATTGCTTGCCTAAAAGTGGTAGGATTATGGGCGGATTTTCGAGTAAATGTATTGAAATAGTACATTTTGATACAAGTGGGGAAAGTTTGGCATTGCAGCCGAGGCGAAATTCACCCGAGCCGTTAGCGAAGCGAGCGAGGGTGTTATAAAGCCGAGTGCTGCAGTGACAAATCGCCACGTGTATCAAACGACGTTTTTCAATACACTTACGAAGAAAACGATGAAAAATCCACCAATAATTTATCTTCTATAGGAAAATTACGACGCTTTTTGTTAATTTTGTAATGAAGAAAGTTTTCCAAAGTTACCTCACAATTTAGTTTTGATTTGATGGCAGCAGGCTATCGCAAGTATTTTTTACCTCAATCACATAATCTGGTTGAATAGCATCTAAAGGATTCTCTTCAAATCATCTTTTTCACAACTATCACAAATGAATAAGTTACTTAGTTATTATTAGGTGTACTTTTTTCCCGCGCATAACCTTTGCAGGTTGAAGGAGAAGCAAAGGTATCAAACCGTATACATCTTAATATTAAAAATTTAAAAATTCAAATATTTTTGAATTTAGAACACAGATAATTGTTCATTTTGTGGTATTAACAAATTATTGCTTACGTGATCATGTCTATTTATTATGTTCTGTTCAAAAACACAATTTAAATTTTCATTAAATTTTAACACCTTAAAAATATCCGCCTCTTTGCTTTAAAAAAAATAATAATCACCCTTGACCGTGACGAAATAGGAATGAAAAAAGCCCTTGTTTTGATAAATTCAAAGCAAGGACGCGGGTGATAAACATGCCATGGCTATCGAACCTAATCGCAGTGCGATAAAAAGCAGTTTTCGTGTAAGTGTATTGAAGAAAAAATAAAAAACATTATGCCTCAATGCTGTTACACGCTTTTTATATTTTCATGGGTGACACCAATTTCTAATGATCTAGATTCATCATTCAAATAAATCCGTCATGTTTTCTATTGCAGATGAAACCAATGTCAGTGGAATTTGCGTCAATGGTGATGTACATGTTTTGTATTCTCGTCGAGGTGTTCATGTATTGTTATTATGGCAACGAAGTTACTTATGAGGTAAATCGTTACATAATTAAATAGGTACCTACATCCGTACCCGTATCTAGCCACCATGGATTTTTTAATCGATTCCCACTGGATCCGGCGGCCAACCAGTCGGGTACGTAAGACATACCTATTCGGTCACGTGTATGTGCGCAAACACAGATGCACTATCTGTTTCTTATGATGGGTAGATACCTGCTAGATGGGTAGGTTTTAAACTACCGGCTTTACCACGAGTCCATCAAACAGTAGGTAAAAAAATCAGTCAAGTTCAGTACATTTTGACCAGTTAGGCGAAAACAAATGTACCTACTGACCAGCAGATTTTTTTTCGCGATTTCAGGTTTGGTCCCAAAGTAAAAATTATTTGTTACCATGACTTCAATCACGTGTTTAAGTATCGTTCACTAATAACCAGTCACCCTATGTATATAAAAAAAGTCGTGTTAGTTTTTTTTTTTTTTTTTTTTGTGGTAGGTAAAATCATCCAATGACGAATCCCGCCCTTGGGTGGGGCGGGAAACAGTGTCAGACTTTTACTGACTAAAAACCTACCTTTCCATTCCTCGCCTTTGTCCCGGGGCCCGTGGTGACACTCTCGCATGACCTTTGGCCCCAGTAGGCTTCGGCCCTGCTGGACCCCTACAGTTTGCTGACAACTCCTTGAGGCGCGCGGGAACGGTGCGCGCCGTAGACGACCTGAGCTCGGACCGGTCTGTTACCGGACGGACGGACAGCGAGCTACCCATTGCCCACCGTCCGCGAGCCCGCGCCTACGGTGGCCGGAAATTGGGATCGGAAACCCGGCGGCGGCGGCGGCGTGTCCGCCTTTGCCTAAGGCGGTCGGCCTCCTCCTTTACTAGCATTACTGCTTCGCAGAAGGAGGCGACCGCCTGCCACTCCTCCTCGCTCCGGAGCATGGCTTGAACCAAGCCCCGGCGCGAGAGATCGCCGCCGATCGCCCCCACGAGGACACGGCGCTGCTCTTCCCAAGCGGGGCACACCTCGACTGTGTGCTCCACCGTGTCCACCGGGCGGTCCGCACAGTGGCGACACCCGGGCGTCGTCTCCGCACGAATCTTGTACAGGTACGGACCGAACTTGCCGTGTTCGGTCAGCACCTGCGCCAAACGGAAGGTGACGACGCCGTGGGGCCTTTCCAGCCACGCCTCAAAGAGGGGCCTTACCGCCTCGATCGTGGCGTGCCCAGCACGAGGTTGCGACAATCGCTCTCGCCATTTCACCATGAGATCCCGCCGGAGCTCTGTCCGCCATGCCGCGACTTGTCGCGGCAGCGGAGTTTCGCCCCGACGTTGCATCTCCATGCGCTTATCGTGCATGTGTGCAAGGACTGTTGCCTCCAAATCCCACGGTGGTAGGCCAGCAAGGAGGCTCGCCGCTTCGCAGGACACCGTACGGTATCCGCGGATCATTCGGATGGCCATGACCCTCTGACAGGCGGTTAGCCGGGCCGCCACTCGCTTCCGTAGCGATGGCGCCCACACCGGCGCACCGTAAAGGGCCATGGACCGAACGATGCCTGCGTAGAGCCTCCGGCAGGAGGCGTCTGGACCCCCTAGGTTCGGCAGGAGCCGCTTGAGCGCAGCCCCAGCCGCATTCAACCTGGGAGCCAGACGTCGGAAGTGCTCCTTGAAGTTCCACCGGCTGTCGAGGACGAGTCCCAGGTACTTCATCGTCGACCCGACGCCGATGTGAACTCCTCCTACCGTTAATTGGGAGCCCGGAGGTGGCGCGCTCCGAGGGCCGTGAAAACACATGGCCTCGGACTTGTGCAATGCCACCTCGAGTCCCAACTGCTGTATCCTCTCCACGACTGTCGCAACCCCGCGCGTCGCTAGTTCGACCGCCGCCTGGTACGACCGTCCCCGCGCCAGGACCAGCGTGTCGTCTGCGTAACAGACCACGCTGACCCCGTCGGGGAGGTCGGCGTTAGGTACACAATTTATACCTAACTCAAGAACTGGTTCCGCCGTTAAGTTAGCTTAGAACCAGAAGACTGACATAGGTTAAGTAATTTTTATCCCGTTAAAAAAATCCAAAACCAGTTCATTTATTGGTATAGGGTAGAGTAGGGTAGAACGGGAGTGAAGCCAAGGGTAAAAGCTAGTGTTATCGTTAACGCGATAAATGGGCTATCCAACACTAAAAGATTTTTTGATCCGGTATATCTTGAGATTAGCGTATTCAACCAAACGAACAAACAAATACTTCAGTTTTTTAGTAATAGTTGTATTACTACAAGTATAGTATACTTACCAATTATACGTATTTAACTGATGTTTTTATTTGTTTTCAGAGTGAAAAGTTGATGGAGTCCGCGTACGCATTGGACTGGCTGGTAATACCACTAAAATATAGACGTGCACTTATATTATTTATGGAAAGAATCAAACGCAACATCAACCTTATGGCAGGAAATCTGATCCCAATTTCGAATAGTACTTTTGTTTCGGTAATTTCCCATTTATATGTGTACCTACCTACAGTATTTAAACTAATAATTTCTGCTGATCTAACTGCAGTTCAATGATTTCCAGGTTGTGCGGAGTTCCTACACGTTTTATGCATTTTTAAAGAACAGTAATTGAAGGAGAAGAAACCAATTTTTCAGGATCATCAATTCAATAGTAGAATGAAGTGTGTAATCACCTATAGTCACGTGTTTCATAGAACTAATTAACTATATTATTAAAACAGTAAAATTAATACTTATTAGTGATTATTTGAAACTTATTACGCGCACATCTAAAAATGGCGGTTATAGACAAGCTATAAAAAATAAAAATGAGGTTGCCTATCAATAAAGAAAAAGAAATTTGAATGAACGATTTATTTATGAAATATAAAGCCAAGATTCTTGCACTTTCATTCGAATGTGTAGCGACATCTATGTCGTCACAAATAAACTAATCCTGCATCGCGCAAGTAAGATTCGCGGCGAACACCCGGAGGACACGGTGGAACATATTATTATTATTATTATAAGGAGCTGTCAGCAAACCGTAGAGGCCCAGCCTGCTAGCTGCAGGCAGGCAGGGTCGAAGCCTGCTGGGGCCAAGGGCCGATTTCTGAGAGGAAGGCTCAGCCCCGGCACTATAGGCAACGAAGGAACGGGGTAGGTTTTTAGTCAGTAAGAGTCTGACACTACTTCCCGCTCCGCCCAAGAGCGGGATTTGTCATTGGATGATTTTACCAACCAAAAAAAAAAAAAGTAAGATTCGCGGCGCGATTGGAACATATAGAACAAACCCGAAATCATCTATCGGGCAATAGCCCACCAGACATAACACCTGTCTGGCCGGATGATCCTCCCTTTTCAACGGAGGTATGTGGGACGATACTCTCTGTTCCACTACCCCCAAGCTGGTGACCCTCGACAAAGAACGTCAGCGCAGCCTTCGTGCAGCTACTACTTCATGACGTCATCATCACTTCCTGAAGCTTTCGAGCAGCGAGCCATACAGCCAGCACCCACGGCTATATGGGTATCCTGACCACCAGCATGCCTACTTGGTCATACCTGGTCATCAACCTCAGCCTCATCAGAGACCATGGCTAAGCACATGCACCTTCGGCCAGTCATATGAAGAGCTTTCTCCTGGTCGACGACAGCAGTCAAGCTCTACGTCGCACAGCACCGCTCCGACTCACTGGAGCCAGCCGCACTACTCCGACTCACTGGAGCCTGCAGCATCGTATCCCGACTCACTGGGATAGCACCACCCCGACTCACTGGGGCATCACCGCAGACAGTTCCGACTCACCGAGAACTATGCGGAATCCGGTTCCGACTCACTGGAACCAACCTCCATTGTCCTGGCACGCATCACACGACGCATCAAGAAGCATCAAGAATCATCGATCTCCGATCTCCGGAGGGGAGCGATGTAGCGACATCTATGTGGTCACAAATGAACTAATCCTGCATCGCGCAAGTAAGATTCCCGGCGCGATTGGAACATATAGAACAAACCCGAAATCATCTATCGGGCAATAGCCCACCAGACATAACACCTGTCTGGTCGGAGGATCCTCCCTTTTCAACGGAGGTATGTGGGACTTTACTCTCTGTTCCACTACCTCCAAAAATGATTCGTAAATAAATTTATTATATAAAGAATTTCTTGTTTTGCTAACACTTTATATTTTTTCGATTTGACATGAAAAAAAGCTATGCCGTCAGAACGTGGCATAAAAATCAATCCTATTCTGATTTTGTTCTTGGAACGCATTGTACTAATTTATACTATTGAACGCCCTGTTGAACGCAATATCTATTGTTTTTTTTTCGTATTGAAACTCTTTTAAGGGTTCCGAACCTCAAATAGGAAAAACGGAACACTTAGAGGTTCATTTTGTTATCCGTCTGTTTGTCTGTCAAGACCCTTTATTTTTATTTTTTTTAACCATACACTCAGGTCTGTGGTCCCTTGAAGCTGCGAAAAAATAAAACTTCTAAATTAACGGGAAAAAAGATAAGGATGTTTATATTATCAACATTCATTTATTTACCTTCAGTTGACCTAGATGAAGCAAGCATGAAGCAAGGTCTTATAGTACAATTAAAGGAAAAATCTGAAAACTGTACATTTGTAGTCATGAAGCAAAAAACTTGCGATTCAAAAAATCTTCGTAACACAATTTGGGAATTGAACTTCTTTCAATAAGTTTGTATCGTACTCAATGCGCGATTCCGACTCGCACTTCTCCGGTTTTTTTTAAAGAGGTTGAACTAAAAGGTTTTAGCTACATTATCGCACTAGTGCGTAATAATTAAAATATCAGTTTGTTAACATGCACCATTACTTATCTAAATGCGGTGCAATTAGAATCACTTTCTGAGCAAGTGTGTTCAAATAGTACATTTTGATACAAGTGCAGAAAATTTGTCACTGCGACAGAGGCGGAATTCTCACAAGCTAAAGGTGTTATGGAGCCGAGGGCTTCAGTGACAAATTTGCACGTGTATCAAACGACGTTTTTCAATACACTTACGAAGAAATACTTTCTCCGAAAATTACAATGCATTTTTGTTCATTTTGTACTGAATTTTTCAAAGTTGCCATATATTTTGTTTTGATTTAGATGGCAGCAGGCTATCACAGGTATTTTTTTACCTCGGTACTTCCAATCCGATCAACTGGTTGACCGGATTGGAACTCGATCGGATCACCTGTTCTTCCATTCCGATCAACTAAACCAATCAACTAGTGGCGCGGAATGGAATTCAATCGGATCACTATCATTAGTACAAGTGTTCAAGCCATGCTCCGGAGCGAGGAGGAGTGGCAGGCGGTCGCCTCCTTCTGCGAAGCAGTAATGCTAGTAAAGGAGGAGGCCGACCGCCTTAGGCAAAGGCGGACACGCCGCCGCCGCCGCCGGGTTTCCGATCCCAATTTCCGGCCACCATAGGCGCGGGCTCGCGGACGGTGGGCAATGGGTAGCTCGCTGTCCGTCCGTCCGGTAACAGACCGGTCCGAGCTCAGGTCGTCTACGGCGCGCACCGTTCCCGCGCGCCTCAAGGAGTTGTCAGCAAACTGTAGGGGTCCAGCAGGGCCGAAGCCTACTGGGGCCAAAGGTTATGTGAGACTGTCACCAAAGGCCCCAGGATAAAGGCAAGGAATGGAAAGGTAGGTTTTTAGTCAGTAAAAATCTGACACTGTTTCCCGCCCCACCCAAGGGCGGGATTCGTCATTGGATGATTTTACCTACCCAAAAAAAAAAAAAAAAAAAAAATCATTAGTACAAGTGCAGAAAATTTGTCATTGCGACCAAGGCGGAATTCTCATAAGCTGAAGGCGAGTGTGTTATGGAGCCTAGGGCAGTGACAAATTTGCACGTGTATCAAAAGACGTTTTTCAATACACTTACGAAAAAATACTTTGTCTGAAAATTACAGTATAATTATAGTAGTAGTGGACAGCACCGGCTTGTTAAATTAATAATGAAGTAACACGAAGTCTAAGCTGGAGCTTAATCTCTAATCCAATCATGTATTAGAAGTTCTAACTTCCAAAACCCAGTTCTACCACCCAAAGATAAGATTTTTTCGGTACTTCAAATCCGATCAACTGAACGGAAAAACACTCCAGTTAAAAACTCTTGTAATTTTTTTATGGGTTGAAAAACACTTGAGGTAAAAATACTTGTGAATTTTGTTAAGGGTTGAAAAATACTCGAATGTTTGTGAACACAGTCCTTCTGCAGTTTTCTATTATGAAAATACTTGTGTAGAAATAAACTTGGAAGAAAAGAAGCTTTGTTTTATTTCAGTTGAACAAGAGAGTCAGCTTTTTTCACTTTTAAGAAAATTTACAAGTGTTTTAACCTCGAATGTTTTTCCACCCATAAAAAACCTACAGTCTTTTCACCCCGAGTGTATTTTTAACCATAAAAAAAATTCACAAGTGTTTTTAACTCGAGTGTTTTTCCACCCTTCACATATTAACAAATGCCTTAAATAAAAGTGAAACTAGTGATAGCAAAATTCAAAATTAGTTCCATTAATTTCAGATTCTTTTAAAATGGTAACTATTGATTTAAAAGAAAACATCAAAAGTTTTATCATGGAACTGTTAATGATTCGATTGAATTCCATTTCGCGCAACTAGTGGATTGGAATGGAAGAACAGAAGGTCATCCGATTGAGTTCCAATCCGGTCAACCAGTTGATCGGTTCAGTTGATCGGATTGGAAGTACCAGTTGAAGTCAAATACTTATTGTATGTACCTAACTGATTGGTAAGTACTTAGTTCTATTAAGCTATTCCAGGTTTTAGGTATATCCCGAGAATACCTAATAGAATAGGTAATTTTCTAAAAGGTAGACTAACGGATTCTTATCACACTTATATTTGACAGACTAGATAGCCTCGTGTTCAGTTTTGGCTCAAATAAAACGTTTTGCACTATGACCATAGACTTGACACAATAGTGTTGTATTACCACAGTTCAAAATATCGATATCGAATTAAAGTCCTATTTTTTTAGCTACCTACTATTTTAAATACTTACGTATTAAGTTGTGGATTTAATTCAGTCAGACAGTTTGTTTACTTTATCAACCGTTTTTATTTTGAGGAGGTCCTTAAAGCTTATAGTAGCTTACTTTAAACTTTTAACCGTAATTGGACGCTTTAATTTTATTATACTCCTGAATCGATCCCATACAAATATAGTTTTGATCTGATGTTGGATTCCGAAGATATAGAACGGAGCTCTTCAAAAAACATAGCAGAACTGTCGTTTTTATATGTATGTTCACCGATATCTCGGCCAATTGTTGACCGATTTAGAATTTTTTTATTTTGATTGAAAGATTCTTCTTCTTCCTGCCCTTGTCCCATATTACTTGGGGTCGGCGCAACACGTTTTTTCTTCCACTCTATCCTGTCAGCCGTCACACTATCACTAACTTCCTTTTCTTTCATATCCGTTCTCACACAATCCATCCATCTCTTCTTTGGCCTCCCTCTTCCTCTCCATCCATCTACTTGTAAACTCAGAACTCTTTTAGTAACATGTGTTTCATCCCTCCTCTTCACATGACCATACCAAGACAAACGATTTCCTTTCAACTTTTCAGTCACTGGCGCCACTTTCAAACTTCCTCTAATATACTCATTTCTCACTTTATTCATTTTCGTCGCACCACACATCCATCTCAACATTCTCATCTCCGCTACATGCAGTCTTTTTTCATCCATCTTTTTCACAGCTCAACATTCTGATCCATATAGTATGTCAGGTCTTATCACGGACTTGTAAATTTTACCCTTCAACCTGAGTAGCATCCGTGGGTCACAAGTTGTTCCCGTGACCTGTCGCCATTTCATCCATCCAGCGTTGATCCGATGTGTTACGTCTCGGTCTACCTCACCATCTCCTTGAACGAGTGACCCGAGGTACCGAAAGTCGGAGCAGATTGGTATGGGCGTTCCGGCGAGAGCTAAGGGCACTGGACCGGAAAGACCGCCCAAATCGCAGAACAAGTACTCCGTTTTGGTTCTACTTAATTTCAGGCCAACACTCTCCACTCTGTGCCACCACACCTCCAATCTATTCTGGACCTCTAGGCCACTCTCGGCAACCAGCACAATGTCGTGGGCGAAAAGCATACACCAGGGACCCTCTTCCTGAATGTCCGACGTCAGAGCGTTCATTATCATCAGGAAGAGGTAAGGGCTGAGTGCCGACCCTTGGTGTAAGCCGACAGCCACATTGAAGCTGCTAGTAGTGCCCACTGTAGACCGGACTTGGGTACGGCATCGACTGTACATCGCCCGGATCAACTGCACATACTTCCCAGGCACACCTTTCTCTTTAAGGGCCCACCACAAAACCTCACGAGGTACCCGGTCGTATGCCTTTTCGAGGTCAACGAATACCATGTGCAAGTTTTTATGCGTACCTCTATATTTCTCGCACAGCTGGCGTATATACTTCCAAATTAGTCAGAAATATTGCTTTGAAGACATAGAACGGAACTCTTCCAAAAACCACAGCAGAACTGTCGTAAATCATTTTATTTAATCTGAATTATTAAATACATAAATATTAACTAAATATTTATACCAAACCTATAAAACTAAACTAAGTATTTATACTAGACCTAACCATGTACACATATGAAACACGATGATAAATCAATATGATCATCAAGTTTTGTATTTTACTTGTTTAGTCATTATACAATATTTTTTTTCAAATAATAATGTAAATTTTTCGTTATATTTTTATCGATATTTTACTTTTTATCAGTTTGACATTAGTCGTTGGTTACTTGACGTGACGTTGACGTTGACATTGTTGATTGTTCTATTCTATTCTGACGACAGCTCACAGCGTGTTGTGCGATATTTTATTAGTTTCTAATTTGTGGGAGGTTGCAGTATTCCTCTTTCAAAATGTTTCGCTATTTTCTTGCTTTTATGTTGATAAATACGTGTTATCAAAGCTTGGGGAATCCTATCCAACCAAGTGCTCCTAATCAATTATTATCAAATTCACTCACGGCTCTAGCAGATCAATGCAAAAGTTCTAGTGTTTTGTACAGCCGTCTTAAAAACCAAATAAAAGATTGCGCTGTATTTGTACCGCCATTTAGTAAAAAGCAGTTTCAGTGTTTGATATTCTATGATATAAATCTGCAGTTGTGCTCAGCAAAATTACCAGTAAGCGAAGATTTGTTCGCAAACGTAGAAAAGAAACAGGATGTTAACGCTGTGTGCGCACTGGCGAAGGACTGGGTATTCACCAATATTTCCATATTCCCGAATTACAAAGAGTCTGCAGAAAAGTTCTTCAAACTGCCAGCCACCTGCGGGGAAGTATGTGGCGTCGAAGAAACTATGACTGAGGCTAATTACTATTGCAAATACTACAAGGCAGGTTTAGAAATATTGAAGAGTCAACTTGCATCCACAACAGCTAATAATGGTAACAACAATGCAGCTGTTGCGCAGGTGGTTCCCGAACCTAACTTCAGCGCTAAGGCGGACATCCCTGTATCTGCCAACAGCAACTCAATTAAACCTGAAGATACAAAAACAAGTAATGGTCAAATTAAGCAAACAGAGCCAGCTGTTGCTAAAACAACTCCCCAAAAGGTTGAAGATAGTGTTGATGATGCAGTGGCAAAGTCTGAAACAGCAGCACAGGCAACTTCTAAACAAACTCCGAGTGTTGATGAGGCTGATAATGGTGATGACACAGATGTCAATGTTAGACCCGAGGATTCAGTAGTGCAGGCACCGGATGTTCATCAAGTTAACAAGACAAGTGTAGTCCAGGCGGAGAAACCAGCAGTTGCAAATGAGGCAGTGCTCCCTGACTTGGCAGTACAAGCTGGTGTTGAGCAAAAACAGCCTGCTGTAATTGAAAACCCTAAACCAAAATCAATGGGTGATGCTGAAGATTATGGAGGTAAATATGTTTTTAGTTGTTTTTAGATTCCATTAAATGTTCAGCATGAGGAAAATTTTAGTGTAATGTGGAGAATATTAATATTTCCTTATCATATTAAAATTCCATGTTTTTATAATAACACATTGTTTTCCATGGACATTACTAAAGATTGTACAACTCTTTTACTTATTAACTCATTGTTTGTATTTCAAACTCAAAAGAATCAAGTTCAAAGCAATTATTTTAAATTTAACACTTTTGGTGCTAAAAACACAATAATTAATTGTTTGTGTAGCCCCAACACACCACCACTCAGGAGGTGTTTCATGTAGATCTATTGTTGACTTGTGTTTGTGCGAGTCCAACTTTAAAGTGTGGTTCGCATGATTAGATTTTTCAATTGTACAACCGGTATGCTGGAAACCTCCACACAGAACTGTTAATCAAATGATATTATTTAAAATGCTGGCTTTATTACAATTTACTATTGTAATCTCATTTCCTTTCAATTATCTTCCAAAATGGCTGTCAAATTGCCTAACAATATGTACTTTATCAGGTGAATACTTTGCCAATGTTAAATGAAAAAAAAACTAAGTGCATAAGATTTGCGTTACCAAAAGTTAAAAGTAATAACTCCGACATAGTATTGAAAGAAACTCGAATTCATTGAGAACACGGTTTTCCTGGGGATCACGCTTGACTAGAGGCTACAATGGGGTCCTCATTTAACATCTCTGGCAGGTCGGCTTAGTTCAGCAGCATATGCTGTTAGAAAAATCTGTCAATTTACTGATGTTGATACCGCGAGACTAGTCTATTTTAGTTACTTCCATAGCATAATGTCTTATGATATTTTACTATGGGGATGAGCTGCAGACATAGAGTTTATTTTTATTCTGCACAAAAGAGCTATCAGAGCCATATGTAATCTTTGCAGGCGCAATTCTCTTAGGGAACTATTTAAGGAAATAAACATCATGACGGTCCCTTGTCAATACATTTATGAAAGCATTATGTATACTCGTATTCGGAAAAATATTCATCTATTTACTAAGTGACAGGCACAATTTTAATACTAGGCATAGGAGCCAATTAGATCAACCTCGATTCAGATTGGCTAAAGTACATAGTTCTTATATGGGGTACTGTGTAAAATTTTATAATAAAATCCCACTTGGAATTCAAAATCTAAACGAGTCAAAATTTAAAACATGCATTAAACATACCACTATGTAGAAAAGCTTATTATAAATTGAAAGATTACATCCTTGATAAAAATGCTTGGCCAAATGCCGGTCCTGCTCCACAGCCACAGCCACACTTGCCTACAAATTAGTTTGGAAGAAATGCAGAGCCCCTTTTCAGGAGTTTCTTGCACATTCTTCTCCATAGAGATCTATGCTTTCGAACATGCAATTTAGTTTCAGTTTTTTATGGACTGACTGACATTTTGACAATTCAAAAGTGCCTGTAATTGGTCTATTTGAAATAAACTATGCTGATTCTGATTAGGGAACAAGTTTCAAGGCACTGGTCAATGTTGCAGCAGCAGCTTTGAAATCATATCAATCGACACAAAAATAAAAAGGCATTTTGATTATTTATTTATTAAAACTTCATGCAACACAAAGGTACAAAGGTGTACTTAATGCCTTAGGCATTCTCTACCAGTCAACCAAGGGTAGTGAAGAGAAAACATGGCATGGCAGGTGCATATAAAAAAAAAAAAACGAGATTAATAAGAAAACAAGGGTACAAATGTATATAAATAAAATAAACATACAGTGTATAATTCATTAATACAACCTACATATATATTATTTATAAAAAGTAAATGAAAGGAGTTTTTGAGATGACTCCACTATTTGTGTAGAAAATAATGCCGAAACTTTCGCTTATATGCATACTGACTGGTGGTCGTCCTGATGTCGAGAGGAAGCGCATTCCACAGAAGTATGGACTGTATATGAAAGGAAGAATGAACAAAATCAGAAGTATGAGAAGGACTAAACAGTAGAAGATTGTTAGAAGAACAAAGATTTTTAGCATTTAAAGAACATAGATATCGAAACTGTATATATATAACTCTCCCTCGCCTCCTTCTGATAAGAAGGAGAGTTGAGCAGAGAGAAAAGTGTAGTTAGTGCGTGCAAACTTCTTCTCTGACAAATGGGCATCCATTTGAGCTCAGTTCTGTAACTTGAAATATGGTCATATTTTCTTAAGTTAAATATAAATCGGATGCAGTTGTTGAGGAGCCTGTCAAGTTTGTCCAGCAATACCGCATTCAGATCAAAGTAGCACATGTCACCATAGTCGATTAAAGAGAAAATTAAAGTCTGCACAAGCATTGTCTTCGTTTTCGCGGGCAAAAAGTTCCTCAGATGATACAGATACCGCAAAGTCCCGTTGACTCTTTGGCAGACACCAGAAACCTGGCTTTGCCAGCTAAGAGTAGAGTCAAGATGCTAACCGAGATCTTTTACGCTAGGGCTGATGGGGATGATGGCACCATTAAAAACAATTGGAGGAAGAGAGTTGACCACCGCTTTACCCATCATGCGCGAGCTACCAATAATAATAGCCTGACACTTTGAGGGGTTTATGGACACCCCAAATCTATCCGACCAATCCTACTATTATTCCTTATTTATTACTTACTTAATACTTTTGTTGCCAAGAACATACAATAATTTGTTTGTGTGCCCTTTATCTGTCTGGGTTGTGGGGCTCTTTGGACTAGGACTGCGGTTCTAACTTCATTCTATAATTTTTATTTTTATTTTTGTATTTGTTATTTGTAGCTCTTTGTACAGGTAGTCCAATGCCAGAAAGCCTGACCATCAGCCTATTCAAGGGATGTAGTGTTGTCCAGTAACTGAGGTTGCGGAGATCCGAATCCGGTTAGACTGGAAACTGACCCAAAGCTAGTTTTTTTTTTTTTTTTTTTTTTTGACGTAGGTAAAATCATCCAATGACAAATCCCGCCCTTGGGTGGGGCGGGAAATAGTGTCAGACTTTTACTGACTAAAAACCTACCTTTCCATTCCTTGCCTTTATCCTGGGGCCCGTGGTGACAGTCTCACATAACCTTTGGGCCCCAGTAGGCTTCGGCCCTGCTGGACCCCTACAGTTTGCTGACAACTCCTTGAGGCGCGCGGGAACGGTGCGCGCCGTAGACGACCTGAGCTCGGACCGGTCTGTTACCGGACGGACGGACAGCGAGCTACCCATTGCCCACCGTCCGCGAGCCCGCGCCTACGGTGGCCGGAAATTGGGATCGGAAACCCGGCGGCGGCGGCGGCGTGTGCGCCTTTGCCTAATGCGGTCGGCCTCCTCCTTTACTAGCATCACTGCTTCGCAAAAGGAGGCGACCGCCTGCCACTCCTCCTCGCTCCGGAGCATGGCTTGAACCAAGCCCCGGCGCGAGAGATCGCCGCCGATCGCCCCCACGAGGACACGGCGATGCTCTTCCCAAGCGGGGCACACCTCGACTGTGTGCTCCACCGTGTCCACCGGGCGGTCCGCACAGTGGCGACACCCGGGCGTCGTCTCCGCACGAATCTTGTACAGGTACGGACCGAACTTGCCGTGTTCGGTCAGCACCTGCGCCAAACGGAAGGTGACGACGCCGTGGGGCCTTTCCAGCCACGCCTCAAAGAGGGGCCTTACCGCCTCGATCGTGGCGTGCCCAGCACGAGGTTGCGACAGTCGCTCTCGCCATTTCACCATGAGATCCCGCCGGAGCTCTGTCCGCCATGCCGCGACTTGTCGCGGCAGACCCAAAGCTAGTTAGGAAAAAGGCTAGGAAGGCGATGATATATGATCCTTGGTACTAAAACGGTTAGGGCCGAAACACATAAACGCGTTGTGGCGCCGCGCCGCTGATATCGGCAGTGCCTGCCTCTACGTAGCGGCGGGCGGCACTTGTAATTTTAGAGGTGCGGCGCCGCAACGCGTTTATGTGTTTCGGCCCTTAAAGCTCCATATTCCACTAATTACATAATATTATTTTTTTATCTTTGATTAGTCATCAAATGCTAATTAACTACTCATAAAGATTAGATAACAATAAAATAAATTTACCCGAACCTGGTTATTAATTTATCATATATCATATTTTTACGGTTTGGCAGTTTGTTACGGTTCACAATCTCGCGAGATAGATTATAATCTAATGGTATTTACAATTTTACGGTGACGTACGCATGCGTGAAGCTTACATACACCAAGTGTACGATGACGAATACGCGTCTATGAAGTTACGCATTTGTGGACAGAGGTCTAATAGGACCCATTCAGTAGCTGTTTTCGCCCTTCACAGCATTTTTATTTATTATTACAGACTCAGATGGTGATGATGAAAATGAAGAACCTGCAATGGAGGTCAAACCAGAACAGGAACCTGTAGACCTGCAGATTTTCAATAGGAATAAATTGGTTGTGCCAGCTGCTCACGAAGCTGAAGTTTCACAAAAAGGTAATATCACACGCAAATATTACCATTGTCTTCACAAACAAAAGGTAGTGGGAATTCTAGATATGCAGTTAATTCTACTATCTAATTATTTAAGTACCTTATGTCTTAGATTTTAAAGTACAAAATGCAATATCTTCAACATATTATACTACTGTGACCTCAAGTCAAGAGCAAGGCCTCAATATTCAACCAGTGGATTAGTTAGAAGTACATAATATTAGCAATTTTGATATGGCAAAGGTGAAGGAGTGTATCGATTTGTGGGTACTTGTTAAATAAAACTAAATAGTATCCATAGATTCAACAAAAACATGCAACCTTACAAGGCTCTTCTTGATTAACTAATTGGCGAGGTTAAATGTGAAGGTTTTGTAAGAACAGGTATGATAGTAAAGACTTGCGTATGCATGAAAACGAATTACCAAGGATATGAACTGAGGAATTATTCAAGAGTTACCGCGGCTCTAGAATGCAAAGGGCAACTAGAATGGTGGGTTTTAGTCAGTTCAACGGACACTCTCATTCAACCCAAAGCGGGAACAGTCATTTGACGCTTTCCCACCTAAACAAAATATCTGGGACAGTAAAATATCTTCAAAGCAGCTTCAGCTGCCTGATCCGTAATGATCACGAAAATAGTTATCACTACCGGTACTGAGTCCCAGATATAACATTTTACCTCGAAAAACACTACATGGTCTCTGGGGTGATGGGTAGTCCATGGCCTAAATTAAGCAAGTGTCTCAGCTATAGTCTAAATGCAAAACTGTAGGTATAAGCTAGTTGGCACATGAAGGAAGAGCAATTATCCACGTTACTTTGATATCCGGATGATATCACTATGTAAAAAGTTTTTTTTTTTTGGACTTGTTAATTATGTTTTGTAATAGTATGTATTCTGGTCAAATAGTTAGACATGCCAATTTTTTTTTTTGTATTGTTTTAAGTTAATATTTTCGTTAAATTCGTAAAAATATTTGGTTACAATGAGATATGAGTATATTAGAGGAAGTTTGACTGAAAAGACTGAAAAGTTGAAAGGGAAATCGTTTCTCTCAGTATGGTCATGTGAAGAGGAGAAACGCATGTTGTTAAAAGAGTTATGAGTTACATGTGGATGGAGAGGGAGGCCAAAGAAAATTTGGTTGGATTGTGTGAGAAGTGATATGAAAGAAAAAGGAGTTAATGATAGCGTAACGGCTGACAGGACAGTATGGAAGAAAAAATTGTGTTGTGCCAACCCCAAATAAAACGGGACGGATGATGATGATTCGGGAAAAAATAAAATAAAGTGAACTTGGTATTAATTATTATAATTAATATATGATAATAAATTGCAAACAAATGTGTTGGAAGTTGCAACCTGTCCGAAGAAATATTTAAAATGCTTAATTAATTGTCTCACTTAATGACAAAAAAATATCTCCGCCATTGAGGTTTAAGCCTCTGATACACTAGGGAAATGATATAAATGGTCCCCTCTGGTACAAATGGTCCCCAACTTGACGCTTGTCATAATTATGCAATGCTTATCTGATACCTCTTATTTTGGTAGTGCGCATTTTAGACTTCTAATAATGGTAGGTACTTATTATGCAACACCTGTAGAACTTCATGCTTCAAATTGTTAAACAACTTTGACTAAAAAGGTCCACTTGCCTGCTACCTATTGGTATAGTAGGTATTATTTATTGGATGGCTTTGAAGAGTCAAATCATTTATTTATGTAGGTAGGTACAAGATAGGTTATTGAAGTACCTATTCTGTGATGTATATCTATGTAGATATATATAACAAAAAAAAAACCAACGGAAACAAATATTGACTCCTAGAAATAATTTTTTGGCCATTTTGTTAGTCTGTTACGATCAAAGGTGCGATATTATTAACAGCAAAAGTTGGTTATCAACGACCATTAGTTATTTAAGGGGGTTTACACATGGAGCAACTTATGTTGAGGAAACTATCAACTTTTAAAAAGTTTCCTGTAAAAAGTTGATAGTTGCTATAACGTTTACTGTTGCCGCAATTTATGGCAATCTGTGAGCAACTTTCATAGCGACACTGGCATTGCCGGGCACAGGGAAAGGTAGGGAGGGATTGAAATTGACCGACGCGTTACGATTGACGGTTGAGGAAACCGGCAACTTTAAACCAGTATAATATTTAACAGTTGCTAGTTGCGGTAATTGGGAACTAATTTATTAGATTACAACTGAAAACTGTTGACGATCACCGGAACTCGAAACTCGAGTCGCTATGTGTGCACAGTCCAATTAAAATATATGTAAACAGCTAGTTGCCAGTTGTCAGTTGCTGCAGTAGTTGCTCCATGTGCAAAGCGCTTAAGCAAAAAATGCTTATTTAAATGTAATTTGAACAAACACTAATTGGGCCAACTGGTGCAAATGTGACCTGTCTTATGATGTTTGTTTGTTAAACAATGTTGTTTACTATTAATTACAACACAATAGCGACGTATTACTTGTCTTATATGTATTATCATACATTTGTACTTCAATTCTCAGGGTGGTTTATAGAAAGAAAAAAATGTAATGAAAAAAAGGAAAACGTGTACATTATGTGTCTTTCTTTCTCTCTTTCGCGACTCGTAGAATAACAAAATAATTAAAATGAGTTAATAGGTATTTGATAAACAACTTTTTAACCGCGTGCTCAATTTTGATGACCGAGAAAGCGAAGTATTCTAAAATTATAATCCTGAGCGTTACCGAGAGAATCAAAAGCACGAAATGAAAAATTTTTGCACTCGAGTGCTACACGTAACTTTTCGTTCCACCTCAGCGAGTAAATGACTAAATATAAAAAAAAAAAACATTTACAATCACAAGATACTTTTATTTCAGTTTAGGTGTAATCTTTAAATTATAACAAATAATACTTAGGTATAATTAAGAAACATTTAAAGTAACGCTGCTAAGTTTGTTTTTTTTCAACCTACCCTAAGGTTTTAACAATATGACGTGAAAAGAAAATGGCGCGCGCAAAGGAAATTAAAAAAAAAGTACACCAAGGAGCTTTCGAGTCTGAGTTTTTAACAAATTAAAAAAAGTAGTATGATAAATTTTGCACCATTGAGGTACTAAATAGCTTTAATGATGATTTGAGAATATACAAACTTGTGCACACGATGTTCTAAATCCATTTTACTTTATCCTCTAGACTGTGAAGCCCCAAGAGGACACCGGTGTCCGCACATCTATTGTCTTTCTATTATGTCTAATTACGGTATTCAAAAGGCTAGCCGATAAAAACGGCTTTTGCACTCGGATATCGAAGAGCAAAACTACTCTTTCCGAGATGGGGGATGAAATTATTAATTAATTATTAAGTAATTATTATTTTATATATTCATTAAATACGACACTTAACTACAAGCGGATTGGGGGTGGTGCTATAGAAAGAATAAAATGATTTGATAGATCTTCGTCACAAAATTCAAATTTTCAAAAGTTTTTGCAATTTCAGCTCATTATGGGATGGTATGTTAATAAGACATATATTAATGCGCGGTAATGGCATGTACTCGTATGTGTTTATATAATTATACTTATTAAAATCATCAACATACCTAAATTTCTACATTAGAGAAGAACTTAAACCTCAAATTTTTACTCAAATGACACAATTTACCTCTTTGCTGCAAATTGCAATTTTGGGGGCTACCCTGGAGCACCCACCTTAAACAGCGGTTGCCGAGATCGTTTTGTGAACGGATAACCATAAAGTAGTCAAAATTTAGAGCATTTACGGCCTTATCATGATGTGTTAAAATGTCAAGCGTGCGAGCGAGAGAGAGGCCATCCCTCTCTCTCGCTCGTACTGAAATTGGCAGATTTTTTTGCGAATTCAGGTTTGTTCCCATGGTAAAAGTTGTTCGTTATCATGACTACAATCACGTGTTTAAGTAGTTTTCACTAATTACCAGTCACCCTATATAGCGCCCTTCAAAAGTTTAGGTCGTCAAATGCATCGTGTTAAGGACGGCCCACCCGAGATACATTTCCATACAACCGCTCTTACGTGATTATGATGTTATTACACATCTTTCTCCAAATATTTTGAAAACACGGATATCTCGTGGATATTATCTAGGCTTCTATTGAAATCAAAACATAAATTTATATAAAATTAATTCAGTAAAGATCTCTAAAAATCAGCTACTTTGTATCAGTTTTGACCCTTCATAATGTACTCATAAATTAAAAATATAAAAAAAAAATCAATACAATCCTGGCACATTTAATCGAGATTCTGAATGACGAAAATTTTATCCAAAAACTTTTAAGGTTTTAAATAAACACTTATTTCCTGGAAAAAGTTTTGTAAAATAAACGAGTATAAAACTCGTTGCCTTAGCGGTCACAATTCTTAAGGGAAGACTATTTCAATTGGGAGGACTGTATAAAGACAAACTCAAACTGTTCACTTACTTTTATTAATTACATTAAGAACAAACAACTATGTGATACTTAATTATTACAGTACTCAAAGCTACTATTCCTATCGACTCTCCCAATCGTCCCTCCGGGGACGAATGCCCTTGCGCGCTCAAGTTCTTAGCCAAAAACCCCCGTGCGTTCCGCTCTCTCATTGGCCCACGATATCAGGTGATCCCAGAGTCGTGGTCCAATCGTTAAGTCACTTATTACCCCATTCATTCTAACGATCAATATTAGATCAAGGGTTAACATTTCCAAACAGCAGAAATAAATAACTTATATAATATAGCTTAGGTATTACTTAAAACATTATTGTTTATATAAAACAAGAATCCTTAAAATTTTAACTCATTTTAACAATTATCTTTAAAAACATAAGGCACTATTTATTATCAAGAACAAAACCTAACAATCGTCCGTCCTGACATCGTGTGCGGCCCTGCACACGGCTCCAGGTGGAAACCTAACAATCGGACTTTTAATTGGTTTTTGAATTTATAACAATAATAATTAGTATCTATTACTAGTTGTTTGAACTTAATACAATAATGTCAAAGTCAAAATGTTTTTATTTCATATAGGCCTACATGGGCACTTATAAAACGTCAGAAGCTAGTGCACGGTTCCAAATTGGTCGTTTCCTATGGAGAAGAACCGGCAAGAAACTCCATGGTTACTCTTTTAAAAAAAAGGTTTATATTACAATATTTTCATATTACAGTATTCATTAATAAATTATGTTAGGACAATGTAGACCAGTCAATATTGTACCAGAAAGCACAACAAAAATAATCATAAAAAGTGAGTCATGATAAGAATTAATCTAAGAATTTGCGGAGTCTACAGTGTTCTCACATTTACATTATAGGTAGAAAGAGACATTAACAAACTTTTTTTTTTTTTTTTTTAACTTTCAATTTCAACCAGCAATCGATTTGCTGGATCGAAACAATTTGTACGAGCCACGCTGTACCTTGAACCAATACTCTCACTGTTGGGCATTATAACCCCAACACAAAGTGAACCCAAACGATCGATTAATTGGGTCACAAAACATCTAAGAGTAAGTTCACGACCGATCGATTTATGTCGTGAACAAACCAAATCCCTGAACGATCGATTAATCAGGGTGCCCTACTATCCTGAACGATCGATTAATCAGGATGCCACGCGGCGCCCGCACGAGCCGATCGATTTATGCTCGTGATGGCAGCCGGAAGGACTTACTTTATCACTTTATTCATCACCTAACGACGCCCGCACGAGCCGATCGATTTGTGCCCGAGATGGCAGCCGTAAGGCTTTGCCACTTTTACATCAAGTCACGAACCGATCGATTCTCGCGTACTTGATCTGTAACAACGGATAAAATTCTGTACATAATAAATGGTCTATTATATTAAAACAAAACATTAAAAAAAAACAACAACAAAACACAACATAATAAGTAAGGTACTCGTATTCTAACTGGAATTACTCCCGCATTATTATCGTCACTATTGTAACTATCATCTACGTCTTTTCTGTCGATGCGATCTCTAGAGCGGTTACGTGGAACCACGGCTTCATGCGATCCGCAGCAACCGTTGTCGAACGTCTACTCTCTGTATCAACTAGCCCCGGTATTGGTGCCACAATACGGGTGTAACAGTCCATATCTAGAAATTTGCTAACACGTTACGGTCCTACAAAGGAAGGCATAAGTTTTTTGCTGTTTCCGTCTTTTACTGAAACCAGTCTTTATTATTGTATTAAACCCTATTAATTTTAAGTTCTTTATGTAATTTTATTTTTGGTGTACAATAAAGAATACATCTATCTATCTATCGAATGCTTAACGCTCTCAATGAATCGAGAATGGTGGGATTGTACCGCTCGACTTGGAGCTGGCTACCGCATTTAAAACATGTTTTATGCCTTTGTTTAGGCCAAATCGCTTGTATGTATGCGAGGCAAAACAAATACCACAAGCGCTCATGAGACGTTCAGGGTTTCTAAACGTACTAAAGATGTCTTCTGGAATCCTAGTTACATTTTGGGTGTTCGTGTTTATAACGGGTCTTAGGAAGCAAAATGTTGTAAAACCGTCCACAACTACAAACAGGTGAGTCAAACCTTTATTTGGCTTCACAAAGGGTTATAGCGAAGTAACCTAATGACATAATTTTGACTAATGTACTGTAGGCATTTTTCACCTAGTTAACTATTTTGAACGTCTGTTATCCTACGTAGCTTGGAGTCACGTAACTGTAGCGTATGAAACCAACTTCACTACTAATTGTCATTATTACTGGAAACTGATCTTCGAGTGATTCTGACGATCTGACAAGATTTCGAGACAATGCACTAACATGACTCATTTTAGTTCTAGCTCTTTATTCGACAGTACAGTCGAATTCCTGTAATGTCAGCCACCACCATGCTATCCTTGGTATCGAGTCCCGCTTTGAAAGTGTAGAACACAGAAAGCCGCAATCAGTGATAACTTTGAACTCATTTCATAATTAATATAATCTAAACTTATGAAGGTAGCAAACCATTGCTAGGGTTTCTAACTCATAATGGTGGAAATTCTTTTCTTCCGGAGAAGTCTGCCGACTATAGTATGATACAGAATGAAAATTCTCGAAGTCTTGCTTTCGTTGAAGAACAATTCCACTGATTCCTAACCTAATTGTATTTGTGTGTAATTCTATTTCAGCAGCAGGGTCATATGTCTATTGTATTAGCAGCAAAAACTCAATAAGCTATCACTGTTAACAACAAGTTCGGGACAAGGCAATTCATCCCTAATATTATACAATTGCAATTTACTTTTATCTTTGTAGACTGCTATGTAAGATTGCTCTGTGAATAACTGTACTATAAGCACAGGGACCTCTATTAGATATTTGGGCACTACTTAACAAGCAGCTCTAGCCTCCACCTCATAGACAATCATGTCAAGAGTGAGATTTCCTAGCGACTGGACTACGTTGTTGCCAAATCCTTTCAATAGTGTAGATACATTATCGCGAGTTACTCCTAGTTGGCTGGCAATAGTTTCCCTAATCAGAGTAACGTCACTCCTAAAATCTATAAAAGTTCTAACTATTACTTACTCGAACAACTATTTACTTTTACCTCTTTTATGAACTTAGAACCAGGATAATTGCCTATATGTGCGTTTTTTTGTCGTTTATAAAATCGTTTTCTGTGCTGTACCACTAACGTTTGTCAATCTATCATCTGATTATCTGTAACATTTTTCCGCGATGTGGCCAATCTTATTTATTTATTTATTTGCATTCATGTCGTTTACAAGGTCTTGTTATATAATATAAGTTTCGTACATGAACCCTGCTAGGGCACCGCAACATTTTATGTATCTTAATTTGTATTGCATGCATTATTGTAAAAGTTATTTAGTTAAATATTATTATCACATTATCAATTACTATGCTATCATTTCATTATTAATTTATTTATTTTGAACATTTTATTACATTTCTACATTTTTACATTGCGTCAAATTTCAAATATTGATAATTTTTTTTAGAATGTCAATTTTTCAAATAATATCGTCAAATAGTGTAATCAATATATTAGCGTAATTTCAATTTAGAAACTCATTAAGGCTATAATAACACTTTTGTATTAAGTGCATTTTAAGTGTGTTTATAAATTTATTGTCAAATTCTATGTCTTTAATTTCACTGGGTAATTTATTGTAAATTTTTATGCACATTACAAGAGGTCCTGAGTGATACATAGCTAGTTTTGAGCTCGGTACTGCTAATTCATTTTTTTTACTCTTAAGGAGCGTTGTTGCCTTTGATTCTTAGCTAAAGGGAATAACGACATATGCTTTCTTACAAACTTGCTTACTTCCAAAATGTATATGCTTGTTAGGGTGAGCATTTTATATTTAATGAAATGAGGTTTACAGCTCTGCATTTGGTCTATGTTCGCAACAATTCTCACACATTTTTTTTTTTTTTGTAAAATGAAGAGTTTTTCAACGTCTACGCTATTTCCCCACAATTGTAACATCCATTAGTGTGGCTTGGTCGGTTACCAGAACTACTGCTCGCTGTTTTGGAAAATTTAAGATTATCCAAATTTCTATTATTAGCGTAAAAACGGTCCCGACCAGATTGATTATAGTCCCTATTGCTGAATAAATACTGTAACAGCTGATCGGGTTGGGTACAACTCAGTGCTAAAGCTCCTGATTTGAGTGTTTTATTTGCATTCTGCCGCGCGGGTACCTACTATATCGCATTGATTCACTAGACTAAGTTTTTCATAGTAATAAACCTCAATGGATTCGTTATATCTGCTCTTTCTCCTAATCATATCTTCCAAGGTCTGACCGTAATTCTGTTCACACGGAAACGCGCTTAGTAACTTCTCTTGCCATTCTTGCCAAGTAAATAGGATGGTATGTAGACTTTCGTACCACAACTTGGCCAGACCTTGCAACTTTTGCATTGCAAAATGAGCGGTGGTGCTTTCATCCCAACCGTATACCGAAGCGCACTCATTCACTTTTCTTAACCACACGTCTATTCGCTGGTTTTTGGACGAGGGATCAAAGTTCGACAATATATTTTCGTGGTTAATTTTCTGTAGTGGTTGGGCTGCGTCTTGGTTTACAGGTGGAGATGTGAGAGCACTTCTCAAGTCCCTAATAATATTAAACAAATCTCTTTTCGAAAAAGAAAGACTACGTGACCTTTCAATCCATTCCACGCGGTTGTGCTGCCGTGGTCCGCGCTCCGCACGTTGCTCTGCACGTGGCTCAGCATCCCGGCCGTATCGATGCCATGGAGATGCTGCGGGGACGGTTGTTCGCTTGGGGCTCGTCGCTACGACGCGATGCGTGGTGCAGATCTTCGTTGGCGCGTACACGGTCGCACTCCTGCCGTACTTCGTTCTGTAGTCTGCGCTCCGCGCGTTGCTTTGCACGTGGCTCGGCGTCCCGGCGCCGTGTCGATGCCGTGGAAGCGCTGCGGAGACGGTTGTCCTCACGCGGCTCGTCGCTGCGACGTGTTGCGAGGTGCAGGTCTTCGGCGGCGCGTACACGGTCGCGCTCACGCCGTACTTCATTCTCCAGCACCCGAAGCCGCTCTCGGCTCAGCTCGATATCTGGCACGGGGCTTCGACTTCGCAGCCGACTCCGGCTCCTCGTGGCGGAGTGCAGCTCTCGGTGACCCGGAGTCACAAGCCTTCGTTGACCCGATGACTGTAGCATTGTCTGAAACTCACGGTAAAGAAACTTGAGAGCCGTATAATGAAGTTGTGAATAAGAAGTTACTAATTGCCGATGGTCTGAAATTGTTTATCCTTTCTTTTAATACCATTGGAAAATTGAAAAGTCGAGCATGTGTGCTGAGCAAGTCGCCTTTATTTTCGGAATCAAGATTGGTATTTCTTAAATAAAGAATGAAGTTTAATTCGTCCTATTCTAAAAAATAGAACATAGGTACCTGTGTCCCAAATGTAAACGCTTAAATCCAATAAGCGATAGATGCGGTATGCGGCGTCAAGTGCCTCATAAGTGCCTCGCTCGCCACGGTCGAACTTATCGTGGGAAGGGTCGGGTGACGCTCTTGGTAGGTAAGCGCCGTTATAACCCAATATCAACCTTATTGTAAAAACTTAAAAAGTTCTCTAGCGAAAAATACAAAACACCTCTATCGTTGAATATTTTTAGCTTTGTTTAGAAGGGTTTCTTGACACCCACCTCAATCATTCGATTTTAAGCTTGCGATTTGGTTACTAACGGAAATTCTAACATGGAGTTCCATTGTTTGCTAGCTATTACGTCTTCCATAGTGAGAGCACGGAATAGTGTTAACGGGTAATCACTCGCTAAAATACTGTCTTACAAAAATATTAAACAAAATGTAATTACAGCTTTTAGCAAGAAAACTTTCAACTATGGTACTAATGGACTTGTACTATTACTTACTCTGTGCTAATGATTTATTTATTTATTTAATCTTCATGTACAATAGTGGTACATAGGCGGACTTAATGCAACAAGGCATTCTCTTCCAGTCAACCTTTGGGTTAAAAAGACAAAACTGTGGTAGGTGTGCACAATAAATAAATAACAGTAATTTCAAATATAATATAGTATCAATAAAATTAGTTACAAAAACAAGATTAAAAAAAAAACTAAATCCTATTGGTGCCTAACTAACACACTGTATGACTTATCTTAAGACTGACTCAGGTTAATTTAAAGGCAAAACCCGTAATTATAATCACATCAAACAAAGAAAATATAAAATTTGGGCGCATACTTACGTTTTGGGTGCACATCCCACTTCTGAAGTATAAAACTCGTTGCCTTAGCGGTCACAATTCTTAAGGGAAGACTATTTCAATTGGGAGGACTGTATAAAGACAAACTCAAACTGTTCACTTACTTTTATTAATTACATTAAGAACAAACAACTATGTGATACTTAATTATTACAGTACTCAAAGCTACTATTCCTATCGACTCTCCCAATCGTCCCTCCGGGGACGAATGCCCTTGCGCGCTCAAGTTCTTAGCCAAAAACCCCCGTGCGTTCCGCTCTCTCATTGGCCCACGATATCAGGTGATCCCAGAGTCGTGGTCCAATCGTTAAGTCACTTATTACCCCATTCATTCTAACGATCAATATTAGATCAAGGGTTAACATTTCCAAACAGCAGAAATAAATAACTTATATAATATAGCTTAGGTATTACTTAAAACATTATTGTTTATATAAAACAAGAATCCTTAAAATTTTAACTCATTTTAACAATTATCTTTAAAAACATAAGGCACTATTTATTATCAAGAACAAAACCTAACACGAGTAAATGATGGAAACGAGAGTTCCCAGGTGTTCTCTCTTTTTTTGCGTTACCTCTTCATCAAACTGTGCGCTGGATTGCTTTAGATGAAGCAACAAGCTTTTTAAACCATTCTTACGTTGATGATAGACTAGCGGGGAAGGGTCCTTTTAAGAGCTCATGGTAGGAATTTAGTCTATTTAATGGGAATACTGTTTTCCAGTTACTGGGTTATGGAGGTCAGATAGGGAGTCGCTTAATGTGAAATTCTGGTATTCAGGTGCATCAGTTTAAACTGGAAGCCAACCCCAATTTGTATTGTTGGAAGAAAATCTAGACCGATAAATTTTTGATAGAATTACGAAGAATTTTCTAATGTTTTTCTAAGATTTTTTTTTTTTTTTTAAAGGTACGTATTCTATCAATATTATTCTGTTGAACTTATTAACCTCGTGTGTAGTTTATTTGTTCACCCGCTCATGCTGACTATAAAAGACTCGTAGATGTTTATTCAGGTGTGAACAACATACTCGTACTCAAATACATATATTTGTTTTGCGTCAGTCTAACCTAGTCTCATTGAGTTCTTGCACAGTATATTTGAATATTTTATATTCATGAATATTAAATAATGATAAAATTATTATAACAGTATTGCATCGTAATATTTGTTACATAATTTCACTTTCACGAGTAACGGACTGAGAAAGAAATTTAAAATTAAACTGTTTAAATGTGTAAATTTTTGTTGAGTTTTAAATTTCATCTTCGACTCGTCTATTCCCAGTCGATCTTAGTTTTTATTATGCCAACTCTTTGGTGTATTGCGGGAAATCATGAAATGACTTTTTCCCTTCTCTACTAGGGTGATGCAGGAAGGCGGGTCAGATTTTTAAAACTCACTCCGATGTTCTTTCTTTGCCTTAAGTTCTAGGACCTCGGGTTTCCCTTTTAGATGGCAACCCCTGGCCCCAGTACTGCGGCCCTGGATCGCCAAAGGCAAATGAGGGAACACTTATGGGTTTAGTCGGTAAAATTCCGATACACCCTCTTGATACTCCCAGAGCGGGAGGAGTCTTTCGATGATACCTCAACGAACAAACAAAAAACTCTTGTATAAACGTTTGTTGTATGATTTTTTTATGAACATGAACCTGGTTCTTGACAAATAATTAAAATGTAGCATAAATTACTCATAAAAACAGTAATAAAATGATATAAAAATACCACTAAAGTACTTAGAACCCGTATGTTTATTGGCGAATAACTTTATTTCTAACATAAAAATTGTTTATAATATTTTCAGAATTCTTCTCCAACTCGATGCCAGACGACTTCTCAGACGAAGACAACGACCACTTCTTCCCGTTCTTCATGACTTCGGTGATACTGATGGTGTTGCTGTACGTCCTCTACCATAACAAGAGCAAAGTTAGCAAAGTGGTGAGTAGGAATTATTTATATCAATTTGGAACGTAGGTAAAGATAAAGAAAATAGACAGTCACCTCATTTGTTTATGGTAATGTATATACTGGATGTCTATGGTATTCTGCCCGCCTTGCCATAGTTTAGTTACGCCTCTGAACTCGAGTTGAGACTTTAACGTCACTTAATCTATAAATTGTTACTACTAATTGAATCACTACAATATTAGAAAGTGAAAGTTTGTTATTGTGCGTACGTTTGTTACTCCTTCATGCACGTTTGTGGATGACCGGATTTTAATGAAATTCGACATACGGGTAGACCATGTCCTGGAATTGGATATGTATGATATAATTATTATCTCGGTCGTTTATTCCCTTAGGATAATTTAGTAGTACTTAGCAAGTTTATAACAGGCACTTTCAAATATAAAAAATATAACGCCTATTAGGTTAATTTGTTTGAGAGCGAATCTCCTATCTCCTAAAGACATTCCAAATATTTTGTTTCACATAAGCCTGCGTATCATACAAAGGTTTATGTGAAAAAAAAAATACTTATATTATGATTTAAATATAATAATATATATAGACGAGTATATATGTATATAACTTTAAACTATTTAATTATATAGTATGAAACGTCAGAAAACCTTTAGCCTTTAATTTAATCATATTAAGGGTGTCTTAAAAATACTATAACAATAATTTCCTTCTTTATTTTTTCAGTTCTTCGGCTTAATACTAGAAGGTCGTCAAGGCGGTCGCCGTCGTAATAGCCGCGGTCACGCCTACCGTCGCCTGGACACGTTAGAACAAGCCATGAGCGCCAACACGGCCGCGCCTCCCAGCAAGATAATTTACTAAAACGCTGCTTTATACTTAGGTAAAATATCATTTGCCTAGGAAGTAGTGTGAGGGTGTTGCCATATCAATTAATCCAACGTCGATCGATGTTGGTCGATTGGTGTGGTAGCTTTAGCTTTGATTAGGTTTAGAACGAACTTTCTATCGATGCTGACTGATCCATTCTACTATAGGTCTATGACATCGATTGGTAGTCGATCGATTAGTGTGGTAACACCCTGACTGCGATCAAGCGGACTGCATTTCATGTCTTATTTGACGCTTGATGATGTACGGAAATTTGTTGAATTTACGTAAGCCGCTATAACGTAGTGTTTATGATCAATGCCGGTGGCGCTATATGCGTTTCGCATTATGTTAGCTGGCTAAACTTGGCGTATTTATATTCGAAAATTTAGCTAATATAAAATTAACTTTATTTCAATAACGATAAGGTTTACTTTATATTGCTCTAATAGCGTGTAGCAGTTCGTTTGAAAGCAGCATGTACGCAGAAAAGAGGTCGTGATAAGCACTGAACTATTTCTATATGAATCACGCGATGACTCGGTGAATATAGGCAAAGAATAGTTTTTTTTTTAACACAAGGTGTCGCTATATTCAGTCGTTTATGCATCTTTTATTCTTTGTTTTAAAACTAGAAATACACGTCGGGTTAGATGCGATTACAGGTTCTTCCTTTATAGTGGTGTAGTTTCCCATTTTCATGCGTCACTTATTTATTTCATAGTCTTCAATTAATTTTTATCTAGTCTTTTTGTTGCCCTCGCGATAAAAAATGGGTGCCTTTATATCCTGAAGTTTGTTCCTTTTTTGTTTCTTTGGTGTTCCTGCCTTATTTTAGATAGAGAAATGGCCAGTACTATACTATTCATCTCCAAAAGTTAGGAGTAAGAAGAAAGTGCAATGCTTGGTCCAATAATTACACCAGTGTCAAAAAAAAGGGACCTATAGGAGAATGTGTTTTTGGTCTAAAAAATAATTAAAAAAATTAAAAGTATGACCCCAAGCCTGCCACATGAGTAGTTAGAAAGATCATCTCAAATACAGTTTATTTTTTTGGATAGAATAAAAATCCTATCCTGCAGAAATCCAGATATAAGCAAATTTAGTCATTTGACAGACGCCATAGTTTTTTCATGTATTTGACAGATTAATGACAAAATAAAGATTATAATATTTACTTATTTAGAAGCCATGCATTCATTTTTGTTCATTTAAGTGGCGAATAATAATAATCAGTAATCAATCAGTTAGCAAGTTTGACACGGGTGATCAATAACTCTTCTTAGTTATTAAAAAAAAAACAATTTCGCCTTTTTTATTTATGTCCCATAAATCAAATAAGGCCATACCTATAATTGCTCGTCTGGTTTTTGTTTTCCTTTAAGACGCCTTTTCATTACATGCACGAAGTGACTACACCACTGACATTCCCATTTTTGAGCCCTTATACACGAGCGGCATGTTGCCAACGGCAGAGGTAACTGCAACCGTCGACACGTCGACGGCAGCTCACCAGCTCCCGTCGACGTGTCGACCACCATCACCATGCTCGACAGCGGCCGTCGACATTCCAACAAATGAAGATCAGCAGCAGCTGTCGTGTGTGTCAATTGTCACTATCACATATGTCGACGGCTGCACCGCTGTTGGCAACATGCCGCGCGTGTGTATGTGCTCTTAGCATCATTGTCATGTTTAGATAGAGCTTGGTTACTCTGGAATATTTTCTCGTTATTTCCATAAAGTAAATACATTAAACGAAAGTCACACCTTTTTAATTCAAAATAATTGTAAATTGATAAATTAAGCTGCATTTTCATGACCACGGCCCGACTTCAAAGTATCGTTTGATACAAAATCCTGCAAAGCCGTAGGAGCTACTGGCGCGTGGCTAAAATCGGTACTAATCCCGCCATTTTGCTTTTTCATTACAATTTCTACAGACAGTTTCAGAAATTTCAAAAATCTTAGTAGCTCTATTCGTTTTATGTCCAACTTTACGATTGCAGATCTCCAAAACCGCGGTCACAAAATCTCATTTTGATAAAAGCGACTTGTTTCAAATGACGTGACGTGGTCGCTTCGAGGTCCGCAAACATTAGTACCTATGCTAAAAAAATGTGCACCAAGTGCCTGTCTTATATAAAGGCATTATTATATCTTCTAAGCAGCTTCGAAAAAGGTGACAAGTACAACACTAGGATAGAGTAACAAGAAAAAAAAAACAAAAATACTAACAAAATCTTGTAAACTTTATAATTATGATTTTATGTAGACTGTGATTAAGAACTATTTAATTGTTAATTTACTATTCCGAAAATATGAACGTTAAAAATGAAATTATTTTCCTTTTTTACTTAATTTCTAGTTAGTTCCTAATATTTGATGATTGATAATGAACATCAATTCAAACGTTGCTTAGAATAAATGTTAAATTGTTGGTATTAGATCTCAATATGTTTAAATATCTTATTAATATTGAGGCTGCTGGCTTTTTGATATGTAGTCTGCGCATTCAGAACCGAAAAGAACATGTTTTGTGGGTCTAAGCAATGTCCATTGAATTTAGAATTCGGTACCAACATTAAATACAGCATATTAAAGGCCAAGAGTACTAAAGTAGAGATCTATGGACATAGGCTCTAGTTGGAGCTCAGCGTTATCACTAGCCTACTGTTTACGGACGCGTAGCTTGATAGAAGCGTATTCGCCATTATACTCTTGGTGTACGCCTACTTACAGCTTACATACAAAACTATTATATAACTATCGTCGTCCCGTCGTGTCGATACCGCTTCGTCGACAGTTACGTCCGACGGCGTCTGTGGATAGTAGGCCTGACTCTCACATATCTGTCAAATTACTTGTGCAAGAAAGAGAGGAAAACGTGTCCCATAAATCGCGCAATGATGTATAAAAATCTCGGCGTACCATCGCGGTCATTTCTGCCTAATCACTTAAAAAAAAAAAAAAAATTGAATGCTGTGGCGCAGTTCCAAACCAAACTGAGGATTTCGTTTCGAGTGCAAGCAAAAATGAGCTTAGCGAAGGTCAGGCGGAAGTGTCTTTGATAGTACGTGTAAAGGTCCTATATTCAGGATATGCGTAGATTACAACCAATGCCATGCAATGTATGAGGTTCATTGTATTTGATCCTGATATCATTTTTAGACTGCTACTTTTTCGCTAACATTCAAAGTAGGAATGATAGTAAAAAAAACCATTGTAGATTTTATATCTTTTTCAAACTTATCAAGGTTTCCACAGGTAATAATTAAACATTTCTGTATTTATTGTATTTCTGGCATTTTACTCTTTATTAGCGGACATAGTTTGTAGTTTTAATTATACATAATTACAACAAATTAATGTTACAAACTTAATAATTATAGCATATAATAAACTCCGTGAAAATAGGTGTAATGCTACTTCTATACTCACAATAATATTTGTGTAAATTGTGTAAATAGATGTCGCATGCCAAAGCCTATGTTTTCTTGGTAAATAAAAATGGCTTAATATTGTTGACGCAACTTTTGAGTGTTGCTTGGTATAGCTAGACCAGTCAAGTTATACGCTTCGGTTTTCGTTAAAGTGCGAAGGTTTCGCCATAGAGTAACCCCACACTATAAGGCGTAAGGCATTTTAAGGCGAAAATGCGATCATTGTCTGAATAGTGCGATCGTCGTTAATTTGTTTGGCAAAACCGATTAGTGTTTTTTGATGGCGCGACAACGATCTCTTCATATCAGGACGACGTCTCACACACAACACCATCGCACTTGTACAATTTCACTTATTATTGCCTGTTTTTAAGTCATGTTTTTTCTGAAGGTTTTTCTATAATTTTGGAATCATCATTATGATTCTAACGCACATTACTTGTTTATCTTGGTATCTATACCAAGATAAACAAGTAATGTGCGTTTTGTTTCTCCAAGGATATATCTAAGATGATTACCGAAATGTATAACTTTCTTGCGATATTATCTGTAGCATCGCTACATGATTTGCGTGAGTCACGTGTCCAGCAACACTACAACCATGTTGCTGTAACATTGTTGCGCAACTTTTGTTTAACTTGAAGGGGCTTTATAATCACTTTCTAGTTCGTGGTAGCGTAAAATTCTCAATTACACATTTCGATTTCTGGTTTTGTTCCGGTTGTGAATAGTAGCAATATAGAAGTTAAGTATTATCTTATATTTAACGAGTATTAAAACAGTTTGAACTTTGATTTGTTCTGTTACGTATTTTAAAGCAACGCGATTTCATTTTATTTTACGATGTAATTAATTAATATTCTTATAGATCGTGTCCTTTAAGGACTAGTTTAAGATTAGACTAATTTATTTCACTTTGTATTTATAATAAAGTTCGAAAAACACAGTTCATTTTTTAATTCAATCCTAATAGGTCTTTGACAGAGCTCGTGTGGCGCTTGCGGCGGGCGTCAAACATCAAACGTATTTGAAATTGCGACGTACTAAATTCATTGGTAGCATGAGGGAAAGGGGAGGGGAGGTGGGGTATAATCCTCATCACACAAGTTGAACCATTATGGCGGTCGACCTTGAATGCAAAGTAACCGACTCTTGGGTCTTGAATCGAAGTGGGGTGCTGCACGTAACCATAGCAACGGGTTCAACTTATTTACCGCGTACTATCAGTTTTCCAAGTTAAATATAATTTCCAAGCATAGAGGTGACAAGATCGAAAATGTTAGAAACCAGGAACCGTTGTTCTAGATACATTAGTAACTACAATGTAGATTAACGCCCCCTATTTTATACACTGAGATGTTTGTAGATCTTTGGTGTTGGAATAAATAGAGTTCAGTGGTGTTTGTCTGATGGCAATGATCCCGTTGCGTTGGACAAGTTATAAAAATCTACCAAACCTAGATGGCGCTAATGGTTTCAAATAACTATACATCGTCTTCACAGTACAAGGTCTGTCCAGGGGGGTTAGACTTAGATCTCATAAAAGGTTTTTTTTTTATGGTAGGTAAAATCATCAAATGACAAATCCCGCCCTTGATTAGGGCGGGAGATGGTGTCAGACTCTTACTGACTAAAAACCTACCCTGTTCCATTCATTGCCTTCGATCCAGGGCCCTGGGGTTCATTTTCACTTACAAGTATGAGCTTAACATGATTTTATATAGCTTCATAATCGGTATTTTCCACTCCTGCACATCCACATTGTACCCGCTTACGGCATGTGATCCATTCTTCAATAGACTCGAAATATAAGCCATGGCGGTACAGACATTATCTCCAGCATCTGATATCTGAGTTTCTTCGTCAGCTTTCTTGGTTCTTTTATTTGCTTTTTTCAATTTCTTTTTGTTTGTTTCGGTTTCTTACTGTTTTGTCTTTCTTCTAACTCTGTTTTATAAGAAGTATTGATAACAGCTGTTTTTTCCTCTCGAAGGAGAGGAAAAATCACTTGTCTTGTCCTTTTTTCGGCCATTCGAAGCATAAACTGTTTTGGGTTAACCAGATGAAATGCTGCATTATCCAGAAAATCTCAGGAGTTGGTTGAGGTACTGCTGTGATCGTTGTACAAGTTCAGGTGGCACAGGTGGCCGTTAAGTTTTATTCTATTCTATTCTATGCTATCAATAGTTATTGGTTCTTTTTTTTTTTTTTAACGTAGGTAAAATCATTATTGGTGGCATCTGCAGCAATGAAGTCGTTTTCAATAAAAATGTAAGGCGAGGTCCAACATGCTTTAAATGCATTGATTGTAGTTGGCATTGTTGCTGCCCAAATAAACGCTTGAACGAAGAGTTCACGTTGGTCGCTACTTGAAATTAGGTTACTTCTTTCCCAGAATTTGACCTTAACCATTAATTATATCGAAATAAAGGATGTAACCAATGGCGAGTAAGATATGGTAGTACCCCATCTTTTCCAAAATAGACTCCCAAGCTGTATAACTTTTTTGAGATTATAAATACAAACAAGCTGAAACCATTTTTAGCCGACTTCGAAAAGGAGGAGGTTCTATGTTTGACTGTATGTATTTGTTTTATGTATTTTCACCGATATCTCGGTCAATAGTAGACCGATTTTGAAATATTTTGATTTCATTAAAAGATACTCCCGAATTAGTACCAAGGAAATATTGTTTTGGTCTGATGATGAACTTCGAAGATATTGAATGAAACTCTTCAAAAATCATAGCAGAATTGTAGAAACAAGTAAAATTGCTTTATTTAAACATTATAGTCGGTGACTGACTGAAAGAAGAAAGTAAGGGGAATATAGAACTGATCTGATTATGAAGCCAGAAGGCAGTTAAGAACCGGAATTATTTAATATCTAAATCAGTGTATCCTAGCCGTTTTTGTGAAAAATTTCGAGAAGTAATAGTATTTTTTTAGGAAGAAAGAGGTCACACGTCACACAAAGCTCACTTTTGCATTTATTTCACTGTCTCGAGCGGCGCTCGGTGCCCCCCAAGAACCGGCGCCCGTGTGCATCGCACACCCTGCACTATAGGTAAAGCCGGCCCTGCCTTCCACTACTCCAATTGAGCGATATCGAAGGAGCTTAAAACAGAGTCGAAAGTCTGGCACTCCCTCCCGCTCTGCCCAAAAAAAACTTGATGAGCGATCGCTGAGCCCTTCAAGATATAAAAATCACACAAGTCCTACCAACCCACAGACAAATTTTTATCGCCAGATGCGCACATTGTTTCGTGGAAGCTTCTTAATTAATCCCTCTAGGTATGTACATTCTTAGAAAAAATATTGTTCAGTTTAATCCTTATTTGATTCAATAAGATAAAATATCTTTGGCAACAATCACAAAGGAAAAATCACGCTTCAGTTCGGGGAAGCAAATAAACTTGACTAAACTAAACAAGAGTCGAGATGTACAAAAGTTTAGGTTCGGAATAATTCAATTCTTATTTGTGAAAGGCATAAAAAAGGAAGTTATGAGACTCGCACAATTCTTGAATTTTCCTTAAATTATGAGTTTAAGGAAAACTTATTATAGGTTATTAAATTATAGGTTCAAGGAACAAACACAGATTCCCACACCAGGGGTCTGGAACCAAGGCAACGCAGTAATGGGGTGAGTTTTTTAGTCAGTAAAAGTCTGACACTATCTCCCGCTCCGCCCAAGGGCGGGAGTTGTCATTGGATGATTTTTACCCACCGGAAAACATGAGATGACTGACTCTGTTATTATAATTAATAAGTGGGTTGTAACAGAATCAATTTGGGTCCGCTTTTGCGGTTTGGTATGTAGGTAGATGGGTATTTCCATATCCGGACAAAATTGGGTCATCGAATCCATTTATCACCATGATTGTTATGAAGTGTTTGGCTATAACCTATTTATGTAGTTATTTATGTTGATAATGTTGTCGAGCCACCGCCACCGTTGTTAATTATTGACTTTGTTTTCTGTTGTTACAGCCGAATTTATTAATGTACCTACCCTACTTCCTAGGAATATTTTTGTAAAGTGTGAGGTAAGCGTGCTACGAATGACGTATCTAAGTTCATGTGTCTCCTAGATGGGGCAGAGTACGTCCACAGTGCGCCACCATCCCGTTCGGTCTTGAGCGTCGCGTTTCATTTCTCTCCAGGTCTTCCCGCTAGAGGCGCTGTAAAATTTGCCATACAAAATATTTATAATAGGTAGAAGTACAGGTTAACATTTGTGGCTATCGGATCCTATTAATATAAAGTTCTGTCTGGCTAGAATGTCAATTAAAATCGTATAGAGTCACAGTTAAACGTTAAAGCGTTTCAATATGATCCACAAAAGTGTATATATCTTTAAAGTAGGTGGTACAATTGTAAATTTTTTTTAGTATAGATTTAATCATAGACCTTTTTTTTATTGTCGATAGGCTCGCGCTTCACCATTATATCACCTGCCCCCCTAGCCAAGTTACAATCTTTTCGTTTTGCGTTAACGCTTGAAGATGGCCACGCCCCTAATTCGTTTGTTCGAACAAAGGAGTTGGGGGCGTGGCCAACTCCAAACGTTAACGCAAAACGAAACGATTGTAACTTGGCTAGGGGGGCAGAAAGCGACGATGTGGTAGCGCGCTTTCCTAGAAGTAGGTAACCTATTCACTCTTTACTTAAAGATTCCCAGGTTGTAATTTATTTTACTTTCAGAGATAAGCTCTCCAAAACCATAATCATATCAAGGCCATTATATTGAATGTGATAGTCATGTAAAAAAATTCATTTTAAGTAGATCAAATGCTGGTCCAATAAAGGGTTATAAAATAAAATTGTACCTACCAGACGCAAATCGATGGACCAGCACTTTTAAATAAAATTATATCTGAATAAAAAACAGCAATTTAGAGACATGTAACATTCACTAACCCGCATCCACCGTCGTGGATTATACGGCCCATTCCCTCTCCTAGAGAGGAGGCGTGAGTCCCAGCAGTGGAAACATTATAAAACTGATTGAAAAAACAGCAATAATATCGTCACTTTGTCAATAGGAGTAACATATACACTACTAATGACGTTATCCACAATATTGCCTACACAAAATATCTGCCTTTAAAAGACGAAACGAACTTACTATCGACCAAACTTAATTTTAGTTGAAAAAAAAAATGTTATAGATAAATTCAGACTTCTCCAAGTTTAGTTTTATCTCAAATATGTTACATTGACGATTCCAAACTCGGCAGGCACTCTGATGCACTTAATTTACCAAATAATAGTTTTAAGAATATAAGGCCCGTGCCTCACCGGGACGCCATGGCGGCGCAGCCAGTTAGCGTAACCAAGGAAATGCATGCAGCTCTATAGTGTGGACCTCACCTGGCAACTGTTGGCCACGCAGCCAATCCATACTTTTTATTGGCGTCTTGAACTGGCTACGCCGCCATTGCGTCCCAGTGAGGCATAGCCCTTACAGGCGTAGGGTAGCCAGCTTTTCAGTACTTATTTTACAGAACGCCTTTTGGAGAGTATGCGCGGGTGTGCATTGATTCCGTCATCACCTTCCTACTATCGGACAATCTGACGTATGGTGACACCTTTATAGTGTTTATATCTGTACGGCTTTGGAATAAGCATTTTGCCTTGTCGTTTAAATCGCGTAAATCAAAGGACTGGAAAAATTTGCCTGTTGTGGTTTTCTCGTCCGTTTATTATTTAGTTTTCTCTAAGGCTAGAGTAATTAGGCTTTTAATAAACTAGTGTGCATAATCATCAACTGTTTACCATCAGGTGGAAAAATAAGGACTTGCCCAAAGCGTGTTGGTAATTAATTTCAGGCTTTAAGTCTGGGTTATGTGACGATGACTTTCATCGATGTCGATTTGTGGCCGTCTAAGATAAACTTAAAAAGTGCATATGCCTTGAACAAGTCACATACGTAGATATCTGCCCAGATTTCACCGTACAACTTTGTGCATAAGGGTTGGATCACTTCCAGCTCGAGTCTCTTCAGACGACTGAATACATTCAGCCTTCTGAAGAAAAGAAAATGTGTTCAATTTTATAGCTATTTGTACCTTGAGCTTCTGACTGCTTCTGTAATTTGATAGGCCTTACCTATGGGCATTACAGATGTCTGCACGCGTCAAGATTTACGGGTACCATAGCAGCCACGATTCTGCGGGTTGTTCAGGGGGGCCACGTACCGGTGGCACCCGATTTGTTCTTATCTTGATAAACTTAAACAAAAATCAGCTTAAAAGTACCGCCAGCCGAAGAAATCAAACAAAATTTTATTACTAGTTTACTAAAATTAATTTTAAGAATTAGGAAAAAAATATAGTCTTGCTGGGTTAAGGTAAATATTTTAATTAGAGAATACAATATAGACTTTCCTAGAGCAATCACAACTTTTAATTATTATCACAATAGTTCCTTTTTCAATACAGAAGATCAAAATACCTAGAATCAAAATACTTAGAATAAGTAAGTACTTCTTTAACGTATTTTTTAATGAAGCATATCTACTAAAATCAACTATTTTCGTCCTACGTATTTAAACACATACATATAAGCAAATTTTATGCAGATTGTACAAATTGAAAACAACAGAAAAAAGAAAATGTAATCATATTTATTGCAATCAGGTTCCTCGGGTACATGGCCCTCAGGGATGGGGGCCCTCAGGGAATAATCCGATTCTGCGGGCCGGGCGGTGCTTTGTGGGTTTGGTAAGTATTTAGTTACAGACGAAATTGCAGAAATTGTTCACTTGTTCAGCAGCTTGTTCGACGAAGCGTAATAATATAGCTTAATTTACTATAGTTCCCAAAGCAGCAATGATTCTGCGGGGTCGCGTTTTGTGGGTTGGTACCTAAGTACCTACCTACAGACGAAATTGCTCACTAATTTAGAAGTTTGTTTGAAGACACAAGCAACCTAACGTAATTTATGGTAGGTAGGTGCCGATTTAAGCATTACCGGTACCTAGGGTGACATTTCTATCGGTGTCCGCGTTCTAATGAAGCAGGCGCGTCCTAATGATCCATGTAACATACGAGTATGTCAGCTTATTTTTTTAAACAGTGGATTTTTTAAATCTAGGTACCAAATTGTTTATTTTAATCATCCTAACAATATATTGTTTTTCTAGCCTTACTATCGACAAACGCTATTAGTAAAGCATCGCAGAAGAGGTCTTCAATGTGATTTTCGAAGTAAGTGTAAGTGATGACATGCGGCATCCGTAATGCCACATGCACAGCTACTTACATGAATTAATTAAACACATCTAAATACGAGTATATAAAACTCAAAGGTGACTTACTGACTGACATAGTGATCTATCAACGCACAGCCCAAACCACTAAAGGGATCGGGCTGAAATTTGGCATACAGGTAGATGTTATGACGTAGGCATCCGCTGAGAAAGGATTTTGATACATTCCACCCCTAAGGGGATAAATTAGGGGATGAAAGTTTGTATAAATCTTTTTAGATTTTCGACTGATTGAACTGAAATTAAAGATTGGAGCTACTATGATGAAGACGTCCGCTTAAATAGGATTTTGATAAATTCAACCCCCATGGGGATGCGCGGGCTTGCGGACGGCGTGCAATGGGTAGCACGCTGTCCGATCGTCCGGTAACCGACCGGACCGAGCCCAAGTCGACGACGGTGCGTACTGTTCCCGCGCGCCTCAAGGAGCTGTCAGCAAACCGTAGAGGCCCAGCCTGTTAGCTGCAGGCAGGCAGGGTCGAAGCCTGCTGGGGTCATGGGTCAGCTTCCGAAAGGAATACCCAGCTCCGGCACGATAGGCAACGAAGGAACGGGGTAGGTTTTTAGTCAGTAAGAGTCTGACACTACTTCCCGCTCCGCCCAAGGGCGGGATTTGCCATTGGATGATTTTACCTACCATAAAAAAAAACCCCATGGGGATAAAATAAGGGATTTTTTTACACATGCTAAACAAAAGTAAAGCCGCAAAAAATATACCTAATTAATATACTATACTTAACGCGAGCGAAGCCGCGGGCAAAAGCTAGTTTTTTATAAATTTTGTAATGGTCTGCTGAGCTCACGGGCTCACGCTCCGGGTGCCCGTGAGCCCTTTTGCCCTCTCTAGTACCTAACCTAACTTTACAACTAAGTACTTATAGGTTACGAAATAATTAAAAAAAAATAGAAGTAGAAGCCATTGTGCGTCCCTCCATATGCCAATGGTGACCGGGAGGTTTTATTTAAACTCAAAACATTTAAAAAATAAAAAACAAGCTTTACAAAGAAGAAAATAAAAAATGTAATCCAATTCCTAAACATATTACATAATTCAATTTATATGATATAAAAGCTGGTCACGGGTACCCTGAAATGAACAAATAACCTCTCGACAAAGACTTGTGAAAATCCTTAACTCCACGGACGAATCTTCAAGAGCGTTTCCTGTCAAATAAAAAAGGTGCCTCTTATAAACGTTGCGTTATTTTGCTGGAAAAATTATATTTTGACTTGAAAATTGTATTTTTGAGTGAATGGGTAGATAAGGTTTTCCACAATTTATGTAAGTTATAGAGTATTAAAAAAAAGCTTAGATTCCTTCATAATTATATTCCCCATAGATATTTATAAATATAACCTGCTCATAAACATTCAATAAAGTTCAACGAATGCTATCCTCAGAAGTTTCCTGGCTCCGTTATACCAGTTTCTGAACTCTGCATTCTAAAACTGGTGTTGGCACTCAATAAATTGTGGGACAGTATTTATTACTGAAAGGTGAGAAACTAGCAGATATAAATGTGTTTTTCAATGTAAAAGTTGGAGTTCGGACAATAGAAATTGTCGTAAATACGTGGGTAGATAGGTACTTAGGTACGGTAGCAACCAGGGAAGTTTTGGATATAATATTTCGAATCTAAATTCGGATAAGTATAGGAAAAATTTCGGATTATCCATTAGTTTCAGATAGTATTTTTGGTGACTTTTTTAGAGAATCGTAATAGTACATTGTTAACCTAGGGGTGAAAGTAACTTATTTAGTCCCGAGAAGGAGTTTGGCGGCCGAGCAAAGCGAGGTCGCTAATAGTTCGAGGGACTAAATAAGTCTTTAACCCGAGGTAAACACTGTGCTTTTCATTACGAATAAAAGGAAAATAAAAATAAAAACCTGAGTCGTCGTCAAAGGTCGTCGTAAGATTTTAGGTATGTTTCGTTTTAATTTAGGCCGACTACTGCGTTAACCTCCTAAGAAGAATCAGATGTTGAATCCTTAACTGAATCTGATTATTGTGTAATAACAAAATCTCTTACAGCAGAGATTTAGTTAAGTTTAAACAAAATTCTACAACAATTTTCCCGCCATTTTGTTTTCTTTTTTCTGTGGTGAATCGGCTATTCAGCCATCATTTTTCATTTTTATCAGTGAAAAATGGTAAATATTTGTCATATCTATGCTAGTTTAAAAAAAAAAAATAAGAATTAATTGAAAGTAAATTATAAATAATTATGTAACTAAACAAAAATGTATAATATGAATGAAAAATGTATAATACTTATCTCTTAATTTCAATTTTACGTCGCGCTGTAATTGACTGGCTGTATAGAAAGTTGAGACATAGATCAATAAAAATGCGAAGATAGAACTAGTTTTTTTTTTGATAATTTGACAGCTGTCAGTTGAAAGTGATTCTCCCTAGGGATGAAAAGTAGATATTACTTTCAACCCGCTCCTCAGGCAACTTCAGACCTACTTTCAGCGTATGAGTAATGAAAAAGTATATCTAAACTAGTAGAAAATTATTAAATAAAAAAACACGCAACACGCGCGACACAGAAGTAATTCTTACACCCGTTTTTTATGAACAAAAAAATCTAAAAACTTGAGTAAAAGTAACTACTTAAGTAACAATTCGAATTCTATATAAAATATTTTTTTTAATGAAGAGTCCTAACCTCAAGTAAGGACTTATTAAGAAATTACTTAGCAACAAGTAGGTAATTACTTCTTTATAAATACAGGTGTTAGTGTAGGGCACACTAAGAATTACTTCTGTGTCGTGGCGTGCGTTCACAAATATCTAAACTTACATAGCTACAGCAACAGATGGTCTTTTTTATGTGATACCCGTAAGCACCGGTGTCGGCAGGTCATACAAATATGACTTAATTTGCAGTTAATCATTATAATTAACTTTATTTGTTGTTGATGATGTATAGCATCAGCCTTATAATGTTCCCATGCTGGGACTCAGGCCTTCTCTCTAGGAGAGGGAATGGTCCGTAATCCACCACGCGGGCCCAGTGCTGGTTGGTGGATGTCACATGTCTTCGAATTTTTAGTTCTAAGACATGCCGGTTTCCTCTCGATGTTTAATTTCACCGCATTGAGAGCAGTGGTGATATAATATATTACACAAAGTAATGCGCCTGGCTGGGTTTGAACCCGCGACCTACAACTCGTAAGTCGAGGCTGTAACCAGCCATCACTGTTCTCGATGATGATTTATAACTTATTTTTAGATAATGATTAACAATTATCTTTATTTGTTGTTTTTAGTGAATTTATTTGGTAGTTAATTTGTTTCTAGAAATGTTTTATTTTGGGACTACATTGTAGTGATATAAGTACTTATTAATTTAAACTCCACCCCTATCCGAAATTATTTGAACCTATTATAGCTGATTCGGTTACGGATAAGAAACTTCATAATAATAACATCACTGTTACCAACGGATATGTGCAGAGGGACAGACATACGTAAACATTATAACAAACGGTTGTAAATAAAGGAGATCGCCACGTTTGTGAATGTACCTACACCAAATAAACCTGTTTACTCTTCGAGTATTGTTATACCATGTTGTTTACCAACCCTAGTTTTGAGTTTACACCAGGTTGGGCTGCGGAATTGTTCAAAAGAGATACCCCCGGAACTTCTCTTTCGTTCAACTTCATGCCACGTATTCAGTGGCGTAACTATAGGGTGGAAAGGCTGGCAAAATGCCTCGGGCCCCTGTCCGATGGGGCCCCCGGTGCGATGGGGCTCCGGTACCAGAGTAGAAGGATCCTATTTAATAACCTATTTTACAGAATATAAGAACCCCCGCGGCTGGTTATTACGTAATTGTGCGTTTTTTTGAAAATCAATTTAAAAAAATGATTGTAAAAAACTTTTTAACTTAGGAAAAACGAAAATATTGAAACCAAAATTTTAGGCCGAATGAATTTCGTTCACCCGTGTGTACAATACGACAATTAACGTTTGTTCAAGGTCATTCAAGTTATACAAACGTATACCAATTGGCGTTCGATCATAGCATGACAATTTTTCTGGGGCCCCATCCAATGAATTTGGTACGGGCCACAGATGACATAGTTGCGCCACTATTGCACACGTATTGTAGGTACCAACCAATTGTATAATTTTCACTGTATTACGTAATGTGTATTATTTACGTAAAATAAAAAGCGTTGACTGGTTCTTGCATCAATTGAGTTCCCTTCGTCAGATCATCGGATTATTTTGTGAAACATAATACTCACAGAATGTTGTAAGTAAAGGAAAACGCCACGTTTTGGGAATGTTCCAGACAAAACAATGCTCTTTATTTACACTTCGTGTATTTTTAATACCGTACCAGTATGTGTTTACCAATTCTCTTCTTGTTTTTAATTAATAATATTCTACAACATTCACACGACATCTAGACCCAAACTAAGCAGAGCTTGTGCTATAAGGACCAGACAACTGATAAACATACATATTTAAATGATATTAATTTTGCAAATAGGTTTTAAAAACACGTTAATTTTTTCGTCAACTAAAATTAGATGAGGCCGGTATGTTTCTAAAGATATACTCATTATTATAGATAAATTATACCCAGACACAGAACCAATGATTGTGCTCCTCACACAAACTCTTGGGTGGGAACCTATCGCACGAACTCAAACAGTCAGGACCACTGACAATTAGACCAACAGGCCAGTCAAAAAATAAATTACATATACTCTAACAAAATGTATTAAAAATCAAAAAATAATTTACGTTTTCTTTTCAGTTATACTATATATGTAATAATTGTTACAGATAGTGTAAATTATTTTTTGTAATTCTCATGTACTTAATAAGCTTATGTAAGCAATCACACTTACTATAATTATAAAGGCATTAAGTCCGCCTCTGTACCTTTATGTGCATGAAATGTAAATAAATAAATAAATCAAGGCGAAACTGTGTGTTTGTATGTTTATTACACAGTTTGTTACTTCTTCACGCTCGAACGGCTGAAAGGATTTCGATAAAACTTGGTACACAGGTAGGTAGCTCATTATCTTGAAATAGCACATAGGATACTTTTTATTCCGGGAGTATTTTCCTTTGGGGAAATTGTCTACCATCACGCGGGCGAAGTCGCTGGCAGCAGCTATTAACTAACGAATTAAAAAAAAAATATCTCGCTGGTCTCTTGGTGTTGCTACATCTAAAGCAATCCAACGCGTTGTTTGATGGTTAAGCAATGCGAAAAAAGAGAGTTAACTCCTGAAAACTCTGTAGGCATTCGGTAATTTCTTGATTTACTTGAATATTTCACAAAACTTGTTCCAGGAAATATGTTTTTTTAAAACCCTTAAAGGTTTTTGAGAAAAATCTTTTATAATCTCGATTAAATGAGTAAGGCATATAAAGAAATACTTTTTATATTTTTAATATATGAGTACATTATGGAGAGCCAAAGTTCACGCAAAATAGCAGATTTTCAGAGGCCTTTACTGGATTAGTTTTATACAAATTTATGTTTTGATTTCTCTAAAAAACTAGATAATATTCACACGATATCTGTGTATCCAAGACTATCTGAAGAAAAATGTGTAATAACACCATAATTACGTAAGAGCGGTTGTATGAAAATGTACCTCGAGTTGGCCGCTCTTACAACAATGCATTAAAAAATTGGGAAATAATTCCTCCCGCCCTAGATGGAGTAAGAGCGAGTGTTTGACAGCTTTTACTGACTAAAGGTGGGCCGTGTTCCGTCAGTGTCCCTTCACGTTCTATGGCTGCGGTGAATCTCGTACAAACCCGGAGACTTTCCCCCAAGGCTGGATTTCAATGTGAAATGTGGAAGTAGCTAAGTAGTGCGCGAGCAAAATATCGACCAATGGGATTATTTCGTGCAATGTAGGGTTCCTTAGTGGCCCGTTACTACAAGCGGACTTAGAAAAGGGCTTTATGTTTATTATTATGAACATATTACTAATTAAGTTAATGGTTTAACGACCAATAACGTTTAAGAAGGCGCTACATAGGACGATGTTAACCGAAAAACGAGTTATATCTGAGTTAGGCGCCTTTTTGGCCTTGCACAGATTTTAAATATTATTTTTCTTTATAAGTATATTTTATTTTATACTACTGTATGTGTTAGGTACGACGAAACGTTTTTTCTTTCTTTCTTTCTTTATATCATAAGGGTAGTTCCAAAAAAAAATGTTGTCTAGATTTTAGCCCACGACCCTTTTGAGTTGGAAGATACGTAAGCTGTATCAATTTAATTTTTATTCAAAGCAGCGTGATGTTATAAATATTCTCGATAAATGGAAAATGTAATAATAAAATAATTTGAGTTTGAAGCTGAAGCTATCCTGCGAGAAATTCGACACCTTTAGCTCCTTTGTCCAATGAGACCTTGTCCCTCTAACTCCGGCCCACTTCCTCATTGGGCGATCACTCATTATGTTGCCACATCCACAGATCCAGAATGAGAACATCACCAGCATGCTACGGTTTCGTCGCATTGAATGCTTGAAATAGCATTTTTGGCACCGGTTTTCCCACGAGTACATTCTGTGGCTTCAAGAGAAAACCAAGTGGCGCCGTTCTTCCGGGGAACTTAAAGAAGGGACACTCGTCATCATCAAGGACAAGGGGTCACCTCCTCTGCTGTGGCTATTGGGACGAATCGTCCACGTCCTACCTGGCAGAGATGGCATCACCAGGGTCGCCGACATCCGCACACGCAAGGGCGTCATTTGGTGAGCTTTTAACTCAATCTGCCCTCTTCCAGTCACTGCTGTTGAAGATCCTTCAACGGGGGGAATATGTTGAGATCACCGCCCTCAACATCGCCGCGCTCCGCGTGCCGCGCGCCGGCGGGAGTAAACGAGAGGAGCGGGGACAGCGGGGGATCAGCTGGCGTCGACGGCCGCCCGGCTCGTCGCGCACTCCACACCGCACATCGACGAGTCAGCTGTCACTAGCCCAGACGAACGACCGCGCTCGCGCATCTTAAAATTTACCTGTTTTGTTCCATAGACGCGACATATTTTCCCATTGTACAATCTAGTACTTCGTAAAATACAGATTATTATGTATACAGTCCACTAGTTTTAATACCTCTTCGTGAACCAGCCACGCACGCCCCAACACAAGCAGTAGTTCCTAAGTTTAGCGCGTTAAAATATAAAAGATGCAAATGTTTGTATAACATGTGTAAATAATACATAGTAGTTTATCATTGTATATTATTATGTACATATGGTTCAAAATTTCTCGTCATATTCAGCGTACAAAACAGTTTACAAATAGTCAAGATCAATAAAAAAAAAACAATAAATTTAATAAAACTGTGTGACTAGGCTTGACAGAGTGCGAAATGAACACATTCGAGGAAGCTTCAAAGTCGCACCAATCTCCGAAAAGATGACCGAAAATCGCCTTCGTTGGTATGGACACGTCCAAAGACGCAGTGAGGACCACATAGTTTAAATCGCCTTACGCCTACCAGAACCAAAAGAGGTAGAGGCCGCCCGCCTTTGACCTGGTGGTCAAATATAGAGAGGGACCTCAAGAAAGCCCAGTTGCCAAAATTGACAACCCAAGATAGAGCCTCTTGGCGCAGGAAAGTGAGGAGACCCGACCCTAAATAATGGGACCAGGGAAGGAAGAAGAAGAAGAAATTTAATAAAACTAAAATACATTAATTAGTTGCCTAAATTCAAAATTTTTCATTCAAAAACTCCGTAACGTTATAGCAAACAAAACAACTCTTCTCTTCTCTTCGCTTTAAGTATATTTATATACTAGTACCGAAATGTAAAATAGATGACAATTATTCTTATCTATCTAAGTGGATCGATTAACATATAAACCGAATATTATGTAAACAAGAATCATAATGTTGAAATCTTCAAAAAAGGAGTCGTAAAACATAATGATTTAATTATTGAAAAATCACGTCAACGGATATAAATTTTAATTACGTACGGTTGTCAGAAACGACTGTTCATTTCTAAAATTATATTACTTATTAAGAAATAAATGTACTTAGCTACAAATAATTTTATTTAATTCAAAAAATACATCAGATTCTTAGAAATTATGTGCAATGTGTTAAGGATACGAGTATATTGAGTATGCGGGCTTATAGCCCGCATACTCAATAGACTCGTATCCTTACCTAGCTTTATCTATTTTAATTCAATTTTGTCCTTAAAGTAAGCATGTCACTGGGTTAATTAGGGATATACAGGTTCAAAAAGTACTTATCTACTTTGTTTAAGTCCTAAATAACTTCTAACGGTGGCTTTGCCCGCTTGTAAGTGGAAAGTTATCCCAAGGGAACTTTATTTTATGTCCTCCCATATCTCCAAAACATGGTCATCCCATGTATTAAATTTTATCTAAATCCGTTTTTTTTTTGGTTTCTTACGGTTTTTACCCAGTGTCAAATTCAATAAAAGTCTGGTTAAGAAAAATTAATCAGCTGGTGCTCACTATTATTTAATACCCGCACTGTAGATGGACAAATATTACATAAGCAGATTTTTGACAAATATTACCCCCCCCTCCTTCCTCGTCAAGCTCTCACCCCCCCCTCCCCATGCTTACGTAAATATTGGTACCTATATGCATTTTTCAATGTGCTCTGGTTTCGTTATTAGTTGTTAATGTAAAGAGCAAAAGTTACAAGTTTAAAAATAAGGAATATGCTTGAAATAGATGAACTAAACAACAAACTTTTATTTTGGCATATAAATTCAAAATAGCAGTCATCAGTCCATGACAGACGAATACACGACTTTAAGTCTTCAATGACATTGAATGTTTGCTGCTCAGTGATGTGTCTATGTTCACTATACTGTAATAAAAAAAAAATTAGGTAGGTACTGCTGACTTAAGCACCATCCAAACCCGTCATCCCCCATGCCATCAAAAATAGAGATTGCAAACCGGACCCGGCCGGGCCCGGTGCCCTTTTTTGACATCCACCGGGCCCGACTATTCATATCGGGCCCGGTGACCGACCCAGCCATTCATACCCGGCCCGGTCACCAGCCCGGTATAATGGCCGGGCCCAATGAATGTCTAAAAGGGCACTGCGCCCGGCCGGGTCCGGCCCGGCCGGGCCCGGTTTGCAATCTCTAATCAAAAATAAGCAATGCAAAGGCTTCCTACCCCCTGATGTGCCTACGTAATACTTGAATGACCCTTATTTGTAGACATCTTATATAATGAAAGTTGATCATATACAAAAAGTAAATAGTATTACCGAAATTCGATATCACAGAAACAACTACTCGTTTGCGTGTCCACGTTATTTATAAGATGTTTCATAGTTATGGCAAATTATTTGCTCAGTATTTTTGTAATTCTAGATATTCTTGCACAGACCCGTTTTCACGAAATTCACGTGAAAATAAATTGTTAATTTATATTATAATTCATGAGGATTTTAAAAACGGTTATAACTGTTAGGTTTAGGTTTTGTGACCGTTGAAAATTAACCCTTAACAGACAATTAGTCGACTTCTTAAATCTTTATTAAGTTACGTTAAGTGGCATGTAGATAATTATACTGGCTTAACAAGATTACTCAGGATCAAAGCTCGCTCCCACAGATTCTAATGAAACAAATAGACTCACATTTGTCTTGCTTATTTTAAGTTTTATATTACAAAAGACGGTTTCGTGAGTTCAGATTTAATTTTTACACATTTTTTGTCGCTTCTTCTTCTGGTAACTTGTTCTGATTTGTTTACTAACGTGTTCTTTTTCATGGCCTGTTTCTCTAGTGGATCTGTAATCTTGTGATAAAATGTCAACAGTAATAATTATACCAACACTTTCAACACCCTATTTTTAAACCTAATACGTAATGGGTATGCACAGATTATTACCTTTAATAATAATAAAATAATAGTGTGTCTAATTTATAAATCATTTTTCAATACACTTGCTCAGAAAGTGGCTCTTATTGCACTACACTTAGGTACATAATGGCACCTGTTACCAAACTGTGACATTTTGATTACCATTACGCACTAGTGCTGTAATGTAGCTATAACCTTTTTGTTCAACCTCTTTGTTTGTGATTCAAATTTTATATACGAAAAAATAAAAAATAAATGTGGTCTATGGCCGTCATTTTAAGATGCGGTTTCAAGTAATGTGATTTTTTCGAGTGAAGTTCATTGTTATATTAATTAAATAAAATCAAATACTTCAAAAACATTAGGAACTGTTACATCCTATTGTCACTAAAAATGACATTATCGTGAAATCTTTTCACACAAGAAAACAAACAACGACTAGGCAATTTGATCAAAAGACTATGTAGCCATAGCCTTCAGCTATGGGTCAATTAAAAAAAAATGATGCGTGCCTATGAATGTTACCGCCATATTATGATTTTTTTTCCTTGTTTTGCTGTTGTAATAATAGTTAGCTAAATTATTTTTCTTCACAAGTGTATTGAAAAACGTCGTATGATACACGTGAGTAATGTATGGATACCGTTCTTGGCTCTCTTAAGACCCTCGCCAAGGCTCGGGTCTTAATACCGCCGCGACGGTAACCATGTACATTACACACTTGTATCGTAATGTACTATTATTTCAGGTAACAGTACTCATGTCAAGAGTGCCTCACAGACAAAAAACAAGGACGGGTCGATGTTGAAATTAAATAAAACAAGCTGTAAGTATGTGAAATATTAAAGAAATTATTTTTTTATTTGAAAGGCCCATTTATGCCATTATCTAAGAAATATGACATCGTTTAAATGTCCACCGCGGCTTCGAACGGAGGCACGTATCCGAGAGGTCCAATTTTCAATTACTCTACTACATAGATCCGGCTGAATCTGAGCGACGGCCTGCGTTATGTTGACTTTTAGGGCATTGGTTGATTGCGGATTATTTTCATAGACCTGCGACTTGAGAAAACCCCACAAGAAAAAGTCTAGCGGGGTCAAATCGCACGATCTTCGTGGCCAATTCACGTCACCTCTGCGAGAGATAACCCTACCTTCGAACCGTTCATGTAGATGTCCATTGTATCGCCTGCTGTGTGGCACGTAGCGCCGTCTTGTTGGAACCACATGTTGCCCACGTCCATATCGTTCAATTCAGGCCAAACAAAAATGTTAATCATTGATCTGTAGCACTCGCCGTTGACAGTAATGGCCTCGCCATCATCGTTTTCGAAGAAGTACGGACCAATGACATATTTCATAAATGAGTATTTCTCAAAATACATGTACATCTTTGAAAAAAAAAGTGTGCTTTGAAACAGTTCAAAAGTTTTATATTTATAAATCATCACACAAAAAAAACACACACTCAATTTTGTAGGATGAATATTAATCTTTAAGATAACGAAGAATTATAGCTATAATCATACTTATTATCAAATATTTCGATATTTTAAAAATAGCTTTTTTTACCTTTCATACAAAAACCTGTTTGCCACTCTACCTTTTTCATGTGTTTTTGTTTCATAAAATGCGATACGTAACTAAATTATTGTAAATTTCTTTGTATCATCGTTCTACAGTAATCGCAGTTTCTGTATCAAATTGATTTTCTATGGGGTGTCATAGTGAATTGGCAATTTAAAGCAAAAAAACAAAATGAGTCGCTCTCATTTACTATTTAGTTATTACTCTTTAGTTACGATTTATTTCTACTTTCCCATGATTTCTGAACGATTCCGTAATTTTTTTACACGGACAACACTAGCTTCACTCTGATTGGCTATTGGTTTGACGTCTCCGCCATTACATCTATCGTGAAAATCAGTGAGAACGTGTGTGTTTTGTGGGGTTACTTTTTCGAGACAGGAAGTAAAATCAGCGATTTTTCATAGAACGGTAAGTCTTCATTTACCCATTTTTTGTAATACGTGTTGTACGAATATTTAATAAGCTTTTATATTTGCTGTAACAGCTTTTATCAATAAATATATTTTTTCTGACCTCAATTTGTCTAATATTTCGTAACGTTTTTTACGAATTTCGTTACGTAACGAAAAAGTACAACATAAAGCTGAGTGTATACTGTTATAACCTGACTAAGCATAGTAATATTCACTACTTAATTTATGAAAAAAAAAATATATAGAGCGTCAATAACTAAAGGATTGGATATTATCTGCTATATAGAAGTGCCACCAGCAAAAAATAATGAAATAATTTAAATTACGTTTTTATGTGATTTAACAACTTTTTACCCCTGATATTACTTACATGAAGTTCTATTGAGAACTTCCTCCTTTTCGTCGGTTAAAAAACCTCGCGGCTTTGTTTCAATTCGCTTGAGAATAGAATTATACCGATTGTTACAAATACTTAACTCTTGCTAATGACACTTCTGTAGAGATGCCCACTATACTTGTTGGTTTGACTTATCAAATTGGTTATTACTTACAACTGCTTATATACAACTGCATTACTTCTTTTGTTTTTTAAGGAATGCCGCCAAAAACCAATGCCGAAAGGCAAAAAGCTTACAGAGAACGACTCAAAAAGGATAAACCAAATAAATATGAGGAAATCCGTGTCAAACATTTGGAAAAAGTTAAAGAAAATATCAAAAAGAAAAAAGAAATTCTTACAGAAGAAGAAAAACAAGAGCTACGAGCAAAGTGGAGACAAGCCAATGCTATAAGAGCTGAAAGAAAAAAAAAGGCCTACTCTACGACAAAACAAAACAACACATTGGAAGTAAGAAAAAATGCTAAAAATAATACAAATATCCTAAAGGAGAGACTACAAAAGCTTACTGAAGAAAATACTCAATTAAAACGACGAAATAAAAATTTAAGACAGGCCTGCAATCGGATGAAAAAGCGAGTGGAAATTCTGAAAAAACGACTACCCCAACAAATTAGGCCTGATAATGATGCTATTTCCATTGAAACTCGTCAGTGTGATGACACACCGTTAACAAAATCGAATAGTTTTTTAGAAGAAACTTTACCAAATGTGTCCGTGACGGAAAAAGAAAAGGTAAAAAAGAAGTTAATTTTGCTTAACACAATTACAGATTCTTTAAAAACAGAGTTTAATAAAGCAGATACCAAAGAGAAGAAAGTACTAAAAAAAGTTGCTACCAACGATATTGCAAATAAATACAAATTAAAAACAGCTATTTCTAATGTTCTTGGTCTGAAAGGAAGAATAAGAAAGACGAAATCAATAAACGAAATGAAAAAGAAATTCATGAAAGATATACAAGATTTCTTTGAAAGAGAAGATGTAAGTAGACCTAGTGCGGGAAAAAACGAGTGCATAACGAGAAACAAAGAAAAAGTGCAAAAGAGATATTTAATGGAACCAATATACAAGCTCTATAGAAAATACAGGTTAGAGGGTGGTAAAGCGTCTTTGCAAACTTTTTATCGTTTTCGACCGTTCTCCGTTGTGAAACCAAGACTTCAAGATAGGAATACTTGTGCTTGCATAAAGCATAGTAATTTATCTTTCAAGGCAATATCGTTGAAGAAGCTAGGTTTGCTTCAGACATCTGACATTGACGAACTTATGAAAAATGTCACTTGCAGTAAATGTTTTAAATGCATGTACTCTGAGTGTTCTGAATGCAAAAATAAGAAACTAGCTGTTGATTTGACAATAAATGAAGACAGCCCTGTGGAGTGGCTTCAATGGAAAATAGGCACACACACTTATATTAAAATTGACAAAAAGAAATGCGTAGAAAAACAGACGAAAAAGTATTCAAAACAGGTAGTGAAAGGGACAGTGAATGCATTGATAAAAGAATTTCAAAATGATGTTCAAAAATTTAAAACTCACTACTACAATGTTCAACATCAGTACTTGGCGTGGAAAAAGTGTATTGAAAACCTTGATGAAGACGAAGCTGCATTGATTTGCGATTTTTCAGAAAACTTTTCGTGCAAGCAGTCTGAAGAAATTCAGGCGATACACTTCGGAGGGTCTAGAAATCAAGTCACATTGCACACTTGCGTCCTTTACAGAAAAAATGTGAAACCCCAATCGATATGCTCCATATCCCCAAATAATGAACATGGTCCTGGAGCAATCTGGGCCCATTTGGATCCAATAATGAAACTGTGCCAACACTTTACCATTAAAAAGATTCATATATTTTCTGATAGCCCTACAACTCAGTACCGCCAAAAACATATTTTTTTCTTGTTCCAACATAATATAAAAGAATACTGATTTGAATATGCAACTTGGAATTTTTTTGAAGCCTCTCACGGCAAAGGGCCAGCTGACGGGATTGGTGGGGCATTAAAGCGCCAACTTGACAATCATATTTCACATGGCAATGACATAACCAACGCAAAAGAAGCATATGACTATTTAATGGTTAACAGTAAAGTAAAAATGTTTTATGTTAATGAAAACGACATTCAGAAGATGACCAAAAATATCCCTGAAAATATTATTCCCATAAAAGGAACAATGAAGCTGCATCAGATTGTAACGGATGGCAACACGACAATTAAATATAAATTGCTGAGCTGCTTTGATTGCCAGAAAAACATCTGCTGTGATTGCTACTACACTAAAGAACATGAACTTCTATCCAACACCCTATCAGAACCAAAAGCATCATGCAGTAACAAACCGCAAGCCTTGAAAAAACAAAAACCAGCAGCGAAAAGATTCAAAAGAATAAATAGTTCTACTACGACGGAGAGTGATGTCAGTATAAGTTATCATAGTGATTCAGATCTGATAGATGCGGATTTTTGGAGTGAGGACAATGATTTACCCAGGATAGATGACAGAGAGAGTGATCAAGACTTAGAGGTGAATGTCCATTTGAGAGCAAATATAAAAGAGATTTATTTATGATTTTTGACGTATTTTAGGGTCAAACACAAATAAAAAACTAATAAATACCTTTCAAAATCAATCATAAAAAAAAAATATTTTTAAATACACTTTGATGTCATGTTTTTAATTTTCAGGACACATCAAAGGAGGAAAATGTTAAACGGCAACCCCCAGAACAAGTAACATTGTTATCTTCGTCAAGATTTATGTCTGCAAACCATGCTTTCTATGATACTGAAGTAAAATGCCTCAAGGCAGACGAAACACAACAAGGCAAAGAAAACTTTAAGAATAAAGGAAAAGGAACAGGGAAGAAAACAGCAAAGCAACAAAAAGATATGGAAGAAGACAAATATCCAATTGATATAATGAATGTATTAAAACAAAAAGGTGAAACAGACAAACCAAGTAAAGAAATAAAAAGTCATGAGGAAGAAGGATCAACAACTGATATCAATACAAAGCCAATAATTCTCGAGGATTTAATAAGTGACGAAGCTGTAACTACGGATGAAAAATATATGAGTGATGCAATGTCATTTAATGAACCGGAGTTTAATTTCAATGATTTGGACAATGTAGATGTTATAATACAAAATAATAATGCAACAAAAAATAACACTGAATATGAAAATAATGAAAATGTACCAATTGAAGGCACTCACAAAGTCAAAGGCGAAACATGTGGACTGACTATTCTTAACGACGAAATACTGGAAAATATGCACACAAAAAAGAAAGTGGTTTATAAAGGACTTAAACCTCTATCGCTTAATAATTATCTTCACGCGCCAAAGCGATGTGATCCAAAGATTAAAAAACGGATTGTCAAACCAAATGTGTTTCGGAAAGAATTCAATTATTACAAAGATAAGGAAGAAATTTATAAAGCGCTAATGGATAGTGATTCTAATTAAGTTTTTTTATGTTTAAAATAACGTCAGGTTTTCATTTTTAAAAGATTGGGAAAAAAAAATAATTTGATTAAAATAGTATGAATGATTACTCCCTTATTTTATTTCTAACCCCTTAAGTATTTGGGTACATACTTACAAATATTTCGTATTGAATAAATGAAGAGCATTCACAATATTTCGCCAATGTGTAACCAGCCTTATGGTTACTATTTAGTTACATCTAAGGACTATTTCGTAACAATATTTCGTTACTACCATTTCGTTACGTACATTTATTTTGAGAAATACTCAAATAATGGCATAAATGGCAAATAAAAAAATAATTTCTTTAATAAATCTCACATACAGCTTGTTTTATTTAATTTCAACATCGACCCGTCCTTGTTGAAAGACCATTTATATTACATTATTTGGTTTCTAAATAAGATAAAACTAAGTTAGTCACACTTCAATTTGCGCTGTATTGTCCTTTATCCTGTTTAATCGACGGTTGGTGCTTTCTTCTCTTTTGACATGTCCACCTAGTGGACTGCGAGCTGCGAGCCCAAAGGTGTGGGACCCCAGTCCCGAGTTCCGGAATTCCGGAGTCCCGGGTCCCGAGATAAGTGAAAGATAACCAATAATGGCAATATAATGCTCTTACCCTTATACGCATTACATTTAATTCCAAGGAAACCTGGAAAAGTGAAAACAACATGCTTAGTAGTATATGTATCTTCAATAACAATATTGACAACCCCGAACTTCTATCTTTTATTTTAATGTTTGCTGCAAAAATTATTCCGTCATAATCCGCCCTTACGTGTGCCTAGCATCAACAAATTATAGACAGAATAATGTTGTTTTACGTGTAAGTAGTCATTTCAATAATATAATCAGCTGACTTCCCTTTATAACTAGTGTAACGTCAGCCAAAATTGTTTAATGTTTTTGTATTTTTTTAGAATTCTGTACCTCAATAGAAAAAACGGTACCCTCACTTTGTTGTCCGTCTATCTGTCTGTCAAAACCCTTTATGTCAAGAACGCGTGGAGGTGTGCAGTTAAAGTTAAAACTATATATTTAGATCTGCGATTCCTTGAAGCTGTGAATAGAAAAATTATATAACCCAGATATAGAAATAAACCTGAAAATGTAAAGTTGTTAAAGCCCCCCCCAAAAAAAAAAATACCAAAAAATCTTCGATTTGGGAATGGAACATGAAAGGCAACGAAGAAACAGGGTAGGTTTTTAGTCAGTAAGAATGTGACATTATTTCCAGCCCCGCCCTAGGGAGGGACTTGTCATTGGATGATTTTACCTAAGTACCATAAAAAAACCCCGTGCGCGAGTCTAATTCTCACTTGCCCAGTTTTTTTGTAGTTGATGGTCTACCTACTTATTTCGTGCTCTTAAGTGTTTTTCTGCTTTAAATTACTCTCGTCATAAATATTGTATTTAACATAACGAATGTTTGTTAATTGTTTGTTTGTGAATTAAATGCTAAGACAGGCAGGTCGTTAAAACATAATTAAGTGAGCTTTCACCAGAAGTAATAGTTAATTAATAGTAAAATAAATTTTCCGTTTCTATTTTCAACTTTATGTACCAAAAGATACCTTAAAAAAGCAGCGGTAGAGACAAATATTGCCAACGCAGTAATTGATTAAATAAAGAAATTTACATATTCCTACAACTGCTCAATTTATCATTACCTACACAGATTCATAGGGCCGTTTTCTGAGAGGAAGGCTCAGCCCCGGCACTATAGGCAACGAAGGAATGGGGTAGGTTTTTGATTTTACCTACCATAAAAAAAAACTCAGATTAAAGTAACTAGCGTTAGTCATATCATAAATAAGTTAAGTGTTATTAATAGGCGCTTTCATTTTTTTTTAAATTTACTTCTCGAATGAAATAAACTTATTAACTGATGCAAAACCTGCATATACACCGTTAAATTTTGGTCGTTTTAATCCCGTGGAGGGTCGATGTACAAAATTAATTTCTTTAAGTAAACGTCAGCTGATCGAGGTCAATGAACTGTAGGTAGTTAGTACACAAAAACCGACAACTCCCTACAAGGTCATTGACTCGTTTACTTAAAGAAATTAATTTCGTACATGCATATGTTAGTTTCGAGTTTAAAAAAGTACTTTATTTTTTAATTTTATCTTTACAAATCGATAGTGTTTCATGTACCGAATCGACCCTCTACGGGATTAAAACGACCAAACGGTGTATAAGTATCTTCTGTGCGCACAGCACACTAATAACTAATAACCCTTACTCGAAACTATGAGTAGGTATAAGCACTTATTTATAGGAAATATCTCAAACACTCCCAGGAAAGGGTCCTCGGGTCTTTAATAAATATACCTAGAGGTCTAGAGATGCGCTGCTGACTTATTAATGTTAGTTAAGTTTTCGACATTAGCATAAGTACCTACCTTATGTCGCAGTAAGCACGTTCAACAGTTTTCAAACCGATTCTAAATTCAAATGTGTGTGGTAATCCAGCCAGTTTCCTTCAACAGGCAGCCTTTACAGTACCTACATATCTATCTTCTCGTGACTCTCTGAATGTAACGATCTTTAATATTTACACAAGAAACATTGTGAATGAATGACGAGACTGTTCTAGTTAATTGATAATAAACAAAGCCGAGGAGGCGACATATACATCCCACTAAGTGACGCAGAACTGTGAGTTTGCAGAAATTTATATCCTTTCATATAGCGGCTAAAAGGCGGTTATCGTGTTGCTCGTAACAGACGCACATAAACTGGGATAATCCTAAAATTATTACAGTTTTTTATTTGGGATTGGGTGGTGGAGTGGGTGTAGGTTATATTTTTGTGATACGAACGCAATAAAAATGACGAATTTCTAGGCCCCCACAGACGTAGATAACAAAACATCTTTTGTTCAATAAAAACCTACATTGTGATTGAAAATGAACTGTTACGAGATCGGAATTTATTTTTATTTTCTTGAAAGCCTTATTTATCTTTTCTTCTTTAACTTTCTAAGTTTTAGATTCTAACTTCACCTCTCTAACAACCCTATTTGTAAATCACAAGTATTTTCATCTAAAATAAAATAAGTCCGACCGCAAATGCCGAAAAATTAATCAAGATACGAACTCACTCCAACAGATGCAGAATATTGCTGCCCTTGACGTTTTTGGTGACCTCTTATTGGTGACCCTAGGGATGTCCACATTGGACACACTTGCCTACTAATAACACAACCAATGATGAGTAAACTTTGGAGTAGGGTCACGTTCATTACATGCTGTCCTCGCATGGTGACTTTGGTTTTTAAATGATGGATTGGCTGCCGACTACCTATTAGGATTTTGTTATGAGTTTAATCGAATGTTACATAATATATCACGAAAACTCCAAGAGGTAGGTCGGGAAATCGTTGTTGCGTTTCGTTGAGTACCTATTTCATATACGTAATTCAGGTAAACATTCTAAAGACTGTTTACTGAAAATGTCCTGAAATAGTTTCACGCACGAAGCGGTTGGCATGTCTACGGGTTTGGAAAATATATGCGATTTTTCCTTCAATCTTTGATACGATTTCTATTTTAGTGTTCAGTTTATATTATGGCTTGTACGTAAAAGTTATGTTTTGATAAGTAATCTTTATGTACAATAATATCAGACCTCACAAAAGGGCTGCTGTTATCACAAAGCCTTATCTATCAGCCACTATCAGGAGATTATGGTGATTCTTTTTGTTGATTTCCTTTTCACAATGTAATGATTTCTACTGATTTTTTCGGCAGATACAATGGTTGGTAAATAATAGGTAGAATAAAATAGATACCCTTTCATATTGAGTGATTGTAAACAAGAATTCATAAGACTTTTGTGGTAATGTTTTTTTTTTTGTTTAATTTATATTAATATTTAATGCAATTCTTTTATTAGGTACATGACTGTCTGATATTCTAATTGTAATCTACCTTATAATGTTCCCACTGCTGGGACTCAGGTCTTCTCTCAAGGAGAGGGAATATGCCGTAATCCACCACGCGGGCTCAGTACGGTTTGGTGAATGTCACGTCTTCGAATTTTTGGTTCTAGGACATGCCGGTTTCACGATGTTTTCCTTCACCGTTTTGAGAGCAGTGGTGATGAAATAATTACATAAAGTAATGCGTCTGGATGGGTTTGAACCCGCGACCTACAACTCGTAACTTGGTGCCGTTACCACTCGGCCACCATTGCTCCTGATAGTAACTGAATTGTAATCTATTACAATTTAATAGTTTCAATTTTATATATGATTAAATGTATTGTCTGTATGTTTATGATATGTAACTAAAGTAAGTTTTTAGCCCTTGAAATAAATGAATAATAAATAATGTTGTTTAATGATGTGAAATTATTTAACTCTTAGATTTTCATTATTTGTTACTTAAGTACATTTTGTGGTGCGTATTCACTTCAGAAAACCGAATATGTACGAGTATGTGACTGTTCCACCCATTTAGAACTGTTCTCTATAATAGATATAAGATGCAACCCGTGCCATACACGATATATACCCGTATCATGTCATGAGTTCATGACCCCTTTCTGTTGTATAAATACATATTAGAATTTATTTCCGAGTAAAGGGTTTGTAAATAAGTAACATTACAATTTGTAAGTTACGTAAACTTTTGCAGAGAGTCCTAATTCAAATCCATTCTGTGGAAGAAAATTGCGTAAACTTTATTCGAGTAAAGTTAGTGGTTCAATTTGAAGAGTTTAAGAAAATATTTATGCACGTTTGTACTCTGAACAGATGATAAAAGCTTCTTTATTTCGATGGATAAAATTATTATCTCTGATCTGGATATTATAAGTAAGTACTTTACTAGGTTTCATTTTTTTTATATTATTTAGTAATTTCGCAGCGGACATACAGCGACCTGCGTGTCCAATATAACAATGCCCTCAGGGTACTGTTGGGGCTGCCGTGGCGTTGCAGTGCGTCAGGGATGTTTGCTGAGGCGCGGGTTGATGGCTTTGCCGCCATAATCAGGAAGAGATGCGCCTCCCTGCTCACTCGCGTTCGTGGCAGCACCAACACTATACTGAGTGTTTTTGCAGATAGGTGGGAGTCCCCCATGTTGCAAAGATGGGTGCGACTTCATGTCAAAATGTAGTTGTGTTTTGTGTTGTTAATTCCTACTAACATTAGTTTTAAGATAATTGTTACTAACAGATTATGGACTTCGTCCGAAATAAATGTTTATTATTATTATTATTATTAACTTACTATTAAGTCTTTCTGAGTGTTTGCTTTGTTTTTATTTCAATTTATTTTCACTTTGTTTTTTGGAAACCTGTATTTTGACAATTCATTTCTATTGTGCCTGTATATAGTTTTTATTTTAAATAAACATTTGTGATTTAATTTTATGAAATACCAGTCTGGTAAAACATTGTATTTTGCTAAAATTATTGTATTTGGTGATAATGCTATGACTTGCATGAAAGCTGTTTACGTTGCCTCCAATATTTTTTGCCAATAATGTAATTTTAATGCTCATATCGATAGAAAAAAAATAATCAACTGATAAAATGTATTAAAGTTTTAGATTGGTTTTTAATTAGTTACGTAAGGATTTTTATTACTTTGTTTTAGTATGTAAGTATACGTAATTATAGTTAAGTGTTTTTGAAGTGTGTAAAGTAGATATAATTTAATTAACTAATATAGCGTGCTGACAGAACAGGCTATAGCGTTAGTTAGTAAGTTTAACATTATGTAGGAACAAGGTGTCAAGTTCAAGTCATTACTTTCCGAGTACCAAGATTTATAAACTTAAATGAAATATTTTGCTCTCACAATCCACTTTCGGCAAATTGCTATCAATTTCTATCATGGAACTTTCCCGGGTCGGTGATTGTGGCTAGAGGGTGGAAGGCCATTACCATTGACCCGGATTATAACTAGATTTATAAACTTTAATGACTTCCATATGATATGTAGGGGTTACCTATGTAATTTTGATACTTAAGTTCCAACTTCCATTTGTGGATAACGAGTTTGTGAGAGCTAATAAATTATAATTTAGGAAGTTGACACCTTGAAAAATATGCATAAATCATGTCATTCGGCTCGTGCCTAAACGTACACTTATTTAGTACGCGGCAAATAAGTAGAACCCGTTGCTATGGTTACGCGCAGCCCTCCACCTCGATTGAGACCAGAAAATCTGTTACTGCGCATTCAAGGTCGATCGCCATTTTGGTTCAACTTATATTTCGCGTACTATACTTATTTTGCAGGAATATGCATACTTATAAGGGTCACTTGTATCCAGAGGGTTCATAGCAGGGTGAAAAATTCCTCTGTTACTGAAATTAATTACCTACATTTTCTATAAAATCAATAAATAAATAAATAATCGTTTGTTACTGTGATTTAGATCCCAGTTATCAAAGTTATATTATAAAAAAATATTATTAAAATAGATACCTATGAATTAATACTACTTTATGAAGTATTTTGTTTTGGCTTATCTCCACAAGAAATTCGCCTTATTTATCACATCAACAAATACAGAAACCTAGGTTTTCTCGGAGCACTAAGTCCTGTTGTCTATATAACTTACTACCTCATTTTCTTGGGACATAGCTCATCTAATCTGGGATACCTAAGTATATTCCTGCTCTATTTGTTTCCTAATCTGTTAAGATTTTTTTCGTGATTGAGTAACGAACATTCATCCAGATTTTCGTAAATAGAAAATGATTTGGATAGTTTTGGTATCTAGAATTAGTAGGCAAAGCAGGTTTTATTTGCAACATTTTTATTTTATGGAACCATTGTTATAAGTAGGTATAATATATAATTATTGTTATTATTATTTTTATTACTCACCATGCTAAATGCACTCAAGGCTCAAGGATAATCTTCGGTTATTGGGAACTATTGCGACATATAAAAAATAAAGTTATAGAGCTATGGTCTTGAGAGACGTAAGTGGACTGATTACCAAGTACTATGTTAAGTTTATGTTAACTGCTCCCTGAATAATTTTATTAATATAAGTAGGTTTTTTTTACAGTGTGTAAAAATCATCCAATGATATCTCCCGCTCTTGGGTAGAGGGAGAGATAGAGTCAGAATTTTACTGACTAAAAAACCCTCGCCGTTCCTTCTTTGCCTGTCATACCAGGGCCGAGCCTTCCTTTCAAAAGTAGACCCTTGGCCCCAGTAGCCCTGCCTGCTGGCAACTGACTTGGGCTCGGTCCGGTCGGTTACCGGACGGTCGGATATTGAGCTACCCATTGCTCGCCGTCCGCAAGCCCGCGCTGACACAAACGCTGACTCTTTCAAATAATTCTAGAACCCTGGCAGGTATCGGGTCTATCGTGCCAAGTCAAAAATGCTGACATCTCTTTGAAGCACTTATGGAACACAACGCTCCATTGGCTCCACCACCCTGGGCCTAGGAACTTACCAAGACGTGTTAAAATGTCAGTTGTGCGAGCGAGAAAGAGAGATATTATGAAATATTAAACGTCAGCTGAGCGAGGCCAATGAACTTTAGGTAGTTAGTACGCAACGACCGACAACTACCTACAAGGTCATTGACTTGTTTACTTAAAGAAATGAATTTCGTACCTACATGCGTATTTTTTCTATTCGAGTTTTAAAAAAAAAGTAAGTACTTTATTTTTAATTTTTTTCTTTGCGAATCGATAGTATTTCATGTACCGAATCGACCCTCCGCGGGATTAAAACGACTAAAATTTAACGGTGTAAGGGTGACTGGTAATTAGTGGGACCAAACCTGAAATCGCGAACCTAAATGTACTAACCATCAGATTTTTTTCGCGATTTCAGGTTTGGTCCCATAATAAAAGTTGTTTGTTATCACGACTACAATCACGTGTTTAAGTATCGGTTACTAATTACCATTCACCCTATATAGCTTCATCCCTTTAACATTTCAGTTTAGGTCGTAAAGAAGATTTAAGACCTCATGGTAGGGCCTATCTGATCTGTATCAAATAGCAAGCTACCTAGGGCAGCTTTTGTGCCTAGAGGAAAAGTTGGAAAGATTCCTATAAATTCCTTAGTTCGATAACATACTCGTAGTTGGTTTTCTCGTGTTTACTACTTTTGGAATTGTTAATCATGGGATGACTTTCCACAACTTGGCTCCCAATTTTTCCTTAATATTGCTTAGACTTTAATTCACATTTTTCATGTGGAGAATGTCCGTTTTAACGGATCACTTGCTCAATAATGAGCCATGAAATTGACTGAAGTTATCGTTCATGAATATGAATGTTGGTTTATGTCAAACGGTGTGTAACATTGACTTTAGAAAAGTAAACAAAAATACCGAAAGAGGGAAGAAAATCTTGAATGTCTGCGTAGATTTTAATTTTTTTTTCGTTAGCATAAGCTCTGGGCGTTTGAACTTCGGTGTCACAAAAAATAGGTTACGCACTCAGAAACAATATATACGCGAATCTATAATCACAACAAAGACCAGGGCTTACTCTCGAGTTTAATTCCGATCGATCGACATTGGAATTGTGACGTTGGGTACTCTTGAATTCGATGCTAGGGCCAAATTACGTGACCTTTTTGGGAAACTAAGTAAAATGGGGATTGGGCTTGGCGTGTGGTCACGCAATTTTAAATCAATTTGGCGCTAGCATGCAATGTCGAACAATCGGAATTAAACTCGAGAGTAAGCCCCCAGTTTGCCTTTGAAAAAAGGCGAGCTGATGGTGGAATGGTGGTGAAGATAGAGCTAGAACTATCTTCAACATGTAACATAATAAACGTACGCCGTAAAAGTAGTAACTTCAAAATTGATTCAGTACTCAATTTTAGCTATCTAAAAAAAAAACATAGGTCTTGTTTACCTTAAATCAATCGCGCGTGTGCTTTATGAAAACATTGATTCAGTAATCAATTTTAGCTATTTTTAAAATATGTAGGTCTTGTTTACGTAAAATCAATCGCGCGCTGTAAGCCAGAAAAATAGTATTCACATAAAAGTTTAAAAGTAGTAAAATTGAGTCTCAAAATAAATGTGATTTATGAAGCGCTTGTGGGAGAAATAATAACTTAAATATTAAAAAAAAAAATACAAAAAAAGGCGAATTGTTTGGGCAATACCACATGAATCACTACATAGTATAAAACAAAGTCACTTCCCGCTGTCTGTCCCTATGTATGCTTAGATCTTTAAAACTACGCAAAGGATTTTGATGCGGTTTTTTTTAATAGATAGAGTGATTCAAGGGGAATGTTGCACCCATGCGAAGCTGGGGCTAGTCGCTAATTTACTACAAATATCTTTAATCATACAAACACATTTAAAAATTCTCGAAAATAGAATTTTGTTTGTGTGTGTTGGGAAAAAAATGCCTCCTATCAACCCTCCTCCTTTCAGTGCTATAATTATAAATTAATTTTTCAATTGGGTTACATGAGATTGTGCATTTTCAGTTACATGTTGGAGGTCATCGATATATATGTACTACGTTGTAGGTATATGTATGACCTTTTTTCGAAAGAAATTGTTTGTAGGCCATCAAAAACAGGAATAATCTTACGCCCAAATTCTTTTACAGCCTTAAAATTTCTTAATGAATTTCCGTAACTATTTTATGTCCAAATAATTTAGTATGCCCAAACTTTGTATAAAAGTTAGATTTATGGCTTTATGGCTTGGCTCTAGGACTCGCTTTTCTTGAAATTCTTATTTTGTACTCCAAAGTATTGTTGGATATAAAGTAAGAATTTCATCAACGCTGTCATAAGATGTATGAGCCTATAATAAAATTGACTACGTAGGTACTTTCCTTCCAATCTCCGGATCGGTTTCAAGCGTTGACGGCGTAAAAGCGGAAAATGAAGCAGAAAGCCATGAGATAAATTGACACCATTTGCTGTTTTTATGTTCAGCTATTTTTCAGATTTTCACTTCCGGTTTAATCCTAATTAAGCGGATATATTTCGTAAAATAGGTTTTCTCTCTTTCATTGGTCACAATTTGCTTTTCTTGGCAATCTGATGAAAATTGGTAGATAATGTGCGGACCGTAGATGATAAAAAGGCTTATACAGATTTAGATGTAGGATTATTCTTATAAAATTACCCTTTCATGTCATTATATAAAAACAACACCTACGCTTTTTCTTAAATAAAACGTGTCATTACTTCTAAATCATAAAAAGAGGTTCTAATCATTAAAAATACAAGCGTCGTCACGAAAGTCATGTGTATCATCGCATCTTCAGGAACTTCCACCGTTATGGATTATCGTAGGCGCGGGCTTGCGGATGGCGTGCAATGGGTAGCACACTGTCCGATCGTCCGGTAACCGACCGGACTGAGCCCAAGTCGTCGACAGCGCGTACTGTTCCCGCGCGCCTCAAGGAGCTGTCAGCAAACCGTAGAGGCCCAGCCTGCTAGCTACAGGCAGGCAGAATCGAAGCCTGCTGGGGTCATGGGTCAGCTTCCGAAAGGAATACTCGGCCCCGGCACGATAGGCAACGAAGGAACGGGGTAGGTTTTTAGTCAGTAAGAGTCTGACACTACTTCTCGCTCCGCCCAAGGGCGGGATTTGTCATTGGATGATTTTACCTACCATAAAAAAAACCGTTATGGACTACCCTACTTGTTACTCCAGGATATATTATAAGCTTCTCCTGGCAGGGTTCTGGATTGTTAGAAAGAGTTGCAGTTACAGGGTTTTAGTCAGTAAACGTCTGACACTATCTCTACACCCAGAGTGGGAGAAGTCATTTGATAATTTTCCACGTAAAACAAATAGGTAAGTACAGCCATTACAATGTGAAAGCAAAAAAAAAATAATTACAATGCATACATAGACACAAACTTTTGCCTTTTTAATATTATTGTGATTTACCGTTATTTATATATGAAAAATAAGTAATAAAACGATTAATACATGAATCTACATAAATAAAACCAACACCCAAAAAATTTGTATAGAATTACAGATAATAAACTAACACGTAGAAAATAACGGTGTTAGTAAATTACGACGATTTTCTTTATCAGATACCATTAGTTGTTGACATAGACAGCTAAGTTATATCTTTGTGAACATAGATAGCTGTGAATTATTCCGTCTCGTGTTATAAGGCACTCCTTACACGGTTAGGCTCTCTAGATAACCATTATCTATTACTAGATACACAAACAACAATAGTCGTGGCAACTCATTAGTAGCGGTGTTGCTACAGTCAAAATTACCTACTCTATTATTATTTATTATATTCCACGGGTGATACGAGTAGGTATGATTATACCTAAACATGATTTAGATTCTTTTGTACTGTAGGATGAGTTGATTAAAAAAACAGTGATGATGGATAACCTCATACAACAAAGTACAGTGGTGGGAATCCAAAGAGAATTTTGTTACGAATCATCAAATAAATTACTGACTATTTTACTGACTAAACCCGCCAAGTTTGTTGCATTGCCCTGTGCGTTCCCGTGGTAACTCTTTCCAACAATCCCTCAGTCTTTAAGGTTTAGGCTGAGTGTTTAGTAGGCTCATCCACATTTTATGTTGAAGTGCCATGTGGATAACAAAGAAAAGAAGAAGAAAGAAAGGAAAACTATTTTTTTTTGCGGGAAATGATGCAATCTTAGGACTAACCAACAAATTATAAAAAAAAAACTGAGTAAGTGCGAGTCGGGCTCAAACTTCGAAGATTTTTTCGAATCGAAAAGTTATTTTGATGAGCACGATCATTTGTTCTGTGTCTGGGTGTAAATTTATCTATGATATGTATGTATTTAGAAATATAATAAGTATGTTTATCAGTTATCTAGTACCCATAACACAAGCTCTGCTTAGCTTGGGACTTAGCTTGGGACTTAGCTTGGGACGTTGTGTGATAGTTGTGGAATATATTATATTTATAATTTTTTTTTTTGTAACGCTACTATACATTTACAGTTTTCAGATTTATTCCTATACTTGTGCTCTAAAACCTTACTTCGCTTCGCTTCTTGTTCTAGGTCAACGGGAAGTACCCTATGAATTTTGATTCCCTTGAGAGTGTCGAAATATACGTTTTTTTGCGATATAAAAAAGTAAAAAAACCGTAGTTAAAGAAAGAGTCAACCATGAGCATGGTAATATATTGTGGAAACTTTGCCCTGAAGTGGATAATACAGAAATTTTATATGCCGGAAACAACTCGTTATAAGTTCGTTGATCCATAAGCGACTGATTGAACTGAATACAAAAGTTGGAGTCGAAGATTTATTGATGACAAAGAGACAAACAGAAATTTTGAGCGATTTTTTTTCAAAATTGAATTCTTGTGCTTATTTTAGTTTTATTTGCAAGTTGATTTCTAGCGGCACAATATCCACTAGAAATCTATAATCATTATAATTGGTGTAATTTGTATAATTTCACATAATGTTGTATAAACACACAACTTAAATATATTTGGAAGTACCAAAAAGATCGGTGAAATGGAGCTGACAATTTTATGTATTCAGTATTGATGTCAGTGAAGTTTGCCGAAAAGACTAATAGATTTGTTGGCAAATACTCGTACTACAAAATTATAAGTATGTATTACATTTATCATAATGAGAAACAAAGTGACAGTATTCTGTATCAAAAAATAAATTCAGTGAAACTCGTTTAAGTGAGTCCTTGATAAATGAGAAACCTCCTTCTGAAACTCATGCTGAGGTCTTGATACTTTAGCACCAAATTACCTCTGTTAATGAGACCAAGCAAACCTCTATATCTAGGATTCGTTCTCTCGATTTTATCGTCATAGTTACCTCTATAATTTAGACAGCGAGTGTATATTACCTCTTTTACGGAGACTTTATTTTAATGAATACTTTTTCTAAATTGTTTTATTTGAATTTTGTAGGCCTCTGTAACTGAGATAACATTAATTAATCACCTCTTTATCTCGTTATTTAATTTAATAATCACACCTCTATAACTGAAATAACGTCTAACCACATCTCTATTAATTAAACCCTCTGTAAAAGAGACACGAGATACCGTTTGACCACTATCTCCATCAGGTGAGATAGGGGTCAAACGCGAGCCTAGCAACATTAAAAAAAAAAACAGATATTTATTTATACCATTAGTATCTTAGTTATCCAGGTTTCTTTGTACTTCTAAACTACATACTCGATAAATGCACAAAAGGAATGAACCCAAAAGGCCTTTAAAGTAAAACAAATATGCTTAGGTACAGAATTGAACGTAATAATTTGGTTATTTTATATAAAAGTTGTAGGAAGAGCAGAAACTACAAAAGTGCTGTAGGCGTGTCTCAATCTTACTTTAATTACGAAAATATACTATAACATAACATTTTACTTAATTAACTTTCCGATCACAAGATCAATAGAAATGTTAAAAAGTAGAGCTTCACATAATTTTATTTCTAGATTTCAAAACTGTAGGTGGGTAATTCTTAATTTTGTGTTTTATTGATTCTCTAGTCTATTAGTACTCCCTCAAAAATTATTCAATCACGTTTATTACGATGCTTTAGTTTATTTTTATTTTTTTAACTTAACAGATAACAGGTTTCAGTTTATTGGGTAAACAAGTTGAGGTCATGCTGAGCCACTTAAAAAGGCTGCTTATGCGGCCACGCATAACGAGCATAAATTTGAAGATACGTCACTTTTCGTCGGTGCAGAAAAACGGAATTAAAAACTGGAAAACATCATGAGAAATGTGTCAAGAACTTGTAGGTTTTAAAACGACACACTTTATGCCGCATATTTCTAAACTAGTAAGGTCATTCAAACCTATCGATTTCTTCCCGTTGATCTAGAATCATAAATTTGTCAAGAAGTAATGTTTTTAGGGACGGAACAGGTAGAGTATAGGTATTCCCTTATCTTCATTAGCATTGTATCTACTCTATGTTACTTGGGCTTGATGACGACGAATACAGGGTAGTTCACCGTTCGCTTGTCCTTTGAGGACCCGAGTTGTTGACGGCGCGGCGCGTAGTGTTCCACGCGTGTCTCAAAGAGATGTCAGCAAGCCTTAGGGACCCAGCAAGGCCGATGCGTGCTAGAGCCATTGGTTCTGAAGGAACGCAATGGGCAACTGAAGGAATATAGGGGTGGTTTTAGCCCTGAACAAAAAAAAAAAAACCCTAAAGCAGATGAAAAAAGATGTCGAGAAGTCAATAGATGATTTCCCTTCTTAAAAAAAACTGTGTTACTTCCACGAAGTTATATACTTCTTCTAATATCTCAGAAAATAGCAAAGCATAGCATCAGCCTTATAATGCTCCCGCTGCTGGGACACAGGCCTTCTTTCTAGGAGAGGGAATGGGCCGTAATCCACCACGCGGGCCCAGTACGGGTTGGTTGATATCTTCTAAGGTTGTTGTTGTTGGTTCTAAGACATGCCTGTTTTCCTTCACCATTTTGAGAGTAGTAGTGATGAAATAAATTACAAAAAGTATTGCCACTGCTCTCCATTCGGCCATCACTGTTTTTCATCTCAGAAATGATTAAATCTTGGGATTTAAGAATTCAAACTATACTGAAACTGTTAACTTAAAAAACTTGATTTTAATCTAAAATATTTACGCAATTGTAAAACATAATAAGATTCTTCGGTACGTTTTTATCGCGGTTGTAAATACTTTTTGTCAGTTATATTATATGTAGTTTGTAGCTGAATTAGATAGTTTTGTATCTAATAGATTTTCATCAAAAGAATTAAAAAAAAATGAAATGTTATTTTAGGTAGATTTAAAAAATAATATATATAACGGGAAATCGGGAGACTGGGCTGTTGCATCTGATTGCTGATTCGTGACTTCGTCACTGCGGTAATCCATATTGGGCGTTGAACTTCAGGAAACTTTGAAATTAATACACTGTAGCGATGACTGTTCACTACTTTAAGTATACAGACACTTAAATTACGTAAATAATAGACGATTACAGCAATAATTAGCGATTTAGAGCCAATGGGTTTGCGAGTGCTCAAAACACGCAACGGTAGTCAACTACCCTACGAAAAATTTACATCACGTTCGCCCGTCATGACAGACGCAACTCCATTCGGTGTTACCCGCTCTTAATTAAAATTACCAGTATCTCAAAATCAAATCGACTAATCGCTAAAAATAATGACCAATGATTAAAAAAAGTAACAAAACAAATTACGATTCTCCAAATTAACCGATTTTCATTATTTAATAATGTCACGCGCCGTCATATATATAATTATAATATATTCCACAACTATCACACAACACCGTCTAGTCCCAAGCTAAGCAGAGCTTGTGTTATGGGTACTAGACAGCTGATAAACATACTTATATATTTCTCAATACATACGTATTATAGATAAATAACACCCAGACACAGAACAAATGATCGTGCTCATCACACAAATATTTGTCCTGGGTGGGAATCGAACCCACGATCTCCGGCATAGCAGTCAGAGCCACTAACCACTAGACCAATAGGCCAGTCAATAAATGTCAATAATGACATCGTTATTAAAATTCGAAAGCGATTCCGCGACTTTGGAACGCAAAATGTTACTGAAGAAACACACACAGAGGCATTGACATGGCGTGTTAAAACGACAGTAGTGTAAGTGAGAAAAAGAAGAAGAAGAAAAAGAAGAAGATGGGTAGCTTTAAAAGTTCAGTTTAGATCGTAAAACATATTGCTTTAAGAGCTCGTGGTAGGGCCTCAGGTGTGTTATTTTATAGTCAGTAAAAGTCTGACATTTCCTCTCGTTCCACCCAGAGAAAGAGGAAGTGAATATACAATTAGTTTTCTTTACATTAACATTTTGATAATCGCCCTTGATAGCAGAAACTAGGACCGATTCGACTCCGTATGAAAACACTGTTTCCATCGAGTTTGCAGGTAGTTAATATTCTATAAAGTTATGATATTTGTTTATTCCCCCGACAAACTATTAAAGGTCAAAATACTCAATAACGTTATGAAGGTGACGCGATTTATTTTCCTGGGTATACCTTGATTAATAATTCATATTCAACCAATAATAACGTTTACTGAGAGAATATTGTCATGTTGGCATCACCTTTGTACCTATTTTTTATGTTTCATTCTTCTTTTTTTATTGTAATATTTGTGTACATGACTTGTTAAATAAACAAATACATGAAAACCTCTTAAATGGGATAATGGTAATTTTACAGGACAAAGAAAAAATAATAAAGTAAGTAAAATTTTTGTTACACAACTCATTTATTTTCTATCTTAGCTTAATGGGCTTTATCAGAAGGCAAAGTCACCTAAAGGCTATGCTCGGAAATTCCTTGTGTGATCGCATCAGAAAAGAAAGATATCCGCAGGAAAAACAACGTACCGTGATAGCCCAAAGAATAGCCAAACATAAGTGGCAGTGGGCAGGACACATTACTTGCAGAACAGAAGTTGGATAGGGACGAAAGGTTCTAGAGTGGCGACCACGTACTGGTAGACGCAGTGTTGGAAGGCCTCCCACAAGGTGGATTGATGACCTGGTGAGAGTCATTATGGTGACACTTGGGGATGCTTATGTCTAACAGTGCACGTCTTTTTGCTGAAATGATGATGACGATGATGATGATTTTAGTTTGCAATTTGGATAGGTTCCCAAGTGCATTTTTTTTTTTTTTTAATGGTAGGTAAAATCATCCAATGACAAGTCCCGCCCTTGGGTGGAGCGGGAAGTAGTGTCAGACTCTTACTGACTAAAAACCTACCCCGTTCCTTCATGCCTATCATGCCGGGGCTGAGCCTTCCTTTCAGAAAACGGCCCTTAACCCCAGCAGGCTTCGACCCTGCCTGCCTGCAGCTAGCAGGCTACCCATTGCACGCCGTCCGCAAGCCCGCGCCTACGGTGGCCGGAAATCGGGATCGGAATCCCGGCGGCGGCTGGGGCGAGCGCCCCGTTGCCTTTGCCTGATGCGGTCGGCCTCCTCCTTTGCTAGCATTACTGCTTCGCAGAAGGAGGCGACCGCCTGCCATCCCTCCTCACTCCGGACCATGGCCTGAACCAAGGCCCGGCGAGAGAGATCGCTGCCACCGATTTCCCAAGTGCATTTAAGTTATTATCGAGTTAGGGCAGCGGGATTGTTCTGAAGACTTACTACAGCACTGCAATGCAAAGGGCAACTGGCTCGATCCACCCAGAGTGAAAGAAGTTATTTGATAGATTTAGAAAATAAAAAAAGAAGTAATACTATCGAGCTACTTCCAAGAATTTCGGAAAGACATTCGCAAATTTTTACGAGGTTCTCATTGATGGTATTACAGATATTATATTCGAATATTACACTATTATATCTAGCCTATGCTATCCCATTGCTGGGCAAAAGGCCTCCTTTCGCTACAAACTTCGGTTGTATGTAAACACTGTGCCACTTTCTATGGTAGACAAATAGGTCATCCCGCCATTTCCTTTGTAGTTTGCCGCGATTCTTTTGTGCGATTTCAGGGCACCAATTTTGTGTTTTATAGGCCCACCACTCGATCGGTATGCGGCAGATATCATACAGATACAGATTACTTAACTTTTTTGGGTGAATGTGAAATTAGGGCCCGCGCGTCTCGTCGTTTTTATAAAAATGTAATAAAATAAAAATTACCAAAATTACATATCTACCCAAGCATTTCATTCTAAGGCGGCGATATATTAAATAAACTGTCATATATTACGAAGATTGACGGGTTGAATAAGTAATAATATGGCACACACCGACGTTTTCGTGGTATTTACTCAGGAGTATTTAAGTATCTATTTTGATATTTGTCTTTCTCAGAAAGTTTGTTCACAAATGTGATTACTTACATTTGACAATGTTTTGCTATCGAGTTTTCAACGAACTGTAATATGTTCTTTCGGTCTGTGATTCTAAAGACTTCAAGTCCAGATTTTACTATCTATAACAATATTTTAACAAGTAAAATGGTTTATAGAAGGTACAATTTGGAGATACTTTAAAATACCCGATTTCGAGTTGAAAGTTATAGTGATTGCTAAGTATAATGCTACCATTTGCCCCAAAATAAGTACGTTTTGGTGGAATGAGTAACGGTAGCGATGTTGCGGATAATAGCTTGAGCTTGTACATAATAGGACCCTTAGTTATTCGCGCCGGTTTCTGAATTAACAATTTGATGAAAACTGGGGTACTCTCCGTCCGCTTATTTTACTGGTCTATCGTGTTGCTCGACGAAGTGGGCAAGCTTTTCGAAAAGTTTGAAGTTGAGTCGGAGTTTGATTTTTCGAAAGCGTTGTACGAAAGCCCGAACGCAAAGAATAACTAAAGGAGACACAGGTGTATTTTAGTCAGACCCAAAAAGCCATTGAAAGAACATAGGTATGGTTTTAGTCAGTAATGGTATGACACGCTTTCTCTCTCAACTCTAGAGCGGAAGAAGTCATTACCGTCATTAGATGATTTCTCACCTTAAAAAGGTAGATTTTGGGCGCCTTCAAAGTAATCGCAAAGTGTCGCACGATGGCAGCGCGGTGGCAGCGCTGCGCCCTTAATCAGTAAAAGTTTAATACTCTCTCTAACTGCGCTCAGAGTAGAAGAAGTAAATTGATGATTGAGACGCACCCATACCTAAAAAAGACAATCAAAAAATATCCAAAAACGCAAAAGACATGGCCAATTTTTGTATGGGCGTATGCATTAGTTATCGAATTGAATGTACACCAACGATTTTTGGTGTTTTATATTTGTGAATATTGCCACATTATAATGTTATAAATAAAAAACTAAATGAACATGTCCTTACAACAGATTACACGTAAAAAGTTTCACTGAACCTTGAATCAAATCGCTGACAATAGTGCAAAGAATGAAATTTGCTATTAAAAAACTTAAGATGCTTTAAAATAGTTATGAATTATTACGGTTAAATGATAGAGTTTTAGAATTATTGAGCATTTAAACAAAGTAATGGCCGATTAAATTAACAATTTTTAACATTGTATTAATTGACATTTGGCAAGACAAGAAATATGGCAATAATAACAAAGTATATTGAAAACTAATGCTTTTCTTTTATAATTCAGATTATCTTCATTAAAAAATAAAAGGAAATAAACAAAATAATAGGCAAGAGTAAAAATATAGATGATATTATGTAGTGATTATCAAATACTTATTTTTATATTAGCGATATAGTGTTTGTGTTAAAGAGACGGGTTAAGTAATTAGCTTTAATAATCATTTGAATACCATAATTAGAGACACAATAGAAAGACAAGGTGTGCGAACGCCGGCGTTCGTTTGGGGCTTGAGTAACTACAACAGCACATTTTTATTACATGTGTACTATAACGGGGATTAAGCATATTATAAGTATTGTTGTGATTCATTAGGCGACAAGTAAAACAAAATAATACATGTTAAAAATATTAGAAAATAATTGCAAAAACACAAATACATTTGGTATGCATTGAAGAACGAATGAATGAGAATGACATTGACATCTAGCGTAAACAAAAACACACTTCTAAACGCATTCCGTTATAAGTACTTCCTTTGTGTAAAATATTTAAAAAAAAAGCTATCATAAGAATCAACATTGTATTTTATTAAATGCTACAAATAAGTACCAGTGAAGACAGTTTTGTATGAATAAAATGTCCTTTTAAGAGTATTATTTTTTCGTCCGTTAGTAAGCACGTTATGGAACGTATTATTTTTTTCTCTATGATCCATTATGGCGGAAGTTGACAAATAGTACTTTGAACTCATCTTGCATTACTCATTTTTTTAAATAAATACTGACACTTCCAGAGAGGCTAAAAACTACGTATTAATTCATTTTTGAACTTCTATTTTACAATATCAGTCAGTACTGGGCTACTGTATTACGGTCTGGGGTGGAGCTTGCAAGACCTTCATGATAAACTTGGAGAGAGCTCAAAGGTCACTCCTCAAAGTCATGACCTTTAAACCATACCGATTCTCGACGATGACCCTGTACCAAAACTGTCAAGTTCTAACAGTGAGACAATTATACCTACTGAACATTCTCATACAACAACATCGTAATACTCCCTACAATGACCATGCTACAGGTAGACGCACAGCTCGCAATATTTGTCCATATATTAAATGCAACACTGCATCAGCAAGGCGGCAGCACCTATATTTAGCAACAAAGCTCTACAACAAAGTCAATACATATATAACAATAAATCAACTTACATATAACAACTTCAAACACAAAATAAAAATATGGCTCCAAACATTAAACTATTCGCAGACTGAGCAGCTCCTACAGTAAAATCATCAACCTCTTACTTACTTAAACACACACAAACACCAACAGCTATATGATCTTAAGGTTTTTATTTTTGTTTTTATTATGTTAGTATTTATTTTCAAGCATTTCTTTATCTTTATTTTTATTTTTATTTTTTGTAAATTATATTTTTGAGGAAGAGTCACTTGGACCTTATATTTAAGCGACACCAATGGGAGAAGACACTGACTTCTGTAATACAGGTTTCTACCTAGCTCAGAAGTCAGGGCTTCAAATTATTGTGTATATTATTTATAAGTGTCAATAAACTATTTGATTGATTGATTGATTGATTGAATATATTTACTATGTACGTGTACATACATGGAATGTATTTTTTGGCCATATCCTTTTAAGTGTTATATTTATTGGTAAGTGAATTAAGTCCTGGAATAGCCTGATTTATGACTGAGTCTAACATTTCGCTGGTCATCTTACCAATTAGACATGCAGGCTTGGCTAACATTATGATGTCTGTGACGTAAAGGCTTAGCTTTATTACCAGCCATGTTTTCTGATTTATGCGATATATTTCAATTAAGGCAACCCACTCACTTTTTATGGTTATATGGCTCGTTTCACCCTTTCACCCCCAAGCATTCAAAAATACGATTATTCTTTAAAAAAATTCTATTTTTCCAGCAATATCAACGTCATTTATTTCTGTTGAAAAAATGTATAACCCGGTAAAATAGTACCGGAATAACCGACTAACTCCTACCAGTATTCCGAATTTTTGACTGGCCTGTTTGGTCTAGTGGTTAGTGGTGCTGACTGCTATGCCGTTCTTGGTCTGCTGGGTCGTTCGATTCTCAGCCAAGAAAAATGTTTGTGTGATGTGCATGATCCTTTGTTCTGCGTCTGGGTGTAATTTATCTATAATCTCTAGCTTTTGCCCGCGGCTTCGCTCCCGCTCTGCCCTACTCTACCCTACTCTACCCTACTCTAACCTACTCTACCCTACTCTACCCTACCGTACCCTACTCTACCCTATAACCAATAAATGAGCAGGTTTTGGATATTTTTTTTTTATTCAGATTCATACCGAGAAACAGATTCATACCGCCCTTGAGGGGTTTTTTTTTATTGATTAGGACTGGTTTTGTGGTGGTACCTATTGCAAATACTTATTCATTGACATGAGTGAAGAAGATTTTGTATGCTATACATTCTTACTAGCCCACTTTCATTATTACAATTCATCACAAATGACTACTACTGGGTAACAAAAGGTCAAGCCATAAAACGATCGTATATCTTCCTGAAACTGGTCATAGTCGTTTCCATAATATGCGACTGAGAGCCGCTCATACATAAAAAATCGTGTCAACATTCTCCAAAAGGTAAAACAGAGGTATACCGGTATACCCATAGTGTAGGCATTTAGTTTATGTAATACTGGTGACTAGTTTGTGTAATATTTATTGCTCTTCTTTTTAGTGAAAACCAGAATTAAATCCTTGGTGTGGTTTTAGTAGGTGTTAGTGGATAAACGCAAACCCGGATAGCATCTTTGCTTTATACTTTTTAGAGATAAAAAAAGTCCCATGTTTGTGAATTATTATTATCCTAGTGCACCCAAAGACACTATTACAACATTATGAATATATGACCTGTTATTATTAATACCATATGTGAAGTTAGCTCATTACATGTTTCATCGAAGGCTCATTGCCATAAACCCAGCATGTGGAAAAACCCAATGACCCATGATTTCATGCGCAGTAAGAGAGTTTTCTCAAATGAGGAGTTGAGGAACGTGATTAAAGAAACCACCTGACAGAGGTCCTCATCAGAAGTAGTTGTATCGAGAGGTTGCTGTTTCAGATTCGGTACGAAGAAACGTTCTGGTGTTATTATTGTGCGGGTCTCCCAGGAGACACGGTGAAGAATACGGTAGAAGTCTTCCCTCCTTGTACGGAGCACGAAGCATAGTTGGGTTTTAGTCAAGAAGTTTGACATATCTGTCTAGCGGACTTACCATGACGTTTTAACAAGAAAGAGGGATGGAGCTATACATCCTATATAGCATCATCCCTTTAACAGTTCAGTTTAGGTTGTAAAATGGATCGCGTCAAGAACAATAAACTTTTCAGAAGTAGACAAGCCTTGATTTTCTGAGAAAATCACCGCTTTACCATTATTCTAAAACTATTTAAAAATCCTCTTTTCTCAAGTAATCACAGAAGGAAAATGAAACCCACCATAAGTCTCAGCGTAATTGTGATCTATCGCAACAAAGCGAATCTTATCAAATAAAATTGGAAGTGATATAAAAATCTAACTCAATTGTGTTCTCTTCTTTATCAACTGCGTAATACATATACTGCCCTTTTGTTAAGTTGACAAGAGATGGTTGAACCAATTCGTTTTGTGTATAGTTTCTTTGAATAGTTATCTATTTTTTATATAACAGTTCGATACCCGAATCGAATCTCCTTCCGATCTACAAAAAATAATTGTTTTGTGATGTAACAATGAATTTACGATATCCACGTTTTTACCTCTACTTGTGCTACATAGGATTGCTTTTTGCAAAATTTTACGATTGTGGGTCAATAGACAGTTGCAAAATAGAGCATAAATAGCCTTATCCTTAGATAGCGTTGGCTAAAAGGTTTGATTTTTCACTGACCCACGGAGTAGCAGACTGAGAGAGTTTTTTTTTTTTATTTCAGTTTGATACCTTCACGCGTTCCTGACAATAAGGGTCTTCACAGATGGGCAGACGATCAACAAAGTGATCGTATAAGAGTTTCGTTTTTGCTGACTGAGAACCCTAAAAAAGCCCCTATTCGACTAGTGCAATCGTATTCTCTTTTCATTTTCGGAGAGGTAGAATATACTGGTTTATTTATTTATACTGATGATACCAATTTAAATTCGTTTTGTCTAGAATTGCTTTGTGTGCCTCGATTCTAGTCAAATAATTCGGCCGTCATTCTGAAAATTGTTTGATAGTTGATCTGAGTCCTACACACCCTCTAAAACACATACACTCACTACTTTACTTCATACACCCAGAGGACATCTACCATTCATTTTTCATTTATTCCTGTACTTATACATATTAACAGAAACATAGTCTTAATTTTTTCTTGAGATCATACTTGCAGACCCAGCTCCAGGGTTTGAAGCATTGCGTGCCGAAATACAGACATAGACGAGAAATTAACAATTAGCACATTGTGACTGTCTCGTGAGTAAATTTAAATAGTTTATAGTTAAATTATCTTTACATGTATTTTTCTTGTGTAATAAATTATTATTATTAATTAACTTGAATAAATGTATATATACTATCAAGGATGTATTACATAGCGAAATTTTAGAATAATAAAAAGAACACAGTCTGTGTTTAAAATATTTTAAATACAATAAGTTTTTTGTTACATTGTAATAATTTCTTTTTTCAGACATGATTTATTTCCATAACCACTCTTATAAAACCCATGTCATACTTCAAACGCGGACGATGCCAAGAATGTTAATTTTTCTCTTTCAGAACAAGATTCAAAGATTCTTTGAGACAAAGTGCTGAAGTACTGGCGTGGGCTTTCAATCTTGCTTTGAGGACTGCCTTAGTAGTACAGAAGAAATAGGTGCCTACATTTTTGTTGAGAAGCAAAGAAGTCATAGTGATACTCGTACGCTTTTATCTTGTTCCTAACATTTGAATGGCAAAATGGTATTGTAGATTATACTGACATAATGTATGTGCCATAATGGGGACAAATAAATATATGGGATTCATCCACATGGTTACTGCTCCTGCATAATATGGAGCCCTTGGTTTTACAATATGATAGGAAGTGACATCCATCACACTACGTTTAGCAACCTGATTGTGAAATATCGTGAATAGGTGTGCTAAGGAACAATATCAGACGGTGGGAAATTTTGTGAAGGTGTCAAGTTGTGCCTACGCGTCATTTGCCAACTCGTGGCAATAATAATAGTTATTCTCTTCTTCCTGCCCTTGTCCCATATTACTTGGGGTCGGCGCAACACGTTTTTTTCTTCCACTCTATCCTGTCAGCCGTCACACTATCACTAACTTCCTTTTCTTTCATATCACTCCTCACACAATCCATCCATCTCTTCTTCGGCCTCCCTCTTCCTCTCCATCCGTCTACTTGTAAACTAAGAACTCTTTTAGTAACATGTGTTTCATCCCTCCTCTTCACATGACCATACCAAGACAAACGATTACCTTTCAACTTTTCAGTCACTGGCGCCACTTTCAAACTTCCTCCAATATACTCATTTCTCACTTTATCCATTCTCGTCACAGCACACATCCATCTCAACATTCTCATCTCCGCTACATGCAGTCTTTTTTCATCCATCTTTTTCACAGCCCAACATTCTGATCCATACAATATGACAGGTCTTATCACGGACTTGTAAATTTTACCCTTCAACTTGAGTGGCATCCGTGGGTCACAAGTTGTTCCCGTGACCTGTCGCCATTTCATCCATCCGGCGTTGATCCGATGTGTTACATCTCGGTCTACCTCACCATCTCCTTGAATAATAGTTATTATCAATTAGATTGTGTTCGATAAAAAGCGAAATCACGAAGCAGTTTTCACCCAGCACCCACTCCAGCTTCTGTAGAATAGAATAGAATAAAATCTTTATTTGCACAAAAAGTAGGTACACGTTACTGGTGTTTGTCAAGTTTGATGATCCATACTAACTGCCTTAGCTAAGGCATGCAAAAAATTGTTACATTAGATAATATGCTCAATAATGATGTTAAATGCAGAATAGATTTATACAACGTTAAATTTCGATCGTTTTAATCCTGTGAAGGGTCGATTCGGTACATAAAATACTATCGATTTCTAAAGATAAAATTTAAAACTTAAGAATTAATTTACGCATGTACGAAATTAATTTCTTTAAATAAACATCAGCTGGGCAAATTCAATGACCTGTAAGTAGTTAGTACGCAACGACCGACAACTTCCTAAGGTCATTGATTCGTTTACTTAAAGAAATTAATTTCGTACATGCGTATATTAATTTGAGTTTTAGAAAAAACTTCATTTTTTTATTTTATCTTTATAATTCGATAGTGTTTCCTGTACCGGATCGACCCTTCACAGGATTAAGGTGTAAAAATTAAGCACATTTCACAACGCGTGTTACACCCGCGGTGTGCGCGGGTGCATCAGCGGGCCGTCTTGCAACCGCATGTTTTGCGATAATCACCCGCCACGTTTGCGGGGGAAAATTGCAACCGCGACGGCTGCGTAACCGCACAAATTTGCGGTCTCGTGAGTTTAGAAATAAAGCAGCGGTTTCATCTACCGCACCGGGCGCGGTTGAAAACCGCTTCGTGAGTTCTTAGCCTATCGGTATGGAATTATTAGTCTACAATCAGGGAAATTATTCGCTACGTGTTTATTATGTTAAATATTCGAATTTTAAGGTAATCTGTCGTCCAGAGAGATTATTTTATCTCTTTCAAGTTTCGACGCTAGTCTTGGAAAAGGGGAGATAGGTAGGTGTTTTGTTTGATTTGAAATAAATATGATGATTTTGTTAAAAAATATACTAAGTAGATGATAAAAATTCCCTCCTGTTACGTATACTGTCCTGTGCGATACAAAAAGTAGTAAGTTTGTAACATCAACATCATTCTTTATAATAATACAATAGATATGATAATCAACAAAGTCACTAGTAGCTTAACTTGCGATACAAAAACACTGTCCCTCGCTGCGTGCAAAAAAGCAGTCAAAAAATGGCTTTCAGGTCTTACATACGATGACTCAGAAAACCTTCTTGCATCACTTAACTCGGAATCCTATCACAGACACTAACATACAACGTACTCACTCATTTCACACTTACACATTTCACACTCACACATTCACACACTCACACATTTACACAATCACACACCTCATTTTTAATTTTTAATCTTTATTTTTTTATGATACTTTTTTTTTTTTGTTTTTTTCTCGTAATTCTGTGCCAAGTCCAGCACAATTTTTAATTCTATTTTTTGTTATTGTTTAAACTAAAAAAAAAAAAAAAATAGGCAACAGCTAGTTAAGACAACTTGATCTCCAGTTATTATAATTTAATAGATTCTACTTTTATACCTTTATTTTTATAGAAACTTACATTTTATAACATTAACTGCAGTGGCAAAAGAAAATTTACTCATACAGAAGAAAGAAAGAAAGAAAAACAGTTTATTCGCGTGAAATGACGCAAAACTTAAAACTACTTGACAAACACAAATACTATATATAAGGAAGATATGCGTCACATTCACGCAAAACGGCCGAACGCTCAGCATAAAGCTGTGGCCTCAATGCTTAGAGCGATGAGCTCACAGCGCTGATTTTCAGCGAAGGCCGGTGGCGGTGTCGACATAAAGACGCCGAACGGTGCAGAATGTAGTGTGTGAGTGATTTGAATAAAATAAATAAATAAAAAAGGAAATAAAAAGTACGAATAAGTTTAAAACAAGATAATAACAAAAAATAAATAAAAAATAAGTTGACAGATACAATTATATATAGTTGCAACACCACGACGCGCCCTCAACACAATTTTTGTAAACTCGTCTTCGTAGTCTGTGGCGAATTGGATAGACGCGATACGTGATTGGACGCGACCGTGATGCTGTTGAACTGGTGTTGACCACAAAAGGATATGACCAAATGTGACGACATGTTAGGATGGTATTGGAAAATTCAAAAATAAGCTACTTGATATAATGTGTTTAGTGTTTGTGACTAAGTGTAAAATTAGAGAAATGCGACTACACGAACAGGTAAGGTTGATCAAACGATATTCTGTACCCGCAATTCAAACCAAAAGCGTCGACATTTTTTGTAATGTACGTTGATAAATTATATAGACTGGCACTTTGTCGCCAATAATATTTTTTCTTTTCTTTAAAGGTGTACTTTATAGATGTACGTTTTGCTGCGCTACTGAACACGTAAACTGAGAAAGCTCGTGACCTCAGCACGCAACTGATCAATTGTTCAACTCAATGCTTTGTGGAAAATTCCACGAACATATTGCTAGGAGAAACAAGCGGGACCATATTGTATAGAATTGGTATCTAAAATTCGAATAGGTAACAATGGATTGCTAAGTCAGGTGAGACCCAGAGTAAAAAATTTTAGATATATGCATTATAATTATATGTGAATTAAGTAATGTAAAAATAATAAGTATATAGCATACCTCAACCCTGGTCCCCAAGATACAGGCTCGGCCGAGTTTGGGGACCACCGTATAGACTACACAATGAAGCTTGTCAACAGTTACAGACTTACATTAAGTTACGATAATTTGATATAAGGCAACTTTTGTAACAATGGTTCAATAAATTTATTATTATTATTATTATTTATTATTTTATACTAGATGACCCGGCGAACTTTGTACGGCCAATGTATGTTGTGATGCCTTTTACCTGAACTGTCAAAGGATAACGCCATTAACTGGCATTCACAGAACCAGCATAATTAATTATAAAATTACATTTTAATTAGAAATGGCGTTGTACTCGGATTTTTTTTCGAGAATTTTTCAATTTTTGTACGAATTTATAAACTAGTTTACACTTCGTGTCCACTGAAGAGGAGCGGAGGTTTTTTGCATTCCTATTAGTTAATATTTCTCCGTTTCCCCGCTCCGCAGCCTCGTTCTGCTCCGTTGGACAGGCAGCCTTAGTCAGTAAGAATCTGACACTTCCTCTCGCTACGCCTAGAGCGGGACAAATTATTTATTTATTTATATAAACTTTATTGTAAACCATGATAATAAGTATTGCAATTTATTTAATGGCTGACCTGTTGGTCTAGTGATTAGTGTCCATAACTGCTATGCCAGAGGGCGTTGATCGACGATTCTCACCCAGGACAAATGTTTGTGTGATGAGCACGATCATTTGTTCTGTGTCTGGGTATAACTTATTTATAATATGTATGTATTTAGAAATATATAAGTATGTTTATCAGTTGCTTAGTAGTACTCATGGCACAAGTTCTGCTTAGTTTGGGACTAGATTGCGTTGTGTGGAAGTTGTGGACTTGCTTTAAGCTGTTTCAGTACATATCTGCATGGTCGAACAATTTCTAAACATTGTGCCGATCTTGTGAATAAAATTAATATTTGCCTAATTCCGACAGAATTTTCAATAAAATATCCTGTTTAATATTGATATTGGACAAATTACAGTTGACAGATTTCCGTAACGCCTTCGTATTTTCGGTGAAGCGTTCATCTGTCAATTTATATTAATAAAATCATGGGTTGTACCTAGGGTTGCTAACATTTTTTTGACGAAATATAGTATTTTTCAAACTAAGCTATAAAAAATATAGTATACTACAAAAAAAAAATGTTCGTGGACAAATTTGGGATTTCGTTTTTTGTACTTTTGACTACACAAATATGATCAGTAACGGGTACTGATTGAGCCCCATTTTTTTGTGCACTAATTAAAAAATAGGGGTGTATAAAAGCGAAATACCTCTCACTGATTAATCACGAAATCTCAGAAACTATACAAACTTCAAATTTGGCAGGTAGGTTCCATAGGGTGTAGACGTCCGCTAAAAACGGATTTTACGAAACTTCACCCCTAAGGGGGTAAACCAATATTTACGCGGGCGAAACCGCTGTTAGAAGCTAGTATATATATAAAAGCGAAATACCACTCACTGATCAATCACGAAATCTCAGAAACTATAACACCTACAAACTTAAAATTTGGCTGGTATATTCCTTATAACCCTATAAGGAATATACCAGACATCCGTTAAGAACGAGTTTTACGAAACTTCACCCCTAACTCTACATTCACGTAAGCCAAGCTGCTACCAGAAGCTAGTAAACTTATAAAATAATAAAAGAAAAGGTTACAAATTTAAGGTTACCTGTTGAGTTACACGTGCCAGAGCTAGTACTTATCATAAAGATTCAAAGCATTTTCATCATACAAAATTAATTAAGGTTAGTGTCAGATAAAGATGTAGATGTAGTTGAGAGAGCACGTCAACACTGTCAAAACAAGATCAAGAAAGAGTTTTGGGAAAATGTTAAAATTTTAATTAAAATGTGAGTTATACTCGTACCTTAATTTACTTGAAGGTCACTTTATTTGAAAATAATATTTAAATGAAAGGTTAAACTTTTTTAATAAAAACTGGAAATCACTGACAGACTACCTAACCTGTTCGAGCTAGAAGCAAAAAAGGACATGGCCCATTTTATTAGGAGCTTTAGGCCCTCAGAAAATATTGGTCATTTTAATTTTATTTGTAAATAAAAATAAAATGTTCATGCTCTACCAACGATTTGCCGTGGTTGAAGAGAAATATTATATTTTAGGTTGAGCTGAAATTGAGGTTGCCAAAATTAAATTCTTCAAAATTATCTTCATATTATTATATAGCTATACTTATCTTTTATGTAGTTAACATTAATGGAGAATGCCTTTACTGTACAGAAGAGTTTTGAGAGTTACCGCATTCACTTGTTAGAGAATAGTGTCAGATGACCATAACTTTTGGCAACCGTATCTTTGTTGCTAATGCCTACCAGAGTTTCATCTTATACCTATATATATTAATAATTTCAGTCAAAACAATAACTTGTGCAAAAATAGTGGTGTATAATAACATGGTTAGAAATTATATCGATAGCTTTAATTTTAGTGGTAAAGAAAGGGTAAAGATGACGGGGAAAGAGTATCTAGCGTATGTACTAAATGATGATATTATAAATAAATATGCTTATTACGTTATATCGTTTTTATAGGAATATCAGCAAAGTGAACCCCACGATGTTGTGACTGCAGCATTATCTCAGTCTATTCTTATATCACCATTTCGACAGGGTGCAACTGTATCTGCACCGAGGAATTTCATGCACGTTGAAAGAGCGCAAGGAGGCGCCTTATTTTATCAGATGACACCGCCAGCCATCACCAGCAGCCTCCATGCCCACCATCACCACAGGGCACACCAGAAACGGCCCGCACGAGGCGCCGAAGGCGACAAAGGCTTCAAATGAGTGCAACAGATGCCAGAGAGCGGTTCGTCATGTCTTCAGAAACGAGGGCGCAAGCCGAGATAGCTAACAGCCAATGTTTATAGCGAAAAAGTCAAATAATGTCTGTATAAAGACAAATACAAGTTTTGTATAGTACGAAAAGTCTATACAAAAAAAAAAAAGGTGAACGAATATTAAGCGGACTTCATAAACGTCACTTGGCAGCCCAGTCGTAGGCCTGCCATATTGAAGTCATAGTACAAAAACACCGGGTAGTTCAACTTCAGGACTGCTATAACAGGTCATGGTAAGTCCCCAGAACTGCCCTCGTATAAATTCCAAAAACACAAAGTGAATTTAAGTTACATATAACTAACCTAATATACTCGTAATAAAGAAGATTCTATGTTTTTATAAGTATAACAATATTTTTTATCGCAGTATTAAATATTTTGTTTTATACTTTTAAGGAGTAACGACATACATAATATTAGCTGTAAATGCTGTTACCTACTTTGTTAAAGCTGATAAGTTTCTTGCGCCCGTTCTTCTTATCAGTTAAAAATAGTTCTGAATGGTAGGAAAAATTAAGGACGATTCAGATTCAGATTTTTTTGTAAACATAGTTTACAGATACACATGAGTGTAAGATGTTACATTTTTGAGGGTTCTCTATGCTTTGCCATTGGGCGTACAAATGTTAACATTTATTCATTATTAATAATAAAAATGCTTCACTAATATGGGACTAATGGGATTCACTAATAAAAATGACTAATGTAAATAAGTATATAATCTTATTTTAAAGACAAAAAGGTCGAATAGGATTATATTTGTCATTTCTTTTGATATTACGTTGTATAAGAATGTCTAGAAATAATGAAACGTCTATTACTAAAAGTGGAATTAAGTATTGAAATCTATCAATCGTTTCCAATTTTAAATTCAAATATTCCTACATGACTGACAACATTTGAGTTAGGTTTCTTCGCCAGATTTAGAGTCTAGAAAAATTAATGTTATGCGAATGGAATGCCATAAGACCAGCGCATAGTATGTATGTGCTTTAGTTAAATAGTTTTCCTTTGTTTGTTATTATGTATGTACAATAAAGTATATAATAAATAAATAAATGTAAAAAACAACATAAACATTAAAAATATGATACACACCCGCGATATTTAATTCCGCGAAGGGTCGATTCGGTACATGAAATACTATCAATTTGTAAAGAGAAAATAAAAAAATTAGGTACTTTTCTTTAAACTCGAATTAATTTCCGCATGTTCGAAATTAATTTCTTTAAGTAAACGTCAGCTGAGCGGGGCCAATGAACTGTAGGTAGTTAGTACGCAACGACCGACAACTACCTACATGGTCATTAACTCGTTTACTTAAAGAAATTAATTTCGTACGTGCATATATGAATTCGAGTTTTTGAAAAAAAGTACTTTATTTTTAAATTTTTTCTTTCAAAATCGATAGTATTTCATGTACCGAATCGACCCTCCACGGAATTAAAACGACTAAAATTTAACAGTGTATAAGAAAACTTTTATGTAGCATTAGGTACCCATATTTACAAAGAAATAAATGATTTTTTCCAAAACATAATGATTAGGGTCGTGGGGAATTTCTGGAAAGGAAACCCACGATCCAAGAACTCAAAGGGCAACTGAAGAACACAGGTGTGATTTTAGTCAGTAAAAGTCTGTCACGCTATCCCACTTCACCCTAGAGTGGGATATTTAATTAGATAATTTCGTACCTCAAAAAAAAAGACAGGATGCTATAGAGTGGGCAATCTCCTTTTACTCAAGTATTCCTGAAAAAAAAAAGTAAGCAATACGGAATATTTTCCCATAAGGTGTTAAATTGAAGTTGAAAGTAATTTTATATTGTATAAAAGTTCATCATTTTTGCTAATCCCATCGGGCTAAATTTTATTTACCTCCATCAAAATAATCTTATTATCTAAAAGTACGTAAAAACAAATAAACGACAAAACAAAAGTCAACTAACTTATTATAAGGCTCTTCCCTTTTGCGTTGGAACTCGGAAGTTAAACTAAATTTCAGAAGTGTTATTTAATTTTAACCAGCTGAAGCAAGCATATTGAAAGATTCACTGATATTATATAACGTAATTAGTCCGAAGCCCTTCGTATTGAAAAACCTAACGAGATAAGATTTTCCTTGTTTCGATTTGAGTAGAGCATTGAAATACAGCCCCCATTGTAAGGCTACGGAGCGGAAACCGAAATGTGGGGATAACAGTAATTTGTAGCGCTAAGGCGTGCCAAGATATTTTCCATTTGCAAAGTCGAGCGTTTGGCTCCACATAAAACATTACCGCAAGACCACTGAGCAAGTACTATTAATTGTAAACTTTCCAAATAACTCGCTTCTCCACGGCTGAATAGTCCTAATTTAGATTTTATACTCACACCCGAGGTCACGGCCCTTTTGCGGAAAATTGCACACTTACATTCTGAATAAATATTTGTCTTTTTATACAAAGCCGGGTGAGGCGTGCCTCTACATATGCGGGGCATATTGCGGCGAGTTTGTTAGACAGTATGTAAATAATGTGTAATACAGGGTTCACATAAATCTCATATCTAATCAAACAATCAAAGCTTTGACAATTTCATCAGTTAAGCTAAAAGTTTTAGTGAATAGTGGGCTTTTATGTCATTATAAGCTCGAACAAAAAGAGAAACCCGTCGAGCTGATTACGAATTGGGATATATATTCTTCTACTAGAAATTAATAAAACGTTGCAGATAACATTATATAACAGAAGTAATCTAATTTGTCTTTACAAATTAGCCTTTTCGTTCTGTTCAAAATTCAGCAATGCTTTCATTGCTGAATTTTGTAGTCTCTAATTTCAAATCAATGTAAACTAAGTTATATTACAAATTCAATTTTATTATAAATTTGATGTTGCTTTCGATCAAAACAATCTGTTATTATAATTGTTCAAATCGTAGCAAACGGCTTACATTAATCTCGATGTATATGGCTCCATTATTTCATTGGTTTAACGACGAGATTATCTTTCAATTCTCTGTTTGGGTTCGCGATAATTTATAGCTCTCTAAATGCTGCAGATGGGCTATTTAGTTATTATAATGTCAAATGTGTGTAAAGCAATCTAATACCAGGAATTTTATAACAAAAAAATATTTGTAAATTATGATGAAAGATACTTAATTAAATTTTTATTCCAAGGCATAGATCATTATATTTTATCAGTGCCAACCCGCACTTAGCCCGCGTGGTGGATTACGGCCCATTCCCTCTCCTAGAGCGGAGACCTGAGTCCCAGCAGTGGGTTAGGCCGATGCTATGGTTACTTTCAATTGAATGGGAATTTTATTAATAAATTTAAGTTAAAACCGCAGAAATCAATGCACAGCCAGTTTGAGAAAAATAACCAAAATCGAACAGTAAAAAATAACAGTCCAACGAAATTGATAGAAATAACCAACGACTGAATTGAAGCCACCAAAACAGATTTAAATTAAAACATTATGCTTTAAGAAATCCTATAAAACTTGGGGAGGCAGTAATCCCAAATAGCACTCTTTTGTGACATAAAACTCCATTAGCATATAGGATAATATTCTTTGTTCATGAAGAATTTTGGAAAGCTTTAAGGATCAAAACTTTGATAATAACCAGCCATAACATTATTATACATATAGAGATATATTATGAAAATGTTCGAATGTGCGGAAGTAAAACGAACTACATAATATCTTAAAATATTTATAGGTATATGTAGGATAATGTGCGGAAGTAATTATATTGTAGGATGTAATTTTCTCTTCATCAAAAACTTTGTTTAATTTATTTAATTTTTTTTCCTTTTTAACGGCCCTATTAGTAAAGTAAATTATTTTTATGACAATTTCTTCATAATTACTTCAAGATCCACACAGAAGAAACTGATAGACGTTAAATAAGTAACAAAATAATTTTATATCGCAACAATTTAGGAGAATATAATATAGAGACGAGTCAGCAAAACAGGACCCTTATTTGGTTCAATTAGAGGAACTGATCTTATATTGATACATCCGCTATTTGGACACTTGACATTGATACAAATTGTGTTGACAAAACTTTCCGTTGAAAATTTATATATATATCTATATGCGGCCCTGGTTTTGTACGGATGTAAAATGTCTAAAAAAGAAACGAGGATGTTTTTTTTTTTAATAATCTAAACTAGTGCTTGACTGCGGTAAACAAGTGATACAATTGTTGGTAGTGAATCGAGGTTTGCTCGACAATCGAATGATAGCAACCCGACACCGATGTAATCGATGACAATTGAATGACAGCAACTTGACACTTGACCAACTTGACCGATTACAGGGTACATGGAAATCATACTGAAGAAATGTAAATTTGCCACAAAATCTCTGACTGTATCTCCGGAGAATATGTACAGGAGTGATGTGATTGTATGTAAATAATTGCCCTGAGCTACTATGTACGCACTTCAAACCCCATTTGGTCCGTTTAGGAGTTGTTTTGACAAATCCTTTTTAGCGAACCTTTGAAATGGTAAACTCTCAAGCTGCACACCGGTGAGGTGAGGACACCGGTGTCCGCACACCTATTGTCAAATACGATACGGTAATACGGTTGTGTAATTACGGTATTCAAAAGGTTAAGGAAGTAAGTGACAATCTATTATTCAAGAGTTGGCTTTCAGGCTTCGTGTGTTGTGTTACCTTCCTGTTATTCAGTCATATTATGTCACGTAAGTGTTTTTTTATAGAAATTGAAGAAGATCGCAAACCTATACCTGCGTAAATAGGTAATCTTATAATAGATAGATACACATCCGATATCCGCACGAATTATATTACAAATGAATTGAATACCATAACTACCCAAAATTATTTAGTAATTTTGGCTTTTATCCTTCCAGCTGAAACACGTTCAGAAGGCTCCCCTAAGCTTCACGTCATCGATCGGACCTCTGCTACTTGCATCCTATAGATTCTTAAGGCCTTCTCCTCTTCTGGGTCCGCTTTGGGGAGACCAATATTATGGTGGTCATTGTAAAACCAGTATTGGGAAAAATAAGTGGCAAGGCATAATGCTCACAGGACGATTTACCGACAGCATTGAAATGTTCCGGAATTTTAACATTAAAACAGATTTAGCAGTGAGTAACTCACAGTTCCTCATCAAAGTTTTATTTTGGTAACGGAGTTGTTATTTGACAGTCTTTTGAGTTACCTATCTGAGTTACATATTAATAAATAATATATGTGCAGTAGTTAGGTCTACCAATCTGACTAACCTTTTCCCATCTGTGTCGAGGTCTGCTTCCAGTCTTACTAAATGCAGCTGGATGTTAGCATTTTACGTGGAGTGGTTGCCTATCTGACCTCACACTAGTCACAACCCAATAATAGGGTAGCCCTTAGCTAGGCTGATGTACGGTCAGGGGTCAAAAGTGCAGTTGCACTCTAACAATGTTAAACTGTCTAAAATTTCTTTGTAGTAGAATTCCAGTGTTCTGCAACTAGTTTATTCAATATATTAGATTCTATGCTACAAACTAAATGGATAATGATCCATTGACCCTCTTTTACAAAGAAATTTTACATACTTTAGTGTCAGTAGAGTGCAACTGCACTTTTGAGCCCTGACTGTAAATAGATTTCCTAGCTTCTATACGCCTCCTGCCGGAAGCTCTACGGGGGAATCGTTCGGTCCAGGGCCCTCTACGGGGCCCCGGAGTGGGCAACAACGTTGACACAGCAACCGAGGGCCCAGCTGAATGCGTGCCAGAGGGTCATGGCAATACGCATGGTGCGAGGGTACCGAACGATTTCCCGCGAGGCGGCGACCCTCCTTGCTGGCCAACCGCCATGGGATCTGGAGGCAACAGTCCTTGTACACATGCACGACAAGCGCATGGAGATGCAACGCCGGGGCGAAATTCCGCTGCCACGACAAGTCGAGGCATGGCGGACAGAGCTCCGGTGGGATCTCATGGCGAAATGGCGTCAGCGACTATCGCAACCTCGTTCGGGGCGCGCCACAATTGGGGCGATAAGGCCCATCCTTGAGGCGTGGCTGGAAAGACCTCACGGCGTTCTCAACTTTCACACGACGCAGGTGCTTACCGAACACGGAAAGTTCGCTAAGTACCTGTTCCGGATTCGTGCGGAGGATTCGCCCGGGTGTCGCCGGGAGGACACGGTGGAGCACACTGTAGAGGTGTGCCCCGCCTGGGCGGAGCATCGCCGTGTCCTCGTGGGGGCGATCAGCGGCAGCGATCTCTCTCGCCGGGCCTTGGTTCAGGCCATGGTCCGTAGTGAGGAGGGATGGCAGGCGGTTGCCTCCTTCTGCGAAGCAGTAATGCTAGCTAAGGAGGAGGCCGACCACATCAGGCAGAGGCAACGGGGCGCTCGCCCCAGCCGCCGCCGGGATTCCGATCCCGATTTCCGGCCACCGTAGGCGCGGGCTTGCGGACGGCGTGCAATGGGTAGCACGCTGTCCGATCGTCCGGTAACCGACGGGACCGAGCCCAAGTCGTCGACGGCGCGTTCTGTTCCCGCGCGCCTCAAGGAGCTGTCAGCACACCGAAGAGGCCCAGCCTGCTAACTGCAGGCAGGCAGGGTCGAAGCCTACTGGGGTCATGGGTTAACTTCCGAAAGGAATGCTCGGCCCCGGCACGATAGGCTACGAAGGAACGGGGTAGGTTTTTAGTCAGTAAGAGTCTGACACTACTTCCCGCTCCACCCAAGGGCGGGATTAGTCATTGGATGATTTTACCAACCATAAAAAAAAAACTGTCCCATCCGCCGACTGACCTCAGCAAGCATTGCTTAACCTCAAAGATCGACCCATGTGGCTGTTATTCTGTCGTCATTATTAAAAAGGGCACACCTAAAATTTTCGTTTTCAAAATTGAGTAAAATACAAATTCGGACTCAGATTTTTTTTTTTTAAATTACGAATATGTACTCGTAAAATTGGATATGTATTTTTCGAAAATCTGTAAAAAATTTAATTGTGACCATTTTAATAACGATGGTAGTTTAACCTGGCAATTATAATTACCACAAAACAAAATAAGGTAAAGTAATAAAAATTATTTTACTTGGGTTCTCATGTTAAATTTTCTTCACGTCATCAACCAACATAAGGTTATTCTTAATTGGTCCTTAAACAGTTTATGGTAAGTATCTTTCAATTATACTTTTAACGTAAATGACATGGCGTGATGAAACTGTATACTAAAAAGCTAATTATTATTTGAATTAGTGTGGTCTCGAACATAATGTATAAAGAATTAACGAAGTATATTTGATAAATATTTCGACGTAGACCCGATGGGAGCAACGATGAAATTATTCATCCGGAAATATTATCAGCGGCATGGAAAGTAACAGATTTATAACCTTACAGAAAGGTATTCTTTTCTTCGAGAAAAGATAAAAAGTATCGTTTTTCTCGGCTTTGAAAAAAGTTCGTTCTTTATCGTGCTATCGTAAATTAAAAACGCGATCGCGATTCCGTGAAAGATTTCTATCGCTCGTTAGTACGTGACCTCCGCAGCGATGTACAGTCAACGTATCTTACCACCTGTCTGATGCAGTTTACTACATTTTATTTAGTGGAAAACTCGCTTTAACTGGTAAGGGTGAGATCAGTCGAGTCCCGACCGCGGATCCGTTTGCACGCGCGCTGTCACGCGAGTGAAGAATCATGCGACCAAACTAACCATCATTATTGTGAATAAATAAACTACTAAAAGTCATAATTTCACGATATTAACAGTCATTCGAAAAAATATGTTAATTAATTTTATTTTCGATGTTTAGTGTTGTAAAAGAGTTGTTCAAGAAAGTTCAACAAAAGTTTTTGCGATCTCAAAAATTTGTTTTTCTGTTTTATAATATTGTTGTTTTTGTTAAAAATTGATCTTTTATTCTCTATTGTGCACGTTTCTAATCAACAACGGTAAGGCAATATCAATATAAAAAAAAGGCGGAAAAAGGAAGAAATTTTATTTTCTGGCTTTGAAAGGCATGCAAGGGTAGGTTCGTTAGAGGCTTTTGGCAATCAAGCGAATTAATCAGGGTTTAGCAAGTTGTTTCCTATTACGTGATTAAAATAAAAATATTTGGCTGTTTATTAAAGAAATTTAATCGAATATGGACTTCGGCCTGATTATTTTATAGGTACATAAAATCTCTTTGTAAATAATTATAATATATCATTTATATAAGTATAAACTAGGCATTTCTGTGTGGTTTTGATTTTTTTGTACAAGAAACTGGAGACATGAAGACACGAGAAATTGTGTACAACTTTCTTCGCGTAGTACTAGAAGTGTATATTTCTAGAGCCTAAACAAATACCACCAGATTTATTTACACCAGTAAAACTTTATAGGCCTAAGATTATTATTGTTTTTTTTAAATTCTATTTACACAGGAAACCAAAGCGCAGATTGTAGCTCAATTAATATGGGTTTTTACGATATAGTTTGTATATTTGAATAATAATAATTAAAGCTCTTTGTAAAATATTTTAAAATTGTCGATTTTACCTTCGAAAAAAAGTTTAAACGAATCTCGAAATATGACATGATTTTTTCTTATATTTCATGTAAATGCATAAATCACTAAGGTGTGAGTATCTGAGTATCTGTAGTGTATGTAGGTAACTGAGTAGATTTTATATATTTTATTTTTGGCGCAGAACAAAAAAATCACCAACTTTAGAGACAATAATACTAATAGTAGTAAACCATAATAAATTCAATGTAACATTTCTTTTTAAATGTAAAAGTATATTCTTAATCCTTCTTAAGTTCGTATTCTATAGACAAAACTGTTTAGTAGCATATAAAACCCTTTTTACCGGATCCCTACTTAAGTGAAAAGCTCTCACGAAATGAAAACCCTCGCGTACTAATATTTCCGTTATTCTTGTTATCGAATACGTTTTGCGGAGGTTAAATTTGAATTAGGCAATCCCATTCGCATCCCGGATATTCTCACAATATAAAAACTATACTGTATTGTATGTAGTAGTTGCTATCTCAAAGCTGTGTTATTTCTTGGCGTGGCGGCCATTGCTGAGATGGCATTGACAATTTTTTTTATACAAACCAAATCAGAATATTACTTGCGAGTTAGAGTGCCATTTAAAATAAACCACAAGCCCTGAATATTGAGGTCAGAAATCATCACGGTCAGACTGTCAGACTTTTACTGAATAAAACCTATTTGTATTCCTTCAGATTCTTTTTGTGTTCCAGCTGCGGTAACTCTTTCGAACAATTCTGTAGCCCTTTCGAACACATGTTGGCATACTCTCAGTGCTAAATTCACTTGCACATCTTTTTTTTTGGTGGGAATATCATCCAATAACATCTCCGCGCCCTTGGGCGGGGCGGGAGATAGTGTCAGACTTTTACTGACTAAAAATCCACTTCTGTACCTGCGTTGTCTCTCATATCCGGGGCCGAACTCTTCTTTTAGAAAGCTTCGACCCTGCTCCTACGACCCCCACGGTTTGCTGACAACTCTTTGAGGCGCGCGGGAATAGTATGCGACGTTGACGACTTCGGCTCGGTCCGGACAGTTACTAGACGGTCGGACAGCGGCCTACCCATTGCTCGCCGTCCGCAAGTCCGCGTCTCCGGTGGCCGGAAATCGGGATCGGAATCCCAGCGGCGGCTACGGCATGAGTGCCGTTACCTAATGCGGTTGGCCTCCTCCTTTGCTAAAACCAAATGGAGTTTTTTTTTTTTTTTTTTTGGGTAGGTAAAATCATCCAATGACGAATCCCCAGTAGGCTTCGGCCCTGCTGGACCCCTACAGTTTGCTGACAACTCCTTGAGGCGCGCGGGAACGGTGCGCGCCGTAGACGACCTGAGCTCGGACCGGTCTGTTACCGGACGGACGGACAGCGAGCTACCCATTGCCCACCGTCCGCGAGCCCGCGCCTACGGTGGCCGGAAATTGGGATCGGAAACCCGGCGGCGACGGCGGCGTGTGCGCCTTTGCCTAATGCGGTCGGCCTCCTCCTTTACTAGCATTACTGCTTCGCAGAAGGAGGCGACCGCCTGCCACTCCTCCTCGCTCCGGAGCATGGCTTGAACCAGGCCCCGGCGCGAGAGATGGCCGCCGATCGCCCCCACGAGGACACGGCGGTGCTCTTCCCAAGCGGGGCACACCTCGACTGTGTGCTCCACCGTGTCCACCGGGCGATCCGCACAGTGGCGACACCCGGGTGTCGTCTCCGCACGAATCTTGTACAGGTACGGACCGAACTTGCCGTGTTCGGTCAGCACCTGCGCCAAACGGAAGGTGACGACGCCGTGGGGCCTCTCCAGCCACGCCCCAAAGAGGGGCCTTACCGCCTCGATCGTGGCGTGCCCAGCACGAGGTTGCGACAGTCGCTCTCGCCATTTCACCATGAGATCCCGCCGGAGCTCTGTCCGCCATGCCGCGACTTGTCGCGGCAGCGGAGTTTCGCCCCGACGTTGCATCTCCACGCGTAAATCATGCCTGTGTGCAAGGACTGTTGCCTCCAAATCCCACGGTGGTAGGCCAGCAAGGAGGCTCGCCGCTTCACAGGACACCGTACGGTATCCGCGGATCATCCGGATGGCCATGACCCTCTGGCAGGCGGTTAGCCGGGCCGCCACTCGCTTCCGTAGCGATGGCGCCCACACCGGCGCACCGTAAAGGGCCATGGACCGAACGATGCCTGCGTAGAGCCTCCGGCAGGAGGCGTCTGGACCCCCTAGGTTCGGCAGGAGCCGCTTGAGCGCAGCCCCAGTCGCATTCAACCTGGGAGCCAGACGTCGGAAGTGCTCCTTGAAGTTCCACCGGCTGTCGAGGACGAGTCCCAGGTACTTCATCGTCGACCCGACGCCGATGTGAACTCCTCCTACCGTTAATTGGGAGCCCGGAGGTGGCGCGCCCCGAGGGCCGTGAAAACACATGGCCTCGGACTTGTGCAATGCCACCTCGAGTCCCAACTGCTGTATCCTCTCCACGACTGTCGCAACCCCGCGCGTCGCTAGTTCGACCGCCGCCTGGTACGACCGTCCCCGCGCCAGGACCAGCGTGTCGTCTGCGTAACAGACCACGCTGACCCCGTCGGGGAGGTCGGCGCGCAGCACGTAGTCGTACCCGATGTTCCACAAGGGCGGTCCTAGTACCGATCCCTGCGGAACACCGCACGACATCTCTCGCCGTTTCAACCAAATGGAGTTGGATATCAGTACTTTACATGGAACGATTTTTCTATTTGCCTTTCACAACCTATACTCGTACGTTTCGCAAGCCTATCTATAGAAATCTGATAGATTTTCTGGCCTCTGCCCATCCGTATCGACTGTCAAACAACAAAATTTAAAAATATCCCGACGCAAAAAAAAAATAGCTATAAATAAAAATAAAATAAGTTAATAAATTACTCTTTTAGCCTTTCAACTTCATTAAAAGAAGCTATAAATATTTTAAAGATGTGCGTCATTGAGTCGGGGGAACGCAATGTGCACAATTTTATGTAGCTTAACGAATAGAAAATACCTAATAGAATAGAATAAACTTTATTGTTCATCAAAATAGTAACAATCGAATCAATAGTTTCAAATGTACGGTATTAAGTTTTTTTTGTATATTAATTCATTATTTCCCAAGAGGACGCCGGCGTCCGCACACCTATTGTCTTTCTATGGTGTCTCTAATTACGATATTCAACAAGTTAATCTATATCTAGGTTCCTTACTTAGCGATACTCCGAACGTATAAAACGGATAGACGGCCGATAAAACGTCTGACTGCCGCACTACAACCGCGCTGCGGCCGCGCGTCATTTATTATGTAATAACAAAGCAGCGCGGCAGTTGCGCAGCACTTTGCGACTAATTTGAAGGCGCCATAAGACCACGAGTTTTCTTCTCAGAAAATCCGCGATATCTAATTTCGTAGCATTTGTCTTGACGTGATTGCGTTACATTTGTTTTGTTTTATGCTATTTTGGAAAATAAATTGGGTTAGAAATTAGTAATAAATGGTATAGGCATTGTATTGGCAATTTGGACGGATGGTACGGATGATTGAGGAAAGCGTCGTCGCGAGGGACATTTTGAGTATGAATGCTATAGAGTAGAAGGAAGGTAGACAAATTGTATGAAAAGTAAAATATTATGGGTGTATGTATGGAAAGATGAGTACCAAAATGATAACAGTTAGCGATGGTAAGACGACCCACAAGGGTGCGGTTTTGTTCAAAAAAAGAGTCAGTGGCCTTAGGACGCAAAAGGCAACTGAAAGAAAACAGGTAGGTTTAATCAGTAAAAATCTGATTCATCCTACGTGAACGGAGGTCTTTGATTTCTCACCTCAAAAATATATGATAATTAGCGCTGAAGATCGGGAATCAATTACACTGGCAATGAAGGAGGGTTTGTTTTAATTTATTAACTTTGAAATATCGTGGGAAATAATTCTACCCCAACCCCCAATGAATTTAGCTCAACAAAATTAATTTATCCCATTAAGTTTTCCAGTTCATGTAGCACTTTATCACCAATTCACCAAGCCTCTTGCTCCAATTTAGGTTCTGAATAACTACAATTAAGAATTAGTCTACCCTATTTTCCGCATGGTTACTTTATAGCTCTTTGTGTCTTTTTTGTACACACTTACTCAAAAAGTAGCATTTATTACCTTACTTTAGGGTTTATTACCTTTCTTATTCTCAAAGTAGCGTACACGACTATTTTTGTTATCATATTTACTTTTAATTTCGAGCAAATTACGATTATTTTCAATAATAGGCTGAGTGAACAAACACAGTTAGACTTATAAAGGAGTTGATATTTTTAAACTTTTTTTTATTTTATAAATAAAAACTCATATTAGGGGTATTTGCAAGTACCCAGTTACAAGTCCTATATTAATGTAACGATACACAATGATCGTCTTATTCCTCTGTTAATGTTTGAGCAATTTCGCTAATTGAAATTGATGACTCATGTAAATGTCGGGTAACTTTGTTATGGCTGTTCTTTTTATTCACTTCAATGTCAGTCACGTGTATAATTTGAGTGTTTTCGAAATCTACAAATGTCTATCTCTTTAACCCTTAATTCAGTGTTACCTGTTCAATTTTATTTATACCCGTCTCCTTACTTCAATGACGTGTTATTTATGACAGATAGCAGAAGGTTAATTTTCAATTTTTTAGGCAATTTCATCTTAGTGTCCATCAATATAGGGAAATTAGGCGCGTATTTGATAGATAGCTATTGTGATGCGAATATGAACGTTCCTTAAAAATAAAAGAATTATTCCTCTGAATTGGTAGTAGATATAAAAGACAGCTCCTTGAGGCGCGCGGGAACGGTCGGTTACCGGACGATCGGACAGCGTGCTACCCATTGCACGCCGTCCGCAAGCCCGCGCCTACGGTGGCCCGAAATTGGGATCGGAATCTCGAAGGCGGCTGGGGCAAGCGCCAGTAAATTGTGGTAGAGTTCTTGCTACGAGTATCTTTATTTAAAACAAGGCTTCAATCACAAAATAATGTTGCTAGCTTTAGTATTCAAATCTCGTTGTTAAAAACCTTGTACGGGAAAGGCCACCAAACTATCTTTCCTATTTAGAAATATATATATATAAATATATATATTAGAATATATATTCGTACTAGCTTCTATCAATGGCTTCGCCCGTGTGAAATCAGGTTTCTCCATACAAAGTTTGGACCTCTCTTAGTATCCTCTCTTAATGCTTACCGTCATAAAAGGAAACTTTGTGCAAAAATTCTCATTCAGATAGATAAATTTCTCTCCAGTTTGAAGTATAGAAAATAGGTTGATAATATTAAGGAAGATTCTTGAGATCTTTCAATTCTATGATGGGTAATCAGTATAATCTTTGTCAATCGTATTGCAAAAGTATTTAAGCTTTTGGTAGGTCATCTTAATAACCACTCAAAATAATAAAAGTAATAAGATTCCGTCTTATTACTTTTACAGAGAGATCAGTGGTGGCCGAGTGGTAACGGCCCTGACTTACGAGTTGTAGGTCGCGGGTTCAAACCCAGTCAGGTGCATTACTTTGTGTAATTTATTTCATCACCACTGCTCTCAAAACGGTGAAGGAAAACATAGTGAGAAAACCGACATGTCCTAGAACCAAAAATTCGACGACATGTGACATCCACTAACGAGTACTGGGCCTACGTGGTGGATTACAGCTCATTCCCTCTCCTAGAGAGGAGGTCTGAGTCCCAACAGTGGGAACATTATAAGGCTGATACTATGCTATGCTACTTTTACATAAGATAATATATGAAAGTTAATGGATAAAAGATGTCCATAAAAAAAATATTTGCATAAGACTCATATTGACAATTTTGAGCAAGGTAGAATACCAGCGACGCTCAGTCAGTCGAGTGTTTGCAGAGAAATCAACATATAATAATGTTTTCAAATAGAAAGCATCGCTATGCTATTTTATCCAATATTATTTTCATGTGACATGATAGTTTTGGTTATTGAGCTTTCTTTTGTTTCCAATTCAATAAAAGCAAGTTGATTGAAAGCCATGTTTGCATGAACATTTAATATTATTTCCATCCATGTTTTACTACGTTCACTTGTTCGTTTGTTTTCAGCTAAATGAAATGGTGGAACTTTTACTGTTTCAACGTTTCATTTAGCTGAAAATAGTCAGTGGGCAAGTGGTTTTGGGCCTGGCTTCTATAGATCCATTTTACTTACTTTGGACGTTATTTCAATATGAACGATATTTTGATTTGGTTTAGTTTCTACTTACCTACGTTATTACTCGAACCATTTCTTTATTCATCTGAACATTTGAATTTGGAATATCTATTCCAAATTCAAATGTTTGAAATGACAATGTAATACGAGCGATTGGGAAAGATTACCAGTATCTGACAAAAAAGACCAGTTTGTATTACATTTTTGTCTCAGAGGCGTCCTGACGCTTGAACCGAAACTTACCGGAAATTTGGCAGTAATACCTTTCTTTATCGCAATTTGAATGACGCCTTTGTGATAATGGAAGACGATCCTGTTAAAGACGGTGTTTTCTTTCTTTTCCACCCTTAATTTTTGAAGGTTTTCCAGAATATAAAATTTAGGGGGACCATTTATAAGAAAATTCATTGCGTATTCAAAATGAAGTGGTCAATCAAGCTCTCTATTATAATGGCTTTCTAAATTACCGGTTTCATTGTTGACCGTGCCATTAAATTGGGGAATAACAAAGAGATCTTAATTATGCTGTAAGTACTTTATTATGTGTTGGAAAAGTTCTTTGGGATAATTGATATTAATGTCTGGTGTCGAGTAATAAATACTTGAACATGCCTAATTCTTTTTGATTTATGTATGTACAGTGGAAGGTTTTTTCCTTGACCCATTAAATCAATAAACCTTAAATGTGTTGTGATATGACAATTACGTGTTATATAGATAATTGAACTTGTGAAGGTGAAACTGTAAAAGACAAGGACAGTTAAGTGGAGTTGATATTTGAGTAGATAAACTGATTTCAATATTAACGGATTAACAGTGTTGTTGGTTGTATGATACTCAGTGTAAGTGAATTATGTCGCCATGGACTCTGAAATAGATATCTTGTTGTTCATAAATTGCACCCAGCAGATACTGGGTCGGCAACAGTCGTGGGATCACCTGAATGTCACGCAGATCCTGGACTTACTCCCGACAAGGATCCTTGAAGACATCAATCTTAAGTGAGTATTATATTAAAACTTTTTTTTTTTAATTTGTTATAAGCTAGTGCTTGACTGCAATCCCACCTGATGGTAAGCAATGATGCAATCGTTGATGGTGAGGCGCACTAGTTTATTAAGAGCCTATTCACTCTAGCCTTGAAGACACCCAAATTAAGATCGGATGGGAAGACCGCAGCCGGCAAATTGTTCCAGTTCTTCAATTTACGCGGTATAAACGACGAGGCAAAAAGCTTATTACGGACCTAGCTGTTGCATATCCCTATACTGAGGTTTTTTTGAATCTACACTAATAATATAAAGAGGTGAATTTTGTTTTTTTTTTTGTTTGTAGGAGGTAATTTCTGAGAGACCTTGTTCGATTTCAAAAAATATTTTCACTTGTAAAAAACTAGTAAGAATCTCATTTTATATGCACAGATATTGTGGTTCCAGTAGGAAACAGTTCTGAGCTTTGAGCTCGAATTGTTAACATTTATTTAAATGGCGTTTTCTACTTACCGTTCTCGCTCGCTTTACTTTTGAGTCTGAGGTCTTTTTTTTTGATATTGGGAATCATAAAATGAATTCTACAACTTCTGGGTAGATCGAGAGGGAGTGTCAAATTTTACTGAATAAAGTCTACCAGTGTTCCTTTATTTACCCTTTGCGATCAAAGACCGTGGTTTTCAAGGGTAGGCAAAGTTTTAAATTTAAAATGTAGGAATTTCTATACCAAAAATTTACCGACCACTTACGGTGTACTTGATTTCTGAAAATTTTATTGTAATCTGTGAATACGGTCTCATCATATTCTTGCCTTGTCCCGTGCTATTCGGGGTCAGCGCAATATGTTTTTTTCGTCCATTCCGTCTTATCACCCGTCACGCTATTCCCAACTCGATTTCCTTTCAAATCACTCCTCACATAATCCATCCATATTTTTTTTTGTCCTCCCTCTCCATTTATCCACATGTACACTCATAACTCTTTTAGTAACATGTGTTTCGACACTCCTCTCCGAGAATGCAGTAGTATTACTTTATGAATCCACAAACATACTCGAAACAACCCTCAACAAATCCCTACGGAGGGAAATACTTGAACAACCGCCCTATTGTTTTCAATAACATTCGTTGTTTCAGTTATATTTAAACAGGGTGAACCGGATCCGGAAATCCTCGAAAATGTCTTAAACTCGACCTTTTTTGTCTTTTATAAATTATACAGATTATTTGCCTCAATCAAACTATCATCATAAAGGCGAAAGTTTGATCAAGCAAAACTTGATGCGCTGGGCTTGAAGGGGTGGTAGGGGAACATGTGATACGCTTTTCGTACTTGTTTCAATTCGATAGTGGTTAGTTTGTCTAGTATAGACTTTTTTTGTGAAACAGTTTTTTCTATTGTGTTCAAAAAATGAGTGACATAATTTTTTTAAGACTTAGGCAAAATGCAACGAAAACCTTTTATAAACTTCAGTAGGCCTACAGAGACAGTGTTTTGTCAAGAGCCCAAGTTTATCGATAGTTTAAGGCATTTTCAGAAGGAAGAGAGTCGATTGAAGATGAACCACGAAGCGGAAGGCTTCGATCTTCTAAAACCGATGAAAATTTCGACAGATCCTAAATCTTGTGCGTTCAGAGCGTTGGTGACAGTCAGGATGAACAAGGTAGAGTTGAATTTGACTCAGACCACTGTTCATCAGATTTTGACCAATGAGTTGGAGATAAGAAAAATCTGCGCAAAAATGGTCCCAAAAAAGCCTGTAAAAGACATTTTTGTAGCTTCTCAGCCATTTTTTCCGTCTGATGTAACTCCTTGTGACTTTTTCCTCTTCCCGAGATAGAAAAATCACATCAAGGGAACTTTCACATTTTAGGACACTCGAAAACATTCAGACTGCTGTAATCGACCATCTGAAGGCTTTTCCAGTATCGGAGTTCCAACACTGTTATGAGTTGACACAGCAACCGAGGGCCCAGCTGAATGCGTGCCAGAGGGTCATGACAATACGCATGGTGCGAGGGTACCGAACGATTTCCCGCGAGGCGGCGACCCTCCTTGCTGGCCAACCGCCATGGGATCTGGAGGCAACAGTCCTTGCACACATGCACGACAAGCGCATGGAGATGCAACGCCGGGGTGAAATTCCACTGCCACGACAAGTCGAGGCATGGCGGACAGAGCTCCGGCGGGATCTCATGGCGAAATGGCGTCAGCGACTATCGCAACCTCGTTCGGGGCGCGCCACAATTGGGGCGATAAGGCCCATCCTTGAGGCGTGGTTGGAAAGACCTCACGGCGTTCTCAACTTCCGCACGACGCAGGTGCTTAACGAACACGGAAAGTTCGCTAAGTACCTGTTCCGGATTCGTGCGGAGGATTCGCCCGGGTGTCGCCATTGTGCGGAACACCCGGAGGACACGGTGGAGCACACTGTAGAGGTGTGCCCCGCCTGGGCGGAGCATCGCCGTGTCCTCGTGGAGGTGATCGGCGGCAGCGATCTCTCTCGCCGGGCCTTGGTTCAGGCCATGGTCCGTAGTGAGGAGGGATGGCAGGCGGTCGCCTCCTTCTGCGAAGCAGTAATGCTAGCAAAGAAGGAGGCCGACCGCATCAGGCAGAGGCAACGGGGCCCTCGCCCCAGCCGCCGCCGGGATTCCGATCCCAATTTCCGGCCACCGTAGGCGCGGGCTTGCGGACGGCGTGCAATGGGTAGCTCGCTGTCCGATTGTCTGGTAACCGACCGGACCGAGCCCAAGTCGTCGACGGCGCGTTCTGTTCCCGCGCGCCTCAAGGAGCTGTCAGCACACCGAAGAGGCCCAGCCTGCTAACTGCAAGCAGGCAGGGTCGAAGCCTGCTGGGGTCAAGGGCCGTTTTCTGAGAGGAAGGCTCAGCCCCGGCACTATAGGCAACGAAGGAACGGGGTAGGTTTTTAGTCAGTAAGAGTCTGACACTACTTCCCGCTCCACCCAAGGGCGGGATTTGTCATTGGATGATTTTAGCTACCAAAAAAAAAAAAAAAAAACACTGTTATGAGGAGTAGAAGAACCATCTGCAGCGCTGTGTGTCTTCAGAAGGAAGTTATTTTGTATTTTGAGGGCGACTGTATAAAATTGTAATTCTATTTGAAAAAAAAAAAAAACAGTCTCTTTACTTAATTTACAGACCTCGTATGTATTTGTGACTACTTGACCCTGAATAAATTCGGTTGAAATTTAACACACTGGGTAGACCATGTCCTGAAATAGAACACAGGTTTTTTTTTATCCCGGGTACATTTCCTTGGGATGATTTTCCACTGTTGCGAACGGTCCTGTGAGTCTCACATCCATTAGATTCCTGCGACTTATACAAGGTCATCAGTCCATTTTGTGGCAGACTATCCAATGCTGCGTCTTCGGGTGCGCAGTCTTCACTCCAGATCCTTTTCGACCATCAGTTCTGTGACCAATGTGCCTTGCTACTTAAGTTTGGTGATTCTTCGGGTAATGTCGGCAACTTTGTTTCTTTTGCTGTTTTATGTTTTTTGTTTTATAAAATTCTTTATTGATATAAAATATACACATAATTGTAAAACTTACATACTAAGTCACAATTTAGTCTCAAATAGTAACACTTATGCAGACTATAGACGCCTTTTTAAGTATTAATGCAATCAGAATATATACTTTAAAACATGATATAAAATAAATCCATAATGCTTAAAGATATGAAATCATTGCATTGATTCCATTATTATAATTTGGGGGTAAAACTAAATTAAATACACGCAAGCGTAAATGCTACGAGAAGCGGTCAGGTGATCGCACGAACTCACTGACAACGAGCGACCCACCGCGCCCCGCGCTCCCTCGCATGTTAGCGGCGAGAGCGGAGGAGCGCCGGCGCAGCGCACGGTTCATGCTACGACGCGTTATCAGTACTGTGCGCAAACAATACGTAGTGATGTGGGAGCTTGTATGTACCATATCTATCGACATTAGGCAAGTCTTTCAGATCAGTTAACCCTAAGTCGGCAATTAAACTGTTATGATGATATTTATTTATACTATAAAATTTACGAGTTAATTTTAAAATATATTGAGTAATATTTGGTAATTTAATAAGATTGTGAAGTGTTTTAAGATTAGTTTTGAATGGGGTATTGTAAGCAATTTTAACAGCTTTGTTTTGAAGAACTTGTAAAAGGTTATAATTTGATTGACAAGTACTGCTCCATACCGGGCAAGAATAGGTGATGCAAGGTCTAATTAGTGTTGTGTATAATCGTATTTTTGTCTTAGGACTGAGTCTACTTTTGCGGTTAAGTATAGGACTTAGGGAACCTAGTGCTTGTGCTCCCTTGACACGTAATTTAGATATGTGTTTACTCCAGTTGAGTTTTTTGTCTAATGTAACACCTAGGTAACGAACTGCTGCGCTCCAAGGAATAGATTGTCCAGCAATTTTTAAAGTTCTTATAGGGATGCTACGTTGACGAGTAAAAAGTATCGCTTCAGTCTTAGATTCATTTAACTTAAGCTTCCATTTATTGAAGTAAGACTGGAGTAGTTCGAGGGACATCTGAAGTCGGCTAATGATTATATCTACATCGTTATCTGAAGTATAAGACGCTGTATCGTCAGCAAAACAAGCCAAGTAAGTACGGACTTGTACAGGCATGTCATTCACAAATAGGATGAAGAGGTAAGGTCCAAGCACCGAACCTTGTGGCACTCCGGCTGACACCATCCGGGGCGAAGACCTATTAGAGCCAATATGTACCTCGAACTTACGGTTACTTAGGTAAGACTGAATCAGTTTCACTAAATCCATTGGAATTCCGTAGGAGATAAGCTTGTATAACAGGCCTTCGTGCCAGACGGCATCGAACGCTTTCTCAATATCCAGGAGGAACATACCGGTAGATTGCTTATGATTAAGATGGTAGGAAATGTGTTCGGAGACTCGAGCCAATTGTTGAACCGTAGAATGGGATGAACGAAAGCCAAATTGCTCATTTCGGATAAGCTGTTCAGAGCAACGTCGCAACCGATCATAGATTATTACTTCGAACAGTTTACCTAAGACTGGTAAGAGGCTGATAGGCCTATAATTTACTGGTAAAGTGGGATCTTTTCCTGGTTTTTTCAAAGCAATAACTTTTGCAGTCTTCCACATATGAGGAAAATACCCTAACTTAATACAACCATTAAATATTTTGGTGATATACACAACAGCCTTCTGCGAGAGGTTTTTAAGCATAATGTTGTGTATTCCATCATCACCTGGAGCCTTTCTGGTCTTAAGTTTACATACAACTTTCCAAATTTCACCAGGCCGAACAGGTTGATGTAAATCACCTGGGATGTAATTATTTAAAAGACTCATAGCTGATTGGACGTCCGCTTCAACAGTGTCGCTAAACCAATCCCGAGTTAAACTCATGTTCTTCGCAAAAGTGTCTGCTAAGACAGCACATTGCTCAGACGTGTTAGTCGTTGTTGAGCCTTCAGGTGTTTTAAGTGAGGGGATTACATCAGATTTTGGTTTAAGAGATTTTGCCAGTCGCCATATGTCATTGCCAGGTTTATCAACTTTAGAGAGTTTAGAGTTCCAAATTTTATCTTGATATTTTGTTATATATAATTTAATCAGTCTTTGTAATTTATTGATATATGATCTTAACTGTCTTTTATCTGCAGGCATTGCTTTTTGTTCTTTACGTCTTAGTTGATTTTTGTACTTAATAATTTTTTTGATGTAACCAGGTAGGACAATGCCAGTGTTAACATGTTCTTTAGCAGTAATAAATTTATCTCTGGCTTCAGTTAGGCATTGATGTAAGTGACTTACGGCTTCGTCAATTTCCGTCTCAGACTTAAATACATTGGAGTTTAAGAATATCTGATGATCAAGAAAAGACCGGTATTTTTTCCAATCAGTGTCACGATAAGTGTAGACTTTAGGAATTGGTTTGCGAGGGCAAAAACCATTAACTGTAAACAGTAAAGGGAAGCATGACAAACGATAACTACGACCTCGAACAAGACGGTGACAGCTCTCAGTTTTTTCTCTAACATCGATATACATCAAGGAAACAGACTACAAAGAAAAAAACGACTGGCTAAGTTTACACTTATTTTCCAAAATATCCAAAGTATTGGAAATAAAGTAGAATTAATAGAACAATTACTTTTAGATTCTGAAATTGATTTTATTTCACTTTCCGAATTATGGAAAAACGAACATTTTTGCCAATCAATCGTGCCCCATGGGTATAAAATAGCGTCCATTTTTTGTCGTAAAACCCGCGAAGGCGGTGGAGTGTGTATTATTGTTAAAAACTCACTAGATTTTATTGAACGAACAGACATTGTAAATCATTCCAAAGAGTATGTAATAGAATTCAGCGCTATTGATGTGCCCAAATTTAACTGTACTTTTATAGGACTTTATAGAGCAGATCGTCATATTGATATATTTTTTCAACAATTAGGAAAAGTTTTACACAAATTAAATACAAAACAATCACAGAAACATTTAATAATAGGAGGTGACTTTAATATAAACGTGAACATCAAAAATAGACAAACTCAAGAGTTCTTAAACTTTATGAACTCATATAACCTCCAACAAATAATCCACGATTCAACACGAATAACCAAGACAACTTCCACTTGCATTGACCTACTTTTTACAAACTACCCACCACTCATGAGCAAAGCAACTGTCGAAGATTATGGACTATCGGACCACAAGGCAATAAATGTTCAGTTGAATGTAGATTATTTATCAAATAATAATAAAACTTGGTATGCCGAAAAAAGATTGTTTACAAAAAATAACGTCGAACGTTTTAAAAATTCACTAAAATCAGAAAATTGGGAAATTGTACTAAATAAAAGTAATAGCGTAGACACAAATTATGCATTATTCATTAACATAATAAAACACAATCTAAATAAATATATTCCAATGCAAAAAATAAAAATAAAATGCAAACCAAAAAAAGGATGGTTAACTAAAGGTCTCAAAAAATCGTGTGAACATAAAAGAGTGTTAAGAACTATATTTAATGAAACTAGAAGCTGTGTTATAAAAAAACACTATAAATTATATAGTAAAATATTAAAATTGACTATTAGAAAATCAAAACGGCTAACATATATTAAACAAATGCAAAAATCTGACAATAAGGTAAAAACAATGTGGAATATAATTAACACAAAAACAGGAAGGACAAAAATAAATAGACGCGAAAATATATCACTGACGACAGATAAGGAAGAAATAAAACAGCCGCTAGATGTAGCCAACAAATTTAACGAATTTTTTGCGACGGTAGGGCAATATCAGACAGCTAACCATATAAATAATATTGGCAAACCAGTGATCAATCCCTCTACTTGCTCAATGTATTTACGCCCAGTAGACCAAAAAGAAATTCTCAATATAATAAGGTCAATTAAAAATAAACATAGCTGCGGTATCGATGATATTCCACCAATTTTATTAAAGCAATGCGCTATAGAACTTTCCTTTCCTCTGATGTTTTTAATTAATCAAAGCTTTCAAGACGGCCAATTTCCAGATGCACTTAAAGTAGCTTTAGTAAAACCAGTACACAAAAAAGGTGACAAGCATATCCCAAGTAATTATAGACCCATAGCACTTTTACCAACCTTTTCCAAGATATTTGGAAAAGCTATGTGCAATCAGCTATACAAGTTCTTAGAAAAGTTTAATATTCTTGACGATGCACAAAATGGATTTAGAAAATCGAGATCAACGACATTAGCTGTTTATAAATATGTTCAAAAGGCGCTACAACATATAAACGACAAACAATACGTAATTGGGCTACTACTTGACATGACAAAAGCATACGACAAAGTTCTTTATGACAACTTACTAACTAAACTATATGGCTGCGGCGTACGAGGACCAGTTTATTCGTGGTTCAAATCATATTTACAGAATAGGATACAGTTAGTACAAGTCGAAAGTTACGACCATAATAAAAATGAGATCAAAACCATTCGATCACAAGAAAAACACATCACTTGCTCAATCCCACAAGGTAGTGTGTTAGGATGCCCACTATTTTTAATCTATATTAATGATCTTCCCAAAACATTAGATAAAGAGAACACATTACCAGTTTTATTTGCAGACGACATTTCAATATTAATAAAGTGTGGAAATGTAAATAACCCTAGTCTACAAATACAAGATACCCTCCAAATTGTAGATACTTGGCTCCAGAACCACAATTTAGAAATTAATAGTAGTAAAACTAAAATAATACAATTCCGATCATATAAAAAACCACGTCTCAATCTAAATGTAACATTCAGAAATACGCAAATAGAAGAAGTTAATACATTTAGCTTACTTGGCATAAATATTGACACACACATCAACTGGAAGTCACACATAGATTATTTAAAAACAAAACTCTCTAGATTCTCTTACGCCCTTTTCCAAATTAAACAGAGCACTAACATACAAACTGCTATGGCTGCTTACTACGCATATGCATTCTCGTGGCTGCGATATGGCGTCATGCTATGGGGAAATAGTGTTAACGTAAATGAACTATTTATAATGCAAAAAAAATGTATAAGAATTCTAGCTCAAATAGACAATACTGAAAGCTGCAAACCATACTTTATAAAATATCAGATGTTAACTCTGCCGTCAATATACATACTCGACATTTGCGTATTCGTCTTTAAAAATTTCGACAAGTTTACTAAAGTGGAAGATACGCACAACGTAAACACTCGCCATAAAAAGAGGTTATGCGCTCCATTCTCAAGAATCAAAATGTTAAGTGAAAGTCCATATTATATGGCAATAAAAATATATAATAAATTGCCCGACATATATAAAACTGAAAAATCAGTAACATTATTCCAAAAAAGGCTTAAACTATATCTAATCCAAAAATGTTTTTACTCAGTAAGAGAATACTTAGAGTCTAGCTCAAAATAACGATATTTTCTACTATACAAAAATGACGATCTGTGCTATACAAATATCTAATCTATCATTTTTTAATTCTATATAAAATTGGTAAAATCATTTGTATTACTTGAAAAGGATGACATTAATATTTCCCCATCTTTATTTAAATTGTACTATTACATTATAATTGTATTAAATTAATTATTATTGACATTTAAATTTTAGACATAATACTAATTTTTCAATTTAACTGATATTATTGACATTACAAGAGTATGAAATTCATTATTGTTGACAAAAATTTTTTTTGACACAACTTTCTAAATTGAATTGACGGTATTTGACATTAATATTATATTAAATTTATTATTATTAACGTTAAAGTTTTGACATAACTGTAATTAATCAATGAATTGATAAAAATGATTATAATATCTAATAATGTTTATTGCATGTTAATTAGGATGAATTAAAATTGCAATGCTTGTAAAAGGCTGCTAAGTCAAAAGTACTGACATAATATATAACACCAACATTGTACACTTAGTTCGCAATAAACGTTTTTGACTTTGACTTTGACTTTGACTTTGACTTTGAGAAGTGGTTGGATGATAAGGCAGGTAATACCTGAATTTCATGGATACTATTGACATTCAACGATAAAACCAAATCAGGATTGGTAGGAGTGAGGTCAGCACGGTAATTGACCTGAGAAGGTGTGTCCGGGTAATGTATAACATATTCATGGTTCAGCATATGATGGAACAGTATATTGCCTCGAGTGTTAACATAACTACTATTCCAGTACCCATGGTTGGCATTAAAGTCACCCATTATTACCACATGGGGCCCTAGCGAGAATAGAATATCCAAGTCACTGCCTACCAGCTGTAAATTGGGAGATTGGTAAGCTGAAACAAACACATAATCCTTACCTCCAATTTTCAAACTAATTGCAACCGCTTCAATATTATTAGTTTTGGGGATAAGGACTTGTCTAGCCTCAAGTCTATCATTGACCAATATGGCTACTCCTTGCCCTCGTCCACTATGGTGTTTATCTTGACGATAGCAGATATAACCTGGTGTACTAATAGAAATATTAGAAGTGAGTTTAGTTTCACAGACAGCTATAATATCCACAGATAGGGTACATACCGCCAAATCAAGTAGTTCACACATTTTAGACCGTACTCCGTCCGAGTTCCAAGAAAGAAGTCTTAACTCGTAAGAATTATACATAGTGTCCAAGGTGGGTTAAGACTAACATAACTTTGTCCAAAGTGGACTCACAGGCAGAAAATTGTGGTTTAAGATTTTTGATACAGATTAGAATTTCTAACATCTCTTTTGTCTCTGGGTCGTCCGACGGTAACTTCAGGTGATCGATCGAAGCCAGATCATGGCTTAGGTGGGTCTTGACAGCAGCAGCATAAGAAGGCTTCTTGGGTATGAGTGGCATATCTATACGATCGGTAGACAGGTACTTAACACTGGAGGACCTTGAGGGAAGATTTACACGCCGTGCTTGAACGCGCTTCAAGTATTCAAGACGGGTCTCACACTTGTGGTAGTTTGCAGGGTGATTCTGGTCACAATTACAACATCGTGCGGGTTCGATTCGGTCTTTCTTAGGACATTCACTTGTCGCATGAGGTTCCGTACATTTAACACACCTAGCCGGCATATTGCAATTTCTCGATGCATGGCCGTAGTTTTGACATCTATAGCATTGTGTACCAGCAGACTTCTTAGGCATAAATTTTTGAATAGTTACCACGCAATTAAATAAATATTTGATTTTACGAAACTTTGTAATGTCCGTTCCAGCTGGAAGTACTACTAAAAAAGGTGGGCAAGATAACGCACTCACTTGTTGAGTCTTCAATTGAGAAACTGATGTTCCTGGAAATCCTAGTTTATCAAGTTCATCTGGTAAATCTTGTTTAATATAGGAAGGTAATCCTTTTATCACCATTTTAGGTACTCTTTCATCTTTACGGGTGTAAGTGAGGAAAGCAACGTTTTCTTTGCGGAGTCCTTCTTTCACAATTTGATGAGCTTCCGATGTATAACAGATAACAGAAACTTTATTGTTAGCTCTGTACTGAAGATGAAACCTATTTGTGAAACGGGCGATTAGGTTTTTGATCGACTCATGTGTCCAATCTTCATGTATCTCCAGAATAAGGGGAGGAATATGTCCCATCTTCTTAGGTCCGGTTGAGGCATCTCTGTAGTGTATATTCGTTGCTGATTCATTTTTATCATCCACTGAGAGGTCTTTGAATTTGTTGTGCAGCGGTAATCTTCGCGATTCATCAAACTTCTCCGAGTTTCGAGACACAGCAGGGCGCTTAGCGAATTGCCAAGGGCCAATGAGGTCATCACCAGGTCTTTTCGCTTTAAGGTTGCCGGTGGAATCCGACTTCTTTAGAAATTTGTCCATTTTTGAAGAAGCCCCACTATCGATAAATTGTCGATATTGCGGCGAGGCATCACTAGCGATGGCAAATAACTAACACGGTGGGGTTAGACAATTACGCGTACGAGCTCACGAGTCGAGCGCCGAACGCGAAGTGGAGTTTCTTTTGCTGATATCCTTCATTCATGATGCCATCCCTCAAGGAAACTCTGAGCATAGCCCTTTGGGTGACTTTAAACGTCACAGCTCATCAGAGGCACCCGGTTGAACAAGAAAAAACCGCGCAGTTTCCCAAGCTGTGACCAGCCGAATCGGATTCGACGATTGACCTTTTTCTTAAAATTAGATAGATCTACCCAACTAAATAATAGCGTAGTGTGGTATAAAATTATAAGGTTATTTAACAAGTTAAATTCTCTTACGAAATTCAACAAGTGTTAATACTAGCAACGAAGTCTTAAGAACCACGATCTCGTATAGTTTCATAGTACTGTCCTAGCGAAGTTAACTGCGTTGAAATACGCTTGCTTCGATTGCAGCCAATTCATGAATTTTGGTTGCATTGGTAAAAGCTTTCCGTCCAACTTTAATTGAGGTATTGAACTAGTTCGGTAGGTACTTCACTGAGTCTCGGAAAAGCATACATTTCAGAATTTCATCCATCATTTAACATAATTACAAAAACTTTCATATTGAATACATCCTTATTATTAGTATATGCGAAACCTTTCGGGTTTCGTATTGTCTAGTATTTTTATGTAAAGAATCTATGTACAAGATTTTACAACTGTATCATGAAATATCACAAAGCTATAAGCTTGTTATCTGGTTGTTCACACAAACACATGGTCACCGGGCCATCTGGGCATTTGAGAGGTGGTTTTGCACCCGTATCCAGGGGTGCGTTAGCGCCTAATCCTCGCTATGTCCTGCTGTGACCTGTGTTGTATACTTAGTTAAGTGTCGGTGGTATCCAACTTGAAGCTTTTTTTAAATATTTTTGGGGGAAAAATATAAAATGGTGTAAAAATTATATTATTGGAATCTATTCAGTTACTTATTCTGAACCAACTATATTCAGGTTTCACATATACCTACTAAAAATAATATTGTATATATGTTCAAAATTCAAAATATTCCTGCCAGCCTTCCGGGAACATTTCCGGAAACAGCGATGTGGAGGAGTACTTTGAGGTCTAAGTGTACCTATTTGTGTTTTTGTATTATATGTACGGTCACGAGCAAAATTGCCTGGATACCTCAGTGCTTATTTTCCTTTGCATGTTAGAGTTAAAGTTTTCTAAAATTAAACTAGATGGCGTTGGTATCTTCACAGCTAAGTAGCGACCTGAGGCAATCTCACAAATTATAAACTTGATGTTTAGTTTGACGAAAAACAGATTCTTGCGCCATCATGGTCGTCAACAACTGATTGTAGTTCATAATTTCAACACTATAATTAGAGTCATGATGGCCTAACGGTTTAGCATGTGCCGATAGATGCGTGAGTTAGGGAGCCGTGAGTTCAAATCTCACGTAGTGCTGAGACTTTTTGTAAGTTATGTTAAGAATAACAAACAAAAGAAATCGGTAGGATTAGATCAAATAAACAAATTAAACAAATATTTATTTATAAAATAATTTAAAAGTTGGTAGTTAAACAGAGAGAAAGAGCAGGTGAACAGGTTCACCAAACAAAAAGTCACTATTAAAAAAATTTAGATGTTTATTTATTACAGTTTATGATTCAAATTTAACAGTCAGTTTATTAATCATCGAATAACATTATAATATTATATATATATTTCTTATTGAGGCGAAAGCTTAAATATTCGTTTCCAAAATTGGAAAGAGGATTGAAGCTTATGCAACCTTTACAAAAACAAACAAGAGACCAGATAATTTTATCATAAAGGTCAAAAGGATTAAATGTAGGCTAAAATCTACAAAATTGCGCGACATAAAGAGTCAAAAGTGGGTGCTATGTTGTGTTTTAACTTGAAGTGTTCATAACTTTTATTTTAAATATGGGGGTTAACAGAGAATAAGTACTGAGTAAACAATATTGATTAAGTATAATTATTTATTAATAGCTCGTGTAACCACCATTTTGGTCAATAACAGCTTGCATTCGGGAACGCATTGAATCAATCAAATTTTTACATAAATCTGAACCACGAATACTCTCCCATATTTGTAAACAATGAGCCTCTAAAGTATCTGGAGTACGCTCATTTTGATTATTCCACCGTTGAATAATAACACCCCATAAATTTTCAATTGGATTTAAATCCGGTGATCTAGCAGGCCAAGGAATAGCGCAAATGTCATTATGCTGACGAAACCAAGCCTTCACACTGTGCGAACGGTGTATCGGACAATTATCCTGCACAAATTTTATCTGCGCTAGTTCTTCACTAGGATACACAGTTCGAACTGTAGGCAACATAGTTTCCTCCAGCACTTCTATATAATTTGCACTATTTGCTCGACTTGGTATTCTGACTAGTTCCCCCGGATCGGCTGCACTCATCCATCCCCACATGTTCACTGTTATATGACCAGATTGCATATTGGGCACTACGTGACCACTTGTGTATCGCGTATTATTTCGACGCCACAAACATAAACGTCCATGTTCACTGGACTTAAAAGTTTTTTCATCAGTAAAGATGACATTACTCCAATCAAAGTTAACGTGATCCATAGCAAACTGCAATCTTGCTCTTTTATGGTTTTCCGTAAGCAAGGGTTTCACAGCATGCCTCCGATAATGCAGCCCTTCACTATGAAGAGCACGACGGACAGTGTCAACGCTTGTGTCAATTAAACCAGCATAGTGTTTCGTCGGCAGAAATCCATTTTCTTCATACTCCCTTACCATGGTTTGACGCTGCAACGTGTTGATTAGTTTTGGTCTACCAGTTCTTTGATGGTGTTTCAAAGAACCCTCTTCTTCAAATCGTCGTACCCATAGAACAACTGTTTTTCTCTACAACAATAAAACAGAAATATATAATATCCAATAATGATTAAAACATATATAAGAGATTTTGTTATCTATATAAAAGAGTAAAAATAAAACTACTTACGTTTACACCGGTTTCTCTGGCTATTTCTGTCAAGTTTTTACCTTGATTATGCAAAGCAATTATTTGAGCTCTTGTTACTATATCTATATTGCAATTCATAGTCAGTTTGAAAAAATAAGTTAATAAATTAAGCTGAATAAAAATAAAACTTAACATAAGGAACTCGTACGAGGTAATCGAAATGAACTTAGCGAACAATCAATTGAGCTTAGTCACAAGTCTTCGATATAAGTGTTATTTATACTACCTACTAATTATTATTTATAAATCCATATTCAACCTACCCTCTCAAGTTTGAAAACTAACACATAGATAAACAAATAGTTATAAATTAATATTTAATTTTAATATCTCCATTTATTTAAAAAAAGAAACTATAAATTGTTCAATGTTTGTAGAAACAAAAAGTAACTACAAGAATAAACATTAGCATAAACGTTTGAAGCACAGAAACGTCATCTAGTAACAATATAATGAAATGTCGTCAATAACAACATTTCAATCTGATTTTACGCTAGATGGCCTCAATTCTCGCTTCACACGATTTTTTTTCTGTACTATCCATGCACTTTTGCATTGTTCTGTACATAGTTAGGTTTAGTATAAAAGTATTTATAGTTTCGCTTATATTTAAGTTTTCGACGTATTTTATGAGTAAATTATCAATAAATTAAATCAATAAAGTTTTTTCACCACATGGGCATTTATAAAACTTCAGAAGCTAGTGCTAGTGTATTGTTAAAATATATCCATACCAACCTCTATATATACTAGCTTCAACTGCGTCAAAGTAGAAAATTATCCAAATGAAATACGTTCTCGGGATTTAAGTGCTCTGTTCTATAGCGAGACAAGATTTATCTAGTTAACAAAAAACATACATACTCATAAAAGCAATCTTACACCTTTATAAAACGAGTATTATATAGTATATTATCTTGCTAAATGCTTATCTGGACAGTATGAATACCAATATATCTCTAACTACTACAATATTAATCTAGATTCGTATCTAATACCTTTTATTAATATATCCGAAGTCTATTTCCCTGGAGCAATTCCAAGTCTCTGTACTCTACATCATTAACAGTGGTAACGTAAATATATCGATGCGAGTGGTCGTGGTGCATAAGTAATGCTTCTCTCTTTTTTAGTATTACAAAAGTTTACAAGGCATCCGCATCTAGTTTTCATTTTAGATTTTTTTTAAATTTTCACTATAGGTAGATATACATTTTTTATTTTTTTATTTTTGCTATTAGGAAGTTTCAAGTAGCAGCCTAGAGCCTACATAATATATACATAATTATGTCATACATAACATACAAAACATACTACCTACGCCACACATATGAGTCCTTTGTCTATCCCTTCATACGGGCATGATAATAATTACCTATGTAATGATCTAATCAGGTGCTTAATACGCTTGTGTGATCATATCGTCATATAACATAATGTAAACGCGTTGTCTAAGCACTAGGTTCGGGAATCTACTGGTCATCCATGTTATTGTATCGAGAAACGTAATATATCTGCTACTATTTTATTCGATTCAGCGACTTCTGATAATGTACGATTTATTAATACTACTTCTTTTTCATTGCACGTGGAAAACTGCGTGTGAAACTTCGCTTTTGTATTTTTCAATATGTTTCGTCATAGTTTTGATCTATCACATCTCTTTGATATAAAGGTGTGCGTTTGAAAGTATTAAAAAGGTTTAAAGGTTCTGTCTACTATATCGTAAGATATCGTGACCAAGCAAGAAAGAACGAAGAAACATGAACAACTATGCCCAATAGAAACTAGCATCCACGCATCATCCCTTTATCATCACCATATTATCCCCGTATCATCCCAGCATCGTCCGCATATTATATCCATACCATTCACATGCCTTATCTATTCCCGTTGCCTCCATGTGTGAAACAGACGCGTCAGTAAGAGTGAGTGAATATTTATTTCTAGAAAGATAATTATTTCCAATCTCTCACCCGTTCGCTCACTGGTTTGGCAATGTCGTGTACGACATTGTCAAACCGGTGAAGGAGCTATGGAGTGAGTGGAGGACCAATGGAGAATTTCAATACCACCAACATAGAAGCTGGTGGCCGGTGACAGTGACGGGACAACCTGCTTGGCCTAGTCTTATAAGTTAGTCTATACTGAGAATAATTTTTGCCTTATAAGATCCTTGTGCGGTCATGGTATGGTTTAGTGATCCTTTATGTTCCTTGAGATTGTATACTAGATAATTAAGACACATAAGTTTTGGAGTCTTTCGACTTTCTAAAAATAATGTAACTATAAAAGTAATAATAGTACATTGTTACCCTATGGATGATAGTAACTTATTTAGTCCCAAGGAGAAGTGAAGGGAGGTCGCCAATATTCGAGGGACTAAATAAGTCTTTAACCTGAGGTAAACACTGTGCTTTTCATTACGAATAAAAGGAAAATAAAAATAATACCTGAGTCGTCGTATGAATATAATTATGTTTCTTTTGATTTAGGCCGTAAAAGGTTTCCGATTACTGTTTTCTCCATCCACTGAATTTTGTTTATACTTTACTAAATCTCTTACAGCAGAGATTTAGTAAAGTATAAACAAAATTCTACAACTCGAAAAAGCCAAAAGAGATCGGATCGCCGTTTTCCCGCCATTTTGTTTTTTTTCTGTGGTCAAACGGCTCTTCAACCATCATTTTTCATTATTATCAGTGAAAAAATGGTAAATATTTTTCTCAAATCTATGTTATTTTTAAAGAAATAGTTGGAAGTAAATTGTAATGAAGTCATTTAAAAATAGTACATTGAACCCTAGGGGTGAAAGTAACTTATTTAGTCCCGAGAAGAAGTTTGGCGTCCGAGCGAAGCGAGGTCGCTAATATTCGAGGGACTAAATAAGCCTTTCACCCGAGGTAAACACTGTGCTTTTCATTACGAATAAAAAGAAAATAAAAATAAAAACCTGAGTCGTCGTCAAAGGTCGTCGTATGATTTTAGGTATGTTTCTTTTGATTTAGGCCGTAAAAAGTTTCCGACTACTGCTGTAACCTCTTCTCTTAAGAATCAGGCGTTGAAGCCTTAACTGAATCTGATTATTGTGTAATTAAAAAATTTCTTACAGCAAAGATTTAGTAAAGTACCAATAAACAAAATTCTACATCAAGTTTCCCGCCATTTTTTTTTTGTGGTCAATCGGGTATTCAGCCATCATTTTTCATTTTTATCAGTGACAAAATGGTAACTATTTCTCATATCTATGTTAGTTTTAAAGAATTAAAGAATTTATTGAAAGTAAATTAAAAATAATTATGTAATTTAAAAAAAAGTATATAGATACTTATCTCTTAATTTCAATTTTACATCGCGCTGTAAATGACTGGCTGTATAGAAAGTTGAGACATAGATCAATAGAAATGGGAAGATAGAACTAGTTTTTTTTATGATTTGGTAGCTGTCAGTTGAAAATGATTCTCCCTAGGGACGAAAAGTATTACTTTCAACCCGCTCCTCAGGCAACTTTAGACCTACTTTCAGCGTATGAGTAATGAAAAATATGTTCTCGCCCTTTGAATACCATAATTAGAGATACTATAGAAAGACAATACGTGTGCGGACACCGGTGTCCGCTTGGGGCTTGAGTAATTTCTTAAAACTTATCTTTATGTTATTTCAATTGTACATCGCACTGTAATTGATTGGCTGTATAGAAAGTTGGAACATGGATCAATAGAGAAAATAGAACTAGTTTTTTTAATAATTTGACAGTAGTCAGTTGAAAGCGATTCTCTCTAGGGATGAAAAGTGTTACTTTCAACCCGCTCCTTAGGCAACTTCAGACCTACTTTCTAAGCATGAGTAATGAAAAATAGTTTTGAAAATACAATAAAGAGGAGCGCCCATCAGCAAGCATTTGCGTGGAAATTACACATTTCTGGATAATAAACAAAGAAACTGCTGAATGTTTATTTGAGACAAGAAATTCCTGACTAGTATTTACTTCTGTTACTGTGTTGATGTAAAAGTTTAACACCAAACTCGAAATAATTTATTGGCAACAAAATCTGTTTGCTCCAGTTTAGGCGGTTTACCTTCGTTTTCTATTTCTGGGGACTGCTGAGGAACAAGCGAAAATGATGATACTTTAATAATAAATTTAATTAAGTTGAAATTTATTATTGGCCTGTTGGTCTAGTGGTCACTGACCCTGACTGCTATGCCGGAGGTCGTGGGTTCGATTCCCACCCAAGACAAATGTTTGTGTGATGAGCACGATCATTTGTTCTGTGTCTGGGTGTTATTTATCTATAATATGTATGTATTTAGAAATATATAAGTACGTTTATCAGCTGTCTGGTACCCATAACACAAGCTCTGCTTAGCTTGGGACTAGACGGTATTGTGTGATAGTTGTGGAAATATTATTATTATTATTATTATTATTATTTACAAATAATTTAGCAATAATTTATTAGCAAGGACTACAACGATTGGAGATTTTTCTAAAAATCGGCTAGCTGTTTTGTTAATATGGCGAGAGACTTGTTTCTTTTTTTGAGAATGAATAAGGTATAGAATAGAATAGAATAAACTTCATTTTACACCAAAATAGTAACAAATACTTTTAAACAAACTAAACTAAGTAAAAGTTTGAAACGCGATTATCTGATTTTTTTTTTATTTTAGGCTCCTCTTTTGTTGAACCTATGGTTTCATATCTGTTCTCGCAATTATTGCTCTCGTACTTTTTATTCTTTATACTTTTTTCTTTCGTCACTCTTATTGCATTTTTTAAAGTGGAGAATCACCAGTGCGTTCCAGGAGTGGACCTGAAACGCAATAGCCCATTTTTTAGGCAGTTTTTGAGTTTCTAATTGTAATCTTAATAAATATAGTACTTTATTTATTCGTCTTTTTAATTTTACGTTTGCTGCTACAATTTTATTTGATTCAGTGACTTCTGACAATTGCTTCCTTTTCGTTGCTCGTTCATGTTTCGAAATAATTCGTGCGTATAAAATTTCGCTTTTACATTTTTTCAATATGTGACATTATAGTTTTGATCCATCACATTATTTTGGTGCTTTATGTAAAGAAGTTATTACAAAGTTTAGCTTAAAGCATGTCAAAACTATACACCGATTTCACCATAAACAATTGAAGTTTTGATGTTGAAATTCAATTTTTCTTCCCTGTTTTGCTTTGGGTTTTAACGTACACTTTGAACCAGTTTCCTGACATAATAATTACGTTAATTTTTTCGTTATAAAACTAATTTGGAAAGAAATCTTATTGTATCTGTCTTGTAAAAAAAGATATTAGAGTTATTATCCAAAGAAAAGTATCTACTTTTCCTTGGAAAATATCTGTATCTACGCAATCTCGAGAATATAAGCGGGAAGCAATTAAAAAAATAATTAAGTTGTCTCCATTTTATATTATTTCAATAAACTTGTTTCCTAAATCAATCATCGTTTCTGTTTGCTCATCTATTATTTATTTGAATCGCTGATTTTACTCTTACATTTATGTTCATGTATGATGTTGACATTATATACACAATCGAACATTAATCACGTTTAACATATTTATTTAGCAAAACATAAGTATAATCAGCCTTATAATGATCTCACTATTAAAATTCAGGCCTTCTCTCTAATAAGGTTTGGTGGATGTCACATGTCTTCGAATTTCTAGTTCTAGGACATGCCGGTTTCTGACGACGTCCACAATTTTCAAACATAAATCCAAGAAATTTAACGATATCATGAGCGATATTTCAGATGCTACAACTCAAAAACAATTACTATGATTTACTTTATGAAAACCAATATTCATTGTTAACAGAAGAGTTGTTTAATACGAACTTCTAAAACTTTTATCTTTCGTTTCACGTGCCAGATGAACCCTTCTTCCGCCAAAACAGAGAGATAAATAAATGTCTACGATAATTAAAGGCCTTCATTAAAAAGGGACTTATTTATTTGTATTTAAAGATACTATCACCCAAAACAAGATTGTTTTTGGGTTGAAATTATTTTTACTTAAATAAGCATTCTATAGTCAGCAAACAGGTTTTGTTTTTGAATTGGATATCGAAAAGCTGCGCGGTACCTTCTCGCACAATATACCACAATGTCTCAAGACAAAAAAATCTATGAAAAGAGCGTACCTATATCCAGTGATGACATATGGCTCTGAAATGTGGTCACTTTCAATGGGCCTCATCAAAAGGCTTAAAGTCATTAAAAGTGCAATTGAAAGGGCTATGCTCGAAGAAATCAACCAGAGAAATAAGGTTGCCAATAATGCCCGAAGCATCACTAAACTGAAGTGGCAGTGGGCAGGGCACATTGTACACAAAACAGATGGGGCCGAAAATTCTAGAGTAGCGACCGCATACCAGAAGACGCAGCAATGGAAGGCCTCCCACTAGATAAACCGATAGCGTGATGAGGGTCACGGGAATCCTTTTTATACGAGACGCACGGGACCGTTCGTTTTGGCGACACGGAGACCTAGTCTAGCAGTAAGACCTCTTTCGGCTGAAATGATGATGATGATGATGGAAGTGGATATAAATCAATAGATTCATAAATATTAAAGGGAATCTCAATTTCAGATAAAAGCAAAAACTAAAAATCAATTTAGATTTTTGCTGAAGTGTATGGCTAAGTCAGACTCCGATCAAAATATTTATTGCTATAATAAAACCTTCCTGTAATATTTTGTCGAGTGGTATTTTTCCTACGATAAATATCATTCTACATAACACAATTCTAGGTCTCTCGTTACTAGCCCACGTAGGGTATTTACTTTGTGTTAGTTTATCCTTGATGCTCGTTTCAGCACTATTATGAGTATGTTCTTGTGTTAGGTTTAATTGTTACAGAACTTAACGAGGCTTAGTGGTGCTACTAAGTCTCATAATAGATTACCTAATAGGCTTGTACAAAATGTCTAATCTCTACGTGCGTGGGTCGGTTAGTTTTACTAGCTACTTAAATTGTCAGTAATTTATTCAAATCATTACCTTTATGTAATTTTGTGTGTATATTTGAGTGGGTCTCTGGATAGTTTGAAAATACAATTGGACCCAGTAGGTGGTGCTGCAATCAGGTTTTCTATTTTCTTTGTCTGCTGGTTTTTTCTTTGTCAGATTTCTATAGCATCTAATGTTCTTTTGTAGACATAAGATAAAATTATCTGTATATTTTTTTGTTAAATAAAGATATTTTATAATTATTTATTATAAAATACTAGCAATATTAACGCGAACGCAGTCGCTGGTTAACCTAACGATTTTGTTCCCGTTGATATCAATTATTGCGGATATAAAGTCGAAGTCAGAAAAAAAGTAGCCCATATCCTTCCTCGGTATTCAAGCTTACTCCGTGCCAAATTTTATCAAAATCTTTCCGTAGTTCAAACATGAAAGCTTCTTTCACATTTTGAATAATACGTTATTTTTTAATATTATGCTAGTATAATTAATTTTAGAACTAATTATTTATTTTTATAAAATTATATATATTTTTTCAATTTAAGATACTCTCCTAAATCAGTACACTATTAAGTTGCAAATAAACTAGATGACAGTTATAACCAAGATGAAAAATAACTAGATAAGTAAATATAAAATACGGAGAATGGGAGATGTGTGTGCCAATTTGATAGACAGTCTTTTTCCGCACATACATTACGTGATATGTACTTAGGAGTTTTTTTCTAGCAGCTTTGTGTCCAACAGAGAATTTCCTTTGACTTAAATTGGAGCGTCGTGTCATGTCTTTGAAAGGGAAATGGACAGGGGTCAACGCAGGTCAAAGACTTTTTTCCGCGATGGCTAATGTAACAATAAACCACGACGAATAGAAATACTACTACTGAGTGTTTAATAAAATTAGGGGATGCCTCTTTGTTGGTTTCTTTTTGGAAAATAGTTATTTTATTTCCTTTAGCGTTCGTTTTCATTCCGCGATTATTTCCAGCTGTCTTGATTTTTGATCACATTACAAGACTTTGGTAAAATATCTCGAAGAGTTTTGGAGAAGCATTCCTGTTTCGGCACCAAAAGTTTCGGCATCTATACTTCGTTATGGGAGCAAGCTTAAAAAAACTAAAATATGACATATAATTTTAATATTTGTGACTTAAAAGATTTTTGTAGATGTTTCCAAAAGAAAACGCCTTTGCCTGCATGTAATATCCAAAACCTTTGTAATTATTATAATTACAAATAACCCTATTGCCGTATATATACGTTGACATCGTGGTGGGACTTGCGCACTCCAATAAACCCTAGGTTTCTGATGGTAGAGCAAACTCTACCAGCAGCATATAAAAGCCTTAATTTACCTTTACATGCCTAGGGTGAGAAGTCAAACTAAAAGTGACACAATATAAAGGACAGTGTTGTGGCAAAGTGTTTGGTAGTAGCGAGCCCACGTGGGCTATCTTCCGGAAGAATTCACTATGTCATCTCCGGTTTACGTCTTACCTTTATTTGGCTGGCCGTAGTGAACAGTGATGGGGAACACAGAGCTGGGAACCTCTCTTTTGTCTTTTTGCTTGAGTGAATATTCGGAAGAACAAACGTGGTTGGGAGAAGGATGTTTAATCCAGTAAGATACTGGTAGGTATTTTAACCCCGTACTTTCAGGATTGTATAAAATGGGGGCCGGTGTAAGAAGGTAGAAAATAACCTATTTTCAGACCTACCAAATAAACATAAAAATCATAGAAATTGGTTGAAGCCGATTCGGAGGAGTTTGATAACAAACACTGTGAAACGAGATTTTTACGTTTAAAACGTTGTTAAGGCTGGGACCATAGTCTTAACATATTTCTTGGTAACCAGTCCACTTTAGCGTTCCAAAACTATAGCCGTTGTTTGCCATATATCGCAATAGTTTACCACCGGGGTTTGTCCTTGGGTGCACTTGCGTAGTGCTTAAAAGTAAAATCACATACGTGAATCACAAATGATGTGCCATTAAAACCCAACCCTAGGTCAAAACACCGTTTAACTCCGTTCTTGTCCATATAGTCCCCATAGTGTCACAGTATTAAGAGTCATTATTAACTCGTTAGTGCACCCTCAAAGTTTACATTAAATTAATAGGTAGTAGTAAACAACGGTTAGTTGTAAACACAATTTGATGGAATTTTCATTTGATTAATTTGCGAAAACAATCAAGGCACGGATGTGAGCCCCGATTACATGATAATGGGCGATCAATTTTGGCTCTGTTGATTTTCTACGGGTGATTTCTAAGTAACCAGTGATAATGTGTGCGATAAAGTCTTTACAAACATTGGTTGAGGGTTCAATGATTTAAGTAGGTATTACGAAGTTATTTGTAACCAAAGATCTTGTATACCCAACATAACGAACCACCGATTTTCGAATTTCGAATATCTTTTAAAATATTTTTCTTTATATTCTATTTAAGGCATTAGTCGTTTTACACGTGCAGCCTGTGGACGAATTTTTCGTAGCGGGTGCACACCGCACTGCGCGTGCGGTACGACAATGCTGTCAGTTGTTAGAACGCTTCACTATTAAGTTGCCTACGAAGCATCTCGGATAGTCTCCTGAGGGCGTTGTCTAAACGGTGGGACCTGTCCCTGATGCAGAGGTGGATGTAACTTCATGTTAGCGGGTCTTTTCGTATATTTTGTGTGCAAAAATACTTGTAATTATTGATTATGTCTAATTTTGTAATTTATTGTGTAATGTGTTATTTTATATCATTTTTATTTGAATTTTATTTTATGTACATGATGACATCTCCTGTTGTTTAATTTGATTATCTAAATGTTTAATCTGATTTTAATTTTGTTTGTAATGTATGGACTATGTCTGAATAAAATTATTTTATGTTATATTATATATTTGTATTAATATTTTTACATGATTTTTTTTTTATGGTAGGTAAAATCATCCAATGACAAGTTCCGCCCTTGGGTGGAGCGGGAAGTAGTGTCAGACTCTTACTGACTAAAAACCTACCCCGTTCCTTCGTTGCCTATCATGCCGGGGCTGAGCCTTCCTCTCAGAAAACGGCCCTTAACCCCAGCAGGCTTTGACCCTGCCTGCCTGCAGCTAGCAGGCTGGGCCTCTACGGTTTGCTGACAGCTCCTTGAGGCGCGCGGGAACAGTACGCGCCGTCGACGACTTGGGCTCGGTCCGGTATGTCACCGGACGATCATTATTATTATTTTTGGTTTTTAATTAATAATTTCATTTATTTAATGAATTGAACAACTGTTTAATTAATTGAATGATATTGAATGATATTTAAAAAAAATGTCTAAACATTTCACATTTACTACCTAACATGAGCCATATAGAAAAAGGCAATCACTATTTATCACAGCTAACGTTGACATAGCCAAAGTAAAAAACTACAATAGCAAAACAGAACAATTGAGCAAAACTACTACGGTTTCCATTAGCCGTTTTATAATAAAATAAAATAGTAGTTTAAAAGCCTGCGGTTCAAACAAGTTTTGTTTAAACAATGAACAAGACGAGCACCCTTCTCAATCACAATGGAACATTCAACAATGTCAGACATTTATCGTACTTCCCTCGGGATTGTCACGTTTCTTCGGCCAATACGGAATAAAATATATCACTCAAATACATCTGGATTACCATCCCTGTTGCTGTTTTAACAGTCCCATTGAGACCCGACGATATATTCACTATGGGAAACCTTCTGAACATGTTTTGTCCAATTTTATTAGGGGAAGGTTGTTTGTTGAAAGAGTATATAGAAGGATTGGCACAATTTGCCTGTAGCGGTCGTCCCGTCTGATTATAATTTAGGTGTTTTCAAGGTTTGAGTGAAGGCTCGTGTGATTTACCGTCAACAATTGTATCACTGCTTACCATTAGGTGGAATCGCAGTCAAGCACTAGTTTATATCATTAAAAAAAAGTAAAGATCGTGCTCCAGGAATGTCTAGGTACTGCATAAAATACCTACGATCTATCTTACAATAATTGCAAAGCAGGGACTCTTTGTATTTTTAGTGTCTAATCGTATTAGACAAGTCGTCAGTGTGTGTTATTATTGTCAATCTCACTTCTCTTACACCTAACTTTTTTTACACAGTGCGGTATGACTGGCGCAATGGTTAAGCAATTGCCTGCTGCGCTGCATGCCGCGGGTTTAAATCCCGTACGGAACAAATTCCGTATTTATATGGCCTTTATGATTTAAAAGATTTGTTGTACACTAGCTCTTTTAAGGCAAAGCTCAAAGAATTTCTGTTAGAGAGAAACTTGTATTTTCAATAGACGAATTGTAATTGTATTATTTCCAATTTTCTCTTTTGTAAATGCAATTCCATCCAATTTTCTTTGTTATACTTTGTATTATTATTGTTACTATTGAATTCATGTTTTAATGTATACTATTTTTTTATTTTAACTTTTTGTTAATTGTTTTTTTTTACATTGCATGTTTTTTTTTTGCATGTTAATTTTTATGCTAATATCACATACAATGTAAATTGTTCCTGATAAATAAATAAATATATAAAGTGCTGAACCACTATCTGTATCGTCTGGGTGTCTGACATAACATGTATGTCAGTTTATAATATGTTTGTGATCGCACCCACGTTATAGGAATGAACGGGGAAGATATTTCTTTTTAAGTTACATAATCATGGCGCCTTCAAATTAGCTGCAAAGTGCCACGCGGTGGCAGCAGGGGTGCAGCGCTGCCACCGCTCTGTTTTGTTATTTCATATAAATAAAAAATACGCAACTGCTGCGCTCGACTAGTGAGGATGCGCTGCAGCCACGCTGCCGCCGCGCAGCGCTTTGCAGCTATATTGAAGGCGCCCTTAGGTTTTTTTTTATGGTAGGTAAAATCATCAAATGACAAATCTCGCCCTTGGGTGGGGCGGGAGATAGTGTCAGACTCTTACTGACTAAAAACCTACCCTGTTCCATTCATTGCCTTCGATCCAGGGCCCCAGGTTTCATTTTTACCTAACCCTTGGCCCCAGTAGGAGAGCATCGCCGTGTCCTTGTGGGGGCGATCGGCGGCGGTGTACCTAGCTACTATTTTGGAGAATAAAACCCAGCATCCATATAATGTAGTCAGAAAAAACACCTGTATACACCGATAAATTTTAGTCGTTTTAATCCCATGGAGAGTCGATTCGGTACATGAAATACTATCGATTTGTATAGAAAAAATAAAAAATAAAAGTACTTTTTTTTGAAAAACTCGAATTGATATACGCATGTACGAAATTAATTTCTTTAAGTAAATGAGTCAATGACCTTGTAGGTAGTTGTCCGTCGTTGCGTAATAACTACCTACAGTTCATTGGCCTCGGTAAGCTGACGTTTACTTAAAGAAATTAATTTCGTACTGCGTCAACTAATTCGAGTTTTAAAAAAAAGTACTTTATTTTTTAATTTTCTATTTACAAATCGATAGTATTTTATGTATCGAATCGACTCTCCGCGGGATTAAAACGACCAAAATTTAATGGTGTATGATGCTGTTGTGGGTGTATGCCAAGTGTACCTATTAGTCTAATGTAGAAAACCTCAGTTTCCAATCAGTTAGGCTAATGAACGAACGAACATCGATGTTAACTTGTATCAAACGTATAGACCTTTAACAGCCTTTTAACTTGATCAAACACATGTCCGGGAGCAGATGCCTGATTACGTTAGAAGCCTCCTATTTGATGTACTACGTAGCTTATTTTTACTAACTTAAGCTACCATTTTCTTTGCGTATAAAGTACGTGGGTGGAATATATAGTTAATACAGGATATAGTTAACACAGGTTTATTGCATTGCGTTTTGGAGAATTATACGGCTCACCAACAGAATGACACACATATATTCGCACAACACAACCGCTCCAGTCAATTGCCGGATGACTACTGACCCCTGTCAAATACATTATGTCATCGTGATTGAGTATTGTTTTGACTGGCCTGTTGGTCTAGTAGTTAGTGGCCCTGACTGCTATGCCGGAGGTCGTGGGTTCGATTCCAACCCAGGATAAATGTTTGTGGAATGAGCACGATCACTTGTTCTGTGTCTGGGTGTAATTTATCTATGATATGTATGTATTTAGAAATATATAAGTATGTTTATCAGTTGTCTAGTACCCATAACACAAGCTTTGCTTAGCTTGGGTCTAAACGGCGTTGTGTGTGATAGTTGTGGAATATATTATATTATTATGTGATTGCCCGCATCGCTATTACACTATAACAGGGATAATTTGCATGATGTTAGAACTTGCCGCTTTTATACAAGCAAATAAAAATGATAATGTATATCCGGTGCGTTACAACCTGAGGTCATCATCATCATCATCAGCCTTTTAATGTTCCCACTGCTCGGACACAGGCCTCCTCTGTAGGGGAGGGAATGGGCCGTAATCCACCACGCGGGCCCAGTGCGGGTTGGTGGATGTCACATGTCTTCGAATTTTTGTTTCTAGGACATTCTGGTTTCCTCACGATGTTTTCCTTCACCGTTTTGAAAGCAGTGGTGATGAAATAAATTACACAAAGTAATGCGCCTGGCTGGGTTTGAACCTGCGACCTGTTACTCTGAGGTAATCTATCTTTATTTGACCATTATACAAATATTCCCTCCAAAGATACTTGTTTTTTCCTGAAAGAATGTAGAAAATTTTGCTTTTAGACTACTCCTGTTTAAGGGCCGGTTCTAGTCACTGTTTTTTTTTGTAAGAACTTCGCACGGGATTATGTCGTCTTCGCGGCCCTAAAACAGCGGTTTTATTTCTATATAAAAAAAAAACAACAACTATTCAAGATTTTTGTTCTTGCGAAGCGCTTTTAAATAACAAGTTTTTTTTTTTTTTGTAACTTTCAAATAGTTCCATAACGTAATCTCGTAGATAAATACGTTTGAAATCGTAAATTAGGGTCAGAACCGCGATTTTTTTTTATCGAACCAACTAATTTATATCGTGTTTTCATTTTTGCCAAGCCCTTGGCCATATAGTCAATTTTAATAAAATAAATTTTCATGGTGTTCTCTTTTATATTTGTGGATTTCCATAGGTTTAAAAAAGGTCAAAATGAGTATAACCGGGCCTTAATATACAACATTGGTTAATTATACAAGACAGGGGGACCTAAACAAAGTTGAATCTCTTAAATGTTTTTTCAAAAATGAACCTTATGTGAATATACAAGAAAGGTTGGGTTGTTATGTGGGTGAAAAATTAAATTGTAAAGCGGCTGTGAAGTACCTTCCAGGAAAATGTTGTCAAAGATAAAATATGAAACACTGCTTTCAGAAATGGCTTTTCTTGTTGGTATGCACCCGTGCCAACATGAAAAGAATTGTAAGGTGTGCTAAATTTTTAATTTAATTTGTTGAACTAAACTTCCACATCAAAGAACTGTTCTTTGCGGAATTAATCATAAGAGTTGTTTTTTTCCGACTTATTTATTATTTTAGTATATACTTTAAAATGGCGTATAAACAAGTTTCCTCTTTACAAAACATACGAATTGTACCCAATACAAGACACCAAGATAATTATTTAACAGTTATACAAATAGAAATGACTAATATTATATTTATAGTATAATTAAAAACGTTCCAGGTACTGACAACACCTGCTTCTTTTAGGTTTTTAACATGAATACTCGTGGTCTAAGTAAGAATTATTATTTTATTTAATTGAAAGTCTCATAAATTCAAAAGATGGATAGTTCAAATGAATTCTTTTGAGTAGAACAGTTGGCATATAAGTTGATTATAATAAATTCAGCATCAATCCTAACTGAAATAAAGCACAATATATGTATTGTACTTTTATTACAAAGTGTACCCTAAAAAAACGTTTTTTAACTTCTGTCTAATGATACCGCGAATAGAGTATAGGTAAATTAGAAGAATTAAAGTTTAAATAAGTAAATTAGAATTACCGTGACCCTGCAATGCAAAAGCAACTGAAAAAACACCCACTTGTGTTTAAGGCAGTAAAACTCTGAGACTCACTCTCGCTTCACCCAGAGGAGAAGTCATTTGATGATTTCCCAACTTAAAAAATCTGTTGTGTATTTCAAGTTCAGTACAATATTCCTTCAATTCTAAAAATGTTGGAAACCGCAGTTTATCAGTTCTTACGAGTATTATTAACTGAGAAACATTTGCAATCTGAGTGACAGGCTTACACACATTTCCGATTATATAAAATCCGCTATATACAAAAAAAGAACATATTTATAAAGATTGTTCCTGCTCAAACAAAAACCTCGAAATAGGATACCGATATCAAATCTCCTTAGTCTCACAATCTCTTTAGAGCATAAATTAGTATAGACAAAACATCTGTGATATTTAAATCAAGATCAATTGTTTGAGAACCGTTCTAGAATGAGAAGCTTTCACTTGTTATTTGGATCACTGAACCTTTTATGCAACCTGTACCTTAGAATAACTTAGCAAATATAAAGAGGCCATTATCATCATCATCATTTCAGCCAAAAGACGTCCACTGTTGGACATAGGCCTCCCCCAAGCATCGCCATAATGGCCGGTTCTGTGCGTCTCGCAACCATCGGACTCCAGCGACCCTGACCAGGTCATCAGTCCACCTTGTGGGAGGCCTTCCAACGCTGCGTCTTCCGGTACGCGCCACTCCAGAACCTTTCGGCCCCAACGGCCATCTGTTCGCGTGCAATGTGCCCAGCCCATTGCCACTTAAGTTTGGCGATTCTACGTGCTATGTCGGCAACCCTGGTTCTCCAAGAACCAGAGGCGAAGATCCACTAAACTATAAGATAATAAAAAACAATTCGTAAAAGAAACTTACCTAAATTAATTCCGATCCTTTCGGCTGTAAGTAATGAAGGCTGACCTATGCTTTTCCCTTTTCAACGGGAAACCTATCCTAACGAAGATTTATTAGACTCAATTTACTATTAATCCTTTCTGAAAAAGAAGTAGTTTTGTAGTAAATGTCAGGAATACTAAATTAAAGCTGAATTTTATCCCCGTAAGTCCGCAGAGAAAATTAAAGACTTAGAGCGTAATAAGGTTGGATTACCTACGCGTTAGACCATAACGTTATGTTCGTAAATTCCTTTACTGTTTCCAAGAAAAGCTGAATTAAGAAATACAAATTAGATGTTTGTTAATTTATAAAACAATTTTCTGGCTACATGATTGACAAAATCATTAGTCTAATCAAATCTTGTCTTGCTTGACAACAACCTTTTGTTTACCAGCCTCTTTACTGCTCGTACTAATTTACTTTCTCTCTAATTCGTTGAAATCTCAAGAGGATCATTAGCTTAACATTTAAGTAGATTGTTATCCAGAATAATCTGTTTATTCTAACTTCGCTGATATCAAACTTGATCCAACCTTCACCTGTAAGATTGTAATACCATTATAAATTGACAATGTATTTTTCTATAACTTTTGTTTAATTAATTCCAACGCAATCTTGAAACTTTGTGATTGTTTATGATGGTGTTTTGAACTTGAAGATTGTCTTTATTAAGCGCGTATTTTCTAAAAGTTTAATTTGTTTTGTTTGGAAACGAATTTTCCTGATGCTTTTTTATTTAAACGACTAGCAACTCGCCACGGTAGCACTGTTTATTTAAATGAGTATTCGTACTTTATCAGTGAAAATACTTTCACAAATCCAGAAATTATGTATACCAATAAATCATAGTTTTTTTTTACTTCAAGTCAACCGTAAGAGATATGTGATACGTGTTGTGTGTATATTATGTTATTGCCTACAATTTTCTTGCCCATTATTTTAATGTACCTGTCTCTTATAATGAAGCTTGCTTAAGCTACAAGTAAATTGTTTTTTTTCCGACATGTTCACAAATGACATGACTCACGATATGTTGATACTTTTCCAAGAGCTTTGTTACTGACTTGCTGACGGTTAAAACCACATGAAAATCTGTTACGTAATTTAAGATGAATTAACGGATATACAGAAAGACAGATACGTAAACCCACATTGTTAATAGATTGATTAATCAGCGATAAGGGGATTCTGACGTAAATCCTACACGGAAATGTGCAAGTTACTGCGGACCATGAGCTATCGTTTTCGATTTTACCAATGGTTTAGTATTATAGATACCTGTATATACAGTTAGAAGAACGTCTTCGGGTTTCAGTCAATAAGAAGTGGCCATTATTCTTCGACACTTGCCTCTTGTTGTCTCTCTGTCCCTAATGTCTGAAGGATTCCAAGTTAAAAAATGAACGCAGTTATTTTTGACGAAATAGCTGTTCGTATTATTCTCAGTCTGCACATTACAAACTCTGTTGCTAGTTTTCACAATTCACAGTCAGATTTGTCTTTTGGCTTATATTTCATATCGATATTCATTAGTTGAAGTAATATTAAAAAGGTAATCTGAAATAATTGGGTACATTACATAAATACGAAAAACTTTAATCCGTCAGTCACAAATACGATTTTTAAAATACCGATTTCCATAATTCCTTATGGTTTAAAATTCCGAATATAACAACCCCGACTTATTATTACTCCTATTTTTATAATTCCTCAATTTCAATATTCCTAACGATTCTAATAATTATTCTCAAAATTCCAAGTTTCAATAGATCGAATAACAAAATGTCCGACTTAATAATAATTCGAAACATCAAAAATACGAATTTAGATTATTAAAATACCGGCTTTTTTCGATTATTAAGCCTTGTAAAACTAAATAGCAAGACAAATAAACACATAATTGCTCGTCAGAGAGAAGTATAATATTATGTAAGATACCAACAATAGAGTGGATCTAGCACTCGGCGCCCGCTTCTGCGACACGTTCGCTTAACTCGTCTTCGCGCTTTAATAGTCACAGTTCTAACCAAACCTAACCGAAATGATTTATCAATAATATAGGGAATTTGCAGCATGCAAACCGGCATACAGCGTTCAAGCAGACATGCAGCATGCAACATGCATACAGGCATGCAACATGCAAGCAGGCGTGCAACATGCAAGCAGGCGTGCAACATGCAAGCAGGCGTGCAACATGCAAGCAGGCAAGCAAGCATGCAGCAGCATTGTTTCTGCCACAGCTCCAGCGCTGCGGGGTTTTTGGCGGCTCCACGGAAGCTTGTCGTCGCCGATGGTTTTTACCTGCTCCTCAGCTCGCGGGCCGTCCCACCCCTCCGCGCCTAAGTGGCATTAAATTAGGTCTAGGGTAGGGCAGACAAGACTGCGTGAAGTCGGTTTTGCGGTGATTCGTTTCTGTCACTAAATTTTGTAGCACAACAAGTTGACTTTTAGTTTATTTGAAGTATTGAAAATCGGAATTACGATTTTCGGACCGAGAACCCTTCGATCATTTGATTCTTCGAACGTAAAAAAACGTACGACTTTTGGTAAAATAAATTTCGTGATTTTTACGTGGCCTACTATTTTTGGGTGGTGTTAAAAAATAACCATGGCGGCTAGCAGGCATGTAGCATGCAAGCAGACATGCAAAATTTAAGAAAGCATGCAGCATGTAAACAGGTATGCAGTCTGTAATCAGGCATGCAGCATGGAAGCAGGTATGCAACATCCAGCAGACACGCAGCATGCAAGCAGGCATGCAACTTGCAGCAAGCATTGTTTCTGTCACGGCTCCAGCGCTGTGGGGTTTGGGCGGCCCCACGCGACCTTATCGTAACGATTCAGATGTATCTGACTGAAATGTTATTGTGTTTGACTGTGAAGTCGAATGTTTTGTTGTGTTGCCCGCAAGAAGAAGATGCTGCAAACTAGCCGAGCGACAATGTCACCAATACTAACCGTGCAGAAACTTTGGTTAAATTAAGTGTTTTTTTTTTATGGTAGGTAAAATCATCCAATGACAAATCCCGCCCTTGGGCGGAGCGGGAAGTAGTGTCAGACTCTTACTAAAAACTAAAGACTAAAAACCTACCCCGTTCCTTCGTTGCCTATCGTGCCGGGGCCGGGTATTCCTTTCGGAAGCTGACCCATGACCCCAGCAGGCTTCGACCCTGCCTGCCTGCAGCTAGCAGGCTGGGTCTCTACGGTTTGCTGACAGCTCTTTGAGGCGCGCGGGAACAAAACGCGCCGTCGACGACTTGGGCTCGGTCCGGTCGGTTACCGGACGATCAGACAGCGTGCTACCCATTGCACGCCGTCCGCAAGCCCGCGCCTACGGTTAAATTGGTTTCTTTTTGGTTGCATGATTGATGCTGTTTGTATTAGTAATTATGTAAAAGCATGAACCGTCTATATAGCACGAAAAATAAATAAATAAAATATTAGATATTATAAAAAAAATATCTGACCGTTTCTAAATAAAAAAACCGGTCAAGTACGAGTCGGACTCGCGCACTGAGGTTTCCATACAAACATAACTATCAAAACGGTTCAATTCTCGAATTGAGTTACGAAGACTTTTCCTATTCGCATTTTTTTACATTTAACTAGAAAATGAAATTAGTGAGAAGAAGAACAACGAAATTATTGATTCCCTTGAATATCGCAATATAAAAAAAAAAACATTTTTTGCGATATAAACGGCCGTGTCTCTTTTCCATTAACTTAGAAGTTAGCTTATCTCCAGTGGCCAGTCTGTGTAAAACCTTTCGCTACAATAATTTTTCGCTTCATGAAAAATTTTTTTGGAAGACATAGGCACCGATATTATATTTCGTTTACTCTGAATCAACTACCAAATGGATCATTTGGCCCTCCATGGATCATGTCAAAGATATATGTAAGTCTATTTTATTTTTGTAAGGGTACCTACCCTTACAAAACACACTCTCTCAGAAAGTAATGACTACGTCCATGAGATTACTTCTGATGAAATGTATGATTTTTCTTTTTTATAATTTTATTATAATTCCTACTGTGTCGAATGTGTAATTTATTATTATGTATTTGTCGTAGAAAATAAAATATGCTTATGACGAAAGTAGTTCATTTTGATGGCTTTTTTACTACTTTCGACTAATATTGCGTGCAAAATAAATATTGCGTGCAAATAAGACAGCATGGGGAATGGTAGGTGGAGCCTAACCTTGACCGTTTGACTTCAATAATTTGCAGGAATACCTAGATATTCTAATACAGTTAGTATAGATAATGGAGGTCGTACGAAAAATGTAATAAAAAAATGATTATTCCGTGACATTACTAATTTGAATGTATAGTTTTATAAATTCCGAGTTTTTGAAATTAATAATATTCAAAAAACAGTTCATTGATAAATTACATTTACTATGCCAACTTACCAATATTCAACTGACGTGATAAAATTAAACTGATTCAAAATTGTTTAGTTAATAATAATATTCGTAGTGAATAATGTAAAAAAAAAATTGATTAATTATTTAAATAAAATTAATTTACTCCATTGAAGTTTCATATCACACAAATAAATGAACATTTCACTACTAAACTTATATGTGGTTACACACTTCATTCAGGTTTTCATGTTAGGTATTGTAGATAAATTATTCATCGATTCAAATATGAGTCGAAGCTGTTTTCAACTAATTCCTCGAATTAACTGAACTTTACTGAATCAGTTAATGTTTTGATTATTATTCGATCGAAGCGTGAGCGAACTGAACTGCCGGATACAAAGCTCATTAAAATTTCACATATTATTTATTTACCGCATATACTAAATGAGATACATTTTATGGTGAAACGTAATTATTGTCATCGTTATATTATCATGCACAAGTACTTATGTAATTATATTATTCTAATCTAGGGCTGGGTACTTTGTTTTTCAAATGAAGGCCAGAAAAAATCAAAAAATTTGACTCAGAAAATCATAAAACGTAACTTGCAGTTACCTGGAGATGATGGACATCTTTACATTCCTTACGCCCCAGTCGCCGCCATAGGGGATGCCCCGGGCGTTAGAGTGGCAGGGCGATCCCCGGCCACAGTAGGTGCGGACTTACGGACAATGAGCAATAGGCAGCCTGCCGTTCGTAAAGAATGATTCCGAGTCGTCGACGGCACGTAAAACTCCACGCAAATAAAACTAAAAAGATAATTGAACAATGTAGCAGGGGTCAGTAGCCCTTTAACTGAGAGAGAGTGGCCGCTACTACATTACAATAAAGTTTATTGTATTGTATTGTATTATACAGGTTTTGGACGTAGAAGTTTTCGCAGTTGTATGGTCCCCTAAGTCCGAAAGTCTTTTGAAGATTCAACCCCAAAACAAGAAATAAACCTTTGTATATTTAATTGCCTTATTTTTGATTGCTTCAAAAATGCGATTATTTTTTCCAGGATCACTCTTGGCAACTGCATGGGTCTTGGCGAGAGGCCGTTCAGTCCACCATGGTGGGGTCAGCTCGCCTGGTTCATGGTCTTCGCTGTCATGCTGTTACTTGCTGTCATAGGAAATACCCTGGTCATATGGATAGTTCTGGGTAAGTCTAATAATGTAGTTTTGCTAAAAATGTTGATTTATTTATTTAAACTAGTTTAACCTTAGATCACCAAACTTTCTTATAGATCCCCTGTGTAAACCGTTAAATCTAATCTGTTTGTGGAGGAGGTGGGCTGGTTGGAATGAAGGCTGTTACGGACCATGTGCAATGGTACACCATGGACTAAGTACGGAATACTAAAATCCAGATCACCATCACCATTACAACGAAAGACGTCTATTTCTGGACATAGGCTGGGACCATGTGTCGTAAAACGACTAATCCTGTGCGTCTTGCTTACATGAATTCTAGCAGTCATCACCAGGTTGTCGATCTACCTTCTGGAAAAACTTTCAACACTGTATCAAACTTAACCTTTCTGCACCATCAACTATCTGGAATAATGGACAGGGCACACTGTTCGCAGAAAATTCAAATAGACAGAAATAAGCACAATTTTCGAACTTGTAACAGGATCAGGAAAGCTAGTGTTGGAACTTTATCAAGGTAACACAGAACTCCAGAAATAGTTGGAATGAAATTTTACCCTTATTTCACTTGTAGTTTCCTTATAATTACAACGCCTACATTTATGAATAATAACAACATAATTAAAAGTTTTTCTTTTGTAACCGTTGGAGTGGGTTGCAAATCTTCTATTAAAACTTATAGTTTATTTCCATTAATTACTAATTGTGTTAATTCTATTCTTAGGGTAAGTGGGTATGTTTTATCTCTTTTAATTTCTTTAGTAAAAAAATATTAAGGGGGAAATATCTCCTACAACAACGACCTCTTTAGACTCCACAATATTTTCTACTTTCTCAAGGCTGAAGCTAAAGTATCAATATAAAATTTTGTTAATTCGCTAGTTATTACATTGTAAATAATAGCAATCTCAGGGGATACTTACTAAATAATAATGGCCGAACTTCTACATTAAGCAACTCTTTTCCAAAGTTGGTTCATGGATGACATACCGAGTAATCTGAAATTCTACATAATGTAAGAACGATGTAGAAAGACAAGCTTGTTAAAAGCGTCCACAGTGTTCTATCTAAAAGTTAATTTACGTATCTGTGTATACGTGGTCTTAGCGTAAATCGCTGTTTTAATGAACCTCAGTTCCATGTACTCGATTTTATTAAAAATGGAAGCATAACATTAATTACTTCAACAGCTGGCGCTACCCTGTGAAGGGACGTTACGTCAAAAGATCTCGACGTTACTTTGTGACGTTTAATAATCTTGACCATAATGAGTTATAACGAGAAGGTTGTGAAAGTAAAGGCATACTGCCATTATTAATATTACTTTTCATTATTACTTCACGAAAGTTGTAAATACAGCATAAAGGACTAGATTATGTCAATATCTATAGGCCACCACTAACTAAACGAAACTATCAAAACTGGACACTGCAGACAATGTTTTATAAATAGAAAATGTTTTATTTATTTACAATGATTCGTCTGCCAAAGGTGTTTTGTTAGAAGTTTACACAGAGACAACTGACACCTTTTAAGGCCCTAACTCTTGAGTAGTGCTATAAAACAGTGAATTTCTGAAGTCTACTGTTCGGTGATGTTAGGTCAATAGCATTTATCATCGGCTTCGAACCGAGTCATGCAAGTTGTCTCCGTCACTGCGTCGTGCATAGAGTCACATTCAAAGGGTTAAGGCCCTAACTCTCGAGTAGTGCTATAAAACAATGAATTTCTGAAGCCTACTCTTCGGTGACGGTTAGGTCAATAGCATTGATAATCGGCTTCGAACTGAGTCATGCAAATTGTCTCCGTCACTGCGTTGTGCATAGAGTCATATTCAAAGGGTTAAGGCCCTAACTCTCGATTAGTGCTATACAACAGTGAATTTCTGAAGCCTGCTCTTCGGTGACGGTTAGGTCAATAGCATTGATCATCGGCTTCGAACCGAGTCATGCAAGTTGTCTCCGTCACTGCGTCGTGCATAGATTAATTAGTACCTTCGAGAGTGCAGTAAGGTTACTTTGATACATCCAACTACAAACACACATCTACACAGGTAGTCTGAAAATTTTCAGACCTAACAAAGAAACAAGAAGTTTTTTCTTAAAATTTATTTTGATTTTTCTACTTAGTCTCCTCGTAACTCCATATACTTTTTTCTATTTTTCTAACCAAATAGTACTCGACAATTTTCTGAGTGAAATAATTATTCACGAAGGTGATTGCTTCCTCATTCGATGAAAATCTCTATCCACCGAGCGCAATTTTTAAATGAGGGTCCAAAAAGAAGTCGCTTCGGGCTAGACTTGATGAGTAAGGCAGATGCTTTCAAACCGTAATTCGTAGATTTCCGCCATATATTTTCGCCACTGAGGTGTAAGACGGAGTTTTGTCACGGCGCGTTGTTATCAAACGCTCACATCCATTCGCTCAAACGACTAGTAGATATTGACACTATTAAGGGCTGATTTCATCATTCAATTTAAAAACTTAGTTCAACTAAACTGAGCTCAGCGTAATCTAGTTTAAAGACCCGTGTCGTAAACAAAACAAAAGAATTGAAACTGAGTTTAGTTTAAACTAGGTTCAATTCATCGCGGCGAAACGCAAAATGAAGCTATAATCTCGATTAGTTGCTCAAACTGCGTTTTGTTCGAACGAATCGCGATTAGTTTATTGGTGAATTTGGCACTTAGTCCTCAATGCTCCCTTGTTTTAAAGATAAGATAAGATAAGTCTTTATTTGCCTTAAACATGGTATAATGGTGTTAGTTCAACTTTCACGAAGTAATATAAATAATGACAGTATATCTTTACTTTCACAATTTCTCGTTATAACTCCGTATAAGTATGGTCAAGAATTATAACAAAATAGCTGAAGCTTTAGTGAGAAATTAACTAAAGATGCACAAATAGCTACATTCACTAGCTGTTATTGACGAATGCTGGTATATTCACGTTGGTCGGAATTTTTTAAGACTTTGCATGCATGTAAGTACACAAAACTTCTAGATAGATCTAGATAACCTAACATTTAACATTTCTTGCATGTTCCTCTGCATAGAGATCTACGCTTTGGAACGTGCAATTTAGTTTCACTTTTGTTTGACTGACCGACATTTTGACAATTCAAAAGTGCCTATAATTGGTCTATTTGAAGTAAACGATTCTGATTTCTGAACGAGCTTTCTTTTTACTTCACCGCTGATTATTGCTGCAACAAACTTTCTTTCGCCCTCTACATAATGCATATCGTTAAGAATACATTAAGTAACCTACTTCCCAGTCATCAGAATGAAAATCGAGTTTGTGAACGCCAGATGGTTATTTTTTGGAGTTTTTTTTTTTCGAATGAAGATTCTAAGCGATTTTGATTGGAACCGTTCGTTTATAATCAATCTGGAGTTATTGAAAATGTAACGTTGTTAATGTAAGAGGACTTTATCTATTATACGGTAGAAATGTATTGTATTTCCGAGGAAATTTCGTCCAATCAAACCAATATTTCATAGATTCTGACTTTTTCATTTTATTGTGTCCTAGTAATTATTTTTTTTCTACGGATTGATCATAATCTTTTGTAATGTTTACGCAAGAATTGATTTCCTTTTTCTTAACACAAAAATGATATCTATCCTTGCTTTCAGCTAGGTGGCCTTGAGTTTTTAGAAAATTGCTTTCACTTCATAAACAACACGTTAATTCCAATTATCATTGTCTTTCTGTATGAACCAAAACATCAAATAAGTACATATGGTCGCAAAACCAATATTTGATCGTTTTGATATGGATTTAATTTGGTCACTTCCTGTTTATTTCTTTTAAAATATTGCAATATCCTGTTGAATTTAAACTAGGATTTAATTTGATAACATTCCTTCGAATTATTTAAAATATTGCGATATCCTGTTGAATTTATATAAGGATTTAATTTGATAACTTCCTTTCGATTTATTTCAAATATTACAACATCCTGTTCAATTTATAACGAATCAAATGACGACTTCCTTTCTTATTTTAAACATATTACAGTACCCGGTTAAACTTGTGAGGATTTAACTTGACCAGTTCCTTTTTATTTCTTTAAAATATCAGAGCATCCGGTCATATTTAAATAAGAATTTACTGTGACGATTTCCGTTCTATTTATCTAAAATAGTTTTCTACCTTCATAGTGAATTTTGATGCTTGTCAATTTCTGTGTATAAAAACCGATGTAATGTGTTTTGAAAGGCACTCTTTCGCCGCCCATGGAATAAACACCTTGAACTGAAGTAAGGTATTTTGTTATTATCACTATAACATTTCCTATCATTCTATATTACTGTGACTGTGAATTTTGTGTGACGTCGACATCGATGGCCATCATGCGCCGACATACACGGTTTTATTTTACGTGGAAATTCACGTGCTTATTTATTTCAAGCAACTTTTTTTCCTTCTCCATTTTTATATCCAAATTATTCTTCGATTTCATGGGTCAGCATAAAACAATTTAACTTTCAATGTTTTGCTATCACACGAAACTGCAATTTTTAAAGTTATTCCCCGAAATTCAGATTTGGGTAAAACCACTCGCACGTGTACCACATAAAATGCAGGGCAAACTCGTTTGGGTTACGTGACTTCCTCAGCTGTGTAGGTTTTGTTTCACCCTGACCATCATAAAGCTATCAGGGTGACCTCCTGGGTGTTGTTGTGGTCATACGTGTTTCATATGTTTTCTTCATAAAACCCTATGGTTTTACTAAACACTGTTTTGACTGAATTTAGGAATGAATTAAAGTCACTCGTTAAGCCATCTCAATGTCATCAAAAGAAACAATTTTATTTTTTTAATGAACTTCAAATTACTGTCCGATCGAAAGTTCTGTAAGAAACTGAGATTGTTGCCGAAATTCGATTTCGGTCTGACACTAATTGAGTAAAATCCTCATTACAAACTGGACTCCAACGTGTTGTGGAATGACTAGATAGTACAACGTATTGACTCTTAACTTGTCAAAGACATAGTTTATTTGTTTTCACAAAACTGCTTTCTCACCCCTTTTTCCCGTCAGAAATCATCAAATGACTGCTCGAGCTCTTGTTTGAGCAAAAATAATTTACTAACTAAAACCCATTTGTGCTCCTTCAGATGCTCTTTGAGGCTCAGAACCACGTTAACTCTGTCGAACAATCCCGCAGCCCTGGCAGGCATCGGTTATAATGGACCCAATGGGTCAATCTTAATGTCATCTTTTTGAGGTGCGCGTGAACAAAATGCTCTGTGAAACTAGACGTGGTCTTTATCGAACGGTGAGCTATCCATTGCTCGCCGTCTGCAAGCCCACGTTTACGGCGGCTGAGAGTTGTCCTGCGACTACCGGCTATAATTATCCATGAGATCTGAGTGGAGCTTTGTTCTCAATGTCGCGATTTGTGGGAATAGCAGAGTGTGAAACTCTGAGTGTGAACTCAGACCCCGGCGTTGCACCTACAGGCGTAACTCGTGCGTGTGTGCATGGACTGATAGCTCCAACCTGGGATCTTTAAATAAAGAGTGAATTGGTTACTTCCGAGTAACACCTAATCACTTTTTACTTCTACTTGACCATCGTCACCCCATCGTGAGATCGTAATCAAGCATGAGTCTATCAATTACAAATCTTTGTCTAAATTCACTACTTACTAATTTATGACGTATAGAGCAATTTCTACCCATTCTTAGTTATTCTGCAAGAGATCGTTGATGGAATCCCATTGTATTATCCTTAACCCATTCTTAATTTATTTTCACTCCCTTTATACTCATTTGCCTCAACGTATACCGCAGTTTATTTATCTACAGCTAAGAAACTTTCCGTACACAATACTCGACTTGATTACAATTACCCCCGCATACAACAAGACCCTTCATTGTCAAATTACTCCCTTATTGATACATTCGCATTCGGTTGGCATTCTACAATCAGAGCCTTGGCAACCTTATCTTTACTTACACTTACATTAGGCAGAAGGATCTCTTGCATGGAATACAGCATCCATCCATTTCCACGTACACAGATCTCCTAATTGAGGAAAATGACGAGAAATTACCACCATTACGTTCAGCTGTGTATCTGGAGAGACAAAGGACCTTGCAATGTTTTTGGTTTTCAAAATATCACTACTAAACACTAAGGAAAAATCTTGTGTGAATTGTATTATTTCGTAATCAGGATGAGTAATGAAAAATAACTGCAAACATTTTATTTCACATCCATTAACTTTTTAGAGGCCCTGACTGCTATGCCGGAGGTCGAGAACCACCCAAGAGAAATGTTTGTGTGATGAGCACGATCATTTTTTCTGTGTCTGGGTATAATTTATCTATAATATATGTATGGTATTTAAAAGTATATAAGTATGTCTATCAGTTGTCTAGTACCCAAGTTCTGCTTAGCTTGGGACTTTGTATGATAGTTATGGAATATTATTATTATTATATCATATTTAAAACTGAAGATATTCTTACACTTTGTTTTAGTTGAACTTCTGGTTAATATTTGCGTGTAGATGGCAAATAATACTATTGAACGAAAAAAATATAAAGTCTACTATTGACGTATCGATTTAGTTTCTTATCAACAAAATTCTCGTATCATACGTGTGGCAAGAATTCCAAATTATTTTATTGAAGTTGTTGAGAATTTATTGCAGTTAACGGTCATTCTCCAATTCGGCGTTCTTTGCCTAATTACCGTAACTTTTTTTATTTTTCACTGATTTGACTTAAACACATTAAAACATGAAAGAAATCAAAGATACGAATTCAATAATTAATGTGACATGTAGCAATTAATAGTGGTTTTCTAGTTATTGAGACTAAAAAAATTTTATGAGTACGGTAATTAGAAAGAAAAAAGTTTTATGTTACGGTAATTAGAAAATATCATCAAGTCTATGTAAAATATGATATAATAAAATGATAATAACACACACTAATAATTTGTACACATATAATTATAATTAAAGCAATAGAATTAAAGATGTCCCTCATAACCCTAATAAATAGTACAAAAAAGACACTTTATCATTACTATAATTTATTAAAAATTAGACACTTTCAATGAAAATCAGGTAAAAACAAACTGAATAAAACAAACATTGTTTTAATTGGTATTTTTTTTAGTTTGTTGAAACGATATTTATAAAAAAAGTTGAGTAGGATGGAACTTAAAAGAATAATATTCTAAATCTTCTTAGATAATAAAGATAGATCTATCTTTCGCTTAAAGCTACTCACAGCTCTTTTAAGATTGGTTTATACTAATATTACTAAGTACTTTACTTGACAAAGAATCATCATAATTATACACTCGACTAGTATGTCATAAATTTCAATCAGTCTTGTTTTATAGTAATTTTCTATTTAAAAATAACAAGCAAACAAAAAACAATATAAAAACAGAATATAAATATTAATGTTTTAAAAATAGATTCTTCTTATCTTTAATACTATTATTTGGAACGTTTGTCATGATTTTAAAGGAAACCGTTGGAATCAAGAGACACGGAGCCCAAAAACTGTCTGTGTTAGATCATCATCATTATCATTTCAGCCAAAAGACGTCCACTGTTGGACATAGGCCTCCCCCAAGCGTCGCCACAATGGCCAGTCGTGTGCGTCTCGCATCCATTGGACTCCAGCGACCCTGACTAGGTCATTGGTCCACCTTGTCGCGAAGACGCAGCCTTGGAAGGCCTCCTCCAAGGCTGCGTCTTCCGGTACGCGGCCGCCACTTCAGAACTTTTCAGCCCCAACGGCCATCTGTTCTGCGTGCAATGTGCCCTGCCCATTGCCACTTAAGTTTGGCAATTCTACGTGCTATGTCGGCAACCCTGGTTCTCTTGCGGATATCTTCATTCGTCATTCGATCGCGCAAGGAAACTCCAAGCATAGCCCTTTCCATTCCCCTTTGGGTGAGTTTAAGTCTTCTTATGAGGCCCATTGTAAGCGACCACGTTTCAGAGCCATATGTCATCACTGGCAACATGCACTGGTTAAATAAATCGCACTATGTTAGATAAATTTAAGCTATTTCCCGCCTTTTCGAACTTCTCAAACCTCTCCAGGGCGGAGCATCGCCGTGTCCTCGTGAGGGCGATCGGCGGCAGTGATCTCTCTCGCCAGGCCTTGGTTCAGGCCATGGTCCGAAGTGAGCAGGGATGGCAGGCGGTCGCCTCCTTCTGCCAAACAGTAATGCTAGCAAAGGAGGAGGCCGACCGCATCAGGCAGAGGCAACGGGGCGCTCGCCCCAGCCGACGCCGGGATTCCGATCCCGATTTCCGGCCACCGTAGGCGCGGGCTTGCAAACGGCGTGCAATGGGTAGCACGCTGTCCGATTGTCCGATAACCGACCGGGCCGAGCCCAAGTCGTCGACGGCACGTACTGTTCCCTCAAGGAGCTGTCAGCAAACCGTAGAGGCCTGTTTGGGTCATGGGTCAGCTTCCGAAAGGAATACCCGGCCCCGGCACGATAGGCAACGAAGGAACGGGGTAGGTTTTTAGTCAGTAAGAGTCTAACACTACTTCCCGCTCCACCCAAGGGCGTAAAAAGTATTAATTTTACATACAACGGTAATTATAAGCATATGGTAATTAGTATACGGAAATTAGAAAACGACAGATTTTCTTAAAAATGTCAAAAACCGACACAGTATGTAAATATTAGCTTATTACAACGTAAGGAGGCCAAAGTACTGTCTCCATTTACATGATTAACTTGGGTCTAACTTAAAAAATCAAGTGTTAAAATAAGTACAACGGTAATTAGAAAAGTTTTTAACCAAGGCCACGGTAATTATACACTCACGTGCTTCATTGGCGGTACACTAACGTTAGAGACGAGCAACTGCTGATAGGCTGCGGCACATGCTGAGCAGACGCGACACATACGGTAGTGATGTGCAAAATATTGTTATTTAGGGGTGTGCACCCGAGAACAGAAAATGTCACGGCAATTATAACTTTCGACTGGACATGCGGTTACTTAGTGATAGTTAATTATAGACTGGTTCTATTGAGTCCACATTTTGATAAACGATACACGTTGCTTAATACCGTTTCAAACGTTGAATGGATCAAAGTAAATGATGTACGTTACAAAAATTACAAGCAATTTTTAACATTAACTTGGTGTGCGGACACACCACGGTAATTAGAGAACAGAGGTTCTTTGAACATAGGTTCAATTAATTTAGTCTTAACTACTTAAAACAGAAGCCAATGTTTTTGTTTACAGCTAGATACGGATACTATCTAACATATAAAAAAAATCCATGATTGAATATGATAATATTACGGATTATGCAAGCCCGGACACGTAAAACTTGCTTGTCGGAGAATGGCCGTTAAAACTAGCGGTTCGATCTGACTTCGAACGGGTGTAATTTCCGACTTAACCGATTTAAAAAAAAAAAACTTCTGTTATACAAATACAACAAAAAAATCTGCCAAATTGTTCGAAATGTTTTCAAATTATATTCCGTTTTCTATGTTAAAAATTGATTATTATTTATCTAAATTGAAGAAAAACTCACATTCCGACAAGATCGCGATTTGTAAAGGAAGACATTCAAGATTATTTTTCGTTAATTCGTTGTAATACGTGATCTGTAATACAGGTTAACACCTATAACAGACACCAGCTCCACACATTCACTTGACTGAAAAAAGTTTCCTATATTATGTTGATTGAATTTATAAAATTATGTATTCTCATATGGTCATGTTTTTGTGAGGAGAAATAAATAAATAAAATAATATATTCCAAGTCGCAGTATAAGAAGAGCCAGTCAGACCAAAAAAAACTTAGCCTATCATAATTTCAAATTACGAATTAGCAGAACAAACGTTATTTTTCTTAGAGTTTTACCGGAAAATTGAGAGACAAAAAACTTTTGTAAGAAATAATAAAAACATAAAAGACTTAGATAACATCAAAAGTATGAAAGTTGAGTAGTGATATTAATTGATAGATGTGGTTACTAATTATTAGACTTAACTAGCCGTGTACGAAAAAGAATGAAGTATCGCCAAACGTCAGTGGCAGTGGGCAGGTCACATTGCTCGTGAGGACGAAAGGTTATAGAGTGGTGACCACGTATCGGAAGACGCAGCGTTGAAAGGCATCCCAGAAGGAGTCCCAGTCCAACATGCCCGGTCTTTATGGCGACGCTAGGGCAAGATTATGTCCAACAGTTGTCGGACGTCTTTCGGCTTCATAATGATGAGCCTATACTACTTTCTTGGTCTAATTTTTCTTCACTAATTGGGATCGGTGTACTCGTCATTCATCGCCAGTTGATCAATGTTGACTTGTTGATACATCAAAATGGTGCCATGAGGTCGTTGTTTACGATAGACATCTAGGTTGAACAGAAAACTTATTTGCAAGTAAAATTTGCTAATTCAAAGTGTAGGTAAAAGAATGAGATCATGTTAATGTTAGCATTAAACGTTGATGGCTGGAAATGAAGGTTCTCATTAGTATAATTTATTTATTGAACCGAAGTTTCCGTAGATATATTCACTGACCTTTTAGATGATGCGAAAATTTGATTTCACATCGGAACTAACTTCGATTTGCTTCGTGCGAGTTTACCATTAATCGGTTTGATTAACTAATTAATTGAGTTATGATCCAAATGTCTTAGTGTTAGTGAGATCAGGCAGATAACTCTTTTTACAGATGAGTTTGTATCAACAAAGTGAGACTGAAAAAGAAGATAGTTAGATAGGGGCTGGTTGGGCTGGAAGAAGTGCGGGTGGGGGCCGCATACAGTATCACCAACACATGAATATGAAACAGACTATAATATCTACATGTGTACCAACACAAAAGTAAATGTTGGGTTGCCAACAGAGACTCTGAATCCAGGGTTATAACGAAATATGTGCTATAGGTTCAGTGTCTACTCTATAGGTTCAGGGTTATTACGAAATATGTGCTATATCAGTATCCGGTTCAGTGTCTAAATCAGTATCCGTCCATTGGTTTTAAAACTTCAAAACCCTACATCACGGTATCAAAGTTCTTCGCGCGAGGAATTAAAACCATACTCGTACCACAGCCAAAAACCATCTGGATCAGACATGATGACATCCATCTGGTTGTAGGATCCTCCCTTCTTAAGGGAGGTTTGTGGGATTTTACACCCTGTTCTGTATACTTTTAGAGAGGTATATTTTAATTAATACTAAAATTGAATTTGCTTTTCAAAACAGGAATTAAAATTTCGTTCTCTGTGTTACGTTTTTGTATCACCACTCTCCAGTTTCGTTAAGAAATCGGGGTTTTGTTCATTACCACCGAGAACATTACTAATTTGAGATTTCATCCACATTTTATATTCTGAAAGTGAAATTTTTTAATATTTTATTTCTTGTCTACAGCTCACCGTCGCATGAGAACAGTGACGAACTGCTTCCTCGTGAACCTTGCTGTTGCTGACCTGCTGATGGCGACCTTGAACGGTGCTCCGAACTTCATATTCCTGGTCACTGCTGACTGGCCCTTCGGGGCCGTAACATGTACTGCCAGCAACTTCACTGCAAACCTTACTGTGTCTGCTGGAGTGTTCACATTGGTTGCTATCACTGTTGATAGGTAAGTCTTTTGCTTATACTCGGCTACATCACCATCATTACCATTTAAGCCGAAAGAAACCCACTGTTGGGTATAGGCCTCCCCCAATTGTCGCTATAATAGCCAGTCATGTGCGTCTTGCATTTATCAGATTCTTGCAACCCTCATTAGGTCATCGGTCTACTCTGTGACTCGACTACGACGAAGCTAAAAGGAGACTTGTGATTTTAAACTTTTATTTGAGAAAAAGAAACAATTATAAATGACAGAATTTACACAACACAAGTAATACACAACATGGTCTGTACATAAAATAGCATCTGAAATAGTATAATATACCTGATTTGCCGCAGTTCGGACGATTGAACTGGTTGGTGTATATATCGTACCATGGTCAATGAATGTCTGCAATCTAAGCTCAATACTTTGACATGTTTCAACAAGTAGGTCTAGTCTGTATGAAATCTTTGTTTGGAAGAATTTGTGGGTGGCACAAAGAAACTTCTTGGAAGAAAGAAAGAAAACATGTCTATTTGGCTTACAATGAAACACAAATCAAAGTTTTTCTATACCATTTCTATGGAATTTTAATATTTATCGTAAAAATGCACCAAACAGGCGGCTTACTCTCGAGTTTAATTCCGATCGGTTGACATTAGAATTGTGACGTTAGGTACTCTTGAATTCGATACTTGGGCCAAATTGCGTGCCCTTTTTGGCAAACTAAGTACAATAGGGATTGGGCTTGGCGTGTGGTCACGCAATTTTAAACTACTTTGGCGCTAGTATCGAATTCAAGAGTACCTAACGTCACAATTCCAATGTCGGCCGATCAGAATTAACTCGAGAGTAAGCCCCCAGGCACCGAGCCGACTATTTCAACTGAGAACAGATTAGGAATTGTGAAGGAAGAGGATAATACAAAGTTTATTGAAGTCATGACGAAACTAAACATCTGAAAGTCTAAAGGTCTAAAATCTCTTATTTTAGTATCACGCCAAGACCCAATTTGGTTTCGTTCAAAATATACTGGATATTAATAGTTTTTCGTTTATAGAAAATAGACACACACACACCGTAGGTAGACTAAGATAAACTTTATTGGTAAGACAGTTTTGTGAAAACCTATTTCCAGTAGCAGGAGCAGGAGTAAGCCTTATAGATTGTAATGTCGGTGTTCGTTAGTGGGCAGGCCATATTTATGTCGGTAAGTCCTCTCTTTAAGAAATGACTGGAACGACGTCACGGCGCAAATTCTCACCTGTCCTGGTAAGTTTGGGAGGTCCTGGCACCGGATTCATATAGAAGAAACGCGAGGGTGTCACTATTGTGTGGACCGCCCGGAGGGCACATACGGGGGAGGTATGTCCCGCTCGGATGGAGTACCGCCGTTTCCTTGTGGGAGCGATAGGCGTCTTCTCGGGCCCTGGTATAGGCCATGATCCGAGGCACGAGCGAGGATGAATGGCAGGCGGTCACCTTCTTCTGTAAAGCAGTAATACTAGCGAAAGAGGTAGCCGCACAGGAACAGACTTCTTCACGCCCCAGCTGCCGGGATCCTGACCCCCAGCCAACGTAGGCGTGGGCTTGTCGTCTACAAGCCGACGGTTACAAGCAATCAATGGGTAGATCGCCGTCCGGCCGTCCGGTAACCGTCTATACTGAGTCCGAGACATCGACGGCACGTAGTGTTTCACGCGCGCCTGAAGAGGATGTCAGTCGTCAGGGTTAAGAAGAGTCAAAGCGTACTAGGGTCATGGGTTGTGCGAAAGGGAACCCCGGGGTTAGTGTGCCCTGGGCCCTGAATTGGTTTTAGTCAGTAAAAGTCTAACATGATAGAACAGGAGAAGGGTTGGATGATTTCCCAAAAAAAATCTGTGATCATTAGGAATCCTGCATAGTCAACTATAAAGTTGACTATGCAGGATTTCACTAGTATGTCGATTATACACACACATATTTTATATCGATTACACATACAACATGTAACTAAAATAATGCACACCCTTATGCATACCAATAAAAAAAAATAAGGTACAATCTTAATTCGAGCACTAAAATTTTCTTTATATGCACTGTAGTATTACTTTTTACAGAAATTAGTTATCCTAATTGTAGAAAAATAATATATTATGGGAATCGATGTATTACATTTCATGTGGAACTGTATCGGTATCTATGCAGGCACACAAAAACGCATTCAAATTTTTAAAAAAATGTATAAAAATGGGTTATTTTTTTTCTAAAATAATTTTCGTTTTTTTTTTGTTTTTAAATGAAATATTACATTTAGCCGTTTTTATGCTATTGAAGGCGATTTTATCGAGAAGCTCATAGTGGTCTAGTCTGTCACAAGCTTTTTAAAAATCAATACACACTGCATCAAATCGCGTGCCCTTATCTATGTTGTCTGACTGACTGGAGCAGTGAAAATTCGAAATTTATTTTATATTCAGCTAATGAAAATACTAAATTATAACCCTAGATAATTTTCAAGTGGGTTGTATTGTATAATATAGCCTTCAAATTTAATAAAGACCGATCCACACTGCTTTGGAGCTGAGTAGAAACAAGACTACTATTGCTCGACCATTCAATTTCAGGCAAATTGTGATCACCCTCTATACACCGTTAAATTTTTGGTTCTTTTTAATCCCGCGAAGGGTGGATTCGGTACATGAAATACTATCGATTTGTAAAGAGAAAGTTCTCCATAGAGAATTAGAGATCTACGCTATGGAACGTGCAATTTAGCTTCACTTTCTTTTTTTGACTGACCGACATTTTGACAATTCAAAAGTGCCTGTAATTGGTCTATTTTAAATAAACGATTTTGATTTGATTTGATTGATATTAGCATATATTCAGTGAGTGCATGACAGTTTATTTTGTAATATGAACAGATGTGACAAGTATATATTATGGTCCTGTATGTGTGTTGATATATAGGCAGCGCTAATGACGTGGTGAGTATTATAGCGTGATACGGGAATTAGGGTAATAACATGCTCAATGCACGTTAATAACCCTACAAACTAGTTAGTTAGTAAGAGTCTGACACTACTTCCCGCTCCGCCCAAGGGCGGGATTTGTCATTGGATGATTTTACCTACCATAAAAAAAACCCATGCAGCACAGATAACAGAACACCCTCATGTAGCAATGAGTTCATAATCACTTCAAAGAATAAGTAGCGGTCATCATTGAATTCTTTATTGGTTGTATTAGATGTTCTCCATGTCTCAGATAATATAATCACGTTGAACGACAAGAAAATAAAGTTAGAATGAAGCATGTGCAATGTGATACGGATCCTTCTACAGTTTTGATAAAGGAATGATATATTATATTGTTCCTAAGTATTACGTCTAATATACCTATGTATTAAATAGGAGAAAACAACTATAATGTTTTAAGATAGGGTATTTTTTCAACTTAAATTCAGTTCGTTGTCGGTAGCAATGCAAAGTTTAATAACGTATCTACTTGAGTATATGAACTTTCTTATTCAACATGATAACAACAGCCCCCCTAGCCAATATACAATCGTTTCGTTTTGCGTTAACGCTTGCAGTTGGCCACGCCCCCAATTCATTTGTTCTAACAAAGGAGTTGGGGGTGTGGCCAACTCCAAGCGTTAACGCAAAACGAAATGATTGTAACTTGGCAAGGGGGGGCAGGTAATTTAATAAGCAAGTTTTCAATATCAAGATCTTTAGAGAAATGACTTGTATAGCATATAATGCTAATCTAAGGCATCAAACAAAGGCGAGAAACATTACAAAAAAGAAAAATACATACAAGTATTGTTTACGACTAAAATATGGTCAAGTCCCAAGGGAATATGTTATTTATAGTCAAGACTACATAATATTGATCGAGATATCTGTGTATTTGTGAAGTTCCATTGGCCATCTGTAGTTTTTTACATCAGCTCCACTTTACTAAGTATTAGTTTTTTTAATGAAAATATTTAAATTGGAAATAAATCCTTTCAAGTAAATACATATCATATACATTTAGAATGACAGAATCATTTATGAAACGAAAATTCTAATAAAAAAACATATTTATTGGATAATTCTTTGAAATGAAACAAAAAAAAAAACCGTAACCGAATTGACACCTTCTGTTTTTGAAATCAGGTCAGATTACAACAACCACATGTATGAACACTGTAAGTATTGACCTTAATTAAGCCTAACACATCATTTGGATTTGACCTAGTAGTTGTACATATACCTTATATTTTAACTGACAGCAGGAATTGACGTAAAACTTGTACCGATATCTAAGAGCCAAATTCACCAATAAACTAATCGCGATTCGTTCAAACAAAACGCAGTTTGAGCGCCTAATCGAGATTATAATCTTAATATATAGATTAACCTACTTTACGCTAAACTCAGTTTCAATTCTTTTGTTGTCGCCCATGTTTACGACACGGGTCTTTAAACTAGATCACGCTGAGCTCAGTTTAGTTGAACTAAGTTTTTATACTGAATGATGAAATCAGCCCTAAGATATTTAAGGTATTTTTAATAAATCAAAAACGATATTTTATTTTGGGCGTGTTCGATATAATTTCTCATATTATTAAAGCTCAATGGTACATCCTACAGCAGTCAAGCCCATTTTGTTCATATTATGGAACAGTTTCAACGACTAAAACTATATTGAATGTTTCAAAGTTAATCGATTGTCAAAGGCACGTATTGGAACTACTCATAGCCAATACCGATGCAGTAATAAACAGTATTCCCACGCAATATTTCCGTGAAAGGGTAAATGTAAATATTAAAAAGGGTTTGGTAGACTTGAAAAATATTTTGGTTTTTGTTTGAATAGTTTTGAAAAGTGTTTCAATTATAAATCGAATTTCAATGTATTTATTTTTGTTGTAGTTCGGTTAGAGAACAATTACTTTCACTAAAATTTTATGAATTGGAAGATTTTATGAACATTTGGCGTTCTATTGGGTCATAACACAAGCTCTGCTTAGCTTGGGACTAGACGGTGTTGTGTGATAGTTGTGGAAATATTATATTATATTATTATTATTATTTGAAATTGAGAACTTATCAATTAAGTAGAAACTGGCAAGCTCCAAATATCAAATCAAAAATGGGTGTATGAGACACCTCGGCTCTCCCGTTTACAAGACAAAACTGGGTACCGATTGTCTTACGAATCGAAAGTGACGATTTAAGTACGAGAACTTTAGGTAAACACCCAACAAGCTTGACCATTTTGAGACTTGACTAGTTTGAAGGAGCAACTTAGGGTCAGGACTTCATCTTAACCTAGACTGGTTAAGATGAAGTCCTGACCCCAAGTTAGCTTTCAGATAAGTTTAGCCGAAGAAACTTTGATCAGTATTATAGCCGTATAACTTAATTGAAATTGCCTCGAACATTTGTAATAACGAAGTTTAACTATCTCGGTGGTCCCATGGTCGCAAGCGTGAGTGCTGAGCATGGGGTCATGAGTTTGTTTACCGGATTGGGTTTTCCTTTTAGAAATTACCCTGTAGCAGCCAGGAGTTTGAAAGATGAGTAGTAGTAGTAGATGTAGGAAAGCACATAAAGTCCTTGGTCACACGCCTAAGTTTTCCCCGGTCGTGTCGGATTGTTGTGCCACCGAACAAAGAGAATAAAGGAACACAGTGTACAGACACTTGTGAACTGTATAATATTTTCTGTGTACTAGGCTAATCTGGTCATCGTGTTCGGAATTCGGTCGTGACGATTAATAAACTAGTTCAAATTAGTTTTGGTTCAAGTAGGTACCTATTACTTAATTATGTATGTAGGAAATTAGTGGTGGAGTGGTAATGGCTCCGACTTACGAGTTGCAGGTCGTGGGTTCAAACCCAGCCAGGTACTTTGTGTAATTTATTTCATTACTACTGCACGCAAAACGGTGAAGGAAAACATCGTGAGGAAACCGGCATGTCCTAGAACCAAAAATTCCAAGATATGTAACATTCACCAATCCGCACTGGGTCTGCGTGGTGGGTTACGGCCCATCCCTTCTCCCAGAGAGGAGGCCTAAGTCCCAGCAGTGGGATCATTATAAGGCTGATGTAATGGCTAAGCTATGTATGTATACACTGCACTGCGGCTAACCTGTCCAATAACTGGAAGTATTGACATAAAAGAGAATAAGGAATCCACACCCACTTTTATATAGATTATTTTAGATTTTTACACAAACTATACAAAGAAGATTGTATAATAAATTGTATTATTATATCACCAAAGCTTGAATGAGAAGATGAATTGGATGCTTCTCCATTTTTTTTTTCAAGAGAATAATTTTGAAGATACCTACGTACTGAAGTTATGATCTTTTTTAAAAAATTTATTTCATCCCGATTCGATTAACATTATTACCTATAAAATTAAAACAAGTGGTTTCTGAAAATGTTTTCATCTGACGTGTTTCGCCTCACACCTTTAAATAATACTTACTCGTAAAACAGTTTTTGTCGGTTTTGTTATTTTCTCGTATATTTCTTTGTTTAAAATATCTACGCTCTGTTAAAAGCTTATTGAACAGTTGTTTAAACAAAACAGGGTTCGACACGTTTTTTTACTAGCGAAAAATAACGCTGGGCCCAATGTAATGACGTCTAAATTTATATTAAGAGAGTCGTATAGTTTTATTAGGGACAGACGCCCAGTTTTTGTGATGTCTTCTGTTAAGGCGGTACCTTCATTGTCGTAAACTTGGGCCCACTATCCCTTCTAAAACAGCCGGAGACCAATTCCGCCAACAAGATACTTTCTTCACGTTTTACGTTCTAATAACTTCTTTATTTGTCCTCATTTTGCTTACGACAGAGATGAGCTTAGTTCGGTTAGCAACCTTAAGAGCGGTTTCGCACTACGTCCGATCCGAATCCGATCCGACAAATACCCGCTCTTATTCCACCGCTTTTAGGCACGCAATTGCCAGTTTTTAGCACTAGTGCAGAAAAGTGCGCGGGCTCGCCTCCGCCACAATTTTGTTGTAATGAAATAGTTCTACGGCTACTACAGACCATACTTACACAGGTTCGGATCGGACATAGTGCGAAACCGCTCGTAAGTTACATTTGGGTTTTTTTTTTGGTAGGTAAAATCATCCAATGACAAATCCCGCCCTTGGACGGAGCGGGAAATAGTGTCAGACTCTTACTGACTAAAAACCTACCCCATACCCCATTCCTTCGTTGCCTATCATACCGGGGCTGAGCTTTCCTCTCAGAAAACGGCCCTTGACCCCAGCAGGCTTCGACCCTGCCTGCCTGCAGCTCGCAGGCTGGGCCTCTACGGTTTGCTGACAGCTCCTTGAAACGCGCGGGAACAGTGAACGCCGTCGACGACTAGGTCTCGGTCCGGTCGGCTACCGGACGATCGGACAGCGTGCTACCAATTGCACGCCGTCCGCAAGCCCTCGGTACCGAAAATCGGGATCGGAATCCCGGCGGCGGCTGGGGCGAGCGCCCCGTTGCCTCTGCCTGATGCGGTCGTCCTCCATCTTTGCTATCATTACTGATTCGCAGAAGGAGGCCTGCCATCCTTCCTCACTCCGGACCATGGCCTGAACCAAGGCCCGGCGAGAGAGATCGCTGCCGCCGATCGCCCCCACGAGGACACGGCGATGCGCCGCCCAGGCGGGGCACACCTCAACAGTGTGCTCCACCGTGTCCTCCGGGTGAAGTTACATTTGGGTGCGATTTTCATCAATCAACTCATCACGTTTCGTCCCTTGTAAGAAACTTTGTATAAATACCTAATAAATAAAATACAGGGTGTATCCTGCATACTAAATGCGGAATAATCTGATGGAGGCTAATGCCTGACCTGAATCAACATATAGAAGCGTGTCAATCATGAAAATGGACTTTCATTACATGAAAGAACTCGACGTGACCTTTAAAGTCTGGGTGTCTTTATGTGACGTTAATCACATGCCCTGTTTGCCGTAAGCCAGTTTGCCGACTTTTCCCATAATGACTAATTATTTATGTTCACTGATATCATATTACAATCACTAGTTTTTTTTCCAAACATGATAATCGAAATTCATCGATGTGACCCGTGAAACATAGGTTAACTTGACAGCTCAAGTTAGCCTCCGCCACAATGCTCAGGTTAGGCTATGGTTTATAAAACAAAAAGGTATACGTAATTTTCGACTTTAGCCGTAGATTTTCGACTTTAGCCTGTAATAAACATATAAATTCACTTAATAAATAGCAATGTTTATCTACTTTATACTAAATTATTAAATAACATCGAGTTCGTCACTAAATATTACACATACTGCTGGCTAGCTTGTACAATCATTAATTTTTTGAAGGACATGGCAAGATTGGTTTTTTAATTTACATCAATGGCAAGATCTTATAATAATAGAAATATCTAGATTTGGTATTCATATTTATGTTCTTGGTGATAAGGTATAGGTGTATTATATGGGAACCTTATCCAATAATGTGATATGGTGTGGTTGAACCTAAATATAGAAAATATAGAAGTAGGTATAGAAGATCTTATCGGACAGACGTTCACACATACTACAGATAATAAATCATTGTAATAACACGTATAACCTTTTAGGGTTATACGTGTTATTAAAAAGAATAGATAAAGGTATAGTATAAGTTTTCGATAACAAAGTTCTTGTCTGTAGCCTGTTGCGAAATTACAAAAGATAAAATAGTTTCTAATAACACACAAGTATGTAGGCGAAGCTTGCAAACTTCGTAGAACGACTGTATGACCCTAGGCGTCATTCAGTCTGCAATAGGAACTCTATTATTCTGAAAGCTCCGTATGGAATTTAGTATTCATATGTGTAGTTATGTATTGTATACTAGGAACAGTTCTAGACTATAAAGTCACTACGTAGAATCTCCGACTGTGTATGTTTCTATGTAAAAAAGCCTTCCATTACCACCATCTTCCATATCAAGCTTTTCTGAAAATAGGTACGTTCTCGATTATTATTAGGTTAAGTGGAATATACAATTTACAAAAAACCACTGTCGATTTGGTTTTTGTTGAAAGTCTAGACAATCCAAAATTAATGGAAACGTTGCTGTAGGATTACTTAGTATTGGGTTTCCAATTTACGAGTATCAGGTATATTTTTTTACGTGTTATTTCATCGAGTCAATCCTTCTACTCGGGGTGGACCGAGAGGAAGTGTCAGACTTTTACTGACTAAAAGTCACTTGTTTATCTTCAGTAGCCCTTTGGAATCCAAATGTCCCTTTTATTGTCCCTTTCTAGCAATCCTGCAATCCTGTCAGTCTTGCTGACATCTCTTTGAGGCGCACGTGCAACACAACGTACCATCGACCCGCGCTAGTCCTTATTGGACGACGAGATATCCATTATTCACCGTTCCCAAGCCCGTGCCTACAATGGCCATGAGTCCTCGTACAATATTTGTACAAGTTAAGCACTTCATAAGAATGAATAATAACAATAATATGACGTTCCATTAAAAATGTCTAAAGGGCCTCTGCGAGTTGGTTTCAGCTCCTCGTACGCCTTCCAAAGGTCCAGGACTTCAGGGTCCTGAGATAAAGAAATTCATGAAAATAATAATATTCCACAACTATCCCACAACGCCGGCTAGTCCCAAGCTACGCAGAGCTTGTGTTATGAGTACTATACTGCTGATAAACATACTTATATATTTCTAAATACATACACGCATATTATAGATAAATTACACCCAGCCACAGAAAAAATGATCGTGGTTATTATACAAACATTTGTCCTGGTTGGGAATCGAACCCACGACCTCCGGCATAGCAGTTAGGGTCTGTAACTGCTAGACAATAGCCCAGTCAAATTAACGTGTAACTTCACACTGCTAATGAGTATCTCCTCTCTTAGAGAGAATTGGTCTATCACTACACTGTCTTTATTAGCCCGTTGGTGCTGCCCACATATCTTTGAAGTTTAGCAAAGTGGAAATTATCTTGGAATTGATAAGTATTGGATACTCAATCAAATCCATGATATTTTTCTGACCGATTAGGTAGAATCAAATAGTCTGATAGTCTGGTAGATTATGTAAGCATAAAAACTTTAAGATTATGCTCAGCAGTTATCACTTGTGGGCTTACAAAGCGAATTAATTCCAAACGACTAAAATTATATTCACATCCTACGCGAAAACTTATGAATAGAAGTTACGTAAAAATTTGTTTACGTTATTCCATTTTAGGACTATCGAAAACCGTAAAGTGGGTTGTAAATTACTTTTCATACTCGCCTCGGTAAACAAAATGTCATTATTTTAATTACCTGTCAAAACCAAAGGACTCATTGTATGGATCTGTGTGGAGAATGAAGTGTTTAAGTTAGTATATTTCCCTGTAATTAGTAATATTCACGCGTTTTAGGAGGAGTTTGTGGCTATTATGATAGTCGGACGGGTTCGATTACAAAGTTAAGCAACATTTTACGAGGTCAGTTTGTGGATGGGGTAATCATCTCAACATTCTGAGGTTCCTCAGGGACTCGGAAAACACGTTAAGTCGCTATTCCCAGCTGACATTAGTAGACCTTTGACTGTCGTTATGGATAGTGAGAAGTCGAAAATTCCGACACAAGTTTCACCTCCTTTTAGAACATACTGTATTAAAAGAGTTTCTTGCCAAGTTTCCCATCAAAATATTTGGTATGGAGTATTTATTAGATTTTATTTGCCAAGTTGGCACACAGTTTCTAAAAGATTTAGTTCACGTATTTTTAACAAACTGTGACGTTAAATATCAAACTTTACTTAAATAACTTCAGTTTTATATGCTCAAATACAGATTTTGAGATATTTATCAAATTTTGCATCAACGAACATACACGGTTAACTTTTGGTCGTTTTAGTCCTGTGAAGGATCGATTCGGTACATGAAATACTATCGATTTGTAAAAATAAAATTAAAAAATAAAATATTTTTTTTGAAACTTGAATTTATTTTTCGCATGTACGAAATTAATTTATTTAAGTAAACGTCAGCTGAGCGAGGCCAACGAACTATAGGTAGTTAGTACTCAACGACCGACAACTATCTACAAGGTCATTGACTCGTTTACTTTAAGAAATTAATTTCGTACATGCGTATATTAAGTCGACTTTTATAAAAAAAGTACTCTATTTTTTAATTTTTTCTTTACAAATCGATAGTGTTTCATGTACCGAATCGACCCTCCGCAGGATTAAAACGAGGAAAATTTAACGGTGTATAATATGTTATGCATCACAAAGTTCAAGCTTCATTGCAATCCACATTTTTTAAACTACTTAGGTACTACACTACATTTGCTATAGGATGGTGCGGGTGACAGCTGCCGGATTTATACAATGCAGCTACTTCATCTTAAAGATGCATATTTTCGTTCTGCTGTCATCCTACTCATGCCATGTAAAAAAGACCTTAGAGTCGATACACTAGAGTTGGTGGCAATGGATTCGAGTTATCTAAATAATTTTATCTCTGATTTGAGACACGTCACAGAACTTCGATTTTATACAATTTCGAAGTTTTAGTGCCTACATTTTATTGGAAAGGGAATATTTGAATAGGTATCTCACATACCGTTTGAGCCTAAAATTGGTCTAGTGATCCCAATTTTTTTTCTTTGTCCCTTTGTATTTTGTGCCTAAGCAAGCCTCTGGAATACATATTGACGTATCCCAAGTTCGGTGAAAATAAGAATTTCCAAATATTTGAGCAATAAAGCCAGAGTCGGTAGCTGTTCAAAAATCCTATGTACTCAAGATTGGCAGCTCTTAAAAAAAATCTAGCTTTCCTTTTTCCAGAACAATACCGAATTTTAAGACATTTTCTGTCTCTGCATGAAAATCTGAACTTGGAATGTTATATTTCAGTAAATTCAAATACTATTTTACTAATAGGACATTGTTCATTTCATTGTTTAGCGCTGCAGAACCTAATTTTTGAGGCAGTTTAAAACAAAATGAGCAACTAAACATGTATGTGAATTGGACGCATTATTCAAGGGAATAAACGAATCCCAAACAGCGAATTAAGGTCATATTGGGCCAAAAACCAAATCCCATAGAAAATGATAGAACAGGGTGAAAATCTAAACTGCAGTAGTTAAAAAAAAATACCGACTGAATAATCTATATATATGACGGCTCGTTCAGGATGGTTCGAGCTCTGATCATCTACCAGGTGGGCCTACGTGGGTATCGTGCAATGAATAAAAACAGTAGGAACTCAATCAGTTTACTTCTTAATACATTTCGGTACAGTGCACTGTTATTAGGTAGGTACAAATAATAAAACGGACAGTTTCAGAACGTCTTGACTCTGCGACGGCCTGGCTGAGAGTGTCCGCTGTACTCGGCGGATTCTCCCTCCCCAAGCTCGTAGCCAAAGCGGAAGCGGCCGACTCTGTCTAGGCGCGCCACCTCTATTTCTTCTAATCGCCACTAGATGGCGTGCCTTGTTTTGTTGTCAACAAATCAACGCCGGATCCGACATACACATCATTATATATAATTGAATTACCATTCACTGATTAATCCCGAAATTTCAGAAACTATAATAACTACTTAAAATTTGGCAGGTAGGTTCCTTATAGGGTGTAGACATCCGCTAGGAACGTATTTTACGAAATACCACCCCTAAAGGGGTTAACCGACTTTTACCCAGGCGAAGCCGCTGGCAAAAGCTAGTCACAATATAGAATACCTAGTGCCTTAAACATTTATCCTACTAACCTAACCTACCCACCCTAAAACTTCAAATATACTTAGTGATAAAATGTCCTCCAACATGACGCGCATCGCTAAATCTACATGACGCTGCAACGTTGCCCAGTATCCCGTAACATGTCTCCCAACATTGCACACGTGATGCGGTACACCTTTTTGGATAATTTTACAGCATGCGCGTCACGTTGGAGGATATTGTGTTTTCTAATGTACGGTTTTGCCGACAAGATAGGGGGCGCGTTTGTACACGTGCAGATTAATGACATGCATGTGCTGGCAGCAAACCGCGCTCCTACGTTTATACCAACGTCATAACTGACAGCTCGACAGGTATGCACGACGCGGCGACGTGCAGTTTAGTTTTTTATCTATTTCTTTCCAGCAAGTGGGGTCGTATTATTATAATATATGTAGGTAGTTAATCTTTTTAAGTATATATTTTTTGTCATTGTCTCTATTTTTTTTTTAATTTCGATTTCTGATTAGGACAGGTGTATGAAACATACATGCAACATATCCCATTTTATTGTTTTTGAAGTGATATGGGAGTTGGTAGTTTTTTTAAACAAAAACAAAGCATTTGATCATGATAATATCTTGTTCGTTCTTACGTCATTGTCAAGCTCGTCTGGCTATTTTCACCTAGAACTGCTAGCCTTTTGTAGTGTATCTGTGGTTCTGCGACAGACAAGCTGCAAACCTTTAACTTAAGGGCTCAGTACTTCTCTCCAAAACACAGATTGCTTACGTCCTTAAGATACGTAGCCTTTGCGATAAGTGTTTCAGCGCAAAATACACTACGATAAAAAATTACACTAGGGTATTCAGTGCCAGTAGCATGAATATGTTACTGGTACTGAATATATATGCAATTAGTCGGTTTCAATTGAACGTAGTTATGCAAACAAGAACCAACCCACAAAATGATAATTTAGAGATAATTAGGTTTTTGTTTTACAAGAGTGTAGGAAAAAATAGGCATCTTGTATGAAATATCAACTTATTATCTTTATGTAAAGTATTGATGATGATATAGAAAAACTATAATTTCTTAATTTTATTTTGTTTTAGTATTTATTTTTGATTAAAAACCTGATAGTTCCTTATTAAGAAAATACTTTTTTGTAGGTTAGTTCTCTATTACAATAAGTTTAAGTTGAATAGATAGGTAAATTAATTTTAAAATACCTACATTTTAGTGATATTTTCATTGTAATTATCATTTAAATATTAGTTTTACACATAAAAAACAAAAATACTGTTGTTCATCCTTCTGCTGTTACCTAACTATACCATAGTTCACTTCCACCTCACAATCAACTAAATATCTCTCTAATCATGTCATGTTCAATCATCATATTTCCAGGTAATTTTTTGTAAAAGTTTTAATCATGTTTGGGGATAAGATGCAACAAGTTTTTTAAGTCATTCAACTTCCCTTCTTTTCCATTAAGCCAAAGGGTATCTATTAAGTGTTTACTTAGTGAGCCTGTATTACCCCTTGTATATTTTTTTAAAGCTTCTACGTATTCTTCATCTAAATTACATGGTACGCAAAATGAAAACATCTTCCTTTTTTAACAATATTTAATTTTTATGTATTTAACCGCGATACTTTTGATTAATCACAGGCTTTTTCTATTTACATATTGTCTTCTCTAAGTTTGAACTCGATAAAAAATCTTCCGATCTCGTCCTTTAGACTTGCCTTGGTTTTACATTTTTACATGTTTACGTTATACGTATTTAGTCTAGAATGCGGCCTAAAACTTTAGTGAAGTTTTAGGTCGCATTCTATTCGCCCAAAATCATTGTCTTTAGACAAGAAATGTGGCAGGTTTCCAGAAACCAGTCTTATTGCATGAACTTTTCAGCATCAATGTTAGCTTTGTTCTTGTTTTGGCCGTCGCAACGTTAGCTTTATGTTCGTGTTTTAGCCATCGCAGCAACGCTCTATAACATTAGGAGTCACTCACAGTGATTTTCAGTCTATCCATTACATGCTTAAGAATACATGCTTAAGAAAACAAGAGCCTATTTCTTGAGATCCCCTAACTGCTTCTCCTTCTTCACCTAAATGATGCAAAGGGTGAATAATAATACCCAAAACTGTGTTTTATAAAAAACAACTTTAAAGGGTATTTGTGGAAGAGGTAAAGTTTTTTGCAGATCGAATGTGATTGTTTCAGAGAACAGGTCTTCTTAAGTTAATTTTATTAAGTTGGTTTTGCAATAATTTTGCTTCTTCTAAGTTTAGCCAGCACTTTTTTTAAAGGGTTAATGTTAATATTAAACTTCGTTAAAAACACATGGTTAACTTGAGCAATAGAAAGAAAATCCTGTCCAGCTGGCTTAAAGATACTTTGTAACAATACTTTTCACTTTGCCAAACGCAAAATAAACTCAAGCTCCATAGTTATTTTAACAAGTGAGTTTAAAAAATGTAAATACCTATATGGAACTAAGCGACTTGGTTATTTTTATGTTGTTTAAACGAATTTGCAAAATATAACCAAATAATATGGTTCTCTTTAAAAAAAACACGATCTTAATTTGTATTTTTTTATATTTAACAAGAACCTTGTGGCTTGGTTCTTTTTCACGTAATAAAAATGTTGAAGACTTAAAGGTATCATGCAACATGAGTCCGTTTATCATTTCAAAAGTATTTTTTTAAGCTTGGTACCCCAAGCGGGTTTCATTTTCTCTTTTATGGTTTGGTGTATCGGCCAGGATCTTTACTGAGTAGTTCAAATACATCGTTGGGTGTGCATTTAAATATGTAACTCAATTTCACTAAAAATGTGGGTAAGTTCGTGTTTGCATAACTACGTCCAATTGCACTTATTTTTTCTAAATATTATAATTTGTATAAAGTATGTTTGAAATGCATTATTCCTTAATTAGGTGGGTATCCTGTGTATACAGGTATATTTCGAGTACTTTCCCATTCAAAAAAATTATAAACATGTAAAAAATTATGAAGAACTAATTAAGTTGGTAATTCATAATTAATGTCTTGATAGTAACAAAACCAGTATCTGATTATTTATTTTATTGAAATTTCACTACGGCTACGCTACCTTTAGTTTCAGAGTCGGTAAATCTAAAGACAGAGCAGTTTATACTTTAATCAAAAGTTTATAAGTTCAAATTTGGATAGAAGCCGGAATTGTTTATTTATTACCTGGATCTTAAAAAACCTTTCGATACTATTTCTGTGACCATCTTAATTTCCAAACTTGAAAAGCAACAGAGAAGCACTTGACTTTTTGAGAGTTGTCTCACCGGGCGGATTCAGTGTTATCGAATAGTTGTTTATGTAAGAGCTGACCTTACGATTTCTTTAGGTATCCCTCAGGGTAGTATTTTTTGCCCACCCCTTTTTCGCATTTACATTAATGAGTTCGCCTTAAAGGCGGTATAACAACGAATGCTGACGATACAACTCTTCTTTTTTTCACGATACAAAAGATAAGGCATTTAATGCTGCGCAAATAAAATGTATCATTGTCAATACTTGGCCACGCCGTCACATATTGACTGTAAACACTGATAAAATAATGAGACTGACTTTTAGTACCTATTAGTCAACCGTTTAAGGCAAGGAGTAAACAAAGCATTATGCCTCATCAGTGTTCTTTAGATATAAACTGTGCCTGTTTAAAATACCTATCCAATGACATATACATATGTCTTTACTATTGGTGGGGTGTTCCAATTACCTTGTTTTTAACACCTAACCTTTGTTATTAACCTTAAACTCAAAACGGACAAACATTTCAAAAAAGCTGTCATAGTAAATATTCTTCCTGTTAAAAAGACCTATCCAACGACATATATGTCTTTGCTATTGGTGGGGTTTACCAGTTACCTAGTTTTTAACACCTAATCTAACCTAACCTTTGTTTTTAACCTTAAACTTAACTTAACAAACAAACATTTTAAGGAAGACGTGAGTATCTATTTAGTTTTCATTTCAACTCGATACCTCCACGTCTTTTCGAGATAAAGAGTCTTGAGCGACAGACAGATAACAAAATTATCCTATAATTATAGTTTTCTGTTCTTTTTGAAGTATGGAATCTAAAAGTAAAACAGAATGATTGAATTATATGTATACGTATTGCTGCATCGCCGTATCTTCATGGGGGCGATCGGCGACAGCGATCTCTTACACCGGAGTTTGGTACAGACCGTGGTCCAAAGCGAGGAGGAGAGGCAGGCGTTTGCCTCCTTCTTCGAAGCAGTAATGCTAGCAAAGGAGGAGGCTGAACGTGTTAGGTAACGGTGCTCACGCTATAGCCTCCACCGGGAATCCGATCTCGATTTTCGGTAATAAATGCGATATTAGATTTCTCTGAAATACTGTTTATCAAATTTTTTTTCACTGTATATCTTTATTTATTTTAGTGAAAACCGTTATCATCCACCTTTAGTCTCACAAGTCAAAAAAAAAAATATATACTATAGTGGCCACTAAGAATCAATTATTGTAAGCTATAAATTGTGAGGCATTAGAATTGAGATGGTCATTGGTCGTTCCAAAGATTTGTGATTCAAAAGCAATGTGGACTTAAAATCTAACAGAAACGTCCGTTTGCAATACAATTGAATTGTAAATACAAGTCATATAAAGATCGTGTAAAAGAGGGATTCGGAAACCGATTTAAATTTTATCTCTCTGATTTCCAAGTCCATATGTTGCGATGTATGTAGCTTTACAAAGTGAGCTCTTTCATAGAATAGTTTGTGGTTCTGGGCTTATGGTATAAAAGAAGGTTTTATGGAATGATTGATACGATTTAAAATGAGGTATAATAATGTCGTGAATAATAACTTGACAGAGCAATCAATCATTGATGCAGATTTATGGATATTTTTGAAGAGGAAAAGAAAATTATCGTAAAGTGTTTAAGCTGCTATTGTATAAGTTCTTTTACCTTGTTTTAAATGGGGTGTAGTACCTACTCAGGCTGCGTTAAATAAAATAATATATCTAGCTATGAATACATCTCCAAATCTAGACTTGATACCAGAGCTATCATCATATATGGTTAAGTTTAATGCTCTCTTTTATTATTCAATTTAAGACATTCTATTATTCGATTTATTGCAGGTCAATGATCTGTATAAGCCCAATGGCACATAGGTAAAATATTTAATATTTCACGAGAACGTACTAAAAATGTTTATACGACGAACGATTCAAGCCGAATAATTTAAATAAAACCATTTCGATCTTGAATATTTTTCAACGTGATATGTTTCTAAAAGTATTTACATATTACTTTGCGGAGCAATTTATTTCATATTATATTTCGGTGCCTTCGTTAAAATTATATCTAGCTTGAAGTTTCTGTGAATTGAGAGATTTTCAATATTTATAGGAGTCAGAGAAGTTTAGTTTGAAAACTATTTTGCATTAAAATCATCTTATCAATTTTCGTGTGTACCTCCGTGATATCATATAATAAAAAAATCTTTATGTAAAACTAATTTTGGGTCAAGGTCAAATCATCAAATGACAAATCCCGCCCTTGGGTGGGGCGGGAGATAGTGTCAGACTCTTACTGACTAAAAACCTACCCTGTTCCATTCATTACCTTCGATCCAGGGCCCCGGGATTCATTTTCATCTAACCCTTGGCCCCAGTAGGCTTAGGCCCTGCTGTGACAGTTGTCTGACAACTCCTTGAGGCGCGCGGGAACAGTGCGCGCCGTAGGCGATTTGGGCTCGGACCGGGCTGTTACCGGACGGACGGACAGCGAGCTACCCATTGCCCGCTGTCCGCAAGCCCACGCCTACGGTGGCCGGAAATCGGGATCGGAATTCCGGTGGCGGCGGCGGCGTGTGCGCCGTTGCCTGATGCGGTCGGCCTCCTCCTTTGCTAGCATTACAGCTTCGCAGAAGGAGGCGACCGAAGTTTTTCATTTGAATAAGTATCGAAATATCAACCTAATAACGGATTAGTACTCTAATTTAGTTTTATTAAAAACAAATCATATGCCTTGAGTTGTGACAGATTTTTAAGAATAGTCAAAGCTAAATTTCTCTGAAAAATTTTGTTTTGCATTACTTTACCGGAATACTGAAGTATCAAACTAACTTCGGATTAATTCCATAATCAAGTTTCCTAAAAACAAATAATGTGCCTTGAGCTGTTATAGATTTTTAGGAATAGTCTAGAAATATTGTTTTTTAAAAAAACGAACGTTTAAAATAAAACAGAGGGATCTAACGTGAAATACGGGACTACTAATGCATTGAACGTTATTGACTTTTTCTTTTGGGCATCTTTCGAAGAAGTTCCGGGTATCTAGACAGTTCATTTATCTAGCTTAAAGGAAAGTTCTCGGAAGAAATGTCTTTCACAAATAACCAGAATTGGCGATAAAGTGAAGTCTTATGCATTCCAAGTGTACAGTATAAGAAAATAATGCCAACCAAAAATAAAAAAGTATAAGAAAACTGAAACTAAAACTGAAACAGGTTATGCCATTCTGGTTATAATTCCAATGTCATTCTGGTTCAAAGTCCTTGATTTTTTAGAACTGCAGATTCAGGTATAGATGATGCATTTGGTGTAGTTTAAATACATTTCCTGTTTAATCCAGAAAAATATTCAAAGTTAACCCACATTCCTTGATTAGAATAGTAGATTTTATTTATTTTAAAGGTTGTCATTGCGACAGAGGCGGAATTAGCACGAGCCGTAGTTGAGTGTATTACGGAACCGCGGGCTGCAGTGATAAATTTGCACGTGTATCAAACGACGTTTTTAATACACTTATGACTCGTGGGGGTTGACGCACGCCTCTTGGGGGTCGACGCGCTGATTCGATAAACAATTATTTTATTACAATAAAATTATGGCGGGAGCGAGCCCGCTCACTTTTGCGCACTAGTACTGAAAACAGTCCATTGCGTGCCTAAACGCAGTGGGATAAAAGAGGGTTTTCGAGTAAGTATATTGAAAAATATTTTTTTCATTTAATTACTGAATCTTACACCAAATGAAATTGAAAAATTTCTTATCTTTCCATAACAAAACAGTAGATTAACAACAAGATTGTTAGGTCGTGACCTACTCTGAGTTATTCATGCTGAACCTAAAGCAAATGATGAACTGTATTGACCTCGGTCATTTGATAGGCTTGATTGATTTCTTCCTGTGTTGGCCCTGCACACAATGCCCTGCTGACAATGAATGATAAATATGAAATCGACTAGGAACTTGGATATTCCATTTAAAATATTATATTTATTTGCGTGAAAGTGTAAACTATAAAATTTCAGCGAGTATCTCTGAATTGAAATAAAATAGCACGTAACTTAATAAATTATATTGAGAAAAATTTATTTTGCAAATAGAAAAAAAAAAACTTTTACACGTCAGTTTAAATAGGCGAAGTCGGTGTTTTTTGGCTGACTTCCGTGAGCAGAAACATCGAAACAAGCTTAAGGGTCAATGTTCCTTTTGCGACATGTTATGGTCAAATCATATGAAAAGTACTTATAATCATATTTATACAAACTTTACTGTAGATAATGGTTTGAAAAATGGAATCCTTACACAAACCAACATACAAGTGGCGGCTTTATGGCATTTTCTGATTTCTTCCAAGCAACCTGCCAGTATTTCTTTCAGCAACGTTAATCGGATTAGTGTGTATTGAGTTCATCATTATCTTCCTACCCATGTCATTTGGAGTCGGGTAAGTTTTTTTTTTCCATTCTGTTCTGTCCGTCACAATATCACAGATTTTTTTTTCATATCACTTCACACGTAATCCATCCATCTTTTCTTGGCCCTCTCCTTCTATCCAGTGTTTCTTAAGTGGTAAGAAACAAATAGACAAACATTTGTGCGGCAGCTGAAAGAAAATGTCGTAAGAAGAAAACTTGAATATAAGAAAGCTTTACGGAGGAGATATTTTTATTTTTTTTATTGTAGGTAAAATCATCCAATGACAAATCCCGACCTTGGGCGGAGCGAGAAATAGTGTCAGACTCTTACTAACTAAAAACCTAACTCGTTCCTTCGTTGCCTGTCGTACCCGGGCCGAGCCTTCTTTTCAGAACGCAGCCCTTGGCCCCAGTAGGCTTTGACTCGGCCTGCCTGTAGCTAGTAGGCTGGGCCTCTACGGTTTGCTGGCAGCTCCTTGATGCGCGCGGGAACAGTAAGCGCCATTGACGACTTGGGCTCGGCCCAGTCGATAGCCGGACGGTCGGACAGCCAGCTCCCCATTACTCGCCGTCCGCAAGCCCGCGACTACGGTGGCCGGAAATCGGGATCGGAATTCCAGCGGCGGCTGAGGCGAGCTCCCCGTTGCCTTTGCCGGATGTGGTCGGCCTCCTCCTTTGCTAGCATTACTGCTTCGCAGAAGGAGGCGACCGCCTGCCATCCCTGCTCACTCCGGACCATGGCCTGAACCAAGGCCCGGCGAGAGAGCTCGCTGCCGCCAATCGCCTACACGAGGATACGGAGATGCTGTACCCAGGCGGGGCACACCTCTACAATGTGCTCCACCGTGTCCCCCGGGTGTTCCGCATAGTAGCGACACTCGGGCGACTCCTCCGCACGAACCCGGAACAGATACTTACCGAACTTGCCATGTTCGGTAAGGACCTGCGTCGTGCGGTAGTTGAGAACGCCGTGAGGTCTTTCCAGCCACGCCTCAGAGATGGGACTTATCGCCTCAATTGTGGCGTGCCCAGAACGGGGTTGCGATAGTCGCTAACGCCATTTCACCATGAGATACGGATGACAAGATCAAAGAAACGGATAGATTGTGTGAAAGATGAGAGAAAAGATATGACTAAAAAGAAAGAAACGAAAAGAAAGAAATGACAAGGAAGATTTGTTCGCCGACCCCGAATAATTAAAATGAAGAAACGTTTCATTAATCAAATCTAAAGACGATATCATTGCAGATGCATCGTGTACAGTCAGAGACAACATTTTAATTTTTAATATATGAACCATTTTAATTAAAGCTCTGAATACGCTGAGGAATTTCATTAGAGCTCTTACTGAAATTTTTCCTTGTCGTTTAACGCAATCGTATGAATATTTTGTCGAGCGAATGAGTATCATGGGGTCTATTTATTAATTGATATTATATTCTTCATGCTAATTACAAAGTATTATTAATTAATGTAAGTATTTAGGGCCCTATTATCTAGACTCTTGTCTATAATGAAAAAGCAATTTACTTAGTTAATCAATTAAACTTAGAATAAAAACGCAATTAAATGAAACCTAACCTATCCCTATGTCATTATCATTGCTGTTACTTTGGCCATAGAGTCAAAATATTACAGTTCTGATTTTAATTTCTTTTAGCTTAACATGAGTTGTGTTAATGTATGAGATTGCTGTTTCGAAACCAGGCCAGTAACAATGTGAATTTTTCGATTCATGTACGAGTATATCTTTCAAAGTTTATTTAGAACATTACTTCGTGCCTCAGAAAGCACGTAAAGCCGATTTCGGTTGTCATTCGTAGATCTTTGACAGTCGTAACCTATAGTCAGACACCAAAGAGTCTGACCATCAGTCTATCCAAGAAGTATCAATTGCGTATCGTATTTTTTTTGTTTTAAGTGGGATATCATACCGGGGTCGAACCTTTCTTTCAGAACCCAAGCTATTTGGCAAATGGCTAGGGAGAGGGCCCCAATTCCTTTGTTGAGATAACGTCAGACCAAAGGAATTAATGGCGTGGCTTACTCCAAGCGCTCACGCTAAACGAAACGATTGTAACTTGGCTAGGGGGGCTGTTACGCTTTGGTAAACAATCGTTTTTAGAAATCCTGGTCGTTTTTAGTTTATTACTTTATAGGTACTGGCAAATTAGTTTATTGGTTATTTATTGTTGGCACTTACAAGAAATATAACAAAGAAAACTTATGTCTAAAATACAAACAATTGGCGGCCTTATCGCATTCCGCGATCTCTTCCTGGCAACCATGAATGAACTGGATTCTCAGATCATGATATGGGGTTATCATAATAAGCACCAAAAATTTACTACAATATATTATAATATATACACAGGTAAATGCATATATATATACATAAATACATACATACTAAAAATATAGGCAACGATTAAGCACGTTTTATTTCTATAAAACGCAAAACATTCCACAAACGAGCAGTCTGGACAGCAAGAGATTTATCAAAAAAAGTTGAGGAATGCAATAGCACTTTAAGTCATAAGTTAACTGATGACCTAAGAGATTTCGAATGAGAGTCGTAAAGAAACTGAAAACGATTCTTGAGGTAAAGAGGGGTGCAAGGACAAAAGCCCTGGTGGGTTCAATTCCTACTTAAGACAAATGTTTGTGTAATGAACACAAACATTTGGTCTGTATCTCGGTGTAATTTACCTACAATATGTATCTACACAGGACCGGTTATTATGGTGACACTAGGCACTTGGCACTAGGCCTCCCTGCCTATGTTCAACAGTGGACGTCATTCAGCTGAAAGGATGATGATGATGATGCATGTACTTAGAAATATATAAGTATGATTATCAGTTGTCTAGAATATAATATCGACGAATTTTTAAATATGTATAATATTTATTTTTGTTAAAATCATAGAGGCACGAATAGACTATTTAGTGTATACATCGAGTGTCTCTGTATGAACAGGACTGTGCAATTAGGAACACTCGTGTTCATACAGAGACACTCGATGTATACACTGAGTGTACCGTATAAAGTGTCGTAGTCTAAACGTACCTTAAGTATTTCACAAAAACATAATAAACACAAGAAAAATAGAGTATTAACTATTTGTTTCTGCAATCAAAGACAGAAAGTTTGAGTTAAAACAAAATACCTAATATCGACGGTTATGTGCGAACTACTGCTATCTACATTTTTTGCGATTTTGGGATTTTAATGTAGATCTACTTAACTGTTGGTGCTTCACACTTTAGCAAAAACAGACATTCGATTGACTGCTATTTACGAAGATATTTAGATATACCAATAACTGCTAAATTAAGGCCCAGAAGAAAATGCTTAAAATTACTGGCAATAACTACCAACTTCCATAATGGAAACAAATGCTATCTAAATTTGCGTAACATATTCTGCCATTAACTGCTATCTACATTAAAACGCGTGTTTACTGTAGTACGATTCGGTCCCGTCTGAGGAATTGGACGGATTTCTGTAAAAAAAGCAAGATAAGAGGTTGTCAAAGATTCACGGATCAGATTCGAAAAGATATTAGTAATCATTTCTGGAAAAATCTTAATTGGGATAGTCGTCAAATGTACGTAGCAGGTAATGTCTCTCGAGCACCTACTTTGCGAAAAACTAAAGCCGCAGGTGAGAACTCAAAACGAGAAAACACGTTGTCATACTTCTTACCATTGAAGATTTCTGGCTATGAGGAGAGAGTTCAGGTATGCCGAGAGATGTTTTTAAGTACTTTGTCATTGGGGAGGTTTACAGTTCAACAATGGGTTAAGAAATCTGAATTTGGGATGGTCCCGAACTATAACGCACCTGTGCCATCAAAGGCAGTTGAAGTCACAAAAAAATTACTTACACTTGATAACTTTTTAAATAATATTCCAAAGCTTCCTTCGCATTATGCCAGAAAAGAGACATCAAAACTATATTTAGAACCTAATTTCTCAACAGTGGCAGAGCTTTATAAGGCTTACAAAGAGCATTGTGCTTTAAATGAGGAAAGTTCAGTCTGCAGGGATACATTTGATCAAAAATTTAAAGAAAAAAACTTGTGTGTACATACTTTAAAGAAGGACATGTGTGACATTTGCTCCAGCTATAAGGCGGGTAACTTGGATGAGGCTGAATACCAAATACATTGTATTAAAAAGGATAGAGCCAGAAAGGAAAAAGAAGAAGATAAGAAAAAGGCTGCAAACGGAGAATTCATTCTTCTCACAATGGACTTAGAGGCTGTTAAAGTATGTCCATTTCTAACGGCTAGTGCTTTATATTTCAAGACAAAACTTACTTGTCATAACTTTACAGTGTATGATTTAACGACCCACCATTGCTGTTGCTACTGGTTCAATGAAACAGATGCCGACTTAACCGCTAGTACTTTTGCCTCTTTTATTATAGATTATTTAGAAAGACACTGCCTGCAAAAACAACTGCCCATTGTTACCTATTCGGATGGCTGCACATATCAGAATAGAAATGTAGTATTAAGTAATGCTCTTCTGAATTTAGGCTACTCAAGAAATGTGACAATCACTCAAAAATTTTTAGAACTAGGCCACACCCAAATGGAGTGCAACTCCGTCCACAGCGCCATCGAACGAAAACTTAAAAATAAAGAGATTTATCTGCCGAGTGATTACATTAAAATCACAAAGGAGGCACGTGCTAAAAATCCATACGAAACCATTGCAGTTAATTACAATTTTATCAAAAATTATGCTGATCCTGAAACATTTGTATACAAAAGTATTCGACCTGGTCGAAAAGCTGGAGATGCCCAAGTCGTTGATCTGAGGCAAATAAAGTATAAGCCTGATCGCACAATTACAATTTCATTAAGTTTCGATTCCGAATTTGAAAAATTACCACAAAGACCAAGAGCAGGTATCGTATCAAATATCGTGTAGGTATAGCCAACTTAATACAAGCAAGATCCCGATAAAAAAAACTAAATACAATCATCTACAACAGTTAAAATCAGTTTTGCCGCAAGACTGCCATCACTTTTATGACACTTTACCTCACATAGATTAAGTACCTAATTTTTAAATATTATGTTAGATTTTTTTTTTCTTAAATACAAAACATTTTGGACTAAATTGCTTTGTTGGTCCCACCACCCAATTAGTGACTACTGTATTGGGTTTATGTTGATTAATACATTTAAATTAGTAATACCTATACGTATTTTATTGATTTTATATCCCATTTCTATTATTTAAGCATTTGCTAACTACACAATTTATGAGTTAATTATAACCCACGGTAAAACAACAACTGCCATCTACAGAAAATACGGTAATCCGTTATTATTAATCAAAATTATTATTATCATGAATAATGTATTCCATGTTAGAAAAAGATAACATAAGATTTTTTTTTTAATCTCTAAAACTAAATAAATAAAACGTTTTTTTGCTCTCCTGTAAAGTTGATGTTTTGTAGTTGGCAGTAGTTCGCACATAACCGTCGATATATCATTTAAGTGAAATTGAAAAATATTGAGCTACTTTAATTCCCAACTGTATTGAAACAATGAAAAATATCAAGGTGTCACAATGTTCTTGAGCTAAAAGCTTTTCCAAAACAAAACTCTCTCATATAAAAGGTCGGTAAACAGCTCGAGTGGCAGTGACCGCTCATTGATTTCAAACATTTTCACGGCGCCTTAATGGACTTCTGCAAAACCAAAGGGTTTCTCTCAAGCGAATGTAATTTCATCGTTCCAATATACTTTGGAAACCGAAACACTGATTATTTCGGTTTTCAAAGAATATTTAGCCACTCCCCCAATTCCTTTGTTCTGTCATCATCTCAACAAAGGAATTGGGGGCGTGACCAACTCCAAGCGTTCACGCTAAACGAAACGATTGTGATTTGGCTAGGGGAGTAGAAATAGTTGTTTCCCAAATGAGCCCATTTACCGACAGTTATGATTTCAAGATGGATGCGAGATGTATAGGACCGTTCATTGTGGCGGCACTTGGGGTAGGCCTATGTCTAACAGTGGACGTCTTTCGGCAGAAATTGAAGATTTCAAGACACCTTTGGCGTGGTATGCCTGAGTGTCTTGTTCTTGTGAGTTTACATGTAAAGTTGTAAACGCATCCACAAAAGTACCTAGTTTGGAGAGCGCGCACTGTTCCCGCGCACCTCAAGGAGTCCTCAGCAAACTGTAGGGGCCCAGTAGGGTCGAAACCTAATCTGGGGCTCTGGGGAGGTATGAAAATGCATACCAGGGCCTTGGAACCAAGGCAAAGGAGGAACGGGTTAGGTTAGGTTTTTAGTCAGTAAGAGTCTGACACTATCTCTCGCTCTGCCCAAGGGCGGGGGAGGTCACTGGATGATATTACCTACGTTAAAAAAAAATCTAGTGTGGGGAAAAGGTGCTCTTAAAAAAGCTTCAGTGAACTTGAAAACCTGTCTTTAATCTTATTGTCCTTTGACAGCACGGTTTGCGCAGTGGTTGAGCGATCGACTGCTGCGCTGAGTGTCGCGAATTCGATTCTTGTACGGAACAAATATTAGTATGGCCTACAGATAAGTTTTTCCTGGTCTGGTTGTCATGTGTATGTGAGTTTATGTTTGTGAACGCATCTAAAATACAGGAGTAGGAAGTCTCTTACTCTAGGTAGTAATTCTACTCCTTAAGAGTAGGATTACCTACTTCTGAAGTTTCTAAGGGATTATCCTAGTGTGGAGTAACGTATGCATTGTTTTTTTTTTTTTATCGAACTATAAAATCTCCAACACACTCACTACACAATATTGTTTGCATAAAATACCTATCAGACGACCTACGTGAACAGAATTCTTTAATTTCGTTTGGTAATTTATCAGGATGGCTTCCATTTCAAAAGATTGGCGTCAATCACATTGACGTAACTGCTCCTTATTTTTATCTTTGATAACTTCGTTTTGTTTCTATAAATGTCATAGTCTGGTTCTGACGACATGTCCATCTATCGAAGACTTTCCTATATAATCGATATCAATTCTCTTTGACACACTAATCTGTTTTTCCTTGAACCTTATATCAGTCGAAAGTTGAGTGTTTATTAAGTAGCACAAGTGACTATTATTAGACAGCTTGCGTCCTAATATTAGTAATTAAAATTAGTAATAGTTTCTTGGTTAACTAGTTTAATTACAGGATTATGTTATTTACCTAGATTTAGTAGTATTTATTTAGTGTATTTTGTTTTACAGTACGCAGTTTGAGTAGAGTTAAATTAGTTTAAGTAGTGCCCATTTAGTTTAATCTGTTCTTTTTGCCCTTTGTATTATAGTTTTATATTGTCTTCACTGTATCTCTTTTTTGTTGGTAATCCGTGGAAACGTTGTGGATTGTACATTTACCTACTCTGTATACTATCTTTAGATGTAACATAAATTGTACAATTGTTTGTTTTCCCTAACAAAATAAAATAAAAAATAAAGTGACCTTCAGTGATGAAAATTACAAATAAAATTGTATGAGTAAAATTTATATATCATATCGATTTTAACTTCTTTTAGTATTATTTTTGGCAATCATTGACTACCTACTTGTACTAATACCGACAAGAGCAACATAAACATAGTAATTAATGCTTTGGTGAATTGACGAGTCTTAGCATTGAGATGACGTCAGAAAAAAGGAATTGGGGCGTGGCCAACTCCAAACGTTCACTTAAACTTAGCTAGGGGGGCTGGTGAGAATTTAGGAAATCAGATGTCAGACGGACCGTTGTGGTGAGCCTTGTGGGAAAAGTCCACCAGTGGACATCTTTCAGCTGAAATAATGACAATGATGGTCACAGAAAGAACGGAGTTTGGTTAATGAAAATTTATAGATGGATTTACTGAGGTCACGATTGCTATACCTACTAACCAAAATAGATGCCAAGGAGTGTCATAATCACTACACTTAGCAAACCAGACGTCTCCTGCCGGAAGCTCCGAGGGCCCAGCTGAATGCGTGCCAGAGGATCATGGCAATACGCATGGTGCGAGGGTACCGAACGATTTCCCGCGAGGCGATCCTCCTTGCTGGCCAACCGCCATGGGATCTGGAGGCAACAGTCCTTGCACACATGCACGATAAGCGCATGGAGATGTAACGCCAGGGCGAAATTCCGCTGCCACGACAAGTCGAGGCATGGCGGACAGAGCTCCGGCGGGATCTCATGGCGAAATGGCGTCAGCGACTATCGCAACCTCGCACGCCACAATTGGGGCGATAAAGCCCATCCTTGAGGCGTGGCTGGAAAGACCTCACGGTGCTCTCAACTTCCGCACGACGCAGGTTCTTACCGAACACGGAAAGTTCGCTAAGTACCTGTTCCGGATTCGTGCGGAGGATTCGCCCGGGTGTCGCCACTGTGCGGAACACCCGGAGGACACGGTGGAGCACACTGTAGAGGTGTGCCCCGCCTGGGCGGAGCATCGCCGTGTCCTCGTGGGGGCGATCGGCGGCAGCGATCTCTCTCGCCGGGCCTTGGTTCAGGCCATGGTCCGTAGTGAGGAGGGATGGCAGGCGGTCGCCTCCTTCTGCGAAGCAGTAATGCTAGTAAAGGAGGAGGTCGACTGCATCAGGCAGAGGCAACGGGGCGCTCGCCCCAGCCGCCGCCGAGATTCCGATCCCGATTTCCGGCCACCGTAGGCGCGGGCTTGCGGACGGCGTGCAATGGGTAGCACGCTGTCCGATCGTCCGGTAACTGACCGGACCGAGCCCAAGTCGTCGACGGCGCGTTCAGTTCCCGCGCGCCTCAAGGAGCTGTCAGCACACTGAAGAGGCCCAGCCTGCTAACTTCAAGCAGGCAGGGTCGAAGCCTACTGGGGTCATGGGTTAACTTCCGAAAGGAATGCTCGGCCCCGGCACGATAGGCTACGAAGGAACGGGGTAGCTTTTTAGTCAGTAAGAGTCTGACAGTACTTCCCGCACCGCCCAAGGGCGGGATTTGTCATTGGATGATTTTACCGACCAAAAAAAAAAAAAACACTACACTTAGCAATATTGCAGTTGTTATCATACCACTGTCCATCCTCAGAGTAATCCGTAAGTCGATTTACGACCTAGGGTGGGGAAAGGGTGACGCATAGGTAGAAAACTGCACGCTACTCAAAACAAGCATTAATCCAATAAGATATACAGCCACAATAACTAACTCGACTTATTTACAACAAGTTTTATTAATTGTACCTACTTAATTTTATTTATTTATTTACATTTCATGTATAGTAGTGATAAGCGGACTTAATGCAAACAAGGCATTTTTCTAGATTTTTATATAAATATTTTTCTGTAGTAGGTGTACTTAATAAATAAATAATAGATATTTCAAATAGAATGAAGTACCATTACAATTGCTAATAATAAAATACATAGAAGCCTAAATTATATACTAATAAAAACTATAACATTTATGAAGAAGACCGAACTAAGATTGAGAGGACTTCTAGTGGTAGTTCCGCATTTTACGCTTGAAGGAAAATTTACTTTCAGCTTTTGTGATGTCAAGGAGAAGCACTTTACTTCATTCTATTTGGAAGAAATCTATTATTTATAAAATTTATTGTGCATATGCACAATAAATTTCATACTTTAACCCAAAGGCTGACTGGTAGATTAGGTTGAATGCCTTGTTACAGGTGCGAGCCCACAGCGACGCAGAAAATGTATGTAGTGGTGTCCACTGCAACACACGGAGAGGCTACGCACGAATTGACGTCATTGATACGCGCGTGACTTGCTTGAGTCTATGCTATGTAAACGCCTGGTTACATAGCTCAACGCGGTCAACGTGGGTCTACGTTTTCACTGGAGTACACGAATATGGCCTACGACTACGTACAGCTCGCTTATCACGGCGCTGTTTCACTGCAGTTTGATCGCAGTAGCACGTGCGTAGCCTCTCCGTGTGCGTGAACCGTGCCACGCTATACATAGTCGTGGGTCTTCGTGTACCTATCTACTCCAGTGGAAACGTAGTCCCACGTTGTCAAACAAATGAATACACGCAGCTAAAATGCGCCGCTTGGGTGTGCACACTGCACAGCATGCGTCGCGGTGGGCCCGCGCCCTTATACCACTATAACTGTACATGAAGTTTCAATAAATAAATATACCTACATTGTGCGGACATTTGGAAGTCAAGTCAACAAGTTAAACATAAAACTCTATGACCCCAATACTGCTAAGTGTAGGTCATTTGTACGCCAAGTTTTTTGGTGCTTATCCAATTTCGTCGACCTGAAAAACTTTTGATATAACTAGTGGATTACAAACAAGAAAATGTCTGAAATGTTTTATTTCTGGAGTTCGTTGGGGAGAAAACAAGAAGATTGTTTCACCCGCAACAGAATACCTACTTCGTGACGTCTGCTCTCTTTTAGGGCTTAAGTACTTATGAAATAAATAATGTTTTTATTTATTCAAGTTTTATCTGAATTCAGCAGGAAAGCGGTTCCTTACTTTCTAAGACAGTGTTTCATAAACCACAGCAGGTTTCATAAAGATACTGTTTTTTTTTCATATTGATAAGCTAGCGTAAGCCAGCGTGCTATATGATCGGATATATAAAGGATGGAGTATATAGGAAAAAAGTCCCACTGGTCGGTTATATTAAGCGATTTTATAGTCGACCATATAGCACGCTTGCCTAGCACTATCCTTTACCCTCTGGAGTAAATACCCCAAGTAATATTGTTATTCGCATATATGAAACACGCGAAATGAATAGTTTTTTTTTTATCATTAATAGACTCGCGCTGGAACACTATCTTTCCTGATGCTAAGCGATGATGTGGTCGATGGTGGAGCACGCTTGCCTAGAAGGAACCTATTCACTTTAGACTTAAAGTTGTAGCTATCAGAAAACACAGATTTCAGCAGGAAATTCCACTTTTTAGTTGAATGCATAATATGCATGTGTCCCCAAAATCTTTTGAGAATACGGTGTTCTGTATGATGTACCGATAGCGCATCGCCACACCTCTGACGGTTCTCCGATGCACGCTCCCAGAAATGCAACCGTTAATTCTGAAACTCTGAACAGTTTTTTAGCGAAATTGTTACACTTATATTTTGTAGACCATTTTATTAACTTGCTTTTTCTTTGCGTTTGTGCAGGTACGTGGCAATAGTGAAGCCTCTACAACATAGGCTGAGTCGCCGTGTCGCACGCGCAGCACTATTCACCGTATGGTGTGCAAGCGCATTGCTTGCATTGCCCATTCTCCTCTACTCAGACACTTATAAGAAACAGTAAGTACAAAATATAATTTTAAACAGATTAACCATACATTTAAATTATTTTACTCTACTATTTTATAATCTGTATCCCTCGAAGTATTACGCGGTTTTAGCTTTACTACAAGTAAGCCGAATATTTGTGTTAGTGAAATTGTTAAAACCAGAGAACGATATTTTTCATCGATATAATTTTACGCAAAACTGGTGTAAAATTCGAGCATCTACAATGTAAATAGGTAGTATACCGATACGGTGTTCGATAGATGCTTACAGGTACCCTTATCAAATTGGAAATCTCTTCGCCATCAATGTACCTAACGCAGGTAACCGAAGCGGATAAGTACTTACCTCCGGCACATCGGCTAGGCTAGATTTAGATAAGCTGCGTCACCTAGCTGTAAGCCTGAGGAATGCGAGTTTATTATTTCCGAGGCGAGACAACGCAATGCCGTAATAATATCGATGGTATGCGTTACTATAGGGAATTGTAAACAAAGAATACTGACCCCTACTCCAATTAAGGCGTAATGATTCTTTCCCGAGTTGATATTTGTGCCTTAATTATTAAGAACTAGTTACTGCCAGCGGCTTTGCCCCCGTGATAATATAAAATTATCCCAAGAGAAACGTATGTTCTGCCGGGACAAAAAGTATCCCATACCGGGGACCAAGTTACATCGAGTATCCATTTTAATCGAATTCCATTCAGTAGTTTTTTCGTAAAAGAGCAACAAACATCTATACTTACATTACACATGCAAGCTTTCGCGTTTATAATATTAGTAGGAATACAAGATAAGTGGCACACATTATTTTAATACTCGGAATAGGAACAATTGAAATCAACCAAGGTTCAGATTGGCAGTACACCATTATTTTAGAGGTTCCATTTCTTCAATATTATAATACTATTTCACAATAAAATAAGGCAAAGTTAAATGCATAAAATGCACAGCTGCACACTACGGACACATATTCACAGCCACAGCCACAAACACTTGGGTCAACGATGTAGTTAGTACTATTTTTTCAATTTTTTATGTGCATATATATTTTTTTCAATGATATAATAGGTATAATATAATGATAAATAATTTATTAGATAAATAATATATGTGGTTTTTGTAACTTTCATAATGTAAAAACATAGTTTTATTGATAGTGGCGCGTTGTTTGGATCATTCAGTTTTCTTCAAAATAGTTGAGCTGCATAGTGCACATGAATTGGCGCTGGCAGTTGCGATTGGTCATTTCATTATTTCCAACGGCTTTTAGTTTCCATATTTTGACTTGCTTTTTTAATTTAATGTCTTTAAAATAATAACAATAAAAATGTGAAACCAGGGATTTTGTAATACATATCATGATTTAAAATAATGTCTATGGATTTTCTTGCACTTTCTTCTCTTCACACGTTCTTCTCCACAGAGATTTACGCTTCATTGAAATGTGGAATTAGCTCCATTATTCTGACTGACCGATTTCGAAAGGGCCTGTAAATACTTTATCTGAAATAAATACTTCGAGTTTGAACTTAATCAATAAACCTATTCTCGAAGCGCTGAGAACATTCTCGGATCCACACACCTGTTAAATTTAACCATTATGTAAGGCACAGGAATGCTAAAGGTTATATCATCAGATGACCTTTGAAAAATATATAAATAATTCAAACCGTCCCTATTTTAGTAAAAGAGAGTTTAATTTTGTCAATATTTGATTTATTATGGTTTATTTCAAGTAATTGAGAATCACAGAATAAAAAAATTGCTCAAATAATACTGAACAAGACAAGAATAATTAATTTTTGAATACGATCTTTCTATCCCTATGCCGTATTATTTGGGTTCAGCGCAACACGTGTTTCTTTTTTCTTTTTTGTCCTATTAACCGTCTTTCTAGCACTAACTTTCTTTTCTTTCACATCATTCTTCACACAATCTATCCATCTTTTCTTTGAGCTCCCTCTGCCTCTCCTCTAACATTTTTGAATACGATTATTGTTTCATAATTTTTAAAAAGTCTGTATCCAAAAACTTACATTTTAGAAAAGCTCGGCAAATACCCTGTGCTAAAATAATTACCTTAGGGACTAAACTTTCATAGTCTGACTTAGTACTCGTACTCTAACTGTAACTTCCTTAATTATTTAATTACAAAATTCCCTCGGCTTCGTCGACCTTGCACTAGCTTTTGTCATAATCACCCTTTTGGTGTGATAGGTCAGGTCTACAGTGTTTATTTAAAATGTGAAGAACAGATTTTGTTACATTAACAGCGGTTTCAGAAACAAAAATGTTGTAGAAATCATTTGTCTTGGTTTGGGTACTAAGTGTAATGAATATATATGGAAGCATTTCGTAAAACTGGTAAAAAAGAAAAGGAAGTTAATGAAAACGTGTTAATTGACAGTGGAATTGAGGGGAGATAGAACAGAGAAAGTTGTGTTGCACCTAGTTACAACCTTGGGACAGAGGACGAAGATAATATGAAAAACTATTCAAAGTGGCTTGCTTGTTTTGTTTAACTGATTTTGAAAGCCTTACCAAAAAAAAAAAAAAAAATAAGCTGCCAATAAGTTGTATACAGCATTTGAAGTCATAATTACGTTAATGTATATAGAAGTATAGAAAACTTATTATGAAACAAAGTTTAGTCCCTAGTTTATATGTAAAAACGTAATATAAATGTAGGTAGTAAGAAGTTCACAATTTATTTTTCCAGTTTGAACCAAGAGATATTTCTTATAACCTCGCGCATTTTATATAAAATAATGTGCTACGGAATTTAGGCTTTATACAAACATATAACAAAAAATCTGCGATGAAGCTATGAACATATTTATGTCAAAATTAAAACCTTTTAGTTTCTCTGAATAAAACAGTTAAATTGCTCATTTGATGCAAAGATATCGGTCGGTTCATAACTCCATGAGATGATAAAAGGTCCCGAAACATCTACTACCCTTTTGGGTGTCGTAGTAAGCTAATACTTACAACCGAATCCGTCCCCTGATTCAGTACATTTCGATAACGAATCGCATTGAACCGACAGATATGACTCTAAAGCTAATCAGACCGTAAAATGAGTTATCGTGTAATTTGAATTAGAAGGCTAGCTGAATAACTACGGCTCGTGACGGCTCCTAAATTACATCTCTTTCAATATTTAGATATATACAGTCTAAGTAATCAGCAATCAAATGCAGAGCAGAGATGACTTCTAGTCCTCGTAAACTTTCATGCTCTTGAAATTTAGTAGATTCCAACACAGTTCTAAAAATCCTATATTTACGGCTACACCTTATATAATTTATACAGAGTATACTGAATATTTTAGAGACTCCTGGCCTGCAAAACCTGTATGTAGTCTAGGTAACTTAAATATACCTTTTATCTGTCGGTTTGTGGGTAGTCTCAAGGGTCAGTTAGCTACCACTATTATATGTAACGGTTAAAGTTAATTTAGCGAACGCAAAACGTTAAAATGTGTTCCGTATAATGTACTTAGTTAGCATGTGTGTTGACTTCATTAATGTAGTTACAAACACATTAAGTATTAAAATTGGAACCTAATGGACTTCTGTTGTATTTGTAGATGTAGGTATTTACGTTAGTTGTTTTCGTATTGAGGTGAATCATCAACTAATTTATTACCTCGGTATTTAACCTAAGGAATTTTATGGCATACTTTTCATAATTCTGTCGTAATTAAGTGTAGGTACGAGTTGTAGGTCGCGGGTTCTAACCCGGCCAGGCGCATTACTTGCTGTAATTCATTTCATCACCACTGCTCTCAAAACGCTGAAGGAAAACATTGTGAGGAAACCGTCATGTCCTAGAATAAAAATTCGAAGACATGTGACATTCACCAACCTGCACTGGGCCCGCGTGGTGGATGCCCTGTGTCCCAGCAGTGGGATCATTAAAAAAGGCTGATGATGATGATGAAAGTGTTCGAGAGCCCACACCATTTAGGTGCTTCTTCTTAGTCATGCACTCTTGATAAAGTGGTTGTGTTCATGTCTCGGTTGGGTCTTGCGCCACCGTCTCTTTCGCGATGGGATACCATGTAGCTCCGTTCGCAGTCTTAGGAGTTGTTATTGATGCTGGATTGGATCACTGATTAGACGAGGTCCAGCAACCGTGTGGGAGAGCGCCCACGGGATCTTTTTTCTTCGACTTTCCCCAGTCGTTTCATCGAGCCCTTGTTACGGGTGATATGATCAATAAACTTGAGAATATGTTTAGGTGCAGCATTCTCCAAGTTGTTTGAAATTTTAAGTCTCATGCCGCGTCTAATCGTGCTCTAAGTAAACTAAATATGGTTTCATTAAGAACTACGAATATTTATTTTGTTTTAGTTAGTGATTTTTTTCGTATCAAAATTAGGTGCGCTTTTTTTATTAATTTTTTTAGGGATGGAAATCATCCAAATACTTCAAAATTAGGTGGGCTGGGTGTGCGACTATGTGATGCGACTATTTTATTCTGTACCTATAGCTATATGACTTTCAAGACGCAAATTGTTTAACAGTTCAAATTAATAATGACACCGTTGTTTTAGCTATATATCGCCCACCGTCGTATAACAATATAACTAACTTCCTACAATCCCTTAATAAAACACTAATGAACTATTCTTCTTGTAGAAACATTATTCTCACTGGTGACATAAATATAGATATTGGTACTTCAAATCATGATCGAAATGCTTCACTTTACCTCGATCTAACATCGTTTCACGGTATGTTTCCGGCCCACGTTATTCCAACACACGGAAAAACCTGTCTGGATCACGTTATTTTTAAAACTAAATTACCAGCAAATGTTTACATAGCTCAAACAACCGATCATTACACTGTCATTCTTTCGTTGAATAAATGTATTTCTAGGCACGTAAAACACTTAATTTCTCGGTTAGATTCAGTTGGACTATTTTCAGACTTAAATAAAGCAAATTTTCAACCAGTTCTTAAGACATTTGATGCAAACGTAGCAGCTGACAAACTGGTCCACATTCTAAAAACTATAGTAGAGTCAAACACAAAACTAATTACTGTCTCCAAGCGGAAAACAATTATTAAACCCTGGATAACCCTAGGTCTACTGAGATGTATAAAAAACAAGACAATTTAAATAAGAAAACAAAAAAATATCCTGACAATATAATTTTAAAGACGACATATACAAGGTATCGAAACAACTACAACAAAATTAAAAAAAAAGTATAATTGGAATTTGAAAGGGAAGAAGTGAGAAAAGCTGGGAAGGACAACCGCCGCCTTTGGAAAGTAATAAATAAAGTCTCGAACAGATCAAGACCCAAGACATCACCAACCGAGTTAATAAATCCGCAGGAACTACCAGTTCAATCTTTAAATAAAATAAACCGCTTTTTTTTGCGAATATTGGTTCAACTTTAGCTGATAAAATAACTGCCCAACAACAGGATTATGACACCCTTTCTAGTACCCGCCTGCCTTACCCCTCTCATTCCATGGTTATTCTACCCACTGATGAAGACGAGGTAGGTACTATTATTTCCTCTCTTAAGCGCGACTGCGCGGTGTGCTGCGATAATATTTCTTCAAACCTTCTCATTGCACATAAGAATCTTTTAGTACCTTCAATCACACATATCTGCAACTTGGCGATTGAATCTGGTACTTTTCCACATGCGTTTAAAACAGCACTTATCCATCCCATTCACAAGAGTGGCGACCGACACTGTATAAATAATTATAGACCAATAGCAATACTTCCTGCCCTATCGAAAGTCCTGGAACGGCTATTGAATAATAGATTGGTGAATTATTTAGAAACAAATAATTTGCTGTCCCAGTTTCAGTTTGGTTTTCGCACTGGAAAATCGACAGCTTTGGCGGTACATGAGCTGACCAACTTTATTGTTTCCGACATGGATGATAATAAGAAGTCATTAGCCATCTTTTTAGACCTAGCTAAGGCTTTTGATACAGTGTCGGTCCCTATTCTGCTGCGAAAGCTTGAAAACCTGGGTATAAGTGGAAATCAGTTGTCACTTTTCAAAAACTACTTAACTGACCGCATGCAATTTGTTAAAATTGAAAACCACCATAGTGACTCTCTTCCTGTAACTTTTGGAGTTCCCCAGGGAAGCATCCTTGGCCCCACACTATTTCTGGTTACATAAACGACATTTGCAACCTCTCTCTCCAAAGTGGACGGATCCTTACCTTTGCGGATGACACTGTGAATCTGTTCAGTGCAGACACATGGGAAGGCGTATATAACTATGCTCAAGCCGGGTTTAATACTGTCAATGATTGGCTGTGATCTAATATACATACTCACCTTAAACTCAGATAAGACCAAGTATATAACCTTTGCTTTACGGAAAAGCCCACAGTCCTCTGTTCAACCAATTTCCATTGTTGCTCACACCTGTCCATCCCCTCATAACGGAAATTGTTCTTGCTACAAATTGCAGAAAGTCGACAATATTAAGTCTTTGGGGGTCACCTTGGATTCTAACTTAAATTGTGCTGCACATATAAATACTCTCACTAGCAGAATACGGAAATTTATCTTTGTGGTTAAAAATCTTCGGTCTATCCTTAACTCCAAGCAACTACTATCTGTTTATTGTACTTTGTGCCAATCGCTCCTGACATATTGCATCACTTCATGGGGCGGAACGTTTAAAACTAACCTCTTACCACTTGAAAGGGCTCAACGAGCAGTCCTTAAACTTGCACTATTCCTTCCGTTCCGCCATCCCACTGTAGAAGTTTACAAGTCCTCTAAAGTTCTCTCAGTTCTATCTATAGTTGTTTTGAAACAACGATCTTTGATTCCTTTTTAAGACCCCAATCATAGTTCTGATTTGAGAAGCAGAAGCAGGAATATATGCAGGCCTAAATCGGTTAAAACCAAATTTGCGCGAAACTTTTTTCTTTTCTTGGCCCATTTCTATACAACAGACTGAATGATTTACTCTCTATTCATACTCTAAACAAAACAACTTTTAAAAGAATAATAACTGACTGGCTTATTACTTTAGATTATACCCAAATTGAAGATCTTTTTAAAACAACATGTTAACATTTCCTTTGAAATACACACACACTTTTCCCCACATCACACACATTCACTCCACATCACTCCCCACATACATTCACATACATTCTCCCTAACAAAATTGTGCATGTATATTAAAAAAAAAATATTGCTATTATTTTTTATTTTTGTTTTTTATTTATTCTTTATTTTTTAACGAATTGAAATCGATTAACGTAATTAAATAATGCAACAAACTTATTAATATTAATTTAATTAAATAATGCAATCAACTTATTATTATTAATGTAATTAAATAATGTAAACAACTCATTATTGTTATTAATGTAATTAAACAATGTAATTGACTTTTTATTATTAATGATTTTTTTTTAATGTGTTAATGTGAATCAAATCGTCTTTAGTAAGTACAACAATGATTAATCTCAAACCCTGTTTTAGGGGGCCAGGTGACCTGACACACAGGTTTTGTAAAAAACTTAGTTCAGGCACCAGTCTTCCACAAATTAATTTTTGTATTTTGATTGTAGACTGTCTATTTAATTTCTCTGTAATTTGTGGATAGAAAATAAATAAATTATTATATTATTATTATATATATATATAATTCATATCTCATTCTATAATTTTACTTATGGACAAAGATTTATTTAAGTTAATGAAAAATTTATAAAACCATTTAGACTGATGGAGCCATTATTACATCTGTCCTAATAAATTTATTAGTGTAGATATTTCTTTCAATGGCACCTCAATTTAATATTAACTAGGAACTTAAGCTCTTAAAGTAGATTTAATTTAATTTAAATAAATTTATTACTTTGCAAAGGTGTATCCAAATGAATTGAAATCTAAAATAGTTAATATTGAAAACATCAAAAGAAGCTAATAAAGTTGTAAATGTATACAATTAAGTCTTCAAAGCGACTGAGCACTAAATTATTGAAATAGTTTTAAAATAAGGCTAAAGTTACATCATAATGCTAATTATCCACAGATTATTGAAGATTTTTTTTCAGTTCATTTTAGTGGAATTCAATGACAGCAAGAGATAGTGTCAGACTTTTATTAACTAAAAACCCACACCGTTCCTGCGTCGCCTTGTCCTCGTGGGCCCCGATCGCCGCCGCCGGTTCGTCCGCAACGACATGGAATGCTCACACATCGACCGTGTCCTCCGGGCGTTCCACGCAATCGCTCACCCAGGCGTCACTTCCGCACGAATCCGGTATCTACCGAACTTACCATGTCCGGTGAGAACCTGCGTCACGTGGAAGGTGAGGTCGCCGTGAGGTCTTTCCAGCCACGCCTCAAAGATGAGACTTACCGCCATAATTATGGCATGCCCAACACTATTAAAGATGGATTAACAAAAATATTATTTGTTTGAAACACTTCCGAAATAATTTATGATCAATCTTATATGTATGCGGAATATAGTGTAAAGTCCCGCAAATTTTCATTGAAAAGGAAGAATCTGTCTTCGGACTGTTGTATATTGTGTTCTAACTGTGTGGAGAATTCTGATACCAGCTGATCCTGCCATACCAAACCACCACCACAACAACAATAACCATCCCTGTAAGATGGCAGTCAAACCAAACTGAAAGTATACAATGTTTGCTCTTTCCAGAGAAAAAATACTTATCCTCTCCTTGCGTCGTAGTCCTCAATGTTGAGGGAGGTGACCACCTTTCGTCATCACTTTTCCTTGAATGATAATAAAAATACTTTTACCCAGGGCTGAAAAATAAATAATAAGGATGATGTCATTGGTATAAAAGTCAAATACATAATTATGAGTAAAAGTACTAAGATGTCATCAATTTTGCCACTAAACTTTGTTTGGAGTTCCAAAAGTTACCGAATCAAATTCATCTGCTTGAAGTTTCTTCTTAAAAAATGGTTATTCAAAGAAAATACGGATAAAAGGCGCTTATAAAAATTGTTATCATAGGTGCCTATTTTTATATTTGATTTTTTGTTGGAATTATAAAAGCAGGCTAAGTTAAATTTAGGAAAAGTTTCAAAACAAAGTTCCTTGCAAATGGAACTATTTGAATAGAAAACTCATTCGGCCGAATTATAAATGTTCTGCAATACCACCTTCTTATGTATGTATATATTCATGTACCTATTTATATGTTAATGTAAAAGCAATTCAGGTACGAAAGATAGAGTCTGTCTAACGAAAGCGCGACTTGGAGTTTTTTTTTTAAATTAAATTGGCAACATAATGTTTCCGTCAAAAGCACGTCAAAGATTGTCAGTATTTTGTAACAAAGATTGATTTTAAAAATATGATTACTTATCATGGATAAAACAATAAAAAGTTATGTAGGAAAGCTGTGAAATACTATGATCAGTAAGTTTAATGAAAAACAAGAAGAGAAAGTAGTTGTTTTTGATCTCGGGTTTTTAAGTTAGTATGACATTATTATCTTGATCATTGTTGACTGACTATTAGATATATTTTACGATATGATAATAATTTTTCTTATGTTTATAGATAATCTTGAAGATATTCAAGGACTGCGCGAAATAAATAAAAAAAAACATTGAATCGTTAAGGAATTTGGGAGAAAAAACCTTTACACTTAAAACTAAGCTTTAAGAAGAAATATCTTCACTACTGCACTTTATACGTTCAAAAGCGGTCGAATTGATGTGATGAAATAGCATACTTTGAGGATGATAAAATTCAACATTTTGTGTTATTCACCTTTCCCGTGACTTTCTTGATATAATAGTAATATACCAATAAATAAATCTTTACTCGTTTTTGTATTGTATTGGTTATTATAGCTATCCAGTATTGTTCTACTGCTGTGCAAAAGCCATCCACTCTTTCTAATGGTCTCAGTCCCTTACTCACAAGACATCCAGGTCGGTTGGCAAACCTTGAGTTTAGACTTTTGGATGTTAGTCAAAGACCAAGTCTGTATACACCATAGGTCAAATGAGGAGATTACACATGTCCATAAGCTTACGCTTTAGTGATATCACTAAAGCGTGCCCATATGGGCAAAGTGCCCTTAAATAGTTCCTTGATGGACCAGTAACTTTTTCAGGTATTTTCTGTTCGACACGTTATTTCTTTGCCTTATCTGGCCCAGAAAGACACTACTTGGCCCAAGTAGACAATAATATATTTTAAGACGTATATTCTGTCCGCCTACGTGTACGTTCCTTTGGAGCTGCTGGTTATGATTTTGGTCTTCAACATTTTTATATGTAGAGCAACCAGCATTTGCTCTAGTCCTGTGGCTGTAGGAGAGAACAGGACAATATCATCAGAGAAACGCAAATTACTTAACTTAGCTTCGCTGATGACAATGCCCTTCTCTTCCCATTCGACTGCGAATGTCTGAAAGAAGTGAAGAATATCTTTGGGGACAACGGGACGCCCTGTTTGACTCATTCTGTTTGAAACATAGGATCTAATCTCTCTAACTTGCTGGAAGAAGTATGTGTGGATTCTATTTTTTGTTTTGTAAGGGAATTGAATATTTCTGAGTGTGTGATGCTGTTAAAAGCGTATTGGTTGAGTATATTTATTTCTAAACATTTTGTGTTCCTCATATTAGGAATATAGTTCGTCAAAAAGAATTATACGATTGTCGCAAATACAAAAAAAATACTCAAGTATCAAAATTTTTTTCTCCTAGTATGACAGTAATACCATATTCAATATTTTTTGATTTGACCTCATTTTCTCAGGTCGCGCTTTCGTTAGACAGACTCTATTAAGTATATTTGTTTAAATGTTGCCACATCACGTACATTCAACAATAAAAACTGTTCTGCAAGTGCTTTGCTTTCTTTTACAAATTCATTTAAACTAGAGTTATTAAATGCAGAGTTACGTTTTACCCTTCTATCTCACTTTTGTTCTTTTTGTACATCCGAGGTCCGAATGGTCAATGCATCGCGTAATGTAGTTTTAGTGCAGTAATATTTATTAAAAGATTTACAATTCTTCATAATTTAAAACATATAAATAAATAATAATAATTAACGTAATAACATAAGTAAAAAAATTAATTTACAGCTAATTTTGAGCGCTATATGTAAGTAGTTTTATAGTTTAAATGTCTTGTTTTAGATGCTCTGCACTTATACCATAATTACGAGGTCGAGCCGTTATGAACTAAATCAATATTCAAGAGTTATTATTTTGTATATTACAATTCGTTTGCGTAGTGCAATCTATAAGCTCAAAAAAGTATCGCGCGTAACTATTTATGAATAACACGTTTCAGAAAGTTTTTACTTAGGAAGATTAGTAATAATTAAAAGAGGCGAGGCCTGTATGTAACTATATTAATATATAATCATTATATATCCCCAAAATACAAAAAAATGTAAAAAAAAAATGTTAAAACGTTTCGATTTACGGCGAAACAAAAGCACTAGTAAAACCCTCATCTATATACATATCATCATATATTCACAAACACGATCACGCTCTTTCTTTCAAATTTTCACAAACCGTGCGTTTACACGTACATAAGTTATTGTTAATGTTACACGTTTGGTTCACCGAATACCTGTAAATTGGAATTATGGACGAAATATAGATATCCTATAATACAGGACTTTCCCAGTAAAGGGGACATTATTAATAAAATTTTATGTAAAAAGAACTCAAACATTTGAAATGTAATAAGTAATGTATTTTTTTTTGTTTGGGCAATAAATAATTTATTTTTAGCTTATTTTCCTACGACTTAATTTAACAACTCATAATAGCCGTGATACAAAAAACACATAGAATAATGAAGTCAAAAGCGTAATCTAATCAATGTAGTCATATACAATCAATACAAAGATATCATGAAGAAAATATGTATAATGATGTAAAACATTAAAGAAGAAAATTATACAAAGTGAGGAAAGTATACAAAGTAAAGTTCTCACCCTATCCGTTGTATAAATTCATGAAGTTGTAAAATATCGGAGTTTACTTGTTGTTGTATGATGTGCATAGAAGTTCTTAAAAGTTTTAATTGTGGTTCATTAAAATTATTGGTCGAATATCCATACTAATGTTAATATTATAATTTTAATTTGTTTTATTATAAATGTGAAAGGGACTCTGTCTGTCTATCTTTTACATTTTCACAGTAGAATAATAATTAATGCTTTTGTAGCATTTATTTCACAAATACACAATTATATAAAACACTAATTAAAACTATATATATATACACTAAAACCTACTCCTAACTAAAAAATGGTGTCTTAAAACTCGTCCGCATCGCTGTCGACTGGAAGTGGACTCAAAGGCTGTTTTCAAAGTTAAATTTCTGATCTGGTTTTGAAGAAATTTGGTACGAAGGAAGCTTGAACTCCAAGGATGGATATAGGCTACTTTTTATTTATCTTCGACTTGGACTTTGTGTTTGCATTAACCAATATTCACGCAGATGAAACCGCTAACAAAAGTTAGTACCTATTTGAATATTTTTCATACTCCACTAAATACGTAACAAATTATAAGATAAATCTCAATGAAAGGGTGACAGAATTGGTAAAGTTTAAGGTATTTTTAGATGTATATTTGAAAAGAATTAGGAGGATGAATGGTTTTATAAATTCGATTCGATAAGAACTCTAAATATCTACGGTGAATTTCCAGATATATTTTACCTGTGAAGGAGAGAAGTGTAAACTGTTTTATTATAAATAAAAACGTATCCCCATTCTCTTTGTCACCTTACTCGTTATTCTAAGAGTAAAACTATCTTAACGCCTGCTGTCGTTAACTTTCAATTTATTTTAACGTTTTAGTTGCAAAGCATTTTAGTTTTACTATCGTCGTTTTACAGCATCGTAAACTTTCAAAGTTTAAGGTACACTAATTAGAAAGAGAACACAGATAATAAATAATAAGAGAAGGCAGAACTATCTTCTTCACTTGTATAAGCATGAAGTAAGACAATTTTAGCAGAGTAAAAAAAAATGCATGAAAAAATTATTTATTATTTAACCAGTTTATCAATTAATATCCAAAATTAATAAATACTAATTCTGAAAACAAAATCAAAATTGGCAGAAAAACACGATATAAAAATGTATAACAAATCCATATACAACATTATTTTTAGTATATGCGAAACCTGAATATAGTTTGTTCAGAATCAGTAACTGAATCGATTCCAATCATTTTTACACCGTGTTATGTTTTTTTTCAAAAATATTTGAAGAAGGGTTGGACACCACCGACACTAAGTACAACATAGGTCACGGCAGGTCATTGGGTGCCAGCACACCGCTGGGTGCCGGAGCAAAAAACCCCTCAGTCGGCTGGTTCAAAGATTCAAAGATTCAAAAGCATTTATTTCAAATAAACCATTACAGGCACTTTTGAAAGGTCAAGGAGTCAGTCTATCAGAAAAAAAAAAAAGATGCTAATTGCACATTCCAAAGCGTAGATCTCTATGGAGAAGAATGTGCAAGAAACTCCATGGACACTCTTTTGTTGGCGCGGTGACCATGTGTCTGTGTGAACAACAACCAGGTAACATAACAAGGTTATAACTTTGTGATTTTTCATGATACAGTTATGAAATTTTGTACATAGATTCTTTATATAAAAATACCAGACACGTGTTTCGGGTTTCGCATATACTAAAAATAAGGTTGTTTATAAAACCGAAATACGACTTACTGATTAATCACGAAATCTCAGAAACTATAACACCTACAAACTTAAAATTTGGCAAATAGTTTTCTTATAGGGTGTAGACAACCGCTAAGAGCGGATTTTATGAAATTCCACCGTTAAGGGGGGTAAAACCGTGTTTCGAAATTTGTATGGAGAAACCGACTTTAACACGAGCGAAGCTAGTATAGTGCACCGTTAAATTTTAGTCGTTTTTATCCGGCGGAGGGTCGATTCGGTACACGAAACACTATCGATTTGTAAAGATAAAAATGAAAAATAACTTATAGAAATTAATTTCGTACGTGAATTGAAAAAAAAGTACTTTATTTTTTAATTTTATCGTTACAAATCGCTAGTGTTTCATGTACCGAATCGACCCAAAAAAAAAACCCACCACGGGATTAAAACGAACAAAATTATACGGTGTATATCTGTATCTCTCGCAAATACGAGGGACAGCCCCAGCGTGATGTATTTTGTCGTTAAGTTTGTACATATGTTCGATATTCTATTTCTAATTAGCAGCTTTGAAGTTTTATAACTTTGTTTTTGATAAACATTTTTTTTTTCATTTTTATTTAGCAAAGATCAAAATAATTTAATTAAGACCATAAAATACTTTTATTACTACAGCACAAACCTCTTTTCTATGGGAAGGAATGAGCTGTGTTACACTACCTACGATGGCCCAGTGTATTAGTGAAAGTCACATGTTTTGGTTTTAAAATCTTTCTTAAGCCGTAATAATACTGGCCAGTGAGAATGGTGGACTGTTGGTACAGGGTGCGCTATAAACTTACATTATAATGTACACTTAAGTATTACTACTACTCATCAAGGTAAATTTAAGTGCACTCATAATTTTCTCTTTATTTAAACAGTTAAAACAAATGATATAATACGAAGTTGAAGTTGAATCATAAACACGGTTAAACGGCAAATTTTAGGTGTCACTACGCGTATAGATGCGATGTTTTAAAAGTTTTGGATCTAAACAAAGCTGGGCTCTAAAAGTTAGTGTTGTTCGTGGCATTTAACGTTTTATTACATTAAAAGTTATTACGGTTTCGTAGGGACCCGAAGGATGTTTGATGTGCTGTCCACAAAATTTGAGATTAAGTTTGAATTTAGTTGATTTTATTAGGCTTTTTGGGAGAATGTTTGTTTTACTGTAAATATTTTATTGTTAGTATCGCATTGTCGCAAGCGCAACTGCTAAGCGTGGCGCACGTGTCTTTGTGTATAGCTCAATGTTATTGTCATAATTTGAAGAGTTTTTTTTTGCATGGAACACTAAGTCCACTATCAAAGTAGCCTAAGTTGCTCTCGTATATTATCAGCTATCTGTGCCAGTAAAAGAACCGACAGATTTTAACGACACTAATTCTGAGATCTAGTCTTTTCAGAGATTAGACAGAACAAACAATATTATTTTTATTAAAAAAATTATATAACCAACCGACACTTCAATTTTATTTATATTTGTATATAGATTACTCTGCATGAGTTTGGAAGTTGATGGTGTAAAACTCTTGGTACAGCGCCTGATTTCTCTTTATTTGTGTCGGATTGGCGTCCCGTCGGAATATAGAGTAAAGAAATAAAAAATACACCTGTGTTTGGGTGCAAAAACTTGTGACTATAATACTGGTACGTATTTGGCTACTTTCTGTTGAAAAAATGGCCACCGGGTTTGAAATTCGGTCGGAAGCTGTATCGTCTATACAAATATCACAATGACAAAAGATTTGTATTTTTATAATGTTTGAATTTTTATACATTTAAAAAGTAGGTGCTGGATAAAGGATAAAGCCACTGTATTGCTGAGTAATATAGGAATACAGGCAAAACCGCTGGGAGAAACTAGATACCATGTTGATGTTAAATGTACTAGATGACCGTGCCCAAATTCATCAATAAGCCATTTGTTTTTCTTTACATTTTCTCGTCTTATCCTTAAAATGTCTATCAACTTAAATTACTTTTTGTTTGTTTCAGGTACGTTAACGGTGACAGAAAAATATGTTTCATTAAATGGCCTGACGGTAGTTATCCATCATCAAGGATTGATTATGTGTGAGTATTACAACTATCGATTTGCTTCTGATTATTTTAGCAAAATATACAGCTTTATTACTAATCTAAAAATAAAAGGTGTTTAAACTTATATCTTTTAAAATTATAAAAACTTTAGGCTTGTCACCAATCCCACCGTATGGCAAGCGGTGATGCAATCGTTTTGGTGAAGCGCACTGTTTTATAAAGAGCCTATTCACTCTACCCTTGAAGTTATCTAAATTAAAATCGGACGCAAACATTAGGTATACAAAGATATGCTTTTTCTTTTAGAAGATTGAGTAGAAGACGTGACTTTGTGCTAGTAATTAACTTTGTGACAAATAGAGATGCGTGGTAATATGTGTTTGTGTATATATGAGTGAATAGGTTATCAAAATAAACGTCAATAACTTGCTACGAAAAAATAATTCTCAATTACTTAGATACTGCTTCTTCAGCTTTCATGCATTGCATGGTATTACATAAAATACTTGATATTTCTTATCATTCATTGGTTCATGAATAAACTTGATCAACATTTTTCTGTTCACCTCATGAAAGTACATACGGGTTAGGTCAGGTAGATTTGAGCTTTGACCTAACAATAAATACATCTTATTAGGATTCCTAAGCTGTAACAAAATAGTCCTAGAATAGAAAAGGTACATGCCCGGGTACACTGAATTTTTGTGTCGCAAATAAATGGACCTTTTAAACCCAAAGCTGGGAGAGGCACGTTGGAAAAATATTCACTGAATTAAAAATCGTGCCTAGCTGCCGTGGCACCAAAACATTCTAATATGTTGCTGGAATTCTTAAGGTCTCCACGAAAACATGTTTTATTTACACAAAGAATTTATATTGAACTTCTATTGATTTTGACCACACTGTAGGTGATTTGTGAGACATCGTGTACCTACCTATAAAAATATCTCGTGAAATGTGCCGATTAGCGTCTCACCGTCAACGACGGCTGGAGCTGAAAATCAGCGCTGTGGCTCTGTCCTGCACATGAGCTCCAGCATTTTGACGTTTGGCACGGATGTGACGCATATCTTATGTACTTTTTTATATAGAGTCAGTGTTTGTAGCTGTTATTTTAAGATATGCGCCACGTTTGTGGCAAATAAACTCTTTTTCTTTCTTTTCTTTCTTTTCTTTCTTTTCTTTCTTTTCTTTCTTTTCTTTCTTTTCTTTCTTTTCTTTCTTTTCTTTCTTTTCTTTCTTTTCTTTCTTTTCTTTCTTTTCTTTCTTTTCTTTCTTTTCTTTCTTTTCTTTCTTTTCTTTCTTTTCTTTCTTTTCTTTCTTTTCTTTCTTTTCTTTCTTTTCTTTCTTTTCTTTCTTTTCTTTCTTTTCTTTCTTTTCTTTCTTTTCTTTCTTTTCTTTCTTTCTTTCTAAATGCAAAAACTTTTATCAAGGATTTAAATTAAAAGTAATTCTTCACAAATCATCATTTAGAATGCAATTATTTAAAGGATAATACTCGTAATGCAACTGGTGAGAAACTCAAGCGGCGCTAGATCTGGAACCATATCGGACATTAATTACAGTTTTGAGGCGTTTGGACTCGTAACGCTTGGGTCATGGGGTCTGAGTGAACATCATTATTTTGTTTAAAGATATTTCTCATCGAATGGGCGTGAACAGCGGGCTGTGTCGGTTTTGTCTAAAATTAAGTTTGTTTACATTAAAGTCATTTATGTAAATATATGTACATACATTTTGAATATCGTATTCTTAACAGAATTGAGTTCAGAGAAACTATTTTAAGTTCAATTAAATAGTACAGAATAAACTTTTTTGTTTATCAAAGCACATAATGTTTACTCAAATCTATCGGTATAATGGTGGTCCAATCGCTGACAAAGATGCCTATCAGATAACCGTCGGATAGATTATGACAAACTAAAAAGGGAGTAGTCTATAATGTACTGCTAGCAAATTAATCAAATAAAATTTTACGTTAAAAATATACTATACCTAGATAAAAATAAAATAAAAGTTGTAGGTCACGGGTTTAAACCCAAGCAGGTACGCGAGCAATGGTTAGCTCGCTGTCCGTCCGTCCGGTAACAGACCGGACCGAGCCAAGTCGTTTACGGCGCGCACTGTTCCCACGCGCATCAAGGAGTCGTCAGCAAACTGTAGGGTCCCAGTAGGGTCGAAGCCTAATCTGTGGCTTTGGGGAGGTATGAAAATGCTATTTTTTGTATTTGTATATTCTATTTCTTGCAGCTACAACTTGGTGTTCCTGGCTGTTACGTACGTGGTGCCTATGTCGGTCATGGTGTGGGCGTATGCGCGCATGAGTGCTGCTCTCAGAGGCCGCGCTATTGGGGAGTGCACTCATCATCAGATGCAAGTCGTCAGGGCTAAGAGAAAGGTGAGTAAAGTGTGTATTCGATTTTGTTTTAGTAAACTATTTTTATTTAGTATTTAAGCTTTGGTATGATGGTTCTGTTAATCTTCTGTTAATCAGTTACGTTGACCCATTACTGGGTCTCAGGACTCTTCTGTGTAGGAGAGAAGTCTGTCGTAAACTCGTAACTAAGAAACTAGTATTTAATAAGATGCTGTTTAGTCTTTAAGATTATAGAATAATACCTATGAAATTGCTGTTTTTTAAAACAGGTTGCTTTGAAGTGTTATATCTTTGGATTGACTCGGAATTATAACTTCAAATAAACTTTATATTATAGGTACGTTATTCTTTTTTCGAAATTATTTTCTGTTATATCGCAGTATTTATAACCATGAAAGCAAATTAAAAAAAGTTCCAACGTAGAAACTATGCATATCAAAGGGCGTGTAATATCAATGACGTGTATTTACAACCTTTTTTAACAAAAAAACTCTGTATTCTTGGATTAATAGCTTTCGTTTTGAAAATTTTGTCTTGCCACCCTGAGAAGAAAGGTTATTTGTGAGATAAAATTTCCCACGTTAAAGTGATTGAAACAAAAAATAAACATCTCATTCATTAGAAGTTTAAGCCCCCGTATACATCATCAATATTGCATACCGCTGGAGACGCATTGTTTCCACGGTAGAACATGTATTACAAAATAATTCGGGTTTTCTTAGTTTTCATACAAAAATGGTTATAAATACAGCGATATTACAGAAAATAAAAAAACAGTACGAAACTAATAAATAAATAATTTAGAAAAAAGAATAACGTACATACCTTTAATATAAAGTTTATTTAAACTTATAATTTCCAAGTCAATCCAAAGATATAAAAATATAAACAACGTATATTAATTCGAGTTTTAGAAAAAAAGTACTTAATTTTTTTCTTTTATCCTTACAAAACGATCGACGAACGGTTTCATGTACCGAAGCAACCCTCCACGGGATTAAAACGACCAAAATTTAACGGTGTATAAACTCAATTATTAGTAGGAAACTTTGTATAAACATAGTAAACTGACAGAACCAGGATCTTGTAATAAATTCAGAGATTTCCTTTCTACCGAGAACAGGAAATTATTTTACATACAAAGGCATGCTTAGAAATAGTTTGTGAATTCTGTATGTGAAAGCGTGTGCGAACGATCATAATGCTGAATTGTTGGGAAAATTCGTCGCGCTCACTTACTCTGTGAAATCGATTTAACTTTATTCGCATTTTACAGGCTTTATTCTTCACACGTACGTGGGATGGTTACGCGAGTAGTGATCACTACCCAAAAATCATTGAATATGTTCCAAGGCTACCTTTTTCGATAAATTCATTGTTACTTTTTTGTATCTACACATGTAGTTTTTTACGTGAAGTCCTGAATTATACTCGTAGGTACCCATATGTTCGAGAATTTTGCGATATTCTTTCGTTCAATTTAACGATTATTGGAAAATATTCGAAGAACTCTAAACGTCGAGTTTTATGAGCGAAATATCTTCATGAAATCATTTTCTGTGAATTTGATTTTAAGTGCAACCAATTTTAGATCCTATAACTGGTTGTAACGTGTAGGAGCGAAAAGAGGTATTTATGGCAGTGATTATGATTTTGTTAGCATTTTGTGGGCAGTACAAACCGAGGAAAGTACTATAACTACCTTTGCTTAATTGTAGTAACTTAAATAATTTAACCACCCAGTAACCTCTCGGAAACCGTAAATAAATATTATTTTAAATTTGTAAAATGATTCCTCAGCAAGCGCGAAAATGAAGGGGCAAGTCAGTTCCTGAAAACAGATACTTTCGTTAATTTGTCTAATTGGGGATTCCGAATTTCGGAATTAAATTTTGAGTCCAAAACTAAGGGAACATGTTTTATACTCAATTTCTTATAAATATTTAGCTGGTAATTAAAATAGGGTTGGAAAACCCTTAGTAGGGCAACCACACCCGATCCTTTCAAGCAACATAAAATGATGGCAAAATGTTAGTTTTCTCTGTGTGCATTTACATAAGTGATGTTCGCAACCTGCGAATGAAATTTTAATAAGGTCGTGAAAAGGGTCACTTTAATACAGGAATTCTAGAGTTAAATAAAGTATCTAAAATTAAGTTAAATGTGTATTTTAAAGGTGTATTGCCTGGTGTAAAAATATAAAACAGTATTAGCAAAAGACTAAAATAAAAATCATGTACGATAAAATGAAACAATTTTCCTGATGCGGTCTTCCCATCCGATTACAATTTAGATGTCTTTAAGGCTAGAGTGAATAGGCTCTTAATAAACTGGTGCACCTCACCATCAACGATTGCATCACTGTTTGCCATCAGGTGGGATCGCAATCAAGCACTAGTTTATATCAAATAAAAAAAAAGCATGATGGTGACTAGAGGATAAAATGGCGTCAAGGGGGGCATTGTAAATTCAGGGCGAAACGAAGGTAACTAAGTAATCCAGAACGAATACAGGGATTTATATAATTAACTCCCGAGTACTGCGAGGGAGTCAATATTGATACTCAGGTAGAGTAAAATGAACAATTCAAGCCTCCCAAGACAAAGACAGCTTTATCCCCATGGTGGATACTCTGCTTTTTACACCTTCTGTGAGATAATTAAAAGACAATATACTGAAACAAATTAAATAGAATTATTATATTATTTACAAGTTAATATTAACTATCACTCGACTCAAACTTAGTGAAGGAAAACATCGTGAGGAAACCGACATGTGCTAGAATCAAAAATTCGAAGACATGTGACATCCATCAACTCGCATTGGGCCCGTGTGGTGGATTACGGCCCATTCTCTCTCCTAGAGAAGAGGCCTGTGTCCCAGCAGTAGGAACATTAAAAAGGCTGATGATGATGATGATGATCACTCGACATGTTTAAGATTTGAAACACACTATTATAGTTTTTATTTTCTGTAACATTCCCGCTCTTTTATTAATTTTTTAGATCAACAGTAACCACATTTTACTATTTTTTAGGGTCCACAAAAGGAAAATACGGAATAATTATAGGATCACTTTGTTGTCCGTCTGTCTGTCTGTCAAGACCCTTTATCTCGAGAACGCGTGGAAGTATCGGTTGAAATTAAAACCAAATACTCAGGTCTGCGATCCCATATCAAACTTCTAGGTTAAAAAAAATACGGCCTTTATGTCGCAAAAATCGTATATTTTGACACTCTCGAGGAAATAAAAATTCATAGGTTACTTCCCATAGACCTAGAACCCTAAAATTTGACAAGAAGCAAGGTTTTATAGCACAGATATAGGAATAAATCTGTAAACTGTAAATTTGTAGTTACGTCACAAAAAAAAAAACATACATTTCAATTCGAATAAATCTTCGAGGCTTGATTCGGGATTTGAACTATTTATATAAGTTATTATGGAACTTTCAGTGTGCGAGTCCCACTCGGACTTTTTTTGGTTACTGACCAGTTTGATTTTTGAATAAACTTGTTTGATGCACGTTAATTTTAATTAATCTAAGTAGTTTATTTTATTCAAATTGTTTTGAAGTTCCTGATTCAAATCATATAATATAATATTCTCTAAGGACAGAATGACTTACTTTATGTTGGTGATGGTTGCATGACATTTAAAAGGGAATAAATTATGGTCTTGAGAAACTCAATGAGAATACATAATAATGAAAATTTACTCTCCGAGGGTCAATTAACGCAAAATACATGTTCTTCATTCATGCTTCTCTCTTAATTTTCTTTTGAATAGAAAATACTTTTTTTTAAAGAACAATCGTTAAGTAATTGAGTTGTAGTCAACATAAAAACATTTTTTTGTTTTGCCTGCGCACAGTTTGTACATTTAGTCAGTGGCAAGTTTAGAAAATAGGTACTCGTATTTAGTTTTTGATACAGAATACAGTTACTTTGTTTTTTTATTAGAATGCGAATGTAACATTTTTTTTATGGTAGGTAAAATCATCCAATGACAAATCCCGCCCTTGGGCGGAGCGGGAAATAGTGTCAGACTCTTACTGACCAAAAACCTACCCCGTTCCTTCGTTGCCTATCATACTGGGGCTGAGCCTTCCTCTCAGAAAACGGCCCTTGACCCCGGCAGGCTTCGACCCTGCCTGCCTGGCAGGCTAGCAGGCTGGGCCTCTACGGTTCGCTGAAAGCTCCTTGATGATCGCGCGGGAACAGTACGCGCCGTCGACGACTTGGGCTCGGTCCGGTCGGTTACCGGACGATCGGTCAGCGTGCTACCCATTGCACGCCGTCCGCAAGCCCGCGAATGTAACATTTATTCTTAGCAATATTTAGCAAAAAACTAATTGAGTTAGCCCTTTTAGCAAGCTTCACTAAGATAGCAATACTACATCAAGATTCTCAAGTACATTTCATCAAGGTCTGGCTTTACTCGTTAATTGCACCTATTTTCCAGTTGTGTAGACACTCGAGATACGCAACTACATTATGTAATGGTAAAAATCATCCAATGACATATTCCACCCTTGGGCGGAGCGGGAGATAGTGTCAGACTCTTACTGACTAAAAAACCCACCTCGTACCTTCGTTGTCTTTCATACCGGGGCCGAGCCTTCTTTTTAGTTGCCGACCCTTGGTCTCAGTAGGCTTCGCCCCTCAATATCCATTAGAAATTAATTTGTGAATAATTAAAACGACCACTCGAAATAATCCCGCCAAAAACTTATTGTTGTTATTGACATTTTACGTGAACTAAGGGCTGGCTTTTACCTCAGACAGAGGTAAATGTGTACGTAAAGCAATGATTAAAATGTTGTGTGGTGTGAATATATGCGTGTCGTGGTGTTAATGAGCTGCAAAATACTTCAATAAGCAGTACTATACGACTACTTACTCATTATGTTTTGTAAATGTCTTTTTCATTACGCCCTAAAATTAAAACACAAATGTGAACTTTATAGGTCCTGCTACACTAATGTTAAATATATTTAAAAACGTTAGTAAACATTTGTTAAGAAACATACGATCACAATGTTAGAAAATGTTTTCATGTTAGGTTTTTTTATGGTTGGTAAAATCATCCAATGACAAATCCCGCCCTTGGGCAGGGCAGGAGATAGTGTCAGACTCTTACTGACTAAAAACCTACCCTGTTCCTTCATTGCCTTAGTTCCAAGGCCCTGGGGTTCACTTTCGCACAACCCTTGGCCCAGTAGGCTTTGACCCTGCTGGGCTCCTACAGTTTGCTGACAACTCCTTGAGGCGCGCGGGAACAGTGCGCGCCGTCGCCGACTTGGGCTCGGTCCGGAATGTCATTGGACGGAAGGACCGCGCCCATTGCCCGCCGTCCGCAAGCCCGCTCCTACGGCGCCCGGAAATCGGGATCAGAATCCCAGCGGTGGCGGTGGCGGCGGCGTGTGCGCCGTTTCCTGATGCGGTCGGCCTCCTCCTTTGCTAGCATTACTGCTTCGCAGAAGGAGGCGACCACCTACCACTCCTCCTCGCTTTTCATTTTGGGTAATGTTGGTAAACATTTCTGAACAAAATTGAACTACTTACAACAAAATAAAACTAATCTAAATGAGTTAAAGCTCTCAAAAACGGTGAAGGAAAACATCGTGAGGAAACCGGTATTTCCTAGAACAAAAAATTCGAGGACATTTGTGACATCCACCAATCCGCACCGGGCCTGCATGGTGGATTATGGCCCATTCCCTCTCCTAGAGAGGAGGCCTGAGTCCCAGCAGTGGGAATATTAAAAGGCTGATGCAATGCAAAAAAAATTAGCAAATCTTCTTCAATTTTCATGAAGACACCAATGTAACAATTCCTAATAGAATGTAATAATTCCTAATAGAATGTAATAATTCCTAATAGAATGTAATAATTCCTAATAGAATGTAATAATTCCTAATAGAATGTAATAATTCCTAATTATGTTAGTAAATGTATTATTGTTAGAAAATGTTTGTACTTAAACATTTTTAAACAGCAGTGTGGCAGCACTTTGTTAAAGGACAATATGAAATCAACCTTTGTTTTGTTCATATATACAAATAAACAGAAACCAATTAATACCTCCTCGATTTCAACCAATGTCCAACACAGAACATAATATCCGCTTGAAATCTTCAATTAACGTCCATTCAACAACGACATTCGAAAATTCTCGAATTTAATTAAATACCTTACGTTTATTGTTTATACAGTATTAATTAATTTGAAACACGGTGGGAAAACACCTACTATTTACGTTACAAAGATTTGACCTTTTGAATAACTTTTGAGAATATCCTTTAACTTCCTTTACGGATCGAAATGAACAGCCCTCGATAGCCGCCATTCATACCCCTCGGCCGTTAGGGGGGTATTATTATTACGTAATTGCGCGCTTTTTAGAAAATCACATAGAAAAAAAACTTTTTGGGGATTTTTCCAAAAAAAAACTAAAATATTGAAACCAAAATTTTCGGCCGAATGAAATTCGTGCCCCCATGTGTACAGTACGACAATTAGCGATTTTTCAAGGTCATTCAAGTTGTACAAACGTATGTACAATCGGCGCGTGGGGGTTAGACGAGTAACATACACGAATTTTCAGTATTAAACAAATGGTGTATTCTTAAATTTTGCAGCCCTCCTAAATTTTTCTTAATTATGGTACTCATAGTTACTCGTACGTACGGTATACCCTGATCCCTTTTGTATTTGAGGAAATGTTCTAGTCAATTAGGTTGGCGAATACACGATGACTTTAATTCATTTGCAACCTTTTACAAGTATGAGTACTTTTAAAGAACTAATTCGAAAATCTCGAAAAGAAAACAAACTTTTTTTTGCCGATTTTGATGTAAATTGTTGTCCTGAACCGCAACTTTATTCCGTATTTTAAAATTGATTGCAATGCTTCGTACACTTTCTTTTTAAATGGTTTTATTTAGGTGTGAAATCATCAAATACTTTCTCTCGCTCTGGGTGCGAGAGGGTGTGACAGACTCTTATTAACTAAATCCCACTTGTGTTCCTTCAGTTGCACTTTGCGTTTCTAGGCTACGGTAACTCATATCCCACTCACTGTTTATAGATTACTGGCTAAAGAATCACCATGTATAAATAAAGCATTGATAAAATAATTCGGCCAAGACCCATCAAATTTGGTATTGGTATTGGGTTCCAAATGTATTCAATTAATCAAATGGTTTTAGTATGTATATTGGTTGTGTACTTGCTAAGATCCCGAGCTGGGTTGTATTAATACGGTTCGGTGATTAAGGACATTGCACCTCGCTTTTGTGGAGACGCTACGTTTGAAGATGCACGTAGATTGATATATCCTTTACTAGCATCAGCCAGCAGCTTTGCCCGCTTGAAAGTAGAAAATATATAACCTATGTTAGTTACCTAGTGAAGAGGTAGCTTTCTAATGGTGAAAAAATTTTTTAAATCGGTCGAGTAGTTTTTGAGTTAAATCCAATCTTTCCTCTTTATAATATTAGTTCAGATTGTACACCAAAAAGAAAATTAGAATAGGGACTTAAAATTAATAGGGTGTCATAATGATCTTGGTCTTATCGGTTTTAGCGATAAGACCAAGATCGATTAGATTAGATCAGTAGTTCGATTGATTGACGAACTGTGTTCCCATTTGCATGACATTCAAAGTTTACAACCTTCTTTACAACTGGGAAACAACAACAGATCTGCAGAAACTTTATTGTTTTTTTTTTGTCTAACAATTGGGCTGGTATTTTGCAATATCATTCCATTCATAACAATAAGATTGTTTAAATTTGTTATGAATACATTTACATTAAAATAATACTAACAAGAAATCGAAGAAATAATCTGAATCCTCTTTCACTTTTACTCTACATTTATTATCCTATAGAATATACAATGCCAACAAAATTCAATTTAAGGCCTGGTTCTACTCATTTTGACCTTTTTTGAAGCTATGGAAATCCACAAATATAAAAGAGAACACCATGAAAATTTATTTTATTAAAATTGACTATTTGGCCAAGGGCTTAGCAAAAATGAAAACACGATATAAATTAGTTGGCTCAATAAAAAAAATCGCGAATCTGACCCTAATTTACGATTTAAAACGCATTTATCTACGAGATTACGTGACGGAACTATTTGAAAGTTACAAAAAAAATAAAGCTTGTTTTTTAAAAGCGCTTCACAAGAACAAAAATCTTGAATAGTTGTTATTTTTTTTATATAAAAATAAAACCGCTGTTTTGGGTCCGCGAAGACGACATAATCCCGAGCGAAGTTCATACAAAAAAAACAGTGACTAGAACCGGCCCTTAAGGATCTATTACAACGCTCGATATTCAGAATGGTTCTGTCGACATCGTGTCGTGTAATAAGGGTCAGACTGTCTTACTCGGAAGTGAACTTTAAGACAGTCTGTGAAACCTGTGCAGAATATCGAGTGGTGTAATAGACGCATTAGATTCAATATTATTAGCAAGATTGGTTAACGAGTGTTTCTACTGTCTGTTACAATAGATTAGTCAAGAAAAATAAGTAAAAGTTGAATTTTAATGTTAGAAATTTTTTTTCAGAGCTACAATTTTCCCGGCTTCAGATGAATTTAATGTTTCAAATGTCACCTTAGCAACTTTAGCGTAGAAGTCAATTTTCTCTAGATGTATTTTCTAAGTTTAAATTAGTTATGAGGGCATAAATTTTTACCATAACTTTAGAAATTTCTGAAACTTAGAAAGTATTCTAATCATCGTAAGTTTTTTCTTGAAAGGTCTAGGGTCAATAGAAAGGTAAACAAAACTAGAAATTTTAGCAAAGCCGAAGGAGTCCAGTAGGGCCAATGCCTGCTAGGGCTGCGAGATTGTTGGAAAGTCTGACAAAAGAGTTGATAGAGGTCAATCAAATCTACTCATATACTATCAAACTATATAGTAATCGTCATAAAATAATATCACAAATAATCATAATATAATAAAATCAATAGCGAAAAAATAAAAAAATAAATCGCGAAATAAATCTGCCAAGTTCAGTACATTTTGACCAGTTAGACGAACACAAACGTACACTAGATGTTTTTTTCGCGATTTCAAGTTTGGTCCCATAGTAAAAGTTTTTTGTTATCATGACTACAATCACGTGTTTAAGTATCGTTCACTAATTACCAGTCACCCTATATATTATAAGAATTGAACTTCAAACTATTGAACCGACAAAGCAATGGGCAAAGTTTTGGTAATCTAAAATCATGATCACAGACGACTGTACAATGCACAAAAACACTGAGAGCACTTGACAGAACATTAAAAAATCTGCACAATGACTCGAATAGTTTTGGAAGCGTAATCATTTTACTGTCTGGCAATTTTTGCCAAAAACTGCCATTCATTCCAAGATCCAGTGTAACATAACGGTACTCAAATTTAAATTCAAAGGTGAGGAAGTTCACATTCTGAGGATTCCGATTAAAATTAAGTTTAACTAAAATGTCACTACATTCATTGACTGTTAGGCAGTACGAAATTCGCCGGGTCAGCAGTAATATATATTATAAGAATTTATTTCAACTGACAACGCATGTTACACATTGTTATTGAATCAATTCCCTGGATAACGCAAGTCTATGAAGTTTTTTTTGAAAGCTACCCGCTGCATATTAGTTCGATCTCAGTCCGTAATATGATATTGATCCTGTAGTTTTGCTATACCAGCAGTCTCGTGGGAGTAGATGAAGAATACATTAATAAAATCCAGTTGGATTGCACTTTGGCTTCGTTTGATATATCATTCGTCTGTTTACACTTTTCTTCTATCTGGTTTTTATCAGCTCTAAGTAACTACATTTTATTATCCATATTTCATACAAGGCTACAGGCGTTTTTGTAGCAGTTCAATGAGAGCTGCTAAAAATTGAGATTAATGATAACCGCTTGAAGAGGTATATGTCCTGCAGTCAACTGCTATTGAGTGCTGATAAATGGTTACTCTCCCGTTACACAATCAAAGTTAAAATATTATTGTATGGAGGATCAGATCATACAGATTTTTTATTAAATATATATCATCAATATTATATCTATAGGTACATGTATATAAAATAAAACTTAAATACTAACTGTTATTTATAGGTACAAAAAACCTACGTACCTAAAATACAAAAACACAGTACTCATGCGTCGAAATACTCCTCCACATCGCTGTCATCCGGAAATGTACCCAGAAGACTGGCAAAATTACCACGTTGAATGGCAATACTAATTCTTTGGGCAAAGAACGGGCCAGCCCTGTGGTCACGCGCAAAGTGTCGATCAGTTGGTGTGAAATTTCGCACACTCGGACCCCATGATCCAAACTGCTCAAAATTACAATTACCAAAAAAATTACAGTATTTGCGCCGTTTAAGGGTCTCAGCAGCCGCAGCGGCAGCGCCAGCACAGCCCGCCGTACTTAGAACATGTGATGGCGCAACGATGTCGATACAAGCAAAAATCGTTTTTTGTTAAGAGTTGTTTCGTGCGATCGCGTGTGTATAATCCTCGACACACAAGTTGAACCATCATGGAGGTTGACCTTGAATGCGCAGTAATCGATTTTCGGATCTCAATTGAGGTGGGGGGCGGCGCGTAACCATAGCAACGGGTTACAATTATTTTCCGCATACTATACCACTCTGTTATAAAAGTGCTTAGATACGCATCAAAATAGTATGAATAGTATGCTTATGCTGTTATTACGAGGGGCATTCAATAAGTACCTAGCCTCATCGCCAGAGGGCGCTGTAGTTTCAAAAGAGTTTTACCACAGTGTAGCACATTCTTTTTTAATTTTTTTATCAAATTTTCATTCCAATCCCTTCATTTGTTTTAATTTGACAACTTAAGGAAGCGAACGTGTCGATCGGTTTTACAAAAATGGAAAAAGAGCAATATCGTTCGGTAATTCGATTTCTATTTTTGGAAGGGAAAACGCGCATCGAAATCAAAGAGCGCTTGGATGCTGTGTACGGTGACTCTTCTCCATCGATGGCCACCGTCAAGAATTGGTTCAACGAGTTTGCACGTGGCCGTACGTCGGTTTTTGATGAACCACGTCCAGGTGCACCGAAAACAGCTGCTACGGAGGAAAACATTAAAAAAATCCATGATCTCGTATTGGCAGATCGCCGATTGAAGGTTCGGGAGCTAGCTGAGACTGTAGGCATTTCAGAAGGAACAGTGCATCATATTCTTCACGAGGAACTCGGCATGAGAAAGCTGTCGGCGCGATGGGTGCCGCGTTTACTCACACCGGAAAACAAGCGCAACCGTGAGACCACATCGGAGACGTGTTTGGCTCTGTTTAAGCGGAATCCAGCGGAGTTTTTGCGTCGTTTTGTGACCGTCGATGAAACTTGGATCCACTGGTACACACCAGAGACCAAGGAGCAATCAAAACAATGGATCCAGACCGGGGAACGTGCTCCAAAGAAGGCGAAAACTGTAAAATCTGCCGGAAAAGTTATGGCCACCGTTTTCTGGGATTCACAAGGTGTGATCTACATCGATTACCTCGAGAAGGGTAAAACAATTACAGGGCTTTACTATGCCGATTTATTGGGCCGATTCGACGCCGAATTAAAGAAAAAACGACCCCATCTGGCGAAGAAAAAAGTGCTGTTTCACCACGACAACGCACCGGTTCACACGTCTGCCGTTGCCATGGCCAAATTGGTCGAATTACGCTACGAATTGCTGCCCCATCCACCGTATTCTCCAGATTTGGCCCCTTGTGACTTCTTTCTGTTTCCTAATCTGAAAAAATCACTCGCCGGGAATAGATATGGATCAAATGAGGAGGTCATCGCCGCCACGGAGGCCTATTTTGCAGAGTTTGACAAAAACTATTTTTCGGACGGGTTAAAAAAGTTGGAGCATCGCTGGGCTAAGTGTATCGAACTAAAAGGAGACTATGTTGAAAAATAAATTGCCACTTTTCCAAAATTTTCGTTTACTTTTTGTAGGCTAAGTATTTATTGAATGACCCTCGTATTTGTGTAAAACCAGACTACTTTGTCCACAGGTGGTGAAAATGTTCGTCTTGGTGGTGATGGTATTCGCTCTCTGCTGGCTGCCCTACCACGCGTACTTCGTGTTGACGTACCACTACCAGTCCCTGGCGTCCGCGCCCTTCGCTCAGCACATATACCTCTTCTTCTATTGGCTGGCCATGGCTAATTCCATGTTCAACCCCTTAATATATTACTGGATGAGCAATAAGTAAGTATAAGTTTTATTTAAATTGTTTTGTAATATCAAGCCTTTTTTTCCCTGAATGTGAAATTGAGAGGCACCCATATTTTGCCATGCCAAAGGTCGAGCACAAATTCAATGTTCAATCTACTGCAGAGGATTCTCTTTGAGAAGTGATTACAGAGTCGCCACGGTGTCCTTACTTTTTGTCCTTACTTTTGTCCTTACTTTTTCCTGGCTTTTTAGGTCCTCACCGGACACGGTAGTTTCGGAAGTTTCTTGTTTTGATTTAGACGGAAAGAAACACCCGTGTGTTATCATTGTACGGATCCCCAGAAAGAGCAATCGGAGGAATATGTGTGGAATTTAGTTAGTAAAAGTCTGACACTCTCTCACTCCACACAGAGTAGAAGATGTTACTACAGAGAAATTCTTGACAGAAATAACAGTTTTCACAATATGAGATTCAAACCAAGGACCTTACACTCACCATTATCGATTGCGACCACTATACCTACGAGACAGTGAGCATGTTTTTTTTTTTAATTTCAGTTTTCTTATCGTTTGCCTGTAGGTGTCAAGTGTGACTATGGCGCGTTAGGATAAAGGATTATTGGATTCTCTGGTTTGAGAATTTCCAAAACGTCGTACCCTTGGATTTGGAATTTTTCCCTATAAATAACGTAGGTAAGCCTTGCCTTTCCATGGAATTTGATACCGCCATCGGCGAGCCACAAGTACAGAATTCTCCTGTGTAACATTTGGCGACGGTCCATCGGGAAATTCAAGCGTGAGGTTGGAAACGAAATTATTTGGTTTTTTACGTTATGTTTTATCCAGTTTATTTGCTAATCTTTTTGAATAGGGATTTTGACGCTAAACTGTTTTTGATCAAATGTTTGTCCAATTAGCGCCCAATATTTTGAACAGGAGCGTTCCGCAAACTGTTTGCACACCCACACTCTGAAACGTATGTAAAGTATTCATACATTGTAAAATATTTTAACGAGATAGTTTCAACTTGCTGTATATTTTACACTTTACCGGATCTGAAACATCTTTGTTGCTAACGAGCTAGATTTTAAACGCTAAAACCGGATAAAGTAAAAAGGATTTATTTAGGCTGCAAACTGTCAGAAGCTCGTTTCTGTCTCATACAATTAACCGTACTTATCCTTTCCCTCAAATAAATGACGCACTGATTACTTGTCGTAGTGCGTCATTGCCTTAAATGTGTTTTAAGCTAAAAGGGGCCATGTGACCTCAAAGCTAGTTCGTGTATTAAACTAAATTTAATAATATTCTCCTCAAAACAAAAGACGGGTGCTGCGAGCGTTAATTACGGCGTCTTTTCTTTTTAGATAAAACGATATACAGCTTGGAACAAAAGCATATTATTTTTGGAAAATTATGTTAGATTTTTTTTTTGCGTTATTGAAATATAGTGGGATTTTCGTAGATTAATAAGTTCTTAAATCTCTAAGAAGTACCACGGCACGAAAGCCACGTCTTTGGTTACTGCTCCACTTCAATAAGACATAGCTATCAAGAATTTGGTTATCGCATAAATTTTTTTTTTCATACCGCTGCAGAAAAAAGGTTTTTTTTTATAATGATATAAACTAGTACTTGACTACGATCCCACCTGATGGTAAGCACTGATGCAATCGTTGATGGTGAGGCGCACTAGTTTATTCATAGCGTATTCACTCTAGCCTTGAAGATACCTAAATTTTAATCGGACGGGAAGACCACAGCAGGCAAATTGTTCCAGTCCTTCGATGTACATGGTATATTAAGTGACGAGGCGAAACGCTTAGTCTAGACCGTAGGGGTGATAACAATGAACACTGGCGGACACTTCGGTTTTAGAAGTTAGCTCAAGATTTTTATACAAAAATATATATATATATATATATATATTTCGTTTTATTATATTAGTAAGTATAGTACGTGTATATACCGAATTAAGAGACAAGCAATTTACTAGTCTCAAAAACTTCGAATTTACAAATACGAAACTACGAGTATATCCCAATATTTTAGCTAAAGGACACTTCTAAGTAACTTTGATGGATCATGCCACTAATAAAGATGGGTTGCTATTTTATAACTCTTGAAATTTAAAAGCACATCATTTTTAATTATTTTTACTTTATCTATGTTAATTATAAATGATTAGTGTTTTATTTTCCCGTGCCCCCATGTGCTTTGAGTCCTTTATAAATGACATCCAATTTGGAAAACAAAAAGTCGTTTTTCAAATTACACTTAGGTAGATATATTTCATGACGTTCTATTAGCAAAACTGCAAAATGTGTGGGATTGATCATATTATGTAATATGCTAACGCCTACATTCATTATGGACTTATTAAAAATTGTCTATAGGAAAAATAAAACGCATTTGGTTAATGTAACCAAGTACTTTTTTATACTTTTCATCCTCTAGCCACTCATTAAAACGAAGATAAATATTAAAAAAACAACAGTATTTTGATGAAAAATTCATTCTTAAAGTATACAATTCACGTGTCCATCGTATTAGCTTCTGCACTTAGTATGCAGGCAAAATGTGTTTTGAAATGGTTCGGTATACTTATACGAACTAGTTCGTTTACTATGCATAAGGTGGCTTTGGTGCTTCTGAAACAATCTAGGTATAAGAATTTTTATTAAGTCGTCTTTTTGGTTAGTGTCTCAGCGAGCGATAGCAAGGTTGAATTTATTAGGTCTAATGAGGGTTTCGGTTTTCTAAGTACACCATTTCACGGTAGGTAAACAGATTAATACCTATCTATAAATAGAAACCTATGTCTCTGTACCTAGAGCATTTATTCTAGTCATAACGTCAAACAAACGTTGTGAAAATACGAGAAATTACGTCAATATTTACTAACATACATTTTATTATTTTACGAAAACCGAGCAAGGGCGTAGAGATACAATCGCAAACCCTCCGTAGTTTTTTTGGGTTTTATTACAATTTAATTCAGTGATAACACCTGAAAATCTGTGACTCCTTTTTTCATATCTCTGAGTTTATAGTGTGGACCGCAATAACAATAAAAAAAAACCAGGAAGGGCGAGTGTTTTTATGACTCTCAGATTAGAGAGGGTTATAATATGACAATCGTCTATAAAGGGAGAGTGACATCTTTTTTCATCGTTAAAGTATTTTGGGTCGGTTTTGCACATTCGTTTGTCTGACGACAGAACTGTGACGTTTCTTTCCTTCGTTGTTATGTCGTTTTGAACTCATTGCTGAAATTGCCCCGCTAACAATAATAAATAACCTTGTTAGAAGTTTTATTTTCGAATCGAACCCTAAAGGGTTGAAACTCTCGGATCGTGAGGTCTGAATGCTCATAAATTGTATGAAGATCTGTTGAAACGTCTTATTGACATTTCGCGTGACCAAAGGGCTGGCTTTACCTTGGATAGAGGTTAGAGAGACTGGCGGCATTGCCACGCTGTATGGCAATTACAGCGTGGCAATGCCACCAGTTTTTTGAGCATATTACTAGTTGACAGCGATGAGGCCGAGTGTTTTTTGAGGCCATATTTTAGTTTTTTTAATTAGTTTAAAATTTTTATGATCATTTTTGGTTTTACTGTAGCTAACTAAAATGAACACATAAAACATAGTCTATATGCCAACAAAAAATACTTTTACCAAAAATAATATAACGAACTTCAATGTAAAATAACATACAAAAAAGTACAAAATAACTTTAATTTCGGAAGTTGGTGTTTCTATAACAGTTTGGTCTGTTCGTTATTTAGCATCGACTTCCAAAATTAAAGTTATTTTGCACTTTGTTGTGTTTTTTTTTTATTAAAGTCGGTTGTATTTTTTTTTTGTAAAATATTTTGATTTAACACTTTTTAATTGTATTTCCCCTCAGCCAGAGAAAGATACCTTCCACCATTTGCTTCCATCACCAAAGCATCATGGTATTATTTGATTTCATATTATTGGTGTCAACCTGCATGTAAAATGAATCGAACGATACCAATTGATTATACGAAGCCTATTTTGGTTATAGTATTATGCTTAACTGTAAAGTTACGTTTAGACAACGACACTTTATACGGTACACTCAGTGTATACATCGAGTGTCTCTGTATGAACACGTGCGTGCAATTATAGACACTCGTGTTTGTAGTCTAAACGTACCACTTTGTACTCTCGTAAACATTGTCCAAATGTTAGTCGGTCTAGAATTTCGTCGGTAATAAATTACGCAGAATTCTAAGATTTATTTGTCATAAGTTCAGAACACGTAAGTTTTGCGAACTTAAGAAAGTTAGGACAGAAATTCTACGAACCAGTTCCGAACTTGGTCCGTGTCTACACATAAATAGGTAGGTGCCTAAATTAATTCATGTAATTTGGCTTAGACAAGACAGTAATTTAGTAATACGTTTGAATAATATTTTTTTTGTCCCTTTTATATATTTTCGACTCAGATTGAAAACAAATGTCGAACTGATAGTGTGGTGTGTGTGTGGTGGTATGTGAGTGGTGATGTGTGTGGTAGTGGTGTGTGTAGTGTATGGTGGTCTGGTGGTGGTGGCCACATCAAGTATCATCATTATCATTTCAGCCGAAAGATATCGACTTTTGGACACAGGCGTCCCCCAAGCGTCGCCATAATGGCCAGTCCTGTGCGTCTCGCATCCATCGGACTCCAGCGACCCTGACCAGGTCGTCGGTCCACCTTGAGGGAGGCCTCCCAATGATACGTCTTCCAGTACGCAGTCGCCACTCCAGAACCTTTCGGCCCCAACGGCCATCTGTTTTGCGTGTTATGTACCTTGCCAATTACCACATAAGTTTGGCGATTCGCGCCAAGTACACGCATTTAACTCTTAAAGTCCTCCCCATGGCAGTGAGTGCATGAGCCATATCTTATTTCTCATAATTTTAAGATGTCTTGCTAAGACCTCTGAACTGATCTGTTTCTATGGATTTTTTCAACTTCTTCATGTCCTTGGTTTAACCAACAAGAGCCATTTACGTAATACATTTTACGTAAAACTCTTTATCAATCAGTTATAATGGTCAATAATAATACATTTTGATACAACTGCAGAACGTTTGCCATCGCGACCGAGGCAGAATTCATACGAGCCTTAGGCGAGTGTGTGATGGAGCCGACGGCTGCAGTTACTTTGCACGTGTGTCAAGCAAAGTTTTTCATTGTTTGAAAACTCTTTTTCTTCTTCTCTGAAAATTACGATACATTTTCGTTCATTTTGTACCTACTGAAGAAAATTTTCCAAAGTTTTCATACATTTTAGTTTTGATTCAGATGGCAGCAGCCTAGTGCTAGTATTTTTTACCATAATCGCAATATTTGGCGGTGGCTGTGCGTAGCATCTAAAGAATTCCCTTCAAATCTGGAATTCAATTTTTTTTTCACAAATAACATAAATAAATAAGTTAAAATTAATAAAAAAAAATCCCTTATTTAACCTTTGCAGGTTGAAGGACAAGCAAAGGTATGAAACCGTTATACATGAAAAATACAAATTCAAACATTTTTTAATTTAGAATACAGATAATTGTTAATTTGTTGCTTGGTTGCGCCAATTTGCTATGTTCCGCGATTTTGTTTTTTTGTAATTTATTTTTTTGGCCTAGGAATCCTATCCCTTCCGCTTCCCTTCCCCGCACGACCTCAAGAATTGGAATGACATTGACGTTTGTGCATCGATTGTGAATGTGACCGCTCCGCTAACATCGCCCGCTCGAAATTACAAGAAAATTGACTATTTCGTGATCCAACCATTCAAAGACTCAACAATAGTGCAGTGTAGTGCAATACAGGACCTGGCAGTGGTTAAATGTGCGAAGTCGAGGTTCGCCGGCCGGCGCCACGTGGAACCTTCGAGGTCAAAAGGTCAGTGTTCCTCCCTATCCCATGCCAGGCACAATACCTGCATATTGTTAACAAACCTTAGATCGCTTTTTTAAACCTACAGTCCACACCAAGCATATTTGCGCAACTATTGCTAATAACAAATTATTGTGTAACGAATAATCGTATTTATTTATTTATATTCTGTTCATAAATACAATTTCATTAAATATTAAAACCTTAAAAATCTACGCCACTTTGCTTAAAAAAATAATAATCACCGCCTTTTTCTTTCCCATTTCGTCACGGACAAGTGACGAAATTGGAAAGAAAAAAGCCCTTATTGTGATAAATTTAAAAAAAAAATACACGAAGGTGATATAGATTGCATATTGAACCTACATAAAGTGAGATAAGTATCAGTTTTCGATTAAGTGTATTGAAAAAGAATTTCTGCATTTGATAAGGACTTTGTTTTGCTTAAGCCGCGTACAGAATGGTGTAATAGAACATGCAATATAACACGTAGTGAAAGAATTTGCCATCCACATTGTGGCAATTTAACAGGATTCCCATTGTGTAGACGCCTTGTGCGCGCGGACAGGCCATTTCAACTATGTAAGTACACACTTATGAAGTGCTCTTTTTATTTTGTATGTTACGTTATAACAGTCTGTACACGCCTTTTTTTTATTTTGTTTTTTTTTTTTTGCTTTAGATTTATATTCACACTACCTTTGTGACACCGATAATAAACGAATGCAATTCAATATTTTTCGGAACTCGATATACTGTATTGAATGCATTCGTTACAAACGCTGTCAACATTGATTGGATAGCTTCATTTAGATGTCGCCACTAGTGCATGCAATACGATCTCCTTGTATTTAGGCATTTTGCAGACTACACCAAAGCTGATTGTCATGTTATAAAAGTACACACGGTAGAGGTGTGCCCCGCTTAGGCAGAACATCGCCGTGTCCTCATGGCATGGCTGCAGCGATCTCTCGTGCCAGGCCTTAGCACAGGTCATGATCCGAAGCGAGAATGAGTGGCAGGTGGTAACCTCCTTCTGCGAAGCAGTAATGATAGCAAAGGAGGAAGCGGCACGGGTGAGGCATCAGCGCTCACGCCCTAGCCGCCGACGCCCTTGGATTCCGATTCCAATTTCCGGTCACCGTAGGTGTGGGCTTGCGGACGGCGAGCAATGGGTAGCTCACTGTCCAATCGTTCGGTAACCGTCCGGACTGAGCCTAAGTCGTCGACGTCGGGTACTGTCCCACGTGCGCCTCAAGCAGTTGTCAGCAAACCGTAGGGGCCTAGCAGGGTCGAAGCCTACTGGGGCCAAGGGTCTGCTTCTGAAAGGAAGGCTCGGCCTGGTATGAAAGCCAACGAAACGGGGTGAGTATTTTAGACATTAAAATTTTGACACTATCTCCCGTTCCGCCCAAGGGCGGGAGATGTCATTGGATGATTTTCTCCACCAAAAAAAAATGTTATAAATTTACACAAGGCCGACCGAATTCATTATTGCTACTAATTTTTAACCATGAAAGCAATTAATCTGCCGGGCCTTTTCTGTGTAAAGGTCGGCTTCCAGTCTGGCTGATGTAACTAGATATGTGTAAATTATATGGAGCGTTTGCCTATCTGATCACCACAACCCAGTAATTGGGTAACACGAACCCTTGACAAGACAGGTCTCTCGTTATCTGGCTTCTAATTATTCGTAACGATGGCATAGCGAGCTTAATGTTAAGATGTCACCCATCCACTAACGGACCTTGGCAAGAGTTGCTTAACTTTTGAGATTGACCCATTTTATTAGGGTTCCTTACCTCAAAAGGAACAAACGGAACTCTTATAGGATCACATTGTTATTCGTTTGTCTGTCAAGACCCTTTATCTCAGGAACGCGTGGAGGTATCTAGTTGAAATTAAAACCATAATATATTACTCAGGTCTGCGGTCCCTTGAAGATCTGAAAAAAAATAGACTTCTAAGTTCACGAAAAGATAAAATAAACTTTGTTGTACACCAAAATAGATACGAGCGTTTATGTCGCAAAAAACGTATACATAAATTTTAGTCGTTTTAATCCCACGGAGGGTCGATTCGGTACATGAAATACTATCGATCAATGATCTTGTAGGTAGTTGTCGATCGTTGCGTACTAACTACCTAAAGTTCATTGGCCTCGCTAAGCTGACGTTTACTTAAAGAAATTAATTTCGTACATGCGTAAATTAATTCGAGTTTTTGAAAATAAACCTTTTTTTAAATTTTTTCTTTACAAATCGATAGTATTTCATGTATCGAATCGACCCTCCGCGGGATTAAAACGACTAAAATTTAACGGTGTATGTGTCGAACACAGGGAATCTAAATTCATAGGATACTTCCCATTAACCAAGAAACTTGAAATTTGGCATGAAGTAAGGTCTTATAGCAAAAATATAGGAATAAATCTGAAAATTATAAATTCGTAGATAGTCACAAAAAAAAGGAAACTTATTTTCCGAAAAACTTTAAGATTCGGAACAAGAATTGAAGTATTTACTTATATAAGTTAAATTGTATGGAACCCTTAGTGTGCGAGTCCGACTCGCACTTGCCCAGTTTTTTAAGTTGGGATATCAACTTATCCGCTCTAGGGTGGAGCGAGAGATGTAAGACTTTTACTAACCAAAACCACAGCTACTTCCTTCAGTTATATTTTCGTTCCAGGTCCATGAATATAATCTTTCTCAGAACGAATCCCATGGCCATAACAGGCGAGATGGACCCATATTACTCTTATTGCTTAGCCAACCAAATTCTTATATAATCGTGACCATACGATAGAAAAAGAAGCAAAAACAAATGAAACAATAAACAAACTCCAAGAGGCAAGAAGTTGTATCGGATGTGTAGTTAAGAGCACCCTTGAGAGAAGTAAAACTAGACGCCAACACTCAACAGTTGAATAGATTAACCTACCCTTACGGTTGCCTTTTGTTCTCCTTACTCTACCCAATAAATTTAGAACAAGTAGTGCGGTCTATCTTTGTTATATAGATATACTAAGGATCCTCTTCGTTCCCTGCTCACACCGGTGTTACTAATTATAATTATGCATATATAATAAACTTAGAGCAGTGATGGCTCAGTGATAATGGCCCCGACTTACGAATTGTAGGTTGCAAGTTCAAAACCAGCCTGGCGCATTTATTTATGTAATTCATTTCTTCACCATTACTCTCAAAACGGTGAAGGAAAACCTTGTGAAGAAACCGGCATGTTTTAGAACCAAAAATTTAAATACATATGTCGAGCAATCGGTATCAGGCTCACGTGCTGGATTACGGCGAACTCTCTCTCCTAGAGAGGAGACCTGAGACCCAGCAGTGGGAATAGAAGAAGGCTGAAAAAATTATAATTGATGAAAATCATTATATTTTTATCCTTCCTAACTGTGCCAAACGTTTTGTCAATCTGTCTAACTCGATAACATACTCTTCTCCCTGTTTAACTTTTAGCCATTAAAATGTGTTTTTGAACGTCAGTTTGATAGTTTCACTAAAGCTAAAACTTATAGCACATAATAATACATACTCGTAATACTATTTTCTTGTGCTCTATATGTTTTTATTTGCTAAATTTTTCGTTTAATTTGAGTGGGATATGAGATTTCTTACCGAAACGTTACATATTTTGAATAAATTTGTGGGAACATAGTTTCAGTTTCTTCAATAACTGAATAAACAGACATTCACATAATCATAGTGGTTGCGCGAATTTGCTGTGGACTGTAGGTTTAAAAAGCGATCTAAGGTTTGTTAACAATATGCAGATACTGTGCTTGGCGTTCATTAATGGGATAAATGTATTAGGAAGGAACACTGACCTTTTGAACTCGAAGGTTCCACGTGGCGCCGGCCGGCGATCCTCGACTTCGCACATTTAACCACTGCCAGGTCCTGTTTGCACTACACTGCACTATTGTTGAGTTTTGAATGGTTGGATCACGAAATAGTCAATTTTCTTGTAATTTCGAGCGGGCGTTGTTAGCGGTGCGGTCACATTCACAATCGATGCACAAACGTCAATGTCATTTCATTTTCTAGAGGTCGTGCGGGAAGGGAAACGGATGGTATAGGATTGCTAGGCCAAAAAAAATAAATTACAAAAAACAAAGTCGCGGATCATAGCAAATTGGCGCAACCATTCCCCCCGGGTTTGAAGGGTTACCTTCAAAGAAAAGAAAAAAAACAAAAGCGAAACTAAACCCTATTACTAATCTAAACTATCAATACTAGGTAGCGAAACAACTTATAACTAACTATGCCACTACTACTGATTAGGCAGAGGGCAGAGGCGAATAACCGGACGCAGGTACGATCCAGTTGCGGTTTTAACCTTTACGACTCGCGTTATTCCGTTCGAACCCGGAAAAACTTCTTCCACTACACCAAGAGGCCAGTGCAGAGGAGGCGCACTCTCAGTCTTCAGTATCACCACAGTACCGACTGTGACTGGATCTGAAGGAGTGTTCCACTTTTGACGCGACTGCAGCGTATGCAGATAATCTGTCCTCCATCGCTTCCAAAAGGACTGAACTAAGCTATCTAGCAGAGCGTGACGCGGGTGAAGCTGCAGTTTGTCAGTCTCGACATCTAAAGCGGGCAAATATTTAAGAGGAGTCGTCGTCAAGAAGTGAGCCGGCGTCAACGCTAGTGGCTCCGATGGATCACTAGACAAAGTCCGACACAACGGACGCGTATTCATCAACGCCTCTACCTGAGCGAGTACAGTGCTCAACTCCTCGTACGAGAGAATCTGTTCGCCTATGACCCGAAACAGGTGCGACTTAAGGCTTTTAATATTCGCCTCCCAATTGCCACCAAAATGACTAGCCGCTGGCGTATTAAAACACCAATCAATGCGATTCTCAGCTAAGACATGGGCGAATTCACTTTGGTAGTACTTGGAGCGTAAGAATGTATGTAATTCCGAAATATTGCGTCGCGCTCCAACATAATTTGTGCCGTTGTCAGAGTATAAGCGCTTAACGGGACCACGGCGAGATAAAAATCGTTTAAATGCAGACATAAAACCCTGCGTACTCAAATCACTGGTTAACTCTATGTGAACTGCACGAGTTGTCATACAAACGAATAGGCAAATGTATGCCTTTGTGGAACGTATACCACGACCACGGGCAATAGTGACTTTAAACGGTCCAGCATAGTCCGTCCCAGTATGTATGAAAGGTTTCACCGTCTGTACAACACGACAAGAACGATGGTCGGCCATTTCCGGCGCGTTGAAACGCGGGCGGAGCTTAAAGCAGGGCACACATCTGTGCACTCTAGCGCGTATCAAATTGCGAGCGGAAAGTATCCAATACTTCTGTCGAAGAATGGACATTAATAAATCGGGACCAGCGTGACAATTCACCTTATGGTGATAATCCACCAACAAATCCAAAACGTGATCCTTGCGTGGTAGAACTACTGGATGCATTTGTTCAAACTCTAACTTAGCATTTCGCAGACGGCCACCGACACGAATGAGTCCGTCTTGCAAAAATGGTTTCAAATGTTGAAGTGCGCGACTACAAGGTTTTTGTGATTCTAAACTACGAAATTCTATTGAAAAATAAAATTTCTGCAACTCTCGAAGTACAACTGATTCAGCTCTATCCAAATCAGCTGCGATTATAGCACCACGCGATGGTAATAATCTCAAAAATCTTAGGACATAAACTACACAGCGTAATAGTCTCGACCAAGACGAGACTCGATTAGACAACAACAAAACAACTGACTCTTCACGCGGAACTGATACTACAAGCGTATGTTTCTTCTCCTCGGGTGGCTCTGAAACAGTAGCGGGGTTAAACGGAACACTTGGCCACTCGTTAGGAGTGGTATGAAGCCAGGGAGCGCCACAAAACCAAAGCGGATGATTTAAAATTTGCGCAGGAAGCAAACCACGTGAGAGACAATCAGCTGGGTTTTCTGTTCCAGCGACATGGAATATATTTTCCGGTGACAATTCAGCTTGAATCTTAGCCACCCTATTTGCGACAAACGTGCCCCATCGATGGGGTGACGATTGAATTCGACGATTGAATTCGTAAACCTTCAAAGGTTCCTGCGGAGAAAATCTATACAAGAAGCGTTGGAATCTACGGTCACATTCTCTGATTCCAATACTAAGAAACATTTGCCGAATATCGGCAGAGAGCGCAATAGCAAACAAGCGAAAATTTACTATTATTTCAAATAAGTTACCCTGGAGGTTCTGACCACAATACAAGATATCGTTAAGCGATATGCCAGTACTAGTTTTAGCGCTACCATCCATAACCACACGCAGTTTAGTTGTAAGCTTGTCTTCTCTAACAACTCCATGGTGCGGGATGATGTAAAACGGGTAATCACGTGTCTCCTCAGTCTCGGCAGGCGCTGATGAGATATAACCTTTATCTAAATATTCGATCAGCACATCATCATAGGCTTGCTTCAACTTAGGAGACGCCTGCATCTTACGTTCCAAGCATAGAAAGCGTTTTTCTGCGGAGGCACGGGAGCCACCGAGCGAAAAAATATCACCCTTGAAAGGGAGCGCGACAACATAACGACCATCTTTATCACGAGTAGTCGTGCGGGTATAAATCTCCTCAGTGACCTGATCCTCAGGGCTGAGAATAGGCGGGACATTGACCTCTTCAATCTCCCAGAACTTGCGGATGGTAGACTCAAGCGGCGGCTCGACGGTGCAACAGTGCGACACAGTCGAGTAACTAACTAAACAAGCGGGTGCGGAACCAACTATAACAAACCCGAGAACTGTTTCCAGTGCGTGCGGAGCGGGGTACATCGGAAGACCTTGAATTTTACGTGATAACTGGAGATGCGGGAGAATCGAAGCACCGATCAATAGATCGATATCTCCAGGGAAAGCGTAATTTCCGTCGGCTAACTGCAAGTTCTTAAACTCCGTCAGCATGGACGTGTCAACCGGTACCGTGGGCAACCGTTCCGTAATCTTATCTGCGACTAGCGAATCCATTTCAAACGAAATATTACGATTAAAACGTGAACTAAATATTATTTTAATGGAACCGTGAATGGTTGCCTTTAAACCTCCAAAACCTTTCACTTCTGAACGGGATGACCAATTATTAAAACTAAAACCAAGGCGTTGACAACAATCCCGAGTAATAAAATTACTCTGGGAAGCGCCATCTAGTAGCGCTCGAACGGTGTGCGGTTTGCCAAAGGCATCTACAATGACAACTTGCGCGGTCGCAAGTAAAACGGTAGTGATTTGAGTACCAGCGGCGGAAAGCGAACACAATGTTACGTCGTTTGCACTTGCAGCAGGCCGCGCGTCACAAGCGTCGCGCGTCTGCGCAGGCTGCTGCTGCGATGGCAGCTTACTACTCTCAAAGTGTAAGAAGGTATGATGTCTAGCTAGACATTTACGACAGCTAACACCACTGTTACATGACGTAACCAGATGTTTGTCACTTAGACAATTAAAACACAAATTATTAGTGCGGACAAACTTGTAACGATCACTAGGCGATAATCTCTGAAATCCCGAACACTTGTACAGCTGTGTATGGCTACCCTTACACAGAGAACAGTCAGGTGTTGAGGCGGTATTAACTAGCGTATGTGCAGTCTTGACTGACTTCGATGACGCGTCTATACGGCGATCGGAACCTGTCCTATTCGTGGCTTCATGACGTGCCGACGTGCGCTGCAATACCTTAATATGATCGCGAATAAAAGATTCTAAATCTTCGAACTTAGGTATTTCGTTACCGCGCCGAGTCGTTTCAAACAGACGAACAGTTTCAGGATCTAATTTCTTTAAACCGATATACAAAAACAAAAAATCACAGAGGTCATTGACCTTTAGGTTCTTTACTGCACGAACAGATGATGCGAAAATATTTAAAAACTTCTCTAAATTATGATCGTTACAAACGGAAAAACTTTTCAAATCGAATAATTGATCTAAATATGCGGTGGCTACTAATCGCTTATCTTCGTATTTTGTTTTTAAAGTGTCCAAAACTAACGTGTAATTTTCAGCGCTAAACGTAATTCCAGCACAGACAGCCTTTGCCTTACCGGTCAATTTTTCTACGAGATAATGCAATCTCTCGTGATCTGTCAGCGATGTGTTCCTATGTATTATATTTTCGAAACTATCTATAAATAAATTCCAATTTCGAATGTCACCATTAAATTCAGGTATTTGAATTGGCGGTAATCGTGGGCGTTCGCGAGGAGGGTTGGATAAACCACTCGCGGGGGGGGGGGGTCTCTAAACTCCTAGCAATACGTTTGATACGACAATACAAGTCATCAAAGGACGACAATGCCTGATAACTCACACAGTAATCAGGATTTAACTCCAACTCTAAAATGTTTATATCCTTAATTGTAGATTTAAAATCCGCGCGCAAACTATCTAAAGTTTCCAACGAACACAAGAAAGCATCTCTAATCGCCAGATCCGAGGTTTGCAAAGATTTATCACAAATTGATTGAACACGTGAAAACTGTGAGTCCCTTTCAGCGTATAAAAGCTTTAACTGAACCTTTAAATCAGTACTAACCTTATTGCCCTTAAGAGACATCTTGTTTTGATATATTCACACTATACACTCAAACAAACACTTAACGAATTATTAAGTAAGCGATAATTATCAGATAACAATATGGTAATATTGTAAACAACAAAGTGAACGGCGTCGTTCATATGCGTATATAATCTATGGTTTATCCGTTTCCTACAAATATTCACTCAACAATGAACGGGTATTTTTGAAATGCGTCTACCTACATGCAATTTGTAGGATGGTCGAATGAATTTTGTCAAGAAAAAGAATGCGATCGATTTATATCTACGCTGATATTTACGTAGCTAACTATAATTATGCGGTGCGGTTGACGGCGTAGGTACCGTAATTATCAATGGCTCTTTAACTATACGAGCGAAATAACGTATAGTTGCCTAAATGCCTAGATGCGGGTTTTCTACTATTATATCTAGGTAAACAGGCGCGTTGCGTTTATTCCCTATGGAACAAATACTATATTGCGAAATTACAAGAAAATGATTCACGATCCTGCTCGTATGGACCAAAAGTAATGGTTGCGCGAATTTGCTGTGGACTGTAGGTTTAAAAAGCGATCTAAGGTTTGTTAACAATATGCAGATACTGTGCTTGGCGTTCATTAATGGGATAAATGTATTAGGAAGGAACACTGACCTTTTGAACTCGAAGGTTCCACGTGGCGCCGGCCGGCGATCCTCGACTTCGCACATTTAACCACTGCCAGGTCCTGTTTGCACTACACTGCACTATCGTTGAGTTTTGAATGGTTGGATCACGAAATAGTCAATTTTCTTGTAATTTCGAGCGGGCGTTGTTAGCGGTGCGGTCACATTCACAATCGATGCACAAACGTCAATGTCATTTCATTTTCTAGAGGTCGTGCGGGAAGGGAAACGGATGGTATAGGATTGCTAGGCCAAAAAAAATAAATTACAAAAAACAAAGTCGCGGATCATAGCAAATTGGCGCAACCACATAGTTAAGGGGTAATTCTAAGTATAACTAAAACGACGTACCTATTAAAAATGTTTTAGTTATGAAAATCGCCTTTAAAACACGCATATAACTATATAAAGCATAATTATGTCTAAGAATTATTTATTGAGCATACAAATCACCTCCTGCCTTTTTTATAAATGTATATTAATAACATAATTCCAGTATCCAGCTCAGTGAAACCTTTGAAAATTATGTATCGTCCCAAAATACTCGTATCATGATTGTTTTCCCAATGTCGCTATAGTTTTCCACCATTCATAGCGCGTACAGGGTTAATTGTCGGTACAGTTGGTGCCCTAAGTTTCCAGACCCACCCCTTTTGTAAAACTATTAAAGGGTAACCTAGGGCACCGACGCTACCTAGTTCTATAAAAAGTGTCAGATAAGCCTCTGCGAGTTGGCTTTGGCCCCTTGTACGACTTTTTAATGTCTAAGACCTAAGTCAAGTAAACAATATTTAATACAATTGTTATGACGTTGACAAGTTAGCAATCGGTCCCAAACAAGGCATAGCCTGAATCTTTTGCGACTTGAATATTATAAGTTTATTATTTTATTTTAACATGGCCTGCTACCGTTCTGTGGCAATTTGAAAATAGACAAAAAAAAATAAGACGTAGAAAGGGAGCAATAATTTATTGAAAATGATACAGCAGAAAAAAAATACCTGTCAGATACAGAAAAATTGACAAGCCAAGATAAGAGAAAGAAAAATAATTTACATTTATCATTTGGTTTCAGACCCATAAAAGAAAAAAATTAAAATGTTCTCGTAGATTTGAAAGTTGAATGATCTAGTAGACGTGAAAATATTTTAAAAGATAAATAAATTTCTAATTAACTTTATTTTATTTAGTGAAGATGTGTTGGGGTTTCCAAGTTGGCTTTTATCTACATTTTGAGTACTAAGAGCCATTTAGTTACTAAAATAAAAAGTTTTTCTAAATTTAAAAATTTATCTTGTAATGTTCAATGCATTTTTAGTTTGGTCTAATCTAATTGTCTTCACGAATTTATAACTAACCTTCGTCCACGTAAAACTTTACAAACGTCTTTCTGTGCTTGCTATTTATTCTGAAAAGATCTTTTAAATTTATTTACTATCACATAAAATGGCTAAAGGCTAATTGCATTCGATACATACATATATTATGAATGTGCCTATTACGACCAGATATACGTAGGTATGAGGGTTGAACAAAAGTGAATAAAGTAATAACATTACATATTTATAAAAAAAATCTGTGCTCAACGTTTTTAGTATTGCTTTTAGAGCCCTTCGGGTGCAGTTTAATAACGCTTTCAGAAAACGGATGGGGTTTCCAGTGTATCAGGGATGTTTGCGGCTGCGCACGTACACTGTTTTTATGCTACAATGCGCAAGCGTGCGGCATCGCTGGTAGCACGAGTCATGGCTTGCCCCAACAGGGTTCTGAATATGATAGCTGACAGTGTGGAGGTCCATACTTGGTTCACTGCAGTAAATTACATGTGCCGTGTCATAATTTTAGTTAATAACAATTAGTTTTAAGATTATTTTGTTACTAACACTATAATAATATGAGTTTATGCTCGAATTAAAGATTTATCATGAGCCTTTTAATGGTCCCACTGCTGGGGCACAGGCCTCCTCTCTAAGAGATTGAAAGGACTGTAATCCACCACGCGGACCCAGTGCGGGTTGGTGAATGTCACATGTCCTCGAATTTTTGATTCTAGGATATGCTGGTTTCCTCACAATGTTTTCCTTCACCATTTTGAGAGCAGTGCTGATTACAGAAAGTAATGCGCCTGGCCGAGTTTGAACTCGCGACCTACAACTCGTAAGTCGGGGCTGTTACCACTCGGCCACCACTGCTCTATTATTAATTTAGCAGCCGAAATGTACTGAGAGTCAGGATTGGCGATGCTGGAGCAAGTGGCATACAATAAACTCGTTTAAAAAGCAACTGGTTCAGAGGTCGATAGCCGCACCCTTCAGTGTTTACTGCAGCAACTTATTCATGGTTTCTGCAAAGCATACACTCAAAGACAAGGATAGACTCAAAGAAAACGGCACTTGATAAGGGTGATTGTGGTGAATTAGTGGTTAAGTGGTATAAGCAGTTTTGCCAACGCCACAACTGATAAGCATTTTCACCTCTATGATATTTCTCTGCAGAATTTGAGCCGGGACTCGTTGCACAACTTCATTGGTGTTTAATTCCAAAGGATCATGATCGGTACACCGACTTTTAAAAGGCTTTTGGAGATTATTGAGCGCGCGTATTTCTGTTCAAGCAAGCTCGCATATTAATAGTCGAGCGCGTTCTGTTAATTCGCGATTCTCACAAAATTATTTTGCCAAACAGAACTTGGATATTCCCATGATGTCAAAGTTCCTGTGGATGTCCAGCTGGGCTCTATTTATAGTCTTTACCGCTTCTCTATTTGCCCTAGTGTATTCATCCCATACGGTCAAAAAGACCCGAGAATAAATAACCTTTATCACTGTTGCGTGACACCCCATAACAGCCGTTTCATAACTTTAGATTGATAGGAATCTTATACATGGTGTATACTGTTTTGATAGTAAGAAGTAGCAACACGTTATATACTTGAATAATAATACGTTCGGGTTGTTTGTTTAGGTAGTACTGAAGTAGTTGATTTTTGTGATAACAGTTCAAAAACGAAAGCGTTTGAACCAATAACACACAATCCATTTGTTAGCAGTGCTATGGTCCTATATGTCATTGATATTGAGTGCCGTTAAACCCATTGTTTCCATTTTGAAACATGTATTCAAATGTAACTCGAATTTTCTATTTGATACGATAAGCGTTATAAATTATTTTGACAATATTACAGAAAAATCAAAGAAACAAATAAATAATTAATCTGGAAAGAGGAAAAGAAAAATAAAAATTATAATTAAAGTATATTTAAAATATATAAATCTTCTAAAACTTCAATTGACTTAAAAAAAAAATCGGCAATTTTATAGGTATCACTATTCTTAAGTTCAAAACAAACATTTATATTCTTGTTTGTCTGCAGATTTCGAATCTACTTCCGAATGGTGTTATGCTGGTGTTCGACATCAAAAGCAGCAACATCAACAGACATGAAGAAGTTAGAAATGAACAAATCTTTTTCTGGTAAGTACCTACATAAGTAAAGTTATAACTAAAACCATTCAGCCATTTCCGTGATAATATCGCGTGGAAGACAATGAGAGAATAGAATAATTAATTTTTCCAACGCTCCTTGGTTATGTCAAAGGCAGAAAACCACGAAACATGAAAGTATGTAGTATTTAAATAAGTTGTATAGTGTCCGTTCCTTTATATTTCTTCTCGAAAGTGCTTTGTTTAGTCTATCACGCTGCAAATGACAGCGGTTAGGTCTGAACTAAGTTTTGCACCTACGCACAAAGGACTGATTGTTTTCTTTTGATTATATCTGAGTATGGAACGTTGTAGAATCCTTGCGTGTATTGGAAATTCTATTAGATCCAACTATCAATAAATTTTATAGAAAATGAGAATTAAAATCATTTTTTTTGCTGTCGACTATCTGCATGCGCAGAGTACTAGAGATTTTTGGCCACATAGCCAGGAAAAATAGCCACAACCTTGAACAGTTCATCGTAAGTAGCATAGTTGATGGCAAGCGATAGAGGCCGCAGCTCAAAAGGTGGGCAAATCAGGTCCGCTCCACGATAAACACTCAACTGCACGTCGCACTGCATGACGCCAAGAACCGTCACAGATGGTGAGATAACATCAATAAGAAGCTAAACCAGCGGGAACTTCACGACCCTCAGTAATAAGGAAACTCGGCGACTCGAGTAGGAGGAATCAATATTAAATGGGACACGTTTTTCTTTGAGGTAGTAAAAATTAAGTTACTGAACACCGCAAACTAAAACTTGACAGTACCTCTGTCAAACTTTAGTTTGCTATATTCATTAATATTTCTTCAGAAACAAACTCACATTTATTTCAAATTGAACGATTACAACGTATTTTTGGTGAAAAATAAAATGATACGATCTCTGAAATCCGAATATCCGATAAATTGCGAGCTCCCGCGATTCGCACTTCGGGGATTACCAAATCCCATGAGTTTTATCGATTAAAAGTCAATACTGATGTTAAAAGCTTTCGAAAGGATTCGATTTATTTAAGTCCTTAATTTTATTGCAGCAAATGATGATATTTTGTAAAAGTAATTTTATTTGCTGTATTGTAATAGCTTGTAATGCTAATGATTAAGTTCAAGTTAAATCATTCTATACGACAAATTTCTTGTAGTTTGGAATACGTTCACTGCGGGATTGTTCGAAAGAGTTGCCGTAGCCCTGGATCGCAAAGGGTAGTCACCCTTTGCGATCCAGGGCTACGGCAACGAAGGAGCATAGGTGGGTTTTAGTCAGGAAAAGTCTGAAATTCACTGAACAGAATGGGAAAAGTTATTTCATTGATGATTTTCCACCTCGGAAAAAATGGCAAGATGTGAAACGAAATTATATTATCAAACTAACTGCTGTCAGCGCCTTCGCCCGAATGAAAATAGGTTTCTCTTGTATCCCCATTTCATCCTTTTAGGGACTGAATTTTTGAAAATCCTCTCGTAGTGCTCGCCTATATTACTTAAGGAATTCTTGTGGAAAATTTCACGTTCCTAGGTCCTGTGCGTTGATACATCAATCAGTCAGTTTCCTGACTGACTGATAAATATATCAAAGCAAAGGAGAAATCATTTTATATATACAACATAATTTTTAGTATATGCGAAACCTGACTATACGAGTACTTTGTATCAGTAATCGATTCCATAATATCGACACTGTGTTATATTTTTTTCCAAAAATATTTAAAAAAGTCATAAGTTGAACAACGCGCGCAATAGGCGCCAGTGCACAGCCGGGTGCGCCAACAAAACAACCCCTAAGTTGCCCAAATGACCCGGTGACCAGGTATTTATGCGAACAACCAGGTAACATAGTAAGCTTATAACTTTGCGGTTTTTCATGATACAGTTATGAATTTTTCACATAGATTCTTTACATAAAAATACCACACACGTGTTTCAGGTTCCGCATATACTAAAAATAATGTTTTATACGTATGTAAATGTCATCGTAAAATTGTAAATGCCGTTAGATTACAATCTATCTCGCGAGATTGCAAACTATCGAAAGATTGTGAACCTTACCAAACAGCACACGATTTAACGCATTATTTATAGGTAGATTGTAATATAACCAAGTGCAGCTGTTAAATCACAATCTATCGAGCGTTAAATTGACAATTATCCGAAGGTTGTTCCTGATTGTAGGTGTTACAGTAGGCCGTTTTATTGTTTTAGTTTTGTAACTCTAAGGTAAACTCATTTTGATTAACAATAAATGATATTTCTGAGTTTTATTGAAGGACAGGCTACATCTTATCATATCTTATCTTCTGAGTATGGTTTCCGCACTTAGTCCTATATGGACTATTGCATGAGGGCCATGGCGGCCATAATCTTTGGTGGACAGGCTCCATATCCCGCATTGTAAATATTGTCAAATGAGATCACATAGGTTCATAACATAAAAAAATATGAAACCACAAATGTATGTAATTTAGGAATAATTAAAAACAACTCTACTCGTATCGTTCAAACCGTACTTCTTAGGTTAATCACAGGTTCAGTTTTACTTCCACAACAATTTCATAAAACTAATTAGAAAGCTGTGAGTTATTTTCAACCCGAAATCTATTTAAAATCACCTAAACACTGATAGTTTACACTTTACATGTGACAACAAACGAATTAACAAACAAACAAAAATGGCGGCGAAGAGCATATGACTTTCAACCAATGAGCACGCAAGATGCGTTGCGTTCTATGCCATTTGAAAATTTAACAGTTTAACTTCGATATATTATAATCTACCGAAAAATAATGCGCTAAATCGAGACCAGTAAAGTTCACAATCTTTCGATAGTTTACAATCTCTCGAGATAGATTATAACATAATGGTATTTACAATCTTACGGTGACATTAATAAACCGAATAATTTGAACCGATTAATATGAAGCAAATTGAGGAAACAAAAGTGAAAGATAAACGTAAACTTCAGTTATGTATCCGGGATATAACTTGATACATTCGATTTGAGATAATCACTCAACATCGGAAAAAATATTTTGTTTACAAACTACTTAATTGCTGTGTCAACGGTTTTTCTATCTATATTTTTAAGTTGAATACTTTTGTTGTCCTATTAATAACTTTGCCGTTTTCCTACTTCGCTATTATCTTCTATCTTTCTTCGTAAAACAACAAAGTCATTATACGGGATCTGATTTAAGTCTGACTAATAAGGCATAAGCTTAGGTACAGACTGGAGTTTTGGAGTAAATAAACCACACATGCAGGACCCTTATAATGAGTTTGTCATGTTCATCCTTTTGGTAAAGTTTTGTGCTATTTAAATAATCTAAAACAATGAAGTTTAATTAGGTTTTGTGAAACTGGTCTGTCAGGTAAGGGTTGTTTTATTCTAATAGACCAAATTCTGGGTTAAATTATGCCATTCGAAATGAATTTTCAGTGACTTTTTCATTGTAATGAACTATTGTTTTGCCTAAAAAGCAAACAAAACAACAGCAAATATTTTTTGCGAGGCCTGAAGTAATTAGCTTTTTCAACTCTATTAAATATCAGGCCTAATTTTGTCGTAACATATTTTCATAAAGGCAAAGTTTATTCCTGAAAAAAAGTTTCTATGAAACTTAACCTATTTATTCACATATCATGTTAATGGTGATATCACGTGTTTAGTTTGTTTTATACGAGTAGCCTTACTTCAGCATTCGTTTTACCATGTTATGAGCTCGATAATGGTTTCATCAAATAACTTTTTTTTGTGTTAAATAACTTTTCTAGCTCTAGGGTGAAGCAACAGGGCGTATCAAAAATATCGTCTTCTTCTTCTCTATGTATAAAATGAATAGCTGTTGGTTAGTCTCGCTAAAACTCGAAAACGGCTGGACCAATTTGGCCAATTTTGGTCTTAAAATATTAAGGGAAAGTTTAAATGTTGGAAAATATGGAAAAAAACAGGAAAAAAAAGTCCGGTTTCACAATATTTATAGACTATTACGCGGTATTTGCGGTACGAAGTTCGCCGGGTCAGTTAATACTGACTAAAATTCAGAAACACAGGTGGGTGTAAGTACAGTTGCCATTTGTGTTCTAGGGCCAAAGTAATTTTTTCGAAACCTTTGGAAGCATTCTTTGTGTGAAATTTAAAACTAAGCTTGTCTAAAACGAGTGTTGTAAAATTTAGCTGAAGCCTAAATAAACTACAATACCATGTTAAAATAATGATATTGCTTAAAAGGGCCCTACGCCAGTCGTCAATCGTCAAAGTGAACATCGTTTAAAAGTTTGATGTTTCATCCAACGCAATGTTTGATTAACTGGCAACGCGATAATTGAGAAATAATTTCTTTGCCTACCTGAAAAGTGTGTTGGCATTCTGTAACTGGAATATTTCAGAAAACTTGTTCTAGAAAATAGTGTCTTTTTGAAAACCTTAAAAGTTTTTAGGAAAAAATTTCAACATTCAGAATCTTTATTAAATGTGCTTGATTTCTATAATTATATTTTTAATTATTTTTTGCATTTATGATTACATTATGAAGGGCCAAAGTTTACGCAAAATAACAAATTTTTAGAGATCTTTACTAGTCTTACACAAATGAATGATTTGATCTTAATCGTAACCTAGAAAATATCCACAAGATATCTGTGTTTTCAAAATATCTAGAGAAAGATGTGATATAACGTTAAAATCACGTACGAACAATTATATAAAAATGTACCTAGAGAAGGACGCTCTTAAACAAGATATATTATTATCACATCATCAATCTTCCTTGAATCCATCTTAAATTATATGTTTAGGTACTTATAACATTCGAAATTTATATTTTGTTGCCATCTGCCATTTAATTATTTCAAATAATGTAATGTATGTTCTCATTGTTAAATGTCTTCTGAAAATAAAGTTAGGAGTTTCAAACAACGCTTAATATCTTCCTTGTGATTAAAATTATTTCATAGCTAAACTCGGAATGGAAACGATGGAAACAAAACATTAATCAAAATAATTATATGCTACAAACGTAAAGCTTGGTATTAATTAGCTACTATTTAAATAGCAACAGGTATGCTCTACACTATGACTACTAATTCACTCTACTAAAGAAAATATATTTTAAACTAGCTGCTGCCAATGGCTTCATTCGTGTAAAAGCCAAAAATAATACCATCGCGAACCTACCAAAGCGCGAATATTTTATTAAAGGTTTTTTTTTTAATGTGATATAATTATTTACTACTTATAAACATCTTAACTAATCAATACTATAGCTTAATCGTATATATGATAATACTCGTAGATAGGTATAGGTATGTACAAACGGGTAAAAAAGAATTCATTATATATCAAAAAAGAATTCATCCACATCGATTTCAACGGGAAAACGCCAATCCATCGATCGATATACTTACTAACAAACCAGTATGATAGCTCATAAGCATGAGTTTGCATATAATGTCATGCAAACTCATTACTCCAACATTACAGTACCTAGAACGCTGGCAGCATTGCCACATTGGATATGCCAATGCTGATTCGAGCTTCTCCGCAGTCTCAACCATAAATAGTGACTACTATGTCGTCGGCAAACTGAAGATGAGTGATGTAATCGCCATTGATGCCTCTCCAATCCAGAATTTTGAAAACATCCTCCATTGCGGCTATGAACACATTCGGAGAAAGGACGACTCCCTGTATCATACCTCACTGCAGAAGAATAGGTTTCGATGTCTGGTCCTAAAGTTAGACTGACATTATGACGCTCTCGTACAAACACTTCAGCAATGCAATGTACCGATAATCAATCTGGCACAGTTGGTAAAACTGCAGGACAGCCCAAGCCTCAATCGAATCAGAACTAAGCAGAGAGACCGATTATTCTCCTCGGCTTACTGTTTAACATGCCGCAATGTATGTATGTGGTATATGGTGATGAAGCCTTTTTGGAATCCGTCTTGATCAGCTCAGAAGCAAGATGGGCCTGTAATTCTTAAGCAGGGCTTTGTTGTCCTTCTTAAAGAAAGGTACCACTACACCTCTACTCCTAGCCTAAGGAGTTTTTTCCTGTAGTATGACAGAATCAAACAGCTAAACAGCTGCTAAAGTGCCTTCATGTCTGGTTTACCGCCCACCTTTAGGAGTTCGGACGTAATTCCGTCTTATAAACTCTTGAATTCAAAGGCCAATGAAGCAACACATGTGGGCTTTAGTCAGAGTAAAAGTCTGTCATTCCTTCTCACTTTAACTATTATAGTGAAGGAAGCCATTTGATGATTTTCCACTAGAAAAAAAGTTACAGAATAAAACAATACTCCTTGATAACCTTGTTAGAACATTAGTTAGCATTAGTTAACGAAACTGACAGGTTTTAAAATATCCTCGAGTGAACACAATAGATTCATCACAAGCGTCTGCCCCTCGAGTGCTTATTGAGTGGTAATCGGAGTATAATAACATATTATTGACGAACACGGCCGTCTGTCCTTATGTCACCTTTTATGAAAGGTACAATGGAGTGATTTATGCTTAGACGATGTCCCTCGTCATGATTTTTTTATGAGGCTGTATTAAAGCATTTTTCAAAATAAATTACGTTAGCTTTTCCGTTTGCTGCAATGACGGCATGGCTGGCGCTATGATTATACGATTATCTACTGAGCTGTGCGTTGTGGTTTCGAAACAAACCAAAGACGTACTGAACAAATATTTGTTTGGTCTAGATAGTCTGTTGTTCTGGGTCTGGTTGTCTTGTGAATTTATATGTTTGTGAACGCACCCACGCTACAAAAGCGTGGAGTTTATAGTGTGGTTAAAAAAGGGCAAGTGCGAGTCGGACTCGCTCACGTATGGTTCCGTACAAATTAACTTATTTATGTAAAAATAGTTCAATTCCCTCCCTGTATGTTCAAATAAGTCAATTTTGTTGCAGTAAGCCAGAGAAATTATCGAGACATATCGTCTTTTAGCAGAGCATGACATTCAATGAGACGGAGCAACACTTCGCGCTCGACGCCGCAGCATGGTAAGAAGACACTCATCATACTCATACCTACTCACCTCATAACTTTTGCACGTTTTCTGAAAGTAAAAACTGACACTCAAATATTTTAGAAATGAAAAGAAAAGTAAATGTACCCACATAATACAAGTATTATTTTCAGAGAAATAACACGCGTATTTTTAAGGCCCGACACACGTAAGCGCGTTGCGGTGCCGTGCCGCTAAAATCGGCAGTGGCGCCCGCCGCTATTTTTCGCGTCGCCGCAACGCAAATTTTAGCGTTTGTTTTCGTATCTTACAGGGATAACAAGTTTCTCAAGATTTTTGGGTGTGGATAGACGTTACTCTGCCATGAATCGTAATAAACTTATGCTTATTTGTTATTATGAAGACATTACTTTATTTTAAATAAACGATAATGAAGATAGTAGCTATATCCAAATAATAAAGCTATGATATTCGCAACGCCAACCAACCAACCCGCACTGGGCCCGCGTGGTGGATTACGGCCCATTCCCTCTCTTAAAGAGGAGGCCTGAGTCTCAGCAGTGGGAACATTAAAAGGCTGATGATGACTTGAAGACTTGATGATTCGCAACGCGGAATTTCGCGGTGTGCACCGCGACGCGAAAAAGAGCGGCGGGCGGAACTGCCGAGTTTAGCGGCGTGGCGCCGCAACGCGGTTATGTGTATCGGCCCTAAGAGCGTGCACATTCTATAATCTTAAGTCTGCAAAAATAACATATCTCCATTTAGACAAATTCTGGGATAATTTTAGAGGTAGTGAGTGACTTCAAACGGTTTTCTTCTCACAAAACGGCCTGTTTTATTATTCTATTCGCTTCTGCCAGCGGCTTCGCCAATGTGAAAGTCGAAACTTTATTGGGAACTTACTCTCGATATTATTCATTTAGATTTTTAACTTCATGTACTTACCCTAGTGGTATATAGGCGGAATTTACAACAAAGCATTCTTTACCAATCATCTTTTTTATTAGGTATATATATATATATAGGACATTAGGAAACAATCTTCTGTTCTTCCTTTTAAATCCTAACGTAATCCTAAGATTACACTTTTTATAGAATAGGTATTCTATTAATAGCGTACCTAATCTTAGGATTTAATAGGAAGAAAAGAAGAATGTTTCCTAATGTCAAAGGTCAGGTCGACCGTCAAACCACTAGACAAAGATAAAGTTTTAATAAATAGTAAGAACTATTTATTAACTAAAAACCAAATCTAAATGGAGAACACGAAGCCTTTCATTGTATTTCCGCCTTCATAAAGACTCTTTCTTCATTCTCCGGTGACGCCATTTGTTTTCTATTTTAACTTTGCCTGCATCCTTATACAAGCAAGTTCAGCACCGCGAATGCAATTTTCACCACATTTTATTTAGTCTCCACTAACAGCAATAAAAATTATATTGGTTTGACGTTAACATGGAAGAAGAAAACTTTCTAAGTATAAATATTATATTTGTCGAAAAAATAGCAGAGCAGGTAAAATGAGCAGTCAATCATTGCCCAAATTAAAAAAGTTTAATTAATTTTAAGTTAGATAATATTTTAAGGGCCGGTTCTAGTCATTGTTTTTTTGTATGAACTTCGCTCGGGATTATGTCGTCTTCGCGGCCCAAAAACAGCGGTTTTATTTTTATATAAAAAAAAAACAACAACTATTCAAGATTTTTGTTCTTGCGAAGCGCTTTTAAATAACAAGCTTTATTTTTTTTGTAACTTTCAAATAGTTCCGTAACGTAATCTCGTAGACAAATACGTTTGAAATCGTAAATTAGAGTCAGATTCGCGAATTTTTTTTATCAAGCCAACCAATTTATATCGTGTTTTCATTTTTGCCAAGCCCTTGGCCATATAGTCAATTTTAATAAAATAAATTTTCATGGTGTTCTCTTTTATATTTGTGGATTTCCATAGGTTTAAAAAAGGTCAAAATGAGTAGAACCGGGCCTTAAGTAATAAGTTATATGATAAGTAATTTTTGGTTATTTATTTTGTTAATGTTAGTTTAGTAGTAAAATTTAATACTACCTTTACTTATTATAATTTTTTAATAATGCTGTGGCTTCCAATGTTTGAGTGCACTAATTTAAAACTTAAATGTATTATATTAAACATTTATAATTGTGTGTGTACATCCTTTGTAATCCCTTAATCTTCTATATATATATAAAAGCGAAATACCACTTACTGATTAATCACGAAATCTCAGAAACTATAACACCTACAAACTAAAATTTGGCCGGTAGGTTGTAGACATCGGCTAAGAACGGATTTTACGAAACTCTATGCCTAAGGGGGTAAATCGGAGGTTAGGAGACGGCAGAAGCTTAATAATAAATAATTAAAAGCATTTGGTGACAGTTATCGTGATCTGCTAATTAACCTCGTTCATTACATTGTTATCTTAATGACTACTTTGCCGAACAGATTGGCAGTTGTCACACGAACCAATAAGGTGAACAAACGAACGATCGTTTCGGTTTTATTTGCAATAAATAGTTTTCCGGGACGACAGCTTGAAGCGATTTGTCGTGAGCTGTAATGTGAAGAAAGTAAGTTTTGCCAAAGACGAATAACTATAATAATCTTTTATGGATTCCAAGCGGTCGATTTAAATAGACTTGCATATCTTGCCTGTGAAAAACAAGCAGCAAGGCAGACTTTAAGAGTTCAAGGTTTTGATTTGTTATTACATGTAGACATATCTGAAATGACAATTTTCTTGGCCTCCAAAGGACGCGAATCTTTATCTAAACTATCCATACTAATGTTGTAAAGCTGAACAATTTGTTTATAAATTTGAACACACTAATCTCAGGAAGTACCTACTAGTATAAATTAAAAAAAAATATAGTGATTGATAGCTTATTTATCGAGAAAACTGTATGCTATAACATCACGTTACGACGAAAAGGAGTGGAGCAGTAATAATAATAATATTCCATAACTTTCACACAACGCCATCAGGTCCCAAACTAAGCAGATCTTGTGCTAGAAGTACTAATGATAAACATACTTCTATATGTTTAATTAGACACAGAGAAAAATGATAGTGCTCATCACACAAACATTTGTCTTTGATGAAAATGTAACCCACAACCTTGAGCATAGCAATCAGAGTCACTTACCAATAGACCAACAGGTCAGCCACCATTGACCAGTATATTGTAATTATTATATAATTATGTATCTAATAGCAGCTGCTAGCGGTATCGTGTACGTTAAAGTAGAAAATGGTCCCGGATACCAAGTTTAAGCGTGAAGAATTTAACAAACATACACACAAACATAGGTACTCACAAGCTTTCGTCTTTATTCTTCTTAGTCGTGCATTCTTCACAGACTGGTCGTGGTCATATCTATGTCGACTCTTGCACCGCAGCCGCTCTCGTGAGGTAACTAACGCCATGCAGGTCTGTGTTTGCTATATTGATTTATAATATTAGTGTGATTCATAATACACTATTGTGTAATAAATGAATACACTATTATTGTAATCATTAAAAAAAAACTGATATGTTAGACAAAGACAATCTTTGCCTGCTCCTCCGGGTTTTAAAGAGGAAACTTAGTCTATCCTCTTCTGACAGCTGTCAAAGGTAATAAATAGCCCCAGGTAGGGGCTATTTATTACCTTTATTCATCGACTCCGAATACTTCTCAGTCTCATCAGCGAGGTAAGATAGCTTTGTTCTACCGCAGGGCAAATACGCACCTCAATTTTAATTAAGTCTCAAATACAAAAGACACGAGTATTGATCAGTGCCTAATAGTGATTTCTGGCCATTAAGTTCAGGTTTCCTTGCGATAATTCGATCACTGTAAATTAGGTATCTGTGAGGTAGTGCCACTTGTGTAATATAAGATTTTATTATTTTTAATGACAATATCTTCTTTCGAAAGATTTGAACTACACATTGATTTCGTTGTTTCAACCTCTCACGAGGCGATTAGTCCTAATGAATAAACAAGTTTATTAAGAGATTATGAGAGTTTAACGTGGAAATAATGAAAAAAAAACTTGTTTAATAAATTTTTGATTACGTAGTTAACAAAAACGCTAAAAGTTTTCACTAAGTTCGCAATTTTTATAAACCTGAGGAATATAAATGGCGGTTTGACCGCTTAAATTGCAAAGAAAACATGTTAGTAAGCTAAAAAGTTATCAGACTATTGAAAAATTGACCTTAAAATTAGCTAAAAATAGCTGTGTTTTTATCGATTTTAGTTTTAAAGTTCCTTATGCTACTTGCTACTTGCTAGTTTTAGTAGTTTTCTAAGTTTTCTAAGTTAAGAAAATAAATTACTTGGAATATTTCCTTTTAGTTTAGTTTTGGTTTCCTTGGCAATTTGCCAGGATCAATTTTTAAAAGGAGTTTGTTGAAGTCAATAGTAAGGAGTGTAAAATTGTCAATATCTACGAATGTAATTTTCTTGTCTTATAATTTTTACCAGGTTGCGCATTATATTTTTCGAGTATATGTTCATATATTAATTTCTTTAGTACGTCCTAGAGCGTAAACAGCTTTTTGTATTTAAGCTATGGAGGTAATGTTAGTCTGGTCTTATTTGTTAGAGTATATAGCAATGGGTACAACATTATTTTTATGTAAGCGAGCGAGGACGATTTGAAAAATATTACTCGCTAAAATGTAGGATATATATTTTATTGAATATATTTTATAATTTAGTATTAGAGAGACAACATTTCGTTTTACTCTACTTTTCACCCTGACCTAATACTTTCATTATATTATTCATTATAATTCCTAATATTTTTTATCGAAGCCCTTAATTTCTCAGTGAATAAGTAGGTAAGTCAAGCTCTAAAGAATGCGTATCTTCCATAAAAAGTTTTTGTGAAAGTGCCGGTAGTTCGTCAAAGTATGAAGTAAGGCAATAATGGGCACAAATTGTTGACGCCTAAAAGCAGGATTACATTAACGTATGCCTTAAGTTATGCTGCAGTGTTTCATTAATGAAACTACTTACGTAGCAGTATATGTATGTAAATAGCAAATCTGTACTAAAGCTGATAGAATTATGTGTCTAAGTCTGAGAAATGGCCCGGCCCGTATACCACGCGCACATCACAGATAGGTTACGGTTTTGCTGACATTTCAATACGTGCGGGCACACCGCGACGCACGGAGAGGCTACGCACGTGTATTAAGCTTCGCATTGTAGAAAAATGTATGTAGTTGTGTCCACTGCAATCCACGGAGAGGCTACGCATGAATTGACGTCATTGATACATGCGTGACTTGCCCGTATAGACTGTTACATAGCCCAACCACGTCCAGGTGAGTCTATGTTTCTACTAGCATACACGAATATGACTTACGGCTATGTACAGGTCGCTTATCGCATCGCAGTTTCACTGCAGCTTGATTGCAGTTGCACGTGCGTAGCCTCTCCGTGCGCCGTGCCACTCTTTACATAGTCGTGGGTTTTTGTGTACTCCAGTGGAAACGTAGACCCATGTTGTCAAATAAATTAATACACGCAGTTAAAATGCGCTGTTTGCCCGCGTACAGCATGCTCAGCGGTGGGCCCGCACCTTTGGGCCGTTACCCACTATGCCCACGGGAACTTTTTAAAGAGATAGGTACTGTGGTCCTGGAACTCAAAAGGCAACTAAAGAATGTAGGTGGAATTTAGTCAGCAAAAACCTTATTACAAAAAAAAAACACTTTTTAGTTGTAGTACCGCTCAACGAAACTTAAACAGATACCTTCCGCCATTCGGTTCTATTATTAAATCATCATGACAATTCTAGTAATACCCAACATGGCTAGGATACATTGATTTATTACAAAATTCCGGTACACACCTTCCGGCTTCATCATCAGATCAGGGGGGCGACCACAAGCTCTTATAGCAGTATTGTTTTAATCTTACTTATGTTTTTCGTACCATGTGGCCTTCAAAACAATCTTATTACAATATTAAAACAATAATGTTTTCTTAGCGATTTTGTGACGTCACACGTTATAAACTTCATTCAATTCGTAATATAAGAGGATTTTTGACAGCTAGCAGTATTGTTTTTACGTCAAATTAGCAGGCTTAAAAAAGTTGCTCGAACGCAGCGGTTTTATTATTGTTTTCCAAATATATACTATTTAAAGTGTTTTTCGTGACATATAAAGTATTTAAAACTTATTTCGATGCCTAAACGTGTCGAGTTAATTGTTTTGAGTACATACGTGGGTTATTAATTTATTATTGTATTCTAGATGGGGAACACATATCAAAATTTTTGAGTTTTTGGAAGCAGATAACACTGAATTCAATAGTGCACGAACAACAAGTTACGTATTTCACTGGAATACACTGTTTAACTTTACCTTGATTCCATGATGTCAATGTACAATAAGTTTCAACCATAGTTCATTATCCGCTACGAACACCAAACACTTAAAAAAAGCTAGAATACTCTTATTTTAAGCACTTGAAAACTATTTTAATTCAAAAATCAAACTTAGTTCGCACTAAACAAATAAACACTGATAAAAATTTTGTAAATGTAAACAAACGTTCCGAATTCCGAATGTTACGATTCACACTAACATGCAACTAAATGTCGACGTTGTCGCTCGCAGCTTTTTTGGTTTTTCTACTTTATCAATGTAAAATCTTGAAAGTTATTACGTCCTTTTATGAAAGTTACATAGATCCTTTTAAAAATATATTTTAACAAGGCATCTTTTGAGTTAAATGTATTCTATTCGTTCACGATAAACTATAATGTAGCGATTCGAACAACAAACATCTGAAAGAGACAACGCAATACAGATCAGTAGAGCGCGTGTCTTTTCTGTTTTAGCAGGGAATAGACAAAATCTTTAGAATCGTTCATTCTTTCCCAGCCCTTAGCAGGAATACAATCATACTGAGCGATTAAGCTTATGGTACAAAATGAAGTAATATTACTTTAAGATTGAAACAAAACTCTCCTGCAATAAGATTGTTTTCTCAAAGTTTATGGTCGGCCCCCAGTTCTATATATCCCTCCCCCTTTTTCCTTCTGTCAGTCACCAACTACATGTATAAACAAAGGAATTTTACTTGTTACGACAATTCTGCTATGATTTTTTGAAGAGTTCCGTTCTATATCTTTTAAGTTCATTATCAAACCAAAACAATATTTCTGTATGACCTACTCCGGTGTATAATCTTTCAAACAAAACAAAAATTTTCGAAATCGATTTACAATTGACCGAAATATTGGTGAACGTACAAAACAAATACATACAGCCGAACACAGAACCTCCTCCTTTTCGAAGTTGGTTAAAAAGTTTGACACGCCCTCTTACTCCAGCCTAGAGCAGGTGAAAATGATTTCTTACCACAAAAACAAAATTTCATGTATCGATATTCATTATCAGCCTTTTAATGTTTCCACAGCTGGCAGGCCTCCTCTCTAGGAGAGGGAATGGGAGGGGATGGTAATCGATATTATCAACAACGAAATATGAACAGTTTATTTGTAGGAATAATGACTGGTAAACAAAATACGCAGTATTGAGGTAATTAGTAGATCCCTTAGGCTCAGTCAAAGACAAAGCTTTGGACTTTTAATCAAAATGGTGTTGGAAGAATAAGCTTGATTAATTAATATCCCAACCAAAACAAAATGACGACCAATAAGTACTCGTACAATAGATTTAATCGAGCTGAAACTCTTTTACAGTTTTGCGCAAACCAATGATTAACTTGTCAGAATCTGTTGAAATCCATCCAACTGAAAGCCGTCCTTACAGTATGAATAACAACTTAAATAGTTCATGTGTGAATTTTAAAATAAATAGAAAGGTTTGTTTTTAATTCAGCCACTGTTAAGTAATGACATAAATATAATTCACAATGAGCATGTCATACAAAGAAAATATTTGAACATTTTAAACGCCGATATTTACTCTGGTGTTGTGTTATGAGAGACTACACTTTTTTTTATTTACTTTTTTTTGCATGTGACGTTGTATTAGTGCTCACATGAGTATTGATACCTCGTTTCATGGGTCGGGCAGGGGGCGAGTAGATTAAGGTTGTATTACTAACTCTAGTTATAAGTTTTTGTACTACTAACAAATTGGATCTTAGTTATCTGAAATAAACGTATTATTAATATTATTAAAACCCGCCCTTAGGCGGAGCGGGAAATAGTGTCAGACTCTTAGTGACTAAAAACCTACCCCGTTCCTTCGTTGCCTGTCGTACCGGGGCCGAGCCTTCCTTTCAGAAGCCGACCCATAACCCCAGTAGGCTTGGACCCTGCCCGCCTGCAGCTAGCAGGCTGGGCCTCTATGTTTTGCTGACAGCTCCTTAAGGCGCGCGGGAACAGTAGGTACGCGCCGTCGATGACTTGGGCTCGGTCCGGTCGGTTACCTGACGATCGGATAGCGAGCTACCCATTGCTCGCCGTCCGCAAGCCTACGCTTACGGTGACCGGAAATCGGGATCGGAATTCCGGCGGTGGCTGGGGCGCTAACATTACTGCTTCGCAGAAGGAGGCGACCGCCTGCCATCCCTCCTCACTCCCGTGAACCATGGCCTGAACCAAGGCCCGGCGAGAGAGATCACTGCCGCCGATCGCCCCCACGAGGACACGGCGAAGACTCAATACACTTATCGTATATTGTTTGTTCTACTGAAATGTTTTCAAAGCGGCTACTATCGGCATAAATACTGAAGCAACAGTTTGTTTGTGATCATGATTAAGGGCCGTGTCCGTGTAGGATGCCAGAGCGGTGTTGCCAGTTACCAGTTCGCGTAGTCAGGAAAATATTATATTTCTTTGCTTATTATTTTAGCATATTTATTTTTATAATTTTAAGTAGGTACCCAAACTTAATGATAAATAATTTTAAATATTATTTATTTATTGTTGTACAGTGTAAATTTCTTATTATTTTAATACAAAGGAGGACTGGTAGAGAATAGCTATTACTGTATATAAAGTTTTAATAAATGGATTAAACGTGTGCAGGTCTATGTCGGGTTGGTTGCCATCTCACCTGGCAACCGCCAGCTATTACGCCCCAGCGAGGAAAGGTCATCCCACTCTTCCAAAATAACACAAACAAATGGTCTTTACCTATGTTAAAAGGTTTGTTAAATCTACAGGTACATGCCCGATATTGGTAACGTTAACAATGAGTCTGATAACGAATCCAGATTTTTTTGATTTAGCAATATCGGAATTTGAATATCAAAAGAATAAAATTCCAGCAAAGCAGCACCTGAAACATGTTCATAAGTGTTTTCCATATTGTTCGACGTGTTTTATGTGCCTAACAAAAGCCATTTGTGTAAAGAGCTTGGGTAGATACTTAACCTTGTATGTGTATATATACTTGGTAGACCTAATTTGCAAGTCAATTTGTTACCTAACGAGCCTCGAGTGATGCTTATCTACCATTGTTGTGTGTAAGCACTAGGCATCTACGTAAGTTGGTACTTGTTGCGTGAAATTTTTGTACTTTGGGCAATATTCCAAGAGATACCCATCCTACTCTACTTAAGCTTGTATCATCAAATTTACAGTTATACGTCGTTATTTAGGGTTAGGGTTCATTTTGAAGACCTGCCGTGAGGTGCTTCAAACTGACTTGGTGTATGAGCCTTTCAAGAATGGGCGATAAACTAACTAGGAAGTTGCTCCAAAAAATGCGCTTAGAACTTTTCCAGGACTTCTGTCGATTGTTAAGTATCTTCGGAATTAATGACAAAAGTAGGTTACTAATTGTGAAAACCAAAGTTAAGATTTTTCTAGACGAGAAAAAATCTTATAGTTACTGGCATGAGAGTTAGATTGATATGTATTTATAATTAAAGAAAGAGCTTTTCAAGAACAATCATTGCTTCTGTCAAGACTTTCATCAACTGTAAATCCGTTTTGAGTTTATTGATAAATGATTGGATTCGAAGTTAAATATTTTATGAAAATACCTTTTCCAGGAAAAAAAATACTTATATCTCTACTTATGCAGTAGTGTTTTCGGGGTTAAATAACTATAATCAATAAGTCTTTAATTTTGAAAAGTGTATTTAAAGATGAAGATTTAAAGAATAGATGAAAGATGAATAGAAAGATTTAAAGATGAATACACATAAACCTGTAAGATATACATTAACGGAAAAAAACTTTAAAAAAAATTACTCATTAATAGCTCTGTAGATCCTAACGTATCGACAATCAGATGGGTCGTGAAAAAAAAAATCCATGAATGAATAATAATTATGATATTGAGATATATCGTATATCTCAATATCATAATTATTATTCATTCATGGATTTTTTGATCTTAATACTTTTAGGAGTGGAGCAGCCCAATCTCCTTTAAACAAAATTCACGGTATTTACTTTACTAACAAGCATCCAATCGGTAACAAATTCAAGAAAATTCCATGAATTCTACTCATTCATATTCATCGAATAATCGACTATTATTTAAATTCATGTTCATAATATACTAAAGAAACTGTTCTCGATTTTCGTAATTTGATCATAGTTTAATCATTTTGACGTCGGTAGATTTTAATTGATGAATTGGTTTTCAATAAAATGATTGACGAGCATCAAAATGTATTATATTTCCATACTAACGAATTTTAATTGAGTATCAAAAATATTGCCTATGAAAAGTTTAGATTTTAAAGAGTATACTAACTTCTACCCGTGCCTTTGCCCACGTCAAAATAGAAAGTTAGTCAAAATAAAAAGTATTCTATGTGATATTCCAGGACATGGTCTAGCTGTGTGCTGAATTTTATCTAAATCTCTTCATCACATACACTTAAAAACTTTTATAATACTTGGGTGATTTCTTTTTCATAATTGATCTCCTCAAGTTGTAGCTCTTTATTCGTGTTGTGCTCTGTAGCAACGCCACCTTATATTTTTTTATTATGATATAACCCATTTCTATGTACGGCCAACGTACATGACGTACATGCATTGTTTGTGAATGTACGACTTTTAATTTAAAAGAAAAAAGTAAATGAATGTGGCGTTGCTGCGGAAAATTCTCTGTAGCAACGCCACCTGAAATCAATATTTGTAGATACAATTTCAGCTATTTCTCTGCAGTTATATAATGTACGAACGCTGTGTATTATGTACACGTGATAAGTATGAAAAAATAGCGTCCGTAACGATACTTCGAGAGTTACATGGTCGATTAACGGAAAGTCGACTGAACGTTTGATCGAATACAATATATTTGCGAAACAACCTTTTTATCGCCAAACGCTGCTTCGATTAAACGATTTATCAAATATTTATTAATCGATCTCGATCGACTGCTCTTTCGAATAAGTTTTAGTTGTTATAATAGTTAAAAAATTAAAATTAAACTAAAACAAAAGATCCTAAATCTACGATTAACCTTTTATAATTTATATTATATTTTACACGACTGCCCCAAAAAAGGAGTGTTATGTTTTCAGGGTTCATGTATGTATGTATGTGAGTTTCTTTATTCCACCATAACTTCTAAATGACTGAACGATTTACACGTATGAGGTATCGTTAGAATCCTTGCATAGTCCCGAGTAACATAGGCATTGCAAGAAAAAATATGGAAATGCAATGTGGTGAGTAAGATAAATAAATTACTTAACACCCACCCAATCTTTTTATTTTAATTTTTATTCTGTTAATGCATGTGACTATCGTCTACGATTTGACGAGCGGATTCCAAAAATATAAATAATTATGTTACACTGCTAATCGATACAGTCGAGTAAAAAAAGATTTTTTTTTTTGTTTGTCTTATTATTATGAAACCCCAACTAATAATATCAAAACAAAGATCTGCCAAGTAAGGACGTGATGGGAAAAGCCAAAAGCTTCATGTAATGTAATTTTCGTTTGTTGCCTTTGATGATCCCAATATTCACTATAAAATGATAATATGCTATAAATGTTTATATGAGACCTTGACTATTTAATTTGCCATAACATTTGATGTGACGTACGATACAGTACGCCAGTAAGCAAAGTGTTTTTTTTTTATTTCTTTACCAGAAGTGGTAGGACGAATTTTGGCTATGGTATATTAAAACCAAATTTCAACCACCGCGAGATTCAACTGTGTAAATACACAGCTAAATAACTTCATAAATTAAATAAGTTAAAAAACTTCATCTATTGATTTTAATATTTTCAAAATCTCGCGACAAGCTTTTGTATCATATAAATTGTGTAATGCCGTTATTAATTGATAGTAAAAGTTTTAAGGAAAAGTTTATTTTCTCCTTTTTAGCCCATTTAATTGAAAGCTTGTTTTTTAAAAAAGTTTTTTTATTTGTAATTTATTATTACACACATTAAAAGATACCATATAGATATCTTAAAACCGAAATAAAAAAAGAAATGTAAATCAGATTCCAGAGTTTACCTAGGGACAGTCGAAATAACTTCTATTTATGAAACCTATTTTGTTTAAATTTTCCTTTCAATTTGAACCGCTAAAATACAGTAGTTTAATACACTTTATGGGACAATTTGTTAGTCGAGAATTAAACTTTATAATTAACATAATTTTTTTTTTCGGGTCTGTACTTCGAGAGTCACATGGTTGATTAACGTAAAGTCGACTGAACTTTTGATCGAATACAATATATTGTGAAATAACCTTTTATCTCCATCGAATCGGAGGCTCTACGCAGGCATCGTTCGGTCCATGGCCCTTTATGGAGCACCGGTATGGGCGCCCACGCTGAGGAAAAGCCGAAGAACCAGCTGAACGCGTGCCAGAGGGTCATGGCCATACGGATGGTGCGGGGATACCGCACGGTTTCCTGCTAAGCGGCGAGCCTCCTTGCTGGCCTGCCACCATGTGATCTGGAGGCAACAGTCCTTGCACACATGCACGATAAGCGCGTGGAGATGCAACGCCGGGGCGAATGTCCCTGCCACGACAAGTCGAGGTATGGCGGAAAGAGTTCCGGCGGGATCTCATGGTGAAATGGCGACTGCGACTGTCGCAACCCAGTGCTGGGCACGCCTTAATTATGGCGATAAAGCCCCTCTTTGAGGCGTGGCTGGAAAGACCTCACGGCGTCCTAACCTTCCGCATGACCCAGATTCTCACCGGACACGATAAGTTCGGGAGGTTCCTGTTCCGGATTCGTGCGGAACCGACGCCCGGGTGCCACCACTGCGTGGACTGCCCGGAGGACACGGTGGAGCACACGGTCGAAGTGTGCCCCGCTTGGGCAGAGCATCGCCGTGTTCTCGTGAGGGCGATCGGCAGCGGCAATCTCTCGCGCCAGGCCCTGGTACGGGCCATGGTCCGGAGTGAGGGGGGATGGCAGGCGGTCGCCTCCTTCTGCGAAGCAGTAATGCTAGCAAAGGAGGAGGCCGCACGCGAGAGGCAACGGCCTTCACGGCCCAGCCGCCGCGGGGATTCGGATTCCGATCCTGATTTCCAGCCAACGTAGGCGCGGGCTTGCGGACGGCGAGCTATGGGTAGCTCGCTGTCCGATCGTCCGGTAACCATCCGGACCAAGCCCAGGTCGTCAACGGCGCGCACTGTTCCCGCGCGCCTTAAGGAGTTGTCAGCAAACTGTAGAGACCCAGCCTGCTAGCTGCAGGCAGGCCGGGTCGAAGCCTACTGGGGCCAAGGGTTTGCTTCCGAAAGGAAAGCCCGGCCCTGGTATCTAAGGCCACGAAGGAACGGGGTAGGTTTTTAGTCAGTAAGAGTCTGACACTATCTCCCGCTCCGCCCAAGGGCGGGAGATGTCATTGGATGATTTTGCCAACCACCGAAAAAAAAAAAAAAAAAATCTCCATCGAATATTTATTAATCGATAGACTGATTTTTCGAATAAGTTTAAGTGGTTTTGCAAAATTTTTTTGAAACCTGAACATAGTTTGTTCAGAATCACTAGCTGAATCGATTCCAAAAATTTTTAAACCATGCTATATTTTTTCCCAAACAGGTATATTAAAAAAATCAAATAATTAAAAAAAAACGACAAAAAAAAACTAAAAATAAAAAAAAACTAGATGTTTCTTAATTTATAGAAAAGTGAATAAAGTAGTCACTCGTTGATTAAACACGGAATCTCGGAAACTACTTGATCTACAAAACTGAAATTTTCATCGCAGTCGGGGGACCACTCTAAAATACTTGGGCTGTGAAAAATACTGATGAAAAAAGAATGCATATAGCGGAGATGAGAATGTTGAGATGGATGTATGGTGTGACAAAAAAGGATAAAGTGAGGAATGAGTATATTAGAGGAAGTTTGAAAGTGGCGCCAGCGACAGAAAAGTTGAAAGAGAATCGTTTGGGGGCAACCACAAGCTCTTAAAGCAGTATTGTTTTAATCTTACTTATGTTTTTCGTACCATGTGGCCTTCAAAACAATCCTATTACAATATTAAAACAAGAATGTTTTCTTAGCGATTTTGTGACGTCAATGTCATAAAACTTCACTCATTGTGTACTATAAGGCGATTTTTGACCGCTAGCAGTATTGTTTTTACGTCAAATTAGCAGGCTTAAAAAAGTTGCTCGGACGCAGCGGATTTATTATTGTTTTCCAAATATATACTATTTAAAGTGTTTTTCGTGACATACAAAGTGTATATAACTTATTTCGATGCCTAAACGTGTCAAGTTAATTGTTTTTAGCACTTATGTGGGTTATTAATTTATTATTGTATTCTAGATGGGGAACATATATGAATTTTTTGAGTTTTTGGAAGCAGATAACACTGAATTCAATAGTGCACGAAAAACAATACGAACAACCAGTTACGTATTTCACTGGAATACACTGTTTAACTTTACCTTAATTCCATGATGTCAATGTACAATAAGTTTCAACCATAGTTCATTATCCGCTTCGAACACCAAACACTTAAAGACAGCTAGATTACTCTAAATTTAAGCACTTGAAAACTATTTTAATTCAAAAAATCAAACTTCGTTCGCAATAAACAAATAAACACTGATACGAGTAAGAATTTTGATAATGTAAACAAACGTTCCGAATTCCGAATGTTGTAATTCACACTAACGTGCAACTAAATGTCGACGTTGTCGCTCGCAGCTTTTGTGGTTTTTCTACTTTATTAATGTAAAATCTTGAAAGTTATTACGTCCTTTTTTATAAAAGTTACTTAGATCCTTTTAAAAGTATATTTTAACAAGGCATCTTTTGAGTTAAATGTATTCTATTAGTTCACGATCAACTTTAATGTAGCGATTCGAACAACAAACATCTGAAAGAGACAACGCAATACAGATCAGTATAGCGCGTATCTTTTCTGTCTTAGCAGGGAATAGACAAAATCTTTAGAATCGTTCATTATTTCCCCGCTCTTAGCAGGAATACAATCATACTGAGCGATTAAGCTTATGGTACAAAATGAAGTAATATTACTTTAAGATTGAAACAAAACTCTCCTGCAATAAGATTGTTTTCTCAAAGTTTATGGTCGGCCCCTTGGTATGATCATGTAAAGAGGAGGGATGAAATACATGTTACTAAAAGGGTTATGAGTATACATATGGATGGAGAGGGAGAGGGAGGCCAAAGAAAAGATGGATGGATTGTGTGAAGAGTGATATGAAAGAGAAGGAAGTAATTGATAGCATGACGGGTGACAGGACAGAATGGAAGAAGAAAACGTGTAGCGCCGACCACAAATAACATGGGAAAAGAGCGGGAAGAAGACGAGTCATAAATATAATATGTAACACCTAATTTGCTTTGAACCTGCCATGCCGTTTTGGTGGTTGAAATTTGGTTTTAATATACCATAGCCAAAATTCGTCCTACCACTTCTGGTAAAGAAATAAAAAAAAAACACTTTGCTTACTGGCGTACTGTATCGTACGTCACATCAAATGTTATGGCAAATTAAATAGTCAAGGTCTCATATAAACATTTATAGCATATTATCATTTTATAGTGAATATTAGGATCATCAAAGGCAACAAACGAAAATTACATTACATGAAGCTTTTGGCTTTTCCCATCACGTCCTTACTTGGCAGATCTTTGTTTTGATATTATTAGTTGGGGTTTCATAATAATAAGACAAACAAAAAAAAAATCTTTTTTTACTCGACTGTATCGATTAGCAGTGTAACATAATTATTTATATTTTTGGAATCCGCTCGTCAAATCGTAGACGATAGTCACATGCATTAACAGAATAAAAATTAAAATAAAAAGATTGGGTGGGTGTTAAGTAATTTATTTATCTTACTCACCACATTGCATTTCCATATTTTTTCTTGCAATGCCTATGTTACTCGGGACTATGCAAGGATTCTAACGATACCTCATACGTGTAAATCGTTCAGTCATTTAGAAGTTATGGTGGAATAAAGAAACTCACATACATACATACATGAACCCTGAAAACATAACACTCCTTTTTTGGGGCAGTCGTGTAAAATATAATATAAATTATAAAAGGTTAATCGTAGATTTAGGATCTTTTGTTTTAGTTTAATTTTAATTTTTTAACTATTATAACAACTAAAACTTATTCGAAAGAGCAGTCGATCGAGATCGATTAATAAATATTTGATAAATCGTTTAATCGAAGCAGCGTTTGGCGATAAAAAGGTTGTTTCGCAAATATATTGTATTCGATCAAACGTTCAGTCGACTTTCCGTTAATCGACCATGTAACTCTCGAAGTATCGTTACGGACGCTATTTTTTCATACTTATCACGTGTACATAATACACAGCGTTCGTACATTATATAACTGCAGAGAAATAGCTGAAATTGTATCTACAAATATTGATTTCAGGTGGCGTTGCTACAGAGAATTTTCCGCAGCAACGCCACATTCATTTACTTTTTTCTTTTAAATTAAAAGCATGTACATTCACAAACAATGCATGTACGTCATGTACGTTGGCCGTACATAGAAATGGGTTATATCATAATAAAAAAATATAAGGTGGCGTTGCTACAGAGCACAACACCTTTATTCATTTTAATAACATAAAAGAGGTCTTATTTTTCTCACTGAGATTCACAGTCTCAAAGATAGTATCTAAATAAACTGACGTCTTATCTCGATGACCTGGGGTTAACTACTTTTGTCAAATTAAAACAGACAGGTATTTTTTATCTTCCACTGCTCTGGAATTATGAATACAATAAATCCTTGTTTTCATTTCAGAATAACAAAGAAATCTTTTTACTTGAAACATTTAATGAATATTAATGATTTCGTATCAATTTCATACCAGAAGTTGATTGAAATTAATTTGTTTTATAACAAACTAAAGGAAAGCGTCCTGAAAGCCTTATTTATAAGCTTTTACTGAAATATTTATTTAATTAGTCTTTTATGAAATACAGCTGAAAATGTTTCCTTACGAATTTTGATTTGTAATTTCTTCTTTGATAAAAAATCTACGAAATTAATAGAGTATGTACTGGATGTACATACTCTATTAATTTCGTAGATTTGGCGTAGATTAGGCATGAAACATAGCAACAATGGGATTTTTTTGGTGGGGAAAATAATCCGATGACATCTCCCGCCCTTGGGCGGACCGGTAGATAGTGTCAGACTATTACTGACTAATAAAACCCACCCCGTTCCTTCCTTACCTTTCATACCCGGGGCCAGCGAGCCTTCCTTCAGAAGCAGACCCTTAGCCACAGTAGTTTTCGACCTTGCTGGGTCCCTACGGTTTGCTGACAACTCCTTGAGGCGCACGTGGAACAGTCCGTGCCGCTGACGACTTGGGCTCGATTCGGACGGTTAGGGACGAACAGCGACATTGCTCGCCGTCCGCAATTCCGCGTCTACGGTGGCTAGAAATCGGGATCGGAATCCTGGCGGTGGCTGAGGCGTGAGCGCCGTTGCTTCATGCGTGCAGCCTCCTCCTTTGCTAGCATGACTACTTCGTAGAAGAAGGCGACCGCCTGCCGCTCCTCGCTTTGGACCATGGCCTATACCAAGGCCCGGCGCGAGAGGTCACTGCCGCCGATCGCCCCCACAAGGACACGGCGATGCTCTGCCCGAGCGGGGTCACCTCTACCGTGTGCTCAACCGGATCTTCCGGGCAGCAACAGTACGCTTAACATCCCGTCATCTTCCCAAATAAACTGTTTGTACTCGTAAATTGAAACGATAAGAATTGTTCACGAATTCGTCGATCTCTAAATTTAATAAATAAATTCATTTATTTCAGGTTTTGAAAGACTTGAAGTAAAAATGTCGATTTTAATCGATTTTCTTTCTGTTGACAGATCACTCGAATGCTACAGAACTGATAACGAACGGCAACGCAGTGCGAATGAATCCGAGGGGTGAACCAGATGAGAGACACTTTCACGTGTGCGATGACAAGTTATAAAATATGTGTAAATTATATTCTAGTTTTCTACAAAAAACTCAATATAATATAAGTTATTGTAATATAATGATCTCGAACGATACACGAAATTTTGTTAAGACGCTAGATTTTGTAATAAACTTTTATGAGTATGATCATAATGTTTTACCATTTTTAATACGATGTTGAATCTTCTAATTAGCACTGTAATAAAACATCAAAATTAATCATTCTGGTGACTCATTTGGGTTCCTATTATACGAGAAGGATACATAGTTAGATTGTTTTTTTGTTTTGTTTGTAGATAATTAAATATGTTCAAAGGTGTTCCACATTTTCAATAATAGTAAATATTGTTTTGCTTGGAAAGAATTACTAGTTTTATTTTCTTCTAATCTTAATTACTGATCTGTATATTGTTAAGTTAACTTTCTTCTCTTCCTGTTAATAATTATAGCTTTAAAAGCAATATGCTGGCGAGGTGTTTTTTAAATTGACCTAATAAATTTCATTAGCATAATTTTCCTATTATTTATTTGTATTACCTAATGCAAGAGATTTTTATCATTAGATGAAGTTTCACATAGTCAGGGTCATTCATGAAACCTCATTTCTAATAAGGTCATTTGTTAGTAAAATAACTTTAAAATACTTGATAGCATGTAATATTTATGATACCTAGAGTTTTGCTAAAAACCGTTATCAAAACGAATGTAAGTCAATATAGCAGATATGTAACAAGAATTATATTAGGTGGCGTTAACAGTACTTTAAAACGAAATAAGTAATTTTTAAACTGTTCCTTTCTTTTGTTGATTGTAAATGACGTCCAGTCCAACCTATTTAAAAAAGAAAAAAAAAAGTATTTGAAACTCACACAAAAAATAAAAGGAAACAATATTTAAATATTAAAAAGAGTTATGCCAGGCCAAAAAGGCTTCTATCTCAGCAGAATTTAACAATCGCTTACATAATATTTACATATTAGCAGCCTTATAATGTTCCCATTACTGGTACTCAGGCCTCCTTGTTTAAAGAGCCACTCCGCAGCAAAATGGGCAATAATCCACTCCGCAGCCCGGTGCAGGTTGCTAGATGTCATATGTCTTCGAAGTTTTGGTTCTAGGACACGTCGGTTTTCTAATGATGTTTTCCTTCACTATTTTGAGATTAGTGGTGATGATATAAAAAATCAAAAATGTACAACTCGTTAGTCGAGTTACAGAGAGCACCATTATCACTGGGCTACTACTATTCTAATACCCTGCTGCTGCGTGATTTTTAAATTACTCCTTCCTTTTAAGTGACTTCGATTCAAACCAAAGTATAAAATTTGAAATTGTCATATGCTGCCAAAATGTAATTACGTCCATCCTAAATTATTTTACAATCTATTGCAATGTCACAAATTAAAACTCACATTAGTTTTGATAGTTCTGTGACTAAACTATGGAACACACTACGGAACATTATGGAACACACTATGGAACACTATGGAATACATTATGGAACACATAATGGAACACACTGTAGAACACACTATAGAACTCACTATGGAACTCACTATGGAACACACTATGGAACATTATGGAACACACTATGGAACACTATGGAATACACTATGGAACACACTATGGATCTCACTATGGACTCACTATTGAACTCACTATGGAACTGACTATGGAACATTATGGAACACACTATGGAACACTATGGAACACACTATTGAACACTATGGAATACACAATGGAGCTCATTATAGAACTCACTATGGAACACACTATGGAACTCACTATGGAACATTATGGAATACACTAAGGAACACACAATGGAACACACAATGGAACACACTATGGAACACACTATGGAACACACTATGGAACACACTATGGAACACACTATGGAACACACTATGGAACACACTATGGAACACACTATGGAACACACTATAGAACATTATGGAACACACTATGGAACACACTATGGAACTCATTATGGAACTCACTATGGAACACACTATGGAAAATTATGGAACACACTATGAAACACTATGGAACACTTAAAACTTACACCGCTTAAATACTGCAAAATCGCACTAATGTCATCAAGTCATCAATGTAAAGAGATGTATGGCCTGCAGAGTACACTTAAGTCAAGCAAAGTGTTTGTACGGCACGCCCAATCTAGTGCGTAGTACATATAACTATATCGATGGTGGTAGTCAACAACCATGAACTATATGATGTTAGTGTTAGTGGAACATTAGAATTTTGGATATAAGTTGATGGTACTGTCAGCGTCACTTTACCATAGATAATATATTTTAATATCCATATTCATAAATTGAAGACAATACTGCAAAATATTTTTGTTAATCTAACCAGTTTGTGGTTTATTGAATTTTTAACTATAAATATAATTAATACTATATTAATAAGACCATCTTTTCTTTTTTCAATTAAATTGTTGTTGTTTACAGTGTTTCTTTTATTTTTCATAGCCCATTAACTTATACAGGTTTTTTTTTTAAGTTGAGCAGGATCCAATCTAAAATCGAAATCAGTAAACTATTAGTGTGATTTTTATAATATTCGTGAATCAGTGAATTTCTAATCTGGAAAAATAAATGCCATGTAGATACACACGGTCCAGCGTTTGGTTGAGCGATTGACTGTTGCACTGCGTGTCGTGAGTTCGATTCTCGCACGGTACAAAAACATATTAGTATGTCCTACAGTTAGTGGTTTCGCGTCTGGGTGTCTTGTGTATGTGAGTTAACATGTCCCACACACACAAAACACAAACAACACTCCCACGATACGGGAGTAATTCTTACGAGCACAATTTTTTAGATAAAAATTAATAATATTTACCTTCATTATCTGCCTCACTGTTCTTGTGATCTTAAGCACGACTCCTGAGTGTGAGGTTCTGGGGTCGATTCCCTGGACGGGTTAATATTGCTATGAACTTTATCTATTGAACATTAGTCTATAGCAGCCCAGGCTTTTGAAAATTTGTTGTGCCTTGGAAATCACGTATAGTCGTTAATCCTGCGTCAATAACCACCCTAAGGTCGCCTGGTAGAATATGCCTATAATATTAAATCCGCCTTTGTACAGTTTTCTTACTGGTGCATATCAATAAATAATAATTATATATTATTTTTGATACCTGTTGTACGGACTGTTCAATTTTTTTTTTAGGAAAATTTTTAATTTACATAGGCTGAATCGGAATCTAAAGTATGTTCACCCAATTCCATTGCGGCCTGTATAATACCTATTTTACGAGACGCACAAAACAGTGATTGTGGCGACACTTGGGGAGACCTTTTTTCGGTGGTTAAATCATCCAATGACACCTCCACGCCCTTGGGCGGGGCGAGAGATAGTGTCAGACTTTTACGGACTAAAAACCCACTCCTGTTTATTAGTTGCCATTCATACCGGAGCCAAATCTTCCTTTTAGATATCGATCCTTGGCCCCAGTAGGCTTCAACCCTGCTGGGCCCCTACGGTTTGCTGACAACTCCTTGAGCCGCGCGTGGAACTATACGCGTCGTCGAGACTTGGGCACGGTCCGGACGGTTACCGGGCATTCGGACAGCGAGCTACCCATTGCTTGCCATCCGTAAGCCTGCACCTATGGTGGTCGAAAATCGGGATCGTAATCCCGGCAGCTGGGGCTTGAGAGCCGCGATTGCTAGCATTACTGATTCGCAAAAGGAGGCGGCCGCCTGTCACTCCTCCTCGCTTCGGACCATAGCCTTTACCAAGGCGCGGCGCGAGAGATTGCATCCACCGATGGCCCCCACGAGGGCACGGCGGTGCTCTGCCCAAGCGGGGCACACCTCTACTGTGTGTCCTATGGGCAAGTTTGACCCCCTTATCTGACAGTGGACGTCTTTCGGCTGAAATAATGATTATGATGATGATAGTATCTATTGACAATTTATATGATCGTTCAAAAGAAGCGTGATAAAAACAATGGATACAAACGATAAGTGCTTACACAATAAAGAAATGTAGGAAAATTAGGAAGAGCTAGGGTCAAGGGCAGAAGGAATTTTCCTGTTTTCATTAGAGTCCCGTTTGAAGCAATTACAGGGGACAATTTGCGACAACCGTAAACCACATTAAAGCTACAGTAGCTACCTCTGATCAAGCAAGTCTGGGATTAATTCCTACTAGGCCAACAAGGTTAAATCAATTTGTTGTTTGGATGTAATCCAAAGCATATCTTCTCTATCTCTATCTGTTAATTAATTACATGAACTGTACGTATACAACTTTATTTTAACTATAAATTATGCGAAACCCGAAACCGGGTTTAGTATTTTTGTGGAAAGAATCATGAAAATTACAAAGTTATCGCTCGTTGTAGAGCTCATTCATAAAGAAACAGGTTTATACTTGTCAACCTAACCTCTTCCAAAACATAATAGTTTTAAACCTTAAATTTACATCGGACCACAGGCCAATAAGAGCAACCTTGACCAAGAGAACCAACTTAAAACAAGAGAAAAAACGTACAGGATGTAAAAATAATAGATATTCATCACTGAAAGACGAGCAAGAGATAATAAATTATAAACAAAAGATTTCATCTCCCCTACAGCTTGTAAATAATTGTCAAGGATAAACGTTAGCGCAGATTTATTATAACACATTAACAAAGGCTATATCTCAGAGGTTACAAAACGCCCGAACACCTCACGAAAGATCAAGAGGTACCCATAAAATTTTAAATGAACGCACACTGGCACTCATCAAGAGAAGACAGGAGTTATATCACACTAAGACCAAAACTAGAGCTACAAAAAAATTAATTATCTGCACTATACAAACTAATAAGTAAATATACACCGTTAAATTTTGGTCGTTGTAATCTCGCAGAGGGTCGATTCGGTACATAAAACACTATCGATTTGTAAATATAAAAATGAAAAATAAGGTACTTTTTTTCAAACTCGAATTAATTCACTCATGTACGAAATTAATTTCTTTAAGTAAACGTCTGCTGAGCGAGGTCAATGAACTGTAGGTAGTTAGTACGCAACAACCAACAGCTACCTACAAGGTCATTGACTTGTTTACTTAAAGAAATTAATTTCGTAATATATATATACGAGTCTTAGAAAAAAAAAACTTTATTTTTTTATTTTATGTTTACAAATCGTTAGTGTTTCATGTACCGATGACCCTCCACGGGATTAAAACGAGCAAAATTTAACGGTATATAAAACATGACTATAAAACATACAGATCGAAAAACATTTAATAAAAGCGGGAAGCTCAAAAAAGGCTCTTAAAGAATTAAAGACAAATAAACACTGGATAGATTGCTTAAACCGAGAAGGTAAAACCGTAAATAATCGCAAAGACATTATAGAGGTAGCAACTGATTTCTACTAGGCTCTATACAGTGTCCAAGTTAAAGAGCCCACTAACTATTGTATAGAAGACTCTATAAATATAAAAAGGACTGGAAATATAGTACTGACATCTGAAAATGAAGTCATACAAGCAGTAAAAAGGTTAAAAACAGATATAAGTCCAGGACCAGACGGTATTACGAATGAGGCCATAAGGGTCGCCTACCCTTTACTGACTCAACTTCTAACACATTTATTTAAAAAGATATTTGAAACAGCCGAAATACTATCACAATGGATGGAATCAGAAATAATTTTAATCTACAAAAAAGGGAACTCAAAAGATATTACAAACTAAAGACCTTTAAACTTACTATCGTGTATCTACAAACTGTTTTCTACCATCATAAATAACAGAATAAGTGTTAAATTAGAAGCAAAGCAACCGATAGAACAAGCAAGTTTCCGAAAAGGTTTTGGAAAAATACCAGGAAACGCAAAGAGCGCCCTACAGCGCGTACATTGATTACAAAAAAGCTTTCGATACCGTGTCACACTCCAGTATATGGACTGATTTACAGGCTCAGGAAGTTGAACATATTCAGAAATATTCAGAAATATTTACAAGAATAGCAAAGCCAAAATAAAACTAGAAATTACTGGTCCTACATTCCCGATTGAAAGGGGAGTGAAACAGGGAGACCTGTTATCCCCAAAACTATTTATATCTATTCTACAGTCAATAATAATAAAAAAAAAAAATGGGAAAAAACAGGACTCAACAATTACGGCAAATATTTAAGTCACCTTCGCTTTGCAGACGACTTAGTTCTCCTATCAGAGTCTAGCATACAACTCCAAGCCATGATTGGTGCACTAAACGCAGTGGAACGAAGAGCACAAAATACTTGGAACTTGTACTGGTCCAGCGAAATATTTTAAAGCTACGTGCCCATAAATATCAAAACAAAAGTTATGACGTCATGCCTCCTACCACGCCTAACCTACGCATGTCAAACTTGGCAGTATACATTCAAAATCAAAAACAAAATCATTACCTGCCAACGTGAAATGGAATGAAGCTTGCTTAATATTAAAAAAATACAAAAAATTCGTCACACAAAAATTAGAAACATCACCAAAGCCAAAGATGCTCTAAGCTACGCTAAAAGTTGAAATAGAAGTGGGCAGGTCATGTAGCGAGACTGGAGGATGACAGGTGGACTAGCAGGGTAATAAAATGGAAGGGTCCATACGGCAAACGTATCAAAGGCAGACCACATTCGAGATGGGCAGATGAAATAATAAAAATAGCTGGACCCTGCTGGACGTAAATAGCCCAGGATAGAGATAAATGGAATCCTTCGGCTGAGGAGGGGTTCTTGCACATGAAATAGAATTATCATTTTTTATTTATATATATATATAACGGGAAATCGGGAGACCGGGCTGTTGCATCTGATTGCTGATTCGTACTTCGTCAGTGCGGTAATCCATATTGCGCGTTGAACTTCAGGAAACTTTGAAATTAATACACTGTAGCCATGACTGTCCACTACTTTAAGTATACAGACACATAAACGATTACAACAATAATTAGCGATTAAGAATGCCAATGGGTTTGCGAGTGCTCAAAACACGCAACGGTTGTCAACTACCCTACGAAAAATTGACATCACGTTCGCCCGTCATGACAGACGCAACTCCATTCGGTGTTACCCGCTCTTAATTAAAATTACCAGTATCTCAAAATCAAATCGACTAATCGCTAAAAATAACAAAATAATGACCAATGATTAAAAAAAGTAACAAAACAAATAACGATTCTCCAAATTAACCGATTTTCATTATTTAATAATGTCACGCGCCGTCATATATAACATAGCAATTAATATTAACCATTTTTTTTTTCTTAAATTCCTACTTTTGTAAAGCAAGATATAAAAGGTTTTTTTTATTTTATTTTATTTTAAGGGTATTACATCGCTCAATGACCTTCAAGAATTTACCTCTACATTAGTAGAGAAGAATTGACCTCTAAACAGGCATTGCAGGGGGTGCTGCGCGCGGGGTGTTAGTACTGATTCGAGTTTTTTCTTGATTACTTATCGATATTCAATGAAATTCGAAAAAAAAATCAATACAAGTTATTCAATTTATCGTAACATATATTTTGGTATAAATTCAATGTATAAATATAGAGCCGTTTTCGAGAAAATATGGAATTAATGTTCAAAAAAGGCCTATTTACCAGATTTTTTTTTCTAGAGTTAGGGTATTTTTTTTGAGAAACGTAATCAATACAATTTATTAGTAATATCCTTAAGTATCCCCGTCATTTTTTATATGGTAATCGTACATAAGAAAACTTCAAACAACCTAGGTGTTTTTTGGATTTGGGCGATGTAATCCCCTTAAGCGTCTATTACACCACTCGATATTACGCACAAGTTACACAGACTGTCTTAAGGTTTACTTCTGAGTAAGACCGGTCTGCGGTTTACGCACAGATTTAGCTGTTTCTATTTATGTGGTTTGACCGGTATACTGACCCGTACCGATATATCGTGACCGAAAAACTTGTATCTTTATGTACACACATGATGATACCTGGTATTTTTTAATTTTGAGTGTTATTCTGTATAAATCCCTCCTTAAAAACAGAATAATCCTTTGCGTCATGTAACAGCGTGTCTGAGTGCGACAGCCTGTACGATTCTCCGCCCACTTACTCCACGAAACGCTTTTGCCGATTTTCGTAAATAGGAATAAAATTAATAGCTAACCACTTAAAAAAATACCTACCTACCTGCTTTATTGTTGATTCTTCGAGAATCACTAATATAATTGCCTTCTTGTGCTTTTATACTACTTCTCTCGATTGTGGTAACAATAGCGAAATGTAGCTTCTATTAGATACCTGAATAGCTTAGGGTAATGGAACTAAAAACAACAAGTAACGGGTATACAGCTAACGACAGCGAAAAAGATGTTTTTTTTTTGTATACTTTACAATAATAACATGACGTTTGAAGCCTTTCAAGCCTAAGGGCGTTACGGTACCTTTGGCAAGAACATATTACGTGGGCTTTGGTTGACGAGGAGATCAAAAATAGGAAGTCTTTATGAATGTTCACAAGTCGAGTAATCAAATTAATTAATGAAAAATAACGTTCCACTGTAACATATCCACCTGGAACATATCTAAACACCAATACCGGTTGGCATTAAAATAATGTTAATGTTGAACTAATTTAAGAGTATATCAAAATGGCGAATTAAAATATTTAGTAGTAATTTTTTTTTTATCACGTTAAACTTCGATGGAATTTCCCCATATAAGTGAGGCCAAACTAAGAAAGGACATATCATAGGGCAATCAAACGAGTAAATTTGTTTTTTAGATTGATATACCTACACGTTTCGAAATCATCAGTCTCCCACACAATAATAATACGTGCCTCAAGGAGATATCAGCAAACCGTAGAGGCCCAGCCTGCTAGCTGCAGGCAGGCAGGGTCGAAGCCTGCTGGGGTCATGGGTCAGCTTCCGAAAGGAATACCCTGCCCACTTCGGTTGAGTCCCGAAAATCAGTTATAATCGTCGTTACACAAGTTGAACCATCATGGCGGCGCAATAACCGAATTTCGGATATCAATCGAAGTCGGGGGCTGCGCGTAACCATAGCAACTTATTTCCCGCGTACTATACCTACTAAAATCTACCAGCTGCTTCGCTCATATGAAAGTGGAAAATATACAGGTAGCATTCTACTGGTTATTATTTTTTTAAATTGGCCTAGTAGTTATTGAGTTTATTCATTACAAACAAACATAAAAATCATCCCTCTTTATAACATTATTATAGAAGTATAAATTGCTTATTGATGGAAACCCTAGTCCATGGTGTTAAACTAATTCCTAGGAGGCGCCAACAAACAAACCTTTATGTTTATTGCTGTAGGTAAACAACAAAAAGATGTTATCATACTTATGTGTGTCAAGTCAAAATGTTTGAGTTAGTAGGATCTTGTTTCAATTGGAATAGAGCCAGATCTCTTGAACTATTTACCCATTTCCAAAGCTGTTTCACCACTAGCATAAGGATTTCTAGATTTTGGAGATGTGCCGATTATTATTGCATGTATACATATAGATTAAGTTGTAAGTATAATATGATTTGGTATTAATTACACTGAAAATGGGTTCTGATATCATATATTTATTTCGCTAATGGTGATTATTATTTTGCGCACTTAAATAACAATAACGCACTTTTGTTAATTTTTGTACTGATTCGACAATTTGTTTAGTTATTACGTATTACAAGGTTTTAATAAACTTGAAATGTTTGTATGTAAGGCAAATCCCGCAATTTAATTTTGAAAAGTTTCTTCGAACCAATTGCGCCGAAATACAGTTTTTTTTTATTATTTTTATTTATACATTTAACATTTATTTATTTACACTTCTCGCACATTATGTTAACAACATTTAATTTTCAGGTACATACATATTATAATAAAAGAACAGCAAAGAAGAAAGAAACGTAAAAAATAGGTATAAAGGTGATATAGTGACGTGAATTATGTGAAGTAGTGCTTGGCTGCGATCCCATTTGATGATAAGCAGTGATTCATTCGTTTATGGTGAGCCGCACTAGTTTATTATGAGCCTATTCAGGCTGAAAATGCACGAAAGTGATTTTAAATCCATTTAGATTTTAAATCCAATATGGCGAACTGATTATTTTATATATGTACCACTATGATACGGGTACCAATTAATTAAAAGGATGCAACATGTCCAGCGAGTAAAACATAAAACAAAAATTAATATGTATCTATTAATGAAATGGCTGCCAGGCGTAAGCTGCATTTGGCGAGTTTGCTGTTTGGTGTAATAACAACCCAAAAACCACGCTACTTATATAACAAACTTACTTGGCGCCAAACACACTACAAGTATGGTCTTCGCTCTGTAGTCGGTCCACTGTTGACGCCGCGACACAAAACTGCAGCCTTCAGGGGTTCCTTCAGGTATTCATCGACAGCGTGCTGGAATAGTCTGCCTCCACCACTGCGAGGCCTAAAAACATTACAGTCATTTAAATATAACCATAAAAAGTTACTCTTACTAACGCAACTATCACAATGATAAACATTTTGTCACCTTGTGGGTCATGGCCCGCAGAAATTGGCTTGTATTCTCAGCAGCACTGTGATTTGGCATTCGGTATCTTGTCCCTGTGATGTTTGGCTGCTGTCGAAGTACATTTGCTTCGACAATTCTGGACATCATGCTTAGGACCTACAAGCAAAACAAATATTCATGGTTCTTTTTCCTAACAATAATCCATATAACTTATAATTACTTTTTATTTTATATTCTCATTTGTTAATTTAGCAATGCGTGTTCTAATTACATATAAACAATTCATTCCTACTATTTATTTAATTCGTCTCGCTTGTTCCTGGAATTTTTCCACACTGAGTGAACATTAAAATCTTACCCTGTCCCGTGCTTGCTTCTCCTCGGTCCGTCTAATTCACATTTTGTCACAAATACTTATAACACTATCGCATAAAACATCTATCGCACTCAAGAATTATTTGAATTTCCAAAACCATCATAACACATACAAATTGTCACATTAGGTCATATCCTTTTCGAAAACAACGTCACGGTCGCGTTATGGCGTCCAATGGGGCATTAACCACAGAGTAATTCTTTTTCTATTAGTTTTTTGTCACAGAGTAATGTCACGGGCGCGCCGTGGTGTTGCCAATTCATACACATTCTCCTTATTTTTATTCTATTTATGTATAATTCATTTATAATTTTTTTTTTTATTTTTAACTTTTTTGCACATTGCACCGTTCCGGCGTCTTTTTGTCAGCACTGGCCAACGCTGAAAACCAGCGCTGTGTGCTCATCACATTGTGCATGAGGGCGCAGCTTTATGCTGAGCGTTCGGCCGTTTTGCACGGATGTGGCGCATATTTTTCATATATAATTTTATGTTTTGTCTAGTTTTTAGTTGCGTCATTCTGTACAAATAAATGGATTTTCTTTCTTTCTTTCTTTTGAAACATTTCAAAAGCTTGTCGCGAGAATATTTTTACCCGACACGATAAGCTTTTACAATGAATAAGACGTTCATTAAAGAACTTGTATTGCTAGAGAATTTTCCCTGAATAATAATCCTATCGGTATAATTAAATAGCTAATGTTTTTTTTTTTTTTTTTTGGTTCTAGACTCGGGCGAGGCAAACGACTTTTAGAAGATCTTTGAATGCAGTTTTGTCTTTTTTTTTTAATATAGGAATGTCTCCTATAGGTAAAAAAAAAATTTACAAAAACAATAAAACCGACATCAAAAACCACCAAAAAGTGCAAAATAACTTTTAATTTCGGAAGTCGGTGTTTCATTAATAGTTTGGTCTCTTCGTTATTTAACACCGACTTCCGAAATTAAAAGTTATTGTGCACTTTTTGGTGGTTTTTGAAGTCGGTTTTATTTTTTTTTGTAAAAAGTTTTTTATTTCACATCTTTTTTACTACCTATTATGTTATTTTGAATTCAAAGATTTCATTTTTAACGCCGTGTCCTGTCCAAAGCGCGGTCACAGTTTGACTGCATACGAAAGAAAAAATGCGTGGTAAAACAATTGAATGAAATAAATAAAACGCACCATAAAATGATTTTATTATTATTATTTACTCTAAAATTTAACTTAGAAAACGCCCTGGTGTCGCCACTATGCGGACCGCCCGGAGGACACGATGGAGCACACAGTCGAGGTGTGCCCCGCTTGGGAAGAGCATCGCCGTGCCTCGTGGGGGCGATCGGCGGCGATCTCTCGCGCCGGGGCTTGGTTCAAGCCATGCTCCGGAGCGAGGAGGAGTGGCCGGCGGTCGCCTCCTTCTGCGAAGCAGTAATGCTAGCAAAGAAGGAGGCCGAACGCATCAGGCAACGGCGCTCACGCTGCCGCCGCCGCTGGGATTCCGATCCCACTTTCCGGCCACCGTAGGCGCGGGCTCGCGGGCGGCGGGCAATGGGTAGCTCGCTGTCCGTCCGTCCGGTAACAGATCGGTCCGAGCTCAAGTCGTCTACGGCGCGCACTGTTGCCGCGCGCCTCAAGGAGTTGTCAGCAAACTGTAGGGGCCCAGCAGGGCCGAAGCCTATTGGGACCAAAGGTTATGTGAAAATGTTACCCGGGGCCCTGGGACAAAGGCAATGAATGGAACATAGTAGGTTTTTAGTCAGTAAGAATCTGACACTATTTCCCGCCCCACCCAAGAGCGGGATTTGTCATTGGATGATTTTACCTACCATAAAAAAAAACTTAGGAAACATTTAATAAATTTAAGTTCGAGATTGAGATTTAATTCCATAAGGCAGGCTATATGGGTAAAATAATCAAAAGTTAAAGATAAGTTAGACGATCATTTCTGTAGAAAAATTTAGAAACATTCAAGTTTTAAGAAAGACTTAATTATGTTATATTTTTTTCTTTACATTCTCATTTAACTAAATAGGATTTGCTTTTTAAAATCCAGTAATTTTTCTATTTGCAATTGGCACTTAAATTGGTATTTTTGTTTTTTCCAGAAGGCATGTATCAAATAATACATTATCGTGGTTGTTATTAACTTCTCAAACTAATTTAAATACGAATGTCAATAAATCTGGGTTCAAACTTGCGACTATATTCTGACAATTCCCATAATTTTATAGGTATCTATGTTTTATTAGACGCTATTACAAAATAACGCCCGATGAAACATGCTTATAAAAATGAAATATCGACCTATAATTTCCCAGAAGGCCTATTGCAAACTCTTAAAATGTTTTAGACTTATTAAAGTATTCTGTCACAGGAATTGTTCACTAGGGAAGCATTTAAAAGAGGTCGATAACAAAAGTTTTAGAAACGCCTAAAATAATAAGGTCTTCAAAGAAGAATAAAATATGAACAGAAAATCTAGTTAAAGTAGTAAACGAATAAAAAGCAGGTGTTTTTGATGTGGAAAGGCAAAATACCGATGAGATTTAGGCAAAAAACTAAGCGAGCTCTTGATTGATTAGAAATGACGGTGGATTAAACTGTCTGAGACGTTTCTTTTTTTGAAGTGACTGTGATTAAAAAGAAAACCAGTTCTTTTTTTGTAACTATAAAAATATATCTTGAAAGACCTAGATAAGGTTACAAAAAGTTATTTTCAATAAGACTTTAAATCGCTTAGAAAATGTTATTTGAAACAAGGGTTACGGTTTCGTCACAAATGATCTTTTTCGACTGTTTCTTTTTTGACTTTACGTGTTTATTGTTAAATGATTTAAGAGATAGATTAACTCTTTTACTGGAAAAAAACATATAGATTAGGTTTAGAATGTAGTAAATGATTGCGTGGTGAAATTACTTGAAATAGTGAGAACTTTTAACCTTTACATACCTAAGTAATGGAACAATTAGTCTGCTGTGGGCTTCCAGTCCGATTATAATTTAGATCTGGTCAAGGCTAGAGTGAGTAGGCTTTTAATAAACTAGTGTAGTCCCATCAGGTGGTATTGCAGTCATGCACTAGTTTATGTCACTCAACAAAAAAAAACTTCTAACTCTGTACATGTATATTATTCTCATACTAAGAGCTATTTAACGAGCTTGCGGACGAAAAGCAATGGGTAACTCTCCGTCCAGCTGTCCGGAAAGTACCGAACCCAAGTCAACGACGCGTCCGGGGCGAAACTCCGCTGCCGCGACAAGTTGCGGCATGGCGGACAGAGTTTCGGCGGGATCTCAAGGTGAGAGCGATTGTCGCAACCCCGTGCTGGGCACGCTACGATCGAGGCGGTAAGGCCTCACGGCGTCGTCACTTTCCGTTTGGAGCTGGTACTAACCGAACACGGCAAGTTTGGGACGTACCTGTACAAGATTCGTGCGGAGACGACGCCCGGGTGTAGCCACTGTGCGGACTGCCCGGAGGATACGGTGGAGCACACAGTCGAGGTGTGTCCCGCTTGGGAAGAGCATCGCCGAGTCCTCGTGGAGGCGATCGGTGGCGGTGATCTCTTGCGTCGGGGCTTGGTTCAAGCCATGCTCCGGAGAAGGAGGAGTGGCAGGCCGTCGCCTCCTTCTGCGAAACAGTAATGCTAGCAAAGGAGGAGGCCGACCGCATCAGGCAACGTCGCACACGCCGCCGCTGCTGCCGGGATTCCGATCCGGATTTCCGGCCACCATAGGCGCGGGCTCGCGGACGGCGGGCAGTGGGTAGCTCGGTGTCCGTCCGTCCGGTAACAGACCGGTCCGGGCTCAAGTCGTTTACGGCGCGCACTGTTCCCGCGCGCCTCAAGGAGTTATCAGCAAACTGTAGGGCCGAAGCCTACTGGGGCCCAAGGTTATGTGAAAATGTCACCCGGGGCCCTGGGACGAAGGCAATGAATGGAACAGGGTAAATTTTTAGTCAGTAAGAGTCTGACACTACTTCCCGCTCCGCCCAAGGGCGGATTTGTCATTGCATGATTTATTCTACTATAAAAAAAAAAATAGTCAACGACGCGTAGTGACACGCGCTTCAAAGAACGTAAGGCACATGCCTACTAAGGCTATGGGGTACCACTTCAAAAAAAAGGACATCTCTAAACTAATATTAAATTGAAAAGTAGCGGCATACGACTATGAAGATGATAAAACAGTTGACCATAATTACAGAAGGAAAACGATCGTAGCTGCGAAAATGAAGACTGTGTCAACAATTGAAGTATTGCTATTTTTGTTTGGCTTTCCAACTACAAACAAAACAGAATTATATTTAATGGCCACTGCCGCACCTCAATGACCCGTGCTTGAAAAATGACCCAAATAAAAGGACAAGCCTCTTACATTTGGCATCGTTCCAAACTTCATGTCAAACTCGGTCTATGATTTTCCAATAGGAATCTTAATTACAGTTTGGGCCACATTTGAGTATACAAAGATAACTAATACAAGTAGCCTCGAAATTATAATTTGGCTCATATTTGCTACTACTAGTACACTAGACATGACAAGCACTATACCGTCAAATGCCCTAACATTTCACGGATTTTGATATAACTGGCCTTTATCGTACAATAAAAATAGAAAAAATGCACAATTTGTATGTTGTGAAGACATATTATCATAAATAAAACCCAACAATTACATAATTTTCATTTTCTGTAACTAATTTGTGTAACTAAATGAAATTTTTAAGGTATTTCAGAAATTAGGCAATGTTATATCCTAAACTCCAAACATTGCCTGATACATTTACTTCTAAAGACATGTATAAATTTTTGTCTTTGTTCGATTTAAAACCGAACTGTATTTCCAGACAATACAAATCAATTTCGAATAACAGGTTTTGAGAGTATTTTGGTACGTAAAATGCTTAAGGCAAAGTTTGGACACCATTTTGTCCAATCTCCATACATTAGCAAAGAATAGATAGGGTTGTCTTTTTTAATAAAAATGAAAATATATTTAATAATTTTATTTCTAAGTACTCATATTTTAAACTTAATTATATAGTCACTTCTGTGGTTAAACACTTAATCGAATCAGTCATTGCGAGTAAGTATTAATCTTTGGATAACAATCAGTCATATGAAAACAAGAACATTTGGTAGGTAATCTTTAAACATTATAGCATTACAACATTTACGTTTTTTTGCATTTTGAAGGTCAGTGTCAGATTCTATGTTTATTAAAATATGATTAACGACAGTAACAAAATATGGCTAAACTGAGTTATAATCACCAAAATCTTAAACAAATTCCTCGTAGTTCGAATATTTCTATTTAATGACAATTTCTTGAAATGGCCATTCAATAGAGTTGGACGAACTGCGAGGGTTGTGTTAAAGATTTTAATGATTATATTCCGTAAATAAATACTTTTACAGTGACAAATAATATTTAAATCTACATCTATCTTGACACTGGCCTGTAAAATGAAAAATAAAAAAAATTGAATTATGTACGCTACCATAGTGCTTTTAGTTATACCACTTTCGGTAATTCTTAAGCAGTATTAGTTTAATTTAAAATTATCTTTTTATCAATCGAAAAAACAAAATAATATTACAATAATACTGTTTTACGAGATGGAAGTAAGACCTCAAACAAACATATTATTTCAGAAAAAAAATCTTCAAAAAATCGTTTAAAGTAACATAACAAAGAATCAAATCTAATATACGTAAATTATGATTCAATAAATTTTTGACAAATCAACACTTAAATTATCGAAGTCAAACTTCAATGTTCCTCGACGACCAACTTGTGGATTTGGCAACATTTTTTCTACATCTAGCAGAGTTATTTCTGAGACATCGTCTACTGCTGGCCAGTAGAATGTACCCTTTGGTTTTTTTCTTAAATATTTTATTGTATAAACATGTTCTAAATCGTTGTACTTGGTCACTAGACCAATATAATATTTGTCCAACTTTGAAGTAGAAAATTTTACAAGAACATATTTACCAACACCAATTTCACAGTCATCGTTTTCTTTTTCTGTATCATGTTCTATTTCTTCATTCATTTCTTCCAAGTAAGTTTCTGTGTCGCTTACAGATGGAAGAAAATATTCATCATACGACGAATCGTGAACAGTATACATTCCTGAGCTTTCTGAACTCGATCCCCTTTTCTTCCTACTTTTTGATATGATATTTTCTTGTTTAATATGGCTCTCTGAAGAGCTATCTTCAAATGAAATTCTATCTGGGGATTTTATAGTTATATCGGACAAAATTCGGCTTTTCGCCATTACTTCATTTGGCATAGTTGCACCTACGTTGGATATATTTTTGAATAAGGTCCGGTTGCTTGATAGACATAAATTTTTATCGACATTCACAACAACGCCTGGTTGAATTTTATAAATAATACTGCTGGTAGGTGTCTCGTCTGATAAGTCCATTTGTTCATGTCTTTGATGTACTTCAGCACTAACTGTTACGTTAGACATATCGTTATTATCGGTACTGGATGATGAATCTCGTCTGGTATTTATTATGGTATTGTGAAAAGTACAGTCTGCAATAGCCGTGAAAGTGTCTTCAACGTCCTGATGTGATTGGGTTTCTGTGGCGATAGTACTTTTATTTTGGTGCTTGCGCTTTTGTGCCTTAATAACCGTAGTATCTGTGGTTTTTTGTTTTTTTGCTTTTTCATTTACCAAGTCATTAACACTCACAGATTTCCCAGGCTCTATAAACAGTTTTTTATTTATAATTCTTTTTTTCTGGTTAACCGGAGATCTCAAACTTTTCAAATAATTTTCAAAGGTATTTTCATAAGTAACATTTGTTTGAGGCCTACGATAATCAGGCAATTTCTTTAATACGGCCTCCGGATTGATGGGGTATATCCCAGCAGCACGAAATCCACTAATTATATTTTTACTTTGGTTCAATTTTGTAGCATCTAATAACATTTTCAATAATTCAGGGAAGATTATTTTGTTTAAAGTATTTGCGCTTGGGTGTCGAACTTTATAGTCCATTAAAATTTTTCTCCATTCTTTCTTTAATGGCCCGAAAAAGGCCACATCGAGAGGTTGAGTGTGGTGTGTGGAATTGGGTGGCAAGAAAATGAATCTTATATTATGTTCTTCACACTTTGTAATTATGGTTATGTTCATGTGAGACGATAAGTTATCTCCGATCAAGACCTTAGGATCTGTAGTTTGATCTGCCCATGGGATAATTATGGTATTAAACCAATCTTCAAACGTTTCCGAATCAAACCAACCAGATTTGGTTTTATTATATCTTGTCCCTTCAGGACCATTGGTACACCAATTTGTCCACAAATTGTCAGCTTTATAGACAACATATGGTGGAAAAATTTCTCCACTTGCAGTAGCAGAGAACATAACAGATATTGCAGTCTTGGTACTATTTAAAGTTTTATTGGGGTGTTTAGTACCTACCTTAAAGATACATTTTTGAGATCCTGGGTTATCCGAAAAATTCGTTTCATCATAGTTTACTATGTGCTCTGGTTTGACATTATGCAGTGAGCTCTTTAAGTTTTCAAAATATGAATTATAGTCTTGTATGGTTTTATTTGCTCGGGATTCTTTAATATTAGTTGTGGATCGCACCGTCAGGATATTTTTATTGCGTTTCAAAAAATTTCTCACCCACTTATGACCCGGCATTTTGTTGTTAAAAATACTACTGAGGCCATTTTTTACTAAATAATCATATACTATTGACCTGAGTTCTAAAGTAGTAAGTGGATATCCATATTCTGCACAAAGAATTAAACAACTAGCAATTTTCTGTTCATCAGATAGAGGCAGTTTGGTGGGACACCCAACTTTTTTCATATGTTTTTGTTTTACTTTATTTAAAACTGTGCGGCGAGGTATGCCAAATCGTTTTTCAGCTTCGTATGAACTAATATTTTTGTTTTCAACTAGCCCTACCGCAATATCCAACATGCTCTCCTCATAACCTTTATATGTTCTACGCGGCTTACTCATCTTGATCGTCCTACAAAACGGAAAAGTAGTGTAAGAATATACATTTTATTCAAGTTTTTAATAATATCTGATTAAAAAGCAAAAAAAGGTTGTAGTATGAACAACTTTTACTATGGGACAAACCTTGAAATCGCTTAAAAAAAATCAGCTGTTTCTTACATTTTGTCGAATACTTGTACTCGAAACGAGAATTTCAAAGGGTTTGGTTTGGCGCCGCGCCACAGGATTCAAGCGAAACTTTTTTAAGTGATCAGGCAGAAATGACCGCGATGGTACATAAGTCTACGAAACAGCTGATTTCAATGTTCGTTCCTTTGTACAAATTGTGCATAATGATAAAAATAACTCTTTTTGGGTTTTTCAATATACCAACCTAATATTGTACGTATATATTACGAACCTATCTTGTTAAAAAAATTAATGACAGCTATCGTGTAAGATAAATACAAAAACATAGTACGTTCTGTTTTTTCTGAAGTAGGTATCTTCAAAAATTACAAGGGTGACAACCCTAGCCTAGGTAATGTTAAGAACACTTGTCTAGAAAAGTCGCTTAACTTTGCCTATTGCAAGATTTCACTCTGAATATACGTGTATTTAAATTTTTAACAATCACAAAAGATTAAACTATCAATGTTTTACAGAATTAGTATGAAACAAGGAAAGAATTTACATAATTAAATGACTTACTTGAAAAGTTTTTCCGCAACTTACAAAAACCATCTCGTCGCACTTTAGTTTGACACTCAACTGTCGAAAATTATGCAAGCTACCAACATAATGTCACCAACTTGGTGTTGTCAGTTAATAATACAAGAAATAGGGAAATATTTCCATTGCCAGACTATTAAATTATAAGAGATATTATCTTTTTTTCATTTTAGGCAAATATAGGACACGGGGCAAAATTAGGACATTGGACGGTACTTATTTCAAAATGAAATCTTTAATATTACCATACCTACATGCTAATAAATATTATAACGATCTAAAATTGTTTGAATGTAAATGTTTCTTATTTTTTCAGCTTTATCATTGAAATGCACGGTCGGTTTTTACATAATACATAAAAATTAAAGTAGAATGTAGACTTAGGCTAAATGAAAAATAAAAATACTTAGTTTATAGAAAATTACACTATTATTTTAGATAATTTTCATAAGGTACTTTTATTGCTGGAAAAAATCACAAACCCTGTGACTAAAAGCGTTAAAGTGAAGTCGTGGAAAATAGTAGTATACATAATATAATATGAAAATTAGAAAAATGAACAATCCAGGGTCAAAATAATTGGTTCACCGTGATTACTCAAGTTTCTTAAATTGTAGGCTACAACTATAACCCGTAATTACTTGCGAACAACTAAACTTGTAGCTAAGTACATAACTTGAACCCTATATTTGCCATGTGTAGTTACATAAAATATAACATGTGACACACACGACATATCGGAATTAAACTATAATGTATAGATATGTGCCGAAGCGAATAGAAAAACGTTCTTCGAATTTGTAATTGATGGTTTAGAAAATGATAGAAATGATTAATGGGCTAGTCAAAGTCACAACAGTATGGCACGAGTCAATAATGTATAGTATTCTGTATAAAGTTATTAGGTTAAAGTTTCTACCGATTACAAAGAAAATATTTTTTGTCAAGGAGGATAAACTGTAAGCAGTAACTGGAACAAAATATTCTTCTTAGCAGGCCCTAATCTCTTTGAAGCGAACTTCGAAACGGGCCTGCTGTCGGAAGGTGAATTACTCACTGCTTGCTGTCCATAAGCTTGCACCACGATAGCAAGGAGTCTTTTCTCGACTCCCGACATTCAGGTTGTCTCCACAGTGTACGAAATACTCATATTGCATTATTAAAATATTTCGAAAAACCTAAAAAAAAAAAACGTAAAAAGAATATGAATCCAATTTTAAAATATTTTTCTCTACTAGAAAGCTACATTATTACCTATTTTCAAAGTACTTTATTTTTTCTCACAAGCTTTTTTACGAAATTGACGATTTGCTTATCAGTATTTTATAGTTTGGGTGGGTACTCAATCTAGTGAGCATTGAAAAATCGTTATGTAGAATAATAAATCGATTTTCAATGTCTGTTTTGTGCTTACACACGCTTTTTAAGTTCAGTTAAAATGAAGTGTTAAAAATAAAAGCAAAACGCATTTTATATATTTTTAAAAACTTGAGATCATTATCTACGGACTATATTAAGCCAATTTATTTTAAATCACTTCAGTACACTGTGACTCGGCAAGTTTCTTCAGTATTTCATTTAGTTAGTAATGTTTGTAAAATTTGCTTCTTTTATCAAAAAACTTTTACCAACATGAATATAGAGCAGTTGATTTATCCATATATATATCAGATGTAACGTCAGTTAACAAAAATAAAACGGTTGCAGTACTGTTTGTCCTTAAGCGTAACACTTGCAAGCGGCTGGAATGATTTGGTATTTTTTCAAAGATCTTATGAGTTTGAGTAAAGTTGGGAAATTTAAAAATTTCCAGCAACAGAAATAGTATATTTTGATACAAGTGGAGAAAGTTTGTTATTGCAACCGAGGCGAAATTCACCTGAGAAGTACAGGCGAGGGTGTTATGGAGCTGAAAGCTGTATTCTAAATTCAAAAATATTTGAATTTCTATTTTTAATATTAAGTAGGATGTGTAACGGTTTGATACCTTTGCTTCTCCTTCAACCTAGTATTAACTAACTTATTCATTTGTGATAGTTGTGAAAAAAATATCGAAGATTTGGAAGAAAATCCTCTAAATGCTACGCCGCCATATTTTGTGATTGAGGCAAAAATACTTGCTGCCATCAAATCAAAACTAAATAAATTGTATGACAACTTTGGAACATTTTCTTCAGCACAAATCGAACAATAATGCGTCGTACTTTTCCGATAGAAGATAGATTATTTGGTGTATTTTTCATCGTAATTCTTCGTAAGTCTATTGAAAAAATGTCGTTTGATACCCGTGCAAATTTGTCAGTGCAGCCCTCGGCTCCATAACACACTCGCCTACGGCTCATGGCTGCCTCCGTCGCAGTGACAAAACTTTCTACACTTTAATCAAAATGTAGTATTTAATGCCACGTTACATGGCAATATCTCAAGCCAAAGCAAATCAATTTTACCTCGCCCGTTCCGTTGCTGAAAGATACGGAATTAACACTCTCCCTGCCGACAATATATAAAGCTTTTGAAGTTCAGGAGGCCATGGAGGTCGCCGGCGGGTCCCAAATTTGCTGATTGTGAACGCCGTGAGTCAAAAGTTAAAATTATTACAAGAGGCCGTGGGAGCCGCCGGCGGGTCCAAAAAAAAAATCTTTCAAGACGCCGTGGGATCCGCCCTGACCTCCCGAATTCAAATAATTTTTACAACTATTGGCGTGCTGTTATGGAAAATGTGATACTTCTCGTGCGTGTACATGAAACTTAGCTAAAAATTAAAAAAAGAAGCAAGTCAATAGGACCAATAATTGAGTTGCTATAAGACTTGACAGTGATGTAAAAAAAAAAGCATAATATGAATATTTACGTATTTAATGAAGTTTTTATAACAAAAAATAATTATAATGTCCTAAAAATTACTTTTTTGTATGAATAGTCGCAAAACACGAGGCACAAACGCTGGGATTCGATGGGCAAGTAAGGCAGACGGTGTTAGTTTTTTTAGTTTGTTTCTTGGCGTCAACACTTGTTTTACCTTGCAATCTTAGTTGTTCGTAACAGTGTATGCACTTACGACGCACAATCCGATTACGATGGTCAGCTAAAGGATTTTTCCCGAACTTATGCTCACCGGGTTCGCATATCTCTGCACCACTGGAGTGTTCCTGACATAAACCTAGTAACTGGGTGCATAACTGTTCCCTGAATTTTGTAATGGTATAGCGTTTGGAATTAATTCTTTTATGTGTCTTATAGACAAGGTAAGCATTTATGACAGTGGTGTTCAGTAACAATTCTATTGCAAGTTTTTGAAACCAACGAATGTTACGGCGTGATGGGTTAGAGTAACCACCCAGTTGATCGGAAAGATCAATTGAACATTTGTGCCTATTATAATCCGCAATTACTGTAGGTTTCAAAGCTGATTTATTTTTGTTTCGTTTGCCTGGCCATGGGGGCCGCCGGCGTCTAACTGCTAATTATTATGATTGGCGTGCAGAATAAAACTATAGGTACATAGATGCGGCGTACCAAACAAAAAAAAGTGGGGGCTGCCGGCGGACCCTATGGCCCGCGAATAAAAGTATTAAAAAATGTGCTTTGGCCTGCTGAACAAAATTTTTTGGGGGTCGCCGGCGGTTCCCATGGCAGGGAGAGTGTTAAAAAATCAATTAACTATAACACATTCTATCAATTTAACAGAAAAGTATCTAAAAGTCATTAGCCGACAAATTTAATTGCCATAAATAACTAGTCCCGATTTTTTTAAATGTTATTATTGTTTTATATATCTCACTAGTATGATAACACAACCCCAGATGGTACTAATTTACGAACAAAGTTTTCAACAATATATTTTCATACTTTTCGTTTTCACGCTCCTCACCTGTTGCTTGAAATAATTTATTAGCTTTGAATTAAAGTTCAGGCATTAAGTACAGGCATAATGAATAAAAAAAAACAGAATAAAAACAAATTTTTGGAGTAATTTTTTACATTGGATGATTTTAACTACCATAAAAAAAAGCCTGAAATATAGTCAATGCATACTATTGGTATGATTAACTTTTTCTTTTCATCAGGAATGAAACCGAGGCTGTAATATATTATAGGTATTGTCCTATAACATATTAAAACCTCGAGAAATCAATAGCAAAAAAAACAGGCCCCTAAACCGTAACCGAACGAAGATACGCAAAGAAGCATTCCTCGGGTAATACGTAATAAGTATTTAAGGTTTCTATTGGTGAAATAGATTAAGTTGGTTATTACTGTTATATTTTTTCACACTCGTAGTTTTTCATAACTAAAATAAATAAGTGATAATCGACCAATCGAAAAGATACGCGTTAATGTTGCGATAGTAATTGACACTATTTAGTGCATACACACAAAAACCAAAATCAAAAATAATGCCTGATAAAAAAAAATATACTGTAGCAATCTACTAAATAGTCTCTAACTTCGTTTGGTTACGGATAGACATAATTCTTTTTGCTATTGATTTTTCATGTGGTCCTTGGTGGAGAAATGGCCTAGATTTTACTTTTGGCGAAGCTAGCAATGCATGGCAAAAGTTTCATTCCCCTTTGGTTCACGATTTGGTCAATATAATAAAGTCACAGGAACACTTGAATATTTGTTGCACAGAACCGGGAAAAATGGCAGAAAAGAAAGATTCTCACGCCCGGCCCTGGTTCAGGCCATGGTCCGAAGCGATAGCTCCAGACGTCATTAGTCATAGGGCGGTCCCTGCTCACCATAGGCGTGGGGTTCCAGACCACGAGCAATAGATAGCTCCGGGTAGTTGACGGTGAGTAGTGTTCTAAAGTAACCTTCAAAGAGATTTCAGCAAAAAAAAAATGATAAAGGCCCAACAGGGCTATTGCCTGCTAGCCCCACGGGAATTTCCGAAAGAGCAACCGCGATCCAGGAATGCAAATTGCAATTGAAACACAGGTGGGTTTTAGTGAGTAAAAGTCTGACATACCCTTTCGCTTCATCTTAGAACAGTAAAAGTCATTTCATGATTTCCTACTTTAAAAAAAACCGGGCAAGTGCAAGTCGGACTCGCGCACAAAGGGTTCCGTACAATAAGCGCAGTCGAGAACCTGTTCAAGTGATCAAGCCACGTCCCGCAGGAATTATAATTAATATGGGAAATCATTCAATGACTTATCCCGCACTGGGGTGAAGCGGGATTACGTGTTAGATTTTTATTGACTAAAACTGTAGATACATATGTTCCTACAGTTGACTTTTGCGTCTTAAGACCACAAGTAAACTTTTCAGAAATCAACCTATGGTCCTAATAGGCACCGGCCCTGCCGAACCGCTACGGTTTTGATGACATCTCTTTAAGGCTCGCGTGCAACACTACACGCCGCTGACGACTCAAGATCGGTCCAGGTGGCTGGACAGCGAGTTACTCATTGCTCGTCGTCCACAAGCCCTCTCCTACGGTGGCTCGTAGTCGAGTTTGAGATCTAGGCGGCGTGTGTGAGGATGTTCTTTTTATCCTTTATTATTTTAAGAAATTGCATGCTCTAGTTAAAAAAAATAAAGATATTCCGGCGCATTAGGCGTTCGTCGTACATTGCAGCAGCGGGCCGCGTGATCGCACGCATACACAAACATATGGCAATGTACGACGACCGCCCAACGCGCCGCGTCTCCATAAACAAGCCCTAAATCTTTTAAACGTCCATTACTATCAGTTTTTTCTTGAAATGACGCTCATCACATTCAAATTCATCGTAGGGCTTTAACGTTAGAAACATGATGGATTTAGAGTACTTGTTGGAACGTTATCTCCTATTAAATTGTCTCTAATCGTGATTTAGGTGAACTACTAAGATGCTGCTATAATTTTAGTGAGCTTTATCACACTGATGGAGGTTATAAATCAGTGCTTAAGTGCATGAATTAGTTAGATATCCACGTGCATTAACTTACCTTTTAATGTTTGACTGGTAACTAAGTAACTTTTTTATTTTTGCTGTAAGATTTATAGGAAGATATAAATCTTACAGCAAATATAAAAAAGTAAGAATTAGATAGGTATCTAATTCGTAATATTATTTAATTAAAATACCATTATCATTAAATTATTGACTCTCCCTCTCACTCCACCTAAAGCGGGAGAAGTCATTTGATGATTTCTCACGCAAAAATAAAAATAAATAATTTACGAACATATTGCTCGATTTAAAGTGTTGGTTAGTATAGGGATTTTATGTAATTATTCCAATATACATTATTGTACACCAATTTTATACATAGTACTGTTTGAGCCACAAACTTAAAATATACACTTTTAATTATTTTAAAAACTCATTTATGATGAAATAAGGTAATTTTTCCTTTACTCTAACTTTCTCTTATTTAAGTCTCATAGAATATACATCTAGAGTAACCCCTCCCGAGTAACGTCTTTTTGCGCAATTACTCGCTGATCGTAATCGTACGCCCGATCGAAATCGCGGGATTCTCCACTTTTACTAAAATTACGAAATCCCAGAAATTACATATTAAACTGAGAAGCCCATAGAGGATACCGGTGCCCGCACACCTATCTTTCTATTGTGTCTCTAATTACGGTATTTAAAAGGTTAAATCCGACCCAACTTACGTCTGTTTATTTATAACTTACGTATGCGCGCTGTTTTAGAGACTCTATGAGCCGGTGTTACCGCTAAGAGGCTATTTAAAGTATTGACGTGATGTCGACAAGGAGTCAGCAAAGCAAAGGCGCGTAGTGTTCCACGCGGAAGAAGTCAAGGCAAGGGCGTCGCCAAGGGGGGGGCAGAGGGGGGCTACGGCCTCCCTCTAGAGGCTCGCTTTACAGCTTCAAAGCCTAGTTTAGGCACCAGTCTCCCACAATGTAATGCCCATCCTTTATGTTACCGTAGATATAAGGCTAGCAATTAGGAGTTATATTGTGGAGAAAATAAACTTTTATTATTTAAAAAAAAAACTTTTTTATTATTCTCTAAGCTTCTGTTAGCCCCCACCCCCCCCCCCCCCCGCCCCTTGATCATCGGCTGGTGACGCCCTTAAGTCGTTGGATAAATTTCCACTTAAACAAGAAAAGTGCATAGATGTCTTTCTATTTCTGTCTGTCTTTTACCTTAATAGAGTGTATGGATACGCTGCTTCTATCGCGATAGATTCATTTTTTGAGTGGCTTTTACATTCTTAAACTGTTAAGAACCAAGAGGACACCGGTATCCGCACACCTATTGTCTTTCTATTGTGTCTCTAATTACGGTATTCAAATGGTTAAACCCATCTCTTTTCTGCACTTGCCTGTCGCACTTGTGTGAGCGAGAGAGACTGATCTACCCGAGTACCTTTATTGTGTCCATGTAAAAATTTGAACGGATGACCCACCACAAATTCAAGGGCATCGGTGGGACTGAACTGTTTGAGGCTTACACGTCCATTCATCATGAAATTACCTGAAATTTGGTGTTCGTGCCGGAAGAGCCAGAGAAATCTCAGAGACATCGCACTTTTACCACGTACTATTGTTTTCTAAACCTTTCTTTTGAATGATGTGACATTTTGATTTATTTTTTCCCAGGACTAGCTAACCCCATTCTGCAACAGCCTTTCAAATAGTTCACAATCTTTCACTTGAATTGTATTTCACAAAAATGTGGAACTGATATTAATCACCTTGATTATGAAAATTAAACATCAGCACCAACAGAAACAGCTGTTGTCATTTAATAATAATTATTCTCGGTATTACCTACTAAATCTACAAAACCACGGATTACTTTTTCGTATTTTCCCCCTTGTAATCTAGCCGTTGTTGTTTTATTTGTGGTGGGCGGTCCTCGTCTTATTTCATTCCTAATTACGCTTCAGACATTTGACACGCTAAATGGATTTCTTCCACTTAATTTTTTTCTTCGTTTTCTGTGCTTTCGTAATGGTTATAGTTTGAAAGCTTCACGTTTAATTTTCGGTATCCTGGGAGTCAGAAAACAGCTGATATTTAAATAATTAATCTTGTCATTAATATTAAAATAACATCTACCTTGTGACTTGTAAGAATCCCTTACCAATACATTACTATGACTTCGAATCGAATTCGATTAACGTTGTGGCATCCCATATACTCGTATGTTTTATTTTATATCATGATTAAAGTATTCTGTGTGGACCCACCATTTAGAATATTTATTTAGATGTAATCATTTAGTCTATGACTTAATCAAAGATTTTGTATACGGTTTCCATTCTCTTTGACACATATGACACATTACTTTTGGCGTTTTGTCGAGTACAATACAATTTGTTTAACATTCTAAGTACAACTTTTATTCGCTACTAAATTACACGCCAAAACGCCGCAAATGGAATTGGATCGGCCACACGCTCCGAAGGGATCCTGAGCATATACCAAGGCAAGCCCTAGACTGGAATCCCCAAGAAAAGCGAAAACGTGGCCGCCCTAAGCAGACTTGGCGACGAACGGACATCGCAGAGGCGAAGAACATAGGGAAGACCTGGAGCGAAATAAAACGCGAAGCTCAAGAATGAACGGGATGGCGGCGCACTGTGGACGCCCTCTGCCCCATCTAGGGGACACAGGAATTTAAGTCAAAAAAAGTCAAGACACGCCAAAACGTGATACAAAAGCTAGAGCAAGTATAATGTGTAGGTACGTGCAATAAAATTAGTATAACATGAAACTAGATTAGGCCTTTTCCTAGCTGATTACCCAGAGAAAAAACATTTAACAAACAAGCTCAGAGGTCTCTTTTAAAGTTCATACAACAAACATGTAATTGTCAAATCATATGAGCCCGTCACCCCATGCATATTAGTGTCTGAGATAGTCTTTCGTGGAAAGAACAACACAGATTAAACGCATTATATTCTCTTTAAAAGGAGTGGTTAGTGAGACACCCGATAGTTGTTGTTTCGAGAAGGATTCGGCGGGACGCGGCCGGATGCGTGATGATGTTAGATACAGAACACAAACCTATCGTAATCTTTTTCAGCTCTTGGATCACCCACTGAGCTGGGTATAATACTGCATCCGTTGTATAATATTGTGCTGTAGGTAAGTGGTATATGTAAGTAAATTAAGAACAGAACAATTCATTTTTAAGTACTGCCAACGGAGCATATATGACCTTATGTACTGCTTGCAATCCGCCAGCGTGCGGTTGGAAGTGTGGACATCGAATGGACGTCGCATCGGCGAATTACGAAATACTTTTGAATTAATAGTAGGTAAGTATATACATAGGTGCATAAGTATAAGCAATATGTAAACGTTTTATTAGGTAAGTACATTAAAACTTACATACATAATATTTTAACCACTCCAAAGTTCATTACAAAATCGTGGTGCTTTTTTAAAATATATTTTATGCTAATAAACCGATGCTATAAAATTGAGTACCAAACTCAATATAAGTATTATCTGATCTTGTTCAAGCCAATGACGTTTTTGTGAATTTATGACAGGCCTTCTTTCTTCTTTGACCCGGTTTAGGGAGGACTAATTTTTTTATCTTTATGATTCCCACCATTGTTGATGCTGTTCACTGAATAAGTACGATCAAGAGAGCTAACTCTTTTTTGGCAAATTGTGTAGGAGTTCGTTTACCCCTGACCTCGCTGTTATTGTTTGGTTTAGTATTAAATTTAGGTATTTTACTATTACTTGAGATAACGTAGACATATCTAACTGAAAAATTAAGGAACTAAGTGGCTTGAAATGTAATTAATATTAAGACTACCCATTGTGACATCCTATTAATTTTGAGCTCCTACTGTAATTTTATGTATCGTTTATAATAAAGAACCCGTCTATTTTTGCTCTCTTTGATTTTTTTGCTGTCTGTTGTATTTTCATACACCGTTAAATGGTCGGTTTAATCCCGTGGAGGATCGATTTGGTACATGAAATACTATCGATTTGTCAAGGGAAAATTAAAAAATAAAGTACTTTTTTTTAAAACTTGAATTAATTTACGCATGTCCGAAATGAATTCAAGAAACCGTCAGCTGAGCGAGGCCAATGAATTGTAGGTAGTAAGTACGAAACAACCGACAACTACCAACAAGGTCATTGACTCTGTTACTTAGAGTAATTAATTTCGTACATGTGTATAATAACTCGAGTTTTAGAAAAAAAGTACTTTATTTCTTAATTTTATCTTTACCTATCGATAGAGTTTCATGTACTGAATCGACCCTCCACGGGATTAAAACGACCAAAATTTAACGGTGTGTATACATAAGTTGTTGTGTATTTACAGCGTCTATTTTTGCTGTATTCTGGTTTCAGTTTTTATTACATAACAATTTTATGATCTGTAATTTGCAGGGTTGTAGGTTAAAGTTAATGATACTTAATTGTACACTTGAGAATATAATACTTTTAACCTACAACTGACATATTAACAAATAAAATTATAATTTTATTTGAAGTGAAAATTAAAATCTATTGCGAAATGAAGGTAGTTTTGTAAAATTTTTAATGTGTGTTTTTTTAATATATTTACCCATATATATATTTTTATACATACATTGGGTTTAGTTAGGTGTTTTGCGGCCCTCTTAACTTCCGCAAGACGCAGGTCCTAACGGAACACGGAAAGTTTGCCAAGTTCCTGTTCCGGATTCGTGCGGAGGATTCGCCCGGGTGTCGCCACTGTGCGGAACACCCGGAGGACACGGTGGAGCATACTGTAGAGGTGTGCCCCGCCTGGGCGGAGCATCGCCGTGTCCTCGTGGGGGCAATCGGCGGCAGCGATCTCTCTCGCCGGGCCTTGGTTCAGGCCATGGTCCGGAGAGAGGAGGCATGGCAGGCGCCTCCTTCTGCGAAGCAGTAATGCTAGCAAAGGAGGAGGCCGACCGCATCAGGCAGAGGCAACGGGGCGCTCGCCCCAGCTGCCGCCGGGATTCCGATCCCGATTTCCGGCCACCGTAGGCGCGGGGTTGCGGACGGCGTGGGTAGCACGCTGTCCGATCGTCCGGTAACATACCGGACCGAACCCAAGTCGTCGACGGCGCGTTCTGTTCCCGCGCGCCTCAAGGAGCTGTCAGCAAACCGTAGAGGCCCAGCCTGCTAGCTGCAGGCAGGCAGGGTCGAAGCCTGCTGGGGTTAAGGGCCGTTTTCTGAGAGGAAGGCTCAGCCCCGGCATGATAGGCAACGACGGAACGTGATAGGTTTTTAGTCAGTAAGAGTCTGACACTACTTCCCGCTCCACCCAAGGGCGGGACTTGTCATTGGATGATTTTACATACCATAAAAAAAAATCTCTTTATTTTATTTTTTAACCTTTTTCCTACTAACTTAAGTATAATAATTTTAAAATAATCCTAATAACAGTTGTTAACAGCAATAACAACTGCTAATGGCCTTAATTATTTTAAACCATTCATTTTTACCCGACTGCGCCAGAAGGAGGGTTATGTTTTTCGAGAGTATGTATGTATGTATGTATGTATGTATGTAAGTATGTATGTATGTATGTATGTATAATTGTTTGGCACGCTCTGCAGCCTGAACGGCTCGATGGATTTTAGCTTGAGAGGTGTCGTTAGATTTGTATTTACTGTGAGAGTGACACTGGGTATATCAAAATAAAAAAAAAGTCAAAATGGCGGATTTTTAGCGCCAAATTCAAATATTTGGCACGCTCTGCGACCTGAACGGCTCGATGGATTTTAGTTTTATCGTAATAAAATAAAACCAAAAAAAATAAAAAACGGTAATTTAAAAAACTAAAAAACCCGACTGCTTTTCTGAGCATTCATGAAAAAGCCCTAAAACAAGAAAATCTGGCAGTCGGGACCCATTCTAGAGAGTCAGCCGTCTAGTCAATAGATTGGAGTAATCTGCAATGTAATATAGGTATGTGCTCTCAATTCTAGAATGGGTCCCGACCCGAATAGTCCTACAAACATAGTACTAAAACACATATTAAAAGGCATAGTTGGCTTTCTGTTGAAGATTCCGTATTAATTTTGATTTCTCTGTGGTTGGGTGTTTATGGTCTACGTAAGATTTGTAATAAAGATGTGTCTGCATAAAGTTTGGACACCAGAATTTCAAGACCGGGTTCAATTATTTAACTCAACAATAGGTCGAGTACATTGTGTATGTAAATGTACATGTTTGTAAACATAACCACGATACAGGAGTAATCCCTAGTGAAGGGCAACATTTAAAAACCAGTGGAGGAGATTTAAACTCAGCATTGTTTGATACGAGTTGATTCTTCAACTATATGCTCATGTTAGTAATAATCATTAATAAAATTACAATTTTAGATCTAACATATAAGAATAATCCAGAGTTTAAAAAAAATGTACAACAAAATCTCAAAACATTTTATTTTTAATAATGTGAATAATCTTTAATAAAGAAAACGAAACGTCAACAAATGTTCAGTAATTTTGAAAATCCAACTGCTCAAATTAATTTTCAAGTCACCGTTAACGTGACTATCCATCTCATTTTGAATGGGATTGTCCCTTATTGGAAAATGGACATAATCTAGAGCGGCAGACTGCGAGAGGCAACGCTGCTGGCCAGCAATATGCCTTGCAGCAATACTAGGTATAGGTTATTTGTCTAAATATCCAAGGCGTAATTTTAAGTATAACCTAAAAAAAAAAACAATTATGAATATGAAGAAATGTCTCGTTTTTAATACAAAAATAATGGTGGTGTTAGTCATCATGCAGGCCATTTATTCTAGATTCAATTTTATTACCTATTAACTCTCGATTTCTTTCAGTTGAAATCTTGTTAATATTAATAATTTGGGAGCCCTCTGCTTACCTTGTAACTGCATTATTATTGATAAAAATTACGATTATTGTTTTAAAGGACTTGTTTTTACCTTGAACAGAGAATAAAAATTGCCATACAGCATCAGCAGCAGTACGAGTATTTTGGGTACCAACATCATCAATCAAAAGCGACGCAAAGGAGTGTTTACACAAAAGACCTAAGAATTAAACTGTCATCACTCAAGAGGACACCGGTGTCCGCACACCTATTGTTTTTCTATTGTGTCTCTAATTAAGATATTCAAAAGGTTAATCTGTCAAGTACAACAAACAACGACTATCTGTAAATAAACTAAAGAGTTTGTACGAAAACGGCAGGATGTTAGTTCGACTAGACCTTGAAATCTCTATCCTCCTGGTCTTTCGGTATACGAAGTCAGTTAAGTATGCCAATAATGGAACAGGTTCCGGCCACCGTAGGCGCGGGCTCGCGGACGGTGGGCAATGGGTAGCTCGCTGTCCGTCCGTCCGGTAACAGACCGGTCCGAGCTCAGGTCGTCTACGGCGCGCACCGTTCCCGCGCGCCTCAAGGAGTTGTCAGCAAACTGTAGGGGTCCAGCAGGGCCGAAGCCTACTGGGGCCAAAGGTTATGCGAGAGTGTCACCACGGGCCCCGGGACAAAGGCAAGGAATGGAAAGGTAGATTTTTAGTCAGTAAAAGTCTGACACTATTTCCCGCCCCACCCAAGGGCGGGATTTGTCATTGGATGATTTTACCTACCAAAAAAAATAATAATAATAATGGAACAGGTAAGGAGTGGAATTCCCTACCGGAGTCCGGTTTTTTTTATAGCTATAACTTAGACAAGCGTGCTTCAACGTCAACATATTTTATGGTCGCTTACCATGTTCTAACGTGAGCCCTTCAATTATAAAATAAAAATATGAAGCAATTGTAAAGAAATTAAATTTAATGACAATTATTTCTGAACTTCTATAGAGCTTATTTTATTCTGGAGTATATTAGTAGTTATTTTTTGTTGTCAATAGTTATTGAATTCCTTTAATAGACACGAGTTCTTTCCAAGGATTATTAAAAAAAAAACTTATTTAGGGGTGTTTTTTTGGAACTTAAAAAGCTACCTATTTTTAGTAACCTTATATTCCCAAGAACGGTTTATCAGAAATAAGTATTCAATTAAATTAATAATAGGTTCTGAGTTTCTTTGAACTTAATATAAACCCAAAAACATTTCTCATCACTCAACATTTATTTTGTTATATCAATAGTATCTAGTTTATTTATATTTACACCGTTGTTATCTAGTTTATTTATATTTACACACGTTGAGCAAAATGAACAAAACACATAAAATAAATGTAATTTATTACCGCGAAGCTCCATTAAACGAGCCTATCAAGGATTCCTAAGATTCGTAGTAAAGACATTTAGTTAATCTATTAAGTCAAATGAATTATTTCGCTCACTGACCTTTCAGCAACTCGGTGAACAATCAAATTGGTAATAGGAGGCAACTAATAGACGGTGGGTGTTTGTATTGTGCAGCTTCCAAAGTGATCTGATATTTCCTTACGTTTGAAACGTTTGAAATTGTTGTCTGAAAATTCCATGGGTTCTTACGCAACGACGATGTAGGCATTGGTCTTTCGGAAATTATTATCGTTTATACCGCATACATCGAAGGATTGGAACAATTTACCTGCAATGGTCTTCCTGTACGATTATTATAATTTTGGTGTATTCAAACCTAGAGTGAATATGCTATTAATAAACTAGTGCTATTCATCATCCACGATTGCATCACTGCTTAGCATCAGGTAAAAAAAGAAACAAATATCTTTACTTGGCTTTTTTAAGGTTGGAATGACTAACTGACTAATAATTTCTCCCACTTTAGGGTGGAGTGAGTGGGTGTGACTTTTACAGACAAAAACCACATCTATGTTCCTTTAGTTGCCTTTTGCGTTCTAGGACCACGAGACCTGAACTTGGCTACTACTTGCTTTTTGATTTAAAAAAAATTGTTCTATAGAGTGACGGCCTGTTCGATGGTTAAGTTTAAATGAACGTCCTTTAATTCTGCTAAATACATCAAAAGTCAAAGGCACATTTGGCTACCTTCGCAGTTTAAACTTTACCATGATTTACTCAATTTAGAAATAGGACTCTGGTTCCTATTTCCACGTGCAGCATTGGCAGTTAATAAAGTTATTACTATATCAATAACAGAAGTTGGAGGATCAGGGTCGCCTGGACCCTTCAAGTATTGCGGTTATTAAAATAGTTCCTAGTAGCCAGTTCTAATGGCCATTAAAACTTGAGTTTCCTGTTTCCGGGTTTTGTTTACGGTAAGCCAACAGCTGTTGCGTACCCTTTGATTTTGAACTTGGAAGCCACAAAAATGTCGCCTGTGTTTGAAGTGTTGGAATGACTTACTGGTAAAAGTGATCCTGGATACATCTTGATTCCACACTAAATTTATTTCCTATAATTTTTAAACGATTTAAATGTTTAGATTTTAAGTTTCGTATGCGTATTCGTTACGTTCTGTCTTCTCATCTGTATTTAAGTTATCGGCAATCTATATAATTCATGTATTCAATACAATACCTAGGCAATGTATAGAATACCTGGGGCGTACAGACAATGTATGAAATACTATTATGAATAATATCGTCTGCATACTCTGCCAAGGTAATGTATACAATTCCTAAGGATTTTATAGAGTACCTATTGGTCCATGAGTAGTGTGTAAAATGGATTTTGGCCTATATTTATCAATGATAACCGTCCTACCTATAAAATAACAGGCAAATGGACCATATACTATTACTTAAAATCAATATGTGTTGAAGACGGGAGTAGGGAAAAAATTGACGTACTATGCGTCCCAAATAAGAATAGGAAAATCAATAACCTCGATCTGTCATATATGTTTTAATTATTATTATCTTATTGATATTTGCGTATCAATAAGATAATAATAATTGCTTTGTAATAGTAAGTCTTAGTATAATCTAGGTGAAGTAAGAACGTTATTAGCGCTGGTAGAAGCGAGTGTATCATAAAATAATATAAAAAACAAATGAATCCAGATCCTATCGTTTAACTAGACAAAAATAAAATAATTAAAACCGTGACCATCACAAATGTCAAAAACGAATATACCAATAGAAATAGTTTATAATGTAAATTGAACAGATTTTTTTTTTAATTGTAAAGTATTTTTAATTATTATAATAAGAACCGAGTTGTATTTTTCGTGTAAAAGGTGATTCATAAATAAAACGCATAATGAATAATCATCATGCTTTCATTCGTGAAAACAACCCTCCTAATTGTAGTTATAATTTAGGATTTAAATATTTTATTCATTGCATATATTTAAATTTTTAACGAGCTATTTGGTAAGTGTTGTAATTTCTTTAGACTTTTCAAATTCAAATGATGCCCTCAATATGTTTGCAAGTAGCTTAAAAAAATAACTTTTTTTAAAACAAGCATATTTAAATGCGCTTAAAACAAAAAAAAATCCTTCAAAACTTTTACTATCAATTTATAACGTAATTAAACAATTGATAAGATAGAAAAGCTTGTCGCAAGATTTAGCTATGTAGATACACAACTAAATTAAAAAACTTCATCTGTTGATTTTAATATATCATCGTTGCGACTTTAAGACCTCCTAAGTGTAATTTTTAGCCAAACCACTTTAGAACCCTGTCTTTTAGACATTTTGAAGTTCTTTGGAATGCAAAAACTCTCGTGTGTTTAGGATGAATTAATCGTCATCATCCTATACACATGAGATTTTTTGCTTAAAAACTCTCATGTATATAATTTTTTTGGGTGTAAAAAAGTGGTGTCGCCAATAGTGACACATAAGAGGTCTTAAAGTCGCAACGACGATATTCAAAATGACATATGAATGATATGCGGCGATCTCTCGCGCCGGGGCTTGGTTCAAGCCATGCTCCGGAGCGAGGAGGAGTGGCAGGCGGTCGCCTCCTTTTGCGAAGCAGTGATGCTAGTAAAGGAGGAGGCCGACCGCATTAGGCAAAGGCGCACACGCCGCCGCCGCCGCCGGGTTTCCGATCCCAATTTCCGGCCACCGTAGGCGCGGGCTCGCGGACGGTGGGCAATGGGTAGCTCGCTGTCCGTCCGTCCGGTAACAGACCGGTCCGAGCTCAGATCGTCTACGGCGCGCACCGTTCCCGCGCGCTTCAAGGAGTTGTCAGCAAACTGTAGGGGTCCAACAGGGCCGAAGCCTACTGGGGCCCAAAGGTTATGTGAGACTGTCACCACGGGCCCCAGGATAAAGGCAAGGAATGGAAAGGTAGGTTTTTTTCAGTAAAAGTCTGACACTATTTCCCGCCCCACCCAAGGGCGGGATATGTCATTGGATGATTTTACCTACGTTAAAAAAAAAAATATGAATGATATGCTACATGACTGTTTATCATGACTTCGTTTTGTCCATGTTCATTTTAAATTCCACTATTTCGGAAGCTCTACTGAGGTCATTGAGCATTATGCTGAGCTTCTCCGTGACCTCCATGACTATGGTTCATGTCGTCGGCAAACCGAAGGTGAGTGATGTACTCGCCATTGACATTAGTGATTAGTCCACTCCTGTCCAGAACCTTGGAGACATCCTCCATTGTGGCCATGAACAGTTTCGGAAAAATGACGTCTCCTTGCCTCACACCCCGCTGCAAAGGTCTAATCCTGAAGACGAACTGACATAGTGGCGTTTTCGTACAAACCTTCGATATACCTATAGTCAATCTGGCACCGCTAGAGAGACAGCAGCACAGCCCAGCAGAGAACAGCTGTACCGATTTCGCTATAGTACATTTTGATACAAGTGGGGAAAGTTTGTCATTACAGCCGAGGCAATATCGGAGCCGAGTGCTGCAGTGACAAATCTCCACGTGTTTCAAGGATTCTCTTCAAATCTTCTTTTTCACAACTATCACAAATGAATATGTTAGTCAATATTAGGTGTACTTTTTTCCCGCGCATAACCTTTGCAGGTTGAAGGAGAAGCAAAGGTATTATCCTGATGTTAAAAATACATAAATTCAAATATTTTTGAAATTACAACACAGATATAATTGTTAATTTGTTGGTATTAACAAATTTTTGTTAACTTATTCATGTCTATTTATATTCTGTTCAAAAAACAATTTAAATTTTCGATAAATCCTTAAAAATATCCACCTCTTTGCATTTCTGGAGGCAACAGTCCTTGCACACATGCACGACAAGCGCATGGAGATGCAACGCCGGGGCGAAATTCCACTGCCACGACAAGTCGAGGCATGGCGGACAGAGCTCCGGCGGGATCTCATGGTGAAATGGCGTCAGCGACTATCGCAACCTCGTTCGGGGCGCGCCACAATCGAGGCGATAAGGCCCATCCTTGAGGCGTGGCTGGAAAGACCTCACGGCACTCTTAACTTCCGCACGACGCAGGTCCTAACGGAACACGGAAAGTTTGCCAAGTTCCTGTTCCGGATTCGTGCGGAGGATTCGCCCGGGTGTCGCCACTGTGCGGAACACCCGGAGGACACGGTGGAGCATACTGTAGAGGTGTGCCCCGCCTGGGTGGAGCATCGCCGTGTCCTCGTGGGGGCAATCGGCGGCAGCGATCTCTCTCGCCGGGCCTTGGTTCAGGCCATGGTCCGGAGTGAGGAGGGATGGCAGGCGGTCGCCTCCTTCTGCGAAGCAGTAATGCTAGCAAAAGAGGAGGCCGACCGCATCAGGCAGAGGCAACGGGGCGCTCGCCCCAGCCGCCGCCGGGATTCCGATCCCGATTTCCGGCCACCGTAGGCGCGGGCTTGCGGACGGCGTGCAATGGGTAGCATGCTGTCCGATCGTCCGGTAACATACCGGACCGAGCCCAAGTCGTCGACGGCGCGTTCTGTTCCCGCGCGCCTCAAGGAGCTGTCAGCAAACCGTAGAGGCCCAGCCTGCTAGCTGCAGGCAGGCAGGGTCGAAGCCTGCTGGGGTTAAGGGCCGTTTTCCGAGAGGAAGGCTCAGCCCCGGTATGATAGGCAACGAAGGAACGGGGTAGGTTTTTAGTCAGTAAGAGTCTGACACTACTTCCCGCTCCACCCAAGGGCGGAACTTGTCATTGGATGATTTTACCTACCATAAAAAAAAAAAACCTCTTTGCATTAAAAAAAAAATCACCCTTGACCGTGACTAAATAGGAATGAAAAAGCCCTTGTGTTTATAAATTCAACAAAAGCACACGGGTGATAAACATGCCATATTGAACCTAATCGTTAGTGCTATAAGAGACAGTTTTCGAGTAAATGTAATCAAAATATTTTTTTTTTTTGTTGTGTTCGTTATTGTCAGGAGAAGGTTCTTAGGCAGGGTAGGGTAGATTAGGGTAGAGCACGGACGAGTAGGGCAGAGAAGGGTAGAGTAGGGTAGAGTATGGTAGAGTAGGGTAGAGTAGAGTAGGGTGGAGTAGGGTAGATTAGGGTAGAGTAGGGTAGAGAAGGGTAGAGTAGGTCAGAGTATATTCTAACCGACGAGTATATTCTACCTTTAGGTATAATAGTGTAGAGTAGAGCGGGAGAAACTCGATGAGGTTGTATTGTAGTCTTGCAAAGTTCCTATGGCCACCTTTCAGCTCCATCATCAGACCCTGGCTACCATATAGGATCAAAGTACTTGTCATTACAAATCAAACGAGCCCAAACTCTATGGGGTTGTGTTGTTGTCTTGCAAAGTTCCTATAGCCACTTTTCAGCTCCAACATCAGACCCTGGCTACCATATAGGATCTAAGTACTCGTCAATACGAATCAAACGATGTTAAACTCGATAGGGTTGTGTCGCTCTATTACGGAGTTCCTATGGCCACCCTCCAGCTCCATCCTCAGATCAGCTCCATGTCATCATAATATTGCATTGTCACGCAATTTATATATGCATGCAAAATTTCAGCTCAATCGGTAGCCAGGAAGTGGATCTCCATCTTCAGTTTCCGTTTTAGACATTTGAGTCGAGATTTGCAGATTTATTTTTTAGGAAATAGTACATAAGATATTAAACAACTGTTACAATTCAATTGTATTTTACTTTAGTTTAATACGCAAAAATCCGTTTAAGTCTATCGTTCACTAACTACTACACACTAACAGACCCCTAAATACTCTACCCCAGTCATAAAAAGATGCGGTTCAATGACATTTTTTTTTTTTTTTTTTTTTTATTTGATTTTAAAATTCTTTATTAACATAAGGTATAACAAAAATAGTAAAAAAAAAAATAGATCTTTTTCTAAAATGTAACCTAACCTAAAAACAAGATAAGAATGTTAAGTAGGCTACATCGCCTCTTTTAACATACACGTTAAATAATATTAATTATTTTTCGACTACTAATTTATTGAACATGAAACTGACATTTTGTAAGGTTTGCAGACCCAATTTTTTTTAAATTTATGTTTCCCAATCCCCCATTTTACTAACCAAACTATATATATTTATATAATTTGGGTTCTTAAATTCAATGCACATAGAATGCATATATAAAAATATAAATGTATATGTACGTATAATATATAAAAAAAGAATAGAACACTTTTCACACAGATTACTTACAGGTTTAATGACATTGGTAGCAACGAAATTGAAGACCATTTTAATTAAAAAAAATTAAGCCTCTGTTATGAAAACTAATTTGTTTGATTTATTCGAAGAAATGTAAACTACTAAATCATTGTTTGAAGATAATGATACTTTAAGCCCAAAGATTTAAATACAAAGAAACCTGGCAAGAAATAGCTACTGAGTTCACCCCCAAAGTATTTTAGAGCAACAGAACAAAATGAGAGATAAGATACCACCGACAATAAAATGAATATTTCATAGGCAACCCACTAAAAATCGCGATGTGACTTCAAACATTCTTTTAAAAAAGTATGAAAAAGGAAACCACATCAAAGAAAAAAATAATAGTGAAAAATAGGGAAGAAAACGTGGGATGTTAAATATTGACTAAACATTGTATGAATAAGTTTTTTGTTAGGTATCTTCTAAATTTTCTACATAATCTTGTTGATTGGACCCGGTTTCTCAGAAAATGTTGGAAGGAAGAACTTTGGAACTTATTTATCATTCTGTGTCTAACCACGGCTTCATTGGAGCCCTAATTGATATTAAGGTCCGTGATTGCCCATTGTTTAAAAAAAAGTAAAGTTGTTCATGGGTTAACTTCGGAGTCTATTCTTTAATGTAAACTTACTTGTCATTGTCAATCGATTGGTCATACCGTGTAGCAACCACCGGTTGAAATTAAGCAGCTCTACTATGCTAAATGGATTTAACAATAATAAAAATATGTATGAGCAATTTGTGAATAAAAGTAGGCAATCCATCAGCTGTCTTATTTTACCGATAGGTACTCGTGTCTTTCAAGTGTATAAATGTGTTTCCTTCTGAGTTTATGAAATAGATTACATTCGTAAGCATCTAAAGGAACGTAGTGTACAGAACTGATCAACCGAATACCGCAATTTCTTTTGCTATCAATATCAAAGTACTTTGTAAGAAACAGTTAAGCTTTTGTACGATATTTTAGATTTTAGTACCTAGTTGCTTTTGTTATTTTCCCGCACTTTATTTTCTTTGTAAGCAGTTTTTGTTGAACCTTAAAAGGCTATAATTTTTCATACAATAAAAACCCGCTATATTAAAAATATAAAATCTTTTCACAACTTCAAGGCTCTGTAAATTTTTTCAGTTCAACAACTATTCTGGTGGTATTTGCAAAAGAAAATAGAACGAGGACGACTTTTGTGGTCTACAAAGTTTAAATAAGGAAGGCTTCTAAGCATCCTTATAAGGGATAAAACTCACGAAGCGATTTTGTCCCGCGGCCGCCGCAGCAGAGGAAACGGCTATTTTATTTCAAAACTCACGAGGCGGTAGATTCGCCACCGCCATCGCGACGGCTGCGATTTTCGACCGCAAGGCCGATAGGGCGCGGTCGCCTCAACCGACCGCAGAGCAGGCGGAGGCAACCGCGGCACCGGTGAGCGGCAACCACGAACAACCGCGAGCACCGCGACCGTAAACCGCGTCGTGAAAATTGCTTTAATTTTTTACATACATATTTGCTTTCTACAGTATTTGCGGGCCCGCAACCGTGGCGGCCGCTGGAAAAAACCGCTTCGTAAGTTCTCTCCCTAACAAGAGACTAAAATAGATTCAGTAAGGGAAGCTTTTAAAAAATATCGAATGTCACAAAGCTAATGGTATTGAAAAACGATGTGGGGCTGTAAAAGACCCTTCTCCAAATGGCTGTTCAGATGTATCTTTCACCTACTATATAGGTACGTCTTCGAGGTCACCGTCAGTTCTCTAATATTTACCGTTCTCCGGGGAAGCAGAATAGAGTCCCATATGGGTAATATTTCTTCAGATGAAGACCCGATAATAACTTCGAATTTCAAAGTTTATTTATTTGTTGTTTGGGTCATTGACTTTGAAGTTGTCTGCGCAGAAAAAATGTTTCGTATATTATGGAAGTTCTAAGCTTTTTTGTTATTCGGTATCGCAGTGAATTTTCGCAAAATAATTTCCACCGAAATTTAGTTAAATAAATGCTCATTCTGTCATGTAAATCAGTAGTAAAACAGCGGTGAGCAACGTTTTGGCTACATTGCATATTTGCAAAATGCTTTGTAAGCTCATTTTGCCATCCCGATATTCTGTGTTTATAAAAATTTACAGAAAAAATATTTTGAAAATTTGGTGTTGGCTATTTTTCTTATTTCAAAAAGATTGATGACATTTGATTTTATCAGAAGGAACAAAATTCAACCTTTTTATTATTCTTTCGAGACTGTTCAAAATATTAATAATAGTACTCGTATGTTATTACTGGGGGGAGAAAGAAGAATATTTAAGTTCCCAACCTCAAGCGACGATGCCACTTATTTATTGTCAACAAAATTGTCCTTAACAAACAACAATCACCATAGCGGTGACAGTTTAATTTCCCTTTTAATTAAATACAAATGTACACGAAAAAGCAGCAAATGGAGTGTAGGAAATATCATAAACAAAGGAAAAGCTCATATTCCACACGATATACCGCCATCAAGCTGCGTGATGAGTTTATATTTTGATCTCAGAAAATGAAATCCGAAGTTTTTTAGAACACGTGCCATGTCAAAATGAGAAATATCTTTATGAAAGCACGTCACTTGACACAGTGGTCTTGGGCAAACATTATTCGTATGACAAAATTCTTTAAAACATGGTCTTAGATAAAAATAAATATATAATAAAAGCAATATATTATACTGCAGGCGATTGTGTGAGATTATTTTAATGAGTTGCCGTGGTCCCGGAACGCTTGGTTTTCGTCAGTAAAAGTCTGAACATCTTGCTCTAATCAGACCCGGAAATTGTACATTTTGATACAATTGCAGAAAGTTTGTCATTGCGACCGAGGCGGGATTCGCACGAGCCGCAAGCGAGTGTATTATGGAGCCGAGGGCTACAATTAAAAATTTGCACGCGTATCAAACGACATTTGTGGAGGTAGATGCGCGCCCAGCGTGATACGATAAACGCAGGGGAGAACACGCGCTTTTTCTGCACTAGTTCGGAAAGCAGTCTATTGCGTGCCTAAAAGCGGTAGTATAAGAGCGGGTTTCCGTAAGTGTATTGAAAAGTTACATGATAATTACCCGCCTCAAAAAAAGGGTTATGAGACAGACAACCTTGACATTATAATGTCAATGTTATTAGTTAACGAAGGAACGGGGTAGGCTACGAAGGAACGGGGTAGGTTTTTAGTCAGTAAGAGTCTGACACTACTTCCCGCTCCGCCCAAGGGCGGGATTTGTCATTGGATGATTTTACCAACCATAAAAAAAAAAAAAATGTTATTAGTTAATTTTTTTCTATATTCCCTTTTTTAATTCAAATGATTACGGAGAAACATTATTACGTACGTTCTCTTTAAAACACACATTAGATTTTAAGTATATAAGCCTCGTGTTTAGCAATGCTGTCTTTAACAAAGTTTAAATTTTCCTTTTTTATAAAAACCGTACATATTTATGTTAGTTGCTAGTCTTTACGGTGAAAATGTTTAAATAAGAATAATAGTCCTTATTACGCTTGAAATAAAGCCCGGAATTGAATAAAACAAAAACTAGGTGACGACGCGTGTCCACAAATGCGACGAATGATCTTTTGTTTTGAAGCTGGTTATGTTTGAGTGACCACAACTTACGAAGGGGTGTACTAAATAACAGTCTGCCACAACAATTTAGAATTTCAGCTCAATTTTTTCTCTAGGTCTAAATTTATTCGTCTGAAACTGACCTTTTATGAGAGAATGTAGTGGCTCTTTGTTACTGTAGCTGGAAAAGTAACCGGAGTTATGAAAAACCGGGCAAGTGCGAGTCAAAAATTGACGTAACTTCAAATTTACAGTTTTCAGGTCCTAAGTATATTATTATTATTTATGCTATTATTATATTAGGTCTTACTTCACACCAAATTTCAGGATTCTAGGTCAACGATTCCCGATTCCCTTGAGATTGTCTAAATATACGTTTTTTGCGATATAAACAGCCGTATCTTTTTTTCCGGTAACTAAGAAGTTTGTTTTCATTTCACAGCTTTAAGAAACCGCAGACTTGAGTATATGGTTTTAATTTCAACTCGATACCTTCACGCGTTCCCAAGATAAAGGATCTTGACAAACAGACCGACAGACGACAAAGTGATCCTATAAGGGTTCCGTTTTTTCCTATTGAGGTACAAACCCATGAGACAACCTAATAGTGTCTTTCTACAAGTTTTAATTAGGGCCGTGACTCACTGGGACGCCATGGCGGCGAAGCCAGTTCAAGACGCCTATAAAAATTATGGATTGGCTGCGTGGCCAACAGTCGCCAGTTGAGGCACACACCATAGAGCTGCATACATTTCCTTGGTTGCGCGAACTGGTTGCACTGCCATGGCGTCCCGGTGAGGCACGGGCCTTACGGAAGACCTTCTTACAGTTTACTCTTTATGGTTTTACGTTTCTACATAATATTTGGTGTCAGGGTGGACGCCCATTGTTCACAAAAGAGTCAGTTTCCTTCGTTTTATTCTCATACAAGATTCCTCTGAGTAAGGTTGTGATTTTATGACATTTGAAAGGGATTGTGAGTATGCTTCTGATGAATGAGACGTCAACGCCAACGCCATCGTGTTTAAGGTGACTTTTACATTTTTGATGGTAATCTTTATAAAGGTGAAAGTACTGTCTCAGAATTAATAGATGCCCTTTAGTAGGAATGTAGATGACTGAATGAAAAAGGTAACTTAATTAAGAGCATCCAACCCAAGATACAGCAGTATGTAGAGCAGTGGTGGCCGAGTGGTAACGGCCCCGATTTACGAGTTGTAGGTCGCGGGTTCAAACCCGGCCAAGCGTAATTACTTTGTGTAATTAATTTCATCGCCACTGCTCACAAAACGGCGAAGGAAAACATCGTGAGGAAACCGGCATGTCCTAAAACCAAAAATTCAAAGAGATGTGACATCTACCAAACCGCACTGGGCGCGCATGGTGGATTACGGCCCATTCCCTCTTCTAGAGAGGAGGCCTGAGTCCCAGTAGTGGGAACATTATAAGGCTAACCCGAGATACATTTTCAGTGATTTCCATACAACCGCTCTTACGTGATGACGACGTTATATTTCTTTCTCTGGATTATATCTTGTGGATATTATCTAGGTGTCTATTGAAAAGAAAACATAAAGTGTAAAACTAATCTAGTAAAGACCTCTAAAAAACCTCTAAAAATCAACTATTTTGTGTGAACCGTCATAATGTACTCATACATAAAAAATATAATAAACTATATCTATAAAAATCTTGCACATTTAATCGAGATTCTGTATGCTGAAAATTTTTGCAAAAAATTTAAGGATTCCAAAAAAAACACGTATTTCCTAGAACAGTTTATAAAATATTCGAGTAATTGACGAATTTATCGAATGCCAAAAGAGCGTTCAGTCGTTATCTCTTTGTTGATTCTTTATCAAACAATGCGTAGGATTGTGTTGGATGAAATAGAAAGCTTTTAAACCATGCGCATTGCTCACGTTGACGATAGACGACTGGAGAAGCGTCCTCTTAAACACCTTGAACTCTTCTCATTTACAATAGGTTGACATTCACACTGTACTAACATCACAAAATAAAAGTGTTTTGTGGTGTTAGTACAATGTGAAAGTCAACAAGTTTTCCTGTTATCTCATAATGATGAATATAATTGAAACGGACAAAAGGCTCGTTCTAAAGGGAAGGGACAATACAACAGCCTTTGGAGTTCCAGGCGTAATTACTTCGTTTTGTAAATATAATGCAATTTGTACTCATAGCCACTGGCTTCTAGCGTCCGCTTGTAAAGGACCAGTACCGAAGTACCTAGGTACAAGGTATTGAAAGAAAGAAATAAAAAATAAAACCGTAATGTAAAAAAAAAAACAAAAACGTGAAAAATAACTTTAATTTCGGAAGTTGGTGTTTATATAACACAAGGGAACAGCATTTTTGTTGCATAAAATATTATGACTGACATTATATATTTTCAGTGTGCTAAATTCAGATCCATCAGCTTTAGTTTTTGAGATATAAGGAAAACTAGGTTCGGTTAAGTTGTAGAAAAAAAAGTTGTAAAATACATAAAAAACCACAACTTATCACAAAAAAAATCTATTATAGCCCGCATTCTTGCGTGACAGTAACTAAAAGTAAACTTATTGATATCCAGCTGCATCTGGTTTGTCTGCAAAACGACCTCAAAATAGTTAGGAAACAGCTAAGTAGTATGAATGAGACTACGATCAAGTCTGAATAGTCAACATGAATGTCAGATGGAAAATGAGCTTTACAAGCCAGCCATTTGGTGACTTTTTTACTCTATTGTTAAAGGCTAGATAACATTACAGCAAACCAAAGCTAAACTGATGGAACCAACTCCTAATGAAATGACTGGCCTGGTAAAGCAAAACACAGAAACGTAAGTATGAAATTCATCTTATGTTAGGAATATACAGCTCATTTAAATTTAGTTTTCAGTGTGATTTTTTTACAAAATGAATTTTTTCGTTTGTCTTAATTATTACCGTCGTCATATACAAATAAAACTTAGCTTTTGTTTCACTCGCAGAACTACAACCAAGATACAAGATTATTTAATTTGGTAAAACAATGCAAGATATTACATAAAGTCCTGTGTAGTCACTGTCATGTTTTGCCTTAATGATCAGAATATACACACGCGATGGCAATTTGTCGAACTTGTTGATGTTATTTTTCCATCTTAAGCGGAAAAATTTAATATAAACGAGTTTAAATTCTCATTAATTGAAGCCTAATTTTTAAATTTTTTTGTTATTTTAAAGTAAGCAAGTAAAATTTAAGTGAGCTTAAAGTGAGTGAGTTCACTTACGTATTTTTTTCAAGAGACAGTTTTATTGTCCCCATACTTATAACTTAAACACTTATGTAAAATAATGGACTTTTTTTTTAAGAAAGCCTCTGTCTGTTGTATTCTCCGATTAAGTTTCTGGTGAATTAAATAAAATACTCCTAACTTTTTGTGTTCATAATCAGACATAGTCCTCTTTGACATGCTATAAAAATAAAAAAATGTAAGTTTATTTTGCTGACACTCATTTTATCTTTTCCTTTCGAAGATTTTGTTGATATTTAAAACACATTCAGAACCGCAACTTTTCCCCTTAGGCGGATTCTTTCATGACACAATTCGTAACATAATTTTAATAACCTTTAAAATGATAAATGTTTCATTTATAGACGCGCTTCTTATATCTGTATCTTGTATTTAACGATTTTGTTTTTTGTAAAACACATTAATATTTATGAACACTGTTTTCTTCATAAACGAACTTTGTTGTGTTCACATTTAAAAGTTACTTATAATTAACCCTTCTAACAAACTTTAAATTGATGTTTATTCACCGACGCTTTTGGTATATCTTGCATTTGACAACTTTGTTTGTGATAAAACTCATTATTAACCTTTGCTTTTTTATCCATAGTTGTGTTTGTGTATATTTAATATATTTTTTTTAAAGATAAACTTTTCTAAACCCTCTTTTATTTCAAATAAACCATTTACAGACAGTTTCGAATTCTCAAGAAGTTAACATATAAGTAACTATACTTGCAAAAAATAAATCTAGTTAAACTTAGTTAACTTAATTTTTTTACGCAAAAACATGAATGACCGAATGTGGGAATTTTGAACGCAGCTCTATAGCTGCGTTCAAAATTCATATGAATGAGATGGCAAGTGTAAAAAAGAGAGGTAGGAGAATGTGAAAGAAGACGTATGACGGATTACGACGCGACGACGGCATTGGTACGATGAAGGTGTGCTAAAAACGAATATAAGACGTTGATAAGAAGACTTCATTTCCCGATCCCCAAATCCTACATTTTGGGGTATATTAATGTTTTGGCGTATAAAAATTAAGTTAACGTATGTATACAACATTGTTTAATTATTTGAACATGTACATTTCTGTCAACGTCAAATATTTTTTTCGACTTAAGATATTTTTGATAGTAGAAAATTGTCCCAAGGGAACATACTCTCGGGATAAAATAATCATATTTGCTATTCCAGGATGTGGTCTACCTGTGTAGTAAGTTTCATCAAAATCTGTTCGACTATAAACAATTCATTTCACAATTTAAGTAAACCTACGTCGGTGTTTGTTACTTTTTCACGCTCCAACAGTTGCGTACTTTTTAATTAATATGCATCCGTTATCTTACTTCAGACCTGAATCTGTCATCTCATGGACTCTGGTGTGAATTATAAGTTTTTCCTTTTTTAATAAAACTTCTGTTTATGTATGTTGTTGTTTATAACTATTTTTCCCCAAAGAAATAAAAAAGATCATAATAATTACGTTCACAACGGTGACATAATTAGACGCTTAAGAATCCACACGTCATTATTTTTTACATTCTAGTTGTTGTGTGTACGAGTATTACTTGTCATCTCTATTGGTCTTCACAAAGCTAAGTTAATGTAACAAAATTAGGAAGTGGAGCCCCAAAACTCAAACTTACAAACATTGTTAGAGTTCCAAAATATTCCTGAAACATAAATCAGGCGTGTTTAAATTAGAGAAACTGAGCCTGTATTTTATAATAAGGCTCAAAGGGATCACGGGACGTCTTTGAAAATTTGTTTGAAAGTACTTATTGATAGGTACTTACTTACCTACAGAGTCATAAAGGAACGTTACACAGAAGGTCTAATATCGAATTAAACTTTTTTATTATAATATTATATATAATTATTATTATATTATATAAACAAGATATAAATCCACGAAAACCGTTCTACGAATATACCTAAATTTTTGAAAGACTTTTAAAAAGCATTGAATATTAGCTAATATTATTATTCATCAATAAACATGTGTATGTTTATTGATTACACACACTGAGACACTTTAGAAAACCACTTAATCTGTGTATATTAAGTGATTTTCTAAAGTGTCTAGACGTCTTATTGAGTGAGTTTAAAATGATTGTGTTAGTAATTAATAACAGTATTCTTCGTTCTTCGGTCCTTCGTTTCAGTAAAATGTTAAGATATTGTTTTCATTCATAGCAGCACTTACTTTTATGCCTTTACAAGACTTTAATTAAGTTTTGAAGATAGTTTTCAAGAGCCTTCAAGAAATTAATTAGTTAATAACATCTATCTATCTATCTATACATATAATAAAACTGTAGAAAAGTCGTTTTTGTACATGAAAAAAAATCCAAAAAAAATATCTAGGGTGTTAAAGAACAACCAATAAAACCCATTTCCAGCATTTTTAGAATTTTTGTCTGTTTATTTGTTCGGGCATCACGTAAAATGTGTGAAAGCAATATAGATAACTTTTATACACAAGGATTGAGTGTAACATTTAGTTTTTGTTTCATTGCAATCGGTTCAGTCTATCAAAAGATATTTGAATTTAAAGTTTTCCAGAAGTAAAATTAGGGTTATGTGCGACCAAGTGCACACGTTACTTTTATACATAACAATAAACTGTGCGTAAATTGTAGTAATATTAAATTTTTTGTTTCATCGTAATCAGTTCATACCTTATAATAAAAAAATGTAAATTAATAAAATTATAATTATTATAGTCTTTCCGAAGTAAAATATTGAAATAGCGCCATCTATCAAACTTAGACTGGACTATACCTAGAGATCAACTGCGTGCAGTATTCGATAGATAGAATATTTGAGATTTGTAGGGTCTTTGCAGTTCTATCTTTGAAAGGTTTAGTCTTGATTTGAAAACATCGTTGTAAATCGTTCGCTTATTCTTTTTACTAGGTTACGGTTAAGGTTTGGTTGGATTTGGCCTAAATATTGAAGTGCGAAGTAAATTGTATCTTGCAATTTGAGTCAAGTTGATTTATTTACTTCATAGTTTGATATTTTGTTGGTCTCCAACTTCATTCTCATTTTGAAAGTTTGTGTTGTTGTGAATTGTTGAATTTATTTGGTTCAATATTTTATTGGTTTGGTTTTGGTTCAGTTTTTTTTAGCTTAGCCGAGATGCGAAAAGGGTGAGACTAAGTAGGTCACAAGAATCAGAAGAAGATCGTGAAGTGAGGCTAACAGCGATTCGAGCAAGGCAAGTTAGTACTCTTGCGTCAGAAACGCCTACCCAACGTGAGTCTCGACTCTCGACGATACAGCGTTCTCTTACGGCAGTTTCTCGATCACAGGAGAGTTTGGAGGAACGCGAAGCGCGTTTATCGGCTGACCGAGAGCGTCACGCCCTCTCACGCGAGTCTGAGACTTACACCGAAAGGGTGTCGCGCTTAAGTTCGCAAAGAATTCTGACTGCGATTTTGCACTCCCAAGCAAGCAACGAGCATAAAATAGTTTTAAAAATCGGTGTACCAATAATTCTCCTCAGAAATTTATGTCCTCCCAAACTTTGTAACGGCACTCGGCTCAAAATCATGAATCTGCAGCAAAACATAATCGAAGCTGATATATTAACTGGTTGCGGCGCCGGTGATATTGTTTTTATTCCAAGAATACCTATAATTCCAAACAACTTTTCTTTCTCTTTCAAACGAGTGCAATTCCCAGTCAGTCTCTGTTATGCCATGATGATTAATAAAGCTCAGGGCCAGACATTATCCGTTGCGGGGGTGGACTTAAGTATTGGATGCTTTTCCCATGGTCAACTATACGTAGCTCTTTCACGCGTAAACAACCCTAATAATCTTTTTGTGTACGCTCCAGATGGTTCCACAGCTAATATTGTTTAATACCGATACAAATATAATTTATTTGAATAAATAAAGTATATTTGTATCGGTATTCTCCAACAACGCTTCGTACTAAAAATACATTGTTAAGTTCCGACATCCACGCGAACGAAGTCGCGAGCACAGCTAGTAACATAATATAGTTATTATTTGACATACAAATGTTTCACACATAATGAAATTCCCTAGCTCCTGAGCTAGTTAGAAACCGTATGGTATTACAGAAGCCAGTGTTTTCTTCATTTAGTTAATACAGTTTTGTCAACAAAAAAATACTATAATATATATATATATTTATATATAAAATGAGTAATATAAAAAATGAATTTAAAACTTAAAACTATATATATATATAGGTTTAAGTTTTAGTTTTAAACTATAACTATCTATAGTTGCCAATGCTACTTAAATATAATGCGACTTGATTAAAATTAATCATATCCTTATCATCATCTTCCTGTCCTTTTCCCATGTAATTTGTGGTCGGCACTACACGTTTTCTTCTTCCATTCTGCCCTGTCACCCGTCATGCTATCACTAACTTCCCTCTCTTTAATATTACTCTTCACACAATCCATCCATCTTTTTTTTTGGCCTCCATCTCCATCCATCCACATCATAAAAGGAAACTAAACCTACATCATTTAATTTTGCGTAGATGAATTTCTTCTGGCCTAGAGTCAAAGTCAAAGTCAAAGTCAAAGTCAAAATGTTTTTATTTCATATAGGCCTAAATGGGCACTTATAAAACGTCAGAAGCTAATGCAGATCAAAGAGGACCAACTCTTCTGATACTTGCTATAGTAGTGATGCAATTAAAGTCCGATAGTTTTATTTTGTCGTCGCAGAATTGTTCAGTTTCGCTATCGTATTCCCGCAAATAAATGATTTTGATACTTATACAACAAAGATTCTAGTTTCCAGCTGTCATGGCCACCTGGACGGTGCGGTATTTCTGCACGGTCTCCTACGAACCGGCGAGCCTGATTGCCAGCCATGGGATTTGGAGGCAACATTCCTTGTACATGCACGATTTGCGCATGGAGATTCAATAGCGGGCAGAGTTCTAGCGGGATCTCATGGTGGAATTTCGACAGCGGTTCTCGAAACCTAGTGCTGGGTTTGCCATAATCATAGCGGGAAGTCTCCTTTTTAGGAGTGTCTGGAGAGACGTCATGGCGTCCTCACCTTCCGCACAACGCAGGTCCTCACCAGACATGGTAAGTTCGGGAGGTTCCTGCATCGGATTCAGGCAGAAGAAACGCCCGGAAGTCACCATTGTGTGAACCGGCTAGATTACAGGCTGGAGCATACGGTGAAGGTGTGCCCAGCTCGGGTGGAGCACCGCCGTATCCTTGTGGAGCCAAGGCGTGGCACCGTGTCCGGCAGTCCGATAATCAACTGGACCGGGCCCCACTTGTTGACAGCTCGTAGTGACCTACGCACTCCTCAAAAAGTTGTCAGCAAACCGTAGAGGCCCAACACAGCCGATGCCGGCAATTTTCACGTTGATTTTCTGAAAAGGAAACCCGTAGTCCTAGAATAGAAAGGGCAACTGAAAGTCACAGGTGAGGTTTAAGTCAGTAAAAGTCTGACACGCTCTCCCGCTCTACACAGACTGGGAGAATCATGGATGGTTTCCCACCTTAAAATAAATCTATCTGCTAAATATACGTCAATCTCGTTGAAACTTCTTCACTCTTCCTAGAGTTCACCAAATATAGGTGACGCAAAAATCCCAACATGTCATGTCCTTGTCACAACATCACTACTTGCCTGTACAATCTTAGGCAAAAATAAGTACTCACTCAATTCAGGAATGATTTTTTAGTGTTAGTGATTGATTCATATGTTTGAAGATATCTGAACGCCAATTCTCATATTATTAAAAACGTTCATAACCTGCAAAAATACCTGTTTAATTTATCATTTGGTATAGATTGCATGCCACTCAGCTGGGACCAAAGAAATTATTTAAAATGTCGTGATAATGCAATATTTGCAGATAAGAAACATTGTATTTGTCAAAACCATGCGTAGGTTTGAAATAAAGGAAAGAAAGACTTACAAATACAGCCCAATAACAATAAAATACCAAGTACAAAATACATAAAAATACGTTAAAATAATAATAAAAATATCTTGTTTAGGTACAACATTTAAAAATTCCACCACATTAAGTAGCATTTATTTATTAAAAGTTTCTTCAGGCTTATATTAAAAACATCAATATCTAAGTATGTGTATGCCTTTGGTATCTTATTATACAACTTTAATTTTAGTATATACGAAACCCGAAATTTTAATACGGGCCTAGTATATTTTATGTAAAGAATCTATGTACACAATTTCATAACTGTATCATGAAAAATCATACAGTTATAAGCTTGTTATGTGACCTGGTTGTCCATACAAATACATGATCACATGGCCATCTGGGCGACTGGGGGGTGGTTTTGCTCCTGTACCCAGCTGTATGCTGGCGCCTAATGCCCGCTATAACCTGCCGTAACGTGTGTTGTACTTAGTTTCGGTGGTGTCCAACCTTTCGCCCTTTTTTAAATATTTTTGGGATAAAATCTAACATGGTGTAAAAAATATTGGAATCGATTCAGTTACTGATTCTGAACAAACTATATACAGGTTTCTCTTATACTAAAAAGAATGTAATGTATAATTTTGGAGCCATGCAAATACACTTCGCACAAAGGCTTTTTTAGCACCATATAACAGATGTTCGGTGAGTTTATAAAATTGGCGTCTATTAGTGGATAATGAAGTTTTTACGCAAACGCAATATCTATTAAGACATGGACTTAACAATGACGATCAAATAGGTTATACATCACCCCAAATGTGTACATCTTTTTGGACGTGACTGTACGTAGTAATGTAATGGAGTTCCCATTATGTCGTTCCCGGAATTCCTTGATCGTACATTCTGACATTGGCATACGGCGTAAAACTGGCGTTTTAGAGACTTACTTTTACGATAAAAATGTTTCTTTTTTTGAAGAAATGTGTTTATGTGACTTATTTGCGTGATACTCATTGAGGAAAAACAGAATTTCAGGCAGGTAATAACGAGATTAATGTGGCCCCGTTTGAGATGGTTTGTGATATAGTTACAAGTTTGTATAACTTTGATGTTTCACTTTCATAGCTAGAGTTGTTAAATATCCGTTTTAATTATGAGACTGATATATTAACCATAGCTTATTTGAAATTAGTATTTGAAGTAATTAAATCTAAAACTTAATATTTTTGTACCCTTCTTATTTTAGTATGTAGTTACAAAACTAATATGTGGTTTAAAATATCCCATTCAGGTACTAATAACTATCATAGGAACATCAATACTAATATTTGTTTTAATTGGACTATTTACCAGAAAAATATTTTAATACTGATCACAGCTAGCCGTACCATTATCTTAAAAGTTTTATGATACCAAAAATTACAAATAATCCGACTATGAAAACACGAAAAACAAACGCCGTATTCCAGGAAAAATTAAACAATTCAACTTCTAGATAATACATGTTTTTGAACACTCTACAAACGCCTGTTGTAAATAAAACGCAAAATTACAGAATAACTGAAATAAACTAATTTTATGATATTAATATAGCGCCGAGCTCAGGTTTATGGCAATGTTGAATGGTGAGAACGTGACCTGATTTTGAATTTAGGAAGGTATGAAAACTGAACGAACGAAAGGATTGAGCAGTGCACAATATAAATGTAACAAAAGGCATTTTCATTATGTTGAAATAGAATCAGTTTAAAAACTTAATGCATTGTGATGTCTCACTTGTATAGTGCTAATCGAAAGATTAAAACATAGGTATATTCGTCATTGCTCGCTTGATGTATGCCTGCCCATGAACAATACTACACACTACATACCTCACTAAGGCATACCTCACTAAGGTTGTAAACCCGCCGAGTCACCAACCCTCGAAATGAGTAGATCAGTACCTCTACCATGAATTTTAAGCAATAGTATTCGTCGCTATTCGATATCGACGCCGTAAATATTTTGTATGGCAAATTTTGCAGCGCTTCTAGCGGTCACTTGCAGAACCAAAATATAATACAAAATATTTACGGCGTCGATATCGAGTAGCGACGAATACTATTGCTTAAAACTCATGGTAGAGGTACTGTAGGTAACATTACTTCAGACTAGCCTGTTGGTACTAGTTAGTGGCCCTGACTGCTATGCCGGAGGTCGTAGGTTTTTTTTTATGGTAGGTAAAATCATTCAATGACAGATCCCGCCCTTGGGCGGAGCGGGAAATAGTGTCACTCTTACTGACTAAAAACCAACCCCGGTCCTTCGTGGCCTATCGTGCCGGGGCCGGGCCCTTCTTTCAGAAACTGACACATGACCCCAGCAGGCTTCAACCCTGCCAGCCTGCATCTAGCAGGCAAGGACTGTTGCCTCCAGATCCCATGATGGTTGGCCAGCAAGGAGGGTCGCCGCCTCGCGGGAAATCCTTCGGTAAGTACCCTCGCACCATGCGTATTGCCATGACGCGGAGGTCGTGGGTTTGATTCCCACCCAGGACAAATATTTGTGTGATGAGAATGATCATTTCTTCTGTGTTTTGGTGTAATTTATCAATAATATGTATGTATTTAGAAATATCTAAGTATGTTTATCAGTTGTCTAGTACCTATAACACAAGCTCTGCTTAGCTTGGGACTAGACGGCGTTGTGTGTGATAGTTGTGGAATATTATTATTATTATACAAATATACTAGATATCTATCATAATCAAATACCTACCAACACTACAATGCGTAACTGAAAACCCTATTGTCTGTACGTAGACGCAATAATAACGGAAATGTTGTACATTAGTTACTCAGCAATTATCACGATAGTGAGGATGTTATAATATTTGTTCTGTTGGTGAAACTATTTCGGGAATACTGAGATTCTCAATGTAACGGTGGGCCAGGAAATACCATTATGGCTGGGTAGTAATAGACCAACATTGTACTGCATATTCTACTTAATAAGCACATTAGAATATTTTAGTTAAGTTAAAACAAATATGTATAATTAAGTATAAAGGATAATTCAGTAAATGTTTGGCTTTATTCTTTATTGCACACAAAAATATATGTATTTATATTATATTATATTATCCTAACTAATATTATAAATGCGAAAGTTTGTGTGTATGGATGTATGGACGTTTGTTCCACTTTCACGCAAAAACCACTGAACCGATTTCGATGAAATTTGGTACACAGGTAGAATATATCATAGAATAATACATAGGGTACTTTTTATCTTGGGATTATGTTCCCTTGGGATAATTTTCGAATCCGCAGACAAATGACAGCAGCCGTCAAATTCATGACAGCAACTGTCAAATATATCTGTCCCAATAATTCTTTCATTCGGTCAATCATTCAATCATTCGATCAAACATTCAATCATTCGGTCAGCCATTTTACGATTGACAACCAAGAATAAATGCGATTTTTTTATAAATAAAACAAAGTCGTGTTAGTTACACTATTTATAACTCAAGAACGGCTATTAAAATATCAGCAATATTCACGAAAAAATTAATAAATACAAACTGTGTTTGGAGGAGTTTATCCATTTACGCGATACAATTAGCACTGAAGCACAAATATAACGTAGAAAAGAGTCCGATACAATTAGCACTGAAACACAAATATAACGTAGAAAAGATTCAGTAGATGCGAAGTCGGCGAGTTCCTCCCAGCAGCTGACTAAAAACATCAGATGCGGCACTCAGAAGCTCACGGGGTGCGGCGGACAGGTCTCGCACGATCAGTAGAGGCTTCCAGAGACCAAAGGAACCAAAAAAAGGTCCACATGGCGGGCCGGACAGGTTTTAAAAGGCCAGTAGAGGCCTGTAGTGGCCTGCAGAGACCGGAGTAGTAGGAAAGATTCACATGGCTTGGCGAATAGGTCTTGCATAGCTGGTCGAGGCCTGCAGAAACCGTAGCAGCAGAAAAGGCCCTTCTCACAGCCGTCAAAGTCCGGGAGGGCTACGAGCTTATTTTCCATTCACTTATTAACATTTTACTTCAAAGACATTAAATATATCTTTAAAACTCTGTGTAATTTTTTTTTTTAATTCAGTAGACTAAAAATTACCAGCCAGTGTCATATTAAAACACTGACTCCTACCACACAGGTCAATGTATTAAAATAATAGAAACAAGGATTTTTGGCCACCAAATCTGCATTGCTATTCAGCACGGTAATAAAACCTTGGAGAAGAAAATACGGACAGCGCAAACGAAGTCGCGGGCACCAACTAGAAGTGTGTGGGCAGTGAGGTTATTTAAACGACCAGTTACTAAACTTTGTGTACTACCTGTCGATCAATAAAGTAATCTATATCTATATATAAAACAAAGTCGTGTTAGTTACACTATTTATAACTCAAGATCGGCTGAATCGATTTGGCTAAAAATTGGCGGGAAGGTAGAGTAGGTAGGAGTAGGGTAGAGCGGGAGCGAAGCGGCGGGAAAAAGCTAGTATTAAATAGCTTTTGCCCGCGGCTTCACTCCCGCTCTAACCCACTCTACCCTAATTTACCCTACCCTACCTAAGAACCTTCTCCTGACAATAACAAACACAACAAAAAAAGAATTAGTGAAATCGGTCCAACCTTTTTCGAGATTTATGCTTAGCAAGACGTTCAGCGATTCATTTTTATATTATAGATGAGTTAATGACCCCTTTCTGTTATCCAAATAATCATAAGAATCGATTTCTAAGCAAAAGGTGTGTAAACAAATAATAGCATTACAATTTGTATGTTACGAAAACTTCTGCAGAGAGTTCTAATTCGAATCCACTCTGTTGAAGAAAATTGCGTAAACTTTATTCGAGTGAAGTTAGTGGTTAAATTTGAAGAGATTAAGAAAATATTCATGCACCGTTTATTCCGCTGAACAGATGTTAGCAGCTTATAAACTTCTTTATTTTGATGAATAAAATTAATATCTCTACCCTGGACATTATAACTAGATACTTTACTACGTTTCATTTTTTATTATATTATATTAATTTTTTCATTATAGATACAAAGGAAACACAAAGGTTATTGAGCAAAGGCGAGCTTTAACCAATATTTGGTAATTTTTGAGTTTTCTTACTGCAAACCTTCTGGTGAAATATAGGCTTAGTACGATAGTAGGTATATAAAAGTGCACCACTTAGAATTAATATATCTATTTTTAATTATGTTATTATTATACCTAGCCCTTATTGTCCCACTGCTGGGCAAAGGCCTCCCTGCATTCATTTCAACGATCACAGTTCCTCGTTTTCCCTATCCAATTTTTAAGAATGACATCAAGGTCGTCCCATCATCTTCTCCATGATATCCTTGGCCCCGTGTCGCTGTACCTGGACACCAATCCTGTGTTTTACGGACCCACACAACAAATAAAATCTTAATCAGTAATTTATTTTGTTTTTTATTTATGAGCCCGTATTCGTCCGCCTACAGATCTACCCTGGAGGTATAGGAGATATCTCAAACTACGTATAATATTACAGATCATGAAGGTCATGACTATTTACTTCATTCAAACATCTCTATTTTTTTTTCAGTATCTCAATAATCACCCACTCGCCTCGGCCGATAACAAATATATCTGCAAATTGGATAGCAAGCTCTCTGCCTTCGCTAGGATGTGTCAAATGTATTCTATTATATTGAGTTTCGTTGAAGCTGAGAGGCACCATCTTTGTGCCATTGTTTACTCAAATTCAAATAGTGGTCGGCCATTTCTGGGAAAAACATGAGCAGATTTTATACAAAATTTAGCTCTTTGTCACTAACTTGAATGTTTTCATAAAAACTTCAACATCCCTTATATTCCGGACGACACGTTGGTCCTAGCGCGGAGGGAGTCGTACCGGACGGCGCTCGAACTAGCGACACGCGGGGTGCGATAGTCGTTGACAGGATCCAGCAGTTGGGACTCGAAGTGGCATTGCACAAGTCTGAAGCCATGTGATTTCACCACCGGGTTCCCAACTAACAGCAGTAGTTCACATCGGCGTCGGGTCAACGATGAAGTACCTGGAATTCGTCCTCGATAGCTGGTGGAACTTCAAGGAGCACTTCCGACGTATGGCTCCCAAACTGAACCGGACTGGGGCTGCACTCGGGCGGCTCCTGCCCAACCTCAGGGGTCCAGACGCCTCCTTTCGGAGGCTCTACGCGGGAATCGTTCAATCCATGGCCTTTTACGGGGCTCCGTTGTGGGCACCGTAGCTGCAACAGCAACCGAGGGCCCAGCTGAACGCATGCCAGAGGGTCAAGGCAATACGCATGGTGCGAGGGTACCGCACGATTTCCCGTGAGGCGGCGACCCTCCTTGCTGGTCTACCGCCATGGGATCTGGAGGCAACAGTCCTTTCACACATGCACGTTTAACGCATGGAGATGCAACGCCGGGGCGAATTTCCGCTGCCGTGACAAGTCGAGGCATGCATGGCGGAAGCCTACTCGGTCATGGGTCGACTTCTGAAAGGAAGGCTCGGCCCCGGTACGATAGGCAACAAAGGAACGGTTGAATGCGACTGGGGCTGCGCTCAAGCGGCTCCTGCCGAACCTAGGGGGTCCAGACGCCTCCTGCCGGAGGCTCTACGCAGGCATCGTTCGATCCATGGCCCTTTACGGTGCGCCGGTGTGGGCGCCATCGCTACGAAAGCGAGTGGCGGCCCGGCTAACCGCCTGCCAGAGGGTCATGGCCATCCGGATGATCCGCGGATACCGTACGGTGTCCTGTGAAGCGGCGAGCCTCCTTGCTGGCCTACCACCATGGGATTTGGAGGCAACAGTCCTTGCACACATGCATGACTTACGCGTGGAGATGCAACGTCGGGGCGAAACTCCGCTGCCGCGACAAGTCGCGGCATGGCGGACAGAGCTCCGGCGGGATCTCATGGTGAAATGGCGAGAGCGACTGTCGCAAACTCGTGCTGGGCACGCCACGATCGAGGCGGTAAGGCCCCTCTTTGAGGCGTGGCTGGAAAGGCCCCACGGCGTCGTCACCTTCCGTTTGGCGCAGGTGCTGACCGAACACGGCAAGTTCGGTCCGTACCTGTACAAGATTCGTGCGGAGACGACGCCCGGGTGTCGCCACTGTGCGGACCGCCCGGTGGACACGGTGGAGCACACAGTCGAGGTGTGCCCCGCTTGGGAAGAGCATCGCCGTGTCCTCGTGGGGGCGATCGGCGGCGATCTCTCGCGCCGGGGCTTGGTTCAAGCCATGCTCCGGAGCGAGGAGGATTGGCAGGCGGTCGCCTCCTTTTGCGAAGCAGTAATGCTAGTAAAGGAGGAGGCCGACCGCATTAGGCAAAGGCGCACACGCCGCCGCAGCCGCCGGGTTTCCGATCCCAATTTCCGGCCACCGTAGGCGCGGGCTCGCGGACGGTGGGCAATGGGTAGCTCGCTGTCCGTCCGTCCGGTAACAGACCGGTCCGAGCTCAGGTCGTCTACGGCGCGCACCGTTCCCGCGCGCCTCAAGGAGTTGTCAGCAAACTGTAGGGGTCCAGCAGGGCCGAAGCCTACTGGGGCCAAAGGTTATGTGAGACTGTCACCAAAGGCCCCAGGATAAAGGCAAGGAATGGAAAGGTAGGTTTTTAGTCAGTAAAAGTCTGACACTGTTTCCCGCCCCACCCAAGGGCGGGATTCGTCATTGGATGATTTTACCTACGTTAAAAAAAAAAAAAAAAAAAAAACAAAGGAACGGGGTATGTTTTTAGTCAGTAAGAATCTGACACTATTTCCCGCTCTGCCCAAGGGAGGGATTTCTCATTGGATGATTTTACCTACCATAAAAAAAATATCCGTTATATTCTAAGGGTAGTTTTGGAAAATTAATAATGGCAGTTATTATTATTGGATTTTGATCAGAAATTGTGCCAAGTTTCAAGTTTATTAACCCAAGAAATAAGAATCCTCAATACAATCTTTAAAACCTCCTGAATTGCTCTGTAGATGCTCTGTAGGGGGTAGTTCTGAAAACAAATAATGACAAACTTTATAATTTACTTACATACAAACAAAAATAAATCTTCTTTTCAACTAACTACAGGTTTAATTTCCAAAAATCGCTTCTTAGTGCTCGCCTCCGTCACAAAAGAAAACATTGTGCATCACGTTTATAGCCCCAGTAGTTTGGCTGTGGCATTCAGTCACTTTTCTCCTTTTATATAAAAGAAAGAAAAAAGATAAAAGAAAGTCGTATTAGTTACACTATTTATAACTCAAGAACGGCTGAACCGATTTGGCTGATAATTAGTGGGAAGGTAGCTAACCAGGAGCAGGACAATTTTTATTTGGTTAAATAAAAAAAACCAAAACCTGTTCATTTATTGGTTTAGGGTAGAGTAGAGTAGGGTGGAGCGGGAGCGAAGCCACGGGCAAAAGCTAGTATATATATAATATACCTACTTGCCCGAGAAATGTCTGCCACTCATTTTAAGTGTGTAATTTAAACTAAATGTCACGTACCTTAGAATATATTGTTGAAGAAGTATTTTTCGGTAACTTGTATATATATATATATAATGCAGTCAGATTCTATTCTGAATAATGATGAAAGATTTATTTACTTGTTTTTATAAAAGAACGCCAAAATCGCTTTTTTACTGATATGAAACTCCACTTTATTACTGTTTTATTATAATCACAACCCCAAAGCAAATGTTGGAACTCTATGAACGGCAATAAAACATTCTTACGAAAGTATTAGGTACTACTTTTATATCTGTGTCCAGGGTCACTGATGTATTAGTAGTTAAAATGGGCTGATTATCTTTTATACTTATACATATAAAAGGATAAACTAACTGACATATCAACGCACAGCCGAAACTGTCGAGCTTAAGAACATACATGACTTGATTCCGCCATCTCATTTATACCATCGGACAACCGAATATCCGTACCATCGTACGGCATGTACGGCAAATATCCACCCTTACGAGTTCGTTGACTAAGCGTTTTGCCTCGTCGTTTATAACGCTTACAGCGAAGGACTGGAATGGTTTGCCAGCAGGCGGCGGCGGCGGTCTTCCCGTCCGATTATAATTTAGGACACTTCAAGGCTAGAGTGAATAGGCTTTTAAAAAACTAGTACGCCTCACCATCAACGATTGCATCACTTACCAGGTTTTTTTTTAATGTGGTTAAAATCATCAAATGACAAATCCCGCCCTTGGGTGGGGCGGAGGTTAGTGTCAGACTCTTACTGACTAAAAACCTACCCTGCTCCTTTCATTGCCTTCATTCCAGGGCCCAGGGGTTCATTTTCACATAACCATAGGCTCCAGTAGGCTTCGGCCCTGCTGGGTCCCTACATTTTGCTGACAACTCCTTGAGGCGCGGGGGAACAATGCGCGCCGTAAACGACTTGGTGGCTCGGACCGGTCTGTTACCCGACGGACGGACAGCGAGCTACCCATTGGCGGCGGCGGCGTGTGCGCCGTTGCCCTCCTTTGCTAGCATTACTACTTCGCAGATGGAGGCGACCGCCTGCCACTCCTCCTCGCTCCGGAGCATGGCCTGAACCAAGGCCCGGCGCGAGAGATCGCCCCCACAAGGACACGGCGATGCTCTTCCCAAGCGGGGCACACCTCGACTGTGTGTTCCACCGTGCCCTCCGGGCGGTCCGCACAGTGGCGGCACCTTGGCTTCGCCTCCGCTTAAATCTTGTACAGGCACTTCGCGAACTTGCCGTGTTCAGTTAGTACCTTGCGATAAGCGGAAGGTGACGACGCCGTGAGGCCTTTCCAGCCACGCCTCAAAGAAAGGCTTTACCGCCTCGATCGTGGCGTGCCCTTCTTACCATCAGGTGGATTTTCAGTCAAGCACTAATTTATATAAACATAAAAAAATACGATTTTGTAAAAAGCTTCTGAAAGGGTTTTTGAAAATTTAACCTCTAAGAAATGTAACGAGGTAATTTGTTTTGTATGCAAAATTTTACTCAGTGTGACAGTTGGCCCAAATAGTATCCTAAGAAAATAGTAAAGGTTGTCATTATTCGTTTTTTAAAAAACCTATCCCTAATAGAACAATTTATGTGGTTTTAAAAATTGTATGGATGAAATCTAAGACCTGTATTTATAAACAAGTAAAACTAAATACTTGAGTAAAAGTAACTCCTTAAGTAATAATTTGTATTCTATGAAAAATTTAAATTTTGAATGAATATTTCAAACGTCAAGTAATGACTTAATAAGATTTCTTTATAAATACGGGTGTTAGTAAAGAAGAGCAATCTAAGTAAAATAAATAGATATTAAAAACTGTCATCATTAGTCTTTAAAAGCTACTCAAGTTTTTATTAAAACACTCGTGACCGAAGTTGCAGCACATAGCAAGTATATGATATCAGCCACATATTCAAAGTAAGTGTTGCTTGCTTGATCGAAATTGGTCTATGAATGGGTTACTATTTGATACATATTGGACATTTTTTGTGCCTCTGAAATAACGTTAAGCCGTTGGACATCGTCATTTGTTTTCGACAGTTTTTTTTTTTTGCAATTTTAAGTTCAGCATCAGGTGGTACGGTAACAAAAATTGAATTTGCGGTAATAACATATATGTTTTTACTCAATTATACCAATTAAAACACATTTCAATTAATTATTAATTGATATGTGTTTTAATTTATTTATTTATTAGTTCTTTAACTAAGAGATAAGGTAAAACGTCGAGTTTTATTAAAATTGAACATTTTAGCTCTCTCCTCTAGGATGTTGAAGGAATGCTTCAAAAATATAGTTGTTTTATCATGTTATGGGCAAGAGGCATACCATATTGGTGGCACGCTTTACCGTGCCTTATTCATATGCACGTCAGTCACTTGAATTATCCCATCGCCACCCGGGTACATATTCACGATGCAATGAAGACGCATGAGCATTATGAAATGAGGGATCGATGGCTATAATCAAGATCTAAACGTCTGTATTAACGTCATAATGATGATGAAAGATCATTACCGATCACTATAATGTTACATCTCTTTTTCACATAAGAAAAACACAAACTAGACAAAATAAATAACCATTTATATGTTATAGGTACATGTACACATAGCCGTCATTGTTAGTTTTTCGAATAGTGTTAACATTTTAATTTAGTTTTTTTGTTATAATTTATTTATATTGTTGAACAGGTACAGCCTTTTCGGTCACTCTATTCAAAGGCTGTCTGTAAGGGCTTGTTTACGGAGACGCAGAACGTCGCGCGGCGCGTTGTGCGGTCGTCGTACATTGCCATAATTATGATTGAGATTGCGCGTGCGATGACTCAGCCCGCTGTTGCAATGTACGACGAACGCCCAACGCGCTGCGTCTCCGTAAACATGGCCTAACAGATTACCCTGTGGGAAAAGACCAACTATTTTACCTTTGTTTTTACAAATCTTTGTCCTTTTTTTGATATAATGGTCTACAATAAGGTTCGAGTATATAGTAATAAATATGGATACAGCGAAGATCTTCTCAAACTACGCCGTCCAACCAAATAACACACAATACATGTCCTTGTATTGTTACATATTAGTTTGTATCCCGAGACACTCGCATCTTGGATTCACATTAGTTTTCAAAGTTTGGTGATGTGGTCTACTGTTTGCATACGCAAACTTATTTGAACATAATGTGAATTTATTGCGTAACACAATGATTTTATCCATAACTTGGTCGTTTTTGTAATATCTCTTGACCATAAAGATCATTTTAATCGAGCCAACCTTTTTTTATCACGGTTGGATTTGACTATCCAGTCCTTCAAAACGGTTGGTACTTGTGTCTGTGCTTAAAAAATTGACACAGATTAATTATAATAGGTATGTTAGGATCTTTTGATATTAATGGCCCGTGGCTGCTCTAGAAAATTATTTGACCTTTAGATAATTTTACTTCCATTCTAAAAATTTTTAGGTGTTTCAAACAACAAGCAACTTTTTTTTCAATAACTAAACATCAATTTTCTAAAAATGAACCTGAACAGAAACTTAATCTAGCTTAAAAAAACCAGGCAAGTGCGAGTCGGGCCTGCACACCTAGGGTTTCGTACAAACGAACTTATTTATGTAAACAGTTCAATTTCCGAATCGAGTCTCGGAAGACTTTTCCGAATAGCAAAAACAAATTTTTTAGTGACGTAACTTCACAGTTTTCAGATTTTTTCCTATATTTGTTCTAAAAGACCTTGCTCCATGGCTTTGAGGATTCTATGTCAACTGGAAGTTCCCTATAAAATATACGTTATAAACAGCCTTATCTTTTTTGCTAACTTAGAAGCTTGATTTTTTCACAGCTTCAAGAAACTTTAGACCTGAGTATATGGTTTTAATTTCAATTCCATACCTTTACACGTTTCTAAGATAAAAGGTCTTGACAGACAGATAGACAGATGGACAACATAGTGAACCTATAAGGGTTCCGTTTTTCCTTTATAAAAAAAAGTGTGTGTGTGTGTGTTGATGTTTTTTTTATAAGTATATAATAATAATAATATTTTTTTTGGTAAGTTTTTTAAAAAATATTTCAAAATGTAATTTGTAAGTGTATAAAATGAATAAATGAAATAATAATACGCTAGCATTTTTTTTATGAGCTGGATGATCAATTGATAAAAAAAGGAAATTCTATAAAAGTAATATGATAGATAATGCCTTTAAAATGACCTTTTCGAAGAAAGACAAACTTAAATTCTTTCCCAAAACATAAAAAAACTTCTGCAACAAGTCTTTGAAGACGGTATCCTTTTTTTGTTCAAATTGGATGTTTGCCAACCCAATAACGCATGGAGTTCCTGGGTTATTCTTTAAATGTGCCGTAAACGTACATCACGAATGAGTTACGACATGAATCGTGTCAGCGATATACACACTAAAAGTCTAGGGAAGGTATCTACGAGTATCACTCGCTTTATAGCTATCATTGAATTCGGCTATGTTGATACTCTAGATCCCTTATACCGCGAATCCGTGAAGAATACAAATAAAATATTTGATGATTTTGCGAGGGCTTTGAGACAAGAAATAGCAAACAAAAGAGAAATGATTTCCGTGGCTTGATAGATGGTTACGTAAAAAAGATATTTGTTTTGTTTTCCGATTTGGTTATACAAGTAAATAACAGTTTTTCCCCTTAGTTTGAACTAGATAAGGCTGGTATTTTTTAGCTACTTACCCTGAGAAACGGTGGCGTACCTATAGGGTGGCAAGGCTGATAAATGCGACAGGCCCCAGACCTGGTGGGGAATCCGGTCCAAGAGGCTTTGAGTTCAGAAGTAAATAATACAAATTCAAGTATTAAAATATCTTAAACGCATTCACAAGAAAAGGATCAATTTCCCGTGGTATTTTGTCAACCTTACCACCTTATAGATACGCTACTGTATAAGAGAAACTGCCAATTTATTAATAATTAAGAATATTTTAGATAGATAGATATATTCTTTATTGTACACTAAAAGTAAAATTACAATAGGATATTTTAGGTGTGTACTTCAATGATTAATTCAAATTTAATTACAAAGTTGACGATTTTCCTGGGGCCTCATCCAATGTTTTTCTCACGGGCCTCAGATGGTATAGTTACGCCACTGCTGAGAAGAAACACTGAAACCAACTCAAAAGTCTCTTTTAAAATTAATATACTTAGTTATAATAACATATCAATGAAGATATGTATTAGTTATTTCTTATCAAAATCCAGGTGTAGAATTCACCTAGCACCAACGACCGGGTTGGGTCCTAGTTCAGATCATGGTCCGCAGCGTAAGCGCAGTCTTGCGGACGACGAGCAATGGGTTACCGTCTGGACTGAGCCCAAGTCGTCGACGGCATGATGTTCCACGTCTCAACGAGATGTCAAAAAAACCGTAGTAGGTGTGAAACCATCAAAAAGGTAAATTCTTCCGTTCTAAGTGAAACGGTGAGGAGTGACAGAATTTTAGTGACTAAAAGTCATCCGTGTTCTTTTAGTTGCTTTTTTCGTTCCAGCGCCACGAAGATTCTTTCAAACAATTCCGCAGCTTGCCGTCCGGCCATCCGGACCAAACCCATATCGTCGTCGGCGCGTAGTGTTCCACGCAACGCCTACGACGAAGCGAAGAGCAGGAAGCCTACTGGGGCCATAGGTTATGTTAAAGTGAACCCCGGAGCCCTGGAACGAAGGCTAAAAAGAAACAGGAGAGTAAAAGTCTGACACCCGCCCCGCCCAGAGCGGAAGAAGTCATTGATTTCCCACCTCCAACAAAAAAAGCACTAGCAGGTAATACTTTACCTTTGATAGAGTTACAACAACTATACCATTTCATTAGTTTCCTTTTTGTATGTGCAATAGTGAAAAAGTATGATTGTGTAAACGGTGGTGATAAAGTATATAATACATAAATAAATTATACTGTTGTTGTACGTGTTCGGTGTAATGTCCTGGTAAATAAAGGAAACGGTAACTTCGACGAAATAAATTATATTCTTGGTGTGATGTAGGCGACTGGAGAGCATCTCCTCGCACCTCGATATTACGATACAATACCACCACTCTATTAAAGGATACTAAGTGTTCGTGAGGTAATTAAAAACTTTAACGATAAACGTATATTTTAGATGGTTATATAACTTGAATTTTATAGCGTTAGTTTTACGACGTGTTTATGTTTTACAGCCAATAGTGTACCTGTAATATCGTAATGCGTTTCACTAGTTATTTTCAGATTTCATTAAAATGAAATTCCTTTTGTGTTTTACCTGTAAGTAAAAAATACAAAATGTAAATAAATACATACCTATCAAAACACGGATCATATTTATTGTTTATTTGTTAATGTAATAAATTTGAGTATGTTTTATTTTTAGTGGGCTCGTTAGCTTTCTTAGTCACACACAGTAAGAAAATTAAAATACAAATAGATTCACAGGACTTGGCGAAATTATTTGAAGGCATGATGTATTCAGAAGTCTTACAAAAGATTGCAAGTGAACTAGTTCAAAGAAGTTCAAAGAAAGGTTCCCTCAGTAACCCTTATCATCCGGAGGATGATCTATTGAGCAATTTGGATAATGGTGTTGACAAAGATAGAAAACACGTAAAAGATATAATTAGAGTACCTAAATTAGATCTCAAACATGACTCTTTAGAAAAACTCAATGATGAATACCTAAATGCAAATAACGTCGAAGGTGATGATATCTTAACCGACGAGGACTTAAAACCAACACATGAATTTGTAGATTTACATAATTTAATGAACACAACTTCAAAATCTGCAAGGAATACGCTTGCACCTATTAAATTACAAAAAAAAGAAGTTCACAATAAGAGTCAGTCATTCGAAAAATTTGTTAAGACATTAATTGACAATGACAGAGCTAACTTTAAACCGATACAAAGAAGATTTGTTATTGTGAAAGGTTCCACAGACAAACCTACAATAAAAACTGTGTGAAATTAACTTTTTGTAAATTACATTATTATGCTTGTAGCTACATAATATTAACACAAAAATTACTAAAAACCTAACTAACTTTTATACTATATATAAATACGTACTTAAATCAAAAACTTCTACTTGTAATTAAATGTGTAATTACTGTAAAAATGCCTTTTTTATTGAGAAAACATTTTAATAGTAAAGAGGTTACACCTTCGCCCGCAAACAAGAAATATTTAAATGCTAATTAATAAAATGACATTTGAATATAGATTTTCAGATAAGACCGATTTTTTGCGGAATGGCTATGGTCGGTAGCACCGCGGTGATCACTTTTAGAGTGAAATAATTTTGTCTAAAACATGCAAAGACCAGTATCGCTTGAAAGGGTCAAAAAGGCGCGCAGCAGGCAGCGGGCGCTTGAGGCGCCGCGAGTAGTCAAGCGGCCATGCGCAGTTTATTTTATTTTATTTTATTTTATTTATTTGGCTAACCAACAATTGACTACACATATACAAGGATATAAAATACATCAAATAAACTTATAGGCTAGTGTAGCAATTACTTACAGGTAAGCACAACATGCGTAACTTTATTGTTAATTGATGCCAAAACTAAATTACTCAACGAACATAATTACTGCTTATAACTAAATTTTTTGAACTTACAACTAAGTTAACATGCTAGCCCAAACATTGTATTGATATTAAAATGATTTATATATAACACTTTTAAACCTACTAAGTGAGTCAGAGTGTACATCGATAAGATCACTGCAGCTGTTCAATAATTTGCACAGACGCGGGATGGGAGAATTAGCACCAAGAACGGTTCTACGAAGAGGAGGACGTACAGGGGTTATAGGAGTTCGTGGGCTTTTCGTAGGCACACGAAATTGGATGCAGCCCAACAATTGGGGACAGTCAATTTTATACCTTAAGACTTTAAATATAAAAATTAAATCCAGTAAATCTCTCCTCTTCTGTAGGGATATCATATTAAAATGCGAGAGTCTATCTCTGTATGACTGCTTTATTTTAGCTATCCCGGAAGAGTATGCCAAGTGCCACAGAAATCTTTTTTGAACTCTTTCTAATCTTAGCGTGTGGGTGGCATAGTGTGGCCTCCACACAGTGCTACAATACTCTAACGAGCTGCGAACTAAACAATTATACAGCAGAATTTTAGTTTTATTGTGCCGAAAACAGGTAACATTTCTTATAACAAACCCAAGCATTCTTGAGGCTTTCTTCACTACATTTTCAATGTGGGGCACGAATGTCAACTGTCTATCGAATAGAACTCCCAAGTCCCTTATCTGTTCCACTTCCTGCACCAAGTTGCCACTGATGTAATAAACCGATCGCGTTAATTTAGTTTTCCTCGTGAATTTTACATGGTAGCACTTGTCAATGTTTAATTTCATGTCATTATCATCACACCACTTCACCAACATGTCAATATCCCTCTGCAGCAACTCAACATCAAGGTCTGATTCAATTACTCGGCAAAACTTTAAATCATCAGCATACATATAACACTCAGAAAATTTCAACTCATTGGCAAGATCGTTACCAAATAAGTTATACAAGACTGGGCCAACATGTGTTCCCTGTGGGACGCCAGATGTGACCTTATAGGAACTTGATTGGTAGCCATTAAGGGCTACAAAGAAGTGACGATCATCAAGATAGGATTTAAACCAATTGAGGAGAGGGCCAGTGATGCCGTAAGTCGTTAACTTATGCAGGAGTAAATTGTGAGGGACACGGTCAAAGGCCCTGCTGAAATCGGTGTATATCACGTCAACTTATTTCCCAGAGTCAATAGCACTTGTTAGAGTCTCCGTGAAAGCCACTAGGTTTGTGCAAGTAGACCTGGACCTCACAAAGCCATGTTGTGTATCACTAAGGTAAAGCTTTAAATGAGACTGTATGTAGGGACAAATAAAAGATTCAAAAACTTTGGCAAAGGTAGACAAAATTGAAATTGGTCTATAGTTACCAACATAATTGCGATCACTGCATTTATGAATTGGGACCACCTTTGCCACCTTCCAAATATTTGGGAATATACCGGAGGCAAGCGAGCGATTAAATATTTGTGATAAGGGAGCCGCCAAAGGTAAAGCACACATGGAGATAAAATAAGTAGGTATTCCATCGGGTCCCGCTCCTTTTCGATGATCCAGAGATTTCAACTTATTGATCAAGGTATCAATTTCAATCATTGGTATTGTCAAAGGTAAACTGTAAGCTAATAAGTTCTGCATATATTCTGAGGGAGATGAAAGATCAGTCATGCTTTGTTGACTGTACATGGAAGAAAAGTAAGCAGCGAACATTTCTGAAATATTGATGCCATCTGATGACGAAGTTATGCCGTCAGTCATTGTCAGAGGATAAGAACTAGTACCACCACGCTTGCCCTTGACATAAGCCCAAAATCGCTTTGGATCCTTAGTCAAAATGGTTTCTAGGTCGTTTATATATTTATTGTAACAGGTGGCAGCCATAACTGTGTACCGTTTACTCAGTAGCTTCAGTTCAAGCTCATCCATGGGGTTTTTGTAGGTTTTATATCGCTGACGTATCCTTTCCTTCTCTCTCAAAGTTCTTATTAAATTTTTATTAAACCAAGGAGGTCGTGTCTTATGTTTACGGGTAGTAGGCGGGGCTTGCATTTCTATAATATTTTTAATTTTATCATAGAAAATGCTGAGCATATGGTTCACATCGTTAGTGTCATCAAACAATAGGTTCCAATCTATCTCATGTAAGTGTTTGCAAATAATATTATAGTCTAATTTGTAAAAATTTGTTCTTTTGTTACTATTATACGGAAGTCTTGTGTCTTTATATGCTTTTAAAATAATTTCGATTGGGGGGTGCAAAGGGTCAATTATACTTAGAGGATTTAGAGCGGAGCATGCGATACCGGACGTTAAGTTAGTCAACGCAAGGTCAAGAATGCGCCCTGACTTATTTGTTATATTGTTCAGCTGAAATAATTTATTTACATGAGTAAAATCAGTTAACAAGTGACCAAAACCTGGTGCTACATAACCACTATCCAACTCACTTACTAAGTTCCAATCAATATTACTTAAATTAAAGTCACCGACTATACACGACTTCAAACCTGACTGTTCAAATATGGTATTACACGAGTCCACGAAGTGTTCTAGGGCTGAACGAAGTACAGGCGGAGGCAAATAAACTGCGCACAGAGCTAGTTGGCGGACAGACTTTGTAATCGAAATATCAGTTGCCGGCAGCTGACAGTCAGCTGGCCTTTATGTCGCTGCCAGCCGCTGCTTGCCACTACCATTCCGGTTCATACCAGAATGGTAGCGGCTGGCAGGCTTTAATTAGTGAAATATTTCATCCTGTATATTTACTGTAATTATTCGTATAATTCTATGTTATATCTAATAAATTTCCTACCCATTGATATATCAAAAAACCCGGGGTTTTTAGTAAATCAATGTTCCTACCATATAGTTTTGTACGGAACAGATTTTTTTATTTTATTTTAATACTGTTAATGTTTGCTTAACCCTTTGGATACCCGTGTTGCTGTTTATCACAAAAACGGTGCTATAAGACGTCCAGATTGGCGCTATAAACGTTTAGTACACAACATAAATTGTTCAATAAGGTGGAAACGACTCCGTGGGTCTGTGAGGAGAAATTTTAGTGTAATACACTCTCAAAATTTATGGTAATCATTTTGATGTTATCGTTGGAGAAATGTTGGTTCGTTATTTAAATTTCCAGCATGTTTATTATCGACTGAATTATTTATTCCGAATGCCTTATATGCTATTTGAAGATTGATGCCATTCATGTCAAGGTTAGAGTGAAAAGGCTCTTATTAAACTAGTGCGCGTCACTATAAACGATTGCATCACCACTTACCATCAGGTAGGGTGGTGGTCAGGCACTGGTTTATATTATTAAAAAAAATATATAGTTGTATTAAGCATTCTCTGCGATTTGATTTGCTATCCAAAACCACTGTAAAGTATAGTGCAAATATTGAATTTCTGACGCCTTACTAAAGTAAAGAAACACATCTTTGCTCCAAACATCTGTAGATAAATAAATTGAAACTTGACACAGAACAAACAAAGCTTTACATCTCAGACCATGTCAAAGATGTCTGTCCGAGTGCTGTAGATCCTTTATTTAATTTAAGTTGCATTAGATATCCCTTTCACTTGAACTAAAAGCTTCATAATACACAATAAAAAGTCCGATATCTACTACGTATTTGTTTTATCCCCTAGTCACATAATTTACTATTATACTAAAGGTGTGTACGTCATTTTTTTTGTATTTAGGTAATTTTTTTTGTGTTTTCTGTAATATTCTTTCTCCGTAAAGAATTCGCAAATTCCTTCGTTTTTTCCTTTATCGGAAAATTTCAAGAGTCTATTTTCAAACATTGATGTTGTTATGATGTTGTGATCTGATCGACTGTTTAATGAAATATGAAATTGTTTCAGCTTGCTAAATGACTTTCCATATTTTTCACGATAAATGCCCTTTGAAGCTACTCCCAATGAAAGAAGAAATTTACATTTATAACTTCATTAGGATTTATGGTTGATGAATAATTGATGAGTATGTAAACGAATTACATTGTCATTAGTTTTTTACATTTGATTGTTTCAATTCATCAAATAGGAGATTGAGGCAATAAAATAATTCTGCAAGTGAATAAACGTGCAAATATTTAATCGCGCCCCGTATATTCGTTCGTTTTGTTAAAGGTAGAGACGAAAAACTCCGTAAAGTACCTTAATAAACATTGTGACAAATCCCACAAACTGGGAACGAGGTACCCTGAAAATTATTTCACCTTCGTGTATGTAAATGAGTCCATATAAAATAATGTTATAAGTGCGAATGAAAATGTGGATGAAATACTCCAGGGGCAGGTTGAACTCGCAAAACAGATAATTTGTGCATTTATTGCGTATATCATATTATTGTTGTTTTATTCCCCAAAGTGTTACCTGTTGGACTAGCCATTTTAATACAGTTTAACAAGCTGATTACCTTTTTTTCAGGTAGGATATCATAAAATAACTTCCCACACTCTAGCGTGGAAGGGGAGTGACAGACTTTTGCTGACTAAAACCTCACCTTTGCATTCTTAGGGCTTCTTTTTTAGAAAGTACCCGTGACGCACCATATCACGCTAGGAAGCAAGTCTCTACGGTTTGCTGACACCTCTTTAAGAAACGCATAGAATACTACGCGTTGTCAAATGACTTGGGCTCGGGCCGGATAGTTACATTAGGTTAGTTACCGCACGGTCAGAGTTGTCTATCCAGTCAATAATTATTATTTATTTATATATATATACTTTATTGTACACCAATTAGATACACAATTTGAGTTTAAAACTTAAAATATACAAATCTTCAACCCAGTATAGTTATATTTTCCTGTCCTAAGCTTCTCGCTTAGCTGATCATAAGGTGTTTAATGTGACTTTTAGTTCAGTATGTTCATATCATATGTTCAAAGTATTGAATAAAAAAAGTTGAGGAGCATTGAAGTTCGACAAAAAAAAACTTCTTTTTTTTTGTATTTATTGGTACTACACTTTTGACTCCTGACTGAACCTAAACTTGAACGATGCCTGCTAGGGCCATTGAAGAGGTTCATGAAATACTCGCGGATTGGAACGCAAAAAGCAACAGAAGGGACATAGTGTGGTTTAAGCCGTAACATCCACACTAGTTCTGGAGAACTCATTAGATGATTTCCCACCTCAAAATAAGCTTGCTTATGTTTAGACTATACTACCAATATGACAAAAAAAAACTTAAGGCATCCTGATACGGACTAGTTAGGTTTCTTTAAACTCTTCAGACAGAAACAGGAGTACCATTGCGTGGTCGTAATTAAAATAAGCCGATAGAGCCCCCGTCGTTGGCTCATTTTACTTACGACCGTTGTCAACACATAACCAGTTGAACGCAAATACTAATAATAATATAATATAATATTCCATAACTATCACACAACGCTGTCTAGTCCCAAGCTAAGCAGAGCTTGTATTATGGGTACTAGATAACTGATAAACATGCTTATATATTTCTAAATACATACATATTATAGATAATTACACCCAGACACAGAACAAATGATCGTGCTCATCACACAGACATTTGTCCTGGGTGGGAATCGAACCCACGACCTTCGGCTTAGCAGTCAGATCTACTAACCACTAGACCAACAGGCCAGTCATAACATATTCGTCTTGCTCAATGTTCACAGCCTTTCATAAAAGACTGTGCAAAAAGTAAGTAATTAAACGTTATCGATTCCAGTAATTTACCCAGGTTTTCAATTAAATGGCTGAACATCAATCGGGGGATGAGTTGAATGGCGCCATTTAGTAAAAACTAGGATATGTTAAATGAATGGTGAATTAACCTAGCTGGCTGCGACGTGTCTTGATAAATATATATGTCTTGGTATATAACGCTATGTGGAAAAAATGTTTTGTACATAGCACTAACAGTATCTTTGTAGGTTTCTACGTAAAACAAAGTATTCAGATACTTTTCCTAATTAATTTACTGTATAGGCTCTATAGTAAACCCAGTTCATTTCTTTTATACGCACGTATTGTTCTCACTTTAGAAGCCAGTGAACTCATGCGAACGAAATTGAAAACAATTTACCCTACGTGAATTTACAGGCAAGCCTTAACAAGAGAAAAACGTGACAGAAAATCGAGTGCAATTGAAAAAATTAGACCTTTTCAGTTAGGGTGGCAAATGGCGAATTTAGTTGAAACAATTGATTATAATGAATATTGTTTGTTTCTGTTTTGCAGGCATGAGCTACTATTTTAAATTAAATTATAGGTAATAAGTGAGGTGGGTTAGAATTTAGAAGAGAGGAGTAGAAGAAAGGAAAGAAATAAATGTTTGCTGTGATATATTTATAACAATATAATAATAAAAAGTCCATTTATTTATTTATTTATTTACACTTCTCGCACATTATGTACAGAGGCGGACTTAATGCTTTAGGCATTTTCTACCGGTCAACCTTTGGGTGATGCAGAGAAAATAGAGGCAGGTGCAATAAAAGACAGAAAAGAAAAGAGAGATAATTCATTATAAATAAAATGCAACAATATCCTTATCATTATTAAATAAAATAAAAGAAACCGCTTTTCGCTTGACCGTTATCACACCTGATGGAAAGCGACGATGCGGTCGACGATGGAGCGCGCTTACCTATAAGTAACCTATTCACTCTTTACTTAAAGATTTCCGGGTAGCCATCAGGAAACACAGACTCCGGCAGGAAATTCCACTCCTTAGCTGTACGCACATTGAATGTAAAATAATATGTGATGAATGTGTTTTTTTTTTCACAACATATTCTAAGTACACATACATCAAAAATAAAAGTTTCAAGTGCGTGTGCAAATAGATCAAGTCCATCCAGATTTCATCAAGCAGTAGTTTTGGACTTACCGATCCTATCTGCAAGCGAGGATGCAAAATTGTCTTCCATGTCACTTGGAGGACGATATTCCATCATGAGCAGCGTGGCGAAATAGCGTGTCCAACCCCCCTAGCCGAGTTACAACGGTTCATTTTGCGTAAACGCTTGGAGTTAGCCACGCCCCCAATTCGTTTGTTTGAACAAAGGAAGGTTAAGAGGGCTTAGTGGCTTAGGCTTAAGTGGTTTATAACGGTTTGTGTAGTGCCAAAATCGATAGCCACAGTACAGTGCAGTGCCTATGCCTAGATAGTAACAGCTTCCAATATTTCGACGACTTTATCACCTCTCCTCAGGCTTAATGTCGTCGTCACTCAATATTAATATAATTTTCTTTAGTATCGATGCAGAAATTCTAATATTAATGATTTTGTCATAGCCGTTACAGAGTTTTATAGAAATGCAAATGGCTTTACAATCTGAAGTAGTACCAATAAGTCTAACACCCGTATTTATAAACAAGTCAAACTAATTACTTGAGCAAAAATAACTTGAGTAAATAAAAGTAAAAATAATAAAAAATAATCAATACTTAAGAAAATTTGAAATTTTTAATGAAGATTTCTTACCACAAGTAATGACTTAATAAGACATTGCTTAGCAATAAGTAATTATAACATCTTTATAAATACTGGTGCTAGGTACTAAATATAATCAACAGCGATAAAAAAAAAAAGTTAATATTGTAGCACCACTATAGAACGTACTTGATATTTAGAAATATTTCATGTGTATACTCGTATTTATTTTGATGTTTTTTATTTGTATACCAACAAAATTACTAGAAGGATGTCTTTGGCCAGATTGTCTCAAATTTCTTCGGTAATATTAGTCTCTTGGATATAAACATAGTCCGCCTTATTCCAAAACGCGATCTAAAATAGTTCCGGGACTATTACTAGTTTTAATTGGCATTAAACCTAATAATAGTCTCGGAAATACATTTAGATCGCTTTGAATTTGTTTTTTTAGTAATAATCCCGAAAACTACATTTAGATAGCGTTTAATCGGGATTAAACCTAGTAATAGTTCCGGGACTATTTTAGATCGCGTTTTGGAATAAGGCGGAGTTTGTTCAATCAACAAGCAATGTTATTTTTTTCTGTGCTTTTGTGTCGCGATTGAGGTCGGCGGAGACTTTACTCTTCGCATTATCCCTCAGTTCCTCGAGTTGAAGTTACTCGTATGTTTTTACAGCGGATTTCAACATGGAGTAGATATTTGTCCTTTCAATTTTACTGTTTGCCAACGGAATGCTAGAAGACATTTTATCTGAAGTTTATTACTATGAAATTTTTGTAGAACGTATGTTCACTGTTAAAAACGTTACTCTTCATTTCATACAAACTGGAAACTCCTCATTCTTGAACATTAAATTAGGTCTAAATACGAAAATATTCAAAAATTATAGATAAATATCTAACCTATGAACAGCATATTTTGATACAAGAATATATTATAGAAGATGGCATAAGAGGATGTCAAAAACTTGCGTTAAAATAAAAAATGTTCCATGGAGTACCAAAAAAACGATTAAGAAGATCTTATCTTCTTCTTCTTCTTCTTTCTGCCCATGTCCTATATTATTTGGGGTCGGCCCAACACTTATTTTTCTTCCACTCATTCCTGTCACCCGTAACACAATCCATCCATCCAACGATTGAGAAGATCTTATGAACATGTTATTGTGTCTCTCTTACAATATTAATTTCCAATTAGTTTGCATGACATAACGGGTATACACAAGATCTAAGGCGTTAGAAACTTATGCTAATTCTGTTCTGTATTGGGTGGGTCAAGAGTGTCAACTGTTATTGACTGAAACCTACATGAGTTTCTTCATTGGTCCTTTGTATTCCAGGGTCACAGTAACTCCTTCGAAAATTACCGTAGCTGCACGTGGAGATGCCACTAAAATTTCCAAATTCTGACAGAGCCTGTATTTTAATCAATACTGAAACCTTTACAAAATCAGTTGTCTCCTCTCAGTCAAGAAATTAAACATTTTAGCCTTAAGCCTATATAAGACCAGATTCTTTACAATGGGTTTGCGACTTTTGTTAAAGTAAATAAGTTTGAAGCACGTTAAAGGATAGTTTCTTCGAAGTAGTTAATTATATGAAAAGACAGTAAGTTATTGTAACTGGCCTTCCTAAATGATTTAACTATTTTATTAACCAAACCAAACAAGTAACAATATAGATATTATTATATTCAATAAACTAAATGCTCCAATAAATATATTCCGCTTCTTCATGACTGTTAAACTTCTAATATGCTAGGCTCACGTAGAAACAGAATCAACCTTAGCAAGACGCTAGACACAATAAAGGCTCTGTTTTTCTATAAAAATTCTGACAGATTCGCGCCCATAATCGCTACGATTGACGTAGGCAACCAATTGACGGGCCGTTGTATTTATGGCATAGCAGTCGGATTCGTGTCGCCTTTCACCATGTCCCGGAGTTATATAGGATAACAACTAACTTGTCGATTACTTCACTTTTTTTATTAGAAATTAAAAACAATATAATACAGATGTAACATTAAGTCGTCGGTCCACCTGAAGATCCCTGGTCGTGACTGATTGTCGTCTCATTGGACTATTAATATTATATTGAAGGAAAAGAGAGTGTACCATCAATGACACTTCCGCCTGACCACCGCTAAGTTCATTTTTGCTTGCACTCGAAACGAAAACTACAAAGGGTTTGGTTTAGCGTCGCGCCACAGGATTCAAGCGAAAACTTTTTTAAGTGATCAGGCAGAAATGACCGCGATAGTACCTCCTGTGTTTGTGCACACTTATGCACTAAATATCCGTTGAGATTTGTCAACGTGACTGAAATTCGGCCGGCGGGTCGATTATAAGAGCCATCGCAAACTAGGCGACTTGTTGCTTCGTCTAATCGCCGCGTCTTGTCAAGGCGTTGTCGTTTGCATTTGGCGTCTTGTCGCCACGACTACACGCGGAGCTGTCGCTAGCATTGGCGACTAGTCGTAAGACAGACGTCGTTCAGGAAGCAATCATTAGTAATGGAGTATTCGAGAGAGACGGCCGTGTTGTTCATCTTGTGAGTGAATATGGAACCTCTAGCTAGCCGTTCATTTGGTAGAAATGGCATAACAAAACGTAACTGACAGCTAAACATAATGTCTTCTATGGTTAAGTATGGTTGAAAATTTTAAATTTTGAAGTTGATCAATTGATTCATGGCCGATAAAGAATCATTAAAATACTTAATTTTTTATCATATTTATTGTCCTAATAAAAAAAAAATAACTTAATAAAATCCAAAATCAGTTCATTTATTGTCTCTAAGGCGGAACAAAGTTCGCCGGATCAGCTATTTGTATTTATATAGGAACCTCACACACACACACATTAAGGAAGAACCGATGTCAAAGTTGCACAATAATCTGTATTACTTTAACAAAGACATGTCATACAAATAAGAGCATTTCCCTGTCACGAATGTTCTTCCGATATTGCGTAAATACAAACAAAAGCTCAAGGTGAAGGGTTTTAGGCTTTTCTGTGTAATATGAGTTTCTGCGAAAGGTAGACACCACAGAAGCGCCTTATTATTAAGATTTCTGTGGTAAACACTGTTCCATTTAGGGGCACGACATGGCATTTTATTCAGACGAATAGTAGGTAATCATCATCATCATCATTTCAGCCGAAAGACGATCACTATTGGACATAGGCCTCTCCCAAGCGTCGCCACAACGACCGGTCCTATGCGTCTCGCATCCATCGGGCTCCGGCAACCCTAACCAGGTCATCGATCCACCTTATAGGAGGCCTTCCAACGCTGCGTCTTCCGGTACGCAGTCATCAGCCAGAACCTTTCGGCCCCAACCACTACCACTGCCATTACCACTTAAGTTTGACGATTCTTCGTGCTATGTCGGTAACCTTGGTTCTCTTGCGACGAATAGATTTAAAAAATAAACTTAATATAATATGACGGTTTAGTTTAAAGGACACTGATCGAGTTTGGACTAAATGCTGCACAGTTGTAAATGGTTTGAGAAACCATTTACAAGTATTTCTATATCTGCACATAATGCTTAGTGGTTGCGCCAATTTGCTATGTTCCGCGATTTTGTTTTTTGTAATTTATTTTTTTGGCCTAGCAATCCTATACCATCCGTTTCCCTTCCCCGCACGACCTCAAGAAATGAATTGACATTGACGTTTTTTTGTGCATCGATTGTGAATGTGACCGCACCGCTAACAACGCCCGCTCGAAATTACAAGAAAATTGGCTATTTCGTGATCCAACCAATCAAAAACTCAACAATAGTGCAGTGTAGTGCAAAACAGGACCTGGCAGTGGTTAAATGTGCGAAGTCGAGGTCCGCCGGCCGGCGCCACGTGGAACCTTCGAGGTTTAAAGGTCAGTGTTCCTCCTAATACATTCATCCCATTAATAAACGCTAGACGCAGTACCTGCATATTGTTAACAAACCTTAGATCGCTTTTTCAAACATACAGTCCATTAAAACATCAAGCTTATTTGCGCAACCATTACTTTTGGTCCTTCGAGCCGGATCGTGAATCATTTTCTTGTAATTTCGCAATATAGTATTTGTTCCATAGGGAATAAACGCAACGCGCCTGTTTACCTAGATATAATAGTAGAAAACCCGCATCTAGGCATTTAGGCAACTAAACGTTATTTCGCTCGTATAGTTAAAGAGCCATTGATAATTACGGTACCTACGCCGTCAACCGCACCGCATAATTATAGTTAGCTACGTAAATATCAGCGTAGATATAAATCGATCGCATTCTTTTTCTTGACAAAATTCATTCGGAAGTCCTACAAATTGCATGTAGGTAGACGCATTTCAAAAATACCCGTTCATTGTTGAGTGAATATTTGTAGGAAACGGATAAACCATAGATTATATACGCATATGAACGACGCCGTTCACTTTGTTGTTTACAATATTACCATATTGTTATCTGATAATTATCGCTTACTTAATAATTCGTTAAGTGTTTGTTTGAGTGTATAGTGTGAATATATCAAAACAAGATGTCTCTTAAGGGAACCAAGGTTAGTACTGATTTAAAGGTTCAGTTAAAGCTTTTATACGCCGAAAGGGACTCACAGTTTTCACGTGTTCAATCAATTTGTGATAAATCTTTGCAAATCTCGGATCTGATGATTAGAGATGCTTTCTTGTGTTTGTTGGAAACTTTAGATAGTTTGCGCGCGGATTTTAAATCTACAATTAAGGATATAAACATTTTAGAGTTGGAGTTAAATCCTGATTACTGTGTGAGTTATCAGGCATTGTCGTCCTTTGATGACTTGTATTGTCGTATCAAACGTATTGCTAGGAGTTTAGAGACCCCCCCCCCGCGAGTGGTTTATCCAACCCTCCTCGCGAACGCCCACGATTGCCGCCAATTCAAATACCTGAATTTAATGGTGACATTCGAAATTGGAATTTATTTATAGATAGTTTCGAAAATATAATACATAGGAACACATCGCTGACAGATCACGAGAGATTGCATTATCTCGTAGAAAAATTGACCGGTAAGGCAAAGGCTGTCTGTGCTGGAATTACGTTTAGCGCTGAAAATTACACTTTAGTTTTGGACACTTTAAAAACAAAATACGAAGATAAGCGATTAGTAGCCACCGCATATTTAGATCAATTATTCGATTTGAAAAGTTTTTCCGTTTGTAACGATCATAATTTAGAGAAGTTTTTAAATATTTTCGCATCATCTGTTCGTGCAGTAAAGAACCTAAAGGTCAATGACCTCTGTGATTTTTTGTTTTTGTATATCGGTTTAAAGAAATTAGATCCTGAAACTGTTCGTCTGTTTGAAACGACTCGGCGCGGTAACGAAATACCTAAGTTCGAAGATTTAGAATCTTTTATTCGCGACCATATTAAGGTATTGCAGCGCACGTCGGCACGTCATGAAGTCACGAATAGGACAGGTTCCGATCGCCGTATAGACGCGTCATCGAAGTCAGTCAAGACTGCGCATACGCTAGTTAATACCGCCTCAACACCTGACTGTTCTCTGTGTAAGGGTAGCCATACACAGCTGTACAAGTATTCGGGATTTCAGAAATTATCGCCTAGTGATCGTTACAAGTTTGTCCGCACTAATAATTTGTGTTTTAATTGTCTAAGTGACAAACGTCTGGTTACGTCATGTAACAGTGGTGTTAGCTGTCGTAAATGTCTAGCTAGACATCATACCTTCTTACATTTTGAGAGTAGTAAGCTGCCATCGCGGCCGCGGCCTGCGCGGACGCGCGACGCTTGTGACGCGCGGCCTGCTGCAAGTGCAAACGACGTAACATTGTGTTCGCTTTCCGCCGCTGGTACTCAAATCACTACCGTTTTACTTGCGACCGCGCAAGTTGTCATTGCCTTTGGCAAACCGCACACCGTTCGAGCGCTACTAGATGGCGCTTCCCAGAGTAATTTTATTACTCGGGATTGTTGTCAACGCCTTGGTTTTAGTTTTAATAATTGGTCATCCCGCTCAGAAGTGAAAGGTTTTGGAGGTTTAAAGGCAACCATTCACGGTTCTATTAAAATAATATTTAGTTCACGTTTTAATCGTAATATTTCGTTTGAAATGGATTCGCTAGTCGCAGATAAGATTACGGAACGGTTGCCGACGGTACCGGTTGACACGTCCATGCTGACGGAGTTTAAGAACTTGCAGTTAGCCGACGGAAATTACGCTTTCCCTGGAGATATCGATCTATTGATCGGTGCTTCGATTCTCCCGCATCTCCAGTTATCACGTAAAATTCAAGGTCTTCCGATGTACCCCGCTCCGCACGCACTGGAAACAGTTCTCGGGTTTGTTATAGTTGGTTCCGCACCCGCTTGTTTAAATAGTTACTCGACTGTGTCGCACTGTTGCACCGTCGAGCCGCCGCTTGAGTCTACCATCCGCAAGTTCTGGGAGATTGAAGAGGTCAATGTCCCGCCTATTCTCAGCCCTGAGGATCAGGTCACTGAGGAGATTTATACCCGCACGACTACTCGTGATAAAGATGGTCGTTATGTTGTCGCGCTCCCTTTCAAGGGTGATATTTTTTCGCTCGGTGGCTCCCGTGCCTCCGCAGAAAAACGCTTTCTATGCTTGGAACGTAAGATTCAAGCTGAATTGTCACCGGAAAATATATTCCATGTCGCTGGAACAGAAAACCCAGCTGATTGTCTCTCACGTGGTTTGCTTCCTGCGCAAATTTTAAATCATCCGCTTTGGTTTTGTGGCCCTCCCTGGCTTCATACCACTCCTAACGAGTGGCCAAGTGTTCCGTTTAACCCCGCTACTGTTTCAGAGCCACCCGAGGAGAAGAAACATACGCTTGTAGTATCAGTTCCGCGTGAAGAGTCAGTTGTTTTGTTGTTGTCTAATCGAGTCTCGTCTTGGTCGAGACTATTACGCTGTGTAGTTTACGTCCTAAGATTTTTGAGATTATTACCATCGCGTGGTTCTATAATCGCAGCTGATTTGGATAGAGCTGAATCAGTTGTACTTCGAGAGTTGCAGAAATTTTATTTTTCAATAGAATTTCGTAGTTTAGAATCACATAAACCTTGTAGTCCCGCACTTCAACATTTGAAACCATTTTTGCAAGACGGACTCATTCGTGTCGGTGGCCGTCTGCGAAATGCTAAGTTAGAGTTTGAACAAATGCATCCAGTAGTTCTACCACGCAAGGATCACGTTTTGGATTTGTTGGTGGATTATCACCATAAGGTGAATTGTCACGCTGGTCCCGATTTATTAATGTCCATTCTTCGACAGAAGTACTGGATACTTTCCGCTCGCAATTTGATACGCGCTAGAGTGCACAGATGTGTGCCCTGCTTTAAGCTCCGCCCGCGTTTCAACGCGCCGGAAATGGCCGACCATCGTTCTTGTCGTGTCGTACAGACGGTGAAACCTTTCATACATACTGGGACGGACTATGCTGGACCGTTTAAAGTCACTATTGCCCGTGGTCGTGGTATACGTTCCACAAAGGCATACATTTGCCTATTCGTTTGTATGACAACTCGTGCAGTTCACATAGAGTTAACCAGTGATTTGAGTACGCAGGGTTTTATGTCTGCATTTAAACGATTTTTATCTCGCCGTGGTCCCGTTAAGCGCTTATACTCTGACAACGGCACAAATTATGTTGGAGCGCGACGCAATATTTCGGAATTACATACATTCTTACGCTCCAAGTACTACCAAAGTGAATTCGCCCATGTCTTAGCTGAGAATCGCATTGATTGGTGTTTTAATACGCCAGCGGCTAGTCATTTTGGTGGCAATTGGGAGGCGAATATTAAAAGCCTTAAGTCGCACCTGTTTCGGGTCATAGGCGAACAGATTCTCTCGTACGAGGAGTTGAGCACTGTACTCGCTCAGGTAGAGGCGTTGATGAATACGCGTCCGTTGTGTCGGACTTTGTCTAGTGATCCATCGGAGCCACTAGCGTTGACGCCGGCTCACTTCTTGACGACGACTCCTCTTAAATATTTGCCCGCTTTAGATGTCGAGACTGACAAACTGCAGCTTCACCCGCGTCACGCTCTGCTAGATAGCTTAGTTCAGTCCTTTTGGAAGCGATGGAGGACAGATTATCTGCATACGCTGCAGTCGCGTCAAAAGTGGAACACTCCTTCAGATCCAGTCACAGTCGGTACTGTGGTGATACTGAAGACTGAGAGTGCGCCTCCTCTGCACTGGCCTCTTGGTGTAGTGGAAGAAGTTTTTCCGGGTTCGAACGGAATAACGCGAGTCGTAAAGGTTAAAACCGCAACTGGATCGTACCTGCGTCCGGTTATTCGCCTCTGCCCTCTGCCTAATCAGTAGTAGTGGCATAGTTAGTTATAAGTTGTTTCGCTACCTAGTATTGATAGTTTAGATTAGTAATAGGGTTTAGTTTCGCTTTTGTTTTTTTTCTTTTCTTTGAAGGTAACCCTTCAAACCCGGGGGGAATGGTTGCGCTAATTTGCTATGTTCCGCGATTTTGTTTTTTGTAATTTATTTTTTTGGCCTAGCAATCCTATACCATCCGTTTCCCTTCCCCGCACGACCTCAAGAAATGAATTGACATTGACGTTTTTTTGTGCATCGATTGTGAATGTGACCGCACCGCTAACAACGCCCGCTCGAAATTACAAGAAAATTGGCTATTTCGTGATCCAACCAATCAAAAACTCAACAATAGTGCAGTGTAGTGCAAAACAGGACCTGGCAGTGGTTAAATGTGCGAAGTCGAGGTCCGCCGGCCGGCGCCACGTGGAACCTTCGAGGTTAAAAGGTCAGTGTTCCTCCTAATACATTCATCCCATTAATAAACGCTAGACGCAGTACCTGCATATTGTTAACAAACCTTAGATCGCTTTTTCAAACATACAGTCCATTAAAACATCAAGCTTATTTGCGCAACCACTTAGATACAGCGTTTAAAAAAATTGATGCCCAATTTAAAAAGTTAAAAAGTTTGAGAAGAAAAGCAAAACGTTTTTATTTTTAACTAGCTTGTTTCAGTGGTTACGCCCGTGTGAAGTAGACAACTATCTCAAGCAAACATACTCTCAATTTCAAAAGTATGACTTTTGCTATCCCGAAGACGTGATCTCTCTGTGTACTTATTTTACATGCATATATTTACACTATAGCCGTTCACCGTTTTGAGGATGAAGGAGTAACAAACCTACACACATACATATCAACTTTTGCCTTTATTTATTAATGTAAAGTGCGATGTCTTGTATGATTAATTTACGACTACATAAAGAGTCGTATTAGGTTTAAAATTTTCATTGTCTAAATTATCTAACGATTGCATTTACACATAAGTTTTTATGTAGATTTACATTTTAACAGATTCTCATGAAAATCTGAACTTTGAAAATGTGTCTTTATTTTGAAAGATTTCTGTTTCCGTGTTTGGTAAATCACGTTGCTCACGCGTAAATCAAGTTAATGAGGCATTGCTGGACCTCTGGCAAGTAATTTACCCGACCATAACAGTTGTTTGTGTGTTTATTACATGAAAATAAACTGCCACTAAAACATTGCTATCTTATCTTGTATTGTACAGTAGCAAAATCCACTTTTACGATTATCATTTCACTTATGAACAATTTCCACAGAATAAACCGATGTGAATCCCGATTTATTTAAGGATTTCTTAATTTATGTGCCTCGTCCAGCTAGATACCTTAGCTGCTTCTGCGAAGCTGTAATGCTAGCAAAGGAGGAGCCCGACCGCATCAGGCAAAGACAACGGGGTGCACGCTCCAACCGCAGTCGGGATTCAGATCTCGATTGCCGGCCACCATTGGCGCGGGCTTACGGACGGCGACCAATGGGTAGCTCGCTGTCTGACCGTTCCGACCGACCCATGTCGTCGACGGCGCGTTCTGTTCCACGCGCGCCTCAAGGAGTTGTCAACAAACCGTAGGGACCCAACGGGGTCGCCGCCTACTGGGGCTAAGGGTCTGCTTCTGAAATGAAGCCTCGGTCATGGTATGAAAGGCAACGAAGGAACGGGATGGGTTTTTTAGTCAGTAAAAGTCTGACACTATCTCCCGCTCCGTCCAAGGGAGATTGAAGAGATGTCATTGGATGATTTTCTCCAAGCAACACTCTTGGTGGTTGACCTACGCTTCCTTTAAGCATCATCATTGGTTGCGCCAATTTGCTATGATCCGCGATTTTGTTTTTTGTAATTTATTTTTTTGGCCTAGCAATCCTATCCCTTCCGTTTCCCTTCCCCCGCACGACCTCTAGAAATGAAATGACATTGACGTTTGTGCATCGATTGTGAATGTGACCGCTCCGCTAACAACGCCCGCTCGAAATTACAAGAAAATTGACTATTTCGTGATCCAACCATTCAAAGACTCAACAATAGTGCAGTGTAGTGCAATACAGGACCTGGCAGTGATTTGAAAGTACGAAGTCGGGGTTCGCCGGCCGGCGCCACGTGGAACCTTCGAGGTCAAAAGGTCAGTGTTCCTCCCTAGTTTCCGTCCCATCCAGGCACAGTACCTGCATATTGTTAACAAACCTTAGATCGCTTTTTCAAAGTTACAGTCCACAGCTTATTTGCGCAACCATTACTTTTGGTCCTACGAGCAGGATCGTGAATAATTTTCTTGTAATTTCGCAATATAGTATTTGTTCCATAGGGAATAAACGCAACGCGCCTGTTTACCTAGATATAATAGTAGAAAACCCGCATCTAGGCATTTAGGCAACTAAACGTTATTTCGCTCGTATAGTTAAAGAGCCATTGATAATTACGGTACCTACGCCGTCAACCGCACCGCATAATTATAGTTAGCTACGTAAATATCAGCGTAGATATAAATCGATCGCATTCTTTTTCTTGACAAAATTCATTCGGAAGTCCTACAAATTGCATGTAGGTAGACGCATTTCAAAAATACCCGTTCATTGTTGAGTGAATATTTGTAGGAAACGGATAAACCATAGATTATATACGCATATGAACGACGTGAATGATTTAATCGAGAAATTGGGTAATATTCACTCATTGATTCAGGTTATTCCGTTCGTTCGCCGTTCACTTTGTTGTTTACAATATAACCATATTGTTATCTGATAATTATCGCTTACTTAATAATTCGTTAAGTGTTTGTTTGAGTGTATAGTGTGAATATATCAAAACAAGATGTCTCTTAAGGGCACTAAGGTTAGTACTGATTTAAAGGTTCAGTTAAAGCTTTTATACGCTAAAAGGGACTCACAGTTTTCACGTGTTCAATCAATTTGTGATAAATCTTTGCAAATCTCGGATCTGACGATTAGAGATGCTTTCTTGTGTTCGTTGGAAACTTTAGATAGTTTGCGCGCGGATTTTGAATCTACAATTAATAATATAAACATTTTAGAGTTGGAGTTAAATCCTGATTACTGTATGAGTTATCAGGCATTGTCGTCCTTTGATGACTTGTATTGTCGTATCAAACGTATTGCTAGGAGTTTAGTGACTCCCCCCCCCGCGAGTGGTTTATCCAACCCTCCTCGCGAACGCCCACGATTGCCGCCAATTCAAATACCTGAATTTAATGGTGACATTCGAAATTGGAATTTATTTATAGATAGTTTCGAAAATATAATACATAGGAACACATCGCTGACAGATCACGAGAGATTGCATTATCTCGTAGAAAAATTGACCGGTAAGGCAAAGGCTGTCTGTGCTGGAATTACGTTTAGCGCTGAAAATTACAATTTAGTTTTGAACACTTTAAAAACAAAATACGAAGATAAGCGATTAGTAGCCACCGCATATTTAGATCAATTATTCGATTTGAAAGGTTTTTCCGTTTGTAACGATCATAATTTAGAGAAGTTTTTAAATATTTTCGGATCATCTGTTCGTGCAGTAAAGAACCTAAAGGTCAATGACCTCTGTGACTTTTTACCCGACTGCGCCAGAAGGAGGGTTATGTTTTTCGAGAGTATGTATGTATGTATGTAAGTATGTATGTATGTATGTATGTATAATTGTTTGGCACGCTCTGCAGCCTGAACGGCTCGATGGATTTTAGCTTGAGAGGTGTCGTTAGATTTGTATTTACTGTGAGAGTGACACTGGGTATATCAAAATAAAAAAAAAAACAAAATGGCGGATTTTTAGCGCCAAATTCAAATGTTTGGCACGCTCTGCGACCTGAACGGCTCGATGGATTTTAGTTTGAGAGGTGTCTTTAGATTCGTAATTACTTTGAAAGTGATATCGTAATAAAATAAAACTAAAAAAATAAAAAATAAAAAACGGTAATTTAAAAAACTAAAAAACCCGACTGCTTTTCTGAGCATTCATGAAAAAGCCCTAAAACAAGAAAATCTGGCAGTCGGGACCCATTCTAGAAAGTCAGCCGTCTAGTCAATAGATTGGAGTAATCTGCAATGTAATATAGGTATGTGCTCTCAATTCTAGAATGGGTCCTGACTGCCAGATTTTCTTGTTTTAGGGCTTTTTCATGAATGCTCAGAAAAGCAGTCGGGTTTTTTAGTTTTTTAAATTACCGTTTTTTTGTTTTTGTATATCGGTTTACAGAAATTAGATCCTGAAACTGTTCGTCTGTTTGAAACGACTCAGCGCGGTAACGAAATACCTAAGTTCAAAGATTTAGAATCTTTTATTCGCGACCATATTAAGGTATTGCAGCGCACGTCGGCACGTCATGAAGTCACGAATAGGACAGGTTCCGATCGCCGTATAGACGCGTCATCGAAGTCAGTCAAGACTGCACATACGCTAGTTAGTACCGCCTCAACACCTGACTGTTCTCTGTGTAAGGGTAGCCATACACAGCTGTACAAGTGTTCGGAATTTCAGAGATTATCGCCTAGTGATCGTTACAAGTTTGTCCGCACTAATAATTTGTGTTTTAATTGTCTAAGTGACAAACATCTGGTTACGTCATGTAACAGTGGTGTTAGCTGTCGTAAATGTCTAGCTAGACATCATACCTTCTTACATTTTGAGAGTAGTAAGCTGCCATCGCAGCAGCAGCCTGCGCAGACGCGCGACGCTTGTGACGCGCGGCCTGCTGCAAGTGCAAACGACGTAACATTGTGTTCGCTTTCCGCCGCTGGTACTCAAATCACTACCGTTTTACTTGCGACCGCGCAAGTTGTCATTGTAGATGCCTTTGGCAAACCGCACACCGTTCGAGCGCTACTAGATGGCGCTTCCCAGAGTAATTTTATTACTCGGGATTGTTGTCAACGCCTTGGTTTTAGTTTTAATAATTGGTCATCCCGCTCAGAAGTGAAAGGTTTTGGAGGTTTAAAGGCAACCATTCACGGTTCCATTAAAATAATATTTAGTTCACGTTTTAATCGTAATATTTCGTTTGAAATGGATTCGCTAGTCGCAGATAAGATTACGGAACGGTTGCCCACGGTACCGGTTGACACGTCCATGCTGACGGAGTTTAAGAACTTGCAGTTAGCCGACGGAAATTACGCTTTCCCTGGAGATATCGATCTATTGATCGGTGCTTCGATTCTCCCGCATCTCCAGTTATCACGTAAAATTCAAGGTCTTCCGATGTACCCCGCTCCGCACGCACTGGAAACAGTTCTCGGGTTTGTTATAGTTGGTTCCGCACCCGCTTGTTTAGATAGTTACTCGACTGTGTCGCACTGTTGCACCGTCGAGCCGCCGCTTGAGTCTACCATCCGCAAGTTCTGGGAGATTGAAGAGGTCAATGTCCCGCCTATTCTCAGCCCTGAGGATCAGGTCACTGAGGAGATTTATACCCGCACGACTACTCGTGATAAAGATGGTCGTTATGTTGTCGCGCTCCCTTTCAAGGGTGATATTTTTTCGCTCGGTGGCTCCCGTGCCTCCGCAGAAAAACGCTTTCTATGCTTGGAACGTAAGATGCAGGCGTCTCCTAAGTTGAAGCAAGCCTATGATGATGTGCTGATCGAATATTTAGATAAAGGTTATATCTCATCAGCGCCTGCCGAGACTGAGGAGACACGTGATTACCCGTTTTACATCATCCCGCACCATGGAGTTGTTAGAGAAGACAAGCTTACAACTAAACTGCGTGTGGTTATGGATGGTAGCGCTAAAACTAGTACTGGCATATCGCTTAACGATATCTTGTATTGTGGTCAGAACCTCCAGGGTAACTTATTTGAAATAATAGTAAATTTTCGCTTGTTTGCTATTGCGCTCTCTGCTGATATTCGGCAAATGTTTCTTAGTATTGGAATCAGAGAATGTGATCGTAGATTCCAACGCTTCTTGTATAGATTTTCTCCGCAGGAACCTTTGAAGGTTTACGAATTCAATCGTGTTTGTTTTGGGCTTAAGTCTAGTCCCTTTCACGCTCTTCGCACTATCAAGCAGTTGGCCGCTGACGAGGGTCATACATACCCGAAAGCAAGGGCCACTATTGAAACCGGATTGTACAAGGACGATTTTGTGTACAGTGTACCTAGTGAAGCAGAGGCTATAGAGACCGCTGCTCAAGTAATCAGCCTCATGAAGTCCGGTCAATTTGATCTAGTGAAATGGACAAGCAACTCGCAAGCTACATTAGAGTCGATTCCACCGTCACACCGGTTGACTTCGGTAAAGGAATTCGATGATAGTGATTCGCATAAGATCCTTGGTTTAAGTTGGTCACCCGCAACTGATATGTTCAGTCTTAAAATTAGCTCGACTCCGCCAACTTGTACCAAACGCGTTATCCTAGCATGTGTAGCTCGGATATGGGATATAATGGGTTTTGTAGCTCCTGTCGTTTTGTATGCAAAGCTGCTTATAAAAGAGCTTTGGCTTTCCAACTGTGATTGGGACGACACCGCTCCTGACAGTGTTGCTAAGTTGTGGGCTCGCTATAGGAAAGAGCTTCCAATGCTCGATCAGATACAGATTCCTCGCCATGTTGGTATAGTACCAGACACTGTTGTTAATGTGGTAGGTTTCGCAGACGCCAGTGAGAGGGCTTACGGGGGAGTGGTTTACTTTCAGATCCAAAATGGCGATAACATTTCAGTTTTCCTCATTAGCGCAAAATCAAAGGTATCTCCTCGTAAGGTTGTCTCTCTTGCTCATCTCGAACTCTGCGCTATTCTTATGTTGGTTCAATTGATTACATCTATAGTCAAAACTTGTCGTCCTCGCATTAATATAGAGAGAATTGTAGCGTTTTCAGACTCAACCGTTGCTCTATGTTGGGCCCACTCTTCACCCCATCGATGGGGCACGTTTGTCGCAAATAGGGTGGCTAAGATTCAAGCTGAATTGTCACCGGAAAATATATTCCATGTCGCTGGAACAGAAAACCCAGCTGATTGTCTCTCACGTGGTTTGCTTCCTGCGCAAATTTTAAATCATCCGCTTTGGTTTTGTGGCCCTCCCTGGCTTCATACCACTCCTAACGAGTGGCCAAGTACTCCGTTTAACCCCGCTACTGTTTCAGAGCCACCCGAGGAAAAAAAACATACGCTTGTAGTATCAGTTCCGCGTGAAGAGTCAGTTGTTTTGTTGTTGTCTAATCGAGTCTCGTCTTGGTCGAGACTATTACGCTGTGTAGTTTACGTCCTAAGATTTTTGAGATTATTACCATCGCGTGGTTCTATAATCGCAGCTGATTTGGATAGAGCTGAATCAGTTGTACTTCGAGAGTTGCAGAAATTTTATTTTTCAATAGAATTTCGTAGTTTAGAATCACATAAACCTTGTAGTCACGCTCTGCTGGATAGCTTAGTTCAGTCCTTTTGGAAGCGATGGAGGACAGATTATCTGCATACGCTGCAGTCGCGTCAAAAGTGGAACACTCCTTCAGATCCAGTCACAGTCGGTACTGTGGTGATACTGAAGACTGAGAGTGCGCCTCCTCTGCACTGGCCTCTTGGTGTAGTGGAAGAAGTTTTTCCGGGTTCGAACGGAATAACGCGAGTCGTAAAGGTTAAAACCGCAACTGGATCGTACCTGCGTCCGGTTATTCGCCTCTGCCCTCTGCCTAATCAGTAGTAGTGGCATAGTTAGTTATAAGTTGTTTCGCTACCTAGTATTGATAGTTTAGATTAGTAATAGGGTTTAGTTTCGCTTTGTTTTTTTTCTTTTCTTTGAAGGTAACCCTTCAAACCCGGGGGGAATGGTTGCGCCAATTTGCTATGATCCGCGATTTTGTTTTTTGTAATTTATTTTTTTGGCCTAGCAATCCTATCCCTTCCGTTTCCCTTCCCCCGCACGACCTCTAGAAATGAAATGACATTGACGTTTGTGCATCGATTGTGAATGTGACCGCTCCGCTAACAACGCCCGCTCGAAATTACAAGAAAATTGACTATTTCGTGATCCAACCATTCAAAGACTCAACAATAGTGCAGTGTAGTGCAATACAGGACCTGGCAGTGATTTGAAAGTACGAAGTCGGGGTTCGCCGGCCGGCGCCACGTGGAACCTTCGAGGTCAAAAGGTCAGTGTTCCTCCCTAGTTTCCGTCCCATCCAGGCACAGTACCTGCATATTGTTAACAAACCTTAGATCGCTTTTTGAAAGATACAGTCCACAGCTTATTTGCGCAACCAATCATCATTTCAGCTGAAGGATATCCACTGTTGGACATAGGCTTATAGGTATATAATGAATTAATGAATTCAATGTAAATGTTGGCGCCTACTGGGTTAAGTGTAGGTTCACGTTGAAAGTTCAATAGGTTGTGATCAATGTCTAAACTATTTGCAATAGTCCGCGCTTTTATGAAAGGGCAATTACCCATTCTTAGTAATCAACAACATTTCGTTGTGCTCATAAGCTATATAAATTTTTGTAGTAGGTTTTTTCAAGTGGGATTTTACCTAATAATTTCGAAAACACACATTCACATGACTAACTGTCAAGTGTAACAATATTTATACTTGCAGGAGTCGAGCCAACAACACGTAGCGCATCAAGCAATCACTCAATCAATCAATGTAATTTTATTTTTGGTGTACAATAAAGAATACATCTACCTATCTATCTATCTCATACACTGCGCCAACTGGGATGCCAAACATTATTTCATCATTTTTGTAACATTATTTCTCCTTTATCAAGTTAGCTAGTGAAAATCGAAAAATATTAAACGGAATCGTACCTATAGCTGGGATTAAAAGTATCGTAATCTTACTCCAGGAATAAATATACTCGTGTTTGAATATTCGGCCTTTGAGGCGAGATTGCCTGATAAACATCATTTAAAAGTATCCAATCCTAGTTATTTAATCTATATGGAGTAAAAATCTATTTCGTAAGTTATCCACAAAGAAAAAGCTCAAGGAAAAAGTATTTAATTTTTGTTTTCGGTGATTCTCGACGCCAGTGACCTTAACATTTTATGAGAGAGAAAATTTTATAACTAAAAGTAACACTGCTTAAGAAAACACTTGTAGAATTGGAAAAAATAAAATGAAATTATGTACATCTGTAAGTACACATTTCAGTAATAACTATTTCTGTAAAAGTTCAGCTGAAATGTCTCAAAACATTTTTCTATGAAACTGAATAGTTAATTCTTATTACGTTTCACCGCAAGCTTGCTTGAAATTAATCTCCTTTGATATATGAAAAAAGTCTCTTCATCCATCTTCAACGAAAGAAATATTAATATCAAAAAGTTTCAAAAGAACTCTAAAAGCTATACCAGTAAAATTTAACCAATAACAAAGTTGGAATCCAGACTCAATTTACTTGTATACAAACCAAAAATACTAACACAAACGGGTAAAAAAGCGCTCATAGGGCATCAAAAAATTCATCCGCATCGATGTCATTGGGAAAAGTGCCCAGAACGCTGGCAGCATTGCCACATATATACACCGTTAAATTTTAATCGTTTTAATCCTGCGGAGGGTCGATTCGGTACATGAAATACTATCGATTTGTAAAGAGAAAATTAAAAAATAAAGTACTTTTTTTAAACTCGAATGTATGTAAATACGCATGTATGAAATTAATTTCATTAAGTAAACGTCAGCTGAGCGAGGCCAATGAGCTGTAGGTACGCAACGATCGACAACTACCTACAAGGTCATTGACTCGATTACTTAAAGACATTGATTTCATACGAGCGTATATTAATTCGAGTTTTTGAAAAAAAGCACTTTATTTTTTAATTTTCTCTTTACAAATCGATAGTATTTAATTTACCGAATCGACCCTCAGCGGGATTAAAACGACTAAAATTTAACGGTATCTATATTTGTTAAATAAGATGTATATATTTTTATTATTACATTTAATATATCTTACAATAACTACATATTGTATACCATAAAAAAAATTACTTGTGCTAAAAATGCTGCTAAAACTTTTTCTAAAATAAAAAAAAGCCTAAGTTACTCCGTTACTCTTATCTACCAGCGAAAATACCGGCAAATTCGCTTTACGCGTTTTATTTTTCTATAGAAAATGTTTCAATACAAAAACACATGAGACGAAGGCATGTTTCGGCGTATTTCGTTCACTATCAAATAAAAACGAAGTAGAATATGATCTAATATATTTTTCGTACTACGCTATTTATATTATTTTTCAAGGAGATAGGAAACCAAAAATTCCCATCTACCTCCCAAGCAGCACGCAAGCGTATCAAACATCAATAAAGCAGCCGATATACAGCTTAGAGCTGTATAAGGGCTGTACAAGGGTGTAAAACACAGCTTTAGGCTGCATAAAGGTATCCGCGTACGCTTATGGTTCTATATCAGAGTATTTTTACTCAATTAAACAGCTTTAAGAGTTTTTTGACACTTAAGGCTGCGTTTTACACTTAAAGCTGTATATAGGCTGTATATTGCACGTCACCACTTCCTTTATACAGGTCTAAGTGTTATATTAGTGTAAAATGATACTTATTGCTGTATATTGGTGTAAACGAACTCCATTATACCTCTTATTCGTTTGGTGTAATTGTACACTCTTATAACTATTGTGGTGTTATAACTACTGCCTACAAGGGTGATATACAGCTATAAGAGTAAATGAACGCTATAGTACAGCGTTAGGCTGTATTACTAATGGAATCACTCGGATTGTGTTTTTGTGAACATCAATATGGAGGAAAAGACCGGTCAAGTGCGAGTTGGACTCGCGCACCAAGGATTCCGTAAAAACTTACTCGCACCGTGTCCGTTCTATGGGCCCTATGATTAAAAAAAAGAAATTCAATTATCTCGAAAACGGTGCGTCCTAGGTCAAAAATAACCAAAATTTTAACCCCCCTGTGAGACCTCCGTGCAAGTACCAATAGAATACAAAAACGTAAAAAAAAAAAAAATTTTTTTCGTGATCGAATCAGAGCAAGAATTCATTCCAGAAAAAAAAATATCCGAGCAATTGGTGATTATTTTAATATAAAATAACTTGGAACCTAAATAGTTTCTATGGTTGAGGTTAACCCAAAACTACAAAAAACAAAATGCTGTAGGTATTCTGTACCAATCAACTAAGGGTGGTGAAGAGAAAACATTGAATTAAGAGGAAGGTCAAAAGGAAATATTTAAATATTACAAATACAGATAATTTATTTAAATACAACAGACAGTAGAGATAGTAAAGTATAATTTATTGGAGAAGGTAAAGTAATAGATCACAATCTGCTTCTTCAATGATGATAATAATAGACTTTATACGCAGCATTTTGATGTAATCCCACGATGATCTGGAGGGTTAGAACTGTCATCCTTCACCAATGCGTCCGACGTCTAATCACTCGCTTAGTAATTTTAGATCGCCTTCTGATTCTCGTGACCTTGATATTAGACCAAGTCAAAGGCCTTATTGTACCTTTTCTGAAAAATAGATGAAAGATCGGTTACAAATCTTACTCACTACTTCACAATAAGTATATAAATTGTTAAATTGTATTCGGACTTATGAGATTTAGTCGTAGGTAGCTGAGGATTTTTTATTCCTTATACGTATCTCTAAAGATGGTTAGAAATGTACGTACTTGTTATGAACAATTACACAGATTATGGAGTAAAAATACTCTATTATACAGCCTAAGTCGTAAAAATACTCTATTATACAGCCTAAGTCGTAAAAATACTCTATTATACAGCCTAGGTCGTAAAAATACTCTATTATGAAAGCTGTCGCCATTTTGCAATGTACATAATGATTTTATAAACATAATAAAAGGCTTATTTGGCAAAAGCCTAAAGTCATATCATGATTATCAGCTTGAATTACGGTTGATTTGCATTTATACCTATTATTTTAACATATTTTTTTAATATAACCTAAAAAAATAATAACATTACTTACCGTATTTACTATTTTCCTTGATGTTAAAATTGATTATTTCGCTGGCGCGTTAATATTTTCACCGAAAATATACACACTTTTACAATGAAATTAAATCGGCACTATAAATTCACCATATTACTAAGGTCAACAAGTCCAATTTAACATATTATATTTAAAATTAAATGTATATGGCGTAGTCGTCATTAGTAAAATATTATAAAAAATAATCTTTAAGTTTGGATTCTTTCGTATTCTTACACCAATTAACAGCTTTTTGCTGTATATGATAGTTATAATTGAATATCTGTAGAGTTAAAGTGTAATTGTACACCGATATACAGCTTAGGGTGTACAAAAACGCCTTTATACAGCCGATATACAGCCAACACGCAGCCAATATACAGCTTTTATTCTCCACTTACACTTAACGCTGTATATAGGCTGTATATGTGGGCCCTTTTTGGAGTTACAAGGGCTGTATATAGGCTTCTACAGCCTATATACAGCTTACTATACAGCTTAGAGTGTAAACCTGAACCTATATACAGCCCTTGTACAGCCTTTTGTGCTGCTTGGGCTCTTTCGACCATTTTTTAAATACGCATAAATTATTTTATTTTAATAGATACTAAAACGTTTTATTAATTTGAGTACTATTTTTTTATGTGAGAAAATCATCTAATGACATGCTGGGCCCCTACGATATGGTGACAACTCCTTGAGGCCTGCAGACAGCAACTGGGCGGTTGGACTGTGAGCTACCCATTGCTCGCCATCTGCAAACACGCGCCTACGGTGGCCGGAAATCGGGTTTGGAATCCGGCAGCGGCTGGATCGTGAGGCCCTCGGCTCCATAACACACTCGCCTACAGCTCGTGCGATTCCACCTCGGTCGCAATGACAAAAATTAAAATATTCATGCATTTGACAGTGAAGTATCGTTTTATATCTAGTGCCAAAATTGGGAACGGGAACTTCATATATTGGAATAATTTATCTGCTGTCATGAAAAATTGGAAACATGAACTGTGTACAAAACACAAATAAAAAGAAAATCGTAACATCATAATTCAACTGTTATAATTATACTTGCTGACTTGCAGAAAAAAGGGGGTAGGGGTAGGAGAATAAAAAAATTGCCTTTGACCTACGAAACCTACTAAAAATTGTGGCAACCAAATGGGTGACGTGCAAACTGGCACCTTTTAAGGTTTATCATCAAAAAAGAATATAGGATAGATATAGATTGTTTTGAGATGTAATAAGTAAGAAAAGTAATTGTTTTTTTTTTATAAATAACATAATAGTACATTAAAACAGTATAACTACATAAAGGCTGTTTGATTTACGCATCCACCCCTCACAAACAAATTTTCATAGAAATCGGTCGAGCCGTTTTGGACAGTTCAATAACAATCACTGTTACACGAGATTTTTATATATTAAACTAGCTCTTGCTCTACCCTACTCTACTCTACCCTACTCTACCCTACTCTACCCTTCTCTACCCTACTCTACCCTACTCTACCCTACTCTACCCTACTCTACCCTACTCTACCCTACTCTACCCTACTCTACCCTACTCTACCTAACTCCACCCCACTTTACCCTATTCTACCCTACTCTACACTATACCAATAAATAAGCAAGCCCTGGATTTTTTTTAATTTAACTTGATAAAAATGATCCTATACCCGCCTCCTGGTTCTAAGCTGCCTTGCCCCACTAATTTTCAGGTAAATCGGTTGAGCCGTTCTTGAGTTATAAATAGTGTAACTAACACGACTTTTTTTTACATAAATTACATTTCTGTGTAAATTGTATTACTTATACTCGAATAACATCACAAAGATTTCTTACATGAAAAAACACAAAGCTAAGCGGATTAAACTGAAGCTGCAAGTCTTGATACTACAGCGCTATTAACATAATTCGCAACCCAACCAAAACTGAACCACACGCTTATAATTTCGCTGCACACTTTTCTTGCAGTTTTGCATTTCCGTCTAAGCAAGGATAAGAACAATTAAAACAGCACACATGCACAGGGCTTGCATGCTACATACTGGGACTAAAAAAAAATGTGAATCAATGTGTTTCTTAATACGTAAGGTAAAATCGTGAAACTGTAGTACATAATTATGTTGTAGATGATTGATTATTACATATAATAAAGTTACACTTTGCTTTTGTAACTAAAAATCTTGTATTTAGTTATATTAGTTTACCGACCAAACGAATTGAGAAGCCCCTCCATTTTATGAAATTATGCCGATTACAAATTTTACTAAAGAAATGTCGATTTTTCCTAATAAACGTGATATTTTTATAAATGAATTTATGTCTGTCAACAACCCTCTAGGGATCCATGTGTAACGAATACTGAACTAGTCCGACTTTCAATAGCTTTTTTATTTCCCTTGCCGAATGAATAATGATCAAACATTTGTCTTAATAAAAACAAAGTCTTAGTACCTACCCAGTATCCAATATTTGAAATAATATGAATGTGTTTTAAGATCGTCTGCCTAACCATCTCGGGAGACACAAGTAATTCGATGTTGAATCTAAAACTATCTATGCCCTGCGATTTCACCCGCGTCTTTGGTTACTGTTCTGCTGCTATTGGCCGTAGTGTGATGTTATGTGATGTCTTTTTCGATACACGAGCTATCCAACAAAAAAAAAAAAATATTTTAAATTCCTAAGATAAGCTCGTTCAACCAAAAAAACTCTAGCTTTATAATATTTTATAAATAAAATATAATAATATTAACTACTACTACGTCCCGACCCAGATCTACACGGTTGGGCGATTCTTTGAAACCAAGAGAACATCCATTCATCTGGCCTAAATTTTGTACGTACCTATCTATTTTGTGCCGTGTCCATTGCGGGTGCAAATGAGTGCCTTTGATACTTTTAGTAGTCGGGGAAAGTAAGTCATGTACTTTTCTCATGACTGTTTATTAGTGAAGTGAAAACTGCATAAAAATCGAAGATCTGTGTTTTTTGAGTCCATTTAGACAGAAATACACGGTAGAAGACTTTGTTTTATAATAAGTATCAAGGGATAGATCGGAGAACATTTAAAAATAGTTAAATTGTGTACAGTCAGCCAAGACCCATTATTGTAATCTGTCTCTATTGTGTCAAAGAAGCTGTAACCTTTTTGTAGCATACCTACTACGCATTAGGCCATAAGAAAATTTGTGTCGAATGCTAGCTAGTCAAACAGAAAGGAATTTGGGATATCAACGTCACTGAGCATCCATAAAATTTGCTGTCATGTTTTTAGTTGGGTAGGAGGATAATTTAATCAATAAAATTTATTATTATTTTATTTAATTATTCCAATAGGGCTTTTGTTCTTAGCTTATATAATTATAAGCTTTTTTATAACATTATACATTAAATTTATGTCCCTGTATGTATTCAAATTAATATGTTTTCCCATATTGAACCCATTTACCGGATCAATATTTTGCATTTTGCTATACGAGTATAACCAGCTAAGTACCGTGAGTTTAAAAAAAAAGCAATTATTTCACGAAACGCTTCGTCAGATATGTATAACAAAAAAATCACTAGTTCTATCAACATTTTATATGTAAACAAAAACTCTAATATTTCCACGTGATGATCCCTATAATAACGTAAGTGTAATAGCGGATGTCTTCATATTGTGTTTTCCTTATGAAAATGATACCAACCTACATGAAACAAAAAAAGGTTTTTATGGCCACAAGCCATTGTTGTGGCAATAAAAGTATACAGATATTGTGTTGTAAATGTTGTGCTGGCTGCTAACGGAGGCTAAATAGCAGTCTTGGCCGCTTTCGACCGTTTATTGTAAAGGTTATCCGGTGGTTATTTTAAAGTTTGGAGAAATATGTTTTTTTTTTGTTATTATTATTGATAAAAGAAGAATTATTATTGATAGGCTCGCTCTTGACCTTACGCTTGCTAGAAGTCGCCTATTAATGCTTAACTTTTGAGCCAAGTAAAACTTCGTAGGGCATTGCTATACAACATAGTAATGCCTTTTAATTACCGTCTTTTGGGCACACTTCCCGTTGCCAGCGATGCGGAGGAATATTGCGACGCCATATTTAAGCCAGGAGCATCTGCTTTTAATCTTCATTAAGAAGCTTTGTCACTGTAAGGTGCAACACCGCACATACTGCAAGTCAGCATTTACGCCTCCCATGCGTTTTACTTTATAATAAAATCATCAGTTCGCGTCGAGCCATCAAGTCGGGCGTTCCCATTGCAGCCAATAAGGGCCACGTGTCACTCATTTCACAAACATCAGTTCATAAGCTCATTTTACTTAACCTTTGGTACAATACAGTCTTTTAAATTACTTTACCATCTTTTATTCTATTCCGTCCACATCATCTAAAAGTAGTGTGTGATCTAGCAAGAGATCATACAGTCACAATATTGGCTATGTCACTCCATCAATAGCCAACGGAGGTAGGCGAACCTGGGCTTCGACGTTACACAAATGAAATATTTATCAATATTTTTTTCAAGGTTTTTTATTTTTAATCATGTAGTGTTATGCCATTTTAATATGGGATAAAAAATGAATTATTTAATCAAAATATTACTGACTTCCTTTACTTTCACTTTTCAGTTTCAACAATGTTGTCATATGAAATAAGGTAATCGATTAATCGAATTACAATAAACATAGAAAAACAAAACGATGAAAATCAATCAGTGTTTTCTTCTATACATTAGGTTTTTAAAAACTTTTTAAATAACGACTTGTCGATCATCATTTCTGCAGACATCTTAAAAATTAATTGATCAACAGGTCGATTTAATAATCGATCGTCAAGAATAAATAGATCATATTTTTTTTATTATACAGGCAATAAAGTCGAACTCTTGTTAGTGTCACATCAAACGTCAAACCATTCGTTTCGTTTGGCTTTGAACTTGTGATAGTGGATATTGAGTTTTGTTTTGCTTTCGTGTGCTTTTTATTATTCAATTACTATTATTTTGCGACTTTGGCTACGTATAAAGTATTCTGACGGTTATTACTTTGACGAAAGACCCACTCATGGATACTGAGAGCTTGTAAGAATAACTTATTAAGAAGCAAAAAAAGTTATTTTTGTACAAACTAATAATACCCTATATTTTTTCTCTCCCTTGTAGCAGTTCTAAATATAGTTCTTTCTCTATAATAGTAGTAATAACAAAATGAAATAATGCAATAATCTTTGCTGTAACGTGAAGCCCAACTTTGTGTGAACTTTCGCCCGTCTCCTTTTGAATTTTATATTATTTTAAATAATTGTAATATATTTTACATAGAACTCTTACCTCGTCTGACATAGGTTTAGCTTTAGTGTAAGTATATATATACTTAGCATAGCATAGCATCAGCCTTATAATGTTCCCACTGCTGGGATTCAAGCCTCCTCTCTGTAAGAGGAAATAGGCCGTAAGCCACCACGCGCCACCAGTGCCAAATAAATATATACTTACACTATCGGCGAACTAACTAATGGATACAGTATACGGAGAGCAGAGTCGTTGCAAACGTGAAGACATCTGTGTTTTTAATTACGAGTATTAATTATTGTTTTTTTTCTCGCAGCATCCTGGGATTTCGAATTTTTGACAGCGTAAGGAACACAGTGCTGCGCACTAAAACTAAGATAAAAGACGTCACCCAAAAAGCTGTTACATCAAAGTAGGATTGGGCCGGACATGTCTGCGGCATATCAGATAAGCTGTGGGCTCAAAGAGCCATTAATTGGGTCCCATCAAACGCAAGGCGGCATCGCGGCGAAGGTGGCGAGATGACCGGACAATCACTGGAGGGACTGGCCCACAATGGCCGAGGACAGACGTGTGTGGTAAAAGGAGAGGGAGGCCTTCGCCCAGCAGTGGGGCAAAATGGGCTAAACTAACTTTACTTTCGGAAGACTTCTTAGTTTAAAATGTTGTTTAGTTTGCGTGTTAAAATGTTGGCCTATTTAAAAGCTAAGAAACAATAGATTCAAGTAGTTTCATTTTCTTCTGTGAGCCACGACCTTGATTATTCAGCTTGCTAAAGGTAGGATATAGTTTTACATGACGGTACGGTTGGCGCAGTGGTTGAGCGATTGAATGGGAAGCTGTACGATGAAGGTTCGATTCCCGCACAAAATAAGTATTTATATGGCTTACAGATATGTGTTTTGGGTCTGGGTGGCTTGCGTATAGTGAATTTATATATTTGCAGTCTAACCCACGATACATAAGTTATTCCTAGTGTGGGGAAAAGTTTTAGAAAAAAAATCTAGTGCCCGAATATGTGTTTCCTGATAGCTAAAACCTGGGAATCTTTAATTCATAGTGAACAGGTTAATTCTAGATCAGCGAGTTTCATCGTCGATCATATCGTCGCTTTCCATTAAGCGAGATAGTGGTCAAGCGCGAATCTATCAACAATAAAAAAAAGTTTGAAAGGGCCAGTCGGTAATCTGCAACGGGAATTACACTCGAATATTTTAACCTGAAGGTTCTAGCAAACGGAATAATATCCAGTCAGTATGTAATATACAAAATTGCTGTTGGACATAGTAAATGGAATACCTATATTTCGTTTAATATTGTCACTTACTAAAAATAAATACTGAAATAAACGAATGACTTTTGAAATTTACACAATCTACTTCGACTCAATAAAAATAATGACCTGTGTTCTATAAATAGAAAGGGCCGGTCTTCCTCTTATCGGGGCGCACATTAGATCTCTTTTTGTGAATCCGACAGGAGAGGAACAAAAAGTACCTAAGTTTAAACGTCCCTTAAAGTTTTAATTACTTTGAGAATTTACGTTATCTAGGCGTTTTGACTTCGAAATGTGCATAGCAGACTAATTACGTAACACAGTTGTTTTCTGAATACCAAGCTAATGTTAGATTACATCTCAATAAAATTATAAAGACGAAAGTTTATACATAGGTGGTCTGAAAAGTTTCCGACCTAAGGGAGAGTACTTATGAAGCGGTTTTCACCCGCGGCCGCCGCGGTTGCGGGCCCGCAGCTTCTGTAGAATGCAGTTAGTTATGTAAAAAATTAAAGCACTTTTCACGACGCGTTTTACGTCCGCGGTATGCGAGTTTGTTAGCGGCTCCCGCTGCCGCTACCGGTAAGCAACTTGTTGTAGAATCGCGCCCGCGTTTGGCGGTTGACCGTGCAGTGGTTGGCAATATTCGGCCGCCAAGCTTGCGGTCAAAAATCGCAACCGCGACGACTGCATAATCGCGTAAATCTGCCGTCTCGTGAGTTTTGAAATAAAACTGCTGCTGCTGGTGAAAACCGCTTTGCGAGTTCTTATGCGAGAAATTTTTTCTTATAATTTATATTTTATTTTTTTATTTTGTGTCCTTGTAACTCTACATAGGAGAGGTCGTAGAGATGCCATCATCACTACAACTCGTTCAAAAAGTAGTTGGCGTTTTTTTCTGCAAAATAATTGTTCACGAAAGTGATTACGACCCCATTTGATGAAAATTTCTATCGTCCGAGAGCGCAATTATTAAAAAGTGAACAAAGAGAAGTCGTTTGGGGCTAGATCTGGTAAATAAGGCGGATGATTAAACAGTTTGGTTGTGCGAATTTGCTGTGGACTGTAGGTTTAAAAGCGATCTAAGGTTTGTTAACAATATGCAGATACTGTGCCTGGATGGGACGGAAACTAGGAAGGAACACTGACCTTTTGACCTCGAAGGTTCCACGTGGCGCCGGCCGGCGAACCTCGACTTCGCACATTTAACCACTGCCAGGTCCCGTATTGCACTACACTGCACTATTGTTGAGTCTTTGAATGGTTGGATCACGAAATAGTCAATTTTCTTGTAATTTCGAGCGGGCGATGTTAGCGGAGCGGTCACATTCACAATCGATGCACAAACGTCAATGTCACTTCATTTCTTGAGGTCGTGCGAGGGAAGGGAAACGGAAGGGATAGGATTGCTAGGCCAAAAAAATAAATTACAAAAAACAAAATCGCGGATCATAGCAAATTGGCGCAACCATTCCCCCCGGGTTTGAAGGGTTACCTTCAAAGAAAAGAAAAAAAACAAAAGCGAAACTAAACCCTATTACTATATCTAAACTATCAATACTAGGTAGCGAAACAACTTATAACTAACTATGCCACTACTGCTGATTAGGCAGAGGGCAGAGGCGAATAACCGGACGCAGGTACGATTCAGTTGCGGTTTTAACCTTTACGACTCGCGTTATTCCGTTCGAACCCGGAAAAACTTCTTCCACTACACCAAGAGGCCAGTGCAGAGGAGGCGCACTCTCAGTCTTCAGTATCACCACAGTACCGACTGTGACTGGATCTGAAGGAGTGTTCCACTTTTGACGCGACTGCAGCGTATGCAGATAATCTGTCCTCCATCGCTTCCAAAAGGACTGAACTAAGCTATCTAGCAGAGCGTGACAATTCACCTTATGGTGATAATCCACCAACAAATCCATAACGTGATCCTTGCGTGGTAGAACTACTGGATGCATTTGTTCAAACTCTAACTTAGCATTTCGCAGACGGCCACCGACACGAATGAGTCCGTCTTGCAAAAATGGTTTCAAATGTTGAAGTGCGCGACTACAAGGTTTATGTGATTCTAAACTACGAAATTCTATTGAAAAATAAAATTTCTGCAACTCTCGAAGTACAACTGATTCAGCTCTATCCAAATCAGCTGCGATTATAGAACCACGCGATGGTAATAATCTCAAAAATCTTAGGACGTAAACTACACAGCGTAATAGTCTCGACCAAGACGAGACTCGATTAGACAACAACAAAACAACTGACTCTTCACGCGGAACTGATACTACAAGCGTATGTTTCTTCTCCTCGGGTGGCTCTGAAACAGTAGCGGGGTTAAACGGAGCATTTGGCCACTCGTTAGGAGTAGTATGAAGCCAGGGAGGGCCACAAAACCAAAGCGGATGATTTAAAATTTGCGCAGGAAGCAAACCACGTGAGAGACAATCAGCTGGGTTTTCTGTTCCAGCGACATGGAATATATTTTCCGGTGACAATTCAGCTTGAATCTTAGCCACTCTATTTGCGACAAACGTGCCCCATCGATGGGGTGAAGAGTGGGCCCAACATAGAGCAACGGTTGAGTCTGAAAACGCTACAATTCTCTCTATATTAATGCGAGGACGACAAGTTTTGACTATAGATGTAATCAATTGAACCAACATAAGAATAGCGCAGAGTTCGAGACGAGCAAGAGAGACAACCTTACGAGGAGATACCTTTGATTTTGCGCTAATGAGGAAAACTGAAATGTTATCGCCATTTTGGACCTGAAAGTAAACCACTCCCCCGTAAGCCCTCTCACTGGCGTCTGCGAAACCTACCACATTAACAACAGTGTCTGGTACTATACCAACATGGCGAGGAATCTGTATCTGATCGAGCATTGGAAGCTCTTTCCTATAGCGAGCCCACAACTTAGCAACACTGTCAGGAGCGGTGTCGTCCCAATCACAGTTGGAAAGCCAAAGCTCTTTTATAAGCAGCTTTGCATACAAAACGACAGGAGCTACAAAACCCATTATATCCCATATCCGAGCTACACATGCTAGGATAACGCGTTTGGTACAAGTTGGCGGAGTCGAGCTAATTTTAAGACTGAACATATCAGTTGCGGGTGACCAACTTAAACCAAGGATCTTATGCGAGTCACTATCATCGAATTCCTTTACCGAAGTCAACCGGTGTGACGGTGGAATCGACTCTAATGTAGCTTGCGAGTTGCTTGTCCATTTCACCAGATCAAATTGACCGGACTTCATGAGGCTGATTACTTGAGCAGCGGTCTCTATAGCCTCTGCTCCACTAGGTACACTGTACACAAAATCGTCCATGTACAATCCGGTTTCAATAGTGGCCCTTGCTTTCGGGTATGTATCACCCTCGTCAGCGGCCAACTGCTTGATAGTGCGAAGAGCGTGAAAGGGACTAGACTTAAGCCCAAAACAAACACGATTGAATTCGTAAACCTTCAAAGGTTCCTGCGGAGAAAATCTATACAAGAAGCGTTGGAATCTACGGTCACATTCTCTGATTCCAATACTAAGAAACATTTGCCGAATATCGGCAGAGAGCGCAATAGCAAACAAGCGAAAATTTACTATTATTTCAAATAAGTTACCCTGGAGGTTCTGACCACAATACAAGATATCGTTAAGCGATATGCCAGTACTAGTTTTAGCGCTACCATCCATAACCACACGCAGTTTAGTTGTAAGTTTGTCTTCTCTAACAACTCCATGGTGCGGGATGATATAAAACGGGTAATCACGTGTCTCCTCATTCTCGGCAGGCGCTGATGAGATATAACCTTTATCTAAATATTCGATCAGCACATCATCATAGGCTTGCTTCAACTTAGGAGACGCCTGCATCTTACGTTCCAAGCATAGAAAGCGTTTTTCTGCGGAGGCACGGGAGCCACCGAGCGAAAAAATATCACCCTTGAAAGGGAGCGCGACAACATAACGACCATCTTTATCACGAGTAGTCGTGCGGGTATAAATCTCCTCAGTGACCTGATCCTCAGGGCTGAGAATAGGCGGGACATTGACCTCTTCAATCTCCCAGAACTTGCGGATGGTAGACTCAAGCGGCGGCTCGACGGTGCAACAGTGCGACACAGTCGAGTAACTATCTAAACAAGCGGGTGCGGAACCAACTATAACAAACCCGAGAACTGTTTCCAGTGCGTGCGGAGCGGGGTACATCGGAAGACCTTGAATTTTACGTGATAACTGGAGATGCGGGAGAATCGAAGCACCGATCAATAGATCGATATCTCCAGGGAAAGCGTAATTTCCGTCGGCTAACTGCAAGTTCTTAAACTCCGTCAGCATGGACGTGTCAACCGGTACCGTGGGCAACCGTTCCGTAATCTTATCTGCGACTAGCGAATCCATTTCAAACGAAATATTACGATTAAAACGTGAACTAAATATTATTTTAACGGAACCGTGAATGGTTGCCTTTAAACCTCCAAAACCTTTCACTTCTGAGCGGGATGACCAATTATTAAAATTAAAACCAAGGCGTTGACAACAATCCCGAGTAATAAAATTACTCTGGGAAGCGCCATCTAGTAGCGCTCGAACGGTGTGCGGTTTGCCAAAGGCATCTACAATGACAACTTGCGCGGTCGCAAGTAAAACGGTAGTGATTTGAGTACCAGCGGCGGAAAGCGAACACAATGTTACGTCGTTTGCACTTGCAGCAGGCCGCGCGTCACAAGCGTCGCGCGTCTGCGCAGGCTGCTGCTGCGATGGCAGCTTACTACTCTCAAAATGTAAGAAGGTATGATGTCTAGCTAGACATTTACGACAGCTAACACCACTGTTACATGACGTAACCAGATGTTTGTCACTTAGACAATTAAAACACAAATTATTAGTGCGGACAAACTTGTAACGATCACTAGGCGATAATCTCTGAAATTCCGAACACTTGTACAGCTGTGTATGGCTACCCTTACACAGAGAACAGTCAGGTGTTGAGGCGGTACTAACTAGCGTATGTGCAGTCTTGACTGACTTCGATGACGCGTCTATACGGCGATCGGAACCTGTCCTATTCGTGACTTCATGACGTGCCGACGTGCGCTGCAATACCTTAATATGGTCGCGAATAAAAGATTCTAAATCTTCGAACTTAGGTATTTCGTTACCGCGCCGAGTCGTTTCAAACAGACGAACAGTTTCAGGATCTAATTTCTTTAAACCGATATACAAAAACAAAAAGTCACAGATGTCATTGACCTTTAGGTTCTTTACTGCACGAACAGATGATGCGAAAATATTTAAAAACTTCTCTAAATTATGATCGTTACAAACGGAAAAACTTTTCAAATCGAATAATTGATCTAAATATGCGGTGGCTACTAATCGCTTATCTTCGTATTTTGTTTTTAAAGTGTCCAAAACTAAAGTGTAATTTTCAGCGCTAAACGTAATTCCAGCACAGACAGCCTTTGCCTTACCGGTCAATTTTTCTACGAGATAATGCAATCTCTCGTGATCTGTCAGCGATGTGTTCCTATGTATTATATTTTCGAAACTATCTATAAATAAATTCCAATTTCGAATGTCACCATTAAATTCAGGTATTTGAATTGGCGGCAATCGTGGGCGTTCGCGAGGAGGGTTGGATAAACCACTCGCGGGGGGGGGAGTCTCTAAACTCCTAGCAATACGTTTGATACGACAATACAAGTCATCAAAGGACGACAATGCCTGATAACTCACACAGTAATCAGGATTTAACTCCAACTCTAAAATGTTTATATTATTAATTGTAGATTCAAAATCCGCGCGCAAACTATCTAAAGTTTCCAACGAACACAAGAAAGCATCTCTAATCGCCAGATCCGAGATTTGCAAAGATTTATCACAAATTGATTGAACACGTGAAAACTGTGAGTCCCTCTTAGCGTATAAAAGCTTTAACTGAACCTTTAAATCAGTACTAACCTTAGTGCCCTTAAGAGACATCTTGTTTTGATATATTCACACTATACACTCAAACAAACACTTAACGAATTATTAAGTAAGCAATAATTAACAGATAACAATATGGTAATATTGTAAACAACAAAGTGAACGGCGAACGAACGGAATAACCTGAATCAATGAGTGAATATTACCCAATTTCTCGATTAAATCATTCACGTCGTTCATATGCGTATATAATCTATGGTTTATCCGTTTCCTACAAATATTCACTCAACAATGAACGGGTATTTTTGAAATGCGTCTACCTACATGCAATTTGTAGGACTTCCGAATGAATTTTGTCAAGAAAAAGAATGCGATCGATTTATATCTACGCTGATATTTACGTAGCTAACTATAATTATGCGGTGCGGTTGACGGCGTAGGTACCGTAATTATCAATGGCTCTTTAACTATACGAGCGAAATAACGTTTAGTTGCCTAAATGCCTAGATGCGGGTTTTCTACTATTATATCTAGGTAAACAGGCGCGTTGCGTTTATTCCCTATGGAACAAATACTATATTGCGAAATTACAAGAAAATGATTCACGATCCTGCTCGTAGGACCAAAAAGTAATGGTTGTGCGAATTTGCTGTGGACTGTAGGTTTAAAAGCGATCTAAGGTTTGTTAACAATATGCAGATACTGTGCCTGGATGGGACGGAAACTAGGAAGGAACACTGACCTTTTGACCTCGAAGGTTCCACGTGGCGCCGGCCGGCGAACCTCGACTTCGCACATTTAACCACTGCCAGGTCCCGTATTGCACTACACTGCACTATTGTTGAGTCTTTGAATGGTTGGATCACGAAATAGTCAATTTTCTTGTAATTTCGAGCGGGCGATGTTAGCGGAGCGGTCACATTCACAATCGATGCACAAACGTCAATGTCACTTCATTTCTTGAGGTCGTGCGGGGGAAGGGAAACGGAAGGGATAGGATTGCTAGGCCAAAAAAATAAATTACAAAAAACAAAATCGCGGATCATAGCAAATTGGCGCAACCACAGTTCAAACCGTAATTCGAAAATTTTCGCGGTGCCGACCGCAGAAATGTGAGATGGTGCGTTGTTTTGGTGAAAAAAGGTCTTTTTCTGCATCTCCACTTACTCAACTGACTGTCAAAATAACAACTGCTCTTCCAAAATGGCTGAAACTTTGGTGAGTAACTATTAAAAGATACACAACTACACTCACTAGCTTTTATCGACGAGTGCTGCTATCTTCACATTGAGGTCGAAAACTATGTATATTTGGTATGTATAATAACAAATGTTTAAATGCAGTAAATTTTTTTCCACAACTTTCATACAACACCATCTGATCCCAAACTAAGCAAAGTTTGGCAATGAGTACAGACAACTGATACACACACTTATACATTTCTAATCATCATCATTATCATCAGCCTTTTAATTTTCCCAGTGCTGGGACTCAGGCCTCTTCTCTAGGAGAGCGAATGGGCCGTAATCCACTACGCGGGCCCAGTGCGGATTGGTGGATGTCAAATGTCTTCGAATTTTTGGTTCTAGGACATGCCGGTTTCAACAACGGTTTCACATGCCGTTTTAAGAGCAGTGGTGATAAATTAAATTACACAAAGTAATGCGCCTGGCTGGGTTTGAACCCGTGACCTACAATTCGTAAGTCGGGGCCGTTACCACTGCTCATTTCTAATACATACATATTATTATAGATAAATTACACTCAGATACAGAACAAATGATCATGTTCATCACACAAACATTTGTGTTGGGTTGAATCCACGACCTTCGGCACAGCAATCAGGACCACTAACCACTAGACTAACGGGTGCGTAATTACGCAATTAGAACTAATTTAAAACTAAACTAAACGTTAAATTAAAGTTTTTTTAATTCGACTAATTTGTAATCGAGCACCACCTGCAAAAAAATGTCGATAGTTACTTCATAGAAAATTAATTATACATCACATTTCTCACTAATAATATAAAGGTAAAATTTTGTACGTATGTTTTTAAGGTAAAGACAAACTAAACGCCACTTGCACGATGCAAAGTCAGAGAGTTGCCAACCGTAATACTTTAATAACGTGTGACTACGACCTTTTTTTGTTTAGTTCTTGTTCAGCATCCTGAAAATCTTGTTTCATACTTTTTAGCGTCTTTTTTTGTCGTAGTCGAGTTTTAGTTTTTTTTATCCAACAACGATCTGGATCGACAGATTTGATGTGTTTCTAAGTCATCTGTTTTCAAGTAAATTGAAGAGTCTAGCTAGCATAAAGCGTAGCATATGTTGCATACGTGGGCTCAATTTGTCTTTACCCTTACGGGTGGACTATATCCTGGAATAGCAACTAGGTCACTTTTTATTCCAGGAGTATGTTCCCTTCTGATATTTTTTTTTGCTATCATGCCGGATCTAGTTTTTAACATGTTTCGTGCAATACAAAGGTAGACAGTATTTGGGTTCTCAGGTAGCGTCCTCTCGTCCTTCAAGCTATTTTTGGTCGGTGCACGCAACACGTTCCATTCTTCCATTTTCCTCCGTCAACCGTCACGCTACCATAGTGTCATTAGGATTGATTTTATGTTCCCTGGCTTTCATTATTGAGATTTTTTGCTATTTTTGTGTCTTCCTTTATATTGCCGTCTGTAGTAGTTCATGATCACTTTAGAAAATTTAGGGGCATAATTGGTAGGAAAGTAGGTTAGAACTGAATATATTCTTAATCGAATTGAAACTGCATGGCATTTCCTTCCGGCTGTCCGGTAACCCTCCGCACCGTCAGACCAGAGATGTCAACAAAACCGTAGGGGCCCAGTAGGGCTGAAGCCTACTGGGGCAATGGTTTGACTTCTGAAAGGGAAACCCGTAGTCCTGGACCGCAAAGTGTGAAAAGTGCTTTTAGTCTCTAGGGCTAGAGCAGAAATCTGAAGATTTCCTACATCAAAAGAAAAATGGCAGTTCAAATATAGTCGTGCTTCATAATAATTCTGCAGGTTTAAAATTAGGCGTTTAAGACTTTTGGTACACCCACACATAAATATCTAACATTGCGATCTCTCTGTTATAATTTCATTATTCTTCTGACATGTTCTCACAAGTTCATTTAAATTTTAAAACATTTACATTTTTTATGAACATTGAAGATCTTTTATTTATAAAATGCTCTCGCAACATGAGCCTTTTTATTTTTTAATATTGTTAAGTAAGTTTTAAGTATCATCTAAGTACTCGTAATAAGGTTTAGGTCTAACAAAATAATTCCTTATTTAGTTAAAAGGTTTATCTTTAGCAACAGAAATTTCATCTACAGAGCTGAGACATTCAGTTACTTCGAGTTTATTGACAAAATTGTTACATTGATTTGAAATAAATTACTTTCCCCCTTCTAGAGAGGAAGCCTTAGTCCCAGCAGTGGAGATTATGTTTATGTATGAAATAAATAAACTCCTATAAATTATATTCGAAACAGGTAAACATTAGGATGTTATCATAAAACATCAGACTATCAAGTTTGGTTACTGTTTAAGTACCTACTCACATATTTTTTTATAGATATAATTTATAAACATTTTCCCAACTAGCCGGGGTCGGCTTTGACCCTAAACGGATACCAATATCTACCCGAGTTTTACATGGAACGACTGCCTACAAGACAAAACCTCCACAATCGAGTTACTGGGCAACGCGATACTCCTTGGGGAGACTGAAGGGGTCGTGGGGCTCTTTGGACGGGGACCGCCGTCCCGCGGACTTCCACGTATAAAAATAATAACTTTATTTAGTAGTATTTTAGGACCACAAGGAAAAAGACACCTTTTGAATACCGTAATTAGAGACACAATAGAAAGACAATAGGTGTGCGGACACTGGTGTCCTCTTGGTGCTGCACAGTTTAAAGTTTCCATAAAAGTGTATTTATTTCATTTGTTGTCCCAAAATACTTTAAAAAAATGTATATTTTTATAGTTGGAAGTTGGGACCGCGGTCCCGGTCCAAAAAGCCCCACGTCCCGATTGATGTTCAAACTTTCTGGAGATTAGTTTTTTTTTAATAGTCTTTATATAAAAATCTTTTAATACAATAATTATGTTTCTATAATGCTAAGTTTTAGTATTGGACACCAGATTCACGAAGATTGTGTTACTTCCCAGCATAGGCCTCCCTTAAAGCTTGAAACAGAGTGCGGTCATGTGCCTTATTCCTCCTCGTAATGCCCTAGGTACATTTGATGTCGTCCTCCCATCTGCGCCGATGTGTCCCTTTTTTATATTGTCCCACTTATCTTTTTTGTTCCTCATCATGTGGCCTGCCCACCTCTATTTTGTTTTTTTTAATGCGATACGTAACACTCGTAACTCCAGTAAGTTTTTTTAGGCTGGAAATCGTCCAATGAGTTCTCCACTTATTAGACTTTTACTGACTAAAACCCACTCCTGTTCCTTTATTGCCAGATTCATTCATTCCAGAGCCCCAGGGTTCACTTTCACGTAACCCATGACAACTCCAGTAAGCTTGCGAATCGTGCAATCTAATTTTATTTTGTTTAAACGAGTCAATGACCTTGTAGGGAGTTGTTGATCGTTGCGTACTAACTACCTACAGTTCATTGGCCCCGATCAGCTGACGTTTACTTAAAGAAATTAATTTCGTACATGCTTAAAATAATTCGAGTTTAAAAAAGAAGTACTTTATTTTTCATTTTTATCTTTACAAATCGATAGGGTTTCATGTACCGAATCGACCCTCCGCGGGATTTAAACGACCAAAATTTTAGGTGTATTGTTTTCTGTTTTTAGTATTTTTCGTTATAGCGGCAACAGAAATACATCATCTGTACACAATTCAACTGTCTAGCTATCGTGGTTCTTGAGTTACAGCCTGGTGACAGAAAGACGAACAGACGGACAGACAGCGAAGTCTTAATAATAGGGTCCCGTTTTTACCCTATGGGTATAGAACCCTAAAAAGTCTAACGTATTGTAGGGGTATAGAGAAATGTAAAGTGAAGGAAGTAAAGATAGAGAATCCGAAGAGCACAAGAAAAAATAAATGCACTAAAACACAAATACACAAGAGTAGAGAGATAGAAATATGAAGATGACAGAGAAAACAGAAAGAGCGTTGAAATAATATCGAATTTAGTGCGACGAGTTAATTATCTTGCATATTAACACGCTTTGGCGGTAAGCGTAGTAAACAAACTGACAGTTAAATATTTCAAAGTTGAAATGTTTGACTGTCAGTATGTTGCTTGCTGTGTTTCGCACACCTTAAGTACGAAACTACAAGCCATGTGTGCAAGGGATGTGAGCTAAGACTAATGTGGGACGCAAATGAAATATGAGCGAAGGTTACGTCTAAACAGTAAAGGAAATTAGAGCTACTGATCACCGCTCACCTGACAACTCCGCACCCCACTCACCTACTACTGAAATGATTCTATTACGTAACTACACACCACTCGTCTACACATCGTACAGGCTGCGAGATTGTTCGAAAGATGGGCTACTTAAGGAATACAGGTGGGTTTTAGTCAGTAAAAATCTGACACACCGTTTTGCTTCCAGGTACGGAAAAGATTTTACATGCTTGCATTGCTTTAGTGGAAATAATCACACTTTTCACAAAGCCAGTTTTCCTCGGTTTACTTCTTTCTTCATGGGTCGTCGAAACTACACGTGTGTAAAATATCAACTTAATTACAAGCCGAAGAAAATTCGTTTACGATCCGGATGTCAGTCAAGTGTGAAACGCTGAAAATAGCCATGGTGAATTTTTTGCTTCGTTATAAAGTTTATTGTACACGAATGCCTTACAGACTCAATTTTACTAAAAAGTCTTTATTTAGTAATTAACCAATATTCTGACTGGCCTGTTGGTCTAGTGGTTAGTGGCCCAGACTACTATGCCGGAGGTCGTGGGTTGGATTCCCACCCAGGACAAATGTTTGTGTGATGAGCACAATCATTTGTTCTGTGTCTGGGTGTAATATATCTATAATATGTATGTATTTAGAAATATAAAAGTATGTTCATCAGTTGTCTAGTACCCATAATACAAGCCCTGCTTAGCTTGGGACTAGACGGCGTTGTGTACAAAAAGTAATAATAGTAATATGATCTAATGACGGCAAAAATATCATGTGATGTTTAAATCACGTCTTTCGCTACATGATTTAATTTGGCTTATTATTTTAACGGATTCATCTTAATTATTTTTAGAAACTTCTTTAGGTATATTTTAAGTTATAAGACGAAGAATATTCCGAAACTACAAATCATAACTTTTAAATAACCAAACTTTTAGCATTAAGCTTAGAGATAATTAAGAGTTCTATCTTATTACGTAATTAGCCTGGTTTTGTTAAGAGTTACTCTAGCGACGAATCTTTATGTCGGTATTATCTTGACTTTGTAAACGAAGTCTGTTACGCAAGTTTCTAGAGATAATGAATTTCGTATGTACCTAATAATAGTTGGTGGCTGGCTATGTATAAGTTATAATAATAATGATTTGAGGTTGTTCCTAATAAGAAGTCTACTTAAGCCTTTCAAAACAATGAGCCTTATATCTCTGTTTTCAATATGTCGCAATAGTTGCGCAACCGGGGGTTGTCTTTATGCACTCTTGCATAGTGCGTACAGAGGTAATCATCGGTTGGTACTACTTTCCACGAAAATTGTCTGTGGGGCCTTTGCAAATTGGTTTGAATCCCTCGCTCGTGCTTATTATTGAAGTATTGGTATTGATTTTACCTATTGAAGTAAAATTATTTGCGGCTTTTCTAGTGCTCAACCTAAGTTGATTCGTAAAATTGTTTGGTCCTTACCTATTACTACAAAAGAATCAATTGGTACTAAAAAAGTTTTTGTGAAAATTGCCAATTTTCTTACAGGCTGTTATTTAATTTCAAATGCAGATCTAAATTCCTTTAAATTCCTGAACAATGTCTTAAAATCATTTTCCCGTAGCTGCGACGAACGACAGTTAAAGTACCTTCCTGCACTTGCTGCCCATCTTAGAAATTCATGCTTTATTTTAATAGAAACTACACTCCTAAAGAGACGAAACAAATTACAGCTTCCTAAAGTTTCATTAACTTTCTCGTTTGAAGCAAGAATGGAGTGAGAATTACCATTTAAAACTACTTTGTCGACAAGAAATTCTTGCCCAACCGACTCTCGTGCACTAGGTAGGTACTCGGTGCATAGAATAGACTGGAAAGAATACACTGAGGTTGCTATGAAGTGCTTACGTGCACTAAGGCCGAGTTTCTGAATTGATCAGTATGTGTTATGAATGTTTCAATTGGCAGGTTTTCAGATGAAAGTACACTTTGAGAAATAATGATCTTCAAATGCTTAATTCAATGATATGATATAATCTAAAATGATCACGATTCCATTTGTCAGTGGTTGTTTGTACTCGTGTATATGATGATGATGATGAAATCAAAAATCTTTAAAATCAGTCAATAATTCGCAAAGAACCAAACTTCCAAATTGCGAAAAAAATCTGCCAAGTTCAATACATTTTGACCAGTTAAGCGAATATAAATGTACTGAACTTGGCTGATTTTTTCGTGATTTCAGGTTTGGTCCCGTAGTAAACGTTTTTTGTTATCATGACTACAATCACGCGTTTAAGTATCGTTCACTAATTACCAGTCACTCTATATAAACGCCTTCATGGGTATAATCCATTTTTGTACCCTTTATAAGAAAGTTAGAAAACTTTCTCCTAGGGAGCTTAAGGTATAATTCTTTGAAGGTTAGAAGAAAAAATTATCAAATCATTAAAATGTGTAAAATATTTCACGGGAAAATAGATGCTCCTGAACTGCACGACGAGCTTTGCCAACTGTTTGCTCCTATTAACTATAACCGTAAACGGAGGCACCGATTATTTGCTGTTTCTGAGAGTCGTACTGTCGCCCGCGCCCAGTCTTCTATTCCTCGTGCTATCTCCGCGCTCAACACTCTCTTGGATACTAAACCTAAGTGCTCGATTACGGAGCCGCGGTGCGTTGCGCGGCGCGTCGGGAGGTCCGTCGTACATTGTCATATGTTTGTGTTTGCGCGAGCGATGATGCACGCGGCCCGCTGCTGCAATATATGACGAAACGCTCAACGCGCCGCGTCTCCGTAAACACGGCCTAATTGTGACGAATATGCGGATAAATGGAAGAACATCTTGTCTGTCTGTCTGGAGTTTTGTGAGATGAGTGTATGACTGCCGTGTAGTTATATTATTTTGTGTATAATTTTCAAAACCATGTCTTTAACTAATATATAATTGGCCTTTGGCCGTCTTATGTTAAAGTAAATAAATAAATAAATGCCTGAGCTGCGAGATTATTTGAAAGAGTTACCACAGCTCTAAAATACAAAGGGTAACCTTGGGTGAGTTTTAGTCAATGGAAAGACATTTTCTCTCGCCCAGCTCGGAGAGGAGCGGGAGTTATTTGATGATTTCCCCACCCTATAAAAGGATACTCTTTATTTCAGTTATACATACATTCACCTGGCATAATGTTCGACACTCACGTGGGCGAAATCTCTGCTAGCAGGTATTGATAATATTTTTAACACCTCCGTATGCACTAAATATAGATACTGGTGCTATAGGTTCACGTTAGAAGCAGTTTGAACTCAGGACCTTGCGCGCACACACATAGTGATGGTTCATTGCCACTAGAAGTTCTTTTGCCTATCGTAGTTTGTATTTAAAATTAATATGCACTTTCTCAAAACCCAGGAGACTACTTAGGTACCTATACAAATTTCAAATAGCCCTTATATTTAAAATTTTAATTATTTTATAATGTGTACTATAAATATTTTGTACATATCAGATATTGGTAGAGATTTCGTTTTGATTTCGATCTTTCAGGTACCAGTAGGGTCCAAGCCTGCTGGGACCATAGGCTAAGTGAAAATGAACCCCGGGAGCCCTGGAACGCAAGGCAAAGAAGGAATGAATGAGTGGGTTTTAGTCATTAAAAGTCTGTTACGCCCTTGCGCTCCACCCAAGGGCAGAAAAGATTTGCCACCTAAAACAATACCTACCTAAAATTCAATTCGAACTATGGAAACATTGAATCAATGGTTAGGGACCGATCATTTTATCTTATCTCTTAGGCTTTATATAAAAAATATTATACTTATAATAATAATATAGTTTATAATAATATAATCTACTTAGCTGATTCATAATGTATTTTGAGATAGTAAACACAATTTCACAGTTGGATGAATCTTAATTTGGTTGTAGGTATATAAATTATTTATAACCACTAAATCTATGACTAAAAGTCAAGTAAACGTTATGAATGATTAGTACATTGCAACAAACAAATCTTATCATTAGATATCTATAATCGAAATGGATGGATTTATGGATTTGACGAGTACACAGTAAAATGGTTTGATAGCTATTTTAGCGATCGTACACAATTTGTTGAAATACGCGGGCGGACGGATCAACAGTTGTTTCTAGGCGATGCTCAGTGGGAAGGGGGGTTCCACAGGGCTCAATCCTTGGGCCAGTATTGTTTATTTTATATTGTGCAGATTTGATAAAAAATATTAATAAATGTACCATATGTATGCCGATGATACACAAGTTTATATATCATTTAAACCGGAAGACTATGAGCAAGCACTAATTGATCTGAATGAAGATCTTGAAAGCATAGTACAGTGGTCTAATGCCAACACGCTTGCGTTGAATCCTACGAAGACAAAGTATATGCTTTTTGGTACCGTAAAACAAATAAGCCAAATTAAACCCTGTGCCGTTAATCTAACAATTATGGGCCAACCTATCGAACGGGTCTACGAAGCACGTAATCTGGGTCTTACAATGGACACGGAACTTCGTTTTCACAAACACGTGACAGAGTGTATAAGAAATTGCTATTACAGACTTAAGATTTTATATAAAGCCCGACCCTATCTTAGCGAGGAATTGCGTGTCTTGCTTGTAGAGTCTTTGGTCTTGTCAAAATTGAATTATGCAGATACAGTGTATGGTCAACGACTTCTGTCTAAAATTGAAAGAATGATCCAAAGACTTCAAAATGCCTGTGCACGCTTCTGTTTTAATGTTCCTTTTAGAGGACACGTGACACCATTTCTAAATGAACACAACATTTTAAAAATGAAAGCAAGACGTAAACTGCACCTGGCGACCTTGCTTTTTGGAGTTATCAAGTCTCACTCCCCTTCTTACTTATACGATAAGCTATCATGGACTCGTAGACACGGAATTGGTGAGGGAAGAAAATGCTCTCAACAGTTTTTTTACTCAGCATAAGTCAGCGGCTTTTAGAGGCAGTTTTCGTTACGCAGCTTCCAAATGTTGGAACAACATCCCGCCTCCAATAAAATTCAGTAAAAGTTGCACGGCATTCAAATCAAAATTAAAGCTATTTTTATTGAATCATCAAATTGTCTTCCAAGGTGTTCGAGCCGACTTGTCAGCCATTTGAAATACAACACTTTATATTTTATTGTTTTTATCAATTATTTACCTCTGTCGATTATAGCATTGTTCTTTTTTCATACATTTTAATTTTAGCCATGTTATCAATTTTTACACACTTTAATTTTAGCCTTGTTATCAAATTTTACACATGTTTTAATTTCTATTTTTATATGTTTTTGTAGTTTTAAATTTTACCAATGTTATTAATTGTTTATAGTTTTAACTGTTTTTAATATTTTTAAATGATATCTGTTTTTTATTTTTATTTGTTTCAAATGGGCACATAAACCTTTTTTAGAAATAATAATCGCAACATTTACGAGTACTTTTAGTTGGTTTCTACACAGAGCGTTTTAGACTTTATTTTTCTGGTGGATATTTATTTTTTTCTGTTTTTGAGCATATGGCACCCAAGGGCTGCAGCTGAAAATCAGCGTCAGGTGGTAGACTTGTGTTGCCATTTGGCATTATGCTGAGCTGTGGCCTTTTTGGCATTACTCAGTGTACGTTTTTTGTTAAATTTTAACGTGTTTCCGTTTTGTAATACAAACAAATGAATTTTTCTTTCAAAAAAAAAAAAAAGATAACTATTCGAAAACTTCATTCCTTTCAGATCTTGTTCTAATTCAGGTACAAGTGACTGGAGTACGAACTGACCTGAGGATGACTGTACACATTCTACTTGAGGAGAGGCCGGAGAGGCGCTATGGCATCCTCAGCGTTCTCACGATACATGTCCTCACCAGACATGGTTAGTTCGGAAGGTTCCTGTTCAGGATTCAGATGAAAAAAAACGCTCGTGTGTCACCATTGTGTGGACGGAGAATACGGTGGAGATGTGCACCGTTTTTACTGAGCACCGCCGTGTCGTAGTAGCGGCAATCGTTGGTGACGGCCTCTCGCAGCGGGCCCCGGTTTTGTCGGCATTTATGAAGCACTACTTTTAGCGAAGGAGATGAACGCCGATGAGGGAACAGCCATCCTCAGGCCCTGGTCAGGAGTTTTGTTTTTTAAATCACGTTTCTAATGGAACTTTTTTTATTTTAGTTAGAAGGGCACTTTGAAGTCAGAACAGAACTCGATAGGGTTCAGATAATTTCCTAATATTGTACAATTATAATATAATATATCAAATTAAACTTCTTGCCAAAACGTAAGAACTTTACATAATTTATTCAAAAGTCCAATACACCAGAAAATTATCAGTGATTCTTTTTACGAGCGGATGTTTACCAACAACTTATTTCGGGAGAATATTTTCATAAAAACCTTTTGAAAAAATGTTTATAAGAAAACAATCTCGCGAACAGTCTTTATTATATATATTATTTAGAATTTGTGCCAGTCACGCCATGTCACATTTATTAACCGAAGCAATAAGTAGTCTTAGACCTAATAGTTAAGGTTGAATGTTGATAGGTCCGTCAGTTTTTCTTTTTAAATGAATTGATAAAAATATAATTCCTACGACGAAACTTCTATATTCGTAGATATTTATATCTACTTTTAATTAAGTCTCACAATTCCCCAGATAGTCCCAGTTTTAGCTATATATATATATACACAGGCGGATCGAAGTTCGAAAGTCTAATAACTAATCTAGCCTAAGAATGTTAATATTGCTAAGTAATTGGATTTCGATCGTCGTCGCTTTGTGTAAAATATTATCAATATTCAGCCACAACTAATAAGATTGGAAACTGAGTCCAACTTAGTTCCTACTACTGAACGGATGACAATCTGAGAGACAATAGATGATAAAGTTAAACACAGTAGTTACAGAACAGAAGCAATATAGTTAGAACTAATATTATTCCAATAACGTGCTAATCCACAGATACGAAACAATTCTGTAGCTATAAATATGGCTGACGCTCAAGAACGTTCGATCCAGCCAACATAGGAATCATGCTGAGTGACACCACCTTCTGAATCGCTACAAACCTGCGTGTGGGTGAGCAGTCGACCGCCTCAGACACCATAACCTGTCCTGCAGTAGGAGCGCTGGTCGGATAGCACGGCATGCCAGCATTAATGACATCATCCGCCGAGCTTTCCGAGCTTAGAACCTAACGGCTTGGCTCGTGACGATGGAAAGAGGCCAGACGGGATGACCATAATACCCTGGAAGTTGGGTAGGCCTTTGGTGTGGGATGCAACATGTGTTGACACCCTTGCGCCATCCCATCCTCTGAGTACTGCAGGCTGTGCTGGGGTGGTTGCTACAAATGCAGAACACCTCAAATGGAGTAAATATAAGTTAGTAAGTTGTATGTTTAAGCCGTTTGGGGTTGAAACACTAGGGCCATGGGGTCCTAGCGCTCATCGAATTGTTCGTGATATCAGCAAACAGCTGGTCGCCTCTTCACGTGACCTGAGAGGGCTGGGCATTTCTTCAGTCAACAAATCAATATTGCTATCCAACGTGTCGATGCTGCCAGCGTTCTGGGCACTCTTCCCATTGATATCGATGTGGATGAATTTTTTGATGCCCAATAAGTTCTTTTTTACCCGTTATTATTTTTAATTTGTATATACCTATAATATGATAAAAACAAGGCTGTTTCTTTGAACTTCCTCATGGTAACGCCACAACACTTCATCCGACCTAAATATCACAAGCAATATTAGCACAATTATCGCTTGTGCAAAATTTTCTGTCAAAAATTCCTTATGCTGTACTTAGCATCCTCTAAAAAAGATTTACTTGCAAGTTGTATCATTAGACATTCGGAATCTGGTGGGCATTTGCGTGGGAAAGCCATGATCCTTGACTAACAAAATATTCTAGCACAGTCTTACTAAAGTAAAATTCAGGACTAAATGAATAAAACGAAGTTTTACAAAAGCTTTACATCAAAACTCACTGGAATTTTTATTCTTCAAAACAGCTGAGGAATTCAAACCTTTATTTTTGCGCTTTTTACTGTATTTACTGAGCTAACTAAAAAAAGTCCACTGTGTTCCCAAGGGTGTCATACTGTTTAACTTTTATCTTGAATATTTTGTTATGCTTTGATAAAACTTCTACATTTTTTGGATTTTTTGGAAGATTTTCTTTATTGAAGTCTGCTTTATAAAAGTATAGAAAGCTATTATACACCGTTAAATTTTAGTCGTTTTAATCTCGCGGAGGGTTGATTCGGTACATGAAATACTATCGATATGTAAAGAAAAAGAAAAAGTACTTTTTTTCAAAAACTCGAATTAATAAACGCATGTTCGAAATTAAATTCTTTAAGTAAACGAGTCAATGACCTTGTAGGTAGTTGTCGGTCGTTGCGTACTAACTACCTACAGTTCATTGGCCTCGCTCAGCTGACGTTTACTTAAAGAAATTAATTTCGTACATGCGTAAATTAATATCGAGTTCGTTTTTCGAAAAAAAATCTTTATTTTTTAATTTTCTATTTACAAATCTATAGTATTTCATGTAATATCTGTGTCATGTATCAAATCGACCCACCGCGGGATTAAAACGACCAAAATTTAACAGTGTATTAGCAGAACAGTTCTGCTATAAATTACTTAGTATTTTTTTTCGAATGGCATTTACAGCTACCCTGTCTTTGTAATGAAAACTTTCCGTTAGTATATTGCTGGCGCATTTTACGAGCCGAACAACCCACGCGGTCGCGCACCGCGTCGCGTGTTTACGCTATATAGTTTGATAATTTTCCCAACGGAACATACTCTTAGTAAAAAGACTGTTTATCCTATGTCTTGTACTAATTCATGTTGTCCCAATTCGTTCAGCTATTTGAGCGTGATGGATTAACAAAAAATAACAAATCGTTGCTTTCCATCAGGTGAAATTTTAGATTAATTAAATCATGCGTAAAATAGTGGTCAAGCGCGAATCTACCAACGGTAAAAAATACACAAACACATACCTATGTATATAGATACTCTTTCTATAACTAAAATTATTTTATATTTATTATTATATTTTTTTTTTTATTATTATATTATATTTCATCGTCTTTATTATATAACTATGTTGAATTTATTTTAGGAGCAACAACATGTGTTTCTTAAATTAAAACCTTTAATTATTTGTCAGCTCAAAAAAATTTTGCAACTCCCTCCTAGCTAATCTTTCTCATCTTTTTTTTATATCTCATAATGATACGAATGAAAAGAAATCTCACATTTACAGTGGTCTTAATGATCCAACAAATCTGTCTGATCTTCCAACCTAAAAACAACTTCATTCATCTATTTCTATGCATTAATCTTCGATTGATTTAGTTGATATAAATCTAGACATGAGGAAGTAAATCAAACCAAGAAAAGACAAGTGACGAGCAGTCCCCGCGTATAATATGTTACCGGCAATCTGTATTCAGGTATCTATACAATACCGAATGCACAGCCGGTAATGTGTATAAAACACGAGAACAGGGAAGAAGGTAATGTAATTTTAGGGCACCCCGGCACGGACAGGTTAGGTTAGGGTTTTTTATCACCACCTGAAAATAAAAGCCTTAATTTAAACCTTTAAACCGTATTTTGAACATTGCCTAGGTATTGTATAGAATACCGGATTATATAGATTGCCGGTAACATGTACATGATTTATTTGATTTTTTTTTCGGTGAGTAATCGTTCAATGAGGTCTTCCGCTCTAGGGTGGGGTGAAAGGCTATGTCAGACTTTTACTAAGTAAAACTCACCTAAGAGTGAGTTTTCCTTTTTGCCTTGCGTTCCATAACCCCAGGTTTCCCTTTCAGAAGGGAACCCATGGTCCCAACAAGTCATTTGGATAAGAGTGATTAGTACCTTATCGAGTAATGTTCAAACTAAATTATCCCCTCATACTATTCCATTAAACATGACACGACACAACAAGCCATACATGCCACAAGCCACCGAGGCGACGTTTTAATGACATGTCTGAGATATGACACATCTACGAGAACTGTAGTATTAAGTCGTTGTTATATCATCTACTAGCTTCTAAGGTACGTTTCTCCTTACAAACTTTGGAACCCCGTTTCTCCCCTTAGGGGATAATTATGAAAAAATATTTTTAACCCCTGACGGAAAAGAGGGTGTATTAAGTTTGACCTGTGTATCTTTCTGTCTGTCCGTGGCATCGTAGCACTCAAACGAATAGACCGATTTTAATGACTTTTTTTTTGTTTGAAAGCTGGCTTAATCGAGATGGCTCTGAACTAGATTTTATGAAGATCTGTCCAGGTGTTTAAGGTCACCAGCTCGTTTGTTAACTGCGATAGGGTTTTTAAACACTTAATCCATATTGACTTTATTTGAAACGTATGTGTGACCTAATATTTGAAATACTCGTATACAATCTGGTGCCATTGAACTGATCTGATGATGGAGCTCGAAGGTAAGAACCCTGGATTGATTATTAACATAGCAAACTCATCAAGTTTGAGCTCATTAGTCGTCTTGACCAGTTCTATACATTTCTCATAATGACAAGGACCTGATGCTAGAACTGGGAGGTAGCTGATGGAACTTTGCAATGCCTACTAGTAAACCTATCGAGTGTGGGCTCATTAGATTCGTCCTGACCAGTTCTATACATTTCATATTGATGAAAAAGACTGTCAGAGGTTTCTCAAAATTTTTAATTTTAGATTATTGTTTAGTGCTTGCCTACGATATAAAAGGAAACTGTGCAAAATTTCACATTAAAAGGCTGCGTCCTAATTGGCAACGATTGTACGAGCAAACGATGCGTTCCCGTCGCACGACGAGATTAAAGACACTAATTTCTTTAGTGTGTCCTAATAAAGTTTGCAAGTGATCGCGCGAGAATAGTGAAATGCTTAAAAATGATTGTACGATGGGTCTGATCGTGCGATCGTGCAATCAAAGCTACAAATCTCTTTTGATCCTGATTGATCACTCACGCGTCATCGTGCAAGCAGAACGCTGAGGGTATGGGATGGCATAGGTGAGTCGAGCGCTTCTGCGGTGAAGGCGATGAACGCATAGTTTGCTTGTACGATCGATCGTTGCCAATTAAGACACCAGTTAGACCATCGTACGATCATTTTCATCGCATGGCGATGAACGTATTATTTGTTCGTACGATCATTTTTTATCATTGCACGACGATGAACGCATCGTTTCCTCGTACCATCATTTACATCGCACGACGATGAACACATCGTTTGCTCGTATAATCGTTGCCAATAAGGATTCCGCCTTAGACCGAGTAGTTTCGGCTGTACGTTGATATGTCAGTCAGTCAGTTTCTCCTTTTATATATATAGAGATAACGTTGAACTTATTGTGACGCATTTTTTTATTTTCTTACCTATCTTTTCGTATTTTATTTCGTTTTTCTTTTTAGTGAAACATTTTATTTGATACCCATATTGAATTTAGAATGACTTCACTTAGTTAAGCACGCGTTGTCACACTGAACATGTCTACAAAACTTCTACCCAATCCTTTAGGTTAGGTTAGTGAGAGTTGCTAGTTGAGGCTGGAGTTAGTAGCCCAGTGTGCAACAACACTTAGACCCTTCAAATGTCGTAACTGTTTGAAGTGGTCACAAAGCTACTTGCACCCTGCAGCTGACTGCTATTGCCCTTAACTGCCACGTCAGCGCCAAATTCTAACAGCTCTTAGCTAGGGATGGCGTTCTATGTTGTAAGTCAGAAAAATCGATTTTTCAAATCGATTCTTATAATCCATCCGTTGTTTAATAACAACAACAACAACAACGGATGGATTCTATGAATCAATCTCAGATCCTAAAAATTGAGATTCGATTTTTCAACAGAACACAACCATATTATTATTTAAAAACGTTCGAAGTATCTATTTTCGTCAAACTAATCATTATGTGAATGTTGCATACCCCATTACTTATCACTCATGAGACACATGTGCATTGTAGGATCATCTATACCGTGCTTTATAGAACTCAGTATCAAACCAGCAACTAACGGATCGATCTTTCAGAACTTATTTTATAACTGAATTGATTCTTTACATTTTGACTTGAATCGATTAAAAAATCGATATGTTTAGGAAGTTTTGCCATGCCTACTCTTCGCCGAACTTAAAATGTTCTAAGCAACTGCATCTAAGAGGCACTTAGGGCGGCGCTGAAATCTCGGTGAAGAGCGTTCTAGAAACTAAAATCTATGTTTAAGTTAGTAACGTCATCTGCAATACCTATTTCACTTTTGGTGATATTTCTGAGATTAATGAATGAGAGTCGTGCTTTTGTAAAAATATGTGATCATCGGCAATGATGCTAGTCAAAACTTCTCTCCTCTCGGTTTTTTATCGTTTATATTTCGGGGACTATGCATTGGAATTGCACAATTTAATTCCCCTAATTCCGTTCCATCATCGAACTACTAGACATACGGCGTTGAGCCATTGATAAATGGTGGACATCCCACCTATACGTACAAAGCGTTTTGGGAACATATTCATTATGTGAACAATTAAAGTGTGGAATTCCCTGCCGGAGTCAGCGTTTTCTAATATCTATAACCTTGGGGCCTTTAAGTCAAGAGCGAATGGGTTACTTCTAGGCAAACGTGCTCCATTGTCGTCCACATCATCGCTTACCATCAGGTGAGATAGTGGTCAAACGCGAGCATATTATAACATTATTAAAAAAAGAAATTAGGAAAGCAAGAATTTCATTAGATATAATCTCGACTTTTTTAAGATCGCTTTTGGCCATAAGAGATACGCAGATGATTCGCTCTATATGAGCAGATACGTACGTTATGTTTATATTTATGTATTTAAAACCAAAACTATCTCTTTGACCTTCTTTTGTTCTCACATTTTTTTGCTCCCATATTTTTATAGCTATACTATAGCAACTTTTTTTATGATGTATAGTATTGCGTTTAACCACTATTTTATTTTATCTTTAACTTCGGTATTTTCGGTGAGTAAATAAAATAAGACCAAAAATTATAAACAAATACTTTATTATTACGTCTACTTACAACACACACCACTTTCTTACTGATCATTCATTTCAAATAAAATGTAAAAAGTTCATTTATACAGTCAGTATTATCAGCTTTTGTAACTTATAAAATAGAATTTTAAATATATACAAACATTTATAAAATGGCCTTGATCACACATTTACAACTTAGCATCACAATCTGTACAAATAAATTAAAAAAAATGTTTGTTCACAATTTACACATTCTAGATTGAGCTGTGCGCTGAGTGCGAGTTATTTTTAACGCGATCGAAAAGATTACTGCGTTTAGCTCTCTGATTGGTTAAGAGCTAGGAGCGGGCCAATCGGAGCGCCGAACGTCATAAACGTATCGATCAACTCACACTAGACACTCTGAACAACAGGTCCACAAACTAACAATTTTCGAAACAATACTTCAAACATAATAAATGAAAAGTTATTTATTGATTCAATCAAGTTAATTGAAAACTTATGAAACATAAAACTGTTATATTATTATGCGACTTTATTATGTCCTGGCATTGCTTCTTTGTAACGGACATCTAGAGTACTCCTATTGTTGTAAAATTCTCATTTTCCATGTTGTACAAATTTTTACAATACACGTCGATTTTATTATTGGCGGTGACATTTTATATGTCAGTATAGAATTACTTAAGTTAACTATAGCTTAAATTTTATTAAAAATGGCCTCTTGCGTCCTGCCATAATGTCAGATCAACAAACGGCAGTTGATCGCAGGGGACTACCTTGTTCCTGTAAAAATTAATCAAATTAGTAACACAAAAAATGATAAAAGGTCAAATACATACAAAGACTTTAACTGAGAATAAACAAAAAATAATGAATAAACAGTCAATTAAGAATATATATATATATCTTTTCGCTTAATTGGGGGAAAAGGTGAAGAAGACCTTCACAATACCTTGATATTTAACATATTAAATAAGGAATATTTAGGCTTTATGTAACTAAGAAATTTCGAAAGTATTGTGAAAACTGTGTCATAAAAACACCATGAAAACCTCCGGCAGCGAACACTGAATACATTATCACAATAACTCTTCATCCTCTGTATAATTCAACAGGAACGCACCCCGTATCTCGACACCACAGTATATTAGCAGTAAAATACGGGGCTGTAAGTAATGACAATACTTACCCGTGCGATATCTGCTGGAAGGCTTTAGGTTGCATGATTCGAATGTTGTCACCGTTATCGCAGAGTAGACGAGCCATTGATGAGCCTCTACGTATCGTATCGAGCTGACCTGTTTATAAAAGTACAGTATTATATATTTATAAAATTTATTCTTGCATCACGATATCCATGGAACTATAATACAACTGATTTGAATACGCTGCAGAGTTCGTCTATGAAAGGATTGGGCTAAAATGTAATCTGTATCCTGCGGGGTTGAAGTTTCACGCTAATGAAAGTATCGGAAGACTGTGGGGCTTCAATATGCAGGTATCGTATACGTACTTTTGATTGGATTCAAACATGATACTAGTTTACTAGCAACGTGTTCCAGTTTCACAAAGGTGTCAGAAGCATAAAGCTTATTCATAGTCAGCATTATAATGTTCCTCCTCCTCTCTAGGAGAGGGAATGGAATCCACTACGTGGACTTAGTGCGGACTGGTAGATGTCACATGTCTTTGATTTTTTATTCTAGGGCTTGCTGGTTTCCTTACGATTTTTTCCTTCACTGTTTCGAAATTAATGAATAAAAATCCGTTAAGTAGTTTTTGAATATTTTGCGTCCATAAAGACAAACTGACGCGGTAGGTAGGAATTCCGCGAGTTTTATTTACTACGTAATATAATAATGGCCTGTGGCTTATTTCATATTTTTTATACACGCATAATGACGACACAGCAATAAGCTTTTGAATGCAGAATGAACTTCCGATGAAGTTTAAAAACTAATGATGAAGTTATTTCATCATACATTAAATATGATTTCAGAAGCGATTATCCGTCAAGGAAAACAAACTGTTGATACTTTGTCATCGGCCACAACAAAAATCCCTTAATTGGCTTATCTGAGCCAACGTTCATTTGTGTGATGTAACATTTGTCTACTGTTGCTCTAAACATACGAGTACAGATTAACAAGATTTGTTGAGGAAAATAATAATATAGAGACATGTGTGTACACAGGAAGACTATTTTGATAACATTGAGCCACGTGCTCTGAATTTGATGAATAATTGCCTTTATCCCCATTTTATTGCGTACTTTGCTGAAAAATATGACAGGAGAATGTTATTCATTCACAGAAATGGCATTATTTGCAAAAGACATGAAAGTAATAAAGGCTGGACATGGGTTTGCCGCAATGTAATTTGTGGTCTGAAAGATTAACAATCACACATTTTCACGTAACGCAATAAAATACTTAACTGTATGAATTTTCATGCATAAAAGATTATAGAATCATTTCCAGTCCTGTTTTATTCATTCTCTTAATAAAATAAATATGAGATTGTTTGCTAGATAAACAGGTAAACAACAGCCTGACAGATTGTTCAAATGTATGAAATAGCGGATTGCTTATTTTATCTTAATCGTCCAAGCGGGTAATAAATCCCGGGTTATTTTTCGAGCCAGAAAATAATTTCGTCTTACTTTTCTTCCAGACAAATTGCGTTGGTGACATAAATAGATAAATGCGTTCGATAAATCACAACAAATCCTGCAAGTTTTTGCTTTAAATTTCTTACATATTATCATAAAACAGAGTCCACTACGGCGTCTGTCTGTATGTTAATTTTAAATTCAAAAACTACAAAACAGATTTTTATATATAAGCCTAATCAACATTATAATGTTCCCACAGCTGGGACTTAGGCCTCCTCTCTAGGAGAGGGAATGGGCCGTATTCATCACGTGGGCCTAGTGCAGATTGGAGGATTTTATACGGTTATCACCCATACAAAGTGTATCCTCATCAGTTCATAGGGAACGTTTTGGTATATAATACAAGCATATTATAGTAGAGAAAAGCTAAATAGATATAAAAGATTTGTAACAAATCTTTGCGAAGTTGGGGTTGGTCTCTAGTATTATTAGTAGTCTTAGATTTTAAGGTCACACAAATATTTGTTTTGTGACTCGCAAAACCTCACCGGGACTATGTCCGCCACAGAGCATCGAGACACTTTTACAGCCGCTGCTAGAGTCGGCATGGTAGTGGAGATTGGTAAGTTTTTTCTTATTTTTAGGGTTTCGTACCTCAAAAGGACGAAACGCATATGTTATAAGATCACTTTGTTGTCCGTCTGTCTGTATGTCTGTCAAGACCTTTATCTCAGAAAGTCATTGAGGTATCGAGTTGAAATGAATACTACATACTCAGGTCTGCGGTCCCTTGCAGCTGTGAAAAATTGAAACTTCTAGGTTTAGATACGTAAAAGAAAGATACGACCGTATATATCGCAAAACACGTACATTTCGATACTCTCAAGAGAATCAAAATTTATAGGGTACTTTCCGTTGACATATAACCGAGAATTATTCGTATTCGTATTTATTCGTAAACTGTAAAAAAAAACTTGGTTTTTCGGAAAAATCTTCGAGATTCGATTCGGAAATTGAATTCTTTCTTTTTTCGGTTCTCCCGCACTTGCTAATTTTTTACCTCCACACATTCCATCTTTCATGAACCCGCGCTTCCTCCTTCTAGTTCTGGCAAAATTTGTCTACTTCTTTCCACCATTAAAACGCACAAACTCTGTGGTACTTTGGACCACAGTTTGTCAAGCCAGAAAGACGGTGAAAGTCATTTAATGTTTCTATAGAAAGTGGAAAATCATTCTCTTTCTTTCTTAGCTATTTTTTTACAGCAAAGTTAACGCTCTTAAGTTGAGCAGCCTTTTGGGCGTATTACTTATAGAAATTGACAGCTTATGAAAATTTTTACGATGTCATCGCAACTAAACTTGTACTAGCTGATAGCTAATAAATAATTTTAAACTTCAAAATACCGTCTCTACTCGCTGGCAGTGCTTTGACTCCTAGCTCTATGATACTAACCACTAGACCGTCAAAAAATCTGAATAATAAATATCTCTTTCCGTTGAATTTCTTGGGTTATGCTTACATAAGAAAATGCCACTTACTCGGTGTAAAAGCAATGTCAGGATCAGCTCCATTTTCATAGAAGTATCTGTCTCCAACCCTTGTCCTGTAGAACTGTTCAGTCAAGATACACAGGTACGTAGGTCCAGCCTGCGCCCCAGGCACATTGCGCTCCAAGGAGCCTGCTACTACCAGCTCGACGTCTTGGGGAGTCTCGTACAGGTTTTTCAAGACATTCACGTTCTGATGAAGAAAGAAAATTATTAAAAAGTGACTGCGATTCTGTTACACATTAAGTCTTTTTCTAAGGTAGTAGACAGCGATCTTATTTTCCTGTAAACTTGTGATATTGAAAAGATAATTTGGATTTATAGTGTTTTTATAATTTTACTAGCTGACTTGGCAAACGTTCTGCCGTATAAATTTTATCAAAGAAAGACATTTGGGTTGGGGGTAAGAAGGTAAAAAGTAGCCTAATATGATCTATTCTCAGAACTACCAAATAAACACAAAAAAATAAAATAATGAAAATCGGTCAAGCCGTTTCAAAGGAGTTCGATAACAAATACTGTGACACGAGATTTTATTTTATTATTTTAGCAGCCAAATAATTATGTATTTTTATTAGATAGTATAATTTTCGAACACACTCGAGTTATACGTCGGGCCGTGGTTTCAATATCAGGCAAACGCTTTACTTCGTGTAATTTATTTCACTCTGGAATTGACAACATATTATGGCCATATTTCTTTTCAATTATAATATGGGGTGTAAAAGGGAAAAAACATCATTATTTTCTTAAAACCTTTTAAGGCGTCAATAGCCTCTCGTTACACAGAATATTTTTTCTATACCTACAAATGTACCTCACTATTATAATATTTTTAAAATAAGAAGCAGTTTTTAAAGAAAACGAATAGATAAGCACTTTAAAAAAAAAAAACCTTCAAGATTTTTTTAACCGCAATCTTTAAGTTTCGGTACTTTTGTGATTACAGTTAGAAACCTTAATAATTTGTAAAGATTAAAATGAAAAATAAAGTACTTTTTTAATTTTTATAAATTCATTTCTTTAAGTAAACGTCAGCTGATCGAGGTCAATGAACTGTAGGTAGTTAGTACGCAACGACCGACAAATCCTTACAAGGTCTCTTTTACTTAAAAAAATTAATTTCGTACATTAATTCGAGTTTTAGAAAAAAAGTACTTTATTTTTAATTTTATCTTTATAAATCGATAGTGGTTGCGCCAATCCGCGATTTTGTTTTTTTGTAATTTATTTTTTTGGCCTAGCAATCCTATCCCTTCCGTTTCCCTTCCCGCACGACCTCTAGAAATGAAAATGACATTGACGTTTGTGCATCGATTGTGAATGTGACCGCTCCGCTAACAACGCCCGCTCGAAATTACAAGAAAATTGACTATTTCGTGATCCAACCATTCAAAGACTCAACAATAGTGCAGTATAGTGCAATACAGGACCTGGCAGTGGTTAAATGTGCGAAGTCGAGGTTCGCCGGCCGGCGCCACGTGGAACGTTCGAGGTCAAAAGGTCAGTGTTCCTCCCTAATACTTCATCCCATCAATAAACGCCAGGCACAGTACCTGCATATTGTTAACAAACCTTAGATCGCTTTTTCAAACTTACAGTCCACACCAAGCTTATTTGCGCAACCATTACTTTTGGTCCTTCGAGCCGGATCGTGAATCATTTTCTTGTAATTTCGCAATATAGTATTTGTTCCATAGGGAATAAACGCAACGCGCCTGTTTACCTAGATATAATAGTAGAAAACCCGCATCTAGGCATTTAGGCAACTAAACGTTATTTAGCTCGTATAGTTAAAGAGCCATTGATAATTACGGTACCTACGCCGTCAACCGCACCGCATAATTATAGTTAGCTACGTAAATATCAGCGTAGATATAAATCGATCGCATTCTTTTTCTTGACAAAATTCATTCGGAAGTCCTACAAATTGCATGTAGGTAGACGCATTTCAAAAATACCCGTTCATTGTTGAGTGAATATTTGTAGGAAACGGATAAACCATAGATTATATACGCATATGAACGACGTGAATGATTTAATCGAGAAATTGGGTAATATTCACTCATTGATTCAGGTTATTCCGTTCGTTCGCCGTTCACTTTGTTGTTTACAATATTACCATATTGTTATCTGATAATTATCGCTTACTTAATAATTCGTTAAGTGTTTGTTTGAGTGTATAGTGTGAATATATCAAAACAAGATGTCTCTTAAGGGAACCAAGGTTAGTACTGATTTAAAGGTTCAGTTAAAGCTTTTATACGCTGAAAGGGACTCACAGTTTTCACGTGTTCAATCAATTTGTGATAAATCTTTGCAAATCTCGGATCTGACGATTAGAGATGCTTTCTTGTGTTCGTTGGAAACTTTAGATAGTTTGCGCGCGGATTTTAAATCTACAATTAAGAATATAAACATTTTAGAGTTGGAGTTAAATCCTGATTACTGTGTGAGTTATCAGGCATTGTCGTCCTTTGATGACTTGTATTGTCGTATCAAACGTATTGCTAGGAGTTTAGAGACTCCCCCCCCCCGCGAGTGGTTTATCCAACCCTCCTCGCGAACGCCCACGATTGCCGCCAATTCAAATACCTGAATTTAATGGTGACATTCGAAATTGGAATTTATTTATAGATAGTTTCGAAAATATAATACATAGGAACACATCGCTGACAGATCACGAGAGATTGCATTATCTCGTAGAAAAATTGACCGGTAAGGCAAAGGCTGTCTGTGCTGGAATTACGTTTAGCGCTGAAAATTACACTTTAGTTTTGAACACTTTAAAAACAAAATACGAAGATAAGCGATTAGTAGCCACCGCATATTTAGATCAATTATTCGATTTGAAAAGTTTTTCCGTTTGTAACGATCATAATTTAGAGAAGTTTTTAAATATTTTCGCATCATCTGTTCGTGCAGTAAAGAACCTAAAGGTCAATGACCTCTGTGACTTTTTGTTTTTGTATATCGGTTTAGAGAAATTAGATCCTGAAACTGTTCGTCTGTTTGAAACGACTCGGCGCGGTAACGAAATACCTAAGTTCGAAGATTTAGAATCTTTTATTCGCGACCATATTAAGGTATTGCAGCGCACGTCGGCACGTCATGAAGTCACGAATAGGACAGGTTCCGATCGCCGTATAGACGCGTCATCGAAGTCAGTCAAGACTGCACATACGCTAGTTAATACCGCCTCAACACCTGACTGTTCTCTGTGTAAGGGTAGCCATACACAGCTGTACAAGTGTTCGGAATTTCAGAGATTATCGCCTAGTGATCGTTACAAGTTTGTCCGCACTAATAATTTGTGTTTTAATTGTCTAAGTGACAAACATCTGGTTACGTCATGTAACAGTGGTGTTAGCTGTCGTAAATGTCTAGCTAGACATCATACCTTCTTACATTTTGAGAGTAGTAAGCTGCCATCGCAGCCGCAGCCTGCGCAGACGCGCGACGCTTGTGACGCGCGGCCTGCTGCAAGTGCAAACGACGTAACATTGTGTTCGCTTTCCGCCGCTGGTACTCAAATCACTACCGTTTTACTTGCGACCGCGCAAGTTGTCATTGTAGATGCCTTTGGCAAACCGCACACCGTTCGAGCGCTACTAGATGGCGCTTCCCAGAGTAATTTTATTACTCGGGATTGTTGTCAACGCCTTGGTTTTAGTTTTAATAATTGGTCATCCCGCTCAGAAGTGAAAGGTTTTGGAGGTTTAAAGGCAACCATTCACGGTTCCATTAAAATAATATTTAGTTCACGTTTTAATCGTAATATTTCGTTTGAAATGGATTCGCTAGTCGCAGATAAGATTACGGAACGGTTGCCCACGGTACCGGTTGACACGTCCATGCTGACGGAGTTTAAGAACTTGCAGTTAGCCGACGGAAATTACGCTTTCCCTGGAGATATCGATCTATTGATCGGTGCTTCGATTCTCCCGCATCTCCAGTTATCACGTAAAATTCAAGGTCTTCCGATGTACCCCGCTCCGCACGCACTGGAAACAGTTCTCGGGTTTGTTATAGTTGGTTCCGCACCCGCTTGTTTAGATAGTTACTCGACTGTGTCGCACTGTTGCACCGTCGAGCCGCCGCTTGAGTCTACCATCCGCAAGTTCTGGGAGATTGAAGAGGTCAATGTCCCGCCTATTCTCAGCCCTGAGGATCAGGTCACTGAGGAGATTTATACCCGCACGACTACTCGTGATAAAGATGGTCGTTATGTTGTCGCGCTCCCTTTCAAGGGTGATATTTTTTCGCTCGGTGGCTCCCGTGCCTCCGCAGAAAAACGCTTTCTATGCTTGGAACGTAAGATGCAGGCGTCTCCTAAGTTGAAGCAAGCCTATGATGATGTGCTGATCGAATATTTAGATAAAGGTTATATCTCATCAGCGCCTGCCGAGACTGAGGAGACACGTGATTACCCGTTTTATATCATCCCGCACCATGGAGTTGTTAGAGAAGACAAGCTTACAACTAAACTGCGTGTGGTTATGGATGGTAGCGCTAAAACTAGTACTGGCATATCGCTTAACGATATCTTGTATTGTGGTCAGAACCTCCAGGGTAACTTATTTGAAATAATAGTAAATTTTCGCTTGTTTGCTATTGCGCTCTCTGCCGATATTCGGCAAATGTTTCTTAGTATTGGAATCAGAGAATGTGACCGTAGATTCCAACGCTTCTTGTATAGATTTTCTCCGCAGGAACCTTTGAAGGTTTACGAATTCAATCGTGTTTGTTTTGGGCTTAAGTCTAGTCCCTTTCACGCTCTTCGCACTATCAAGCAGTTGGCCGCTGACGAGGGTGATACATACCCGAAAGCAAGGGCCACTATTGAAAACGGATTGTACATGGACGATTTTGTGTACAGTGTACCTAGTGAAGCAGAGGCTATAGAGACCGCTGCTCAAGTAATCAGCCTCATGAAGTCCGGTCAATTTGATCTGGTGAAATGGACAAGTAACTCGCAAGCTACATTAGAGTCGATTCCACCGTCACACCGGTTGACTTCGGTAAAGGAATTCGATGATAGTGATTCGCATAAGATCCTTGGTTTAAGTTGGTCACCCGCAACTGATATGTTCAGTCTTAAAATAAGCTCGACTCCGCCAACTTGTACCAAACGCGTTATCCTAGCATGTGTAGCTCGGATATGGGATATAATGGGTTTTGTAGCTCCTGTCGTTTTGTATGCAAAGCTGCTTATAAAAGAGCTTTGGCTTTCCAACTGTGATTGGGACGACACCGCTCCTGACAGTGTTGCTAAGTTGTGGGCTCGCTATAGGAAAGAGCTTCCAATGCTCGATCAGATACAGATTCCTCGCCATGTTGGTATAGTACCAGACACTGTTGTTAATGTGGTAGGTTTCGCAGACGCCAGTGAGAGGGCTTACGGGGGAGTGGTTTACTTTCAGGTCCAAAATGGCGATAACATTTCAGTTTTCCTCATTAGCGCAAAATCAAAGGTATCTCCTCGTAAGGTTGTCTCTCTTGCTCGTCTCGAACTCTGCGCTATTCTTATGTTGGTTCAATTGATTACATCTATAGTCAAAACTTGTCGTCCTCGCATTAATATAGAGAGAATTGTAGCGTTTTCAGACTCAACCGTTGCTCTATGTTGGGCCCACTCTTCACCCCATCGATGGGGCACGTTTGTCGCAAATAGGGTGGCTAAGATTCAAGCTGAATTGTCACCGGAAAATATATTCCATGTCGCTGGAACAGAAAACCCAGCTGATTGCCTCTCACGTGGTTTGCTTCCTGCGCAAATTTTAAATCATCCGCTTTGGTTTTGTGGCCCTCCCTGGCTTCATACCACTCCTAACGAGTGGCCAAATGCTCCGTTTAACCCCGCTACTGTTTCAGAGCCACCCGAGGAGAAGAAACATACGCTTGTAGTATCAGTTCCGCGTGAAGAGTCAGTTGTTTGTTGTTGTCTAATCGAGTCTCGTCTTGGTCGAGACTATTACGCTGTGTAGTTTACGTCCTAAGATTTTTGAGATTATTACCATCGCGTGGTTCTATAATCGCGGCTGATTTGGATAGAGCTGAATCAGTTGTACTTCGAGAGTTGCAGAAATTTTATTTTTCAATAGAATTTCGTAGTTTAGAATCACATAAACCTTGTAGTCACGCACTTCAACATTTGAAACCATTTTTGCAAGACGGACTCATTCGTGTCGGTGGCCGTCTGCGAAATGCTAAGTTAGAGTTTGAACAAATGCATCCAGTAGTTCTACCACGCAAGGATCACGTTTTGGATTTGTTGGTGGATTATCACCATAAGGTGAATTTTCACGCTGGTCCCGATTTATTAATGTCCATTCTTCGACAGAAGTACTGGATACTTTCCGCTCGCAATTTGATACGCGCTAGAGTGCACAGATGTGTGCCCTGCTTTAAGCTTCACCCGCGTCACGCTCTGCTGGATAGCTTAGTTCAGTCCTTTTGGAAGCGATGGAGGACAGATTATCTGCATACGCTGCAGTCGCGTCAAAAGTGGAACACTCCTTCAGATCCAGTCACAGTCGGTACTGTGGTGATACTGAAGACTGAGAGTGCGCCTCCTCTGCACTGGCCTCTTGGTGTAGTGGAAGAAGTTTTTCCGGGTTCGAACGGAATAACGCGAGTCGTAAAGGTTAAAACCGCAACTGGATCGTACCTGCGTCCGGTTATTCGCCTCTGCCCTCTGCCTAATCAGTAGTAGTGGCATAGTTAGTTATAAGTTGTTTCGCTACCTAGTATTGATAGTTTAGATATAGTAATAGGGTTTAGTTTCGCTTTTGTTTTTTCCTTTTCTTTGAAGGTTACCCTTCAAACCCGGGGGGAATGGTTGCGCCAATTTGCTATGATCCGCGATTTTGTTTTTTTGTAATTTATTTTTTTGGCCTAGCAATCCTATCCCTTCCGTTTCCCTTCCCGCACGACCTCTAGAAATGAAAATGACATTGACGTTTGTGCATCGATTGTGAATGTGACCGCTCCGCTAACAACGCCCGCTCGAAATTACAAGAAAATTGACTATTTCGTGATCCAACCATTCAAAGACTCAACAATAGTGCAGTGTAGTGCAATACAGGACCTGGCAGTGGTTAAATGTGCGAAGTCGAGGTTCGCCGGCCGGCGCCACGTGGAACCTTCGAGGTCAAAAGGTCAGTGTTCCTCCCTAATACTTCATCCCATCAATAAACGCCAGGCACAGTACCTGCATATTGTTAACAAACCTTAGATCGCTTTTTCAAACTTACAGTCCACACCAAGCTTATTTGCGCAACCAGATAGTGTTTCATGAACCGAATCGACCCTCCACGGAATTAAAACGACCAAAATTTAACGGTGTATATAAAACCATCTTCTTGTCCATTACTTTTTGCTGTTCAATGGCAAAATCGATAACCCTGCGGCTCTCTCACGATGTGGTCTATCTGCGCCGCCGCAATACACGCGACTGCGCTCGCGCCCTCTGCTAGCGACTCCCAGGGTCCGCACTCGTACCGCACAATATGCGGCAACAAATCAGGCGGTGTCACTACTCAACACCCTGACTGCTCAGCATCCGGATGTAGATATGTTCCATTCTAGTGTGCGATTGTTTTTAGAGAAGTGCAGAGAATGTTTTGGCGGTTGATTCGAGTTATGGTTTATGATTTAGTTGTGTTTGATTCTTTTTATTTAATTTTATACTTTTTTATGTTGTTATTTAATTTTTAATTTATTTATTTTTTCCTTAATGATAATGATTTCTATATTGATTTTTTTTTTTTTTTTTTATTATATTGTAATAAAATAATGACTCTCTGCACGTGTTGGTTTCGGCTGTTAGTGCAGAGAGTACCTGTTGTAAATAAATAAATAAATAAAAGCCAAATACTCAGAAACTATAACACCTACAAACTTAAAAATTTGGCAGGTAGGTTCCTTATAAGGATGTAGACATCCGTTAAGAACGGATTTTACGAAACTCCACCCCAAAGGGGGTAAACCTACTTTCACGCAGGCGAAACCGCTGGCAGAAACTAGTTAAAAACAAGTTCTATGATATCGTACAACAATTAACTAATTATTATAATTTTGCATGCAATTGAGGCAAATAGCTGAACCTGTGGACAATAAATTAGATAATGACGTGTAGTCCTTATCGAGGACAGATCGAGAGTGCCCTATGACGTCACACTTCAGTTGATCTAAATTTAATGTGTATACATTATAAAAGTAGTTACAGGGAGTTTTTGAGTTGATGGTATCTATGTAGGTTGTTTCTATTACAGCAGATTCTGCTCTCATAATAGACCACTTAGTTAATATAATTTATGTCTTAAGACGAACTTCTAACGTAAGTTATTTCAGCAGCAAGTGATTTTACGCCTACACAACGAATTAAAATTGGATTGTTGTTTTAAAGTTGCACTACTTACTTACTACTAACAAGTAAGCTTCAAAGTCAATTTGCATAGTTAAAAATATATAATAAATTGATTAATTTTGATTGTCACAATCGTCTAACTGTAGGTGTATAGATTAGGCAATAATCCTTGTACACATGCACGACAATCGTATGGTGTTGTAACGTTTGAGCGAAACTCCGCTACCGAGTTCTGGCGGGATCTGATAGTGGTATGCCAACAGCGACAGTCACAACCCTGTGTTTGGCACGCCGTAGTTACGGCAGTAAGTCCCCTATAGAAGAAATGGCTAGAGAGTCGCCACAGCATCTTCATCGTTCACTTGACACAATAGGTCCCCAGCAGACATGACATGAGGCTCCTTCCATATACGATGGAACATACGGTGGAAATCTGCCCCGCTTAGTTAGATCACCACCGTGTCTGCCATGTTCTCTCGCTCTCCCATAGAAAGGAGGTACGATGACGCGACTAACGACTGTAAAAATACTTTCTGTACTAGTTGAGAGGCCGTAGGCAAATAACACTCCATCAAAAATAACGATTGCGGGGATTTTTTTTAAATTGAAGTTTAAATTTTTCGTTGGCTGCTATATTTGGAAATTGATTCTCAGTTGTATATCACAATATCGATAGGTGTAGTTTTGTATCTATCTGATCTCAGTAAACTAAAGCTGTAAATTTTATTCTAATACTGCCTGACTGGTGCGGATCAGGCCAAGCTAACGTATTGGGCTGCGCCCACAAGGCCTTTTCTCAATTATTTTACCGGTCACAATGCTTTTCAATATTGCCACCGATCGTTGGTCCGACTAAATCCGCACCACTCTTGACTCTTCGGCATTCAATGCCCATCACACCACCTGAGACAAACCAGATGGAGGAATATCGTACGACTGAAAGTGATGAATGAACGTCACGACCCCCAGTATTGAGGAATAAGACGCAAGGGGAATTTGCAAATACGTTAATACGTTAAAATATATTAAATCTATTTTTTTTACCTAAAAAAGTGACTCTATGTTATAACAAAACTAAATACTTCTTAAATTTGACACGAATTACATGCAAAAACTGTACTGTAACATCAAATAAAAAAAAATACCAATAGTAATTTAGATTTTTACCAATATTGTTTTCGTAGATATATTTTAACTATTTATAGAACCCAAAAAAAAGCTCGGATTAAGCTTGCTTATAAATAAATTTGATGAAACCCTCTAGTACCTATTACACTTTTTTCCTTAAAGGAAGATAAAGTTATAAATCTTGACCTTGAATATATCTTTCAAAATTTTTTTTTTATTAATTATAACCTTTAAAAAAATAACTAATCTTTCACAGAGGAAAATATTAATATATAGTTGCAGTACTTTGTCCCACAGCAAAGTTTTCTTCCGCATTCTATGTCTAAAGGCGGGCTAACTAATGAAAATAATTTTGCAATGCAAATGAAATTAAAGCAAAAAGGCTATCATAAGACTGCAGCTTGTGGGGCTTGTTTAGTTTATTATTATTGTTGTTTCAACAATTAACTGCAAAAACTGTGTATTTTTTTTTTAACCAAGTAACAAATATATAATTTTTAATGAATGTAAAGTGTTTTGTTCAAAAAACTAGAAATTAAGTGTTTTCCTTGGATCGTGAATATGAAAATATTCATCGGTATGGCTATTATTAGTAAAATAAAAATATTTTAACATAAATTATTAATTCATTAGCACGTAAATTTATTTCGAGCTTATTAAGTTGAGTCCAATCCACTTAACTCTTTAATGTTTCACATACCATTATCTTTATTTTTTTTCATACTAAATCTTGTTGACATTTTATAAAAAGTTGCAATGCAATTGGATGTTAAATTATTACCTTCAAACACAGACCTTCAATCCCTCATTCATAGTGTCTATAAGTGCTACATAAATTATTGGAATCTTATTAAAAGATACCCTATCATTTTTATTTGACAATAAAAATAAATTTACATATTTCACTACTGTGGGTACAATGTCATAATAGTAGTCATTATCACCAATTCAGCCGAAATACGTAGGTATATCGATGGATATAAGCTTCTCCCAAGTGTCGCTATAAAGATACTAGGTATATGTACACAAAATTATTATTATATATCTATCTATTATTATCCATATCAGACTCAAATCTTGATAATGATCAAAACCGTTTATAAATATTAACTTTTTATGAATAAATTCACCCCTTCGTTAACCACTAAAGATTGTAACGAAAATTCTGACGAAAACGACGCCATATTGCTTTAGCAATCGTTTTCAATTTAAACGCTCCTAGTAAACTCGTCCAAAGCCACAGTAAACAGGATTTAGAATAGAAGATAACACTCGACAAGATCACGACGTTAATCTTTTGACAACTTCGGGCGAACGAAAGATCATTTATTATTATGGGTCAGATAGCTTCTAAAAATAGAGGGGCTAAATTTATCTTCGGGTTACAGATTGTTTTCCAAGTATTCTCCAGATAATTGTGTTCCCTATTGTATTTAATAAATTTTGAACAAATTCACTGACAAATACAAAAACTTTAAATAAAGCCACTATTAATTACTAAAAAGTTCAAAATTAAAATTTTTGTCATCAGATAATGAGTTCTTGCCGACGAAGCTAAATATACAAGTCCTATGTCAGAGAATCATTTGAGATTGCACCGATTGACGAAAAGCTCAAAAAGGCAGAATGCATTGGTACGGCCATATCTTGAGGCTTACAAATCTTAACTCTATAAAAGAGGCTCTCATATACCAACAAGTCCTATGCTGAGTAGGAGACGACTGTCCGAAACCTGGTGCAGGTCAGAACGAATTGATCTAGTCGAACATACACAGCTAATTGGGGAAAAATGGTTGTGGGCAATTAAGTAGGTTATCACGTCTGTTACTCGATTAATATTCACGTAAATAAATGTTCTCTATCTATCCATCTCATTCTGTAGATGGATAGATACAACATTTATTTACGTGTTAAATTTAATATTTCCATTTAAGCACATCTCGTGTCAAAAACTTATGCCCACTACTATTAATTTTATTCTCCTAAGAATAAAGACCACACTTAAGGCCCGGTTCTACTCATTTTGACCTTTTTTAAACCTATGGAAATCCACAAATATAAAAGAGAACACCATGAAAATTTATTTTATTATAATTGACTATATGGCCAAGGGCTTGGCAAAAATGAAAACACGATATAAATTAGTTAACTCGATAAAAAAAAAATCGCGAATCTGACCCTAATTTACGATTTCAAACGTATTTATCTACGAGATTACGTTACGGAACTATTTGAAAATTACAAAAAAATAAAAATAAAGCTTGTTATTTAAAAGCGCTTCGCAAGAACAAAAATCTTGAATACTTGTTGTTTTTTTTATATAACAATAAAACCGCTGTTTTGGGGCCGCGAAGACGACATAATCCCAAGCGAAGATCATACAAAAAAAACAGTGACTAGAACCGGCCCTTAAACTGTTAATTTTGATCGTTTTAATCCCGTGGAGGGTCGATACGGTACATGAAACACTAAGATTTGTAAAGATGAAATAAAAAAATAAAGTACTTTTTTACTAAAACACGAATTAATATACGCATGTAGTTAGTACACAACGACCGACAACTACCTACAGGCCATTGAACTCGTTCAGCTCTAATGTTAAAGAAATTAATTTCGTTCATGCGTATATTAATTCAAGTTTCAAAAAAAAGAACTTTATTTTTTAATTTCTTCTTAACAAATCGATAGTGTACCGGATCGACCCGCGACGGGATTAAAACGATCAAAATTTTACGGTGTATCTTATCTACATTATGGGCATAATGTAGATAAGATACACCGTAAAATTTATAAATTAACTTTATTGCCACACGAATAAAGACCATAAATATTCTATGTACATATTTTATATACATATAATATTTTATTTTTAGATAAACTGCTTATCCAGAAATAGCACAAAGAAGGAACAAATCTCCTTATCCTTTTGTTTGTCCACATATCAACTATAAATAAACTCGACTGTTTTGGCAACCCAATTATTTCTTCCACGACAGATGTAATCCGTCAGATGATTTACTTAACTGTTTTTATCTTCTTTTAAAAAATACTTTGCTTATGCGGAGATTATTCCTGTATCAGGGGTGATTTTTTTCAGTGGCGTAACTAGACCTTTTTTCCGGTGGTGGGTAAAATCATCCAATGACATCTCCCGCCCTTGGACGAAGCGGGAGATGTGTGAGTGTCAGACTCTTACTGACTAAAAACCCACCCCGTTCCTTCATTGCCTTAGATACCAGGGCCGAGCTTTCCTTTCAGAAGCAAACCCTTGGCCCCAGTAGGCTCCAGCAGTAGCTCCTTGAGGCGCGCGGGAGCAGTGCGCGCCGTCGATGACCTGGGCTTGGTCCGGATGGTCACCGGACGGTCGAACAGCGAGCTACCCATAGCTCGCCGTCCGCAAACCCGCGCCTACGTTGGCTGGAAATCAGGATCGGAATCGGAATCCCCACGTGGCTCGGCCGTGAGGGCCAATGCCTCTCGCGTACGGCCTCCTCCTTTGCTAGCATTACTGCTTCGCAGAAGGAGGCGACCGCCTGCCATCCCTCCTCGCTTCGGACCATGGCCCGTACCTGGCGCGAGAGATCGCCACTGCAACTAGACCTAAAGGGGCCCTGTATCAATCTTATTTGAGGGTTTTTGTACAGAATAGCTCACAACTATGTAGTACCTTGAGATAGCGTGATAAAGTCGCAATAGGTCATGAAGGAAATTACGTCCATAATGATTCAAAAATGTGCGGGTTCGCGAAAGAAGGAACAAGTAATTTTGTGATTCCCAATGAATAACTGAATTACTCTGACCGTGTGTCTGGTGAGACAGACAGTCTGGATTGATTATGAGCTCGTTTATTGGAGCATCTTGGTCCAACTTAAGTTATTTTAAATTTTTTGGCGTGAGCTATAAACTGCATGTATATCCTATCATAATAATCATTATTCATTCAGTACTTGCTACTGGTCTTTTACCAATAAGAGAGTTTACCAGAAAGAGGCGGAAGATAGTGTTAGACTTTTACTGCCAAAAAACCCACTCCTGTTCTTTCATTGCCCTATATACCGGGGCCGAACCTTCTTTTCAGAAAACGATCCTTGGCCCCAGTTACAGACAACTTCTTGAGGCGCGCATGGAATGATACGCAATATCGACGACTTAGGCTTGGTCCGGACGATTACCGGACGGTCGGACGGCGAGCTACCTATTTCTCGCCGTCCGCAAGCCCAAGGTTATAGATAAAGGTGATATGTTTTTTTTACCTTATGTCGGGGCACTGTAGCTCAGGGGCCCCTATATCAATGATACGGCGTAAGCTACGCCACTTGTTTTTTATTGCTATTTTGATAGCACATCTCTACTTTTTAGACTGTATGTGACATGATAACTAAGATATGATATATCTGAGCAAACACAGTAAGATGTCTAACTTGTCAACCAATTTTTTGTGACAGAATTTATTGTTACTACCTACTTAGTTTATTTTTGCCTAAATATAATCCAGGGCATGAAAAACACAGTTTGATAAAAGTTGCCGTACTGTCTGACATCACGTAGTAGGTACATGACACATTTCATAAGTAGCGAACAATTTCGTGGTTGTAATAAATTGGATTAATTATATCGTAGCCGAGTTTCACGCGTTTTACTTTGATGTCACACATTGTACTATTTTTCTCTGCGTAACCCAACGGTTGACTGGTAGAAAATGCCTAAGGCCACCTCTGAACTCTTGTGTTCATAAAGCATTTATTAATAAATAATTAAATAATATTACCTACCTATTTACTTATTTGACTATGAAATAATAATTATAATATTTATTTTAATCATTTAGAAAAATAATCACGTAATGAACAGAAATTATAAATGTTACCTACGGATTTTTTTTTAATATAGTTTTTGTACATCAATAGACCCTTCTGTCATTCACAAGAGTCCGCTACAAGTGATACTATATTTATTTATTATTTTTGAACATATATTTTTAAAAATTAAGTAGGTACAGGGCTTGTATTCACAAATCTTTCTACAAAAAAAAAAATACATCCGACCTCCTTAGAACATAAAAAAAGCAAAAAATGTTTAATTTCGGATCATATTGTTTCTGATTTTATTTACATTCTGTCACCCAAACACGACGAGGATATTTCTACGTAACGTTATATCATGACATTGTTATATTACGGAGTTCCGGTATGTACCTACCTACCTTCCGGGTTTAGATATTATCAGTTAATTCTACGGTAACTCTTTGATCTGAGCTTCTAATGAAAATGATACTATGGATTTGTTTCATCGTAATCAGTTTTATTATTTTGTGATGTCCTGTTAGCCATTTGTGGTGATGCCAATCTGTATATATTCCGTTACATTAAAAAAGAAACTTCCAAGTCAATTTGAAGATGAAGTTCTTGAAAAATTAAAAAAAAATGAAATGAGAATCTTCTCCTTTTTTAGTTGGTTATAAAGTTAGGTTTAGGCGAAATTTTAAGTCTGTCCCAATCAATTATTCAGGTCGTCTGCTATCTCTATGTAAGCTTATCAATGACCCCAGTTCTTTTCCAGATACTGTAGGATCCAAACTCCCAAACTATTATAAATTCCATAATAACTATGGCCATAATGATAAGGATGATGACATCATCATCATCATTTCAGCTGAAAAACATCCATTGTCGGACACAGGGCTTCCCTCAAGTGTCGCCCCTATAATTTGTCCTGTACATTTCGTATCGTAGGAGCCACGTGACCCCCATTACGTCATCGATTCATTTAGTGGGAAGTATTGATGACTAGTATTTATAAAAGATGGGTCCAACGAGACTGGTTAACTGAGATACGTGCGCACTATGATTGTCGGTCCGCAGCTACTGCTCAAAGACAAACAGTTTGCTCCAGCAACCGTTATGTCTTAGGTAGACAAGGTTAATCCAATGTCACTTCAGCTTGCCTACATTATAGGCTGAATTAGTGACTTGGAAAAATTTCTTTCAAGAAATCCATACTTTTGTAATAATGTTAAAAAATCGAAATAAACTATAGAAAGAATAAACTTGATTGTAGGTACAAAAAAAAAGTAACACAACATGTAAACAATCTTAAATCTCTGGGTCTACTATTATATATCTTTGTACCTACGTCTTTGTATTCTGGTCTTCGTACTTTGTAGTTTGTAAGACTTTAGGGATGATTGGATTTGGATTTACCGTATACGGATCGACCATTACCCAGGTCCTAGGTTAAAGTTTTAGGATACCTAAGGTTGGGGATAGATCATGTCCGGAGGAGTGAAAGTAATCCCACATTTTTTATCCCGGCTTTATTGTACGAGTATGTCCCTGTAACATAATTTCGGAAGGATAATTTTTTAAATAATATGCTATAAACGTGTGTGTATGTATGTTATTTTTTTATATAATATATTGCAGTGCTTGACTGCAATCTCACGTGATAGTAAGCAGTGATGCAGTTGTTGATGGTGAGGCGCACTAGTTTATTAAGAGCCTATTTACTTTAGCCCTGAAGACACCTAAATTATAATCGAACAGGAAGACCGCAGCAATAAAATTGTTCCAGACCTTCGATGTACGCAGTGTTAACGAGGTGAAACGCTTAGTCTGGACCGTAAAGGTGTTAACAATGTAAAGGTGGATACTCGCCGTACATCGGGGTGTCCGATGGTGGAAAGGTAATGGCGGAATCTAGTCACACACTCTGCAAAATACATCCTGTAAAATACCAAACGGCTGGCTACACTATGCCTGTTCTGTTTTCTATGTTATCCTGTCCTCTACTGGACAGGATAACATAGAGAACGGTTTTATTTAGCTTGACCTGTTTGTTGTTGATTTTTATTTATTTGGGTCAATTCTTTTTCTAGTCAACATTATCGTCCGCCTTTTTCGGCCAATTTGACAGGAACGAGAAATCGTAACACTAGAATTTTTTTAAATAGATATCACGTTTATATACATACCTCTTTGGACATAAAGTCCAACATATCATCGAAGGTCTGAGGTTCGCGCAGGCCGCAGGCAGCTCGAGTAGCCGCATAGGATCCCAGGCCGTGGTCACGACCTCTTTGGATGTCCATCGCACGCAGATCACCTCCGAAAGTGTTATTGCGCCTGCGGAAATAAAGATTTGTTTTGAGATTATTACTTGGAGACTTGTTCACAAAACCACAATTTTGCATTAACAACGTCCTGAATTTGGTAAAATCAGGATTTAGCATACAGAAGGCGGCAAATAACATGACTCGAAATTTTGTGGTGGGGGACGCTCCCACCACCCGTGATACCGTACATTTTGACATGTTCGAGCTTCCCCAACCATGAAAATCTTTAGTCAAGTTATTTGCCGCCTACTATACACACACACAATAAATAAATAACACATAATTTTAAATAGAATGTATAAGTTATAATAAAAATAATAAAATACGTATATATGTTAATAAATTTTTTTTGATAGCCTATTGTGTGTCACTGCTGGGCAAAGGCCTCCCCTTTCTCTTTCCAAACTTCCCTGTCTAGGGCAATCTCTGGCCAATTTTGCCCCGCAAACATGATCAGATCGTCACACAACCTGTTATGTTAATATTATAAACTAATAAATACTATGATACTCGTAAATATCAAATCATTATAATTAAGAGAACCTAAAATATGACAATTAGGACGAAGACAGAATTAAAGTTGAGAGGACTTCAAGTAGTAGTTCCGAATTTTGTGCTTGAAGGAAAATTTATTTGTAATCATTGTACGAAATTAGAAAAACGCTAATATTATAAAAGCGAATATTTGTATGTTTAAATGGATATTTGTTATTTCTTCACGCTCAAACGGCTGTACCTGGGGCCTTACAATGACGTGTTCGTAGGGGCCCAGTAGGGTCGAGGCCTAGTCTGGGGCTCTGGGTAGGTATGAAAATGCTTACCAGGGCCCCGGATCCAAGGCAGGGAAGGAACAGGGTAGGTTTTTAGTCAGTAAGAGTCTGACACTATTTCCCGCTCCGCCCAAGGGCGTGATTTGTCATTGGATGATTTTACCTACCATCAAAAAAAAACCATGACGTGTGGAAATATCATTAGTGCGGGTGAGAAAGTGGGATGGAGTTATACGCCCTATATAACTCAATACCTTTTAGAGTCTTTTTTTTGGTGGTGGGTAAAATCATCCAATGACATCTCCCGCCCTTGGGCGGAGCGGGAAATAGTGTCAGACTCAGTGTTTTTAGTCAGTAAGAGTGTCAGACTCTTACTGACTAAAAACCCACCCCGTTCCTTCATAGCCATAGATACCAGGGCCGGGCTTTCGTTTCGGAATACCTTTTAGAGTTCAGTTAAGGTTGTAAAATGAATTGCATTAAGAGCTCGTTGTATGGCTTCTGGAATAGCACATAGAGTTCTTTTTATTCCGGGAGTATGTTGTTTTGGAATAAATTTTTACTTTTACGTGGGCGAAGTTGCTGATAAAGGCTAGTAATTATATATGTATATATTATTTTTAATTTATTTAATGGGCTTTGTCGCTTAGCGACCACATCGCCCAGTAAAGAAAACACAAAAAACTTACATCTACCTTAAGACTAACTCAAACAATTGTTTAGCTTTATCGGATATTGGAGAAGCGAGGATAGTATTGCAAATGCCAATATCATATTTTTTACAGCGTCCAAAAACATTGATCCTCGTATTTTCATTCCGAACACACTCCATCAAGATATGGAATACATCATCAAACACACCACAGTCATCACAATTTGGAGACAAAACTTTCTTCTTCATTTATAAAAATATTAATTATAATCCTAAATCCTAACGACCTTTAGAATTCAAGTAATGTACGCTGAGCCTAAGACAAACAATAGTACTTACACAATATAATTTGAAATATTCGGTATCTTAGTTTTGTTATTAAACTTGTATAACAAACAATTAACTAGACTAACTAGATTTGAGAGAAATAATGATAATAGAAGATTATAGACGGATTTTGGGAAGGCTTTTCAGGTTTTGGATCTTGTTTACATAGCCTCTGTAGATTTCTAGTTTTATTACCCGCTGAACAATTGAAAGATAAAGTAATAAACAGTTTGGTAAATTTAACGCCATGTTGTTTCATTAAAATTTTAGTGAAATGTATCGTAATGCGTTGAAAATTTGTTGTAGCATTTCAATATGTTTTGACGGATTTACTTAGTGAAGTGGTTGAGCGATTAACCGATGCCCTACGTGTTCCAGTTTCAAAAAAATACTAGCTTCTAAAGAAAAAGAAAGAAAGAAAAAGAGTTTATTTGCCACAAACATGGCGCATATCCTAAAATAACAGTTACAAACACCGACTCTACCAGAAAATCGTCTCAAGGGAATATACTCCCGGGATTAAAGGTGTCCTATGTATTAGTTTGCGTTTCATCGAAATCCGTTCAACAGTTTAAGCGTGATGAAGTAACAATTATACAAACACACACACTATCACAAACTTTGGCCTTCATCATTGTGAGCAGAGAAGGAGAAATCTGTTTAGCAATCTAAATATGTTTGAAATCGGTATTTGGCCAGTGTTCTATATAAATCATTTAAAATAAAATTCAATATTTGGCTATGATGGAGCGGTATAGTCAATATTGTGACAAAGATCCTTATTAAGATAAAAAAATATAGTGTGATAATAAATAATACTAGTGTGACAAATCGCACGCGCAGGTTAACAGCAATAGACAGTTTCTCAAAAGCCCACAACTTTATTGCATTGCATTGCATCAGCCTTATAATGTTCCCACTGCTGGGAATCAGGCCCCTTCTCTAGGAGAGGGAATGGGCCGTACGTAATCCACCACGCGGGCCCAGTGCGGCCACAAAATTATAACTGACATTTTTCTACCCACTATATCCATAAAATGCGATTTTCAAACAAATGCGCTTTTTCATTCCCACGAGTATTTCGAATAATTTCTCTCCCTAATTTTCCTCTATAGGAAATAACAGTAGAATCATATCAGCATAAAATTACGTCGACCTTGATACTATTCCTAGACATCAAAGGCATTTATATGACAATAGGAACATTGAAGTCAGATAAACATTACACAAATAATCCAATCACATGTGAACATAACTGAAAATCATGCAGGAATTGTCTTTGATGTGACGTCATTGTACATTGATTGCCAAACCAAGCGTTGTTATAATAATGTAATCATTATTCGCATACGTTCTTGACAGTTCATCCGTAATGCCGAACAACGCCTAATTTCAAGTTTATAGACATGTCAATTTGAAGCCGTAATATCGGCACAGATTGGTTTTAATATTAATGAGACAATAAATCGTCGTCGTATCTTCCATACAGTAAAACTTTATCACGATTCTGGCGACTGTTTTCGTCGTAAATCATTGGCATTGCGACCACGTTAACCCTTCTGTTCTGATAACAGGAGCTTATATATATTCTGAACTAGCATGTGCCAGCGGCTCCGCCCGCGTGAAAATAGGTTTTCCCATACAAAGTTTGGATCCCCATTTCATTTCTTAAGGTGGTGAATTTTAAAAAACTACTCTCTTACTGCTCGCCTCCGATATAAGGGCCGAAACACATAACTGCGTTGCGAATTTTGCGATGTGCAACGCGACGCAAATTCCAGCGTTATGACTTCATACTTGGTAACAATGATGCAGTTTATTTCTAGGCCATCAAATCGAACGTTTGCTCTTTTTATTTTATCTCAAGATATACAAATTTTCATCAACAATTTAATGATATGTCAGTCTGTCAATTACTCCTTTTATAGAACGTTATTTTTAGTATTATTATGCGAAATCCAAAACACGTGTCTAGTAGTTTTATGTAAAGAATCTATGTACAAAATTTCATAACTGTATCATGATAAATCACAAAGTCATAAGCTTGTGACCTTATTAAAATATTTTTGGGAAAAAATCTATGGTGTAAAAATTATTCAGATATGAATATGAATAAATGATTCAGTTACTGACTCTGAACAAACTAAATTATTTCTACAGTTCAATTTTCCTTCTACTGCATCCGATGACGTCGATGTCTTCTCGATATTTAATTTCAAAGTTTGCCGCTGCATTAGTTGGAAGCTAAAAGTTTTTATTAGTTTTCAAACTGGAATGGCTTACTTGAAAAGGAATTGGGTAATTTCCGAGTCCCAGAACTGGTCGCTGAAGTCTTGTTCCTGCGTCGCAAGCCCTCTCGCCAAGTGATCAAAGGCGTTATCAAGTTCTAGCAGAAGGGGACGGTTGAACCAGTCACTCATACGCACGGTGCCGACTGTACGACGGTTCTCCGCTATTAATCTGAGAAAAAAAATTAATAGAAGAACATTTTTAATTATATGTTAGACTAGCCTTTGCGCGCAACTTTGTCTGAAGAAGAAGTTGCGGGTAAAGGCTAACCTTTACCCGCAACTTCTTCTTCAGACAAAGTTGCGCGCAGTCTGATGAATAGGGTGCAGAGAAAAATTAAAAAATGCGTTAATTATTACTCGTAAAAGTGGCTTGTAATTAATGGTGGCCAGAATCATGCAAAAGAAATACATTCGATATTCATGCGAGCGAACTTGTTGGCAAAAAGATATTGATTAAATCATACGATTCAAGCTCCTAAAACACTTCTACTGATTCTAGTCAATCAGCGTTGGAGGTGATACCGATAAAAAAATATTCCAATTTTTAACTGTTTTTGTGATTTTCTTACTATTAGTTTTTCATTTACACCACCCTTCTTTTAATTTTTTTTTGTTTTTTTAAATCGGTCATGCCGTTTTTTGGCTATTAGCGAACAGCGATTGACTCGACAAACCTTCTTCTGCCTTAAAAAATATCAAAGGAAAAAATGGCGTGTGGTGGTGTACGAGATTAAAACATAGCCTAAACACAACTTAACAACACCTAACATAACCAACCAACCTAACATAACCTATTTTCAGACCTACCAAATATACAAAAAAAAAAAAAACATAAATACACTATAGGGCACTTATATTACGTACATTGTCTCGATTTATAGTTAAGTACTAACATAGGATAAGAAAATCTACTAACATAATAGATCTGTGTTGTCTGTTTATTAAATAAATTATTATAAATATCGGTCAAGCCGTTTTGGATGATTTCGATAACAAGATATTTATAATAGGTAATACTAAGATATCTTTACATACGACACAAAACTAAATATTGTATTTAAAAGTTGTGGTTCTTTATTCAAAAGATCATTTCAGACAAATTTGCATGGTCCTCATGTGATTTGACCATATTTACTTATTACATATTTACCGTATGGTCTTTAAAAGAAACTTTGACCCCTGAGTTTGTTTCGGTGTTTTTTCTCAGGGTAGTCAGATAGGAAACACCGGCCTCATCTAGTTTAAACTGACGGAAACAAAAATTGACGTGTAAAAGTGTTTTTAAAACCTACTAGCAAAATAAATATCATTTATTATTTAAAGAGAAGGTTTTCGTGTAATAAGAGCCAGAAACCAAGGCCTATAAAAATATTAGTAATGATAATGATAAGTTTAGTTTCCATAATAAATCCAGATGTGACCGGAATTGCAATTTCCTATCTCATTAATATTAATAGTCAATATATGTATAGCATGATTGCACTAGAGACAACTTAATGTAATCATTATATGAAACTGATATAGAGCATAATATTGATCCTGATGACTGACGTTAAAATGACCACATTTTAGCGAAACAGCGATTTTGATAGCGTACAAGTTAAAACCTAATTTATTCACGGTTCTGGGCATCAAATAATGAGGCTTGATTTCTGAAATTAAAATGATCTCAAAATGAATGTGACATATTAGCAAAAGCGGCTAGCTGATATAATCAGTTGAATGAGTTGTGTTGAATTAGTTCCCAGTCGACCGGAAAACCGGATCCTAGTCTGCTTACGAAACTGACTAATCATTTCGGTAATTAAAAACCATTGATATATATGTACTACGCACTAGATGAGGCGTGCCGTACAGTCACTTTACTTCACTTAATTGACCTGCAGGCCGAACACTTTTACATTGATGGCATTAGTGCAGTTTTGACGTTCATGCAGTGTCAGAGCGACGCTTATAAATACAAATTTAAGTGAACTTGGACATATATAATAATTTTGTAGTCAAGTAAGTAAAACCATTGGTTGTTCAAGCAATGTAATAGCTTCTACTAACGTAATAGTATGTTAGAGAAGATACCTATTATTTTATTTAAACTCTTCCCCATTTTACAATCATAGACTAAAACATGCAGATGCTCCCTCCCACAAAAAGCTGAATTAGGTTTTTACCTACAGCTAGTTTACCAAATACAGAATTCGCACGGTCTTTTATACTGTTTGAAATTTTTAAATATTTTATTTAACGCTCTTTCTTTTTTTGTATAATTAATAACAATGTTTTTTTTTTAAATAAATTACGACGAAATGTCAGCAAATCATGAGGTATCAGTTTTCATCGGTAAGTTTTGTTGTTAAGCATGCTGTCATTCGTTAGCACTTAGGTAATTTACGTACCATATTACGTGCAGGTTAATATTAAATGTTGAATTAGGTTCAGTTGAATTTATAGTCTTATTAGTGATTACTGAATAATTTATTTGTTTTACTATGATTGAGATCTCGTTTTTACATACACTATAATTACATTTTGAAATAGAATATTATTGTAATGAATTATTGTAGGCAAGAAACTGTGTCACTTCTGCGGTATAAAAATCTATATAGATGACATGTCATTACACTCAGTTGAACGAAACGCGTAAGTACTAGGAAATGCATGGCGCTTTAGACCTTTTGGTCGCGAAAAAGTATCCTCTATAAGCTGTCTTAGCGCTGTAAGTTTTAAAAGTTTTGTTAGACGACATAATGGCAATCTAGCGCTGCAGCGATTTATTGTTTGAACTTTTCAGTATTTTGACAAATAGTTTATATGAACGTGCTTGTCTATCGCAAGAATATAGGTCGATGTTAAAAACCTATCTAGGCTTTTAATTTATTTTTTCTATAACGATAAGTAGGTAGGTATCTACCTCAATACTTCAATCAACAACAACACCAATCAATACTTCAATCTACATCTATACTTACTTCAAGTAACCCCTGATCAAGGTATGGAAATGTCTGAAGGCAGCCGTAGCATGTTCGTCAAGCACTGAAGGATCCACTCCGGGATTGTAATCGTTCACGTAGCCGTGAGCCCCCGGGTAGATCAGCTTGTTCTTCACCATGTTCTCAAAGCCTGGATGCGATATATTACCATTAGTTAAGTGCTACCGAGCAGTGGGAGCCGAGTAACGGCCCCGACTTACGAGTTGTACGTCGCAGGTTCAAACCCAACCAGATTCATTACTTTGTATAATTTATTTCATCACCAATGCTCTCAAAACGGTCAAGGGAAACATTCTGAAGAAACCGGCATATCCTAGAACCAAAAAATCCGAAGACATGTGATATCCACCAACCCGCATTGGGTTCGTCTGTGGTGGATTACAGCCCATTTCCTCTCCTTGAAAGGAGGCCTGAGGCCTAAGGAACACTAGAAGCTGAGTATGCTATGCTAAAATGTTACTCATATCTATGAAGTACCTTGCCTCGTACTCGTACCTTGGAAGTAACTTTGAATATTATAATATCATATTTTGGTAACGCTGACGGGTTCGAAAAGCGTATTAGAGACGTAAACGCAGCGTTAGCTACTCACCTAGCGTAACCGCTTTGTCTCCAGCGTGTTTGCTCACCGGTTACACTTCTCAAACCGTTAAGTTTGCCAAACGCCTAAGCTCAAACAAAGTCAGTCGCTTAACAGGAAAAATCTAACAAAATATTATGTAAGTGGTAAGAAGCCAAAAAAGTTTACAAATATAAGGAAATTCTTCTTCACACTTATAACAAAAAAGTCGGTCAAGGTTAAGAACGCGTTTTTCCGGCTATTTATCTTTTATGTACAAAAGCGCCCTGTATAATGTTCAGTACATAAAGAATATCATATCGGCAAAATAATTTGCCAATATTTTGCTTTCAAGGTAACGTTTGAAAGATGACATACTCGTAATAAATTTTTACCCGACTGCGCCAGAAGGAGGGTTATGTTTTTCGAGAGTATGTATGTATGTATGTTTGTATGTATGTATGTATGTATGTATAATTGTTTGGCACGCTCTGCAGCCTGAACGGCTCGATGGATTTTAGCTTGAGAGGTGTCGTTAGATTCGTATTTACTGTGAGAGTGACACTGGGTATATCAAAATAAAAAAAACAAAATGGCGAATTTTTGGCGCCAAATTCAAATATTTGGCACGCTCTGTAGCCTGAACGGCTCGATGGATTTTAGTTTGCGAGGTGTCGTTAGATTTGTAATTACTGTGAAAGTGATATCGTAAAAAAAAAACTTAAAAAGTAAAAAATAAAAAATGGTAATTTAAAAAACTAAAAAACCCGACTGCTTTTCTGAGTATTCATGAAAAAGCCCTAAAACAAGAAAGTCGTTGTAGCAGTCGGGACCCATTCTAGAAAGTCAGCCGTCTAGTCAGTAGATCTATGATGTAATGGGTCCCGACTGCTACAACGACTTTCTTGTTTTAGGGCTTTTTCATGAATACTCAGAAAAGCAGTCGGGTTTTTTAGTTTTAAATTAAAGCAATATACCTACCTCATGGCTATGCATGATGAAAACCTATTATTTTAAAAGGCACTTTTCCGATGAGGAAAAAACAGTCGACAAATAAAAATCGAGATGAAGTTTGGATCTGATGTCTATCATAATTTCACTTGATGTCCCAAGACCACTTGCCACCTTTACCATACTTACCATCTACCATTATTCTGGAGTGAGAGATATGAAGCTATAAATATTATGATGATTTTAAGACGTTCTACCATGACGACTTAGTGCTCGATTACGGAGATGCGGAGCGTTGCAACATCCAATTGTTACATGTCCCGATGGATGATGCTGAACTTTTTTTTGTTTATTAGCAGTTCCGGATTAAACCAGCGTGGGGCTTGTAACAAATTCTACCAAGGGGCTTCTAAATCTTTACAAATAATAACAAATTAAAACTTACATTTCTAACAAGCCGCGGGGCCCTTATGTAGCGATGGGTACATAGGCAGTTGCCTCCATTGTCTTTATGGAAAGTTTGGAATTGATTAGATTTCCTAAAGCACAGGACGTATTTTACTTGTTTTTTTTTGGACATATTTCACGCTATAAGTGGGTCAAGCGGGACCCACCCCGTTGAATTTGCTACTCTGTTCCGTGGCTGATCCGGCACTGTGTGTTTGAGTATGAAATGATATTTGCTAAAATTTACATTCCACTTTACTGAACTAAGTCAAATTATTGCCGTATGTTATACCAAATTCGACAAAAATACCTACACTAACTATTGCGTGTTTTAGTATAGTCATATGTTAGCAAATCATAGCAAAAGTCTTGTCATGTTCCAACTGCTGGGACTCAGGCCTCCTTTCTAAGAGAGGGAATAATCCATCACGCGGGCCCAGTGCGGTTTTGTGGATGTCACAATAAATATCGTCGAATTTTTGGTTCTAAGACATTAAGTTTCCTCATGAGTTTTTCCTTCACCGTTTTGAGAGCAGTGGTGATGAAATAAATTACACAGAGTAATGCGCCTGGCTGGGTTTGATCCTACCACTGCAGCACTGCTCGTCATATGTAAATTCAGGCATGCATTTGACCGAACGGAACACCTAGTTAACGCCTGTAAATTCCAGTATTTTACAGTTTTTTACCTAGAAGAATAGGAAGGTATTCATAATAGTTGATGTGTTGAATCTCAGCAATATGGATCCTTCTCGCTTCCTGGTAGAGAGTCTCGTCGTTCCAGTGAGGGTTGAGTTTGGCTAGACCATCGGCGATACGGTTGTGTTCACGCATGAGGATCACTTGGAGGACCGTCAGCTGCGGGTTTTGGTTCACACGGATGTCACCTGTAGAAAAAAAGAGGTTTTTTTTATATATTTTTGTGTGGGTGGCTTTCAATCTAACCTATTACCTATTACTTTTTTTAGTTGATAGTTTAAATAAGATACAATACTAAACATGAAGTCAAATATTAGGTACAGTGATATTAATGTTGATAGTATTTAGTCCGTCTGTTACCAGGCTGTATCTCATGAACCGTGATAGCTAGACAGTTGAAATTTTCATAGATGATATATTTCTGCCCATTGTACATTTAGTTTTTGTAAATGTTTATTCTGTCCACAATATGAGGTGTACAATAAAGTATATAATAAATAAATAAACAAATACTAAAATATATATATATATATATATATATATATATTTAATTGGGGCTCCCATACAACAAACGTGATTTTTTTTGCCGTTTTTTTCTACGATCGCTGAACTGAACCCTTCGTGCTCGAGTCCGATTCGCACTTAACCAGTTTTACTAATCCCACGATTCAAGTCACAATAATGCAAATGTACGATTATTTTCCGAGTAATCCATTTCACTACCTTGGTAAGAAGTATATAAAGCTCGCTCGTGTATGGTAAATTGGTGATAATGAACAAACATGACAATTTGAAAACTGCACAAACAAATTCTCATACGAATATATTGACAACCAACCTGAAAGAAATTTATACGCACGATAACTTCCTTACTGATACTACAAACTCCTTGTGTGCTACATATATGTGAAGCTAACTTTAATTGAAGAAACTCAACAGTGGTACTCCACCCTGAAATTGCCCTCAAGTGGGTTACAAGCAAATATCAAGTAGATCTTCCTATCAGTAGATCTTCCCATCAGTATTCAAAAGGTTTTGGGGTCCCCATGGAAGCCAAAAAACGATAACTCAATGAAAGTGAGTTTCGAGAAAAAGGGGATTTTATAAAGAACGATTGCCGTCGCTTTTATGACTTATTTAGTTCTTGAGTACTATTCCAGACCCGAGACTATGGTGTGTTATACCCTGAAGGTATGTTACACTCTGTCCAACTATTAATCTTAAGATCCTACTGTATTTTTTTATGGTGTAATAAAGAATGAGATATACTAAACGTACTTTTGAATTCGTAATACAACTAAATATGGATACTGATTTTGGTTTTTCATAGTTTTAATAAAGTTACGGAATTATCAAGAACCTTTTGATGAGTCAATACAAAAACCGAACTTTGAAAAAAAAATTATTCTTTTTGGTAGAGCAATATGGTTGTGTAAACATCTCTCGAATTATTTGTATCCTTTGCTGGCTCAAACTCTGTCAATATACTTAAGTAGATTATTTGGACCCATTTCTACTTAGATAGCCTATTTCATGCCTAATATTGACTTATCTTCCCGAAAATGAGAGGCTAGGTTATTCGTAGTGTCAACATAAAATTAATTTAGTTCTAATAATATTTGATTTAGAAAAACATATTTATGAGTAGTTTTGTAAGGCAAAGCACAAATAAATGAATAATCATAAAAGGAAATAGTACCTATTGCTCTCGTTAGTCAGCTAGATCAAAGGTTTTATTTAATAACTCCTCCTGGCGCAGTCGGGTAAAAAAGGTAGGCTCTCCCAAAAACCGCTTGTATTGTGAGGAGGCAAGTACTACTCTTTGGAGTCCGTGCCGTTGCTAGTTTGGACATTCTTTCCGATTCCAGTAAGCTTATTATATTATTAACTAACTATTATATTATTTTTATTATACTACTAGCTGACTTGACAAACTTCGCAACATATGATTTTTTTTTCATATTTTCTGACCGTTTAAACCTTTCCTGCAGTGTTACGAACATTTCAAGACCAAAATTGGCCAAATCGGTCGAGCCGTTCTCGAGTTTTAGTGAGGCTAACGAACAGACAGCGAATTTATATAATATGTAAGATAATTATTTTTAATATTTGACAATTTAAATTGGGGCTACCATGTTTGCTGACACAAACGTCAACAGTTTTTCGTGCATTATGTGTTTTTGCCTCAACTTCAACTTTTGCTTTTGTCAAAAGTTTTTCGTGCATTATAGGTGCCTCTTTGCTATGCCGAGTACGCGCCAGCCCCAACAACATCCTCTGAACGCTGGCTGACAGGTGGACTCTCCGATCTTGGGGCGTTGGATACTACTGCACGCAGTCAAATAGACATTCCCGAGGTTCTCATCTATTTTTTTCTTTATTCTACTAACACTAGTTCTAAGTTTAAATTGTTACTAACAAAATGTGGCAACTTCCGAATTATTATTAATTAATTAAAATGTAAATTAGGTAATCTAGGACTGTTTTCAAACATCAGCTTTCAGCGATAAGACTGACCATTGTGTAATTTCATATAACATTTTCTTTTCTATTACGTATATGGTGTACATTAAGAATATATTAATATCCTATCTATCTACAAACAATTAAGATCATGGTAACCAAGTAAGACAGGATACTCAATAACAAGTACCTGGCAAAGCTCAGGAAATTATTAAACAACCTTGGAAGCGCGTAAGATAACGTACATACATACCTACACATACAAAATGAGTATGAGGACTAACTTTTGCTGACAGGCACACTGGCGTATTCACGCGACATACTCCACAACATTGGTCGGAACGATTTCTAAGGGAATATACTCCCCGGATAAAAAAATATCGTATATCAAAATTCAAGACATGTCTTGTTTACCCATGTGCAAAATTTCACCCAAATTCGAGGCCTCGTATTAATGTACAGGCGAACGGACAAATTCAGTTCTACTAGCATTTACAATATGAATGTGGATTAAAGAAGAAAATATTCGTCTTTCTTGTCTAACTCTCTTACTATTTTAGCTGAGGTCGGATCTCCTTGTACATCTGCACCAAAAGCTTTGTTCTGGCATGATGAATGACAATGATTTATTTGCTGGATCTCTTTCTGCATACTTGACTATAGATACCGGCACGAATCTTGAGCGCTCGGCGAATGAGCGGGGAACGCTTTGCGCATTATAGTTACACATCGGCCAATCACTAATACAAGGATTGCACACCCCAACCCCGCGTCTCACTTCATACCACTAAAGAGACCTGATATTTCACTTCTGCACAAGTGGAAATCAGCCATGAAGCAAAAATTCAGCGCTCAAAATCCGTGCCGGTATCTGTACCAGGGCAGGTGGTCGTACTCTTCCTCGTGGTCAGTCGAAGATTTTTAGGGTATTTTTGATTGGATGGTCGTCATTTCATCTAAAGATATGATCATAACATCGGTTGCGACTTTCTTTCAGCTTTCCGCCAATCAGTGTCACCTTAAACGATCTTATGTCATATTTGATTCATTGTTCTCTACCTGAGGCGCTGTTTGTGTGTTTTTTCATGGTCTAACACTTGACTCTGCTTTGATGTCGTAATAAGTGATACTACCATTGGTTGCGCGAATTTGCTTTGTGGACTGTAGATTTAAAAAGCGATCTAAGGTTTGTTAACAATATGCAGGTACTGCGTCTAGCGTTTATTAATGGGATAAATGTATTAGAAGGACTGACCTTTAACCTCGAAAGTTCCACATGGCGCCGGCCGGCGAATCCCGAACTTCGTACTTTCAAGCACTGCCAGTTTCTGTATTGCACTACACTGTACTATTGTTGAGTCTCTGAATGATTGGAACACGAAATAGCCAATTTTCTTGTAATTTCGAGCGGGCGTGTTAGCGGTGCGGTCACATTCACAATGCACAAAACGTCAATGTCAAATCATTTCTTGCGGTCGTGCGGGTGGAGGGAAAACGGATGGTATAGGATTGCTAGGCCAAAAAAACAAATTACAAAAAACAAAGTCGCGGATCATAGCAAATTGGCGCAACCATTCCCCCCGGGTTTGAAGGGTTACCTTCAAAGAAAAGAAAAAAAAACAAAAGCGAAACTAAACCCTATTACTAATCTAAACTATCAATACTAGGTAGCGAAACAACTTATAACTAACTATGCCACTACTACTGATTAGGCAGAGGGCAGAGGCGAATAACCGGACGCAGGTACGATCCAGTTGCGGTTTTAACTTTTACGACTCGCGTTATTCCGTTCGAACCCGGAAAAACTTCTTCCACTACACCAAGAGGCCAGTGCAGAGGAGGCGCACTCTCAGTCTTCAGTATCACCACAGTACCGACTGTGACTGGATCTGAAGGAGTGTTCCACTTTTGACGCGACTGCAGCGTATGCAGATAATCTGTCCTCCATCGCTTCCAAAAGGACTGAACTAAGCTATCTAGCAGAGCGTGACGCGGGTGGAGCTGCAGTTTGTCAGTCTCGACATCTAAAGCGGGCAAATATTTAAGAGGAGTCGTCGTCAAGAAGTGAGCCGGCGTCAACGCTAGTGGCTCCGATGGATCACTAGACAAAGTCCGACACAACGGACGCGTATTCATCAACGCCTCTACCTGAGCGAGTACGGTGCTCAACTCCTCGTACGAGAGAATCTGTTCGCCTATGACCCGAAACAGGTGCGACTTAAGGCTTTTAATATTCGCCTCCCAATTGCCACCAAAATGACTAGCCGCTGGCGTATTAAAACACCAATCAATGCGATTCTCAGCTAAGACATGGGCGAATTCACTTTGGTAGTACTTGGAGCGTAAGAATGTATGTAATTCCGAAATATTGCGTCGCGCTCCAACATAATTTGTGCCGTTGTCAGAGTATAAGCGTTTAACGGGACCACGGCGAGATAAAAATCGTTTAAATGCAGACATAAAACCCTGCGTACTCAAATCACTGGTTAACTCTATGTGAACCGCACGAGTTGTCATACAAACGAATAGGCAAATGTATGCCTTTGTGGAACGTATACCACGACCACGGGCAATAGTGACTTTAAACGGTCCAGCATAGTCCGTCCCAGTATGTATGAAAGGTTTCACCGTCTGTACAACACGACAAGAACGATGGTCGGCCATTTCCGGCGCGTTGAAACGCGGGCGGAGCTTAAAGCAGGGCACACATCTGTGCACTCTAGCGCGTATCAAATTGCGAGCGGAAAGTATCCAGTACTTCTGTCGAAGAATGGACATTAATAAATCGGGACCAGCGTGACAATTCACCTTATGGTGATAGTCCACCAACAAATCCAAAACGTGATCCTTGCGTGGTAGAACTACTGGATGCATTTGTTCAAACTCTAACTTAGCATCTCGCAGACGGCCACCGACACGAATGAGTCCGTCTTGCAAAAATGGTTTCAAATGTTGAAGTGCGCGACTACAAGGTTTTTGTGATTCTAAACTACGAAATTCTATTGAAAAATAAAATTTCTGCAACTCTCGAAGTACAACTGATTCAGCTCTATCCAAATCAGCTGCGATTATAGCACCACGCGATGGTAATAATCTCAAAAATCTTAGGACATAAACTACACAGCGTAGCAGTCTCGACCAAGACGAGACTCGATTAGACAACAACAAAACAACTGACTCTTCACGCGGAACTGATACTACAAGCGTATGTTTCTTCTCCTCGGGTGGTTCTGAAACAGTAGCGGGGTTAAACGGAGCATTTGGCCACTCGTTAGGAGTGGTATGCAGCCAGGGAGGGCCACAAAACCAAAGCGGATGATTTAAAATTTGCGCGGGAAGCAAACCACGTGAGAGACAATCAGCTGGGTTTTCTGTTCCAGCGACATGGAATATATTTTCCGGTGACAATTCAGCTTGAATCTTACGTTCCAAGCATAGAAAGCGTTTTTCTGCGGAGGCACGGGAGCCACCGAGCGAAAAAATATCACCCTTGAAAGGGAGCGCGACAACATAACGACCATCTTTATCACGAGTAGTCGTGCGGGTATAAATCTCCTCAGTGACCTGATCCTCAGGGCTGAGAATAGGCGGGACATTGACCTCTTCAATCTCCCAGAACTTGCGGATGGTAGACTCAAGCGGCGGCTCGACGGTGCAACAGTGCGACACAGTCGAGTAACTATCTAAACAAGCGGGTGCGGAACCAACTATAACAAACCCGAGAACTGTTTCCAGTGCGTGCGGAGCGGGGTACATCGGAAGACCTTGAATTTTACGTGATAACTGGAGATGCGGGAGAATCGAAGCACCGATCAATAGATCGATATCTCCAGGGAAAGCGTAATTTCCGTCGGCTAACTGCAAGTTCTTAAACTCCGTCAGCATGGACGTGTCAACCGGTACCGTGGGCAACCGTTCCGTAATCTTATCTGCGACTAGCGAATCCATTTCAAACGAAATATTACGATTAAAACGTGAACTAAATATTATTTTAATGGAACCGTGAATGGTTGCCTTTAAACCTCCAAAACCTTTCACTTCTGAGCGGGATGACCAATTATTAAAACTAAAACCAAGGCGTTGACAACAATCCCGAGTAATAAAATTACTCTGGGAAGCGCCATCTAGTAGCGCCCGAACGGTGCGCGGTTTGCCAAAGGCATCTACAATGACAACTTGCGCGGTCGCAAGTAAAACGGTAGTGATTTGAGTACCAGCGGCGGAAAGCGAACACAATGTTACGTCGTTTGCACTTGCAGCAGGCCGCGCGTCACAAGCGTCGCGCGTCTGCGCAGGCTGCTGCTGCGATGGCAGCTTACTACTCTCAAAATGTAAGAAGGTATGATGTCTAGCTAGACATTTACGACAGCTACCACCACTGTTACATGACGTAACCAGATGTTTGTCACTTAGACAATTAAAACACAAATTATTAGTGCGGACAAACTTGTAACGATCCCTAGGCGATAATCTCTGAAATCCCGAACACTTGTACAGCTGTGTATGGCTACCCTTACACAGAGAACAGTCAGGTGTTGAGGCGGTATTAACTAGCGTATGTGCAGTCTTGACTGACTTCGATGACGCGTCTATACGGCGATCGGAACCTGTCCTATTCGTGACTTCATGACGTGCCGACGTGCGCTGCAACACCTTAATATGGTCGCGAATAAAAGATTCTAAATCTTCGAACTTAGGTATTTCTTTGCCGCGCTGAGTCGTTTCAAACAGACGAACAGTTTCAGGATCTAATTTATTTAAACCGATATACAAAAACAAAAAGTCACAGAGGTCATTGACCTTTAGGTTCTTTACTGCACGAACAGATGATGCGAAAATATTTAAAAACTTCTCTAAATTATGATCGTTACAAACGGAAAAACTTTTCAAATCGAATAATTGATCTAAATATGCGGTGGCTACTAATCGCTTATCTTCGTATTTTGTTTTTAAAGTGTTCAAAACTAAATTGTAATTTTCAGCGCTAAACGTAATTCCAGCACAGACAGCCTTTGCCTTACCGGTCAATTTTTCTACGAGATAATGCAATCTCTCGTGATCTGTCAGCGATGTGTTCCTATGTATTATATTTTCGAAACTATCTATAAATAAATTCCAATTTCGAATGTCACCATTAAATTCAGGTATTTGAATTGGCGGCAATCGTGGGCGTTCGCGAGGAGGGTTGGATAAACCACTCGCGGGGGGGGGAGTCTCTAAACTCCTAGCAATACGTTTGATACGACAATACAAGTCATCAAAGGACGACAATGCCTGATAACTCACACAGTAATCAGGATTTAACTCCAACTCTAAAATGTTTATATTATTAATTGTAGATTCAAAATCCGCGCGCAAACTATCTAAAGTTTCCAACGAACACAAGAAAGCATCTCTAATCGCCAGATCCGAGGTTTGCGAAGATTTATCACAAATCGATTGAACACGTGAAAACTGTGAGTCCCTTTTAGCGTATAAAAGCTTTAACTGAACCTTTAAATCAGTACTAACCTTGGTTCCCTTAAGAGACATCTTGTTTTGATATATTCACACTATACACTCAAACAAACACTTAACGAATTATTAAGTAAGCGATAATTATCAGATAACAATATGGTAATATTGTAAACAACAAAGTGAACGGCGTCGTTCATATGCGTATATAATCTATGGTTTATCCGTTTCCTACAAATATTCACTCAACAATGAACGGGTATTTTTGAAATGCGTCTACCTACATGCAATTTGTAGGATGGTCGAATGAATTTTGTCAAGAAAAAGAATGCGATCGATTTATATCTACGCTGATATTTACGTAGCTAACTATAATTATGCGGTGCGGTTGACGGCGTAGGTACCGTAATTATCAATGACTCTTTAACTATACGAGCGAAATAACGTATAGTTGCCTAAATGCCTAGATGCGGGTTTTCTACTATTATATCTAGGTAAATAGGCGCGTTGCGTTTATTCCCTATGGAACAAATACTATATTGCGAAATTACAAGAAAATGATTCACGATCCGGCTCGTATGGACCAAAAGTAATGGTTGCGCGAATTTGCTTTGTGGACTGTAGATTTTAAAAAAGCGATCTAAGGTTTATTAACAATATGCAGATACTATGCCTGGCATGGGATAAAGGTATTGGGAAAGAGCACCGACCTTTAGACTTCGAAGGTTCCACGTGGCACCGCCGGTGATTTTCGACTTCGCACATTTAAATCACTGCCAGGTCCTGTTTTGCACTACACGGCACCACTGTTGTTGAGTTTGAATGGTTGGATCACGAAAATAGTCAATTTTCTTGTAATTTCGAGCGGGCGCGGTTAGCGGTGCGGTCACATTTAACTCCAACTCTAAAATGTTTATATTATTAATTGTAGATTCAAAGTCCGCGCGCAAACTATCTAAAGTTTCCAACGAACACAAGAAAGCATCTCTAATCGCCAGATCCGAGGTTTGCGAAGATTTATCACAAATCGATTGAACACGTGAAAACTGTGAGTCCCTTTTAGCGTATAAAAGCTTTAACTGAACCTTTAAATCAGTACTAACCTTGGTTCCCTTAAGAGACATCTTGTTTTGATATATTCACACTATACACTCAAACAAACACTTAACGAATTATTAAGTAAGCGATAATTAACAGATAACAATATGGTAATATTGTAAACAACAAAGTGAACGGCGAACGAACGGAACAACCTGAATCAATGAGTGAATATTACCCAATTTCTCGATTAAATATATGCGTATATAATCTATGGTTTATCCGTTTCCTACAAATGTTCACTCAACAATGAACGGGTATTTTTGAAATGCGTCTACCTACATGCAATTTGTAGGACTTCCGAATGAATTTTGTCAAGAAAAAGAATGCGATCGATTTATATCTACGCTGATATTTACGTAGCTAACTATAATTATGCGGTGCGGTTGACGGCGTAGGTACCGTAATTATCAATGACTCTTTAACTATACGAGCGAAATAACGTATAGTTGCCTAAATGCCTAGATGCGGGTTTTCTACTATTATATCTAGGTAAACAGGCGCGTTGCGTTTATTCCCTATGGAACAAATACTATATTGCGAAATTACAAGAAAATGATTCACGATCCGGCTCGTATGGACCAAAAAGTAATGGTTGCGCGAATTTGCTTTGTGGACTGTAGATTTAAAAAGCGATCTAAGGTTTGTTAACAATATGCAGGTACTGCGTCTAGCGTTTATTAATGGGATAAATGTATTAGAAGGACTGACCTTTAACCTCGAAAGTTCCACATGGCGCCGGCCGGCGAATCCCGAACTTCGTACTTTCAAGCACTGCCAGTTTCTGTATTGCACTACACTGTACTATTGTTGAGTCTCTGAATGATTGGAACACGAAATAGCCAATTTTCTTGTAATTTCGAGCGGGCGTGTTAGCGGTGCGGTCACATTCACAATGCACAAAACGTCAATGTCAAATCATTTCTTGCGGTCGTGCGGGTGGAGGGAAAACGGATGGTATAGGATTGCTAGGCCAAAAAAACAAATTACAAAAAACAAAGTCGCGGATCATAGCAAATTGGCGCAACCAACCATTTTGTACGCTTTCTCCTGCCCCCTGGTGGGCTTTTATTAAGATTAAGAAAGAAAATCAAATTGCACAAATAGTTTTAGTGTACAATAAAGTTTATTTTATTCAATTCTATTCTTACCAGTCAAATAGCAGGGTTCAGTAGGCGCTTGCGCAGACTCGCAAGTGACGGTTACATTGGGGTCTTGTGGGGGCCACTCCCGACCTCCCCTCACATTGGTCAGTAGACGGCCTCCTCGGAACGCTCGGATGGGGTTGGCCTGACCCTGGCTGCTGCCGTAGACCATCGACAGATCCATGAAAGCTGTGACTGTTGTAATCTGGTAAAAAAAAAAACAATATAAGTATAAGAGCTCCTAACTCGTGAAATGAGATTTTTAACCTCGCTTTATAGGCACTTAGATGCACCTTGGATGTTTATTATGTGTGGCATATAACAACTCCAAGCTCCAAAACAGGTGCAACTCCAAGCTCATTTATATTAGGAGTCAGTAAGAGAGCAAAAAATAATTTAAAAACATAGTTAATTTTGTTAAAAAGTAAGTAACAATATATGTACATAACTAACTCAAATATATAATAAATATAAAAATAATATATAAATTACGCATTAACTTTACTTGATATGTTGTACCCATCCTCATATTTATACTGTTTTATACGCCATCAATCTATAAAATTTGTCGAGCTAAAAATATGTAAAACCTATTTTAAAAATGTACGAGAGGAATAAATAAAAAAAAAGTAAATTATTTAAAAGGGTTATTTTATAAAAATAATATTGGCAGATTAGTTTGTTGTGTTTAACGGCAAATGATACTTGAATCTTAACTCTAATACCAAAACATTGTATTCTGAAAACGAACTAGTTATTGAAGGATCATGCCAGATTCACAACTTGAAAGTTGTAGAAGTTAGAGAATAATATTAGTACAAACACTGAGCAGACTAATCATCGTTTTGTTGGTAAGTAGATTAGACTTTGTTTGCGAGATATAGCCAAATTCATTTATTTGTTCTCAAATACCGAAATGAAATTCGTTTAAGTAGCAAATATTTCCAAACTTCAGAATCGAATTCCCAGGTCAAGTAAAGTTCATCCTAACTTATTTATTTGCGAACGTACAGTGGCCGACTATTCGGAATTGAACGAGCAGGGCTTTTTGATTTGATCTCTTTACATTGAAATCTTATACTGTGATCGGTGTGCATCTCTGGGGACCTCTTCAGATAAAAAATGTGATGTTTTTTTCTATTATGCGATCTGAAATCGATTTGGATTTTGTGAGATAACTTAAAAGTGCTTTGGAAATTGAACTATATGTAAAGGTAGTTCCAAATCCTGTCCTTTCCGAGGAAGTCACCCCTTCACCAACTTACCCTGGCTGGCAGGGCTGCTCTCAGCGAGGCATATGTAAGAAGAGGCACACCAAATTCGTCCCTCCAAATCAAGTTTAATTCACTATCTAATAATTCCATGAAATAGTATGACCTTAAAATCTTTGCTCTACTTATAGCCATATCATATTATTAACATCATATTGGCAAAAGTTTTTATGTATTTATGTATGTGTGTATTTGTGTATTAATTACTCCATCATACTTAAACAGTTGAACGGATTTGAATGAAATTTGGTAACGGGAACTATATTATATGATAAAGATAGGAAACTTAATAATATATGTAATACAAGCGGTGCTTCGGGCCGGTACTAGTTTTTATTTAAATTATATAAAGCATGTATATTAAGAGTTCTGCGTTCTTATAGGATGTACTACAGCTAAGCGTTTTCTGAGTATGTACAGCATTGCATTGCATTGCATTGCATCAGCCTTATAATGTTCCCACTGCTGGGACTCAGGCCTCCTCTCTAGAAGAGGGAATGGATGTACAACAACTGAATTTTATTATTCATGTTTATCTCCTATGTGTAACGTAATGGTACAAAAAAGACATTCAGTGTTTCCTTTATGTTTAACATGCGTTTTTTACCGAAAAATTGTGCCTCCTCGATGTACTTAATTTTAACCTACTGTTTATTTTTCTCTTGAGTGGTCTGCAAAATTCTGAACAAACCAACATTTATGACTTTATTTTAGACCCTCAACAACATACATCTTTGCTTTTATTTTAAACAACGGCCTGAATTTAAAGTAAAAAGGATTTATGAAATATAATAAATTGTCTGTAAAATACGTGATGTAAAGTTGTAATTGACGTGGAGGTTATTAAATTTACTTCAAATAAAATAAATGTAATTTTCAAAGTGCTAACTAAGGTTCTAAACCCTTGAAAATTTAATACTTTTGTGAACATAATTCTGTCGCATTTAATAAAAATATTTTTATTCACTCAAGTCAGTTCGGCAATTTGTAAAACTAGAATGCTACCCTCAGTAAAATTAGGAAAAGTCTAGCTGAGCAACACTGTACGTTTTGAACATGACAAGAAGATATTCTAAGCCCTGTCGACCAAGAATATAAAGCTTAGTTACTTATTTTATTTTTGATTTGTATAATAATGAGTAAATATTTGCTTGAGACCCTTAGCTAAAAAAAGGTCAGTCCATTTCGTCCCGCGAGCCTTGTGTAAGGCTGGCTACAGCCACTTTTATATATCAACAAAATCATATTACACAAAAAGGAGAAAAAACAATTTTAGATACATTTTTAAGCTCAGAGGCATGTTGCAACATTTACTTTAAAATTTCTACATAATATATAACTTAGTTTCTTTTCGAGTTGGTCTGTTTATCCTCTAACACCTGTTAAACTACTTTACGGATTTTGCTGCGGTTTTTATTCAAAGAATTTTTTAATTCAATTTTCAATTATAATAATAATTAAGTGTGCCAAAAAAACAAAAATATTCCTGATTAAATATAAACCGTAGAACCGTCACTAGGATTCCAAGTTGTTGTACAAACTTAAAAACTAAAAGTAAACTAAAAACACAAACAGAAAAGATATGAAAAGAGAAAAGAGTATAATCAATCAATCTTCAGTTTGGTTATATATGTATGGTGAATATATGTAAGAGTATGTAAGTTTTATTTCGATATGTCCAGAATTGTCTCTGAATTAACGAGGAAATTCTATATGTCTAAATCTGCGGAATACATTAAAAATTACACTTTAATTAATAAACTTCCAGTCGACAGCGATGCGGAGGAGTTTTTTGATAGCATATTTTAGTTAGGAATAGCCTTTAGTGTATTTGTTAATGTTTTTGTGCAGTGTATATAAGATAGAAATAGGAAGTTTTAAATAACTTAATGTTATTCACTAATAAACTTAACTAACCATTGATTGATTGATTAACTAATGGCCTGCCCTAGAGTGCACCCTGGACTAAATCACTAGTAAAAGATAATTCTAACGATCCAAAAACATTTGACGATATTTATTGCATATTGGCTTTTTTCGCGGTTGTTAGATATTCATGAAGCCATTCCTTTTCACATTATGACCTTTTACCGCCATTTTTGACGTTTACGCGCCCATAACAATAATAATGATCCACCTGCTCCTAAATGGTCTTCCTTCAAAAGAATAATTATATATTTATCGTATTACTCTTGCTCACAGTTTCTACATCTGTTTTTTTTTCATTTCTTCTTTCGTGGGAATGCTGGAAGAGATTTCTATAAAAATAACCATTTTGTACCTACTATTCGGTTTTCTTCTTCTGTTCTGTTTATTACTTGGCTAACGTTGATCTGCCATATAAATTATTAAACAAAAACCTATTATCAGACCTATCTAGTATTCACAAAAAAAAATATGACAAAACTGCTGTTTCGGAAGAATTTGATGACATAACAACACATATCTGATGTTGCGTTTTATCATTTGACATTTCTTAGTAGCAACCTTGAGTTTCGACTTAAACAAATAAACATTGTTGGAGAAATATGGATGTATTGAAGAAGACTCTTTGAAGAATTTAGGCAAAATGTTATGTTAGTATTTCCTTACCGGTTCAGCAGGTTCATATGGAGACGTGCATCCCCTATCCCTGGTAGTACCAGTTCTAACGAAGTTCATGCACTGGGTTCCTTGAGGGCCGTGGATAGGGTCATTCGGAGGAATCAGCAGAGGGGCACACGCTGGATTTGTAGTGACGTCAGGAGTCAATCGACCATTGTCGTCGCAGCAAGTCACCGGATCCTTATCTGTAGCAGGAAGAAGGGATTTATATTTAGTATCTATCGCTGTTAATATATTATCATATGTTCATATAGTCTTACTGTTAGTTTTTCTAGATATAGTAATATTCGTAAGAAGAAAATAAGTCAAAATGAAGTCTAAAATAATATATAAATATTTTTGTTTGTAATAGCATTTAAAAACAGATCAATAAGAAATTCATCAAAATCAGAGCTGTTCTTGAGAACATAAAATAAAAAGGCTCATCAATGCCACTTTTAAAAATTGAGATTAAACATTGTTTTGTAATCGGATTTCATGTTTTGAGAAGACGTGACGTTCCGAATTATTATATGCCCTTTTTTGGGTGGGAAATAAATAACTTTTCCCACTCTGGGTTGAGCAAGAGAGTGCCAAACTTTTTCTGATTAAAACCCACTTGTATTTTTAGTTTCCCTTGGCCTTGGGCCACAGTAACTGTTTCGAACAACACCGCCTTATCTTAGGAATGCAGTGTTAGAAAAAGTGAATTGCTTTTTCAAACTTATCGACAACTAAGGACGTATTTTGGATGTACCCACACTGGGACAACATTACTACTTTTTATTTTTATTTTTTTAATATTCTCTTGTAAGTGACAATTGTGTTTTAATGGGAATAAGGATATTTTAAACCGAACAATCCCGCAGCCAGTGTAATGTGTTCTTAATCATGGAGGTTTTCAACAATTGTTACTGTTGACAGAATATAATTTTATCCTACTAAAAACTAGAATGAAAATACAACCATATCGTAAATCAGCCATAACATAACGATGTTCAAGATTTTTGTACTACCGTGCACTACTTTTAAGGCACGTTTGGTGCCACTTAGCATATATTAATGAGGTGCTGTTTTACCGATTTAAACACAAAGAAACACAACACTACTTCATGAAAATAAATATATAGACTGTATGCCAAATACATACAAGGTCATCATAATATGTTTAATAAACCTCTTGTGATCCTGTCTTTCATTTCATTTTATTTCATTTATTTATTTTCTTTTCACAATATGTTTTCTGACAGTTAACAATGTTTATGTCTTAAAGACTATATTCAACTATTGTAAGAGTCTCGTGCCTGAAATAGGTTTTTGGAAAATTATATTATTATATATATGAATCTTATTATTATTTATCTCATATTAATTAACTAGCTTCTTAAATCGGCTTTGCCTGATTAAAAGTAGGTTTCCCCATGTAATTTTGGATCTCCATTTCATCCTTTTAGTAGTTGAATTTTGGAAAATGTCTTAATGCGCGCCTTTGTCATAAAAGAAAATTTTGTGCATAATTTCACATTCCTAGTTCCAGTAGCTTCGGCTGTGCATTGATGTGTCAGTTAGTCTGTTTAAAATATTTATCTCCATAAAATATACTTATTTTTATTTATATTTTTTGATTTTCAAAGTACATTTTTGAGGACAAAGTAAAGCTTTACAAACATTTGTGAAGTCCTCGTAATTATTGGTAACATAAATTCTTCTAAACAAACTACGCCTCGGAACAAGGAAATTGCCTGAAATATTTTTGTGGAACCATTTTCCTTTCCGTATATTGCTGATCCACCATTTTTTGTACATCAGATAAGGTTTTATTAAATCGAGTCCATCGTAGGCAGCATCATTTGAGCAGTCAGTCGTAAAAATACGCTTTTTGATTGAGACAGAAACTTGTCTCTTGAAATCGAAGAAATGTTCAAATATTTTCATCGATGTTCGAACAATTCTGTTTGTCGATTGGAATAAGTCGTGACAATAGTAGAGACTTCTTTTCCGAAGCAATTTCTTTGCTTTTCAATGTTGAATACTTTTGAAATTTATTGGGATTCGAACGCGCACATGAAATATTGAAAAAGATTGAGAAATTAACTGTCATATGAACTTCTTTGACCCTAAAAAGGACGCTTAATATAAGTAAATAAAACTTGACTGCATTAGAATTTTTTTTTTCTTATATCCCTCTAACAAACAACAAATTCAGTTCCATCAAATATTTTGTTTATTGTAAAGTATCTATCTATTCCTCGTGTGTGAAAAATTGCTGAACAAGATTTTTCTTATCTTTTTATAAAATGGCAAAACATTTTTTTTATTTAGGTACGTACAAGTCTAAAATATTTACTACCCCAGGCTTTTACATAAGCCGATTATGGGCTATGAACATGCTTAAATCATGCGGTGGTAGTGATAGAACTCATACATTATACAAAATATGAAATCGTGACACAAAATGTTATAAACGAATGAAGTACAAAATGACTATTTTTAGTAACACATACACACAGACATTTAACTTACTCTCAGCTTCAGTAGAAAAGGCTGTAGAAAAATAATTAAAATTAATTAATAAGAATTACTCTAAGCTTAAAGGTATTAACCCTAGGTTCTGAAATATTGAATCAACCTTCCAATAAATCTTCTGTCAATTCAATTTATGTATATATACCTATATTGAAAGGCCAAACTAATATGTTTCAATCAAATAATTCACACAATGAAGATTAAAAGAATCGTTGTTCTTTTTCTCAATAAAAGTATAACAATATAATACATAAGTTAGACACAAATGTTCTTCATTTTTATTTCTTAGAGTAAGTTTATTATACGCTTAGTAACTTACGAATGAGTAACACTTTACTAATGGTAGTAAAGTTCATGTAAGAAACATTGTTTGAACGAAATCCGATAATCTTAGCGTAAATCTACACCTACACCCATTTTGTACGCCCTTAACGTACAGTCAATTTAATAGTTAAGTAAGTACCTGTTGTTGTGCAACGACCTTTTGGCGGGTGGCCAATATCGGAACTAATCCCATTTTCTTTTTCAATATAAGTTCACCTTAAAATGTCATACAGGTTTACGAACAACGTTCCGTTGTTAAAAATATTCTTTATATTTAGTTGCTACTCAATGCCAACAATGGATATTGATCGAGTAGTAACAATATTGAGATTATGAAATCATCACAGGCGCTTTTTTTTTACATTTAATATATCTCCTCAAACTAATATGTATTCTAAAGAAGAACTTAAAAGTTCTAAACATGTTTATTTCTAGCTAAATTATTACTTAATTAGTCATTCTAAAAATATTTACTGAATAGAGGATTTCCTTTTCGCCTGCACACTAAACTCTTTTGCCAAAAGTACAATTAGGTAACACAGAGCCAAATAAAACTTTTTCGTCCTTCAACTTCTAAAAATTACTTACGGGACTGGACTACGCCGGCTGTGAGTGACATGTCGTGGGTTATAATTTGTCCCCACTGTTGTGTGTTGAGATTCCAGATAGGGTCGATTAGTTGTCGGTCGGGGAACAACCGAAGACTGATTTCTCGGGGGTTCGGGAGTGGACGGCCGGAAGTCGATAGTGTCATGGCGCTTACACCTGGAAAAAAATTAGATCATCGTTTAAATTAAAATTATGACGACAATTTTTTTTTTTTACATTATTATTCTGCATTAACAATTCAAAGGCATTTGTAAGTGATTTCAACAATATTTGTTTTATTTTTCAAAAATTAAAAAAATAAGAACAATATCATTGTTTTTTTTTATAAATAAAAAGAAATACGTATTTGCCTAAAATAAATGTCTTATTATTATTAGACGTTGTGTGTTTAAAATCCATGGCAGTTTTATGTTGACAAAATAAAAATAAAGTTCTCGAATCTAACTCAAACACCTATCATTTTTTCTCCAAGAGCTTCCCAAATATATAACGAGTACGGTACGAGTGTCTGCAAACAATATCTATTTCGCTTCATATATCCTCATAAATCCCAACATCCCTTCTCCCCGTTCACATCCTACGCCATTGGGGCTAAATTAACATATAATAATATATATTAATATGCACAATATATTAATTGCTAAGCGTCACAATCATTCATCAAAACGACGCCAGCTAAGGAAAATGTTGGGTACACCCTTCGACTGAAGTAATAGATAGAAGGAATTTATCTTATTGGAAATAGAACCAACGGAAATGATTGATTGTTAGGAAGGGACTTACACTACTGGAATAAATACAGAATAAAAATATTTTAATGAGAACTGCATTCAGTCCCTTGAGAGTTTATTATTCTTGAATTAAACGAAACAAACAAGCATTTGCCCTGTATATAAGGACAGTATAGTCTGTCGACGAAGCGGCAATGACATGACGGCATGACTTTGCCGTTTCGTTGACAAAATTTCATTGTTTTGTAAGTTTCAGGCGTACACCTATGAAGCTACGCATCCGTGGACAGTAGACCTATCTGTAATAGCCCGTACTAACATTATACAAAAACACTCCTTTTTTTCAAACACTTTTTAGGTAATGTATGCTACACCAACTACAAACGCACCCTACGTGTGTTACTACGCATGCTACGCGCGTAGTACGCTTAGCTGCGGGCTACGAACCGTCCCTAAATACGAAGTATCTCCGCTACGCGCAAGTTACTTACGCTCGTGTAGTTGTGAATGCGTATCCTTACTACCAAACCTTTGCTGCTTACATTTTATCATATTGACTTTGTGATCTGTTACCGTTCAAAGGCATTTTATGAAAGACATAAATGCAAAGACCTCTAAACCCTTTTCCACTAGATGGATTTTAGTAAAACCCTTTTCGATTGTATTGTTATATGCTTAAATATGAATATTTACCCATCAAAATTTCCCAATCTTAATATCAATAATTTAAATAAAATCAAATCGCTTTCCGAATGTATTTTTCTGTTTATCCGCTAACTTTTCTCAAATCTCGCAGAAGATGATGCTGATGATGATGCGGTTTTATAATAGAAAGAGCGATAATTATCGATGAATATTTTTATATATATTTTGTACCGGTGCGAAGCCAGGACGGCTGATAAAACAAATCTTCGGAGATTTCATACTAAAAAATGTTATAAATAGGGCAATATTATGGAAAAAACCAAACCCAGAAAAACTAATCAATATAAATATTATGTAGTATTGATTGTAATAAAGTCTACTTTTGTAATAAAGAATATCATTAAAGAGACAAAAATATATTCTAAATGAAAATCTTTTGAATTTTTGTATTAAAAAAGAGATTATTTGTCGCGAATTTAGACAAAATACTTTAAATTAAATCGATTCAGAAAATAAAAAGGCCATAGAACTTTGAAGGACACTCAGAAATCCAATAAACGATGCCACTAGTCTTAAAAGATCACGAATCATTCGAGAGGTTAAGCCTCAATTCCCTTTCAAATTGCTTCTGCGGTTAATTTGTAAATTTAGTGAGCAATCATCAATAATGCAGCTCTGTCAGTGACGAGTGAAATAGCATGCAAATGTCTGAAACGTGGGCATTTTAGACATTTGCATAAGCCGAGCACCGACCTGTAACGCGTTTTCGTGTATTCGTAAATTATTTGCTACATTGATCCGACGTGTAATATACATTCGTGTAGCAAGTCTATTTTCTTCTCACAAAATTTATTTGGTTGTTGGGCTAGCAATTTAAATTAACAGTGTAATCAAATGTAATGAAAAAGCACATTAAAATTAACGTATAACAATAAATGTGGTAGAATATGTAACTCTCAGTTTTTGTCTTGTAATAACTCAGCAATTGTTTTTCACCTTGTAAAAATGGATCAGCCTTTTTTTCTAATACCTTTAGAGCTAACATAAAAATATTACAACTACAAATAAATATTTATATTGCTACAAAAAAATATTTATATTGGGCTACATGGAATAAATTTAATAAAAAGGAACCTGAATTAAGTGTACTCACCATCAGCATAATTATAGGGTGCCAATCGTCCATAAGGTGTCTGAGGCATGCCTAATGATGGTTGCTCAAAATTGTTGCAGGAGCCATCAATGGACCTGTACCGGGACTTGGCACAGAATGGAGGTGACAGACCACAGGTCTGAGTTGCCGGGTCCTGACCAGATCCTAGTGGAGGTGGTGGGTTGCTGAAACTATACCAAGGGAGAAGATTTTAGAAATGAGTTTTGTTTTTTGAAGAAGTGGTACATGCAAGTGCTATAAGTTGGTAAGTAAGTCATTTGCATGCATAGTTGTTAGTTAAGAAGGATATACCAATTATAGAAAAATATTCACAATATAATGGTGTCAGTAACAAATTTGGTGCTTCTCAAGATAAGTTTATATTTTTAAGTAATATCATTTTTGACATATATACAACACTATTTTTTAACTGAGAAGAACTTTGTACAAAATCCTGAGTTAACCATTTGTACAATTTGATATCATATCCAAACACCTAGAAATTTATCAAGCAATTCCATTTCAAGAAAATGTTTCCTATTTTAGCCTTCGCTTTTCCTGGAAAATTTACCACGATTTCCACTTGTTTCTAGTAAGTTGTGCCCTGCAGGAGTGGTACAGAAAGTTTACACGGAGTCAAGTTTGCTCATTTGAACTCTAAAATCGTTCAAGAGAAAATTTCTGTAGAATCTTGTTGGCGCTTTGTACATACGTAACATGTGCTGGTAACATCAATTGATTTAGAGCGTGAGTAATATATCTATTAGATACTTTATACACTGTTAAATTTTGGTCGTTTGAATCGTCGGTCGATTCGGTACATGAAACACTATCGATTTGTAAAGATAAAATTAAATAATAAAGTACTTTTTTTCTAAAACTCGAATTAATATACGCATGTACGAAATTAATTTCTTTAAGTAAACGAGTCAATAACCTTGTAGGTAGTTATCGGTTGTTGCGTACTAATTACCTACAGTTCATTGGCCTCGCTCAGCTTACGTTTACTTGAGATATTAATTTCTTACAAGCGTAAATTAATTCGATTTTAAAAAAAGTACTTTATTTTTTAATTTTCTCTTTACAAATCGATAGTGTTTCATGCACCGAATCGACCCTCCGATGGATTAAAACGACTAAAATTTAACGGTGTATAGTTAATGTGGGATTGTATTAGGATACAATAAGATCAAATTTATCCTTAAAAGACGGTTTTAGTCACAGGGTATTTTGTATTCAGAACTCCGTCCGGGTCTATGTCAACTTCGCTGCCCCGTAACAGCGGTTTTATTTTTACAAAAAAAAAAAAACGTTTCGAAATTTTTGTTTTTTGGCATTCTTTTAAAAAACAAGCATTATTATTTTATGTAACTTTCAGATATTACCGTAACGTAATCTATTTAGATACACACGTTTGAAATAGTAAGTTACGGTCACATTCGTGATTTTTTTTTATCGAGCCAACTAATTTATATCTTATTTTGATTTTTGCCCAGCGGTTGGTCATATATGGTCAATTTTAATAAAATATTTTTTCGCGGTGTTCTCTTTACAGAGGTTCAAAAAAATTTAAAATGAGTAGGACCTGGCCTTAACTCGAAAGTTTGTTTGTTGAATATTTATATGCGTAGAATGAGAGTGAGTGTTAGACTTTTGCTGTCAAAAATCCGCCCTCTGAAACTGAAGGAAGTGTTCCTTCAGTGGCTCTTTGTATTCCAAGGACGATATTTTTTTATGTAAAATCCTGCGTCCTTGGAGGGTATCGTAACTTCAACGGTCTATCTGTAAATACTTGTGGATTCTAAGATGCTATTTGGTACTTTTTCATTGACATTACTTTTACTTATTTTCTTAGTTTTTTCTATTAGGTTTTTGTATTTAGATGACAAATTAGAAGCTGCTATATCATCTTATTCTTTAATTTTTCTTTGTAAAAAACTTCAACCTACACTAAGAATTAGCATGATTAATCCTTAATCGTGGGTGCATTCACAAACATTTTGTCTCAGAAAAAAAAAAAAAAGATACCTTGACCTAACTACTATCTGTAGGCCATACATAAAATATTTTGACACTCCACATGAGAATCGAACGTGAAGGACAGCAGCTAACCACCCAACTACAGCGCCAACTGTGTCGTCACGCAATTAATCGCGACTCAATTATGCGCAAGCTAACCGTGGTGCCAAACTCAACACTTAGAATCCATATTAAACGTTCACAGTTTGTTACCCCAGCTTTTAGCTCTATCATTTAGAATTTTAATATAGCTAGATTGCTATGTACGAGATACCTAATAAATATGTTCAATAAAGGGACTCAACTAATGAAAAATGTCATAACTTTTTCGTTTTTCCGAGAACGAATTCTAAATAATACACGTACTAACTTTTCGTGACATGAGGAGGACCGTAACATAAAGTGATATTTTATTTTATTTGAGGCTTACTTTTATATAAAATGTATTCACACCCTCTGTTATCAGTAAGTATTAAATATTTATGATACAAAAATAGTGTGGAGATAAAATGGACATTTAAATAAAATAGGGTCATGTGTGGACGCGATTTTTTTATAAGCAATGATTTTTACGCGATTTTTTAGCTCTAGCAATATTCATAAATCACTATATCATTTATTTTATGTTAGGTTTAAATGTTGCGAAATAAAATTAATGGATGGTTATACTTATAGTATTTTCTGTTCAAATCTTGCATGAAATTAGGTTAATAAAAAAAATGATATTTCATGAACATTACGAATTTAATCTATTTTTTTTTTCATTTGCTTTATGGGTTGACGTTTAATAGGTAATGTTCTAAACTTAAATAAATATTAGTAAGTTCTGTGTTTTTATTTTATTAGTATCGTTAATGGTTAACAAAGACTAAACTAACTACAGGTAAAACTGCAGATTAATTAATCGTTATTTAGTTAATAGTGTTAGTCAAACACATAAAGAGCAAGTAACCTTTTCTTCGATCCATAGTGGGCTGGGTCAATCGTCGGGCTGTAGACAGAATCAGTGCATTTTACAACAGGTACATGCAACACAGAGAGAGTATTAGCATCCAGTGCAAACACAGTGCAAACAAATGATTGTACAATTTGCAAATAAACGCCTGGCTGTGACAGCAAGGTGAAAATTATTCAGTTTTGGAGCGGACGAAAACTGGAGCACCAAGAATATACGAAGTATGAAATACAAACATGCAGTTGCAAAATGAAAAGGCAAAGCAGCTTTAGATAGATTTCAGCTCTGACTAATTACTGTCCATACTAATATTATAAATGCGAAGTTACTCTATCTGTAAGTTTGTTTGTTATCTTTTCACATATTAATGGTGATTTAAATTAAACTAAGCACACGGATAGACTACTTTTATAATGTGAAAAGTTTAATTTCAACTTTATTTTTAATAATAAATAAAGCATTTTAGCAGTGGTGGCCGAGTGGTAACGGCCCCGATTTACGAATTGTAGGTCGCGGGTTCAAACCCAGCCAGGCGCATTACTTTGTGTAATTTATTTCATCATCACTGCTCTCAAAACGGTGAAGGAAAACTTCGTGAGGAAATCGGCATGTCCTAGAACAGAGGAATTCGAAGACATGTGACATCCACCAACCCGCAGTGGGCCCGCGTGGTAGATTACGGCCCATTCTCTCTTCTAGAGAGGAGGCCTGAGTCCCATCAGTGGGAACATTATAAGGCTGATGCTATGCTATGCACTAAAGGTAAATGGTAATTTTTTTATCCTAGGAGCTGGTTCCTCGAGAAGTCTTCCTTTTTTCACGCGGGCAAAGCCATTGACAAACTAGTTTTAAGTAAAAATACCAGTTCTAAATAGGGATAATGTGACTGGAAAGAAATATATTAAAACTGTTTAACCTTTTCGCTTCGCATTTGTACACATCATATTCAATTATTCCGTCTCTCGCAGATTATTACGTTAGATAATACTGTTGCAACAACTATGCAAGAAACTCGCATTATGTTATGAAATGAAAATCATAAACTCATGCTCCGTATTTCCAAGCTTACGTTGAAAACAGCGAATTTCAATTTTACCATTCAAGAAAATAATTTAACACAAGCTACTTTTAAATCATGCAAAACAGCAAGTTCTTGTACGTTAGTTACACTTTCGAAAGAGCTTTAATATCTTCAAGATACAATTGACATTATGCTGACTGCAACAAATCCTTAGCTTTCATAAATGATGACACTCTTTGAAATGTTCACTTTTTAAAGGGTTTTTGCCCAATTCCTTTGACAGATAATATCGAGCAAAAAGAAAATAATTTAACACGTGTCAACATTTGTGTTCTAAAAGCAACATTCAAATCGTTTATGCAAAATAGCAAGTGCTTGGAAGTTAGTTACATTTTCGAAAGAGCTTTAATACCTTCACAATATCATTGACATTATGCTAACCGCTCAATAGCTTTCGTAAATGATATAGTTCTTTGAAAATGTTGACTCATTTAAAGGTTTTTTTTTACCCAAATCCAGTGACAGGTAACCGAGCAGGCTGTGGTCCAAAGGCTGCAACTCTTGCGAAGGCGGCACCAGGTCCAGAGAGGTGCAAATTTGGGTGGTCCAATAAGAATTGAGTCGGGTTTGTTCGGAAGTTAAGGTGAATGGCCTCAATGGCACAACACAATGCCAGCGCCACGTATATTGTCGTGGCCATTGTATCTGCAAAGAAAGAGAATTACGTAAGTACGTCTGTTTTATATCTCCCTTGTGCATGGTGCTACTATGATTATTGTGTCGGAACCATAACATACTGTGCTCAGTCTCATTTACATGAATCACTTAAATGGACTCACATCATTAAGGTAATAACTGTAAAGAACTACTGAAGAGTGAGGGAGAGGAGGCCTGAGTCCCAGCAGTGGGAACATTTTATTTTATTTTATTATAAGGTTGATGCTATGCTATGCTATGCTACTGAAGAGTGCTGAAGGGATACTTTTTAAATTGTAATACTCGTACCTCTAGAATAGTTATACCTCTATAAATTGTTTTTTTCAATTATCATCTAATTTTTTTTGGCGCCGAGTTGTCGCTTCTGACATATCGCTGTCAAATCCGCGATTGTTTCGGCGGGTATGATACGTTAATATGATTGTAACAAAAAATGCGAAAGTAAACCTAGTTCCACGATAGTAAAAGTGCATTTTACTATAAACAGAACCCAAGATGTTGAAGTTCAAGGTATTTACATTTTTCTAAAAGATTCAGCAACAATATCTTGCTTCTACTTTTAGTCACAAAACCATAGCAGTTTTTACTAGAACAAATAAAAGTAGATAATGATCATTATCAAGCTTAACATTCCGATTAACATCCTAACCTATTAACATTACACTAAAATCCAACAATTTTCCGGAAGACATCCGTATTTTTGTTTTTCTACATTATGGAAAATCTAAATCCGTCCATTTCCATCCCAAATCGAATTCGACTAAATGAGGCGAGCAAAAAGAAGCATTTAGATGCTGAGGGCCCTCACGAACATTGAGGACCTAAAGATCATTATGATTGGACGTGATACTGATTTCCTAACGATCGGCCGTTCCTGGGATGCAAATTTGACAAATGGGTACCAACTTAGAATATTTTTGAAGTCATGGGGTCCACAATGTAGATTGGTGCTCAGTTTCTCTTTCGGGACCAATGAGAATGTCTGAGCCCCAGCTGTGGGTAAACAATAACTCTATTTTATTACCCTTGACGTGACAGAGACGGTACTATATCAGCACCCTAAGGTGCTATGTTGTTTGTTAGTGAGTGTAAACTAATGTTCCCACGTCTGCATCTTCTAAATGGTTTGACCGATTGGGTTACTCGCTTGATGGTAAGCAATGACGTGACAACAATGGGGAACGCTTCCCTAGAAATATCGACCAGTTGTAGTTATCAGGAAACACAGACTACGCTAGGGATATTTTTAAGTAAGTACCTAGTAAAAATTTCATAACTTTCAACTCTGAGTTATAGGTACATTATTTCTAAACAAAATTCTATAGTATATTTACATAGAATTAAAGTTGAAATATATTGTATATCAAAAATGGTTTGTAAAATAATCATGATAGCATTGTCATACTTATTTTCTGTAAAGAAACATGTTGCTATGTTTTGCTTGTCAGGCACTGATGCTTTTTCTAATTAATTGTTTCAATTGGAAAAAAACATCAGTTTGTCTGTTGCACTTTCTGCCACCTCCTTTGCTCGCATTACTGCTTCGCAGAAAGATGTCACTGCTACCCATTCCTTTCGCTTCATACCATGGTTGACCCAGGGCAAGACGCGAGAGGTTAGCGCCGCAGATCGCTTCCACGAGGACACGGCGGTGCTCAGCCCAATATGGATAGATTTCCACCGTTTGCTTCACATTGTCCACCAGACGATCAAGCACAGGTACCTAACTATGATTTATATACGAGTGCAGGTACTCAGGGTTCTCAAATGATGACGACCAGACATTATCTCATAAACACTTTTTTCAATCACAACCAACAATAAGTCCGCCAAACAACTTATGTAATTTTACAATTGCACACAATTTAAAACTGAGCTCCCTACGATTTATTTTTGAATGTATCTTCATAGGTACTATGAAGTTGATATAGCTCATTTTCTGCAGATATGATTAATATGTTATTACGATACCTATGTACATAATTTTGTACTAATTATAATTATTTAACATAAGTCTTCCACCCACGTCGTTTAAATGAAATGAAAAATAACAGACACGTATTAACATAAGCGGAGAATTTATTACACACGTTTTATATAATACTAGCTTTTGCCCGCGGCTTCACTCCCGCTCTACCCTACACAACCCTACTCCACTATCCTACTCCTACCTACCTTACTCTACCCTACGCTACCCTGCTCTACCCTACGCTACCCTACTCTATCCTACTCTACCCTACTCTACTCTACTCTACCCTACTCTACCCTACTACCCTACTCTACACTACTTTACCCTACTCTACCCTACTCTACCCCACTCTACCACTATATACCAGGATAAAAATTATATCTACATCCTTCTCCTGGTTCTAAGCTACCTTCCCACCAATTTTCAGCCAAATTGGTTCAGCCGTTCTTGAGTTATAAATAGTATAACTAACACGACTTTCTTTTATATATATAAATTTTTGTTAATAATATAATTTACTTTTCAGTCTATATCATTTACCATTGAATAACTCTTGAAATGTAGTCTATGTAATGAAGGTTGCGTAGACAGCTAATTAATAACTATGTAATTTGGAATACACGAGTAATTTTGAGGATTTATTAGAAAATTGTATTCATGTTATATTTAGTTACTATGTGGCATACATATTTTAAATACATCATTTACTGCGCATTCAAGGTCGACCGCCAAGGATTATAACCGATTTTTGGGTTTCAATCTAAGTGGGGAGCTGCGCGCAATCATTGCAAATGGTTCAACTTATTTGCCACGTACCATACATTCCCTCTGTTTTTTGTTAAGTAATCACTCAATCAATCAATCTCGCGCTATGGTGCAGTGAGTGGGCGTGCCAGACTTTTACTGACTAAAAGCCACTATGTTCCCTTCCTTCACTTGCCCTTGCCATTTATTTATTAAAATGTTTATACAAAACATTTAAAACCTGCTGGAGTGTGATAAATACTCACGCACTATTAAAACTATACTAGAGTACATTTGTACATTGTGACCATGGCGGAATTCACATGAGCCGTAGGCGAGTGTGTCTTGGAGCCGAGGGCTGCAGTGACAAATTTGCACGTTTATAAGTTAATCAACATAACGATGACGATTATATTGTATAGAATTTATGGTTTATTTATATATCTTTCCTTGGCCTTTTTGCTTCTTTTTGCACCTACCATTAATATTCACCCTAAGGTCGACTGGTAGAAAACGTATTTAACTTCTCCCGCTCTAGGGCGGAGCGGGAGATTGTGTCGTAGACTTTAACTGACTAAAATAATACCTATGTTCCTTCTTTGCCCTTTGTGTTTCAGGACCACGAGTACCCTTTCGGAAGCCAACTAAATCCGTAGTTTTGTGTGTATAAAGTAGATATTTAATAAATAATTACTAACTAACGAGGCAGCAGTCTATTTCCTGCGATGAAAGTGTCACCTTTGACGTTGATAAGTTCTTGCCATTCATCAAATTCAAAAGTGGGTTCCATATATAAATTAGCTGAATGTTAATGACTTTTTCGTTTGGCCTCAATCATTATGAACAAAAAAATGACTGCCACTTAACACGCAACAATAAACTACGAGTATACCTGTTTAGGAATGTGGGTACCAATGTAACTGCCCTTTGGCTAATTGGTGGTGGGACACGACAACCCAACATGAAACCTTATTTAAAAGCTTTGACTAGAATTTCATATATGTATTTATCTAATATATACCATGTTAGTTGCCGTACTCATCCGAAACGGCTTTACCGATTTTTACCAAATTTTATATGCGTATTCAGTAGGTCTGAGAATCGGCTACTATCTATTTTTCATACCCCTAAGTGGTAAGGGTTGTTCAACCTTAATTTTTTTTTTTTTTGTGACGACATTTTTTGTTTTTATTTTTTTTATAATTTGGTATTAAAATATACATACAACCCTAAACTTTTACTTTTTTATCACCAACCCCTATTTTTTTTATGGCCATTATAAGGCAAAACAACGTTTGCCGGGTCAGCTAGTAGGAAATAAACGCGATGCGACAATGCGACAACAAAGTTTATAAGAGGAAACTGTTTTACATACTTACACATCCTTGTGCATACTTCTACACACTTATACATACTATTTATAAATTATTATTATCTGTAACAATTTCTATGAAAGCATTTTGTCACATTGTAAAGTCACGTTTGTCTACAGGCTAAAAACTGGCCTTCATTATGATATAAAATGTTCAGTAGCCCAACTTATTTTTTACTCACTTTTCTTTACTTACATTCAATTTTTCTATACCTATATGTATGGGATGTTAGGTTTTAAATCTTTTCAGGTAAGAAGAGGCTTTCCTCAGGTCATATTAACCTGTAAAACTGTAAGCCGACTGCACTGATCTCCATGGTTAATTTTTCGGATTAAACAAATTAAATATTATGTTCTCAATATATTGGACACCGTCAATGCACGATCGATTAGCTCAAAGCCCTCTTGACTATCATTGACTACTCTTGACTATCAGCCCTGAATATGATGTGTTTGCGAACTAACGAAGACAACGCGTGCTTGTCTGGTGGTTAGGAAGAGGCAGTATGCAAGGATGTCCACTGTTCAATATTAAAATATTTATGTATTACTCCAATTTTAATAATGTTCAATCAAAATAATTATATTCGGTCAAAATTCTTTTATTCAAATAATGCAATTAAATAATGCATTATCCTACTACCAACGTTATTTAGTTAAGATGTACCTTATTTTGACTTTGGACGTGTAGGTACTGTTTTATTTAACTAACTACAAATAAATAAATAAATGTTTACAAACCTTAGCAACTGTAATGCCAGCCTACCCCTTTTAATGTTAGCATAGCGTGACGTTTGAGTAGGTACCTACTTAACACGCAACGCTTATAATAAAATATTTCACGGTACATACCTTCTCGTCTAATAGACTAGTTTGTTGATACTCTATAATTGGTTGTAGTCTAATAATAATGTGTTAAATGCATATAGCCGACACGATATAATTAAATTTTTACATAATATTTGACTGGGATTTGGGATTGACCTGCTCCAGTACGCTCTGCAATTCTTTTGTTTTTTTCTTTTGTGAAATTATTTTCATTTTTATTATTATTATATATATATTTTTTTTTTATCGTTTGATATTTATGTTCATCTTTTACAATTTGACATTGTAGATTATTTTAATTTTACAATTAGATGTATATATATATAAATATATTGTTTTAAATAATGTTTGACATAAATACTTTGCTAAGTATTACATTTTGTAAACTATATTTTTTTTTTCTTTTAATATTGTGAACGTGAGGACAATGTGGATTAGTTTTTATTATTATTATTTTTTCTCTTCTCTTCTCTCTTTTCAGTAATTTTTAGCATAATTATGTCTGGCAATTTGAGTATTTTCTGCGGCCTACCCAAATGTCCTTTCCTTGGTATTGTTCGTCAAATCGTTGAGCTCCTTAGTGTCCTGAGTTGAGCTTTGCGAATACTGACAAATGCTTGCACTGACTGGACAGGTCCACTCAAATCTGTATGGTTCTTTCTTCAAAAGGCCATTTCAGACAAATCGGCATGGTCCTCATGTGATTTGACCAATACATATTTACTGTATGGACTTTAAAAGAGACTTTGACCCCTGAGTTTGTTTCGGTGTTTCTTCTCAGGGTAGTCAGCTAGGAAACACCGGCCTCATCTAGTGATAAAAATGACAAAAAAAAAATTTTGACGTGTAAAAGTGTTTTTAAAAAAACCTACTTACAAAATAAATATCATTTATCATTTATCATTTATCATTTATCACTGTTGTTGGAATGTTGAAATTCAAGTCAATATTTTTATTATGTATTGATTAGGTTAGTGTATCAATGTAACTAAGGGCTACTGTTCACGGTCGCGTAGCTTCATAGACGCGTATTCGTCATTATACGCTTGGTGTACGTCTGCGTATAGCTTACATAAGTACAAAAATATGAAACTCTGTCGATGAAACGACAATGTCGTGCCGTCGTGTCGAACGTATACGCGTCTATGAAGCTACACGTCCGTGGACGGTAGACCTAAATCTAACTTAGTTAAGTAATAGGATCTACTACATTTAAAAAGTTAAATGTCAATTTGTTTTCCTTGTTTCTACACTCTTAAATAATTCCTGACTTATAAAGATTATGTAGCATTTTGTATGGCCTCGGTTTCCTGTTACATTATCCTTATACCTAACGGATTCTAATATAGTAAAGATGAAGAACTAATTTTTTTACTTGGTTAAACGCGCTACATCATTTCAGGTTCAGGTTGAAAAGACAACATAACATCACGCTTCGACTAATAAGAGCCGAGCAGTAATCACAGATACTGCAAGTAAAACAGCGGGGACAGTTAGCATAATATACTATGTAAAAATATACTATCATATGTAATTGCATACTGGTCAAATAAATATCACACCACCACCACGACCACTCTGACAAGAAGAAAAAGAAGAAGAGAAAGCATACGTACCTACTAAATACATTTAATGTCAACACATTGTCATCATCAACCAAAAGACATCCACTGACATTCATTGACATTGTACTATAAAATAAGTAATAAAAAATGAACTATTTTAAACGTTTTATTTTTCGTTACTTAAATGTTTAAAAATGTAATTCATAATACATATTATTATAGTTAAATGCTTCCAACGTGTATATATTTAGTTTATTACTTACTAAATACATACATGTTTGTAACTATGATGAAATGAAAAGAAAACGTTATTTCACTCGTCTGTAAGAAAACAGAAATGGTTTGGCATTCCTTATGTCAGACGGTATAGCGGTAGTGAGTTTTTCAACCGTACTACTAATTTAAATAATTTTTGGGCAGCGGATAGATACCGTCAAAGTAATTAAAAAATAGACATTTCTTTCAACCGATAGCCATCAAGGAAATTAAGCAAGAGAATTTTTTAAAGTCAAAATCCTTCCTGTAGGAAACAGTGCCTAATATTATGAAAATCTTAAATATTATAATGGCAGAGCTTACCATCCATTTGATAATGCCCGAAAATCCCTTCGTCATTCTCATTAAAATTGAGGAGGTATACCTCCATTAAAAAAAATATATTATTCAAAATCATGTAAAGTTATTGTATTACTTAAGATTCTCGTACTTTTTGTGTCCTTAGATCAAACGTTAAACGAATTAATTTCAAGTTTTAAATTGTAAATATTGACCTTAATAACTTGAATGAGATAGTAATTTAATGAATATTAATAAATAGTGTCATTGTGCAAACGAATCAACAATAATCACACTTTCTAATTCAACAATACCAATATTTGTCTAAGTAACAATGAAATTAACTAAAAACAAAATGGCGTCGCTCGAAACAGCCATAGCTTAAAGGCTTTCTCGCTAGAAATCTAATTAAAAAAATCGTTATTTTTTTTTCTTTTAGTTAAGAATGCATTTTATTTTTGATACAAAATTGAATTACCTGGTTTTCCCTAAGTCTGTGGATGTACCATATAATATTGTAGATACTAATATTTTTTCATTACTCGATTCTACAATAAAATTCTTACCTTAAATTTGCCAAGATCACGCCTGGTGCAAAGGTTCCATTTCACTGTCTAGTCATGTAGACAGTTAAAATAATAAACTTATGTACAATTTCACATTACAATATCCAGGAACTAATTTGTGATTTGTGAATAATTAAAACAAACAAATTCAGTTGCAAAAACCCGCCAAAACATACAAAAGAATTGTTGTTCTTGGTGTTCTTTACAACCAGCCAATATTTTTTCTTTTTGTTTCAAACTAGCCAGTTTCATAAATGTGCAAAAAAGGCTATTATAACGCAAACGAATGTTTTGCAATACTTAGTTGCTATTTTTTTTCCACATGTTCATACATCCGAATTTGAAATAATAATAAACTGTCCATATAAAAACCAGCTTGCCTAAAGCGACTGAACCGCGTTTAATTGATGATTAACTTGTAGATGCGTTGATTTAGAGCGTGTTAACGTATTATAGATAATGGCTACCGGTTTAATTTAAACACTCACACTTGTATGAATAACGATTTATTAGACGTTACTAATTTTACATCATGATTTATAGAAGTAAGTCGTACAATGATTTATATCATTTTAATATACACTGTTAGTGGTGAAATAAATATTTTTTATTTATAATAACTAGCCTTATAACGTTCTCTTTAAGAGAAATAGTGGGTTGTAATCCACCACACGGACCTAGTGTGGATTGATGTAGTTATGTCACATCTCTTCAAATTCTTAATTGTAGGACATACCGGGATCCTCTTGATGTTTTCTGTCACCATTATAAAACCAGTGTTCAATCCAGCTGCCTGGATTTGAACCCACGATGCACGAACAGTCGAGGCCATCACTCGACTAAGCTATGCGTACCTACCACTATTCTTTAGTTTATAATAGACAGTCGCAATATTATATTATTCTAAATTAGGTTATTCATATCTGTCACTATTATAAACGAATTGAAAGGTTTATTACGAACTCAACTAATAGATTTATTTTTATAGATTTTGTTGCTAATTATTTGAATAAAATATAGGTTTTTCTAACTTGCTCTATGGATTTTACAAAACTATAATTTATCAAGCAGCGGGATAACACAAGATGAATCAGTAAAAGGATCGTAGTAGTAGATAAGCCAGTTTGTAGCAAAAAACCATTTTCGAAAAAAAAACGAGCAAGAATGATAATGGGCTCATAGAACACATTTCGCGAGAATAAAGATTCACAAATGGTACGCCGAGAAATGGCTTGGAAGATGGTCGGGTTCAGAACAATATGAAGTAAATGGGATGATATTTACACAATATATGTTTTGCATATCGCAGAAAAAAAGAGCTCCACACGATTTTTAATATTCCCGTAAAGTTTAGAAAGGTTTAACTTTTTTAATTTATGCTCAAGTAGTCGCAAAGAACTGTGATAGTTCGAAAACTTCGAGATTCTGGAGTTGAAAACTTAAAGGCTATCTCTGTTTTATTTGGGATAACTGTTTAGGGTTCTGTAACCAAAGCGTAAAACGGGACCCTGTTACTAAGACTCCGCGGTCTGTCCGCCTATCTGTCTGTCCCTCACTAGGCTGTATCTCATGAACCATAGTAGCTAGATAATTTGAAACCACAGATGCGGAAGAAACATCCGAATGTCACCACTGCGTGGACCGCCCGGAGGACTAGAACACACAGTAGAGGTGTGCCCCGCGTGAGCAGAGCACCTCGTGTCCTCGTGGGGACGATACGAAAATAATAAATAATTTCATATTTTCGTATCTTAAGATGAATTTGTATGGCGAGCGATATTGTATGCTGGTGTCGATCTTACCGTGATTTGTTTTTCACATGGTCAGCTTAACGTCGCTCTTTGCCGTGTGAGTAGTCCAAGGTACCTTTAAGTTCATATTCCGGACGGGCTCACTGACAATGTCGTGTATGCTGAAGCTCTCAATTGATGTCGTACGGTGACTATCTATCGTTACCATTATATTTGTGAGCATTCGTTGCAATGAACCTCAGCTTTGCTATCGGCTATCCTGCTAAACGGGTACCAAAGTAGAAATCTACTACAATAAATTTACAGAACGCGAGCGATGCCGCGAGCAAAGATATCATATACCCTCTTAATCACCGCTAATGAGACACAATTGGTTTCCTGTTTTAATTAGCCACAAAGGGCCCGCGTCGGGACAGAAGTATTAATACCGGTATGCTCGACAGATAACGTTCTACACAAATAGCACTGTACACAAAAAACTCATTGATAAGTTTCGTCTACCACGAGAACGAAGTCGCGGGCACAGCTAGTGTATACTAAAAACAGAATAAAATCAATATTTAATTTGTGCTCCCATACAACAAACGTGATTTTTGCCGTTTTTTGCTACGAACGGTACGGATCCCTACATACGCGAGTCTGCCTCACACTTGTCATTTGATTTCTTCCGATCGTTTCGATCCTTCCAGTACATTTTTAAAACGAAGTAGACGTGGTTCATTTAACTTGTATTGAGCCAATAAAATCTATCCATCTAGAAGAAATGTTCGTACTGGAAAGTTTTTGATTAGGTAATCTTGTTTCCAGATGTTCGGCAAACTTAATCCACTTTTCTCAGGCTTTGGTGGCAAACAGCGCAAGGATTCCTAAGCTTGGCAATAAAAGTGATGTAAACAAATATGTTTCAACACCCTATAAGCGGGAAACTAGAGGCAACAGTCCTCTTCAGCGCTTCTTGATGTAATACCCTGTTTGTTACACCCCATATAATGTAGAAATAACGGTTTTCAACGACCGAAAACTGGGTCAAACGGATTTGGGATTCTCGATAGATTCACAGCACTTGATGTCAAATACACTGAAGAGAGATATATAAACCAAGTACAGGTGTATTTCTGGGTAGAATTCGCACTTACAATACTGAAGCACTTACTAACGCTAACACATTACTTACATTATCCTTGAAGCCTAAAGTGGTTTATAGGCTTGAGGGATAATAAATAGAATCCTTAGCACCTTATAAACTTAGATTAATCTTAGCAATTAGGCATCCTACAAATAAGCTAGTCTATACTTATTTTGCAGAAATGTACCGAAAGTTTAGAACTTCCGATTGTTTTTGCACCATCGATTGCAATTTTGGTGCCGATAACTTTAAATCGGAAGTTATATCGGAAGTTGATGCACCGTTGTTTCGGCCACTTCTAGTTTTTAATTAACCAATATCGGAAAGAAGGAGGTTCTATCCTCGGCTCACTTTTTTTTTTGTATATTCACCGATATCTCGGTCAGTTGTGGACTAATTTTGAAAATTTTTGTTTTGATTGAAAGATTATTCTCCTGATTGGTCCCATAGAAATTTTGTTTTGATCTGATATTGAACTTCGAAGATATAGAACGGAACTCGGAACAAGAATATTTTCTTCATGTCAGTATCGTTCATTGGCACGGCCGTTGATTTTCGTAACCATACTTTATTTTTGTGCTTGTTTTTTTTCTGTATTACAACAGCCAATTTCATTTTCTACCTATGGCACAATCATTTTAGCGTAACCGAAAAATTAAATTAACAATAACAGGGTCAATTGCTAAGTCCTAACGGTTCTGTAAACACAAATGCTCAGCAACAGCCCACGCCTACGGTGGCTTGCGGACGACGGGCGTGGGTTTGCGGACGAGGAGCAATTGGTAGTTCGCCGTCCGGTGTCCGGCCGTCCGGTAATAGCAGGCCCAGCAGAGCCGAAACTTAATGGGGCTATGGTTTGTCCGCTGGGGAGATGGGGAATTCAGGCCTTCTGGGACTCAGGGCAAAGAAGGAGTCTGAGCCTGTACTGTCCCATGAATGGACGTACGCCTCCTTCCATTCCTTTCAGTGTTCTCGACTCTGGGTCATACTTGTCAATTAATAAGGAAGTGATCTAAGTCGATCCATTATCTCCTTCGAGGTCTTCCGTATTATCGTCTCGCGATTTTAAGGCAACCATTTTGAATTTTCCGGTCCCACCGCTTGATCGGCATGCGGCAGATATAGTTCCATAGATATAGGTCCAGTCCAGATTCACTTAAGCTGGGCAGCTTTCCGAGCCACGTCAACATATACCTTTAAAACGACAGAATATTTGTAGTACTCGTAAATAACCACTTCAATTTTTCGTCCAGGTTCTTACGTACATCTGCATTCCACATTGCCACCGCTCATCAGTAATACCAAAGCAAGTTAGGAACCAGGGTAGTTTACTAATAACAGTAAATTTTGACATCTGTCATTGGATGATTTTACCTACTATAAAAAAAAAAACATCTTCTTAATGTATATTTCAATTAGTTTTCTTTTTCATACCGCAAAGCGTAAACTTAACTACTTTTTCTTGTAGGTTCGTGTAGGTAGTACTTATTTTTATGGTCTTTTCATTTTTGTCGTTATTGCTAAGAGTGCGTTTTATAGACGACCCAAAAATTTTGTACGGACTTTCTAAACCTATATTTTTAACGACTGCTACATTTATCTCACTTTAAACGTAAAATCTAGACATCGTAAACTCTTTCAAACATTTTGTAAGCTTCAGGGGTTTTAAAACTAACCTGACGGTATCAAGATTAGCTCAAAGTAAACTACTTTTTATTTAAAAAAAAAAATCTTTTTCACTTCATCAACTTGACAATCCTAACCATGTTTCAGCCAGTCAATAACTTTGTCGCAGAATCATTTTCCTTTCAAACATTATTATTGATCTCTGAAGCGCTACCATAAAATTGAAATTACTTCGGTGTCCTTCGAAATATTACGCCCCTATGTTAAATATTAAGTTTGTACGGGAACGTAATACAATAAGTTCGGACCAAAATAGCTGAAAGCTAACAAGAAATTTCACCAACCTAGGCGCCAGGTGTGCTAAATTGTCAACAATTTAACTTAGGAGACGGACTTTTTATGTACAATAGAGGTCTAACTTAAGGTCATAACTAAACAGAAGCAATGTTACACGTGTTGCGTGACTAATGATAAAGTATCAAAATCAAAAACCTGATCAAACTCTTGTTACTATTCCCCTTTTTTAGTGGAAAGACTTTACTAACTAAAACCAAGTCGCGTTCCTGGTAACTTTATTGAATAAACTCACTACACTGGCAGTTTATATTGCATTTCTATTGACACCATATTGCAGTATTCCCTTCAATTTGGGTACTATATAGGCTTCCAAGTATCATGAGATCATGGTCGTGTAAACATGATAGGAATTTGAGGCAATCTTAAACCATAATCACAAGATAAATCACAGTAAGAAAAAAACTACCAAAATTGCTACTAATGTTATAAAAGAAACCACTTGAATGAAATTACTAGAGAATTAAAGAATGAAACCTATTGACAATAGGCACACAGAGCAATAATACAGAAATTGATTGTCTGCAATTGCAGTTGTCAATCTTGTTTTTTTGTTGTGGTTGGGAAATCATCAAATAACTTCTCTTGATCTGGGTGGAACGAAAGGAAGTATCTGACTTTTTACTGACTAAAATCCACCCGTAGTTCTTTCAGTTACTTCTTGCGGTTCAAGGCCGCAATGACAGAACGAATAATTCCACAACCCATTTCCGATCAACAATGAATAATGCATTTTATGTAAGTGCTCTGTTTCCACCACTTTTATTCATCATAAATAACTTTTACTGAGCTCATCACATCAAAAGGAAAACTATTCCCTCAACTCCTTTGTAAAGCATTAAAAACTTTCAGATAAGGGATAACGGACCAACAAATAGAAACTTCTTTTATTTTTACCAACATTTTAGGATTTGTTTATTTCCTTTAGAGATGCTGTGCTTGGTAAAGTTTAGCTGCTAAAATTTATTGCCCAGTTTGCTTTTTTATTAAACTTCTTAAAAATCTCCCTCCATTTGTCACTGATCTTTGGCCTACTGTAGAGCTTCACAGAATAGTGTATATACGAAACTCGTACTTGACTTAGTCAGAACATTGAATACAATTACGTCTCCTTTTTGAAGTAGGAAATAAGTACAACTATTCCACAACTATCACACAACGCCATCTAGTCCTAAGCTAAGTGGAGCTTGTGTTGTGAGTAGGTACTAGACAACTGATAAACGTACTTACGTAATTTATCTATAATATGTATGTATTTAGAAATAAATCCATTCATATTATAGATAAATAACACCCAGACACAGAACACATGATCGTGTTCATCACACAAACATTTGTCCTGGGTGGAAATTGAGCCCACGCACGACCTCCGGCATAGCAGTCAGGGCCTGCCACCACCAGACCAACTGGCCAGTCATATCATCAAATAACTCCTACAGTTCTGGTGAAGCGAGAGAATATCAGACATTTATCTACATATTTTCTTTGATTTTCCCTTTGTGTTATAGGGCAGCGGCCATTTTTTCGAACAATCACACCTCCCTGGTATTGATAGAGATATACTTATTCCTTCGATTCATAAATTTTTCAAGTATCATAGACTATTAAGCATTTATTCGTTTCTTATCAATACCAAGACAAGTTTATCTGCTTTCTATCAAACTTCAATGTCTTTATAGACAATCAATATTTTACAATATTCTAATGAATCCTTGAATTCTAATTTCTTGTCTAATGTCTTGTCTTATTTTATCGATCGCAGACCCCTAAGACTTATGACGTAAACTATTGACGGCAGCGAAGACATGAATGACATCAAGAACCCACCCACCAGCAAGTAATTTAAATCCATTTATAGTTCAACTTCACGATGCTATTGTTACGGGCATTGTATACCTGGTTGTGACGCACTCTATTTACGATATTTTCCATTCGAGAAAATCTACGAGGATTTTTTTTAACTACTCTCTTACTAGCTTTGAAATAAAAAGTAAAGGACTTTGACCAACCAAGTATGGGAGTTGGACCAAGTTCTACCCAGAATGGATATATTTTTCATTATGTTTCTTCTGAAAAACAAAACATATCAAAATGTTACCGAGGAGTTTTGATAAAAAAAGATCAAACAATATGAATAATAGTTGTAAGTGGAAGTCGTTATCGATATTTTCGCAATTCAATGATATTTCAAAAGCAGACCGATATTTTTTGAAGCCAGCTTGCTTGCTACTATAAATTGGAATGTGTTTGACATGGAGAAAAATAGGTACTGTTTTTGAGAGAACAAAAACTTTTTTAAACCGAGGTCTATTTTATTTTTAATCCTTTTTTTGGTATCTATTCATTCAAAGAATCTTTTGGAAGTATTTCAATGTCAGGGCAGAAATTTGGTCAAAATCAGGTCACATCACAATTATAATTCTATTAAAGCGACCGTAGCAATTTGATTTTATTGATTTGGGTACAAATGATTTGCATTATCTTAACTGTTTGGAATATTAAAGCTGAAGCTTTGAAACACTTCGTGCCTTGACTTGATTTTTAATTATTAAAGACAGAAACAAAAAAAAAAAAAACAAAAACACCTTCTATTTTCAGGCTGAATTATAAATCACTTTTATATGATTATCACGCACATAAGGACCGTGTCTATAATATTTTTTTCTTTTTAGGCAGCTTCATTGTTCACGCTCACCCTTTTTATCGTCACTTCCCGTTAACCATTATACTCAATGAACACACTACCCTCATCACTTTCAATTTTTCATAATATCCGTTCAACATTGTCACTTGAATACACGCTCATAAATGTCATTTGGCGTTGTTGTCAGTGTTTCGATACTAGCTCTTCCCTGCGACTTCGTCAGCGTATAACTCGTGAAACTGTACAAATACCACCAATACTACTCATGTAAAACTAACTATTCTATACTTGTGATTAACTCTCAAATGTTCAATTACAACTATTTTACTTCACAATATATTGAATGCTTGATATTAATTTTCTATTAAACTAGATCTTACAATTTCAAAGAAGTAATCTGGGTTATTCTTTCAGTTTACTAATTGAATATGGATAAATGTCTTATCGAGAAAATTACAGTATTTAATAACAAGCATACAAATGTGATTAGAGAGCAATATGTTGTTTGCAGTTGAGAAGTATTTCCACGTACCGATACGATTACACGTGTATTTAATAGTAAACTTGTTGGCGAATACCCAACTAAAGTTCAATATAATTTTGTGTCAATTTTACTTTTAAAGCTGGCCAGAACCTCTGTAGTATTCCAGCCTGTATGTCACAAAGGTATATGTGTATATTGCTTATAGAACGGGTATTTAGTAAGGAGAACTTGAGTGTACGCAGGTGCTATTATGTCATCCCAATATCTCTCTTCCATTACCAGAATATTAGATGTATTGCAAAGTACCATCCGTACTTGGTTGATATCCCGATTAATCGTACCTATCGGGTCTCCTCATAATGTGCACAGTCATAGTAAGGAATTTTCTGCCAGCGTCTCTATTTCCTATTACTTATAACCTGTCAACCTTTCAAAAAATAGTGAATAGGCATCTTCGAGGCTCGGTGCCTCTATAGAAATTTTACCTTATAGAAAGTAATGAATAAGATCTACCTTATCCCTTGCTTTTCAAAAGGCAAGTTCAGGGTCCAGACACAAATTAAAAATGACCTAAGTCATTAAGCAAGTATCTCAGTAAGTATCAAAATATTTCTTCAATACCTAGATAATGTAGGTAATAAAACACGAACTAAAAGTCTCATTAGCCCACTTCATGCCTAATTTGCCAAAAGACGGATATGAACAAACTTAAATCGGCATCGATATAGTTACTCAGGTATAATTCCTCCACGAAAAGTTTAACAGACGTACCGTTAAAACGCTTTGAATATTTTTACTTATGTAAACCTGAAATCCAAAAAATTGGTTACTGTGTATTCAAGGTCGACCGCCCTGATGGTTCAACTTGTGTGACGAGGATTCTAACCGATTTTTGGGTCCCAATCGAAGTGGGGGGCTGCGCGTAACCATAGCAAATAGTTCAACTTATTTGCTGCGTATACACAAAAAGTAGAGAGATTTCAATATACATACATAATCAGAAAATGCTGTGCATGTATCGCTTGCTAGTTTTTTAAATAATCTTTATTAATATTATTATTGATAGGCTCACGCTTGAAACAAAATAGTCGAAGATGAAGCACGCTTACCTAGAACTAGCTGTTCTAACTTATTCACTCTTGACTTAAAGACTCCCAGGATGCAGCTATCAGGAGACAGACATCAACAGTACTCACTATGAATGTGTTCTCAAAGCGTTTAATTAATGTGTTTTTAGAGACATTTCTCTTCTCACGTTCAAAACGCCGCGTTCGGCACGTTTCTCTGCATCGCCAAGAGTCAGTAGGGCATGAAACTATGTGGAACAGCCTTGAAGTTGTGTCACAGCACAATTACTGCTCAAACAATCAGATATAGTACGCTATACTGTTATAAAATACACTATTGTGACCACATTGTGACAGAATAGCTTATAGAATTGGTGATGGAATGTCAATGTGAAGTTACTCGATATAGACCTATTGTTATATTAATGAAAATGTTGGTTATAAAACAATGAGTGGTAATATTAGTTCTTACTATTTCGTATGGGAATGGCTCACAATGATATTTTTTTATCTCCAATCGGAGATATGCGTAGAGTACATTTTCTTGAGACGCTCGATGCTTAATTGGTAACACAATTTGTCCGTTTTTATTATTTATATTAAAACTGCGAATTGTACCCAATGAATGAAGATATACAAAGTATAAAGGTACATAATATAGGTATGACAATTAGAAATCTTAAAATTTGTAACTAATTATTGGTTTCCCTAAAATTATTAAATTAAGAACCAGTAAACAGTTCCATATCGGAACACTAGTATAAATGGTGAACAACCCACTCATAAGCACTAAAAGTTTCGGTAACAAATTCACTATGCGTTCATCTCAGGATTGAAATTCCCTGCCTGAGTCGTGTTTCTGGATACCTACAAACTGGGGTTCTTTAGGTTAAGAATGAACAGGTTACTTCTAGGCAAGGATGCTCCAACGTTGGCCACACCATCACTTACTAATAATAATAAAAACCTCCAACTCCGTAATAAAAACCTACCAAAATGATGTATACTCTCATAAAGTAAGAACAACTGAACTTTGAGTCTCGAATTATGACTTAGTAGGTAATCCAAAGAACATTTGATACTTGTTAAATGTGAACTTTATGACCTATATTATTGTTGATTCCGAACAGGCAGTGCTGACATCGTAAAATAAAGTAAGCCGTCTCATAACGTAACATTTAATGTTAGGCAGGAAACCTTCAAAAGACGGCCAGACTTTAGGGAAAACGTAAAGGGAGTATGGAATTTTTACTTCACATGAACTTCCCCTGTTTATCACCATCGGTGCAAGGATGAGGCCACATGACTTTCGTGATAAAAAGACCATTTCGGAACCCCTCCTGTGCATTGTCTACTAGTAAACCTCCACGGACCCGGACTTTACTTAAACCACCCATCACCATCACTGCAGGGTTGGGGTCTGGTGACTCTTGTGCCTAAAATAGCATCTAGACACATAGGGCTCAAAATTATTATGTCTAGTTTGTATCTAGTTTTTTTTTTTTTTTTTTATGGTAGGTAAAATCATCCAATGACAAATCCCGCCCTTGGGCGGAGCGGGAAGTAGTGTCAGACTCTTACTGACTAAAAACCTACCCCGTTCCTTCGTAGCCTACTACGCCACTCTCATCTCTACCTCGGTCACCTCTGGAACATCGTCGTCGTCGTCGTGGTCCGCGTCAGGTACTGCCGGTGTTGGCGGAGCCATAGACGGGGGGGAGTGTACCCCCCGCGTAGGGAACAGAGTGCTGACCACACCCTCCACGAGCTCGGGCCGGAGACTCTGAGTCAGTGGGGGAGCCCATGGACGGAGTTTCTCCCGTACCATCTTGTATGGGCGTCCCCACGGGTCTGCATTCAGAGACCCCAGCCAGACGTTGCGGGCCTCCATCTTGGACCGCTTAATCTCCGCTCGGAGGGTGCGCTTCGCTACCCTGTAACCCTCGTACAGCTCCGCCTCAACAGCCTCCGCATCCGGCGGGCGGTTGCGGCGCTTGCAGTACCTGGCGTACCGGCGTCGCGCGTGGTTGCACGCATTGCGCAATGCCGCAATCTCCGGCGACCACCAGTACACCTGGCGCTTGGCACGTCCTGGACGGACTCGGGGCATTGACGCGTCGCAGATTTGCGACATGCCCCCCCGGAACCACTCTGCCTCGACGTCAATGTCGACAGGCCTGTCCGGTGCTTGCACCCAGGCCTGTACCGTCGCGGCTTCCAGGAGGAGCTCCCGGTCCATCTGCCTCAGCGCCCATCGCGGATAGTTTGTATCTAGTCCTTTTTGTTTGTGTTGAACTTTTTCTAAGGGTAAAGCTATATTTAAAAGCTCGCTCAGGGCGTATAAAAGGCTAATTACACCACTGCATGTTAGTTCTTAAAGGCTAGTTACACACGGCTAAATTTTGATCGTTTTAATCACGTGGAGGGTCGATCCGATACACAAAACACTATCGATTTGTAAATAAAAAAAAATAACTTCCTACTTATGACCTGTAGGTATTTGTCGGTCGTTGCGTACTAACTACCTACAGGTCATTGGACTCACTCAGCTAATGTTTAATTAAAGAAATTAATTTCGTACATGCGTACCTATATTAATTATAGTTTTATAAAAAAAGTAATTTAATTTTTTATTTTATCTTTACAAATCGATAGTGTTTCATGTACCGGATCGATCCTCCACGGGATTAAAACTATCAAAATTTTGACGTTTTTATACTTTGCTAGACATACTACATGTCTAGCATAGTATATTTCAGTATTTGTGCCAAATGTTTTAATAGTGTTCGTTAAAATTCCGAGCATTAACTACCACGTGTTTATTACTGATCGCCCTTAGATAGCGGTGGCCGTATTTCAAATGAAATAATTTGTTCACGCCACGATCGAGGCGGTAAGACCCCTCTTTGAGGCGTGGCTGGAAAGGCCTCACGGCGTCGTCACTTTCCGCTTGGCGCAAGTGCTAACAAAACACGGCAATTTCGCGAAGTATAAGGCGATCTCTCGCGCCGGGCTTTGGTTCAGGCCATGATCCGGAGCGAGGAGGAGTGGCAGGCGGTCGCCTCCTTCTGCGTAGAAGTAGGTTTTTTTTTTTATGGTAGGTAAAATCATCCAATGACAAATCCCGCCCTAGGGCGGAGCGGGAAGTAGTGTCAGACTCTTACTGACTAAAAACCTACCCCGTTCCTTCGTAGCCTATCGTGCCGGGGCCGAGCATTCCTTTCGGAACTAACCCATGACCCCAGTAGGCTTCGACCCTGCCTGCCTGCAGTTAGCAGGCTGGGCCTCTTCGGTGTGCTGACAGCTCCTTGAGGCGCGCGGGAACAGAACGCGCCGTCGACGACTTGGGCTCGGTCCGGTCGGTTACCGGACGATCGGACAGCGTGCTACCCATTGCACGCCGTCCGCAAGCCCGCGCCTACGGTGGCCGGAAATCGGGATCGGAATCCCGGCGGCGGCTGGGGCGAGCGCCCCGTTGCCTCTGCCTGATGCGGTCGGCCTCCTCCTTTGCTAGCATTACTGCTTCGCAGAAGGAGGCGACCGCCTGCCATCCCTCCTCACTACGGACCATGGCCTGAACCAAGGCCCGGCGAGAGAGATCGCTGCCGCCGATCGCCCCCACGAGGACACGGCGATGCTCCGCCCAGGCGGGGCACACCTCTACAGTGTGCTCCACCGTGTCCTCCGGATGTTCCGCACAGTGGCGACACCCCGGCGAATCCTCCGCACGAATCCGGAACAGGTACTTAGCGAACTTTCCGTATTCGGTAAGCACCTGCGTCGTGTGGAAGTTGAGAACGCCGTGAGGTCTTTCCAGCCACGCCTCAAGGATGGGCCTTATCGCCCCAATTGTGGCGCGCCCCGAACGAGGTTGCGATAGTCGTTGACGCCATTTCGCCATGAGATCCCGCCGGAGCTCTGTCCGCCATGCCTCGACTTGTCGTGGCAGCGGAATTTCGCCCCGGCGTTGCATCTCCATGCGCTTGTCGTGCATGTGTGCAAGGACTGTTGCCTCCAGATCCCACGGCGGTTGGCCAGCAAGGAGGGTCGCCGCCTCGCGGGAGATCGTTCGGTACCCTCGCACCATGCGTATTGCCATGACCCTCTGGCACGCATTCAGCTGGGCCCTCGGTTGCTGTGTCAACGTCGGTGCCCACACCGGAGCCCCGTAGAGCGTAGAAGTAGGTGATGCTAGCAAAGGAGGAGGCCGACCGTATCAGGCAACGGCGCACACGGCGCCGCCGCCGACGGCATTCCGATCCCGATTTCCGGCCACCGTAGGCACGGGCTCGCGGACGGCGGGCAATGGGTAGCTCGCTGTCCGTCCGTCCGGTAACAGACCGGTCCGAGCCCAAGTCGTTTATAGCGCTCACTATTCCCGCGCGCCTCAAGGAGTTGTCAGCAAACTGTAAGGGCCCAGCAGGACCGAAGCCTACTGGGGCCAAGGGTTATGTGAAAATGAACCCCGGGGCCCTGGGACAAAGGCAATGAAAGGAGCAGAGTAGGTTTTTAGTCAGTAAGAGTCTGACACTATCTCCCGCCCTACCCAAGTGCGGGATATGTCATTTGATGATTTTACCTACCATAAAAAAAAAAATGAAATAATTATGATGATGTGCGATAACTGAAAAAGTTTAGACATTTTCCTTTTAAGTTTACTAAAAAACGTTCCTCGATATTCGATTCGGATGACCTTGTTAAGAACTGGGCCTTGTTTTGCAAGAAATCAAAGTTCGGCGTTTTTCGGAATGAAAGTAAGATCTTACAAGGGATCCTGAAGAAGCATCGATACGATCGGAGTAGGTTTACATGACTTCTTCTGCTCTAGGGCGGAGCAGGAGACCATGTCAGACTCTAACTGACTCCACATCTATGTTCCTTCTTTGCGTTTGCGATCCAGGACCACGGGTATCTTTTTGGAAGCCTCAGATACTGAAGTAGGTAGCCAGCACTCTGTGACGGTCATTATGATGCAACAAAGTTACCCGTTTACTCCAAAACAACTTTTTAAATGCGTATAAAAATCAAGTTCAGAGAACATTTTATTGGATTCGATTGAGCTTTTACACAGAATTATGAATAAATTTATCTTTAAACAGAAAGATATCATTAGTCACCTTGCAAAGTTTGTGAAGGTTATTTAGTAAAGGACCTACCTCAATAAATAAACCTGTTTTGATTGAGGTTCATCAACCTCATTTAAATAGCCTTAATGATTTCATATGCCTAGCATGTGTTACTAATTTACCAAGAATCTACCTTCATTTGTAATGTTACATTCATTATCGCACCTAGTGAATATGAATCAAGAATTTAATTAGATATTGATTACTTAGTCCACAAGTAGAGCAGGTCACAGTCAAATATAATTTTCTTTGAGTATCAATTCAGCTATATTAACCATTTTTTTTTTAATATATAACATACAAATTAGTGCTTAACTACGATTCCGCCTGATGGTAAGCAGTGATGCTATCGTTGATGAGGCGCACTAGTTTATTAAGTGCCTATTTATTCCAGGGTTGAAGACTCCTAACCTCCTATTTCTGATTTAAGCATTTGAAGTTGAGAATTACTCAAACTCTACTTTAGCCTGTAAACCTGTCAAAATTTGGCGTTAAGTATGGTTTGAGACATTCTTAACTCAAAATACTCAATTCAGAAACCCACTTTTAATCAGAATCGGATGGGAAGACCACAGCAGAAAAATTGTTCTTGTCTTTTTGATGTACGCGGTTTAAACTACGAAGTGAAATGCTTAGTTCGGACTCCGGACGGTAGAGGTGTTAATAATTTAATGTGGATACTCGTCGTACATAGTGTTGTCCAATGATAGAAAAATGGTGGCGGAATCAAGTCATGCAATTCTCGCGCATACTCTCCAAAATGCATACTGTATACTTAAAGGATGGCTACTCTACGTCGGTGTTCCAGGCTTTGCGTATTGAACTTAACCAAACCTGGATCACCAATTAGCCTCTTCGTACGCCTTTCCGCTGAGTCCAAAGCTGATTCATAGAAAACTCTAAGGTTTAGAAAGTTTATTTCATGAAAAACATTACCTTATTAAACATATTTATATCATCTACCTTTGATTTCGAGATCAATGTTTAGTTTTATAAAAAGCAAAGTTCAAATTCCATTGCTACTTATATTTTTTGTAGGGCCTTTTTAATATTATTCAAATAATCCCACAAGGCTACTTTTTGTTTTTCCGAAACTTAGGTCGATTTTCTCTCTTTAATTGATAATTCAATGATTTATAAAAAATTGGCGGGCAGATTACGTAAAAATTGCTATCAGCAGTGATTCCGCAACTATCGCACAGTCATCGCGCGATCAATGGCGTAATGTCATAAAAATCAGTATTATCTATAAAAACGACTGTTTTATATGTAAATAAATGTGTTTTTTTATTAATTAAAAACTATGTGTTACTATTATTCAATCTAATATAGAGTTATAATGTAATTATTAAGTTCTTTGATTGTAGAAGCAGCAACACTGTCGAAAAATTGCTATGATGCGGCTATCGCTGATACGGATACTTTTTGCGATTGAAGAGCAATTATTCCGGAGTAATCGCGATCGCTTTTGCAATATACCTAATTAAGTAATATGAGGGCCGTTCGTTTCCCGCAGTCTGAACATCGCTTTATATCCATTCAACTTGTCACCGCATTTGAACTTCCCACGGAGCTTTGCAATCCACACTTCGATTTTCACACAAAATTGTTTGCAATGCAATTAAGACAATGCTTATAGTAGGTATTGTTGCCTAACTTAGGTATGCAAGTTCACGCACACTGATGCAAAAACTTCGCAGTTCTGCAACAAAACAAATGGACAAGACTGCATAACAGCAAATTACGTTTGAGTACGAAATAAAAAGGGTTTATTACATTTCCTCATTTGGACACCCTATATCCAAAGTGCAAAGTATTAGTATCACTTGTAAAACAATGACCTTTCAACTATGGTATTTTGACATTTTAAAATCAGCTAAGGGCAAGTAAAACGTTGGAATGAACTTTGTGTTTCCTAACCGTGAGATAACCTTGCCTTATGCAAAGATAACGTTAACTAATAGCAGATTATTTGACTAGGGGATAAAACAGTATCTTAAAGTCACGATTAGTATGTTAAATTTCGAATGAAACGTAGGTTGCTATGTTTCAATCCCGAACTCCAGTGAGGGAATTTTATAATTAACTTCCAAGCACTGTGAGGAGTTAATATAGAAACCTGAGTGAAGCGAGGAATTCAAGCCGGGCAAGACAATAACAGCTTAATCCCCATGTTGAATACTTTACTTTTTACACCTTTTGTAAAATAATCAAAATATAATATTATTCAATAATATTACTTAAACAAATTATTCAATAAAGAAATATAAGTGTTATTTACAAGTCAATGTTAATTATCACCCAACATGTTTTGAAACGACCAAAACTGATTACTAAATTGTACTATAGTTTTAATTGTCTATAACGCCCCGCTCTTTCATTTTTTCGCAACTAAAGGAACACAGATGGGTTTTAGTCACTAAAACTCTGACACTTGCTCACTCCATTCAGAGCAAAAGAAATTATTTGTGATTTAAAAGAATTGCTCTCTAATGAAATTTTTTTATGGTATATAAAATCATCCAATGACAAATCCTGTGCTTGGGCGGAGCGGGAAGTAGTGTCAGACTCTTACTGACTAAAAACCTACCCTGTTTCTTCGTTGACTATGATACCGGGGCCGAGCCTTCTTTTCAGAAAACAGCCCTTGGCCCCAGTAGGCTTCGAACCTGCCTGCCTGCAGCTAACAGGCTGGGCCTCTACGGTTTGCTGACAGCTCCTTGAAGTGCGCGGGAACAGTACGCGTCGATGACGACTTGGGCTTGGTCCAGTCGGTTACCGGACGATCGGACAGCGAGCTACCCATTGCTCGCCGTCCGCAAACCCGCGCCTACGGTGGCTGGAAATCGGGATAGGAATCCCGGCGGCGGCTGGAGCATGAGCCCCGTGGCCTTTGCCTGATACAGTCGGCCTCTTCCTTTGCTAGCATTACTGCTTCGCAGAAGGAGGCGACCGCCTGCCATCCCTCCTCACTCCGGACTCTTTAATGAGGTCACATTATACACATTATAAATAATTATCTACCTTCATTTTTAGGTTATATAAATAGGTCCATACATTACCAATGAGGTGAATAACTAGAAATAACGGAATATATCTAATGAGCACGGAACTTTAGTCATTTTGTTTACTCTAAAACATAATGAGCGAGAACTATATATATTTTATTTGGAATAATTTCGACTATCATTTTGATAAGCGACATCGTGACTGTGAGATAAGACCTGTAAATAGTCTGGAAGTAAATAATAGAGCTCTATAAAGTGCCTATCACTCAGTGTACTCAGATTTGGATAGAGACAAATAAGTATATTGTTTCACCCTAGAAAATTCTTACAAAAATAAAGTAAAAAGATTGAGATACTCAGAGATACAAAAAGTATTCGCAACAAGTATCAAAGGTAATTCGAGGCTTCGAGGTTTCTTTTTTATAACTTTTATTCTCGTTTTTCGAAAAGTTTGTAAGATTCCCACACCTTCTGAACAAACTTTTACAAATTAAATGAGCTGACTGCCTGAAGTACCGGAATAATAAATTAACATACAGAAACGATTTCTTTGAGTATATTTATTTGAAAAAATAGTAAATGACCTAACAATTTCCTCTAAAATTATAGAAGCTTAATTCACAAATCTTTGACACCACGCGATTAATAACAATCAGATTAAAGTACCACCAATTTTTTTTCTTATTATTATCGTATAAGAATGATGTATAGGTACTTATTTTCTTTCTATCACGTCTTATTCTACTATCCTGAGAATGGACTGTTATTAAAAAATTAAACACCCAAATAATTAAAACAAAAATAAAATGAAAGTATAGTTTTTTTGTATTAATTAAATTAATTTTAGTTAATAAAAAAAACACAACAATAAAAATTATAAAGTTCAAAAACGTCAACAAAATTTTTTATAGGCGTAAAGTGATGGTAAATACAAGGCAATAAAATATCGGCCAATACCTTGACAACTAGACGTAATGTAGATACCTATACTAGAAATGTTTGATCCCTATAAAATCTATGTACCTGTAATATACCAATAAGCTATTTATTAACCGGGTATCAAAATTGAGTCATGCGGTGTAATATTTTTTTTCATCCCACCTATTCGAAAAGGACGACTTAGTTCGCCTTTAAATGCACCCAAAGGTGGTGTTTTCTATAAGAAAGTTTTAGCGGGCAGTAATGAGTTTTTAATCCTCTTTATAAGTGCGCCGCAATTATCTTTGCCGCGCACTTTTTGAATTTGGAACATCTTGGTGTTCAGCGCCAAAGAAATCGAATGTAAATATTGTTTGAATAAAGACTGGCTGGTACGACGGCCCATAGCCGCACTGCCGGCTATAAAATATGAGGCGCCTTTTATTTTCTCTTACTGGGTGATGAAAATTAGAGTGTATCACTCGGGCACAAATATATTTTTGGCGCGGGCGACGTACTTTGAATCCCTCACTACGTTCAGGATATGTAGTGAGCGATTCTACTGTAGAATCCCTCACTTCGCTCTGGATCCAAAAAAGCGCCCTCGCCGTAAATATATTACTTTGCTCCCTTGTAATACAATCAACTATTATTTCTGATGTGTTCGATCTGTACCTCCGATCCTTTTATTGCAGCACCCAGACCAAAAACAAAATTACTTTTTAGTACGCATCTAAGCTCATGTCATGTTCTAATTTATTTCACGACCAGCAGTGTCAAATACAAAAACAAATTGATAGACATCTTACATCAAACGTAATAAAAGTTCCAAGTTTGTTTTTACTTTGACCTATTTCTTAAAGAATTCTAGTCGATATCTTTTCATATGTCAAGCCTTAATGTTTCCCAAGAAAACTTATCAAGTGCAACTATTTGATCGATGTTCATTGTTCTTTGCTTTAGTTACGCGTAGAAAGAAATGTAGGCACTAAAAATCTATTTTTCTGAGAACAGTATAAGCCCAAAAAACCGTTCATCTGACAATAACTCTTGAAAATCCTTTGTGATTCAAATGGCTAGAAAATTTAGTACCGAAAAGCTTTGGTAAAGGTGATAGGATATAGGTAAGGTATTTATTATAATCCCTGCAATAAAAATGGTTCTAGCAAAAGGTATACGTAATACGTAGTCTAGGTGAATAGAATCATTTTTTTTTACTACACACATCAAAAGAAGTCTCCAATCACTTGAAAAAACTGAGTCATATATTTTTTATACTGACATTTTTTTTAATATCTTAAGTTTTCAAAAAAAATCCTTTGTCAAAAATATATTATGTACATAATATTTTTTTTTTGCCTCATAAGAAAGTCAACGCTTTATAACGCTTAGTCTTATTGCCATATGAAACGGAGACGTACCTATTACTTTTAATTTTATAATGTCTCTAACATTATCAGAAGTTTTCCTGTTAAGAATAAAAACTTTTAGTAAAGAAGGTAAATCTACGAGAGAAAACCACAGGAAGTCTCGGTCTCTCCAACTTACATCGTTCCACATAGCAGTAGTACCAAAGCACGAGTCACTTCGACCTTCCATTGGTTGATCGACCTCGTAGTGGCCACCCAACTGTTCTTGCTCGTGTTCAGAGGCGTTACATTCGTTTTTGTCAATGATAAATAAATGCACTGCACATTGATCTAAATGAGCAAACACCGCTATTGAAGAATACAAACTTATTTGATGATTACAAACCTCAAAAAAAAGTGAACAATAGTGATTCATTTATAATTATGCAATTTATTAGATGGAGTCAAACCTGGGCAGGCCATTTACTTTGTGTCAATATTTTTAACACAGCGATAAAGGAACATAAAGGAACATATCGTGAGGAAAGGAATCTTAAACCAAAAATTTGAAGACTCGAACTCTGCCCACACTGAGCTTGCGCGGTGGATACTGTTGTTTTCCATCAGTGGTGATATCATATAATCTAAAAGGGACAAGCAATCAAAAATGAAACCTTAATGAAAATAATATGATGCTATTCAACTTCCAATCCATTCATTTAAATGTCTTTCAATTTTAAACGATAAAACATTTAAATTCGAGATCGTTGACGTTATAATACCTTTCCGTTGATTCGCCAATATCAATGTGCATTTATTTACGTATCCCTGCGAAAGGGAACACGGTCATTGATTCGTATCTCGGTGAAACTTGCAGGTATTGCTACTGCGTTGTTTGTCAGCAACAACGCAGTAGCAATACCTGCAAGTTACTCACAAGTGACGAAAATGGACTAACATTTCAGGTAAGAACATATTTGGTAATTGGTTAACGAATACAGTCAAATATAGGTAAGAAAGTAGGTTAATGTTATTGGACATTTTAAAATGGAAGTAGAATTTGTCCACTACTTTCTATATTTATTTATCTATTATATCCTTTATGGCACACCTCATAATGTGGACAGGATAAACATTTACAAAAACTAAATGTACAATGGGCGGTCTTATCGCACAGGGCAATCTCTTACAGACAACCTTAGGATGGACTGAATGAAAGGGGATTGATTAGGGGCGGTCAGTGTACAAAAACGTGAATAATATTAATTAAGAATAGTTCTATAATTTAACCAAAGAAAAAAAGTTACGAGTAATTTACAACTACCACAGAACAAAAAACAAAGTAAAATAAATGACTAAACAAACACAAACAAACTAAATTAAAACTATCAACATAAAAAAATCGACAGAGAAACGGTACGTAACGAAGCATTGTGAATCAAACACTAATAAAAAGGCGAAGTATTACAGCTGTTGATTTTATGCACACTAATATGTACCTTGATGTCCACTGCAAACCGATTTAGTTGGTGTATACCTACCACCGGGTTAAGTACCCATCAGATCTACTAAGACATGCCATGGTCTGCTCGTATGCCAATTTTCATCCGTCAAGAAGCTAAATAACCCTTTGGACAATATTATAAACGCTCAAAAGCACTGAATAATTGACTGCGGAATTGTTCGAATGAGTCGCCGACCCTAGAACGCAAAGGACCACTGAGAGAATACGTGTTTTAGTTTTTAGGTTTTAGTCAGTAATAGTTTGACACTCCCTCTCGCTTCAGTTACAGTGGAAGAAGTTATTTGAAAAGTTATAAGTTATATTAAGTTATAAGATCACTAATTTTGATATTGCACAATATTGTCATGTTTAAGTACACTTAGATATACATATACAAACAATATCGAAGTAGACGGTACAAAAACTAGTAGTTAAAAATAACTTTAGATATAATACCTATTATATGTATAATGAATAATTAGATCATGATATTTTTCCATGCGATAAAATCTAATTACTTTCTTGCAACTATTGCAAACAATTGCAGTCGTATTAATATGCTATATCTAGATCGCGTTCTACGAACAAGATAATTGAATTTTATGCATTTATAACATGGGTGCAATATTCTACGTTTACTACAATCTCTTTGCCTAATCCAGCAATATCCACATTCATAGCCTTAGCCCCCTTTACACAGCAATTCTATCGTGCTCTCTAAGGAGGACTAATGAAAGTTACAAGCACTGAACGCGTGGTCTTCTTTTAACATCTTCTGTCTTTTTTCTTCCTTTGTTTTCTTCTTTTTCTTGTATCGCGCACGATTACTATTCCATGCACGAAAGGGTGACTGTGTAAGGACGTTTTTAATATCACACAGATTTCGTCACGCATGCAGATTTACTCTGCATGCATAACCTCCGCAAATGTCCTTTTCATTAAGTATTATTGTAATGCTACACGCATTACAATAATACTTAATAATAAGCACGCGAGACGAGTTTTTATACCTTTTGAAATTTTCTGTATGCGGAGCAAATTCGCATGCGTGATAAAGTCTGTATGATATTCAAATTATCCTAAAGCCCGCTATTAGTTACCGACCGAAAAAGCTAGCCATTAAAAAACACCTCTAATAAGAGGAATAATTTCCGAACATAATTTGTAAAATTATTGATTTATTTTTTTATTTTTGTATAGAGGTGGCATAAATCAGAGGTGTTACGTCACCTCTGATTTATGTTATCTACAAAACCTAATTTTTTCTGGAAACTTATAATTGGTTTAATTTTTAGTGATTAACTTTCACCAGTGTAAGAATTATATTGACTTGTCAAAAATTTAAGGAAATAAAAGTTTGCTTCCTTCCAAAATTAATAACTATTAACGACTGAATTCGGTCCTTCCGCAATCGAAATCATAATGTCACAACATGTCCTGTTGTGCAATAAATTTTATTACACTTTCTGCTGCTACCGGTTTTGCCCGCGTGATCATAGAAAATTGTCCCAAGGAAACATACTCTCAATATGAAAAGTACCTATCCTATATGCTATTCCAGGACATAGTCTACCAATGTGCCAAATTTTATCCAAATAGCCGATGGAGCGTGAAGAAGTAACAAATATATACACTCACAAATTTTCGCCTACAGAATATAAGTGTGATTCAAATTCAAAGTGATTCTATGGGTTCTGTGGGTTATCGTGCACCACAGCCCACTGTACGATCTATGGTGCACGATACGACAATCCGGGAACGATGCGATAATCAACATCTACATATTATGTATTTTCAGTTCACACCCATAATTTTTAATTTTTGACAAATTGCTGCGCCGCGTATGTCTGTGTGGTATTTAAAACAGTTAATTTAAAAATCTATGATTTATTGCGGCATTTCAAAAGGCATTAACACTTTTGTCTGATTTATTTATAGACAGTGTTTGATATTTACAAAATATGTAAGTATGTAATTTAAGACATTTAATAAACGTTAAATTTTAACCAAACTCAATGTTTTAAATTAATCCTTAAAATTAATATCGTCAGAATTTTCTCAACAGTATGTCAGTCGGATTGCAAAATTAATATGAGTAGAGATAAATGTAACTCTAAAACTAATTAAATTCCGCACAAAATTAATAAACACTACTGGATTTAACGAGATTCATAACAAGACTGTGTCGTCGTATGAAAAGTAATTTAGTGGGTAGCTAATGAGATTATAAATATGCACAGGTGAGGTAGCGTCAGCACAATTCTCGCATCAAAAAAGAATGGTCTTGTATCTGGACAGTAAAATCACGGTCAGACTTCCAAAGATCAAAAGATAACTTTTTTTAACTTGAAATGTTGTATGTTTTTATGTATATGTTTCTTCGGGTGGAATCTTGGAACTCAATTTTGAAGCAGATGTCTTCAACCGATTAAGCAGAAATTTTGTATACACGTTTAGTTTAGATGACAATGCATGGTTGCTGAAGAATACCCAGGATACTTCAGCAACTAGTAGTAGTTGCTAGTAGTAGTTCGACTAGTTATTTTTATGCATTCTTACAATATAAGTATCAAATGAAAGGGCTTGCTAACCCGAAAATTAAAGTGATGTTACTCACGACAGACTAAGTTTTTTATGCTTTCTTAAAATATGGATACTAAATGAAAGGAGTGAAAAACAAAAAGAAAAGAGCGAGTTAAAAAAATACTAAAAAATAAAACATACTTTTTTTTAAGTGGTCACTTATTATTTCAATTTCCAAAGATTCCTGCCGTCCCTAAACAGGCGGACAGATAGGCTTATAAATAGACAGAAATAGAGTTCCAGTTTTTACTCTATGGATATGACACCAAAAAACCTTGTTTGTAACCTAGTCCATTTGACCAATTGACGGTAATTGATAGCGTGGTGGATTATAGGAGCATACGAGCCTAGAAGTAACCCCTGCAGTGACTTAAAAACGCCACGTTTTAGCTTGGATGTTCTAGGTATCACGAACTCTATCAGTGAAAGTGTCATTGAAAACAAACGCATCTACGCAAGTCATAGGACCCACATATCTAAGCCTAGATAACCTAGCCAGACCTTTTGGTATTTCAAATAGATATAATCTGCAATTCTCAACCATTTATCATAGCTAAGTCATTTTACCGATAACATTTTTTAAAACTTAAAATATCAAACTGTAAATACACACTTTGAATAAATTTAGTACTATAATAGAAGAGCTGTTCCAGATTCTTACAATAATGTTATCTAAGGTTTATAGAGCTCAAGTAAATTGTTAACACTCAAAATAATTTTAAAATTCTTTGAATAAACACGAATTGTTTTATTAATATAATTTATCTATATTATTCTGTCAGTTATTCTCTATGTATAAGCCAATGTTTACCACAAAATAAATTACTCATACTAATACATATTTTAAAGGCGAAAGTCCTTATGTATCTGTGTACGAGTATATGTGCATGTACTCGTATGTTTGTTTGACCAGACGAAAGTAAACCAACGTCCGAAACAAGATAACCTTGCTAGTTTCAATCCGTGTAGACGGCGGTTGTAAACCATGACCTTCAACGCCTTGGGTAGGTTAGGTTGCAAAACCTAACCTAACCCAACCGCAGTGACTGATTTGCGAAGGCGTTGGCGCGTGGATTACATCCATGTAGCCGCAACTCAAACCAAGCACCAACCAAGGTGACCTTGGTTAGGACGCTGTTGGGACGCTGAATTACAAACTTAAGCTTAACAGATTTGGTTGAAATATAGAAGGGTAAACCATGTCATAGAAAAGCACATTGATTACTTTTTATCTCGAGAGTTTGTTTCTGTGGCATCATTTTTTGAAACTACACATAGAATATCCGAAACAGCTAGTTTATTAGAATAACTTTCTCCATAAATACAACTCTAAGAAAGCTATCAGAATAAATAAGTATCGATACGCAGTACAACCATAAGGAAGTGTGAAAGATTAACGACACACGTTCAAGTGAACGGCGTCACGTAGTGTAAAAGCGCTTAACATTTAATGTTCAGGCATATATCTTTTATTTGAAGGACTCGCAGTAAAATAGCCATAAGATAGACTGATTGTAAATGGTAAGGCTGACAACGTTGCACGTCTTACGATCTCTGCTATATCGAGTTTTGGTTAACATAGGAATATTACTTCATAGGTATTTCACTGAAAGTCTTATTTTCAAGTATCTTACTGCATCTTAATAGAGTCTTATCTTGTTGTTTTTTGGGTGAGAAATCATCAAATAACTTCTCCCACTCGGGGTGGAGCGAGAGAGTGTCGAACTTTTTCCTCCAATTGCCCCTTGCGGTCCAGAGCCACAATAAGTATTTTTTGAGGTTGAAAATCATCCAATAACCAAGCGAGTCAGAGGGCCGGGAGTTTCAGACTTTGACTTAAAAAGACGAAAATCACACTTGTGTCATTAATTTAAGGCGCGCGCCCCGTCGACTGCTTGGTAGCTATTAGTCGTCGTCCGCTGAGCCGCAACATAGCTCTTTGGAATAATCTTAGGAGTTGGCAGCAAACCGTAGGGGCCCAGCAGAGTCGAAGCCTACTGGGGGCAAGTATCGTTTTCTGAAAGGAAGTTTCGGCCCCAGTATGAAAGGCAAAAAAGAACATAAGTGGGATTTTAGTCAGTAAAAGTCTGACACTATCTCCCGCCCCGCCTAAGGGCTAAATCATTGGATGATTTTCCCACACTCTTACTCCGTACCATGGCCTATACCAAGGCCGGACAAAAAATCTCACCGCTGATCAATCGCGTCCACGAGGACATGTATACTCCGCCCAAGCGGGGCAGATTTCCACCGTAAGCACCGGATCTGATTACCTCCAAGAATGTTGGGGTTGGTATGTAACCACAAGCCAACCCCAACATTCTTGGAGGAAAGCTTGGCAAGTTGCTCAACTCACTTGGAAGGACTTTCTTTTTAGAATTATTTCGTAACACTATCTCAGAATTGCCTCATCAGCCCACAGTACTCTCCTTTAATATGTGAACAAATTTATAAATAAATAAAGGACCAGTTATCAAGAATTGCTGACGACCGATCTAAACATAGATATCGTAAGTAAGCATCCTCTATTAGTTATTAAGAGTAAAATACCACTTAGCAATAAAGGTTAGAACTAAGAGCTACCCTAAATCTATACCATATTATAAGTAAAACTGAAGAGTTTGTGTGGTTGGTTGGTTAACGCGCTTATCTCAAGAACTACAAATTACCGTTCAATTTAAAAATTATTTTTGTTATATTTAGTGGATAGCGTAAGTATCGATGAAGACTGTAGGCTATCAACATCACGCTACGACTAAAGAATAGGAACGAAGCAGTAATCTAAGATACAGTTGAAACCGCGGGAGACAGGTTATAGTGTGTGATATATAGTCAGTATCCACGCAAAACAAAAATACTTTCCGCATTCAGAGAGCTTAGTGCTTTATATTTCGTTTAAGGTAGACTACACTGCTAACACTTGTGCCACGTACGCCGATCTGGGCGCGTCGGTCTCCATAGATTTTTTACGAAAACTAGACTTTTAGAGCTACACTTGATACACGCCACACGACGCCACGCGACGTCGTTCTACGTACAAATCAGGCATGTTACACGTGTGCGTCGGTCTTACGTAGTTCTAGCTCAACACGATCAACACGTGACTGACGTTCGGCGGTCCGATTGGCTCGTTCCTAACACTTAACCAATCACAGAGCCAAACGCAATAAACGTTTCGATCACATTAACGTAAACCAGAAATCGCGCTAAGGCATTCGTTTCAATAAAAAAAAAATACTGTTGTACGTTTACTCATCGAGAGTAAGCTTAGGTAATCTGAGCTGAGAGCTTGTTAATCCTTCTCCGTTTTCGCTTTTTGATTTCTTCTGGGAATTGTTTCAAGGTAATACCCATTCAGATTTACTTTGCACAAAATGTTAACGAAACTTAAGGACCTACCTGCTTTTAAATACATAGTTAAACGGTTCTTTTTTTTATTTTGTTTTTAATATATACCTACAAAGAAGGAAAGAAACAATTATATTTAATTGTACCTCATATACACAACTGATTAAAATCAAATCATAAAGAAGTAGATATGAATAAAATTAAAAAAGCAATTAAAAACACACCTTTTTAAGCACACACATTGCTGATAAATTATATGAAAATCCATTCAAAGTTTTTTGAGATTATCGCAGACCATAAACGCGGTGAGGGCCTTTGTTTTATAAAATGTAAGCATAATAATTAATTATAGCAATTTTTAAAGAAAATATTAATTTCGGCCATTTGCTCATACATAAAATATCTCAGTATGTACTTGTTAAAGTCATAGCTAAATAAGTATTATTCTAACCCGATTACTAGTTAAATAGGGTCGTAGAACATTCCAAGTAATTAAAACGATATACAGATATCAACGTACTATTTCCCACCGTCCATAAAAGGATAAAATTATTTACTAACCTTATGTTGTATATATCTATCTTATGTATATACCATGCTACTAATAAAATACTAGAGCAATAACTATTATTACAGCCATTTAAAAATTCAGAGCACTTGGTCATTAAGTAATGTAAATAATATATATTGTCTTATGTCAGCACGCTTTTATCCCTTACATACACACGCAATTTAATCATAATAAGTACCAACAATTTGCACGAAATATAAATTAAAACAGTATTTTATTTTAATGTTGATGAATTTGATGGCCGTAACGTTACAATAGTTTTAATCACAAGCAACTACTTATGCTATTGAGATCAAGGTTCGACAACAGCTGTCATGGTTTTTGTCCGAAGTGAATCTATGGTAAAAAGTAGCCTTCTAAGAGATAGAACTCACGAGCAACTACTTTGTTGCTCACATTAAGTCTGGATTGATAGAAGATTGATCAGGATTGAAGAATGTATAAAAGTTTACGCATACAGCGCATGTAGATGCAGCTTTTTTATCCACGAGTTCGCCGATAGGCCTAAAAATGCAACTATCACATCGTCTACTTAACAAAAACAATGCTTCGAAAAACTCAACAACAACTTGAACAACTTGAACGCATCGAGGAGACAGCGATAGACACAAAAAATAGTTGCTAGGCAACTTTACTAAGTTGCTCGTGAGCTTCCCCAAATACTCAAATAGGCGATGATAAGTTTGATTAATATCGCTAATCTGACACCTTAGTAAATGCACAAAAAATTGATTAATGATTTATATGCAAGACATTTAGAGTTCAATTTACTTTTTATGCAAATTGTTCATGGAGATTACATTGGTAATTGAAACAATAAACTTGGTCCACAAAATTCATTTTCATTCTCTGAAATCTTAATGGTGTCTTAATTCTTATAAGTACAAGGTTTTAAAGACAAAAAGTGGGTGCAACATTCAAGGAAACGCTATAATTGAATGTCACAAAAATCACGAGATTCAGTGAAACTATTAAAATGGAGACGCATTATACCTCACTCTCCGCTTCCATTTATCATGTGGCATAAGGTACCATGAGTCATAGTATTTACACTGTTAAGTTTTGGTCGTTTTTAATCCTGCGGAGGGTCGATTCAGTACATGAAACCCTTAATTTCGTACATGCGTATTTTAATTCGAGTTTTAGGAAAAAAGTATTTTATTTTTTAATTTTATCTTTATAAATCGATAGTGTTTCATATGCCGATCGATCCTCCACGGGATTAAAATGACCAAAATTTAACGGTGTATAAGAATAGGGTCTTGGTAACTTCCGTAATCACAATTTAACCTAATATTATAGGTTTGTATGTGTTTGTGTTTCGATGCTAAAATGACTGAACGGATTTTGATTGAATTTGGCACACGGGACGACCATGTTCTGGAATAAGGTACTATTTTTATCCCGGAATAAAATTATTTTAAATATCTAGTTGTTTTTTTTTTTCAATTTATAATCTTTGACCTAGATTTGATTCCAGATGCCGCAGTCGAAGTTGTTCATATTAATGAGTACCTACTGTGAAGACTAACGTGTATATGAAGAGAAAATTGGTACACTCTATTTCAATACATATATTTTAGTACACTGCTGTTACATGCTCCATCAATAAGTCACAAAATTAAAAAAAAAACCTTCTAAAGTCAAAAATTCTGTTTTAAAGCACAACCCCGTAGAAATATATTTATATAATGTAAATCTAAGGCTATCGCATGGAAATAATATATACCTTCCTACTGTTATATGAACTACCTATGCATACATTGTCACCCAATGAAATATTGCCCGTGATCTTTAGTACTATTTGTAGTAACGTCAATAGATAAAAATAGATTCTTCTTATCTAGGACTATCCGAAAATACCCAAGTATGTTCCGCGATAGATATAAACACATTTTTATTATTATTTTTTATTATTCAAGCTGTGGTTCTTCCTCGTTTTTTTAAATTAGTATAGCACAACCACAATCTGAAACATTTCATAACATTTTTTTTTTTATTTAAAAAGAATATCAACCTTTTTTCTGAATTTAAGTATTTCATGTAATTTATATCGATACTCTTAAATATAAGGAATCTATTTGTTTTTTATTGATATCTCTGTTTGGATCACCTGTATAAAAATAAGAAGCCAAGTGATAAATTGTCGGCCGCAAAATATTTCGAGTTCAAAGAAACGATTTGCGATATCATCTTAATTTGAGGTAAATGTTGAGGAAAATATCGCTGTAATTTATCCTGCCATATCAAGCAAAGCAAATATCACCGACATCTCGGTCAATTGTGTACCGATTTCAAAAATTTTTGTGTTGATTGAAATATTATACTTCCGAATTAGTCCCATAAAAATATCGTTTTGATCTGATAATGAACTTTGAAGATATAGAACGAAACTCTTCAAAAAATTATATCAGAAATGTCGTTTTTGTATGTATGTTCACCGATATCTCGGTCAATTGTGTACCGATATTGAATAAATATTTTTTCTAAAAATGACAGCGTACATAGGTACATTGGCTTTCAACAAAATAAACAAAAGAAAAGAACAATATTAACAAACTCACCTGAAGATATTCGTTAGTTTGACGATATTAAAGAATGAATGTAGGTTAGATGTTTCTACCGCGTTTTATACCAAAATTATTACCTATATTCTTAGCTATTAATAAAATAGAGGAAAAAGTGAAAACTGGAATTAAAAAATATATCTTGCAATTATTTTACTAGTATAAAATTCAAAATACTAGTAGAAATTTGAGTGAAAACCAAGCCTTGGTGGTTGCAAGACTATGGCTGGATATTAAAACAAATGATAGGTATAAGGCTATGGGTTTATTACTATTGACTCTTCCTGACTCTAGAATATGGTCAGATCTTTATCAACCCTGCTAGAATACCTATATCCTTTTTCCAAATATGTATAAACGCAAAAGAGTGATAGAAAGTTTATTCCCTGTCTATGCTTACTCTGGTTGGCTAGTAAAGGCAAGAAAGAGGCGGAAAATGGACTTCTCCCCTTTTCCAGTCAGTTAAAAGCGAGCTAGAGGGTGAGAAACATGACTTCTCCCAGGAGATTAAGTCCGTGGGGTTTTTTTTTATGGTAGGTAAAATCATCCAATGACAAATCCCGCCCTTGGGCGGAGCGGGAAGTAGTGTCAGACTCTTACTGACTAAAAACCTACCCCGTTCCTACGTTGCCTATAGTGCCGGGGCTGAGCCTTCCTCTCAGAAAACGGCCCTTGACCCCAGCAGGCTTCAACCCTGCCTGCCTGCAGTTAGCAGGCTGGGCCTCTTCGGTTTGCTGACAGCTCCTTGAGGCGCGCGGGAACAGAACGCGCCGTCGACGACTTGAGCTCGGTCCGGTCGGTTACCGGACGATCGGACAGCGTGATACCCATTGCACGCCGTCCGAAGTCCGTGGGGTCAATTATGTCGAGCAGTTTGTCATAAAAGTCAGCGGATTGTACCTATCTATCTGCCAAATTTTCACAGGTCCAGTAGTTAGCGGTCAGTGAAGTTCTGTTTCTGTCTGACAGCAACTGGGACCGTGTAAACAAAATCGAGCCATTACTGACCGGTCAGTAGCTGTCGGTCAGTTACTTAAAAAATTTTTGTTTCTGCTCTCCACTGACCTACCCCCACTCCAAAAGGAGAGCTTCTGGGTCGTCACTCGCTCCATATGAACACAATTAGACAGTGGCCGGTCAAAGCTGAAGAAGTCCCAATCCTTATGTCTGGTTTTCACAGGCCCATTAGCTGGCGGTCAGTGAAGGTCAGTTACTGTCTGACAGCTACTGGGTTCGTAAAAACAAAGTTGAGCCAGTACTGCTTTTGGTCAGCTACTTCAATTTTTTTTGTTTCTACTGTCTACTGACCTTCCTCTACTCCAAAAGGACAGCTACAGGATTGTCTCTCGCTCTATATGAACGCAACTAGACAGTGCCGAAGGACAGCGTGGACGCTTGGACGGATTTTTGTCCATATTTATTTCTTTTTTCGAGTTATAGCACACTGTTCACCCATTTTGCTAGCCTTGTGAAAACGCAATGAGTCAGTAACAACAGGCCAGCACTAGTAACACAGTAGCTTTGTACTACTATGACCTATGCAAACACTAGTAAGCCACGTCGGGAAAATGACAGTACTGTAAAGAGAGTGTAATGTACAGTTGCTGACTATTGGGTGGTCAGAAACTTGGTCTGTGAAAACCAGACCTTGTGCAAAGTTAAGCAAAGTTTAATCTACTGATACAGAGAGCTTGGGTTCATTTGGGTACGCATGCCCCACCACGAGCGACGTCAACATAGAAATGAGACGATAGAGTTGTTAAAAATAAATGTATTATAACCTTTTTATATCTCAGTCGAGTTTTCATAAAAAATGTTGCTTATTTAATCATAGAAATGATCTATTTTACCGATCTCACTCAAATGAAAAACGTATGTTATTAATTAAGTTAATATTAAATACAAAACAATGAAATTGCATTTTTGGGTTCAATCTATTTGCATAGGTGATCATGTAGCAGTTGTGAAAAATGTCTTGAGGAAATTTTATTTATTTTAACTTCTAGGTAGTTTTCAATTTAACGTGACTTTCAACTCACGTGTCGTGGTAATTATTATTAATTAAATGAATAAAATGTTATTGCATTTTATAAGATAAAATTTATAAACATCAACATAAAATATTACGAACTTAAGCAACCAATCGTTATTAAATATAAAGATAAATATAATTTTATTTGTCAAAACATGGGTATACGTGCATATTTAGCATGGAGGATTTAAAAAAAAAATACAAAAAGTGCAAAATAATTTGGTATTTGTATAATTTGATCTCTTTGCTATAAAACACCGACTTTCGAAATTAAAGTTATTTTCCAATTTTTTTTTTTTTAATTCGGTTTTTTAACTTATAACTTTCTTAAAGTTTTGATTGAAAATATATGACTAAGTGAGTACCTATGATAAATAGTGACGATAAATCAGTCTAGTCTAAATTGAAAGTTGGGTGAGTACCTATGTCTTGAAGTTTCCAGCTGCCACCACCCTAACTAAGCATATCAGGTCATTGATCCTTAACTCCACACCATAGCGACCTCTTGGTGGGCGAAAATCAAATGGGTATTGGTAATTCTGGCGACATAGGTACCTATTATAATCTTCACTAATATTATAGATAGATACAGTGTGTAAGTTTTTTGTAGTAAATAATGTTTGAAACTACTGAACGCATTTTGGAAATTCACATATTACACATTATTAGAAATGGGCCCTATTTCATAGTCTAGATACTTATATTATAACAAGTTTTCAATGAAGATATTTTTTTCATAACAAGCTTTTATACCGATATAATTTTATCCTCATCAAGACCATTCCAAAAAGTTCAAACACGATAAGGTTATCTTATTGCTCTAATTACCGGTTTTCTATAGCCACCATCAGACCTTGGTTATCATTTAGCACCTAAATACTCGTCAAGACAAATCACACGAGCCCAAAATCGATAGGGTTGGGTCGTTTAATTACCGAGTTCCTATGGCCATCTTCCAGTTCCGTCAGATCAGCTCCATGTTATCATAATATTGCATTGTCACACGATTTATAGATGTATGCAAAATTTCAGGTCAATTGGTAACCAGGAAGTGGATCAAATTTAATTTGCAAGATTTGATCACTGACATCGGGACAGGTGAAACTAATATAAAGCTTCTAAAAGAGATTTTTTTTAAATTTTCCTTTTTAATGAATAAACAAAAAAAAAACAGATTGATTTTTTTTTCTTTTTTTTCATCAGTAGAATGGTACTTTAACACTAAGTGATATCTATTAGGCTATATATTTTTTGAGCAAAGCCGCAGACAGAATTTAGTGACTAATAATATTTTTATGCTAATGATTAATTATAATTGACGCCCAGCGAAATGGGCAGTCAGTCGGCGATGAAATAATTAGATAAATAAAATCTTTTTAACGCCCGCACGTACTTACGTCTATGTTATTACAAAGTAATAAACACAAAAACATTTCTATCGCAAGCATGATTACACCCTCGCTTCCTACCATAAGCATGCTAATTTTAACAACATTCACTTTCTAACTGATCCACTAAGAAAAGTACAGTCAACATCAAACGTCTTACTTGTTAGCGACAATCTTTAACCATTTCTGAAATTAATGATTGTGAGCTTTGAAATGTCGCAAATTAACTCCTGAATAGGAAGTTTCGCTCTTTTGTTTAATTGATTAAATGTTGACTCTTCGTAATATTGAAATAATAATATAAACATCTTTAATATTAATGATGTTGAATGTGCTAGATCGTTAAAAGCATAGCATAACAGTTTTTTTTCTATAAACATAAATTTAAACAGAGTAATTCATTGATTCTATACACATCCATGTACCTTAATAACTATAGTGCATCTCACCATCACTGCTTACCATCAGATTTTTTTTTTGTGACAAAATCATCCAATGATATTTCCCGCCCTTGGACGGAGTGGGAGATAGTGTAAGACTTTTACTAACTAAAAACCCAATCCTGTTCCTTCGTTGCCTTCGTTGCAGGACCCCGAGTTCACTTTCATATAACCCATGGCTCCAGTAGGTTTTAATCCTGCTGGCCCCTACGATTTGCTGACATCTCCTTAAGGCGCGCGTGGAATACTACGCGCCATCATCGACTTGGAGTTGGTCCGGACGGTTACCCGACGGCCGGACCGCGAACTACCCATGCTCGCCGTCCGCAAACCCGCGCTGCTTACCATCAGGTAGGATCACAGTTAAGCACTACTTTATATCAATTAAAAAAAAAAACCTAATAAGGTGTCTATACTTTTCTTTTCATTCTTTAAATTACATTGTTTTAACATTGTAACAACTTTTTTCGCCGGCTGTATTTCGTGATTGCTTCAAATATTATGCAAGATCTTTACAATAATCATGCTCGTGGTTCACTGGGTCTATTTAAGTACAATGTAGTGTAACTTACCCTACACGCACACAAAGCAATTACACATATTGCATAATTCTGTATAACGGCGTGTTCCATAATAGATTGATAGAGTAATGTAGTGTAATGATGTGTAACCGTATAATAGCATCAGACATAGTTATCATAACAAATTAACTAATATATACCCAATTTAAATTAACTTTGGTTTTTCATAGGATTTTTTTTTAACATTCTATCGTATCGTAGTATCTAATTTAGTATACATCAATGTGAATGTTGGTAAGGATGTGTGGATAGATGTATGGATGTATGTATTTGTTACTCTTTCACGCAAAACGCGAACAGATTATGATAAAACTCTATAATAATATAGCTTATATATTAGAATGTCTTATAGAATATAATTTGTAATAATAGTACTCCTGGATACTTTGTGCATTGTTAGGAGATTCCTCTCTCGGGAGCCCTGACCACCAGTAGCTTGGATTCTATTCCCAAAGCCGGTGGGCTACTATTTTTTTATGTTTTTAGAACATGTATATAAAAATTAGTAGAATAATAATAATAATCTTTTATTATCAGGCAACTAAAGCCCATAGACAAAATAAACAAACAAATTCAAAAGAAATGGAATGAGAAGAAGTATTAATTTCATATGAATAAAGTCTATCCTGGCTGTTCATTCTTATCATTTGAATAAATTAACTGACGCAACAGCATATAATTTAATTAAAATACACACTCATTACATTACACCATTACTTTTTATTAGTTCGAAGTTCATATCGCGTACATCGAAGGACTGGAACAATTCGTGACGTGGCTACGAAGGATCTTATCAAGCGGATTTACATCTCGTTGGGACAGTCTATAATAATGTACCATTTACCAATCTGGGGCGGGGCAACAAAAACAAAATTATTGGAACTGAAAAGAGCTCAAAGAGCTCTACTGAAGGTTATGTTCTTCAAACCTCGCAGATTCCCCACTGAAAGCTTATACTTGACCTCCAACGTTTTATCGGTTAGAAAGCTATACATCCTTCAAACCGTTTAAAAGGACATAAATACCTTCCTTTCATACCTTCTAAGACACAAAGTAGGAAGAATAATGTCGCTCCAGAAGTCTCAGTCAAAATCAGGTTTGCTACGAGACAATATGTAAAACAATCATCACTCATATACAATATCCTTAATAAAGAAAATAACATATATTCTATGACTACAAAAAAAAAAAACAATCACTCAATGGCTCACAAACAAAAGTTACGACGAAATCGAAGCCATTATACGTTCATAAATTCAGGAACACACAATCACACACAAACATCATATCTCACACGCCAATACATCATATATCTCTCACTCACACACAAACACCCAGTGCGCGAAATTAACTTAACTTTTTTTATTTTAAATAATATCCTTAATAATATTTAAAAATTGTCACTAGAATATAGTATGTAATATAAAAGCTAAGTACCATCATTGTACCCATTGTAGAAGAGCGGAATTATCTATCACAAGCATATTTTTATTGCTTAAAAGATAGTTCCTAATATTGTTTTATTGTACTTACATAAGTGGATGAAATAAACATTTTTGTTTTTTTTTATTATTTGTTTGCTGTGGTCCTCCCGTCCGATTACTATTTAGGTGTCTTCAAAGCGAGTGAGGCGGGAGAGTGCAGTTTATATTAATAAAAAAATAATAATTAGAATGTATCAAATAAATCTTTTGAGTTCCAAGAATTATTTTAATAAAAAGATGAAACCAAAATTATATGATGTCAAAAACTTGGCCAATTTTTTACTAAAAATTTGAACGTGAATTATGCGAATTACGTTTACATTAACCTGTTCCAATGATTGAAATATGTATCTAGGCACTCAAAACGTATTTCCTGATACAATTATAGGAATGAGTAGGTACTATTGAAAGTAAGACTTGCTACCGGTAAAAATAATAGTCATTCCTAACACCCCGCTTCGAAAACGCCAATCAACGTTATAAGCATAATCATCGTAATAATAAAAAAAAAAAATTGCTGAATCACTGTCAAACTCATACGGAGTACGTAAATACAATAGTTGTTTACGTCCGCCAATCACAAAAGTGAACGTGACTGTGACAATCTGACTAGTTTTTTTTATAATCAGACTTATAGAATTTTAACAGGGTCTGAAATAAAAAAGGTGTAAAAAAACAACTTGTCTGAAAGACCCTTCCGAGGTTGGAGTTAAACAGAAATGTTACATCAGTGAGACATTACCTTCAGTTACAACCACTCCTTTTTACTGTCTCACAGATTGTAAAAAATCCACTTAGGCAGGGATGGTTTAACCAGAGGGCATTTTTATTTTTATAGTTTTATTACAAAAGTCCTCCGCCCTCTCGTATAAAATTAATATGTTTTTATCGTTTACTGGCTTCTGACAGCGGGTTCGCCTCACTCAGTGATAAAGTAGCAAGAATGCAACTTTACAAAAAATCTTTTACCAGTAGAAACTGGCGAAAGGTTTTTCGAAGTAGGTTTGGTCTTTAAGTTTTAAATACATAAGAAACAAAAACACAAACATACAAACATCTTTATACACCGTTAAATTTTGGTCGTTTTAATCCCGTGGAGGATCGATTCAGTACATGAAACACTATCGATTTATAAAGATAAAATTAAAAAATAAAGTATTTTTTTTCTAAAACTCGAATTATTATACGCATGTACGAAATTAATTTCTTTAAATAAACGAGTCAATGACTTGTAGGAAGTTGCCGGTCGTTGCGTACTAACTACCTACAGTTCATTGGCCTCGATCAACTGACGTTTACTTAAAGAAATCAATTTCGTACATGCGTCAATTAATTCGAGTTTTTTTTTTTTTTCAAAAGTACTTTTTTTAATTTTATCTTTACAAATCGATAGGGTTTTATGTACCGAATCGACCCCCCACGGGATTAAAACGACTAAAATTTAACGTTGTATACTATTTGTTTTCGTCTGTGATGGAAAAATATGAGGCACTTTGTAAATACGAAAACCATTATAACACGGACTTAAAAATCGTTGTGAACTTAATCCGGAAATATTATTTTACGATCATAAATGCCACCGGAAAATTGTAAACAATGACAGTTTATAACAATCCCATAAAATTGTATTGTAAACTATACTGTCAATAAGGCTCCATCTTAAATGATCAAAGGATTATAGCTTGTTATTATAATTTATAATATTATAAAACTAAAGAGTTTGTTTGAAGTTCGTTATGAAACATTTTTTTAGTGTTGGATAGCCCAATTATTGAAGAAAGCTAAAATATACTCGTAACATCACGCTAGATAGAGAAGAGTGGAAGAATGGAAGGGAGGCCTTTGCCCTGCAGTGGGACACTACAGGCTCATAATAATAATAATAATAATGTGGACACGGCTGTCATTGTGCCGATTGTCGTGACTGCCAACGGCCTTATAGCTAAAAGCTTCGACGACCATCTGTCGAAGCTATCGTTGCGTGGTTGGATCAAGGGCCTGATACAGAAGGCAGTACTCCTCGATACGGCTCACATTGTGAGGAGGTTCCTGTCTCTGGAGCCCTAACCACCGGTAGCTTGGACCCTGCTCCCGACACCGGCGGACTACTGTTTTTTTATATTTTTAAATGTTTTTTTATACGTTTTTTAGGAAATATTTAAAAATTATAAAAAGACATGTATAAATAATTAATAAAGGGAATAATAATAATAACATCACGCTATGGCCTTCGGGAGTAAAAATGCGAGGGACAGCTATTTTATGATAATTAAATGGAGAATCTACACTCTTACAAGATCTATTCAAATCAATCAATCAAAAACCTATATTTCAAATAAACTACTTAAAAATTGTCGAAATGTCAGTCAGTCAAAAAAGTGAAGCTAAGTTTTAAGTGTAGATCTCTATGGAGAAGAACGTGCAAGAAACTTCAAAGACGCTCTTTTAAATCATATTATTACAATCTTACACGGTTTTTGCAAGTATTGTGTGACGTAAACTACACATTGTTATGTGAAAATAATTATATTTAGGTATTGTTTTAAAATTTTCACTCTACAAAAGTCAATAAAGGAACAATAAAAATGCTTGTCAATGTCACCTAGGCACAGACAATTACTAACCATAAATCATTGCACGCAACTACATACTATTTAGCCCCTCGTAATAGGAGCATTTACCGTACCCATTAGATATTTATCTACTTCATTTCAACGAAAACTAGGTAAATACTTTGACATAACAAATCACAACCATAAAAAAATAAATATTATTTTAGTCACCTTGACAGTTCAATAACACCCTACGTGGTCTTTGGCTTTAAAAAATAAAATATATAAAAATATGTATAAACTATCGTTTGTGAGCACATATTTGTAGGGAGTTGTCGGTCGTTGCGTACTAATTACTTAAAGTTAATTGGCGTGGATCAGCTGACTTTTACTTAAAGAAAACAATTTTGAACATGCGTAAATTAATTCGTGTTTAAAAAAAGAGTACTTTATTTTTCAATTTTTTCTTTATAAATGGATAGCGTTTCATGTACCTACTGTATCGAGCCTCCCCGGGATTAAAACGACCAAAATTTAATAGTGTAGTTTTAGGAACATATAAAATGTGAGTACAGCTAAGGAGTGTTTCCTGCCGGAGTCTGTTTCCTGACTGTTACAACCTAGAGGTCTTTAAATGAAGTGTGAATGACTTTTAGGCAATCATGCTCCATCATCCGCCATATAATCGGTTACCATCAGGTGAGATAGCGGTCAAGCTTGAGTCTATCATTAGTAAAAAAAAGTCAGCAAATAAATTCTCAACAGAATATAGAGGTGCTAAGTTCTTTCGATCGTAGGTAAATATAGAAAGCTTACACGAGTCCGATGTTTCTAATATTTCTCTTATCTCAGAATCGCTATGAACTTCGAAATTCTTCTTCGAAATACCTTGCCATCTGGCAAGGACCAAGCGCGGGTTGACGACGCGTGATGTTAGCAAGATTGATGGGACTATTTAGGATCAACCAAGGCGGTGAATTGTTCAAAGTTATCGTGGTCCACGCCAAGGCAACTGAAGGAACACTGTGTGTTTTAGTCAGTAAAAGTCTGCCACTCCCCTTTGCCCAGTGCAGGAAAAGTCATTTGATATATTCCCACCTAAAAAAAAACCAAAGGATAAATGTTGCTACAAAGTCCGCTGCTTACTGAACCCTAACTACACACCTACGTACTTAACCCAAGCTTCGTTACGACATAATCTACCTAAAACTCCTAACAACTGCCTCACTTTTAATTAACGAATAAATACCGGTTAATTAACATTTAAAGAGTACTTAAAAACAATATTTTTACGAAAAAGGGTTTTTACTGACGGACATAGTGGGGTTCTTGGAAAAATGAAATGTATTCAAAAGTTGGAGTCAGTTTGCGTGGGAGTTATTTATTGTGTTTATTATTCTTTGGAAGGAAGCAACAATGGGATGCTCGGAATAAGCTCCTGTTGATTAATGGAAAGGCCTGAGAGTAAATTATATGATATTACAAAAACCTTGTTTTTTTGCAGTTGCAAAAGATCGTTGTAGAAGAAATAAACATGTACATCTATCGATTGTAGGTACAGAAGCGCTACAAATTAAGAAGGAAGAACTAAGGTTTCAACCTTTATGGTAGATTTAGTACTACTACGACGCGTAGCTTCATAGACGCGTTTTCGTCATTAATACGTTTGTTGAAACTTACATATAAAACTATGGAAGTCTGTCGACGAAGTGACAGCGTCGGCGTCGTACTGTCATGTCGCGTCTATGAAGCTTCGCGTCCGTGGTCAATAGACCATAGTTTTGTATGTAAGCTACACGCAGGCGTACACCAAGCGTATGTTGACGAATATTCGTCTATAAAGCTACGCGTCCGTTGAAAGTAAGCCTTTTATCTCCAAATTATTTAAAATATAATAAATTTACCTCTCTAATAGATATGAAAATTGGTACCTACAGAACGCTTAGCAATGGACTGACACGTGACTGCGCTGCGCATTTCGTTTATAAATAACTTTCAAAACAATCTAAATTTGACCTAACAATCCTGTCAAGCTATAAGCACATACGTAGATAACTACGCAGGTAATGAAACCAATAAATCATGCGATCAAAACGCCTAGGTATAAAACAGTAGGTACTAAAGAAGGGGTTTTCACTGTCGCAGAACTGAGCGGAGTGCAAAAGAGCGGACCGTGAATTGGCCAATCACAGTCAAAATTCAAAATGTTTTTATTTCACATAGGCCTACATAGGCACTAATAAAACGTCAGAAGCTCACTAGCTTCGACCAATGGGAACCATACACTATGGTTCCCATTGGTCGTTTCCTGTGAAGAAGTACCGGAAAAAACGGAGGTTATTCTTTAAAAAAAAAATTGGTTTTACAATATTTCCAATATTTGATGAGGACAGTGTAGACCAGTAAATATTGTATCCAAAAGCATAATAGAATAATAAAACATTTCCTCGAAATTGCCACTTTGCATTAGTGGAAACAGTGAAGTGGAGTGGAGCTGAGCGGACTGAGTAGACAAATAAATAAAAAAAAATCAACACGCAGCGTCTAGACATACCGAACGGAAACGCTAGTCGCGCAGAAACCATGAAGCGGAGGGTAGCTGAACTCCACTCCGGCCTGCTTTATTGCAATGGGAACTCTTACCACTTTTATTGCTTTTATCCGCTCCTCTCCGCCCAGTTCCACTTTAATGGAAACGCAACCTTAGGCATTGTTTCTAAACATTTTATACGTTTTCAACGCCAACCTTCAGGTTAGACGGGAAGCTGTTCAATTCGACGTGGCTTTTGTATCAACAATTTAAAAAAGACTTGACAAAACTATTGAATGAACCAATTACACGGCACATTTTTAGTTACTTTAATATTTTTTTGGTAGTTGTTACGAACTAAAACTGTTATGTTTTTTGGTAAAGTAAATAAGACCTGCTTATATCATTAAAAATCTTGGATGATGTAAGAAATTGCAAAATTAATTAGTTGTGGTGTATTTGATGCAAGTCATCATCATTTGGCGGAAATTGGATAATAATGGTGTCATCGTAGCGGTAATTGTGCGATTTGTCACTGTAGGTGCTTTTAATAACCATGGTTACATAACAGAATGTATTGGGAGGAGATAATAATACTAATATCCCTATTTTTTAGGTCTATATTATTTTAGTATGCATCACCGCTACATCATACACACACTTCAAAACGGTTTCACGTCCGTTGCGTCACAACCACAGGTCAGTTGAAAACCAGCGTCGGGCACTAGTTGTCTGGCATTATGCTGAACTGGACCTATTTTGGTGTGCAGCCATGAAAAGAAAGAAAGAAAGAAAATCTGTTTATTCACACGGAATGACGCAACTAAGAACTAGACAAACATAAAATTATATAGGAAAGATATGCGCCACATCCGTGCAAAACGGCCGCTGTGCCCTCATGCACAATGCGATGAGCACACAGCGCTGGTTTTCAGCGTTGGCACACATTTTTTTTTTCGTGTTACCTAATTATTGTATTTGTGCCTTATACTGGCCGAATAAATTATTTTTCTTTCAATATCATAAAAGTGAATGTTTGTATGTAGATACATGTTTAATTGTTTATGTATGTTGCGTGAAGGAGCAACTTTTCGTTTAAATAGATTAGGAGGGAATTCGGGCAATCTATATAATTATATTTAAATCTTGTTTTTTTTTTTATATTACTTTATTTACATTGTTCCCACATTATAGTAGCGAGTATAGTATAAAATGTAACCGAAATATTTGTAATATCTACATAACATGATTGAAAACACTTTCTTGAAGTGGTTTAAGAAAGTGTTTGATCGAGATCTACGCTTTGAAATGTGCTATTAAGTACCATTTTTTCTGACAGCTTGACTTCTTGATATTTCAGAAGTGCCTGTAAATGGTTTATTTGAAATAAAATGCTTTGAATCTTTGAATGATACGGGTAGACCATATCCTAGAATACTATTGTATACTATTTGTCCCGAAATATATTCCCTTGAGATAATTATCAATATTCACGTTCATGGGCCAAGTGATTTGATGGGCTACGTTAAAATACATGTATGCTTTTTCATCCAACATAATGTGCGATACATGAAAATATTTTAACCAGCAATAAAAAGCTAGAGCACAAACGAATACTTATATAACATGTACGATAAATTTATTTATAACAAAAAAAAGCGCGTAAAATTTTATGAATAGACTTTTGGGCGTCTAGACATTATAAAAAACCTGCTGAATTTATCTATTCAAAATAAAATTAATTAAATTTTTGAACAATAATTCTATCCCCGTATAAATACTTTTGCCATATTCATATTTCACAAGTTATTTATTTACGTTTAAAGTAAAAATTATTGTCAAAATGTGGAATTTTCAACGCATAGAACTTCAAAATTTATATATATTTTTTTTTAATATATTTATTTACTTATTACAACTAGGAGGGCTTACAACTTAAAAAAAAAACTAAAAAGAAAAACAATTGTCTGTATTTACTGTTGTGATTCCATATAGAGCTAACTAATGTCGAAACAAATCAATATAATCTATTGTTTTGAAATTACACAGTCAAACAATGTAGTTATTGCCATACTTGCCGTCAAACAATGTAATTATCCCAATACTATATTTCCCTGGAAGAATGACCGACTAGGGCACCAAAAACAAATCCGAAATTTATTACAATTATTTTTTATACTATGCAGCTCACTTTTCATCAGCCCCTGTAACAGGCCAGGGGCCTTACCACGATATGATAATATGTCAAGCGTGAAAATGAGCAAGAGGGAATGAACTATACACCCTATATACCTCCATCTCTTTCACATTTCAGTTTAGGTCTCCAAATAGATCGGGTTAAGAGCGTGGTAGGCTTTGGTCCATATTTTTATAGCCGTCATCAAAACAGGCCTTTATTAAGGGGATAATCTGGCAGCTTGTTAAAAACGATCGAAAATTAACTAATCGGTATAAATTGGAGAAGTTGTGAAATTTCGTATTTTAATGACATGAAAAATTCCTTCGTTTGTAATTTAAAAGGGAAAACTGGGTTTTCTAGAAATAATTTTCACTTTTACGGCTTAGTGCCTCTTCTGCAATTATTACAATGGACATTGTTAGATTTTTTTACAGACAGACGTACTGACACAACCAATTAAGTTATCAGCGTCCGACTGAAATTTTTGTTGTTTTTTTTTTAGGTGGGAAATCTTCAAAAAACTTCCCCCGCTCTGGGTGGAGCGAGAGGCAGTGTCAGACTTATACAGACTAAATAAAACCCACTTGTGTTCCTTCAGATTCCCATGATCACGATAACACTTTGGAATATTCCCGCAGCGCTAGCGAAGTAGGGTACCGCTCTTATCGGGGACTCACATTTAAAAACAATCAAAATCCAGTAAAAAAAAGTACCTAATTTAGTTTTTGGTTTAACGGCTTCCTATTGACTAAATTCACACATCTTGGTCTTCTATACTACTTCAACCCGAGGTTCATTAAGTCAAGAGCGAATAAGTTACATCTTAGCAAGCATGCTCCATCGCCAACAACATTATCACTTCTCCTGCTCTTGGGCGGAGCGGGAGGGTGTGTCAGACTTTTACTGACTAAGACCCACTCCTATTTCATGTTTGCCTTTGTTCCAGAACCCCCACCGGGGTTCGATTTCACATAACCCATGGCTTCAGTAGGCTTCAAACCTACTGGGCCCCTACGTCCAATCAAGTACGATAGTGGTCAAACGCAATTGCACAATAATAATAAAAGTATTGCTATTGTCACAACAAGAGTAAACATGGCCTTGCAGACGTAGCGACCGTTACGCTTAAAATTAGCATTACGCAGACCTGCGCCGGCGCACGCGACTCTAGTTACGACAGCAAACACGATCAGCACTGATCGACGCTGTAATGAGTTAATTTATGCAACGTAACTGTAATCATTGAATGAGGCGAGTTCCGTTATTGTAATGTGTTATTATAATGAAATATATTATTATTATAAATTAAAGTTGTAATAAAGCACACACTCTGGCCATAAAGGTAAAAACATTACATTCTCTTTTTTTTATTTACATAAACCAATGCTTGACTGCGATCCCACCTGATGGTAAGCAGTGATGCAATAGTTGATGGTGAGGCACACAAAAAAAAAACGCAAAAGAATTTGTATGATCGGCGGTGGTGTATAACGCCCGATCCGGAAATGGTCAAATTAAATAAAAAAATCCGATTTACCAAATGCCCAATTCGAAAAAGGTTTGATTTGCAGAATGACCGATTTAGAGAACAACTTATAATTTTTACACTCCTTTTATGCCAGACTAGTGGCCGTCTTACCAGTTTCCTACATAATATTTTTATGTTTTCCATTTTGGAGAGCAAATATTGCCGCTCGGTTTGTACGGCTGCCTTTGAAATGTAATATTCACTTGAAAGCATCCATACAATATCAGTAGCTATTTAAAACAGGTTCATCTCTAAATTATAGATATCTTGCTTTCGGGCAAATCTTGTAAATAATGTAAACGTAGGCGTGTAAACGAGTATATCAAATTGCCCATGCGGAAAATCTTGATACAATGTTATGAAAAATTAAAATGGTTTTTTGTTTGCTTGTCTTTATTTAAAAAATTACTCATCCTATTTCGATCATTCTTTCATTGAGAGAAAGAACTATTTTATGATTCCCAAATCTTGCAGATTAAACTATGCAAAGCATGGTTTGGAAGTAATAAAAAATATATTTTCTATGTAAATAAAAAAAAAACTGCTAATATTTAGTTAGTTAGGTTTATTGGTTCAGAAGAACCAAATATTATATCTCTTTGTTGATGCTCTTTGGTAGCGGTGGAGAACCTATTCTGTCCTCCTTCATCAAAATTGCTAGTTCCATACGCTGGTAAACTAATTTAATGTATTGTATTGTATGATTATGTACCAGTTCCATCCTGCCTATCCTGCGCAACTGCCTGCAATTTACAGGACTTGTACGAGGCCAATGACGCAGCAGTACAGGTTGCGAAATATTGGTCAGAAAAAGTTTAATTTGAGTTCATTGACACGCAAAGAAGAAGAAGTAGCAGTTCCTATTTCTCATCTTTTTCTTTTTCATTTAAGCATAAATAAGCTAATGAATACTAAACAAGAAAAGATAAATGATAAATGATATTTATTTTGCAAATAGGTTTTTTAAAAACACTTTTACACGTCATTTTTTTTTTGTCAGTTTAAACTAGAAGAGGCCGGTGTTTCCTAGCTGAAAAGGTAAGTAAACAATCAAATCTTTCACTTCATTTAATAACCTTGCTGAAAGCGAGTACTAGATAATAACTTTCATGATTGAAATTGATTCTTTCATTTTGTTCCTTTGTTAAAGTTAATTTATTACCATTTTCAATCAATCAATCAAATAATAATTTTATAAACAACAATTACGTTGTGAAACGCACTAATGAAAATGATAAATGATATTTATTTTGCAAATTGCTTTTAAAAAACAGTTTTACACGTCAATATTTTTTTTTTTCGTCAGTTTACACTAAATGAGGCCGGTGTTTCCCAGCTGAATAGCCTGAGAAGAAACACCGAAACAAACTCAGGGGTCACAGTCTCTTTTAAAGTCCATACAGTAAATTTGTACTGGTCAAATCACATGAGAACTATGCGGATTTGTCTGAAATGGTCTTTTGAAGAAAGAACCATACAAATTTGAGTGGACCTATCCAGTCAGTGCAGGCATTTCTCAGTATTCGTGTAATAACTCATAATACTTAATTAAACCAGTCAACTTATATAAATCTAAATATAAATAAAAATAGATATAATATAATATATACACAATTCTTAACTACCTACATCTTTCACTCCACTTCAAACGCTCCATATAAAAATAAACCTACAACTCAAACATTTTAACAGCTCATTTACAAAGTAGAGCTACTTTCTCTTTATCTGCACCTCACAGCTGTTGGAGGAAGTAATGGCCCAAGTCAAGGCCACGCCCTCCCTTCGAACCTTGAACCAATTGCATCCCGCTCGTCTGTCACTGCCTAAGCCTCGGTCAGGGTGAGAAACTTGCGCGGGTATTAAAGCGGGTGCGAAGTATCAAACATGAAACTAACGTTTCCGTCTTTACTGAAGTGATTATGATGGGCACCTAGCGCGAAGTTACAAAACTGTCTAGCTAACAAATTGATCGTATATTGTGTGAGAACAGCCATTAGTGGCTGAATAACTCACCACAACCCAGCGCCCCCTACAAAGTTTATTCAGGAATGGTCTTAGTTAAACTATCACCCCATACTCTCTCCTGTTCGCTACAATCACTTGCGATACAGTATGGCTACCTAATTACTCCCACCACCGCGCCAGAACCCGCCTTATTAACCGCATATTTTACTCTGGTCATGGCTTTACACTCCTCTCGCCCGTATACAGAATCACGGTCGCGGACATTTCGTTTTCCCTTTCGAAAACCCTGTGCAATTTTGTTGTTGTTTTAATTAGTTTTTATTGAAAACATTTTGGTTTAATGAGCAAAAAGTTATGAAATTGTGTCTTATGTTTTTATTGTTTAAGATGATGTTGTCTTATTATTTATTTCAATATTTCACAATTAAATAATTAAAAATGAATTAAGAAACAGGTGATAAGATAGGTAAACGTTTCTATTTCAGCGATCAAAAACTTACCAGTTTTCAGACGTTCGTTGTCACCTGAAAATGAAAGAAAAACTTATTAAGTTTTTTACACAATAGGTACAGAGATATCGTATTGTTCCAATGGAAACATTTCGTGAGAGTAATTTTTCTAGATGTTTTTAGAATAAAAGTCTAGACTTGAGGATACCTATACTCATTTAATGTACAATTGCAAAGATATTCTAATAAGTTTTAAAGATCGTTATTTCAAAAGGAAAAAGATCAAAGCTTTTATTTCGTCAAGGATTCCCAAATTTGTTTGTTTGACGATAAACGCAAGCACCAAGTTAGCAAAATAATAAACCCGCTTGAAAACAATAGCAAATAAAAACAAACGAACTTTATATTACTGGTGTCAGCACTCAGTCTACATTTTTCATGAAAATCTTGAAAGAAATCCTCCTGAGACGGTGGAATCATAAATTTCACGACAGCTCGAACACAAAGATGAATAGAATTTTCAAGGAGCGAGCATCGATGCTTCATAAATACCAATCCTATTCGCAGGTGCATCGATAAAATCCCTATTAGATTGTTCATTGGAAACAGGAAACAAAGTACGAGTACCCGTACACATAACACAAAATACGTAATCTCCTTTTAACAAAACTTTAAACTTGAACAGAATTAGCTCCGTAGACTGGTCGGCGAGCAATGGGTAGCTCACCGTCCTGCCGTCTGGTAACCGTCTGGACCGAGCCCAAGTCGTCGACGGTGCGTAGTGTTCCACGGGTGCCTCAAAGAGATGTAAATAAAACCGTAGGAGCCCAGCAGGATCGAAGCCTGCTGATGTCATTACCTCAGCAGGCTCATTAGTTGGGTGAAAGAGAACCCCGTTGCCCTGGAACGAAGGCAAAGAAGGACAGTAGAAGTGGATTTTAGTCAGTAAAAGTCTCACACGCCCTAAGGCCCGGCCCCGGCACGATAGGCAACGAAAGAACGGGGTAGGTTTTTAGTCAGAGAGTCTGACACTACTTCCCGCTCCGTCCAAGGGCAGGATTAGTCATTGGATGATTTTATCTACCATAAAAAAACCGCTCCACCCAAGAGTGGAAAAAGTCATCGGATTGTTTTCCACCTAAAAAATAAACAGACTTCGCTGAGTTCACCTTACTTTTTTGTGAGTTTCAGGAATTACTAAAACAGACCCTAAAATGTTTATAGATCTAGGTCACACGTAGGAAAACCCCCTAATATCATTTGTTACTGTGATACATATTTTTTATGATTTCAGGTTCCAAGTAAATGTCCCACGTTCCGTCCGTAACGCTGTCTGCCCTTATGATCGTAATAAAAAAGTAGGGTAGATATTTTTCAGGCGAATGATTCTGAATTTCTGATGCTACGTGACTTGATTCAGATTTGTAATCACAGGTACCCTCGTCACGATGTCCTGAACTAAAATATTATAGCTTCTACCCGCCGTTTCACCTGACCTGAGTGAAAAGTTTTTTATTATCCCATGGGAACAATACTGTGGGGATAAAAAGTGTTCTAGGTCTTTATCCATAACTTCGGCGACCACTGTGCTTAGTTTTTAACCGACTTCGAAAAGGAGGAGGTTCTATGTTCAGCTGTATGTATTTTTTTTTTATACAAATCAGTTTATCAGTTATGGGGTAAATTGATCTGCGGTAACGATGTAAAGACTTATACCCTGAAACGCAACTGAAGAAACACGAGGTACTATTACCTATTCTTTGAAACCAGTCGGTTTTAGTCATTGATATAAGGGATTATAGGGAAGATACGTTACGTGCTAACATTGCAATCAGCAAACTTGGACTTGAAAGTCACACATCTATGATTAGTGTCATCACAGTCGCAAATATACATTCACTGTTAGACAAGGACAGAGATAAGAGCCGGAGCTGTCATACGAGTGAAATCGCGTTAGCCGCCGAATGTTCACAATTATAATTGAAGTGGTCTCCATCTATATCGTTTCACAAAATGACGACCAAAACAATAAGCGAGATTAGAAATATCATAAGAAATTTTAAGTTTTCATTAACTTACGAGTGATATGTAATTCCAAGTGATTTGCTTTTTTTTTATTTGAATAATTTGTACAAGGCAAAAAAGCACACGAAGGCATTTTAACAACCGCTATCCCACTTAAAACAAAATAAAATATAAATTTATACTTAACACCCTCGTTATGTCACTCGCCGATTGCGACTGAGTGAAATTAGGATAAACAATCCTGATTTAAGCGGTCCACGCGCTAGAGGCGAGGTGAATCACCTATCTTTCGCTGTTTTCATTATATAAATGGTTTTAGTTGTTAAAATACTGGCACACCCTCCACGGACGAAAAGGTAACAAACAGATAAAGTCACTTTTGTATTTATAGATAATATTAATATTGATTCGAACTTTTCGGATTTTTCTAGCAACAAAGATAATAATATGACAAGCAAAACGAGGAAGAATTTAATAGAAGGATATTATCATTTGTTATACCCAGATCTGTACATCTAGACACAGTTTACCTGGATTACATGTAGGGACACAATATGCCTCCAATATGTTTCCTAATACGGCTATATAATAGGTACTAATAAACTGCTTAGGTAGTTAAAAATTTCATTTTGTTTTCGATGACATTGCAAGTTTTACGGCAGATATTTTATTTTTCTTTAGTGATACTGAACGAAAAAGATGTAAGTATCTTAGTACTTTCTTCCAGGAAAGTATTAAAAGGATTTTTATAAGATACTTATTGGAAAAGTATATTCGTGTGGCACGTTCCGTCTTTTCATTGAGAACGGTACTACTCCTCCTTAAAGTCATTTCTTTGTTGTATGTAGGTACGTCTAAATGAGCTTTAACTTGAATGGCGGAGTGTGACTCCCTTCTATGAATATACCTATACATTTTGTTATTTCCATTATAATTATACACCGTTACATTTTGGTCGTTTTAATCCCGTGGAGGGTCGATTCGGTACATGAAACACTATCGATTTGTAAGGATAAAATTAAAAAATAAAGTTATTACGAATTAATATACGCATATACGCCATTAATTGACCTTGTAGGTAGTTGTCGGTCGTTGCATACTATCTACCTACAGTTCATTGGCCTCGCTCAGCTGACGTTTACCTACAGAAATTAATTTCGTGCATGCGGAAATTAATTCGAGTTTTAAAAAAAGTACTTTATTTTTTAATTTTCTCAATAGTGTTTCATGTACCAAATCAACCCTCCTCGGGATTAAAACGACCAAAATTTAACGGTGTATAAATAGAAGGTTGTTTCAAGTAATCATTCAATTAAGTCATGAAGATGACCATTGCAGCCAAACGACATTCCTTACTGGATATACCGTCCCTCCTTAGTCGTTCACTCTTGATAGAGTGGTCGTGGTTGGCAGTATTGCATTTTCGTTGGCGAGTGAGGCTCTCGCGATCCGTCCGGTCGATGGAGTATATCCACCCTATCGACCGAAATATCATTACAGTTCAATGAATTTATTGATACCACATTCATCAAAATCGCTGCTGTAGTTTAACCGATATGGTCGCACATTCAGGGGTCAGAAGTGCAGTTGCACTGTACCAATGCTAAAGTGTCTAAAATTACTTTGTAGTAGAAATTCAATGGTCCATAGCTAGTTTATTCCAATACTTACTATAGATTCTATGGTAGACATTAAATCAGTCATAAACCTCAGACTCTCTTCTATAAAAAAAATTTAGACACTTTAGCATTGGCTTTTTTTTCATTGTTTTAAACTAGTGCGTATCGTAGTTTACTACAATCCCACTTGATGGTAAGTAGTGGTACAATCGGTGGTAAATCTAGTTTATTAAGAGTCTATTCACTCTAGTCTTGAAGACACCTAAATTAAAATCGGTCGAGAAGACCGGTGCAGGTAAATTATTTCGATTAAACGAAACCCCTAGTTCGGACCGTAGAGGTATTGGTTGCGCCAATTTGCTATGATCCGCGACTTTGTTTTTTGTAATTTGTTTTTTTGGCCTAGCAATCCTATACCATCCGTTTTCCCTCCACCCGCACGACCGCAAGAAATGATTTGACATTGACGTTTTGTGCATTGTGAATGTGACCGCTAACCGCGCCCGCTCGAAATTACAAGAAAATTGACTATTTTCGTGATCCAACCATTCAAACTCAACAACAGTGGTGCCGTGTAGTGCAAAACAGGACCTGGCAGTGATTTAAATGTGCGAAGTCGAAAATCGCCGGCGGTGCCACGTGGAACCTTCGAAGTCTAAAGGTCGGTGCTCTTTCCCAATACCTTTATCCCATGCCAGGCATAGTATCTGCATATTGTTAATAAACCTTAGATCGCTTTTTAAAATCTACAGTCCACAGCTTATTTGCGCAACCATTACCTTTTTGGTCCTACGAGCAGGATCGTGAATCATTTTCTTGTAATTTCGCAATATAGTATTTGTTCCATAGGGAATAAACGCAACGCGCCTATTTACCTAGATATAATAGTAGAAAACCCGCATCTAGGCATTTAGGCAACTATACGTTATTTCGCTCGTATGGTTAAAGAGTCATTGATAATTACGGTACCTACGCCGTCAACCGCACCGCATAATTATAGTTAGCTACGTAAATATCAGCGTAGATATAAATCGATCGCATTCTTTTTCTTGACAAAATTCATTCGGAAGTCCTACAAATTGCATGTAGGTAGACGCATTTCAAAAATACCCGTTCATTGTTGAGTGAATATTTGTAGGAAACGGATAAACCATAGATTATATACGCATATGTTATTCCGTTCGTTCGCCGTTCGCTTTGTTGTTTACAATACTACCATATTGTTATCTGATAATTATCGCTTACTTAATAATTCGTTAAGTGTTTGTTTGAGTGTATAGTGTGAATATATCAAAACAAGATGTCTCTTAACACGTCGATCCACAACTACCCAACTTGTTCATACAAAAGTAGACTCTAAACATCGGAATTAAGGCCTATAGTGGCGTGGATGTGAGAGGACACCGGTGTCCTCTGAGCTAGGACAGATTAAGGGAACCAAGGTTAGTACTGATTTAAAGGTTCAGTTAAAGCTTTTATACGCTAAAAGGGACTCACAGTTTTCACGTGTTCAATCAATTTGTGATAAATCTTTGCAAACCTCGGATCTGGCGATTAGAGATGCTTTCTTGTGTTCGTTGGAAACTTTAGATAGTTTGCGCGCGGATTTTGAATCTACAATTAATAATAATTATAAACATTTTAGAGTTGGAGTTAAATCCTGATTACTGTGTGAGTTATCAGGCATTGTCGTCCTTTGATGACTTGTATTGTCGTATCAAACGTATTGCTAGGAGTTTAGAGACTCCCCCCCCCGCGAGTGGTTTATCCAACCCTCCTCGCGAACGCCCACGATTGCCGCCAATTCAAATACCTGAATTTGATGGTGACATTCGAAATTGGAATTTATTTATAGATAGTTTCGAAAATATAATACATAGGAACACATCGCTGACAGATCACGAGAGATTGCATTATCTCGTAGAAAAATTGACCGGTAAGGCAAAGGCTGTCTGTGCTGGAATTACGTTTAGCGCTGAAAATTACAATTTAGTTTTGAACACTTTAAAAACAAAATACGAAGATAAGCGATTAGTAGCCACCGCATATTTAGATCAATTATTCGATTTGAAAAGTTTTTCCGTTTGTAACGATCATAATTTAGAGAAGTTTTTAAATATTTTCGCATCATCTGTTCGTGCAGTAAAGAACCTAAAGGTCAATGACCTCTGTGACTTTTTGTTTTTGTATATCGGTTTACAGAAATTAGATCCTGAAACTGTTCGTCTGTTTGAAACGACTCAGCGCGGTAACGAAATACCTAAGTTCAAAGATTTAGAATCTTTTATTCGCGACCATATTAAGGTGTTGCAGCGCACGTCGGCGCGTCATGAAGTCACGAATAGGACAGGTTCCGATCGCCGTATAGACGCGTCATCGAAGTCAGTCAAGACTGCACATACGCTAGTTAATACCGCCTCAACACCTGACTGTTCTCTGTGTAAGGGTAGCCATACACAGCTGTACAAGTGTTCGGAATTTCAGAGATTATCGCCTAGGGATCGTTACAAGTTTGTCCGCACTAATAATTTGTGTTTTAATTGTCTAAGTGACAAACATCTGGTTACGTCATGTAAAAGTGGTGTTAGCTGTCGTAAATGTCCAGCTAGACATCATACCTTCTTACATTTTGAGAGTAGTAAGCTGCCATCGCAGCAGCAGCCTGCGCAGACGCGCGACGCTTGTGACGCGCGGCCTGCTGCAAGTGCAAACGACGTAACATTGTGTTCGCTTTCCGCCGCTGGTACTCAAATCACTACCGTTTTACTTGCGACCGCGCAAGTTGTCATTGTAGATGCCTTTGGCAAACCGCGCACCGTTCGGGCGCTACTAGATGGCGCTTCCCAGAGTAATTTTATTACTCGGGATTGTTGTCAACGCCTTGGTTTTAGTTTTAATAATTGGTCATCCCGCTCAGAAGTGAAAGGTTTTGGAGGTTTAAAGGCAACCATTCACGGTTCCATTAAAATAATATTTAGTTCACGTTTTAATCGTAATATTTCGTTTGAAATGGATTCGCTAGTCGCAGATAAGATTACGGAACGGTTGCCCACGGTACCGGTTGACACGTCCATGCTGACGGAGTTTAAGAACTTGCAGTTAGCCGACGGAAATTACGCTTTCCCTGGAGATATCGATCTATTGATCGGTGCTTCGATTCTCCCGCATCTCCAGTTATCACGTAAAATTCAAGGTCTTCCGATGTACCCCGCTCCGCACGCACTGGAAACAGTTCTCGGGTTTGTTATAGTTGGTTCCGCACCCGCTTATTTAAATAGTTACTCGACTGTGTCGCACTGTTGCACCGTCGAGCCGCCGCTTGAGTCTACCATCCGCAAGTTCTGGGAGATTGAAGAGGTCAATGTCCCGCCTATTCTCAGCCCTGAGGATCAGGTCACTGAGGAGATTTATACCCGCACGACTACTCGTGATAAAGATGGTCGTTATGTTGTCGCGCTCCCTTTCAAGGGTGATATTTTTTCGCTCGGTGGCTCCCGTGCCTCCGCAGAAAAACGCTTTCTATGCTTGGAACGTAAGATTCAAGCTGAATTGTCTCCGGAAAATATATTCCATGTCGCTGGAACAGAAAACCCAGCTGATTGTCTCTCACGTGGTTTGCTTCCCGCGCAAATTTTAAATCATCCGCTTTGGTTTTGTGGCCCTCCCTGGCTGCATACCACTCCTAACGAGTGGCCAAATGCTCCGTTTAACCCCGCTACTGTTTCAGAACCACCCGAGGAGAAGAAACATACGCTTGTAGTATCAGTTCCGCGTGAAGAGTCAGTTGTTTTGTTGTTGTCTAATCGAGTCTCGTCTTGGTCGAGACTATTACGCTGTGTAGTTTATGTCCTAAGATTTTTGAGATTATTACCATCGCGTGGTGCTATAATCGCAGCTGATTTGGATAGAGCTGAATCAGTTGTACTTCGAGAGTTGCAGAAATTTTATTTTTCAATAGAATTTCGTAGTTTAGAATCACAAAAACCTTGTAGTCCCGCACTTCAACATTTGAAACCATTTTTGCAAGACGGACGCATTCGTGTCGGTGGCCGTCTGCGAAATGCTAAGTTAGAGTTTGAACAAATGCATCCAGTAGTTCTACCACGCAGGGATCACGTTTTGGATTTGTTGGTGGACTATCACCATAAGGTGAATTGTCACGCTGGTCCCGATTTATTAATGTCCATTCTTCGACAGAAGTACTGGATACTTTCCGCTCGCAATTTGATACGCGCTAGAGTGCACAGATGTGTGCCCTGCTTTAAGCTCCGCCCGCGTTTCAACGCGCCGGAAATGGCCGACCATCGTTCTTGTCGTGTTGTACAGACGGTGAAACCTTTCATACATACTGGGACGGACTATGCTGGACCGTTTAAAGTCACTATTGCCCGTGGTCGTGGTATACGTTCCACAAAGGCATACATTTGCCTATTCGTTTGTATGACAACTCGTGCGGTTCACATAGAGTTAACCAGTGATTTGAGTACGCAGGGTTTTATGTCTGCATTTAAACGATTTTTATCTCGCCGTGGTCCCGTTAAGCGCTTATACTCTGACAACGGCACAAATTATGTTGGAGCGCGACGCAATATTTCGGAATTACATACATTCTTATGCTCCAAGTACTACCAAAGTGAATTCGCCCATGTCTTAGCTGAGAATCGCATTGATTGGTGTTTTAATACGCCAGCAGCTAGTCATTTTGGTGGCAATTGGGAGGCGAATATTAAAAGCCTTAAGTCGCACCTGTTTCGGGTCATAAGCGAACAGATTCTCTCGTACGAGGAGTTGAGCACTGTACTCGCTCAGGTAGAGGCGTTGATGAATACGCGTCCGTTGTGTCGGACTTTGTCTAGTGATCCATCGGAGCCACTAGCGTTGACGCCGGCTCACTTCTTGACGACGACTCCTCTTAAATATTTGCCCGCTTTAGATGTCGAGACTGACAAACTGCAGCTTCACCCGCGTCACGCTCTGCTAGATAGCTTAGTTCAGTCCTTTTGGAAGCGATGGAGGACAGATTATCTGCATACGCTGCAGTCGCGTCAAAAGTGGAACACTCCTTCAGATCCAGTCACAGTCGGTACTGTGGTGATACTGAAGACTGAGAGTGCGCCTCCTCTGCACTGGCCTCTTGGTGTAGTGGAAGAAGTTTTTCCGGGTTCGAACGGAATAACGCGAGTCGTAAAAGTTAAAACCGCAACTGGATCGTACCTGCGTCCGGTTATTCGCCTCTGCCCTCTGCCTAATCAGTAGTAGTGGCATAGTTAGTTATAAGTTGTTTCGCTACCTAGTATTGATAGTTTAGATTAGTAATAGGGTTTAGTTTCGCTTTTGTTTTTTTTTTTCTTTTCTTTGAAGGTAACCCTTCAAACCCGGGGGGAATGGTTGCGCCAATTTGCTATGATCCGCGACTTTGTTTTTTGTAATTTGTTTTTTTGGCCTAGCAATCCTATACCATCCGTTTTCCCTCCACCCGCACGACCGCAAGAAATGATTTGACATTAACGTTTTGTGCATTGTGAATGTGACCGCTAACCGCGCCCGCTCGAAATTACAAGAAAATTGACTATTTTCGTGATCCAACCATTCAAACTCAACAACAGTGGTGCCGTGTAGTGCAAAACAGGACCTGGCAGTGATTTAAATGTGCGAAGTCGAAAATCGCCGGCGGTGCCACGTGGAACCTTCGAAGTCTAAAGGTCGGTGCTCTTTCCCAATACCTTTATCCCATGCCAGGCATAGTATCTGCATATTGTTAATAAACCTTAGATCGCTTTTTAAAATCTACAGTCCACAGCTTATTTGCGCAACCAGGTATCAACAACATAAAAGTCACCCACTGTATATCGGAATTTCCGATGGTAGGAAAGTGATGGGGCATCAAGTCATGTAATTCCTGCGCACACTCTCCAAAATTGTGTTCCAGGCCCTGTAGATTGGTTTTTTTTTTTTTGGGTAGGTAAAATCATCCAATGACAAATCCCTTGGGTGGGGCGGGAAATAGTGTCAGACTTTTACTGATTAAAAACCTACCTTTCCATTCCTTGCCTTTATCCCGGGGCCCGTGGTGACAGTGTCACATAACCTTTGGCCCCAGTAGGCTTCGGCCCTGCTGGACCCCTACAGTTTGCTGACAACTCCTTGAGGCGCGCGGGAACGGTGCGCGCCGTAGACGACCTGAGCTCGGACCGGTCTGTTACCGGACGGACGGACAACGAGCTACCCATTGCCCACCGTACGCGAGCCCGCGCCTACGGTGGCCGGAAATCGGGATCGGAAACCCGGCGGCGGCGGCGGCGTGTGCGCCTTTGCCTAATGCGGTCGGCCTCCTCCTTTGCTAGCATTACTGCTTCGCAAAAGGAGGCGACCGCCTGCCACTCCTCCTTGCTCCGGAGCATGGCTTGAACCAAGCCCCGGCGCGAGAGGCCCTGTAGATTGGTGTTAACCAAATCTGAATTACCAATAAACCTTTTCAGATGCCTTTCCTCTGACCAAAATTGCTAGATGGCATTTTGCAGCACTAGTACAGTACAGTGCAACTGCACTTTTGACCTCTGACTGTCCATACATACTAGACTAAAATCATACATAACCCTCTATTTAGGTATTGCCTTATTTGCATAAAAAGGAACTAGTAGAGCATGTAAGAAGTATCACAAACGTTATCATCCCTCAGCCAAACTATTTCATAACAGTAATATCAGAATCCTTATTCTTTTTTTCTATGTAAGCAAACATCAAACGACGCACGACGACAGCAAAACGACTTACATAACTCTTTTATTGAAATTGTTTCCTATCTCACTGCGATGCTGTGGATTTCCACTCTAATTCAGGCAAAACCTTTTTTTATTCACGCTTGTTAAATAAACGACAAACTGTATAAAACCCTACTCAATGCTCTATAGATAGAGTGTCTTAGGGTCTTGAGCTGTTCCACATATTAAAACTAGCGACCCGCCAAGGGAAATCAACCAATAACTTCTTCGCTCTAGGGCGGAGCGGGAGGGCGTTTCAGACTTTTACTGACTAAAGCCTCTTCTTTGCCATGCGTTCGAGTACCCTTTCGGATACCGTGACCCCGGTAACACCGCCCAGTTTATGGTGCCTGTGGAACACTCTGCACTGTCGACAACTCGGGCTCGGTCCGGACGGCGAGGTAGCGACCCGCCCCAGCTTCATATAGATGTTACAAACCTTTGAAATTCTCGACTTCACCCGCGTGAATGTAGAAGATATAGCCTATTTCGCTCAGTGATAAAACAGCAATCGACCGGTGAAATAATTTTTAAAATCGATCCAGTAATTGAGTTTTTTCAATGCAAACAAAACGAATCATTTCTTAGATTTTATACAACTGAACCATTCTCATGAATCTGTATTTTCATTGATAAAAGCCTCATGAAAATCCATTCAATAGTTTTTTATTTGACTTTGTTTTTATAATATACACCGTTTAATTTTGATCATTTTAATCCCGTGGAGGGTCGATTAAAAAATAAGTTCTTTATTTTTCATTTTTATCTTTACAAATCGATAGTGTTTCATGTACCGAATCGACCCTCCACGGGATCAAAACGATCAAAATTAACGGGGTATAACGAAATATTATGCAAGGATTGACCAATAGATGGAATGATATTGGGTCTCTCTTACGGTCTTGGACCGTTATATATATAATTAAAATAGGTATTTCTGAATAAAATCGTAAGTTATATAATAGACGCTAAAGCATTCATGCTTGAGCTAGCTTAACCAACCAAATAATTTGGTGCATCCACAGAATACGAGACGCCTCGGGGGGCTACCGACAGATTGCGAAAACATTTGGCACTAACCAAGCGTGTTAGCAAGTGTCAGTTACCTACTGAAAGCAATTCATAGCATAGCATAGCATCAGCCTTATAATGTTCCCACCACTGGGACTCAGGCCTCCTCGCTAGGAGAGGGAATGGGCTGTAATACACCACGCGGGCCCAGTGCGGGTTGGTGGATGACACGTGTCTTAGAATTTCTAGTACATGTCGGTTCAATCACGATGTTTTCCTTCACCGTTTTGAAAGCAGTGATGATGAACTGATGAAATAAATTACACAAAGCAATACCACCTGGCTGGGTTTGAACCCGCGACCTACAACTCGTAAGTTGGGGCCGAAAGAAATTAATGGCCCGTGTCAATTTCGACTATGGCTGACGTGTCACTGGCGAAACTTTTTTGTTCTCTCTCTCTGAGAAGAGGAAGAGGGAGTGTCAACTTTTTACCGACTAAAACCCACTTGTGTTCCTTCAGTTGTCCTTTACTTTCCAGAGCCACGATTGTTTTGAACAATACCATAACCTTGGCAGTAATGCCGAAACCTGAGCTCAAAAAACGTTTTCAAAGAACGCTTTCAGTTTCTCTGTGACACACATTTAGATTTCCCGATGACATCCTTGAAGTCAGCGGGAAATCTAAATTTAAATATTTGTATGCATTCCATATACTTAGTTCATTGACAAATCTTTGATAACTCAATCAGCTCGTTTGTGGAATGCTCAAACACAATCAGCGTTTAAAAAAAAAAGTAAGCATGCTTTTACTCTATTTTTTCTTTTCCTTTCCAAATTATATATTTGGTATTGTATATATGTTTTTTTTATTATTGCATCTTATTAGTATTTTTTTTTTATTATTGCATCCTATTAGTATTTTTTTTTATATATAATAACAGCCCCAAATCTAAATAAATAAACAGCATATTTTAGTAACACCTTCTCTAGTCGTAACCATTCCGTACGCTATGATAGCACTGCACTAAAGCATCGATATTCAATTAGTTTTTGCATTAACCCCTAAATACCGCAAAACAGCTCTTCAAGGAGGCCGTCACACATGACCAGTTATAAAGGCTTAAATTGTTTGGTTTTTCAGCCAAACGATCTAGGCGTTACAAGTTAGAAATGTACTGTATTACGTCGGGTTTTTGCGCTATTGTTATGTAGAATACGAGGTCGACAGTGGGGCAATGCGATTCAATGGATAATTGAGTATTTTTAGTTTTATTCCTTGTTTTACCTAGTGTTGAGAAATTTTGGTAGCAGTGCGGAGCGGTAACTAATTTTGAGACCTGGTGGTTGCAATGTTGTCACAGAAAATTACGTAAGTATTTATTACAGGTCTATCTAATTAGATCTTTAACGTTAAATACTTAATGGTTTAATTGGAATAACACAGTGTGCGTGTTGCTTGAGAATTTGTTATACTACTTATTTTTCTCAAGTAAAACGTTAGTTAGGACACTTTAGTTTTGGTCCTTGTTTTACCTAATGTTGAGAAAATTTGGTAGTTGTACTAAATGCTGAGTAATTTCAAGACCCGATTTACTATGATACTTGCAATTATTATCGTCAATAAAAACTACTTAAGTTTAACATTACCCAATAAATTAAATAGCTGGCGGTCGTTTCAGGGTTTCTATTTTATTAAAGTACCATTCTCAGTTTCATAAAAATCCCTAAATAAAATAAAAAGCCGTATGTATGAATGATTTGGCAGATTTTTTTGAAGTAAAACCATCTTGAGGCTTGCTAACCAATTTCGTTTGGGGTTATTGAGATTACAAAACGTTCAAGACAGTAGCTGAAACATATACCTACTATTCAACAACGTAAGTACGTAGGTACCTATAATATCATGACACGCAAATCAGTAAGTACAAGACAAGGAAAATATTGCAATCACAAGGGCTTTACCAGTCATTGAAAAGGTTATAAACGTAAACATGACCATGTATATTGCACGTGATTTATTTGAAACTGCACTTTTAATTTCCGATTCAAGGAGTGTGCACTAAAGCGATGAACTAGACGGAGAATTGAAAACAGGATATTGAAGTGCAGCGATGAAAGCGCTTTAGAGAAAATTGTTGTGTGGATACTAATGTTCATTGGTGAGCACATCACACAAAAAAGTTAAAACTAATGAAAGTCTTCTGAATGGATACGTGTATCCATATTTCAAAACTTAATTTAATAAACAAAGAAAGCACCTACAAATATTCATAAATAGACAAATAAAGACATTAAAAAACTTAACTAACTATACTTATTACACCTAGAATAAAAACTCATAACTTTTTGGTCGTCAAAATAAATATCCGCATCATCACTGTCGACTGGAAATGTGCCCAAAAGACAAGCGGCATTACCATTTTTTATAAAGCAATGCCTAATATCTGGCTGTGGTAAAAGTCAGCTTTTGAGTTATGCGAAATGTCAACTAATATGTGTACCTATACTTATACAATCAGAATCTTTCAATAGAACAGAAATCTTCAAATAGCGTGCAAGAGCACTCGGACCCTCAAGATTTACGACCCCAAATTGCTTGAAAATGTAACTTCCAACGACGTTATATTGTCTCTACTGCCTTTACAAGATACCAGTAAAACTGAAATTTAAAGCATCTATATGAGATTTTTTTTTCACAATCCATACTCGTACACTAACAAATATACTTCGCATATGAAATACCACCTTCTGCCAGCGGCTGCGCCCGCGTAAAATTCGGTTGCTACAAACTTTCAAACCCCGTTTTACCCCCTTCAAGGTGAAGTTTCATAAAATCCGTTCTCAGCGGACGTCTACACCCTATAGGGAACCTCCAGAGGACACGATGGAGCACTGTAGAGGTGTGCCCTGCCTGGGCGGAGCATCGCCGTGTCCTCGTGGGGGCGATCGGTGGCAGCGATCTCTCTTGCCGGTTCAGGCCATGGTCCGTAGTGAGGAGGGGTGGCATTCGGTCGCCTCCTTCTGCGAAGCAGTAATGCTAGCAAAGGAGGAGGCCGACCGCATCAGGCAGAGGCAACGGGGCGCTCGCCCCAGCCGCCGCCGGGATTCCGATCCCGATTTCCGGCCACCGTAGGCGCGGGCTTGCGAACGGCGTGCAATGGGTAGCACGCTGTCCGATCGTCCGGTAACCGACCGGACCGAGCACAAGTCGTCGACGGCGCGTTCTGTTCCCGCGCGCCTCCAGGAGCTGTCAGCTCACCGAAGAGGCCCAGCCTGCTAACTTCAGGCAGGCAGGGTCGAAGCCTGCTGGGCCGTTTTCTGAGAGGAAGGCTCAGCCCCGGCACTATAGGCAACGAAGGAACGGGGTAGGTTTTTAGTCAGTAAGAGTCTGACACTACTTCCCGCTCCGCCCAAGGGCGGGATTTGTCATTGGATGATTTTACCTACCATAAAAAAAAAAAACCTTATAGGGAACCTACCTGCCAAATTTTAAGGTCTTATGGTTTCAGAGATTTTGTGATTAATCAGTGAGTGGTATTTCGCTTTTATTTATATAGATTTATTTTATATATAATTTATTATAATAATCGAAAATCCGTTACACAACGGCATTACAATTTTAGAAGCTAAGCTTCAGATCCCTTTTCAGGTTTTTCAATTAAGTCAATACACAATTTTATAAATACAAATAAAAAAGTGTAAAAGATTTTTAGGTACCTAAAAACATTTTTTGCTATCAAACCGACTCTGAATAATAAATAGAATTCAGATTAAGTATATCTAATCTCAATATCAGACTTATAAATAATATAAAGAAGTATTTGTATTTTTTTATCTCTGAAAATATAGGAGCCATTTTGAAAATTATTCGTTAATATCAAGCTGTAATATTTTTAAATCATTATCATCATCATTTCAGCTGATAGACGTCCACTGTTGGACATAGGCCTCCATCAAGTGTCGCATCATCCATCGGATTCCCGTGACCCTCACCAAATCATCGGTCCACGTTGTGGGAGGCCTTCAAACGCTGCATCTTCCTATACGCGATCACCACTCCATTATTCGTCTTCAGACACTGGTATATTCGATGAGGAAATACGGCCCAGCTGCCCGAATGCTGCTCAGCCGAGACGAATTCGACGATTGAGCTTTTTTCCAAATTAAACGCATCCTTGAGTGCTATAAACTCGTTTTTATATCATGAGATTTTATAATTTTCTATTTTCATTCAGGTAAAGTCGCTTGCAGAAGCTAGTATAGCTTATATTGTAAAATAAGCTCACAAGCTCACACATTTCCCATTTAACATTCCTAAAGTGTACGAAGGTTGTTAAATTATTCTATCCGAAACAAAACTACCGTTACGTACAACACATAAATCTCGTGACGAGAATCCTGAAACGTCTATCTTCACGGAGATTGCCTGACTACTGTGATTTATGCAAATGCTGCAGATTTTGCTGTAACACCACTGAAATATTTCTGTATTACTACGTATCTAATTTTAACATTTTATCTTTAATTTAAAAATTTGCTTGATAAGCAGATTTTTTAATTTATCACTGAATCATCATAACCTATTTTGCAATTTCTTTTGTAACGTAACAGTCATTTAAAAATAAGAATCCAATACCTAGAGGTGAGCAGTAATGATTATATAAATTACACAAAGTAATGTCCCTGGCTGGGTTTGAACCCGCGACCAACAACTCGTAAGTCGGGGTGGTTATCACTCGGCTACCACTGCACATGGAAGCTTGCCGATGAGGAATTCCGATACCTAGCTCGAAAATAATAACACTGCCAAATCCCGGGGCTCAAACCCATTATGAGAAAAACAAAACATGTACGTCATTGGTAGAAAATTTTGATTGTTGTTAAATTAGCCGAATACAGTTTCATAATTATGTGCACTATGAACGCGACCTATTTTATTAGTATATTCGGCAATTGACATAGGCAGTGCAACTATTGCATACATTTATATAGAGTATTTTACTTTAGGTTTTAGACGTGGTTTGAGTTGATACACGGCAAAATTTTGATCGTTTTAATCCCGTGGAGAAACCCTGTATAGGTAGTTAGTACGTAACGGCCGACAACTACCCATAGGTACTTGGACTCGCTCAGCTGATGTTTATTTTAAGAAACTAATTTCGTACATGCGTATATTATTCGAGATTTATTTTTTAATTTTATCATCTTTACAAATCGATAGTGTTTCATGTACCGGATCGAACCTCCACGGGATTAAAACGATCTTTAGCTATATATTTTGGTTGTTTCACAAAGGCCAGCGCCACCTCGTGGAAAAAAGACACAAAGCTAAAAGTACTGAACACAACGTAGGCATGTCGTAATATTACTACCTTACTAATTAATAGCAACACTACAAACGTGGGAATGCATCGTGTGATTTCTCTCACTTCCTTTTCCGATTTTACCCACAGTTTATCTAGCAAATAATTACGAGTAACTAATCAATAAAACTCCGAGCCACGCTGGCTGACTATAATTCATTCATACCGCGTTTCCGTCCGCTATTGAATAACATCATTTAATGAATACTAGTATCGACATAGTAAATATTTATTGCATGATAATTGATCTAGTTAAATTGTAAATAAAGTGTGTTAACCACTGTTTTAATTGGATACGGTTAATGTTTTCAATACCTCTATGATTACATGAAGCGTAATCAACCTTATAATGTTTATTTATTTAAACTTTATAATTTATTTTAATTTAAAATTTATAATAGTGGTATTTAGGCGGACTTCATGCAGCAAGACATTGTCTACCAGCCATTACCTATTTGTTAAAAAAGACAACACTGTGGTAGGTGTACACAAAAAATAGTAGCTATTACAAATAGAATTAAGTATCATTGAATTAAGTGATCAATAATTAAAAAAAAACTCACGGACTAAGGATTCCGAATAAACTTACATAAGAAAACAGTTCAATTCCCGGATTATGTTACGAAGACTTTACTACAAGACGTTACCACAAATTTACAGTTTTCAGATTTTGTCCTATACTTGTGCTATGAGACCTTGCTTCAAGCCGAATTTCAGGATTCTAGGTCAACGGGAAGTACTCTATGAATTTTGATTCCCTTTAGAATGTCGAAATATACGTTTTTAACGATATAAACGGCCGTATCTATTTTTTTCGTTACCTTAGAAATTTGATTTTTTTTTCACAGCTTCAAGGAATTGCAGACTTCAGTATATGGTTAAAATTTTAACTCGATACATCTACGCGTTCTCCAGATAAAGGGTCTTGACAGACAAACAGACAACAAAGTGATCCTATAAGGGTCTGTTTTTTTCTTTTGAGGTAGGTACGGAACCCTAAACCTAACCCTTTTTTTTAAACTATTTTGGTGTTAAAACACTGTGCATCTAAACGATTTTTTTTCGAATTTTTTGACCGCTTGAGGGCGCCATATCGAATTTTGATAATAATATTTTTGATATCAAATACGGTGTATTTATACTAACGTCTTTTTTAACACATGACTTTTTATCCGCTAGAGGGCGTCACTTTAGATTTGAACAATATATTGGCATTTTACAAGTGAATTCCTTTCAAATGATACCCAACACAGCGTGTTTATCTTAATTTTTATTAACACAATACTTTTTGTCCACTAGAGGGCACCACATTGAATTTTAATAATATTTTTTTTTATAAGCACAAGTGAAGCCCTTTCAAATGATATCAAACACGGTGTATTTATCTTAACATTTTTTTAACACATGACTTTTTGTCCGCTAGAGGGCGCTAGTTTAAATTTGAATAATATTTTGGTAACCTACGAGTCAAGCCCTTTCTAATGATATCAAACACGGCATATTTATCTCATTTTTATTGTTTTTTACACATTAATTTTTGTCCGCTAGAGGGCGCCACATCGATTTTTGTGACACGTTACGTAGCCTATGTTCAGCGGACGAATAAGATGGTTCTAACGATACTTCATACGTCGAGTTCCGATAAGTAGATTAGGAGCTATACAAACATAGCCGGTCAAAATCATAACCGTCCTTTGGCTTTGCCGTAGTCGGGTAAAAATACATAAATATGCTAAAATTATAAACTAATAAATAGTACGATAAATATCGAATCATTATAAATAAGAACAATTAAAATATACCAGTTATGACGAAGAAATATACTAAGGTTGGCCATTTGCGTGCCAGGACACACACCGTGACTCTTCCGGACAATCCCGCAGCGCAGTTAAGCTTCCACTCTGAAGGGGCCCGCCAGTCATCTCTTTGAGGCACACATGTATCACAACAACGCGCTGTCGATATGACAGACCCATAATGGACGATGAGCTACCGAATGATCGACGTCCACAATGTCACGTCTATGACAACCAGGAATCGTCCTACGACTCCTGATGCCTAGGACGTGACAAGTGATCTCGTACCAAGGCGTAAGTATAACCTCTTTTTTTCGCATTCCTTCACTCCCTGCACTTGTGTAACTGCTTCTCATCCCCTCTCGCTTCGTACTACGGCTTGGACCAGGGCTAGCGCGACAGGTCTTGAAGAATCCGATTGCCTCCACGAGAACACGGCGGTGCTCCTTCCAAGCAGAGTCAGAGATTACATAATTAGCATAATTTCACCTTTTATTTTATTATATAACCTCAGAAAATAAATATACTCGTACATTCTCTAAATATCTCAATCGGCCTCAGGCCATTTATAAACGCTAATAATAACTAGCGTAACATAGGCTTCATGAAACTTTACCCACAAAACAACCAATAACTTTGAGCAAAAATTAATTATCAATACGTACATAATGTATGAAACAAGCTCCGCTTCTAGCGAAATTCAAACATATGAATAAACATATGGTATTCACGGGAAGTCTTCCATTTTGTTAGAGTTCGACAAGTATATTGTAATATGGATGTCTCAAAAATAAGTCACATGTGAAAAGCATTTAAAATTTACAAATAGGTACTATTTATATCGCAGGGAAATGAGGATATCAGGGATTTCGCGAAATCCTTGTAGATTTTTTTTTATGCCCTTGGGTGGGGCGGGAGATAGTGTCAGATTCTTACTGACTAAAAACCTACCCGGCTCCTTTCATTGCCTTCGTCCCAGGGCCCCGGGGTTCATTTTCACCCTTGACCCCAGTAGGCTTCGGCCTTGCTGGTAACTCCTTGAGACGCGCGGGAACAGTGCGCGCCGTAAACGACTTGGGCTCGGACTAGTATGTTACCGGACGGACGGATAGCGAGCTACACACTGCCCGCCGTCCGCAAGCCTACGCAGAGAAATGAGTATTTCAGGGATTTCAGGGATTTCACGAAATCCTTGTAGACGTCGAATATTCTTGTTTATTACGTCTTTCTACTAAAAATATCTAGTGATATGACAAAATACTAATATAAAGCCAGATATTTCCAAAATACTAATATAAAGTCAGACCTTCATCTGAAGAGTAGGGTGCACAACAGAGCGGGAGTAACGCCATTGAGCAGACCGCCCGGAGGACACGGTGGAGCATACGTTTGACACGTACCCCGCATGAACGCAGCATCACCGCTGACATTTCGGTTCAGACCATAGTCCAGAGCGAGAGGGAATAGGCGACAGTCGTCTACTTCTGTGAAGCATTATGCTAACAAAAGAGACGGCCGCACGCGTGAGGGAATAGAAATCCTCACGCTCGCTCTAGAGCGGGAAAAGTCATTACCTACATGATTTCCCAATAAATATATTTTTGCTTACAATTCAGATATGGTTGATACTCATAGATAACTGTTGTATACTTGTTATACTGTTAAACACGTTGTGAATATAATTGTTGTTTCTTTGACAAATCTTTATTTTGTACGTTTGTTTGTCACAAACATTCATTTTTATAATATTAAATGTGATTTTAGAATGACTGTCAAAAAGATGCAATATGATCTTTGCATGAATGGTTAGAGTACTAAGATTAAAACAAATTAAGTTAGTGGTTGAATAGAGTCGTTCGTCTAATAAATTTAAAAGAAAAAAAAAGCAACATTTTGTTTCTTTAAAATTTTCTCAATAATTCGATATTTTTAATAGAAAATTCACTTAAAGCACTGCTTTTCATAAATATATTATTGTGAATAGCATAATTAAGAAAATTATATTATTAAAGTTTTAAAAGCCTTCTTACAAATTAATTTTCAGTGTCTATTCACGATATCACGGTACAATTATAAGAAAGGGTTAGGGTAGGTACCTACTTGAGAATTGTAGGCACCCAAATTAAATAAAAATTAAGTAGGGGAAAGTTTTACTAGACGATCAAGGGATTCTATAGATGACATGTAACGTAGGCTGAAGTCTTTTATTGATATTTTCTTTCTATTTATAAAAACCTTTCTGAGACTTTAACAAATAGCTGAACAAAAGTTCATCCAAATTGGCCCAGTCACTCTTGAAAGTTGAGATGGGGAACATTTAGCCGTTAATTTATTTATTTTACAATTTATGTACACACAATAAAACAGAAAAAGACAACACATAATAAATAATAGTACAAAGGTACTGCTTATTTCTAAAGAAATTTCTTCCAGCAGACCTGCGAAAGGAGAAATTATAAGAAATGTAGACAATAGTGTGTAGGAAACAAGAGAAGAAGAAAGTGAGAAATTTTAATCTAAACTATCAAATAATACATAATATGTAGTTAAATATAAAATAAAATACTTATATGACTATACATAAACATAACATATATATATATACAATATATATAACTATCTCGGTTAAATAAGTAAAATAATTTCAGAAAGATAACCAATGTTGGTCGCGCAGGTTTATCTATATAACTTTATAGATATTTGCTTGCGGTTGGCAATCCGGATAATCGCGAATACGTATAACCGAAGTCCGAAAAATCGAGTTTCCACTGTATGGATATTCAGAACCGCCTGAAAAAATATTTTCCTACGTTATAAGTTCGACCCAGATTCCAACCACAATTCGAGTATAGTTTGGTAAAACAGAGCAAGGCAAAAACTGTTAAAGGTAATCTAAAATGGCGGGTCATCTGCTAGGAAATTCAATGGATTTAGAATTTAGAAAATATCTGAAATACCTAACACAAGGCATCTAAAAAAAAAAAACTTTTACAGATGGCTAATTCATTATAATACCAAAATCCAATTAAATCATAAAAACTCAGCACTTACACAAAAAAGAAAAAAAACGTAAAAATTTGAAAAGTGAAACATGTACTAAGTTACTTAGAAAAATTTGTACAACGAAAGAATGAAAAATGAGATAATGATTTTAGCAACCATAAAAAAAAAAATCTTGTTAACAATTTAGAATCAACTAATTAAAAAACGTTATAAGTACATAAATACAGCTCGATAGGTCCTCTAGGGTCATCTTTTAATCAGAAAATAATGGAAGATTTCAGAAGCCATGGGCACTCGTAATGAAAACATTGTAAAAAAAGAACGGTTAACAGGCACCGCAATGGAAACAAAGCAATTTTTGGAGCATAGAAATTAAAAAAGAAATCTTACTGCCTACCTTCCGTCTAATATTAAAAATATGAAGCTTGTTTGAATGAGTATTTATCAATCACGCCTCAATGACTGACTTTGGAACAGGCAGACAATAACTTGGAGCTCACGATCTATCCGTGTTTCAAGAATAATACCAAGCAAAAATAGATTACGTTATTAGGGGATAAAGCAGTAAGTCGAGGGCGGCATGTTGAATTCCAAACGTAGGTTGCTAAGTTTTACTCCCGAACGCAGGGATTATTATAATTAACTCCCGAGCACTGCGAGGGAGCCAATATAAAAAGCTGAGTAAAAACAATGAGAAATTCAAGCTGCCCAAGACAAATACAGCTTTATCCTTGTGTCGGATGCTCTACTTTTTACACCTTCTACAAGATAATTTAAAGACAATTTACTGAAACTAACTATATAGCAGATGCCGTGGAATAAATTACTACACACTCAAGCGAAGCCTTTGGCAAAGGCAAGTTTATAAAGAAAAATGATTTCCGGTTCAAGAGTGAATTTTTTATCTTTACACGTTTTTCTCATTAATATTCTTTATTTTAGGTGTAGAAAGATTCGAGGAATTATTTTTGTTACAAACTTGATAAGGGCCTTTTGTTGGGCTGTAAAAGAATAGCTTGGGCTGTAGAAAAACAAACATAATCACTGTTGTTATGTTTTTTTTTTTACGCTAAAAATTCGATTGCCGTTATAATTATAAAAAAGCACAAACATACACACATAGACTGAACAATAGAAAGATAATAGGTGCGCACACCGGTGTCCGCTTGAGGCTTGAGTAACTACCACATTACCACTCCTTTGCATCACGCGAAGAATGACAAAAGAAAAGTATAAGCAAGATTTTCAAACTTACCACACATGGAGAGACTTCTTCGCGACTATGAACAACGCAGAACTTTTAAAACACTATGCATCATAATTATTATTTTTCCAATTTCTAAAGACACCCTATTTGTTTTAAAATTTTATATAAAAAGTTGTTTAACTTTTAGATGCAGCAAAGTTGAAAACTTGTGCAAACTGCAGAAAATTTCTTAATTACTTATTGGTAACAGATGTTTAGACCGCTACACTTTCACTGAATCATGTTTAATGCAAGTAACTACTTAAACGAATGCCATGTGGAAAATCATATTTACAAAGATATGGCGATGTTAGCATCGCCATTTCTTTGTAGCTGATTAGATTTCGCTGATTTAGATCAGCCAGATTTATTTCTGAACATTTATATATTTACAACTTTATGCACTAATGAAACAATGTACAAAGATGGACTTAATGGCTAAGGCATTTTCTACCAGTCGACCTTATCTACCAGTCGATCATGACACTGAAACTTGTTTTTTTTTTATTTCAGAACGCTGTTTTGTTTACCAATAATAAATCTATAAAAGGTTTGGATAATTAGTATAAGGACACAATTTTTATAATAATTCATGCAAACTGGTTTATAATTAAGCACACTCTTGCAACTTGTAAGTGACATTGACACGCATTTCACTGTGAAAGTTGCTGTCATTCGTAAATTAATTCTTTACGTAATCAAAAACTTTACAGACATACTTTAAAGTATTAAGATCGAAATAACTGGATATGAGTAGCTACTTTGTTGTAGTTTTTAAAGTAAACACTGTAATCAAAACACTTCTATAGATGAAATGGTGCATCTAGTATTTACGTTTAGTTCTATGTAAAAAATCGTCTGAGCGTAGGAGTTCTCGGAAGCGGAGCGTAGCGGTACAAGCGAGCACAGCGCTGTCAACAAGCCTACTCCAAAATCGCACGTCATGCTCATAATATAAAAATATTGCATCTATTGTGTAACTACATACACATTCATTAAATGTACAGCTAAAGACTGGAATTCCCAGCGGAAATCTGTGTTTCTTATTAGCTACAACCTACAGGTATTTAAGTTACGAGTAAACATATTTTCTTCTTAAACAAGCTCCAACATCGACTAAATCATCGCTTCTATCAAACGCGAGCCTTTCAATAATAATGAAAAAGATAACTTTTGAATATTCCAACACCTGCTGCACCTGCTGCTGCTTCTGGGCGTGGTGTCCGACAGGGTGGATAGCCAAATCCTGAGGCAGTGGTCGCTCATGCATGTCCAAAATAATAGTTATTTTAAATTTTACTAACATATTTATAAGTTTATATTTATCAATGTGCTTGATCTGAAATAAATATTTCAATTTTCTTGCAACTTCACTCACGAGGACGGTTACTCGTATACTGTAGAAATAGTGATTTTTTTCTGAACGAAAATTATCATAATCATAGCACTAAACAATAATGAGACTTTAGAGAAGAACTTATGGTAAAACAAAAATTAAAATTTCACTTATTAAAACGTTTGCAGAAATAAAATTTATCAAAAGTATTAACGAAGTCTGTACATTGAAAGGATCTGTAAAAGACGAAATAAAAAATTAAACATGTCAATTTAACGTAAAATAAAAACAACTTCATGTAGCTCTAATTAATCCAGTGTATTTTTACATCGGTATTATGCTAATATCGACCATTTGGCTTCTATTAATTACAATTAAGTTAGCTTAAACTCGTTATAGCTGACATTTATCAGTCAGCAGACATAATGATCATTGAGATTGATTGAGTGATCGATGACTCTGCTATGTGACTGATAACAGGCTTATCTTGTAACGTATTTGTATTGATTTAAGTTAACTATTGTAATGCCTATTGTACACGGACGCGTAGCTTCATAGACGCGTATTCGTCATTATACTCTTTTTTTAGGTGGGAAAATCATCCAATGACACTTCATAGACGCGTATTGGTGGACAATTTTTGAAGCTTAAGCTGGTTGACAGTTATGAGTTTTTAACCGACTTCGAAAAGGAGGAAGGTAGATAAGAACCAGAATTCTGTAATAAATCCGGTTATCCTAGCCGTGTTTGGTATTATTAGAATTTTCATGATGATTTGATGATGGAACCAAACGGCGGAAGGTATCTGTTTAAGTTTGACTGAGGGGTAACAACTAAAAAGTGTGAATTTTTTTTTTTTTTTTTTAAATACAACCGGCTTCAGTGATAGCTTAGTCTCTTCGTTATTAAACACCGACTTCCGAAATTAAAGTTATTTTGCTCTTTTTTGCGTTTTTGTCATTGAAGTCGGTTGTATTTTTTTTTTTAATTTTTTATCTGAGATACATTTTAGCCAGTGTTACATATGAATTGAATGAATAAAAAGTTTTACCTTGAAACAAATTCTATCGATTCAGAATATTTACAGACCAAGCGAAAGTTTAATTAAAATTGTACCATTTCGGTCTCTCCAAACAAACTGCTGAATAGGTACATTTCTAAATTCCGATACTGTAAGCTAATTTCATTGCGTATGTTATATTCATTGTTCGTACCATTTCAGAGGCGAACTTCAATTTTATTTTGAAAATCGAATATTGAATTTATAGTAATATTTTCTCGTACAAGCTGCCATAAAACCCATCATATTAAGCGATGCGCGCACTGGTGACTTTTGTCACCGTGACTTTTTTGTCACCCTTATCAAGTCCACGGATATGTATGGAGGTGCGCGCACGTAGCGACGTGACAACTGGGTGACTTTTTTGTTCGCTGACCATGGAGCGGACAAGCCCGTGACATTTTTGTCACCGCGCCGCAATCAGTGGCGTAGCATGGGTGGGGGCGGTGGGGGGCATGGCCCCAGGAGCCATACGAAACGGGGCGGTAGGAAGCGCCAATTTAATAATTTGGAAAATGTAAAAATATGATTATGAGTAATTATTTATTTATATGTACTTTACTGTTACCAAGATAAAAAGATTATAAAATTTTGAGACTTAGTGCCCGTATACGGACACGCGTCACGTTGCGCGGCGCGTCGGGTGGCCCGTCGTACATTGCCTGCTGCTGCAATGTACGACGAAACGCACAACGCGCCGCCCGACGCGCCGCGTCTACGTAAACGGCCTTAAATAAAAACATACAATGGGCGGCCTTATCCCTATCTGCGAACTCTTCCAGGCAACTTGGGATGGAAAGAGATTGCATGGACATAAAGTGGGGTTGCACTTGGAGCGTAACAAAACAAGTTAAACAAATAGGCAAAAAAACAAAGTACATACTAAAAACATAAGGGCGGCCCCATGCTGCGAAAACGCACGCTACGCCACTACGACAAATGACGCTTCGATTTAAAAAAGTTTCGTCCAAAGATATTAGAAAGGAGAAGATATGTTTCGCAGTGAAAAATGTACCGGAACACCATGTCTCCAGTTATCCCTACCATCACTGACTCTACTACATATGCAGCTATTATTACACAGTCCTGCACACACTCGCAAATTATAAATCAGACCATACTACACAGTATATTATAAACCTTATCTTCCTATACACAGCGTATATTTTTCATGCACCATATGACTTACTCACATATAATTGTCGATGTGCTGTGCAAAAGCAATTTATTTTAAATTTACGCTAGTGATTGACTAAATAGAAAAGTTATCGATTTTTTCATTTTTATAATGAATTTTTTTTAGGTTCCAAAAACTAATTAAATAAAAATAAATGTCTAGAAAATAATTAATATTTTTAGAACAGTAAATTTTTTATAATAAAATTAAAAACTGTAATTATTATTTATTCCCATTTGTCCACCGACTTTTGACCTACTCTTTACCAATTTAGTTTACGAAAGTTGCTTACGTATTTCTCTACTACTCCAAAATAAATAAAAATACATTATTTCACTTCGGATATCCAACCAATCGATATTGTGGTTGATAGTCTATATTGGCGGATGTGTACAGGCGCATCCCTAGCTCGGCTCAACTGACTGCGGCCGTAATAAGAAATACACCGCACTGATAAAGTATCGTTATGTTATTTTTACATTACTTGTTCAGTTACTGAGCGTCAAAGTTAGGTAGTGGTTAAAGAGCAATATATTTACTGTATGAGTAATAAAGTCGCTTTGATATTTGAAAACCAAAATAACGTAGTAAAAGCAAGGGATATTATAAGATTTGTTCTTTTTCCTGATTTTAAAGATAAATATACTATTAACATTATACTTATTTATGGTGAGAGATTCTTTGATGACCCAGGCTTGTCTTTTCGCTTTAGTTTTTGCATGAAACCACTGAACAACACGGTATTTTAAATTTATTTACGATCACGTTTGCGATGTAACTGACGGCCGTCAAACGGCTGTTTGCCGGTATGTGCCCTTGTTGAACAAGTACCGCGGACGCAAACACGCCCCCTTGCCACTTCTCCTATTTTTTATATTTCTGTGGTTTTGTCACTGTCACTGTCGCTCGTCGTGCGCGCACTCCACATTGGATACGTGACGCGACAGTGACAAACACTTAAAAGTCACCGTGACAAAAGTCACCGGTGCGCGCAGGGCCTTAGGCCCTGCGCGCACCGGTGACTCAAAAAGATACTGGTTTGTATTAAAAATAAATGAACCGCACAACTTGTAGTTTTCATTGTTTTCCAACTACAATGAAGGTTTTATTGTATTGGTTTGACCCGCGGAGTGACCTCTCTAGTAAACACGTGTCTTATTGGACACTCTGTTTATCTGTGTGCGACTGTACCTACATGCAGTTGTGAGGCCCTACCATGAGCTCTTAAAGCGATCCATTTATTACTTAAATAAAAAAAAAAAAACAAAAAAAATGGCGAAACACCTTCTGTTTGGGCAATAATTGCTTTAACTTACTATATTATTTAAGACGTAAATGTCACTAAATAAAAAACAAATACATATGTATAATATAACCTCAAACTATACTAAAAAAAAAATGCTTTTAAAAATGGTCGGAAACTTTTATTTTTTAAGTGTGTGATGGGCGAAAAATACCTCTTATTACCTAAACCTCCTTCTTTCCAAGCAAATATTTTGTCAGAACTTTGACCTTAAACTCTGTCAGATATAGTCACAAATACAGCTACTGCATAAAGGGTAGTTATTTCGAATCCGTTTCAATAGAGCGGGATCAATGGATAGAAAAAAGAAAATGTTTATGAGGGCGCTGTGCGCTCTACAAATTGATCCTCAAGCGTTTGCACAAACCGAACTCACTATTTTTATTGTACTTGAAACTTCGCAATAGTACAAATATCTTCAGTCCCCAAGTTGTCACGGAGCGTTTCATGTGGATGAATGAGGACATTGACGAGGTACATCGCGAGGAAACAATTGCGAATGTGGATGGCTATATCAGAGGAGGAGAGGGATAGAGGGGACAAAGATACAATGACGGCACGGTTGGTGTCACACGTTCACAGCGGGCCTTTAGCTGTGTGTGTGTGTGTTTCGGATCTGGGTATCTTGTGTGTTTAGATTACATGTTTGTAGATGCACACACTATACAGGAGTAATATAAAACAAATCCAAGTGTGAAGATATTTTTAAACAGAAAAAGAACACAGAACAGGAGGAATCGCAGTCCAGCACTAGTTTAAGTGTTATGTTATATTATTAAAAAACCGGGCAAGTGCGAGTCGGACTCGCGCACTGAGGGTTCTGTAAAAACTTACCTATGAAAACAGTTGAATTTAAGAATCGAGTCTCGAAGATTTTTCATCAATTCAATCAAAAAGTATTGCTTTTGTGACGTACCTAACAATAAATTTACAGGTTTCAGATTTATTCCTATACTCATACTATAAGACCTTGCTTCATGCTTTTCAGGGTTCAGATCAACTGAAAGTACCCTATGAATTTTGATTCCCTTGAGAATGTCGAAAAGTACGTTTTTTGCGACATAAATGGCCGTAGGTATGTTTTAGTTTTCGATAACCTAGAAATTTGAATTTATCACACCTGCAAGGGACCGTAGACTTGAGTTTACAGTATTAGTTTCAACTCGATACCCGAGTTAAAGGTCTTGACAGATAGACGGACAACAAAGTGATCCTATGAGGGTTCCGTTTTTCCTTTTGAGTTACGGAACCCTAATCGCTGTAGCGCTAAATTGGCATTATGACGTCTAACAAAACTTTTAAAATTTACAGCGCTTTAATACTGCAAAACTGCACTAATGTCACCAAGTCATCAATGTAAGTGCGTAGTACATATATATCGATGCGATGGGTAGACTTATAACAATAAAGAAATATTGGTAAAAAATGCATGTTACGTCAACCGCAAATAAATTGGAATTGAGAACAAAAGAGTCACGGTATCGACAAGGCATTTCTTTTCTAATTAAAAAAAAAGAAAAACATTCAACATAACATCGCAATTTCACACATTTATAAGCTGATGAAAATTATATTTTTCTTTCTGCATTGTATTTCATTTTGATTAGACTTTCAATATAAATCCAATAAATTGTGGAAAACATATATCGTTTTCAAGAGGATTCGTCTTGATATGATTGCTACTTTATATTATGATCGATACTATGATATTTATTGGATACGCTCGGTCGCGTAAAGTGCAAAGAGGGTTAAACTTTTGTAACAGGTAAAAACCTTTGAACTTCTGTAGCGTTGCCTATCTTGTAATATATAGGTATTCAACATTTCAGTTATGAGTAACAAAAAGTTTCAAATCAAACCTGAATTTTATATGGCTTGATTACTTTTTGTATGTGGTTCATTAACCGTTCGGACGAACCCCGAGTCGTCGACGGCGCGTAGTGTTCCATGCACGCCTCAAAGGGATGTCAGCAAGACCGTAGGGGCCCAGCAGGGTTGATGCTTGCTAGAGCTACGGGGAAATTTCGCGTGGGCCTAGCGGGCTAAAAGAAAACTAGTGCTTTTAGAACACTATGGACAACTGAACGACTCAGGTGCAGTTTTAGTAAGTACAAGTCGGACATAAAGAACTGGAGAAATCAATAAATGATAATTTAAGAGTCTTCAAGGCTAGAGTGAGTAGGCACTTTATAAACTAGTGCGCCTCACTATCAACGATAGCATCAAAGCTAACCGTCAGGCGGGAACGCAGTCAAGCACTAGTTTATATTTAAAAAAAGTCGATTTCCCATCTCAATAAAAAGGGCGTTTGTTTGACTATATTATAGTATATTACAAACTGTTATCAACACACACTTATTTATTACTCCCATTTACACGGTTTACCACCTTAAAACTGAAATACAGATCTCAATGTAATTACGCACAAGTAATGAACTCATTCTCACATTCTGGTACCCCGTACTACTTCGCCATGATTAAGTCGCAACACTTAATCCTTTGCAATACATTGAACGATACTAGAGACGCTACTATTATCTCGCCTTTAATGACCGTCAATGGAATGAATAGAAATGTCTTTGCGCGACTCAATCACCACAATTTGTAACAATGTGTGTGGCAGGTTTTAAGGAGCCCAATCACGTGTACCTCATTTCATTAAGCTACATCGTAAATTAGGTTTTAATGAACTATACGTATGTGTTTTTGTCCGTAGTATTTCAAGAGGTATATTACCTACTGTTTTATGGACTAGTTTAGTACTTAAACGTGCACCGTACAACATACCCGTAAACCTTATTTTATCTAACTACAAGCTACCCACCCAAGCTTGACAAGGGTGTTACTAATCTTTGAAAATTCTACTATAATATAAATGTATTATTTCCACTAATATGAAAGCCATATGAATCTACAATTAGTGCTGGGCTAGTGCAGTGCGGCAAACTCAAACATAAGAACTTCATTAGAGTATCTATGTGGGCACACGGGTGTAGGAAACGGCATGAGCTGCTCTACGCGCGACGCGCGCGGGCTATTCACGCCATAGCTTGTTCATACAAGTGGCCGCACTGAATGCGCGGGCTACGAACGGCAATCCACGCGGGAGCGGATCGAACTAACCACGCGCGTTGTTATGATGACTCGACATAGAGATTTGGATAAGATATGGCACATGGATAGACCATTTTCTTTCAGCTCACGGGTACCTAAACCCATATCCTGGAATATGTTATAGAATACTTGTATTCCGAAAGAGAATACTTATACGAAAGAGAATATACAAGCCTTTGGTAGAAGCCAGTGAAGAATATAAATTATGAACAGGCTATGAAGGCCTAGGAACTATAGTGCATTTGGACAAAATATTCGATGTTAGATGGAAGAACGGAAGGCGGGGCGTGGGACAGTAGCATGTAAGCAGACACCTAATAATATATTGATTGAAAGGTTATCAACGCTGTATGGTTCCCATGACACATACATAACCCTAAATACACTTCCAAACATGACCTCCAATTATATCTGCAATATACGCACCAGTCATATAAACGTGCAGTCAATGTCCATTGAAATTTTGAAGCTATTAGAATTGGCAACTGTCATGACAGTGGCACAATGAAGAAAAACAGAAGAACAAAACCAAATACATCCCATTATGTAAGCAGAATAAGTATTATCAGCCTTGCAATGTTGCCAATAGATCTCAAAAAAAATTATGCAAAAAATGGGGAAGAAATCACCCCTATTTTTGCATAGTCAAAATTTTTGATGAGGTTTGCTTTGATGAGGTTTTTTGCTTTGGTACCATAATATCGATTTATTAACACGTGTAGCGTTGATTTAGTTTAGTTCCGATCCCAAATTAGACCCCGGAGTCTAATTTGACTTCAACATAAATATTTTTAAGGGTTTAACGTACCAGTTATTTAGTAGGTACCTATATTATTTTGGGTAAAAAAGGTATACCATAAAATTAATAAAATACCTTATGATATAATAAATAATAAAACAACTTTCAGGAAAATTAGACTTGTGAAAGAAAAATCTGGATTACGTAAATTAAAATTTATTGTTCAGAAAACAAAGAAAACTTTCGCTAACTTCAAAGATTTGTAATTCATTAGCCTTGAAGTGTCTAATTACAGTTTCAGGTTCTAATTTCTTTAACATCTGAATAAAATTATGTATTTCTTTGTCACCAGGAACAATTCTGTAACACCAAAACAAAACTTTGTCTTTAATTAAATCATTCCTAAAATACTTTTATCTTGAAAAGAAACACGCGAAGTGATGACGCAAAATCGATTAAGCTCCTTTTATTTCTGTCTCTCAAATTAGTATAAATGAGCGATCTCCGACAATTGATGCTATTTTAGGAAAAGGCAGTGCCATCTAAAGTTATTTTAACCTGGAGTATTTCAGTAATAGAGGCTCAAGCATAAAATGGGAGTCCAACCTATAGTATAAAGGAGATGCATGAGAGAAAGATGAAATGAGATGATATGAGAGGCAAAAGTGCAAAAACTGGCATGAAAGTTGTAGTAGTCTGAAAATAGGCTCCAATTACATTGGATACAGCTAGTAAAAAAATATATAATAGACGGCTATCTATCTACACAGATCATAAAGCGACATCAAGTGTGTAGCTGAATCCCGCACGGAGTAATATATTTTGTATGATGCCAGAGGCTATGCCAGAGGTCGTGGGTTCGATTCCCACCCAGGACAAGTGTTTGTGTGATAAGCACGGTCATTTGTTCTGTGTCTGGGGATAATTTATCTATAATATGTATGTATTTAGAAATATGTAAGTATGTTTATCAGTTGCCTAGTACTCATATCACAAGCTCTGCCTAGCTTGAGACTAGACGGCGTTGTGTGATGGTTGTGGAATATGTTATATTATTATTATTATATATCTACAGATAGCTCTACCGGGTACGAGTGTCTTGTATATATAAGTTTACAATACATGTTCTTCACGAACGCACCCACGATACAGGAGTTATTCCTAGTGAGGGGCAAAGTTCTATGGCATAACAAAAAAAAAAGCAAGAACAACCATAACAGTGGATCGCACTAACAAAACAAAAATATTAAATACAGTAGTATAGTTAAAATATATGCCAGTAATTAATAACGCATATTTGACAAACATTACGCGTGTTCCAATATCACACGCTCGCTCGCACATCCCTACAAACGATTATGACCATAAATATTCCGGGTGATTTATAACTTCGTTCGATGACTTGTCTGTGGGCTGGACACGTGTTGGTATGGTAAAAATAAACTTAAGCCTTACGTGGGCTTTTGTGTGTATTGATTCAATATTATTTTTAGCATATGCAAACCTGGATATGGTTTGTTCTGAATCAGTAACTTAATCGATTCCAATAATGTTTACACCATGTTATATTTTTTCACAAAAGTATTTAAAAAAGGTCACAATTTGAACACCACCCACACTAAGTACAATACGAGTCACGGCAGGTCAAAGGGGTTCCCTATTTGATTTCGGAATTTGCATTTTGTCGCTTTGGTAACAATACCGCGCAAGTTAAATTTGACAAGTTTTCAGGAGAGACAAAAAACTGATGCGCGCCGACAAAATCTATCCAATGAAGTATAAAACGTCACATGACCAATTTTCGACTTACGCGGTATTTTTACCTAAGCGACGATTTCAAATAAATAATAATATTAAAAACTGGGCAAGAGCGAGTCGGACTCGCGCACTGAGGGTTCCAAACAAACTTAGCTATGTAAATAATTCAATTCCCGAATGAGTCTCAACGATTTTTCCGAATCGCAAAAAAGGTTTTTTTTTGTGACGTAACCAAATAAATATTGTTTTCAGATTGATTCCTTTATCTGTGCTATAACACCTTGCCTTATGCCAAAATTTCAGGATTCTGGGTCAGCGGGATGTACCCTATGAGTTTTTAATCTCTTGAGAGTGTCGAAATATACGTTTTTTTTACGACATAACCATCAAATTCTGCTGTTTTTTTGTTCTTTTGAATTCTCCTGAATTTGATGATTTCCCATTCTCATTTTTCCATATTTTTTGCCTCAGGCTTATTCATTACCTATCTACGCCACTGACGAGTAAGTAAGTAGTTCAACAAGACCAATGACCTTGTCTGTGGGTCAAGCACTTATAGATTCCAAATATTTGCGTATCACCCAAAGACGAACTTTCCATGTTCCACCGTTTATTTAGTAACTATGTGTGTCCACTGTTCAAACTCTACTTGAAATTATGATTCGATTAAATCCGCCGCCAATCATCTTAGTCCGTCAACTGAAATATAGACTTTAGTAACGTGTATTTTAGATTGATTTTTAAGTAACCAATTTAAAAAGGCCCTAAAAAGAAAGTTTCTTGTAGATGGGAAATCATCAAATAGGACGATAGACGGAGTATCAGACTTGTGAAAAAATACTACCTTGAGTTCCTTCAGTTGCCTATCGTGTTCCAGGTCCGCGGCTGTCATGAAAAAATTAGCTAAGGTTACCAATTTAAATAAGGTTATCAATTTTTATAATATCTGTTGTAACCAGATTGCATATTTATCTCATATTACACCATACAAATAGGTACAAGAATAAATCATAATATTTTAAAAATCAGACCAATTAAATTAAAAGAAAAATATTTATTTTTTCTATTACACATATTTGAAACAATCAACTTATTCCGAAGCATGATTTTTCTTGAAATTTTTCAACAGAAAAAGAAATGTATGGCACTCTTAATTATACCGGAACTTAACTTAATCTTACGCTACAGCCAAAAGGCTCATGCTTATAACAAAAAATCTTCGTTCAGATTTAAAAAAAGAACGCGGCATTTCCCTAATTAAAGAACCCGTATTTTTGTGTCCTCTACTTGTGGTTTGACGTCCTGCTAATTAAAAACTTTACTCTCAAAGTATGCATGAAGCACGCTTGGGTTCGAGACAGAAAACTAGTGGTCAAAATTACAAACGCTCACATGTACATACATAGACTACATATATAATATGTATAGACTTTATTTAACCCTTTCTAATATTATGGACCTGTGGTTAGTGTGGTTTCGTTGAGATAGTGTTTTGATGTATATACATAGTTCATCCGTTCCGGAAGGTATATATGTATACCTTCCGGAACGGATGAACTACCCCCAGCTAAGTTACGATAGTTTCGTTGAACGCTTGGAGTTGGCCACGCCTCCAATTCCTTTGTTCTGACCACGCGACTGAGCGTTGTGATGACGTCAGAACGAAGGAATTGATTTTGTTGTGAAAAATAGTGTGGTATGAAAACAGACAATGACACAATGCACAGCAATAGTGATTTTATTATCTTAGCATCGAACATCTTAGCACGTTTTTGTATTTAATTAGATACTAGCTTTAACCAGCGGTTTTACCTGCGTGAAAATAGACAATTCCAAGGGTGCATATTCCCTGGAAAACAGTATATCCTTTTTGCTATTCTAGGACATGGCCTACTAGTGTATCGAGTTTCATCGAAATCCGTTCAGCCATTCGATCGTGAAGAAGTAGCACACATAAACATACACACACACAAGGGCGTCGCCAGCCGATGATCAAGGGGGGGGGGGGGGGCTATTGAAAGTATAGAGAATAATAAAAAAGTTTTTTTTTACATAATAATAAAAGTTTTTTTTAAATAATAATAAAAGTATTTTTTCTCCACAATATAACTCCTAATTGCTAGCCTTATATCGACGGTAACAAATAGGATGGGCCTTATATTGTGGGAGACTGGTGCCTAAACTAGGCTCTCAAGCTGTAAAGCAGGCCTCTAGCTAGCCCCCCCCCCCCCTCCTTTCCCCCCTTGGCCATACATACAAACTCGCCTTTATATTATTAGTGTGAAGTTTAATTAAAAGATTATTTTTATAAGACATGGAAGCATCAATTCTTTCAACGTCATAGATAAGATATCGAAAAAAAATTAAGTCAGTTTGTTCTAACTTGTCTTAAATCAGCTGTCAATTTAACGAGCCGCCCCATAACTCACAGACGTCTCATTAATTATAACTGCCTTCAGGGAAATCAGTGCTTAAAATAAGCTGCTAAATCAGCTTTGAAAAATGGTACACATAATGAGATTTAATTTTTGGTAAACGTCATTTCCTATGTTTAATTCCATCAAAATATATGATTGATTGCTGCTTGACCATTTAAAGGACCTTCATATGTATTTATATACCTCAAAAACCCTACTTTGTTCGAAAATATTGATGTATTTATTATTATTATCATTCATTTGTAACTGTCACTTGTTCGACCAAAAACTTCTAAATAACAGATATGTAAATATGATTTATGATGGCACAAAGGTAACATGCATCTACTTTTTTGAGGTAGGAAACCATGAAATGACTTCTCCCGCTCTAGGTGGAGTGAGAGTTCATGTCAGAATTTTACTGACTAATACTCGCCTGTGTTCCTTCAGTTGCCTTTTACGTTCCAGGGCCACGGTAAATCTTTATTCTTCTTCAAAAAGGTCTCAAATGATCCCGCGGTTTCACTTACCTTTTTAAAGTCTGTTCACTTTCTAATCATACTTAAAGAATTGGACTAACAATACAAAAAAAAATGTAACGCATTGCCATTATTTAGCTGTAGTGATGTGAAACAGTGAAAGTAAAATTCACAATATTTGTAGCGACATCTATGGCGCCACATAGAAACTAAACTCCCGAATCTGCCGAAAAAAGTTCTCCGCGCGATTAGGACGTATACAACATCCCAAAATCTATAGACAAAACACCCGTCAGGTCGGAGGATCCTCCCTTTTAAACTGAGGTTTTCGAGACTTTACACTATGTCCCACATACTCTTACACGTTTAATTCGAGGAAAGAACATTAAATTGTGCCATTGAAAATAATTATATGGCAGTTGGTATGTAACATTACTACGTAAGACGACGCAAGAAAGACATCGTGTCACAGTATTTATGAGCGCAACGATGTTTAATACAATTTCCTTGAAAACATCAAAGTGAGAGATTATAAACGGAAATCGTAAATTATCCTAGTGCGTAATACAATTTGTATGCACATATTGCAAAACCCCACTTTCTACGAGCTATTGCACAACTTAAATGCACTAAACTCCCCACGCGTTTAGTGCATTTATAATTAACTATTTATAACAACAACAAAAATAACAGTTAAAGATATTTGCCAATATACTTTTATTAGCAAATATACTGAAATTTTTACAAATGGAGTGTCGAGAATCGAGAAAAATTTGTATCTAGATTAAAGTATTTTATTTGGTATGGTCGCCTAAAAAGGAGGGATTAGAAGGATAAACGCATATTACTAAAAGAAAGAAATGAATATACATAAAGAAAAGATGGGTGGATTGTTTGATGAGTGGTATGAAAGAAAAGGGAAACAGTGATAGCGCGACAATTCACAGGACAGAATGAAAAAAAAAACATGTTGCACCGATCTCAAGTAAAATAGGACAATGACAGGAAAAAGATGACTGATAGATTCTACGGCACATTGCATATGAACTGTGAAATAAAAAAGATACTAAAGTGCCGTCACGGTAAACCATGAAGGGTCGAATTAATCTGCTACCGAATATAGTCCCACAATGATAGAGGACAGGCGTATGTGGAAAAACAGAAGGAGGCATTTGCCCACTCGTGGGACATCATAATTAAATTACAAACTAATTAAATTTAGCAAGCAGACGAAGGACAAAGAGCTTTATTAATTTTAATAGGCAAGCGGCCTTCTATTTTACAAAATAACAACGTTTTAGGCCTTGAGACAGATAAATTGTTCCTCTGGGATTGAGCTCGAAATTGACGCAGAAAAGGACACGAATATGTATTCTATCAAACAGGCACCTAATGTTAGAAAAAGTTACCGTCAAAGATTCATAAGTAATAATAGTCATGTTATTTGGTTATTATAGCTGCCCCCCGCCGCCCCTTCCCCTTGTAATTATTTTTTTGTCAATCAGTTTAAAATGTATAAAAAAAAATTTTTTCGAACCAAACAAATGAAAATTATTTTAATCGGTCAAACTGTTTTTAAGCTTTAACGAGACTAACGCACAACAATTGATATTTATGTATAACTAGCTTCTACCAACACCTTTGCCCGCGTGAAAATAGATTTTTCCATACAAGCTTTACAACCCCGTTTCATCCCCTTAGAGGTTGAATTTCATAATATCCCTTCTTATTATTTGTATTGATCACAAATGGAACCTCTGTGTAAAATTTCAGCTTTCTAATCCAAGAGTTTGAGCTGGGCGATGATGAATCAGTGAGTGAGTCAGAACTTTGCCTTTTATAAACGACAAAATTTTGTTCGTTTTAATCCCGTAGAGGGTCGATTCGATACATGAAACACTATCGTTTTTTTAAGATAAAATTTTAAAAATATAATACTTTTTCAAATTAAAACGTCAGCTGAGCAAGTAGGTAGTTAGTACACAACTACCGACAACTAACTACATTTCATTGACTCGCTCAGCTGATGTTTACTTAATAATTAATTTGCTTAAAGATATTAATTCGAGTTTTGGATAAAAGAACTTTATTTTTTAATTTTATCTTTACAAATCGATAGTGTATCGGATCGACCCTCCACGGGATTAAAACGATCCAAATTTAGCCGTGTATAATTAAACAGAAGATTATACAAAATCATTAGGAAATTCTATGCATAGTTACTTTATAATAGAGTTGCCAGCCAGTCATCAATCAACCTATCGTTGTTCTTTGATTTATGAACATTAAAACTAGGCTTCATTATGTAGTCGATTGTATTACACCCAAGGACAGATAATTTAGAGTATGATAAAGAAGCAAAGCACGTGACTAGGCATGAGGTGCCAAGGTAAGTTGCGGTCAAAGAAAGGTAACCTACTCACGTGAATAAAAGCCATCGCAAACCGGCTATAGACTTGCCTCAGGTCAGTATGTATGACGCACAAGGTCACCAGCCAGAGTTCTGTTTTTGAACGCCTATGGCTTATGCAATCCTGGTACCTGGTACTTAATAAATTATGATATGTAATTAGGAAGTGCTCACGAAACAATAATTATGTAATTATTTATTATGTTATAAATAGATGTTTATTATCATGAAGATATTATTATTATACTACAGAATCTTTATTACACTTTCAATTATCTACATAATAATTGAACAATAAAATAATTGAAAATTGTGCATGATTTATCACGTACTTTATTAGAAATTTATTATAATACAGTTAGATAGATACGTTATTATATAATATATTATAGAATGATTACGTGTCTTTCGATTATTAAAATCATAACTGACAAATGAAATACTTAAAAAATATCATCTATACCGCAAAATTTTAGTCGTTTTAATCCCGCGGAGGGTCGATTCGGTACATGAAACACTATCGATTTGTAGAGAGAAAATAAAAAAGTACTTTTTTATACTCGAATTAATTTACGCATGTACGAAATTAATTTCTTCAAGTAAACGTTAGCTGAGCAAGACAAATGAACTGTAGGTATTTAGTACCTACGCAACGAGCGACAACTACCTACAAGGTCATTGACTCGTTTTCTTGACTCGCTAGCATTACTGCTTAGCAGAAAGAACTTACCTGGTGTCAAAATATCACTATTTTTCTGAGGTGTTTTACTCGAGAATAAGTTAATTTAATTTATATCATATATTATTATTCTATATACTTCCTGACCCGTTATAAATCCAGCCAGCAGTTATTTACGAACCGCTTCAAAACACAAAAACCGTTTCATCCCTCAAAACAAACTAATCTGCAAACTCGTTAAAACTACACGGTTAACAAGTTTATGACCGTAAACGAAGCAAATGGAGTCTGTCATGATCTTAGAAGGCGGTGTACTATACTTTCTGCTTAATCTTAAAGAAAATAGTCATGAGTACATTGTGTATAAGGATACACATTTTTTTTTTTTTTTGGTGAGCTCTTTTCCGTAAAAGTATATATCAAATAGCTCCAGTGTTATACAATAAAATTTGCCGAGAAATAAAGACACTCAATCTAGATATATTTAAAACTAGCGACGTGATATTAAATATATTATGCATGTATTATACATATAAACCTTCCTTTTGAATCACTCTATCTTTAAAAAAAAACCGCATTAAAATCCGTTGCGTAGTTTTAAAGATCTAAGCATACATAGGGACAGACAGCGGGAAGCGACTTTGTTTTATACTATGTAGTGAAGTGACTGAAACAATTTTTAATTAATAAATGTTATTACTCTACGACTGAATTTATGGGGATAATTAGGTCTATTGATCCATTACTATTTTTATTTTATTTATTAGCTGACATTTTTATTATACCTACCGACATTACAAAATCTAGATTTGTTATATTTGTACGCTTGCAAGTAGAAAGCAGAGCACTAATATTATTATTTAACACCTATTGTAAACTTTTTACCTGCATTGTGACAAATAAAAGGATTTGATTTGATTTGAATCATCAAAGAAACGCTGCTGCTTTAAAGTCCGAACATGTTTGCCGCGTCTCAGATGAGCTGTGAACTAGAAAACCGAACTGACTGCGAACTTATTACGTCCCATTAAAAGCAATAACACATTGCGGCAGACAAAATCGAAGGTAGAGAGATGAGCTTACTACCAGAGAGACTGGCCCGCAATGGCTGAAGACAGACGTATGCGGAAAAGAGAAAGAGAGACATTTGTCCAGACATTGGAACATTGGGACATAAAAGGCTAACAACATCAAAGAATTTCTCCCGCTCCGATGAGTTGACTTTTACTGACTAAAATTCACCCGTATTACTTCCGCCTCAAGGAGATGTCAGCAAACCGTAGGGGTCCAGCAGGGTCGAAGCCTACTGAGGCCATGGGGAATGTGAAAATGAAAACCTCGCGGCACTGGAACGAAGGCAAAGAAGGAACAGCCCCCCTAACCTAGCCAAATTACAATCTTTTCGTTTCGCATTAACGCTTGGAGTTTGCCACGCCCCCAATTCATTTGTTCGAACAAAAGAGTGGGTTTTTAGTCAGTAAAAGTCTGACATTATCATCCGGCCCGCCCGGGGGCGCAGAGATGTCATTGGCTGATTTTCCCACCGAAAAAAAAAAACAAAAGAAATACCCGTCTTATTTCAATTGCGATCCAGTATCGTTGATTCAGTATCGTATCGTTGACTCTTTCGAAAATTCCCACAGCTCATGTGTATATCATGGTTTAGCAGGAAGTAGAACATTTATATGCAATCGACGTAGAAATCAACAAGTTATTAATATTGGGACGGAAACCGCAGTCTACAAGTACCTTAAGTTGCGTTTGCTCGAGTTAAACGAATCGTTGCATAACTGACCGCATTTCAGCACAAAGCAGGTTCACATAAGGTCTGAGCCTATTTCGACAGTAATAAACGTGAATAAAAGAATTCAATGGCGTCGTTATATCAATATTGAAACTCATTTCGGTTTTAAATGGTTCGCTTTCATTATTGCAAGGAGATTTTTAACTCAAACGTTAGTTAAGAAGGGGATCCAGACGACCTACGGTATTATTCTTCTGCTGTCACTTATTGAAATTTTAACTCTCGCAGAAAAGCATGATGACACAATACGACAGTGTTACGCAGACGCGTTCTCTTAAAAAAATATAAATATAATAATAATGTTCATTTTGCCAATTTTTTTTTTTTCAAATGCGGTATTGCGGTAAATAAATACATTAATAAATATTGTAGGGTCAGTAGTCAAACTAGGCAAAGCCTGTATTTTGGATAAAAGCATCGACCTATGTGCTTAGTACATATATATCGATGGCTAAAAGATTAATTCCCCTCGAATAGCTGGGTCCACTAAATTGGTCTACAGATAGAATAGTTTTACATAATATATATTCACAGTCTCTGCTTGAAACCCCTTTTTTGAGGTAAAAAACATCAATAACTCGTCCTGCTCTAAGTGGAACGAAAGAGAGTGTCAGACTTTTACTGACTAAAATCTACTTGTGTCCCTTCAGTTGCCCAAAAAATTTCAGGGCCGTGGTAACTATTTCGAACAATCCCACACCTCAAATCTAGACAGTCATATTATACGTAATAGGAAACCAATTTGAATAGGTATCAGGTTGGAAAAAACAATCTAAGTAGTCAATAAAGACTTTGTTTTTCATTTTATGTAATACTTCGGTACATAACGTGTCGTATTAGAGTCACGTATTTCATTTACACAGTAATAAGTCTCTATTATTAGAACATAGGTAGTATTTAGAACACTTTGTAAATAATAATAATATTCCACGAACTATCACACAAAGCAATCTAGTCTCAAACTAAGGAGACCATGTGCTTTGAGTACCTACTCGACCACTGATAAACATTCTTATAATATTTCTAAAGAACAAACGATCATGCTCATCACCCAAACATTTGTCCTGGGTTGAAATCGAACCCACGACCTCCGGCTTAGCAGTCAGAGCCACTAACCTTAACTAACTAGACCAACAGGCCAGTCTAATACCTA